>JARGGL010000005.1:18094388-22943138 GCA_029955375.1 Rubus parviflorus | reverse complement strand
CTATAACAAGCCCAGGGAACAGTTGTACTCCGACCAACGAGGGCAAGGGCAGTACTCCGGTTACTCGGACCGCGGGGAAACCCAGGCCCATCCAAGTCAGTGGCCATACAGCCAACCCGCCGGTATTAACCAGGTGGACGACTCAAGTCAAGGATGGACCGAGACCGGGTATAACCGGCACCCCAAGAAGAAAAGTTCTTGGAGGCACAACCGCCCCCAGAAGTCCAGTAAGCAGGACGGTACCGACGACAGGCTGCTAGTCTGTACAACGTTCAACAAACCCTTGGGGGACATCTACAAGGAAAACCCCCAACTTTTCCCCCAACCATGGCCGAGGCAACAATACGCCGGTAACAGGACAAATACCGGCAAGTTCTGCACCCACCACCAGTCCGGGACCCACACCACCGAAGAGTGTCAGGCTCTCCGGGACGTGGCCGAACAGCTACACCGAGACGGGAAGTTGACCCAGTACACCGGTCAAGCCAATCAAGGCTACCGGAAGGAAATTTTCACCATCAGCGGAGGACCAACCTTATTCGGTACTTCGCGATCTGAGCACAAGTCTCACGTGAAGGAAGCAAAGCAGCACCTGCAATGCTTCTCCGTGCAATCCGCCCCGGTACAGAAAAGGCCTAAGCGAGATCCGTGGAAGATAGAATTCTCCAACGACGAGGAGTCCGGTATCGTGACCCCTCACGACGACCCCCTCGTGATCTCGGCCAAGGTTCACACGGACCTGATGCACAAGGTGCTGGTGGATGGCGGTAGCTCCGCCAACATCATTTTCAAAAGTGCCTACCTCAAGCTGGACCTACCGCTCGAGAACATATCGCGGACGGTGAACCCGCTCATAAGCTTCTCGGGAGATCTAGTCAAACCTCTCGGTAGCATCTGGCTCAACGTAGAGGTCGGCCAATACCCCAGGTCCCGAAAGGTATCTGCCCACATGCTAGTGGTAGACTGTGAATCATCCTACAATTTCATTCTCGGTAGGCCTATCCTTTGTCAGATCAAGGCCTGTGTGTGCTACTACTTGCTCATGCTAAAGTTCCCTACTCCCGTCGGAGTCGCCTCCATCAGAGGAAGCCAGCCAATGGCCCGGTCATGTTATGCTCAGGAAACTAAGCCACGGCGTCCCTGCCGGGACGTGTGCAATGTCACTACCGGTGACATAGCAGCAACAACCGACAGGCCGGACGACCCCCGGGAAGGAGCAGTGATCATACAGGGCAAACCCCACGAGGAAGTAGAACACATCGCCCTGTTCCCTGAACAGCCTGACAGAGTTGTCAAGATCGGCACCGGCCTACCGGTAACTCTCCGGAGAGATCTGATCAGACTCCTGAAGGACAATGCCTCAATCTTCGCCTGGTCATATGCAGACATGCCCGGTATCTCCACCACCATTATCTCTCATAAGCTTGGTATCGACCCCGCCTATCGGCCGGTACGACAAAAGAGAAGGGTGGGAGACCAGGAGCGATACGAGGCCATGAAGGCAGAAGTAGATAAACTCCTGAGCATCGGTTTCATCCGCGAGGTTCAGTATCCTCGGTGGTTGTCAAACCCGGTACTGGTAAGAAAGCCTAATGGGAAGTGGCGGATGTGCATCGACTTCACCGATCTCAATCGGGCATGCCCCAAAGACAGTTTCCCTTTACCGAGGATCGACCAGCTGGTGAACTCCACCGCTGGGCACGAAGCCCTCAGCTTCATGGATGCCTACTCAGGCTACAACCAGATCAAGCTTGACCCCGAGGACCAGGAGCACACCTCCTTCATGACCAACCAAGGTCTTTACTGCTACAATGTCTTGCCCTTCGGGCTGAAGAATGCCGGTGCTACATACCAGCGGTTAGTCAACCGCATGTTCTCCAGGCAGATTGGCAGAACCATGGAAGTTTACGTGGACGACATGCTCGTCAAGAGTATCAAGCAAATTGATCACCTCACCGACCTGCAAGAGACCTTCTCCATCCTCCAAGACTATGGGATGAAACTCAACCCCGAGAAATGCGTCTTTTGCGTCGGTGAAGGTAAGTTCCTCGGCTTCATGGTCAGCCACCGGGGCATCGAAGCTAACCCCGAGAAGATTCGAGCTATCCTGGAGCTAAAATCTCCTAAAACCTTCAAGGACGTCCAAAGCCTCAACGGCAGGATCACAGCCCTCTCCCGGTTCATATCACGGTCTACCGACCGGTGTGCTCCCTTCTTCAAAATACTCAAAACCGGGAAGAAGTTCGAAGGCTGGACCACCGAGTGCGAACAAGCCTTCACTGCTCTGAAAGAATACCTAGCGGCAGCCCCACTGCTCAGCAGACCAGTGCTGGGGGAACCACTGTTCCTATACCTATCGGTATCTAGGACGGCCGTGAGCTCAATCTTGGTCAGGAGCGACAATCGGGAAGACTTACCGGTGGACTATGCGAGCAAGTCTCTACTGGATACCGAGACTCGGTACCCGGAGATAGAACAGCTCGTTTTAGCACTCATGGTGTCAGCCAGGAGACTCCGCCCTTACTTCCAGTCTCACCCCATTGTCGTTCTGACCGACCATCCACTACGGCTAATCTTGCAGAAGCCGGAGGCATCGGGGAGGCTCACAAAGTGGAGCATTGAACTCAGCGAGTTTGACATAGCCTACCGGCCCAGGCCGGCAATCAAGGCTCAAGTGTTGGCAGACTTCGTCTCCGAGTTCACACCCGAACACGCAAACACCAATCAACAGCCATCGGCGGAGAAAGCAACTCCCGCCGAGGACGCCCCAACTACCGTTGGTGATCAGTCATTCGATCCAACCATACCGGTCTGGCAGTTGTACGTGGACGGCGCCTCAAACACCCACGGAAGCGGGGCAGGACTCGTCCTCATTACCCCACATACCGAGAGCCCCGACACATCTCATTTGGAGTGTGCCATCCGGTTCAATTTCAAGGCTTCTAACAACGAAGCCGAGTACGAGGCACTTCTGTCAGGCCTCAGGCTAGCCGGCGATATGGGAGCCAAACAACTCCAAGTCTTCAGTGACTCTCAGCTCATCGTCAACCAGGTCACGGGGGACTACCAAGCAAAAGACCCCACTATGTGCCGGTACGTGGCCTTGGTAAAAGACCTCACAAGTGGCTTCTTGTGCTTCAAATTAACAAAGGTACCGAGGGATGAGAACCAACGGGCCGACGCCCTAGCCAGAATAGCTTCCGCTATTGACCCCAACCCGGGGGACTCGGTACCAATCATCATACTGGAACACCGCAGTGCCGAGACGACACCCATTGAGGTGAACCATTTACGTCTCGAAGAAACGAACTGGATGACCCCAATCCTAGAGTACCTACGAGATGGCTCCCTCCCGAGAAATAATGATGAGGCAAAGAAAGTAAGATTCCGGTCCTCCCGGTACCTCATCATCAACAGTCATCTTTACCGGCGAGCCCACTCAATGCCATACCTACGATGCCTCGGACCCACCGAGTCCCGGGAGGCGATCAGGGAGGTACATGAGGGCATATGCGGCCACCACCCGGGAGGAAGAGCAATGGCTCACAAGCTTGTTAGGCTCGGATACTACTGGCCAACCCTCCTCCGGGACGCCGTGTCATTCACCAGGCAATGCAAGTCCTGCCAATTCAACGCGCCAAATGTACCGAAGCCATCCCAGCCACTAGAAACGATGGTCAACCCGTGCCCATTCGCACAATGGGGCTTGGACCTAATCGGGCCAATGCCAAAGGGTACCGGCGGCGTTAAATATGTGGTTGTCGCCACCGACTACTCCACCAAGTGGACAGAGGCCAAGGCCCTAAAGTCCATCACTTCCCAGCAAATTCAAACATTCATCTGGGAAAACGTCATCTGCCGCTTCGGTGTCCCTCAAGTCATTGTCACCGACAACGGAAGGCAATTCGATTCCAACTCCTTCAGAGAATTTTGCCGGTGCAAGGGCATCACCCTGTACTTCGCATTGGTAGCCCATCCCCAGACCAACGGTCAGGTGGAGGCAGTAAACAAAATCCTGAAGAGGACAATGAGGACCAAGCTGGGCGAAAAGAAAGGCGCATGGCCTGAACTGCTACCGGAGGTACTTTGGGCATACCGCACCTCATATAAGGCTGCCACCGGAGAAACCCCGTTCTCCCTCGCTTTCGGTGCAGAAGCTGTAGTACCGGTTGAGATTAATTCCACAACCCACAGGATCGACACTTTCGATCCAAACGAAAACGAAGAGCAGTTGTGTCTCAACCGTGATCTACTTGAGGAACGCCGTGAACAGGCCAACCTCCGGAACGCAGAACACAAGAACAGGCTCAAACGCAAGTTCGACACAAAGGCAAAGGTCCGGTACCTCAAGCTGGGGGACTGGGCACTACGCCGCGTACGATTAAGTACGAAGGACTCTGCAGCCATGACGTTCAACCAAAAATGGGAAGGCCCCTACCGGGTAGTCGAAGTTGTGAAGCCTGGAACATACCGGCTAATGGACTCCAACGGGTACACACTCCCGCACCCGTGGAACATTGAACACCTCCGCTACTACTACCCGTAGGTCGCGCCCACAAAACACCGGAACACACCGGTAGAAGGGTCCACACCCCCCGATAAAAATTCAGTACAACGGAATGGTCGAGCAGGGCTCCCGCCGGTACTCTTGTAAAAGCCCGGTTACAAACCGGCCAGGAGCAACAACTCCTGTTTAAACATATCAATTTAGCCACTTACAAGCAGTAAATGTGAAACTCTTATAAGTCATGTGGCCGGTACCAGCGACCCCCATGCATAAGTTTCTGCACCTATGCTCCTATATTAACATGAGGCCGGTACCAGCTACCCCCATGTGAAACTCTTATAAGTCATGTGGCCGGTACCAGCGACCCCCATGCATAAGTTTCTGCTCCTATGCTCCTATATTAACATGAGGCCGGTACCAGCTACCCCCATGTGAAACTCTTATAAGTCATGTGGCCGGTACCAGCGACCCCCATGCATAAGTTTCTGCTCCTATGCTCCTATATTAACATGAGGCCGGTACCAGCTACCCCCATGTGAAACTCTTATAAGTCATGTGGCCGGTACCAGCGACCCCCATGCATAAGTTTCTGCACCTATGCTCCTATATTAACATGAGGCCGGTACCAGCTACCCCCATGTGAAACTCTTATAAGTCATGTGGCCGGTACCAGCGACCCCCATGCATAAGTTTCTGCTCCTATGCTCCTATATTAACATGAGGCCGGTACCAGCTACCCCCATGTGAAACTCTTATAAGTCATGTGGCCGGTACCAGCGACCCCCATGCATAAGTTTCTGCTCCTATGGTCCTATATTAACATGAGGCCGGTACCAGCTACCCCCATGTGAAACTCTTATAAGTCATGTGGCCGGTACCAGCGACCCCCATGCATAAGTTTCTGCACCTATGCTCCTATATTAACATGAGGCCGGTACCAGCTACCCCCATGTGAAACTCTTATAAGTCATGTGGCCGGTACCAGCGACCCCCATGCATAAGTTTCTGCTCCTATGCTCCTATATTAACATGAGGCCGGTACCAGCTACCCCCATGTGAAACTCTTATAAGTCATGTGGCCGGTACCAGCGACCCCCATGCATAAGTTTCTGCACCTATGCTCCTATATTAACATGAGGCCGGTACCAGCTACCCCCATGTGAAACTCTTATAAGTCATGTGGCCGGTACCAGCGACCCCCATGCATAAGTTTCTGCTCCTATGCTCCTATATTAACATGAGGCCGGTACCAGCTACCCCCATGTGAAACTCTTATAAGTCATGTGGCCGGTACCAGCGACCCCCATGCATAAGTTTCTGCTCCTATGCTCATATATTAACATGAAGCCGGTACCAGCTACCCCCATGTGAAACTCTTACAAGTCATGTGGCCGGTACCAGCGACCTCCATGCATAAGTTTCTGCTCCTATGCTCCTATGCTCTTATATTAACGTGAGGCCGGTACCAGCTACCCTCATGTGAAACTCTTACAAGTCATGTGGCCGGTACCAGCGACCCCCATGCGTAAGTTTTTGCTCCTGTACTTTGACATGCAGCGTGATCCTAGCGACACCCATGTGCAATTTTCATTACATATGGCCGGTACCAGCTACCCCAATGTATGCATCCACGGTGCCGGTATCAATTACCCACGTGAGACGAGTTCAAACAAGAAAGATATATATACCGGAAGACAGACTGATGTATCCAGTCCTCCCGAGTAGACACTTTGAATATTTCACTTTGAATATTTCATAAAGTGAAATTTCATAAAAGAAGGCGAAACACGCCATTATCCAACAACAAGTAAAGGCCTTATGGCCAACAAGTACTAGCTCCCGAGAGAGCAGTCCCCACCGGGACGATTGTTCAGAAATGGGTCGAAACACCCACAAAAAAAAAACAAAGATTACAAGGCCCTTGGCCTATACTACCCACACAGGGGGACTTCATTCCTGCTACTGCTGCTGCGCTGGTTGGCCAGAGGTACCGGCTTCTTCGTCGATCTCCTGGAGGATAGATTTGTGCTCATCATCAACGAAGTCCTCGGTGACGGTTGGCACCGGGAGTCGACTCCAGTCTTGGGCCGGGAAGGCATCCTTGATCTTGCCAAGAATGTAAGCTCCACCCTCCATATAGGCTGTGGCCTGCTCCACAGCACGCTGCCGGTCACGCCGGTAGGCCATCACAGCCTCCTCCCTGGCCTTCCCGACAGCCTCCTCCCGCCGCTTGTCGAAGTCGGCTTGGATCCTGGCCACCTCAGAAGCCACAGCAGCCTTGGCCTTCTCCTCAGCCTCTTGCACAAGCCTACCGGCTTCCTCCTTGACCTTGACAAGCTCAGCAGTCGCCTCCTCCTTGAGCTTGTACATGGTGTTGTAGCCGGCCTTCATGTTTTCGACCTGCCCACCGACAGAGCGTAGCTCCTCCCAGTACCGGCGATCCAGCATCAGCTCCTCGTATGCCAGCTGCAAAAGCATACACATATATAAGTGTCTGGCGCTTCAAAAACAAAAAAAAAAAAAAACAAAAAAAAAAAAACAAGACGGTACCTTCTGCTTGCATTGAAAGAGGAGGTCCCGCTGCTGCTTCATTGTCATGGCCGGCAAGTCAGCCAACTTGGACAGCGGGAGAGGGTCCAGCAACGCCTTCCTGGCACAGCCAAGGAACAACTTGGCATTCTCGGACTCGACCTCCCTGCCAAATATGGCATCAGACCCGGAACTGCAGGTCGCCAAGACGGTACCGGCACCCTCCATGGGCCCTTCAACTGAAGCATCTGCCATAGCCACCTTTTGCTTCTTCCGGTGCTCCCTCACCTGTTTGACAAACTACAACACTGTAAGTACCGGCATCAAACAAAGACAATATATATGGAGAAGAGGCATCGGGTTTACCTCTTCCCGGGCAGTCCTTTTCAAGGACACCGTAGCAACCTCTGCTGAAACCTCAGCCTCTTCAGCCTCGGGAGCCTCAGGGACCCCCGAGTCCTCCTCCCCCACATCAGCCTCAGAAGTGGCACGCACTCGTTTGGCTTTCTTCTTCTTCCTCTTCCCGGCAGCATCGATAGCAGCACCGGCAGCCTCAGCAGGAGCGCCGGCTGCCTCCGCAGCGACCAGCTGAGCCTCGGGAAGTGGGTCGTCACCCACGGCCTTCCTCAGCTGGTAAAAATCCCTGCGCTCCCGCACCATGCTTAAATCGTCCGAAAGTCGACGGTACCGACGGAATTGAGGCAAGACTGCAAAGCGCAATACCGACATGAGACAAAAGTATATATAGACATACATGTACAAGTGTGTTACCGGTATCAACTTACAGGGATACGGGATGGGTGCTAGGCCCGAGAAGTGAAGCGAGTACCGGTTGAGAAGAACGGTGGACCTCCTCAGGACTATCGAGATGTTCTCCCGGATCCACTCAATTTCTTCCTCTTGCCTCTCGGTAAGCTTCCTCCAAGACTGGTCAGCTGCACAACACATAAAAAACAAGAGGTTAGTACCGAGAGACAAAACTTGGCACAATTACAAGTATCAACTCGGGAAGGCTATCAACCAGGAGCGTCTCTAAAGCTACAAGGCACTCTCTTCAACGGTGGGTCAGACCCCTCGGGAAACTCCCATTGACCACCGACGAAGAAATATCGGTGCTTCCAAGTCTGCTGGGAGGTCGGATTACCAAACACCAGCGGGTCCCTAATGATCTCCGGGCTCCCGAGCTCATGAGACTCGATGTCCGCCTCACCGGCCATACCTTCCCGGGCAAGAGCACTTTTCTTCAGACAGCACCGGGTCACCTCCTTGTACTTATGTACAAAGTCCTTCAACTCAGTGTCTCGGGGACACTCTGCACAAGGTTTTCCTACCGACTTGGCCTTGTACCAACCCTTATCCGTTTTCGAGTGCTCCTCCAGGGACCACTGGCTGAAGAACACCGCCAAGTCTGGCTCGCCGAAACCACAATGCCGGTACAGGGTATAGAGAGCGTCAAGACACCGCCAGGTGTTGGGATTCAACTGAGCGATGGCAAGGCCAACCTCGGCCAAGAACCTCTGCTGGTACGATGGCAACGGAATCCGTAGGCCCTCCCCAAAGAAGAACGGGTGTACCAAGGTCTCGCCCGGTATCACCGACTCACTCCTTAGCTCTCCCCTCTCCGGTAGGCGCATGGTCACCGAGTCCGGAATACTAAAAGCCTTCCTCAGGGCCACCAGATCATCCTCGGTGGAAGCGCTGAGCTTCAGGCGGTCTACCGCATAACCCGAAGGTACCGGTTCCTCTGGTACCTCCTCCTCAGCAGTCTCTGCCTCCGACCGAGGCTCCCCACCTTCTCCCACTTCGGTGGCCCGCATTGAACTACTGCTCCCGGGAATCAACTGGCCATCTTTGAACGTATTCAACGGCTCTAAGTCTTCACCGGTAGTGATGCCCCTCATCACCGTCTCGAACATACTCTCAATGCGGACGGCGTCCGTACCGGACGAACATGACCGAGTCTCGCTGCTGCTACTCCCGGTACTGGAGGCCACGTCCACAATCTCTACCGACGGGGACCTCTCTGGCTCTTCACCAGAAAAGGCATTGCCGCTCCCTACACTCTGGCTCTCTGAATCAGACATCTGCAAGAGGTAAACTAAGTTGCTCACCGGGACGACAATCCTAAGCCTATGCAACCTAGATCGGTACTAAGGCAGGACACCGGTACGCAAACTACGTTACAAAAGCAGAAACACATAAAGATAACACAAGAGTTCTCGGTACTTACACTGTCAAACGGCGGAAGTCGAGACAACGGTTGGTCAAATTGAACGCTACCGGCAACAGGCTCTCACACTCTCTACCGACAGGTTTCAGAGCTCTGGAATGAAGAAATTCAAGAATGAGGTGAAGTGAACTCTCTTCACCCCTATATATATAGCGGGACCTGGGACATCTGCACCGTACGACACCAACCGTCGCTTCACAGGATGACGACACGTGTCAATGCAACGGTTGAACTCCCCATGCAGTTCTAAACCGCCCGAGAGGCGACACGTATCGCCCCACTACCTCGGCAGTTATTGCCCCACTACCTCGGCAGTTACGCCAAGCATACCAACAGGCACGACCTTGGCAATTCCCTTAGAACTCGGAGCGGTTACAACTCCCTCCCGGGAGGAACCCCTTGTTCGGGGACTTGGGGGACTACGTGGGCCGACCCTAAGCGCCGTGGCTGCCACACCGACACTTGGCTACGTCCTGATATGAACTTTTGGACTAAGTCCCCGACCAAGCACTTCCTCTTGCTCGGGACTTGGGGGACTTCTGTTGCTACCATTTCATATCTGTCCCGGTACAGACCCCATGACGGGTCAGGAGTAGCCCACCATCGCTGAACAGCCCACCTCTGGGCCCATTACCACGCCCCAGCGGCATCTACTTACTCGGTAGGGATCCCCTACCGAGTGCACTGCCTTGACAATGCCCCAGCGGCCCAGGCAACGCCCCAGCGGCATATACTCACTCGGTAGGGATCCCCTACCGAGCCTACTAGCAAAGCCCTGGCGGTACCCCAGCGGTACCAGCAATACCAGGCCGGGTGTACCGACAACAAGCCTTCCTCTTGGCCTTACAGGGACATCTCTCGACCCGGTACCGTGGACACACAGTCCAGTCGGTACCGGCACAGCCACCTGGCAGCACGTGCTTGTCCACTACCTCGCGGATCGCACTAAAGAACGCCCATACCGCACTAGGGCCGCACTAGGCACCGCCGTCCCTCGACGCGCGTGTCGAGGTAGTGGAATAATAGAGTATTTCCTCGTGTCATGGGATGTCCCCCACGCCAGGGAAGCTTGTCTCCGACCTCAACTCATATATAAGGAGTCCTCACTCCTTATTCAAGTAAGTTCTCTCCATTCCTAGAAACTCTGCTCAAATCCTCTCGGGACTAACTTGAGCGTCGGAGGGTCTTCGGTCGGTACACGCCGGCCTCCCCTGACCTCTTTTGCCCTTTCAGGTACTCAAGTGCACTCCAGGTGCGTCCCTACCGAGCAGCTGGGAAACGGCAGGAACAACCGATGGTTAAGTTTAAGCCCGGGAAAATTTGATGATATAATAGGGTTGGCATGGTTTGGAATATTTTGGCATACCATGTCACCTCCTAATATGCCAATGCTTATGCAAATGCCCATGACCATGCGAGAGAGACTAATTTTGACTGTCCAACCACGAAGTTTCACCCAAAATGATGTTCTAACACAGTTGATTCTAACCCCAATAATTTTTCTCAAAATATTTTTTTTTCCAAATTCATAGTTTTTCACTCAAAATTGTGGGTTATAGCACACGATATTTTGGCCAAAATAACATGTTCTTATTTTCGCACCAAAATAATCTCACACTCAAATTGTCATTTTTAAGGACTTATCGGACTGACAAAACGAAAAAATATCAACTCGTTTATTTTTTTCGATTTTCCAAAATCAGAAAACTAGAAAATTCATAACTCATAAACGACTAGAGATTTTCGAGTAAAGTCAGTTGAAACACATTTTAAAATTCATGTTTTACCGATGTTGAAGTTCAAGCCCATGAAAATATGAAGATAAAATAGGGTTGGCAACGTTTGGCACGTTTTGAAATGTCTTTGCACCTCCTAACATGCCCATGCCGATGCCCATGCCCATGCTAGTGAGGCTAATTTTTCCGGTCCAACCATGAGATTTCACCCATAAATGATGTTCTCACACCGTTGATTCTAACCCTAATATTTTTTCTCAAACTTTTTTTTTCCAAAATCATGGTTTTTCACCCAAAACTGTGTGTTATAGCACACGATTTTTTGGCCAAAATCGCATGTTCTTATTTTCGCACCAAAAAAATCTCACACTCAAATCATCATTTTTAAGGACTTCTCGAACTGACGGAACGAAAAATATTTCGACTTGTTTATTTTTTTCGATTTTCCAAAGTCAGAAAACTAGAAAATTCATAACTCGTAAACGAGTCGAGATTTTCGAGTAAAGTCAGTTGAAACACATTTTAAAAATCATGTTTTACCGATGGTGAAGTATAAGCTCGGGAAAATTTGATGATATAATAGGGTTGGCATGGTTTGGAATATTTTGGCATACCATGTCACTCCTAACATCCCAATGCTTATGCCAATGCCCATGACCATGCTAGAGAGACTAATTTTGACTGTCCAACCACGAGGTTTCATCTAAAATGATGTTCTAACACAGTTGATTCTAACCCCAATTTTTTTCTCAATTTTTTTTTTCCAAATTCATTGTTTTTCACTCAAAAATGTTCGTTATAGCACACGATTTTTTGGCCAAAATCGCATCTTCTTATTTTCGCACCAAAAAAATCTCACACTCAAATTGTCATTTTTAAGGACTTCTCGAACTTACAGAACGAAAAAAAATATCAACTCGTTTATTTTTTTCGATTTTCCAAAGTCACAAAACTAGAAAATTCATAAGTCATAAACGACTCGAGATTTTCAAACAAAGTCAGTTGTAACACCTTTTGAAAATCATGTTTTACCGATGGTGAAGTTGAAGCCCAGAAAAATTTGAAGATAAAATAGGGTTGGCAACGTTTGACACGTTTTGAAAGTCATTGCACCTCCTAACATGCCCATGCCCATGCCCATGCCCATGCCCATGTTAGCGAGGCTAATTTTGGCAGTCCAACCACGAGATTTCACCTATAAATGATGTTCTAACACCGTTGATTCTAACTCCAATAATTTTTTTTTCCCAAAATCATGGTTTTTCACCCAAAACTGTAAGTTATAGACTTATAGCACAAGATTTTTTGGCCAACATAGCATGTTCTTATTTTCGGACCAAAATAATCTCACACTCAAATTATCCTTTTTAAGGACTTCCCGAACTGACGAAACGAAAAAATATCGATTTTTTTTTTTTTTCGATTTTACAAATTCAGAAAACTAGAAAATTCGATCATCTCATAAATGACTCGAGATTTTCGAGTAAAGTCAGTTGAAACACCTTTTAAAAATCATGTTTTACCGATGGTGAAGTTTAAGCCCGGGAAAATTTGATGATATAATAGGGCTGGCGTGGTTTGGAATATTTTGGAATACCATGTCACCTCCTAACATGCCAATGCTTATGCCATTGTCCATGACCATGCTAGAGAGACTAATTTTGACTGTCCAACCACAAGGTGTAATAATGATTTGTATGTGATTTTCATACAAATTAGGCATCTAATCACTTTAGTAATGCTAATCCAAAGGCCGTTTAGTGTCTATAATCCTTGAATTGCACCATTGTAGGGTTTACGAGCATCGGATGGACATCGGGAGCAACAGGACGCGATTTGGAGCTTTTAGTGGATTTCTGGCAAAAGGACGAAAAGTCAACCCGAGGACCGTCGGGCAACTCGTGGTCAACACCGACTTTAGAGCGTCAGCGAGTCAACATGAAGCCCCGGAAGAGAGTCGCAAGAGAATCCCAGAAGTTTAGCCTAAAGTCAACCTTTGGTCAACTCCGAGGGTCATGGTCAAAGTCAACGGCAAAGTCAACCTTGTGATTCACCCACACAAGTCTCCAAATCAGCAAAGGACCACACTAGATATCATGAGGTCATCATTAGATTATTCCTTCCCTTTTATTCCCTAGTACAATTACTCCATTACCCTTCATTTAATTCATCCAACCCTTAGATCTAACCCTAACACATCCTAGCCCTTCATTTCCCCCCTCCTTTGTCTATAAATAGCCTAGTATTTACCTCATCTAGGTCATTTCCAATCAGCCTCATCTCACCCATCACTCTCACCTTCCCTTTCCTCTTTTCCCTCTCCCTTAGGTTTAGCAACTAATCGACCGTCGACCGGTCGACACCTGACCGTCGAACGGTCGACGAGCGGCGGAGCAGCCACAATCCACCACTTCCACACCTCCTCTCCGCCACCATCCTTCATCAAAGTTTCTCACCACGACGTCTACTCCACCATCCACCATCTTGGGCAGCTGAAATCCTCACCAAGTCATCAAGATCCATCATCAAAGCCAAGGAGGAGTTAGAGAGTCATCTTTTGAGCATTCCTCATCTCAACTCTCTCTTTTCCTTATGTTTAGAGCTTATATTTGTAAATTGATGATGTATACTGTTTCTGCCGTTTTCCGACGGGTCGGGAGGAACGGGATAGAGACCTTCGGTAGCCACAATCACACACAAAGACATAGAGACAAGATTTATAGTGGTTCACCTGGCTCAATGCGAGTCCTAGGCTACATCCACTTTGAGGGGGTTCCACTATAGTGAATAATGATTACAAGTGTTTAGCAGGTACTGAGTTGTCTAGTACCGGTAAGGTACTTGGTACCGAGAGGGTACTTGGTACCGAGAGGGTCTCGAGGTACCGAGAGGGTCTCGAGGTACCTAGAGGGTACTTGGTACCGAGAGGGTACTTGGTACCGAGAGGGTACTTGGTACCGAGAGGGTACTTGGTACCGAGAGGGTCTCGAGGTACCGGTAAGATACTTAGTCCCGAGAGGGACTTGGTACCGAGATGGTCTCGAGGTACCAGGGAGCATGGGTCCCAGTATAGGGGCCGAAGTCAGCCTCCCCTTCCAAGTGAGGGAGGAGTCCCTTTTATAAGCAAGGGACCTCCTCTCCTCTTACATTTCTTCAATGTGGGATGCAAGGTCCCTTAGGATATTCTATGGTGGGGAGCTCCCTTATAGATGTGGGACTCCCTCACCTTACATTTGCCTATCATTCCTTGTCTTCCTCTAGCTTGACCATGGCATAGACCACAGCTGGGATATGGTAGCAACAGAAGTCCCCCAAGTCCTTAGTTAAGGAGTCTTCTTCTTCAAGGAGGGTTCTTGACTGAGGACTTGTCCCAAGTAATGGTCAAGCTGGATGCCAGGCATATGAAGGTAACGGCGAGGTGCTGGGAGGTACCGGCAAGGTGCTGGGAGGTACCGGCAAGGTGCTGAACCAGCAAAGTGCTGGGAGGTACCGGCAATGTGCTGGGAGGTACCGGCATGATGTGCCGAGAGGTACTGGCATGATGTGCCGAGAGGTGCCGGCAAGGATGACGGGTACTGACCCTGAGTATTGGGTATCGGGGTACTGAGCAGGTAGATACCGAGCAAGATGTGCTAAACCAGTGAGGAATTGTGATGGCAGTCATGGTAAGCCCTCCATTCCCAGTAGAGGGTGAGGCAACCGGGAGAAGCTTTAGTCAGTACCGAGCATGGGCTCTGGGTGTCGTGCAGTTGTTCTCTGAAGATCAAAGTTTGAATGATCAGCTTCTTGCTTGGTGCGTTGAGTGCACATGAGCTTGTTGGTAAGTCTCATCAGTTTTGACTGGTAAGAAGCAAGAGGCACATATGCGAGCAACTGTTCTGATACCGAGAAGCGCTTGTATGCCCATTATCCCCTAGTCCCCCAAGTCTTCAGTTAATAAAGAACTTTGTTGACTGGGGACTTGTAAGAACATTGGCCAAGAGAAGTGTTCTCGGTAGTACCATGACACCATGGCATTCATTGCTACCATGTTGGTGTTACTCATGGGCACGAGGGTACCGCCATGAGGCTCATGGGTACCGAGGGTACCGCCATGAGGCTCTTTACTCATGGGCACGAGGATGCCTTCATGAGGCTCATGGGTACCGAGGGTACCGCCATGAGGCTTTTCTCTCATGGGTACCGGGGGTACCGTCATGAGTCTTCATCTCTCATGGGTACCGGTAGGCACCTTCATGAGGCATGGAGGTAGCTGGTACCGTCCGCATGATTTTCTTACTCATGGGTACCGTGAGTACCGCATGAGGCATGGAGGTAGCTGGTACCGGCCACATGTTATGAAAATTTGCACATGGGTGTCGCTAGGATCACGCTGCATGTCAAAATATAAAAGAAATTTATGCATGGGGGTCGCTGGTACCGGCCACATGACTTAGAAGAGTTTCACATGGGGGTAGCTGGTACCGGCCTCATGCTTTGAAAATTTGCACATGGGTGTCGCTAGGATTACGCTGCATGTCAATATGTAGGAGCAGAAACTTATGCATGGGGGTAGCTGGTACCGGCCACATGACTTAGAAGAGTTTCACATGGGGGTAGCTGGTACCGGCCTCATGTTATGAAAATTGCACATGGGTGTCGCTAGGATCACGCTGCATGTCAATATGTAGGAGCAGAAACTTATGCATGGGGGTCGCTGGTACCGGCCACATGACTTAGAAGAGTTTCACATGGGGGTAGCTGGTACCGGCCTCATGTTATGAAAATTGCACATGGGTGTCGCTAGGATCACGCTGCATGTCAATATGTAGGAGCAGAAACTTATGCATGGGGGTCGCTGGTACCGGCCACATGACTTAGAAGAGTTTCACATGGGGGTAGCTGGTACCGGCCTCATGTTATGAAAATTGCACATGGGTGTCGCTAGGATCACGCTGCATGTCAATATGTAGGAGCAGAAACTTATGCATGGGGGTCGCTGGTACCGGCCACATGACTTATAAGAGTTTCACATGGGGGTAGCTGGTACCGGCCTCATGATAATAGGAGCAGAATTAGGAGCAGAAACTTATGCATGGGGGTCGCTGGTACCGGCCACATGACTTATAAGAGTTTCACATGGGGGTAGCTGGTACCGGCCTCATGTTAATAGGAGCAGAATTAGGAGCAGAAACTTATGCATGGGGGTCGCTGGTACCGGCCACATGACTTATAAGAGTTTCACATGGGGGTAGCTGGTACCGGCCTTGTTCCTGCCGTTTCCCAGCTGCTCGGTAGGGACGCACCTGGAGTGCACTTGAGTACCTGAGAGGGCAAAGGAGGTCAGGGGAGGCCGGCGTGTACCGACCGAAGACCCTCCGACGCTCAAGTTAGTCCCGAGAGGATTTGAGCAGAGTTTCTAGGAATGGCGAGAGCTTACTTGAATAAGGAGTGAGGACTCCTTATATATGAGCTGAGGTCGGAGACAAGCTTCCCTGGCGTGGGGGACATCCCATGACACGAGGGAATACTCTATTATTCCACTACCTCGACACGCGCGTCGAGGGACGGCGGTGCCTAGTGCGGTCCTAGTGCGGTATGGGCGTTCTTTAGTGCGATCCGCGAGGTAGTGGACAAGCACGTGCTGCCAGGTGGCTGTGCCGGTACCGACTGGATTGTGTGTCCACGGTACCGGGTCGAGAGATGTCCCTGTAAGGCCAAGGGGAAGGCTTGTTGTCGGTACACCCGGCCTGGTATTGCTGGTACCGCTGGGGTACCGCCAGGGCTTTGCTAGTAGGCTCGGTAGGGGATCCCTACCGAGTGAGTATATGCCGCTGGGGCGTTGCCTGGGCCGCTGGGGCATTGTCAAGGTAGTGCACTCGGTAGGGGATCCCTACCGAGTAAGTAGATGCCGCTGGGGTGTTGCCTGGGCCGCTGGGGCGTTGTCAAGGCAGTGCACTCGGTAGGGGATCCCTACCGAGTAAGTAGATGCCGCTGGGGCGTGGTAATGGGCCCAGAGGTGGGCTGTTCAGCGATGGTGGGCTACTCCTGACCCGTCATGGGGTCTGTACCGGGACAGATATGAAATGGTAGCAACAGAAGTCCCCCAAGTCCCGAGCAAGAGGAAGTGCTTGGTCGGGGACTTAGTCCAAAAGTTCATATCAGGACGTAGCCAAGTGTCGGTGTGGCAGCCACGGCGCTTAGGGTCGGCCCACGTAGTCCCCCAAGTCCCCGAACAAGGGGTTCCTCCCGGGAGGGAGTTGTAACCGCTCCGAGTTCTAAGGGAATTGCCAAGGTCGTGCCTGTTGGTATGCTTGGCGTAACTGCCGAGGTAGTGGGGTAATAACTGCCGAGGTAGTGGGGCGATACGTGTAGCCTCTCGGGCGGTTTGGAACTGCATGGGGAGTTCAACCGTTGTATTGACACGTGTCGTCATCCTGTGAAGCGACGGTTGGTGTCGTACGGTGCAGATGTCCCAGGTCCCGCTATATATATGGGGGTGAAGAGAGTTCACTTCATCTCATTCTTGAATTTTTTCATTCCAGAGCTCTGAAACTTGTCGGTAGAGAGTGTGAGAGCCTGTTGCCGGTAGCGTTCAATTTGACCAACCGTTGTCTCGACTTCCGCCGTTTGACAGTGTAAGTACCGAGAACTCTTGTGTTATCTTTATGTGGTTCTGCTTTTGTAACGTAGTTTGCGTACCGGTGTCCTGCCTTAGTACCGAGCTAGGTTGCATAGGCTTAGGATTGTCGTCCCGGTGAGCAACTTAGTTTATCTCTTGCAGATGTCTGATTCAGAGAGCCAGAGTGTAGGGAGCGGCAATGCCTTTTCTGGTGAAGAGCCAGAGAGGTCCCAGTCGGTAGAGATTGTGGATGTGGCCTCCAGTACCGGGAGTAGCAGCAGCGAGACTCGGTCATGTTCGTCCGGTACGGACGCCGTCCGAATTGAGAGCCTGTTCGAGACGGTGATGAGGGGCATCACTACCGGTGAAGACTTGGAGCCGTTGAATACGTTCAAAGATGGCCAGTTGATTCCCGGGAGTAGCAGTTCTGTGCCGGCCACCGAGGTGGTGGGGGGAGTAGAGGCTCGGTCGGAGGCAGAGATTGCTGAGGAGGAGGTACCAGAGGAATCGGTACCTGCGGGTTTTGCGGTAGACCGCCTGAAACTCAGTGCTTCTACCGAGGATGACCTGGTGGCTCTGAGGAAAGCGTTCAGTATTCCGGACTCGGTGACCATGCGCCTACCGGAGATGGGGGAACTGAGGAGTGCCTCTTCAGTACCGGGTGAAACCTTGGTACATCCGTTCTTCTTTGGGGAGGGCCTACGGATCCCGTTGCCATCGTACCAGCAGAGGTTCTTGGCCGAGGTGGGCCTTGCCATTGCTCAGCTGAATCCCAACACCTGGCGGTGTCTTGACGCACTGTATACCCTGTACCGGCACTGTGGCTTTGGTGAGCCGGACTTGGCTGTGTTCTTCAGCCAGTGGTCCCTGGAGGAGCATTCAAAAACTGACAAGGGGTGGTATAAGGCCAAGTCGGTAGGAAAACCTTGTGTAGAGTGTCCCCGAGACACTGAATTGATGGACTTTGTACATAAGTACAAGAAGGTAACCCGGTGCTGTCTGTCGAAAAGTGCTCTTGCCCGGGAAGGTATGGCCGGTGAGGCCGACATCGAGTCTCATGAGCTCGGGAGCCCGGAGATCATCAGGGACCCGCTGGTGTTTGGTAATCCGACCTCCCAGCAGACTTGGAAGCACCGATACTTCTTCGTTGGTGGTCAATGGGAGTTTCCCGAAGGGTCTGACCCACCGTTGAAGAGAGTGCCTTGTAGCTTTAGAGACGCCCCTGGTTGATAGCCTTCCCGAGTCTAGACTTTGTGGTTGTGCACCTTATTGTGTCTCAGTACTAATGTGTGCTTTGTTGTTTTGTTTGCAGTTGACCAGTCTTGGAGGAAGCTTACCGAGAGGCAGGAGGAAGAGATTGAGTGGATCCGGGAGAACATCTCGATAGTCCTGAGGAGGTCCACCGTTCTGCTCAACCGGTACTCGCTTCACTTTTCGGGCTTAGCACCGATCCCGTGTCCCTGTAAGTTTATACCGGTAACACACTTGTACATGTATGCTTATATACTGTGGTCTGATTTCGGTACTGTGCCTTGCAGTCTTGCCTCAATTCCGTCGGTACCGTCGACTTTCGGACGATTTAAGCATGGTGCGGGAGCGCAGGGATTTTTACCAGCTGAAGAAGGCCGTGGGTGACGACCCACTTCCCGAGGCTCAGCTGGTCGCTGCGGAGACTGCCGGCGCTCCTGCTGAGGCTGCCGGTGCTGCTATCGATGCTGCCGGGAAGAGGAAGAAGAAGAAAGCCAAACGAGTGCGTGCCACTTCTGAGGCTGATGTGGGGGAGGAGGACTCGGGGGTCCCTGAGGCTCCCGAGGCTGAAGAGGCTGAGGTTTCAGCAGAGGTTGCTACGGTGTCCTTGAAAAGGACTGCTCGGGAAGAGGTAACCCCCATGCTTAACCTTTTTTTTTTTTTTTTTTATCTGCCCTGCCGGTACTTATGCTTTTGTAGTTTGTCAAACAGGTGAGGGAGCACCGGAAGAAGCAGAAGGTGTCGGTGGCAGAGACCTCTGTTGAAGGGCCCGTGGAGGGTGCCGGTACCGCCCTGGCTACCCGCAGTACTGGGTCGGAAGCCATCTTTGGCAGGGAGGTCGAGTCCGAGAATGCCAAGTTGTTCCTTGGCTGTGCCAGGAAGGCGTTGCTGGACCCTCTCCCGCTGTCCAAGTTGGCAGACTTGCCGGCCATGACAATGAAGCAGCAGCGGGACCTCCTCTTTCACTGCAAGCAGAAGGTACCGTCTTGTTTTTTTTTTTTTTTTTTTTTTGGAAGCGCCAGACACTTATATATGTGTATGCTTTTGCAGCTGGCATACGAGGAGCTGATGCTGGATCGCCGGTACTGGGAGGAGCTACGCTCTGTCGGTGGGCAGGTCGAAAACATGAAGGCCGGCTACAACACCATGTACAAGCTCAAGGAGGAGGCGACTGCTGAGCTTGTCAAGGTCAAGGAGGAAGCCGGTAGGCTAGTTCACGAGGCGGAGGAGAAGGCCAAGGCTGCTGTGGCTTCTGAGGTGGCTAGGATCCAAGCTGACTTCGACAAGCGGCTGGAGGAGGCTGTCGGGAAGGCCAGGGAGGAGGCTGTGATGGCCTACCGGCGTGACCGGCAGCGTGCTGTGGAGCAGGCCACAGCCTATATGGAGGGTGGAGCTTACATTCTTGGCAAGATCAAGGATGCCTTCCCGGCCCAAGACTGGAGTCGACTCCCGGTGCCAACCGTCACCGAGGACTTCGTTGATGATGAGCACAAATCTATCCTCCAGGAGATCGACGAAGAAGCCGGTACCTCTGGCCAACCAGCGCAGCAGCAGCAGCAGGAATGAAGTCCCCCTGTGTGGGTAGTGTAGGCCAAGGGCCTTGTAATCATGCTTTCTGTTTTTTTTTTTGTGGGTGTTTCGACCCATTTCTGAACAATCGTCCCGGTGGGGACTGCTCTCTCGGGAGCTAGTACTTGTTGGCCATAAGGCCTTTATTTCTTGTCGAATAATGGCGTGCTTCGCCTTCTTTATTTTATGAAATTTTCAGTTCTCGAAATATTTCCAAGTGTTTACTCGGGAGGACTGGATACATCAGTCTGCCTTCCGGTATGTTTTGCACTTTTCTTTATCTCATCTCACGTGGGTAGTTGATACCGGCATCGTGGATGTGTGCATGGGGGGTGTTATGCATGGGGGTAGCTGGTACCGGCCGCATGGCTTACAACAGTGTGCACATGGGTGTCGCTAGGACCACGCTGCATGTCGAACTAGGATAGAAACTTATGCATGGGGGTCGCTGGTACCGGACACATGACTTATAGGAGTTTCACATGGGGGTAGCTGGTACCGGCCTCATGTTGTGAAGATTTGCACATGGGTGTCGCTGGGAGCACGCTGCATGTCAAAATATAGGAGCAGAAACTTATGCATGGGGGTCGCTGGTACCGGCCACATGACTTAGAAGAGTTTCACATGGGGGTAGCTGGTACCGGCCTCATGTTGTGAAAATTTGCACATGGGTGTCGCTGGGAGCACGCTGCATGTCAAAATATAGGAGCAGAAACTTATGCATGGGGGTCGCTGGTACCGGCCACATGACTTAGAAGAGTTTCACATGGGGGTAGCTGGTACCGGCCTCATGTTGTGAAAATTTGCACATGGGTGTCGCTGGGAGCACGCTGCATGTCAAAATATAGGAGCAGAAACTTATGCATGGGGGTCGCTGGTACCGGCCACATGACTTAGAAGAGTTTCACATGGGGGTAGCTGGTACCGGCCTCATGTTGTGAAAATTTGCACATGGGTGTCGCTGGGAGCACGCTGCATGTCAAAATATAGGAGCAGAAACTTATGCATGGGGGTCGCTGGTACCGGCCACATGACTTAGAAGAGTTTCACATGGGGGTAGCTGGTACCGGCCACATGTTAATATAGGAGCATAGGAGCATAGGAGCAGAAACTTATGCATGGGGGTCGCTGGTACCGGCCACATGACTTATAAGAGTTTCACATGGGGGTAGCTGGTACCGGCCTCATGTTAATAGGAGCATAGGAGCAGAAACTTAGGCATGGGGGTCGCTTGTACCGGCCACATGACTTATAAGAGTTTCACATTTACCGCTTGTAAGTGGCTAAATTGATATGTTTAAACAGGAGTTGTTGCTCCTGGCCGGTTTGTAACCGGGCTTTTACAAGAGTACCGGCGGGAGCCATGCTCGACCAATCCGTTGTACTGATTTTTTGTTAGGGGGTGTGGACCCTCCTACCGGTGTGTTCCGGTGTTTTTACTGGCGCGACCTACGGGTAGTAGTAGCGGAGGTGTTCAATGTTCCATGGGTGCGGGAGTGTGTACCCGTTGGAGTCCATTAGCCGGTAGGTTCCGGGCTTGACAACTTCGACTACCCGGTAGGGGCCTTCCCATTTTTGGTTGAACGTCATGGCTGCAGAGTCCTTCGTACTTAATCGTACGCGGCGTAGTGCCCAGTCCCCCAGCTTGAGGTACCGGGCCTTTGCCTTTGCGTCAAACTTGCGTTTGAGCCTGTTCTTGTGTTCTGCGTTCCGGAGGTTGGCTTGCTCCCGGCGTTCCTCGAGTAGATCGCGGTTGAGACACAACTGCTCTTCGTTTTCGTTTGGATCGAAGGTGTCGATCCTGTGGGTTGTGGAATTAATCTCAACCGGGACTACGGCCTCTGCGCCGAAAGCGAGGGAGAACGGGGTTTCTCCGGTGGCAGCCTTGTATGAGGTGCGGTACGCCCATAGTACCTCCGGTAGCAGCTCTGGCCATGCGCCTTTCTTTTCGCCCAGCTTGGTCCTCATTGTTCTCTTCAGGATTTTGTTTACTGCCTCTACCTGACCGTTGGTCTGGGGGTGGGCTACCGATGCGAAGTAAAGGGTGATGCCCTTGCACCGGCAAAATTCCCTGAAGGAGTTGGAATCGAATTGCCTTCCATTGTCGGTGACAATGATTTGAGGGACACCGAAGCGGCAGATGACGTTTTCCCAGATGAATGTTTGAATTTGCTGGGAAGTGATGGACTTGAGGGCCTTGGCCTCTGTCCACTTGGTGGAGTAGTCGGTGGCGACAACCACATATTCAACACCGCCGGTACCCTTTGGCATTGGCCCGATTAGGTCCAGGCCCCATTGTGCGAATGGGCACGGGTTGACCATCGTTTCTAGTGGCTGGGATGGCTTCGGTACATTTGGCGCGTTGAATTGGCAGGACTTGCATTGCCTGGTGAATGACACGGCGTCCCGGAGGAGGGTTGGCCAGTAGTATCCGAGCCTAACAAGCTTGTGAGCCATTGCTCTTCCTCCCGGGTGGTGGCCGCATATGCCCTCATGTACCTCCCTGATCGCCTCCCGGGACTCGGTGGGTCCGAGGCATCGTAGGTATGGCATTGAGTGGGCTCGCCGGTAAAGATGACTGTTGATGATGAGGTACCGGGAGGACCGGAATCTTACTTTCTTTGCCTCATCGTTATTTCTCGGGAGGGAGCCATCTCGCAGGTACTCTAGGATTGGTGTCATCCAGTTTGCTTCTTCGAGACGCAAGTGGTTCACCTCGACGGGTGTCGTCTCGGTACTGCGGTGCTCCAGCATAATAATGGGTACCGAGGCCCCTGGGTTGGGGTCAATAGCGGAAGCTATTCTGGCTAGGGCGTCAGCCCGTTGGTTCTCATCCCTTGGTACCTTTGTTAATTTGAAACACGAGAACCCAAGTGTGAGGTCTTTTACCAAGGTCACGTACCGGCACATAGTGGGGTCTTTTGCCTGGTAGTCCCCCGTGACCTGGTTGACGATGAGCTGAGAATCACTGAAGACTTGGAGTTGTCTGGCTCCCATATCGCTGGCTAGCCGAAGGCCTGATAGAAGAGCCTCGTATTCAGCTTCGTTGTTGGAAGCTTTGAAGCTGAACCGGAGGGCACACTCCAAGTGAGATGTGTCTGGACTCTCGGTATGTGGGGTGATGAGAACGAGTCCTGCCCCGCTTCCGTGGGAGTTCGAGGCGCCGTCCACGTACAGCTGCCAGACCGGTATGGATGGGTCAAACGCATGCTCGCCAACGGTAGTTGGGGCGTCCTCGGCGGGAGTTGCTTTCTCCGCCGATGGCTGCTGACTAGTGTTAGCGTGCTCGGGTGTGAACTCGGAGACGAAGTCTGCTAATACCTGGGCCTTGATTGCCGGTCTGGGCCGGTAGGCAATGTCAAACTCGCTGAGTTCAATGCTCCACTTCGTGAGTCTCCCCGACGCCTCAGGCTTCTGCAGGATTATCCGCAGTGGGTGGTCGGTCAGGACGACAATGGGGTGAGACTGGAAGTAAGGCCGGAGCCGCCTAGCTGAGACCATGAGTGCCAAGACGAGCTGTTCTATCTCTGGGTACCGAGTCTCGGTATCCAGTAGAGACTTGCTTGCGTAGTCCACCGGTAAGTCTTCCCGATTGTCGCTCCTGACCAAGATTGAGCTCACGGCCGTCCTAGATACCGATAGGTATAGGAACAGTGGTTCCCCCAGCACTGGTCTGCTGAGCAGTGGGGCTGCCGCTAGGTATTCTTTCAGAGCAGTGAAGGCTTGTTCGCACTCGGTGGTCCAGCCTTCGAACTTCTTCCCGGTTTTGAGTATCTTGAAGAAAGGAGCACACCGGTCGGTAGACCGTGATATGAACCGAGAAAGAGCTGTGATCCTACCGTTGAGGCTTTGGACATCCTTGAAGGTTTTAGGAGACTTTAACTCCAGGATGGCTCGAATCTTCTCGGGGTTCGCTTCGATCCCCCGGTGGCTGACCATGAAACCGAGGAACTTGCCCTCACCGACACAGAAGACACACTTCTCGGGATTGAGTTTCATCCCATAGTCTTGAAGGATAGAGAAAGTTTCTTGCAGGTCGGTGATGTGATCAGTTTGCTTGACGCTCTTGACGAGCATGTCGTCCACGTACACTTCCATGGTCTTGCCAATCTGCCTGGAGAACATGCGGTTGACTAACCGCTGGTATGTAGCACCGGCATTCTTCAGCCCGAAGGGCAAGACATTGTAGCAGTAAAGACCTTGATTGGTCACAAAGGACGTGTGCTCTTGGTCGTCGGGATCGAGCTTGATCTGGTTGTAGCCTGAGTAGGCGTCCATGAAGCTGAGGGCCTCGTGCCCAGCGGTAGAGTTCACCAGCTGGTCGATCCTCGGTAAGGGGAAACTGTCCTTGGGACACGCCCGATTCAGATCGGTGAAGTCGATGCACATTCGCCACTTCCCGTTGGGCTTTCTTACTAGTACCGGGTTCGATAACCACCGAGGATACTGGACCTCGCGGATGAACCCGATGCTCAAGAGTTTATCGACTTCCGTCTTCATGGCCTCGTATCGCTCCTGGTCTCCTACCCTTCTCTTTTGTCGTACCGGCCGATAGGCGGGGTCGATATCAAGCTTGTGAGAGATAATGGTGGTGGAGATACCGGGCATGTCTGCATAGGACCAGGCGAAGATTGAGGCGTTGTCCTTCAAGAGTTTGATCAGGTCTCCCCGGAGAGTTACCGGTAGGCCGGTGCCGATCTTGACAACTCTGTCAGGCTGTTCGGGGAACAGGGCGAAGTGTTCTACTTCCTCGTGGGGTTTGCCCTGCAGGATCACTGCTCCTTCCCGGGGGTCGTCCGGCCTGTCGGTTGTTGCTGCTATGTCACCGGTAGTGACATTGCACACGTCCCGGCAGGGACGCCGTGGCTTAGTTTCCTGAGCATAACATGACCGGGCCATTGGCTGGCTTCCTCTGATGGAGGCGACTCCGACGGGAGTAGGGAACTTCAGCATGAGCAAGTAGTAGCACACACAGGCCTTGATCTGACAAAGGATAGGCCTACCGAGAATGAAATTGTAGGATGATTCACAGTCTACCACTAGCATGTGGGCAGATACCTTTCGGGACCTGGGGTACTGGCCGACCTCTACGTTGAGCCAGATGCTACCGAGAGGTTGGACTAGATCTCCCGAGAAGCTTATGAGCGGGTTCACCGTCCGCGATATGTTTTCGAGCGGTAGGTCCAGCTTGAGGTAGGCACTTTTGAAAATGATGTTGGCGGAGCTACCGCCATCCACCAGCACCTTGTGCATCAGGTCCGTGTGAACCTTGGCCGAGATCACGAGAGGGTCGTCGTGAGGGGTCACGATGCCGGACTCCTCGTCGTTGGAGAATTCTATCTTCCACGGGTCCCGCTTAGGCCTTTTCTGTGCCGGTGCGGATTGCACGGAGAAACATTGCAGGTGCTGCTTAGCCTCCTTCACGTGAGACTTGTGCTCAGATCGTGAAGTACCGAATAAGGTCGGCCCCCCGCTGATGGTGAAGATTTCCTTCCGATAACCCCGGTTGCCTTGCCCGGTGTATTGGCCAAGCTTCCCGTCTCGGTATAGCTGCTCGGCCACGTCCCGGAGAGTCTGACACTCATCGGTGTTGTGGGTCCCGGACTGATGGTGGGTGCAGAATTTACCGGTATTAGTCCGGTTGCCGGCGTATGCTTGCTTCGCCCATGGCTGGGGGAAAAGCTGGGGGTTTTCCTTGTAGATGTCCCCCAAGGGTTTGTTGAACGTTGTACAGACTAGCAGCCTGTCGTCGGTACCGTCCTGCTTACTGGACTTCTGGGGGCGGTTGTGCCTCCAGGAACTTTTCTTCTTGGGGTGCCGGTTATACCCGGTCTCGGTCCATCCTTGACTTGAGTCGTCCACCTGGTTAATACCGGCGGGTTGGCTGTATGGCCACTGACTTGGATGGGCCTGGGTTTCCCCGTGGTCCGAGTAACCGGAGTACTGCCCTTGCCCTCGTTGGTCGGAGTACAACTGTTCCCTGGGCTTGTTATAGCCGGGACCGACCTGATATACCGGTCGTTGTTGGTGGCTCTGGGGAGCCTGGTGTTGGGGGTTCCGCTCCCGGTTGGGGGGATCATACCTTCGGTTGTTCTCGCGGTTCTCCCAGTTGTTGCCGCGATTACCCCCTCGGTAGGAGTTGAACTTGTTGCGCTTGTCGCTCTGCCGAGAGTCGTCCGGCCGTGAGCCACTTCCCTGCTCCTGCTTACGCTTATCCCCGATGGGGTCCGCTGTGGTTGCGGAGGCCTTGTTTGCCTTGTGCATCGCGTTGAGCTGAGACTTCCGTTCGTAGGTCAGGTAGTAGCTCCGGGCGTATTGCCCCGCTCGGTTCATGAGTTCGGTGTAGGTGAGGACAGCGCTCGTGGCATTGAGCTTTCTGAGGAACTCGTCCGGTTGTAGGCCATCTCGGAAGATTTGGGCCGCACGGACATCGTCCTTGGATGTACAGCGCCGGTAGGCAGCTTTGAACCGCTCCATATAATCCGCCAGTCGCTCCCCGCTGGCTTGCTGGAAGCCGGTAAGTTCTCCCACCGAATAGAAGAAGCTGGACTTCGTGGCATACTCGGTGGTGAAAGCCTCGACTAGTTGCTCATAGCTGTCTATGGACTCCGGTTCTAGTTGATAGAACCACAGCATAGCCTCCTGAGTCAAGGTGTTGACGAAGGCGTGGCACCACTCCTCGTCAGTATAGCCCTTACCATTGTAAGCGGATTGGAATGCGGTCACATGCATTACTGGGTCCTCTTTACCGGTATAGGAGTCCATCTTCAGGCTCTTGAAGTCCCGGTTGTGCTCATGGATCCTCCTGGTGAACGGACCGACTGGCTTCTTTGCTATGCCGAGGCTGGGTGCACTCTTAGCACCGCCGGTCTCGACCCTTCTGAGTCGGTCACTGAGCTCCCGGAAGAGGCTGACCAACGCGCCCTCGTCTCCCGCGCCCAAGCCGGTACCGATGGCAGGCGCGCTCGCTGGTATTTCAACGTGGTCCTCGGTACCGTCTTCGTCCGGGAAGTGGACCACTCCCGCGGCATCGAGAAACGAGACCTTGGGCGTTGATGCTGCCGGTTGGGGGTGACTGGTCACACGCCCTGGCTTGGCTGGCAAGCGTTCTGCCGGTTTGAGAGGGGTCTCGGTCCCTAGCTGCGTCGAGACCGAGTGATTGGGCGTATGCTCGAGGCTAAGCCGCTCCCTGAGCAGGCCAATCTCCCGGGCGCTGGCTTCCTGCGCCGCAAGCTGATCGCAGCGCAGTCGCTCGTTGCTCTCTTGGAGGTCTCGGATCATGGCCTCAAGCCTAGCCATCATCGAGGATTCGTTCTAGTGGGACTCAGGAGTTTCCGACTCGGTGGAGTGGACTGCTGCCGGTGTTTCCTCGTGGAGGGGCTCAAGACCAGCAATAGTCGTTGTGTCCTTTGATTGCTTGGACTTCTTACTTTGCTTGGCGGGTTGTGAGCCATCACCTGCTGATTTGGTCATAGCTTGACCGGTAGAGTACCTCACTGGGTGAGGGTGCTTTTGTTACTAAGTGGTGGAAATTTGTTCCCACAGACGGCGCCAAACTGTTCCTGCCGTTTCCCAGCTGCTCGGTAGGGACGCACCTGGAGTGCACTTGAGTACCTGAGAGGGCAAAGGAGGTCAGGGGAGGCCGGGTGTACCGACAACAAGCCTTCCCCTTGGCCTTACAGGGACATCTCTCGACCCGGTACCGTGGACACACAATCCAGTCGGTACCGGCACAGCCACCTGGCAGCACGTGCTTGTCCACTACCTCGCGGATCGCACTAAAGAACGCCCATACCGCACTAGGACCGCACTAGGCACCGCCGTCCCTCGACGCGCGTGTCGAGGTAGTGGAATAATAGAGTATTCCCTCGTGTCATGGGATGTCCCCCACGCCAGGGAAGCTTGTCTCCGACCTCAGCTCATATATAAGGAGTCCTCACTCCTTATTCAAGTAAGCTCTCGCCATTCCTAGAAACTCTGCTCAAATCCTCTCGGGACTAACTTGAGCGTCGGAGGGTCTTCGGTCGGTACACGCCGGCCTCCCCTGACCTCCTTTGCCCTCTCAGGTACTCAAGTGCACTCCAGGTGCGTCCCTACCGAGTAGCTGGGAAACGGCAGGAACAGGCCTCATGTTAATAGGAGCAGAATTAGAAGCAGAAACTTATGCATGGGGGTCGCTGGTACCGGCCACATGACTTATAAGAGTTTCACATGGGGGTAGCTGGTACCGGCCTCATGATAATAGGAGCAGAATTAGGAGCAGAAACTTATGCATGGGGGTCGCTGGTACCGGCCACATGACTTATAAGAGTTTCACATGGGGGTAGCTGGTACCGGCCTCATGTTAATAGGAGCATAGGAGCAGATTTACCGAGTAGATAGACGCCGCTGGGGCGTTGCCTAGAGTCGTTTATGACCGAAGCTTGCCCTTACACCATCTAGTCGGACTCTAGCAACAAGCTTCCCTGTTATACACAAATATCAACATGCACATTTGTCGTGCTGGCAGGTACGGTGGTACCGGGCTGCCATGGTACCGGTAGGTACTAGTAAGATTGCTGATGTGGTATCGGTGTTGTCAAGGTAATGTACCCGGTAGGGGATCCCTACCGAGTAGGTAGATGCCGCTGGGGCGTTGCCTGGGCCGCTGGGGCATTGTCAAGGCAGTGCATTCGGTAGGGGATCCCTACCGAGTTAGATGATCAACATTGCCACATTGGTATGGACAAATATGGACAAAGTATTAATATGCATGAGTGTGAGTGCGAGTGCAAATAATTGTAATCGTTTATACATAGAGGCATATACCGAGGGACATATCGAGGCACATATCAAGGCAACATGTAGGGACATACCGAGGCAACATGTAGGGACATATACCGAGGGACATATCGAGGCATATACCGAGGCAACATGCATGCAACTCAATGGGCTCATATGCAAATAATTAATCAATGTCCATAGTCATGACCAATGCGTGGCAATAGTAATATAGATCGTGGTACTGCAGGGTACCGAATTGTTCATGGCACATAGTAGTGCATAAAGAGTATGGACTCTTAGCAATCAAGGGTGTTGCAAAACCGTTATAATTAAATAAAGATAAGGAGACTTATCTTGTAGTGAGCTGCTGCATGTATGTACTTCAAAGGTACCGAGCAGAGAACATGAGCTCTAGGTACCGAGCTGGGCTCATAGGTACCGTCACTGTTCATGAGCACCGAGCCACCGACTTTGGCAATGAAGGTGAGTGAACCAGTGAAGTTATCTCGTGGTACCGAAGCATAGAGGTACCGTCACTGATTTTTATGTTGTGGGTGTCCACTGCAGGTGTCTTTGCTTGGGGCACCGAGATGTTCCCATCTTGTGCAAAGAATTAATTTGTGAGTGTACACACTGAGATGTTGTCGGAAATATGTGTAGATATAGCATTCATGGAATCATAGTTTGACTTTTCAAAGCCATGCCATGTGATATGCTTGTGCAGCAACGGTGGGAACATGCAAGGTATAATTGCAATTTCAGGTTTGACTTTTCAACTCAAGGTATGATTGAAGCTTCATAATTAAAGCCGTTGGCTTTTGTTATGATTTGTAAAGTGAGCTTTGGCACAGCACATGCAAATGTATAATTGCAAAGTTGCAATTATATGTTTGACTTTTCAACCTAAACCAAAGCAAGCGGCAGAAGCTATTGCCATTTAATTAAAGCCGTGGGTTTTGCAGTCTTCAACCTTTTCACTGGGTACTGAACACAGAGGCAATAAAACTGCATTTCTTTTCTCTGGGTACCGAGTTCTTGAGCAAGGCAGGCATGCCAGTAAGAGGTGAAGCAACCAAGAGGAGCTTTGAAGCTTGCTTGGTGGTACCGGTGACTTCAAGGTGCAGAATTGAGTTTTCTTTTTCAATTTGTTCTCGGTACAGTTGGGTACCGTTGTGCATGAGCAAGATTGCAGCTCTAGTTGTGATTCCCATGGTGAGTTAATTATCCAACACCCAGTCCCCCACTCCCCCACTCCCCCAAGTCATCGGTGGTGAAGGACTGAACTGCCAATGACTTGAAAGTTGCTCGGTAGAAGGCTTGGGTGTGCACGGGAGCGCAGTTCCAGTCATGGCAGAGCATGTGGGTACCGATATGGGCGTGCCGGGAGGCGCCGCAGCATGGGCTTGGCTCGCGGTGGTGGGAGACTAAATCTGCACCGGTAGGAAGCCATGGAGGTGTCTGCCGGCAAGGAATAGTGGCTGTGTTGTGTTCTCGGGAGAGACGGCGATCCCGGTTGGCTTTATCTTTTCCCGTTGCATCTCGTGAACCCAGAAGCTTGAATTGGCTTCGGTAGGTGAGGATTGAGAGGAAGAGGAGCTGGTTGGCTCCGTGGTTGGTGAGTGCAAGGAAGGAGGAAGAAGAGGAGTGGTCCCGGGTGCCCAAAGGAAATTTGGGACTGCTCTTCACACCCATACTTTTTTTCTGTTTGTTGAGGTACCGGGAAGAACCACCAAAACCGGGAAGGACCCATTTGTTTTTTGCTTTTTTTTTTTTTTTTGCTACCGGGAACAAATGGAGATACCGATTGACATCTCGGTACTATAGAGATAAAACAAAGTACCGAGATGAAAGAGAAGTACCGATATGTTCTTTGTTGGTCTGCTATGCTTGTGGTGATGGCTCCGGATAAATTGATTGAAATAGGAAGGAACCGACAAGACTTTTTGTTCGGCTTCCCACAGACGGCGCCAACTGTTTCTGCCGTTTTCCGACGGGTCGGGAGGAACGGGATAGAGACCTTCGGTAGCCACAATCACACACAAAGACATAGAGACAAGATTTATAGTGGTTCACCTGGCTCAATGCGAGTCCTAGGCTACATCCACTTTGAGGGGGTTCCACTATAGTGAATAATGATTACAAGTGTTTAGCAGGTACTGAGTTGTCTAGTACCGGTAAGGTACTTGGTACCGAGAGGGTACTTGGTACCGAGAGGGTCTCGAGGTACCGAGAGGGTCTCGAGGTACCTAGAGGGTACTTGGTACCGAGAGGGTACTTGGTACCGAGAGGGTACTTGGTACCGAGAGGGTACTTGGTACCGAGAGGGTCTCGAGGTACCGGTAAGATACTTAGTCCCGAGAGGGACTTGGTACCGAGATGGTCTCGAGGTACCAGGGAGCATGGGTCCCAGTATAGGGACCGAAGTCAGCCTCCCCTTCCAAGTGAGGGAGGAGTCCCTTTTATAAGCAAGGGACCTCCTCTCCTCTTACATTTCTTCAATGTGGGATGCAAGGTCCCTTAGGATATTCTATGGTGGGGAGCTCCCTTATAGATGTGGGACTCCCTCACCTTACATTTGCCTATCATTCCTTGTCTTCCTCTAGCTTGACCATGGCATAGACCACAGCTGGGATATGGTAGCAACATATACTATGATGCTTAGTGAGTAGTTACTTTGTTGGGGACTAGGGTTGTGTGCCCTAGTCCAATGTGACTTTGTGATGCTTTGATTTATAAATAAATGCCTTTGTTGGTTCATGAGTATGTGTATTGTCTATTTTCATATGTATTGAATGTGTATTGGAAGATTTGTCACTCTTTGGTATGCATTTGATCCATCTTGTATGAGTTGTGTATGGCTTGACAACTTTACTCTTCTCTAGGCAATTGGCAATATGTGTGATGAGCATGCTTTGCTTGTTTGGGTCCCTAAGCTTCGACACTCTTACGTCTCTTAAGCACTTTAGGGGATTCGGTATTGGGTAACTTAGAGGAATCCCCTATAACACCTAGAGAGTCCGAATGACCCATAACATGGCATTCGAATACCTTAGGAAAGCACGGTCCTAAACCCATAATATGGCTAGGATACGGGGCTTGATTCATGGATACATTGGCATGTTTAGGCATTAGAGCATTATTGGTTGCATTGGACTTGGGGTTTGCCCGAAAACCCCAACATTTTCTTATTGTGCACACACTCTTTACATTATCTACTTGTTTTCCTTACTTGTTGATTGTTTCATTTCCTTTGCATCATTATCTTTCTCACCACACTCACACTCCGCACATTGTTCATACACACATTCACTCACTCCTTTCACACCTTGCCACCCCCTACATATAGCTAGAGCACTCGATTACTTGCTACCGATAGATTGGGGACCGTCAATTCCTGTGGAACGACATCCCCGTATCTCAATATCGCTTACCATTTGTTTTTGCATTAGTCAAATAACCCGAATCCTCATATTTGATTTCTCGGATATTCTTGAAATAGATGTTAGATCTCTTGTCTAGTTTGTGAAGTGAAAGCATTTCGGAACGAATATTTACTCGAAACGTTTTATCTTCGAGAGGTCAAGAGTTGACTTTCTTATTCGTTAATTTTCTTTGATGACTTCCTTCGTGAAAGATGTAGAGCTTGTCAATACGAGTTCGTAGACATATGACACGCTAAATTCTGATATCATACAAAGGAGTTATGGTCTGCGTAAGTTTAATGTATTTTCGAAGCTTTTCTGACCCAGTCAACTATTTCGTAAAAACTGCACCAATGGATTTATTATTTGAGGACGTGGTCTTCTAATGATTTGTAGTAGACAACTTAAGGAAAGTCTCAGAGTTGGAATCACCTGAAAATCATATTTCTAGAGTTAGTTATGATTTTTACAAGATACATAGAGCACAAGAATAAATGGAATTGAGCTTGTGATGGAAGCATGACCCAACATTGATCTCACTCTTCTAGAACTGATCTAAGAGTTTCAGCACGTAAGGATCAGCCTGAAAATCCTTATTGCTTATTGTTTAAATAACAACTTGCTTATCATGTAAAGGTAACCAACTTGATTAAAGTCTACCTTTAGTAAGGTTAGCTAAATCTCTAGCCTATATAAACACATGACCTCTACCACATTTCTTCAAGCTTCAATCAGATTGAAAGCTTCCTTAGTTGAAGTAATAAACTTAACTAAGTTCCTCCTAGTTCAGCCTTCCCAATAGTATAGAGAGTTCACCTAAAAACTCTTTGAAGAGAGAGCAATCTTTAGTTAAAAATTCATTGCTCAAGAACTTATGTTCTTTCAATTGTGAAGCTAATTCAATCTTTCAACCAACAATTCATGTAAGTACAGAATACATCCTTATAGTCTTTTGTCTTTAAGATTTATCAAAGTGCACAAGCAAGAAGGAAATGGAAAAGGATAAGTTTTATAGAAAGTTAATCTTGTTTTCTGAAATTAATCCCGTCAGCCAACTTTGACAGCTTCAAACTCATATTTCTGTTCATTTTCACATCTGAACTTCTTGATGAAAGTTGTTCCAAATTGTGTTAAAATTTCATGATAATCCAACGGGTAACAGTTGTGTAATCTAAGTGTATCGCCAGCATACTCGCTGGAAAACTTATAAACTGTTCATAACTTCAAGTTGTCATATCTCACTCATTCCTCAACCAAATTTTATGATCTTTATATCAATACAAAGCTCATAACATGAACTTGTGATCTGGAGAATATCAAAAGTAATTGTCGAAATTACAATACGTAGTCATTTATGCAATTAAGGTTAAAATCATGAATACCTATTTAGGTACTGTTTTGTTTAGTCTCTATTTCTGGACTTGGACATATTGGACATGATTATTTGGACTATACCATTAGATTTCTTATGAAAATCCCTTTGAAATGGTGTACTCACTTGCCTATATTGGACTTACGATGGACAAGATATCGAATATGAACTTCGATGACTATAATTGGAGAAACATGAATATGTTCTCTCTTGGACTTGGACAAAAGGACTACTAATGAAATTGTAGTCTAATTTATCTAATTGTGCATGACTTTATTTCCATTCTTATTCAAGTATTACAATGATTTACTTGATTATGCTATTAAGCTTATACTGATGATCTTGTTTATTACATGAGTTCAATTACTTATGTTTTATGTTTATGAACATATGTATATCTTGTTTTACATATGCTTCCTCTTTATATGTGTTTTACTTGCAATTGATTATCGACTTATAATCTTATATTGGTGCATGATTTTGTTTACTAAGTAAATACATCAACTTAGTATTATACATGTATGTCAACTTGTATGGAAGTATACATTGTTAAGAGTGTATTTGTGATATCACATGCTTAACTTGCTTAGCTTGATAATTTACTTGATTATGTGATTTACCTACTTATGTCTTTCGACCATATTACATGTGCATTGATATGAAAGACTTAAGCATGTGTATTCGTACATATGACGTGATTTATAACTAGTCTTACAATAAGACAATATTTGTGAATTTTAATTATATTTGAAACCGGGAGTCGGTGTATCCTCCAGCTTAAGTGAATTACTGGTATGAACGATCTATGGACGTTCGGAGTTAGTTGTGGGCCCTAGTCCCTTCAGATAGTGCACTATTATACTCATAGGTATTAAGGACTGTGAGTGTACATACTTGGTATTAAGGACCATGTATGCTACGGCTTAACCTGTTATGTTACAGGTCTTGTGTTTTGGTTACCAGTCAACCTATATCCGAAAGAATACTAAAAGCGAAGTATATAATATTCTGACCGATTGAATATTTGTTTGCCATATCTTGTTGGCGTGTGAATTTATGATTATTACTTGTGCTAGGTATTAAGGACCTAGACATATGAATTGATGCATCATTATCAGTCAACCTGAATTATGCATTGAAAAGTGAAGTGATCGAATATTTGTTTGCCATATCTTGTTGGCGTGTGAATTTATGATTATTATTCATGCTTGGTATTAAGGACCTCAGTATATGGATTTATGAATTATTATCAGTCAACCTAAAATATACATTGAAAAGTGAAGTATATATTATTCTCATCGAATATATATTGCCATGCGTATTTGGTATGTGAAAGTGATGAATTTGTCTATGCTTGGTATTATGGATCTTGACTTGGAAATTATGTGGATATGTGATTTATTCCAGTCTATCTAAAATACTCACCGAGTAGTATATGTTATAGCACACAATTTTTCACCCAAAATCAGGATTTTTCACCCAAAACTATGGCTTATAGCACACAATTTTTTGGCCAACAACGCATGTTCTTATTTTCGCACCAAAAAAATCTCACACTCAAATCATCATTTTTAAGGACTTCTCGAACTGACGGAACGAAAAATATTTCGACTTGTTTATTTTTTTCGATTTTCTAAAGTCAGAAAACTAGAAAATTCATAACTCGTAAACGACTCGAGATTTTCAAGTAAAGTCAGTTGAAACACCTTTTAAAAATTATGTTTTACCGATGGTGAAGTTTAAGCCCAGGAAAATTTGATGATAAAATAGGGCTGGTATGGTTTGGAATATTTTGGAATACCATGTCACCTCCTAACATGCCAATGCTTATGCCAATGTCCATGACCATGCTAGAGAGACTAATTTTGACTGTCCAACCACAACGTTTCACCCAAAATGATGTTCTAACACAGTTGATTCTAAGTCCAAAAATTTTTTCTCAAATTTTTTTTTTTTTCAAAATCATTGTTCTTTACTCAAAATTGTGGGTTATAGCACACGATTTTTTTGCCAAAATCGTATGTTATTATTTTCGCACCAAAATAATTTCACACTCAAATTGTCATTTTTAAGGACTTCTCGAACTGACATAACGAAAAAATATCAACTCGTTTATTTTTTCCAATTTTCCAAAGTCAGAAAACTAGAAAATTCATAACTCATAAACGACTCGAGATTTTCGAGCAAAGTCAGTTGAAACACCTTTTAAAAATCATGTTTTACCTATGGTGAAGTTTAAACCCAGGAAAATTTGAAGATAAAATAGGGTTGGCAACGTTTGACATGTTTTGACATGTCATTGCACCTCCTAACATGCCCATGCTCATGCCCATGCTAGCGAGGCTAATTTTGGCGGTCCAACCACGAGATTTCACCCATAAATGATGTTCTAATTACACCGTTGATTCTAACCCCAATATTTTTTCTCAATTTTTTTATTCCAAAATCATGGTTTTTCACCAAAAGCTGTGGGTTATAACACACAATTTTTTGGCCAACATCACATATTCTTATTTTCGTACAAAAATAATCTTACACTCAAATCATCATTTTTAAGGACTTCTCGAACTGACGGAACGAAAAAATATAGACTTGTTTTTTTTTTCGATTTTCCAAAGTCAGAAAACTAGAAAATTCATAAATCATAACTCGTAAACGACTCGAGATTTTCGAGTAAAGTCAGTTGAAACACCTTTTAAAAATCATATTTTACCAATGGTGAAGTTTAAGCCCGGGAAAATTTGATGATATAATAGGGCTGGCATGGTTTGGAATATTTTGGAATACCATGTCACCTCCTAACATGCCAATGCTTATGCCAATGTCCATGACCATGCTAGAGAGACTAATTTTGACTGTCCAACCACGAGGTTTCACCCAAAATGATGTTTTAACACAGTTGATTTTAAGCCCAAATTTTTTTTTTTCCAAAATCATGGTTTTTCACTCAAAATTGTGGGTTATAGCACACGATTTTTTGGCCAAAATCGTATGTTATTATTTTCGCACCAAAATAATCTCACACTCAAATTGTCATTTTTAAGGACTTCTCGAACAGACAGAACGAAAAAAATATCACTCGTTTATTTTTTTCGATTTAACAAAGTCAGAAAACTAGAAAATTCATATCTCATAAACGACTCGAGATTTTCGAGCAAAGTCAGTTGAAACACCTTTTAAAAATCATGTTTTACCGATGGTGAAGTTTAAGCCTAGGAAAATTTGAAAATAAAATAGGGTTGGCAACGTTTGGCACGTTTTGACATGTCATTGCACCTCCTAACATGCCCATGCCCATGCCCATGCCCATGCTAGCGAGGCTAATTTTGGCAGTGCAACCACGAGATTTCACTCATAAATGATGTTCTAACACCGTTGATTCTAACCCCAATTTTTTTTCTCAATTTTTTTTTCCAAAATCATGGTTTTTCACTTAAAACTGTGGGTTGCACACGATTGTTCAGTAAACAAGGTTGAATGTCGGCACCAAACAACTTAAAGACCAATTGTTCAGTAAATTGGCCTTCCATCTTTTTTTAAATTGAGTGGAGCTTAAAAAATATAAACAAACAAGTAAAAAAAATGGTACAAGTCAGTAAAATTTTTTCAAGTCAATAAAAAATAATTTTCACAAGCCGGATGTAACATATAATGTAATTTCTTATTAGATTAACAGACATGCGGAGCTTGTGCCGAAAGGCCAAACTTTGAGTCTTCATATCTCGAAGCTCAAGCGTATGGTTCGAGCCTATGATACATTGCCTCGAAGCTTGTAACAAATAGAACTAGGGAGAAGAACAAGCTATTGCCACCAAGCTTGAATGTCGGCTTGCAATGCCATAAAGACCTATTGTTCCGTAAATTGAACTCTAGCTTCTCTAAATTAAGTAGAGTTTGAAATTTTGAAATAATTTAGTAAAAAATAATGGTACAGATATTAGTAAAAATTTCACTTATATGTATCAAGACAGTATATTACGTGTAGCAAAAGGACACCGGATCTGAAATTTACATACCATGGAAGTTCTTACAATTTGAAAAGGCGCCAAGCGGATGGTGAAAGGCTAAACTTTGGGTCTTTATTTCTCGAATAACAATTGATCTCGAATAGCATGAGGGCGAATAGGCCATCTTACAATATATTGTCTCTTACAATTTTATATGTCCCGCATGATTTAGAGAAGCTGGAATGACAGTTTTCGGATCAATTGGTCTCCATGACCTTGAGAGACGATATTAATTCGAGCTTGGTGGCAATGAATTTTTTTTTACACCCTTGTTCTTCTCACCATAAGCTTCGAGATGGTATATCCTAGGCTCAAACAATTTAGAGTGAAGATCCATAGTTTGGTCTTGAGCAGCCCCCTCTGCGCTTTCGTTAATCTGATAGGAACTTTCATCGTCTATATTTACTGACTTCGATGTCTTTTTTAGGCACATAATATATTGTGTCAAAGCCCTTCACGAGATGAATAATCTTAGCGTGTGAGATTATTTTTTACTCATTTATTTCTATTTTTGTTCTGTGTCGCACAATTTAGAGCAGCTTGAATACCAGTTTTCAGAATAATTGGTCCGAGACCTTGAGAGCCGATATTCCCTCCATTCCAATCAAAACCCATTGATCAATCTCAAGTCTTTGCCCACTCAATTTTGAGGTTTTATTTGGGTGAAGAAATACAAGAATTTGTGGATGCTCATATGAGTTTCAGTGAATGAGAGTTCGAGAGATGGATATGGAGAAACGTTTCTTTTTCCACTTATAAAAAATATTTTTATTTTAAATTATGCTAAATAACTATATTTTGGTCTACATTTTGCCAAGTACTATATCACATTTAAACTACATGACATTTAATTTGTTTGAAAGAAATAATTTAATTTATTTTTGGCCAAAAATAAAGGAAAGAAATCATTTATAAAGCCCCTTTATTTTTTAACTGTTTTTTTCACCTTCGGAATAATGAGCGATAGCGCCACAAAAATCCCTCACTAGCATGTAATCTGTATTTTCTTTTGTTTTGGTTATAAACAGCGAGAGGAAAAAGGAATGCCGGATTGACTCGGTCAGTTCTCTAATTTCTAGAGAGAGCGAATATTAGAAACACAAATAGCTGCCATGAATGGACAAATGCAGGACGAGGTAGGTTTGTTTTGCTTCGAATAATAGTCATTTCTACTAGTTGTTAGCTAAATAGCCCTCCAGTTAACCAAAGAAATAGGAGTCGTTTCTGTATTTTCTTTTTGATGAGCTTCAATCTATGGACTGTGGTTTCGTTTTTTCTGTGATTATATATGGAATAAGAAATCGATTATTTTGCCATGCTGATGGATTTCATTTCAGTTTAGGTTTTAGCTTTTCGTGTAAGGGTTTCTGTTAGTTTTGAGGAATAAATTTGATTGTCGGGGTAATATGGGGTTCATAGTGCGACTTTGACGTCTGGAATTCATTGAAACAAAACTTTCTCAAATGAGGTTTACCAGAAAAGGTCAAATGGGTTCGATGGTTTCGTACCATCAGAATGAAAGTTTACGTACAAGAGTGTTCCCGGCTGATATCTGGTCTATTTTACAAGATTTGATGAATTGGAACCATATAAATATAATGAGGCTAGGAAAGATATTTGGGCAACTTTTATGATGTTGAAGATGCTCTGAGTAGTGCTAGAAAATTTAGATTAAGCACACTGCACACATGCATGGTATTATCTCTGTTTAGGGTTTGTGGTGGTTTAATTTCTCTCTATGATAAACAGCTAACAGATAACAATAATGACCTTTTAACGAAAAAAATTGGTCATAAAGCATGTAATTTATGATCCACATCCCACTCTAGCCTGTGTATGCTTGAATGCAAGAACAAAAAATTCATGTGAATTTAATTTACCAACTAATTAATCTATTTTTTGGTTACAAATTTTTATCATATTGGAGAGAAGCTAGTGGAAAACTTTCTGATTTCTTGATTCTGCTTCTTTTTTTTCTTTTTGTTTTTTAATTTTGATATTTTGTGTTGTGATGGAATTTACTTTGGGGATTTTATTGTTATCAGTGAAACTAATCACATAGTTGATTTGTACACCTGGCAATCATGGTATTCTAAGTGTTCCATGTCTGAATGTTGGAGCTTATCATCTTTTCTGTAATTGATTTGTTTGGTAATGATAAGCAATGACTTTATCTGTTGTTTGAGAATCAACTAAACTTCTCTTTCCTGATGCAGTTTTACCTAAGATGTAGATAGCATTGCCTTTTGGTATATTGTTGATATAGCGTCCTTGGATGATTGATTTTTGCCACCGACACCAAATTAGCTCCTAAAATGAAACCAAAAACAACTGGTGTACCTAGAGCTCAGAAGTCGAAACCTTTGCAGGGAGACGGACCTAATTGGGTTCTTATTGCTGGCGGTGCCTTGTTAAGTACATTATCGATACGCCTTGGCTACAAGCTGAAGCAAGCACTTGACATAAATCAGCAGGAGAATGCTAGTAAGGTTTGGTCCTTAAGTACGCATAACTTCATTTTCTTTTAATGGCTGCTGATTTTTAACATTGTTTTCAATTGCAGGAAGTGGAAAATCCTTTGACAGAAGGATGCCTGCTGGTTGCCGCGTGCACTCAAATGTTTATTCCTTCACACAACAAGATGATGGCAGTAATTGCATTTCAGGTCTGAAATCTGTAATTCAGTTTTTTTGTTTTAATTTCAAAATGTATGAGGTTTAAACGTGAGTTAGTTTCTGTTCAGGACATCAGGTTTTGAAACAAGTCTTGGCTGGTCATTGATTACCTTCTTTTGCCTAGCTTTCCTTTGGGTGTTAGTGCTTGTGTACGTATGTGCATGGTGAGACACAAATGTATTGAGAAAAAGAATACAACTGACGATGATTTGAAAAGAAAGGAAGATAATGAGAAAATATGAGTTCAGTGTTTGAACACCCCAATCGAACCTGGTTTTATTCTTCAAATGACAGCACTTGCCTTTTGTTCAAGGAGTGGGGATCCGAAAGTTCAGTATGCTGTTGGATTGGTTCTAGTTGAGTTTGATTTGGCTTTGATAATCTTTGTTGCAGTCTTATTTGCAGTTTTCTCTTATGTCTCCAATCACTAAGCACGAGTAGTTGGTAAAAAAAGGGGGAGCCCTCAAGAAAAAAAAAATTATGGGGAAAAAGGGATAACTTGAACAGATTAGCATAAGATTTGTACACCATTGTTACTAGATACTCAATTTTGTTAAAAAAAAATATTCGTCTAATGTAGGTATACCATTCAAAGTCCTTGTTGGCAGGGGAAGTTGCTTTAGTTCCTTACTTTCTCCCACACTGCTTAATTCACTTTCATTGTGTTTCGACCAGACATAGCTTTCAAAAAAAAAATATGAGTCCATTTGTGATAATAATTAAACTTGCTGTTTCATGTTTTGAATGGGTTTGAATAGGAACTGCGGGCATGATGGAGATGAAGTGCCTTCAATTTAACAAGGATAATGGCATCATCTGGGCATCTTCTCCTGATCGCCTTGAGATGCCTCCAAAGCCCTTCCTCCACCATTCAAATTACTTAGATTCTCCATGTGTTTCAGAATCTGGCTCTGACATCTTCAGTAAGCGAGAAGTAATACAAAAACTTAGGCAACAATTGCAGAGAAGAGACGACATGATCCTAGAGATGAAGGATCAGATTGTAGAGATGCAGAATTCACTGAACGCTCAGCTGGCACATTCTACCCATTTGCAATCGCAGCTTGATGCAGCAAATAGAGACCTTTTTGATTCTGAGAGAGAAATCCAAAGGCTAAGGAAGGCAATTGCAGATCACTGTGTGGAACATGTGAGCTCCAACGATAAACCAGCCCCGGCCACTATTTGGCAATCTGAAGTAAGAAACGGTCATGGAAATGGGTGTCTTGATGGGGAAAGCAATTTTGATGCCTCAGAAAAAGGAAGAGGGGATGGAGAGAAGTAGGAGAATTGAAGGAAGTGATAGAAGGAAAGGAGTACTTGCTGCAGAGCTACAAGGAGCAGAAAGCAGAGCTCTCGCTGAAAATTAAAGAGTTGCAGCAGACACTGGATTCTCAACTTCCCAATATTTTGTACGCACTTTATAGTTGTGTATTCTTGCTCGTTTTCTTTGGTTTGAGGTTTCCTGCTCAGAAGCTTCTTTTTCCTCCTTTCTCTCCTTACCATACTTAAGGGTTTAGCTTAAGAGTTTTTATCACAAATGGTACCCAAACTTTACCTCAATTATATACATAGTACATGAACTTCACTTTTGATCACAACAGTACCCGAACTCTTTGAGTTCATCCTAAATGGTACCTGAACTTTAATTTTTGTCACAAGTAGTACCCAAAGTTTTCCATTTTAGCCCTTTTTTTTTAGGGTTCTTGACCCATAAGGACAAATTTTGACAAATATTTACCATCAAGGACAAAGCAAAAACGCGGTGCCCTCCCGGTCCATTAATTGACCAATTTACGTTTTTGTATTATACATTTTACAAAAATTACGAAACTGCCACTGACAGATTTTATTGACCACAATAATTTTTTTTTAGAAAACGATATTTTCAGTGGTAGGAGAGAAAGAATAAAGAAGCATCACTTTTGTGTATTTTATTGACCTCAATAAAATTTTATTGACCTCAATAAAATTTTATTGAGGTCAATAAACTGTCGATATTTTCCGTGGTAGGAGGGAAAGAACAAATGAGCATCACATTTGAGTATTTTATTGACCACAATAAAATTTTATTGAGGTCAATAAACTGTTTTCTTGAGGTCAATAAACTGTTTTCTTGAGGTCAATAAACTTTTATTGAAGTCAATAAACTTTTATTGAGGTCAATAAACTTTTATTGAGGTCAATAATTCTTGTGTATTTCATTGATTTGATCATGTACAGGACCTCAAGTTGCCAAACAAATTTTATTGAGGTCAATAAACTTGTTTATTGAGATCAATAAAATTTTATTGAGGTCAATAATTCTTGTGTATTTCCTTGATTTGATCATGTACAGGACCTCAAGTTGCCAAACAAATTTTATTGAGGTCAATAAACTTTTATTGAGGTCAATAAAATTTTTATTGAGGTCAATAAACTTTTATTGAGGTCAATAATTCTTGTGTATTTCATTGATTTGATCATGTACAGGACCTCAAGTTACCAAACAAATTCAAGTCATAAAAATAAGAGCCAATTGACTGTTGCCTATCTCAATCAGCCCAACCACAAAATATATACAAAACAAAAGATTGAGATTCATATTAAAAATATGATGCTACCATGACACTGAACAAGGACAAAGAAAATGAAATTATTATATACAAAGCTCATAACTAGTTTTCTCTGATCATTTACACAACTTCCTTGTTTGTATATTTTATTGACCTCAATCAACAAAGAACAAAGGAGCATCACTTTTGTGTATTTTATTGACCTCAATAAAATTTTATTGAGGTCAATAAACTTTTTTATTGAGGTCAATAAACTGTTTTATTAAGGTCAATAAAATTTTATAAGATCAGTGAAATTTTAGTTTCTGGGTCTCAATCAACAAAGAACAAATGAGCATTACCTTTGTGTATTTTATTGACCTCAATAAAATTTTATTTAAGCCATATGGATTCCAAGAACTCAGGGAATTTTCAATCCGAACATTATTTGTAAAGATCTCTACTACACTTTTAATTGCTAGATATTTTGCAACGTCTTGATGAAAGTGATTATGTGCTCAAAATTATGAAATGGCTGGCGCCATGCCATAATTACCAAGCTCCTTTGCCACTAATTTCTGTTACATGGTTGGTGTTTTTAGAAATCACTGCTGAAGTATAATGTGGAAATTAGTTTTATGTAGCAATCACCGCCAAAGATAAATGTTTGTGTTTGCTGTTCTAGATGGTAGTGTCACATACTGTTATAGGCAGAGCTAACAAAATCGGTCATTTATAGTCAGTTTAAAAGGTGATTTGAGGTGAAAAAGACACTAGTGGTGGTTCAAGCTGATTTAATATTCTTTCTAATCACCTTTCAACAAAAGCGATGGAATAGATCTGCGGTGCTTAATACCCATCTTTAAGTGGACAACTCAAAGAAAGGAAAGGAAAAAAAAGAAGCAGGTGAACAAAGTGAAATTACAGGTCCTTTAGAGATTGAACCAATGTATCTGGGATTGAACCATTGATTGAGCAGTTCCTCAGTATCCTTCAGAAACCATAGAGGTCAGAAAATGTAAGGGTAGAAATTACACACTGATTACAAATCACTAAACATTAAACTGACCACTTCTTCAATTGGTTCATATGCACTCATTAAGAATAACATCTGTAACTTAATGTGCAGGTGGAAATTCAAATATGCATGCACACCTTTACTGCAAACGAAACTTAGACTACATCTACATGATTGTCTAAGAGTTCGAAGAGGCTGGAACTTTAATATTTCTAAGTTTAATTGCATACAGCAAACCACTCACAGAGTATCAAATTTGGTGTTTGTTATCTCTGATGGTAACTCGAAAGTAGCATTTCCCAGGTATTGACCGCCACACAGCTCATTCATTTAGGCACCCAATTCTGGACACCCAACCACCACCAAGCCCGTGCTCGTCTCTGCCGCTTCTTAGCTGCACCGTCGTTGATCTCAATAGCCCAGACGACGTCGCTCCACCATGCCCAGCTTTCGGCGTCTCTCTCTTGGCTTCCCCCGAGCTCTCTCCATCCACGACCTCAAGCCCAGGCTGCACTGCCAGTGTTGCGATCGATCCTAGTCCTTCAATGGACACCCACACCTCCAATTCATGGCAGCAAACTCATCACCATCTCACAGTCCTAATCGATTTTTGAAGAAATTGATATATGAACATCGATTTTTCTTCGTGCAGGTCGACCTGATGAAGCAAAGGGCAAAAATGTCCGAAAAAAAATAGAACAGATCAGGCCTTGCATATTTTGTCCTTGATGGGAGTAAAACAAGCCCAACTCAGGCCTATTGGGAAAAATTAAAAACCCCCAAACTTAATGGGAAATATAAGATGAAAATTATGACCTATTGGATATTTCCCTTTTTTTTTAACACGCGCTCTCACGCGCATATAATATCACAAAAATCGGCATTATGTACCAAAAGAGATGAAATCAAAAACTTTGGGTACTACTTGTGACAAAAATTGAAACTTTGTGTACTACTTGTGACAAAAATTAAAGTTCAGGTACCAAGTATATAATTGAGAAATAGTTCATGTATTATATGTAATAAAAACCCTTAGCTTAATTCTTTAATGATATGCTATCTATGTGCGTGCATCCAACGCTTGGGGTTTTGACAGGCAAAAGCTTGCATACGGTGGTCGCATGATCAATTCTCAGAGCATTTTATCTTCCTTGCTTTTGTGAAATTTTTTTTAATCGTTTTCCTTTCCTTTCCTTTTCTTTTCTGTTTGAATTCGTGAAAGCCCTGTTATGGGGGTGCTGCTTCAGTGCTCGGGGTAGACATGCTTGGGGAGTGAAGGATGCATTTGCAAGGCGTTGCAGGGGTGGGGTACACTTATCCAATAGTGGAGATTGCCCGAACATGTCATGTTCGGGTGATTGTAGAATTTGACATGTTCGGGTGACTGTAGAATTTCCCCTGTTATGGCATTCATTTTGGATATGGAAAAGTTAAAAACACATTCTTTTGGACCTGTATGGGATACAACCCTAAAATCACCTGCTATTTTTGTTTTCTGTCGGGAGCAAATAAATGAAATAATTGCTTTGCTAGAGTTATTTCCCATTTGCGCAGCAAAATTCTTTTTCAATTCCAGACTACAAGAAAAATGGCAAGCATACTAAAGTAACCAATGATTGAAACCTAAAAACTGCGCTACACGGCTGCAATAATCCTTTTATCCTATTGGGAATGAAATCTCAACAGAAAGTATTTCATGCTGCACTAAATACACAATTATTCAGAGAAGGCCCTGGCCAACTAATTTTCCATGTAATGTGCATTCGTTCTGTTTATCAACACCCCAGTCCATGATCACGATTATTTGCCAAGACCTGTAACGTTTAACGTGTGTTCAAATCAAATTCCCCAACTTCGCGCCAGCCATCCTGCATGCCCGTTGATCCATTCTCAGTCTCCTCGTCATTTAGAAAATCTTCAGATGGTTCTTTCTCATCTCTTTGCATACTATTTCCCCATCCATTTATCATCTCTTCTGGGTTAGCCCCGTGTTCCTGTACTCTCATATCATGACCAATCGGGACATCATTGCCTTGAGACCCAAGTGCACTTGCCCTTATTGGGGCCCGAGCCAACATTTCGGCATGTGTTTGTGACTCAACCCGAGCATGCTCTGCCTGAACAATCGCTGCCATTCGAGCTTTCTCTCTTGAATCAAGCTCTGCTCGTAATTCCAGACATGCCCGTTTTTCTTCTTGGCAAAGAGCCTGCTCAATCATAAGTCTCTCTTCAGACCGAAATTCCCCAAAAGCACGTTTGCGGGAGATAATGTTGAAGGCCAGTGCCTGTTTCTCAAACGTTGCTGTAAACTCTGCAACTTTCGCAGAAATGTTGTGATCCCACTGCTGAGAGCGAGATGGCATCATGCCTGTAGTGTCAGAGTCAAGGATTCGGTCATCCTCCTCAGCCTCATAATCTGCCACTACATGGTACGGTAGTAACCTGCCAATTAAAGGATAGAAAGGATATAAGAAAGCCTGAGAAGTGCCACGATTCCAAAAAAAGCCATGCACAGGTAAGTTAAATAAATAGCTGGAGATACAGCATATTGCTTTCAAATTTCAATCATCAATTTGAAACAAGTCAAGTGAGAAGTAGGTACCCCCATCTTCAAGGTAAGATGGCATACAAATTTGTCATTACCGAAACTTAGGTGCTGCTTTAATGAGATGTTGTACTATAAATCACACCATCCGAGTATAATAACTTCAATGCCAATTCCCACAAAGTCAAGTTGGCGGGCACGCGGTTGATAAGTTGAGACAAATCATACTGTTAACAAGATAGACAAACAGTTGTGGCCTAATGCTTTTTAAAGGCCATATTGACATTGGATTAACACCAATATTCTGGATATTCTACCACCCATCCAAAACCACTATTTTTTTGGTTGACATCCAAAACCACTTTGATTCATAATTTTCAAACAAGGTTTTATAAATGGAATTTTGAAATCAGTGATTTTCTCATCACATTAAGATCCCTGGAATGCTGAATGCTCAGAGTTTGTATTAAAAATTTAAAAAGAATGTAAGTTGAATCTATCTAACAATATTTGAAAAAAGAAAAATATGCATACAGTAGCAGGAATAAGTACTCACACAATGCATAAAATATAGAAGACTCCTTCAAACTAATTAAAGGCATGTAAAGTAAACCAATTTGACTCCAGATATCTAAAGAAGAGAGAAAAATCATCAGCGACCAACTCCAAATATCATGTTTGCTTGTACCAAATAAGTATCTAGCAGAGCTACGTGTCGTATTTGGCTAGAACCGACAATGAAAGGGAAACAGTTGCAGAATACTGTTGGAAATCGGTTCGGTATTGTGATATCATATAACAAGGATTTCAGGTCCTAAAGCCACGTCCACCATCGCAACCACCTGCCAACCTCTTTAGGATACTTATCGAGGACACGAGTGTCAAGTTCGATCCGGACAGAGCTAGGCATTCCAATCAGGCTGACCAAGACTCCTCTGTATCTACTATATCGAGTAAAGCTTGGAACAGGCTCATTGCACTGGGTGCTCGGTTCTTTTCCATGAAGGTCGAACAAGCCCTTCAACAGGTGTCAGAGAACCCTGGCACTATCATACAACCCTGTGGCAGTATAGGTGGCGGAGGGGACCACTAGTCGCACCAGACACGGGTACAACATCTGGGCTTATAAAAGAGAAAGGTGTCAGCCTATAATTGAGACAGCACTAGCTGTTGGCTATTGTCTAGCATGTGGTTTGGGGCTTAGGCACATTGCAGACTCACACAAAGTGAACTCTCCCCACATTGAAAAAATGCAAAAGAGAGGTTCCTGGTTTCGTCTATTATAGTGCATTGCCTTCACATATTCAAGTTACTTTACTCAATTCCCATGAAAACTCTCTAAATTTGATATTTGAATATTCCCCTTCTGACCAAGTCATCAGAGGGTTATTGGCCGGTACCACAGCGCTAACCCCCAACGGTAGCTAGTTTACTTGGATTCTGCAGGGTTCCTGGCTAGAGAGATTGCAGCAAGGGACATGCAAGCTGCCATTGTTACTGAACATCTTTGCATATTTGAAGTTGACTTGTAGTTCACTCCTGACAATTTCACCCCAACCTAAAGGAAGGAAAGGAGCTTACATTTCAAAATATTCATATTCACGACCAACCACTTTGACTCCAGTTGGTATTTCATCAACTTACTGTAGCAGCATGCAAACTACCAAATGGAATTATTACCCAAGAGAACAATTCATGTCGACCCACTTTACATATCTATGCTATATAAAGTACTTCCATAAAGGATAATTCCTACACGACAGAGGACCCTGCAAAATTATTTTATACTCCATTTTATACTCTAATAGTGTGCTGCCACAAAATTTTATGCCTCCCACTTTTATATGAGCCCAAGATTTGACTCTGTCAAGAAATGGAAGGGCTACCCTAGGACATAATGGCACTAAGGCAGAGAAACCCTTAAGGAAAAATACATGCAGAGCATTTTGGCAACCTTATCTTCTGTGTGACATCATTTTAGACACAGTGCTCAAAAATAAAAAACTTTTCCATAGCATACAGAAACGTCCCCAGTACTGAATAGAATAGTAAAATGCTTCTGCAGTATTCTTTACCTCAGGCATGCTGAATAACTTTCAACATTACTTCCTACTGATCCATGGACGTTATGTGAGTTCCTCATCCAATAATCCTAGTCATTTAAAAGTTTAGAACACATAACAAAGCACGGAATCCAACTGACGTTAGTTTGCACACAGTGGTAGATGTCAGATAAAATTCATATCAGGAAAAGAGAAACACAAAATATCAAATGCAGGTTCAAAGTCTTTTGAGTACGAGATTTGTTACTCTAGAAACCTTACCTAAGATACATTCTGTCTACACAAGTCCACTACGGCATTAACAAGAACTGGCATTTTTTTTTTTTGAAAAGAAACAGATTTTATTAAATATAAGATGAATACAAAACAGAGATGCAGCAGAAAAACTCAAAAGAAAAACAACAGAATCCAAAGACAACAAGAACTGTCATTTTGAAAAGCATATAGCTACTAATTAGGGTGTTGACAACGTAAAAGACACTTTTTTCCCTTCATCAATATAATTATTTTTCCACACAGAAAAGGATATTATATATCTACATTACATTACGGGTTAAGTTACTATGGCATACAAGCTCCTGTAGTTGATGAAACAACATGTTATTAAACTGCCTGGCATACATAGGCACTCTACTTCATAGATATAAACACGGAAAGGTATTTCTACAGTATACATACAAAGTTTACCATATACCATACAGTGGTATGTCATTCATTAACGAAGTAGGTTGATTCTGAAAGTGGAAACTGAATCAGGGAAGGAAAGGTTATGGGCAAAAGAAATTATATTCGGATGTGTATAACTAACTCTCTTGTTAAAATAAAAGGCAAAGCACATGCGCTAAATCTAGGTATCAAAGATTGTATTAGTAGGTTCCTTTTGGGGTTTAGAGTAACATGAATAAAGTAAAGACGGTAGAGCTTGCAGCAGGGACATGATGCTGAGAAACCAGAACTATACAAGAACAACCTTGTACACTAATTTGTGATTAAGTTATTCTATCAAAACCAAATGAATATAATTATAGATGTATGTGTTTGTGTAACAACTAAAAACATTTATTTTGTACTCTATTTGCATATATATATATATACACACACACACACACATATTTCTTTCGATCTTAAGCATTTAAAGGAAGAACTCTCCTATTTCTAATTTTATGGCAGCCACAGGGAAGGATCAACATACAAATACATAGGAAAATGAAGATGACAAGGCAGTTTAGTAAACACCAAATCAGCCAGAAGGTTTTCAGACACGTGGTAAATGAATCCAGAGATCAATATATGCATTCACCTCATACTGATCTTGTTTCCCTTATCAAAAAAAAAATAATAATAGTAATATAATTTTGTTTCCTAATATATGGGAACGATCTGAATGGGAGAAAGAGATTGAGGGAGCTTCTCCAACTCTTATTCATGTCACATGTATCAATAAAGTATAAGCACATCCGAGTAAGTGAACAATTATCGAGAAGGGAGTGCCATGGCAAAAGATATCATATTGGTCCGGTCCTTATGTATATGAATGCTAAACAGAAACAATACTGTTGCAATTTCATATGTCATCTAACAGAACAGATTTCTGTCATTGACCGCACGCACTACCATATCAAGGCCTTTACGCAACAGAAACATGAAAACAAAGTTGCGGCGGCAGTAGGCCAATGAGCCGCATCATTTCAGACAAAATTTTAAATAACAGAAAAACAGGAGCGTCTGTCTGAGTCTAGCCTTTTTAACAGTTGCCCGAACAATGCAGCCGGCATATCATGATGAGTGAGCATTTACAATTGAATAAAATGCAAACTGATTATGTAGATATGCAGATATCAATCATGTTTTTACAAAACAGAAAAAAGTAAACGGGGCCTAACCAGGAAATGCAAGAGAAATGTAAAGTAATCAAATAAAAAACTGTGTTGATTTTCATGAAATGGAAACCCAAAGTAGTTAACGACTTAACCTCTCACATGCGTCTTCGAGGGAAGAGAAGGGACGCTTGAAATCAGGATGGCAGACCCGCCAGGCGTCCTGGTACGCCATTTGCAGCTCCGCCTGGTTCCCCGGACGGATCGCCCGCTGTTGCTGCTGCTGCTGCTGTTGGGGCTGTTGCTGCGGGTTTTCATTAGGGTTTTGTTGGAGATTGGGAAGAACAGAATTAGGGTTAGGGTTGGGGTTGGGGTTGGGGTTAGGGTTCGAGATTTGGTTAGGTTGGAGATTGAGGGCTCGAAGTGGGCGCAAATGAGCGTCGATGTTGGAAGGGAAACGAGAAATGGCAGCGGCTTGTTGCGCTTGTTGCTGTTGTCTTTGTAATTGATGTAAAAGCAATAACTGTTGTTGTTGCTGCTGCTGATGCTGCTGCTGCTGATGTTGCTGCTGCTGCTGCTGCTGCTGCTGTTGCTGATGGTGCTGTTGTTGCTGTAACATTAATTGCTGCTGCTGTTGATGTTGAGCCAATGCTTTCGCCTCTTCCATCTTTCTCTTCTAACCCAAATTAATCTCCTCTTTAATCAATTTATTTCGGGATCTCTACTATGTCTGCTGCTTTCTGAGTGACATGCCAGAGAAAGAAAAGAGAGAAGACACGATCCCTCTTCCGTCAAGGCAGATCATACGGGTCATAAAGATGTTAATCATGTACTCGACCGCACACCAATACTGCCCTTCCTAGCTAACTTTTTTTTGGAAAGACCGGAAAAAAAATAATAATAATAATTTTTTATTATTATTATAGAACTTCAGTTCACACACAAATCCTACAGAGTCTATGCGAGCTTGATAAATCTGCTATCAAAAAATGCAGTGACTGATAATCTGAGTAGCATCCGAACAGTACATTCTTTTAGGTTTCTATACGAGCATTGCCTATGTGAAAAAATTAAACACATGCATAACCATTTTTTTTGGTCAAACACATAACCATTTGGTCCTTTAACTTGTGCAAACCTGTCCATAAGAGGAAATTGGAATGAAAATAATTATAATCAAATAGCTACCTTTTTCATCTTCAATCCCACTCACTCTGCGACTTATTTTGTAAATTCACGTGCATATTATGAAAAAATAAACTATTCCAAATATTGAATTACAAGAATATCTTCGAATTCCAAATTTGAAAGAGACTTCTTTAGAACCTCCTCTATAACTTATGGAGCCCTTACACTTGCACAATGTAGTAATGTACATAGGATGATAGGAATGTACAAAAGCCTAAAATACCAAACAAACACAAATAGGGGAGCAACCTCAAAATAAGTAATAAAAACTTCAATTTCAGAGAGTCGATACGGATACTGCCATATTCGCTATTCGCTAGTCCTTCTTGCTACTGGATTTTGCTTTTACATCATCGGATTCCGATACAAGGACAGGGATACACGATGACCAATAGAGTGGCAACAGTGTGAGAAATGCTTGTATTAGGAGGGCAAGCGGAAGCCCTGAAAAATCATTTCCTGTGATGCCAACATAAGATGCAAGTGCAATACCAATATATCCGCTCACTATGAATGCAACCGCTATTGCAGACATCACAAATGCCATTAGAGATCCCTCACATCCCGGTGGGCAGAGCTTCGCTACAAGAATGCTGAAAGGCAGAATCTTAATAAACAAGAGAACCTCCGAGAGGCTAGAAAATATAACAACATAGAAATTGTCTGACACCCCCATATTTCGGTAAAACCCATTCACAAACAACACATCAGAAATCATAAATAAAGCCATAGTGACCTGAATGGCTGATATTAGTTTCCTTGGTGTGACCGATTTCAGGTGACGATTATAGATAACACTCCATAGAAGCATTGCCGCCTGGCCAAACACCTTTGACATTCCCAACACTGATGAGTCAATATTCAAATATTGTGTCTGGTAAAAGAACATGGTGCCTGTCAATGCTGGAATAATGGCATAAGATGCTGCAAACCATGTAATTGAGTAAGCAATCTCAGGTTTTCTTAATGCAACTGAGAGCTCGGAAAGCTTCTCTCGAATTCCAACATCAGATCTTCTCTTGGGAAGGTTCATAGAGCTCTCCTTGACAAGAATGCTTATGAAAAACTGGACACTGAGGAGAAGGCCATAGAACAGGAACATCTTTCGGGGAGCGTATCTGTCAATTGCAATACCCCCTAGGAGAAATCCAAGGATTCCACCCACAGCTGAAGCCATCCAAACAAAAGACTGGAGCTCGTCTGAGGATGATGGCTGCGGATTTTTGGAGGAAGTAGGCTGTTTTCCTGCCTCTGCAACAATGGCATCATTGGCAACCTCAGCAATTGAAGCACCCAAATTACTGAGGAGGAGATATAGGGTCATGGTGCTGATTGAGATGCCTGATTTGGAGAGGATTGCTATAGCTAGCCATGACACTGCTTGTAAAAAAGCTGCAACAACAGATGAATTAAGTTAAAAATGAATTAGAAGAATAACTACATTGGTGAATTCATGAACCAAATTAAGAACTAGGAGAATGGAAACTTCATATTGCACATGAAATAGACTAATAATTACGCTAATAAGCAAGATGAAGCATTGTGACCAAAGGGGTGTATTACAAAACTTACCCTAATCTTGAACCAACTAACAAAAAGTTTAGGCAAAGTATTAAAATGATATTTGAGGCATTAACCGACATTGAGATTTGAGAAAATTTGCGGGTGTGTAGGGAAACAGAATCAATTACAATGATGTTTTGTATCTTTATCACATTTCAGATAGGAAAGAAGAGATGCAAGCAGCATGTAAAAAGCTCTAAATAACTTTTTTCATCTCGGATATTTTTTTGCCTTTTATTTTGGTACCGTGCTCCTCCAGAATCTTAGAGCAAAGCAAAAGAAAGCACATAAACTGAGTTTGAGCTTATCAGGACTTCAGGAGTTTAAATAATATATTATAGAAAGTAGATTACAGAAGAAGGAAGGGCTGACCACGGAGTCCTCTCTTGTTCTCTAAAGGAGTGCAAATATCACAACCACAAGAACAGTGATTTGTGTTAGTCAACTTAGTCTGCTTACAATCCACCACATGGCATCTACATCACCCCCTCGATTTGTTGTATATCATACTCTCAATCTTTCTTTCATCTTGTCCGCATACCTTAGACAGGAATTCATGTATCAAAGCCGGGCTTTGAAACCTATGTCCAAATAATCATGTTATACAACTTTGATTCCACGGCGCAAGAAGTGTTTAGAGAAGTGAAGATAATGCTCCTTCAGAAAGATCGACTCCTTTGGAGAACTCAGAAATTTTATCAAAATTTACTGGGCAAGTAGAACCAGAATCCTTCCTCTCAACAGAGAAGAAAGACGGTTCTCATTTGAAGTTGGCAGACATTGAAATTGAATTATCTATAGACATACAAATTCCGAATCAATAGGGTTGAATTCCATACTGAATAAAGCCAAGAAAATCATGTAATTGTGTTGTTGCTATGTAATCAGTCATAAGAAAATTTAAAATTTTGAGCAGCCGGGTAATTCAGAAACTGAAAAGAGATTCAGAAAAAGAAATGAAAGGAAGTGGGGGTACCGCCAAGGGCGAGATAGGGAATGCGATGCTGGCCAGCAATGTAGACGGCGTCGGAAACGACACCGTAAAGAGGCTTTCCGACCATGGGTAGGTTGGCGGAGTTCTGGAGGAGCTGGAGAGTGGAGGGGTCGACTTGGAGTCCGTCCTTCAGGAAGAAGTTGACGGCCATCCATGGGAAGCACCTGAAGCCCTGCACCCAGTATCCCAATCCCAACACCTTCCGGATCTTCGCCTCCGACGACGATGATGTCACCATTTTTAACACACTCAACAACTAGATAGATGTATGAGATTTATCTCATTCTCATTCGAGTGCGTGGGAGAAAGGGTAGCCAGGAAGCAAGCAAGCAACCCTTTAATCTTTATATTGTCATGACACGTGCAGTTGCTAACCCATTTCTCTCTCTCTTTTTTCATTTTTTTTTTTCCATTTTAGCTAAGAAAACCCGAAGTTTTGGCTCCGTTAAAATGTCAATGACTACGCTTGCTCTCTAAGTCACATTCATCGTGAGCGGAATATGGTTGCAGATTGCCTCGCCAAGCATAGCCTTGCTCAAGACATTGGCCTCTGTCGTTTCTCTACTGTGCCCGACAGTGGCGGATCCAGGATTCGAAAGTTGGGGGGGCTAATTTTCTAAAGGGTCAAATTTTGTGCCTTACTCTTTTGCCGGAAGGCAAAAAAAAAAATTTTCGCCATTGAGCAAATCTCATAAAAATTTGCAAACCATCATTAAATAAATTATTACATGAAGAAATAACTCGGTCGTTTTGTTTAATTAACTTTATATATTCGATCGTCATTACTATTGTTTTGTTTAATTAACACACCCACTAACTCCCTCTCTCTCCCTTTCTGACTTTCTCATCAAAGTCATCACTCTTTCTCTCTTTTTGTTTAATTAACCCACCTATTCTCTCTCTCTCTCTCTCTCTCTCTCTCTCTCGCTCACACACACACACACACCACCACGACAGCTCTCTATCTCTTCTGGACAGCCACCAACAACAACCTTCCTCGCCACCATAGCAATATTGCAATAATCACTCACCAGTCACCACCACGACAGCAACTACTCGACTCCTCCCTCCTCCTCCAGAAGTCCATATCCTCAACTACTAGTTTTTTTTTTTTTTTTTTATGTAAACTATATATAGGTATTTTTTTCTTTCCCAAAATCTTGGGGGGGCTATAGCCCCACTAGCCCCCATAATAGATCCGCCCCTGGTGCCCGAATTTGCAGCCACTGCTGTGCTGGATGATCTCTCCGGTCTAGTGAGACCGCTCATTGTTAGAGCAGCTCTTGCTGCTGAGTAGTTTTCTTTATTTCTTTTGTTTGGGCCTTGGGCCCCCATCTTACCACAAAAATAAATGTCAATGACTACGTCGCACTACTAACTTACCAATTATATTTTGTTTACGAAAAAATATTGTTTCTTTATAGGAGAAATTGTCAATAAATCTATATCTCTAGACAAATTTCTCAATAGATTTAAATAATTTCTGAATTTTTTAATAAGAACAAAAAAAATTTATTAGAAATCAGTAAATTGAGAGTCAAAAAAAAAAAAGAGGACGTAGCTGTTGAAGGGGGTTCTGAAGATTCCTCTCAGTGCATTTTTGTTCACTAGATTCAAAAAAAAAAAAAAAAAACACCAAGTTAAACTGCAAATTCAGCCACCCCTTTGTTGCTCCTTGAGAGTTAAGAACGACAGTGGTGGCAGAAAGAGCTCCTGATTCCAAAAAGCTCCTGATTTCTTTTTGGTCACGATGAATTTTTTATCAACAACCAAAAAAGGAATGTTAACTTACAAGAAAATTTGAATTTTTATAGTCTAATCTGACAGACCATAACACAGAACTAGAGGCATTGCGCAAACAGGGCACATAACCACATCTAAGATAAAAGGTACTTCTCAACAACAGTGCGCCCAAACTTTTCTTGAACATCCTTGGGAGTTTCAATCTGCAAAGTGCACAGATAGATGCAGTGAATATCCATTTAATAGTCTGCGAATGCAAGAAAAATGTATATACTGGAGGATTTCTGTACCGCATTAAGGGCTTTGAAGACAGCCTTAACTGTATTATGAGGATTCCTTGAACCAACAACCTGACAGTAGTGTTGAAGTTAGAGCAATAATCCAAATTGCATGAACCACCCTTGTGAAATGGATTCAGTTTGACAGTCAATTACCTTAGACTTAACATTATTGAATCCAGCTAAGTTTAGAATGGTTTCGACAGTTCTTCCCGCTTTCATACCCGTCCTAGTGGGTGCAGGCCAGAGATACACCTACCAAAAATTATAACTTAAAAATAGGCAGAGAAAGAATAAAAAAGATAGACTGTGTATTTACTAAAACCAAAACAATAGGGCAGAGCACAAGAAATGATCCAACCAAAAGAAAAATCAATGCAAGATGAGATTATTACCTTTGTTTTTTTATATGTAGTTTGTATTGCATGCGCAATTGTATGCTCCTCATGTCGTTCTACATAGTGGAGATTCTGAAAGCATTTCTCATATGCCTAATTGTAGTAGAATCATCAGTTCTCACCAAAAGAGAAATATAAAAGAAGAATCTCACAAAGACAGTTCTAGTAAGAAGAAATAGAGAATAAACTTATGGAAAACTATGCTTGAATGAGGAAACACTTGAGAAACCAACTTTGTTCACCATTGAAATAAAAAGAGGTCTCTTACATTTAACTCAAACTCCTGACATGTGAGACAAAGAACTTGGCTCAGTTGGTACTATTCATTTTTTTTTTCAGGCCATAATTTGCAAAAAAAAAAAATTGCAAAGGAGTGAAAATAGTCACCAACCAGACAAAGTGACAAGGATAGTTTTTTATTTTTGTATAAGCTTTGGGTTTTTATTTGCATTTAATCTCCAATTGTATGCCCCTCAATCCCTCATATCATTCTAGACAGTGTACAAACTGGTCATACCCCCTGAACGAGTGTTGTTCACAGATGGCTATCTTCACAAAAAAAAAGCTTTTTTCTCGTCAAGATGAGAAAAATGACGAACCTATTACAGGCGGCAAATGGTAAACCAAACCGGTCCAAATAGTCTGGTTTTGATTCGGTTTTCCTCCAGTTCTTTAAGGAATTCAGTCCATATAAATGTTAAGCAACAGATTTGCGTGGGCCCACAACTACTGGCATCATAGCACTGAGACTCTGCCCCTAACTTAGCCACCTAGATCCACCACCCAAGTTAGCTCAACACCCTATTCAGGTGTGGGATTTTTTCTCACAAAGCCATGATACTAATGGTACCACTCCACCCGCTTATTTACTTCTAAAACGTGGATTGTTGTATCACACTATTCCTATTCCTATGTGAGACTCCTTCACACCCTTGGTTTGTATACAGCCATACAACCTTAACAACAACCAAAAAGAACAGGCTTACGAACATCACGGTTTAAGATATAAGAATCAGCGGTTTAACCCTAACAACCGGTATATGCATTTAGACCTAAGAATAAACCCTAACCACATGTTTTCTTCTTTCTTTCACCCGCATCTCTTCTTTTTCCTCTCCCTGGCCTCCATCTTTGACAGTCATTACTGCAAGTTATGGTTCACCCCAATACCTGGAGATACAAATCCATGTTTTATCCAAAGTCAACTTTGTTTTTAAATGTATCACGGGTTGGGGAGTGTCGGTATCAAATACCCCATACCTGAAATTTACTAAGTAGTCGTGCTTCATTAACCAGCAAAAGGGGTCACAGTTTCTTTTTTTTCATACAAAACACCTACCATGGATTGAGAAAGAAAATATACAAAACCTGTGGACAAGAAGTTCACAGCAGAAAAAAGATAGGAAGAAAAGGACAAAAAACTCTGCTTACTCCCCAATTAATACTTCCTTCTTTCCTTTATACTACTTAATACTATATATATTTAATCAAATGTGATATTTATTTTCCTAAAGGCATATGCCTTGCCTTACGCTCTCAGAACCCCACACCCACCCCCACCCCCATGTAATCTGAATCATTAACAAATTGACAAACCAAAATGTGTTGCTAAAGCTATGTAAACATATGGAATTCTGCAGAATCCATAGCACTCAACACATACCTTCTGAAGAGCGATAGGGACAGCTGGACCTTTAGCTTTAGCATAACCTACAACACCGTGATAGTTCCCACAAACTAATATAGCAGTGTATTTGACCACTTGCCCTCCCTGTAAAACAAAAAGGTATAAATACAAACGTGAAAACATCAATCTATGTTAAGAGAAATCAAAAGCAACATGATTAGTAGTACCTTTGTAACTTTACAAGTCCGGTTCACATCAATCAATCTAACATCGAAACCCTGCCAGCATTCAATGAATAAAATGGTAAAAAAAAATGTCAGTATGCCAATACAGAAATGCAGATGATGAAGGCAAAGCCACAATGAAGATCAAAACAAGAAAAAGTAAAGTTCAATTATACTCCAAAAAAACAGACGTCAGTAAAAATGATTGAAAAAAAATACAGAAAAGAACACATAATGTTTCTTCTACAAGTATCATGCACCAGATGATATGTTTATTGTGATTAAATCAATTACATCATTATCGAAAATTAAACAGATTACAGCAACCTGTAAACACCACAAAGAAAAAAGTACTCATGACAAAAAAAAAATTAAAATTAAATACTTGCAAGTCAAAACATAAAAGACCAGAAGTGAACAGCATAACAGCGATGAAACATTAGATATAAAAGAGAACCACATCAATATTAGCCTATAACAATTTCTCAACCTCTGATTACCGACTTGAATAAACACGATGCTCTATAAACAATAAAAATCATAGGATACGTGTACTTACTTTCCTATAGAGAGGTCTTCTCTTCTTCTCTGTCAAATCATTTCTTTCCTCTGCTAGATCTCTGATCTCTTCCTCTAGAACCTTTCCCTTCTTTCCAAACGTATGATCCAACTCTGCTAGCTTCTCTTCAAGTTTCTTGTCAATAGCATTAAGCTTCTCTAACAGTATGTCATCTTTCTCCTTCATGTCATTGAATTCTTCATCATCGTCGTCATCAATTCCTCGAATGATTTTATTTTCTTTTTCAAATCCAGCATGTTCTAGAAGATCAACTGAGGGCTCTAGTTGTTCCTGAATGACTCCATAATTGGCAGGATCGTTTGGATCATAGGCTTCCTTCCACTGCACCAATCGCATAGCCCTGTTTAGTTTGTGCTGCAGAATGAATTTATCCTTGCCCTCAGCTACTTTTAGACGGTTCATCAATTCACCAATGACCCTATATTCAGGCCGAAGCCGGAAATGTTTTTGCTCAAATTTGTCAATTTTATTCATCCATTTGAAAGCATCATCAAGTGTCTCTGTCAGAAAACGTTATACACATGTTACGCATGTTATGATACATAACATAATTACAATGTATTACATTCATTTACATAAGAATAAATATTGAATTGATTTCTAGTAACTGAAGAAACAAAGCAAGAGAAATTATTTCTAAATCATGAAAAAACGTTAATATTAAAACGAAATCTTGTTCATTTACCTATTTCAGAAACTGCGACGAGCACTATGTTATACACACACTAGTGGAACATACATTTTATATGAAAAACCAAGCAAATTGAAGGTTTGCAAGTTTCCCGCCTTGTTGTTCATAATATGTTCTTTAAAGAAACCGAAACAATACCATGAGATTTGATAGCTCAAGGTTATTTGAATTAGTTAGTAGGAGTGTTACGGAACTCTTTGAAACCCAAAGAGCATTATTTTCTGTCAGCCTCTCTATGCGGGTCTGTTTCTAAAATTTCATTCTTTTAATACATTAGACAAACAAAACAATTTCATCAAAGCATCCCATTTACACGGAATCTAAAAAAAGGTCAGCGGAAAGTTTATTTTCTCCCCAGAAAATCTTAGCATCCAATAGAGCAATGTTAACAATACAAAACAAAAACCAGATAGTGCAAGAATAAAAAAGATGAATCTTATCACAAACAAAAAAAACAACGAAGAATAGTAATACCAGCCTGCGTGAAATTCTTGAGCAATTCCTCGTGACGCGTGAACTTCCTCTGAAACTCATCAAACCTCTTCTTAACGGCATCGGGAGTGAACCTCTCGTCGTCGTCGTCACTATCCGAATCGGTGGGCTCCTCGTACGAATTGAGGTCCCCAGTGGTCTTGAGCTTCTCTTTCTCAAGCTTCTCTATCAATGGTGTGACACGCATGTAGTCCTCCTCATCTTCTTGGTCAATGTCTTTGGTGTCGAGACCAGCCCTTTTCCTCTGTTCTCTTTCTCTCTGCTTTTCTCTCTCGACCTCGGCCAGAAGGTCTTGGACTGCTCTGGATGATACTGTGGAATAGTAATGGGTCTGCCCAGAAGAAGAAGAAGAAGAAGACGAGGAGGACGTGAGCAAGTGTGGTAAGGTGGAGGAGATCTTCCGGTGGTACAAGGGGAGTGGGGCGTTGGGGTTTTTCTTGAGAGCTTGATTGAAGATGAGACGCGACCACGAGAATGCTTGCGATTTGGTCATTGTTTGTTTGTTTGTTCATCGACTACTTAGGGTCTGGCCATCAACTTCATCCCGAGTGTGGAAATGAGAGAACTGTGATTACTTATTAGGGTTTAGCAATTAGGGGTTGTAGTAAGTATTAAAATTGGGCCTTGTAGTATCTTTGGAACGAATGGGCCTGCTGCCTATTACTGAACATACTGTGTGCTGAGTGACCGTTGTGTGTGCGTGTGTTGCTTCTATTATGTTTTGTTGAAAAAAAGAAGAAAAAAAAGAGAATAGAGAGGTCTCCAGTAAGTAAAGGTCTAAAGGAGCAAGGAACTGATAGGAAAAGTAGTAGATGAAATGATATGATGCGGCTGCGTTTGAAGAATCAAGCCACGAGTAGTCTCCTTTTCCTGGCTCAATCTTTGAGTTCCTGCTCCTCGATTGGCAAGCCCAATCTAAACCCTAAACCTCTCTTTGCTCCTTCTTCCCATCCCCAAAACTACAGATATGCCATCATCCCACCATCCAAGACTCACCTCTATGCATCATTCTTTTGCACCCTCATACACCTCTACTTGGCATGCGGCAGATTCTCCAATGCTTCCGACGCCTTCTTCTCTATGCGAAGTCATGGCCTCGTTCCTGTTCTGCCTCTTTGGAATCGGCTTCTTCACCAATTCAATGTCTCTGGTTTGGCTTCTCAGGTATCCCTTCTTTACTCTGAGATGCTCTCTTGTGGGGTTGTGCCTAGTGTTTTCACCCGCAACATATTGATTCACTCTTTCTGCAAAGTCGGAAACTTGAGTTTGGCACTGCATTTCGTAAGAAATACTCAAATTGATACTGTTTCTTATAACACTCTTATTTGGGGTTTCTCTCAACAAGGACTGCCTTATCAAGCTTTTGGGTTTTTGTCTCAAATGGTGAGAAGAGCTATATTCATCGATTCTTATACTTGCAATTTACTAGTCAACGGATTTTGCCGAATTGGGTTGGTAGAGTATGCAGAATGGGTTATGGAAATTTTGGTTAGTGGTGGAATTGCACAGGATGTTGTAGGTTTCAACACCTTGATTGCTGGATATTGCAAGGCTGGGCAAGTTAGTCGTGCACTTGAGTTGATGGAGAGGATGGAGAGGGATAGTCTTTTTCCTGATATTGTTACTTATAATACTCTCATTCATGGGTTTTGCAACACGGGAGAGTTTGTAAAGGCTAAGAGTATTATACATAACCTTTTGAGAAACGAAGATGGCCCTCATGATGAAACAGACCATGATCGGAATTGGATTGGCAGTACGAATTTCAAACCAGACGTTATAACACACACCACTCTTATTAGTGCTTACAGTAAGCAGCAAGGACTTGAAGAGGCTCTTTCTCTATATGAGGAAATGGTTAGGAATGGCATTTTTCCTGATGTGGTCACTTATAGCTCGATTATATATGGTCTTTGCAAGCATGGGAGGCTATCAGAAGCCAAAGTGCTCTTAAGGGAGATAGAGAAAATGGGTGTGGATCCTAACCATGTCTCCTACACTACCCTTGTGGATTCCTTGTTTAAGGCAGGTTCTTCCAGGGAAGCTGTTATCCTTCAAAGCCAAATGGTGGTTCGAGGCCTGGTTTTTGATTTAGTAATTTTCACTGCTCTAATGGCTGGACTCTTTAAGGTAGGAAAAACGGGTGAGGCGAAGGACCTGTTTCGAACAATTTCAAAGCTCAGCCTAGTTCCAAACTGTATCACCTATTCTGCTCTGATAAATGGGCATTGCAATTTAGGAGACATGGATGGTGCAGAATCAATACTCATAGAAATGGAGGACAAACATGTTTTCCCAAATATTATTACTTATTCTTCTCTCATAAAGGGCTATGTGAAGAAAGGAAGGATTGGTGATGCTATTGATTTATTGAGGAAGATGATGCGAAAAAATGTATTGCCAAATGTTTTTGTGTATGCAACACTAATTGATGGGTGTTTTAAGGCAGGTAAACAAGAATTTGCCCTTGATCTTTACAATGAAATGAAAATCAGAGGATTGGAGGATAACAATTTCATATTTGATGCTTTTGTGAACAACATGAAAAAGTGCAGAAGGATGGAGGAAGCGGAGGGATTAATTATGGATATGACTTCTGGGGGCTTGTTTCTTGACCGTGTTAACTACACATCTCTAATGGATGGTTTTTTTAAAGCGGGAAAGGAGTCGGTTGCTCTTAACTTGTTCCAAGAAATGATGGAGAAAAATATAGGGGTTGATGTTGTTTCATACAATGTCTTGATAAATGGTCTATTGAGGCTTGGGAAATATGAAGCAAAATCTATCTATACTGGAATGAGAGAGTTGGGAGTGGCTCCTGACTGTGTCACATACAATACCCTGATTAATGCGTTCTGCAGAGAGGGTGACACTGAAAATGCTTTTGAACTCTGGAATGAGATGAAGAGTCAAGGGTTAATTTCAAATTCATTCACTTGTAACATTCTGATAGGAGGGCTTTGTAAAGAAAATAAGATTGAAAAAGCAATGGATGTCTTAAATGAAATGATGGCTGTGGGTTCTCTTCCTACCTCAATTACTCATAGATTACTGCTTGATGCTTCTTCTAGGAGTAGAAGAGCTGATGCAATTTTGCAAATGCATCAGAAGCTTGTAAGTATGGGGCTTGACCTCAATCGTGATGTTTATAATAATCTCATTACTATCTTATGTAGGCTAGGAATGACCAGGAAGGCCACTTCAGTGTTAGAAGAGATGACTGGAAGAGGATTTTTAGCAGATACCATTACTTACAATGCCCTTATACGTGGATATGGTATAAGCAGCCATCTGAAATGGGCTTTTGCTACATACTCGAAGATGCTGGCTGAGGGAGTTTCTCCCAATATTGAAACGTACAGTCTTCTTTTAGGGGTCCTTTCAGGTGCTGGTTTGATGACAAAGGCAGATGAATTATTTAGTGAAATGAAGAATAGAGGTTTTGTTCCTAATGCTTCCACATATGATACATTGGTTTCTGGCTATGGTAAGATTGGAAATAAAAAGGAAGCTATAAGACGTTATTGTGAAATGGTAAGCAAAGGTTTTGTTCCCAATACTAGCACCTACAATGTGCTTATTAGTGATTTTGCTAAGGTGGGAAAGATGAGCCAAGCTAGGGAGCTTATGAATGAGATGCAGGCAAGAGGTACTTCTCCTAATTCTTCAACTTACAGCATACTAATCTGTGGCTGGTGTAAGCTATCAAAGCAGCCAGAGGTGGAGAGGAAGTTGCAAAAGTCATACCGAGCTGAGGCAAAGAGATTATTAACTGAGATGAATGAGAAAGGGTATGTTCCAGGTGGAAGTACCCTTTTATCTATCAGTTCTACCTTTGCTAGACCAGGAAAGAAGGCTGATGCTCAGAAGCTATTAAAGGAACTGTACATCAGAAAGAACATATGATAAATGGGGTCTCAAGCAAGAAAACAGGAAATACCCATCCTGGGATAGCATCTTTTCAATCAATACTAAATATATGATTGAAAACAAGTCCAATTCTTCGATTGGAAAATGAATCCTATATGATATGCATTCCTCATGAGGTGCTATAGATGTACTGTTATCATCTAGCATCAGTGCCACAGCCTCAAACCTGTGATGCATTCAATGTGTTCAGTTGAAGAATCTGACGAATTCTTCTGCAGGTACCATCCTTTTTTTCTACTAGCATAAGGAAGAATTACATTTCATTTGCATTAGTTTCTTTTTTCAGCATTAGGATTAGTGTTAATCATTTCATGGGTCGTCTCCAAATTTCAACAAAAAGGTTTTCAGAAAGATGCTTGATATGTTTTATCCAGTGAGTATAAAAAACATTATAAAGTATAAGAATGATAGTAGCTCAAAAATACATATTTATTGTCCTTAGACTCTATTGATTAAATGCTTTAATGATGTAATTTTGAATCATTTGAGTTGTATTTTTCCTTTGCAGATAAATGTTGTGGAGTCTGAGAAATAAGGAGTTTAAAGATTAAAAGAATGCATAATATGCTGAGGGTCCATCGTGCAGCCCCAAGTAGTGATATTTGTCATGAAGCAAGGAAATCTCCAAGTCGACATTAATGGTGCGTTTAGATATGGTAAAGTCAATTGCAAAGTCAATTGTTTGGATGTTATCTATGCAGAACTTAGAAATGACGGAAATTATAAACTAAGGAATGAAGGTAGTGGCAGCGATGGTTGTGAGAGCAAGATAGTGGTAGTGTTGGTGGTAGTGCAGTTTGGGTGGGTGGTGGCAACAACAATGGCATCGTGGTTGTGGGAGTGTGTAGGAAGTGGTGGTACTGGTGATGGTAATGGTGGTGGCGACGACAAAGTTTGTGGTGATCAAGGGTTCCGAGGATGGTGGTTTTGGTGGCGACGATGTTGACATTGTGGTTGTATTGGAGGTGGGTTGGTGGCAATGATGGTGGCTGCGGCAATGACATTGATGACGGTTGAGTTGTGGAGACTGGAGAGGTGGTGGTGGCAACGATAAAACTTGTGGCGGCGACGGTGTTGAGGTGGGAGCGGGGGTGGCAATTGCTTCAACAATAGTAGGGTAGGGATAGTCATTGTGGTCGTGGTTATGGTTGTGGCGGGTGGTGTGTTATTTTTTTTTTTCCTTGTTCTTTTTCTTTTTCAGAGTTTATCACTTATTTTGGTGAAAATTAAAGTTGGAAATTTATAATTTTTTTTATATAGGAAAAACAATTCATTCTTACTTTGAGAGCCAAACACGCTAACCTGCTTGAGTTTTTTTTTTGTCGTTGCATTGAAAGGAGATCGAACTCCTAACTTAATCTAGTCCTGAACCAATTTCCAATCTATCTCACCACTTGGGCGAACTGCTTTAGTTTGTCAAAAACTCTGCTTTTTCTTTAAAATAAAATAAAGGGTTTTTATCACAAATGGTACCTGAACTTTACCTCAATTATATACATAGTACCTGAACTTCACTTTTGATCACAAATGGTACCTGAACTTTTTGTTTTGATCACAAATGGTACCTATCGTCAAATCTACCGTTAAAAAATTAAAACAAATTCATCCTACGGTCAAAAATTGAAAAGAAAAAAAAAACAAAAAAATTTAGTTTTTTTTTTTTTTTTCTCTCTCTCTCTCTCTCTCTCCCCCTCCCTCTCCCCCCCCCCCCCCGTAACCTCTCTCCTCTCCCTCTGCACCATAAGGCGCCACCACCTCCGACCACTTCCGATCCTCCAAACCTATTGGGCTTTGAAGCCCTCCATCCCAGCAACCTCGTGGTACCCTCAATTTTCAACGTTGACCGCCGTACGTGGAGGATTGAGGTTGTCGACTTTTCGATTTTTGGAACTTCCGGCATCAATATCTCTCGATCTACTTTGAATCTTATCTTGATGTAGTTACATAATTTCATCCTTGGATTGTGCTCTACATGTTGATATAAACTTTGTGATCATTGGAGATAGTTGACGGCGGCGCCGAGGGAGAGGAGAGAGAGTTCCGGCGTGAGAGAGAGGTTTTTTTTTTTCAATTTTTTTTTTTTTACTGAAAATTGACTTTAGGTACCATTTAGGATGAAAACGAAAAGTTCAGGTACCATTTAAAATGAAAACAAAAAGTTCGGGTACTAGTTGTGATCAAAAGTGAAGTTCAGGTACCATGTATATAATTCACGTAAAGTTCAGGTACCATTTGTGATAAAAACCCTAAAATAAATAACGTTAAGCAATCACAATCTGGCAAAAAAAAATGAAAATAAATGACATGCAGTTTGGAGATTTACATTATAATTACAGGATAGAGCATTTGGGATAGCCCTGAAGGTTGGATGTCTATTCAAAGTGAGCTCTTACCCCATTTCATTATTCATACAGTCGTGCCGACCAAAACAAACAGCCGGGCACAAACAATATATACGTGGTTACAGGAGTTCTGATATCGCCAAGCGGGTCACTGTAACAGGGCATGGAATATGAGTTACTACGTACATTTTAGGAATTGGACTACATACTATCACAAAATATTCTACTGAGTGCATTATTCATGTAACTGTCAGGAAGAATTTCCCTAGCAGCTGTCCTTACGAGAACCGTTGCGATCTGCAATGACCGCAAACAAGAATTAAGCGCTGGCTTCTCAGTGGAGAAGAGCTGTTGTGTTTCATCCTTCGACAGTATGATATTAAATTGCTTTAAGATCTTTTGAGCTTCTTAAAGGTATCAACTCAGACTTTAAGTTAGGATCCAGAAACCAGCTCTTTCAAAGATGTGAAAGGTGAGCTGTAACCATACACCACAGCGTCTCTCCAAAGAGTCATTCCTGTTAGGAGAAACATATCAGATTCACACTTAAGAAAATAAAAAAATGCTTAATCAGCTGAAGCATTAGTGAGAAAATAGTTATATCATCATTAACATTTTTCTTTGCAGATACTGGTGGGAGGGGAGCATAAGAATCGATAGTACTACACTACTGGGACAAAGAAACAACCTATCCATAAAAACAAACCAGCTGTCGCTGCTAAGAAGAATTCTTTGCTGATACTGTTAAACCTGTAGTGACAATAATAACTTAGGAGAAATCAATATCGCTACCAAAAGGACTTTAGAAACATAATGCATCCGATGAAGACCATAAATCAGGAACAACATACCAATATAAGGCCACAATATTCCCATATCCATAAAAGAAAGAAGCCCAAGAAGAACCAGTAAACCTGCAATCATTGTTGAGCTCACATTCTTACTAAAACGGAGCTAGCAACTCAATAGTTGAACTCTCAAAGGTATCTTAGAGCAATTTAAGAAAGGCATTGAAAAGAAAATTACCACATAAAATCACGAATAAAAAGAGCACGAGGGATCATAAGTCCATTTCCAATCATTGCAAGCAACATTGAGACAGCTGATAAGCCTTTGATGTTGTCAGGATTTAGGAAATTTGTCCACTGAAGAGGAAGCACCAATAGTGGTCAGATGCATACAAGACAAACATTACAAATTATAGAACAGTACCATTTGGGAAACAGGCATCCACATGAAGAGAAGTGTAGCTGTCCATCCAGATATTGATCCAACAAATTTGATTCCTTCTGAAGAGAGTTTCCCCATTCGAGCCTGCAAATATTAGCAGCTGCATTCTTAGCAAGTGCAGAACAGAATTGCCTGCATATCTCTAACTTAATTTTGCAACTAAAATTGAAATACAAATTAAAATGAAAATAAGTTTTCATTTCAGATGCTAAAAGCAGATCACCAATGCAAAAGAAAAGAGGTTAGTTCCAAAATAAGTTCCATTTTAGCAATGGAATATGTCCAGAGCAAGGGACAGAATAAGACTCTGATTTAAAAGTAAATAAACAAGGATTTCTAAGACCTATTGTTTATTGTCAAAGATCTACTCGTTATGTCCTCCAAAATAAAAAGATCTCAAAGCCGATTGTATGGTACAATGATTTCAACTGTACTGATCATGGTTAATCATGTGGTGTCATACAATCTTTGTTTAACAAAGAAAAAATATTGTATGGTCATGAGAGTGTGATCTGTACTACTAATAGATAGAAACTAAGGAGACTCTAGGCAGCTCAGCTAATATCTAGATAGTGAAACCTCAAAGCTACAACTTCTGCTTCACTTGTGTATATATTAATACAAGCACAGATCTGTTTTCCTCAATCAGGGGCAGCGAAAGCTGCACATGGCATTGATACTTATACATCCTAATGTCCTATTGCATCTCATCAATTGCTCTATAAACCTACCTATGTGACCTCTCTACTGAGGAACCTTTGGTCAACATTTACCAAAAAGTTTGCATACCTGAGTTTTCTAATTTAATCTTCACATATTAGGGAAATTTAATCTTGATTTTAACAATGTATTTAGACCCATGAATCACCAAAAAATAGGCTGACAAATAACAGTCTAGCAACTGACGAAATGATAAATGTGTTATCTTTATTTATAAGGCATATAAGAAGTCACTTTAAAGTTTAAACAAGTTTCTTATTTACTCCAAAATCAAAAATATTTAATCTCTGAGAAAAGGAAGTTCATGTACTTGGGTATGTGCAACACTGAACAATCTACATCTAAATGATCACACATTTGAGGAGTCATATCTTCTTTCATAAAATGACCAAAAGGTAAAGTATAACTCAATGTGGGGTCGAGATTACCATAATCACAGCTGCCACAGCTAAAACAAAAGCCAATGCCCCAGGCAAGACACTGTTGGGTATATACGGAACAAACGTAGACCACATAATCTGCAACCAAAAATGTTAACAAGAAAATAAATCAAACTGAACAAAACTTCAATGCCCTACTAGCCAAGATGAACAAATACATGACTTCTATTTGTGTCTCGTGTGTTCGGGAGAGAGAGAGAGAGAGAGATTACTTGGGGAAGAACTGATAGCCCACCAACAGTAATAAAATCTTCCCAGAAGCGCCAGACTCCAGCATTAAGGAAATTAAAGTAATTCAAAAAATTCAAAATAAGACCAGTTGCCACGACGATGGATGTAATCACAAAGTAAGGTAGAGGCATTGCTTCTGCCAAGGAGAGCTGCGCAAATACAATATACAAGGAAACTACACCCAATGTTTGCACCACAATTGCCTCCTTCTCCCTCTTCTTTGCAAAATATGAAAGCAGTGAAAGGTTTCCAAGCAAACCAGTAAACATTCCCTGCATTTACAACATTCCCTCCCTTAGGTTTCAAATGCTATGAGGTGTGTACGAAAACAGAGTGCATGTTCAAATCTAAAACTTTTAGTCACATAAAGCTGAAAACGACTAGAGCTAGTCAAGTCAGCTGAATAGAGCAATTTATGTCATTGAGACAAGCTTTTTAGCTTGATGAATATTGATAGAGAACATAAAAGCGAGAGATTATGTTGATTTCTACTAGAGGGCAAAAAAATATTGTGAACAGCATAGTAAAGGGCAGAAAAGATAAAAGCCAAAAAATGAAACCAATAAAACGTGAAGCAATTATCACTTAATATAAGCTGGTGTAATGTGTTTTTTACCAGCCAGGGGACTGCCAAAAGAGCAGCTTTGTTTCCGGCCATAAGATTTTGAGCATTGAGGATGATCTGAGGCATTTGCAGTAGCAGAAATGGGATATTCGATGCGCCAGAGAACTTTGCTGTCCATGAATCCCATTGCTCGAAACTCTCACTACTCTTCAATTTCACCGATCCCTTACAAGAAAAACAATTTTAACTATTAGATTGTTTGATTCAGATGAAGGGCAATTTATATGGAAATCCATAAATAAATGGTTTTTCCATATATAGGTTTTGGAGAGAGGGATCCTAATGAAGGTTTTTGTTTCAATGTGTAAAAAGTTAGCAATGTTAGTTCAAATGTATGAACACCAGAGAATCATGGTTTGTTTACATATGGTTTAAGTCTCCGTCGTGCAAGCATTATTGATGCAAAGTGTAGGGGCTTGTCTTTGTGAAAATCAAGACAAATATGTACCTGGTGAAGAGGGTGAGGAACGTCGGAGTCGAGAGCGTTGAGAATTCCTCGGCGGCGTTGCAAAGTGAGGGGATGGTAAGAGTTGGTGTAGCATTTTGAGGAGACGTTGACGGAGAGAGTGCCGGCGGTCAAGGAATTGAGCCGATGATGTTGCAATTGTAGTGGTGCCTTCCTGGTGCTACCGCTAGTCCTATAGGAGTAGGGCACCACTAAACACTTGGCCATTGATTTTGATAACAGAGACGGAGATTTTTACACTCAAGTGAACTGAGATCAAGCAGTAGTTCTGTAGTTGTAGTGGAAGTGGAGATTGGGCAGGTTTGTCAGATATGCGTATATCTAGACGACACGTGGAAAGCATCTCTTCTCTGGCGATTGATATTTCTTTCTTTTTTTTCTTTTCTTGAAAATGAAACTTTTGGGTTCTGTTTTCGATTTTCCGAGATATTTAATGCAAACCGTAAATTTTAAGTAACGTAGATTGTAATAGTCCAAGCACGAGAGGAACTTGGTAGATCCAATCTCAAGACTCAAGTACTGAACCCGCCGATCCAAAATTTCCGGGCTCGCCAAGTTTCTAATTATCCACATGTCTTTCTTCTTCTTTTTTTTTTTTTTTTTTGGCCATAAGTCTTTCTTCTTTTCAAACAGTGTCAATTTATGACATGTTTACTTATTTGGAATGAAAATGTGAATGAATCGGAATTCATTCCTAATATCTATCCCCCCTTGGTAATCAAACTCCGGATATTAAGGAATGAATTCCACTTTTTTAGTTACTTTTAAGTGGGATCTACAACCATTCTGATTCATGTACATGTTAGTAAACGCAAGAGAACTTCCAATTCCTTTATTCTCATACTCATTCCAAATAAGTAAACATGTCATTAGTCTTTTCTTATCAGAAAAAAATATATATATAAATATATATATATATATATATATATATATATATCTCCACTACTATAAATAGAAGCATAAGGTTTGGTGTCAAAGGTTTCACCAAATTATGAAGAGCCAATAATACCCTTCATAATATAAAATAAAAATCATAATAAAATAATTACAAAAAGTTATTATGGTAAAAGCAGAAAAATATAAATATGAAAAAAATAAAAAAACTTGAAAAGATGGATAACAAGATTCAAGGAAACTTCCACGTTCTTCCTCTTTTCACCAATAACACGTGCATTGCACGGATATGAGGCTAATATATCTCTAAGAGCACCATCATAAAGGTAAGGGTTTTTATCAGAAATGGTACCTGAACTTTACCTCAATTATATACATAGTACCTGAACTTCAATTTTGATCACAATCAGTACCCGAACTTTTCGTTTTCATCCTAAATGGTACCTACCGTTACATTCCGTTAATCTGCCGTCAAAAAATCTAAAAAATTTGAAAAAAAAAAAAAATCCATCTCTGCCGTCAAAAACTTGAAAAAAAAAATTAGTTTTTTTTTTCTCTCTCTCTCTCTCTCTCTCTCTCTCTCTCTCTCTCTCTCTCTCTCTCTCTCTCTCTCTCTCTCTCTCTCTCTCTCTCTCTCTCTCTCTCTCTCTCTCTCTCTCTCTCTCTCTCTCTCTCTCTCTCTCTCTCTCTCTCTCTCTCTCCCACCCCGTAACCTCTCTCCTCTCCCTCTGCACCTCCTTATGCCACCACCTCCAGCCACAATCTTGTGTCACCCGCCTCCACCAATAGAATCAGAAGGTGAAGGCAAGACAAATCCACCCGGGTTCGAAGCCACACTCGCCGGAAAACCATCGTGAGAACCGCCGGAAAAGCTTGAAATTTCAAGCTTTTGTTCCAACCTCCTCCGGCCACTTCCGTTCATCCAAACCACTTGGGCTTTGAAGCCTTCCATCCCAGAAATCTCATGGTACCCTCGGTTTTCAACGTCGACGGCTGTACATGGAGGATCGATCTCGTTAACTTTCCGGGTTTCGGAACTTCCGGCATCGATATCTCTCGATTTACTTCAAATCTCACTTTGATCTAGTTACACAAATTCATCCTTAGGTTGTGCTCTATATGTCGATATAATCTTTGTGTTGTTTTGAGGTGGTTGACGGCGGCGCCGAGGGAGAGGAGAGAGAGTTCGGGCGGGAGAGAGAGAGAGTTCGGGCGGGAGAGAGAGAGAGGCTTTTTTTTTTCAAATTTTTTTTTTTAAATTTTTTTGCTGAAAATTGACGGTAGGTACCACTTAAGATGAAAACGAAAAGTTCGGGTACTGGTTGTGATCAAAAGTGAAGTTCAGGTACTATGTATATAATTGAGATAAAGTTCAGGTACCATTTCTGATAAAAACCCATTCACAATTTTCGAATATTTAAACAAAACCGAAAAAATGTATACCAACCCCACAATACACATACAAAACTCAAAACTTAGGTGCTAGTCTGTGATGCTTCCTTGGCCCATGAAGAGAATTAGACTCCAACCTAGTACCTTTTTTTGGTCCAAGGACTTTGGCGCCAAATGAAACTGGAAAGGCCAAAGCTTATTAAGACTCTTCCTCTAAAGGTTGAATCAGTGGACGATTACAGAAGCAGAGAGAGCCCTCGAAACAAGAGTACTTGCAAGTTTCCCAAGGAAAGAGGTTGCTCCCATTTACTGCATGAAACTACAAAACCATATCTAGATCAGAGCTACAGACTTATCATCAAGATTAAGACCAGAAAAAGTAAAAGAATTTGTATATAAGGACCCCGGGGAAAATTATTCGGTTCATTTCATAAGCTCATTGAAAACCAGAGTGGCACTTCAAGTGTTTCTCCAAAGATAAAATACATATAAAAATAAATAAAAAGCCAATGGGCACCAACGAGTTCTTAGTGAGTGTTTTCCGGTCTTGTTACATAACGTTTAGGATCATGGACCCTATATAATCTTTCTATACTAACCTGAAAACAAATTGAAGGTACAGTTGTCTTGTCCTTTTCTGTATATATACAGTCATCTGTGGTGTCTAAAATGATACAGATCAAATTAATGTTGGAGTAGCATGGCCTCCATCTCTTTTTTCCTCGCAGCATGTTTCAGTTTCTCTAGAGCAACCAGTCCGACTTGCCTAACTCTTTCTCTGGACAATCCTATGCTGTAGAGTTGATATGATTGCAAAGTCAAATCAAGTGGGTAAAAACATTAGATGAATGGAAGAAACAGATGGATATCTATAATTTGGATCTACTACAGAAGCGTTTTTTTTTTTGTTGTGTGTGAGTGTATTTAATCAGTCTTTGGTGACCTTTAGAAGCATACATTTGACCCCAACTCAACTCATCTGACTTATGTTTACCATTTATGTATCCCTGGTACTTAATCTCCACGTCTATACTTTTCAAGAGATGATTGCCAACCAATACCATGACTGGCATTCAGACTAAGGTTATCTGGTTATTCTGATTTTAGGGCAACGGAGACCATAGGTGTTTCTAATCGAAAGACAAAAAAAAATCCCACTTCATTTTTCCTTTTTGAATAAAAAGCTTGCCCATTATCCTAAGCACTTGTTTGGACTTACCGTTTACTAATGTCCTCCCATGTAAGACATTCATTATCCAGACCATAGTAAAGCCGTATGATCTCTCGCTCTCGCTCCCCAAGCATCATGTTTATGAGCTTGTTTACTTCATCCTGCAAATATAGCACTTGTTAATTTTCTCACTTTTCTTGGAGTATGATTACGAGTTTAGAATAACTAACATGAATACAAGCACTCGCCCCCACTCCTTCCAACATACACATATATGCATTGCAGATACAAGTTTGAGAAGATTCAAATCATCATTTTCCTACTCTATCAATTATGTTTGTTATTCCTAGGGCATCAATATATAGGATTGAAGTCAGTTTATTCTAATGCATTCTTCTATGCTATTTAATTAGGGCAACAGGTAGGTTTGGCTTTTGTTGGTTTTTCTTTAAGTAAACTTTTAGGTGGGAACTGTGATATGTTTGAACCCTCTTCCTTATAATTAGGACTCTAAAATTTTTATATGTTAGCTTAGACCATTTCATTTATTTCTTACCTTGACAGCCCACTCGTCCACCCCATGCCATGGGATGTTCTCATGGCGATTATCTGCAATGTACTGTAACAAAAATCATAAGGGAAAAGATCAATTATGAGACAGAAGCTCGCATGCAAGGTAATAAAATTTACTGAACGGGACTTCCAAAAAGTTGAAGTCAATGCTTACACTATGATGAGTTTCTCCTGGAAGGCCATTCAAAGAGGGGAATGCATCTCTATCAAGTGAAAAGACCTTACTGATTGCCTACGCATTATGAAATTGTATGTTGAGCATGAAGAGAACAACAGAGGAATGCCATGAAACAGAATAACTAAAACATTTAGTACCTCAGTAGCATTCCTAACTTTCTTTTTGGACATGTTCAGGCTTTCTGCAATTCTCTGAAAACAAAGTGTGATACAAGAAATACATGTCAGGCAAGAACAAAGTGACAAATTGACCATAACATGTTGATATGTAATTAAAATGAAGAAACATGAGTTTTGTAATTCCCGGCATCTGCATGTTCACATATACTTAGTGGACATAGTAATTGCCTTCTGAAGATTAAAATAAATAAATAAATAAACTTACATCAATAGATGGAGTTATTCCTTTCTCTTCCAATCTAAGTTTTGCATTTCTGATTAACCCTAACCTCTCATGTAAATGTGTAGGCAGTCTTAAGGTTCTGGAATTTTCAACCAGTGCTCTTGAAACACCCTGGGAATGTAAGGAAAACGTAAACCAGTGGTAGTCTTGCCAATAAATCAATCTTTCACGATGATATTTAATATATATTTATACTTACTAAGTTAATTACCATTTAAATTGAAAAGAGTGGTCTCACCTGACGTATCCACCAGTAAACATAAGTAGAAATTTTGAAACCCTTTGATGAATCAAATTTCTCAATCCCGCGTAGTAATCCAATTAAGCCACCCTATAATGAGCTTCTCATATGAGATTCGGATTACATTTCTGTCTCAGTTATAATAGTTTTGTTGGATCTAATATTGGCATCTCATGTTTAAAGTAAAAACAGAAAATAACCTGGATAAGGTCAGCCATTTCAGCACCCATGTTATCATATCTTTGGGCAATGGACATGACCAGACGAACATTGCTCATTGTCAGCTTCTCTCTTGCCAAAGAACATTGGATTAACTTTGACTGTAGTTCAGCGCGGGAAATCCTCAGTGAAGTTGCAAGTTGTTCGTCAGAGGGCTCACAACCTAGTCTCTCCTTCAGTCTGGAAATAAAAATACTAGGATTAGAATTAAGAAATAAAAACAACTAAACAAAACTGGAATTTTTCTTCTAGAAGTAACCAGTCTTCATAGGGTGAACTAACGCCGAAGGAGTAGTCAATTAAAACAATTCAGAAACAGAAATTCTCCACCCTAATTACCCCCCACACCCATCTCACCCTGTAGAAAGAAAAACCACCTACTATTTGTGGGGAAGTTTCATAACTGGGAACTTTATAGGGGTTTAGTCAAATAGCATAGTAAATAGCTACAGGGTATCAGGCGTTAACCGATGAATCAATGTTTCAGCAATGTGACCACTCTAAATGTCTTTTTTTGGACATTGGCCTACTCAAGCTAGTGCTTATGATTTATATTACTGAAAAGAAAGAAGTTTTATAACCTTGATTTATGCTCCTCTACTGACAGACCAATTTTAATTTTCTTTGACAGGCGTACGACCTCAGTGTGCGTGAGCAAATCTTCACTTATAACGCCCTTCACATAACCCTTTATACGATTCTGCAGCAGCTTCGGACTGATAATTGCTATCAAATGCTTATTGGTGCTAGATTGCATTTCAGAATTACTTTTGCTGAAAGTTTTCCTCTTAGTACTCATCCTCCTCTGCCGAGCAGACACCCCAGAACAAGTGACCGGTATCTTCTTGTCAGCTGTTTTTCTTGTTGACACTTTTTTCTCAAAGGAAAGATTCCATTGCTTTTCCAGCATAGACTTCTGTAGCAGAAGAAGTGCCTCCACTGAATATTCAAGATCGGAGCTTTCCTCCTCCAAGTCATTGAATTCCTCAAGCAATTGATGTGTGGTTGATGAAGGAGCAGAGGCAGTATCTGCATGGTCTTTCAAAGCCCTGATGGACTGTTCTTGATGTCTATTCGAAGATGGAAATCTGGAACTACTGTAGTTGGAAGAGGACTTTCTGGCAGTGACAACATTCTTTGTTGAAGACAATTGGCAATTTACAAAGCCGTGATCATTGAGATAAAAGAGCTTGTCAGTGATATCTGAATAATACAAGGAAGAATTCAAGAGCCTCTTCCCCGTACTACTAAGCCCAACAACGGCAGCAGCTGTGGCCATCATATGGCGTCTTCTTGCGTGCACTTTACAATTACCATATATGTGTGTATATATATATATATAACACCTTCTTATCCTATTCTTAACAAATCAAATCCTTCTTATGCTTCTCTTATTTAACCCAAGAGGATCCGTTACCAATATCTGCCAACCAACAACACACAATTCAAATTTCAATTGCAAAAGATGAAATAAAAGATAGAAGAAGCAGAAAATAAAAAGTAAAGGAATTACTTCATGAAACGATTTCAAAATCCGTCCACGTAAAGTGTATCCAATTCAATCAGATTACATAGGAAACTGAACAATAAGCATTCTAGGCAAGGAATTCCAGGCGCCATATGAACTTGACGAGAATATACACGTAACAAAAGTTGATAAAGGTCATAAATACATCTAAATCCAACGACAAAAACATACTTTGAGATGTAGGTGATTATGAAAAATAAGTCTATGGAATGGAATTACTCATTACTGTTACAAGTGGCCAAGACTTGAATTGCAGCGCAGCGGTTTTAAGTGTCCCCAAACATATAAATGGAAATGGAAATGGGAACTCCACAATTGGAGAGGAGGAAGGAGAAGGAGGATGAAATCAGATTGAATGCTAAGAGAAGAGTCCAGAGTTAATTGTACCTGAAGAAGAATCAGTGGGCGTAGAGAAGGAGAAGGAAATGTTGTTGCGCTTAATTGAGCAAACCAAGAAGAGAATGACGTTGAACCCAAAGCGTGAGTCAGGTGCCAAACTCTGGTATGGAAGTGAACGGTTTTAGTTCCTTCTTTTAATTTTATTTAAATATATATTTATCATCGTTTTTTTTTTTTGTGGGTCTGATGTATTTATCTTTTTAAATACAAAGATGAAAATAAATAAAAATCAGAGAGGTATATACAAGATATGGGAAGGAGAGACGCTATTGGTCGGAAGAGATTGGGTCCAGCTTTGTGTGGCTTGCAGCCAGCCAATGTGTAGAAACAACTACACTGGATAAAATCAGAGCCAACTTCTTGATTTTTTAGGGGAGTGCGAAAAGCGATAATCACTCCCCTATTTTTAACGCCCTTCCAATTCCAAATACTATCTTCATATCAGCCAGCCGATGTGTAGAAACAACTACACTTGATAAGAAGATAGACGGAAGTTGTATCCTCCTTCCTAGGTTTACAGCTTCTGCCAATATCAATAATTTAAGGTGCCAAAACTCAAATAGTTCTGCAGCTAAGCCTCCCAGTCCCAGATTATGCGTATATGAAGATAGACGGAAACCAAAACTGTCCTGTGGAAAAAGGATTCCAACGGCACACATTTAATATACTAATAGTTCAAACAAGCAAATAAATGACTGAAAATGTAATAAATAATAACAATAATAATACACCATTGAAGATGAAGAGTATGACGTACGGCTGCATTACAGCACTTTTCTTGAAATTTTGCACGGGCACATGAAGTAATAGACTCTCTCACTAATATATTATATAAAAATAAATAAAACAGTGTAATATACTACAAGGTTTATAAAGCCGATTTTAGCTGGTGTATCAGAAATCACTACTTAACCTATATGGTTAATCAACCTGAACCTCTCTCCCTCTCTTTTATTTTCTAACTCGTTGAAAAGAGAAGGAAGAGAGAAAAGATCAAATTTACATCCCAAAGGCAAATTCTGAACTCCATTCATGATTTACACCAACTCTTCCAATAGCAGCTGCAATCTTATCTCAGGGATTAGGTTAAATTCCTTCAAACACATCAAAAGCAATTTCAGAATCAGCACATCATCTAAATCTAAAAGTCTGGCATTTGATAAACGGGAAAGGGTTAAAGCCATTCACAAAAACAATAATAGTTGCATGCAACATAACAAGAACACAATTTCATTAACCACAAACTATATTTTGCAAGCACATTGTTCTTGCCAACTCTCAGAATCTGAATCTCATCTTTGACAGTAAAAAACAATTCCAACATCAGATAATTCGTCCATAGTCCTTTCTTCCACGGGATGCAGGTGGAACGCTAATGACTGGATGACTGGCTCTACGCCCTACAATAGAGTGCCACAATTAGTTTGACTGATCACAGCTCCCTATCTACCCCCCACATTCAAACCCCATTTTCCTACAAAGACATTATATAGTTTTTTTAAAAAAAAATAAAGGAAAATTGAGGGTAGCAATGGCTTATGATGTTAAGTCAGAGAGTACCCCATGAAATGCCGTTGCTGAATGAGCTACTTCCTGGAGAATGTGGGCCTCCAGAGTTAATATTGGGAGGAGGGGGCTGCACCTTCATATGATTCCACTCATTACCCCGAGAATTGCTGGGTCTTCCGTGATTGAACCGCTGAGATTGCTGGCCCAAACGGCTTGGAGAATTTTGTGATATATGAGGCATGAAATGAGAAGGTTTTGACAAACGCACATATCCAGCAAGTGGTTCACTAGTTGGAGGGCTACCCACCTCTGCATGTGAGTATGATTGAATGGGGCCATTTTTTCTGAAGCAGATCGTACACAATGTAATCAAAATTCAATTCCAAATGTGTCAATCGTAACATTCTGATACTTCTCAAAAGTCAAAAAGTTCACTATCAAAAACTTCCAATATTAATTGCAAATTTACAAACCAAAATATTTAAATGTGAGCATTTGAGTATCTTGTTGCAGATCCATCCACATTATGCTTTTTAAGTTTACCCAAGACTACAACCACTATGTTCACTATACTTCTAGACATTATTCTCAATTGAGGAAAAGAAGGCATGTAGAATCATGTTGCAGATTGATCGACATGTTTTTTAAGTTGTGTGGAATTTACTTGTAAACATATAATTTTCTGTTAAGGAACAGAAGGCCTGCTCAGATGACGTCAAAGTAACCACGTGAAAAATCTTGATAATGATACAACTTACCTATGTAAGGAAAGACCCGAGCTTGTACTTGACATGCCGCTGAATCTTCCAACCCCGGCCAATGTTTCTGCGGAATTAAGATGCATGCCATTGCTGAACTCAGTAGTAAGGCAGCTTGTATCCGAACCATCTTCTTGCAGAAGAAGTTCATCACTGGAATGAGAATAGAAATACGAAAGAAAAAAGAATGCACATCAAATTCTAAACAAAATAAGGTTGATAGCAGAATTTAGCAAGTAAACAAGCCGCTCGAGACATAGTTGACAATGAAATTGGCATTAAACATACATAGTGCGTACTACCATTATAGTCATAATCATGTATTGATCAGCCAACTGAGATTGTCTTAAGTTAAGACATAAAGGCTAGAATAGCGGTGCCCCACCCTGATGCATGCCTCAACAATTATCTTACTCTCTACACACCTTAGGGAAGTGATAGATATACCATTACTGGAGCAATTAAAGGTTGGGAGATCTTATAGGCCACGAGGAATTGGAATCAAGCGTGCCCGTCTGGATAACAAACACCAGTACCCAGGCTATCATTTTACCAACCATGCAGTAAGGGGTTAATCATGCAAGCATCTGGTCCCACTTCTTTCAGTTATCTGGGCTAGCAGTTAGTAAGGGGTGATTGAAAGGCAAAAACTGTGTCATGCGGTGTTCACAGCCACCATTAGGGGTTCCTAGTCTTACCACCACTTACAACTGAATTTTTTTATTTTAAAATACGAAACAAGCTTAAAGCATGCAAACATGATTAATACCTAAATTTTGACTGCAACCATTCATACATGACAATAAAGTATGCAACACGATTACATAGATATTAGCATATATTTGAGTAGCAATTAAAAGGTATTGTCCAGTTACCTATAATTGGGATCCCAGTCCCCAGGATCAGGCAATGACAGGCTAGCCTCTGGATTGTCATGAGCCACTCCTGTGGTCTTTGGGATATTAGAACCAACCTTGAAGGAGCCTGGCATGTTTGGAGTGGCCAAGTAGCCAGCAGAAATTCCACTGCCGCCTCGCTGCTGTTTCCAGCTTCCAGCATTAGAACTTAAAGGCAGATGTGATGGGGAACCACCGAGTACTTGAGAATTCCCCTCAGCTTTGCCAGAACTGGTGCCATCAGTAGTTTGCCCTTGCCAATGCGAAGACGAACTCTCCTGAGCTTGAGAACCTCCAGGATATCCCCAACTTTTTCTTCTATTAAACTGGCTAACTGCAGCCATCTTTCCTAAAGGTGATCCGTGACAACTGCCTCTTGCTGGAGAAGTTGGACCATAATGTCCCGGGGAGCCAGCAGAAACTTGACCGTAGGAACTTGGTGGAGTAAACTGTGAAGGACTGGTGCCTAGGGGGAGTGGAGCAAAACTTCCTGCTGAAGGGCTCATACCAAGTCCATTCCCATGTGAATATGGGATAATCCTCCGTCTTGCATCAGGACTACTTCCAAGCATTGATGCATTGCCTTGAGCATGCATGTTCATTCCAGATGGACCAACTGGTGAATAATAAGCAAACATATTACCAGTATCTCCATAGCTTCCATAGCTGCTTCCAAGTCCAGTACCGTCATTATAACTGCCGTGGCTTCCTACACTGCCATAGCTATTAGCATGTGCATATGGCGGAACCACCTGAAAATGTGGGCTGCTATGCATGGAGACCCTGTTTCTGCCTGGAATCTGCAGAGGAGCAAACATTGTTATAGCGGATATATTATTAAAGATGTGAACAACCAAATAGTTAAAAATGGCATATTTTGAGGAGCAGCAAGTTTACATTAGGAGAGAGACCGGCAGCAAACCAATGCCCACCACCAGGATGATGGTCCACCCTTATGTTTTGAGCAACGGGCTAAGAGAAGAGAAGAGCACAAGGAGGACAAAGACCATGAATAAGAAAGAAAAATAGACATAATTAGTATTATCTCCTGCATAATTTCTAATGCAGCAAATAACTAACTACTGTAACCTAGTCCTGGTAGAATTAGGCAAAACAAAAGTATAACATTGGATGATGAACTAAAGAAATATGGAGAACATGCCAAAAGGCCCAAAACCCTACAATAATTGATGCTCAACTAAGAAAACCGAACACAAATACATTTATATCTGAATCTGGCTCAAAAACTCTTTCACACTGTTGACTAAAGTCGTAATGTCTCCAAAGCTAAAAGTGAAACTTCATGAGAAAATCTGAAAGTTCATACATGGGTCCACTTACCATGCGAGGAGTCTCTGACGGAGGTTGATAAGGGCATGTAAAAGGTTCCCCCGTAACAAAAGGGTGTTTTGAAGCCTGCAGGTACAAGTTCAATCACAATTGTTAGTATGTAATTATTTTGCATTTCATCAAAATCCAACAAGTGGTGAAAATTTAACAACCTGAAAAGGTGACCAGCGTTTTGAAGGATCAAACTCAACAAGGCCCCTCAAAAAATCAACCAAAGCTAATCGTATCTGACTTTCTGCCACATATTTGATACCATACAACAGCCATTAGTAACTTCATTAAATGCATTAAGCAAAACTGTTTCAGCGTATTCAATATTAAATATTTAGAAGCGTAGAGCAAACCTTTAACCATGTCTTCCTTGGCCAAGTTCTTCCTATACGGATAGTTTGTAACAATTTCTTCAAGGTTCATATGATTAAAGTACTCTTTCCCAATTGATGGTCTTTTCAATTCTCTCTGAACAGAAACCAGTCACCATAAGAACTAAACAGAAAAACATACAACAAAAGAATTTAAAAACTAAACCCAATGAAGGATAGACAACTAAAGCTTACAATGATTCCACTATTATAAATCCTAAAACTTTTATGAGAGAGTAATTAGAGACATAGATGAATCAAACAAATTCAAATGTAATAGTCTCGTCACTTTTTTCTTATCTTCTAACCATCTTTTATAGCAACTTTTTTTCCCAACTATCAATTTCCTTTCCGAAAATTCTATGATATTGGCACTTACAGCTTCATATTCTTCCTCTGTTAAAGCTTGATAAGAACTTTTGCCGGTTGCAGAAAATTCTCCATTCTCCACACTCTGCACACTCCGAATGCACTTAAAGAACTTGCATGTGTTTTTTGCCTCCTTAAGTACGTAATCAGGGGGTTGCCCTCTACAATATTGCAACCGTACACAAAAAGATGTTTGAAACAATTAAACAAAAAGCAAATAACTATCTTCTCAAAATGATAGTTTTAACATTGAACACCAATGAATATCGTCCAACAAAAAAAAGTGATAATATCCACCACAAGAAATCAGTTGCCATATCCAGAAGATAAAGTTAAAAAGTTTTAAGTGTGATAAGTTGCAGGAATATACCAGCTGCACCAGAGAAAGCTAAATGTTTTTACCTCTTTAATATTTTAAAACCAGAAACAAAATACAAAAGTAGATGGACACCTGAACCATCAGTCCATATAAGCACAAGCCAACAGCAGACACATAATGAGCAAACCAGAAATCAATGCAGAAGATGAATGATGAATAACACAAAAAGAATGTTCATCAAATGCTTAAACAATGATGTTGAAAGAGAGACAACAAATCTACGTCTCTCCCAATAAAGGACATCTCCTCTTTCCTTCCTCTCGAACCACACAAATCCACTCCAAAAAAAAGTACACACGCACAATCCACTAATCCAGATAGAAGTCAACATTGCACAACAAAACCGTCTGGTTTGCTCCTCTACTCTTGAGAAAAATGCCCAACAGCTACGCAAAACACACTGTCCCTTTTACCATTGAGGGGCTACTAGGAATGGTCAGGCCCATGGTTTGCTCCCATGTGGTCGGGTGTTCGAACCCCCTCCTGGTACCTACCTAGCTATTTGCTAGAGTTTGTGTCTCCTAAAGATGGTAGGGTTCGGCAGGAGGCCCCAATGTCGAACCCAGGTCCACAAAGCAGTTACAGAGATTTCTGAGTATCACCAAAAAAGGAACAATGTGCTCTTGTTCCTTTTTAATAATAAAATTCCAATAGCTAATCCCTTTTTCCATTTGTTCTCGAAGAGTATGACAATTCATTAACTGGTCCACCCTTCCATCATCACTCCCCTCCCAGGGAATCCCTTTGTCAATTATCATTTGGAGGCTAAAACTGGATATAAAGCTTATACAATGCACCTATAACAATTGAAGGCTAAATTTTAGGAAAAAACCTAAGGGTTTTAGGGTTTTAAAGGGACACTCAGAGGAGTTTTATTGGTTTGGGATTCATCTGGAGGAAAAAAAATATTAACTATAGAAAATTCTGACGGAGATCAAGTTCAAAGCTTTGTGATGCTGATAATGATTGTGCGAGGAACAGAGAAGATGAATAACAAAGAAAGAAGAGAAGAATAAAAAGCATTCATTGAATCCAACATTAACATAAAGCTTTCAGGTGAAAGCTTGAAGCACCAATCAAAGCCCTAATTCCACAAAAGAGAATTAGAGTATTAGTGATTTTAGACATAAACAAACATAAATTGAAGACAAAAAAAGTAATGACACAGAACAGGGTTTAATTTTCCAAGATTTGTTAATTTAAAACCACTACAAGACCTATATAAACCCCTATTTGGACAACATTTTTGCAGAAACAAGGGCAACAATAAAAGAAAATCAAATGAAGAAAACATAATAGTCATGCATGGCAGAATGGTGCCAACTAACAAAGAAGAAAAAGGCATACCCAAGTATTTCAATCATTCTCCTTAGGAGGTCAAATTCTGAAGCTCCTGGAAATAATGGCAATCCCAGAAACAATTCAGCAACTATGCATCCAAAGGACCACATATCGATAGCGGTAGTATATCTGTAAGGGTTAAGGACCACCTAAGAGGATGAAATATAAACAAAGAATCTGGATCATAATTTAAATCTGCAAAAAGAACCATTCAAGCTGTAGCAGAGTTCCTCCAATAAGTTGAACTAAACTGGGGTCAAAATGATTGAATTCCAACTAAGATAAAGATAATTAATGGAACCAATAAAAACAAAAGAGACAATATAACTAGTAAAATTTCACTACATGTACAAGGATACTGATATCCAAGCAGGACTTCAGGAGACCTGTAGTAACGACTCTGCAAAACAAATGAAAAATATGCATCTATAAGACCCTCCTATGCACGTAAAGACTTCAATATGCATAGGATAAGCATTCAGCAATAAAACAAACCTGAATGTAGGAGTAAACCGTTCGATCTTCCATGCATGCAGATCCAAAATCAATAATTTTAATTTCTGCTGGCTTAACACTGTTGTTTTCAAGGGACAATGTTCAATTTTAACTCAATACAATCTCTCAGATAGGTAAAAGTTATCATAAAAAGTAACTTGCCTTGTGCATAAAAGAATGTTTTCTGGCTTCAGATCACAATGAATTATCCCAGCATCCTTTAACAGGGCTAATCCATGTAGAATCTATTTTAAATCGTATATTACCAAGAAAGAAAAACATGGGTTGAGATACAAAGTTGTCAGTAAAAAAAAAGTCCAAATTCAATTCCAAGCAAGAAGTCTCATACTTGTTTAGAAAACAATTGGACGATGGTCAGCGACAGTCCCCTGAAATGATTTATCTTGATAAGCTCATACCTGAATAAATGCAAATTCAAACCCGTGTACAGGGGAAAAAATAAAACAACAGTTACACATAATTGAGGTTAAAATGGTGGGGCTCAAAAATGGGAATTCAATTCACAACCAAAGAGGTAGAGTGACTTACAGATTAGTATCAAGCAGTTCAAAGCAAATGCACAAATGACGATGATATACAAAGTAATCATAAATACGAACAATGTGATGCTTGTCCTCAGGATCATATTTCTTGTTTAACTGCAAAAGAAATGGTAAGTCCAACAGAACGAAATTCAACATCAGACACATTGAAAAAAAAAAACATTACCGTTGTCAAAATGGATACTTCAACCAGTGCCTGTTGATAGTATGCTGGTTGATTTTTAATGATCTTCACAGCAACAAAATTTTTAGTCTCTGGAACCCAGCATTTAGCAACCTGGCCAAATGTTCCATGGCCAAGAACATCTTTGACAATGTATCTGCAGAAAATAAGGGAAAATCCTATAAATAAAATACTATCTAAGAAGCTCTAAGCTTTTCTGATGGTAGGCAACCATGGGGGAGTACAATTTACAACATAAAATTTGTAATAAAAATTGATATCTCTGCTATTCTTTCATAATTTATTATATATTCCCATTTCCAATTTTCTATCGACTTTGAGACCTAACAAAGTTACAAGTACACAGTAACTAACAAACTTGATGCAAATCTGAATGATAAAGGAAAGAAGTGAAGTTCCCAAGGCTCCACGAGTCTATATAGACAAACAAGGATCTGATCCCATTTTTTAAAAACAATTATTTCACAAGGTAAGCTAATAGCAGCTAATAGCAATTGGGCCTAACAATATATAAGGCTTCGATGCACAAAATATGTAATGAACCAAAGGAAGTCTAACATGATAACCAGCCAGATGAAGCATCTGAAGATACTGGGGCCATCAATCTTGCACTTGAGGTGGATATTAAACAACCTAGAGGGAAGACATGGTTTGATGGGCCTGCAATCCCAACCCAATCTAAATATCTAAGAGTAAGAATGAATAGAGAGAGTTCTTTCTCTTCTGCTTTATGTGCATTCCCCTTTTTTAATCCCTATCCTGTAGCTCAAAACTTGCACTAGTAAGAAATCCTAGAATACTCCTTCAACATTGGACACAGCTCAGTCCAAGAGTTGCATATATGTCTAGAGAAGATTCAGAAAATAAAAAATAACCAAAAATCCTACACTAGAGAAATATATCATCCTATCTGGGTTGAACTATGCCACAATTCTCAAAGTGCATCTATGTCTCTGGACATCAGTATGTCCAGACTCAGAAGGCTCACACAAAGAAGCTGGGAAGATGCTAGCCATCCTAGTGATTACATATATTCGCGACCATATGTATTACTGGGTGATTTGCCTTTTGAATATGTTTTACAAAGAGACTGTGGAAATAGCATCAACAGAAAATACACAGACAATAGCAAACCTTCGATGCGTGTCTAGGTTGACCAAGACAAAGTTTACGGTCAGAATAAGATCTGAGTTAACATTATCGTAGCCATCATTGAGTACTCCGATTGATGGACTGGTCAAATATCTCTTTGGATTCAGTTCTTCTGAATACTTAAACTGTGGATTGCATATTCGGTATATTTCAACTAGGTCCTTGGTTAGTCTTGCCACAAACTGCATAACAGAATGCCGTGTGTCAGAACAAAATCTGCTTAAAATATTCAAGACGTATGTCCATGTATAAAGAATGAGATGTAAAGACATAAACACTTCACATATGGATGTATGAAATGATATCCCCAAAAAATATCAGTTGAAAGAATATTGCAGATACAAAATCAAGGTAGGTAATTGAATATACAAATACGAGATGCATCCACATAGATGATGCCTATCCTCAAAAATAAATAGAACTCGGAGGCTATCCTCTGTAAGTTACAGTATAATAGCATAATACCAACATAATTATCGAAAGAGTCCAATTCAGTAATTGTACACATATAGTGGTCTAATTTTTTTGCGTCAACATCTCTAGGTGGATGCAGGTACAGACAATTCAAATTTCTTTAGCATTTTTACCAACAGTTGCAATCAAGCGAAAGAACAGAGTCGGCATGCAAATAGTCCTGTGAAATGGAACTAATTTAGCTGAAGGATCAGATCAGACTTCAAAGTTTCTACTGTGATAAATTTGAATGAACCCTGAAGCATTCACAACTTCAGTATCAAACTCAAGGCCAAGAAATAATGCAAGTACACAAATTATCTAACACGCTATGGCTGCTGTCACACTAGTATAAATAGTCAATTAATCGACTATGAGGGCAGCTTTTATCACTTTTTCTCCAAAAAAAAAATTAGATTATAGAGTTTCCATCCAACAATTTAAGATTATATATTATGCAGCTGGAAATCCTTTTCCATGGTGGTTTTCTCCTACTACAGCTAGCAGCTTTTTGTTTTTGTCCTACATCAACAATTTCCAACCTATGTTTCATGGCATTACCTGCTCAAAAAGTGGTGGTAGAAAGAACAAAGGACCTTGTAACGATTTCGGCAGTTGACATAAAGGACATACAAAATGCCTCTTCTTCCTTTTACACTAGACATAATGTCAACTAACAGAGTGAAATATGACCAACAATGTGAAAGGAGGGAAGATATTTACTATGCCTATTTAATGAATTTTATTAAAATGCAAATGAAGGTGCAGGAGAAAAGAGGGGGCTCTCTTTGGTGTTAGTAGACAAAGATGAGCTAGTAAGCAAGACAACTGACTTAAGCACCAACAAGTGCGTTATAAATCAAAATCTGAAACTTTTTTCACCCACTATAATAATAAAAAGGAACATAGGTAATTGTAGCCCATCTCAAAATTAAGAGCAATACTAACTATAAAAGTAGGGCATGTGAGGTACACAAATAGTTTTACAGTTTCTGTCCCACCCACTATGTTTAACACCTTGAACAAAGCCGCATAGATTTAGAATACCATTGATGCTATGCCTGCCAACTCTCCTGCAAAGCATTATCCTTTGGATTACTTAGCCCTCTTTGTTTCATATTGTTTTTCTTTTCAATTCCTATTTCTGCATTTTAGTTTCCCAATTTCGTATAATAAGCAACGCATTAGAGCAGCCCTGAGCATTCCCCGTACACCCACTGCACCCAAAACCAAATGCAGGTGGGTAACAGAGAAAGTCTTGAGCCATAGCAATGAAGCTGTTATCATATCTATGTCTATATCATATATGAAGGTGACTTACCGGTCTTCTGATAACGCGTAAAGGTTGGGACTTGATGTTGGCAGCTTCACCCTGCGTGGAATATGGACTGAAGACGAGCTGGCTGGGACGCCACGAAGAGGCAGAGCCTTTGGATTGAGGACTAGGGCTGAGCTCATCCATGGTCCAAAACCCAAAATCAAGCTAGTCGCCCTTGTCCAATGCTGCCTCCATTAAAATAATGAAGATGATGATGATGATGATATCATATACACATACACCACAAGTACTACAACAACAACAACAACAACAAACACACTTTTCTTCTTCTATTACCGAACTAAGGATGATGATGAATCAGAGATTGGAAGGACCTGCTGGATGCTCCAATTAAGCCCAGGAAACCCACCAACCGATTCCAATCCCATCATTCATTTCTCAATCCCACAGCATTACGACCCCAGCAGCAGGAGATCGATCAACATATGAGCCAACTATCAGATGATGATTCTGATTCTGATTCTTCTGAGTAGCAATAGAATATGGAACGATTGGTAAAATCTCTGACCCTAATAATTATATACAGATAGATAGATTATTGCTGATGATGACGATGGAGGAAGACGAGGATTGAAGATAGACGATAGATAGATGAAACTGCGATTTGGGGATTATACATACATATGTAATTAGGAATTGTGTTATGTGAGGGACAAGCCACGGGTCACCGTCTTTCTTCCTCCGATTGGGAGTATATTTTATTTTTTTCATTTTTATTTATATATCGTTAAAAAAAATTATTTCTTTTTATATTAGAAGGGGCTCGAACCCCTCACCTGGAAAAAAAAATTTATGGTCCCGTCACGCCAAATGGCATGTGTGACAGGACACTATGATTGGTGGTTGTGTGAGTAATAAAATATTGAGTAGATAAATCATAAATTATTGAGGTCACCAATCATGATAACTTGTCACATATGTTACGTGGCGTGACGGAACCATGAAAAAATTCCTCACTCACCTCACCTGGCATAGTCCTAACTCCTAACTCAATTGTCAATTAAAAAATTACTTATGATGCCCTTCAAATGTCAATATACACACTGCTCACTACATTATTGATAATTCTTTTTGGACTATTGAGAACTTGCGAGCAAACGAGAAGGTTATTTCGTTCAACCACCAAAATATATACTTTATTGCCGCAGCCCGCAAGATGCTCAATTGGTGCAATACATTATTTGGTTTGTCCAGCAATAGGATATTATATTAACCATAGTTGGTAATTATTGCTCCTGTTGTTGATCAGAGTGTCATTATTCACGATTATAATCGTTCATCTGTTTAATAAATTTTATCTCCTCTTTCCGTTTTTTTTTTTTGAAAAAAAGTGCACTCAAGGGCTTATGCCCACCTTACCCACAGACCCACTACACAATGCTAAGGGAGGGAGAGAGAACCTCGCACTACTAACAACAAGAATCAGCTACTTACGTCAGATTTAGGAAGATCAACTAATCAAAGGGGAAAATCGTCTGGTCAAACTGAGATCAATTTACACTTGACGGCATAGGCTGCAATACCATATGCCAAGACATTACAATTACTTGAGGCATAAGAACATCACACAAAATTAAATTGCCACAAATGCTAATGGAAAAACTTATCTTTCTCCAGAATATAAAAATGTCACTCATGTATTTTATATTAAATCAATTTAATTATTAAAAAAAAAAAAGGCAAACTTAACAGTTGAAAACACACCGAGGGAACGACCCAACCTCAGAAACACAACTTCAACAAGTCGTGAACCAAAAAGCCACCAAAGCTAGGAACCGGTGGAGAGCTAGCTACAGAAGGTTTAATGGAGGAACATTGCATGTTGGATGATAGACTGGACTACTGAAGCATCTTTTTGCATATGCAATTACTCCACTCAATCTGTCTATCCATGCCCGGTACAGACTGACAATCACAGGAGAACCTGACCAGAAGTGATTTGGAGATTCCATCACAAAACTGCAAATGACACTAAACAATTAGCCTGGAGTAAGCAATAACTCAATTCACTGTCAGGTACTCAGGTCAACATTACCTGCTAGTCACTATTCTACAATCTACATCTCCTTTTGCAGATTATTGAGACTCCACTTTTTTTATCTCTCCTTTATGTTTTCCAGTTTCACTTTCTCGTTTTCCTTTAGCACATGGACAACTTCAAAAAAGAAAGAGGAAGGCCAGATTCTTATTAGCTTCACTCTTTGAGACCCAAATTTTTTATATTCATGTGGCATTCCATATTTGCAACTTTAATCCTTTTAGCAAAAGAAAATCTGCAAATTTTTTAAATTTCATTTTTGGGAAGGGTCTGAGCACAGTGAATCATTGACAGACTTCAGTGTGATCCAAGCAACTTCATTGCAAAAGGCAAGATTTTGGTACTCTACCACCGTTCTACGGCACATGTCAGAACTAGTAAATGTGTTACCCAGATTCACTAAAGAAACCTTAGGCTAAAATAAATGTCTTTAGAAAAGATGGGCCTGCCATTCTCCTCGTGAAGAAAGTAGGCTTCTCTAACTATTCAACCAAGAATTTCTCAAAAAAAAAAATGTGGAACGTGGAAGAAATTAAATGCGTCATTTGTTTGTCTTTTGACAACAAAAAGTATGTGTAAGCAGAAAAAAGACCTACAGAAATTCAATAAATGAAAATGGACATAAAAGGAGAAATTAAAAGAAATAAACCAACCAAAATTCTTTAACTTGTCACAGCCCAAAGGCCACTCTCTGCACACAATCACGACGTTTTTTGCTGGGCATCCGAATGAGACCTGTAATCTGTAGTTCTGTGATTGCCCTGCAAAATCTGGCTCTGTGAAATTAAGGTTAAGGAACTTTAAGCGTAACTAACCTTCTCAATAGCGAAAAAATAATATGGTAACACAGTCCTTGATGCAGGCAGACATAACACACAGCAGAGATGTGGTCAAAAAACCAATTGGGACTTCGAGGGAATCTTTTTATAGCAAAGCATACAAATATATATCTAGTTCTCTACAGATATAACGCCTTTGGATTGCATTATATATTTATATTGAAAATGATACTGCATCGACCAACTGAATACAAAGATAATGAGTACTTTGCAGAAGCAAAACCAAAAGGATACTGAATGCATGCTTCACTCTTGTTTTCAGATTCATTCCTTTCCTTTCTTTTTTTGAGTGGGGACTTTTTCAATTTGCATGTCCCTTTTCTGTTGTACTGAATGACAATGGTTTTGAAAGACTGGAACCAGTCATGAAGATTGATAAGATCACCATGCTCCTGAGCCAGGGTATACCTAAAAGATATGATGAACATGATGTAGAACAAACATCAACAAGTGCTCAATGCAGCATTTGAACTATAAGCAGAAGTTAACAGCTAAATGAAGGAAATTCATTCATCTCTAGGATTTTAAGTCACATTAGTATGTTCCAGTTTATTATTGAAATAAAATATCAGTATTTGAAAAATCCATGCCATACTATGTACATGTAGGCTTTTAACCTATATCTTGCAGGCCCTTGCTGATAAGGGATCTAATATTAGTTACTCGACTGATTGATTATTCACAAAAGCAAACTTTGTTTAAAAATTATTACATAAGAGAGATAATAAGTTATTTACTGATGCAAAAGAAACTTTTGTAAGAAAATATATTGTAAGGTACAAACAGAAGAGTGGGGAAAGACTCAAGATGATCAACAATACAAAGGTAGTAGACATTTTGATTTGCATCTAATAATGTAGGCAAAACCCTCCACATCTATACTCAAAAGTAGTTGGCTATAAATGCAATGCACTGAAAACTACTATCAATTTTCAGAAAGTACAGTGAAAATTTAAATTGCGGCTTATAGCCTGCATCAACAATTGCTACATCATAGGCTTCATAGCTATATAATCATACTCACATAATTGAGGTATCAGGCATGGATGGCAATGGTATGTTGCCACTCCTCCTGCAGCAACTGCATTGTAGGGTTTTATGAAACTCCAAAAGATCCACTTGAATCATTTTTCTTGAGTCTCCAATTAAAGCCTAAAATAAGTAAGAAATTAGGAACTGAAAGGAGGTTTTTAGAGTTCCAGAACTAAGTTACAAATTACAGAAGTGACGGGCATTGTTAGATAAAGACACAATATCTTTGATATAAGAAATGCCAGTGCTAATCAGTTAAATTTTATAAACATGACAAAAACAAAAACCTGCCAAAAACTTACAGATCAAACTTCCAAGTACTTCAGTTATTAAATCCAAAACAATAAGTGAAATTGTCTAGTAGTAAGAAAAGCCTATTCTAATTTCATTATAACAAGTTGCTTGTGTAGATATACTAGTGAGAGTAGCCATTGGAATGCTTACCGATTGAAGGTTTTCAACATTTCTAAAGCAAACAATTTCATGAAAAGGTGTACACTCAATCGGCTTCATGAAATCCCTGTCATGAAGGATTTAAAAAGAAAATGGAATTATATTAATCCAGGTCATGGTTGAAATACAAATATTGAAGAAAAACTTGGTTTCCAAAGATGGTAGCTCAGAACTTTGGTCTAGCCTCAACTTCCAATTCAGTTCATATAAATACAGCATACGAAAAGCCAAGCCGCAATATAAATTTTCTCATGATGGCTGAATTTAGACATATTATGCATAAGAACCTGTCTACTGAGTCAAGAGTACAGGCAATACCTTGCAAAAATGAGTTGAACTAAATCTTTTCTTTTATAACTTTTCTTCTAACGCATATAAGACTTAAGTACTAAGTTTCAAAAAAGACGAGCGAAGTGAGAATAATTACCTAACCATGCAATCCATTAATATAGCAGCTTTTTCATTTATTGATTGTGATTCACCAATTTTTAAGGGACTCCGAGATGTATGTCTTCTGTCACATGAACAAAGTCAAAATCATCACTAGAAACAGAAGTTCCACCAAATCTCAAACATATATTTGTCAGATAAGTTTTAGTAGAAAAACAAAAGGGGGGAAAGAGAGAGAGAGAGAGAGAGAGAGAGAGAGGGGGGGGGGGGAGAGAAGTGAAATGAAATAATACCTGGATATCTCCATCAAATCTGGTTTACAACTTCCTTCTTCAAATTTTAATATTGACTGCAGCTCCTTTACCTTGTCATGAATCTATTTCAAGCACATGACTGATGATCACTCAATCAATTCCATATTAATTTAGTATCAACGAATATCACAGTTTAACACATGCAAGAGCAACAACTAGATGAGAAACATGAGATTAATAAGGTAACAAATTTATAACAAAACTTAACCACTACAAGGCATTCAGAGTAGTAAACCCATCGACCACTGAGTAATTTAGAGTTGTTAAGAAGCACACATTAACTTTATTTTACAAATGTTAGACACAAAGTATATCTTCTTCTTATTAATTAAGCAAACAAGGGTTAGAATGGTCAAATTTTCTAAAGCCCACAAATGCCCTTTATCTAATAAAATCTAAATAAAAACAACTTTATTTTGTAAGGGCATAATGGTACAACAAGAAACAGTTTTTTACTGAAAATAACTGCATGCCTGCTTTTTTTTTTCTCAAAAATATATTTTAAGATAGAAGAAAAACTAAAATATTCACTCACTGAAGTAGTTTACCCATATGCTGAAGCAAATCTAATACAAGACTAGCATTCATGCTGAACTAACAGGGACTAATCTCTAACTACAGAAAGCAAAGAAAAAAAAAAGATAATTAAACTCGAATAAACAACATGAAGCAAAACCCTGAGGCTACTTTATAACGTGCATGAAAATGCTATCATACCTCAAGAACATCCACAGTAAGATTTTCCCAACTATTCAGCAGCTGACAAAGCAATGCTGCAGGAAGATCCCTGATTGTTTTAAGTTTAGACAGTTTAGATAATAGAGTCTACCTACTGATGAAGCAAAAAATTAATGCAAGTTAAACTAATAAACTTCTTATTTCTACGAATATGAATGGAAAAAAAAATTGAAATGACATCTGAAAAAAACATGGAACAGCAAAAGTGACACTCATCTAAACTGACTTTGAAGTAGCCTGGTGCTTATACAAAAATTAAAAAACAAAAAAACTAAACCTTGTGAGAACCCTCTTCTGTAGTTAAGTCTCCCTTAACATGTTCTAACTAGTAATAGTAAGACAAGGATACTTCAATCCATCAGCATTCTTTAAAACCGATCACTTACCTCACTCTGCAAACTAATTGGCAAATAAGGCGTCCCTTTCGGTAGCTCAAGTTCTGTTCAAGCATACAGTGATCACTTGACAAAGATTGAACAAAACCTTTTCCAATTCCAGTGCGACTATCAGAAGCCAATGAGTTGTAAGTATCTGGATCAAGTGCCTCACAATATAAGTCTAACAATTGAGTTTTGTTACACTTCCCAGCTTCGTATAAGCACTGCAACACACATTTGTGTCAAGAAACATAAAGACCAATTGGATGGATGGAAACCAGAAAGGTACAGTGCCTTTAGAATATAAAAAGAAGAAAGAAACAATGATTTGTTTTCTTTCCAACATCAGGCATTAGCTGCAAAATTCAGCATATGGGCCAAATCCCTGATGACATCAAAATATGCTATTAAGCTTGCAAGCTTGGAGAATGAATATGCTTTGGCATGTTGAAACATGGATAATCAATAGCAGAATAAAAAGAAAAAGGAATCTGAAACTTTACCAGAACAACAGTGCTCCAGAGCTTCTGCAATCTCGTCAACTCTGTCAAACCATGAGCTATTTTGACATCACTTTGTTCAGCCATTTGATTCCTGGTGACAAATGTTCCAACAGAAGTCAGTACATTATGATTTTGATATAAAATTCTTAGCTCATTCATAACAAAAATTTATAAGAAAAGGATATATTAGTGACCTTTTTGGATTACCTTGCAAAGGATAAAAGCTCAGAAACAAGCTTGACCACTTCCTCACTCTGAACTCCCTGCCATTTTAAAAGTTCAGTTAGAATATTCCAATTGTTCGGATTAGAGGTGGGTAGGGTCAAGGATCCATGACTTGGTTAAAAAATAAACGAATATGCACCTTCACATTATTACAATTAATGTGTAACATTGTAAACATGATAGCCACAAAGAGGAGAGAAATTTTTCGTGTATGCTACCTTACTGTCTTCTTTAACAAGCAACCATCCAAGCAGGAAGCTTAAAGGCTCCGTGGAAAAATGTTGGACACATGCCATCTGAAAAATACTATCGACATCAGTAGGGGCTGTCATGCTGACAGGAAAACATGAGATAGAATACAATGGCAATGGTATCTGAAATCAAATTAACTACCAACCTTCAATGCTCTAACAAAAGATGTCAATGTACCATCCTGATTTAAGAAGTAGTTCCGCAGAAAAACTGCCACCTTATGACCAACAGCAAAACCAGAACACTGCCTCACAAGAGCAGCCTCAACAACTGCATCCATCCTCTCAGCTGGTGATCCCAATGTGAACTTGCAAGGGCACAACTTCTGCAGCACATTTGAAGGAAGTATGTTTCTAGGGGCATCCAGAGTGGTTGCAACTCCCATTATTAAGATGACTGGGATCTTCACAACCCATTCACTGATAGAAACCCACAAGCAAGATACAAGCCCAAGTAAGCAAAACAACGAAAAAGAAAATCTAGAATTCTAGTGTATAACCAACAAGCGCGGCTTGGGGTTAGAATACCTCAACATAAGAATGAAATCAGACAAGACAGCACCACAACATTGTTCCATGTTGTCTATAATGACAACCACAGGGGAACCATAGTTTCCTTGCTGACTGTACCATGATGCGAATATGGACATATCAGCAGCCTGATTTTTTTTTATAATTAAGAAAAAAAGTATTAAGTTAGAAGCAAGAATGAGATTGGCTAAAATACAAATGGATGGAATAAGGAAATGGAAATACATACATCAAAAGTAGGCATGAGAAAGTGTCTGAATAAACTTGTTAGACAACCAGCAATCCCATTTTTGGATGAAAAGTCAAAGGAGGAAAGATTAGCCACATGGCATCCATGGGATTTCAAGCAGAGGCCAAGCTCTTGAAATGTCAAAAAATCATCAACAAACTCCATATTATCTGCCAGAAACAAGTCAATGAAGCAAGCAAGAGAGAGCAGTGATTACAAACATTAACAATTAACTCAAGGGAGAACATACTGGTGAGAAGGAGCCCAGTGAAGAGCTGTGTACAAGTAGCTTGGCTGACAATAGGAAAAGGGCACAGACAAGTGGTGGGAAATGGTTTGATAGCATTGAAGGAATCCCATACCCAGCTGCGTATGTGATTGAAAACGTGGGCGTTTATATTCCGCAGAACATCCTTGATAGTGGATTCAATTCTTGACCAAACTAACTGAAAAGCTTCCTTTCTCAAGCAGCCTTCATCGGATTCCTTCTTGCCGTCGGGCTTTGTTGGGGACAGATCAATCCTCCTCCGGGCTTTCCCAATTGAATTTAATTTTTCAGATGCTTTGTGAAGAACGAAACTAGGCTGTTTAAAAATTAATCAGAGAGAAACCCAACCACGATATTAACTCGAGTTACAAGTAGAAATCATAGCATAACAAAATGAACAAGAGCAGGGACCTGCAGGTGGTTTTGGGAGGTATCGGGGGTCGATGAATCACCCGAACTTGCAGACGCCATTGATGTTTTTTTTCTCCTCTCTTCAATTCTGCTCTCTCTAGGGTTTCCTACTTGGCGCTATGCCTCTCTTTTGGCGGGAAAAATAATAAATAAATAAATAAGTAGCATCTTGTTGGGCTGAATGCCATCTCAGCAATTTATTTTTGTTTTTTCTTTACTAAAACCAACTCCCATTCAGGCATCTCTCTTCAGAAATCAGAATCATTTGACAAAATTGACTTTGGAGAAATAAGAATACTAGTTACTTTTCTTTCTAATTGTTATTTTTTTATTTTTTTCATTTATTGTATGCCACGTGAAATCAACCATACATTCAAAATACAATTTTTTACTTTCCTTCTTTAACTTCATTTATTTTTACTCTTTTTTTGTTAGATTACAAAGTACAAACCAAGGATAGAAGACTACAAAGAGAAACTCCAAATACAAGCACTGCCAAATTGATCAAACTGAAAAACACTAGCAGCAGACGGAGGAAAAGAATGATCTCATAATAATATCTCCATTTATTTCTACCTTCATTAAATTTTTGTTGACATTCATGTTTTTTCAACTTTTCTTTATTTGTTTTTTTTTATGCTTAGGAACTCCTAAATTTGAGGAGAGAGAATATGACTCCTAAAGTCCTAAGGTTTTATATATAATTAGGGAGTTGTTATTAAATATTAACGCATCTTAAATCTCTATTCACACGTTTTTTTTTTCTTTGAATTCACTTTTATCATGCAAGTTGTCCAATTTTTCTTTTTTTTTAGAAAAAAACATAAATTTTATTAATCAATTGAGGATTACAATTCTTAGCATGTGCATCCTAAAAAGCATTACAGACCACGCAAGTAGCCTAATCAATTAGTCTAAATCTATAACTCTAATCGATGATTCGAAACCTAGAACAATACATACACCGTGCATCACTACTATCAGCAATCACCAACTCCAACATAAAAATTTCGGCAAGTATTGTTATTGAGACCAGTAAATCCAATGTAGCTCAAGGAGAACCCATGAAAAGATAAAGTAAAACCATAGTCTAAACTTGCAGAATTGAGCATGCTTATTCTTAAACAAAAAATTAAATTGACCCAAATCAAATACCAAAGTCTGACTTGGGTTAAGTTTTAGTAGCGCCCTACCAGTAATAGGGTCGCCGTCTTAGAACACCAAAGTTGCAAAACCACTATGTTTTCCACCGGCATGAAATCCATACCAAAACTCCAAATAAAAGATAATCCAAAATAGAGGCCAAAGACTGTAGCCAAACCATGCAATCCTTAGAAGAGAAAATATCTCAAGTAAGGGTACTAAACAACTTTACACCAAGAGGAAAACCAGACTTGCGCCGCCGCTAAGATTTGCCGCCTCCTTTGGCAAAGTAGGAATGAAACTCATCAATACATGTCGATGTTGGCCGGATTGCAGCACGGGAGGACCCAGCCGGCAATAGTGGTGATTCCATAGGGAATCGTTGAATACCCAAGCCATGATAGCTAGGGTTTTTGTGGAGAGCTCTCGCTCTCATAGTTTTTTCTATAAGATTTCTCTTTCAAAACTCCTTTATTCAATTAGATAATAGCCATCGTAGGTTAATCAAGGTCATATCCGCTTGATTTTGTTGTCCAATCTTCTTAAAGTGAAAAGAACAAAGAAATAAAAATGTGTGTTAATAACAACTTCTTATAATTAATTTAATTTAAAGTTACAATTTATTTATTTCTTTTTTTCATTTTTTTTTGCCAATAAACATTAGTTTTAGTCAAAAATAATAATTTATGACTATCAAGTTTTGAGCATGGTTGTAACAGCATTTTGAAAACCTTTTAAAAGTAGCTCCTAATTTAGCTTTTATTTTATTTTTTAATAAATCTAACAACAAAATTGAGAACATCATTGAAAATGCTCTAATTAATTTGTTATTTTGTGGTTGCATAGTCAAACTTTTTGAAAAAAATTTATATAGTCCCGTCACGCCACGTGACATGTGTGACGCGTCACTATGATTGGTGGCTGTATAATAAAATAATTAGTGAGTAATAAAATATTTAGTGGAGACCATGATAAGGCTACTAATCATAATAGTCCGTCACATATGTCATGTGGCGTGACGAGACCATGAAAAAATTCCTCAAACATTTTTACCTCCTAATTAATAATATCCATATATATATTCATGTCTTGCGTCATTTGTCTTGGGAGGATAAAAGGAAGGAAAATGATGTTCAAATAAGGCCGACCTATTCCTCTTGTCGTTGGCCCAACACCGCCAAGAACACGTGATGGCAGATGGCGGGTCCATAACTCCATATGCATACGTAGTCCGTTAATGTTACTCTATGTCTCTATCTACTATCTTAGTACGTTTTTTCAATTTCTTTCTAAAAAAAAACGTGCTTCAATTTGTGTTATTTTTTCCCTTTTTTTTGATTAAATTGTTTCAATTTTTTTTATCTTTATAAATTTTATTAAAATGATGAGAAATATCATATATAAGGAAGGAAGACAACTATAGTCTCGTTAAAACCTTTCTGCATCATTATTTATAAAGATATAAGAGAAACAAGCCAAGGAGGAGCTTTTATCACCTACATACTTGCATCAAAACAATGAGTAGCAAAAAAAACGACTTTGTTCGATACAACATTACATTACATGTTATAAGAATTGTTTAGCGACTTTGTTCGATAAAAAGTCTACCAAGGGTGTCAGAAACTTGGTGGATGGCAAACGACCTCTCAAAAACAAGAACCAAAAACCTGGATCACATATCCAAAATTAATATGGTTGCCCGGATCCCAAATTCGCAAACCACCTGGATCCCATATCTAAATCTGAAACCAATCTCAAAGCACCCCAGACATCGACTCAAAATTAACCCTAAAATCGGATCCAGCCTCCAATTTTGAACAACCAGGACCAAGAAACCAAGGTCACCGTTGCCACCGCCGCCGCCGGGTTTGTTGCACGAAGCGACGTCGTCGGAGATGAAGCCGATCAATAGTCACCTGTGCACAACCCCAACACTTGCAAACGACACGCAAGCTAGGATCCAAGGCGCCGCCACCACAAGGAGAAGGAACCGGAATCCCAAACACGAATTGGGTCCCCCAAATCCTGAGTCCCCCACCACTGATCATCCTCCTTGAGGACTGCACAAGCCCTATCAGATCCACTCCAAACAGAGAAGGAACTTGATCCACAAAAGTTTGAGAACCAATTGCAACAACCAAGGGGTTGAACGGAAGGGATGCATGAGATCAGAGCTCTCGACGACCAGGCACCACGAGCATTAGCGTCACAGACCAAAGGAATCGGCTGGGAAACCCCTATCTAACCTATTGATTTCTAGTCTTTTTTCGTGTCAAAACAATTATGAGACTTCTTACCGCTTGAGTAAATGTTGCATCATCATGATACAGTAAGCTATAATATATTCTGTGGCTGGCCAGAGGGAGGAAGCGTTTTGACATGATCCCCGACTGTGGATTAGTCTTTGGGCCTAGGAAGCCTTTGGGATACCGCGGGAGCTCACTAAAAAAAAAAAACTATAATATATTTTCAATTTTTCTTATCTTGTTGGCATTTTAATTTATGTTTTTCGGTTCACACTAACATTGTGGATATTGATGTTTGATTAATTACTAACTAGCCTTGTGGACACATGCTCTGCATGTGTATGACATTTTAAAAAATATATATATATGAGAAAAACAAAATGTGGAAAGTTATCCGGAGAGAGATGTACGTGGATAGTTATTTTCGTGTAGATGTGGGTAGTTATTTCCGTGTAGATGTGGGTAGTTATTTTCTATAAATGTAGATAGATAGGTAGTTATCTTTATGCATATATATTTTTTTAATTTTCTTTTTTATTTATTTATTTGTGTTTAGACTATTTTATCCCCGGTGATTAAGATGTATATATAGTTATTTAATGTTTAAAGGGTATCAAAGTAAAAAAATTATGTTTTGATTGACAACGGGTGTTCTCTTAATATATAGTATAGATTATGCAAAATAAAAATTGAAGAAGTAATTTTTTTTAATAAAAATAAGAATTAAATCATTAAAGTCAATGCGATTAAAATTAACCGAAACCAAACGGAACCGATATGTCGGTTAATTTGTAACTTAGTTATGGAACTCTAAAAACCTCCTTTCAGTTCCTAATTTCTTACTTATTTTAGGCTTTAATTGGATACTCAAGAAAAATTATTCAAGTGGATCTTTTGGAGTTTCATAACAGTATAAAACCCTACAATGCTGTTGCTGCAGAAGGAGTGGTAACATACCATTGCCATCCATGCATGATACCTCAATTATGTGAGTATGGTTATATAGCTAACTATAAAGCCTACGATGTAGCAATTGTTGATGCAGGCTATAAGCCGCAATTTAAGCATGCATCCGCGAAAGGCCACGATATTGCCTTCACGAAAGGTGCCAACATCGCCTCCGCAAAGGTGATGATAACGTTTATGTGAATGGTGTCGACACAACGTCCGAAAGGTAACATAGTCTCACTTGGATTTAGATCCACATACTGTTGACAACGCAGGTAAATCTAATTTTGGGTTGCTATATATTTTTTTAAAGAAGGACAGGTGTGGCTGCCCTCAAACTTTGATTAATGAAACTATATAATACAATGTGGGGGACATAGTACATAAACCCCAAATTACATGAAGCAACGAGATGACTTCCCGAATAATAGTAGGAATCTCCACAAAATCTATGTATTCAAACATGCACCAACTAGCAAAAATGTACTTTTGGCTACTCCATTTACTTTACATAAGTGGTGGCATACCGGAAAATTAACACAATGTCATAATGCAATTAAAAACAATTTTCCCACTATGCTGCCGTATAGAAAAATACCTGACGACACTAAGTTTCATTCTGTCACTAGGAGGTTGCGTCAATTTGACCACACACCGCCTCATTAGGGAAAACCAAACACAAAGAGTGCAAAGACCCGGACAGAACTCACTTAGTCCTACCAGCCTGTGGTAACGACTTATTATTGGCAAAAGACCACTAACTACTAAAAAGTAAACAAACATAAAACATAAAAATAAAGATAGAAGCCTAAGAACAGAGTTTAGGCCCAACTTTCAACCAAGAGATGAAGGAGGATATTCCAGCCCACTAGCCAAGCCCAATACCATCCTAACACCAACCTCACCACCACGTCACCACCACTCCCATCATTGGATCACCACCACCACCACCCTAGCCGGACCACCATCCTCGCCAGACTACCACCGTCACCCCAACCCCTTCGCATCACCCCCAACCCAGATAACGTGAGAGCTCCAAGAGCAGAGGCCAAAAACCTCTTGTTGATGGATCCGAGACCACCTCGTAATCCCCCCTTCAAGCCACTCCTTCCTCCACCATCCCGCCCTCCGATTTGATCCACCACCACCGCCACGCTGACCCCGATCCGATCCCCCATCAGCCAACCAAACAACTAGAAAACAGCTCCCTTGCTAGCCGCCACAATCACTCCCTCAAACCTTGTCCAAAAGTCGAACCTAGATTGCCCCAAAGCCCACCACCTCGTCTCGTGACGGCAGACGGAAAGTACCCATCCGACAACCACGTCCCTAGGACGCGTCGCCGGATGGAGGGAGAAAAGCGGCGGTGAGCGCACCAGACGAGAGAGAGAGCGTAGGGTTTTTCTTTGCTGCTTTTTTTTTTGGGTTGTTATACTTTTGATATACCAAGTATGGGTAGGGATGACAATGGGTAGGGTCGGGTATGGATTTTCACTATCCATACCCGAACCCGTAACGGGTACCCTACCCGAATCCAAACCCAAAACTCGTTCTAACGGGTTCGGAAAAAACTCAAACCCACACCTATCGAGTTTCGGGTATCAACGGGTACCCACACTTACCCGAATTCCAAAAATAATATTCATATTATATTTGGAATTCACAAATCACAACTACCCAAATAAATAAAAAGTTAAACTTAACAATTCAAAAGACTTAATACATAGTTCAAACTTCATAAATAATTCAATCCATATAAAAATTACATAATTAATGAAATTTAAAGCTCAATTGTTCTTTTGCAAATGAAAGCTTCAAAAATACAGTGATGAGAAATATTTTTTTCTACACACCCATACTTCCATACGCATGCTGCTATAAATTTTTTAAATATAAATATAAATATATATTAATATTATATATAAAATATACAAATAAAAAATATTAAAATAAAACGGGTTGGGTTTGGATTAGGGTATGGATTCGGATGTGCCATATCCATACCCTACCCAAACCCGCTTCGGGTTTAAAAAAAAAACCCAAATCCAAACCCATATCCATTTTTCGGGTTTAAACCCAATCCATTCGGTTTGGATATCAACGGGTACCCGAACCCGCGGGCATTATTACCATCCCTAAGTATGGGTTGAATTTGTCTAGATTTTTTATTTTTTATATATCAATATTTTAATCATTGTTTTGTTGTTGAACTCAAAAGTTCATTCCATATTTGTATTGGTTCATTGCCAACTTAGATACAACATGTTGCACTGTATCCCTTAGCCAAATTGTACATAGCCATATTCGTCCTATTGGTTGGGAAAATTCTATAATGCCCAAAGCACTAGTGCTCAGGCATGTTAGCAACAATCTAGATCATTGGATATGTAAATCTCTATTTTGCCTTTTATAAGTGTAGTTTTAAAAAAATCTAGAGCATTAGTGCCCAAAACACTCAAGACGTTTCCATGAGATTATGGTGAGGAGTTATAAATTTCTTGTGACTAGAGGGAATTGAAGTCAAAATTAAATAATATCCTGTCTTGCCAACTACTAGCTCTGCGATGGGTCCAAACCCATTCAAGTACATTGTGCCAAGCGCACACACACATGGACATATAGTTACGCAGACAATGGCTCAAAGTTGACTGCAACTTAGGGAACACATTTCTCACACTAGCACATTGAGAAACTTTTTCCCAAACTTTGTTCAGAGGACATGTAATGAAGCTTAGTTAATAAACTGAACTTACCCCAATAATAAGCAAAGTTAATATGCCCCCTCCCCTAATAAAATGAGACCAAAGCTTCGGTCCTTGGGGTTCTTCCACACAGACGCTGCCCCCTTTTTCTCAACACAGAACAGAAACACACAGAGCGCAGAGCGCAGAGCACAGAGCGCAGAGATAGTAGAGACTCTGGCGGATCTAATTGGATGTCCCATGTATTTCTGTATCGTTGGTAATGTTTGAGGTTCTGGGTGTTGTAGACAAGTACTGTGTTTTTAGTGTGAGTGAGGAATTAATAGTGGTTGCGGTGGGTCTGGTGGGTGTGTGAGTGGAGATGAATAGCTGTAGTTCCGGAGGTGGGGGTGGGGGTACTGGGAATCTGATGGGGATGGGGATGGGGATGGGGATGAGGTCACCTTTCACAGTGTCTCAGTGGCAAGAGCTGGAGCATCAAGCCCTGATCTTCAAGTATATGATGGCAGGCATGCCTGTGCCTCCTGATCTCGTGCTTCCCATTCAGAAGAGTTTTGAGTCCATCTCTCAAAGATTCTTCCACCATCCTACCAGTAACTCTCCTTTCTCTCACTTTTCTTCTTCTTGATTTACCTTTTCTAGTTCCATTTTTTTTGTTTTAAAAATTGATTTCAGGCTGTATACTTGAGTTGATTCAAAGAATCCTTTTATCCTTGTTATTTGTGTCAATTTTCCACTTCTTGCCTTTTTAACTTTTAAAACTCTGTTGAGGGGATTGAAAGAATCAGGTGATGGTGACAGTGAATGAAGGGATTATACATATTCATTATATAGTTGGGATGTACTTGATAAATGCATTTCAAAACATTGTTACAAGTTTTTTATTTGCCAGATTCTTCTAATATTTCTTTTTCTCTTTTGCTTGAATAATCAGGGATTGTATATTAGTTACTAGTTTTCAGTCGGTGCCAAATGAGTAGATATAGAATCACCCTATGAACTTTGAAATTAATTGACTTTTGTTAGGATTTGTGACTTGTGCCATGATGGATGAATTCAATTTAATTTCAGGGCACATATTTATTAATGCTTCCTTAAACTAATTTTTCACGTTCCTGCTGTGGCCAGTATTTTTCTGAAATCATGAATCTTAAATGAAAGGAATAGTTCTTCTGGTTCTTTTGGTTTTAAAGTTGTTACATTTGCAAGTTTCTTTTTCTGGATAGTTCAATATTCCCATCATACATTGCTTTTATCTCTATTTGTATCATACCACTGTCAATACCCTGGTTTTGTTCTGAGTAGAGGAAGGTTTACATACACTTCGGTTGTGGATAAATTTTGTAGTGGGTTATTGTTCCTTCTATGGGAAGAAGGTGGACCCGGAGCCGGGACGCTGCAGGAGGACTGACGGCAAGAAATGGAGGTGCTCAAAGGATGCATACCCGGACTCCAAGTACTGTGAGCGCCACATGCACCGTGGCCGCAACCGTTCAAGAAAGCCTGTGGAATCACAAACAATGACACAGTCATCGTCCACTGTGACATCATTGACTGTCACTGGAACCAGCAGTGGAACTGGGAGTTTCCAGAACCTTCCATTGAATGCCTTTGGGAATACCCAAGGCACGAGTTCTGGAACCAATCAGTCTCATTATCAAATAGACTCCATTCCCTTTGGAATCCCGAACAAAGATTATAGGTATTGCATTTTATTCAATTTACTTGTGCTTCATTTGGTTGTTAAAGAAATGAAAGCCAAAAAGAGAAATAAAAAGTTCAAATCTGTGAAAAATTAAACAGATGTTTTGCAACTGACTAGTCCAACTATAAGTTTATCCGGTTTAAATTTGGTTAGTTGGAAACGTGAACAGTGTGAAACACCAAGTTTCTCTTGAGTTTTTATGTATATGAAATGAAGATGGGGTAATCAACTTTCTGGATATTGTTGAACATATTTGTGCTGTTAGAACTTTTTTCAGTGTTTAGACAGATTATTCTGGGATGTAAGTTATTGGATGCATAGCTGTTGCAATTGTCATATGATCTTAGTTACATGAGCTCATATCATTGAAAGCGGTGATTGGGACTTCTGCTTATATAAACTTTTTAAACTCCTGTCAGATCCAGGATCTGGGCCCATTTGTTTATACAATAGTTATTTAATTTTGTTATGTCTTCACACTTCACAGTGTCTCTTGGCATGTTGGGTTTCTTCTTTTTGTCTGGTCATTTCCTTTTGTTTGTTCTGCAAAATGTGCTCCAGAAGTCTGACAAGATAGAATATTGTCTCGAGTACGCTAAGTCGTGGAAGAAAATATACGGTTGAATGCATGTGCTAGTTTCTTTCTGAATCTGTTAAAAAAATGCATTTGCTAGTTTCTTTCTGAATCTGTTGAATTATCCATGCCGTTTGCATTCCTGAAACCTCCTCACTGTGCAAGAATTTATCTATTAGTTTTTCCATTCATAATAAGTTGTTTCTCTCTCTCTCTCTCTCACACACACACACACTGTTATTCCTCTCTTTATTCCACAAATTTGGATTATTTTTAGTACCTGATATGTGCTGCCCTGTTCCTTTCTGCTATTAATGCCATCTGATTACTTGTCTCTCAATTTCCATAGTTGCTGATGCAATAATGGGATTAGGACTCGCAGCACTGTCCGGTGATGTGATTGTTAGGTTTAGGAAAAGAGATTAGAAAAGATTATTTCTAACAATTCAGAGTTGGGAAAAAGCTATTAATTTTGGTGCAGAAGATATGCTTAGTTGGCATGCGTCTTTATAGATAATCCCATTATTTATTGGTGGAAATTTGATTTCCTGCAAATGACTTGGTAACTGAAATCAGTTTGTTTTGAGCCATATCAGCAAGAACTGAGAACATATTTAAAGCAGTGAATACAATTCTCTACATTTTGTATTGCATTTGGATGCAAAGGTTTAGTACTGTCATATGGGGGTTCTTAAAGTAGCTAAAGGTATATAGAAATGTGAATGAATAATTTGAGATTCAATGTGGACAAATTTGGAAGCAGTCACATATTCAATGATATATTAGAACTTGAGACTCATTTTATTTATAGCAATCACTGTCATTATCTTGAGAGAAGATTAAAACCTTTTCTAACAGCATTGAATCCCCTTTCCGTACCTCAGGTATCTTCAAGGACTTAAACCTGAAATTGGTGAGCATAGTTTCTTGTCTGATACTTCAGGAAGCAACAGGGGTCTCCAGATGGACTCACCACTAGACAGCACATGGCCTCTGATGCCATCCAGAGTTGCCTCATTTCCTGCATCCAAATCGGGTGATGGCTCCGTTTTGCAGAATGATTATCCACAGCATTCATTTTTCAATAATGACTTCCCCTCAGGGGAACCTTTGAGACAGGAAGGTCAGTCTCTCCGACCTTTCTTTGATGAGTGGCCTAAAGGCCGAGATTCCTGGTCTGGTCTTGAGGATGAGAGATCCAACCAAACCTCATTCTCCACAACCCAGCTCTCAATATCAATTCCAATGACTTCTTCCGACTTCTCTGCAACAAGTTCTCGATCTCCTCATGGTGAGTTAAAATGCTGGGCATGTTTCTTGAAAATTAATTTTCAATTCTAATTTTGTGGTTAAATCATTTGCAGATAATTGACAGAATCATGATTTAGGAATTCCATAGACAAATTATGGGAAGGCTTGCGGAACTTCTAGCATGTGGTTTGAGAGTTGTTGAAGAATAGCTTGGCATATGGTCTCTAAGTTTGTGGTTTATGGTTTTTCTGGACAGGTCTTTGTTTAAAAGTACATTTGCAACTCAAGTTTTAGGTCTGAATAAATCAAAGACCCTGACAAGTATTCAAGATATCCAGAACATTTTGGTTCTATTAGATGAAAGATTAAATATTTTGTACTTGGCGGCTTTGATTTATCCATTATTGAATAAAATTTTATTCTTACAAACTCGATCATAGCCTCTTGTTTTTTTTTTTTTTTTGAGACAAGGGCCTCATAGCCTCTTGTAATAATGCCTGGATTTGAGGCCTCTTTTGCCGGCAATTCTTACCAGATGATGTATACTTATTCCTAAATATACAACGAAAGTTCCTCGAGAAACTGCTAGTTTTATGGATCCATATCGCCACAAAACACACAATTAAAAGAAAGGTCGATTCTTTCTTTGGGTGACGAACAAGTTCATTGCACTTGCAATTACCGAATTTTCAAGCATTTTAATGCATTCTTATCAAACTCAGCCTATAATTACAAGTTTACAACACGAAATAATGTTCTTGACTATCAATTATCAGAAATACCAGTTTCGTTCATTTACTCAATCAATTCAATACCCAGTTATGCTCAATTGTCGTTGGATCTAAATCTAATGGTGCTGAATAATGAGATAATTTGAATGATTTTATTTGCCTTATTATTCTCTACCATTGGATTTAGATTGAACAGAAGTTGAGCACAATTAAATAAAAAATTAATTGAATAGATGAACATAACTCTCAGAAACACATAAAAAATGTTACCGACAGTCGATAACATTACATATGCCAATATTATGGTCTTTTGGGATACCAGATAAAAAAAAATACCCGCTGCTTTTTGTTTTTTTTTTTATTATTATTTTTACTTTTATTGGGTGAAATATAACCTGCTACTTCGAATACTGGGAAGCGAAAAGAAAACATGAAAATAGAAAGTTTTGTGAGAGAAAAAGAAGAAGAGCGGAGAGGATCTGGCTTGTGAATTCCCAGACGAAGAAGAAGATGGGTTGGGGTTGGGCAATATACGAGGGAGTGGTAGCGCTGGGATCGCTTGGGCTGCTGGGTTGGGCCGGGTTGTGGTTCTTGAACCGAAGGCTGTACAAAGAGTACGAAGAGAAGAGGGTCTTAGTTCAGATCATTTTCAGCGTCGTCTTCGCCTTCTCTTGTAATCTGCTGCAGCTGGTCCTCTTCGAGATCATACCCCTTCTCTCCCAAAGGTCACTTTTCTGAATTCCATTCCTCTTTCTTTGTTTATCAGAATTCCCTTGCTTGTGTTTAAATTGTATTTTCTGTAGGGCACGATGGCTCAACTGGAAGCTCGATTTGTTTTGCCTCATACTGTTACTGGTTTTCATGTTGCCATACTACCATTGTTTTTTGATGCTTTGCAACAATGGTACGTGACAACGTCCAAGTACACTCACTCACTCACTTTGGTGATTTGAAAATGAATGCTCATCTCTTCTCTTCATCTCAGGATTCCGGAAAGAACGCGCCGCTCTTGGATCCGGCTTGTTCCTTGTCGCTTTCCTTTATGCTTTTTGGCGCATGGGAATTCACTTCCCTATGCCTTCCCCTGATAAAGGCTTCTTCACAATGCCTCAATTGGTCAGTAGGATTGGGGTTATTGGCGTTACCGTCATGGCTGTATTGTCTGGTTTTGGAGCTGTCAATTTGCCCTATAGTTACTTATCTCTCTTTATCAGAGAGATTGAGGAAGCCGAGATCAAGTCCTTGGAAAGACAGCTAATGCAATCCATCGAGAGTTGTATTACTAAGAAAAAGAAAATCATTCTTTCTCAAATGGAGATGGAAAGGATTCAAGGATCAGAAGAGGTTACCCTTCACTACTATCCTATAATTTATCCTTTCTTTTATACCATGCCAATTCTTGTCTTCAAGTATAACAGATATACATTAACTTTACAAATCTTACTTGTATCATGTATATGTTCAACCTGAAACCGTTACATATATGCGGCTACGTACACATAATTTTACATATAAATTGTATCCTCTAGTTCAACGGTTCTAGTACTTGCATTCATTAGTTCAATTTGTATGTGCTATAACTTTCTAGTCACTAACATTTTTATAAACCCAATTCCCAGTTTTGCCTCATTAAAGTTTTATGTTGCAGAAATTAAAGGCTAGATCTTTCTTTAAAAGAATTGTTGGCACTGTTGTGCGATCTGTGCAAGAGGATCAAAAGGAGCAAGGTGGGTATCCTTTTATGTTTGTCCTTAGAATAGAATACTGCATATTTTTCTTGTAGAATTTGGTCTCTTACCCATACTTTCTAATTTTTATACTTTTATAGCCAGGTTACTTGCATGCATCCAAAACTATTAAATACGTTGTGTTATTAAGTTATCAGAGGATCAACATTGTGCCTTTGCTTTATGAAGAATTTCATAGTTGTCTTATTCAGTTTATCTCCCTGATATGCTCTCTCTGCTGTTTATGAAGATATCAAAAACATGGAAGCAGAAGTGCAAGCATTGGAAGAGCTTTCAAAGCAGCTATTCCTGGAAATATATGAGCTTCGTCAAGCAAAGGTTTACTTCTATTTATTTTTTTGGTGATACTATTTAATTTCACCGACTCCCCTTTGGAATTGCTGCTTAGGTGTTATAGAGTGAAGATTTATGGGTTTAAATTTTCCGTAGGCTATTTAAAAAACAAGTCCATGTGCCATTGAAGAGCATACTGAATGATGAAAATACGGTTGACTAGAGTTAGGACTTAGGACATAATGCTCTCCCATATTGAAGAGTCAAGTGCTTGCAAATATAATTCTTGATTTTTCCTGGATGGCCAAATAGTGCTGAAGCATAGCTTATGAAGAGAATCATTAGATAAGCCACTGAGGGTATGTTTGTTTGGTGGGACTAAGTGGGACTGTGTTAAATAAGTTTCTTAATGGGGTTGGGCTGTGTTTGGTATTAACCAGTACAAAAATAAATGGCACTAGTGCACTACGTAGCACCGTTTTTGGTTTTCAGCCTCCTTAACTGGTGTTATCAAGAGTACTCCCTTTTGGTGTCTCTGGATAACACCTCTTCCTCTCCTACTTTATCTCTTTCTCATTCTCGCTCGCTCAGGAACATCGCTCTCATCTACCTCCCTCATCACTCTTTGTCCTCACTCATGGCTCTCAATCTCTTTGCTGCATCATGCAAAATCTCATCTTTAATTTCTCATTCAATTTTTGGTGAAAGCTATTGGGGATTTGGGTTTTGCAGAATTTGGATTGAATAATGCATGATATTTTGCAATTTGGTTGATGTGATTAAGCAGGAATTCCCACTTTGTTTTTGTACTGATTTCCCTCGGGCACCTAGATTGATTTGTTTTTTTTTTTATTAATTTCCCATACACCGCTTTTGTTATTGAATTTTGGCACCAATTTAATCTTGGTTTTGATTTCCCACGACACCAAGACATCACCAAAATAGTGAAGCAATCCAACAATTAAGGCTGATAGTATAATTAGAGCGTGTTGAGTTCAATGAAATCACTGCCTTCTTCTGGCTTCTTCTGGGCACCATTTTAAATTTGGTGTTCCTTGGCGGTTTCGTGGTTGTGGTCCGGGTTTTTGTTGTTGTTCTGGGTTGTTATCCCTTTTAAGAATTTTGCTTCTTAGTCCTACTCACCTCGGTCCCCTCTCACCAAACACAGTTCAAACTAGTACTGCTTTAGCCCACTCAGAGGAAGTGCGGCCACGTCTTAAACATAAGGAGGTCCACAATTACTCTGAGTGCCAAACGACCCCTGAGTATACAAACTTTGATTCCCAAAGCTAAGCCTGATTGAAGGCATATAACATAGATTGTTCTTACTGGCAGGAGGCTGCTGCTTATTCTCGTACCTGGAGGGGTCATATGCAGAATCTACTTGGCTATGCATGTTCAATCTACTGTGTATATAAAATGATTAAGGTATGGGCATACTATTCTCTTACTGGGGTTGTATGTATTAAAGATGATTCAATTTTTCTGTTGCAGTATTTGACAATATTAGGTTTTTCCTTGGTGCTAATGGAGAGTTCAGAACTTATGTTTGTCCAAGCTTTGTTTTGAGTCAAACAAGGCTTGGGCATTTCCGTCCAAAAAAGAGAAAAGGCTTGGTGACTACATAAACTTAAGTTGGACACCAAACACATCGGAACCTTTTGTAGATCATTTTTTATGTTCTATACTTATTGCAGTCATATAAGGCTTGGATACTTCCGTCCAAATAAAAGAGGCTTGGTGACTACACAAACTTGATTTGGACACCTCCTAAACACATCGGAACCTTTTGTAGATCATTTTTAATATTCTATACTTATTGTACTTCCATTTTGGTAAAAACTAGATCATTCAATAATTATTGCATCTTATCCTATATTTGTTTTATGTGATATTTTGAACCTTGAAACTTATGTCATGGATTGTTATTGGCTTTATTGTGTTGTGGTGTGTCCTTTTTTTTCTTTTCTTGTTACATAAGTTTTCTTGCATAATAGGAAGTTATATCCAATGTGGTAGATTTAGAGGGGCAGGATGTGAATAGAACTCGGTAATCCTTGAAACCCTCATGTACATACAATATATATATGAGGGAGATTCAATAGAGGGACAATATATATATATATATATATATGAGGGACGTTCAATGGGGGGACATCCTCTTTCAACGAAAATTTGCTTGTGAGTCCATCCCCCAGTGCGTTCCAATAATCTGAAGCATCTATTTGTTAGGTTCCCGTTCACTTCTTATCCTTACAAAACTTCAGCCAAATCACATGCTATTTAATCATCTCAATGTGAAATGATAGATGAACACAATGGTTTGATAAGCACTGAAAGATTATAATGTTTTGGTTCATTGGTAGATTGGTACTTAAAAGTTAGATGGTTCATTGGTACATTGTGGGATGAGCCCTTTCTTTTTTTTAAAAGAGGGATCCCTCTGACAACATCTGAGGACTTGATGCCTCTCGATGCATGAATCTTGGATATAGTTATGCTATCTGCTGTGCTGTCTCTACTCTCTACAAGTAATTAAGGACCGGTTAGGTTACTCCAAATCTCAGTATCTAAATGCACTCTAAAACTCTCACAAGTTGTGGCGTTTTCTGTCCAATGTAAGAGCTTTTCTCTAAATGTTGTTTTCGTCACTTATTAGAACTTTAGATCCATTTATATAGCAATTATGGGAGTTGTTTTGTGGATTACAAAAGAATATTGTGTTATTCCCTTCTGGCTTTTTATTTTTTACTTTTGCGCAAACATCTTCTTTCAACTTTTCACCTAATATTGATTTTGAGTTTGAAAAGTACCTGATTATAATTACTTGCTCTGTGCAGTCTTTGCAAAGTGTTGTTTTCAAGGAGGTATTGCTTTCTTCTCTTGCTTATTACATTTGTTTACTTGCTTATGTTTGTGTTATTTCAGCACTATTAATTTCCATTTTTGGATTGCGTAAGTAATGATAAGGTTGTTTGACAGGCTGGCTCTGTGGATCCTGTGACGATGACAATTAGCATATTCTTGCAGTTTTTTGACATTGGTATCAATGCAGCATTATTATCACAGGTTAGGCAGCTTAACAGTTACACCTGGATTCATATTTTTAATTTTCTATCTGAACATTCAAGCTTGGGTTGTGAAAATTTGGACAGCGACCTTGGTTTTATTCCTGTTTTGGTGAAGTGCAACATTTTTAGACTTTTACTCTACTAATGAGTAATGAATGGCAGTTCTGTCTTTTAGTATTAAGTATTAACTATGTGTTGTAACTTGTAACGAGTATTTGAAAGTTCCAGACCATTAAGTACCTGCAATTGCAGTGGGTAAAGTCACAGACGATATCCAAATAACAGCTTCAAACAATTAGAATCCTGGCTTAGGGCTTATTCTTAAAATGTGCTAGTTTTCACATTCTACTTATACCCACTATAGATTGAACATATGCAGTTGAATCTTATGATTATTTGGTCTCATGCTTGATGAATTAGACTACTGAACACATAACTAACACTTCTTTTGTTCACTTTGTTGACAGTATATTTCACTCTTGTTCATTGGAATGCTGATTGTTATATCAGTACGGGGATTCTTGACAAATTTGATGAAGGTAATTCTTCTTATATCCGCCCTTTCATTAATTACTTATTTAGATTGGAGAACCTTAATCACTGTTTGACCTTTTCCCGACTGACTTTCAAAATGTTGTGTACTGATGTGCAGTCTTATGAAAATTAAAATAAAAAAAATTCTAAATGCTTTGCTTTGCTTTTTTTTTTGTTTTGTATTTTTCATTGGGTTGCAACTTGCAAGCAAAATGGCGTAGCCATTGGATGAAGGAACTGAGGAGCTGAAATTCTAAAAGAGATTAGTCTTTTGCTGTGGGAAGATATTACCATATCTTTCGTAGTGGTTCAGGTTGTACTTGCTAGTGCTACAATTAAATGAAGAGAAAATAAATTGGACTTCACCAGTCCTTAATGGCATTAAATGACACGATGACGTAAAAAAAAAAATTAATTATAAATTTTTGAAAAGGAAAATAGAGCAACCTGGATGTAATTTTTAAGCCTCTTTATGGAAATGAGCTGGTTGTTTTTATATTTTATATTATATATATATATATATAAACAAGCCTGGTGCAATGACATCAATGTCCTCACGTGGCGGTCATTCTTCTGAATGTTTAAAGATAAACTAAAGGAAGCATAAAGAGAGTAACTTTATGATTGACCTCTGATATTCTCTGGCTTAACTTTCTGTCTTTGTTGTTCATAGTTCTTTTTTGCAGTTTCCAGAGTTGGAAGTGGATCTTCTAGCAATGTCGTACTGTTTCTGTCTGAAATTATGGGAATGTACTTTGTGTCCTCTATTCTTTTGATAAGAAAAAGCTTGGCAACCGAGTACAGGTATGGTGATTATTGATGCTTTTAACTTTTTGTTTTTGGTTTTTTTCTCCCCTGGAGGTTCATTGTTCTGATTATTTTTGTGAATTCTGGTCAGTTGTTTTGAGTAGCATGCTAATTGATTTTACTCTAGTGAACCTGGAGTTTCTTATCTACTGTATGTTGTTGCAACAAAAAATGCTTCAAAAATTTAAATGAACTTGGATGCTTATTTACATGAAAAGTGTCTCTATTCTCACTTTCACCAAAAAAAAAAAAAATCTATACTAACGTATAATCGTATATAAGTATGGACTTAAGGAGAAATAGTAAATGATCAAGTAATTTGACCCATATATTGACAATTTGGCCTATGAGGAATTTTACTTTATCTCTATAAAACCATATGGTTGATACCAAAAGTGGTACCTGAACCTGACTTTTGGTCCATTAGACAAAGTGATACCCAAACTTTCAAATTGATCAATAGGTAGCCAACTATCAGAAAAACATCAGTTTGGTAACGCTGACTTTTGTAAATTTTTCTGTTAAATACCCCTGAAAGTTTTTTTATATGGGAGAGGGGTCAATTGACAAAAATACCACTGAAATTAAGGGAAAAATTTAATGGGAAAACAGATGGCAGTTAGTGATGGATCCAAATTGATGTATTTTTCAATAGATTGGGTACTGGTTTGAAAGTTTGGGTACTGGTTATTGATTGATTTGAAAGTTTGGGTACTGGATTGTCCGATGTGTGAAAGTTGTATCGCTTGTGATATTAACCCTGAAAATATATATCATAGTATGCAACAAATTGAAATTTGAACTCAGAATCTAATAAAGTTATTATATGTATGGTTACTTGATTAATTATACGGACTTTAGTCGTGCCCTGCCTAGAAGTTCAGGTTCTCAAATGATGGCGATCAAAATTTGTTAGGTCGTCTATCACTTTATCTACATTGCACTTGGTCCATCGTTTAGGTATCTGCCAAGCTATTGAATGAGTTTTAATTAGATTGTGTTGCCTGAGCTATTTACGTTGGCAGGATGATCATAACAGATGTGTTGGGTGGAGATATTCAGTTTGACTTCTATCACCGGTGGTTTGATGCTATCTTTGTGGCCAGTGCTTTCCTTTCTCTGCTATTGCTTTCTGCACATTATACTTCTCGGCAGGCTGACAAACACCCGATTGATTAATGTAATTTAATACGAAGTATGTAACAACTCTACCTTTTCAATTCCAAACATAATATATTTGTATAGCAAAATTAAAATCATTTGATTGATAAAGCATAAGAGATTTTATTGTGAAAAACTGAAACTGTGGGTAGTTTATAGTAAATAGAAGTAATTTGCAACTTAAGTATCTCATTCCTTTAGGATGCCAATTGTTTAGGCATATACATGATGTTGACAGTGTGCCAGAACCATCAATCCGGTGGGAATTTACTTTGACAGGAAGCATAGATATATACTCACAAACACAACATAGATGGCTCATAGTTGTTTTTCTGAATGATTAGCCGTCTGTTCTGTTTTTTCCATTTAGGTTATCGAATAACTGGAGGTAAAAAAATATCTGGCGCTACCTCGTTTCTTTAGTGTTTTAGACTTTGAATTAAAGGATGAGAGTAGATTACATGTTACGTAGTTCCCTGCAAGATCTTAATGAAGCTCCCAGAAGAATCTTACGATCTTATGCCTCATGGTAGCCAGCTCCAGTTCCCTCACAAAATTTTCATTATTGAGTTGGCCAGAAGAGTAGAGTTGGGTAAAAGTTTAGGTTCCTTTTTCTTTTGTGTATGAAAAACAACAATATCCAGTAGCTTTGATCAACCTTACTGTGTAATATTTGGTTTTGTTAATTTATAAATTTATATTTTCAAATGGAGATTCTGATGGTGGTTAACACTGTTTTAGTGACGGTTTAAGCCAGCAGGAGACGAGTTGGAACTTGGAAGGGGGAATCCAAGTTGTCCAACAGAGTGCTGTTAACTTTGCCTTACAGTGATTGTAAGGATGGATGCTGAGGCATTTTAGGTACTGGCTGCGAGAGTCATTAGCTGCGGCGGTTGGTGGTGCTTGTTACCAGAAGACTTTTACGGCCCGCTAGCTGGCTTACACGACGTGGATGGTTTTCAACAGAGGATCTTGGAAGACTAGGACTGAGAGCTATGTGGTGTTAAATCTGCAAACCATAAAATGTTGCTCATCAAGACTCAATTGTAGAGAAATTATTAGGTGTATCTAACATGGCACCTAATATTCTGTCCGTATAATTTCGACGAGCAAAAAAATGAAGAGTTTGCTTGCCATGTTCAAGATTCTCAGCCTTTCCCTCTCAACTCCAGTGATCATACAAAGTCACTATAGGCTCCGGATTTAGCCACCTGACATATCAGAATTTTTTTTCTTTTGGCTAAGATCTTCTAAATCTTTGAAGGATGATATAATTCTATCTAATTAGTTCTTTCTTGAGTAATTTATTGAGTAGAATAAAAGTTTAATGACAAGGAAGAAACGTCCGCTTATTTATAAATGACAATATTGTAAAGAGCTTTTCATTAAACTCAATTACTCATAATCAAGACTTTTTTCAGCTTCGTTTAAATGATAGGCATGGCAAATGCGTGCCTAGGTTACTGATAGCTATCGCAAGTAGGAAAAAAAATGTGTCGGGAGGTTTGGGGAATTGTAGTTATCGTGGAATTGTCTTAGAAGCATAGCCCAAGTCCTACCTCTTGTACATATTGGCTGAGCCTAATGTGCCCGTAAGGCCAGGCCGGATTAGCCCATGGTATAGAAATTAGGGCCGGGCTTAGGCTAGCTTATCGACCATGAAGTAGTTTTGCAGGCTCATAAAAAAGTCTTATATATATAAGATTTTTTTCTACTACAAAATTTCGCAAATTTTAAAAACGTGGAGCTCCATAATAAAGAATGCATGTATACATATACACACACACACACACAAAAACATCTCCACACACTTGATGGGTGTGAGAGTGAGTTGTTACATATAGGTTGTGACTTGTGAGTAGTTATAAGATTTTTTTTTTTTTTTGTTTTTCTATTTTTTATGGTTTGACTTTTTTATTTTATTATTCTTGATTAAACTAATTTTCAAAGTATTTTAATATATAAAATGTATTTATATAAAAAAAATTTGGTTATAATTGACAATCTCTTTTCTCTAATTCTCTAAATTTTTTAATTTTCTAGCGTGTTGTTATTAACACACTCTAAAGTGTTAATAACACATCCCTTCTCTTTATCTCTCACTAGGGTGTGTACATTAAAGAAAGAGAGAGAAAAAGAGGAAGGGGTGTGTTAATAACAACACCCTATATATATATATACTTTTTTCTTGAAATTAGGGTTAAAAACGTAGTCGAGTTGGAGTTGCCTTATACTCATTTATTCAACTAAATTTGCATACACAGTAGCTTACAATACCCTAAGAATTAAAAAATTATAGAAGAATTTTGTTCATAAGTCGATTAGACTCCTTTTTTGTACATATTTTATGCCGCTAGACAATTTTTGGTATCGTAACTCCTTTTTTTTTTTTTTAAACGATTATCGTAACTCTTAAATGTATAGTTAGTTATTTTGTAACAAAAAAAAAGTATAGTTATTTACCTAAATATGTAAAAAGAAAAAAAATGAAAAGATTTTTTTTTTGGTCCGAAAGACAGAAAGAAATCAGATCCTCTATTGCGTGTAGTATATAGCACATGTTCATGTGTTTCTTGCCTGATAGCTTCATTTGGGACCCTTTGCTGCGAAAGATAGAGCTTTTAAATTCAATTAAATTGAGTTTTGGGATATATGCTAATTTATAGAGAAAGGAGGGATTCCTGCAATCGGAATACATTAGATTAGGATTGGACCGGTGCCGGCAGTCGATGAGCTTTGCCAACACCACACCCGCAGATTGCCAGAGGCACGTAATTAATAGCCAACTTTTTTCTTTTTCCTTTTCTCTGTTAGCAGAATAGAATCATATTTTGATATTATTTTGTATGATCGAATTACTCGCTGAATTCATTTCCAATCGTGTGAAATTTTCATGGTTAGGGCTTTTGGGTCTGAAGAATTTGCGTGTATTTTGCCCCTAAATTTTCCAGGCAGTGATGTTTAGTTCAGGCTGTATTTCATAGTGGAAATTGGAATTAATGTACCCCTATTGGATCACACTAGTCTTAACAAGGAGCTAATCAATCGCATCGCATGTAAGCTGTGGATGAGACTGATCATGATATATGGTGAAATCTTTGTTGTTTTCGTCCTTTTTCTTATTCAGCTTCGGTTGTCTTTTCCTTTATCATGCTATAGTGCACACGTCAAACTATATATTAACAGAAATATGCAAATGAAACCTTCTGGCTTAGGTTGTTTTTGTTGACTATGAGCTACAACGTTGGGGTTTTTTGTGTGAATGGTGGGAGTTGGATATCTGTCTAGAGAGTAGCCTGAATTGTATGTGTAAACACCAAGTTGCATACACAGTTTATAACTAAGATTTTTTGTTCAACTTCATGGACGTATGCATTTTCATTCCTATTCAATCTAGTTGCAGTTTATACATTTTAGAACAATATTAGAAAACATAGAACTAAAGCTCAGTGACATTTCTGTTCTGATAGATGATAGTTTTTATAGACATATAGTCTCTATTAAGTTATTAACATTTAAGTAAATGAAGGATAGTCTCTTAGGGCAAGGCAGTTTCCTGCAGTTGTAGTTATTTGTTATCCTTCATTTTGTTCAGTTGTCAAATAGTGCAAAACCATCTGCATTTTTTTTTCCTCTTTAGGGGGGGCATCCAATGATCTAATATTCTTCGGTTTAATTTATTTATGGCTAATGGTGATGATTTTTTTAGGCAAAGGAAGAGGAGGCTATTTCAAATGCACTTGCAGGGCATTTGTGATGGCTCTAACAAGTCAAAATAAATGAACAACATATTGTATTACCTTAACATGTGTTTTCATATCAAATGAGAGTAACATTGAACATTCAGTGTTGGCTTTAGTTATCTGAATCTTGCACTTTCCATGCTTTGATATGGTCAAGGTTTCTTAGTCATTGTCTGTACATGTTTCTTATGGTTATTAAGAGAAATTCTTCTCCATTGTTAATTATGTATTGTATTTATTAGGTGCCATCTGTACCTGTAAACAAGCATTCTTCATATGAGAGGTGACTCTGGGGCTTACAACGTCTGCTCTTCTCCTCTGTTCTTCTTTTCTGCATCTTAATAGAGCTCTTATGGGGTCAAAGGCTGTTGAAGTTTCTGATGAAACCTGTCATGTTAATGGGGCGAATCATTATTCTGTCAATGTGGGTGATACACCGTCTTCTTTCAAGAGCAAGGCATGTGACAGTTTACAGCATACCACCAGTGAGACAAGTAACCTACTTAGTGTCAATTCGAGTTATGATTCTTTGTCTGAAAATGCTGAAAGCAGAGCACCCCTAAGGTTTTCTAATACTTCGGATGATTTAGAAGATGCTGATAAACTTCCAAATAAATACTATGATTCTAAAGTTGTTGACGTTCATGAGGATAACATATCATGTTTAAGTAGAGCCAATGATACAAATATAGCATTCAGTAATCATAACAGGAATGTAGAGAGGAAGAATTTTTCTTGTAGTTTAGCTTCAGTTGGTAGTGTAGGTCCTGAAGAATTTGGAAAGCCACAAAAGTCGGTCTTGTCTGAGATGCCTCCTTTAAAAGATGCAGGTGCTGGTAGTAGCGCATCCAAGGTGCCAAATACTGCTCCACTCTTGAATTGTTAAATGTCTTTTCTCGAATGCACTTTTACTGATGTAGGAGGTGATCGTCTCATATGCAGGAGAAACTGCCAGAATGTTCTGGACATATGGACTCATCACCATTAACAAAAGAGGCAGCATCAAGCCAGAAATTTGCATCTCATAAAGGTTTGGAGGTCTCTACAAAAATTTGTTCAAAGTTTGAAGCAGAGACCAGTGATGATGGCCAAGACCCAAAAGAGGAATCTTTGAAATGTTCAGGTCATGATGAACAAGAGGTAAAGTCTAGTGAGCTGGTTGAAGCAGCTGGTATGCAGCCTTTGCAATCTGTGTCTGGTGATGATGAATCAGACATTGTGGAGCATGATGTAAGTTTTTTGTTCCCCACAGAATTTGTATCTATTTTCAGCATGAAACCCTTGTTATATGTGTCTCTGTGGACTTGCATCCTCCCCCCCCCAACTTTTTTCTGGCTTCTCGAATTGTCTAGCGTTTCAGGTAGAAACCTAGGGTGACACTTCCATACTTTATTGTTAACTAACATGTTATCAAAAAATTTAGATCAATCAAGTATCTGTAGCTCTTGTCTGTGTCATTATGGAAGCACCCCTCTTAGTTTAATATCTGTCAAATGTCTGCTATTTAGTTAGTTGCTGATGCATTCACATTTTTGTTTTAGAGATGCTAACCCCATGGATCGATGATCTCATCAGGAAGGGTATATTCGATCTATTCAACTATGTTGAGGCCTAATTGTCGTATGAGTTTAAGTTGGAGATAGTAGACTCTGGATAGTTTAATCATGTTAAAGAAAAAGAGGGTGTCTGTCGAATTTTATCTTGTTGCTGATAAAATCAGCTATTGTTAGTGATCCAACTTTCAATTAGAGAAAAATAATGTTTTCCTTTATTACCTAAAACACTGAAATGTTTGCCTTTTCTATTTGGAGCTCATAAACAGGTAAAGGTATGTGATATATGTGGGGACGCAGGTCGTGAGGATATGCTTGCCACATGTAGTAGGTGCAGCGACGGTGCAGAACACATGTAAGAGTCTTTTGTCGCGTTTCTCTGCTATCAGGTTTTATTGGTGATATTTTATGTTGATCCGGTGCCTGTGTTCAAGATTTGTAACATTGTTGCTTCTAAAATCAGCTATTGCATGCGAAAAATGCTTCGGAGAGTTCCTAAAGGTGACTGGTTGTGTGAGGAATGCAAGTTCATTGAGGAAACTGACAACCAGAAGCAAGGTATAGCAGATTGAATTATATTAGCTTTATGGAAATGGATGCCACTTTCTGTTATATGTTAAATAGACTTTTTCTGTATTGGAATTCCGAAGGTACAGATATAGATGGCAAAAGAATGAAGAAAGCCATTTTGAGTTCACAGCTCTCTAATAAGAGACGTGCAGAAAATATGGAAGTGGTTCCTCCTTCAAAGAGGCAGACTCTTGAAACTCGGGTGGGATCACCAAAGTCATCCAGCCCTAAGAGAACAGTAGCTCTATCACGCGAGTCTTCATTCAAGAGCATGGATAAGGATAAGTTAAAGTCAGCTTATCAGACTTCTCACTCTACTAATGATATATCAGAAACTGCACGCTCTCCCACAACCGGTCCTCGGCTTCAAACAGCCAAGGGTGAGTAGCTTTTGCTTCCTGGTACATGTTCTATTCTCCATCCATTTAACTTGTGTATGGTAGTTCTCATTTTTCTCTTTACTTGTTTCTCCTTTTACCATTTTCTTTTTCCAAAATTCTATATTAAACAGGAACATTTCATCGTATAATACGTATTTCTACTTGTAGGTGCATTATTAAAGTCAAATTCCTTCAACACCTTAAATTCCAAACCAAAGGTTAAACTTGTAGACAACATTGTTCCCCAGAAGCAGAAGGGGTCTAAAGAGCACACTTCTCTTGATATGAAGGAGAGAGCGGCCAGAATGATGGGCAAATCGGTATCATTCAAATCTGCCAACTCAGGGCGTTCCATTGTGTCCGAGTCAAAAGTTAAAATGCTTTCCTCTAAACTTACCCCTCTCCAAGATCTAAAAGGATTGAAACAAGCAAAAGAGCGGAGCACAATTGAAAGAAAAAATTTGTCTAAACTAGAACGTCCTCTAGTTAGTTTGACAACATCTAGTGCCATGGTTTCAACACCTAAGGTTGACCAAGCATCCCGTGGTGAAACCAGTTTGCTTTCATCTGTGAGCAACCTTCGAGAGCATAAGGCCGTGCTATCTGATGGAAAATTAAGTACTTCATCAAAAGCAACAAGTAGTCTAACTTGTAAAGGTGTTGAATCTCAAAGTTCTCCAGGTAAATTCTTGCCTTGGCGGAGGAACTAAGTTAATAGTTCTTTTATCTTTCTATGTATATTTTGTTGGCTGGTTTTCTATAATGTACCTTTGAGCCAAATGGTGTTAAATTTTTAATGATATCGCCTATGTGTTTGCTATTGTAGGTGGAGCTTCACCTATGAGTGGAATGTGTAGTTCTGCTTCTGAACAAAAGTCAAACCAAGTTATCTTTAACGATGAACCTTTATCCAGCTTTTCTTGGGTGGTTGAGAAACTACCTGCTGATGTTGACGGGAAATTAGAAGATATGCCTCGATCATGGGAAACGACAAATCAGGCCGATAAAACCAGGGAGACCTCTGTTCGCTGTAGGCCTACTGTTGCAGCTAGTCCAAAAGGTCTTTCCTGTCCAATTTGTAAGGAGATCGGTCATACTGCTGAATCTTGCAAAATCGGAATTTCACAGGTTTCTGTTACTGATGTTTCTCCTCCAAGAAGTTATAGGGAGGAGGTGCCAAGAGGTAGTAGGTTGAAAGATGCAATTCACGCGGCTTTGCTTAGAAAGCCTGAAATATACAGAAAGAAAACAGTACTAGATCAATCTGATGAGTTGTCCACGTCCAACATGGAATTAAGTTCTGAAGTAGCTTCTCAAGATCAATTGTTTGTATCAAGTATGTTGAATAATAACAAGAATACTGAAGGATCACATGATGGACAAGCAATTCTTGGGACTTCTACTTCAGACTCTTGCAAGAATACAGCTGTCAATAATATAAAGCCATATACCGTGCAGCTCGCTAATTCTGTGATTTCTTCCAGGGTGGCAGACTCTGGTTCTGTTGTTCCTTCTCTTGGAAAGCCTACAATGAAAGATTTGCAGAGTCATGCTTCAGTGGGGATGTCTCTTCTTGTGAAGACAACAGCCATTCCAGAATATGAATACATCTGGCAGTAGGATTCTCTCTATCATTAGTTTTAGTTTTTAATCTTGTCTGCTTCATACTCTTCATCTTTTTCCCTTTTCTTTTTGGTGTTATTTGCCTTTCCCTTTCTGTATGTTGCATCTTGATAGTGTCTTACAAGATAGTCTTCTCTTATTTTTGTGCAGGGGGAGCTTTGAACTGCAAAGAGATGGAAATGTTCTGGATTTATGTGGTGGAATTCAAGCTCATTTATCGACTTGTGCGTCACCAAAAGTACTTGAAGTGGTGAACAAGTTTCCTCACAAAATTCCTCTGAAAGAAGTACCTCGTTTAAGTGTATGGCCAACACAATTTCATCAAAGTGGTGTTAAAGAAGATAACATAGCACTTTACTTCTTTGCGAAAGATCTTGAGAGGTAAGGATACACATGCTCTGTTTGTTTCATACCATAATACTTTTACCGTGCTTTTGATATTTCTCTTTATTGCTTGTTATGCAATTTCTCAATTTTTTTTTGCAATGCAGTTATGAAAGAAACTACAAGATCCTTTTAGATGCAATGATCAAGAATGATTTAGCCCTCAAAGGAAAGTTTGGTGGTGTTGAACTTCTGATACTCCCATCAAATCAGCTTCCTGAGAAGTCACAACGTAAGGAATTGTGAAGTTTCATTATATTGTGCTGGATGTCCATTGTGTGCGAGTATGTTTGATAGGATTCTGTGTGCAAGTTGAGGCAAACAGTGTATGTGGTTTAGCACATAATTGAGCATACTGATATTCTGATTCTCTACTTATGAAGTATATATAATAGGGAATAATATTCTAAATGATAGCATCCTCTTTTAATTTGTTGGCTGTTGTCCTCACTTGATGATGTTGTTGGTCCTGTCCTCAAGTGCTTTGAGCTTTATATCTTATTATGTTATTGGTGCAGTAACTGCTCTTTGTTGCTCTTTGTTAATGATCTAGAGTTATACCATCTGCTGAAATCATTCATCTGTTATTGGCAGGTTGGAATATGCTATTTTTCTTATGGGGTGTGTTCAGGGAAACGAGGGTGCAGTATTTAGATTCTACTAAGAAGATGGATGTTCCTGGCTTGAGCGATGTCTCATTGGACAATGACACTCCCACAGTCATGGCTTTGTCCAAGAACCTGCACATACCCGAGCTTATAGGTGAATCTTCTGCAGCTGACAGATCTTCTGGTGTAGCCTCTGCATCCAAGTCCCCTGAGCCTGTGTTTCCTATAGTTAGAAAGGAGTTTGAGAGCAAAGATACGTATCCTGAAGAGATGTGTTGGGTTTCAAAAGAGAACTTGGCACTACAGGATAGTAGGGTTGACTCCAAATACACAACAAACAATGCAGGCTTGTCTGGAGGAGTTACATGCACCACTCCTTCCCTGGTAATGTTTATATTTCCAGGATGTATATGGCTTTTATAAAGTCAACTTGTCCTGGTGGCTGTTGCAGTTGTCTGGTTGATTTTTATATTCAGTTCCCAATTGAATCATATTTGGCTTGGCTGGAATGTCTCTACCATAGTCTCTCTGTTACAGCCTTTGTTTCTGAAGAGCCTCAAAGTTTTTTTTTTTTTTTGCTGCTTTGTTTTGACATTGAGGTTTCTAAGTATTTAATAAAGCATTGTTATCTGTTTTAATGTTCTCTCAGGTTCTGCAGCAAGAAATTCGTCTTCGAGAGAGCAGACTAGACACTGCAGGACCTGTTGGTAAGGAGACAATTGCTGATAGAAAGAACAAGGTTGGTGTCCCAGGAGGTGATGATGAGGAGGTGATTCTGGAAAAAGTGAACATAGACAGGGATGAATTTAAACAAGAGAGGGAACTGAAGAGAGATGATGGATCCAAAGAAACAGAAGCAGGTTGCGTGACAGACTTGACAACCAGAGTCAACTCTTGTCAGTCTAATAATAGAACACATCCACATATAGATCTTTTAGAGACAGCAGCTTCTTCCACCACAAATCAAGAAAATCCATGGAATCTGGTGAATAGCATGCAAAGAATTGGAGAGAGTGATAGTAAGAAGCCAAAAATAGATTCTAGTGGATTACATGGTTTTTGTACTTCACAGTCTGTTTCTTCTTGTTCAGTTGAGGAGAAGATTTGTCTTGAAGCCTGTAACGAGAAAGTTATTCCAGAGGACTTGGGAACTACTGAAAGGCACTTTTTTCCTGTGGAATCAAGGAATGTCCAGGATTTTCGGATGGATAACAAGTCTCTTCCGTGGAAAAATCTCTCGTCAGGAAATGATGACAAGAGTGATGGGTTCCCAAGTCTCGAGCTTGCTCTCAGGGCAGAAACAAAACCACCAAGTAAGGGAAATCTGCCTTTCTTTGTTGGGTTAGGTGATGAAAAAGATAACCAGGATAGGCCTTTAGATAAAACAATAACAATTGGTGAGAAAGAGGACGATGTCTCTGCGTCACTTTCACTTTCTCTTTCATTCCCCTTCCCAGACAAGGAACAACCTGTGAAACCTGTTACAATGCCCGAGCAGCTTCTGCCTGAAAGGCACCATGTGAATACGTCACTGCTTCTCTTTGGGCGCTTTCCAGAAAAATAGAAGGACGATGAATTCTTATTGTGCCCATGCATCTCAGGAGCCATGAGATGCCCCCATTTCCCCTTTGTTCATATCTCCTATAGGATACTCGATAGTTTTCTTTTCTTTTCTTTTTATATGTTCCCGTTTTGTTAGTGTTTAGCTCTTTGGTTTCTGAGTATTACGGCTGTTTGTACATATAGAGAATGGAAGCCTAATTTCTAAATGTCACGAGGAATTTGGTGATGCCAACTCTCAAGTCTTGAGGGTAATTGGTGTGAAGGTTTAGCAAATGGGATGTCCATTTTAATTTTCTTTTATGTATTTACTTGAAGTGAAAAAGAGACAAATATTGGAAAGAATGAATGGGGATAAGTTTACCATTGCACCAAGGAATTCATGATTCGGACCAAGTCCCTCTTTCATGCCCGCCCATTAAATAGTAAAATAAAGGTTATATGAAAGTAGGGAGAGAGAGCGAACAGGAGGAAACGGTCCAAAGTAGAGTGAAGGGCGGAAGAACCAAGGGTAGGAATAACAATACACATTATAATAATCAATAAACTTTGGCTATCACTTTCCCATAGTGTCCTTTGTTGCATGTACCATAAATTTTTTTTTGTAAAGTTATAGCCTTCTAGGAAAGTTTATTTTGCTACTTAGATTATTTAATTATTACATTATTTTTGGGTCTATACACGAGTGATTCTTTTATGTTTTATGGTAATCTGGGAAAATTCAATTTCTCTTTTTAAAATTCTGAAAGCATTAGGGGGTAATCTGGGAAATAACAAATTAATAGTTTTAAGGCTATAACCATTTCATTTCCAGGATGAGCGAGATCGACTTTCATCTGCCTCTCTCTCACTCGCACACACTCTCTCTCTTTTTCTTTCTTTCTAATGGCGATCTGCTCGGCTCCTCTAACCACCTCATTCTCAGGTATGCCTTCCTCAATCGGCCATCTCTCTTTGGTGTTCGGCGACTCAGGAAACTTGAATTTCTTTTTATTTTCTTTCTTTTAGCGACCTGTAATTCATTCGAAATATAGTATAATGTTATAGGTAAAGATGTAATTAGGTGTTTGTTTAATATTAGTAGGCAGCGGATCTCCGCTGAAAGCGCGTGAGATTTGGTTGTCCGGCAAGTCAGAATCAGTAAAACTCACTGCACAGAGCCGGAGGAACTCTATTCAATTGCGAAGCAACCGCAATTTCTTCTGTGTTCGTGCTGAGTATAGGTAGCTATTCCATATCTCTATATCATATTAGATATTGAAACGTTGACTCATAATCAATTTCCAATTTCTTCACTCATTTATACGCAGTGATGGTAATAGAGGTGGAGGTGCTGATTTTCTGGCTGGTTTCCTGGTCGGAGGTGCTGTGTTTGGAACTTTAGCTTATGTTTTTGCTCCACAGGTTAATCTTCTGAGCTTCAGTACTATTCAAGACATTTTTCTACTTGTGGTCATCATTTTTATACTTGCCTTCGTAATATGTATATATATATATTTGGCGTAATCTTTAATACTCACACACACACACACACACATATATATATATATGGTGATATTACTTGTGAGCTTAATGCATATTTCCTGAAGTATACACTTTCCCACAGACTCATTACCTAGACATGGTACACGGTTATCTACTTAACTTCTGCGTAGTGAAATGGAGTGAGGATGTGTTTGGCGTTTCAGTCACTTTCCAACTCTAATACCTTTTTCAAGTCAAAAATTAGGAATGGATAAACTTTCTGTTGTAATTGCATTTCCTGACCATTCTATATTGATGCTGACTGTAATCTGTTTTATTTCTGAATAATGTTTTGTAATATTGTAGCAAAATGAAAAGAAAAAAAGAGTAAATCCATCATTTGTCTGTTGGAGACTTGGAGCCTGTCATTATTGATTTCAATGTTTCGATGAGATTTTGTTGCTTAATCTCATGGCATGGTCAGTCTTACTGGTTTTTTTGTCATTTAACATTAGACATCAGATCCTCATGCATGCTCACATTGAATTCAGAAAACACCCTGCTCTCTATGGATGAAAATATTGGCGCTCAGACTCTTTTGTTCTCCTTAGTCTCAAATTACTATCGCGTATCTGTAGTGCCCTTTTTCTTTATACTGTCTTAACTAATCTGTTATTTCATTTGGGTTTTGATCCTGGTTTGCACTTCTGTTTTATGCAGATCAGAAGATCTCTCCTTAATGAAGATGAATATGGATTTCGCAAGGCCAGGAGACCAATATATTATGATGAAGGTTTAGAGGTAATCACATTTTCATGACTGTGCATTTAACTTTTCCACTTGTTGGAGATGCGATTTATCTGTTTTTCCCTTCACTTTTTGAGAAAAAGAATAGCTCACTGACCAGCTCTTTTCCTTTTCCTGGCAAGCAGAAGACCAGACAGACCTTGAATGCAAAAATAAGCCAGCTCAATTCGGCCATTGACAATGTATCTTCCCGTTTGAGAGGTGGGAACAGTGTGCCCGCGGCGCCAATTAAAGGTGATCCTGAAGTAGAAGCTACCATGTGAGATTCATTTCACTCTTTTTGGATGCCAATGATGCTAATTAACGGACTTTAGATCTTGAAAACCCACATGTATGTTTAAAATTGGACGCGTAACTACGTGTTGTGCCATAGTATTTTTGAGGATGTTTCTTTCAGTAATTTGGTTTTACAGTTGGGCTTTGTTGAATCTGCCATATTGTTTATAGTTTTGGGGTACAAGTTCGCGGATTAATAAATATGATTTCTATCCTTTTAAAAGTAGTTGGTAATGGGATAAAGTCCTGTTTCAGATTTATCCTGAGCTGATTTGAATAACAATTAATGGAATGGATGTCAATATTAATCCTTGGGCATAAGTCTTGTCTTACATCCCCAAGGGGCAGATTCCGTGGTTTTCCAGATGAAAATAAATGAATCTGACATTTAATCAAAATCAATTTATTTTATGTACTATCTCTTTTCTTGAGTTGCGTCAAGTTAGGGTTCTTGCTAATGTTTTTTATTTATGAGAGATATCACGAGAAAGTTCTGCATAAAAACTCATGCATGAGAATTCTTGTTATGGTCCTTTTCTTTTTTTTAGAAGTTTTTTTTTTTTGAAGCTAAACTTACATTACAAGGAAGATCCCCTTAAGATCTTCTACAAAACTTTGTCAAAGTTCAAATAAGATGCAAATACCATGTGCAATTCTGAGCAACTTAATGGTCCTTGGTGGACTGACAAAATGCCACATGTGCATGAAAAATTGTATGGTTTGCATTCTGTATTTAGTCAGTGTTATGTATGATCATGAATTCATGATACGTAAAGCTTTTTTTCTCCTGAAATCAATCACTAAACGCTTAAATATGCAATTCAAGTTTTATGTGCTTTACGTTCTGGAAAAGGGTACGGTGTAAAGATCAACAGAAGCACATAAACAAAATTATTCTAGTTTACTCCAATTTCCTTAAGCAGGAAATAGTTTGTAAGATGTCGACATGGATCCGCATCATAATACATATTGTTTTGGAAGACAAAGAAATTCATTTATTCTTACAAATAAAATACGAACAAACAGTGTGAATCAAATCTTGATAAGAACCTTCACACAATCTGGGTGCTTTAAAAGCTCAAGTGCTCGGTTAATATCTACCAGAGGAACTTCATGAGTCAAGAGTTCATCCAGTTGTATTTCCTGTGTGAGAAAAAAAGAAAGAAAAAGTAGAGTCCAGTTAATTTAAGACTTCCATATATATATATATATATATATCTGGAAACTTATATAGTTATACTTGTATAAAAAGAACAATGAATTAATGTTTGATCCAAAACTTAGCAAAACTAAGAATTCTTAAACTTTAGGAATTAGGAATCAGGAGTTTGCATTCAGCCTGAATCATTATAAATTGCATGAAAATGAAATCGGTTGAGTTGTGATAGAGTTGTAGGAGTAGTAACTCATCACCTTATTCATGCATTTGTTAATTAGAACGGGAAGGTCGGTTTTGGCTTTGAGCCCTCCAAACATGGAACCTTTCAAGGTTCTGCCACTCAATAGGGAGAGAGAATCAATTTGAGCGCTTGTTGAACCTGAGGTTCCTATCACGACTGCTGTTCCTTTACCCTGCAGTATTATTTAGATACAATTGAATCCAAGTTAGCTAGACTCTTTGTGTGTAGACTCAATCTGAACTCAAGAAACATGTGCGCACAAGACCGGCCATTGTTGTTGTATATGTACTGATCGTGATGATATGTATAGATTGATTTTGTGGTGTATATACCATTTTTGTGGCTTCAAGGGATTCATTGATGAAGTGTGCAACGCCAGTGCACTCAAAGCAGTAATCGACACCCATTCCATCTGTTGAGTCTTTGATCAGCTGAGAAACTGATTTATTATGATGCCCAGAATGGTGATCATCAGGGTTTATAAAATCAGTCATTCCAAAAGCTATTCCTTTTTCTCTTTTCATGTCATTTTTGTCGATGCCGATTATCCTAGCTGCACCTTGCATTCTAGCCCCGTCAACTGCCTGCGCGCATGCAGCACCAGTACATATATAGATATAGATGATCAGCTATTGCAAGCTAGGTAGGTAAGGTCAAGGTGAGAGACTGAGAGTAGGTAGGTAGTACTTACCCCTAAGCCAACAGCACCAAGACCAATAACAGCAACAGTTGATCCTCTTTCAATCTTAGCTTCCTTCCAAGGAGCTCCGAATCCAGTAGAGAATCCACATGAGAGGAAGCTAGCGTGGGAGAGAGGTGGTATAGCAGCAGCCGCATCCCAGTTGTGGAGCTTGACAAGGTAATTGACGTTAACGACCATGTACTCGGACCATGTGGAGCAAGAAAAGAGGTGGTACAGCATCTTTTGTCCCTTGACAGTGGACAGTCTTGAAGTGCCATCGAGCATTAGACCGTTGAAGGTGAACGGGTATTTGAGGCACAGGTTTGACTTGCCTGACAAGCAATTCTCGCATTCTTGGCACTCTGAAACGAACGTTGGAATCACAGCATCTCCTTGTTTGAAATCCTCAGCGTTTACGTCCTCCCCGACGCTCTCTATGACACTGCTTGCTTACGTACGTCAGTACGTGCATGTACATATATATTCAGTTAATTAATGCACAAATTGAGCTAGTGATTACCCGACGCCTTCATGACCAAGAACGCGAGGGAAAAGAGGCTGTACGTGCCGCATGTACGTACGCACGTGTTGATAAAACAAAAAGAAAGAATGAATTAATCTATCATATATATATATCGCAGATTCACGCACGCACGCACAAGAATTAATATTAATGAAGATGAATTAATATACAATTGGGTGTCCTTTGGAGATGACGATGTCAGTGTGACAGAGACTGGCATAGAGCATCTTGACACGAACTTCAGCCTTTCTGGGTGGCTCTACCTTTATCTCTTCCACCTTGCATTCTTCTCCCACTCCCCAACATACCGCCGCTACGTACCCATACATAAATAATTAAAGATAATTAATATTCATTACATATTTACAAATTAATTAATTAATCTGAGCTCGACCAGCAGACATACCTTTGCATGTTATGACTTGAGAGGCGCAGCTGCTGCTTTCTGACATGATCGATATGATGGATCTGGATCTATATATCTATATCTCTCTCTGCGCTCGCTCGCTCCGGATCCCTAAGCTAGGCAGTCTCAATTAAGATCGAAGGAATAATCGTTCGGCGGCCTAGCTAGCTAGTTTGCACTCCGGCCGCCCAAATGTGAGCAGATCGATATATAAGCAAACAGCAGCAACCACAGCTAACTTTCTTTGCTTGCTAGTTGCTACAGACTTAGAGATCACTTTCTTTCTTTTTGGTGAACGAAATGGCTATTATGTAATTGCTCTTATGTAATGTATCTATACTATATATAATAGAAACATCCTCCATTAATTATGAATGTGGATCGGAGTGTGAAGCAGCAGTTATTACTACCATGACTTTGATTTATTATTTATTATTTTTTAAGTAAAATGAACATTATACAAGTTTTGGACAAAGATCCTGCTTTACAATTACATGGAAAAGATATATATAGATAGGGTGGTGTTATTCACACACCCCAATTCTCTATTAACACACCCCTTTTTTATTTTGTCAGTTCTAGTTTATTTGGCAAAATGTCTTATTAACCCTTATATTTCAATTCTCCGGTGAGTTGTCCATGGAGACTTCGTTGAATCTCGGCAACTAAAAGACTTTCTCTTTCTTTGAAAAATTTTGTTCTTTGTCCAAGCTTGCAGCTTTGGAGAGTTTGGATCTGAGCTCCTTCCACTACTTTCCATGACCTATCTCGATTATCTTGGTGCTGAGGCTTGTGGCTGAGGTTTCATTGGTGCTGGTTTTGAAGCTGGAGAGGAGGAGAGAGAAAATTGTGGATTTGTAGTGACTGGATTGGATAATGGATGGTGCCGGATTTGGGTTGTATGGATCTGTTTTTGAACTAAGTTGGATTAATTGGCTTCTGGGTCTTCTCCATTCATGATTATCATCAATTCCATCATTCACGTTTTTTTTTTTCCGAGTTTATTTGCTATACGTCTCTGCTCTCAATTTTCTAATCAATATCGGCAAAAGTAAGTTTTTAGCCAAGGGGAGAGAGTAGAAGAAGTTGTTGGCTTTGTGAAGATCTCAGGAACAGCTGGAAGGAGCTGTACCTCCATAACAATAAGTTTGGTGGTACTATTCCTCCAACTCTTAGCAAATGTTCTAAGCTTGTTTCGCTTGATTTGAGCTTCAATTACCTCACTGGTACCATCCCTTCGAGCTTCGGGTCTCTGTCGAAGCTTTGTGATTTGTTACAACTCATTCTATGGGAAAATTCCCTTGGTGGCGCATGGAGCTGGGTGACTTTAAGAGCTTGATATGGTTGGATCTCAATATTAACTTGTTGAATGGTATAATCCGTCCTGGACAGCTGGACTAGTGCAGTGAATTTTGTAGCACCAAGATGTATGTGTATATCAAGAATGATCGAAGCAAGGAGGATAGTTAGGACATTTTGCCAAATAAAGTGGAACTGAAAGAATAAAAAAATTGAGAGGATGTGTGAATAGAAAATTAGGGTGTGTGAATAACACCACCCTATAGATATATAGTAAAATGGACTAATATTTTTTTTTTTGGACAAGGACTAATATATAGATATATAGATATATAGGGTACTTTTGACCAGCTGACTGCGCATGTACAAATCCATTAAAATTAACTTGGGCTAATTAAAGTCAACTCTAACCATCTATCAATCCCGCTAGCCTCCATATATATTAATTAATTATTTATTTGGAATGAGGTTTTTCAATTAGACTTACCACTGCCGGCGCAGCCGCCGATTCCCGGTCCACTCTCTCGCCTCGATCGACGAGTGCTATCTAGGCTGGTCTCCCTCTTCCTTAATTAGTCACAGATGGAGGCTGCTGATCGATCGACATGTTGCAGGTCGGCTGGCTAGGTGTCACATATATATCATCAACCGCTGATCTAATTAATTATCATTATTATTTAATTTAGTGCAATATATTGACGTACATTATATATAGGATTGTTCATATATATATATGGCCGGATATATACAGGTAACAGGTCGCCAATCATACTCAAAAAATCATTTGGATAACCTCACGGCGTCCTCCGCCATTAGAGATTTAGAGATGAGATGAGGATCGACAATATATCTTATCAATATCTATTGACTGTTGTGTTGCTAGATCACTATATACACATGACACATGGAACACCAACCACACAACCAACCTTATAATTGAATACCACTTGTTCGATATCTTAATAGCTCACCTGACGTACCTGACAGTTTCAGCACCTAGCTAGATAGTCTACTGTCTATATATATATATATATATAACTTGTTCATTGTACAAAAATGGTGGAGCCGTTCTGCACCAAAAAAAAAAAAAAAAAAGGCTTGGGTCACGTTGAGCCCATAAATCTTGTAAATAAATTATGCACTCCGAAACGAGCAAGTTTTATGAGCTGGGTTCTCAAACATGGTTCAGTCCAAACAAGCACGAAATGGCCCATTCTCAGAAACAGGTGATGGCACCGAAATCACACACACGTGGAATAAATTCATTAGATTAGACCTCCCCAAGTCGCAGCTTCTCCGAGTCTCAGATGAAGCATTATGTAGCAGTAGATGGAGGGCTGTGGCAGTGATGGTAATACCACCTACAACCGCAAGGTACTTGGATTTCCATATCAGTTGTCACGCCTCTTCGATTTTCAGTTTTCGTATGTCCCCCATTCTAATTGATTATGGATTAGGCGTGAACAAGAAATTCGACTTCATTGTTTTTTCCTTCTATTTCTGCGTTTACATGACTTCATATGAAAAAGAAATGAGTTGATCCTTTTCCGCATGTATCTGAAATCAAAACACAAGATTTTGATTTGGCTTGGGCTCTACTGCTGTTTTCTTGTAACCAGACTCCACACTGCACATAATATATAGGTTGGGCTTGAGCTGTTTATGATTTTGGTGCTAGTAAATAAAGTAAGGATTGAGGGAGGATTTATTAGTTTCTGCAGAAGCGCATTGATTTCAAATAGAATGAAATGGTGTTCTTAGTTCGTAGGTGGCAGCGTCTAAGCAGAAATCGAATTCCTGTTATCTTATTTTCCTTCGTAACACTACAGGCAAATTAATTAGTTGGAGAGTTGCTCCTTTTCATAGCTGCCAACCTTCCTTCCTTTTGCACTTCAAATTGGTTGACACGACAAGTAACTAAAAAGAGTGTCAAGAGTGGACAAAGTTATATTTTCTTTGCTCTTCATGCTTAGTATGGTTTCTAGTCTATCTTAATTCATAGTGGTTTCTGAACTTTTTGTTCGTCTTAACAAAGTTTTTAAACTTCACTTCACTACTTCAATGTAAACCTGATATGGGCCGTACTACTTGTCCCAAGGATTACTACAAAGTTTTGGAGGTTGATTATGATGCAACTGATGAGAAGATCAGACTAAATTACCGAAGGCTTGCTCTGGTTAGTCATATATCTTTTTTGCCTAGTCCATGGATGGTGCTTTTACATTACCTGATTGTTGATGTTTCTTCTTATGCAATTGTACACTGAGGAGAGTTACATGATTATGCTGACTAATATTTCTATATAGAAGTGGCATCCTGACAAGCACAATGGTGACAGTCACGTTACAGCAAAGTTTCAAGAGATTAATGAAGCTTACAAAGGTAACTCGATCCGTTGGTTATTGGAAAGTGTGAAGTTCTGTTTTCCATGCTTGCCCGTTTATTCCCCTTTCAGTTGAGTTGGTGATATTAGCCTACGTACAGTATTTGCAACCTCAAAAATCAAAAGATATAGTTGGAACTCGTTCTCTCGCCTTTTAAAGCGCATAGTAAAAATGCAACCATTTGTCAGTTCAAGCTAAAATTTTAGTACGATAATTTTGTAGTATACTGAACGAATCTACATCTGGTGTGTTCAAATTTAAAACTCAACCGTGGTTACGTTCATAGATCAACTTTCCTTCCATCTTTGTGGTTGCATAATTCTACTCTTCAAACTTTGTAAGGCAGAGTATACAACTCCTAGCACTTTCAGTCAGTCCAAAATGAAGTTTGGCTTGTTATTGTTGAATAGTCGATCATTTTGTATAATTCTGTGCTTTATATATGCTGTTAGAGTTGGTAGCAATTCATCATATGGATAACGTCAAATGAAAGTGTGACTCGCTCATTGTTTTTCGTTATTTTCTCATTCTTCTGCAGTGTTGAGTGATCCTGCTAAGCGACTTGACTATGATCTAACTGGCATATGTGAGATTGATAAGTATACTTTACCTGTATGAACCTTTCTCAAGCTCATTTTAGCCAGGTTTCTTTTGAGAGTCAAAATAGGTGATGGATACTGAATGTGGATATATATATTGGCACTGCAAAACAGGAATATCTTGGCAGATTTAAAGGAATGATACTTACATGCAATGGCCTGGGTATTAGTCATGCATCAACATGGTAATGTATATGCAAGACAAATTAAGTTAATCGTTTACAACTTTTATTTTAAATTTCTTGAGTTACTCAGACCCAAGAAAGAAAAAAGAATGACAATTTATCTAAAACAATGCAGGTCACAACAACTGGTGGAAAGTGATGGCTTAACAGAGAAATAAGCCTAATAAGGTATAGTGTACCTTTAGATTTATATAAACTTTTATGAGTTGTCTTCTGAAGAATCTCTTGGTCTCCTTGATCCACTTTGGATCTAAAGTAGAAGATCACTAGTGCTATTTAACCCTATTTAACTTGGGTGATGAAAACTCAAAAGGCTCACATGAATACGGCGTGATGAAGAAGCATCAAGATATTGCCGCTATCAAGTTAGTTACCAACATTTCGGTTTTGGTTCGATTGGCTACATACTAATTTTGAAGTACGAAACCTTGAGTAATAAGAATTCATCTGATTTGGTTTCTCTCATTGATCGATGATCGATGAGCGATGAGGAGTTTTATGGGGATCCTGTTGAAGTGTCCGTGAGTGGTTCCATCCAACTCCCAGATGTGAGCTAGTGTGTGAGCAGAGATGGCATCTGGGAGGTTGACGCAGTAGGGTCCACAGACAAGGGGGTACTTGTCTTGCCCCGAAATACAGCATCTCCGGTTCTCATCAGCTCCTCCTGCATTAAGGTGTGGTTCCAAAACACCCCCACTCTAGGGTCCCGTTCGTGAACACCAGGCTCCTTCCTCGCCGCCTTCTGCTTGTGCGTCCTGCATCTTCACCTTCCTCTGCAAACCATCTTCAATTGTTATCTAATCGATCAGATTAGTCAAATCTCCTGCTACCTGTTTCTGATTTTTATTGTTCTCAACTTTGACTTTGTTGACTTAAACCTTTCGAGTCGCTTCGAGTCAATAGAGATGAGATGAACAAACCATCACCATTGTTGACTGTATACATGAGAACCAAAAATCGATTCTTATGGAGGATGCAAATATAAATTTTTGAATAAAATCCTCGGTAATGGGAAACGAATTAGGAAAAGGATGCATGTAATTCCAAACCGAACGAGGCTTAAAAGTACTGAATGCAATTGTAATGCTTGGACTGCATCAATGGACCCCTTTGCTCTTTTTGCCTCTTCAATTCTCATATAAAAGCTACGATAGGAGGATAATAGTCTGGTGGCATGAAATGAAACTAGGGCCATAATCCGAAAAATTCTACAATGCCCAAAGCACTAGTGCTCAGATATGTCAGTAATAATCTGAACTGTTGGATTTGTAAATCTCCATATTTCCCCTTATAAGTGAGGTCTTAAAAAAATCCGGAACACTAGTGCCCAAAACACTCAAGACGTTCCCCCATAATCCAACACCCGCATCCCACAATTATAAGCGAATAAATTTCACGAGGCCAAGTCGCCAACAAATTTGGAACAAAATCTTAGAAACTTCATTGCTTTGCTTCCAAGACCAGTCCACAATATGTATAATGTACAAAAGTTATGAACAAAGGATATATATCTAATAAAAGAATGTTGGAAATTAACAAAGGGTCTGATTAGAAGCTGGATAAATGATCTGACCCGATATCTGACCTAATAGTGGAACTATCAAGATGGAATGTGAATGATTCTGCCAACTCTACTGCATCTTGAACCCTAAGCCGAGTGCCCTGTTGTCCCACAACTGTGGATGCAACCCTAGCTGCTAATGTACCTATTCCTTTTAAATCTGACACTCCTCGTAAAATACCAAACAAAATTCCTGATGCATATGCATCCCCGGCACCACAAGTGTCCACTGGTACACAAGGAGAAGGAGGGATATATACAGCTTCTCCTTTTACACCAATGTAAGAGCCTCTTGGTCCATCAGTAACCGAGGCGAATGGAACAAAATGGCTGAGATACCTTGTGGCCGAAATGGGGCTCTCCTTAGAGGAAAAATGACAGAAAGCTCTTGCTTCATCGCTATTTGCAAAAACAATGTCTGCATAGTTCCCAACAATTTCCCTGGCAAACACAAAATTCAGAGACTCAGAAATCAGAATTAGCAATATTGTTTACATGCATCCTTTAAAAAAAAAGAAGAAGAAGAAGAATGAAAGAAAGAAAGATGCATACTCAAATGTCACATGCGAAATGAAAAAAGTATAATGCAGTAAACCAAGTAACAATACCAGAAATCATCATAGTGTCTCTCAATGCAGGAAACATCTGACGCTGTAACTGCGACCAGCGCTCCGCTCCTGCGTGCTTCTTCACAGGCTTTTGTAATTGTTTTGATTGTATCAGGAAGTTCAAACAAATACCCCTCAACTACAAGTATTTTTGTATTGCAAACTGCACTAGCCAAGCATGAATCATAATTAACGGTCGAAGATGTTCCCTGATACCATTAAGAAAAAAAACATTAGGCCTCATCTGATTTCCCTCATAGCCCATACAAATGAATAAACCAAATGCATTAAAAAAATTTCATAAATACTGAGAAACCAATTAATAGTTAGACAAGAAAAAGAAAGCAAGATTTACTCACATCACAAACTTTAAGTGTTAATAATATCTTAAAGCTTTTTAGACATATTTGACCTGATATGCCAGCATTGTACGGTGGGCATCTGAAGAAGTGAGAACTATTACTGTCCCTGTTGTCCCATCCTTGATAGGTGCAGAAAGAAAATGCAAATTTGCCCGACGTAACTTTGCTCTATAACATACATTGTGAAAAAATTTAACTTTTGTCAGATCATTCAAATTAAATTAAACAACCTGTAGAGCAGGAACCAATTGGTTCAAATTGTTTACCATGTAGACCCCTATATCGTCATTTTAACTACATAAGACAGATTCTAGAATTTACACTGATGCAATCTTCAATTCTGTGATGATTGCGATAGCAAATATTTCATTGATAACTGAAAAACAAAAATGTGACAAACTGAAAGGCATTGGGGGTAAGAACCTGACCTGTAGAAGCCACCCAACGGATCGCTCCCTACACTCCCTGTCATAGCTACACTTAAGGGAGAGCCTCCGATGGATGTACTGCCAAGCCTCGCCAAGGCCACTAGGCTGTTGGAAAGGGACCCGCCAGCAGCAGCCTTATAGCTACAACCATCCATAGCTCTCAAAACTCTACCTCTCTCTTCGTGATTCACAAGCTTCCTTGTTCCCTTTTCTAAACTCAGTTTCTCGAGAAACTCATCATCAACCATGCCAGAAAAGTCCACCTAGAAAGAGATCATCAGCAATGCAAGAATTAGGAATACCAAACCCAACATCTTGTAACTTGTAAGTAAAGATTAGAGAGCTACTTCAAGATCTAGTGTTAAAGGTTTTTTTTTTTTCCATTTTGATATATCAATTGAACATCACAGTACAACCATCACTTAGCTCAGCTTAGCGATACGAGCATTTGACTTGGTTAAGGAAAAGAGAAAGGAAAATGGTTGCATGATGTTGTCATACAATTTTAATTCCATTACGAACCTGAAAACATATGTTAAATGACCAAACACTTTAATTCGCTAGAACATGGAATAAAGGTAAATTTTACAATTAGTTTATTTACTTTCTGCTCAACAATATGAATGACCAATGTAGATAAGCTTGTTTGCTTTTTGTTCTAATTTCTTAAACGAATTATCTAGTTGATGAAACAAAGGGGGCTATAGAGAAATTACATTAAGTGAAAGTGGGTGACAGAAACAGAAAACAAAGATGAACTCTTTTCTCCTCCTCCTCCTAAAATATAAGGAAGCAGTGAAACAGAAAAGTGGTAACAGGAAATTACCATGGCTTGTCCAAGACCCAAAACATCCCATCTCTCAGGCAAAAAAGGGGACCCAAAATCGCCATCTAATTCTTCATCTTGTATGTCCTCTTCTTCTTCTTCATCATCATCATCATCAGCTGCACTCCCACTCTCAAATTCTGCACCTCTGAAGCTACAACACGAAGACGTCCTAAGAAACCCATGTGGCCCTCTCGTCATGGTCATGGCTTTGTGATGGAGATGTGGTCGAGCCATTGATGGGTATAAAACGAAACAGAGGCGAGGAAGAGTAGGAGAATAGAGTGGTGGAGAGGAGCTGCTGCCGATTATATGGGGAGGACAAGACAAGGAAAAGGAGAGAGACATCTCCGCTTTTTTAGCTCCCTCTCCTTCTCTCCTCTCCTCCTATCTATCTATCTATCTATCTATCTATCTATTCAAGTCGTGTGTTATTTTTCAATCTTCTATTCTTTGTTTCCGTTTCTGCGTTTCATGTTCTTGCTTTCGCCTACGTGGGTTTTGGTTATCCATCAACTTTCTTTTTACTTTTGGGCCTAGTTCACAATGGAAGCCCAACCCATTAGGCGTTTGATAAAAGAGTCCACCACGTGTCGCTGGTTGATTATCCCACGTGGGCAGATTAACATAATTGCGGTTGTCCTTCTCTCATTCATCTCTTTCCCGAGTCCTGACGAAGCCACACACAGAGAGAGACAGAGACAGAGAGGTAAAGCCCATCGATCCCAAGTTGGGCATTGATTTGATCTGAGTTCTGGCTCGTGGAGACTGATCTGATTTCTCCATCTGTAGGTACTCGAATTGGTGAAATTCGGAGATACTTGGAACTTGGTTTTGTGTGATCACAGCAATGGACCATGCTGAGCTCACCACTGAACAGGTAGGTCATTCTCATTTTAAATTGGGGGTTTCTTATGCCCAGAATTACTTGGTGGTCATGCTTTTGCTTTTGGGTAGTTTATCCTTCAGATTTTCTGTTTACTCTGATAAATTGATTGACATGTTGCTGTTTCATACGGAAGGTTTTGAAGAGGGACATCCCATGGGAGCAATACATGACCACTAAGCTCATCACTGGAACGTGCCTTCAGCTCTTAAGGCGTTACGATAAAAGATCCGAGAGTTACAGATCACAGTTGCTTGATGATGTAATTCCCATTGCTCTTTAGATTTACAGCTTTATGGATTTCTCCTCTTTGTATATTGTGCATTTGAACCTTGTACATTCATCCCAAACCACAAACGCTTCGCCATAATCTCACTCTAGATCTTCCTGGCCAGTGTGATTTTTTATTCTGTTTATCTTGCAATCATATTGATAAGGTGACCAATTGTGACAGGATGGCCCAGCTTATGTTCAAGTCTTTGTTGGCATTTTACGTGATATTTTCAAGGAAGAAACAGTAGAATACGTCCTTGCTTTAGTTGATGAACTGCTTACAGGTAACTGCAAGTTTTTTGCTCTTCGAATGCACACTCATTTATCAAAAACAAGTAACTTTTTTTTTTTCCCAGCCAACCCAAAAAGAGCAAGATTGTTCCATGATACTTCTCTTGTCGATAAAGATGTTTATGAGCCTTTCTTAAGGTCAGCATATATATGAAAATTCAGCGTTTGAGTTAGAGTTAATATTTATAGTCAATGTAAAATAGCATTTGAGTTTCTTTTCAGATTGCTTTGGAAGGGTAATTGGTTCATACAAGAGAAGAGCTGTAAGATACTTGCTTTAATAGTGAGGTACTTCAAACATGATACTTTAGAAAGTGAAATTCAAATATACTTTTATAAGTTTCTTGTAAGCTGTCCTTAAACGTTGTCTTGATTGTTCTATGTTAATATAGTGCCAGGCCAAAACCCCAAGGAACTGTTGCAAATGGAGAAGCCTCAAATTCAAAGAGTAAAATCACTACTATTGATGATGTGTTGAAAGGTTTGGTGGAATGGCTTTGTGCACAGGTGTGCTTCAGCTTTGGGTTTATATGTATTGAATGCAACTGGGTGACCTTTGTCATTTTGGGATACCTGGAAAGTTGAGTCTTTTAGTAGTTGTTGGACTGGTGGTTAACACATCCAATGGGTTATTGAATTGGCAAGCTTAAACAACCTTGTGCCATTTGGGTCAAAGGTTATTGGCATGAGGAATGTCTCTATCTTGCTGTTAACTTTTAATTTTCAAAGATGCATCTATCTTTGAGCCTTTCCAGCCGTTTTATCACCCTTAGAACTTCAATTATACTGTATGGCCATGTTATTGAGAATCCCACACCTGTGTCTTCAAGCTTCTTTATAAAGAAGAATTATTTCTTTGACATTGTATTGTGAAGAACCTTTTTTTTTTTTTTCTTTTTTCTTGTGGTGTAGTCCATATATCAAAATCTGGAAAATTATGTGTTGTTTTGTATGTTGTCTGTTTGGTTTTGATTTGGTTTCTTTCTGGGAAATTGCTTCACTGGATTGACTATGTGATGCATTCAATAAGCCTCCAATTCAATCAGTTACTCTGATGATATCACAGCTATCACTTGGTAGTTATTACTTTAGATGATATTGGTTATCAAACCATTTTCCTGATGGTATTAGTAATTTGCAGCTGAAAAAGCCTTCCCATCCTAGTCGTGGCATCCCAACTGCCATAAGTTGCCTTGCAACCTTACTAAAGGAACCTGTGGTTAGATCTTCTTTTGTTCAAGCAGATGGGGTGAAGTTGCTTGTTCCCTTAATTTCTCCGGCTTCCACACAACAATCTATTCAGGTAAATTTTGTCATATTTTAGCAGCTGGACAAGGTACAAACCATCTGTTACACCCAAGTCCCAATTCCTGTCAGTTGGCAAGCCAAATAGGCACCTGGTGCATGTCATAATACTTTTCATGCAAGCTTTGATACTCTGAGATATGGAACTAATAACTTGCTTCCTTATATCTTCACTTTGTGATTTAATATTGGCCATGTATGAAACAGCTTCTTTATGAAACATGTCTATGTGTCTGGCTCCTATCCTATTATGAACCTGCAATTGAGTACTTGGCTACTTCTAGAACCCTTCCCCGACTCATAGAAGTTGTCAGGAGTTCTACAAAGGAGAAGGTGAGGATATTGCCTTTTGAGTTGTTAAAATTTTAATATGAAGAGTAAGTTGTGCATACTCAATAGTCAGGGGAACTGTGTATATAGTCATTTTTCATTCTTCTGATGTTAATCAGCCGTTGAGAACAAACATTACCTTTCACCGCCATCGCTGACTCTGTCCATGTTAATGTTAGCAATGTTTATCTCACAGAGGAATACATGTTATATCTCTTATTAGTAATATGGGTTTGGTAACTTCTGTTAGGTTGTCAGAGTTGTTGTTTTGACCCTGAGGAACTTGCTCTCCAAAGGGACATTTGGTGCTCAAATGGTGGACCTTGGACTGCCTCAAATTGTGCAGAGTTTGAAAGCACAAGCATGGAGTGATGAGGTGAGTTAAAAGGCTGTATGCCTTTTTCTGCTGCTGATAGCTTAAACATTAATTGGTGAGACCGAGTTAAATGAAGGGACGTTGTTAGCAGTTGCTGGTTTTTTACATGTCTGCTTCACATTGATTGAAGTTTTTGTTTTTTTTTTCTGCACATTGATTAAACTTTCTGTGATTAATAGATTGCATCATTACCTTAAATTTCTAATAAACATTTAATGGAAAAGAATATATATCATAGTCATTTGTAATTACATCCATTTCTTTCTCCCCGTCTTCTTGCCAGTCTCCTCTGAAACTCTCTCCCTCTTGTCCCTCCTCACCCTTTCCGGACCTGTAATACATTAAATTTGCTAATTGAAGTTTCTTGTAGGATCTTCTGGAGGGATTAAATCAACTGGAAGAGTGTCTGAAGGATAACATCAAGAAATTAAGTTCTTTTGATAAATATAAGCAAGAAGTCCTCCTTGGCCATCTTGACTGGTCACCCATGCACAAAGATGCAATGTTCTGGCGTGAGAATATTACCAACTTTGAGGAGAATGACTTTCAGGTATTTTTGGCCTGAAAATTAGATTATTTGCTACCCACTGTTGGGGTATCGCTCATAGTCCATTTGGTGGAACATAACAGGTCTTCAGCATAATTTGGCATGCCAAAAGTTGTGTCTTCCATTGGTACTGTTATTAGTTTACATGTCTTCCATGCGTACTGATAAGCTAAAATAGATTGCAGATCTCAACTGTCTTGAACGGACTTTTGAAGAAACTAGTGGCTTGCTTAATACTACTAATACTTGACTTTTCTCTTGCAGATTCTAAGAGTGCTAATTACTATTTTGGACACATCCAGTGATCCTAGGGCTTTGGCTGTTGCTTGCTTTGATATCTCACAGTTCGTCCAGCACCATCCGGCTGGAAGAATCATAGTAACTGACCTCAAGGCCAAGGAGCGTGTCATGAAGCTGATGAATCATGAGAATGCCGAGGTTACCAAAAATGCCCTGCTATGCATTCAGAGGCTTTTCCTAGGTGCCAAGTATGCGAGTTTTTTGCAGGCTTAAATGGGGAGCGGTTTAAATCCCTATGAAAAAGGATTAGTGTCAATGACACACTAGTGGTTCATATCGAGCAATTCATTCTCTAAGGCTCTTGGTTGTGAAACAACTCGTGAAAATTAATTGTTGTTTATGTTTAGCTTTGGAATATTATTGAATAAAATAAATTATGTTTCTCATCGGGAAAGTATTGATTTGTGAGCCTATCTTACCAAAGATTTTCTCAGGTTATTACACAATCTGTTCATTAGACGATGTACATTCTGAATTTGTGATGAATCAATTGATAAATTTGATTTAAGCAGATGGATTGGAGCATACACAATTCTCACAATTTTTTTTTCTTTTTAATGTAAAATGAGAAAGAAAAATAAATAAATTACTTATACCGTGAATGACAAAAATAGCAAATCACATTTTTTTTCTCTAAATCCTAAAGAGCAAACCACATGCTAATTATTGAAGATTGTTGGTTACTAGTTTGGTTAGGTGTTACTTGAGATTTGTTTTCATTTATAAGCTCGTTTTTTAATAAACGAGCAAAATAAGGCATAGTAAGTGATGTTTTTAATTTTCTAGTGTTTTATTTGACCCTAACAAACTTGGATTCAGGCCTAGGAGTTGACGTTTAGGGTATCATCTGATATTGATATATAATATTATTTGATTTCCCCTAAAAAAAACCCCACATGCTAATTTATAAAAATTGTTATCTAGAGAAATAGAGTACAAAAAATTGCCAACCGGCAAGAAAGACTACAGAATAAATAAGTAAAAATTGACAATAAATCCCATCAAAAATCCAAAAGTAATTTGATGGGTTGAATTGCATTTACATTTCCAAATAGAGCAAGAAGACACTAAATTATTACTTCATTTTCGCTATGATCCTATTGACATTTCTGCAATATTTTCATAGGAGGCGAACAAAAATGTTAAGATAATCGGGTGGCTTCTCAAATCGAGTTTAAAATAAGAGGAAAATTTCATTTTTCTTTCTCATAAGATTGATGAAATTAAAAAAAGAAAATGAAAATACTGTTGAAGGAAACCTACTTTGTGTGTGCCTTGTCAACCTAGGATTAGATTAGGTAGTATAGCATAAGGATTACATATTGAATAGAAGTCCCATTGGGATATGGATTGTACCCTTGTGTATCTCTATATATAGAGGCACCTATTCATTAATAAAGATACTCTCTATTCCTGTGCTATTTGCTCTGTTCTTTACTTTCTGCTTTGTGATTGTATTTCATATTCCCTTAAACACGTTATCAGCACGAACCTCTAGCCCTGAGATTAAAAACCCTAGAAACCCAAAACCTAGGTCTACCGTGCTCATATTACACCGCTGCAAACAATCCGCACGCCGCCTCCCATCGACCGTTCGACGCCCGAAGCTCGACCGTTCGACGCCCGACGCTCGACCGTTCGACGTTGCTTCTGCCGGTTTTCTTCTTCTTCTTCCTATCTTCCGGCTGCATCAAGGCTCAAGGTTTCAAGACCAAGACTCAAGAAAAAGAATACCAAGTAAGCTTTTATAAACGTTGCTGCTTTATGAATTTAAATTCATCTTCTTTTTCTCAAGGGACTTCCAACATCCCTCCTCTACCTCTCACCTTTCTATAACGTGAGATTCTTGATCTATACTTTACACGAGACTCAACAAACTATGAGAAGCATTAGGGGAGTGATCGAGCTTCATATCGCTTGCGGTATGTGTAAGTCATGAGCACCTCTAATGTCATCATGCTATTGGTGATGACCTCAAGAGCCGAACTGTGGGGGTTCGAGCTAATACTCCGGATGAGGAATCCGTAGAGAGAAGAGACTTTGAACGAGGAGTTCATTGAATGATTTACCTCCGGATGAGGAATCCGTAGAGAAGAAACGACCTATGGTTCATGACTTATTCCCTACTAGGCTCACCTGTTTGGGTATGATGTCTAGGTATGTAATTTGAGATAAGTGGTATTAAGGGAGCTTGCTCACACCGACATCTCTTATTATGTATCTGGTCATATCTGAGTAGAGCTACCGAAAAGGTTTAAGGTTATGGCCATACTACACCAAAGTTTCACCTAAACCCAATACATGGAAAACGTTTCTTGAATGCATAGCTCAGAAACCATATTTGTTTTCGTGGGAGTTTAACTCCGAAAACTAACCTCAATTCTCTTGTTGTTTCAGATGGCAAATTACCTGAACAAGTTGGACTTCACACCTTTGGACTCCACGGGCATTGGATACCATAAGTGGGTTCGCGATGTACGCAACCACCTGAAAGCTCAAGGTAGCATATCTGCAATCAATGAGCCCCCTGCAGCTGCACCTGCAGATAGCGCCGCCGCACCTGTGGAAGGACCACTTACTGCCGCCGCTGCAGCCGCTGCTGCCGCTACTGCACAAGCCACCGCTGATGCTTTAGAGGCTAAGAATGCCAAAGCAATCATCATGATGATACGTCACATGGATGAATCTCTACAATCCGAGTACCTCAATGAGGAGGATCCCAGAAAACTATGGGTTGCACTCGAAGAGCGTTTTGGCAATGTTCGTGAATCCCTGCTTCCTGACCTAGAGGTGAGATGGCAACAATTGCGTCTCTGTGATTATACCTCGGTCCTAGAATACAACTCGGAAGCACTCCGCATCAAATCCCTCATGGAATTCTGTGGGAAGAATTGTACTGATGCGATGTTGATTGAGAAAACCCTCTCTACCTTCCCCGTCTCTGACTTGGTAGTTGCAAAGAACTACCGCATTGAAGTACAGAATAAACGGATCACAAGATTTCATGAGCTTATCTCTGCTCTCTCTGTTGCTGAAAAGCACGAGAAGATACTTGTGAAGAATTATAATGCGAGGCCCGTGGGAACAAAGCAAGTTCCGGAGACCCATTATAATGGCGCCCCAAGGAGAGGCCGCCGCGAGCGAAACCCTAAGTCTAGGGACAATTCTGGACATCCTGGTCCATATGATCGCTTTGCTCAAGAAGGTAGCCGCCGAAATAGGCGTGGAGGAGGCCGAGAAGGCCACCCAAGAGGAAGAGCCGCCGGCCCTATGATAGGGACCGGCGCTAATGCGGTGCCACTAAGGGTAAGAGCACCACGCGTGAACAACGCGCCTCAATCAAAGGATTCCGATCAAACATCTTTGTGCTTCAGGTGTGGAAAGACTGGCCATTGGGCCAAGATCTGTAGAACCTCTCAGAATGTTGCTAACGCATACAAGCTGTATCGTGAAGCCATGGAAGCTCACAACTTTGAACAAGAGGTTGACGAAGAGAACGTCAAATTGAGGGTTGAAGACTTTGAAGCTGGGAAGAGTGATGACACTCATGATTTCGCTTAAGTCCTTTATTTTCCATTGTATTGTTGATTTAGTTTTGGTAAAAGACCAAGTTGGAACTTTGGATGTTATTCATTTGGTTTATATCTTTAATAAAATTTGGAGTTGTTTGCTATACCCAATTTTAATTGCTTGCTATGCTCTATATGCTCCAAGAGGAAATAGATCTCTTCTGAGCTTCAAAGATATAAGAACCAATGAATTCCATGCTAAGATGCATGATGAGAATGGAAAAGAATCCCTTTGCATTACCTCTAATGACTGCGGTAAAAGGCGCATTTTAGAGAAGCTTATGTGTCTCTCTAGTGGGTTATACGTTACCACTATTCGAGCTATTGAATCAAACAATGTCATTCGGGATGACCTCTTGGATTCAGACACATATTGGCTTTGGCACGACAGATTAAGACATCCTGGTCGTGATATGATGATCCGTGTATTGAAAACCTCACACGGACATCCATCATATCGAGCTAATCGAAGCATGAATCAAAAGTTGATTCAAGGAGATGAGACAGATATGAAAAAAGGCAAAAGTGCCTCTGTCCGCCGCCCGTCGACCGTTCGATCTCTTATTGTCGAACGGTCGACCTCGTCCAGCGTGCGTCGTCGACCGTTCGAGTTTCCTGTCGAACGGTCGAACCCCCTCCAGGGAGCGACCGTCGACCGGTCGACCATTTCTGTCGAACGGTCGACTGGGACTGTCCTCAGAAATTTTCTGACGGGACAAAATCCTCCTATGCTTCTGAAGCCTCCAAAGCCAACTGCTCATTATACAAAGCCTGTTCCTTATGGAACCTAGGACTGAGACCGTCCTATGCAAAGGATTCTAAAGTACTTCTCACATTCTTACAGAGAATCCAAGGGGATATCTGTGGACATATTCAACCACCAAGCGGGCCATTTATGTTAATGGTGTTGGTTGATGCATCGACATGCTGGTCACATGTCATGATGTTGTCCATTCGTTATGCTGCTTATGCTAAACTCCTAGCACAGAGTATTCGCCTGCCGGCTCACTAACCGGATCATCCCATTAACTATCAGGCTTGATAATGCTAGCGAGTTTACATCGAAAACTTTCGATGACTACTGCATGGGATAGATGTTGGGCATCTAGTCTCACATGTGCAAACCCAGAATGGTTTTGCAGAGATTGCCATTAATATAATACAAATGGTCACGAGGACATTGGTAATGCGCACCAATCTTTCCCTCTCTGCCTGGGGACACGCAGTATTGCATGCAGCTCTGCTTATTCGTCTGAGGCCCATCACCACCCAACTTTTGTTCTGCGTTACAGCTAGTGCCTGGGTACGAGCCAAGCATATCGTACTTACACATATTTGGGTGTGTTGTTTATGTGCCTATTACGCCGCCACAGCGTATTTAAATGGGTCCTCAGAGACGAATGAGTATTTATGTTGGATTTGAGTCTCCAACCACAATCCGCTATGTAGAACCCTTGACAGGCGATCTATTTGTCACTTCGATGAGACAGTCTTCCCGTCGTTAGGGGGAGATAAGAACGTACACGTTCAACAGGAACGACTGGAATTGTCGTGGCATGTCCCCACTCTGTCTCATAACGATCCCCCTACTGCAGAAAGTGCGTAGATTATAGATCTTCAGAAAGTCGCCGACTCTCTTCCGGACGCTTTCTCAGATCTTAGTGACTAGATCATATATACCAGCTGCAAACATGCCTGCAAGGATGCAAGTGCCTGAATAAGGACTTGGACTCAAAGTCGCTATTGCAGCTAACCCTATGGGAGGGACAGTTGGTGGCGCCACTGCCAGTAATGGTGGTGATGTGGCTTAGGCCGTGGCTCCGCTAAGGAAGCGTTGGAGGCCACCAGGTTCGAGGGATTCGCGCCCTAGGGAATGGGCTGCGATGGCACCAAATAACCCTCTCATCATTGATACTCAAAATCCGTCCATGAAAACGTTCCGGATTGTGGTTATGTCCAAAAGACATCTTCGGGGGACGCCCTGTCGCTAAGGCCTATCCGTGGGAACCTAGAGATCTCGATTATTACACTAGTGTACATGTGACGTGGGATAGAAACTCCATCACTATTGATGATGTGTTTGCATATGCTTGTGCACAAGAGTTCATTGAGGATGATGATATTGAACCTCGCTCCGTTGATGAATGCCGACGTAGAAGCTTATTGGCCTAAATGGAAATATGCGATCCAGGTTGAGTTGGACTCACTAACAAAGAGAACGGTATTAGGGCCGGTTGTGCCAATACCTTCTGGAATAAAACCTGTTGATATAAATGGGTCTTTGTTAGAAAGCGTAGTGAGAGAACGAGATATAAAGCTCGCCTTGTGGCGCAAGGCTTCTCACAACGCCCTGGAATCGACTACGATGAGACATATTCTCTCGTAAAGGACGTCATAACGTTCTGCTACCTTGTCAGTGGTAGTTTTCCGAAAAACTGAACATGCAGCTTATGGATGTGGTCATAACATATCTCTATGGGGATCTAGATATGGAGATTTATATGAAGGTCCCGGATGGGCTTCATCTACCCAAGTCAAGTGGCTCTAGACCACAGAGCACGTTTGCAATCAGATTTGCAACGTTCACTATATGGATTGAAACAATCCGGACGGATGTGGTATACCCGTCTAAGTGACTACTTGATTGGAAGAGGGTATGTGAACAATAAATTATGCCCCTGCGTGAAAACAAGTTCTGGATTTGCAAGTGCCAGTGAATGCTTGAAATCCGTGTTTGAGATGAAAGATCTTGGGAAAGGATGCTCAGGAGATTTAATATGGACAAGGTCCATCCTGTTAGCACTCCCATGATTGGTCACAGTCTAGATCCAAGAAGGATCCGTTTCGCCCAAGGGATGATGGTGAAGACGTTTTAGAGACTGAGGTACCGTACCTAAGTGCAATAGCGCATTATTGTACTTGGCACAGTGTACAAGACCCGATATCTCCTTTGTTGTTAACTTGTTAGCTAGATTTAGCTTTGCGCCCACGCAACGCCATTGGAATGGCATAAAGACTATCTTTCGATACTTGAAGGGTACGATTGATATGAGCTTGTTCTTTCCCTACAGAGAGTTTCAAAAATATGGCAAAATGGGTGAGGAACCCGTGCCTACTGACGACCGTCGACCGGTCGACGACCGGCCGTCGAACGGTCGACCGACGGACAGAAAAGCTGACGTCCCCTTTTCCCAAACACCTTGTGATGTTTTGGTTGATTTTGCTAATGTTGGGTATCTCTCTGACCCATATAAAGGTTGTTCCCAAACTGGTTATGTCTTTACCATGGGTAACACCGCGATATCTTGGAGGTCTACTAAGCAGACCCTTGTCGCTACTTCTTCGAACCATGTTGAGATTATTGTTCTCCATGAAGCAATTCATGAGTGTATATGGTTAAGGTCTATTGATACACATATAAGAAGTACATGTGGTTTGAGGTCAACCACTGATGAACCTACCTCTACTTATGAGGATAATGCTGCCTGCATTGAGCAGATGAAGCAAGGTTTCATCAAAGGCGACAACACCAAGCATATATCGCCTAAAGTATTTTGTAATCAGCAATAGCAGAAATTCCTTAAGATTAAGGTTAATCAAGTCCGTTCTGAGGACAATGTGGCTGATTTATTTACTAAGTCATTGCCTAAATCCACATTTGAGAAGCATGTGAAAAGCATTGATTTGCTTAAGTTATCTGACCTCCCATGATTGTGGAAATCAGGGGGAGACGCAGACTTCAGGGGGAGTCTGGCGTCCATGCAAAGTTTCCAAATGTGAAGGGTGTGTTGTACTCTTTTTCCCTTCGACCAAGGTTATTTTTCTCCCACTGGGTTTTTGTTACTTGGCAAGGTTTTTAATGAGACAACGTGAGGAGCACCACCTAGTGTTGACGCCACAAGGGGGAGTGTTGAAGGAAACCTACTTTGTGTGTGCCTTGTCAACCTAGGATTAGATTAGGTAGTATAGCATAAGGATTACATATTGAATAGAAGTCCCATTGGGATATGGATTGTACCCTTGTGTATCTCTATATATAGAGGCACCTATTCATTAATAAAGATACTCTCTATTCCTGTGCTATTTGCTCTGTTCTTTACTTTCTGTTTTGTGATTGTATTTCATATTCCCTTAAACAAATACGAGGTGTACAGTACAATAAATGAATAAATAGAAAAAGAAAAACCCCTCGAATTTTTATTTGTTGTGGGTTCAGTATAAGCTAGAGGAAAAAAGAGAGACGGGTTGGGTTTTGTTTTGTTTTAGGGATGGAAACGGAGAAGACGGGTGAGGGGAAAGGAAAGATATGCAAGAGGTGCAAACAAAGCTACAGTCCATCCTCCAACACCACTTCCTCATGCCGCTTTCACCCTTCTTTCTTCGTCTGTCGCCGTCATGACGACCAGAAAAGGTACCCTCCTCTCTCTCTCTCTCTCTCTCTCTCTATCTATATAATCGTTTAGGCCGGGTTGTTTGTATTGGCTTTGGATTTCTTTTCTCAATAGTGTAACTGGTGTGCTGATGTTGTAAATCTTTAATCGGATTCATGTTATAGATGACAATGCCTCCATCTATAAAGAAAATATACAATCGGATTCACCCCAATTGTTATAGCAGCAGCAGACCACTCAATTTTTGAATACTGAATTAGATAGCAATGAATCAAAATTTACTTAGTTTGGCCTTCAAGTTTATATGTGTGAGACAATTGGATACAGAACTTGGCTATCATATCAAAATTTGTAGACAGCTGAATAACATGAATTCATATCTTCCGGATAAACTATTTTTATTATTGTATTGGTGATCTAGAATGAGAACTGTGAGGGTGCTTATACAGTCCAAGAAATTATACAAAGGTTTAGAGCATCTTGAACCATTGAAGTTGTTCTGGGAGGAACGGTTCCATATGGTGAGAGAGAGAGAGGTCTGTGATGAGATTAACTGTGTCTTCTTGTGTGTTAAGTTCTAATTTTGCTCTCTTTCTTATGATCTGATATTTCTATGTGATTTATAAAGGATGGCTTTCTTTAGTGGATGCTTATTGCTTCTTATGGAATGGATTATAAGGTACTATGAATTGGGACCCGAAGATCCACCATATGCTGCGAAATTCTATGATTGTTGTGGAGCTGAGGATCCTGAGGCTTCTGGTTGTACCACCAGTTTCCATGTTTCTTACGATGATGATTGATGTATTATTCTCTTTCATCATTTCAGTCTTGCACTGTAAAAATAAAATCTGTAGATATCTGTGTATTCACAATAATCTAGTATCTTATATATGCTAAATTGCTATATATATATTTATCTCTAATTGTGGTTTCTTGATGGCTTTGCATGTTTCATGAGTCATGGCTGCATAATTGGTTAGTTATAGGCAAGTTTTGTGGTCTGTTTAGGCATGTATACTACAATATAGGTTGATGAAGCAGTAGCTTGTTGTCCAGCATATATTAGCATGTGGCTCTCTGTTTGGGTGGAGAGTTTTCAGGTGGGAATTTAGGGATGAGTCAAGTGAAGCTTGCTGCTAACTGCATGCTACAACAAGCTCTAATGTTCCTTATGTGGGATATGATGGGCATAAGGAATCAGAATGGTGCTGCATTACTAATTAATTCGGGTTTGGGGAGCAAAGCTGGCAGAGGATCGGAGTATACTAGATTGTCATATTTCATTCATCATTAAGAAATCAGCTCAGTACATACAACATAGTTCATACACCAGCTGACACAGGACTTGAGTAGTTCAGTGTTCTTTCATACACACACGGATATTCCAGTATTGTATTGTATTAGGTACAAGGATGGGGATGGGGATGGGCGTATACCGCTGTCATCCCTGTGGTCTTTTTTTTTTTTTTTTTTTTGGCAAAGCATCCCTGTGGTCTTTGATAATACTGTATATCCCATTTTGTTTGTCAAATCATTATTTCTTGAAACATGTCATGTGGGAGGAGATCGATGTGTATAATTCACCACGTCATCCGCTTACCCTGTCCCTGTCCTCCGTGGGATATGTCATGTGCTGTGGAGCTCCTTACGGCTGAGCTGTGGCCAGTGGCCTAGCCTCGCAGGAATTTAAAATTTATGCCAATAATTATCTTATTTATTAATTCTTAGTCTATTTTTCATTTATCTGACTCTAAAATTTTATATACATTCCCCTGGTCAAAGAATTATGGGAATGGTTTGCATTTTACATCACTTACCACTTGGAAAGAATCTGAAAAGCAAAAATCAGCATTTTTGGCGAAAAAGTGCGTGCTATAGGCAATTAGGCATTAACATAAATGGCAAAAACTATTTATCTTGGTGAATCTTACATATGGCATTAAAGCTTTAGTTAACTAATAGATGCTTTTAACCTTTCAATCGAATGTGAAATCTCACCTAATTAATACAATTTAATAATTATTATTATATATACAATTCCTTAATTTCCAATCAAATTTGCTGCACCTACTATCATTACTACCTACAAGAGAAATGAATGTTAATTTGTTGGTTGCTAGTAAGTCAGCTTCCCACCAAAAGAAAAAGGTGTACGTGTTTCTTTACTCCAATTTAGGAATTGAACATGGTTTAATTACTCTTAACTAATTATGGCATATAATTGTCAGTTGTCCAAAAAAAAAAACCATTTATGACATAAATAAACCAATTATGGACTTTTTTTTTATTATACAATAACTAAGAATGCACACTAACTGATTTTGACAATTAATAAAAAAGATGAGAAGGGGTTTTCACCTCCTCTCTAACCCTAGCCGCCATGGCGTTGGGTTCCCACAAAGATCTTGGCGTCCGTCGCCGATCTCAAGCGGAGGTCTTCCCTCCACAATTCGTTGCAGCTTTGCAGCCATCCAGAGTCGAGTTTCTTCGGCAACCACCCAATCAAGTTTGAAGGTCTGCCCTTTGGGCGATGATTTTCTTTTCACCGCGTCGACTTCACGTCGTAGCATGCTTACCATTGATGGTGAGATCGCCGATTTGGGTTGGCATGCTCGACCAAGTAAGGGGCATGGATTTCGAGTTTGGGATCCAGGTGGAGCCTATTATGCTGATTTAGGGTTCTTTGTTCTTCGCAGACCCTATATTTTGGTTCTTTTATTAAATAAGGAGATTGTTTTCATCTTGAGGCAAAATACTCGGTGGTTTGGCGTCGCAGATGGATCAAGTTCTCCACTAGTTTTTCTATTATTTTTCATTCCCTGCAAGTTGGTGGAGATTGTTCTTTATTGTTTCAATGAGTTCCAGTTAAACTATTGTGCTGTGCGTACCACAATTGAGTGCATAGGCGAGCAGCACTGCCTGTTTTTTTGGAATGAGGATAGTCTACATCAGCATGTAGTAGTTTTGTTTTTCTATTTCCAAGAAGTGCGCGAACACTATGTAATCGATCAACCAGTTAGACAACTTATGGTTGGTGTAGCTTTAGATTTTCTTATTAACCACTCTTGGTTAATTATTGCTCCTGTTCTTGTTCAGGATGCCCTTGCTTATGTTTGTAATTCTTCCTGAGACTTGCAATACAAAATCTTCTTTCAAAAAAAAAAGAATGCACACTAACTAATCATCCGAGAGTTAAATTCAATACATCCCCCTTAAAAATTATTCAAATTATTTTTTTGTTTTTCAGAAAATAATATTTAAATAGTGATTAAAAAATGCACGATATGCGGTGAACCTCACAATTATTCTCTTATACAGTTATTCATTCCTTATGAGAATATTGGTCAACTTTCATTTAATCTTCACCATGTCTTTCTTTTTATGGCCAAAATCTTCACCATGTATAATAGTAAAGTAGTTTTGAGATGAATAGACTATTATTTACTGCATGAAATTATCTTATGATGTAAAAAGAGGAAAAATAGGTAATAGATAATTTGACAGTTATTTTCAAAATAAATATTGAGAATTAATTTTTTACTCTAACATTTAGTTGTTCATGGGAAGACACGAGTTTAAAGGCTAGTTAGTATAAATAAAGTTGAATTACAACTACAAATACCTCTAAGAAAAAAAAGAAAAAGAAAAATATTAATCATGATCTTGCTCATATCTCTTTTCCTGAAAAGCAGGGCCACTGAAAAAGTTACTGTCCTGTAGTCACTTGACAGGTTAAAGAAGTAGCTAGTGGGGGTACTTTTGTCTATTCACAGTCCCTTGTTCCTGAAACTGAAAGTACACACACCCACTGAGGAGGAAGTGGGAGAGAGGAACAAAGTAGAGAGGAGAGACAACCCAGATAATAATTGCTGTTAAATTCTCTGTTTTTGGCTCTTGTCCAACTTCAATTTGGTACTGCTTTTTTAGAAGTAGAGAAATTACAATAACAATGTTATCTGTCATCTCCTAGACAATCACAGATTTTTCACTCAGAATGTCTGCGTTTTAGACCGACCCCATCTCCACCGCCTTCATTCCCATCTTACAACATAATACTCGTCATAGCGCTCTTTCTTCCACCACCATGTCTTCCAAGTCCAAGTAAGTACTCTCTCTCTCTCAAGATCTGATTATCTGTTATTATCTGTTATCAATTTGGGAGGGTTTTTGTTGATTTCCTGATTAATGTTTGCGAGGGATCTGCTGGGTTTTTGACCTTATTTTTCGGTTAAACTCAAAATCTCCGATGCTTGTGTCTGAATTTGGTTTTTTTTACAGCTGTTGGGTCTTATACCGATATTCTTGGAATTTTTTGTTCGATCTGTTCTCGAAAGTTATAATTTCGGACTTAGATCCATGTCCCATTTGAATTTGATTTGATTTTTTTATGTTTGAACTTGAAACAGATCGAGTGTATCTGAAACTCCAAAGAAAGCATCTGAAACTCCAAAGAAAGCATCACCAGCAACCCCGCGAGTTAGTAAACTGAGCAGGGGAGTGGGAATGGCTAAATCAGAATCCGATTCTCCTTTGCAAAATTCTTCTCGCCTTTCAATTGATCGGTCCCCGCGGTCTGTCAACTCCACCAAGCCCACAATTGAACGTCGATCACCCAAGATCACTACCCCGCCGCCAACTGCAACTGAAGTAAGTTTAATTGTTTGCTTCACCAATGCCCTCATGAGATGAGGTTTTACAAGTCAAATATTTTCTATTGCATTTCTTCAAGTAACCAACATCTCCTTTTACTGTGGATTTTGATCTGCATTGTTGATTTTCAGAAACGGGCCACAAAGGGATCTGAATTACAGGCTCAGCTGAGTCTCGTTCAGGAAGATCTAAAGAAAGCAAAGGAGCAGATAGATGTGATTGAGAAAGACAAGGCACAAGCAATCGAGGATTTGAAAGAAGCCCAGAGAGTGTCTGAGGAGGCAAATGATAAGCTCAGAGAGGCTTTGGTGGCTCAAAAGCGAGCCCAAGAGGATTCTGAAATCGAGAAGTTTCGTGCTGTTGAGTTGGAGCAGGCAGGAATTGAAGCTGCCCAGAAGAAGGAAGGTGAATGGGAGAAGGAGCTTGAAGCTGTTAGGAACCAACATGCGCTGGATGTGGCCACCCTACTCTCTACCACTCAAGAACTTCAAAGGCTGAAGCAAGAACTGACCATGACCTGTGATGCAAAAAACCAGGCACTGAACCATGCTGATGATGCAACTAAGATTGCTGAGATTCATGCCGAGAAGGTGGAGATTCTCTCAGCCGAGTTGACCCGGTTGAAGGGCTTACTAGAGTCAAAGCAGGAAACAGAGACTAGCAAAAACAGCAAGATGGTGCTTCAGCTTGAATCGGAGGTAGACTCTCTCAAACAACAACTTGAGAAAGCAAAAGGTTTCGAGGAGAGATTGATGGAGAAAGAGGCTCTCATTGAACAGCGTAACGTTGAGCTAGAGTCAGCCAAGATGGCTGAATCTTACGCTCACAGTATTGTTGAGGAGTGGAAAATTAGGGTTGAGGAATTAGAGATGCAGGTTGAGGAAGCACATAAGTTGGAGAAATCTGCTTCAGAATCTTTAGATTCAGTCATGAAACAACTAGAGGGAAACCATGACTTATTGCATGATGCGGAATCTGAAATTGCTACTCTTAAGGAGAAGGTGAATTTGCTGGAAATGACAATCGGAAGACATAGAGGGGATCTTGAGGAATCAGAACGCTGTCTTGGTGCGACCAAGGAAGAAAATCGTGAAATGACAAAAATGGTTGAGTCACTTAAGTCTGAGCTCGAAACTGTGAAGGAGGAGCAAATGCAGGCTTCAAGCAATGAGAAGCTTGCAGCATCTAGTGTTCAAAACCTGTTAGAAGAGAAAAACAAACTCATAAATGAGTTGGAACATTCCAGGGACGAAGAAGAGAAGAGCAAAAAAGCAATGGAAAGCTTAGCTTCAGCCCTACATGAAGTCTCCACAGAAGCAAGAGAAGCGAAAGAAAAGCTGCTAACTAATCAAGCGGAGCATGATAATTATGAGTCCCAGATAGAAGACCTTAAATTGGTCTTGAAAGCAACCAATGAAAAGTACGAAGCCATAATTGGTGATGCAAAACATGAAATTGATCTTCTTACAAGTAATGTAGAACAATGCAAGACTGAGTTACAAGATGCGAAGGCTGACTGGGAGCAAAAAGAACTTCACCTGGTGAATTCTGTAAAGCATTCAGAAGAAGAAAACTCTTCGAGGGAAAAAGAAATAAACAGGCTGCTAAATTTGCTCAAAAGCACCGAGGAAGAAGCTTGTGCTATGAAGGAAGAAGAAGCACAGTTGAAAGATAGCTTGAAAGAAGTTGAATCTGAGGTTATCTGTTTGCAGGAAGCTCTTGCAGAAGCAAAGGCTGAGAACATCAAACTAAAGGAAAGCATATTGGACAAAGAAAATGAGTTCCAGAGTGTTATTCACGAAAATGAGGAGCTCCAGAACAGGGAGGCTGCTTCTCATAAGAAGGTGGAGGAATTGTCTAAGCTACTTGAAGAAGCTGTGGCGAAGAAGCAAGCCGAGGAAAATGGTGAGCTAACAGACAGTGAAAAGGACTATGATTTGCTTCCCAAGGTAGTCGAATTCTCTGAAGAAAATGGGCATGGAAGAGAAGAGAAACTCAAAGTGGAGCTTCCACAGCATCAAAGTGTGGAACCCAAGAGTGAAAATTTATGGCAAGAGAATAATGTCTTGAATGACAAGGCTGACCAAATGGTTTCTGCTCAAATCGATACTCTGAATGGGAAACCGAAAGGAGATGAAAGCAAAGAGAAAGAAGATGATTCAGTAGAAGTTGAATATAAAATGTGGGAGAGCTGCAAGATTGAAAAGAAGGAATTCTCACCAGAGAGGGAACAGGAGCAGGAATCCTTTGAAGAGGAAGTGGACTCGAAGGTGGATGGTGGCGAGAGATTGGATCAGATAAATGGATTAACTTCAACTGAAAGTGTTGATGATAATGCAACTTCGCCATCAAAGCAGCAACCACAGAAGAAGAAGAAGCCTTTACTCCGCAAGTTTGGAAGCCTTCTCAAGAAGAAGGGCACAAGCAACAACAAGTAGAGATACCAGCTTTCTCTGATTTGTGGCCAAATTAGCAGGCAAGTATACTGGATATTGTTTTGCACCTATTTGTGTTCTTTCATATTCTTTTGGTTCTGATTTCCAGTATAGGTTAAAAATGAAGAGGTTTGCATTATCTTTAGGTTTTTTTTCTTTTTTTTTTAAGTGATTTCCCATTTGGGCAGTTTCTTGTATGTGATGAAGACTTATATTTTTCGCTTCATTTTGTTTCTGTGCTTGGCCTGATAAGCTAGATTTCATGAAAAGGAGTGGTCGTATGAGCTTGTATCTTAATGTGAATTTATTTCAAATGGGTAAATGAATGTTATTTGTTTGTCCCAAAGACAAAAGAGCTGCATTATGAACTTGGTTGCTGCTTGTAATGTCGTCGACATCGTCATGTTGCTTGCTATCTTACTTGTCTTCATCCAACTTGAAATCTACCAAGTGAAAGTAGCCTGGAAATGAATAATGTTGGGATTTTTGTGATTCATGTTCGGTGTGGTGTGGGTAATGGTAATGCTGTGGTTAAACTTGGGTTTCCTTTGACAGAAATTCAGAAAGGAAAAACTCATTTCAATGGCATTAGAGGAAGTACTCTGTATATTCCAGATGCTGGAACCTCAAAACATGCATGACACTTAACAACGGCCAATGCAATGTGTCTGACAGGCACATGCAAATACCTAATTGTCAACGCACTGCAAGTTTTGTTTTCTCTGCTATTTGTTAGCTTTTGTCCTTTGGCAAAGATGAGAATCATGTCCTCATTTTGGTAGCAAGATTTGGTCCATCCAAGAAGCATTTCTGTTGAGCCTTGGCCTGGATACAGTAGCCGGGTCATGTCATGTATGACTGGAATGGCTGCTGTGTAGAAACCGGTTGTATAGTTATATAGAAGGATTCTTTTCTTTTCAAACAGATGTAGGTAAATAATCTGATCAAATGATTTCTTCTGGGTGAAGCTAATCGGAAAATTGAATAATTTCCTGCACTTGGTACAGTGGCTTGTGTATGAAAATTATTCAAGACAAAAGCACCCTGCACTTGGTACAGTTTCACTTTCACCTAAAAGCAAAATCCTTTTCTTTTTCTTTATTTTCCTCCCAGTCCATGGTATATTTCCACACTTGTTTTCTGGTTGATGTGATTATGTGCACAGTTCCTATACTAAAAGATGTTTAATACTGTTTCTATGTTGGAAGATGAGGACAGTGAGTGAGCAAACCCTAAACTTTACACTTATTCATTTTTCTTTTCTACTCAAACTCAAACAGGAAACCGCTATTAGCGGCTCTCAACTAATTCAACATTGATCGATTAGAATTAGGTTGATTATTTCCATTACATGAACTTAAACAGAGCTCAAGAGGACAAAACCCGCAAATTAAAAATTATTCAAAAAGAAAAATAAGGGAAGTGTATTAAAGGGGAAAAGGAAAACCAAGAAGAGAAGAAAAGAGAGCGCGTTAAGCAATATACAGTTCCTCGCGCGGTCTCAGTCGTACACAATTACACATTACTCCTCGTTTCCTTTCCTTTTGAGAGTTTGAGAATTGAGATAGATAGATACTTTTTTTTTTTTGGCTAATAACTAAAAGATAGATAGATACACCAAAATTGATCTCTTTCTTTCTCCTCGGGAGTGGCAGCATGTGGTTGGAAATCATCTGCGGTCTGATCATTTACAGATTGTACAAGTGCTTCTTCTCCGACGGCGACGACGTGTTGGATGTGGAGACCTCGGATTCTAGTGCTCTCTTCGCCGTCGCCGATAGGCTCGGAAAGCTCTATGATGGCGGCAAGGTCTACGTTGGCCTCCGGATCCCCGATGCTGATACCGCTTCCCCTCAGCATATCGATTTGGTTCTTGTCAACAAAGGGTAAGCCATCTTCTTCTTCTTCTTCTTCGCTTGCCCCAATTCTCTTTTGTTTTCCAATTACAACCAACTGCTCTCTTTTATATATGTAATGAAGGGAGGCAGTGGTGATTGCTGTGAAGAATTTCTCAGGATTCATCTCCGTCAAGCCGGATGGCAGCTGGGTTTCTGAGAGCTACACTAAACACAAAGCAGAGCAACATCCTGATCCTGTAACTCACTCTAACTTCACTGCTTAATTCACCCTCCATCTCTTCTACCATGTTTATTATCAACCATTGACTTGTGACTGATGATTGAGTGTGCAACTCTCCAAATACATGATGTATATTTCTTGATCAAAACAGTATCCAGCATTCCCTTTTGCCCTTCCTATTCCTATTGTTGATAGTCTTCTGGATCTTTCAGTTCAGTCTTATCACGAAAAACACAATGGAAAATGATAATTTTGGTGTTTCCTTCCTTTTTATATTTTTCAGGTGGCCGAGACTAAAAGACAAGCTTCAATTCTTGAATCCTATCTTGAACAAAGAGGAGCTGCTTTACCAGAAGGATATTTGTCTTGCAAAGTAATACTTTCCAATCCAAAAGTGTGGTATGTGTATCGTGATTAACCCTTTCCTAGTTTCCTGTTCTGGGTGCAAGTGTGCAACATAAGATCTATTCCTAGTTTCACATTACTAGTGATCAAAGTGTGATATTTGAACATTTCTAAAACTATCTGAGGACGTGGTTGAGATGTCTTGACCTGTATGAGTAGGATATATGTGAAGAAGTAAAACTATATAAGCAGACTGTCTTTATGAATACATTCAAGGACGATGAAATTCCATTAGACTCTATTTAAATCTGATGTTAGTAAAATTTCCTATATTTGATCTGTATTAAAGTCTCACTTTTCATATATTCTTTCTTGCAGTACCATTCAATCAAGCAGTTTCCCATCAGAAATCATAACTTATGACCAGTGGGTAAAAATGAAACCAGAACCAAAAAGTTTGTTTTCTGGTTGGATGATGGGTGCATTCCGTGGTGGAAAGAAAGAGATGCAGGAATCTATACATCAGACGCTTAATTTCATTCTTAGTACAGCTCCAATGTGGGATAGGTTGGTTCCCCCTACACCTTTTGCTGGTAAATATTGCATGGGAATGGTATGACGTTTTATCTTTTAGGCCTTGGTGAAGCCAACTGAATGCCAATCTGATCTGATGCACATTATGGATATTTAATGCATAGTACACATACACAACCACATTATAAATGGCAGATGTTCAAAACTAAAGTGACATAGACGGGTAACAAATTACTGTGAAGTCATCTAAGTATCTGCTAGCATCACTATGAACATTGAACAACATTGAGGTTGGACTCCTCCTCTGGGATTAGTCAGCTTCCTCAACTCTGCTTGAGTTAATCTTTTAGCCATTCCTTTCCATCCAATTTGGAATCATAGGGAAATACCGAAATAGATACCTGGTTTATTTATGGGGATTTGTGTTTTTGTTTGTTTCCTTGCTACTGTTGATGAGTGCCACTTGAGGAAAAGCTTGTTTCATGATTGGCCTGCAGGTTGGAGCTTAAAGGTAACAAGTATGTTCTTGGGGAATTTCTGGAATTTAAGGGTAAGCAGGAAGATATTCAGGCTTTGAGACATATTAAAAGATCAAAAATTAGCCGCGTTGTTGTCCAAAAGACGAGCATGCTTGGATTTGGTAATCTCTCTCACACTTCTGGTTATTATCTATGCTTAACTAATATGAAACGATCTAGGATGAACAGGTGTGCTTTAAGGTTAGGAACTTTTAGAATTATTAGTAGTCATTGGAATTTGATATATGTTCACTTAGTTATCCTTTTATTTTGGCAGCCCCTTCAAGGCTCCAAGTTTTGTACTCTCCTCGTGATTATCGGAGTGAAGGAGCTTCAGCTTCTGAGTGGAAGGAAGTAAATGTAAGGTCAAGCACAGAGGTTGTCTTTCAGCTTGAGAATTCTTCAAGAGTCCGCAAGTTTAAACTCTCCTCAATTGTTTCTATGTCTCTTAGTGCTTAAAGATTTTGCTGCTGACGATATACATTACACTGCTGCAGTTTGCAGGAGTCTTTTTTTTTTTTGGGCCAATGCGAGAAATAGTCTTTTTCTCCATAATTTTTTCTTGTACTATCGTTGTTTATCATTTAGGTATGGGTGATGTACATATGGCAATAAGGGAAGTTTAATATGATCTACGGATTGCAAATCAAATACAAACAGGTGCATATAATTAGGTACAACGGCAAGGCCAAAAGTTATGCTTGGTCCCGTACAGGTAGCTATTTTTGGGTAAAAACCCAAAATGGTACCTGAACTATAGCCAAAAGTACTTTTTGGTACCTACAAATTTTTTTTACCCAAAATGGTACCTAAACTATTGTGCATTTACCCAAAATGGTACCTACGTAACCCAAAATGGTACTTGAACTATTGGTCATTATCCAAAATGGTACCTGAACTATTGTGCATTTACCCAAAATAGTACCTGAACTATTATGCATTTACCCAAAATGGTACCCAACTTAACTACGGAGGTACCATTTTAGGTAATGACACAATAGTTCAGGTACCATTTTGGGTAAAAAAAATTTGTAGGTACCAAAAAATCCTTTTCACAATAGTTTAGGTACTAATTTGGGTTTTTACCCCTATTTTTTTACACAAACTTGAGGGAGTTATTCTTGCTCTAAATGGAATCATGGAGATACTTATTCTTGCTCTAAAGACTTTCTGAAAAAAAAAAAAAAAAGTAGTAGTAGTTGAGAAGGGTCACTGAGGTCCAGCTTCTGTATATAACTCGCTCATTTTAGATCATCTTGCACCCATTTGATTGAGATACCATGTTGCAAGTGACTATGTCATGCCTATTCAACATGAATACATAATAGAAACTCAAGCACAAGCCGCTAATTTGATTTGGAGGAGACATGGTTATCCTTTTCAGTCTTTTAAGTGAAAGGTAATACCACCTTGGGGAGAAGATGGGTTACAGCTTACAAAGACAAAACTCGCTAAATCTCAGAATGAGAATTCTTCTGGCACCTCTCCAAAGCTGCTCGATAAGAAGCTCTTGTATTTTTCTTGAAGATCCCCACCTAGGAAGTGGAAGTTGTAATGCATATAATCAACAAAGGTACATACATATTCAATCAAAAGAAGGCGGAACATGATCCAGGTTACCTTTAGATTCAAATGGTGGGATGCTCTTGGACAGAGTTGATTCCACCAAGTTAGCAAAATCTTTGCCTGATATATATCACGTATAAATGAAACCCGTTAACTAATCGGAGCGTTATGAACAACCACCGTCAAATTGTAGCAAAGATGGCAAAACAAAAGATAGAAAATAAGGATTTCACAGTGCAGCAAGCTAGTTCAAGCACTAAGGGGATGTATTCTTACTGAATACATAGATGAGAGAAACTAGAACTAAACTCAATAAATCATCATTTTGCAACTGAATACTAAAACCCACCAAGCCCTTGGGATGGTAAATACACTTGTTATCCTACAAATTCATCATGTACCCTCTAACCCAGCATCCTTTCTTGTATTATTAATAAGGAGGAAGCAGGGTACATAGCACATATCTTCTTTGATCATCTTGTCCTCACATACATATTCATTGCGTCTCCCCATATAATAGGCCACACACACCCGCAGAAGCTAAAAAAGGAAAGAAAGTGATTGTGATACTTTGTTAAAAAATTTACACAAAACCTTTGATTCTGGGTATAGAAAGAAGTCGCATGATTTCTAGGATGCCACTAAAACAAATCACATCAAGATGCTAGCTCCTATCCAAGAGAAAGTCCAAGTCCGTTGATTTGCTCTTACCAGTTGCACCCTTTTCTCGTCCATTGGCATTAACCAGGTAGGATGAGATCCGGTCATCTTTCAACTGCACAGTAAGATATAAGTGTTCAACAAGATTTTTATATAATGGTGAAAGCATATTAAACAAACAAGTTGTTTAACTTAAGCTTGGATGATGTCATTAACAAAAAAAAAATTAACCTTCAACAGAAACTCCTTTGCTAGTTCCAATGGGTCAATAGATGAAGGGACTTTACTGTATGCAGGCATGAACTTCCCATTTTGATAACCAGCCAGGAAGTGATAAGCTGCCTGGCCAGGTGCAAGCTTTGATACAGAAGGGATAACACCAGAACTGCTTGAACAGAATGGGCAAAAAAGGAAGTTTCTTTACACACAAGACACATTAGGAAAGAGAAGAAACATGAAAAGAAGCAACCATTGTGGATTTTATCTTTTGAAGAAAAATTATTGATATGCACCGACATTCACAGAATGGACAGCAAGAAAGTGAAAACGGAAGTTTTGAGGAGAAGCAGAGTAAAGAATAATCAAATCACTCATGGACTGGACTACAAATAGTTCCTCACCTCATCATTAATAAGATACCCCAAAATTGACTTTATAAAAACCATACATGGAAAATTCACACTTGGCATACCGCATTGCAGATTTTACCACCTAAACCAGGAAAACTTTACCTGTTTGCAATGTAAATGAGTTTCCTTTGGTTAATAATGCTTACAGAACAGTAAGACATGCCCAATAGATTCATTAAGCAGCTGGTTCAGCTCTTCTTCTTTTTCTTATTTTTTCATCAAAATTTAGGTCTTTAGTCCAGTTGACGTCAAATGCAGCTTGCAACTGTATTTACAATATCCCAGAACAAGAATTTAACCTTCTTTAGAAGGGTAAAACCAATAGCCAACCTTTGGAAGACAATTATCAATTATACAGTGCAGGAAAACAATTTGGCCAGCGCAGACAACAAATCATATCCAAAGCATATCCAAACGGAACCAATCAACTGTGAACGGGGTTCTATTACCTGTCAGAAGATGCAAGGACTATAGCAGCTGGCAATTTGAATAGATTTGAGCCACCAGAGCTTCCAGTTTGAAAAAATGGGGCAACACCTTCAGAAGAAAGAATAACACCTACATCTCCCGGCACCAATAGATCTCCACAACTCTTACTGGTATCTTCCGGTGCAAATAAAAGAACCACAGAATCACCAAACACTAAAAGCCTGAAAATTTGCAAGCTCCTAACGTAAATCATGGTGCATCCAAAATAAAACTCTACTGCTCAAAAAGAGAATGAATAACTGTACCTTGCAGATAGGGGAAGGCCTCTTCGGGCAAATATAACAGGTCCGGACAAGGCAGCTAGTGCTTCTTTGATTCCATTTGAATCTGAGAACGCCTTGCCACATAAAACAAGTGAAGAACGCTCAATATCAGCAGCTATAAGTCCATAATCTCCTTTAAATTCAAGGCCAACAATGTCCCCAATGCCTGGACTGCGATCAGATTCAGAGATACAAATTGTCTTAGGAAAATATAGGTAATAACAGTAATAAATTTCACAAAACAGAAGGATGTGCTAAATGTAGGCAGGTTCGATCCCCTAATATGTACTGGTCTAATTACTTAGTCCAGGAGAATATCTCAGCAATGATGCCTATCATTTATGCTAGTATTTACATATAAATCCTTAGGCATATTTGATTTTAGTAGTTTGCATAAATTAGAGAATGAAAATACACCTTATAGAAGTAGCCACATAAACTGTCAAAGGACAAGAATCATGAGAAACTGCACGGGTGGGAGTCCCCCAAAGAATACTGGATAGTGACAATACAGCAGATGGGGTATCACTTATTACGCGAACTTTGGCGCCAGCTTTTAGTGATGACCCAACAGCCCCATCATGGACAAATATGTTTGAGATGGATGATATGTGATTCGTGACCTGATAATAATAATATCATATACAGAAATGATGATAGCAAATCTTATGCAGAAATGTAAGTAGAGCCAGAGCAAGACAATAAACCAAGCGTGCCTGTTTCAGAAGTTTAGTGAACTGCGCCTTGGAAATTTTACAAGCTTCTCCAGTGACATTTCCTCTAACATAAATGGGAAGTCCTGACAATGATTCTAAGAGGGAGGAGAATGGTCAAGCATCTAAAATGAAAGAAACAAACTTTTATTAGAATGCAAACTTTTATAGTGTACCTGTAATTGTTGCGCCCTGGAGATAGAGTTGAGAGGAGTTCAAATTTTGAAAAGCTTTGTCCTTTACAACTACACCTTTTCCTGCCAAAGCCCAATTAAGACCCTGAGAAAATTCGGGGCCGTCCCTCACGCTGCTGCAATGAAGAAATCGCCGGAACATATCCTTTTCGCATTTGTCTGATGAACAGAGTCATTGGGAATTTGGAGGTCTTTACAGGCAATATTGGGCCAAAACCAAGTTGGGCCTGTGAGTCTTCGGGCTTTAAGTAAGTCTTCGGGCTTTAATTAAAAAAGAAAAAAGAAAAAAGAAGAAAAGAAGATGAAGAAAAACCCCAAAAGCGGAAGGGGCTGGATAATTTGGGGAAGAAGAAGATACGGCACGGCAGCTCAAGTGGATCTGATCTATCTATCAAAGTGAGTAGCAGTTCTCATTCATCTCTTGTTAACTTAGGGTTAATCTGCTCTCCTCTCCTCCTATTTGATATATCTCTTCATCATGTACTTGAGAATCAGAGTAACATAATTGTATTGTAAATTACATATTGGTAATGGGAAAACTGAGCCAAGTTTTAAAATTTTGTCCATGGGAGACGGTGACGGTTCAACATCTGTTGAGTATTTATGAAAACCTTTAGACCCGTTACAAGCAGTTTTGAAGTTGGGGAGGTGGATGGTAAGTGCAGAGTGGATTTGAATTTTCCCACACCAACACCAACAACAGTAACGGTGATGGATTCTTGTTCAGTTGTAGAGGAGCCTCATGATGCCATGGAGTTTGAATCTCACGAAGCCGCATATACTTTGTACAAAGCATATGCCAAGTCTGTGGGCTTCGGCACTGCTAAGTTGAGCAGTCGTCGATCTAGGGCATCCAAGGAATTCATTGATGCCAAATTTTCATGCATAAGATATGGAAACAAGCAGCAGTCAGATGATGCCATAAATCCCCGACCTTCCCCTAAAATTGGTTGCAAGGCAAGCATGCATGTCAAGCGCAGGCCAAACGGGAATTGGTATGTCTATAGTTTCGTAAAGGAGCACAACCATGAGCTTTTACCAGCTCAAGCACATTTCTTTCGCAGCCACAGAAATGCAGACCCACTTAAGAATAACGATGTTAGAATACGGAGACGGAAGAATTTAGGTTCGGCGTCCAATTTATTCAGTGCATATCAAAATGTTGATTGTTTAGAGAGTTATTTGAGAAATCAGCATGATAAGGGACGGAGCTTGTCTTTAGAACCAGGGGATGCTCAAGTGCTACTGGAATGTTTTATGCGCATGCAGGAAGACAATCCGAAATTCTTCTATGCAGTTGATCTAAATGAAGAGCATCGTTTGAGAAACGTGTTCTGGGTAGATGCCAAAGGAATGGAAGACTATACCAACTTCAGTGATGTTGTTTTCTTCGACACCACCTACTTCACAAACAAGTATAAATTGCCCTTGGTTCTTTTTGTAGGAGTGAACCATCATATTCAGCCCACATTAATGGGCTGTGCATTGATTGCGGATGAGTCAGTCTATACTTTTGTGTGGTTGATGCAGACTTGGTTAATAGCAATGGGGGAACAGGCTCCACGAGTGATGCTCTCCGACCAGAACGACGCCATCAAAGCAGCTATTGCAGCTGTATTTCCAGGCACACGGCATTGCTTTTCTTTGTGGCATATAATGGAGAAAATGCATAGGCAGCTTGAGTTTTTGAGCATGTGGCATGATAGCTTTATGGCAAAATTTAGTAAGTGCATTTTTAAGTCCTGGTCTGAAGAACAGTTTGAGAAGAGATGGTGGAAACTGCTTGATAGATTTAATCTTAGAGAAGTTGAATGGATTCAATCCTTGTATGAAGATCGTACTCATTGGGTGCCTACTTTCATGAGAGATATATCCTTTGCTGGATTGTCTCCAACTTCACGGTCAACAAGTTTGAATTCCTCGTTTGACAAATATTTCCATGGGGAAACTTCATTACCGGAGTTTATGGAAAGGTACAGGGTAATTCTTGAAGATAGGTATGAAGAGGAAGCAAAAGCAAATTTTGATGCTTGGCATGAAACACCCGAGTTGAAGTCTCCGTCACCTTTTGAGAAACAATTGGCACTAGTGTACACTCGTGAAGTTTTTAAAAACTTTCAAGTTGAGGTTTTAGGAGCAGCTGCTTGTCATCTTAAGAAAGAAAGTGAAGACAACACAACCACAACGTACAGTGTAAAAGACATTGAAGATGAACAGAATTATATAGTGGAGTGGAACGAATCAAAGTCCGACATATGTTGTTTGTGCCATTCATTTGAGTATAAAGGTTATCTCTGCAGACATGCTATTGTTGTTCTCCAAATGTCTGGTATTTTCACCATCCCTACCAAATATATATTGCAGCGGTGGACAAATACTGCTATGAGCAGGCATGCCATTGGCGAAAAATTGGATGAGGTGCAATCTAAGGTGCGTCGTTACAATGATTTATGTCGACGAGCCATAATATTGGGTGAAGAAGGGTCACTATCTCAAGAGAGTTATGATGTAGCATTATGTGCCATAAAAGAAGCTTTGAAGCAATGCACAAGTTTAAACACCTCTGTTGAGAACAATGCAAAACCTAATGACTCAGCAATACATGGTGTTTGTAGTCTTGAAGAAGAGAATCTGTGCAGTATTCAATCTGATGACAAGTTGTTTGGTCCTAAAGTGAGTACTGCTAACAAGACTTCTAGGAGAGCTAGGACTGGGAAGGCTGTGGCAAGAAATGACCAAGGAAAGGTATCTTGGTGGCTTATAATGTCATTTATTATCTTCTTTTTTTCATTGAAAAATAGTTTAGATGCATGAATGAAAAGTGAAAGAACATTACTGAACACTAAAGTTTTGCATACAGTTACCTCAGCTGGAAGGGACAAGAGTTGCAACGCAAGACAACTTTCACCAAATGGTATGTCATGCTCCCTCCCATCTTAGAACTATCTTGTTAATGGAAATTTTCTTTCTTTTCTGGTTTGAGTTTGATGGTAAGTTCTGTACAAGTATTTTGACTTTGTAGATGGGACCAGGATGAGTTAGAGCTTTTGATCTTAATTGATGGGTTATTGTATTTTTGAAAAATCCCATATTTTGGTGACTAGTCGCATTTTCTATTTTGGAAAATAAAATTGAGGTTGGTTTGCAAGTTGAGCATTGAAGTATCAGCATTAACAGATATTGTTCCTTCCTTGTGGCAGCAAGTCTCTTCTGACACAAGGCCGCCCATGCTGATGCAGTTACATAATGTGGTGCCGACGCAGTTGCATAATATGGTGCCATCAATGTTTCAAAATGTTGCACCGGCACAGTTCCATAATGTGGCTTCTTCGACACCTGTGCAGGAGAATCGTCTCCCTCAATAACTAAGACTTTACGTTCTCCTATGAAGAATGAGTGTTGTTTACTTATCCATGTACAGTAGAGAGTAGAGACGAATTGCTTAAGATAAGGACTGTAGGTCTCAGCACTCCACAATTTTACAGGTGCGTGCTATTGGTTGTCTAGAAACACTCTGAAGTATGCAAGATGATGATAATGTATATGTTGTGCATTTGGATTTCAATTTGGTTATGATTGAGAAAGAGAGAATAATAGAAAAAGACGGAGAATTGTTGTAAGTAGTTGATATTTTGTCTCATTTTCTGTGGGGAATGATTCTGGTGAGAGTAAAAGATGGAATCAGATTCTAGCGTCCGTCCATTTTGCATCTCAAAAAGTGCACGCAGTGTTGAGGAGGTCGAGGATTGACAGTGTAACATCACTTGTCAAATGTCAAGTGGCCGCATCTAAGCATCCAATTCCGCTCCCCTCGTTGATTTTATACGTAATATAAAATCAGGTCGACCGACCCGTCCAACGTCAGGAAAAAAAAAATAAGAGAGAGAGAGAGGACGGACGAGGTTTTGAACTTTTGAGACTAAGCGGGTCCCACCACCGAACCGAAAAGATCGCAGGGGCCTATCTCTACTATTATAAAAGGAAAGGAGTGTTGAGGAGTAGCGTCATTATCTGAGATCTCATCGCTCGCAAATTTCTGTGTGTTGTTGTTAGAGAGCAGAAGCAATGGCGAACCCGGACTCCACTCATGGCCAACGCCACCGCATCGGCTACGCGTTCCCTCCGAAGAAAGAGCAGAGCTTCATCCAACCGTCCCTGATCCGGCACGCCGATCAAAACGGCATCGATCTGGTCCCAATCGATTCCAACAAGGCCTTGACCCAACAGGGCCCCTTCGACTGCATCATCCACAAGCTGTACGACGATCCATGGAATCAACAATTGAAGGACTACTCGTCTCTCTATCCTCGCACCGTCATACTTGACCCGCCCGAATCCATCGCCCGCCTCCACAACCGGGTCTCCATGCTCGACGTCATCAACGCCGCCTTCAAAGCCCCTAGAGCCGAGAAAGTCGCGGTTCCTAAGCAGGTGTTGGTCCACGACTCGGCCGAGTTGCAATCATCCGATTTGGAATTGAAGTTTCCGGTGATTGCAAAGCCTTTGCTGGCCAATGGTAGCGCCAAATCGCACCAAATGTCCATGGTTTTCGGCACGGAGGGGTTGAAGAAGCTGGAGACCCCCATTTTGCTGCAGGAGTTTGTGAACCACGGCGGGGTCATCTTCAAGGTTTATGTGATCGGGGATTACGTGGAGTGCGTCAAGCGTAGATCGCTGCCCAATATTTCCGAGGAGCAGCGGACAGAATTGGCAGGGGTTGTGGTGCCTTTCTCGCAGATATCCAATTCGGCCGAGGATGAAGTTAATATTGAGGGCATTGAGATGCCGCCTTCCGAGTTTGTGGAGGAGCTGGCCAGGGGGATAAGCCTCGGCCTCAAACTCAATTTCTTCAACTTCGATGTCATCAGGGATTTCAATGACAAGCATAGCTATTTTGTTATTGACATCAATTACTTTCCTGGCTATGCCAAATTGCACAACTTCGAGCACCTCTTGACCGACTTTTTCTTGGCTATATTAAAGAAGAAGAAGAAGCAGCTAAGCCACAATGAGTAGATCGTGGATCCTGGGTTTCAAGGCAAGGCATCCCTTTTGCTGCTGGGTTTCATTTTGCAATTTAGCCACATATATGTCAGTTCTAAGTTGTAACATGCCAATAACTAATAATGCCTGCTACTTTCGAATTTCACATCTCTTCTCTTCTCTTCTCTTCTCTTCTCTTCTCTTCTCAAGGCAACTCAGTTAAGTTTTTTTCTTTTTTGTTGACACTGGAGTGTCTCGAGGTCTTGAGTTCAATTAGAAAGAAACATGAAGCCGTGATGGCTTTCATAGACCTTCAACTGGACAACTTGATCAATTCGATTGTTGACCCAGTGATTTCAAACCCAAAAAAAACAAACAGTTGATCCAGTGATTGACTTGTAGAAAAAAAAAAAAATTCAAACGAGAAGCCCACTAATTTTTCCAGCCCAAACAAAAGCCCACTTATTTTTAGAGCCCATAGAAAAGCCCACTTATTTTAAAGCCCAAATTTGCAGCCGAAAAGAAGCCCATTTAATTTCCAGCCCAAAAAATCCCTTTATTTTCCAGCCCAAAAAGAAGCCCACTAATTTTTCCAGCCCAAAGAAAAGCCCACTTATTTTTCCAGCCCAAACCTGCAGCCAAAAAAGAAGCCCATTTATTTTCCAGCCCAAAAAGAAGCCCACTTGTTTTTTCATAGCAAAGAAAAGCCCACTAATTTTTTCAGTCCAAAGAGAGGCCCACTTATTTTTCTATACGAAAAAGAAGCCCATATATTTTTCAAGGCCACAGAACTCGTATCACATAAAGCTATATACATATATATATATATAGGCTTAATAGCCAAAATGCCCCCTAAATTTGGCCATAATTGTCAATTTACACCCCAAACTTGTAATTGAGGAAATCAACCCCCTGAACTTGGTAAAAATTGTCAATTTACACCCCCTCCGTCAAATCTAACGTTTTCCATCCAAATGAGGGGCAATATGGTCTTTTTACCATTTGTTATAATTATATCTATATTACATATATGTGTTTTGTTCAAAAAAAAATTATATCTATATGTGAATTATATGATACATACGTACAAGATAATTGATAATATTTTTATACATTTATTGATTATTTATTTTTAATATATTTATATAATTAATAAATATTATTAAATATCATATATAATTTAAATGTTGTTGTTATTAACACACTTTAAATTGTTATTAACACATATTTTTGCTTTTTTAAAATTTATTTTTATTATATTAATAATTTATAAAGTTCTTACATTGTTTAGAAAATTTGTTTTTAAAAATTCAAAGATGTGTTAATAATAATTTGGGGTGTGTTAATAACAATTCTCAATTTAAAAAATCTTAATAAAATTATATTTTGAATATTTAATTAATATATAATAAAAAGTTAAATAAAAAAATAATTTTTAAAAATATATTAAATCAAATATTTAAAAAAATTTATTTAAAAAAATATTTGTAAAAAGACCATATTGCCCCTCACATGTATGTCACATGTCACCAATTTGGATGAAAAATGTTAAAATTGACGGAGATGGTGCAAATTGGCAATTTTTACCAAGTTTAGGGTGTCAATTTCCTCAATTACAAGTTTAGGGTGTAAACTGACAATTATGACCAAGTTTGGGGGCATTTTGGCTATTAAGCCATATATATATATATATATATATATATATATATATATATATATATATATATATATACTTCAGTTGGGAAGAAAACCAAAGAGAGTCTGAACCTCCCATCCTCAAAATCATGGGAAAGAGAACACCACGTCCAGAAGAAGAGAATAAGCCGAGGGACGTATTAGCATTTAGCAAGAAAGAGAAGGGATGTGAGTTTCTGCAAGAGGCGCAAGACTCTGTTCAGTAAGGCTTCAAAGCTGTGCATCGAGCCCGACGCACGAATTGCCGTTCTTGTGTTGTCTCCGGCAGGTAAACCTTATGCATTCGGACACTCTTCGGTTCACGCGGTTCTAAATCACTACTTCAGTGTTCAACAAGAACAACCAACGACTTCCGTGGTCAAGTATGAGGAACACATTATGGTGGAGTGTATGAAGGAAGGGATTGAGAACGAGGTGAGAGCATGTCAAACGGCACAAGACATTGCGTCGTTGAGACAACTTTCTAAGAAAACCAATGAGAGATTGAAGAATTCATCGAGTTCGGAGTATGTCTTCAAAGCAATGTCTGAAGAAGATCATATCGGTTCTGAGAGTCGTTACTTGTCCGGGAGAAGTTCGGGTTCACACATGGTGTCCCCAAACTTCATGTTTAAGCCTCCTTGTCCCTTACCTAATTTTTCGACACATGCCCCTTCCCTTATTAACGGCGGTCCAAGTAGCGGTTATGTTCTTGACTATGGTAACAACTACAGACCTTCGTGGGGCGGTAAAGAATATGTAGAGAATATAATGCCTAGCTACTTGTCCCAGAGTTCGGGTTCCAACATGTTATCCCCGAATTTCTTCAATAACTCTCCCTATCCCTTGCCTAATATTTCGACACATGTCCCCTCACTAGACAGCTGCCATCTAAGTAGTCCTGATGATCATGTATATGGTACCAACATCAACTGTGGGGAGGGATCTTATGAAGTTTTGGGGAATATAGGGCTAGGCCATGATGATCCTGATAATGACAATTCTTATTTATGGGCCTCGGATCAGTTCGAGTTCAAATCCACTGTCTCCAGGTTCCTTATTTCCTAACTGTTCCTGATCACCGGCTAATATTTCTAGTGATGATAATTATGATCATGATGATGATGGTTTAAGATTAGATGTTCCATCACCTAGCTAGAGCTGGAGCTATGGTTTGTCCTTCTACAAATGGGGCCTTCTTCGACAAGCTAATAGGATCATGATGGATCATCGGACTCACTGACTCAGTACAGCACAACATCAAGTAATGGACACTGCAACTACTTCGATCGACACGATAATCGGGTCATCATCGATCAGACTCGGCACAATATCAATCACTACTTAATTGGAGGACATAATCATAATCCATATCGATCGGTCCAAATGACAACACCTGTTGTTAGAAATAATTAACTAGAGTAACCGGCCAACTACACTGTTGCGTGGAATTTTCCCTTTCTTGTTGTCCCTTTCTTTTGTTTTAGTGTAAACTATATATAAAACTATATATAAAACCATATATAAACGCATAAGATCGAAGATCGAAGAGGAGCTCCATATCTCAAGAATGAAAAATATCATAGTACGCCTGGAGCAGCCATGATACAAGAGACGAATATGCAATTTTTTGGAGGGAGGTAGGATTCAACGTAGGTTATAATAATGAGTTGATATGTTTTTTTGTTTTAAATATATATTAATATCTATGTTGAAATTACACAAACACCTCCATGCATATTCTACGTTTCAATAATCTATATCTATATTATATATTAAGAGAATCTATATTGTCAACCATAACTGTTTTTTTTTACTTTAATACCCTTTAAAAATTAAATAATCATATATTTATTTTAATCATGAAGGATAACAAGGCAAAAACACAAATAATTAATAAAAAAATAAATAAAAATCACTTTCAAAAACTACCTATAACTACTCACTCTCACACTTCTAACTTCCACATCATAAAAAATAAAAATAAAAAATTCAATTTATTTCTCCATAAAACTTCAGACTCCACATTTGCGACACAGTTTTTTTTTTTTAAATAAATACACACACATAGTGTGTGGTTTTCTTATATATTATGTATGGTCGTGGAATTTGCGTATGAAAGTTCCTTATACTTTTTGGGTAATTATATAATGCATGGCCTTGGAGCCACATACATGATATGAATTATTATAAACAAATTGAACCTTAATTCTTCATATATAAGATTCTCCGACGTCTGATGCAGGCCAGTAACTAATTTCGTGAAAGTGCATGCATGTTTTCCACGAAGACACATGGTATTGTATATGTTAAATATAGTTTTTTTGTTTATAGAAAGTTTAATGAAATTCTTTAATTAATAACAAGCTAAGAAACCTGAATCCTACCTAGGTCAATCTCTTGGGGATTGGATTAATTAATCACCAATTGAATTATGAACCCTAGCCTACTCCTTGGTGAGACTGGATTAACATCTCTTTCTCGTAAACGAAACCTTAATTTCCAGCTTATGTTGGAGAATTTCTTCATTTTTTTGGAAATGAACACAATTGAGGTACCAAAGTGATAGTTTTCAAACTTGAGATATCAAAGTATCGATCATCCTTTAAGTTGAAGTAGTGTTTGTGATTTTTTCCCCCATTTATTTGTTTGTTTTGGAATAATTAGCCAAAAAAATATGTATCTAATACATCTGAGCCCCAAAATGATGGAATGGCTATGAATACCCCATGATTAATAATTTCATTTAAATGCATAAACGAAATTGAATTAAAGGATAATGTGACACGTTGGCCGAAAAGGAGAAGGATAACGTGACATGAGTTGCACAGGAACCGCTCTCTCACAGTCACAGAATACGCGAACTATTTCTTTGGTCTAGTTTCTTTTTCTTTTTCTTCTCTCTCTATCTTTTCACTTTCTCCATCGATCCGCATCCTCTCTGTGACCTCACTCTCTAAATCTGAATCGGACCTCCATCGTCGGTCTCCGTCATCCTTCTCTCCCACCCTCTCATATTTATCCTGCTTCATATATTGCTTCTTAAAGCCAATCCCGGCCCAAAATCCCTAATACCCAAAACACAAACCCTAACACCTCAGCCCCACATACCTAAACCAAATTTGAGCAAATTCTCAGAACCTCTCTCTCTTTCTTTCTCGAAGCAAAAGAAAAAATGAAGAAGTTGGCGGTGATCAGCAGGCATGGCGTCGCCGTCGTCTGAGCAACCACATCAGAGTCAGGAATCGCAGCAGCCACCACCAGTCAGTGAAAGACTGTGTTCACAATACCAAGCTCATTCAATTCTTGGGACGCACCGCGCCTATTGTCATCCAGAACGACAATGGTCCCTGCCCTCTCCTCGCCATCTGTAATTCATCTCTCTCTCTCTCACTTAGGGTTTCGATTTCTAATTTAGATTGTTTGATTGACCAGAAAGAAAATAAGCAAGGGATTGGAATCTCGAGTGGTTTTGATTCCGAGTAGGAGTTACAGGTGTTTCTGATCAAGTTGGAAAATTTGGATTCAAAATTTGACTTCTTTATGTTATTTTTCACAGCTTTCTTGGATATCAAACATGAAAGGAAATTTGAATTCTTATATTCTTTTTTATCTTTGTAGTCTAATTTTGCTACTGAAATGGATAGTTGATCGCTGCAAAAACATTGCTTAATCTTGTTTTTCTTTCAATTCTAGATTGAAATTTTGTTTTTCAAATCGCCGAGCTGAGCATATCGATAGTTTTGCTTAATTTTGCTGTTGAAATAGATTCGATTTCTTATCGATAGTTTTTTTTTTTTTTTGCTTTTTGATTTATGTTTGCAGTATATTTTTGGTAAATTGGAGTTAATGTTGGTTATATTTTAGTTTTGGATTTTGATTTTGTCTAGGAATTCAATGGGTAGCAGGCTCAGACAAAATTTGCAGGTTGCAGAGGTTTGTTTCCTCTATTTTGTTTTCCTGGTTTTGTCATTTTGTATGTTGTACACGAACCACATTAAGAATGCTTTCATATATGATTTGTACTAAACGCTTTAAGAATTACATGTATAAGTTTGCCTAAGGACACATTAGAAACTTTATTAGTGGATTCACTGAACTCTTTAGTCCAAACAATATTTTGATGTAAGCTCATAGAATCTAAGTCTATTTTTGATGATGTTGTTCCCTGTTATTTGTATATGAAAGGTTATCTGGCCTCTACCAGTATATTATTATTGCATTTGCTGCTTGCTTTTCGATCAGATGGTGAGGGGAATTGGTACAATAAAACTACAGCCAAACAAAGCATTTATTATGCGTTTAGCTTTTGTTTGTTTGTAGAGAAAATGCAGGCTTATTATATTTTTAGCGTATTATGCATATATGATGATGAAGGACTCACAAGTTATGAACTAACCTAGGAACTTGGTTTACTTTTCAGATTCGTTGGTTATTACCTGTAGCTGTTATCCACCTGAACATGCACGACATTTAGTCATATAAGTGGGCTAAAAAGAGGTCAGGTCAAGCATTTACATATGAGCTTTTACATCTAAGTGGGTTTAATGTTGCAGTCTCTAATCTAATTTGGCTATTCAGTTCTCTTTACTTCTCCTTTAGTGTGTCATAATGCATTTTTCTTGATAGCTTACCCAGGATTCCTGGGTTTAATGAAAAGTTTAAGATAAAGTAAAAGTTGACAGGTTGAAACAATAATATTAGTGATTCATACTTTACATGTTTTGGTTGCTTGTTACCACAATTTTAAGAAAAAGTATCTATACGTCTGAGATAGGATAAATACTTGTAAGTTACCAAAACTCTCTCAATTTGATGTAGGCTTATTGTAGGTTGTATTGATTTAATAGTGGCATTCACATAAGAACTCTTCATATATTTGCATTTCTCCTTTGCTCCCACTTTATGAGTTTGCCTTAGCACATTTCAAGGTACTTTAACATTGAGTCATCAGTTTATCATATATGTGTATGCAATGTAGTATTTGTTCAGTTTGGCTTTGCTGAAAATGTGGTTACATCTGAATAAGAGTCTAATATGTTATCACCCATCTCATACATCAGTGAAATAAATGTCCATATCTTCATCTGGCTTCCTAAATGTGCAACTTTATCAGGTCAATTTTAGCATAATATGGTTTGTTATAGTGCCTAACTTTCTCTGCATCAACTATAATATCTATAGACCTGAATTAATTATGATTATATGTTTAACTTGATCATGTCAAGATATTTCATAGTTGATGATTGCCTATATATGATTGCAGGCGATTCAAATCTAAAATGACTGCATATTCAGAGTATAATTGCAAGAGTGGGAGGAGAACTAGCTTTATATGAAGCTGGCAATAGATTGGCACACGAATGCAGGTCAAAGAAAACTAAATAAGAAAAATATATGGTGAAACTTATACTTTGGTTCAGTTTTAGTTACTCTATGTAAATTATTGTTCTTAATATTTTCCAAGCAATTATTTCCCATTCCTTGGTCTGCTATTTTATTTGTTTTTATTGGGGTTTAGTTTCTCCCCTGTTTCACTCCCTCTTGTTTTTTTTTCTTTCTAATTCAGGTGCTTCAACTCTTTGGTTTCAAGTAGTGAAAGGATGGTTACAGCTTCATGAGGAGTAAGTGGTGGTCTAGTGATTTTAATGTTATTTTTTCTGACTACTCATATCACATGCAAGTTGTTTAACTTGTAAATAATCAATATCTCCCCTTCCGATTACAGCTCTTTGTTGTTTGTTTTTCTTTTCCATTGTAAATTTATGTGTATCCAATTTTGTTCAAATTCTGTGGCTTATTGTGAACCATGTTTGTTTGTTTTTAGGATCCAACACGAGGAGGGATTGACGCATCTTGAAACATATCTTCTTTACTATTTGTTAATTATTATGGCCCTGGATTGTATAACTATTCTATTATTATTTTTTTCATTTTTTTTTTCTAGTTAGATGATAAATCATCATACTGAATTCAAAAATAAGCTGCGAAATAGAACCGAGTAAATATGGTTTTAAAAACCAAAATAAGGACATGTTCAATCGAAATAACTATCATATAAAGGCGGCCCAAAATTTGAAAATTTAGCCCTTTAATGACTAAACTGCAAGTCTGCAAAAAACTGTTTGGCCCATTAAAGGCCCTAAAACTTCTTCCCAAGACAAGTACTGTGGGAGTACATAAATGACGGAGAAAATGAGTTCCTAGAATCTTGGAGCAGCGGAAATGTTTGGGCCTGAATTCCAAAATTATATTTTTTCAGAAAATATAATCTAGGCCGATTTTTAATGGGCTTCGAACCCAAGTCTTCGTTAACGGGCCTAGTTTTCTGTCAATGGGCCCAAGTCATCCGCTAATGGCCCGAGATTTTTGTCAATGGGCCCAAGTCTTCCGTTAATGGGCCCAATTCTCTATCAATGGGCCGTCTTCGGTTAATGGGCCCTAGACTTTCGGTTAATGGGCCGTTTTCTGTCAATCGGCCCAAGTCATCAGTTAATGGGCCGAATATTCTGTCAATGGGCCGAAGTCATCCGCTAATGGGCCGAATAATTTGTCAATGGGCCCATATCTTCGGTTAATGGGCCGAATATTCTGTCAAATGGGCCAAAGTCTTCGGTTAATGGGCCGAATTTTCTGTCAGTAGGCCCAAGTCTACGTTTAATGGGCCGATTTTCTGACAAATGGGCCCAAGTCTTCCGTTAATGGGCCGAAGTTTCTGTGAATGGGCCCAAGTCTTTGGTTCATGGGCCGAATATTCTGTGAATGAGCCCAAGTCATCTGTTAATGGGCCGAATTTTCTGTCACTGGGCCCAAGTCATCCGTTAATGGGCTGAATTTTCTGACAATGGGCCCAAGTATTCTTTAATGGGCGGAATTTTCTGTCAACATGCCCAAGTCATCGGTTAATGGGCCAAATATTCGGTCAAATGGGCCCACGTTTTCCGTTAATGGGCCGAATTTTCTATCAATGGGCCCAAGTCTTCGGTTAATGGGCCGATTTTCTGACAATTGGGCCCAAGTCATCCGCTAATGGGTCGATTTATCTGTAAATGGGCCCAAGTCTTCGGTTAATGGGCCGCCTAATCTGTCACGTGGGCCCAAGTGTTCCGTTGTTAATGGGCCGAATTTTCTATCAACGGGCCCAAGTCTTCGGTTAATGGGTTCGATTTTCTGTCAAATGGGCCCAAGTCTTTCGTTAATGGGCCGAATTTTCTGTCAATGGGACCATGTCTTCTTTAATGGGCCGCATATTCTGTCAAATGGGCCCAGTTACAAAAAATGGTCCCAATTCATCTGTTCATGGGCCGAATTTTTTGTCAAATGGGTCCAAGTCTTCTTTAATGGGCCAAATTTTCTGTCAAAGGGCCCAAGTTTTCCGTTAATGGGCAGAATTTTCTGTAAATGGGCCCAAGTCATCTGTTCATGGGCCGAAATTTTTATCAATGGGACCAATTCATCTGTTAATGGGCCAAATTTTTTTGTCAATGGGCCCAAGTATTCGGTTAAAGGGCCGAATTTTCAGTCAATGAGCCGAGTTTTTTCTTAATGGGAAAATTTTTAGTGACAAATGGGCCGATGTATTCTATTTATGGGCCGAATTTTCTGTTAATGAGCCGAGTGTGTATCAAATGGGCCCAAGTCTTCTGATAATGGGAAAAATATTGTCAGATGGGCCCAAATAATCTGTTAATGGGCCGAATTTTCGAAAATATTAAACTAGGACGACTTTTGTATTAGGCCGTAAAGTTACGATTTTACAAGTGATTGGGCCTGAGATTCAAAGATTGGGCTAAAGTCAAGATTTTGCAAGAAATTGGGCCTGGAGTCATGATTCAAGACACCAATTACGCCAGAGTTTGGGCATTGAGTAACGACTTTGTTCGAGTTTGGGCCCAACGATTTTTCTAGTTTGGGCCTTAGTCATGATTCAAAGTGGGCCTCCAGTTACAATTTTGCCAGAGTTTGGGCCTTACGATTTGGGCCTTTAGTCATCAATTACCTTGTCTCCACTCCTCCCACTTGTTGGAAAATATTTGGCTACTTCGCGTACTGCTGCCTCTGCCATATAAATGGAGACGTCAATATTGAGAATTCTGGGAGTGTTTAATTAGTAATTGATCGCGTTATTAAGAGAAATAATTATTACACATATATACCTCATTGGACATGAAAGCACGATCTGGATCATCAACGATCGGTGAAAGGGTGCCGTCATAGTCTTCGCTTTTGCAACTTTCATCAGCCGATCAAATGAGCCTAGTGCAGAAGGGTGCTCCACCTAATTAAATTCATATCTAATAAAAAGACTAATTAAAATAAAACATAATAAATAGCATAGCATGGATGTATGGTATAATGCAGAGCCAAGTCCAAATTTCCAATACAAGAATATGAACCACTAAACTTGGGCTATTTTTTCTTCTTTTCTATTATAAAGGCAGGGCAAGGAAATTGGACATACCACCCATGAACTATAAGCTAAATCTGATGAGGGGATAGGTGGATTAATTAACAATGGTAGAAATATCATGCAGGTTTGAGGCTATTGATGCTAAGGAAAGATCACCACTGTTCTCGTCGTTCTTTACTACTTTTGTACTGATAGGTTGCACCTTTTGCTTATCAGATGTTGATCATCTCTGGAATCCCATTTCCTGGTTCAGCTTCATGGTCGTCAATCTATTATCACACAAATCAAAACAACAAATACCACATGTACAATCAGTAATGAAGTATATATATATATATATATATATATATATATATATATAAGTTCATGTGATAGAATTTAAATAAGAATGGTCATTTTCACACGTAAAGCGAAAAAGGTGCTTTCGACCTAAAATGTATTGTTAATTAATTAGCTAGACTATATATATTCAACCAGAAAGAAAATAACAATTATAACGACAATTAGCTAGGGGTGCACCTTCAGTGCCCGGGGCAGAAGGGTGCTCGGGCAGAAGGATACATTTACAGGGGGGTGGGGTGGGGCAGAGGATGCATTCAAGGGCTTAGGAGCATGCCACGTGCCCAAGCATGGCATGCTCCGTTTATGGAAGAATTTCCCATATAACAGGTGTTGCAAGTTATTTCAGAGTGGTAGCTCATGATGATGAGGATATCACAAACACAAATATAATTTAGAAAATGTCCTTTTCCTACAGAACATCATTTTCTCTATTTGAAGAGGTAACGTTCTTTTCGAGATAGAACATCTTTTCACACCGAAAGTTTGACACAAGAACTAGGTTAGCAATAACAAAACAAAAACAAGGGGGGCCAAATGATTAGTGGCCGGATTAGTTAATTGGATTTGGAGACTAGACATTACATGTAAAATCTATAAGGGTTTCTGTCTCGCAAGGGAGTCATCAATCAAAGCTGATTCAGAATGATATAGACAGATCACCAGGAAACAAACCCTACATCAAACTCAATGTACAATGTATAGATCGTTGGCTCTTTTGGCATTACCCTAACTACTATCTAGCCTCATTCCAACTGATCATCTACAACTTAATAATTTTTAATCAACATAAAATAGTATATCTCGCATTTAATAAATAAGGCACTGATTAGTGCAGAACTGAAATATGTAAAGCTAGTCCTCAGTGGGGCTTATCATGAGAATAACAGTGTGAATGCCACGTACATACAGACATAGTCTACAAAATCAAATATATATTCAAGAGGGTAGCAATCATTCTGTTGGAAAATAGGAAGATAATCAATTAAAGTTGGAATTCGAAAATAATCAATTTAAATTTTCAATCTCTCTCATGCGAATTCCAGGATTGGATTTATACTCTAAAACAACAAGCAAAAGAAAACAAGAAATTCACTAGAAACGTCAGGAAACCCTAGATCCCAATCTCAATCTGATCCCTAGATCCCAATCTCAATCTGATAAAGAGCAAAACTAACTGATTAATCCACACAATCAGAAACCCTAGGGTTTCAACAATTGCAAACCTAACTAAACTCCACATTCGTACTTAAATTTTCAATCTCTATGGCACAAGCACTCACAGACGACAAGTAAAAAGGAACAGAAAAATATGAACGATCGCAGAGGCCGGGTTAAAAAGAAAATTACATACGAGTGTTTCGGTGGGGATCATAGGAGACGTCATCGATCCATCGGGGACAAGGTGACTCTGGAACAAAGGGATTCTGCAATTCGTTCACTCTCACAGTGGCATTGATGACGATATCTTCGGCTCGACCTCTGTGAAATTAGGGATGTGAAATTAGGATGAGAATTGAGAAGAGAGGAAATTAAGATGTGAAATTAGGTTTTTAAGAAAGGTCGCGACCTCTGTGAGAGTCAGAGAGCGGATCCTGTGCAACTCATGTGCACGTTATCCTTCTCCTTTTCGGCTAACGTGTCCTTTAATCTAAATTCTCTTATGCATTTAAATGAAATTATTGGGTTATTCGTAGCCATTCGATCATTTGTGTGGCTCAGATTTATTAGATATACTTTTCAACTCTAAAATTCAAAACTAACAAATATTAAAGAAGCATTCGATCAATAATTTTTTGAGCCAATTATCAATAAAGTCATTTCTATATATAGTCTATATTCTTCAACATACCACCTTAATTATATTATTTTTCCACATAAGGCCACATAGAAGAAATTGGTCTGTGTATTTGAGATTAAAAATTTAGCAAATTTACGATGGATGGACATTGTCTCTCATTGACTCAAAACCCAAAACCTATTTATTTTTGGGTAAAATCTCCAAATGGTACCCCAACTATCACGAAATGCACTTTTTGGTACCCACAAATGCTTAGGGAGTCTGGTGGTACCCAAACTATGTCTTCGTTAGCCTTATTAGTACTTCCGTCCAATTTTTCGTTACAAAAAAAAATTATTAAGTCAGGCCAAAAACACAAAGAGTGAATGATTTTACCAAAGTGTCCATGACAAAAAAAAAAGTAAAATGTTTTTGGTCTAACTTGATGAATTTTTTTTTTTGTAACGGAAAATTGAACGGATGTACCATTTGGGGCTAACAGAGTGATAGTTTGGGTACCATTAGACTCCCTAAGCATTTGTGGGTACCAAAAAGTGCATTTCGTGATAGTTTGGGTACCAAATAAGGGTTTTACTCTTTATTTTTCAGCCCAAAAAGAAGGCCACTTATTTTTCCAGCCCAAAGACAAGCCCAATTATTTTTCCAGCCCAAAGAGAAGCCCACTTATTTTTCGAGCTCAAAATAAAAGCTTAAAAAGAAAATGACCTTCTCCTTATGAGATCCAAGTCTCACATTCTGAAGCCCCATGTTTTCAGACGAATCAAATACCATCCCCTCCAAATCTCCGATGAGATCGCCAGAGATGGACGCCGGAATATGGAACAACTTAGCCTCTCCTTGAGTGTATTCTCTCAAAACAGTGATGGGTCGCATCCAAAGATCAAACGATAACAGACGACTCGTTAGCACTCCACCCATTATCTCTTGATTCATCAATAAATTTCCTTTCAATCAAAAAGAAAGTAACAAATGCTTTGTAAATGAAACTGTATCTTAATTAATTGTAGGAATACATTGTAACGCCACCATTATAAATATATATATTACATGCTTGGTATATGTACATATAATTTCTTATATACACTAAAATTTGCAATTAATGGATGATGCCGTCTTATGCAAGCTAGCTAGATTGACCATATCTGCGAAGATGCTAAGCTGCAAATGAAAACAGAAAATCTAATTAGGAAAAAAAATTAATTATTAATTTTGAGAGGAAGATCCGAACGTATACATATAAGATGGAGGGAGAAGGACAATTAGAAATCAGATCAAGCTGGCTAGCTAGGAGCAGTAATTAAGGGTATATATGTAGTAGCTAGCTAGCACTCACTCGATCTATATCATATCCATGATGTGTCGTTTCCAGTAAGACTGATCATTAGTTGCTTCCTGATGATCATCATCCATACTTCCTGCTATAAGATCATTAGCAGTATCATGAGTACTAGTGACGACGTAGGGCGAGGTGGCTGCTGAAATCAAAACAGGCAACTGATGATGATGATGACCACCCTGCTGATCATGATATAATTCATACTGCAGCTTATGATCATCATCAGTACTGGAAGGAGCTTTCATATTTGCAATGGCAAACTTGGAAGAGTATTCATCACGATGATCGTAATGACTAGTAGTAGTAGTATTGCCGAGAGAAGTAGCTTGGGGACAATTAGAATGACGATTGATCATGGTTAAATCAGCATAATCATATCCAACTCCATGGCCATGGTGATATACTAGCTGGTGGTCCGGAACTGAGGTGCTGCTGGATGGTGATGATCCTAAAAGATAATTATAATAATTAGCTACTGCAGCCTCCATCTCCATCCCTAATATATATGGATAATGATCATATGAATTAGTTGTAGGAGGAGTAGTAGTAGTGCTGTTGCTAATTACAAGTCCTTGACCTCGTAGTATTTCGGCAACTATTTGTGTGGCGTGGACCGAGTTCAAGTACTGAAGGAGCGCCCAATCCCATGGACTAGTATTGTTACTCATCAAGTAATTGTAAGTAGCAGCAAGCAATTGCGGTGGCAAAGTAGAAGAAGTAGCTGTGGTGGAGATATGATGATTATGAGGTGTAGTAATTGGGGTGTGGGTGACAGGGTCGATTCCCATTTGGAGCAGCTTCTTCTTTAAATGGGTATTCCACAAGTTCTTGATTTCGTTATCAGTCCTTCCCGGAAGATTGCTTGCTATGGCCGACCATCTGCAATCCATCGATCAATATTTCAATTCAAATAATATATGAACTTAATTGCGCGCATGAATGTATAATGAATAATCGATCATGTACGTACTTAAACAAGACTAATAATTAATTAATTAATTACTTGTTTCCGACAAGTTCATGGAGATTGATGATGGTTTGCTCTTCTTGGTGGGACAAGTTTCCCCTCTTGATATCAGGCCGGAGATAGTTGGTCCATCGTAGCCTGCAACTCTTTCCGCACCTCTTCAAACCTGCAAGCTTTGGCACTTGTCTCCAACTAATTCCGCCGCGACCACCGCCACCACCACCGTACCTCTCCATGTACTTCACCAGCTTTTCATTTTCTTCTTCTGTCCACGGCCCTTTCTTTAACCCATTTTCATCACAACATGCTGATCTTCCCATTCGATCTAGTAAAGATATTCAAACCTTCAAGTTAAGTAGATGGTAATCGATCAGTTACATTAATTTGCATTAGCTAGATACCTACCATGCATATTTGCATATATACATACATGTGCATGGGTATAAGTAAACAGATAAGAACAAATTCATAATTAAAGGGCTACCAATCAGCAAACAAAAACTCAAACCTTTCAAGTTAAAAACGTACTTGAGATACAGTTAACCGAGCGAGGTTGGAAATATAACGGGCTGGAGAGTTTAATTTGTGCTAGTGCATGGATCAATATATATATTGTGTGTGTGTGTGTGTACGAACATATGTATATGTAATCTTGGTAGCTTAGCTAGCTTGCTTTTCATTGTTTTTTATTAATTTCGTTAAGTCTTCATTTGATAAGATATCTGCATGCATAGAATTTTGACATATTATATTGTAGGTTCATCATTACATTTGTTTACAGCAATATTCTTTAATTACTATTTCAAATCTATCCATTTTTAAACGTGGCTAATTAATTTCTTTTAGTAGTACAGTTAGATTAAAATTTTAGTTATTAGAAAGAAAGTCGATCGACTGCCTTAGACGTTATTAACAAGTCAAAAGTCAAAATTAAATTAGCATATATATCTTCCTGATAAATTAATCATAATATGAATGAGGTACGTATAGTATGTGGATTACTATTGCGGCACACTACGATATACTACCTTGTTTTAGACTAACCGTTAACCTTAATTTGACTAATCAAAAATATCGTTATCAGGATTAATACTTGTTATTTGGATTAACTAATGCGTGGAGTGTGGAATACATACCTTTTTTTTTAGCAATACATACCCAAAGGCATGCAATTTTGCATGTATACGTAGCTAGCTATTTATAAGAAAAATCACATGGTGGAGCTGTTAAGAAGAGATTAGAGTCTTAATTAATTACCTCAATCATTATCCATATTTACGAGTCACATCGCGGTTACTTTTACAAAAGCATCAAGGATTATTTTGATAATTGTCTGATCGTTTTTAGTAACAGATCGAAGTATAGTTCAAAGAAGAAGAAACTCGAAAGAATTCATATATATTAAAAAAAAAAAAGGAATTAAGAAGAGAAAGGGCATTTTTCTTACTGGATCATCTTAACTTTTCAGCAAGTAACTAACTAATAATATATATAACATGCATGGTAAGAATGTGCCGTAAACGCTAAGCCCTAGCTAGCTAGCTAGATAGCTAGGTTAAAAGGCTACTTACTAGTTTACAATTCCGGATCGAGGCGGCAGTAACCAAGTAACATTCAGGATAAGGTATCAAAATTCATCCCGGCAAGGTAAGCCCTCATTTTACTATATTAGCATCTCTAAGGGAGATAATTAATTCGTTGCGTGTTTATGCCTTAATTAGATGGAGATCTGGTCAATACCCACACTTAGCTAGTCGCGCTTTATCCTTAATTTATTCTGCTTAGATTTTATACTTTTGATCGATCAGATGATAACATTAGAGTAGCTAAAATGAGTTTTTAGTAATATTATAGCTATTTTGTATCAAAAAACAGCTCCAACAGAATACCTAAACTAAAGTTAAATTTAACTTTTTGTTAAACTAGTAGCTAAATATAGCTAGAAAATCTGAATAGCTAAACCAATACATATATTTCTCTTTCCTCTTTTCTCTTCTCTTTCTCCACGTGTCAATGTATTATTTGATGAAATTTTTTATATGACTACAAAATAGCTAGTGTTGTTGGAGTGAGATTGTTAAATTGCTAGCTAAATCTCATTTTTCTAGGTATTTTAACTTTAAAAATGGCTATCATTGTTGAAGATGCTCTTAGCTTTCAAGGTATTATTAAATACGTAATTAATTAAGACTTCAATATATATATATATATATATATATATATGTATATGTATGTATGTAGGGCTTATTTATTAGGATGTCTTTATTTTATAACTTATAAGGTGCTGAATTTTGATCTCAGTTGTCAGATCAGATCATTAAAACGGATCTGACGGTTAAGATCAAAATTCCGCACATTATAAAATAAGAACTTTCTTACTTGAGAATCATTATATATATATATATATATATATATATATATATATATATATATATATATATATATATATATATACGTGTGCACGCGGTGCGCCTTTATTTTAATCCCACGAGTTTGTGCCTAAACAGTATCATATATATATATATATATATATATATATATATATATATACAGGAGCAAGTTGCCGGATTAAATTTAATTGAAAAATACATCCATCTATAGAAAAAAGTTTTTTTTTTTATCGGGATCTATAGAAAAAAGTTAGTTAATATATACATGCATGTGACGGTAGTGATGATCGATGAGCATATATATATATATCTGTTTTTTCTGTTGGCCAAGTCGATCAATATATATAATTAAAACAGATATGATATATTGATATGATAGTAATGATACAAATATGCCAGCCGGCTCCTTTTAATCTGTACCTACTTATACAATATACATATATATATAATTACATAGACGTTGTCTAGCTAGTATTTACTAATTAGTATATTATGAGGGTATGATTAAGTGGCCTGTCACTGTAGGCAGTTGGTAGCTAAGATAGGCATCTTAACACATGTATTCCAGGCCGGACCTTAATTGTCCTTATTATTAAACCTAACTATTGCGCATTCAATAGTACTATACTACTATATATATATATCAAGCTTAATATATACGGATCGATCATTCCCTATTTCCTTTGCCTTGCCTTGGATCTCTCTCTCTCTCTCTCTCTCTCTCTCTCAATGGTTGTTAGTGGGCAAGTTTCGCATGAGTTAGAAGTTGAAGTGTCTGCAAGCCAAGCATGGAAGTTATATGGCACTCTTGCGCTCGCTAAGCTCATCGAACAAACTCTCACCGATGTCATTCACAAAATTGAAGTCGTACAAGGCGATGGAGAAGTTGGCACCATTCTCAAATTAACATTTGCACCAGGTACCTACCTACCTACCTACTTCGATATATTCTTATAATTAACCAATTTATACTGACCGGCCGGCCGGCATGGGTGTCCTTAACAATCTTAATTTTATTTCTATCTGCACTACTCTTCCCCAAATCTACAAGCAATTAATACGTACAACAGGTGGATCACTTTTTGATTGAGATTAATATATGGTTTCTTTCTTGTGCAAACTTAATTACAGTATGTCTGATGTCTCTACTATTTTGAGTGGTGACCAACAAAGGGCTGGCTGGCTTAATTATCAGAATTGTTTTTGTTTTGGTCTGAAGGGTTATCAGAATTGTGTGGTTCTCTGACCCAAAGACCAATTGTGGATGTGTCTGTTTGAGTTGGAACTAGTGGCCTAGTGGGTTCTGTTTGGATTTGCATAATTAAGTAGGCGGGGCATGTGAACACTACTGCTAGTCAGTAGTTGTATACGTATATGATTGGATGAGTTTGATTTGATTGAAATGGCATATATGGGCAGGGATAGCAGGGCCTGGATGGCAAAAGGAGAAGTTCACAGCCATAGATAACGAAAAGCGGGTGAAAGAAGTGGAGTTGATTGAAGGTGGATTTCTGGAGTCGGGATTTACTTTCTTCTTAGTTCGCTTCGAAATCATAGAGACGGCGACTCCTTGTTCCTCCTGCATTATCAAAACCTCCCTCGAGTATGAGCTCAAGGACGAGGCTGCTGCCAACGCCTCATTCGTCTCTATCGACTCCTTCGCAAATATTGCACAGATCGCAAAAAACCATCTCCTCAATAACAAACAATAGCTACCTAAATTCGATCGTTCATTCCAATGTACGCACGCACGCTGTTCTAGGCTCACTTCTATAGTGATCATCGATCCATTTCATCGATTATATATGTCTTCTTGCTTACCAATGCAATTAATTAATTAAAATAATACAGTACGCATGCTACTAGGCTACTAGCTATAGCCAAGACGTACGTATTCGATCGATCATATGCTTAATTACATGTGACTTAATTGTACGTATTGCAATACATACTCTTTTGCTCATATATCTTATATATATCTTATTATATATACTGTTTTTTTCATATATAGCCCATACATATATGAGTATGATCGATCAGTACAACTGTACGTATACATTAATTAAAGAACGTAGCAAGCTAGCTAGGGACTTATACATTGGAAACCCATATCTTGACATTCATAGATCGATAAAGAAGCCACATGGGGTTACTGTTGCTGGTCGGTTTGACAATCTAACTAAAGCCTTGTTTAACCAAAACAAATCTAATTAACTAAAGCCTAGCTACGTACTTAATTTTTGTATATAGCTAGCTAGCGTGATTAATTTCATACACATCTAGGACAGTTGTCTTATCTTTTATAGTTTTATTTTTAAAATGGAACAAAGCCGGCCACATTCATCAGCTATACGAAAGTTAATACAATCGATCAACAAACCCAAAATTATTACTACTGAATTATTCTAACTTAATTACTTTCCAAATGAACGTGCTTTTACCAATTGGGCTGGGCTAATCCCTAAAGCTTATTTTTGCTCTCAATCATTTTGCACGTACGTACATGCAAGGTTGATCGAGCTACATAGGGGTCCAGCATGACGACGTTCGTGGGTTCCACACCGCAGGGAGCAAGAACTTCATACCATTCAATCCATGAGCATTGAACGCCCCACCGGATTTCCGGTCCACCGCCACCTTCCCGGGATTCCCCGGGAACGACCCAGTTGCGAATATACCCTCGCAAACAGTGCTGGCCTCGAGCGGCCAGGTTTTGGGTCCGGGTTTGGAAAATCCGGTGTTGAATGGATTGGTGACGACAGCAGCCAAGCCGGCAGCAAAGTTGACTAGAATAGCATCGGCTCCGACTTTTCCGTTTGGTGGTTTGACGGTGATGCCGGGAGGGCCGTAGTCGGACTTTATGAAGGGCCAGGCACAAGCACCGGGGCACTCGGTTTCAGGGTTTCCAACGATGAGATAGGGGTGGTTATCGATGACTCCGTGGTCATAGCATTTTCCCCTGCAATGGGATGCCACGGAAACTTCCCTACCGGTGAATATGACGGCAAGGGTGTTAGGAGGCTTCCCGGCGGTGACCTTGTTGACCATCATCTTGATGTAGTCAATGGTGATCACTTTCCCCATGGAGTAATTGTTCTCGGTTATTTGACTCACAACTTTGACTTGGATTTTGGGCGGGGGATTGGATTTGGGGGAAGATATGGATTGGTAGCTCTCGACCATATTCCACCAGGACGATACCTGAGGCTGAAGGCCACCACCATTCAGGGACTGCAAGAAACCCCTGATGACATGCTTTTGTACGCGCCCAACTGCACCGTAGAATAGGAGTGAAAGGTCGAGATTGCCCTTCAGGAGTGGCCCGCCGTGGTAACTGAAGGCGGGAGGGGGTCTGGTAACGCCGCCCGAAACCAGGGGTGTGCTAGTAATTAAGATCAGGGTGAGGATGAGGCCAGCTGGGAGAGAAGATCTTGATCTTGAGGAGGATGAGGATGAGGCCATTTAATTGATCGATCGAATTTTTAGCTAGCTAGTTCCTTAATTGTTTTGTTCGATCATTATATATATATATAATTAAGCAGGCATGCATGCATGCATGTGTGATGTTTGTGCATGGTCTTAATTGATCGATCCATGGACACCACGAGATAGCGGCCGGGGGACTCGGAGTTTAATTTGGATTTAGATAATTTACACATTAATTAATTGAGATAGCGCTACCTACCTAATTAATGCATGGAACATACTCAAATTAGATCCCAACTCGATCAATTAGTTACACTGACTGCATGCTCAAACTCGTGGTTCAAAACAACGTACTGAGTATAACTAAGAAGGAAAATGATTGTTGGCCTCAATTGAGGCCTAACAATTGTGGCCTCAATCCTAGGTGGCATGCCACATAACTAAATATCGATTTAAAATTTAAATCCACATAATATATCTTGCCACATCATAATCGTGCAATACCAACTTTAACTTTTTATATTTTCCTTTCAATATATTTTTTTATAGACTTATTATCTGCAATCTAAACTCAAAAAGCAAACAAAAATTAATAAAGCTTTAAATGCTTTCAATGAGAATCGAAACTTCAACAAAGTGTTCACAACTTTATTAATAAACCAATTAACCAACATGCTAATCTTGATATAAATACACATAAATTGATATGTATCTAATTGAAACAACAAAAGCAATAGGTAATGAACATTAAATAATTTTATAAAATAAAATTGTAAAACCATAATAAAAAAAAAATTTGTGCCAAGAACCCATAAAGAATTTGAACTTTCTCTAACAAAAAAAAAATTGGACAATTCTTTTTCCAATCAAAAATTGATTAAAAGATAAATTTTTATATGAAATTATAATCGTTTTTCTTGATCCATCTTTGACCCACGTTACAATGTGTCTTCCTCATCATTAAGTAAGAAAAAATAAAAAATAAATTACAAATTGACAATGATTTACTATTTTGATTAGGAAAAATGTGCTCATATATCTATATATTGCAAATGAGAATGCAATAACACCCTAGTGTAAGGAGTTAAGCATGCATGAGAAATATAATAAAAGATTCCTCGAAGGAAGTCCTTCCTCGAATTATGATGTTTTAAGGTTGTTACTTGTAGGGTTTAGGGTTTAGGGTTTAAAGTTTAAAGTTTAGGGTTTGTTGTATTTAGGGTTTACGGTTTACGGTTTGTTGTATTTGGGGTTTAGAGTTTGTTGTGTTTAGGTTTAGGGGGTAGGTTAGGTTTAGGATTCAGGACTCAAAAATTTAGGGTTTAGGGTTTGTGGTGTTTAGGTTTTAGGGTTAGGTTTAGGGTTCAGGTCTCAAAATGTAGGGTTTAGTCTTATTTATATTATACTAATTACAAAGATTATTGAATTACAAAGATTATTGATTGAGTCATTTAGGTCAGGTGGTTTAGGTTTGAATTATAGATTCATTGTGACCTAAGTTCGAATTATATTTTACAATTTTTGTGGAACTATTTTTTTTGTGCTTGCTAGAGGTGCAGAAAAATCTGTTTTTTTTTTTGGGGATTCACCTTAGATATTGGCTTGTACTGAAACATCTTAGCTTTTAGTTTCCCTATACCTTGAAGAACAATGTTAGCTTTCATTACCTATTGTTTTTATTGTTTCAATTAGATACATATCAATTTATGTGTACTTATATCAAGATTAGCATGTTGGTTAATTGGTTTATTAATAAAGTTGTGAACACTTTGTTGAAGTTTCGATTCTCGTTGAAAACATTTAAAGGTTTATTAATTTTTGTTAGTTTTTTGAGTTTAGATTGCAGATAATAAGTCTATAAAAATAAAATTCAAAGGAAAATATAAAAGGTTAAAATTGGTATTGCCAGATTATGATGTGGCAAGATATATTATGTGGATTTATAATTTAAATTAGTATTTAATTATGTGGCATGTCACCTAGGATTGAGGCCACAATTGTTAGGCCTCAATTGAGGCCCTCTATCATTGCTCAACTAAGAATCGATCGACTATAATTTCAGCATCTTAATTAATTAGCTACCCAATAATTAATTACTTCGATCAGGTTCTCACTTGCAAGTCCTTAATTTTGACAAACCATGCATATGCATGTTAGGTGATGCATGCCGGCAGCACTTGCGTTCTGGGATCAAACTGGATCGACACATTTTGATCATATCTTTATTTTGACTAGCTAAATAAGCCATACCTAGCTAGATTAAAGCAGACAGTACATGTACATCTCCTTCCACGTGCGACTGTAATTAGTTAATTAACACTTAAAAATCCCCAGTAACACACTAACATATAGACTAAAAAGATTCACTGAAAAAATATGTGGTTGTCCGTGTAAATATTTTTGCATATGAACGAACGATCCATGTATCAATGATCAGTTAACTAGAAATTAATAATAGTTGTAATAATCAATCAAAGAATAGGATTAAGACTAGCTAGCTAGTCAGAGAAAGAGCTTGGGTAAAAAAAGATGGATCAAATTACTTAAGGAATTAGGGAGAAACTTTAGGGATCCGGCTCCTCTGAAGTTAGGAATGTGTGAAGTTCCATGAATTTCATAAAATCTCGATCCTCCATCTAATTCAACGGATGAGATTATTGCCATATCAGCTAATACAATTTTTAGAGAGTTTGTTCCCAACTGACGTTATCTTGTGTCGTTACTGTCTCTTACTGGCCAAAAATACACTCTCACTCTCTTCCTTCTTCCTCGTTTTCTTCTATGTGTGTAACTGAAAAACCATGTACCATGCAAGAAGATAGATCAATCCATAAAACAAATGCTAAAATCAAGGCAATACCCAGAGATCAAATACGCTAATAACAAACTCATCATCTCCAAAATAATAAAAAAGAATGGGAGTGAGAGAAGGAACGGGTATAAGGGAAGAATTACTCGCCCCTTCAGGTTCAAATGGTTAATGGTAAAATCAATTGAAATCTTTCGTAGAAAAATAACGAATTAATGTTTCGACTATCAAAACTGCAAACCTTCGGCATCTTTTGGGATTTCCAGCGATAGATGAGGAGAAGGTGTAAGAACCTAGCTAGAGTTTGAGAAAAGAGAGGGATTACTGAATTAGGTGTTTCAGTAAACTCCTTTTGGGTGCCATTTTGGCATTTTCAGCAGAGGTCAATTAATTATGCGTATTGATTGATCGATCAGGAGCTGAGAGGAAAAGAAAGAAAGGAGAAAAAGATGAGAGAAAGGGAAGGGATAGATCAATCAGGATGCGTTCAGGTCCTTGAAGGAGAATATGCCGTTTTTTTTTTTTTATGGAGACGGCATTATAACGACGTTCACGTAGTTTGATAGAAAAATACCCAAAAAAAAAAGTTAGCTTATGTGGCATAGTAAAAACCATTGGATTAGATGGAGGATTATGATTTTATGAAATTTATGAAACTTCACACCCTTCTAACTTCAGAGGATCCAAATCCAAAGTTTAGTAGTATACGTACATTTCATATATTATCCCAAAACTGAAAATTAAGGAGCGAAAAAGTGGCATTAATTAATTAACAAAATTCAGGGAAATTAATTATATATATCTATATATATATATATATATATATATGTTGATCGGATCGAATCAGAGATGGATGTATGCTACGACGAAGATGATGATTACATGCGTATTTACCTAGTTAGGGGTCCAGCATGTACAATATTTTCATTAATTAATAAATGAAAGAGAGAAGAATTTCATTCTCTGAAAATTGAAAAATTAAGATACAAAAAAGGGAAATGATCGATCGAGTGATGACTACTCCTGATGGATCATGCAGTGAGTATTAATGATCACCATCGATCATACAACCTTTACTTGATTAACAAAATTATGGAAATCGATTGAATGATGATGAAGCAATCGAAGATCCACATAGAATTGATGATGATTACATAGGGGTCCAGCATGTGGATGTCTTTGGATCCCACACGCCTGGGATCAAGAACTTGAGACCCCTTTCTCCAACGGCATTGTAGGCACCACCGGCTGGATCAGACAATATGTTTCCGGGTTTGCCGGGGGCTGAGCCGCTTCCGAAGATACCCTCGCAGGCGTTGCCGGCCTCGATCGGCCAGGTTTTGGGTCCTGGTTTGGAAAATGCGGTGTTGAATGGGTTGGTGACTGCTGAGGCCAAGCCGGAGGCGAAGTTGACGATGATAGCATCAACTCCAGCGTCGCCGTTTGGTGGCTTGACGGTGATGCCAGGAGGCCCGTAGTCGTTCTTTACGAAGGGCCAGGCACAGGAACCAGGGCACTCGATTTCGGGGTTTCCGACGATGAGATAGGGGAAGTTGTCAAACTGTCCGTGGTCGTAGCATTTGCCCCTGCACAGCTCAGAAACGGCGACATCTTTGGCAGCGAAGATGACAGCGAGAGTGTTTGGCTTGCCGGAGTTGGCCTTTTTCACAAGCATCTTGATGAAGTCTTTGGTCACGACTTTGCCGAAGGAGGCCTTGTCATCGCTCTGCTGAGTGCCCACTTTGATTTTGATGCCTTGGATGCCCTTCGGGTTCTTGACATTGGCCACACTCTGGTAGCCTTCGACAATGTCCCACCACTTGGACACGGCTGTGCCCGGCTCCGTCACCTCAAACGATCTCAGGAAGCTCCTGATCAGATCCTTGTGTTCGCGGGCGAATTGGCCGTAAAATATGATCGAAAGGTTGACCTCCCCGGTCAGCAGAGGCCCTCCGTGGTATATGATACCCTGACCATTACCCTTGCTGGCCGGACCTGTGCCTGGGCCAGGCAGTTTAATATTGGCGGCGGCCTTGGCCTGTACATGTGGTGGTCTGTAAGGGGCGGCTGGTTTTTTGGGCCCGCCTGCTGCTCGAGGGTGAGGCCTGGCCTGTACATGTGGTGATCTGTAAGGTGCGGCTGGTTTTTTGGGCCCGCCTGCTGCTCGAGGATGAGGCCTGGCCTGTACATGTGGTGGTCTGTAAGGTGCGGCTGGTTTTTTGGGCCCACCTGCTGCGTGAGGATGAGGCCTGGCCTGTACATGTGGTTTTTTGGGCCCACCGCCTGCTGGTTGATGGTGAGGTCTGTAAGGCGCGGCTGGTTTCTTGCCACCGCCTGAAGGTTTCTTGCCACCGCCTGCGGGTTTCTTGCCACCGCCTGCGTGTTTTTTGCCATGGCCTCCTCCTCCTCCCAATACGAAATTAGGCGTAGTGATGAGGAGGATTAGGAAGAGAGCCTGAGCTGCGAGGGCAACATGAGGAAGGCGTAGAGAAGATGACGCCATTTTATTTTACAACTAGTATTTGTTTGTTTTATTACACTTTTTTTTTTTCTTTGCCGATTTTCTTTGCCATCGGGCATATTTATATGCCTGATCGATCGAGCACGATTCTCACGCACTCTCATTCACCACCCACAAATCAAGGCCTTACTTACTTTGTGGGAATACTAATTAATTAATTAATTTGGATCGAGTCCTGCCATGCATATTTGCATTCACAAGGTCGATACATTTGAAAAAACAACAACTAATTTGTGCTATACTTAGGTATGAATGAACAAATGAATGAAATACGATATCCTCAGTAGAAATAGTCAAGCATTATAACTCGTGATCGATTATAAGGAAGAATTTAATTGTTATTGTGGCTAATTGCCAATTAGTATTTCTCCGATAATAATTAATTTCTATATGCCTTATTCCATTTTTACTGTTTGAAATGTATAACATCTCACAAGAATTCTTGTTTGTAATGCTTTTCTTTTCAAAAACAAAGAACAGAACAAGAGGAGGCTGCAGAGTATTAACTACTTCGCGTCCAGTATGTCACTTAAGGTGTACATGATCCATCTTCCAAGGAATACCTAATCTGAGACGGAAGACCATGTTGCCATCGCAAATTTCAAATGGAAAGATTTGTTACTTCACAGGGACACAGACACAAACTATAATCTAGGAAACCTATAACATAAAACAGCTTTTTTCTGAGGATGGATGAGGAATGAGAATAACTGAAAAGAACAAGCACCGGTGTACTCTTTATATATGTGGTGCTACAACTGTAGCACAAAAGCGTTTATTACATTCAAACGTTATTACATGGCAATGGTATCATTGGTTGTATGGTTGTATCGAATAATTAGGTACACAGAGAGAACAAGGCAGCAAGCAGAAGTTTATCAACATAACTCAATTCTCTCGGCCTAGTCATATCTCTTTCTCTTCGGCTCTCTCTATGTGTCTATCTCTATCTTTCTCTGCTGACAACTGATCGGAACCAACCAACGAAATCCTTACGAATATAAACACACGAATCAAACACATTCATACCCTGTACATTCTGCTGTGATGTTTTTCCTGCTTTGCGTTGTCGATATAAGGCAATGGCTTTCTTTACATTTCGACCATTTTGAGACCAACTTCCTATCTTCGTTCTTCCGTAGCCTTCCAAACACCGACTTCAAACCATTCCTCATATGATTCAGTGTCGCTGTAACAAGCTCTCTGCAACATAAAATAATTCTGATTTAGTACCCAGTCTAGTGCTAATTTTATCAGCTTAACAGTACTTTGCACTTGCAAATGGACATTCATTCATTAAACAGATTCTCCTTACAATGTAACCTAATCACCGATCAGTACAAGAACTCTTTAAAGAGAGTGAGAGATGTATTATTTTCACAAGTAGATCAATCAATAATCCATATTGTTACATGCATCTAGGATTGAGGTTCTCTGAGCTTACTGCAATTAATCGTTCTTTTTTTTTTTTCCTTTCAGTTTGGTTCTCAGTTTCTTATCATTATTCTCTTACAGCATACATATCTCCCTCAGGAATTTTACTGATAAAAGTTATGATTCTTGGATTAGATGCATATTAATAATTAAACTTACAACCTCAGTGAACTGAATTTAAATTTTTAGAATGCCTCAAAATAATGTAAATAGGTGGTTCTGAGCTATCTTCGCAAACAAGACTATAGTAGGTTCCAAACTAATTTTCTCAAGGAATGGTCATTTTCACAATCACCTTCACATTAAAACAGAAAATATCATTCTTCATCAATTCATCAGACATATCAGAAGGAATCAAAAATAAAGGATGTTGTACTTACAATGGTGAGCAAGGAGATCGACCGCCATTTACGTAATAAACAAACAGATATGAATCAAAATGCTGACCATTGATCAAGTAAAAGCCTTGCAATCTTCTTACACACTTGAATGACATTTTCTTGTACAAAAGGATTGCAGGATTATTGTAAGAAATGACGTGCAGGTAAACTGCCCTGCAGGTCGGAATACTTGAGGCATATTTTATGACCTCACGAATAAGTGCAGAAGCTGCAAGTCCAAGAGCAAATTATATGTTCATATACTGAAAGGAAATCTCAGAATTCGCATCAAAGAAGAGCCAACTCTTACCTATGCCATGATTTCTGAAAGATTCTACAACTCCTAGAGTCAGAATGTAGACTAAGGTCTGATCTGGTTTTGAAGGGTCGTAACTGAGCAAATCCCCTATCTACAGGGCCAACATTTCTGTATTAAATCCTTTCTCCGTTATGGTTGAGGGGCATGGTGGTAGTTCCAAGCCCCTCTTCAAGGAACAAAAAAAAGAAGAAGAAAAAAAAATACAGAGGACTCACCTCACTTTCTCTTGCAAGAACAATTCGTGCAGTTACAAATCCAATAAGTTCATCACTTTGACCATTTGGACGACTTCGATCAACAGCTGCCCATGACACGATATCATGTCCATTTACTACATTTTGAAAAAACTCGGACTCATACCTGTGGAGAGGAGCAATATGTTTTTTGAAGAATATATGACTTGTAGAAAAGCACATACTATGAGAAAGTGTGAAATGAGATTATGTACCTAATGGGAAATAAATCAGTATGGATTTGCTCCAAGATCTCAAGGTCAGCTGGTTGTATAGGCCTATAACATATGGTCGGACGACGGGGAAGATTTGGGTTCACCATTGAGATTGTGTGGTCAATCCCCTGCAAATATTTGATATACTTGGAGAATTTGCACATGAACTTCTCCTTCCATTTATGCCACATCAGCCACAAAGGCCATGCAATAGCTTCTGGCAAGGGTAAAAGAAATAACGCATTCCAATAATTTCCATAACTACCCCATAGTAGTTGAATAAAAACATTGACATGTCATTCACAAGTTTTGGAAACCTTAAATATCCATGAAGCCCATAGGATTGAAAAATACAAGCATTTTCATTTCATAACAAGATAAATAGAGAGTTACAGACATCCAAATAGACACGGAATAAAGAAAGCTGCAAATGACTAGACGCATTTTCATTTTATGTTTTCACAGATCCGATGCAAGAAGAACTAGTAGAGTACAGAATTTACAACGTTCAAGGTCAAGTACCATGTAGAAGGTAACTTCAAGGACATAGTTTGCCAAGATACAAAAACACAAGGTCTATTAAAGGGCTAACATGCTTATTAAGAGATATGGGACCGGAATAGGGATGAAACTTTTGAATTTGAAGTATTACCTTGATTGACACTTTCCTTGACTACAAAACTGAACGGGGCTCTTCAAAAGTGGCCTGCAGGAGTCAAATTATGAATGTCATCTAACCAAGAAATGAGTCTTGATCAAGAAAATTCAGCAGAATGTACACAAACGGTTGGAATGGAATGAAGGAAATGATAAGAAGGGCAGGTTTAGGTAGGAGAAAAAAGCCAAGCCAGGCATTTGGAATACTTATGAATTTGCTATGCACTTGTTCTTCCTGAGCTCCGGCGACTGGTATGGAGTCCAAAGCTGGTTCATTTTGTAGATGGGGAATTGAAATCTGTTTTGATCGGACATGCAAACCACGTATCCGATGAATTTAAGTCCACTGCAGGATGATTTTGTTTTTGTAGGAACCGAATTGAAATGAAATGGATTGAATTTAAACATAAACAGGCTGTGACAGAGAGAAAGACAAAGACTTGGGACCAGATCACAGACCGAAACAAGCAGCTTAGTTCGGGAATTATCAAATTAAACTTTCAGGAGAGGATAAATCACTCACATAATAATATAATTAATATACTCAAGTAGTAACCAATTAAATTCTAACAACAAGGTCTTAATTCTGCATAAAGAACGATGCACACAGCAATAATTTGAAAGCTGAACAGAAACCCAGGTGAGATCTCAAAGCGCTTACCTTGTTGGGTGCCTCAGATTGAAATCACTTTTTGTTCGTAAAAAGATGACAATCGTTGGTGTTGGTGTTGGTGTTATAATGTGGATTTGGAATCCTTTATGCTTTGGTTTCGTGCCACTCAGTTGTCTCTTTTCTTTTTTGGAGTAGTCTCAGCTCTCAGGTAACATCCAAGACGAAGACTTTGCACTCTTTCTTTCTGTCTTTCGAGTTTTCGGGAAACAAAAGAAAAGAATATAGAAAGGGTATTTCACTATTTTGCCTTTTCCGAGTTGGGGACTCGTACGTTACCTGTGATCTTCTACATTTCTTTCTTGGGCTGGAACGGGCTTGCCAAAAGAAAAAACTACCTGCGAGTAATATATTATCTTGTTTTTTTTTGGCTAATCTCCACTACTATAAATGGAGGCATAAGACTTTGGTGTCAAAGGCTTCACCAATTTTTTTATTGTCACAAATACCCTTCAGAATAAAAAAAATTCCTCATGATAATCATTTAAAAGGGTTATTATGGTAAAAAACATAAAAAACATAAATGTAAAAAGAAAAAAAAGAAAGAAGTGGGTGAATGTAAATTTTCACATTTTTTATCTTCTTCACAAATAACACGTGCATCGCACGGGTATGAGACTAGTTAATATAACAGGACCTCACTTATAAGAAACAAGATGAAGATTTACAGATCCAACGATCCAGATTATTGTTGACATGTCTGAGCACTAGTGTTTTGAGCATTGTAGAATTTTCCACATAACAAGCGAAAATTCTACCAGGGTTACAGTGGAAATAATCGGAAGCATCACATGCTCCAAAGCTTTTCCATAACAAGTAAACAAATGAGTGGAGAAAAAGTACATAGTTGATGTCAAATAATAATTCCTTTTTACATAAAATTTATAAATATCAAAAGTTATGATACAAATGGGGCTGTATGATACTATGTAGTTTCTTTGAGAGGGATCCCACCTACAGACTGAGGATTATTATCTGTACGAATTTACAAAAGAGGACAAAGCCACATGAGGATGAGGTGGGTGAATTTGGCAACATCGATCCTACAAGCTCAAGTTCAAGTTGTACACGAGTTCTAGTTCCAAGTTGTACACGAGGAAACACCACCAAGGACTTGTGAGATCATTCATTGAGCGTACAAATGCATTGCTCAAGCAACAACAACTATAATGACAATGATGAGGATTACTCCAAAAATCACCAGCAGCAAACAGGTCTGCGCACAAAATCACTATATCAATTACTGCTCCGGTTGGAAAAAAAAAACAAGCAATTAGCAATTAAAACTAAGTGAATCAATCTAACTAAAACTAATTGTAAACATGTTTGTCTTTGTGTTTCTGACCATGAATCAGAACTTGCTAACAATATCAGCTTCAGTTAAAATTTTGAATTGCAATCTAATCTTGGACAATGACCTCGAGATAGACACAGCTGAGACAAAAATAAACCTATGGAAAATAAGAAATAGGAAAAAAAAACATCTATTAAACATTACCAGGGATGAATTTGATTTTTGGAGTTTGGATGCTTTCAAAAGTTGGGAAGTAGCTTGTGTAGTTGCAGAATGAGAGTTGTCAATGTTAGAACCAATATCATCTGAAAAGTAAACAAGTTCAGCATCATGCAAAGTAAGGCACACAAAGTCCTAGAGCCTCAAAGTATACAATAAATTCATTACTAGATAACAGGCACAGGGCTAACCGATTAGAACTCCTTGATCGTGGACAAGGACAGCTAGATCTTTGAAAATCTCATTAACCTCACTGATCTGTTGCTGAATTTCTTGAATCCCTTGCTCTCTTTCTTCAATAATGGCTTCATTGAATGCAATCTCATTGTCTGATAGCAAAACCTCTTGTCTGCACATAAAAGATTTCTAATTCAATCGTGTATGTTTTGCAATATATAATGACTTAAAAGGAGATAATTAGTTTGCAAGGCAGGTCTCAATTGCTGGGAAGAAGAATGCATACTCTGTCCTCAAGACTTGTGCAAACATTGAAATAGCTCAACAGAACCCATGCAACAAAATAATGCGGAAATGGCATCCTTTGTACTTAATATAAAGTCGACATATGACATCAATTTCAAGAAACTAACAACTTATTTGTTTTTTTTTGGCTAATTAACAACTTATTTGTTGAACAACCCATCCCCCAACTGGTCTTTCCAGTGACTGAATGACAATCACTGAAAACACGCCCATTTTATCTCTACACTTTGTGCTCGTCTTTGAGAGAAGAGGACAATTAACAACACTGAGAAAGCAATACACAAAGTCTTAGGGCCTGGTAGCAGATTATGTGAAACCCTCACCCCCTCACATGCCATAGCAACAAGCTGCAACAAACTCGAAGGCAAAGAGCTACCAATTTATGTAAGTAAATTAATCTACCCACCTTTTTGATTCTAGAAGGAGTGCTTGCTGCTTGGGACTCCTAGCTGAACTCATCTCTTGTTCATGGGGAGAATAACTGCACAATATATGATGAAAGGTGTATATTAATAGAAATGTAAATAAATATATCGGATCAATTAATCAGAAATCATATTCACGCTGGACAAAGAATTAGTAGGTAGGGACGAGGTAGATATATATTATCATAGTTTTAAGTGAGAATTAGGAGGTAAGTGCTAGATACTTGGACAACTACTAGCATTTGACGATTATAGTTCTCGGTGACATTGATTATGTAAACTCAACTTAGTTTACACTTGAGAGAAACTTCATTCTGAATAATATTGCATGTTGTGTGTTTGGTTTGGTAAAATGTGGGTTACCTGGAAGGGAGAAGTTGTTTGGGAACGAAAGGAGCATATGATGTCTCCCTTTCAGCAGCAAGCCTCTGAGCCTTGTGAAATTCTTTGAGAGTTGCCTGGAAATCCTTTGCGAGCTTAGCATCACCAATCTTCTTGGCAACCTGCAGTTTCAAAACATGAATTCCGAAAACCTAACAAGGTCCACTGACCACAAAAAGAAACTATTGAGACAGCCTTGGGGCTTGGGCAAGTAGTAGATTCTGCCAAACATAATCTCATCTCTATAAACATGTAGTATAGAGAATAGTTAAAATTGAAGTCCTCCTCCTGACTTAGAATATAGTAGACTTACAGTAACTTGCGCATGGTGATCAGCTTCACTAGCTTGCTTAAGTTTGGCAGAGGTATCTTTCACCAACTGCCCAATATGTGCCCTTGTCTTATGCCTGAAGATCCATAACACAACCACAAACAATTACTCCGAATGTATGAATGTATGAATGTATGTATGTCTGTATATGAAGTTGAAAGAGAAAATACTGACAGCTTATCCCGGAGTTGAAGGGTGTCTTTAGGGGTGCCGAGGGAATTGACGAGGCGGTAAAAGTTGTTGACGGCCGTATTTAATTGGAAAATCCCAGCCGCCACTGCCTGCGAAGCCTCCACCTCATATTCACCGCCTCTGCCTCTGCCTCTGCCCCGGTGATGATCATATGGATTCCTTGAAGAATTCGAATTCGCCGATTGTCTTTGTTGTTGCGGAAGAGTACCAGACTCGAGATCTTGGAAACTCATTCTGTCTATTGCTTCAATTCAATTCAATTCAATTCTCAAGTAATAGAAAAGAGAGACAGGGAGAAGTTTCGTTGGTTGGAAGGAAGCGTTCTTCTGAATTTGGACAAGAGTTGAGTCTTTCAATTCAGCTTTCTATTTCCTTCGTTCTCTCGTTTCTTTCACAATTCACCGGTACTTCAAATTACAAGTCAAACAATGTTCCTTGGGGCACCAACTCAAGAAGCTTCCCTCGGCGGACCCCACCCCATTTATAGACATGGGCCGATGTTACTCAACAAGCCCAATTTGAATAGCTGGACTAAGTTCTTGGCCCAAGTGCTCACCAACGAAAACTGTTGTACAAGACGATTTGACATCACCTGATTTTTGCCACGCATCCCAAATAACCAACAAACCGCCTCTCTCGCTCTGTTTCCTGTTGCGAAAAACTTCTTCTTTGCACGAGCAAAAGCTGCAAACAAACGCATTGAATTTTATTTTTTTTAGAAGAAGATTTTTGTTGAATTTGATGGAGGTGAGTTTCACTCATTCTAATTCCTTCTTATTTTACTCATCTCTTGCTTTCTTAGACGTACGTCTGGATATTGCTTTTCAAGCATTTGATTCCCTTTCTTTCTGTACTTTGATTTTATGGTTGTATCCCTGATTGAAGCGTGAAACTCAGCCGAGTACCAAGCCTTGTTCTTGTTCATTTTCTTCTCTGATGATTTAAAGTTGATGGCTTGGTTTTGTTTGAGATTATAGAGAGCTGCGTATCATTAATTTGCTTACAGAAAATCGGTTGTCCCTTTTTTTTTTTCTTTATCTTGCTTTTTGCTTGGATCGACTTTCTTATAAATTTCCATGTTGCTCTATCTATGACAAATTAAATTATTTTATTTATTCGTCAGAGGGGTGGGGTTGCAATGTTGCGTTGCATTCTCAGGAATTGAAGAATTAATCAATTCGAATATTTATTATTTCACCTAGCCAGCCCATGCATTCTAGCTATGAGTTTGGCATGAATCATTTCTCATAATTGATACGCACAGCACAGGTAGTTGAGATCGATCTAATAACTTGCTCCCCATGACAGGTAAGGACTGTGAAAGTTAGCAATGTCTCCCTCACTGCAACGGACCATGATTTAAAAGAATTCTTTTCCTTCTCCGGTGAAATTGAATATGTGGAACTACATAGGTTCGGTTGCCTTCTTTCTCTTTTCAGATAATTGAATATGTGGAACTACATGATCATGACATTCGTGTTCCTCTTTTTATTTTTATGTTATTGCAGTGACAACGAGAGGTCTCAGGTGGCATATGTTACCTTCAAGGATGCCAAAGGAGCAGAAACATCAGTTCTGCTTTCGGTGAATTCACTTCTCAATGCGTCTTGAGTTTTTTTTTTTTCCCCTCATATATAGTTTATCTTATGATTGCAAATTGTACGTACTAATTTGATGATAAATTGATATGCTTTGATCTGGTCTGGTTTGGTTTGGGTGGAATTTGATATTCATGAGTACGTACGTTGCATGTATTGTCATCTCATCCATATAAACTTTTGTGCGTGTGTCTCTTAGGGAGCGACTATAGTTGATCAACCCGTTACCATAGATATAGCAGCAGAATACAAGCTGCCAGCTGCTGTGGCTTCAGCGCTTCCAGCCGTAATATCCTTTCCTTGAATGCTATGTGATGTTAGATCGACTTGTTTCCAACATTGTTCAATGATGTCCGTCCACAGGCAACAGTGAATGTGAATGCTGGTGGGGCAGAATCTGCTGTCCGAAAGGCAGAGGATGTTGTGAGCAGCATGCTAGCGAAAGGGTTTATTTTGGGAAAAGATGCAATCAGCAAGGCAAAAGCATTTGATGAGAAACACCAGCTTTATTCCACTGCTACGGCCACAGTTGCTTCTTTGGACCAAAAGATTGGTTTGAGTGAGAAACTTAGTGCCGGCACAACCATCGTAAACGATACACTGAGGCAAATGGATGAAAGGTTTCAGGTTTCTGAGAAGACAAAGTCTGCATTTTCAGCTGCTGAGCAAACGGTCACTACTGCTGGATCTGCACTCATGAGCAACCGTTACATATTAACTGGGACAACATGGGCTACTGGTGCTTATAATAGGGCTGCCCAGGCAGCAAGTGAAGTGAGCCAGAAGACAATGGAAAAGGTTTTAGCTGAGGAAGATAATAATGGCAATAAAGCCGCAGACGCTAATAAAGCCGGAGATGATAAAGCGGGAGACACTAATAAAGCCGGAGTTGATAAAGCGGAAGGCAATAAAGTTGAAGGCGGTTCTCAGATCCGTTGAGTCCATTCTCCAAACACTCAGCTGCTACTGATGAGCAAGCAACCTAGCTCCCCCTATGGTGTCTGCACCGACCCAAGAACACTCAGCTGCTACTGATGAGCAAGCAACCTAGCTCCCCCCTATGGTGTCTGCACCGACCCAAGGCTTGATCTTGTGTTTTGTTAAAAGTTGTGAAATACTTGCATATATGGTTTTGTTATTACCATCGACAAGATTAGTGTGGTAGCAGTAGTAGTAGTAGTAGTAGTGGTAGTACATTTTCCAGTTCATTTGGAATTGGAATTTGTATTGTAGAACTGGAATTACTGTTCGATGTATACCTTTTTTTAGTGAATGACTTTTATTTCTATATATAGAATATGCCTACTATGGGATACTTGAAAATTCTATTACAGATGTATGATTAGTGAAATTGATGAATGAATGTTCTTCTTTTGACTATTCATGCATCAGTTAATAATTAAATATGAAAATTAGAATTAAAAAGGTTAGTCTGGGCACAATAAAAGAAAAGTTAAGATATACTATGATCTCCTCCTAATTAATTAGCTAACTGAAAGTGTCAAAAAGTGACCAGCAAGATCTGACCTTCATGAAGTTGAGCAGATCTGAATGGATTTTGTCCAGATTTGGATTATGTGCATTTCAAAAGGTTCAAACAATCGAGCCTAGCTATATATATATGCAGACGGGGACTCGCTATTATATACAGAAGCCCAAATAGGTATGTATCAGCTAGCTAGCAGCCTTATCAGTGTGCACAAACACAATCAATTAGCTAGGAGATCGATGCAGGCTAGGGGATTCCCAAAGACAGCATAAGCAGCTACAACATGATCATCATGAACACAAATTAATGGAAGAAAGTCCATACACGTACAAATTGTTGTTTAGGATGAGGTACCATCGATCGAATCAATGATTTACCAGAAAAAGGTATTATTATACATACATACATATATATATATATATATATTAACTCAATTAAGGCCTGCAGTGCTTGTCTCGGTTTATATATATTGATCGATATCTCATATATGTCTCTGTATTACTACTGCAGTGCCCAGGACTGACAATGAAATAAAGAAGACCAAATTAACTAATCATGAGAGATGTCAGCTACCTTGCTACTTTGTGGCCGGGAACTAAAACCTACAACTACATACGTGTGCTCTGATCGAGCATCAAAAATATTATATTTGCATATATATATAATCATAAAAATGAGTTTCTTACTTGTAATTCATAATAGAAAATTGCATGAACAACCATAAATCACTAGCTTATTTGTAATTCATAATAGAAAGTTGTACAACGTACCATTAATCGATCACTAGCTAGCTAGCTCATAAATATATAGTAGATACAATTAATTGTGTTGCAGCTAGCTCACTGCTGATCGATCACTTTATTATCTCAAGTTGTGGAATAACATTGATTGATTAATATGTAGAGGCTAGGAATTAAAGTAATTAAGCAATTCAAGCTAGAAGAGAGCTGGAATTATGGCTCCCAGTACTAGTTTTAATAGTAGAATTAGCAGCTGGGCAGCCGTGTTGTTGGTGGCAGTAGATGTGGAATACGGTGGCGGTGGAGGACTACTTTTGTATGATCCTGACGAGGATGTACTACTTGGAGTACGATCTGGTGCTTCTGGTGCCTGATAATTAAGTGGAGAGTCCGGTGATGGAATCTCAGCTGGTGGCGTCGTGTCAGCTGGTGGAGTAGGTTGAGGTGGTGGTGGTGGTGGCGGACAGGACATTCCGGAGAGACAATTACCAGTCACCCTGTATATATGTTTGTGTACGTACGTATATCAATCATGTATATATATATTATTGTACATTAATTAAACTAACTTGCCAAAAAAAAAAAATACTAACTACCAATTCATGAGTAATATGACGCCAAAATCACAACGTACGTACAAAATAATAATGGACATGCATCGATCAATCATCATTTATATGTTCTGATAAAGTAAATTAACTAGCTATCTACTTAATTGCTAGCTAGAGATTAGTGTATGTGCACTTACATTAGTTTCAAGTTCTTGTTTTTTGATAAGGAAGTAGGTATGGTTCCGTTGAATCTGTTATTTGACAAATCCCTGCAGCAAATTATTTTGTACAAATTAATTAAGAATAACGAAATATTAATAGTAGTCCATGAAATATATATATATATATATATATATATATATATATATATATATCAACTTACAGTTGCTTTAGATACGGAAAGAAGCCAAGAAAATCAGGAATAGGACCCTCTAAGCCATTATCGTGCAAATCACTGATCGATCCATGCATCCACAAAAACAAAAAAATGCATGAATGAAAATCGAGTAACACTTATTAATTAGTAATACGTATAGTTAATTGCAGTGATCGATGGATACAATTACTCACATGGTGACAAGGGCATCCATGGAACTAAAATCTGGTAATGCGCCAACCAAACCGAAGCTGCTCAGATTCCTGCAATTAATGTATATGCAATAAGATCGATCAATTGCAAGCTAGAATAATTCATTAGCTAAGTAGCTTGCTAGCTAGCAACTGCTGCATGCATATATATACATGTAGCATATCCATGTTTGATCTGATCGATCACTTACAGTGATAGAATACGAGGAATTGTGCCAATGCTGCACTGAACCCATTCCCACTGAGATTGTGATGGAAGACATGGATCACCGCTCCATATAATTAACACCTCGAACTGCAGCTGTAGTACTGCTAATCCCTCCACTACAGTAATTCGATCACTAATTAATTTAGTTTAATTAGGAGAAAACATATATATATATATAATAAATCAACTTGAAATTAAGTACATATATATATATATATATAAAATTAAGGTACCACAGAGACTACGTACAATCTCTGGTATGAGTTCCAGGTGATAATAGCTCACTGACGGTATAAACTTCAAAGGCATTGATGAGAACAGGAAGGTTGGCATCAGAGGTGGGCATGAGAGTGATGGAGGTTTTGGAAGAAGCGGTGATGTTGGTAATGGCCACTTCCACTACGCCACCAAAAGGGGGAACAATCACTTTAGAATAAGGCTGATCGTCCACGTAAATTTGGAAGGACCGCTTGTAGTTGGGTGAGCTAGCAGCCAACTGAGCCACTTCGGAGAAGAAGGTGGTGATGTAGACGGGGACTTGATAGTCCGGTAGGAAAGTATCTAACTGAATGTAACTTGTAGTGCCATTGACGGTGGACGCATTTTGTAATACAGCTGCCGGAGGATAATCTTCTGCACCGCTAACGTCCATTTTACTTATGTCTGCTTCACCTCTCACGTTGTACGTCAACAAACCAGATGCAGAATACCATTCCCGATCATAAGGGTCATCCGGATACCTACATATATATATATATATATATATATATATATATATATATGTACAAATTGAAAAAAGTTTGTTCTTGGATCAACCAATTAATCTAAATAATTAGAAAATTATATATAGCTGGCTAGCTTGATTGCTAGCATGCATGGGAAGATCGATGCGTACGTACAATACATACCTTATCATGCTTTGATATGCACCGAAAGCAAACCTGTAAACACCGAACAAAGCGTAACCTGAACCAAGACGGGTGTACATGTTGGGACCTAAGCTCCGGAATTCCAATGAAGATATGAAGGGAAACTGGTGAGGTAGGGTTTGAGCAAGACATATGCTGGTGGTGTTTCTCTTGACCACATATATCACCTCATAATTATTGATATAACTGGAGTACCCAGTTATGTTGACTTTTGTCCAGTAAGTGGCATCAAAGTAGAGATCAAAGACCGGCGGAGAGTTTGCTCCGTCAAAATTGCCATAGTAAAAGCTTGCCCGGACAAGAATCCGGTCCCCGGCGGTGACAGGGACGGTATAGCAGTTTTTTCTTAGAGAGGAGAAAACTCTGACGGTGCTCACCACACGGGGCCGCACATTTCCCACACTTTGGGAGACGCCGCTGCGAACATACTCATTATCTCCGACCCACCTGATGTTGTGATTGTCCGTGTAAGAATCCGAACCACCGCAGTCGATGCTCAGAAACATTCCATTTGCAACACATGCACAGGCCCCTAATAATAATAATAATATTGGTAAAACAATGTTAATCTTCATTAGGACTACACCACGATGATCATATTTTGAAGTACGCATGATCATCGATATATAACGTACAGAAATTAAGCCTGAACTACGAAAGGATATGTACGACGTCGTTGACATACATATATAAGGATATATTTTAGTTACACTTAATTAATGGCTAGCTAGCAAGCCTGCTTAATTATTATTAATGTCTCTTGACAAGAATTATTATTGATATATGGTGATAGACTGATACTACGTGGTTGCCATTAATCGTGTGTAATTCAATTTTTGAAAGAAAAAATTGAAGTCAACTTAAATCTGTGCATATATATATAAAATCTATTCATGTACGTAGTGGCCGGTACGTTATATAAATATATATGTGTTGTATTCTAATTTGATCAGTTACAAAATAACTGTCCTTAATTTGATGACCGAAATTAATTGTAATTGGACCGGGTCATTAGACATCTTGCTCTTTACATTAGCTATAGAAAATGACATGACAGGTACGTATTACAGATTTTTCCATGTATATTCACCTGGCCTTGATATATAGTAATATAGATCGATCATTATTTGTTCTTTTCCTATAATCGCTAGCTTGGAGGTGTAGTTGCCAATTGTGTTTTACTTTTATATATGCGGAACATTTTACTCCAATCTGTGGAAAGGAAAATTCTGAAGTAGTCATCGATAAGTTTAATGCATGCTTTAAACCCTATTTTCTTTTTTTCTTTTTAATTTCTAATATATGATGGTAACAAGCATCCCAAACCTCTTCATTTAACAAAAAAGACACCAATTATCCTATATGATGTTTTTCCTCAACTGTTACAATTTTCATTTCAAACATAATTCTTCAGAAAAAAGACAATGTTTGATTAATTTGAAGTTTTGAACCAAAGCAAAACCAATAAAATGCATAACATGTACATATATACAAGAATTTATATTCGAAACAAATTAATTAGACATAATTATTAGGAGTGGCTTATGCATTACATAATAAATTTGATAAATTCAACATATAAATATTGTCATTCATGTCCAACGATTATCGAAGGCCGCCGATGTGATGGCCCTTACAAACTCCTGAAAATCTATTTGGCCATCGCCGTCCGTATCGGCCTCCTCCATCATCCCAATGAGCTCCTCCGCCGTGAGCGCGTGGCCCAGCTTGGCCATGGAATGTGCCAACTCGGCGGCGCTGATGTAGCCGTTGCCGTCCCTATCGAACATGTCGAACATGTTCCTCAGCATCTCCTCGCTGTAGGGACACGTGCCGCCTTGAAGAAGAAGTAGTTCAGGTTCCACCACCGACACGAACTCCGAGAACTCCACCAGTCCGTTGTCGTTCCTGTCCGCCTTGTGGATCAGAGCCTCCACCTGCTCATGGCTCGCCTTCAGCCCCAGGGACCGGAGAAGGGACCCCAGCTCCAGCGGCGTCAAGCTTCCGTCGTTGTTCCGGTCGAACGATCGGAATATCTCCCGCAGCTCCGAGATCTGCTCGTGGTCCAGCTTCGCCGCCGATTGCTTTCTGTTGGTACTCATTAACTTGCCGCCTGGGATTCCAAATTAATGAAACCTAAATCGCTCTGATCATCAGTTACAACGTACTTGAATATATGTACAAACAGTACATGCATGCATGTAATATGTAATTAATGTTAGAGAGAAAGTTTCGTAGATTATACTTGATGAGTTTGGCTCAAGTTACGCGCCTGATCAGATATATCGTGATTGATGATTAATTTGATACTCAAAATTAACAAGCTCAATTTAATTAATTAAATGGCAAATTGCAACCTTTTCTCCTTTAACAACGTTATTAGAGCTCTTAGTGGTGTTGTTCTATCCAAACCCAGTACACCAATTGGAGTAGGAGTAGTGGATTAGTTGACCAAGAGAAAACGACTGGCTGAGAGGCTCAAACCTTTTGACCCGTAGTGATTGGAATTTGGAAATGGTGAGTTGGTGACCTTTTCTTTTCTATTTCGACTCGGTCTTCAGTCTTATTTTTTTGAAAATTGAAAGGAAAAGGAATATAGTACAAGGATTCAACGGAAATGTTTGGCCGGCGAAAAATAGATTAGAGTACTGAAGTCAATGGTTGCTTAACGTATCAGAGAGATAAGCAATCTACAAATAGGAAAAAGCTAAAATACATCAACGTCGCTTTGGCGAGTGTTAAGGCGTGTGCCTGCTAAGTACATGGGGTTTCCCCGCCAGAGTTCGAATCTCTCAGGCGACGATTTGAATTTTGTTCCGGCTCTTTATTAGTTATGCCTAAATTTTCTTTTTGTAACATCGTCCTATAATGTTTAACTGTAATCAAAACCAGATTGTACCAGACCACAATGTCTCTCCCTTTTGTTGGTCTAACGTTAACTGGCCCTTGCAAATCTCTACTATCCACGTTCTTTCTCTCTTCACCAATAACACGTGCATCGCACGGGTACGAGGTTAGTGATTTCATTATCCAAAGAATTCACGAGAAACTAAAGATAATGAGAAGGCAACATCTTAGATACGAATCCAAACCATGAGAGAATGCTGCTAATGTCAAAAACGGTCCGAGTTTAATTTCTTTACCACGTAACAGTGGCATTTAGTAGAGAAGATTAGAGGTGCAAGATCCTGAGAAATATTCTTATAGTACTACAATTTTCATAATCATGAATGAGTCTATCACAGAGATTTTTTCGTCATCATCCTAAGTGGTTGTTATAGAAGAACTTTAATGTCAAGTCGAGGCCCTTCATAAAATGGATCTTCAAATATTGAACTGGACCCATACTCTCTCCAATGGCTGATGTTGCAGCTCCCACGGCACCATTCTTATCATGTCCTTAAAACACTCTTAAGATAAGTAACTCCACTTAAACCAATCAACTACATGAGTTTCAGTCCACCTGTTACATCATCAACCACTTCAATCGGTCCTGCACACGAGAGTTAGAATAAATTATTGATAGAACTAGAAGCTCTAAACACAGGTACAGATAAACCAAGAAGGGAAATTTCAAAGATTTGGAACATCTATACTTTTTGTTAGACAGGATGAAATATTCAATATGCTACAACATATGATTCGTATCCAAGGTCAAAACTAGTCCTAATTAATATCCTATCAACAAAACATTAGGGTGGCAGACCTTGCATTGTATTTTTTTTTTCTTTGGACCTTTCAATCTACTACATAAGAACATCCTTTCACACTTAATGGTTGTCTCTGAATACAAATCAAAAGAGGACCATCAAATAGGAAGATAATGAAGAACAGAAACTTACCAAGAATAGCCATCACTGTCCTTGAATCTGTAAGAATATATAGAAGAAAAAAAATTAACATCAAGTTTCAAATTGATGATATGGTAAAGAATAAAAATCCATGAACACAAATGATGAACTTATAAGACAAAACAACTTATATGTTTGCATCAGTAGTCATAAAACAAGAAAACATAGAAACAACGCAACAAGCACAATAAAATCATTAACTAATATCAAACTATGATTATAAGTGTCAAAGAGGATGGGGTACTTGAAGCTTGATTATGACCATTCTTCCAGAGTTTTTGAAATTCACACTAATCCCATTCATTTATGATTTCTCACATTCTGATGATGGCCACCACTTTTCAGTAGAACTTTTAAAATGTTTGTAAACAAAATGACCACTCTATTTGATTCACATTATTGAAACTAACAGTATAAAAACCTCAAAACTAGCAAAACCAATCAAACTCGGACATAAGCAACTCACTTGGTGCAATCTGAGTCTTCCCAGCATCAATTGTTATATGGTTCGGTAAGTTAAGTGATTTTGCTCTCTCCTGTCAAAATCAGTAAGGATTTTATCATCAACTGTAGAAATGCATGGGCAGTACTTTTATCAAGCTTCCAGCTTTACTGAGACTATGTGATTAACTAGAACATGCAAGAAAGAAATTGGTTTATGTCCTGCCAAAATAACTTGTAAATAATAGTTAGAATACTGACTTGCAAAACGAGCATATCTTCTTCAGTTTCTACTTTTAGAACAACTTTAGGTTGCGCACACATCTCCCACCTGCAAATCGACATAATACCCATTACAGGAAATGTAGAGGAAAAGACGCAAACATTGATATTGGTGAACATAGAAAACTACATAGTAGTGTGTTGCACTACCTATTTAAAGATTTTGGTGCCCGACGGAGGAGCTTCTTATAGAGGCCCAGAGTCGCATGACTAAACAATGAAGGCACAGATTCGAATAATGAATTAGAACAAAACATACTTGATGCCAAAAAATGCAATATCACTGAAGCTGACTGAATAGTAAATAGTAATTCAAGTGAAAAGGCATGTTATCAATTCATGAAATAATCAACCATTCTAGGGGACGGAAGAAGGATAGGCAAAACTAACTAATTCTACCTGCATTGCGCAGCAATTTTCCCTTTGCCCATCTTCAGATCATTTCTGACCACCAAAACCTGAAGAAAGAAAACAAAAAGAAGAGAAGTGACCCCAGGGGATTTCATTAAGCGAAAACTAGCAGGATAATCATTGAAATCAATTGCTAGAGTGAAATGTGGCAGCAACTAATACCATTTTGAAATCTTGGAGAATTTCGGCCAGCTTTTCAACGTCAAGGGGGTCTTTGATCTTCTTCTTCTTGCCATTATCGTCAGTAGCAAGTGCTTTTTGCTTAGCTAGTCTGGCCAAGACCAAAATGCGAGCAGGAGGGTAACGCGCACCAAAGCAATAACCCAAAGCAAGCCAGCCTGCTCCTACTAGAATCGCACCCACCCAATCCAAACCCATCATTTCCGTACTCGCTCCCTCAGCTTCCAGCCACAACCACTTCTCTTATACCCAAAACAGCACAAAGGAAATGGATATTCAAACAATTTAGCCTTGCATAACATAACATGGTGAATTGGAGTTCAAAAAGAGTACCTGAGTTGTGTCGATATGAATGAGCATTCAGTTCAACAACGATGAACGGGAGTCAGTAACCCTAGATCGGACGGCCGAGAACGAACCGACGGTGTAGTGGAGGAGAAAGGGAACAGGTAGGGAGAGATTGGGGTTTAGGGGGGAGTCAACAATCTGTGCACTCTGCTGGGCCTTTTCCTTTTGTGACAACACATGGGCTTAAAGTTGTTAGCAGACCCAGATTATAGGGCCTTCTGCCCCAGTGTGACCCACCTCTATAGAAAACTACTACAAGGAGCCAGTGACAAACGATTGAATATGACCTGTCACCTCTTGAGAGTGTTGAAATTGGAGAACATATCCTACACTGTACACGACTATACTCTACTATGAGTCATCAACCGATAATGTTTTTTTCGCCCAGATATCAACGGATGGTATTGAACGATTGGAATGAAAGAAAAAGGTACCATTGCTGTTAAATTGTCACCTGGTCCATTCAAGTTCTGCCACGTGGCTACGGACAAGAAGCCGGCAAAGACGGTTGAGTTTATTGTTTCGAAATTTCTAATGGTTTGCGTGTTAGTGGGACAAAGTAACCAAATCTGACGGGTACGAGCTGAGAAGAAGAATCCATCAGGGCTCAACCAATTTGACGTTGACAAAGCAGAAAATCCTACGCGGTGAACCAATGACCGTGATTCCATATTTTAATTATTCCCCGTTATTTTTTTTTCTTTTCTTGTTGGGTTTTTATCACAAATGGTACCTGAACTTTACCTCAATTATATACATAGTACCTGAACTTCACTTTTGATCACAAATGGTACCTGAACTTTTCGTTTTGATCACAAATGGTACCTATCGTCAAATCTACCGTTAAAAAATTAAAACAAATTCATCCTACGGTCAAAAATTGAAAAAAAACAAAAAACAAAAAAATTTAGTTTTTTTTTTTTTTTTCTCTCTTTCTCTCTCTCTCTCTCTCCCTTCCTCTCCCCCCACCCGTAACCTCTCTCCTCTTCCTCTGCACCATAAGGCGCCACCACCTCCGGCCACTTCCGATCCTCCAAACCTATTGGGCTTTGAAGCCCTCCATCCCAGCAACCTCGTGGTACCCTCAATTTTCAACGTTGACCGCCGTACGTGGAGGATTGAGGTCGTCGACTTTTCGATTTTTGGAACTTCCGGCATCAATATCTCTCGATCTACTTTGAATCTCACATTGATGTAGTTACATAATTTCATCCTTGGATTGTTCTCTACATGTTGATATAAACTTTGTGGTCATTGGAGATGGTTGACGGCGGCGCCGAGGGAGAGGAGAGAGAGTTCCGGCGGGAGAGAGAGAGTTTTTTTTTTTCAAATTTTTTTTTTTACTGAAAATTGACTGTAGGTACCATTTAGGATGAAAACGAAAAGTTCAGGTACCATTTAAGATGAAAACGAAAAGTTCGGGTACTAGTTGTGATCAAAAGTGAAGTTCAGGTACCATGTATATAATTCACGTAAAGTTCAGGTACCATTTGTGATAAAAACCTTTTCTTGTTTGTACCACCCACAGTTTCTTCACTTGAATCTTTTATTTTCTTTAATAATTTTCACATTTTGTCCTTTGAAATATTTTTCAAATGTCTTTATAATTTGTCTTTTCAAATATGTCATTCACACTTTTATTTCAAGCTATTTTGCTAATTTATAAATGTATGATGGTTTAAGCAATGATGCAAATGATAGAATTTAGAAAATGAGGACCCTTTCACCGATATTTTGTTGTCCTTTAAAAAAAAATTGTTTATGGGACTCATTTTGGAAATTTGACGGTTTAAGTTTTAGGTTTTTATACGTAAATCATGGATGTAAAATATGAGTCAAGTTGAAAATTATTTAGGCATTAATAATTGTAAATTATCATTACGACAATGAATTGTTATTATTTGACAAATTTTAGTTTGTTTATATATTTGATCAAAGTTAAATACTATAATGATTTCTAACTTTGCTCATTTTTAGCAAACATGATCTACCGTCTACGTACATATACCTAAAACTTGAACGATCGAACTGCCAAAGTGGGATTGGAAAGTGAGTCTCCCATGTGATCCCTTAAAATGCAAAGAAAAAATAATCTCTTACTAAAAGGGTCGTTTAAAAAATACAAGTAAAATTTTGTACACATGTTTGACAAGTGTTTATTTCATATCCATTAAAGTGTAAATTATGTTTTTTTTGTTAACTCACCAAATGAATCTCATTATTTACTTGTTTATTTGATGTTCTAGAATAAACGAGTTGACTTCTATTTCAATATTAAGCTCGATAAGAACAACAAACCCAGTTTGAACTCTTATATATTCGACTTTTAAAAAGGATTCAAAATTTGCTTGTGGTATCAAGGAAGATATTAGGAACTAATTTTGATTAATTTTTTTTTCATGTTTGTTGCTTGTGATGAAGATAATTTTAGTAGTTTGAAGTTGTTATGCATTTTCAATTTCAAAAAGTGAGCTTCATTTTGCTTGTAATTAGACAAGTCAATGATGCATTAGCTCAATCTTTTGTAAAACCGGATGTCGACCATAGGTTCATTTAGTTTATGTTACTGAGCAGGATAGAATTCTATTATTGATAGAAGAAATATTGAACCCTTACTCAACTTAATCTTATCTCAATTCTTCATCCTCTCTTATAACCTGGGCTAACCCTAAGAAATAAATGTTGTTATCAAATTTGAATTACAAATAATACGACATTTACCATGCCATGCCCTATCTTCTAATACAATAATTTTGGAAATAATGATGTATACCCGTATTTAATTAATACAAAAATTGGAGATATTCTGAAAATAAATAAAAAAATAAAACCACAAAACGATAATCAACTAACATTAAGCCAAGGCCCAAGGGCCCAAGAGTAAGCTAACGTATAAGAAAGAGAAAAGAGTGCCTGAAACTCCAAGGAAGGAGACTAGTTTATTCCCTTTTACTGAGAGAGTCGTTGCGCCTGCCTCGTCGTCTCTACTCAGCTCCCGTTTCTGAATTCTGAAAAACAAAGGTACTCCATACTTAATTCGCAGTCTCTTATATGTTTCAATCGAACATCGATTTTATTTTTTCGTTCCATAATGATTCATAGTCTGATCGATTCCCTTTTTTATTTATACCTGCAAAAGAAAAGTCATCAACTGCTAAAACAAAAAGAAGAGGAAAGTAAATTATGGATTTTTGACCTCCTCAACTAGGGAAGGGAGGCATATGAGACGGTTACTGCGCAGTTCATCAGTAGCCAAACAGTTCCATCTTATGCGTTGCTTAGGGTTTTTCAATATTTAGGGATATTGGGAAGGGAAATAGATTCCTTGGTTGATTTCCTTACATTTGTTTCTTTTTATTGATCTTGATTCCGCTACTTGTTTGAAGAAGAGAAGCAGAGTTATGATAAATTTCTTTGATCCCTCTGTTTGGTCCCTGAGAAAACAGAGGAAAATCAATTTTTTTTAAATGATTATTGTAATTTGATTTTCATATGAAGAATAATTACATCTAGACATCCAGCAAACTTATATTGGAGTTTGTATTTGCCTACCTCTTCTTTTGTCCTGAACAGTTTGTGCAAAATGTCTCTTATATTCTTTGTACAAGAAAATTGGATTTATTTAGGCATTTGGAAAACTCATGTTTGACATAATTACATATGATTTCCATCTGTTACAGTAACTAATTTTAATATTATGTAAACTTCAGGATAACGTGTAGCAGGATTTTGTTTTAGAATTAAAAAAAGGTTGTGAAGATGAGTGACAATTTGATGGAGAAAGTGAGTGCTTTTGGTGAACGCCTCAAGATTGAAGGGAGTGAAGTCGGTCGAAAGATGAGTGCTGGCTTGAGCTCAGTGAGCTTCAAGGTGAAGGAGCTCTTCCAAGGCCCAAACCAAGCAGATAAGATCGTTGAAGAGGCCACATCAGAGGCACTTGATGAACCTGACTGGGCATTGAATCTTGAGATTTGTGACATGATTAATACTGAAAGAGTTAACAGCGTTGAATTGATCCGTGGAATAAAAAAGCGGATTATGTTGAAGAATCCTAGGGTTCAGTACCTTTCTTTGGTACTGCTTGAAACAGTTGTTAAAAATTGTGAGAAGGCTTTCTCAGAGATAGCAGCTGAGAGAGTTCTCGATGAGATGGTGAAGCTGATTGATGATCCTCAGACTGTTGTTAATAATCGCAACAAGGCTTTGGTGCTGATCGAAGCATGGGGAGAATCGACTGGGGAGCTCCGCTATTTGCCTGTTTACGAGGAAACATACAAGGTATCTGTATAGTTTTGGTTCCTGTCTTATATCTTGTGAAATTTCCTCTTAACATTGTGTTCTTCCTTAACTAAAAACCGACAAAATTTTCTCGTGACTTGAAAGTATACCATATTTCATGATATACATGATGCTATGCTAATGCTTCCAACAGCTTTTCTGTGGTCTCTATCACATGGTGTTCTGCAGCTGTTGATTCTCTATTACTGTTGTTGGGAATTATGTTTTCATTCTATTTATACTTTTATGCTTGGACCATTTCAATTTCAGAGTTTAAGATCAAGGGGTATTCGGTTCCCTGGTCGTGACAACGAGAGTTTGGCACCTATTTTCACTCCCCCTCGTTCAGTTTCAGCTTCAGAGTTAGATGCTGGTCTTTCCCAGCAGATTCCGCTCGATATTCCTGTGCAAAGCTTTACCCCTGAACAATCAAAGGAAGCATTTGACGTTGCAAGAAACAGTATTGAGCTTCTTAGTACTGTTTTTTCCTCTTCACCCCAACAAGATGTTTTACAGGTAATTTCATCTTGTTTTCTCACTTGCATATTCCATTTGTAAAGTTATCTGTTGAGGTTTATAGTAAGTTTCCGTACAATGTAGTGCCCGTGGCATAGGGTTGACCTATGGAAACGGCTATTTGCTTATTACTCTACATTTTATTTTTTTTGCTTGTACAACCATGTTTTGAATAGTCCTTGTCCTCCAGGATGAAAAGTATCTATATTTTGCACTTTGTGATTTCTAGAGATTCTAGGCGTGTTCATGGGCAAACTAGTTGTTTAAAATTGATATGGATTGAATGTTTTTGTCCCGTTGGCAGGATGACTTGACAACCACACTTGTGTACCAGTGCCGTCAGTCTCAAGCCACTGTGCAGAGAATTATAGAGTCAGCTGGAGAGAACGAGGCGTTGCTGTTTGAAGCGTTAAACGTGAATGATGAGATCCATAAAGCTCTATCCAAGTATGAAGAACTGACGAAGCCTTCTGTTGTTCACCAGCAGCCAGAACCTGCGATGATACCCGTTGCTGTTGAGCCTGATGAATCACCAAGTCATGTGAAGGAGGATTCCTTGATCAGAAAACCAGCTGCTTCTCGAGGTGTCCCTCATGCAGGGATCAATGATGACATGATGGATGATCTTGATGAGATGATATTTGGCAAGAAAGGTGGAAGCTCATCCGAAGGAGGCCAAGATCCAAAGAAGCAGCAGCCGCCATCAAAGGATGACCTGATCAGCTTTTGAGCTGCTGCTCTAAGCTTAGAATTCCATGGCTATTTAGGTGTTGATTGTTGGAGACATGGAGTTTGATGGTTAAAAAATTTCATATTCATGAACCATTATTGTCTCATTCTTCCTGTTTTCTCAGTACACCGACCATCTTGTGTAATTAATTCCTGTTAAATTTGGTTTCATAGCAACCTGATGGAGTTGTATGATTAACTATATACAGTATTATGAATATGACACTGTTGCCTTCAACTTTCCATTTTTGTTTTGGCGAGTTCAACTTTCCATGTTTTGTGAATTGGTAATCTCAACCCTAGTCAATAACAGTCCATATTCCTCGATGGTCGATAATGACATAAAAGATAAAATGACAAAATAACCAAATTCCTCCTTGGGAAGCAAACAGAACATAAATGAGAAATTGAAAGAGTGAGAGTCCAAGCACCCATTCCCAAGCACAGAAATGTGAGTTGCGAGCAAGACGAGAATGGTTGGAAAGCAAATCACTCGATCCAAATCCCCACTTGTTGTGTTGACCCTGGTTCTCGTTGCTCTGTCCCTCCTCTTCTTCTTGCTCTTCTCTTTCCACAGCGACAGCCCCGCCCCATTCTCCGATGGGCCCCTTCACCCGAACCCGATTTACAAACCCGAAACATCCTTCGTCGCTTCCCTCGAGCGCTTCCTCCTCGCTCACAACTCCCCTCCTTCCACCGTCCGTACTAGGCGGCACAAACCCGAGGAGCTCGACGATTTGCTCTTCAAGACCGACACTCAGAGACTGTACGCAGATCCGTACTACCCGCTCACCATGCCTATTAGGGTTTACGTGTACGAGATGCCCGCCAAGTTCACTTACGATCTGCTCCGCCTCTTCATAAACTCATACAAGGACACCTCCAATCTCACCTCTAATGGAAGCCCCGTCCACCGCCTCATCGAACAGGTTACTTTTACTTGTACCTCTTCTATATTGAATTGAATTGAATTGAATTTGTATCTGTATCTGTATCTGGTGCAGCATTCCATTGATTACTGGCTGTGGGCGGATTTGATAGCCCCAGAGTCGGAGAGACTGTTGAAAAGCGTAGTGAGAGTGCACCGGCAGGAGGAGGCAGACCTCTTCTATATTCCATTCTTCACCACCATTAGCTTCTTCTTGATGGAGAAACAGCAATGCAAATCGCTTTACAGGGTCTGACTGCACCTCCAAGGTTTTACTTAATAGTAGCTAGCTAGCTGCACATCTCACACTAATCTAATAATGCACAACAGACTGACTTGCCTATGAAATGCTATTGCTTCTTTGATAATCAAATACCTCATTGTTTGTGATGAAGGAAGCTCTCAAGTGGATCACCGATCAGCCTGCCTGGAACCGATCCGGCGGAAGGGATCACATACTTCCAGTTCACCATCCTTGGTCTTTCAAGTCTGTTCGCCGTTTCGTGAAGAATGCAATTTGGCTGCTTCCTGATATGGACTCTACAGGCAACTGGTGATTATTTAAATGGATAACAAATCTAACTTCCTACTCGTTGGAGCTGGTCTAATTTTTTCGTTTTCCTTCTAGGTACAAACCAGGACAAGTTTTTCTGGAGAAAGATCTCATTCTTCCTTACGTTGCCAATGTTGATTTTTGTGATGCCACATGCATATCTGAGACTCAATCCAAGAGAACCACTCTACTCTTTTTTCGCGGGCGGCTTAAAAGAAATGCTGTAAGTTCTTTGATGTAAATTCTATTGTTCAAACAATCTTAGAAAATGTAATGCTTCATTTCATATTCAATTGATGGGAGCCAATTTTCAACTTGGGAATCTCAGACTATTATTCTCATGCTCAAAATCAAAATTTGTACTTCAAAATGTTATAGTTGCTTATGGTATTCTACTGCCAGGGAGGGAAGATACGTGCAAATCTTGTAGCCGAACTTCATGGTGCGGAGGGTGTATCTATAGAGGAGGGGACAGCTGGGGAGGGAGGAAAAGCGGCAGCTCAGAATGGAATGCGCAAGTAAAATTGTTTGGATCCTTACTCCATTTTGTGATGCCCTGTAATCTTTGTTGCTTTTTCATTTATTTAGTTGAGTTACTTTCTGTCAGGTCTATCTTTTGCTTAAATCCAGCTGGTGATACTCCTTCCTCCGCTAGATTGTTTGATGCCATTGTTAGTGGTTGCATACCTGTCATAGTTAGCGATGAATTGGAGCTTCCTTTTGAAGGAATACTAGATTATAGGAAGGTATGCATATCTAATATTTTTTGTTAGATCCAATTGGTTCTATATATATTTTTTTTTTATAATTGCTCACAATTTAATGTATGTTGAAGTCCACATGGCTTGTCATTTACTTGTATGGTTTTCCTTACACCCATTGCACTCAGCAGTTGCTTTTTATCTTTGCATAGCTAATATTTTTTGTTAGATCCAACTGGTTCTATAATTTTTTTATTTTATTTTTATAATTGCTCACAATTTAATGTATGTTGAAGTCCATATGACTTGGCATTTACTTGTTTGGTTTTCCTTACACCCTTTGCACTCAGCAGTTGCTTTTTATCTTTGCATGCAGATTGCTTTATTTGTTTCTTCCAGTGATGCTGTACAACCAGGTTGGCTTTTAACATATCTTAGAAATATTAGCCCTGCTCAAATTGGAGAAATGCGCCAGAATCTTGTCAAGGTATGTGGCTGCAATATTGAAGTGAATGGTACTATTTTACTGCTGCTATTTGTATATCTTGTCAAAGGTTGTACTAGGCACATTCATTTCTAGGTTCTGTGTTTTAGGTTTTTGGATAGGAGAAACATAGCATACTTCTGTTTCTTTATCTGTTACCTTACAAGATCAAACTGGTTACACACAAAAAGTAAGGGGGAAATAAAAACAACTGATGCTTCAAAAAGCTGGATTATGTACCTTGTTGTCTATTATGATTTGGTAGTTGTAATGTTAATTTGATTTCGCTTTTTTAGTCTTGTGTTGAGAAATGGATCTTTCATGTTGAGTGTTACTGAGCTACATATGTGGGGACTGATTTAGTTGTTTTCATCGTTTCCCAGTACTCAAGGCATTTCATATACTCCAGTCCTGCTCAACCCTTGGGTCCGGAAGACTTGGTTTGGAGAATGGTATGATCTTCTTGCGCCGTAAGCTGAAACTGTGTTGCATTCACGTGCAATGCACTTGCACATAATAAGTAGCCTAGCCTAGGGTTAGAATGATTGATTTAGCTTTTATTCATGTGGTGCAACAGATGGCTGGTAAGTTGGTGAACATCAGGCTTCACACTCGGAGATCTCAGCGTGTGGTGAAAGAGTCACGAAGCATCTGCACCTGCGATTGCAGGCGAGCCAACTCCACAACCTCAGGTCACTTGTTGTAATTATGAGCTACTCTCTCTCTCTCTCTCTCGCTCACTCACTCTCTCACTCTCTCTTGTGCTTGGAGTTATATGAGGGGGCGTGAATCCGTCTTGCACTGGGGGCCGTCTTATCCTTTGGGCGTAGTGATGAGTTATTCATATTGGATTGTTTTTGAAATACTCTGCGCTTCAATTCAATACATGTATTTAGCAAAGGCTATAGACAAAGCAAAAAACAGTCATATTTGTAACTAGTAAAGTAGCTTCGTTACTAGTTACATCTCTATCTTTCTTTTTCCTCAACATTGCACGTTTTTTAATCTCTTTTTTGACTTACGACAAGTGACAAGTGTGGCATGCATAGTTGAAATTCAACAAATAAAGACACATAACAAAGGAAACGAATCAGTCCTGTTGAAGTGTTGATTTTTCATGGGCGAATAGTAGTTGGATAATTTCCATCCGACCCGAGTGGCTCAAATATGCGCCACAAACAGCTGAGTCATGTTGCCGTTGGAAAAGAGGCGAACAAGTTGAAATTTGAAATGGTCGTCGTACTCGTGCGTGGGAAACCTAGACGCGATGATTAAGCTTAAGCCATGTGGGGACGTGCCAAACATTAATCACGGAAATGTCATTGTCAGCCATGGCATTATTTACTTTAGCAAAATTAATTTTTCTTAATTAGTGCCTATACAAATTTTGTTAACTTTTCATATTAATTAATTAGTGATTCCTTATTCCTTCCTTTCTTAACGTGCATGGTATGTCTACTAGTACAGTCCAATGACAACTATCATTTCCACACGTATAGGAATAGTATACACCAAATTCCATCCCAACAGAACCGAGGAACACGCTTAATACACAACAGCTCAACCACATCTACATCTCAATATTTCTTTTCATATATGGGAGGAAAATAATTTTTTTATTCTGGTGATAAAAATGGCTAGTAAATTTCAAATTGACAAAGCCATCAATTTCAGAAGGTATGTATGTATGTCTAGACACATGTACCATTAGTAAATATCTAGCCTAGTTTATTCTTCAGATTTAGAATCTGTTCATTTCTTTAATCTGATAAATTGACAAAGAAAGGTAAATTTATCCGTTGGACTCTTAAAATTTACACTTTTTACATAAAGTCAAAGATTATTGGCTTTCCAAGGCAGCTTTGGTCTCTTTAATGATAATTTATATTTCTTTATAGGGCAAATGTTTTTATTCACGGAATATTCCCTGTCCAAATGTTTCCAGCAATAACCTACATTTACTCGTCCCAGTTCTTCTCCTCATCTCCCTGAGTCACTATTCTGAGACGGTGAGGCTTCCCATTTATTATTGAATTACTAATATTGAAAATTATGTAGAAAATGAGAGAGCTGGCCACCCACCACTCAGAAGCTTCTCCTAGGAATTTAAATAAATAGAAAATCCATTTCATTTTTATTAACGACTAAATAGTAAAATATTAAGGAGCCTTGAATCATGGGTATTAGTGCTTTGATAGTCCTGCTCACGACTTGGTCTCAAACACTCCTTGTCTGAGTTTTTAGGAGATACGCAAACGACGACAGTTGGAGAGGAGAGCCAGCCAGCCAGCCGACCCACTCCGCACCCTTTCCCTTTGCATTTGCATTTGAATTGAACAATTCCCATCACATTCAGACAAACCCATTTCTGCTCTTTTCTTTTGAACAGATCTCAACAACAAGGATAGGATACGATAGGATATATACCTGTTCAACTTCCAATTGTACAAGCTAGCGGAACAAGCCTCTTTTTGTATCCATCAGCTTTCTCTTACTTCCCGATCTTTCTCAGACATGGCCCGGTTTCTTCTCCATTAGATAAAACCAAAGGTACTTGCTACTGCCTCGTTTTTGTTCAGTTTTGCTGCTCTGTTTGGTTGCTGAGAAAAGTGGCGCTGGATTCTCATGTGTTTTTTTTTTTTAACTTTCTTAGTCTCATGGTTTAGGGTTTAGCTTCCGCCAAATTTGAAATGAAAAGTTGATGCTTATTTCAACTCATTTTCTTAGCAACCAAACTGGAGATCTAGCTATACCTTGATGATTGCCAATCTAGATTCTCTTTTAGTTTTTGGAACGAGGATGCAATTGTTTTCAGTAGAGATTTGATTGATTTTGCAAGATCTGGTGTTGACTAGTTACTTAGCACTGTTTTTCTGGTTTCAATTTTGGCAGTGGAGTTCAAAAATGGCTTCCAAATCATTCAAGGGGAGCCGATCAAATCTATCATCAACCTCTGACATTCCCGATGCACACAGCAAGCCTCCAATGCCTCCCACCGTCACATTTGGCCGCAGAACTTCCTCAGGTCGCTACATCAGCTACTCAAGAGATGATCTCGATAGTGAAATTGGAAGTGGTGACTTTATGAACTACACTGTGCACATACCTCCAACCCCGGACAACCAACCCATGGATCCATCCATTTCGCAGAAGGTTGAAGAGCAATACGTCTCGAATTCCCTTTTTACAGGGGGGTTCAACAGTGTTACCCGAGCTCATCTTATGGACAAGGTGATTGAATCCGAAACCAGCCATCCTCAGATGGCTGGTGCTAAAGGCTCATCATGCGCCATTCCCGGGTGCGATGCAAAGGTCATGAGTGATCAACGCGGAGAGGACATTCTTCCTTGTGAGTGTGATTTCAAAATATGTCGAGATTGCTATACCGATGCTGTGAAAACTGGGGGTGGTGTATGCCCCGGATGTAAGGAACCATACAAGAACACCGATTTGGATGAAATGGCTATGGAGAATGCATTGCCACCGCTTCCGCTGCCTCTGCCAAATGGGATGTCTAAAATGGAGAGGAGGTTGTCACTCATGAAGTCAACAAAATCGGTGTTGATGAGGAGTCAAACTGGGGATTTTGATCACAACCGGTGGCTCTTTGAAACAAAGGGAACTTATGGCTATGGGAATGCTATATGGCCCAAGGAGGGAGGTTTTGGAAATGGAAAAGATGATGACGTTGTCGAACCAACTGAGCTCATGAACAAACCATGGAGGCCTCTCACACGGAAATTAAAGATACCTGCTGCTATTCTAAGCCCTTATAGGTACATCTCTTGCCGTATCTTTTATCCAGTCATTGTACCCCTTAACATGGATTATGTCTTTGTATGGCATTCTCTTACACGAAATAATCACTTAAAATTATTGAAACACCATCATACCACGTGTTATTGTCATTGAGATACATTTCTGAATTAGAGGTAAGAAGATCCATTGATGCATTTGAACAGTCACATACCCATTGGAACATATATATGTATATATGAAGTTAACTAAAAGGTGATCACACAATGTGCTCGTGGGTTGGTTTTTAAGATTGGAGAATGCATCTCACCTGTGCACACTAAAATTTGACTGTCTACAACGAGCAACATCTTGATTATTATCCTACTAATAGATGGTTGGCTAGTTGTTTATTATGGCACTTGCATAAATCTTTATCATGGCCTTTTGTTGTCGTTATGGATAAGCTATGAATGCTACATAAGGTCTTCCAAAAATTTTGATAAATTTTACATATACTCTATGAAATTCCCAAATATTCTTGCTCATTCAGTGTTACTTTATCTGCCTGATGACCTTCATTTTAAGGTCATTCTTTTCATTCTCATGCAAATAATGACTTTTGCTCTCTGTTGCTTATATGTTCACAGGCTTCTAATATTTGTCCGTATGATTGTCCTTGGGCTGTTTTTGGCATGGAGGGTCAGCCACCCAAATAGTGATGCAATGTGGCTTTGGGGAATGTCAATAGTTTGTGAGATCTGGTTTGCTTTTTCTTGGCTTCTTGATCAACTTCCCAAGTTCTGCCCAATCAATCGTTCTACAGATCTTAATGTTTTGAAGGAGAAATTTGAAACACCTACTCTCAACAACCCCACCGGAAAATCTGATCTTCCAGGCATAGATATTTTTGTGTCCACTGCAGATCCAGATAAAGAACCACCACTTGTCACAGCAAACACTATCTTATCTATTCTAGCTACTGATTACCCTGTTGAAAAGCTTGCTTGCTACGTTTCTGATGATGGAGGTGCACTTTTAACCTTCGAGGCCATGGCTGAAGCAGCTAGTTTTGCTAATATATGGGTCCCCTTCTGCCGTAAACATGGTATTGAGCCCAGGAATCCTGAGTCTTACTTCAGTTTGAAGAGGGATCCATACAAGAACAAAGTGAAATCTGACTTTGTCAAGGATCGTAGAAGGGTAAAACGTGAATATGACGAGTTCAAGGTTCGAATTAATGGACTGCCTGACTCTATACGTCGTCGATCAGATGCTTATCATGCTAGGGAAGAAATCAAGGCCATGAAGCTTCAAAGGCAGAACAGAGAGGATGAACCTGTGGAGACTCTGAAGATTCCCAAAGCAACTTGGATGGCTGATGGAACCCACTGGCCAGGGACTTGGTTGACCGCTTCAGCTGAGCATTCTAGGAGTGACCATGCTGGTATTATACAGGTATTCATCTAGTCCCAGTAAACTATGTTGTTTGTTCTTACTGGTAGATAAGATTGCTCTAATATAATTTGCACCCATTAAGAAAAAATGTGGAGAACGTGATGCTCAATATTTTGTTTTCCGTAATAATGCAGGTGATGTTAAAACCTCCCAGTGATGAACCACTGCATGGAACTGATGGAACTATAGATGAAGCTAGGCTCATCGACCTCACTGATATTGATATCCGCCTTCCCATGCTTGTTTATGTGTCTCGTGAGAAGCGTCCAGGGTATGATCACAACAAGAAGGCAGGGGCCATGAATGCTCTTGTTCGAGCCTCTGCTATAATGTCCAATGGCCCATTCATTCTCAACCTGGACTGTGACCATTATATTTACAACTCTCAGGCAATGAGGGAAGGTATGTGCTTCATGATGGATCGTGGAGGTGACCGGCTTTGTTATGTTCAGTTCCCACAGAGATTTGAGGGTATTGACCCTTCGGATCGATATGCCAACCACAACACAGTTTTCTTTGATGTCAATATGCGGGCTCTTGATGGACTCCAGGGCCCAGTTTATGTCGGAACTGGATGTCTGTTTCGAAGAATTGCCCTGTATGGTTTCGACCCACCTCGATCAAAAGAACATCACCAAGGTTGTTGCAGTTGCTGCTTTTCTAGTCGCAAAAAGAATAAGCATGCCTCAGTAGCCCACACCCCCGAAGAAAACCGAGCCTTAAGAATGGGTGATTCTGATGATGAAGAGATGAATCTCTCCCTGCTGCCTAAGAGGTTTGGGAACTCAACTTTCCTCATTGACTCAATTCCAGTGGCAGAGTACCAAGGTCGCCCTCTTGCAGATCACCCAGCTGTAAAGAATGGACGCCCACCTGGTGCTCTCACCATTCCTCGTGAGCTGCTTGATGCATCAACTGTTGCAGAGGCTATCAGTGTCATTTCCTGCTGGTATGAAGACAAAACGGAGTGGGGAGAGCGCGTCGGATGGATTTACGGTTCAGTTACTGAAGATGTGGTCACTGGTTACAGGATGCACAACAGAGGATGGAAATCAGTTTACTGTGTGACCAAACGTGATGCGTTTCGTGGAACTGCACCTATCAATCTCACTGATAGGTTGCATCAGGTCCTCCGGTGGGCTACAGGATCAGTTGAGATCTTCTTCTCCCGCAACAATGCCCTGCTAGCGAGCCCAAGAATGAAGATTCTGCAAAGAGTAGCATATCTTAATGTTGGTATCTACCCCTTTACCTCCATTTTCCTTATCGTCTACTGCTTCCTCCCTGCACTTTCGCTCTTCTCTGGTCAGTTCATTGTGCAGACCCTCAATGTTACTTTCCTGACCTATCTTTTGGTCATTACTCTCACCTTATGCATGCTTGCCATACTTGAGATCAAATGGTCTGGCATTGAACTAGAAGAGTGGTGGAGAAACGAGCAGTTTTGGTTGATTGGAGGGACGAGTGCCCACCTTGCTGCTGTGATTCAGGGGCTATTGAAAGTTATTGCAGGGATTGAAATCTCTTTCACCTTGACTTCAAAATCGGCTGGTGATGATGAGGATGATGAGTTTGCTGATCTATACATTGTGAAATGGTCATCTCTGATGATACCGCCAATAACAATCATGATGGTCAACTTAATCGCAATAGCAGTTGGGTTCAGCAGAACAATATACAGTGTGATTCCGCAGTGGAGCCGGTTAATTGGTGGTGTTTTCTTCAGTTTCTGGGTTTTAGCACATCTGTACCCTTTCGCCAAAGGATTGATGGGGAGACGAGGGAGGACACCCACCATTGTTTTTGTATGGTCAGGACTCATTGCAATCACCATCTCTCTTCTTTGGGTGGCAATCAATCCCCCATCGGGTACCAACCAAATTGGAGGATCATTCCAATTCCCCTGATAGGTCGACATTATCATTCTTTGCAGTTAACCAAGCTCTTCAGTTTACATTCCTTTATTTGTTTTGTTCCTCTGAACAAGTTAATCATTCTGGTGATAGAACTAGCATCCGCAATTCCATGTTCTGGTTCTTGTTCCCTTCCTCATTTGGATTTTGTGTAGCAGTTGGTAACTTGGAGCAGTCAGTGTATCATGCATGGATGAATATCATCGTAGTTTACCTGGCATTTTGTTGACGCTTTTAACTTCGAGCAAGTTAAGGGGATAGTAATCGGAATGTTTCGCTTTAGTACTCTAACTTGTCCATTTCCTTCCTGTCCTTTGCCTTTACTCTTAAATTGAGGCAGTACTTGCGAAATCATTTCGGAAACAGAAAAACAGAATCGGCCGACACCTCAGTCTGAATTATTGATTTTTTTTTTCTTAATAACTTCCAATTTATTTTGGACATCTAATTTAGTTTTTACAACGCACAAGAGGGTCCATCACATTCGAAAATGAAGTTCATTTGATAAAACTAACAAGAAATAAAAGAATAAAATAAAATTCATATGGAACACCTTTCTGATGACCCGAGTCAGGATGGTCAATCTACTAGGTAAAACAATTTTGAAACCCACAAAAATTCGATCTTTGTCATTGATGATATGAGCAAAATTTGTGATCCAATCGGAGTAATCTGCTCAATAAGTAAACAAATACATTACAAGCACCCAATCCGCGTTATAACTATAATCAAAGAACTGCAACCCTATTCTAAGCTGGACGCTTTTACTTTCTTCTTGGAACCGTCTTTTGATTTCTTTGACTTCCGTTTCCTCGAGGCTGCCTTTTCTTTCAACCCTTCAGATTTGTGTTTCTGTTCCTGATCCTCTGGTTCCATACAACATGTCTCATTCTCATGATTGAAATCAGAGGGCATCAAAGACTCTTCATTCAATTCTTTAACACCTGTATCTGGTTCAACCACTGCCATCGCGTGTAGAACTAAGTCCAACAAGAATGAGTTTCTCACATGCCTGTCTATTCTGCTATAGTGCCTCTGAGAAAATGGGATGAGACCTTCAAGAAGATGCTGAATGCCTTTTATCTGAAAAAAAAATTATCATGTCAGATGGATAATCTAAACTAGCAAAATCTTCACACAACTTTGAACAGACACTGCTTTAACAGTTTGTAATCCAACCCAGGACCACCATTTTAATTTGTGAACAATTTCAAGTTGTCAACATCAACAAGAAAAATATTCCAATCATAAAATTGATAACGAAAGAGAAGAAAGAAAAAAGGGACCTAGGGTATTGGTGAAACAAAGTGAAAGACATAGGATTTGCCAAAGGACAATTTTCATTAATAATCATCAGATATTGATCATCCAAGTAACTAGAATGTAAATTTCAAGAGACCACGAAAAAGAGTAAAGACAACCACCTCAATAATCTCTCTTGGACTAACAATGTTGAGAAGTTTAAAAAGCACGAACTGTGCAACATGGCAGAACTTTGGTTTTATATTCCATTCCCGAACATATTCAATAAGTACCCGCAACTCTTCCTTGCCAAGGTCATGAAGGGCCATCTCTATCTGCTTTTCATTCCCTCTCTTCCTGCAGGAAAATTGGGTAAGATACATGACAAAAGTTCAAGATACAACTGGAAAGAGGCAAAAAGTAAACTAATAAAAACGTTATGGCTAACCTGCAAAGTTCAGCAAAACACTCATAAAGCTTATGAGGCCTGCGAAGCTTAAATGCGATTTGGATTGCTTTAGTGTAGTCAGCATCTTTGACAGCATTTTCTAGTTCTTGATTTTTCAGGACACCTTCCTCCTGAACCATCATTGGAAAAAAAAAAAAAAAAACATATATGCACACTTTTCAGCAATGAATTTGTACATAACAAGATCAAGAAAACATAATTAATAAGCTGGTGCAACTGCAGGCAGCCACGGAGAGCAATTGTCCAACTTAAAATTTATCCATGTTTCATATTTTAAGTTTTCACTGATTAGATACCAAACAGATCTATGGAATTAAATTAATATCAGTTATCTATGGTCTTGGAGATGTATTTGTCCAACTCATCACGAGATTGCAATCTGTTAAACTGTATTACCACTATACACAGGAAAACAGCCAGTAATGGCTCACCTCTCTGCGGAAAGCTTCCTCTTTATCAGAGGCAGTACAATCATACCACAGATTAATAGCAGCATCACCGCTGCCAGTTGCAAGCATTTCTGTCTTCTTTCCAACAGTCAATGCCCAAACCTGCAGGGTTAATTCTTGTCAGTAAATGAAAAGAAAGAAAAATTCTGTTTAGTGGGGGGTGAAAAAAGTTAGGTCAACCATCCAGGTTAAAATTAATATGCATTTCAAATATTTCAAATGGTCCATTAATCACGTACAATAGGTTCCAAGACGATGAATTAACAGAAATCACAAATCCAGTTTTAGACAGATATCAAAGGCCAAACCAAGACTAGATACAGGCTGTAAGACCTGTAAGGGAGGGCCAAAATAAAGATATCTAGACATGAAAAAATTGGACCAGGATATCCACCAAATCTTCAATCCAACCTGTTTCTGTTGCTATAAACTGAAGTTTCAGCCTACAATTTGACTACTCTATGTTGATCTCACATTTATTCAGGTCAACTGATCACAACCTTCTATAATATGTGACTGCAACATAGTCATGTGGAAAATGATAGAAAATGACAAAAGGCTTTGAACTCTTTCGAGTTCTAAAAGTTAACTTCTTAAATATATTTTATCGTAGACTATAATATCCATTAGCAACAAATAGATTGAGGAATATATATTTGTTCAGCACCTTGTCCTCATGTTGATCATATGTAGCAATGCATTCATTTGTTTTGACCATCCACAACTTTACCAAACCATCAGCATCTGGAAAAAGGACACAAGTCAATGCATATATCACCACAATTTTTGGAAGTGGGACCAATTTACGAACAGAGATTCATTACCAGAAGAAATAAACTGGGTCCCACGAGTAAGAAAAGATGCTCGATATACACTTGACATATGTCCTTCAAATGTTTTTAAGCATGAGCCGTCCGATATAGCCCATATCTTTATTGTTTTATCACCAGAAGCAGTTAGAACACATTGATCAACTGGAGAAAACTCTACACACCAAACCCCTCTTTTATGACCCTTAAGTACAACTACTGGTACAAGATCTGGAAGCTTCCATACACAAGCAGTGCGGTCCTGATCAATGAAAAACCCAGAAAGTTCAAGGATGCAGTGGCATTAAGTGTCTTTAGGATCCTTTCTCTCTTCCAGAGAACACCAAATATAGATAAATTTAAGATAAATAAACGAGTACTTACGCACTGCCTTAAAATCTACTAACCTGTGAACCACTACAAACAAAACTATCATTTGGTGCAACAGCTACTGAATTGATATCTTTATCATGGGCTGCTACAACAGCTTTTGCTTTCAAATTTATTGGCTTTTCCACATTGTCTGAGATACCATCCAAACTCCAGACCTTAAGGGTACGATCACTACACAGAAAGAAATAATAGAGTTTGTTTAGACTAGTTTCTTAATATTTAATGACTGAATAGTGCTCAATAGATGTATCCTCTTTAAGGTTGCCACCCATAGAGTAACTTTTTCACTGTTGAAAGCATCACCAGTAAGCCAAATTAGAAGAGTTAATGTTTCAATTGTAAATATATGAGATGATAAATTCTTGGTAATAACCTGCACAAGTGCTCACCTACTACCACTAACAAAGAAGTCTCTCTGCTTCTTTGAGAAAGCAATAGCTCCCACAGATCCCATGTGACCTAAGCCAAGACCAAGGCAACATCTGCTTTCTGATTCCCACAACCTAACCTACAGAGGATGGAGGAAGAGAAGCAAACAATATCATTTATATGCACACCAGCCACTTACAAAGACACACAGGGGAGAGGTGAGACTATATGAATAGAGGAGATCAAAGATCTACTGGCACTGGACAGGGGAGAAAGAAAGAGCCCACAACTGCTGTATGGGCAGACAAAGAAACTGAAACTTACACTGTTATCCTTGCTTCCTGTCACTATAAGTGTTCTTCCAGAACTTGATACGCAGGTGTCGAGGCACATAACAATTTCAGTATGACCAGCCAATACATGAGAACATGACATGGATGCAACGTCAAACACTCGTACCTGCATGTCAATGTCAGGTATTAAAGACAGTTCTTTCCAAATAAAAAGCAACTAACAATGAACAGATAGATGTCAAACGAACATGCACAATCTTCAAAACCTCATTAGTGAAGCATGGATTGTTACAAAACAAATACTGATGCGTGGTAAGAATAGAACTGCTACACATGCACACACACACACAGAACATTCTTTAAAAAAAAAAAGGCAGTCAACACTCATTGTCAATTACCAATGAATTTAGTTCAAGGACATTTAACCACAGAATGAAGCAATGAAAGGTTAACACCTGATAATTTCACTTAAGAAGATAATTGATCTTCTCAAACTTCTATAGCATGTACATTTTGTTGAACAAACCAAATCTACTTGCAAGCTACAATTATCGATAGGAATCTATAGCAAAGTACCTGTTCAGTATTTGTGGCAACAGCAATAAATTGTTCCTCATCACCTAGAAATTTCATATCCAGAATCTCTCCATTGTTTCCTACAAGTCTTTTTTTTAGAACAAATTCAAAGGTCCCTTCAGGGCTTTCAACAGGAGAATATAAAAGGAACTCCTGATCAGCTGTCACACAGAGCAGCCCTTGATCTAATGGTAACATGAAAGCTGCAGTAAATCCCCTTTTCGATTCATCGTCATCAGAGGTGACAGTAACATCCGAGGACTTCTGCTCAAATAGGCAAACTGCACTGTCAAAATAGAAAAAAGGACCGGTGAGCGAACCAATGATATCCAAAGTGTTGTAGCCAATAAATAATGCTAACCATTCTAAGGCCTCTTGATCACTAAATACATAACTATAATTCCTTGTAACCAAGAATCACTTCAAACAGAACATTTTAAGACAACCCTCATGATTTACCCTTCAGAATTCCAAATTCGTACGATCCCACGGTCACCAACTGTTATAAAACATATTGCAGGTAACTTGCTTTTCTTCCCATTCTGCCGCTTGGATGAACCCAAACGGGAAGATAAAAGAGTTCCAGAAGGAATTACACACACAGCTTCAAGGACCTCATATGTTGTTACAGTCTTCAAGCAGCTGTAGTCATGAAGGTTCCACAAGATTACAACCTGAGACACAATATGCAATCAGTATCTGGTTGACATGAAAAAACAACAATGCAAACAACAGGGCATGGCAAACAATGCTTACATCTCAGTGACTGACACAGAATCAGGAAGAAGTATGGACAAAGATGTCAAGCTAACCATTCGACAGTGCATAACAAATAATTGATAATTAAACATAGATCATATCAGCCTTGCCTTATCTCTTCCAGCTGTGAGCAACGTCCACCCATCTTCAGATAGTGCCATAGAAGTAACAGTGGAGTGATGCCCAGTAAGTGCTGTGACACGCTTCTTGGTTGATAGATCCCAGACTTGCACAGTTGTATCATGACTGGCGGAGAAAAGCTGATTAAATAAACACCAATCATCAGCATAATCAGATATTAGTTTCATTTCCCAAACACAGAGGCAACAATAACCATCTGGAGATTAAGCTTACAATTAGTTTAGTAGGATCTGGATGAAAGAGAAGACTAGAAACAACCCCTTTGTGACCTGTAAAGTAATGAGTGGCAAAGCTACCAGCAACATCCCAAACAATAACCTTCTTATCAGCTCCAGCGGTCGCAACAAATCCCCCAGATGGGTGACAAGCCATTCCCATCACAGGCCCATCATGACCCTAAATCCAAATCCAATACTCAAGAATTAGTAATGTAATAACAACCAAAGACGACACAAGCAATTCAATTAGGCAATGAATGAATTAATTACCTTCCAAGACCGCACGCATTTGAAGGTGGAGAGGTCCCACACCCTAATTTGGCGACTGTGACCAGCGGAGAAGAGAAACTTATCGTCGGGGCTGAGGGTTAAAGCTGTGACGGCCTCCGAGTCGCCTTCCAAGGTGGACCGTATCGACGAGTTGGAGGTATCCACGATATTAATGGACTCGCCGGGCGCGCAGGCGATGAATGAGCCATCCGATGAGACCGCAAAGGCGCCGCCGGAGTAGAAAGGTTGCAGAGAGGGGACGCACCGGTAGTTCTTCTTCAAAGGTAGAGACGCCATGGGTGAAAGCTTGTTTGTGGTTTCCAACTTGTGAGACAGAGAGAGATGAATTTTGCAATAGACAATCTGGGTTTTTGAACGCTTCACTATTGTGCTATTCTGTAAGGGGTGAAATACTGAAATTAGGGTTTAAGGAACTGACAGGGTTTAAGACGACTCCCGGGAAAAAGAAAATTAAACGGATAATCGGGTTGGGGCGGTACCACTTGAAGATGGGCCTTGGAGGTGGGCATTTTTTATGAGCTTGGGTTACAGACACATACAGTTCTCTTTTTCTTTTTCTTTTCTTCTAAAATTAATGGAATATATACAAACGCATTTGCATGCTGTATCGGAAAAAAAAAAAAAAAAACTTTGCATGCATAACAATGCATTTGTATCAAGGAAGCCATGTTAGTGCATTTTTCTCCATGGCATTTAAAAATTAGTGAAGGATTTTAATTGAATCATTTTTGATAGGATCGGAGTAAGGTTCAAGTACAAGATTGAATATAGTTTTGGGGTTTAGTTTGTAAATAATATGTTAAACGTGGGAGCACTTTTCTGGTGCTGATTGCTGAATGTGAACAACAGAGACTGATGGACTCGTGCATTATTATTGGGGATAGGATTAGTTGAGGAGGGACTAGGCCCATGATCCCTTTTTTTTTGTTACAAGGCCCATGATCCTTTAGTAAAAGATAGGACTAAATAAAAGTAAATTTTTTATTTAAAAAAAAAGGAAAAGGGAATTAATTAAGGTGTGGGGGCCTAACAGCCCATGCATGATGTGAAGGCTTGGTTGGGTGATTGAAGGTGAGGTAAAAGCATGCTTGTCTTCCTACCCCCATTCGCCTCTAACTCAACTCCAACCGCCAAATCTACCCCCAAATTCCCTTGTCAGTCACACCACGTACTACCTACCTCAATTTTTTTTGTTCGATCTCCACTTGTCTGGCTTCTTCTTACCTCAACCTCAGTTAGTTCCCAGCTAGCTAGCAACTCGATCATTCATGTATTTATTTCTTCCGATCCACACTTTCTCATCCACTCAACCTCAAACCCAACCATTTCTCTCCAAGCAAGCAGCTAATTAACTAGCTAGCTAGCTACTACTCTCCCGGCCAATCCATCATTTATCTTGTTAATTATTGAGATCGATCGATTGAACCATGATATCCATTGCCTCTAATAACACCAACTCTGTTGTTGTTGAGACTCCAACAAAGCCCGAAATCTCTCCCAATATCATCTCCGACGTCATTTCTACCTCTCAAACCCAACCGGAGCAGGAGCAGCAGCAGCCGCCAACAACGACCACTCATCATGTCTTCAAATCAAAGTTACCGGACCTTCCCAACATCTCCAATCACCTCCCTCTCCACACCTACTGCTTCGAGAACATCTCCGACTTCTCCGAAAGACCCTGTTTGATCGTAGGCTCCACCGGAAAATCCTACACCTTCTCCGAAACCCGCCTCATTTCCCAAAAGACCGGAGCGGGCCTATCCAAGCTCGGCATCCACAAAGGCGATGTGATCATGATCCTTCTCCAGAACTGCGCCGAGTTCGCCTTCGCATTCATGGGCGCTTCCATGATCGGCGCCGTCACCACCACCGCCAACCCTTTCTACACCGCCTCCGAAATCTACAAGCAGTTGGAGGCATCCAACGCCAAGCTCATCATCACTCAATCCCAATACGTAGACAAGCTCCCACAGCCCGACCAACAATTTCAAGTGGTCACCATCGACGACCCTCCCGAGAAGTGCTTACATTTCTCCGTGCTTTCCGAAGCCAACGAAAACGAGCTTCCGCAGGTTTCGATTGAGCCAGATGACCCTGTAGCTTTACCCTTCTCTTCCGGGACTACAGGGCTTCCGAAAGGGGTGATTCTAACGCACAAGAGCCTCATCACAAGTGTGGCTCAGCAAGTGGACGGAGAGAATCCCAACCTGTACTTGAAGGGAGACGACGTCGTCTTGTGCGTGCTGCCATTGTTCCATATATACTCACTCAACAGTGTCCTGTTGTGCTCGCTCAGAGCAGGGGCGGCGGTTTTGGTAATGCACAAGTTCGAGATTGGGACGCTGTTGGAGCTCATACAGCGGTACAGGGTGTCTGTGGCGGCGGTTGTGCCTCCGCTGGTGATAGCGCTGGCGAAGAATCCGATGGTGGCGGACTACGATCTTAGCTCTATTAGAGTCGTCTTGTCCGGAGCGGCGCCGCTGGGAAAGGAGCTACAGGAGGCATTAAGGAGCCGAGTGCCTCAGGCAGTCCTGGGCCAGGTAATACATTTTGTTACAATTTTACTCTTCATTTATATATCCATGCTATGCTTCCAGTTTGATACCGACTAAACGAGTGAATGGTATAATGATCAAACAAGATAAGACTTTAATATTTGCCTCGTGGTGACCAACATTTAATACAAAAACATGGTGACCACTTTTTTTCTTTTTCTTTTTTATGGATATGAAATTTCTATATTCATAACTAACCACTGCAAGTGGTCTAGTGAATCGGCGTCCAGGTTGGGAACTCCCTACCCGCGTTCGAATCACGAAACTGTCAAAGTTGCCAGACAATGTGCTGCAATGCATAGTTGAAGCATTTCACATGCGCCGCATGGATTAGTCATTGAGCCTAAAAAGTTTTTGAAATATCTTGACTAAAGTCAAAAAAAAAATTAAAAAAGAAACAAAATTCATAATGTGAGAAAGGTAGCTAGGGGAGTGAAGTAACGGGGAGATGTGCGTGGACACAAACAAGGCCAGTTGGAGTGTGTGTTCGGAGACAAGTTTACGTGGTCACAATATCAAATGGTCCTTACCTACCTCTGAACAAAAAAAATAAACAAAATTGTTAACTACCTCCATCGATCTTCATTTTGTGGCCGTCCGTTAGCCACAAAATTCGGTTGCCTAGCTTGTCTTCAGTCCGTTTATTCAAAAACATATCAAAAACTACCGTAAAAACTTAATTAGTAATTTACAACTGATTCTTTGTAATTTAGAGTAATTTCACTTTAAAATCAAACTATTAAGAAACTAGTTAGACTTAATCTCAAAGAGTGCAACGTACACATGTCATGATCAATTAATCGTCTTGATATATCTCTCTAATTTATGGGAGCAAAAATTCAGTAACTTGCGTGATTGAAATAATATATGTGAGTGAATTAATGGATGTATATATATATATATATGTAGGGTTATGGGATGACAGAGGCAGGGCCGGTGCTATCAATGTGCCTGGCATTCGCAAAGCAACCGTTTCCAACAAAGTCAGGGTCATGCGGCACCGTGGTTCGAAATGCAGAGCTCAAAGTCATCGAACCCGAAACTGGTCGTTCCCTCGGCTACAACCAGCCCGGCGAGATTTGCATCCGTGGCTCTCAAATTATGAAAGGATATTTGAACGATGGTGAGGCGACAGCAACCACAGTAGATGTTGAGGGATGGCTTCACACTGGTGACATTGGTTATGTTGATGACGACGATGAGGTTTTCATCGTTGACAGAGTTAAGGAGCTCATCAAATTCAAAGGCTTCCAAGTATGTTTATGAAATATTATTAATTGATCCATATATATATTGGATAGTTAGGAAATAAGATAATTAAAAATGCTAGCTTAATCTTTTAGTTAATTAATTACAAATAATTATGTCCGATCCTCGCTAGCTCATTCAATTTTTTTTCAGGTGCCACCAGCTGAGCTTGAGTCCCTACTTGTAAGCCACCAATCCATTGCAGATGCAGCTGTTGTTCCGTAAGCATGCACTTAATTCTTGTAATTAATTCATGAATTTGGTGCATACGTACGTGCGTATATATATATATATATATATGTTTGTGTTAACGTGCATGACTAGCATATATATATGTATGAATGTACGTATTACATGATTGATTATTGTGTTGGTACGTACAACTGATGGATGCAGGCAAAAAGATGATGCTGCGGGTGAAGTTCCGGTGGCATTCGTGGTTCGATCTAATGGCGGCAGTGAAGAGCTTACTGAAGAGGCTGTCAAAGACTTCATAGCAAAACAGGTATGTATCGTATCATATATATTGATCGATGTACTGCAACGCATTCGATCACGTATAATATAATTAATATGTTCGTACGTACTGGTGATCGATGGCAGGTTGTGTTTTACAAAAGACTGCACAAGGTCTACTTCGTCCACGCCATTCCGAAATCTCCCTCTGGAAAAATCTTAAGAAAAGACCTCAGAGCCAAGCTAGCAGCTGCTGCTACTCCAAATCCTCATCATCCCATCTAATTAAGTAAAGCCTGCCTCTCCTTGCATCCAAGATCTAAGAGCCATGCAGAGAGACAGCTATTTGTATCATGATTTTCATTCTTGTACGTTGTAGTAGATTAAAGACTACATTCATTTTCCAATTAGCGTGAAAACCCTTGTAATTCTTTCAATAAGCTTTGGTAATCAATAGCATACTCGATTGGATTCGTCTTAATAAAATCTTATAATTAATTATTTAGTCTTGATTATATATTTTTCCTGTAATTACATGCATGCTTTATAGATAAATTTAATCATATTCCAAGAAGAAGAAGAAATCATAAATTCGATCATAATCTTCTTCTTCTTCTTCTTATGCAAGAATTCGTGCTCTTAGTACTACTAATCGACTTTCATTCTAGAGACATATATATGTGTCAAACAATGAATGTGCATTTATACATTAACCTGGAAACCATCCACCTCGATGATTCAATCTAACTTCTATCAGAAATTGAAAGAGAGGGAGAGCGAGCTAGCTTTCAAGAGTAATAAACAAATTCGCAACACGATAGCTATATGAATCATGGAGTAATTTTGATCCGAATCTATTATTTTTTTGAGAATTCCCAAAGAGAAATTTTCATTGGCCCAAAGTAGAAGCCCAAGCCCAAACCCTGGGTTTTCTTTCACCGGATCCAACCGCAAACCCGCCATGTAAACACCAAACACAAACCCTACAAAAACCCTCCCTGAGTCTCTCTCTTTCCTTCTACCGTTTTCTATGGGAACACCTTTACTTGCTCCTCAACTTGCAATGCAATATTTTCTTGCTCTTCAAGACAGCATTTCCCCCAATAAACCTCTCTAAAACCCTCCTCATAGTTTTCCAATAAAAACAAGAGGTACATACATACAGTAGTAGAAGAACAGAAGGGCTTTAGTTTTACAAGGGAAAAGCAAAAATGGCGAGGACATATGCACTAGGGCTTATCACAGCCGCAGCTGCCTCCGCCTCCGCCTCCGCCTCCTTATCAACGCCCAAGTGTGCTTATGCCGACGGCCCTTTCAGCTTCTCCCCCTTCTCTTCTCCTTCTCCTTCTCCTTCTCCCAATGCTCCCCAACCTCCTTCTCCCGTGCAATCGGCGCCGTCCAAATCACCGGCGGATGCCGAGCCTCCTCCTCCCCCGAAGGTTCGAAATGATTACCCGAGGACAACTTCGGCCGGGTTCGATCCCGACCCGTTGGAGCGCGGTGCCAAGTATGCCAAAGATATCAGCAACTCTAAGGATGCCAAAAAGGTTCGCAATTTAGGGGTTTTGAGAACCTGTGTATTTGTTTGTTTGATGCATCTAATGTAATTCCAGTTCCTGTGGATAATTCATTATGATGGGTGCTGGAGATTGTGCGGTTACTTGTAGTTTTTTTTTTTTTGCTTTCTTTTAAGCTGGATTTGGGGATTTATGTACTTCTTTTACTGATGGGTTCTTTTGTTACTCTGTCACCTCGAAACGATTTGGATTTTGTTATTGATTTCTAGCATATTGGCCCTTAGTTCATATCTAAATTCATTCAGTCTGGATATAGCAAAAAGTCCTATAACAAAAATATTCCAAAGGGGGTACTATCTATATGTCTATTTCATTTTGTACTGTAAAATTATTGCTAATTAAAAAAGTAGCAACGTGAATGTAAACGTAATTGCTTCTAGCAGACTTCTTGTATAGTTGCTATGCGTCAATTGATGTGTATTTGGAGGGAACCGATTGTTTCTCTTTATGGTATAGATATTCGAAGTCCTGAAGAAGCAAGAAGAGACAAGGCAGGTTGAGTTGTCTGCAAAGGCGGCAGAGTTCAAGGCAATGCAAGCCCAGGCTGAAACCGTAAGTTTGTGTTATTATGTCCCCATTGCTCTGCTTTTAGATGAATTTCATCTCCTCTAGGTCAGTAAAATTAGACAATGTGCTGAAGTATTTCATTACCTGACAGGAGAGGCAAAGGGTCATCTATGATGAGCAGAAGAAACTAGCTCAGCATCAAGCGCAAACAAAATCTCAAATGGCTCGCTATGAGGATGAATTGAAAAGGAAGAGGATGCAGGCATGCAACCTTTAACCTTTTGGGATGTCATACTTAAGTTGTTTATAGAAAAACAAATTTAATTTTAATTTCATTCTGTTGATGTTACTGTAGGCAGAGAATGAATACCACAGAGATAGGAATAGAGAGCTTGTAAAAATGCAAGAAGAATCATCTATCAGGCAGGAGCAAGCTCGTCGGGCGACAGAAGAACAAATCCAAGCACAACGTCGTCAGACAGAGCGGGAAAAGGCTGAGATAGAACGTGAAACAATCAGAGTGAGGGCCATTGCAGAAGCAGAAGGGAGAGCACATGAAGCAAAACTAGCTGAAGATGTTAACAGGCGAATACTAGTAGACCGGGCAAATGCGGAGAGAGAGAAATGGGTTGCTGCCATAAATACAACCTTTGATCATATTGGAGGTACTGTATCTTGTTTTCTTACTGTGCATTTTATGCTGCCATATATTGATTAGAAAGATAAACGGACATGCCTTGTCACTTTATCTCAAGTGATGTTCTTTATGGTAGTTTTTTTTTTGGAACCTATTGGAATTTGAACTGAGCCTTGTTGGCATCTCATTTATCTTCTGCCTGACACAAAAAATAAAATATTTAGTTATAGTATCATACATTGTAATGTGAAGTATCACTCATGTTAGTGTGCCTTTTGGTTCAATTTCTTCCAACCAAAAATGGTCTTTCTCCCAACAACCATAATCGGAAGTTGGAACTAGTGCAATGTAGAATATTTTTACTGTTTTTAAATTGCTGATGCAGAATTAGCCATCTTTTGCAGGGGGATTAAAAGCCATTCTGACGGATCAGAATAAATTAGTTGTTGCTGTTGGGGGAGTGACAGCTCTAGCTGCAGGGGTTTACACAACAAGGTATGTGTTAATTTTAAAGATATTTCAATATTCTGCATTTTGTTTTCTATGTCTGGGCTTGCCTTCGAAAGACTGGGGATTTATATGGTGCTTTCCATTTTGGTGTATCTTGTCTCAAGTTACTTGGTAATTTTCGTTTATTTTCCCTGCTAAAAAGTAGAAATGTTTTCTGGCGTTTGACTCAACTGAGACCAAGTCTTTAGGACTCTTTAGGACTTGAACCACTAGTACAGTTAAATCCCAAGTTAATGCCTTGAACTGATATGTCCTATCATTTTTTTCCCCTCCCCCATTTAGTATTTGAGCTCTACTGGCGTTGAAAATCATAACAGTTTATGCCTTCTTCAAATCACTTGCCTGTTCCTGTTCATTACTTTGTCATTTGCTCCTACAAAGCTATAGCTTATGCAGGTCTCCTTTGTCCAATGCAGAGAAGGTGCAAAGGTGATATGGAGCTATGTGGACAGAATATTGGGACAACCATCCCTTATCAGAGAGTCGTCTAAAGGGAAATACCCTTGGTCTGGGTTATTCTCACGTTCCCCGTCCACGAAGAATGGGAAACCCTTTGGTGATGTTATTTTGCACCCTTCACTTCAGAAAAGAATAGAACATTTGGCTGGTGCAACTGCCAATACAAAATCTCATCAGGCTCCCTTCAGAAACATGCTCTTCTATGGTCCTCCCGGAACAGGGAAAACAATGGCTGCTAGAGAGATGGCTCGTAAATCTGTATGAGATCTGATATTTATGCCCATTGTTTGTTTAAATTAGTTGTATATTCAGCTTTGATACCTAATATGTTGGTGTATGACTCATTTGGCAAAGTAGATTTTTGCTCTCAATAAAACTTTGTGAATATACAGACTTAGGAACTTTGATCTTGATGTGCTTTTATTTATTTATGTTCTTATAGTGTGCTAAGTTGATTTTTGATATTATGGCTTTTGCTGTTTTTATCTTGTATAGAAAATTTTAGTGAATAGATGGACATTTGTTTCATGTTATATGGGTTGCTGGTTCCACATGCTATCATGTTATACTGAGATGGTTTTTGATCTGCCAGCTTTTGATTGATTATTGTCCTTCTTATCATAATCTTCACTCATTTTTTTTTTCCCCGATGTTTTCTTCAGGGATTGGATTACGCACTCATGACGGGAGGAGATGTTGCTCCACTTGGACCGCAGGCCGTTACCAAGATACACGAGTTATTTGATTGGGCTAAAAAATCACGGAGGGGTTTGTTGCTTTTCATTGATGAAGCCGACGCATTTTTGTGCGAGTAAGTCATACAACTTACAGGCGTGAATGAAATAATTGTAGTATTGTAGATGAGAACTTGGGTAAAACGATTTACTGAAAAAAGCAACTGATTGTTTTGAATGTGTTAAATGAACTTGCAGGCGGAACAAAACCTATATGAGTGAAGCTCAAAGAAGTGCACTCAATGCTCTCCTATTCCGCACTGGTGACCAGTCCAAGGACATAGTCCTTGCCCTTGCCACAAACCGTCCCGGTGATCTTGATTCAGCTGTGTCAGATCGTATTGATGAAGTGCTTGAATTCCCCTTGCCTGGGGAAGATGAACGTTTTAAGCTGCTAAAGTTGTATCTGGACAAGTACATAGCTAAGGCCGACTCGGGAAAACCTGGATGGTTCCGTAACTTGTTCAAAAGACAACAGCAGAAGATAGAAATGAAAGGGTTGACTGATGATATGCTGAGAGAAGCAGCGGCTAAGACACAGGGATTTTCGGGGAGAGAAATAGCAAAAATGATGGCAAGCGTCCAAGCTGCTGTATATGGGAGTGAGAATTGTGTGCTTGATCCAACCCTATTTCGTGAAGTTGTAGACTACAAAGTCGCTGAGCACCAACAGAGAAGAAAAATGGCAGCTGGAGAAAAAATGTAATGCTCCATTAAGTTGAGTTCTACCATTAATTATCGGGCAGTTTTCTTTCTATTGAGTCAAGTGGTTAGAGCTAGAGAAATGCCGACTGACATCCACTAAACCTGCCCGTTTTTTTATATGGCCTTTTAAATTTTGTGCATTAGTGCATGAGTTTTATTCATCATTTGCCCCCGATTACTGGAAGGGTTTTTGGTATTTTTCTTGCATAAATTTAGAGCTGATTATTTTTTCTTTTTTGGGCTCAATGCTGATGATCTTCTCAGTTAGATTATTTGTATTGATGTATGCGTATTTCTCGAGTTGTATTGCTTCCGGAGTACGTGCTAGTATTAATTAATAAATTTCGAGAATAAATATCAAAGTTTTAGCTCTCAAAACTCGAGCATTCATTGAAATTATTAAACTCACTTTTTCTGTTCTATTTCCATCATTTTAAATTGAACTGAAGAGAAAATCCACATTTAACGTTCATGAAAATTTATAATGAAGCCAAGAGAAAGGCTGGGTTGGTCAGTACCCGTGCATTCAACCCAATGCCTGCTAACAATGAAGAAGAAACTCAACTAGCAACCGTTGGCAACAAACGACCTTTCAGATTGAAATAAGACCGCTGGACAAAGTATGAACACCCCAAAAAACACCAACGACCTCATCATACATTTCTCAGATCAGGTAACAAAGATGGAAAATGAAAAACAATATCCATTCACGTCTGAAGAACAACACAACCGGCATAATCAACTCCTTATTTCACCGATTACGAAGCACATGAAAGTATTATCATTACAAATTGAACTTGTTTATCAAATTGTTTCAATGAAGGACCGCCATGGAACTTGCTGAACTATCACTACCATGTTTCTAGTGGTGGTGATCCTGCACATAGCGAAGACCACAATACTTGCAGATAGCTGGCTCAGGCAGGTCGAGGCATATGAATTCAATTGGGTGCCCAAGTGCGGGATTGGTGTCTGCAATTAATACAAGTTTTAACCCCAAATAAATTGTAGCCTTCTCCAGAAAGTTTATCTAATTGATCTTGCAGTATACTTCATAAAGTAGCTTCTCAAATGGTAAATCAAAATGAAATAAGGAAAGCATCAGAAAAAATCACCTCCTTCACATGCAACAATCCTGCCCTCAACCTTGATGGGTGGAACTTCGTTGATCAACTCCATTGGAGACTTCTTGCTTGTATCCTATTAATAAAGGACACATAAAGAGCTTCATTGAAGAGAATCAAATGCAGATAGGAAAATAATTGGGCCGAAAACGTGTGGAAGGGACAAATCAGCTTATTCTCTAAGACAAAACAGTCATTGCCCTAAAGTTAAGCCAGCCACCATTTTAACCAACACAAGGTCTTCACTGGAAAAAAAATGCACGGAACTTCACCAATAGGCAACATTTCATTCAAATGCAGGACATCTAGAACACTGTTACAATGGCTTTCTCAATGAAGTCTAGTTGGCTTATGCTCCTGAAAATCTGTGTTTATTTCATTTCCTGCAAACGAATTCATTTGCAGGTTGTCTACTGGTGGTCTATTATTCCCTCCAAAGCTTTTTTCCAACTAAATATCTCCATAATAGCATTCAAAAAGAATCGAATTCTATGGTGCTAAGGAATAGCTGAAAATGTGATGAATGCTAACTATCTAGCACAGATACATTTAAAAATGGGGGCCAATTCGTATTAGTCAGAATAGCACTGGTTTATGCATCTGACTAAAGATCAATTATTCTATGCTAGTACAACATATTCCCAGAGTTCGATTAAGAACCAGAAAAACCAAATAATACTGAACAAAATCGATATCTTGATCATCTAATTGCAGATTATCACCCACAAACTGCAGGATTGAATTCGAAAAGCGAAATATAGAACCATAAAATGTAAACCATTGCACCACTTAACGAAAACTTAGATTAATGTCAAACAATTGGGTAAGCTTAGAAAGGAACCTGCATCCATTTGGCGGTGTGGTTGCTGATTTGACTCCTAACGAGGCAGAAATTTCTGGTCCCCGTCGATCCCAAAACGGACGATTTGATTAGGGATTTCACTAGACTCGACGCCATTGCTGATTGCTCACAAACTCGCGCAGACGCACAAGGACCAAAAGAAACTGGCAGAGGCTTAAAAGGCCGAAGTTACTGAAATAAGGCCCATCTCTGCGGAAATTAAACGACACGACGTTTTATATGGTAAGTCTTTTATTGAATGCGTCAGTGTCTCTCCCCCTCTCGCGTTGCCAATAACATGAACAACATATGATCTCATTACAACGTTTCATGATTAAGCTTTGTAGAATCCAAGCCCCCAAAACCACCAGAATTTCAGACCTTTTCAACCGAAGCTTGACTGTAAATGTGGATGTACAATCTCCAAGTAGCCCAGACCCAGAAACAGTAGCAACCCAGTTGTCAAATTGCAGTTGTTTATCAGAATTGAACCAAATTTATGCCCATATTATCAGAACCCAATTCCTACATGTCTACCCTGCCCCATTTCACTGGAACAATATCATAAGGTCATACACCAGACGAGATGCTCCTACCAAGTCCCTGTTTGTTTACGTTGCTATGTCTCGCGCTGGTGTTTTGCCCGACTGTTACACCATCCCCATTGTTTTAAAAGCCCTGTGTCAGCTTTTTGCTGTAGAGATCGGTAGGCAGCTCCATTCTGTTGCTGTGAGGATTGGGCTTGACTTGAATGAGTACTGTGAGAGTGGGTTTATAAATTTGTATTCCAAGGCGGGAGAGTTTGAAAATGCACGGAACGTGTTCGATCAAAATCCTGAGAGAAAGCTGGGTTCTTGGAATGCCATCATTGGAGGGCTTTCGCAAGGCGGGCGTGCCAGGGAAGCCATAGACATGTTTATGGAGCTCAGGAAGTGTGGGTTTCTGCCGGATGATGTCACCATGGTTAGCGTCACATCAGCTTGTGGTAGTCTAGGTGACTTGGATTTGGCTCTTCAATTGCATAAATGTGTTTATCAAGCTGAAACCATCGCGGATAAATCGGATATCTTGATGTTGAATTCGCTTATAGATATGTATGGGAAATGTGGGAGAATGGACTTGGCATATAGGGTGTTTTCAAGGATGGAGCAACAAAATGTGTCGTCTTGGACATCTATGATTGTGGGTTATGGGATGCATGGACATGTGAATGAAGCACTCGAATGCTTTCGAATCATGAGAGAGGCGGGAGTGAGGCCTAACCATGTGACCTTTGTTGGGGTGCTCAGTGCATGTGTTCATGGGGGGACAGTGCAAGAGGGAAGATACTACTTTGAAATGATGAAGAAGGTATATGGGATAAACCCTCGCTTGCAGCATTATGGATGCATGGTGGATCTTCTTGGCAGAGCGGGATTGCTTGAGGAGGCGAGGAAAATGGTGGAAGATATGCCGATGAAAGCAAATTCGGCTGTCTGGGGCTGCCTGATGGGAGCCTGTGAGAAATATGGGAATGTGAAGATGGGGGAGTGGGTGGCTAAGCATTTGCAAGAACTAGAGCCATGGAATGATGGGGCATTTGTGGTTTTATCTAATATCTATGCCAGTAGAGGTTTATGGAAAGAGGTTGAGAGGGTAAGACGGATTATGCACCAGAGAAAACTCACCAAGGTTCCTGGTTATAGCTTGGCAGGAAGTGCAGATTGAGATTCCTGTATCGTTTCAGCATATTACAATGTGTTTTGGTATGAAGTATGAACGTTCTAATAAAAATGCAAATCTTTTTGGTTCCCATTCAGAGTTGTTTATTCGTTATACAAAATTCTGCAAAGTGCAGAGAGAAACATATGCAAACCTTTCCAAATGTGGCAAAACAAAAGCTGCAATATCCCATTGGAAACAGTATAGATCGTAAAGTTTCCTATAATCATTTTCAACATATTTAATTTCGTTCAACACCAAAGAATTAATGCTGTACATGTTCCCCTACTCGACTAGGCTGCTACGACAACTACTTTCAACAACCATGGTTTTGTTAAGATAAGCACAATATGTCCAATTGTATACAAACTTTTGTTCAATCTACTAAATCAAGCTTGATGTCCGCAGCAGGAGCCATCAATGTTGTTGTGATCTATTCCTCAGAAATGTTCATATCAGACATGAAGGATGCTAACTGCTAACTAATAACTAATGCCGAACTAATTTACACTTCTGTATCCATTGGTCATGATTCATCATTCGTGGCAACAGACACCCTCTATGTGACAGTCAATGGCCCTTCCAGCACGATTCCAAGCCCTGATCATTGACTACAAGCAATTCATGTTCAAGAATCTATCCAGCCACCAACCTCAAGTCTTAAACAACTGATATATAGCTTTCTCCCACTCAATCAAAGCAGGACTAGAAGTTGAAGTTTACCATCCGATTACTGTTAGTATGCAAGGTTGTATAGCTTGTTGGTCTTCTGCATATATATATACAGCATCTCTCACAACTTCAACTCCTGATATACCAGAGGCATGCTTTAGTTCGTCAGTTCATCATTGACTTATAATTACTAGGGATTATTTCAGTCCCTCTGACGGAACCCACACAACAGCCCATCACTAAATCAGTTCTGCAACATTGGCGGGGATTTTAGCTTGGATCCAACTTCTAGGTTGTCCAGAAATGAAATTCCCATACTACTCATGGAATGCAAAACACTATCAGCTTTTACTTCCTTTCCTACAGATTTGTAAAAATGCACAGCTGCACTCAAAATAAACCTGTCTGCCTTTATAGGCTCACTTATCTGTTCAAAAAACTTGATGCCTTCTTCCACATGTCCGTAGTCCATGTAACCTCGCAGCATAGTCCCATAACATGCCACATCTGGGTTTAAACCCGCTGCCAGTAGTTCCTCATAAATTCTTTCTGCTTCCCCTATCAATCCCATTTTGGCAAAAGCAGAGAGTACGAGGTTAAAATGTGAACATGAAGGATAGACACCGTTTTGCTGCATAGAATTAATGGTTTCCTCTGCTTCTGTGTATTTCAAACTCTCGGTGTAAGCTCGAATTAAGGATAGGTAGGTGAACGAATCAGGTGACCAACCATCTTGCTTCATGGCTACGAATATTTCCTCCGCTTCTTGATAAAGTCCTCCAGTAGCATATACATTCATCATCATATTGTAACTTACCTGTAATGTGAAAAACAATTTCGAACAATTACAGAGTAAAAATAAGATTTATACTATAATCGTAGATAGATATTTGTAGTATCTATTATATCCCCTTTTAACATAATCTCACAAGTTATACCATCCCAGGTTTTATCCCTTCCCGCATTTTGGCAAAGAGCATGGAAGCTTCATGCCTTTTGCCTACAAAGAAAAACATATTGAAGTTAGGGAGATCCAATTACAAGCAATCAACAAATCTGAAATCTGAAAAGTCTACAAGACACCCACTGAAGCGAAAAGAAGTAACCATGGCATGTATGGTTATAAATGCAAATCAAAAACAGTAAATGCTAAGTAAAGCATTCACTACTTAAAAGTACGATCAACTTATTCAGCACAAATCTAACTGTATAAATCCTCAAAAAGGGCCAAATATCAGATACAAAAATGCTTCACACAGTCATAGAAGTTTTTTGTTAGCATGAACTAAGCCAACACAGTAAAACCGACAACATATGAATACAAGTGCAACAATTTTTTTTTTTAATTGTTTTGTGAATGGACATGTATTTAGCACAATACCAGCTTTCCCATAGTAGCTAATCAGATTCATATATGCCTTTTCATCCAGAGACAAACCCAAGCTACCAGCTGTATTGAACATCTCCACAGCTCTATCCAGCTTTCTACCCCGTCCATAAACACTGCAACAATGGTTCAGATATACGAGCATAATTTAATACATCTTTGCATTTTGAAGTGCCGTGGGGAAGGGGGAGCAGGGGCCTAAGTTATCCCACAAGAAGAAAAACTATACCAAGCCATTACCTGATCATGGTGTTATATGTCTGAATTGATGGAGTAACCCCCTCAGAAAGCATGCACTCATAGACACGGGAAGCAAAATGCAATCTACCTGCATCATCAAACTTAACAAGTTAGTACAACCTTTCATCTACGCAAGAGTATTCAGTAGATAATTGAAGTGGCCATATCAACCTGCTTCCAGCATAGCCTTAATGAACGTATTGTATGCCACAGTATCGAGCTCCAAGCGGTGTTCAAGGCTTTGGCGGATGACACTCTCTGCTTCTTTATGTTTTCCTGGATATTATGTATTCTAATTAAATCAACACTGGTGCAAGGAAAATTACGTAGTAAATTTCAAGTATCAACATCTACATAGTTAAAACTTCAGTGAAAAATAATACTTTTGATAGGATGGTGAAAAATAATAATGAAACAGGCAATAATTGGTAGCTCTGTTTTCTGATAACTTATTATCCTCAAGTGTGATTAAGTTGTCCAAATTCATACCACTATGAGTCAAAGCATTGACAACTATGCTGATGGCAACAGCATCCAGATCATGCCCTTCTTCTGTAAGCTGTTTGTAAAGGAAGTATGCCTCCTCTGATTTACCACATTTGGCATAAGCATCAAGCATTGAGTTACATAGTAACTTTTTAGCTAGAGGTGAATCTGCAAATGCAGTAAAAATTTCTTGGGCCTTTTTCAGCTTGCGTTTCTTTCCATACAAACTAATCAAAGAAGAAATTGTTGCATTATCTACTCTGCAGCCAAGCTTGAGTAATTGATTGATACGAATTTCTGCTTTATATGCATCACCTGCATCAAAATTGATGTCAAACTTGTTCAATTTCTTGAAAGGCATTTAAGAATATCAAAAGAAATTTACTCAGAAGCGACATGCATCGTAAGCGTAATGCTTTACTAAAAAAGCTGGTTAACATGTGAGTTTCTTACCTTCTCTGATAATGTTCCTAATAAGCTGGCTAGCAGTTGATAAGCCACCAGAAGTCTCAAGCAACAAAGCTACAACTTTTTCTGTCTTACTGATATTGCCATTTGCTAGATAGAGACTGAGCACCAATCCAAGGGCCACACTGTCAGGCTGGAAAAAGGTCACAAGTTTACATTCAAGTTGTTGATCTTCCTTGTGTTCATACATAGCCCTAGAAATTGTTTGGATGAATCTACTATCTTTGAATAATCGACTTGTACCAAGCTCTTCTATCAATTGTTCAGTATCTCTAAGCATTCCCTCCTTGCAATATACACTCATAACTGTTCTGCAAAGCTCCTCGTCAAAATCTACACGGTCTCTTCTTATCTGGGCAATAAAGTCCTTGGCCTTTTCCATTAAATTTAGTCTTATATACAAATTGAGCATATCATTACAAGAACCTGCATCAGGGAGTCCAGTCTTGGATAGAGCCTGGAATGTTACCTCAGCAGAACTTAGATCTTCCTTCATAACATAACACTGCAATAAGACAATATAAGCAAACCTTGAGAGCCAAATGTTGTTTCTAGACTTCATTAGTTCAATAACTTCCAAAGCTTTGTCATAATTCCCTGAATTGAGATTGACTTGTGCCATTGCTAAATATGTTTTCTCATCACTAAGTAGACCCAGCTGCTCCATCTCTTTAAATGTTGTCCGAGCATCCTCATAAAGACCGAGTTTTCCATATACTCTAATGAGCAAACCATAGATGACTTCATCAGCAGCAATTTTCCTTTTCTCCATTTCTGAAAAGAGAGATAGGGCTTTAGAATAATCCTCCTTCTTGTAATACAAAGTCAGCAATGAAGCGCAGGTGTAGTTGCTCGGAACTATTCTCCTAGATCTCATGTCTTCATACAATCTTAGTGCTTGGTCATAGTTGCCATTTTTGGTGCTTAAACTGATAAGCAAACTATAAGTTGCCTCCTCGGGAACAAATCCGCCATTCTTTGACTCCTCAAAACTCTTGAGAGCCTCCTCAATGAGGCCTTGTTTGACAAGTGAGCTAATTACTACTGTGTAAGTAAATTTATTAGGTACCACTCCCTCCCCTACCATCTGTCTCCAAACTTGCACGACTTTTTCGTGGAGTGATTTCTTCTGCAACGAGGACAACATGAAATTGTAAACTGCAACAGAAAGTACAATCCCCCTTTCTTGCACAGCTGAATAAAATGCCAGCATAGCCTTGTCGCGGCCCCATCTGGCATATGTGCACAGCATGGTGCCACAAGCAACTTCATCAGGTTCACATCCAGCTTCGAGCATCTCCAAGAAGGTCTGCTCAGCCAGCTTGATCTTCCCAATTTGCCCATATGTGCGTAGAACTATGGTGTACACAATAACACTTGGGCGGTAGCTTAACTGTTTAATTAATCACACACATATGGTCTACCATTTCATTACACAAAAACCCGAATTGAAAATAAAATGAAAACACAAATACTAACCACACATTCAATAAATTGAAGAAAAATCTAACCTGCAGTTTCATCCAAGAGAACAAGTCCCTGACTTGCCTCCAGCCCTTCTGTTCTTTAAGCACCACACACATTTCTCGGAAGCTGAGCTTCCCAACAAAGGACGACATGACGGTTCTCATGTCGTACTCTCCCTCGGCCTTCTCGGAGAGAGCCCTGACTCGCTTGATGGCAGCCACCACGTGGCGGCCGTAGAGGTGGCCGTTCCTGTCGTCTTGCAAATAGCGGACCATCTGTTCCGGTGTCCTCTTGATCCACTTTGGGGTCTGGGCGTGTGGGCCCTGGTTCCTGCGCAAGGCGCTCAGGTATTGGGCCTTGGACTTGATTATGCGGCGAGCGTTGTCGTCGGAGAGTGGATTCTTGGGGTGCTTGGACTTAGGTTTGGGCCGGTCGGGGTTTCCGTCGCTGAGAGACCAGGGGTCTGGGCTCACGGAGGAGCGGACGCGGATGCGAACGCGAATTTTAGGTTTTGTTGAGCAGCTCAAGGGAGACAAAGTGGTCAGTGGACTAGTACACAGGAAAGAGGAGCTGAAATGGAGCGATTCCATTTCAGTTTTCGCGGGAAAGCCACGAGACAGACCGAGAGAGACTCACTTCACTTCAGTAGCAGCCGTTTATGGTCTCGCGGAGAAAGAAGGGATAATATATAATTAATTAATTAATTCCCCTTTTGTTTGTTACTTTGTACATGAATGTAGAACATCACAGCTCTTGTAATTTTATCGAAAAGAAATCTGGTAACAAAGAACAGCTTCATATTATCAAACAATAACATGCAATACGCCATACACAGAAACTGTCGAATTAATTCTATGATTCTATTTGTAGTTGGACAATCCTCTACAGACTACATATCGAACTTTGATTTCTAGTACAAAGCTGGCCTAAAAACAGCATAAACAAAAAGAATTGGAAACAAATTACAATAGCACATAGAGGGCCACAGCCAACCCTCCCAGCCAGGTATCAAAGCAAATAACTCATCTGCTGTAACCTAAACTACATCCAAATTACTACCAAATCTAATGAGATCACAGACGAACCTATTCGCTTCCTGCAACTCACTCTCCACAATATACAGATGCTAATATCATTGCCCATGGCCTGATAAATAAGCTTGCAATTGTTTATCAATGCTCATGCTTGACACGCGCTTTTAGTATTCCCGGAAGAGGTGGTGAGGTGGGAGGCCTGACAGGTGTGTTCACCATTGGAGGAAGAGGGATCTGTGGAGGAATCGGTTGTTGATACATGGCCGACATGCTTGACCCTTCTCCTCCATCTGCAACGTAGTTTTGTGTCATACCATCACCCTGCGGCCTTTCACAGAATTTCATTGCCTTCAAGACATAATTATCATCATGGAGCTCAAATGGGGTGCTGCAAAAAGAAAACCAATTATAATTAAACGATCATAAAAGATTGAATATAACAATTTATGTAATAGCTTAATGCTGCTAACTTATCATTATGCAGTGTTCATCCCATTAACCTAATTTTAGAAGTAAATTGCTGGTGAAAAGTGACAACTATCGGTAGATTTCCAGCAGACAATGCTCTTCAGATGTTACCACCCAAATATAATGTCATTATGTTCCTGATAATATATATATATATATATATATATAAACAAGCCCTTACCTATTGAAGTCAAAATGCACCAGTTGCATATCCTCTGATATTTCCACCTCAACAGTGGCATGAGGGCGAGTCTAGCATCCACAAGTCAGGGTTAATAAGAAAAAGAAAAGAAACAATAAGAAGCAGGATCAAGCAACTAGACTATCTATGGAAAAACAGAAATAAGACCATAAGGCACTTCACGGGAGGTCTTTTTTTATATATGAAAAGATTGGCACTTAACATGAGGTTTTTGTTATATGTAGGAACAAGTCTGTACCCTTATTTAAGTTATTTTATCATAAATTTCAATATACTTTCTTTCTAATCTATACTCAGAATACAAGGGAAATATTGAGAAGAAAACTTACCTGCACAAGAATGAAAGGTAAAGACACGCCCCCACTGGGAGCATCTCCAGAGCAGTACAATTGCTCATTTCGTTGTATCAGGTTTTGAAGACCTACATACTGATATAAAAGATAAGAAGTCAGTGTGTGCAGACCTAGTATCATGTTCAGACCTTTTTTCCTGAACGATACTAAAGTAATTACAGACCTCATCCAAGCAACAGGTAAAAATTTAAACTGTGCTAAAGTTACAAAGCATGAGAGAATAGATAATAACTATTCATACTTGTTCCTCTAGTTCTTGCAGATAGATAGCTTTCTTTTCAATCCTACTCCTTAGTCCTAGGCGCTCCGTCTGCATGAAGTACATGCAATGAGTTGTATAAGCTCAATTCTGATCAACAAAAAACAACAGATAAATTCCATTTGATACACAAGACACGAAATAGAGACTCTGGAATCAAACCTTTAGTTCTTCAATATCATTCAGGCTGGTACGAGGGAGACCCTTCCATTGTATTTCCTTTTTATCCTTCGATATAATATCCATTGCCATAAGAACATTGAGGGCATCATATACCCTTCGCCTGATGTTCTTCTCATCATATTGTTGCTGTCAAATAAAATTATACAAAAGAATTACATTAGCACATTCCATTCAACAATTTCCAATATGATTGCAGATATAACACAGATGGAAAACAGATCTATCAGCCTGGTTGCCAAACCTGATCAGGGGATGTAACACCATTGATAGGGTCAGAAAACTCCGCTACTAGTTCATCTGCAACCTGGAAAGTACTCCAAATTCTTAGATTTAGGACGACATTCATACAAATTAATTTATAATCTAGAAAAACGAACAGCTATAGGCACTTGAATACAAAAAGAGTAATCAAGAAGGTCCAAAAGAACAGTTTTTTACAAGTGGATCTTGACAAAATGTAGTTTTATGATCTGTTACATTTCAAATGACATTGGAACACTCACTCAGTATTATGCCCATAAGTGCTGACAAATGAGTCCCCATGCTCCACCAACTTTCTTACTATTATTCCCTAAAAGGTATTTGATGAATTACCTTGTCCACAAAATCAAACCGATAAGTGGTTCTCCCCTTTAAATGCGGTTGGATTTTAACCTCTAGCCAGCCCCATCAACATTTAATAAGCTCAAAATTACATACCCTCCTTAGCAACAAGTCATGCCTTTGAACCCAAGAACTTTAAAATACAGCTCAAAAAGGACGTTTTCACCTTTAAAACTACCAGGGACTACCACAGATAATCAGAAGAGGAAACCCCTAGAAGCACAAGCCAGTGAGTAACCTTTCTTTAATACTTGATGTAATATGATATTGGTACTCAAATTAGTCAAGTACGAATCCTCAATGCATGCTAGATAAACACACTTCAGTAACAATTTAAATCAAGATACAGATGAACTCTACTAATTTTCAAGATGAACAAGATGTAATTGTCAAACACCAACGAAATCTGACTTTACTTCATAGGCATCCACATACAAACCAATTTTTTAGTGCAAAGAAATGCCTCCTGATATAATGAATCAACTATTTATAAATAGGAGTAAAGAGCATTTGGAATAAGAAAAGTAAACACAAATACTAAAAATGACTTGAGAAACCACCTAACCTCATTATAAGTGGTTCTTCCCTTGCTCTCCACTTTCTCACACACTGAACACCAGCAACAAAGAATCAAAACAAAATCAGAAAGAGGAAGTGTAGGCATGAACTAAAATACAAAAATGTCCAACAATGTCCATCATAGAGAGCACAACCCTAAAGAAAAGTAGGTTGGGCATGGGAAATGCCGAGACTAAGCATTTAACAACCTATTATGTAGAAGGAATATGCAACGTTCATTTCCGAACAATTAATAGGGTTGCTGAGGTAGACCACTACTTTTGAAAGGCAAAAATACAATGTAAAGGGAAATAAGACAGACAGAGATGAATCAAACACCTTTCATGCTAAATTGGCGCAGTCCTCTTCCATTCTTATCGCCTCCTGCAGCCCGTTGACCTCTCTTCTTCTTCTTGCTGCGGTGATAAGTTTAAACCAATAAGACAACTAAAGAATTGATAAGGGAGAATAATGACCAATTCTTTTCCTTTAGAATCCTCAAAACAAAACTGTGCACGATTATGAATAAAAAGTTTCAGGTAAACCGTAATTCAGTAGCATAGAGCAGTGTTAACTGAATCTATAGGTGCCTAAGCCGATTAAGATTGAGAAGGACGATGTGCACATAAAAAGAGGATTGGCTCTTATAATGTGCAGATGAATGTACATAAACAAAGGATTGAGAAGGCGGAAATGCACATGAACAGAGGATTCAAATGAAATACACGCACAATTTTAATGACAAACTAGAAAAATCATATCTTTGTAGAAATAATATAATCTGATACTGTTTCAGTGCCCTAAGCAGCAGAGAGCGAAAACCAAAAGTAGTAAAATAGGGCAATAAGTAAAAGAGGGCAGGCATGGGAGGCAAGAGAAACTCACCCAACGGAGCCAGCATCGTCGCCGTTAATGTCGGGATGGTTCAATCTGACGGAAGTGTTGTCGCCGGCGGGTGTGGCCATGGTCTGCTCGCTGCGGCTAGATGGCGAGCCCACGCTGCCGCTCATCGAGACCGACTGACCACCGGGCATGTCCTCGTCTTCCTCAGCTCGGTTGGGTTGCTGGGACCGCGTCCCCATCGTATGCCACCAAATCAAAGAGTTAAATTCGATTCAATCCAATCCAATCCAATTCAGCTCAACTGCTTCTCGTCTGGAATTCACAATTCACAAAATTTGCCTCCTTCCACTTGTTTTACCGCAACAAAACCAAAGTGAATTCAATCGAAGTCCTAGTCCTAAAGATACCCCAACTCGCACATGCCCAACTACTATAAAGTAATTCGAATCGAAAAAAAATTACTGTAAAGTAATTTTTTTTTAATCTTATTAGCAATTTATCCTCTAATAAAAAATAAAAAAAGGTTTTGCCTTTAAAAAAAGAAAAAAGCTCGATTCTTAGTTGTGTGTGTTAGAAGATAGTGTTTTCGTAGATTAGAAAAGAATATATAAAATACTAAAAAACAAAAAATGAAAAGAAAAAGGAAAAGAGTAACAAACATATATTCTGATAACCAAAACGACAGCGTATTATGGCAAGGTCATCCGAAAATCCTATTGGTTGGCGGCGGCAGTGGAGATGAGTATACGGCGTCGCTTCGGTCCCTTGTATCGAATCCATCAACCTTGTCTCTGATTCCTGGGAGTTCCACATGGACTACTTCCTCGCGTTTGATTTGATTTTTAGTGTTTGATGGATGAAGGAGGTTTATGGCTTTGACCTCACCCAGGCACGGAACCAAGGGGGGGGTTGTGGTGTGCTACAGCCCACCCCAAAATTTTGATAAAAAGAAATTAGTATATGTAATATTATAATTAACTAGCAAGGTTAGCACCCCTACAAAAAAAAATTCTCCAAGTACAATTTTCTTGTTAAATGCATTCGTATTATTAGATTTTGTTTGTTAAGAATTCAGTTATTTACTAATTTTAGATGATATTTTTATACATGATTTTGTTGAGGATGTAAAAAATAATATTAGATATGTTTTAACAAGTGTTATGCAATTGAGATATTTCATTAAAACATAATAAACTTTGCCGAAATTTTTTAAAAAAAATTCATTGTCAGCATAAGGTAAATTTAGCCCACCTCAAATTTAAATCCTGGTTCCGTGCCTGACCTCACCTGCTTGTTCTGATTTCTAATCTATAAATCTACAACTAGCGCACACTTGAGACTTGAAGCATGCTAATGTTTACTATTACTAATGAGTATGATCGATCAAGTTTCCTTTTTATTGGCAAGCATTCCCGTACATTCTAAATGCTGAATCTTTATCGGCTGAGTATATATTCCTAATGGCTCACAGAGAAAAACATATGTTAATTGACTTGATTTGTTATCGATCTATGAATGCCACATATTATATATGATCATCAACTCCTTGTGACATAACTAGAAAAATTAATTTGACAGATGGAAGTCAGAAGAACGCCGAGCTAGCCAGAAGAAGATATGGGAATTGGTGAAAAGAGCTCGATCTCCGATTATTGCAGAATACAACACAAAAAACACTTGAGAGTTGTTGTATGTTAGGAGTGTTTGCGCTGGAAACCACAGGCGAGAGTCAAACAGTTTCTTTTGTCGAGAGTGGGCGTGTCAGTATCAGGGGGTACGTTGTTGTAGTCGATGTGCCACTTCTTACTTCTTGACCAAGCGAATGTAGACAGAGAGACCACCAACTCTGTCGGTTCGTACGTGTAACGCCTAAACGGGGCCTGCCTTTTGTTTTGGCCATAATCTTAATTTATCTGCCTAACCTCTTTTAATATTTGGTGCCTATTTGGGGGGGGGGGGGGGGAGAGGGGGGTGAATAAGTCCTTTTGTTTTGGGCACAATCTTCTTGTTTGCCTTTTGGAGCAAATATTTTGGTGTCCAATCAATATTTTACGATAATTAAACGAAATTAATACTTTATGGTAATTGATGCAGAATGCAATAATCAATACGATAACTAATACTTTATGATAATTAATACGATAATTGATACTTTTGGATTGTCATCTCATTTAGAACTAAATTTGAGATTCCAAATATTTTCTTTCCTGTTTTTTGTCCACCTCAGGGTAAAAAAGCACCGGGCCGCATATTAAATTAATATGGGCCCTGAACTACAAGGCCCGATGATCGGGCTTGGGAGTACCTATAAATACCCTCCTCATCTACATATATTCTACAATCCTAAATACTCTCTTATTCCTTCTCAAAAAAAAAAACTCTCTTATTCGATCGATCATTGTCTGCCTGCATGCCTGGCTTTCCAATTTCAAAGAGCATGGTCGAGAAGCACGAAAATTCGGAGGACGAGGACTTGGATTGTATCACTGTGTTATTCTTCGAGGAGGATCTCTGCAGTACGCTCCTCGATCTCGATCTCGATCTAGCTTGTTCTTTTTCTTACTTTAGGTTTTGTTTTTCCTCTCAAAAGATGGAAATTAATGGCTTTCCAATAACATGCTAATTGGGCAAGAATGTCCCAACTCCCACGCCCAGATAGGAAAAAAGCTCACATGGGTATTAGTGTTAATATGTAGCCTAATTACGTACTGAATGCATTCATCCTCCAATTAGTGAGTGAGTGTCTTATATATATGAATCCTTTGCGCAGAGGAAGAGAATTTGTACGACATCTGGAAGGAAGAGGTAGAAGCAGTCTTTGAATCTCATGGCCTTTCATGCAAATTGAGATGGAATGAGGTATCCCAAATTAAATTAAAATGTCGCTTGCTTACAAAACCTAGCCTCTTGTTTGAAAAACTCTAATTTCTAATTATGGTATGGGCAGGGTAAGATGAGTGTTAAAGGAACGAAACGCACTCCAGACCGAGAGATGATATACAAGGGTGCACGCGCTCTCTTTGTTCTCACATGTGGTCTCAGCACACAATGGGTACTCACACCACATCCTTTGTCATTGTTTTCTTATCTTATATTACTAATCACCCGGCCTATTCTATATTTTCTAAGTGATTCAAGTAATTGCTAAGTTCCGGGTATTCTTTCATTCATGTATTTCTCTCTCTTTTAAGGCAACAACACAGTCAACACGTACATAAATAATACTTGTGCAGGATGAATGTTAATCGCATATATATGCATTTAATTTACATCAGAACGTACAACTACATCTTAATGAAAACCTGAGGTTCAATTTGTATTACTATTATTGTTATTGTTGTTTATTATTATTATTTAGCTCTTCTTTTTAGAACAATTTTTTGTATTAATTTTCTCATTTGAGTGCAATATTGCAGGTTGAGCCAATACTGTCCGGCAGTATCTATAGTGACGTCATCAGAATTAGGAAACCAGATGGTGTGAACGAGGTAGGCGGCATTGCATAAATTTCCTTCCATTTTCTTTTTGTAGCATGCAGATGTCTATCAAACAAGTTCAACTCTATGATTTATTTTATACGGAGTTTTTATCTGAGTTGTCATGTGTGACCTTTTAATGTTAGAATTGCTAATTGCAAGTAAATTAAGCTTTTGTTTGATGTTAACCTGATTGATTCTTTTGCCTCTGCTAATTTTTTCTATTGTGTGCAGGAAGATTTTTCCCACAAATATGATTCTTTCATAGCCAAATTTGAAAACGAATTTGTGAGTCACTAGATCCTACTAAATCGATCATCAGGTTATTCATGCAGATATATATCGTTATAGATTTACTTTCTGTTGTACATTTTATTCCAGCTGTTCTAATCTTTCACAATATGATGGGGATGCAGGGACTTGCTGAAAAATGGTCCTGCTATGTTCTTTATCATGTAAGTGTTATTATTACTATTATTATTCTTATTCTTATTTTTTCTATTACCATTACTATTTTGTGATTTTGATGGTTATATATACACTTATATTCTACCTTTCTATTTCTGGTCTTTTGATTTTTAATTTGCCTCTTAAATGAATAGGAATCATCTGTTATTGTTTTGGCCGATTCATTAAAAGCAACAAGGGGAGTGAGGCATCTTGTGCAAAGATGCCTTCTGGGCAATGTTCCTTTCGACAAGGACCATTCTGATGTCTTGTTCCTTGATATTTAAAGGACTCAACAGGATGAAGAAGATTAGACAAAACCATTCCATTGTGAATTTGTGATTGTGATTGCGTGAAAAGAAACCAAGTTGGCAGAATGCATGCAGCATTTATAAATCTCGCCTATTATTTATGATATGGAACCTGCTGGGAGAGAGGAACATATTATTGGGAGCATAGCTTATCTGGGCAGTTTTCATAGTATTACACTATATATTACTTGAGCTTTCTCCATCCTTAGAGCTTTCCCTGCACTCTTTCTCCTTGCCCATGCTTAATTGATGAATTGGTTGCGTCTCAAATTTAAACGCTCACCGGCCACCTGTGTGATTTTATTTCCCTCCACTGAGAATATTTTTTGTTGAAAAATCTTGATGCGTTTTTTTTTTTTTTTCATTTTATGGAAAGCAAGCGAATCATTAATTCATTAAATCATTTACATGCATCATGTATATATTATGGCCTTCTTAGCCCCCAAACCCTAGCCACTTGGTTTTCTTTGCCTAGTTTCTCATTCTCCGTCCGGTGGCGTGTCATCATGGCGTACGTTGTCGTCAGACGGGGGCAATAGTCCTCTCTAGGCTTCAGTTGGCTTCTTCTGGCATGTTCTCGGTTAGGTTCACGGGGAGCAGGGACGATCGACAAGGTCGTTGTGGGCTGGCGTGGTCTGTGGCATCGGTGGTGGATCTCGGGGGGTTTTGACGGTGGAGTTTTGGGATCGGGTTGGAGTCGTGGCAGTTGGTTGTTGGGTGCATCAGATCTGTTTTGGATCGGGTGTCCTGATTGGCCGGTGTGCACACGATGGTGGAGTTCCTCTCTGGTGCGACATGGCTACTTGGTGTTGCGGCGATATTGCTGGTGTTTCCTTGCTGACGTTGGGGATTTGAACATGGGTCATGTCTTTGGGCCTCTGCTGATTTAAGCTTTTAATTTCGTGTTTTGACTAGTTTTCTTTTTTTCTTAGTCTGTAGCTTTTGCTGCTAATAATTCCCTAACATCGTTGGCTTCTATGATGTTTTGGGACTCTAGTGAGGGTGTTTTCTCCACCTTAAGGTATTACTCTTCGGATTGTTGAGCTTGTATATACGGAAATTTCGTATAGTCATTTGATCGATGAATCTTTTCTCCGTACCACAATTGCGTGCTTTGACGGCAGGAGATTTGCTAGTTGTTTTAGATGATTATTGATTTTTGTCTTTGTAGGCTCATTATTTCAACGAGCTCAGTGGTCTAAATGAGAGGTATTTGTTAAGGTCCTTAGTTGCCTGACCGACATATCTGGTTACAAGCCTACGAGTTTGATGTATGTGCCTTTCTGGCTTTGATGTATGGCCTTCTTTAATAAGAATTTCTGCACTTTAAAAAGTTGCAAACACCCTTGCTTAAAAATTAAGGCTTGATAATCAAAGTAAAACTCATCTAATAAATCGGTGTTATTAACTTTAACCGATTGGGTAGTTTAGATAAGGCCTTACCAAGACTCCAAGAGTATTTGGGAACTTCAAAAGTACGGAAATAGCTTTGGTACGTACCAAGGAAAGTCTATTAATTATTGTATTTAGTTTCTCATTTTACAAACTAACAATTATATGTATTTGTTTAACAAAAATAGATTGTACATTGTTCAATGTACTACATTATTCCATTTTATAAACATTTAACCAAGCAAAAACTCTATTGCAAGAACACAAGAACTTCTTACCATGTTAAAAAAAGTTTGAGATGAGATCCAACGTGACATCAATTTCAAGAAGAAACAAACAATGATTGAATCATATTTTAGAAAGGCAGTGAAACCCAATGCGAGACCTTCTGAGCACCGGAAGTGTTATTATTATTATTTTTTTCTTCATATTTTCACAAATAAAAATATAAAAATATATATTTTGAATAACCTGTAGCGACGAAACATTCATCACTACAAGTCCTTCAAATTAAACATTTTTATTGCAAAACAAATGTAAAAGCAATTTTTTAGGGCTCTTGTGCTCAATGATTAAACAATGCAATAGAAACTTGGCAATAAATTGCCTTAATTTGAAATCGGGTTTTCTCTTAGTTTAGGTGATCAATTGTGCGAAATTGATGAAAAATTGATTATTGTAACACATGATTTAAATAAAAATTAGTATTTCAGAAATTCTCGAAGACAGTTTGCCGAAATGTGCAAAAGTATTTTAGAATCTCAATGAAACCCAATGCGAGACCTTACGAGCACCAGAAATATATATATATATATATATATTTTTTTTTTTTTTTTCATATTTCGACAAATTGAAATATCAAAAATATAAAATATATATTTTTAATAACCGGTAGCGACGAAACTTTCGTTGCTACAAGTCCTTCAAATTAAACATTTTTATTGCAATACTTTAACAAATGTAAAAGCAATTTTTTTAGTGCTCTTGTGTGCTCAATGATTAAACAATGCAATAGAAACTAGGCAACAAAATGCCTTTGAAATCGGGTTTTCTCTTAGTTTAGGTGAATTGTGCGAAATTCATAAAAAATTAATTATTGTATCACATGATTTAAAAAAAAATAGCATTTCAGAAATTCTCGAAGACGATTTGCCCAAATGTCCAAAACTCACGGTACATTCAATTAAGAATGGAATTGTAGTGAGCAACCAAAGCCAGGACATTATTCAAATGCCAGTGCACCTAAAATCTACCTATAAAGTCATATGCACTATGTACATACAAAAGTGCAAGTGTCCAAAAGTATTTTAGAATCTCAATGAAACCCAATGCGAGACCTTACGAGCACCATAAGTGTTTTTTTTTTCTACAAATTAAAATATATAAAAAATAAAAAATTTATTTTGAATAACCTGTAACAACGAACATTGCGTCTCTACAAGTCCTTCAAATTAATTTTTTTTTATTGCAAGACCTTAACAAATGTAAAAGCTTTTGTTCTTAGGGCTCTTGTGCTCAATGAAGTAAACACTGCAATAGGAACTTGGCAACACACTACCTTCAAAATCGAGTTTTCTCTTAATTTGGGTGAATTGTGCGTAATTGATGAAAACTTGATTATTGGAACATATGATTTTTATAAAAATTAGAATCTCAAAAATTCTCGAAGACGGTTTCCGCAAATATCCAAAAGTATTTTACAATCTCAATGAAACCTAATGCGAGACCTGACGAACACCGGAAGTGTTTTTTTTTTTTTTTTTTTTTTTTCATATTTCAATAAATTAAAATATAAAAAATATAAAAATATATATTTTGAATAACCTGTAGCGACGAATGTTTCGTCGCTACAAGTCCTTCAAACTAAACATTTTTATTGCAAGACTTTAACAAATATAAAAGCAATTTTTTTAGGGCTCTTGTGCTCAATGATCAAACAATGCAATAGAAACTTGGCAACAAATTGCCTTTGAAATAGGGTTTTCTCTTAGTTTAGCTGAATTAGCATTTCATAAATTCTCGAAGATAGTTTGCCCAAATGTCCAACACTCACTGTACATTCAATTAACAATGGAATTGCAGTCAGCAACCAAAGCCAGAAAATTATTCAAATGACAGTGCAACTAAAATGTACCTATAAAGTCATATGCACTATGTACAAACAAAAGCGCAAGTGTCCAAAAATATTTTAGAATCTCAATGAAACCCAATGTAAGACCTTACCGGCACAATAAGTGTTTTTTTTTTTATATTTTCACAAATTAAAATATAAAAAAATAAAAAATATATTTTGAATAACCTGTAACGACGAACATTGCGTCGTTACAAGTCCTTCAAATTAAACATTTTTTATTGCAAGACCTTAACAAATGTAAAAGCATTTGTTTTTAGGGCTCTTGTGCTCAATGAAGTAAACAATGCAATAGAATCTTGACACACACTACCTTCAAAATCGAGTTTTCTCTTAATTTGGGTGAATTGTGCGTAATTGATGAAAACTTGATTATTGTAACATATGATTTTAAATGTACATAGGCTCATCGTAAATATACAATATCTACCCGGGTAGATATAATGTTATTACTTTTAGCCGATTTGGTCGTTTAGAAAAGGCCTTATCAAGACTCCAAGAGTATTTGGGCAACTTCAAAAGTACGGAAATAGCTTTGGGACCAAGGAAAGTTTATTTATTTATTCTATATTAAATTATCAATATACTAATAATTTATTAATTTATCGATTAATTAATAACATATTAATTTATCAATTTTTTGTTTTTGAGGAAAACACAGAAACTTTATTAATTAATAACGGATTACAATCCTTAGCATGGGCATCCTAAAAAAGAGCAATACAGACCACACAAGAGGCCTAATCGATGATTCTAAATCTAGAATTCTAATCGATGATTCGAAATTAATTAATAACTTATTAATTTATCATGTTTTTCTTTATTTTCTTAAATATTCTACATTGTATTTAGTTTCTCGTTTTACGAACTAACAATTATATGTATTCGTTTAACCAAGTATAATTCATGAATATACCTATTTTCCCAAAAATAGATTGTACATTGTTCAATGTACTACATTATTCCGTTTTATGAACATTGAACCAAGCAAAAACTCTATTTCAAGTACACAAGAACTTCTTACCTTGTTAAAAAAAGTTTGAGATGAGATCCAAGGTGACATCAATTTCAATAAGAAATAAACAATGATTGTGTCATATTTTAGGAAGGCCTCATAGTCTAATCATAATACTATGTATCATGAAATTATTAATTTATACATTAAAGGGGACCTATATGAATCTTTCATAATGTATTATCTTATAAATTTTGCAAATTATTAATAGCACGTTATCCTCAAGTCAAGACTGATAAAAAATATTATATATTTAACCGAAGTTATTAATGTAGCAGGTATTAAAGTATCGAAGTTCTACTGTAATTCCAAATATTCGGCCACATATCCTTGAAAAATCTCATATAACAATCTTATTTTAATAAGCGGTGTTTGCCGCATGGTTAGTTTTCAGATAAGTATGATGGAAAGTTGAACCTAGCAATATCGTCGTTAACTTGGCCAAACGTGCCTCGGAAGAGTCATAGGCTCATAGCCAATATAGGGTCTAGCCCGAGAGACTTATACCGGTTTTTTTTTATTAAGAGTTTGTATGACTCCTGTCATTGACTATTCAATTTTCTCTTAAAAAAAATTCAAAAATTAACACTATTAACACATCCTTTTCCCATATAATTCTTGTACCAAAACTAACCCGCGAGCCCAAGAGCTTAATCAAAACGACCTTAATTTAATAATTTAGGCAGCGTGGCCGGGTTGAGTTCCGATAGCCGAAACGACACCCTAATATGGCAGGGTCGACGTCCACCGGCGGCGGGAGCGGTCCGGTGAATCCTCCGAAAATCTTACTGGCAAAGCCGGGACTGGTGACGGGCCCGGCGGCGAGTAAATTTGGGCGCGGCGGCAATGGAGATGACTATACGGCATCGCTTCGGTCCCGTCTCCCTTCTATCGGGTCCCTCAACCTCCTCTCTGATTCCTGGGACTTCCACATCGATCGCTTCCTCCCGGTAACACTCACTTAGAGCTTTGATTTTTATTTAGTGCTATTTTCACGGTGAATTAGGAACTCATAAACATTGCAGTTTTTGACAGAGAACACTGAGTTTACGGTGGTGGGGGTGATTGGTCCGCCTGGAGTCGGCAAGTCCACCATTATGAACGAGCTTTATGGCTTTGATGCGACCTCACCTGGTTAGCGTTCACTTGTCCATCTAACCAACTCTAATATGTTATAAACATAACACTGAAACTGCGTTTTTTGATTAATCAAATGAATGAATAATAAATTACAGGAATGCTACCGCCATTTTCTATAGAGACAGAAGAAGGTAAAGCAATGGCAAGGCATTGTAGTGTGGGCATAGAACCCAGGGTTTCTGCTGAACGCCTTATACTTCTTGATACCCAGGTTCTTCTTTTTCAAACCCTGCTTGTTTTAATTCTAATGTAACTACATTGGAGTGTTTGACTGATCTTCTAAAAACTTAGTGCATGCTAATGTTTACTGTTACTGAATATGATCAAGTCTTCCTTTTCATTGGCAGCCTGTTTTTAGCCCTTCTGTTTTAGCGGAGATGATGAGACCCGATGGCTCATCCACCATTCCTGTTCTAAATGCTGAATCTTTATCGGCTGAGTTAGCTCACGAAGTTATGGGTATACAGGTAAATTACGAACAAAGAATAATCGATTTTGACTGGTTTTTTAAATAGGATGTTTTATGAACTTATCCCTTTTTTTCGGGCTGCTGCAAGGATTCTTCTAGCTTGGTGTTCTTCTGACTTCCATCTGTCACATTTTTCTGGTTATATCAGAAGGAGTTCATGATCATACTATGTGGCATTTAATGTCGACGGTATCTCTCTCATCTTCATTCCTGCTATATCTTGCTTCTACTTTAGGATAGGTTTGTTTGGATGCTATGTTTTCCTTCACTCAGTACCTCATATTAATCAGAACCTTTCTGATACTCAAAAACTTTATTTCTTTGTGATGAGGCTTATGTTTAGGTTGATGGCTCAGTTGCTTTGTCCTGTATTATTTGAATGTATTCACATGCTATAGCTAACAAGATTTTACTTCTGTTCAACACTCATGTTCACAACAATAAGTTGTCTTGTTTTTCTTTAGTTTTTTGTACTTGCTTTAAATTAGCTGAAATTTCATAAAATCCTTGCATTTCACATTTGCTTTGGAGTCCCATGGTATGCAAATATTATGGATATTGTGCTGTGTGCGCGAAGTATTCGCTTTGAGAGTAAAAGAGCACTGTTTAAGGCTCGAATCCATCTTAATTTTGCTTCTAGGAAGTTAGAAACAACTTTAAAATATCTGTTACAGATTTTAAATGTCACCATTATCTGACTGCAGGTTGACCTATTGAACCATGGCATACCTGATCCATCTTCGCCAACCCTTTCCTATTCTCAGAGCTCTAACACAGGGCCTGAAAAGGATAGCAAAGAGAAATCTCATGAAGGTGGAGAATATATGGCTATGCCAGTTTTCGTGCACACAAAGTGAGTAAACTTTAAATAGTGTTCCTCTAAAATTATATTGACACACAATAACAGACACGGAAGCTCATATTTATTGTGTCCTCATCTTTATTAGACTACGAGATCATGATCTCAGTCCACATAATATTGTGCAACTGAGGAAGGTACTTGCACAATACACTAGCAACTCTTCTTTCATGAGAGCGAAAAATGCAAATATGTCTAAAGAACATCCTATCAGTTCCGTGGCTCCCAGCACTCAAAGTCATGATCCAGATTCTTCTGTGCCGAATTTGTTTGTAATCCCAATGAAGAGTAAAGATGACTCCCCAGGAGATCAGTATGAAAGTTATACCTCTATGCTTTGGAAATTGCGGGACCAGGTTTCTCTCTCATGTGCTTAATATTGTTTGGATCTAACATTTTACCTCTTTCCATGTGTTGGATATTTTGAAAACCAGAATCTTAAAAACCTTTCTTTGTATAAGAATTTGAAACGATTTCAGGAATCTGTATGCACAGAGTAATATTCTCTCTTTAATTCAGGTCTTATCTATGAATTCCCCTTCTTTTCGAAGGACTGTGACTGAACGTGACTGGTTGAAGAACTCTGCCAAGATATGGGAAATGGTGAAGAGCTCTCCGATTGTTGCAGAATACAGCAGAACACTTCAAAGTTCTGGTATGTTTAGGAGATAGAGAGCTCCCGTGTGCGCATCTCTGCTTCAGGATACAATGATGGTTCTGTAGGTGGCCATAGACTAGCATGCCCTAGTGTTCTTAACTTTTGTTATTTGCTTTCACACCCTGTGTCTGGTTTAACCCTTTACAGCCAAAGGAAATTGATACTGCAAGAAAATTTTTACGATGATCTACTTTCTACTTGTTGATTTCTCCAGATTCTTTTGTTTGTTATGTTTATGCATAAAGAGAGAATTAGGCCCTTTTTGAAGTTAAATGCAAAATCGCCAACAACCTTTAAAGGCATCTATTCCGCTTGCTCCGTTGCTTGACTTCAATGTTTTGTGCCTGAGGAAATAAATCCTTTGTTCTTATTGTGGCAAAGTGTCAATTTCCTCGTATAAGATTTCAATTCAAATTCAAATACCAAGCAAATTGCACTGGTAGTATTAGTCCCTAAACTCATTGTCTTTCTTTCCGACCCTAAGATATATACTATCAAGTTATCAATAAAGCAAGGTAAAAGATAATAGTACGTAATTATGTTTAACTTGAAAGAGCATTGCACCAAATTTCATCCAAAATCCATTTCCAATTAGAATAAATGGTACATGGGATGGAGTACAATGTGACATGTTTGTTCATCAACCAGACAAACTACTCTACCATTACATCCACTGAAGCTTCAGCACCAGAAGCAGGCTTAGAAGATTTTCCTTTCTTCTTACCTGTCCATTGAGAACAAATACTTAGAGAGGCTGAGCGTTCACAATCACAAAGCAAAGGGGAACAGAGCATATGAAGAGTAAGTTACCTTTGTGCTTGAGCTTGACGCTCTTCTTCATGGGGAACTTGTTTGAACTTTTCTTCGTCCCTTGAGATTCTTCTGCAAACTCATTTCAGCTCCATCAGATTAAAACTCGAACAAAAAAGAGTACCTTTATCACAGAGAGAGAGGGAGGAGGTACTACTATACCATCATCATCAGCAGCCGCCATTTCGACATCTTCCATAGTTATCAGGCCCTTCTCCACAGCCTCTTTCTGGTCCTGCAATCAATTTCAGCAAACAGTTAACAAACAGATACGCAAAGGCAGAGAGACGAGTTAAAACGGGTGGGTCGGGTCGGGTCGTACCCGGCGCCATTTTTTCAAGAGCTTGCGCTTGCGCTTGCCAGAGATGGAGACGGGTTGCTCCTTGAGCTTGAGCTTCCCACTGACTGGATCGCCGTGAATTCTTCTCTTCCTCTCTTGGCTCTGCGCTCTCTTCTTCTTCTGCACCACGTTGAACTTGGCCATCTCTCTTTCTTTCTGGCTAAACCCTAGCAACTCCCAACCCTCTAATACGAGGGCTGGCCTTGATTGGGCCTTCTCGGTGAGTCCAGCCCAAGACCCTTATTTTGACCTTTACACTTTTGTAATTTCAATTGTTCATTAATTAAATTACTCTTTTTAGATATCATTTTTAATTAATTAAATTACTCTTTAGATATCATTGTTTTCATGACTTGATTCGTTTTCTATTTGTGTGATCACATGTCCATTAATGTCTTGTTACCTTTCAATGAATTATTATTTTCTTTTTCAATAGCAGGTTTTCTGAGTCTGAGTAGGAAAAGATCGATATTGTAAAGGACGGCCAGGGCACTGTTGAGTACGTAGACGGTAGACTGTTGGCTCTTTCTCTAAACTAGTTTTTCTTTATCCGCCACAAACACGAGGCTAGTCCCATTTTCAATCTTGTCCAAATTATTATTTCCTACACATTAAAGAATATTCATACATCATACATATTTAGCGAACTAGAATACATAATCCACATACTCTATAGGAGATACAGTACTAGTATACAACCAGTCGTACAGTATCCTTGCATATGACAAAATGTATATCCCTGCATATAGGAAACCAGACATGTTCTAAAAGGACAAATCCTAGATGCATTTGGCCTCGATTTCCTCGAGAGTAAGTCCCTTTGTCTCTGGGACAATGAAGAAAATGAAAACAAGAGACACCACAGCTATTGCTCCAAATACATAAAACAAAATTCCAGCTCCCAGCAACGCCTGTGATAAATCATAACAGTCACACTCTGTTTCAATCAAGGACATAACTAATGGAGCTAATCCATTGCTAAGTATAATATAGGGAATTAACAAATCTCAAAACAAGTATTGCAGACAAGTTCGCTGAAAATCTCACTCACCTCTAGAGGGGAAAATGAAAATGTCACCACCGCATTCGAAGCAAAATTCACAAGCACTGCTATGCTAAGTCCCCGCCCTCTTAATCGCAAAGGAAAAATTTCTGATATCATTAGCCAACCAATGGGACCAAACGAGAACTGCAAAATTAGCACCATGAGTTACACATTTCTTGGTAGAAAACTAAAATATCAAAAATGAGAAAACGGAAACTTGAAAACTAAATGGACTAATCATGATAAAATTTAGCATTTCTAACACAAAAAAACACAATGAGTCTTCATAATTAGTAATTCAAAATTAGCAGCATCCTATAAGCCACACATTATCCTCTGACGAAAGTTCATGTAAAGAAAGGACACATTTGATTACCTGATAACACCCAACATATGCCAGCAGTGCAATTACAGCCACAGCTGGTGTATCATCATAGAAAAGGTAATATGACCCCAAGAGGAATAAGGAGATGACCTGTCACATGTATCAAGTATATAAATCCCTCAGAGTACTAGTGATTTGAAGATTATTGGTTTCAAGTCTTTAATTGATATGGACTGCACGCGTCATTAATTGTCCTTCAGTGAAGAAACAAGACTGAATCCGACAGAAATGGTCTCATGATTTCGAAAAAAAAAACAGTTAAATGCTGCCTCTGAAAAGCTCAAGATCATAAGGAAACACAAATAAAAATAAAAACATCGGCCTAAGAGGGGGCTTACCATCCCAGAAACACCTGTAAGTAGTAAAGGTCTCCTCCCAAGTCTATCAACAACAAGCACAGCTACTCCAGTCATTACCAACTACAACAGTAAAAGACCAAGTCAGGCAAATCTATTGAGAGAGTCAATTTCTTCAATGGAAATGTAGGCACACTTTTTTAAGGGAAAAGATAAAGGAGGGGGAGATGACATGTCACTAATGGAGGCATAAATCAAAATGGGGGGAAAAACTGCTTCTGGATCAAATACACATATAGTTTGCTAAATATACCTTGAACAACCCAAGTACAATTGAGACCCGTGTTGCGTCAGATGCTGCAGAGAAACCTGCACTCTATTAGATACAACAGGTTAGGATGAGAGTATTTCTTCTACGTAATCCACATACGTGATGATCTCTTCATCAATGTCCAATCAGTACCCTATATCTAAAATAGCGGGGTACCTGAAAAACTGATGCAGCATAATACAGCACACTTGGTTGCCCTGTGATCTGTCATAGTATACAACTACGTATTAGCCAAAGTTGACAATGGATCACGTCATAAATTGCTTTACAGATTGTAACTACCTGTTGGAACAAGACTAATCCTGCACCGATCACGAGGGCTTTCTTGCATTTTCCATGAAACATCTCCCCTAATGTAGGTTCTTTCTCTTCACCAACAAAAGATAGCTCAGCAAGCATCTCATCTACTAGTGCAGGAGCTGAATCACCAATAACTGTACCCCTAAGCCGGCACAAGCAACGGATTGTAGTATCTTTTAAATCATTCATATTTCCTTTCCCCTGTATGGCACGTAGAAGGATCCATCTAGGTGACTCTGGTAGCCACCACATTCCTATTCCCATAATTACTGCCAAAGGGATACTAGCTCCATACATATACCGCCAACCACCAACTGTGCTGACTAAAAGACTACCAATTCCATACCCCGCCTGCAAAAAGTTTAAGGTGCTTAATATTTTCTGGCCTTCATGCAGATAAATATAAACAAAATAATTTCATAAAAACTTTTTGTAGAATAAGCCACAAAAAGGAGAAAAATGCAAATAAACTATTAGTTGGCTTCATTGCAGTCACAACACTAAAAGATGTAATGATGAAGCACTTACAACCATTCCAAGTACTATAAAGAATTCTTTAAGCGATATTAGTCGACCTCGTATCTGACTTGGAGCTGTCTCAGCGATATACATGGGAGCAGCATGCATTGCCTAAAAGAGAACAGATTCAATTTATACATCTCAAGTACTTCTTTTTTAATATTTTTTGTTAACAAAAAAAACAGAATTAATCAGGAGCTAGATACGTTTTGTGGTGAAAATTCACTTCATAGATTACCAGTCCAATTCCTATACCAAATACAACGCGCCCAATCACCATAACAGGCAAGTCAGGTGCCAGTGCAGTTACTAGAGCTCCAAGAAGATACACTGAAGCAGATGAAATCAACTCCCACCTCCTTCCTTCATACAAATTTATCATTCAACCTTGTACAATATTGGACAAAATCATCAATTTACTTGTATAACTTGCAATGCATTAGAAAAACCAACCTAAGAAGTCAGCAATGTTAAAGGCCAGCACAGAGCCAATCAAGGCACCATATAATGAGCCACTAGTCTGCAAAAGGAAATAGGCACAAAGTTAGAAACAACACATACATTCATTTTCTTTGGAAGCCAAAGAAACATGGACCAATGAGAGCAGGCAGAACAAAAGAAAATACACCCACAGAGATTTCAGTAACAACAGGGAAGTTTAGTTGTAAACTTACTATGAGACCAATTTCCACAGATGACAAGTCGTACCATGATACTCCACTTAATGTGGCCGACTGCATCAGGAAAACAGAAGCCCATTACTTGGATTATCAAGTCTAATTTTTCCACATAACACTACATGTCAAGATAATTATCTATGCTTTAACTGAATCAAGAACATATAAAATATGAACTTGGCACTCTCTGAGTAATAGTGTATGTATACCTCTACGGAGATTGTAGCACAAGACGTGGCACCAATATCATAGCCATAAAGTAGTCCTCCAAGAGCTGGGAATAGAAATCTGAAATCATAGGCATGACAACATTGGAAGCCAAATTGGTTTTCAGAAAAAAAAAAAAAAATGAAAACAGTTAAAAGGAAAAAAGAATACTCACGGCAGTACTGCGGCAAGAACAGAATAGTTTTCTGAATTTTGGCCCCCATTAAGAAGAGGCATCTGAACATGGTCTGAATTTCGAATCTAAAAAATGGCAATGTATTTAACAACATTGAACCCAGATATCTAAAACAGACAATCACACCCCAATCGTCTGTAGAGAACAAAAGTGGAACAGAAGCAATTGTGTATATAAACGCCCTTTTTGTTCGAATTCTCAATTCTCAAATGAGCCGAGCCAAAAGCAGTATCCACACTCAATTACAGCCTTTTTTTGGTTTTTGTGTCAAGCGAAAACGATTGTTATTTTAAATATTAGAGCAACCAAACAGAATGTACAAGTTAAAATGTAAGAGAAGAAGGAAATTCCACAGGCAGTACACACAGCCCTTTTCAATGAGTTCAGTTTTTTCAGGCATCAAACCGAATTTGAATTTGAAACTAATCTGCTATACCAAGACCAGCTTCCAAAACCCCGAATCTCATAATTCTAAAGTTGTGTAAGTTGTGTGTTTCCACAGAATGAATGAAGCAATAAAATTCCAAACTTGACTTCAAATTTTATTTTATTTTCACCGGCGGAAAACTTCATTTGAGTTTACGTTAACCCTTGTCAATGGCAGTAAGCAAACAGAGAGACCCCCAACAAAAGAAAAAAGGGAATAGAAATTGAAACCTCTCGGAGAGAAGAGAGCGTCGGTTGCTCAGGATCGGTCGCCATTGATAATATTCTTCTTCCTCGTAAAGTTGTAAGCTGAGAGAGAGAGTTAAGAGCCAGAGAGAGAGAGAGAGAGAGAGAGAGAAGAGAGACGGTAGTAGGACAGGTTGGGAATAAATAGTTTAGTGAATGTTAGTTCAATTTGCTCCTCCTTGCCAAACGATGATAAGATAAGAAAGCTGCTGTTGGCTTTGGAATTTCAATAACAACGTCCACTCGGGGATGAACAAATTTCCGAGGGAGTTTTTACGTCACGTACGTGGCTTCATTTTTTTGGTGGATGCTGGCAGTTATGAGGTTAATTAACGTTTACGGCTCTGACTTTCAGCTATTGCCATTCATCCCCCAGTCAAAGTCAAAGTTTCCATTTTGCACATTTACAGTACTCAGCTATGATGATGATGATGTCACTCAGTTCCAGAGCCTGAGCCTGAGCCTAGACTTGTATGATTCTCAATTTCCAAAAAAAAAGACTTGTATGATTCTCCTTCACTAACCTCGCAGCGGCCAGCATCAACTGTCTAGTCTACTTCACTATCCTCCTCATTAATCAATCATTATTTACTTCATTACTTCATGTAATAAAGAACACACATGGATGTCACCATAGCCTCTAATAAGATGGAACCAACTTTTGGGTCACCTTAAATTAAAAGGGAAATCTCAATCATTCAGTACTCAGAATGGTATTCCATTACACTACACAGGCAAGACCATATCCCCATATCGGCGATCAAATCACAATAAAAGCTCCCAGCTTATACAGCAAGTTTAACTTTCAAAAGGGTTCACAGCTTACACCATTATTACAGCAGTAAAGAAAAGTTTTATCACGAATCTGCCATGAAATAGCTCAGGGCTTTGTTGGTTCCCACGGCTGGTACCTGGTCCAGTCCCTCTGCCCTGGATTGAGGCTGTGCCCTTTGGAATGGTAGATAAACTCATCTCCCTCACCAGTGAAATTTTCTTTGTGTTCAATGCCATACCTCTGTGGCTTTAGCATCAGAAGCTGCAACCAGTTCATTCATATATGTTAGCTACATGTAACATGATTATTTCTTCGGCATACATGATCAAATAAATATGGAAGCACAACTTGCCTCGTCTCCTGTATGATCTGTTATGTAATGTAGCCAACCATGCCATTCTGCTGGCACTTGAGAAGCGTTGTAGCGACTCTTCTCTGCATATTCAACCCACCTGTGTCTTCCTGTAAAAAAAAAAAAAATCCCCCAAGAGAATCAGTTCACTGCGAGAATAACCTTGAAGCAATGGAACGCTTTCAAGAAAGTCATTAATCTGATACATCAAAAAGGGAAAAACAAGCATGTTCTATAGAAGCCCCACTCTAACACGGTGGCAATTGTTTTTCCTTTTTAGTGGGTGGATGATATGAAATGTGGATTGGTGAACTTTTAATGTATCACAACATGCAAGTACTGGAAGAAGTAGTTTTCAATTGTATGGGCAACCCCATAGTAGCTTGCCTTATTTCCCAGAAATAACAACGGTTTGATATCATTTTAAAACATTGCTTGTGCTTGGAAATGCCACGGGTGAAGCGGAATAAATTCAACGCAATGTAGTAAAGAACTAATATCTGTAGTAAGAAAGGCATCAGAGGGAAATGAAGGAAACACTAACCATATTGAGTGTCAAGCTTCTCATAATATTTATTCCCGACTTTATCAACACCAACAAGCCTTGCCCCGATATTGTGGATTTTAGTTTGCCTAAAAGCAATCAAAGAAAAACTTGTTTAAGATGCTAAACATAAAGACAGATGTTAATACCTTTCAAAGTAGAACACGAAAAAAACAAAATACAGAAACCACTAAGTTTAAGGAAGCCACAGAATGAACCCCTTTGCAGACTTCTACTCTGTTGTCAAACAATTTCACACAATTGTGTTCTTAATAAATCCTAAACAATTCAAACTAGGTCCTTTTACTTGCACCTTTACAGTGTCCAAGTAACACTTCCTAACTAGCCACTGAGAAGGTTGAACATACAAACAAGTATGACTAGAATATTTCCAAGACAGATGAAAGTGAAAGTCATAAAGATGCAAAAGTAATCCTTCATTTCAATGTTAATTGGGACAGTTTTTTAGAATGGAGTACTCATGAACTTTAACAGAATTTCCAGAATTACGAAGACCTAATCCTTATTGGGCTTTTGCTTTTTGCAGCATCTAAATTCCAACTGGCCTACCAATGAAAGTTTAGCATTTTATGTTCTCATTCGATAATATGTGCCATATTCTCTGTGACTTAGAGCCTGAGTAAACAGGACATTAAGGTGTGAACAAGTCCAGCAGCAGGGATAGTTTAACAAACAGAACATCGTTTTACCTTTTATTCAAAAGAACTAAAGATCCAAATATCATGTAACCACATAGGTGAACTTCTTTGTTAAACATATCAAGTAACAAAAAACTTAAAGTATGAGGGAAATAATGACTTACAGAAGGTTTCCATCGGAAATACAGTTTCTGCAAGATAAAAGGTATAAACAGTCAGTACTCATGCCAAAAGAGAAGGGGAAAAAAAATCAGTACAAGTAAGAACCATCAAACAACTACACAAAAGCATCTTAGTGAAAGCCTATCGATCAGGAAATGGTTCAGAATCCCTATAGCCATACTAGAAATAATTATAGAAAAAAGAATCATCAGTAAGCACCAAATGCTAAAGCTTGCCAATTTGTTTTCTTTCCCACATTCTCTTATTAAGCCAACAGGTGTAAACAACAGAGAAATCAGAGAAGACTAACAAAGTATTCTGAACCCTTCATCTTAGCTGGGACGTGTTTAATTCAGTATCTATTTGAAGATGATTATATTGGCAAGATATTATCTCTCTCGCACTCTCTTCCCTTTTTCTTTTGGTCTGTCTGAGCTCCCTCTCCCTCTTTCTCTCTCTCTCTCTCTCTCTACTAGAGCTAAGCATTATCATTCAGAATTCTCGAAAACCAAGCTAGCCTAGTTACAACAATTATTCTCGGCATCCAAATACATAAATCTAAGAAGCAGAAAAGAGATCTTTGACATTGCATTAACAAAGAAGCAAAAAAAAAATCAACAAAAATCAAAGAAATAGAGAGAGAGAGAGAACATACGCGTAACCTTCTTCCTTGAGCTCCCTCAAGAAGGGGCGGAGACCTTTCGCTCTGATCGCATTGAAAACGCCCTTCACCACCGTCGTCATATCTCTCGCTCTTTCTCTCTACCTCTCGCTCGCTGTCGCTGTATTCGTCTCTCTTATTTTCAGTCCGACCCGAATACGTTTGGGCCATGCCCGTACCAATCGTCAATAAGGGTCCTAAACCCGGATTGGGAATCATTTCCGTCTTTTTACACGTGGAAGCTTCTAATTGGGTAGACCTACATCATTTTTGTTTTCTGATAAAATAAAAGAAAGAAACCCAGCCAGGACGAACAGAGAAACCCGAAATTTGGAAAAATTTCAACGGGAACCAGCTTCTCAGAGGTAACTCAGTCGTTTCAATTTCATGAATTTTCCTTTTTTTAAAATGTAAATCTAGTTACTCTTCTCAATATTATTGTTCTTCAAATTTCTGATTTCGATGTTTGCTTAGGGCTCATCTCATTAGGATTTTGTTTTTTTTATAAGGATTAGGATTTTGTTTTTATTGGGTTCTTTGTTGTTTTCTTTGAATTCTAGGTCTCAGGTCGATTGCACTATAACATTGTTGAATTTATATCCTTTTGGCAACTGATTGAGAACCTTGGAAAGGTCAAATCTTGTGGTGAGCAAAATGATGAGGCTGCAAACTTATGCGGGGCTTAGTTTGATAGGAACCCTAGCGATTATTTACCATGCATTTAGCAGCAGAGGGCAGTTTTACCCGGCCATGGTTTACTTATCAACCTCCAAGATCAGTTTGGTGCTGCTTCTCAACATGGGTTTGGTCATTATGTGTATTTTGTGGCAATTAACTAAAAAGCTATTCCTTGGCTCACTCAGAGAACCAGAGGTTGAGAGACTTAATGAGCAATCATGGAGGGAAGTCATGGAAATCCTCTTTGCAATCACTATTTTCAGGCAGGACTTTTCAGTGTCGTTTCTTGCTTTTGTTACAGCTCTGTTGTTGATCAAGGCATTGCATTGGTTGGCTCAGAAAAGGGTCGAGTACATTGAGACTACTCCATCTGTGCCCACGCTGTCTCATGTTCGGATTGTCTCCTTTTTGGGGTTCTTGTTTGTTGTAGATAGTCTCTTTTTGTACAGTTCTGTCAGCAAGATTGTAACGACTCAGAGGCCTTCGGTTTCCCTCTTCTTTGCATTTGAGTAAGTGATCCATCCTAATGCTCCACTTTACTGACTCTTTTGTTCATGCTTTGAATATGCTACTTATTGTTTGATTGAACTATAATCATCAGTAAGGAATCTTCTCATATGGAAGTTAGTATTAGATGTGAAATTGATTCACAATTTTCCAATGCTTACACTTCTTTGGGTGCTGATATGGTGAACATCACATGAGTATGTATGTTTCGGTTAGGAGAAGAATATGGGAGAATTGAGATGTGTGATAGGATTGTTTGATCTTGAGATTATAGCGAATGCCTTGGATATAAAATTATGTTGAATTTTGAATTGTCTCAGTTTTGATGTGGGTACCGTCCACATTGCATCTTGGCCATTTATGATTTATTGTCAGAAAATAATATGGATAAGTTTTGTATGTTCTTATCAAGTTCTGCATTCTTTAGGTGTTTCTTATTTTGATATGGTCTATTTTTTTTATTTTTTTTTAATCTCAGGTACATGATCCTAGCAACAACAACACTGTCAACATTTGTGAAATATGTATTCTATGTTAGTGACATGATTATGGAGGGACAATGGGAGAGAAAGCATGTCTACACATTTTATTTGGAACTTATTCGGGACTTGCTCCACTTATCTATGTACTTGTGCTTCTTCATCGTGATTTTCATGTGAGTATTCAGTTGACAATTAGTGTAAATAGTTTTCTTATGTACGAATGCAATTGTTTGCTAAATGCCTAAATATATAGCTCACCTGAACAGAGACCCGCACCCCACACACAGATGTACCCTATTTGTAGTAACTGTTTGTCAAACTTACCTAGTTTGTGCGAAAAATACAGGTAGAATGAGATGTATTAATCATACAACTCTTTGAATCTTTATTACCCTTGTTATGTTCTACCATTTTTCTCTCCAAGATAGTGTATTCATGATTTTCATGTCTAACTTGTTTCATAATTCAGAAATTATATTAGGATTTTAAAATATAAAGGAAATTGAGACAGAAAACATTGTAACTATGCCGCCTGGATTGACTACGTCATACCACCTTGGTGATAGATAGAATATAAAACACTAGTTAGTGCACTTCATAATAGTTTAACCTTTGGTAAATCAAATTGAACTTGTTGGAGCAAGTTCTTGAGTTGAAATCATTGTAACTGAAACTTCCCAATTAATGTTGAATTCAACATACTTGGCTCTCAGTGGTGGACACTGGATAGAGGCCCAAATGTTACAGAATGTGAATATGAGGCAATTCCTGTAAGCTTTAAGAATGGCAGTAATCAATCCTTGACATGCATAAGTTGAACTTTTGCTTTCTTCATTGATATTAAGTTGTTTCCCACCCCAGGTACTATGGTTTGCCAGTGCACTTGATTCGCGAGCTCTATGAGACGTTCAGGAACTTTAAGATTCGTGTTGCTGATTACCTCCGTTATCGAAAGATCACTTCAAACATGAATGACCGGTTCCCAGACGCTACACCTGAAGAGCTTACTGAGTGAGTTAAATTCTATTATCATGTTGACTTTTTGAGTGTTCTGTTTAGTGTTGATCTAAATTCTGCATATGAGAATCTTAGTTTTTTTCTGATGGATATGCAGAGGTGACGCAACCTGCATCATTTGTCGTGAAGAAATGACAACAGCCAAGAAATTATTATGTGGACACCTTTTTCATGTGGCTTGCTTGCGATCATGGTTAGAGCGACAACATACCTGTCCTACGTGCAGAGCCCTAGTTGTACCTCCTGAAGGTCGGACAGGTACAGCTCGAGGACAAACTGGATCACGGTCGGATGCTCATCAACAGGGTAAACTTGTGTTTTTTGCAGTTTGTGTACAGTATTAAATTGCTGTTGAAAAGCTGTGAGGTCTGATATTTGGTGTCGGAGGATCCTTCAGAACTTTGTAGTTTCATATATTCATTTCTTACTCTATACATGGAGTATTACCATGTGGAACAAAAATTTAAGGCACTAATAAAATGCCAATTGGTAATTTAACTTGTGGCTTTAGAAATTTTTAGTAGATTGTACTGATCATATCGTGTTTCATGGTTTCTCTTTTATTTTCATAAGCCACTTTAATCATATGGAACTTCAGTAATATGGTGTTTGATGGTTTGAATTGGAACAGGGACAGGCATATCAGGTACAATTGCTCAGGGTTCAACTAGTGGTGGAGTTGCTGGTGATAACATGAGCTATCATGAAGCAAGACTCCAAGCTGCTGCTGCAGCTGCATCAATATATGAGAAATCTTATGTATATCCATCTGCAAACAGACTAGTATGGTATGCGACCCTTATTCTAGTAAAGTGGTTGCACTTTTATTTGTATCTGCACATTGCCATTTCCTTTCCACCCATAGATTTTAGGTACTTGCATTGCATGCCTGTGGGAGTGTGCACTGTACAGGTGGCTATACATACATCCTGCTAATTAGGCATACAACATTATGCTTATGAAACTAAAAACTTGGGTGTATGCAGTGGTTCTGGGTAGCTCCACCCACCTCCCCTGTGAAATAATTGATTCTATTTTTGAACTGGGTGTATTCAGTCTTTTTGTTCCACTGGTTGATACAGAGAATGCTGCTGACCAGAAATTTACTTGTTTGTATGCAGGTCTCCTGGATATGCGGCACTTCCTCAGGTTAGAAGACATATGGCGGACTCCCTTAGTACGGAATCACAATCACAACCACAGTTTGCAACACCTGGTGGACCTGCAAACTTATCATTGCCTCAATCTCCGCATTACATGTTTGCTCCTTTTCATGCACCCGGAGCCAATGGGGAGAGGCCAGGGAGCAATCCAAATTTAACGGCTTCTCAGCTGGAGGCGCAGCGAAAAGTTCTTCAGCTCCAGATTGAGGTACTCTTCATTGTTTGAAAACAAATGGCATTTATTAATCTCATCGTGATCTTTATATGCCAGCCCTTTTTCTTGTGCTTTGTTTCTTACGAAGTAGTTTTCTTGGACAGACCCTGCAGAATGAGCTCCAAATTTTACAAAAGCCAAAACCCAAGGAAAGCGTCGATGGGGGTCCAATATCTCCGGATAGCAAAGGAAAGAATGTTGCATCTTCATCTGAATCAGATTGCGGGCGTCATGCGGATGTTGACTAGATTACTTAAGCTTTTGGTATTTTCAAGACACGTAATATGTGGATACAAGGAAGGGATGAGAAAAATAGGTAGGATGACTCTGTGCAAGTTGTATAAGTTGTATTTGTTTAAAAACAAACAACGAAAAGAGAGAATTTTTACATTCAGAAATGCTTCTCGCAAATGATAAATTTAATATGCCTTGATTAGGTTTGGCTTTTGATGTAACGTGTCCAGGTCTTGCTTATTTGTACACGTACATTTTGAAGGAACATCACATCTTAGTTGTTAAATGTAAAAATTTATTTTGAAGGAACCCAAATCTTAGTTGTTGTTTTGATTGGTTAACTAAGCATCTTCAATTGTTCAAAAACAAAAAACTAAGCATCTTTATTTACATTGTTGTCATACCCAGAACCGAGATTAAAGATCATCACATAGAATGAATGAACTAATGAGGGGGTCGACTTTTTCTGCTTTTCAATAACTAAAAATTAACGTTTACTTTTGTTGAAATAACTAAAAATTGACGTTTTGTTTAAATAACCAACTAACTAAATTTCTTTCTTCTTGTAAATGGTGAAGAGATTTTCAGGATAAAGCTTAAAAGGGAAGGCATGTTTGGAATTGGTTGCTTAGTTCAAACCTCCCACTCCTTCATTTCTGAACAGCACCTGAGTCTCTCCGAGATCCCATCGCACTCATTGATCCCAAATTCCTCTCCGAGTCTCTCTGTACGGTACTTTTTTCGTTATTTATCGTAGTCATTCCTTTGAATCGTTGATTGTAGAAATGGAAATTTGTGAATGACAATTTTATTTATAATCGATTTCAGTGGAGAGACTAGTATGGATTCTTTGTCTGAACTTTGGATTCTAATTTTGTTTGTAAATGGAAATTCTTGGATTACAATCGTTTATAATCGATTTGCGTTTATACTAACTTTTATAGATTCGTATGGCTTCTTTGTCCGAACTTTTGGATTCTTTGTCTTGGTACTAATTTTGTTTTCTTGAACCTTTTGATTCTTTTTCATAGCAAATCGCAAAACCTAGGGTTCAATTTATATATTAATAACATTAAAGTGATGCCACATGTATGGATTCTGTGATCGAACTCATTGAGTCATTGGGCTTCACAGAAAATTGCAGAACGTAGATCTGTAGAAAGGTTTAATGATTCAGATCTGTAGCATTAAAGTGAAAGCCAATCTGAAATTAGAGCAGTAAATTCGAATAAGTTCTCTGCATGTCCACCTCCAGGGTTTTCAGTGATGGGAAAACATGTCCTAGTTCATGTGGGGGTGGTATTACTCTTATCTTAGGTTCATTCCCAGAGTGTAAAAAAGCTCCAAATAAAAATTGAGACAGATAATGGACCGGGTGCTCATAGGAACATGTGTGTTCATGGGGATTACCGCCTTTACACATTCGACATAGACTCACCCAGATTTGAAGAAATCAGAATCCAAATCGAGAGAGAGTTTGTTTTCTTTTGGTCGTGTCTTTTCCGGAACTGGCATGAGGAGGCTTCTTGCGTCTACTTTCACGATACTGTGTACTTAGACAGTTGGAATTGGGTTGGGATGTATTATTTATAAATAATTCTCATCCTCAATTAAATTATTATTTGAGGATGTATTATTATTTATTAATAATTTTTTAAATAATAATTTAATTACTATTATCTCCTCCTAGTTACCATGAGTTACGGAAATCGTATTCTTTTAGAATTTTGTTTTGGAATAATAATTATTATATAATAAAAATTAGAGCGAGCCTTAGCCAACCATATATATTGCATTCATTCATGTTGTTTATCGGCTTTTGGCATGGCTGCTCTAATTAGCTTCAAAAAAGCCACCAGTTGTTACCTATCCGAATGGGCAACTCTTGATGAACTTAATTGCTCTCTCTTTGATTTTGGATAAGTTGTTGGAACCTATTGATCATGTTCGTTTTGCCGCTGTTTGCAAGCAATGACATTCTTTTATAAAAGGTGGTGGCTATCGTCAAACAAGGCAGAGGCTACTTTCGTTGCTCATGATCCCACCACCCGAATTCGAATCTGATTCACAAGCAGGAAAGACCCGAAAAAGCCAAGTATACAACGTTTCTGAAGCAACAAAATCGACTTATCACTTCCTTGCTATACCAAGAGATGTTGCGGCTCGTCCCATGGTTGGTTGGCCACAGTAGACCAACGCCTTGCCATTACTCTCCATAATCCTTTCCAAAAGGCAGCAACAATTCGTCTCCCTCCTTTGGATGCCATCACCATCCCCATACAAAACGCACCGCTTTTCGAGTACTACGTTGTCCTAAAGGTTGTCCTGTCGGCTGACCCTGCTTTGAAGCCGAATGATTATGCGGTTATAGTGCTCTGCGATATTGTTGCCAAGTTGGCTTTCGTTAAAAGAGGCCAAACACATTGGACATACATCACTAATCAGCGAAACCTTTTCTATCCGATGTTATATTTTATGGAGACCAAATATAGAGAGTTGGAAAGTGGGGAGACATTGTGTCGTTGGATTTTAACAACAACAACTCTAGAGTAAAGCCAGTACTAGAACCAATTCACATATCGTGCTGTTGGAGCATATCTTGTGGAATCCACATATTGCATGTTCGAAGAGTGAGATTTTATGGCATGGCATCAGGAGGCACACTCGTGAGACCTTCGAGGTCTTCAAGTTGGTGTTCAACCACCAGAAAAACAAATCTACGTACAGTGGAACATGTTCAGCTAAGACACAATATTGGAGGTGAATCCTTTTTTGTGGGGGATAACCTTTCCGTCTCGATCTGTTTTGGCTTCAGACTATCCTCAATTAATGTCACCCAAATTCTATATATGAACTTGGTATCTTCAATTTAAAAAGTCCATCCATTACACCGTATCGCTCTCTAAGTCTTAATTGGCAACTGCGCGCGCAAGCCACCTGCGATTTGGATTGTGCCGTCAATCAATTAACTGGACGGGGCTTAATTAATTGGTCTACGTACGTACAATTAATTTTAACTAGATTCATGCATGTTTGAGTAATTTAAACTTAAATTAGCTAGCTAGAGCCTAGAGGTACTATATATATATACGTACCTTATTAATATATATTATTGCCTTATTGGTACGTGTACGTGTTATTGGACTAAATTAACAAGTCATCTTGTTCATGTTTTGGTTGCTCGATCAACTAACTCCAACATATATATACATATGCATCGATCATCGATCAATTAGACTTGTATTTGAATAACTAAAAATTGACGTTTTATTTGTTCAAATAACTAATGGACTAGATTGATTTCTTTCTTCGATCGATCTGGGAATTAATATATGGGGAATATATATATGTATATATGTATATGGACTAGCCAGCTAGCTAGATTCTCCGGATTAAGATTGATCGAAAGGGATCGATAACATGCATGCATGTTTGGATTTGGTGATCGAGTTAGTACGTACGTTGTGATCAAACTTTGAAACTTAATTAGTTATAAGATTGATAGTTTGTCCACTCGTTGATCTCTGATCGATCGAGGTTACGATTCTCTCAATTAAGGTTCAAGTCTAATCACCGAAAGAATGCAATCTAGAAACTGTGCATATGCATGCATGCCGCCCTCGTGTTTTATATATGCATGTTACTTACTTAGGTAAATAGATAATGCCGCCCTCGTGTTTTATAGCTATTTTCTGGATCATCGATCCATATTGACAATTAATTGATCGAATTCGATCAGCTCCTCTGAATGGCAACTAAGGATTAATTAGCTATTAATGTGCATGCAAATCAATGTGCAAACCAACTAAGGAGATATCAGCTCCTCGAATTCGATCAAAAGTAGCTAGCTAGGTCAATTAGGTACTTTTGAAATGTGCAAATTAATCAATTTTCAGTGGATCGATATTGACAATTGAACTTCGATCAGTAGCAAAATTGGCAACTAGAATATTTGACCAGACCATAACGCGCATCAGTACGTGGAAAAAGTAGTGAAAAGTGAAAACATACTTGAATGGATCGGAAAAAGTTGTATGACATTAATGACAACGTTAATGCGAAGAACAAAATTAACTTGCAAATTGAACTGATTATAGGAAACAAATGGAACGGTAGAATTTTGCCGTTTTTCATTTTAGGAACCGTGTCAAACCAAACCAAATGAGATCAGTTTGACTTTGACACCATTTCAGTTTTAGACTATATATGAGACATTCTATTGTGAGTATCATATAATGAGGACTCATTAAAAACTTTAATTCAAACTAATCATTTGATGAATATTACCATTGGATGAATATTTTAAATGTTAGTTGATATTTTAAAAACTCATATGTATAGGTAGCTTAATTCGTCTTAATTATATATTAGGAAGATCAAACTATATGTATATGTGGTATAATATTCTATTTATTTATGTATATCCGTATATGTCATTCATTCATATATTGTCCAAAAAAAGAGAGTTAGATATATGTCACTCGGTCAAAATCCAATTCAAAGCTAAACTGTACAAGTTATAACGAAAAGACACATATGTAGTTGTCCCGTGCAAATTTTTACAATTGGTGTGTAGTCAAAGCTTAGAAAAGTAATTCCCTGAAAAGAAAAGAAACAGCATAGAAAAGTATAAAACAAAGAGAAGGCGCATTTTGCAAGCAAAGATTAATCCTTTACTATATATACCAGCTCATGATCGAGAACCCATGCATGCACTTAAACCATATAGCAAGAATACTACTTCAGTTATCTATCTAGCAATAGTCATAGAAAAGAGACAAAGCTAGTGTTGATCGATCACGAGCTAACTAGCTAGCTAATAGATTGAATCGAAGAAGAAAAAGATATACACACATATATATATCTGATCTCCAAGCAATTAGTGCATGTATGTTGTGCATGTGTTGAAGATGAGGATTTCAATTAGCCTCCTCCAACTATTTTTGGGCTTGTTATTGGCTATTAATGGCATCCTCCTCCATTGCCAAGCTTGGCCAGCTCGTTACACTTTTGTGGTATATATATATGTACTTAATTAATTACGTGTTGCATTATTAATTAATTGTGTACGTTTTAGAGTATGTACGTACGTGCATACATATATATATGATCGATCGATCGATGCTTATAATTATGATGTAGGTGGAAGAAACTCCATACAAAAGATTGTGCAGCACAAAGAGCATCTTGACTGTAAATGGTCAGTTTCCGGGACCAACTTTGTACGCTCGCAAAGGAGACACCATCATCGTCCATGTCATTAACAAGGGAAATCGTAACATTACTCTCCACTGGTACGTACGTACGTAATTAATTAATTGTTTGTTTTCGATCATACGACTTAATTTTCAGTCTAGCTAGCTATGTATGCATACATAACAATTAATTAATTAAGGTCGATATGATGGATCAGGCATGGTGTTGCGCAACCAAGGAATCCATGGTCGGACGGTCCAGATTATATCACGCAGTGTCCAATTCAACCAGGGTCCAATTTCACCCAAAAAATCATATTTTCCACCGAGGAAGGCACCCTGTGGTGGCATGCTCACAGTGAATGGGATCGAGCTACTGTCCACGGTGCCATGATCATATACCCCAACAAGGACACTAGTTACCCTTTCCCCAAGCCTCATGCTGAAATTCCAATTATATTGGGTACGTCGTACTGAGTACAGATCGAGTACGATCCATCGATCATGTACGTTATATATACGTACCTATATACATATATGATCGATGAACTGAGTTCGTTCGTTGTTGAAAATTATTGCAGGCGAGTGGTGGAAGGAAGATATTGGAAAGCTCTATACTCAAACTCTTCAAAATGGAGGGGACCCTAATAGTTCGGACGCTTTCCTCATTAATGGTCAACCTGGCGATCTCTATCCATGCTCAAAACCAGGTCAACACTCCAACCCTAATTAATTAATCTTAAGGAAAACAAACGTACGGGACACAAATTAACTATATATTGATCGATCTATTAATTAATTTGCGCATGCAGAGACATTCAGAGTGGTGGTCGATTACGGCAAAACCTACCTGCTGAGGCTAATCAATGCCGGGGAGCAAGAGATTCTGTTTTTCTCCATCGCCAATCACAAAGTCACAGTAGTAGGGTCAGATGCTAGCTACACCAAGCCTTTCACAACCGACTATGTCACAATCTCACCTGGTCAAACCTTTGACCTCTTGCTCACTGCTAATCAGACGCCTAACAAGTACTATTACATGGCTGCTAGAGCCTATGTAGGTGGCGTCGGAATTGTTTATGACAACACCACCACCACAGCCCTACTCCAATACAAGAATCACGTCCCTTCTTCAACCCCTCCTTTGTTACCTACTCTTCCTGCCTATAATGACACAAATGCATCAGTTCATTTTACTGGTAGTCTCAGGAGCTTAGCTGACAAAAACCACCCCGTCGATGTTCCGCTCAAAATAACAAGTCACTTGTTCTACACACTCTCCGTCAACACGTTCCCGTGCCCGAATAATTCGTGCGCGGGGCCTAATGGCACCCGTCTGGCTGCTAGTATAAACAACATTAGCTTTGTGAGCCCCACCATTGACATACTACAAGCTTACTACTACCATGTCAACGGGGCATTTGGAACTCGGTTTCCAAATTTCCCGCCCTTGCTGTTTAATTTTACGGCGCAGGACTTGCCGCTGTACCTTCAGACCCCAAAGCGAGGGACGGAGGTGAAGGTACTGGAGTACAATGCCACGGTGGAGCTTGTGCTTCAAGGCACTAATTTGGTGTCGGGGGATGACCATCCAATGCATCTTCATGGTTTCAGTTTCTATGTTGTTGGATGGGGGCTTGGCAACTTTGACAAGGATAAGGACCCTTTGAAATATAATCTTGTTGATCCTCCTCTACAAAACACAATTGCTGTCCCTGTGAATGGGTGGACTGCCATTAGATTCAAGGCTGACAATCCTGGTACGTACGTACGTAATTAATTAATTTGTTTAATTGATGTACTAATCCCATCTCTAGCTAATTACAATTAATTGATCGATATACTGACAATTACATGATGATTTTTGTTGAGTAGGAGTTTGGTTTATGCATTGCCATCTGGATAGGCATATGTCATGGGGCATGGAAGTGACATTCATAGTGAAAAATGGAAAGGGGCCTCAAGCACAAATTTTACCTCCACCACCAGATATGCCACCATGTTAAAGCTACCTGCAGCTAGCTCTCCACTAATCTTTGATTATATATATGTTTCAAGAAGTTAGATATATAGTTGCTATCTAGACTTATAATATGGTTTGAGAAATAAGTCAATAAGTTGCTTTGAAAGATATCATGAAAGATTGCCTTAAGTACTAGTTGCTTTGTCATAATGGGTTTACAAGCATACTCTGTCCATGAAAACAATGCAAACTGAAATAACAATGCAAACATATATGAAAGGACAATGACACCATTGCCCTGTTTCCTAATACACAAAATCTTAGCTGCTAGGAGAAGAGAACCTTCTCAGTACGTGTCATGATGGCTGTGAATTAATTAATTAACATGAACTGTAAGATACGTGTCCGACAGTCTCTTTAACTCTCCGGCCACTTCTTCCATTGTGGGTCTTTCTGCACTATTCAACTTGAGGCATCTCTTTGCAAGCTCTGCAACGGCTCCGACTTGTTCTTTGTTCTCCTCCTTAACTTGTGGCGCAAGAATCTGGAACAAGCCATTTTGTAATTCCATGGACAATAGGAAATGAGAAGTTATGATTCTTCGATTTTCTGGTCTATTAAAGCATATCGGCTTCTCCCCTGTTAAAATTTCTATCAAAATGACTCCAAAGCTGTAGACATCACTCTTATGTGTCAATTGGCCTGTAAGGAAATACTCTGGGTCTAAATAACCTAGTGTCCTCCGAACCAATGTACTTATCTGGGACTCATTACTAGGGATTAACCTTGGAGGTCTAAAACCAGCAACTTTGGCCAAACAATCAGTTAATAATATGCTGGAAGACTTGACATTTCCATGAATGATTGATAAAGAATGCAGATAAGCAAGACCTGCCGCAGATTCTGATGCTATCTCTATAAGGATATCCCAATGAGGCATAATTGCATTTGTTCGATGATGAATGTAATCGAAAAGGGTCCCATTAGAGGCGAATTCATAAACCAAAATGGGAACTTCAGTCTCTAAACAGCAGCCCAACAACTTGATCACATTTTGATGGTTGATTTGGGTAAGAGTGATAATCTCATTTATAAAACGCTCGATTTGGCCCTCCTCCACTAGTACTTTTTCTTTTACGAAAACCATTTCGATCACATTGTCTGCAGATGAAAGCTTTTTGTAACACGTTCCATAAGCTCCTTGACTAAAAGTGTGATTCTTCTTATTATAATAGTACTCAGTAGCCATCTCAAGCTCCTCGGCTCTGAAAATTTGTGTGCCTCCAGATCCAGGTCCATGAGAAGCAATATGCTGCTCTAACAATAATCCTCCATTTTTCTTGAACAACTTGGATTTAAGATTAATGAACTTGTGGTTCTTCACACTAGAATAAACCCCAGAGACCACGAACAAAAGCAAACAGAAAAAAGAGGTAAAACCTGCAAGGTTTATTATATATAGATAAGCACCTTAAATTGCTCTGAATTTCAACTTTTTATTAGTAAAGTAATTATTACCAAGTAGAGAGCAGATCAAGAACTACACCTGCAATTAGAAGCAATCCCCAAAAGGAATTCAATGCCAAACTATTGGTGTGTTGAAAATCAGCTGCTAATGAGAATCTTGAGACATGAACACTGGTATATCCAATGAGGTACGAATCATACGATCTGTGAAAGGAATTCCATGCGAAACTATAGGTTTGTCGAAAATCAGCTGCTAATGAGAATTCTGAGACATGAACACCGGTATCAGAGTTTTACTTCCACTCCTGGTCCTCGATAGGAAAGCAAGTATATATAAATTCTTAGAAAAGAAATAATGGATCGATAGAAATATTACCTTTGTACACATGAGGTACAGGAGTGAGGTAAGGACTCCCTTCATCTTCGATGCTGCACCAATACCCTAAGCTTAAAGAATTATTATAACAGAATCCAGTAATGTTATTACTACTTTGGCTTAAGTAAAATCTTTTCGTGTCAAATTGGTAAGGAACTATGAGGCTGGAGTTGGGAGCTTCTGATGCATTTGCTGTGAGCAAAAACAATACGGAAGCTAAGCTGAACCAACAATTGAGCATGTTGTGCTTTTCCATCGCCTTTGTCTTTCCTGAACATAATCGATCTTACTCAGTTATGTACTCTATATATTGGTTGTATTCACTTATTTGTATGATGAAATAGCCTTGAAAATATTGCACCTAGCTAGCTTCCTGGTTTCTTCCTTTCACGCGGAGTTGAACATGACTCCATGCCATTAGTTAATTTGTCAAGGTCCAAATCCAGCGACTTTGGCAATGAAACGATCAGTTAGTAAAATGTTGGAAGATTTGACATTGCCATTAATGATTGATGCAGAATTAATGCAGATAAGCAAGACCTGCTGCAGATTCTGAGGCTATCTTTAGAACCACTCGCATTCCCACATCACTTTTGTATCAATTTGATATGATTGGGCTTCCAGTCCGAATAAAAGATATGATTGGGCTTGGCCTATACGGAAAATAGGCCCAAATCAACTTTTGTGTTGCGAACTTTGCTTACTCAATCAACCACATCAGACATGCAAGCTCAATCAACCAGTGCCAACTAGGAACCAATCAAAAGCAGACTCTAGGAGCCAATTCCATTTATAATTATTTCATTATTTATTTTGTATAAATTTCTTTTTCTTTTTATTTTCAGTGACCAATTGGTAACAAAATTTGCTGAAGAGTTAAAAAAAGAAAAAGAAAAAGAAAAACTCTTAACGGAGCTTTGGATTTAGTCCTCTTGTAGACTAGTGCGTATCAACCACGGAGGAGAATGACTATATTTCAGGGCCCAAAAATCCATTTTCGGTCACGCGACCAACAGCATTTATATTAAAATAATTAAAAATTGAGAATTAAGAGGCAAACACAAACCGGAAAAGAAACCCAATTCAAAGTTCACGCCCCACACACCCTACTACTGTATACAAATACGAACCCTTCTTGACTCTCTCTCTCTCACTCACTCTACTCGCTGCACACTGCTTCATTTTCAAGCTGTCTTTATTTCCCTCCGCCCTCTCTCTCCTTTACTTAATTAATATATATATATAAATAAAATCACACACAACCCTTTGGCTCTCTTCAACACTACTCTCTCTCTCTCTCTCTCTCTCTCTCACCTAGGGTTTGGCCTCTGGTCATCTCTTTACTCTACTCGCTCCGGCTCTAGGGTTTATCCAACTGCGTTTGTTTGATCGTCTTTCCTTTCTGTCTCTCCGTCCGTCTGTCCTTACGCTCTGGCTATGGCGGCCGAGAAGCTTAGGGATTTGAGCCAGCCCATTGACGTTGGCCTGCTCGATGCCACCGTTTCGGCGTTCTACGGCACCGGATCTAAGGAGGAGGTGAGGGTTTCTTGCTTCTCTCTCCCTACTTTTCGTTACCAAGCGTGTCCGATTTTCCACTGTAATTGACGTTTTTGAGCCGTAGGGTTTAAACTTAACGGTGCATCACTTGGGCACTATGGGCTTTCTGTTTGGGGGTTTTATAGGACGGGGGACTCAGTCCTTAGGGTTTAGCACTTGAAATTTAGGGTTTAACCGTAGCTATTTTTAAGTTCTTAAGGTGAATTGGATAATTGATTTCAATGCAAATATTGAAGTGAACTAGTAACTGTTCTAACTCAGTTTGGCTGCTGAAGTTGAATTACGAAAATCATGGATGAATTATATTTCTGCTTATCTTGTAACATTGTGGTACCATAATTTTGTGTTTTCAAGTAGCTTGTTTTCTATTTCTAAGACTACTTTTTTCCATGTTGGTGACACAGAGGGCTGCTGCAGACCTGATATTGCGGGACTTGCAAAACAATTCAGATATGTGGCTCCAAGTGGTGCACATTTTGCAGAGCACAAATAACCTGAACACCAAGTTCTTTGCTTTGCAGGTCAGTTGCGATGCATAACAATCTATTACACATTGAGTTTTTCTTTTGTTTAACAAGGAGGCCATCATATGCCCAGACAATCCTTAGAGTAGGGCGGCAGAGTCTGTTTGCCTTTCAAAACTGTTGAAAACTAAAATTGCCTTATAATCAAGTTGAAAGAGGTATTAATCAAGTTTGGAGCATATTTCTGTCCTTCTTTGAAAAGGGCATCATAGTATATAGTCTACACAACACCATCTACTTTGGAAATGTTGCTATTCAACCTTTAGATTGCAAACTGTATCAATCTTTTTATTTGTATCTAAGGTTCAGATTTAGTGAGGGTTTTCATTATATCTGTATACAGGTCCTAGAAGGGGTTATCAAGTATAGGTGGAATGCCTTGCCTGTTGAACAGAGAGATGGAATGAAAAATTATATCTCTGATGTCATTGTACAGGTATGTGGCATGTAGTTAATTTTTGAGGAGGGGAAATCTTGTTATGCTAATTTGTTTCGTTGTGTATTCGCATGCTTTATTTACCTTTGCCTTTTTCTTCTCTCGTGAAGCTTTCTAGTAATGAGGCCTCTTTTAGAAACGAAAGGCTGTATGTCAACAAACTCAATATCATATTGGTTCAGGTATTTCCTTGTTCTGCCCTTCACCATTTTTGTTAATATCTTGTATCATACACTACTAACTTTGGTCAAGCTGAACCGTATTGAGTACCGGCAATGTCGTGTCTACTTATTCATTGAGGCATTGGTGTTTTCACTTCTAATGCGTTTATACTGTCTTATTCATATCTGAAATCTATTCTCTGATAGTTGTATATATGCTGTAATGTAATGTGGTCTATTCTATAACCAGATTACTCAATGTGCAGATTTTGAAGCATGATTGGCCTGCTAAATGGCGAAGCTTTGTTCCAGATCTCGTTTCAGCAGCTAAAACTAGTGAAACAATCTGCGAGAATTGTATGGCTATATTGAAAGTAAGTCTTTTATACTTTGAATTCAAATTGTTAATGGCTTTCTTTGGGTTGTTATTAACTGCTTGAACGTGTTACCTTCAGCTTCTAAGTGAAGAGGTTTTTGATTTCTCAAGGGGAGAAATGACTCAGCTGAAGATTAAAGAGCTTAAACAATCATTGAATAGGTAATTGCTTGATGACTTTAAAAGCTTTAGCTGTTATTTATCTTGGGATTATTTTTTTCTTGGCCTTGTTGTATTGGCATGGAGATGATATTGCATTGTAACTTAATTATAATCATTGTAGTGTTTGGTCTCTCTGCTTCTTCGGCATCACAAAATTCCTGTAGATGTTTCTTTTTAAAGTTCCTGAAAGAAAGTTGTTTCGATATGCATTAGCATTTATCTTTTCCTTAATTGTGTTTTACTTCATTCCCCCAACACCAAAAGAGGCATACTGTATCATTTGTCAGTTGATTCTCTTTAGGAGACTCATCTCTGTACTTTGTTTTTTTAAGTTATTCTTATTGTCTGACTTGGCATGCCTTCAAACATTTTTTTTTTTGCTCTAATACTAATTACTAGTATCATGTGAAACTTTAATGTGACTTGTCTATTTATTGTGGTTTTCCAATCTCTTACCCCCTATTGTGTTTGATCTTTTTGCAGTGAGTTTCAACTTATTCATGAGTTATGCTTGTACGTACTATCAGTATCTCAAAGAACTGAGCTTATGCGTGCAACACTATCGACATTGCATGCTTTCCTCTCATGGATTCCCTTGGGTTATATTTTTGAGTCCCCTTTGGTGCGTACAATGCCTTTTCATTTCAATATTTCCCTTTAAGATTTTATCCTTATATTTCTTTTGTGTCTTTGTTTTTACAGCTTGAAACCCTTCTGAAGTTTTTTCCCATGCCTCAATATCGAAATCTTGCCCTTCAGTGTTTAACAGAGGTATATTGCTTTTCCATTTCTGTTCAAGCAATTTAGTGGTTTTTGCACTTTTCCTGAAATATAGTAGATAGATGGTACCTTGAAAAGAACCAGGAGATTATGCAGTATTTGGTTATATATTTGTTTTTATTTATTCTCAGGTTGCAGCACTTACGTTCGGTGACTTCTACAATGCTCAGTATGTTAAGATGTATACTATATTCATGGTGCAGTTACAGGTGTGTTTACATCAAATTTCTTTTATATTTTCCCACCCATCTGAACTTAACATTCAGTGTTATGTGTACTATACACAAGATGAGAAAAGATGCGCATAAAATAAGTGTAATTTGGTAAAATTTGTTTAAAAGAAGCTAAAATATAAGTGGCAAGTTTATTTGGTACGACAATATATATGCATAAATAATAAATTTTTATATTGGAATCACATAATGTGAAGTAAATAATCGAGACAAGTGAGTGGTTGAAGTGTGAAGATCACCCTTAAAAAGTCTCGGGAAAGGCTGTTTTATGTTTGAGGTTTCAATTTATATTCCGTTTTTTCATTTATGTATACGCTACATTTGTTTCTAGAAGTTTTGTGTTTATCGGACAACTGTAGGGTATACAATATTTAATGGACAAAACTGTAATATTCTTGTGTAGGCATTTCCTTGAGCAAGTTCTGTGATTTCTTTTTATTCCTCTAGTAGTATAATTTGACTCCTCATCAGTATACTTATATTTTCTTTCCTCAATTAGACTATTCTCCCAACTACCACAAACATCCCTGAGGCTTATGCAAATGGATCTAGCGAGGAACAGGTAATTGTTTATTGGTTTTAGGCTCACCTTTTGTGCATGTGTATGTGTTAACTCTTTTTTTATGTTCCTTCTCCAGGCATTTATTCAGAATTTGGCACTGTTCTTCACTTCGTTTTACAAGGCAAGTGTCTTCTCTTCTCTTTCAGATAAATAAAATGTTTATAATGTTAGATTACCTGCAATGAGGTCATTACTGATTGTCTGCTTTTATGCAGTCACATATTCGTGTTCTCGAAACCACACAAGATAATGTAAATGCATTGCTAATGGGTCTTGAATATCTTATAAGCATCTCATATGTGGATGACACAGAAGTTTTTAAGGTATGATTAATAGCAGTGCTCTCTCTCTCTCTCTCTCTCCCTCTCTCTCTCTCTCTATCTCTCTCTCCCTGGATAGTTGAACTAACGATGCTCTTTGGACTTGGTTGTATGTGTGAAGGTTTGCTTAGACTATTGGAATTCCTTGGTTTTGGAACTATATGAGGCCCATAATAATTTGGATAACCCTGCAGCAACTGCAAATATGATGGGACTGCAGGTGATTCAAGTACTTTATATTTTGCTGCTCTGTTATATGGTGATTCGTTTTTGAAAGATAGGAAAGTTGATCTGGTTTTTGATCCTAAATCCTATCCCCCTGTTTGTGTTTTTGTATTGAATTAGCAGATGCCTATGATTCCTGGTATGGTTGATGGCCTTGGCTCACAAATTATGCAGAGGAGGCAGATATATGTTAGCATTATGTCAAAGTTGAGGCTGCTCATGATCTGTCGAATGGCTAAGCCAGAAGAGGTTCTCATTGTGGAAGATGAGAATGGGAACATCGTTCGTGAGACCCTGAAGGACAATGATGTTCTTGTTCAATATAAGGTGATCCTTCTTTATTTGTGCTGATATGTTTATACTCGGTCCTTTAAGTGATTGTGAACTTCTGGTGCGATGAGAGTACGGGCCAACTTTTTACTCTTTGGTAGTTGTGGTAATGAGAAGGTGATTTGCAGCTTTTCTTCACTTCGATTTTCTCAAGAGGAAGATATAATAGAATCTCTGTTGATAAAGTGGAGCAAGTAGCTTATCTTTGGGAAAGAATTAGATTTTTTCCATCTCAATAGGGTCATTAACAAAGCAGTTTAGGGATCTTCGAGTCAGTTCTTGATTTTGTGGGAGTATACCTGAATGTATTTATTTCTTGTAACTTTGTAGTTTGCAGGTTGTGCATTGTTGTCCACATCTTGTCCGTCTTGTCTAGCATTTATTAACCTTTTTTTTTTTTAATGTTTTTTAGCTCTCCCTTTTTTTCTTTCCAGATAATCTAATTTTAAGAAACTACCGGGTTTGGTTACTTTCTTACTTCGTAGGATGCTTTTATTGAAGAAACTGGGATAAGGTTGATAAAATCTTGACATTAGCTCTTTCTATGTATATATGTCTTTTGTCTTTTTGATGGGGTTGTGTTCGATTCTTTTTGCCCTCTTCCTAAATACTTTTTCTGCTTGTTTTTGTTATTAATGTGATATTCATTTTGCAGATCATGAGGGAAACACTAATATATTTGTCACACCTCGACCACGATGACACTGAGAAGCAGGTAAATGTTTTTCATGGCAGTTTCTACTTTCTCACTATGAAAAGTAAACAATAATTTAGCTATAATTCACTCTTGAGATCCCATTGATGCATATCCATGGAAAGTCATTCTTCTAGTTATTTAGTATTTATTTAATTGTTTAAATGCATTTGAACTATTATACATTTAAGTCTTTTTGGTGTGTGTAACCCCTGTATTGGGGCACTCTATGAGTTCTATCTGATTTTTTCTTCCTGTTTATGTTGGAATACAGATGCTAAAGAAATTAAGCAAACAACTGAGTGGCGAGGATTGGGCATGGAACAACTTAAACACACTATGCTGGGCAATAGGGTCTATATCTGGTTCCATGGCAGAAGAACAGGTATGTGTTGCTCTGGTTTCTAGTGGAAGAATTTTCTTCTTATCATTCCTGAATGTCTCTTGATGTTTGTTACCATTTCTTTTTGTAGGAAAACCGATTTTTGGTGATGGTGATTCGTGACTTGTTGAATTTATGCGAAATCATAAAAGGGAAAGATAACAAAGCCGTCATTGCAAGCAATATTATGTAAGTAAAGGATTTTTATTTTCTTTTAGTTTATGCAATGCAGATTACTACTGCAAATGTTTACCAATAAGTGCACCAAGATGTTTTAGTGCTTACATTTCAGTTGAAGTACTAGTTTTTTATACCCCGTCTTTTGACGTAACAAAACTAGGGTTGATAAATTTGTTACTGGAACATGCGTCTTTACACTATAAATATCCTTATGTGTCAAGTTTTGATATGTTTTCAGGTATGTTGTTGGACAGTACCCGAGGTTTTTAAGAGCTCATTGGAAGTTCTTAAAGACCGTTGTCAATAAGTTGTTTGAGTTTATGCATGAAACCCATCCTGGAGTTCAGGTAATTTTTACAATTATGGTGTTGAAAGTTGATTTTTAGGTTGGGTACATCATTGTCTTATGATACCTAATCTGTATACTATTCTTAGCATAATATTATTGTAATTGTTGTTTCTATTAAGTTTTGATTTCCTTTTTTGTTTGTCAAGTGCAAATGTTTTACTGACTAGAGATTTGGAGATAATTACTTCGGGCCTTTCATGTTGTAAGAGTTGCTTGTTTTGTGTGGAATTGGCTTTTGGGGGGTCTTTCAAGATTTTTGGTTTGCTGTTGGGATTTGCTTGTATCTGATAGATCTCTTTTCATTTTTTTTTTGTACCGTTGATTTCTCTCCAATAAAATTTATACTCTATAATAAATGCAAATATTCAAATATGAGGTTCTGTTATAACTATTGTTACATATGTTTCAGGACATGGCTTGTGACACATTCCTCAAAATTGTTCAGAAGTGCAAGCGTAAATTTGTAATTTTACAGGTATATATATTTTTTTAAAATAAGATTTTCAGCATTTGATAATTTTTCTTGCGATGGTATTGTAAATTTTTCTTTTGGGACCTGGCTTAAGTAGGTAGGTAGGTGTATTATTTTTTTAGGGGGTTCTGTTGACTACTTTTGTGATTTTTAGGTTGGAGAAAGCGAACCCTTTGTGTCTGAACTCCTGACAGGCCTCCCTACAACTGTTGGCGACCTTGAGCCTCACCAGATTCATACTTTTTATGAAGCTGTATGCCTCTTTATGTCCTCTGCGTTGGATATTTCTACAGCTAGTCTTGTTATTAACAATTTGTGTTTGTTTTTCTTAGGTCGGTCATATGATTCAGGCAGAATCTGATCCTCAAAAGAGGGATGAATATGTACAGAGATTGATGAATCTCCCAAATCAGGTTGATATCACTGTTTTAGGACCCATGCAATCTTCTCTCTCACACAAACACACACATGACTCACTTGTATGTACCCACTTGCAAAGTTGCAATTGCTGATAGTATATTGTGGCTTATGAGTATCCTTGTCATTCAGAAATGGTCTGAGATTATAGGGCAAGCACGCCAAAGTGTTGAAGTTCTTAAGGATCAGGAAGTGATTCGAACCGTGCTTAATATATTACAGGTATGCATTTGTCAAATTTTAATGTGCGTATCCTGTAGATAATAGATCCATATCTTGCCCAGGTGGTGGTCATAAAATTCTTTATTGTAGACTGTTTGTTGAATATTGTTGATTTTGTCTATGTGATTTGTGCATTTTCAGTTACATCAGTGAGGTTAGCTGTTGTTGTAGACAGTAGCTTCCTAAGTGGGCTTTCTACATGATCATTTTCTTCTTTCCTTTGTGTCGGTGGTGAATCTAATGTCTGTGTCATATCAATACTAAGTGTGATTATGCTAGTCATTGTTGATGATCCTTTAGTTGGTACTATTTTGGATATACTGTCCATTGTAACTGGGTCATTAGTATCTGTTGTGATTATGGTGGTTCTTTGGTTTGCAGACGAATACAAGTGTTGCCAGCTCTCTTGGAACATTTTTCCTAACCCAGATTTCATTGATCTTTTTGGACATGCTTAATGTCTACAGGTATAACCAACATTTTCAGATGTTAGGCGAGTTTCAGATGTCAAATTATTTTCCTTTCAAATGTTATAGTTATACCTGGATCTATTTATTTTTAATAGGATGTACAGTGAGCTTGTATCTAGTACCATTGCTGAAGGGGGGCCTTTTGCTTCAAAAACATCCTATGTGAAACTTCTAAGGTGAGGTCAATTGACAAATTTCAGACCAATTTACAAATTCCCATCTAGTTTAGCATGCAACTCATAAAGACCAAGACCATATCTTTTTGTGCTCCATTGAACAGGTCGGTCAAGAGGGAGACTCTCAAACTGATTGAGACATTCCTGGACAAGGCTGAAGACCAATCACATATCGGAAAGCAAATTGTGCCTCCGATGTTGGATCCCGTCCTCGGTGATTATGCCAGGAATTTGCCTGATGCTAGAGAGTCAGAAGTTCTATCACTTTTTGCCACAATTATAAACAAGTACGCTATCCTTTTTTCATTATCTAGCATTATGCTTTTATTATTTTTGAGACATAGGCTGTTGCTGCCTACTTTGTTTTCTTCTGGTTTAATGTTTGATACTGTTTTACCTAGTATTTTCACTGAAGCTCAAATTTTGTTATTTGCTTTCAGGTACAAAATTGAGATGATAGACGATGTGCCTCGCATATTTGAAGCTGTTTTTCAGTGCACGTTGGTGGTAAGGATGTAGCCTGTTCTGCAATAGTGCCAAACCACTCTGATGCCTCTATTAGTTTATGGAGCACTAGTAACAAACTGCCATATGTCTGTCTATATGTCCTGTAATACTTTGTGGTGAATGAAACTGAAAAAGAATAACAGTAATAGCAGTTGTAAGACTCGTGCTATCTCTTTATAAAATTATTTTCTATACTAGTTTCTTCTCAGTGGCTTAACTTTTTATAACATCCTGCTGCTGCTCTTTAAAAAGTCATCTTCAGATTTTAACACTTCTCTAAATTTGGTATGCCTTGTAAATGAAAAACAGTTATGCTTTAGAAGTTTATATCTCAGCATATTTCAATTATAGTAGGTGCTTACATGAGTCGCAATTTATGTGGTGGCTGAACATGCTTGTATAGTAGGTGTTTCAATTATAGTATATATTTGGTGATACGTAGTATGTTGCATATCCTGTAGTACCAAATACTTTGGTGCAGGGCTAAAGTGATTTGTAGCTAATCAGTTCTTTAGCTTTAATCTTTACTTTTGTCTGGATTTTGTGCTCTTGCAGATGATTACGAAAAACTTTGAAGATTATCCAGAGCATCGCCTGAAGTTCTTTTCCTTACTTCGTGCCATCGCTGCACACTGTTTTCCTGCATTGATTAGATTGTCAAGTCCGGTTTGTGTTTTTTCTTTCCCATTTTGCTGGCTATATCCAGATTTACGTTTGTGGTATTTGGTTATTTGTTTTTTTTTTTTCATTTGATAATTATCATGAATTGTCTTTTGATTGTTTTTGTATTTTTGGTATGCTTCAGCAACTAAAGCTTGTCATGGATTCAATTATTTGGGCGTTTCGGCACACAGAAAGAAACATTGCTGAAACTGGGCTGAACCTGTTATTGGAAATGCTGAAAAACTTTCAGGTGTGATATTTATTTTATTTGTGAAACTGGGCTGTTATTGGAGATGCTAACTGTGTTTTGGTTACAACTTACAGAAGTCGGAGTTCTGTAATCAATTTTTCCGAACATACTATTTGCAAATTGAGCAAGAAATCTTTGCTGTCTTGACGGACACGTTTCATAAGCCTGGGTTCAAGTTGCATGTCTTGGTGCTCCAACAGTTGTTTTGCCTTGTAGAAAGTGGTCCGGTGACAGAGCCGCTGTGGGATGTTGTTTTGCCTTATCAATATCCCAATAATGCAATGTTTGTACGGGAGTTTACCATCAAGCTTTTGAGTGATTCCTTCCCCAACATGACTACCATAGAGGTTTAACTCTGATATTGTTGTTTGTTCATGCTGAATTCTATAAGAATACCTCTCATATCAATTTTTTTTTCCAGGTCACTCAATTTGTGAATGGACTATTTGAGTCCAAGAATGACCTAGCCACATTTAAGGATCACATTCGAGACTTTCTAGTGCAATCAAAAGAATTTTCAGCACAGGTTAGGATACTATAAGTATCAAATATTGCTGGTGCTGGCCAATCATACTGGCTAAGTTATTCTGTTCATGATATATATGTGTACATATATATATATTTTTATTTTTTATTTTTTTTTGAATCAGTTTTATGTTTGGGATAGGTTATCGTTAGACCATGTGGTTTTAGTCGAGTATAATTAGAGGTGTGCTTACTCTGTTGCAGGACAACAAAGATCTTTATGCAGAGGAGGCTGCTGCACAGAGAGAAAGAGAACGGCAACGGATGCTTTCTATTCCTGGGCTCGTTGCCCCCAATGAGATACAAGATGAAATGGTTGATTCGTAGGTTGAAGCTAAATTCATGTGTGATTGATGGAGATATAGTGGGTACCTTGATTCGATCATCTGATCTGTCGATGCAAATACAGCATTTTTTCCCTAATTAGTTTCCCTTTTGTTTCCAGAATTTTCTTAGTTGAAATTAGTAAAAGCACAAGGGCTCCTGTAGCCCTCTGGCTGCACTGCCTATATGTCTATTGGATGGCTGTAGAGTATTTAGGTGCTGATTTAGGGAGAGGGATATATCGAGTCATTTGTACGGGTTTTGCTGGATCTGATCTATATGTACTTGCTAGATGGGATTCAATCTGTTTAAATGACTTAGTATTGATGATTCATCTTAGTGTAATGTATACTAACCTTTTATGGGTTGTGCAGAAATGTCTTTTGTGTTGTCTTATTTATAGAAAGTTTTGTTTCAATGCTTTGGTTTTTTACTTTTTTTCAACAATTGTTTAATCTGTGTAATTTGGTTGCATCTAATATATATTCCATTATGATTTTAAATTTCTCTGAAGTTTTGGTCGCTTGATTTTTGTATTGGATACAGTAGCTTTAGTGTATACAAAGTGAACCAAGTTTTATCAAAAATACGAGTAACATTAGAAAAATGGAGCAGGGTTGAAGGAATCAAATTGGTTTTTGTACTATGGAGGATTAGAAACATAAGTTGAAGCTTAGAAAATGATGCATATTCATTCAACTGTAACCCTTAAATGTTATTTATTCATGTGCAACATATTTTTTGTTACACTTAATTGGTTGTGGATATCACATCCACCAACGATTTAAAGTTTACAGTGGAGCTTCCTTGTGGTCCTACGGCTTGTTGCGCGAGTTGTTTGAGTGTGATTATCTTTTCTCTCATTTTGTTCCCCCTTTCTTGTGATAATAGTAGGTCCAAACTCTTAAGCGTGCCATTTTTTGTGAAAACCCCACCCTCGACTTTGAGACCAATCTTCCACACATCCTCTACCATCCGCCCATTGAGTTTCTGATCGCCGAAGAAAGGCCTGCAAATCATAGGCACTCCGCCTGCTACGCTCTCAAGCAATGAGTTCCAACCACAATGAGTTACAAATGCCCCAATTGATCCGTGTGCTAGGACTTGTGGTTGTGGCGCCCAAGGCACCACCATCCCGTTCAATTTTGGTTTGCTTAGGAACTCGTCTAGCTTAGGAGTCTTCAAATTGTCCCGAAGTGACCACAAAAATGGAACCCCACTTGCTTCCAATGCCTCCGCCAGCGCTATAAGCTCGTCCTGCGGTGGTCTTGTGACTGACCCAAAACTGACATAGACAACGGATGCAATCTTCTGTTTGTCAAGCCACAATAAGCAACCATCTCCGACGACACTCGTGGCTGCTGGTGCTTGTGATTCTAGTAGGTTGAAGGGTCCCACGTTGAGGAACCTGTTGAATTTGGACTTCAAATCATTTGTGATCACAGTGTCTAATTCTTCAAACGAGTTGATGTAAACTGCGGTTGCAAGTGGTAGCATTAGTCCCATCTGGTGGAGCATCCGTGAAAAGAGCGACTCCAAGTTTCCAAAGATGATTCCTTCTGGCAAATCCTCAAGTCGTACTTTAGACATTCCTGCAATGACACTGACAGTTTCTTTTGCATCGCGACCACCCATTCCTGTATTTATTTGTACATATGATTGAGACAGTTAGCTATAGTAATTAAAGCATATTTTTGGTATGAATCACATATGTATACGTACTCGTGCGGTTGATGGATCATATATATTCCCTATATATATATATATACACATAAAAGCATTTTGGTATGATGTTGATGGATCATATATTTATATATGCATACGTACTAGTTGTGTCCCTGATGAGATCAGTGTGTACATGAGCGGAGAGCGAAGCCGGCCCGGCGGTCCAAAATGGGACCCAAGGCACTCCTCCGATTTCCTCAGCGATGTGGGCCCCAAACCAAAAGAAGGCGTCAGTGACCAAGCAGCTGACCTCCCTCCCGGACTCTGCGACGGACGCCTCTAAGCACCTCCTGAAGTTGTCCGGGGCAGCCTTCATGAACAATTCTATGTCCTCTTGGTGCTTACCCACAAAAACATATCCCTCCGGCACACCATCCGCCACGTCATGCACCCTTATGTTAGTGTTGCATAATATGGAGGTGTTGCTTGCTAAGATTGAGCTATTGGATTGCTTGGTGTTGAAGAATGAGAAGAGAGTGTTTGGCCTGGCAGCAGCGAGGCGGCAGACGACGTTCAACAGCGGGCCGGCATGAGTCGAGAAGGGGAAGGCTAGCACCGCCACATGACCCCCCACCTCTTTTGTTGATGGTGCCATAAATCAAGGGGTATTAGAAACGAATGTCAAGCTCAAGTTACTCTACTTAATTAAGTAGTTGCATTTGCATTTTCTTTGGATTGTATTTATAGAGCCTAAGTAGATAGTAATCACGGTGGTTGTCACGATGCATCTACTAAACAAAATGGAGAATGGTTAGCCAAAAAAAACAAAATGGAGAATGATAACCCCCGCTTCCTACTACTTTTACATGCATCTTCTAGAGAGGAGACTGGTTGCTTTCACTGTTTCAATTACGCACGCGATAACCCCCCAGGACCATGGGCCATCTTGTTTTAAAATCGATTGGCCCATTTTGAGAGAAAGCCCAGTAGCCCAAGGAAAGGAAGATGGGCGGGTCAGCCCACTTGAAGAGATGAAAAGAAAGGTGGAATATTCTTTTGGGTTGCAGAAAAGAACGCTACCTTGTTTCTATTTTCTCACTCACCCTCAAGGCTCTCACGCGGGTTGTTTCTCTCTCTAAAAATTGATCAACCCCCCCACCCCCAAATCCACCGCAACTCTGCAGATTTAGTTGAAGAACTCGTAAAGTTCACAACCACTTTAGAGAGAAAGATCGACGGTCTTTTCTTTTTCTCTTTTTTTTTTTTTTCCAGTATCGCCATCATGGGTCAAGCTTTTCGCAAGCTCTTCGATACCTTCTTCGGCAATACCGAGATGCGAGTACTTCCTCTTTCCCTCTCTCTTTTTCTGTTTTGTATTTTCATTTTATTCCATATTAATTTTTCTAGCGTTTTTTGGCTTTGATAATTATACCTGCCGAGGGAGGGATTTCTAGGGTTCATATAGTAACGATTTATTGTGTTGCTTAGCTTTTAGTAGTTTAAATTTTCAATTGTTCTTTTAAGTATCGAGAATTATGTCAAACATCCGTATTTAGTATCTTCTTTATGTGAAATTACTCACCTGTTAGCTCCTTTTTTTTTTTTTTTGGTAATTGGCATAGTGAAATTGCAGCAAACAATACTTATTGTCAAATTATGATGATAAGATAGTTTGGTACGATCGCATTAAAATGGCTTATATGTTTGCATCTCAACGAATACATATCCTTTTTCATGACCCAGAAAATCTATATTACCAGAAGTGTATGAAAAATGGTTTACTTACAGATGCATTTATTAGACTAAATACTGGACTTGTGGTTCAGTTTCCTTTGCTTATCAAAACCAGAAAAGAAGAGTATAAAGTAGTTTTTTTTCCCTCACTTGGGTCACCTTTGATCCACTTTCCTTATATCAATTTTGTTTGCGATGGCTTAGGTTGTAATGCTTGGACTGGATGCGGCTGGTAAAACAACCATCCTTTACAAACTGCACATTGGAGAAGTTTTATCAACTGTCCCTACAATAGGTGGGTATCTCTTATCACTAGAACTGAACTTCTGATACATGAGGCTTTGTTGTTGGAAAGTTGTTATTTGACCATCATACTCGTTAGCATGCATACACGTTGCCTATATCAAGAGGTTCTTTAATCTAAGAAATATAAGCATGTCAAATTGTTTGTGCTTTTATATCACCACACCCAATGGAGAGACTATTTCAGTGGATTTTTCTGTCAAATCGTTAAGAAGGTGCCCTTTGTCTTAACAGGTTTTAATGTGGAGAAAGTTCAGTACAAGAATGTGATGTTCACAGTTTGGGATGTTGGTGGACAAGAGAAACTAAGGCCACTCTGGAGGCATTACTTTAATAATACGGACGGACTGGTAGTGGAAATTACTCTTTTCATTCTACTAGATTATGATTCTTGCTAGTCACTTGTCTCTCTTTTCCTTACTTTCCCGTTTGTGCTTTTTCTATGCTTTGCCACAGATATGTCTCACATCCTAGTCCTCATCATTTGGCTTTGTTATTGGTCAAATCAATACTAGATGCTTACTATTGGTATTGTTTTCTATGCAGATTTATGTTGTTGATTCCTTGGACAGAGAGAGAATTGGACGAGCAAAGGCAGAATTTCAGGTTGTATGTTCAGAAAGAAATACAGTTCAATACATTTTTCAATAATTGTTTCTCACTTGTCTATGTTTCTTCTTTCAGGCCATAATCAGTGATCCGTTTATGCTCAACAGTGTCATCTTGGTGTTTGCAAATAAACAGGATATGGTATGTAATAGCATTTGTTTCTGATCTTAGTGCATGAATCATGTGCAGTTCATATTTTTACATTTTCAAATGTATCAACAAGCATAAGAATGTACAAGTTGGTGCCAAGCATAAGATCTAGGATAGTCGGACTGATTGACATACAATATTACAGGATGATACAGAATGGGTTATTGCCGTCATTAATTTGCTAATGTTGCTAGGGATTTGGAACTTAGGATATCAGTCATGGGGAAAATTAGAATGCTTAAATTACAATCTACTAAAGTCGCAGTTAAATGTCAAATAGTGGCATACAGTGCTGCAGGCTGCTGTGTATGTTTTTTTTCATTTGCCTTTTGGAGCTAGCCAAACTATCTTGACATGTGATCAACTGAAAACAGTTGCTAGGTGTTTTGATCTTCTCTTTGTTTTTTTTTTTTTTTTTTTTCTGATAACTTATGCCTTCAACATTGCATATTCACCTGAAACCCCTAATAGCTAAAATAAATTACCTTCCATCCACTGCTAAGATTCTAGGCAGTAGGTTTACTTCTCGCCTGTCAAAATTGATATTTGTATTTCCTGTGCTTTAGTTCTATTCATTCCGGCTACAGCATACAATTAATGCACAACTTTGTCTGATTTATTTGTTTTCTTGTTTCCATGTACAGAAAGGAGCTATGTCCCCAATGGAAGTATGTGAAGGGCTAGGGCTGTTTGATCTCAAAAACAGAAAATGGCACATACAAGGGACCTGTGCCCTTCGGGGTGATGGCCTTTATGAGGGCTTGGATTGGATAGCTAGCACACTCAAGGAGATGAGAGCTGCTGGATACTCTTCAGTGGGCACATCATCATTCTAATAGTTGAGGTTTGACATTGTTACCGTGTTATTCTTTACCAGCAAAGTGGCTAGCCATCCATCAAGTACAGTTATTCTTTTCATCTTTCTGCAGGTTTATTTGGATTCTTTGGGACTGTTCAATTGATAAGAGCTGGCCAGTTGCGCATCCAAACGACCTGAACTGTAATCAACTCTAATTGGGGGTTTTTTCCTTTAATTATAAAGAGTGAATTTTATTAGGTGCTTAATCTTAGCCTTGGTGTTCAGACATGTAACGAAATCCATTGTATATTGACGATCAGAAGTTGTGCAATTGATCAATATTCTCTAGCATTGTATATGCTTTGAAGGTCTCTTAATATTCTTTGCCTGATATTACAGTATGTAGGTTACATTTCTTCGAGGGGCGTGGATAACTCGATTGGAATTTGAAAGATTAAGCTTAGATCAAATTAGTGTTTCAGTATGCATCTGACCGAAAAAAAAAATGCTCCTTGGAAAAAAAAAATCATTTAGTTTCCGAGCTCCATGATATGGTAAAAGATTCGCAAGGAATCTAATTCCACGTGTCAGCATTTAGAGGATGAGCAAGAGAGACTTATCTTTTCCATGATGTAACGGTCACAATTCTGCCTCAACAGAAAACAACCAAGAACACATGGCTTGGCTGACCACACATCGTTACATTTCTTTCATTATTTTTATTTGTCAGTTCTTACTTGATAGTTGAAAGCATAACCACCATTACTACCACCAAACCAAAACCAAAACCAAAGCATGCGCTCCTCATGCCAAAGCTCCACAATGTTCGTCCACAACTTCCACCGTCTCAGCCTCCGCAATTCCCCCAAATTCCGATGCGTCTTGGATCAAATTGCCCCCAACCTGGCCGTCTCCTCCTCCCTCAGCTCCGTCTTCACCTCTGCCAACCTCATCGCCGCCGCCGCCTCCGGCTCCGGCTCTCTCCACGGCGCCGTCACCTCCACCATCACTCAAGTCGCTGTCACCGCCGTCGCCATCGCCTCCGGGGCTTGTCTTTCCACAAAGGTTGATTTCTTGTGGCCCAAACTCGAAACGCAGCCAGGTTCGTTGAGTATGATACCTAAACAATTTGTTTCCACTTTCACAATTAAAGGTTAAAGCTTTTGATGACTGTGCTTGATTCGGTGCAGGCTGTGATATAGTGGAGGGAGTAGACGTGACTGGATACCCTATATTTAATGATCCAAAGGTTTCCCACCATCTTCATTCTCTGTCTGCTTGAACATATGGAAATTGATTGTCTGCTTCCATTAAAACAGTTTGATTGTCTGTGAAGGCAGGTGCAAAAGGCTATTGCATTTGCCAAGAAGGCTCACCATGGCCAATTACGAAAAACGGGAGACCCTTATTTAGTCCATTGCATCCACACAGGAAGAATCTTGGCCATGTTGGTTCCTTCAAGTGGCGAACGAGTATGAATCCTTCTTATTACCTGTTACTTTTAGTGTACACAGAGAAAAAATATGTATTCAAGTTTTCGAAAACAAGTTTCCATGCCATTAATTCCTTCAAATATTTAAAGTTTGCTGCAGGCTGTTCAGACAGTTGTTGCTGGGATTCTCCATGATGTGGTTGATGACACATGTGAAAGTTTCTGCCACATAGAAGAAGAGTTTGGTGATGATGTAGCCAAGCTGGTAGCCGGCGTTTCTAGGTTAAGTTACATAAACCAGGTATTCTCATAAAAATAAAAAAGAGCTGGTTAGGAGTTGGAAAATATACTCCTGTCTATGTGGTTTATGTTTTGAAATAGCAGTCTCATGTCTATAGGACTTTTGTTTTCCCCGTCAGGGATGTAACAGAAATATTACATCTGAAATATATAAGCATCAGTGTGCGTATACACCTCTATCGTTTCAAGTAATTGCTTCAGCTGATGATCAAAGCTGAGAAAGTTCACATCTGAAATGTGAGAGAGAGAAAATAATGATGCAAATATTATTTCAGTGAGAACATTAGGCACACAATTCTGATCAACTGCCCTTGTTCTGCCATGGCATATGGGCATTCTTTAGAGTCTTCTTAGTGCTGTTCCCTGTTGTTTGCAGCTTTTACGGAGACACCGCAGGATAAATGTGGACGAGGGAAGACTTGGTCATGAGGAGGTATATGACTTGTATTTTACATCATAACATACGATCAGTCATGGTATCAATACTTGAAATCTGAGATGGTGTCAATGTAAGTTAAATGAATATATGGAATAAAAGATATACAATTCATCATCATTATTGAAGCACAAAGTTAAGATTTTCGAGTGTCTCAACCTTCCTGTAATTTTATCTTGGTTGAGTACTGTCTTGCAATCTGATAATACTTGAGCACCATTACTTTACTGCATAAGGGTGATTGATCCTCAATGATGTGGATGGGTATGTAGTTGTATCAAATTCAACTCAATGGATCACAAGGTCATGAAATATGTTTAACTACACGTGTTTTATTTTTGGACATGATCATATCAGTGCCAGTCTAGATGCTGCAGTTTACCATATCTCATGCTTGTATTATTCATCTATCAGGCAAATAACTTACGAGTTATGCTTTTGGGCATGGTTGATGATCCACGTGTAGTGCTTATAAAGCTTGCAGATCGTCTTCACAATATGAGAACAATGTATTGGCCTCCAAACTTATATTTAACATTATAAGCTATGCTCTTCTAAGATGATATCTTGTTTCCTTATGCTTTTAATTAGCTCTTTCAATTAACGATGAAGATCCTCATGTTTTTGAAGATATGTTTCTGTTCTAATGCAAGTACCAACCACCAAGTTTTTCTTGAAAGATTTCCCTCTATTCTGAAGAGGTTTCAGTGATATATAAAGTATAAAATCTGCTAATCCTGTCATACTTTAGTTTTTTTTTTTGGCCAACCAACAGAACCCTCTGTTGGTAACATTGTGCTATGAATATTGCCCTCTTAGCAATAAGTGCCACTTTGTAGCTAATAAACAGAACAATATATTTCTGAGTTGGTTGCTTGGAATTTTCTTTCTCTCTTCTATGAAGTCTGAGGCTAATAATACCAGCTGATTGGTCATACTCCTGGATGATAATTTTTTTACAGTTATGCTCTGCCACTGGCAAAGGCTCAAGCTGTTGCAAGGGAGACATTGGTGATTTGGTGTTCTCTAGCATCCAGACTGGGTTTGTGGGCTATGAAAGCTGAACTGGAAGATCTGTGCTTTGCTGTTCTTCAGGTCTGCTCACAATCTCTTTGGCTCTCATAAAAGATCTGTTCATGATCTTTTTTGGTTGTTTAAACCCTTCTTATTTTGTGGAAGTAGTGCAAATATGGTGATTGAACTATATCAGATATAGTTGCTTCTTATAAGTCATTTGTGCGTATTTTGGCACACCAGGCAAAAATATCGTAGAATGCTCAAGGTTTTTTGCATCTGAGATAGGAGGTAGTTGTAAGTTTCCCCTGGAGAGATGAAAATCCAATAGGTTATTTTCTTAGTTTGTAGAAACCCAAAAGCCAAAATGAGATAGATGATTACATCCAGAAGACCAGAAGAATTATCAGTATTTGTGCAGAAATTAATGCAGGATACATATGAGTATGACTGTATGGGAATTTGGGAGAAAGGACTTAAATGACTGTTGGGAAAGACAAGGGTAAAAAAATGTACATTGTGATTACAGTAAATGAAAGTATTAGGTAGGCTATACGCTTATAGAATTTCTAGGACATGTTTTTACTTCTTAGAAAAGTGATGTTTCAGTGTTTTCTATATAACCTTTTTCTTTAAGCAAAGATATTGCTCAAATTATTTTAAATGGATGCCATTATGGTTCTGTCAAAGGTTAACGATATACAACTTGGATGAACTTTATCCATTGAGTGAATGAAGCTGTGTAATTAGTTATTGATATGTCTTCAAGAAGCAGGCAGTTTATTTATTTACTTTTATTAATTTATTTCTATTTGTTCATTGCCAAGAATTGTTATGTTGTATTGCACCTAAATGTAACCTAGGGTGGACCCACTTGAAATTTCGTACTAATGCAAAGTTCATGTCTGATTGATATTATTGAGGATTTCTTACTCAGTTCTATGCCTTTTCTATATGAGCATTTGCAGTTCATTCTTCAATTGAATGTTCCAATTCTTATGCAGCCTCAACTGTTTAAGAACATGAGAGCTGATCTGGCTTCCATGTGGAGCTCTAGCAGCAAAGTTGGAAATTTAAAAAGAATATCTGCAAGAGCCACCTTGCTGCCCTTAGATGGAGGAAGCTCGATTTCGGACAATGAAGGATCCATGGATGTCGATGAAGATGTCACAACCATGAAGGTATTCATTTATAAGGAAAGCTTTGTTGCTTCTTGTTTGAATGTTGTATCCTGAAATTGTAGAAAGTGACTCTAAAGAATGAGGGTTATAGTTCAAATTAAAACCACTGTTAGATACTAAAGTTGATGAATTATTTTCAGGATCTCTTGGAAGCTGTAGTACCTTTCGATGTATTGTTAGATCGGAGAAAACGATCTAATTTTCTTAATACTCTAGGACAAGATTTGGAGACTCATAAAAGACCAAAGGTTGTGCATGATGCTGGAATTGCTTTAGCATCTCTGGTGATTTGTGAGGAGGCACTTGAGCAGGAGTTGATCATATCAACTTCGTATGTTCTTTTCCCCTCTTTATTTGCTCATAAAAGACCAAAGGTTGTGCATGTTCTTTCCCCACTTGAGCAGTTCAATGTTCAATCAAAGTCACACACACACACACACAATCAACACACACAATCATATATAATAACCTTATTGTCAGTCTGACCAAGGGTAAAGTATTTTCCCGTTCTATGCTTTCAGTTATGTTCCAGGGATGGAAGTAACTTTATCCAGCCGTTTAAAAAGTTTGTATAGCATCTACAGCAAGGTATTAGTTCACTTCACAGTTTAATATGTTCCAGGGCTCATTTTCTTAACTTGAATTTTATTGCAGTTATTGTCAAGTACAAATAGGCTCTTATGTAGAATTCCATTGTTCTGAAACATTGTGTTTTTATCTCTATTTGTTTCAGATGAAACGAAAAGACATCAGCATCAATAAAGTTTATGATGCCCGTGCATTAAGGGTAGTTGTTGGAGACAAGAATGGAACTTTGCATGGGCCTGCTGTCCAATGTTGCTACAGTCTTCTTGACACTGTGCACAAGTAAATCAAATTTAATTTATCTTCTTTTTTAATAAACAATGGAGGCTTTCCGTTTTCTTTTTTGTTTATTTATTGCGGGACTTAGGTAAGTGATATTTTGTGACAAGGACCAATATGAGAGGGATTAGTTAGGTAACTGCCTAAACCATGGAGCAAAGTTTGGATTTGAAATTTTTCTATAGACTCTCAGTACTTTGAAGCATGAGGCAATTTGCCTTAATATAATAGTATAGATGCAGGTTATGACTAATATGAAACCTTTATTTTTTATTTGGTTTCAATTAATATATACTAAACATTGTCCAAAAAAAAAAAATTAATATATACTAAACAACAGTGAATCAGCAGTCCACTGAAGGTTCAACCAATTGGTATCGAGTATTGATAGGACTACTTTGCCATAAGTTTATCTGTGGCTACAATTTGTTTTTTCTGGACTCAGGAAAGATAACCGACTGATGTCCTGTATAATTGCCTTTTGCGGAAACATAGATGCATGCATATATTATAATATATAACATATATGGAGAGAGTGAGAAAGATCGATTGGCTTGTGATTATGCTTTTGTATGTGCAGGCATTGGATACCTTTTGCGGAAACATAGATGCATGCATATATTATAATATATAACATATATGGATCGAGTGAGAAAGATCGATTGGCTTGTGATTATGTTTTTGTATGTGCAGGCATTGGATACCGATTGATGGTGAGTTTGATGATTACATTGTCAATCCAAAGCCTAGTGGCTATCAGGTCAGATTTTCAGTTCTGATTGCACTATGTTTAGAATGCTTTGACTTGTCTTTTCTCAGTTTCTAACAGCCTAGTGGACTGTTTACTCTTAATGTGATATAGGTTATATCATATATTTAGTATATATTTGGGATTAGGTATATGTTGTGTATTTTATCAGATAGATCACCACTTTTCGTATCTTAACTGCAAGTTCCCTTCTGCAGTCTCTGCACACTGCAGTACAAGGTCCTGACAGATCACCTTTGGAAGTTCAAATACGAACACAGGTGCCAAACTTTTTCCTACTTTAAATGAGGTCAGACTCAATTGGTACCATTCAATTTAGCTAATATTAATAAATGGGATTTCACCTTTTAGAGGATGCACGAGTATGCTGAACATGGACTTGCAGCACATTGGCTTTATAAAGAGACTGGAAACAAGCTGTCTAACAGAAGTAGCACTGATGAATCTGAAATAGATGCAGCATCCTTTCTCTCCAAAACTATTGAGGAACAAAATGCTACAGAAGATGATTTCTTTCAGAAGTATAGTATGTTGAAAATTGGACATCCAGTTCTTAGAGTGGATGGAAGTCATCTTCTTGCTGCTGTTGTCATTAGGTATTCACCGTATTTGACCATTTGATGTCTAGTTTACATAAGCTTCTCCGGGGAGTACCAATCACTAACATATGATTAACTTTGATGCTGCAGAGTAGAGAATGATGGAAGGGAATTGCTTGTTGCTGTGAGCTTTGGATTAGAAGCTTCTGAAGCAGTCGCTGATAGAAAATCTTCTTTTCAAAAAAAACGGTGGGAAGCCTATGCAAGGTTATATAAGAAGGTTGACTGGCATTACTTTAAATATTCCGAATTGTAGTTAATCTGAAATTTTATTCATGGAAAGAGGTTTAAAAGACTGTCACTTAAGTTGCAGTGTTTTTGTCCCATCCATTTCTTCATCTGTGGAATAATAAGATTTCCCAAATTATCTCCTAAATGACTTTCATTTTTGCTCTTGTTCCTTCTAATGTAATATTATCTGGAGAATACTCTTACTAAATTATCCCATTTGCTCTGACTTGGCATTCCAGGTTTCTGATGAGTGGTGGTGTGAACCAGGACATGGGGATTGGTGCACTTGCCTAGAGAAATATACACTTTGTCGAGACGGTATGTACCACAAGGTATGTTAACATATACATCCTGATATGTAGGCAATGTGGAACATCTCAGTGATCTTCAGAATTAAGAGAAGTAGAAAATGCAAGTGATTCTTAGTAAACTGAGAGACCTCTCCAATGTGAAAGCTTACAAGGGAATTGAGAAATCCTTAACTAAGTCATAATCGGTTAGTTCCATGCGAAGTAATGACTCTGATTTAGTGATTATAATTTAAATTACGTTTCTTGTGCAGGAAGATCAGTTTGGACGATTACTGCCAACATTTATACAGGTAATTGATTTGACAGATGAAGAAGAATCTGAATATTGGGCTGTTGTTTCTGCTATCTTCGAGGGAAGACAGCTTGATTACATTACATCTACGCCAAGCTATAACTCTGTTACATCAACTTCCATGGAAACTAGCATCAATAACAAGGTTTGCCTGTGACCTCATTCAGACGCCCGTTCATTCTTGCTTGCACCTTGCTTCATGTTTGGATCCTAGCATTATTGCTTCAATCCATGATTCATAACCCCAACTTTAAGCATGTATGTGGAATTCTAATATCAGATGCGAACACAAAGGGCTCCAAAATCTAATGCCTGCTTTCAAATTCCAGGTGCATTTGCTGAGGACAATGCTACGGTGGGAAGAGCAATTACGGGCTGAAGCAAGTTTTGGAAATGGACAAGCCAAGTATAAGTATAGACGGGGTTCTGTTGTCCTTGGGGAAGTGGTGATTATATGTTGGCCCCATGGTCAAATAATGAGGTTGACAACGGGCAGCACCGCCGCAGATGCTGCTAGAAGAGTAGGACTGGACGGAAAACTGGTTTTGGTTAATGGTCAGCTGGTGTTACCCAATACAAAGCTCACAGATGGTGATGTGGTAGAAGTCAGAGCGTAACAAATATGGAAAAGTTACTTCTCCATACTGAAACAGGAAAAGAGAATGGCATACCTAGATTTATAGTATCACATCCTATTGAAGGGTTTCTCTAGTTCATATAGTGTCACAGCAAATTGAAGGACTTGATATGAGAAATGTTGAAGAGGAAGCAATACCCAGAATCCAATTTTGGATTGTTAATGGGCTCTAAAATGGTCTACTATTGATTTTCTATTTTTCTTCAGGAAGAAAATAGAGCAGATATTTCAAGTAAATGATTTCTGTTTAACATTGTATATAAGTTTCGACTAATTTTGTATAAGAAGTTGGCATCGTCACACTGTTGAAATGTGTAGGAACACTTGCGAATTATAGCGAAAAAAATTCTTTTATTTTTATTTTTTGGTCTTAAAAACTAATTCGGATCAGGCTAAATTATTGTTCTTATTGATTCTTTTGTTTTTGGGGCTTCCTACACCTAAGGTTAGTTCACCCAAAACTTATTCGGATCGCGCTGTTGTCCGTCGGCTGTTTTGACCGTAAGCCTCGTGTTGTTGACCATTGACTATTGAACTGTGACCGTAAGCCGTTGACGATTGACTGTTGATCGTTGACCTTGGGCCTTTATTCATGGGCCGTCGACCAATGTTGTTGAGTATTTGACCGTGGGCTGTTGTCCAAGGGCTTTCTGTATTGGATGACACTTATTGGGCTTCGTTGGATCTCATTAAACAAGGCCGTTGTCCGTGGGCCAAACATCTTTGGGCCAATATGAAGTGATTCTTTTCTTTATTGGGCTACCTACACCCCAGGTTAGTTAACCCAAAACTTATTAGGATTGGGGCTGTTATCCGTGAGCTGTTTTGACCGTGGGCCGTTGACCTTGAGTTATTGACTGCAGACCGTTAACCATTGACCCTTCATTGTTGACCGTTAAAAGTGGGGGGTGGGCCGTTGTTGCTGGGCCGTGGGCCAATGTTCTTGGGCTGTGATTGTGGGCCGCTGTTGGGCCGTTGTCCTTGGGCTTTCTGTATAGGATGCCACTTATTGGGCTTCGTTGGATGCCATTTTACAAACATCTTTGGGCCTATATGAAGTGATTCTTTTGTTTAAAAGAGCAAAGTTTCTACTCTCGCATCTTCTTAATAATTCATCTTCATCTTCTTCTTCTTCTTTGCTTCCAAGCAAAGATTCTTGAAAATTTTCTAAAATGACATTTTTTATCAAAATCCGTGTGCTATAGCACACGTTTTTTCGGCTAAAATTTCATTTTCTTATTTTCTCACCAAATTTTTCCTACTCTCAAAACATGATTTTTAAACTATTTCTGAAGTGACATAACTATAAAATGTTGACCCGTTTTTTTTTTACGATTTTTTTAAGTCGAAAAATAAGAAAATTCAAAATCTCCAAGGTAATTCGATAAAAGAGCAAAGCTCATACTCTCGCATCTTCTCAATAATTCATCATCATCATCTTCTTCTTTGCTTTCCAGCAACGATTCTTGAAAATTTTCTAAAATGACATTTTTCATCAAAATTCGTGTGCTATAGCACACTTTTTTGGCCAAAATCTCATTGTCTCATTTTCTCACCAAATTTTTCCTACACTCAAAGCATCATTTTTAAATAATTTGTGAACGGACAGAACTAGAAAATGTTGACCCAATTTTTTTTTTAAAGATTTTTTTAAGTCGAAAAATAAGAAAATTCAAAATCTCCAAGGTAATTCGATGAAAGAGTAAAGCTCCTACTCTCGCATCTTCTCAATAATTCATCATCATCATCTTCTTCTTCTTCTTCGCTTTCCAGCAACGATTCTTGAAAATTTTCTAAAATGACATTTTTCATCAAAATTCGTGTGCTATACACACGCTTTTTTGGCCAAAATCTCATTGTCTCATTTTCTCACCAAATTTTTCCTACACTCAAAGCATGATTTTTAAATAATTTGTGAAAGGACAAAACTAGAAAATGTTGACCCAGTTTTTTTTTTTTAAGATTTTTTTAAGTCGAAAAATAAGAAAATTCAAAATCTCCAAGGTAATTCGATGAAAGAGCAAAGCTCCTACTCTCGCATCTTCTCAAGAATTCATCATCATCATCTTCTTCTTCTTCTTTGCTTTCCAGCAACGATTCTTGAAAATTTTCTAAAATGGCATTTTTCATCAAAATTCGGGTGCTATAGCACACGCTTTTTTTGCCAAAATCTCATTTTCTCACCAAATTTTTCTTACACTCAAAGCATGATTTTTAAATAATTTGTGAACTGACAGAACTAGAAAATGTTGACCCAATTTTTTTTTTAAAGATTTTTTTAAGTCGAAAAATAAGAAAATTCAAAATCTCCAAGGTAATTCGATGAAAGAGCAAAGCTCCTACTCTCACATCTTCTCAATACATCATCATCATCATCTTCTTCTTCTTCTTCTTCTTTGCTTCCAAGCGGAAGCAAAGATGCTTGAAAATTTTCTAAAATGACATTTTTTATCAGAATCCGTGTGCTATAGCACACGTTTTTTTGGCCAAAATCTCAGTTTCTTATTTTCTCACCAAATTTTTCCTACACTCAAAGCATTATTTTTAAACAATTTGTGAACTGATAGAACTAAAAAAAATTTACCCGATTTTTTTAAAAGATTTTATATAATAGAAAAATATGAAAATTCAAAATCTCTAAGGTACGTAATTCAATAAAAGAGCAAAGCTCCTGTTGATGTAAGGAATGTTGGTCCCTATACAAGTGTGAGTGTGACTTGTCTTGTCCCGTGCTAGACCTGCAAGATTAAGCAGTGCTTGTTAAGAGAGTAACCGGGCGGGCCGGTGAATACTCCTCCGAAGCTTAAGTCAGTTCAGGGTAGACGTTTTAGCAGTATAACAGTAGAGAGTTATTGCTTGCTTACCTGTGAAGAGGAGTAATAGTTCTATTTGTCGGGGAACCGGTTGGGGTTCCCCTAGCCTGTTTTCGATGTGGGACTCATATGTCCGAAGGAGCATATGAGTCTGCCCGGCAAGGTACTCTGGAGTACCTGTAGGAACAGTCCCGGGCACGGTATGGTCCGGCCATAGCCCGAGATGTGTAGAGTGGGACCTCGGCTATGAGCCGGGCCCGCATGCCAGCCCCACTGGGAGCCGGTCCGGTCCACAACGAGGTGTTGTTTATGCTTTAGCCGTATGTAGTATGAACAGCTCCTACTCTCGCATCTTCTCAATAATTCATCATCATCATCATCTTCTTCTTCTTCTTTGCTTCCAAGCAAAGATTCTTGAAAATTTTCTAAAATGACATTTTTGATCAAAATCCGTGTGCTATCACACGTTTTTTTGCCAAAATTTCATTTTCTTATTTTCTCACCAAATTTTTCCTACTCTCAAAACATGATTTTTAAACTATTTCTGAAGTGACATAACTATAAAAAGTTGGCCCGTTTCTTTTTTACGATTTTTTTAAGTCGAAAAATAAGAAAATTCAAAATCTCCAAAGTAATTCGATAAAAGAGCAAAGCTCCTACTCTCGCATCTTCTCAATAATTCATCATCATCTTCTTCTTCTTCTTCTTTGCTTCCCAGAAACGATTCTTAAAAATTTTCTAAAATGACATTTTTCATCAAAATTCGTGTGAGCACACGCTTTTTTGGCCAAAATCTCATTGTCTCATTTTCTCACCAAATTTTTCCTACACTCAAAGTATGATTTTTAAATCATTTGTGAACTGACAGAACTAGAAAATGTTGACCCAATTTTTTTTTTAAGATTTTTTTAAGTCAAAAAATAAGAAAATTCAAAATCTCCAAGGTAATTCAATGAAAGAGCAAAGCTCCTACTCTCACATCTTCTCAATACATCATCATCATCTTCTTCTTCTTCTTCTTCTTCTTTGCTTCCAAGCTGAAGCAAAGATGCTTGAAAATTTTCTAAAATGACATTTTTATCAGAATCCGTGTGCAGCACACGTTTTTTTGGCCAAAATCTCATTTTCTTATTTTCTCACCAAATTTTTCCTACGCTCAAAGTATTATTTTTAAACAATTTGTGAACTGACAGAACTAAAAAAAATTTACCCGATTTTTTTTTACGATTTTTTATAATAGAAAAATATGAAAATTCAAAATCTCTAAGGTAATTCGATAAAAGAGAAAAGCTCTTACTCTCGCATCATCTCAATAATTCATCATCATCATCTTCTTCTTCTTCTTCTTTGCTTCCTAGCAAAGATTCTTGAAAAAATTCTAAAATGACATTTTTGATCAAAATCCGTGTGCAACACACGTTTTTTGGCCAAAATTTCATTTTCTTATTTTCTCACCATATTTTTCCTACTCTCAAAACATGATTTTTAAACAATTTCTGAACTGACATAACTATAAAATGTTGACCCGTTTCTTTTTTACGATTTTTTCAAGTCGAAAAATAAGAAAATTTAAAATCTCTAAGGTAATTCGATGAAAGAGCAAAGCTTCTACTTTCGCATTTTCTCAATAATTCATCATCATCTTCTTCTTCTTCTTCTTTGCTTCCAAGCAAAGATTCTTGAAAATTTTCTAAAATGACATTTTTGATCAAAATCCGTGTAGCACACGTTTTTTTGCCCAAAATTTTATTTTCTTATTTTCTCACCAAATTTTTCTTACACTCAAAGCATTATTTTTAAAAAAATTGTGAACTGACAGAACTAAAAAAAATTTCCCAGATTTTTTTTTACGATTTTTTATAATAGAAAAATATGAAAATTCAAAATCTCTAAAGTAATTCGATAAAAGAGCAAAGTTTCTACTCTCGCATCTTCTTAATAATTCATCATCATCTTGATCTTCTTCTTCTTCTTTGCTTCCAAGCAAAGATTCTTGAAAATTTGCTAAAATGACATTTTTGATCAAAATTCGTGTGCTATAGCACATGTTTTTTCGGCCAAAATTTCATTTTCTTATTTTCTCACCAAATTTGTTTACTCTCAAAATATGATTTTTAAACTATTTCGGAAGTGACATAATTATAAAATGTTGACCCATTTCTTTTTTACGATTTTTTTAAGTTGAAAAATAAGAAAATTCAAAATCTCCAATGTAATTCGATAAAAGAGCAAAGCTCCTACTCTCGCATCTTCTCAATAATTCTTCATCATCATCTTCTTCTTCTTCTTTGCTTTCCAGCAACGATTCTTGAAAATTTTCTAAAATGACATTTTTCATCAAAATTCGTGTGTTAACACACGCTTTTTTGGCCAAAATCTCATTTTCTCACCAAATTTTTCCTACACTCAAAGCATGATTTTTAAATAATCTGTGGACTGACAGAACTAGAAAATGTTGACCCAATTTTTTTTTTAAGATTTTTTTAAGTCGAAAAATAAGAAAATTCAAAATCTCAAAGGTAATTCGATGAAAGAGCAAAGCTCCCACTCTCGCATCTTCTCAATAATTCATCATCATCATCATCTTCTTCTTCTTCTTTGCTTCCATACGAAAGAAAAGATGCTTGAAAATTTTCTAAAATGACATTATTGATCAGAATCCGTGTAGCACATGTTTTTTCGGCCAAAATTTCATTTTCTTATTTTCTCACCAAATTTTTCGTACTCTCAAAACATAATTTTTAAACAATTTCTGAACTGACAGAACTATAAAATCTTAACCCGTTTCTTTTTTACGATTTTTTTAAGTCTAAAATCAAGAAAATTCAAAATCTCCAAGATAATTCGATGAAAGAGCAAAGCTCCTAATCTCGCATCTTCTCAATAATTCATCATCATCTTCTTCTTCTTCTTTGCTTCCAAGCAAAGATTCTTGAAAATTTTCAAAAATGACATTTTTGATCAAAATCCGTGTGCTAGCACACGCTTTTTTTGCCAAAATCTCATTTTCTTATTTTCTCACCAAATTTTTCCTACATTCAAAAAAACATAATTTTTAAATAATTTGTGAACTGACAGAACTAGAAATTGTTGACCCAATTTTTTTTTTACGATTTTTTTAAGTCGAAAAACAAGAAAATTCAAAATCTCAAAGGTAATTCGATGAAAGAGCGAAGCTCCTAGTCTCCCATCTTCTCAATAATTCATCATCTTCTTCTTCTTCTTCTTTGCTTCCAAGCGGAAGCAAAGATTCTTGAAAATTTTCTAAAATGACATTTTTTATCAATATATGTGTGCTATAACACATGCTTTTTTGGCCAAAATCTCATTTTCTCACCCAATTTTTCCTTCTCTCAAAGCATTATTTTTAAACAATTTGTGAACTTATCGAACTAAAAAAAAATTTACCCGATTTTTCTTTTACAATTTTTTATAGTAGAAAAATATGAAAATTCAAAATCTCCAAGGTAATTCGATAAAAGAGCAAAACTCCTACTCTTGCATCTTCTCAATAATTCATCATCATCATCATCTTCTTCTTCTTTGCTTCCAAGCAAAGATTCTTGATAATTTTCTAAAATGACATTTTTGATCAAAATCCGTGTGCTATAGCACACGTTTTTTTTGCCAAAATTTCATTTTCTTATTTTCTAACCAAATTTTTTCTACTCTCAAAACATGATTTTTAAACAATTTCTGAGCTGACATAACTATAAAATGTTGACCCGTTTCTTTTTTACGATTTTTTAAGTCGAAAAATAAGAAAATTCAAAATCTTTAAAGTAATTCGATGAATGAGCAAAGCTCCTACTCTCACATTTTCTCAATAATTCATCATCATCATCTGTTTCTTCTTTCCCTTCCTTTCTGCTCTTGATTTTCTGTTTTGGTAACAAGCCTTTTATCCCGAAAAAATATGATAAAATTCTATTTTATCGTCCGCAAGCATCTATACTTCCACTGCCAACTGAATCAATTTAACTGCTCATATTGTATGATTACATCATTCAAGCATCCATATGAATAAGAACGTGATTCTATGGGGCAAGGATCCATGTTTTCCTATGCTGTTAACTTGATGGCTTACCGAGCCGAATACCAGATTTCTCCCGACATGTGTCCCTGTCCATGAGAAAACATACGAACCAGTGAGCGATGTAGAACAGGCGTATATTGACTCCACTTGAAGACTAAGAATTATCGGTCTGCACCGAACTTGTTTCTGATGACCCAACTATATCTTCAAAAGCTTCCATGGCAATGGACATGTCATCGTCAATATCAGCCTGCTCAACCTCTACCATTACTTCATCCCTGTCACCTACCATAGGTTGTTCCACCCCATTTTGCACCAAGTCAGAGTGAAGTTTAGGTTCTTCACTTGCTTTTTCTGGTTCATCTGTCTTTTGCATCACTGATTGCGGATACGGATCCGTTGACATACTCAGCATAGATGTCACCAATAGGTTCTACAAGCAAGGAAAATGCAAGTGGTAATGCTATGAAATAAAATACAGAATTTAATAAAATAAAATTAATTAATGTACTTTAGTACTGACACCGCTTAATCTACAGGGAAAAGTATAACAATTCCCCCTAAACTGTTGGTTTTGTCCTTTGCACTCTGAATTAAACATTTAGCTTAGAAGAACCCTCCTAAGCTTTCAAAACTTTCTAATGTCTCCCCCACTGTCTATTCTGTTAATTTTGAGGGTATTTTCATCATCTCCCCTCTCCTCTCTCTTTTGTCTTCCTCTTCCACCTCTCTTGTCCTTTGTCCATACCATTTCTATGATTTCCTTTCAAAACTTCAAACTTCTCCACTATAAAAGTCTCTCTCAAACAACCCTATTGGAACGTTATTATCTTGGCCTTTACATGTGTGCTTTTCAGTGACCTGTTTCATATATGAATTTGATCTTTCCTGAAAGCATACCAAACCTGCATTTACCCTCAAGTAATCCAAAGTTCCAAGCAGACCTCAACAATTACCTCTTCCTTCTCTCTTATCTAAGAGTCCCCAAAAAGAAAAGTTTTAAAGGAAACAAAATGTGGACTCAATCCTTTCTTTGCCTGCAGTATCCCAAAAGAAAGAGGTGGGATGGCTGTTCTGTCATGGATGAGGGAGATGTGATGGGAACAATAGAGACTGGGCTAGGGATGCTTCTGGGTAATTTTGGATGTCAAAGAGAACGCAGATCACATGTGCTCTAGAAAGAAAAAACAAAAAAACAAAAAAAAAATGTGCACATCACATATCTAATTTTAAAAGAAAAAAGTAACAGAACTGACAGTAGGGGGCCACTGAATTTTTTTGAAAGTGTAGAAGGGTATTAAGCTAAACGTTTTATTTAGGGTGCAAAGTAGAACAGCCTCGATAATTTCAGGGGACTGCTAAGTTTCTCCCAAACTTAAATGCCTAAAAATTTAAATGATCCCTAAATCATTTCAACCAAGGAGGAAAAGCACTAAACTGACATAAAGTAACCATTTAGTAACCACAGATGCAACTAAATGAATTATCAGACTAAAAAGAGAAATGAAAATGCTGGAAAAAAGTGTCAGATTTAGGACTAATATACCTTTTCTAGAGCTAGAGCAAGCTTTGAGAGATTCGGATAGATGCTTCGTGCATCCAATAGGATCTGCTCAACACAAATTAATAATAATAAAAAAATCTGGCAAAGAGATATGTTCTTACATATTAAACATATCAAATAAGTAAAAGACAAGCACTCATTTTAACGGTCTACGAACAACTCAGAAAGTACAAAAAAAAATGGAAATACCATGGTTTTTTCAGTAAGAAATAATAGGGAACCATCTAAGGAGTGCAGAAAGATGAAAGGAGAGACAGGAATCGCAGTTTCAGAAGGTAGCTAATGTAGACAATTTGACACAACTACACTGATACAAAGAGCTTGCAAAGTGTCAACAATGAGACGAAATACACAATCATGAAGAATACCTACTGGATAGTAAAAACACATATAAATAGAATAAAATTTAAGTTATCACCTCGCAAAGCCTCTGAAGGGTAAATGGAGGACCTTCAGTAAAACCATGAAGAGCTGCAATGAAGAAACATACTATAAACAATTCCCATAAAAACAAAAGTAACTGAAAATAAACAACATAAGTTTAACTAGCTTATATAAAAGAAAAACCAGCATAAACTCAACTACAAGAAAAATGCAGTTTCACGTCTTCCATTGTGAATGGCCTAGACTGTCAGTAAATGAGACAATATTGGCTGTTATGATGACACAGCTCTTAAGGAATACCAAAAGGAGGCAACAGATATAAGGACAAAATAATAAAGTGGATTTCATATATGATCAGGCGAATGAGAATACCTTCATCTACCCTCTTCACCAGCTCTAGGTAGGAATCTCCTAAAGAAGCATTTTGCTGCTCACTTGTCATTTCTGCGTCAGGATACTCTGACAGAACCTTCATAAATCAGGCAATCAGAAAGAGAGATCATAATCTGGGAGCTAGAGACAAGAAATAGAATCATGCACATTGTGAACGTGTGTGCATGAATATGTGCGACAACCATAAATACTTGAAGCCCCACGTGCTGCCATACCTGCTTCAGCTGAAAGGATAGCATGCTCTTTAATTTGTCCCAGTCATGCCTGTGAGATGTACATAACAAGAAAGGTTAACAAGCGAGCAAAAACAAAGGGACCCAGAATGTATCTTAGCTGGAGTAAACACAATTAAAGACACATGCATGCACCCAGAATAACGCATTAGTATGAGAAACACAAACGAGGGAAATTTCACATTGAGATAACAGCTTACCAAAATCTCCCAGTGGATGCAATAACTTCTAGTATGCCTCTAACTTCACCGTCGGCAATCTCGAGCTTGGACTCCTTGCATCTAAACTCTCATGTGCAACAGGACTTTTTTTAATATGAAAATCATAAACAAAGAATAAACAACATAATTGGGGTAGAGATTTCTAAACCTTAAAATGCCGTGAAAAGGTGATATTCCCTTTTAGTGTCTCAATTATAAGGGAAAAACACTACTGATCCCTAAAAGATGTTAATTCCTTAAATATATATATATAAAGTATTGAATCATGTGCACCCTGTTTCTGAATTTCTATGAAACTGAATGTATATCTAACAATGTCATGTTAAACGGTAAATGTTATGAATAGTAACCTAATCCTTCACTTGGTCAATGTGAAACTTCTCTAGTCATTAAAATGTCCCTCGAGGTCAATGATACATTGTCTTTCATTATCAGTGAAGAGCAGCATGAAGGCCCTTAGTGCATAGAGAAGCATGACCGACTGTTCTTTCACCGTGGGTATAATATGTTGGAAACATTTAGCTTAGAAAGTCAATTGAGTTGCAACTGAGATCAGTTCCCATTTATAACACTTAGGTAATTACATCACAAAACAGAAGATTCGTATCAGCAACTCTATGCTGCTCAATCTATGCACCGAGCAGAGCTAATTTAAATTCTAAAACTTGCGTGACATAATTTGTAGGGCATATATTAAATTGCATAGGCAAAGAAGCATGTACCCGTGATTTAAAACATCAGGAACCACAATATTATGTTGTTGATCAGCATCACTGATTGAATTCACTGAGGGCTGTGGATTCTCATTTGATGGTATCTCCATTTTATAGCGCTACACCAATTTATGAAAGAAAGAAAAATAAATAAATAGATTGAGGGGCATCTGAAAAATAATAACAACAGAGTTACAGATCCTAATTCCAGTAGCGTCTACTACTAACCAGCTGCCCCATACTCATTTGAATCGGTAATTTCACCCTATAATAAATAAAATTTGAAATTTGTGCTCTCACTCAGTTTGGTTACTGAGAAAATTGTCAGAGAAGTCAGAAAACCCTAAGAAAAGAGGTGCGAAATTGCTCTGATTCATGTATGAGAGAAAAAGAAAAGGTGCATTTTCCCGGCAACAAACAGTAAAGAAGAGCTTTAGTTGAGTAGAGACGACGAGAACTTTACCAGCTTCTGGATCTGTAATCCTCCTATCGAGTATCGAATCGAATTCTGGTTTGAGAGGGAGGGAGGGTCGAGTCTAGACTAGAATCGATGTAAGCTCTCAAGGCCCATACATGATAAAGCTCTCAAGGCCCATCACATTTGGTGAATTGGGCCTTACTCTTTTCTTTCCTTTTCTCATTTTTATTAAGAAATTCATTTCTCATATTCACTATCACTTTACGAGCCTAAAATGTTTGATGGTATGACAACATGCAGTCCACGGTGAAAATGCTGCTTATATTACAAAATAGAAACCATTTAATAGATACTAAAAGTTAGTATTATAGTTGCCTTATAGCTCGCTCAGAAAAAAAAAGTTTCCTTATAGTTTATGTAATTTCTGGGTAAAACTACTCCCATTTTCCTAAATAATATCGGTGCTGGGATACAATTGTGAATTTTGTAGTTTGAACAAAAATGTAAATAACTAGAAAGAGAAATATGTAGAGCCCTTTTTTTTTTCTTTTCATAGTTCTAGTTATGGAGTTGATGTGTATGACGTTGTGTTTTAGAAACTAAAACGATATTTCGGGCTCACCATATAATGTGACCGAGCACAGCCCAGTGAAAAACAATAATTCACTCCAAAAACCATTAACTCATATGTATATAAATTTATGTATTAAAAAGAAAAAGAAAAAGAAAAGAAAAAACTAAAATACTGCCGGAAGGCAAATTGGCCTTTCATCCAACAAAACAAATTCTGACCACAAACAATATACAGATTCATATCCCTACAACTTCTTTTGACAAACTAAAGAAAGACAAAAAGATATACATAGAATAAAGAGCCACAATCCAAAGCAATGGCTCGGCCGAAAAAATGGGAAAGGTGATACTAGCTAAAATTCACGAAACGAAACTGCAGCATGGTCTACTCCTCTTGAACGTAACTTAACTAGCCTGATATTCATCACCTGGAAGGAAGTTCTGATGCTTGACCACTAGGAGAAGGATTTGATGAATTGGAAGGCCCATTATCTTGAGATGGTGTGCCACCCCACTTCAGCTCTACATCAGATGGTTCAACTACATGCACTGACCCGTCAGTCATGCCGACTGCAATCTGGTTTGGCTCAGATGGATGAGCTGCTATAACTAGAGGATAGGAGGGGTTGCCACCGCTGCAAATGTACAAATGAGGTTCAGTACATTAACTGAAAATGGCATCTCAGAGAAGGAACAAGGTTTCTATTCAACAAATAGCACAATACTTTCTGCTCACCTCAGAGCAAATGATGGTATATAAGCAGAAGGTGCTATTCGACATCTGAGTCTTAAGCTATCAGCATCAAACACTCCCACAGCACCATCACAAAAAGTAGCATAAACCAACAAACCATCGCATGAATATATTGCACATGAGATGGGAGCAGCGAGTGCGTCTTTTGGAGACCACTGCCAACATACAGGGTAAGAAAGAAAGTCAACTTACAGTAGAGATGTACAAACATTTTTATTCTAATAGATGATGGATAAAAAAAGAAACTTCAATTTTTTTTTTTCCTGAAGTCTCATGGTTCAAGACTTGAAGCATTTCTAGACAGATAACCTTTTACCCAAACCTAAGAGATCATGTAATTCCTTATATTGCTGAGTAATGCAACAATGAAAACAAAATGTGCCTCACACAACAGAGTTTTCATTGTAAAGGGGAGATGACAAGTGTCAGGCTTCAGCACAGATGACTGAATCTTCTACACAGAAGTTCATTGCAAATAGCTCATTTCTAAGACTTATTTCACCACCACACCAATATTACCAATTTACTGTCAGCAATTCAAGATGACAATAGTAAGGAAATTAATCATGTAGCATATACATTTGCCAAACACTATAATGAGACACTACGACGTAAGGACTGTCTGGTGAAAAACTTACAGAGCGTAAACAATCAAGCTTGCAGTCGTACACAGCAATTTGACTTTCATGGGCAACCAATAGATGTGTGTGATCATTATGAAACTGAACTTTTGTTTCTCCGACTAATGGGGATTGCCGACCAGTTGGTGCTTGTATGAACCTTGTTTTCTTTTTCTCCCATCCATCAATGCTCCACACACATAACTATAACCAAGTCATCCAGAGTAAATGAAAATATCAAGCGATTATACTTATGGAATCTGAAGTGAAATAATTGCCATTGACATAAGAAGATTAACACTAATTTTCCACCAATTAAAGCAGCAGCTAATCTCAATCAGGAAAAAAATTTCCTTTTTGATAAGAACAAAAATGCTTCCATTACAAATAACTAGCCACTAACCTGGGCATCAGCTCCTGAAGAAACCAGTACATTAAGAGTTTGGGAAAACGCAAGGCCTGTTATCCGATTCTGGTGACCCTTCAGTTTGGTTTTGACCTGTCAATCCCATCTAACATTTAGTTTTTCAAATAACCAGACAACACTAACAACAGTTCAAAGACAACAAGCAACGGAAATAGATATAGCCAAGGGAGAAGCTTTACCTCATCAACCCTGACATTATATATTAAAATTGTAGAGTCCTCCATGCCAATAGCAATTATATTATTATCTTGAGGATGGAATGCCAAAAAAGTAGCTGCAGGAGGGGGAGATACAAATGTTGTCATGACCTGTCAAACAATTGCCAGGTTTATTCGGTCAACAAGTCAATTAAAAGAGATTGAATATATGTGACAAGAAATATAAATGTAGTGCAAAAATATGATAAAGATGCTTGTACATGGTTCTAAAAGAAGCAGTAATAGCATACCTTAAATGTCATCATGTTGAACAAAGAGACCTTCCCACCAGATGCAGACATTACGTAAGAATCATTTTTAGATAAAGCAATGCATGCAGTAGATTCCTCAGCTGGTTTATTGTCATTTACATCATTAGCCATAAGAATTCCATTCGAAGGCTGCCACAACTGTGGCACAACATATGCACTAGCCTGGAAGAAATATCGCAAGGTAGATTTATAAGAAACACAAAACAAATAACAGATAGAGATTTACTTTAGGAAGGACAGAAGCCAGACCTTCCCTGATGGATTATTTCTGTCATTACGTGGCCATTTCCAAAGCTTGTGAACAGCATTGGAGGCGAGGGCTAACAGAGCCAAACCATTGTTGGTGTACATTAGTCTCACAATCTGCAATTTCCAATAATTACCCACAATTGTGGTATTACGAAATCTAGAGATGTCAATGACCTTGTCCACTACAGTATATACGTATGCATAAATTATTTTGTCCACTTTCAGATGCAAAATCAGTAAAAGTATGTTCTCTAACTGAACAAATTTAAAACAGAATCTGCTGAATTTTGGTATAAAACCCAAAGAAAAAGAAAACCGGGGGGCGGGGAGCATGAATAATTACTTACAGGGTGGGTTTTCATGGGTGAGAAAAAATAAAAAACTCAAGGGGTGGGTTTCCATCTCAATAATTACAGGCTTCATTTAAGAATAGCAAACTTGTTGAGAGAGGATTTATATATATAAACTTATCCAAGGTTTTATTTCTCCACACCTTTCCAGATGTTGTAGAGTCGGGCAATCTCAAAGCTTTCATTTGAGAAGGATCTGCAATATCAGAAATTTTCCAGCTCTTAATCTTGTCTACATCATCAGAGATCCGTGGTTTAACATCAACAAGCCTGTTGTTCTCCATATTACCCTGCAGTGAAAACCAATATAAATGCACAATGAAAACCAATATAAATGCACAAACATATAGAGCATTGAAAAATGCATGCCACTTAAACTTACTAGACTACTGATAGAAACAGCAGGTTGGTTTCTATCAGCACGTTCCAGGGTTGGAGCAACAGAATTCGAAACATTCCCAATGGGGCCTAGTGCATTAACAATCAAAGGCTGCTACAAGAAAAATAACAAACAGTAAGCAATAAAATTACCTCACTGGCAAAACAGAAATTAAAATATGAAGGAATTATGCCACCATAGAATATAAATGGCAAAGCATCATATTAATACTGATTGACACACAAGTAATGAATAGGGCCAGCAAACATTTTAGAAATACTGCCCTAAGGACCACATAGCAAAAACTACCTTAGTGTTAATGGGCTCAGAGGTGCCTCGATTTTTCTCCATAGCTCTGCCCTCCAACATCCTTATCAAGCGCAAACCATCATTATTTGCTAAAATCTTAATACCGCTGTCGGTCATTGTTACAGCCAACAGGGACCCTTCTTTGTTGAATCTCAGTCTAGGACTAGCCTGCAAAAAGTATAACGGGCAAAAACAACATCTGTGACATATCCACTCTCCACTTGAATGGTAATAGCACAACGTAAAGGAGAGCATTACTCACAGGCAACCCGCCATCTGCATCAACAGCTGTCAGCACATTGGTATTGTCCATATCCCAGAACTTTATTTGAAATTCATCACCAGCGGCTAAGAACCGGTTCCTTGTTGTGTCGAACTGGACAACATCCAAAGAGCGTTTCCTAAACCCAGAATATGTCCGTTTGATAGCCCCTTCACTCTCATTCCACTCCACCAGATGAGATTCACCTTCTTTACTCGTTCCACATGAGAAGAGTCTACACATAACAATATGCATCTACTTTAAGAATATGTAAATATTTGAGAAATAAATTTAATATACAGTTGTAATGGAAATGGAAATGCTCCACAGAGGGGGAAGATGGAAAATTGCAGACACTCCCTGCGGAAAATTTGCATGATTGGAAATGAAGAGGCTTACTGACCAAAGAAAAATAGTAAGAGAAAAGCCTCCATAGAGTGGTAAATTATTTAATAAATTTCAATGCCAGATCAGAAATTGCAATTGACTAAACAAAATGGAGTACACATATAGCAAATAGAAATATAGACACGAACACGTCCAGCAGTTTATTAGGACTTCACTTTCATATGAACAAGCTTTTACCTGGTTCCATCTGCACTATATGCCATCATGGTGCACCAAAGCCCAGGAGCATCATAGTCCACCCTTGAACCCAAACAGTCGTAGAGCCAAGCTTTAATCTTCCCGTCAATCGCAGTTGAAAAAATGAACTGACACAAGGACAAGTGCTTTGGTTATACAAGTTCGAAAAAAGATAAAAGAAAGTATAATGGCGATTTTCCCAGCTTCATTTGTTATGTGGATGAATGGCAGACTCCAATTAAAATTTACAAGTCAACATACTGAAAGGCTACACTATAAAGGCTGATGATGGGGTACTAAAGAAGACATACTTGTATATTTTCTTTGTAATGAGGGCATACTGAATATACAGGAGCTTCATGCCCTTCAAATGTATATAGTCTGCGTCCAGCTACAGCATCCCATACCTGTCTCAGAGATATTTACAATCAGGAAGCCCAAATCACTTCTATGTACAAACCACATCAAGTCTTACAAAGCTAATACCTTAATCACTTTATCATCACCGCATGTAACAATACACAATTGCTTGTTGGGATGAGCAAATGCAATGTCATTAACACCACCAACGTGAGCATCAATCTAAAGGATGAGAAATATTGTCAATGAACAGTACTTTCCCATTTCCCACAGAGAAAATTATCTGAAGTACAAGCTTACCTCCAAATGTTGTCTCAATTCCCCAGTTGGATTGTAAGTATATATCTGAACGATGTGCTTGGAAAATGCAACACCTGCACAATTTAGAAGGTAGGCCACAACAATGTTGTTTAACATAACAGATACTAATTATCCGTCTCATTAGATCAGTAGTATACATACCAAGCATAAGTCCATCTGGCCCCCAAACACAACGATTCACTGATATTGCAGCATCACTCACCAGAGCGGTCTGGTAAAAAAAATAGGATTGGATTAAAGAATAATCAGTCACTCTTCTAGAATCACAATATATCCTACCAGAGGTTAGTGTGAAGGTGTTAATGAAACTGCCCTGGTTATGGGTGAAAATCCCACAAGATTCAAAATTATATCCTTTCATAAACTGGACTAGTTATGAGTTTATGAAAGGGCAATAACCCATTTCTGACTACACTAAAAAGAAGAGTCAAAAATATGTAGTCAAAATATATAATACCTGCAGTGGCATTGACACAGCTTGTATTTCCCAAACCTTGAATGGTTTATGTACCAACCTTTCCCGGGACCCTAATTCCCAAAGACTGATGTCGCCAACATTTGTCCCAACTACAAACAAATAGTTGAAAATTTCAAAAAATAAAATGAACCAGGAAACAATTGATGACCAAAATAACATCTTTAAAGTACAAACCTAGAAGAATATTTTGCTGCTGTGGATGAAAGTCCATGCTCATTACATTAGAACCTTGACTAAGGGTTCGAACAACAGCCTTGGGAAGGTCATCTTGTGAATAGGCATTGGAACTATGCATCACACCAGAAAAGGACACCTGCAAGAACATGGTGAGCATATGATTTCTTTCTTCTAGTTTCAATCAGAGGGTTGCAGGGGAATCTCAGATCTGTAGTACTAATACAAGTAACAAACATGACAACTGAGCTTGAAAGATAAATTTTCCTCTCCATACCTCATCAGCTGGGCCAGTACGAATACGCTTAATCAAGTGCTCAGAATCAGCTGATTGATAATCCATGCCTGAAACACCTGTCGGCGTCCTTGGGTGCTTCAAGAAAGAAGCTGTATAAAGCAAACATGATGGTAAAAAAATTCATCTTTAAGATATTATTAAAATTGAGAGAGCCAGCGCAGAGCTAAAAGCATTTAGTATTACATATGAACATACTCACCTGCACTAGAAGGCTGCACAAGACCAGGAGGAGCTTGTGCAACAGCAGGGTGGGGCAGAGAAGGATTAGTGCTTGACATCCACCCAGCAATAGCACCAGGAGAGGGGGAGACAACAGGCTGAAATGGCTGCACAGAGATAAAGGATAGATCTAAGTATCATTCAAAATTGCTGCACTTTGCTCTTATGCAGGTGAATAGATGCAACTTACACCATGGGCACCAATAGGAGGAAATGCACCAGCCTTTGGAATTGGACCAACAAGGGGACTGTTTGTGGGGGGAGGACGAGATCCATTAGCATTTGGAGTGCAAGAATGATCCATAAATAGTGTTTTAATATCAGGATTTGGACGGGGATTCTTGCAAAGTTGGTGCTGCCAATTGAGACTGCAATTCAAAAAGGGAAATGAAGTTAGAAACTTATTAGAAGAAAATTCAATATGAGAAAGAAGTAAACATTTCAGGAAGTCAGTTCTCTAATTGATAAGAAGATACCAAGGAATAATAGGAGTATTCCACAGTGCTAAATAATGGTATGTATCAAATGAATCAATTCTCTTATCGATTCTCGCTACAGGATTATCAGGCATCTAGTAGCATATCCAGAATCTCTAGTGTAAAAAGAGTTGACAACAAGTTGACAACAAATTTGCACAAAATAAGTTAAAGAGAACATGCGAGAGTGACCTCTGGTTTATCAATGTCCTTAAACGTGAACTTTTGAAGACTGGGAATGCAAGTTTATCACGAAATAATGGGTTCGCTTCAATGAGCTTTTTAAGTTCTATAAGCATGATGTTCCGAGCCGATTTTGTGTCTCCGTACTTGGAAAGCTGCTCATTTTGCCTGATGATGTGATACAATAGAACTATGTCAGGACCAATAATAAAGCATACTGCCATGTTGACAAAGAACCAACAGAGGAAAACAGCAATACCTGAAGTTGTCGAGAGTGAGCAACTGAGTGATCTCCTTGAAAAGTTCCTCATTAAAAGATGCAAAAACCTTTAGGTCCTTCACAAGAATCTCCACAGCCTTCGCCCTATCCTGCCTGATAGCAGGAAATAGAAAATCAAACTAACTTATCAGACAGCTGTATAACATATCAAAACAAACCCTGAAATGCTATAGCAATAGTTAAAACCTATACCAACTAACACGGCTCAGCTTCTTTCCTTACTTAAATAAAATAAAAAATAAAAACTCCATAAGACCATTACCATTCTGGTCCAGTCAATAGAGGAGAAAAACAGCTTACTTGTATCAATTCAACATATATTACAAATATTAAAAGCAATGGGTATGAATGTCACCTATCAAGAGCTTCCAAATACTTCTGCTTCCTGATTTCAAAAAAAATCTTCATTGAATACCGATTGTCTTCAACTTTAGTGAAGCCACCCAGATAGCGCTCGACTTCATCCCACTCTCCAGCCTGGACTTGATCCTCAAAATGTTTCATATTGAAGAAAAAACCAGACTCTTGCTCTAGCCTAAAAGTTCAGAAGATGCACATTACATACAAGGACACAGCATCAAAAGTATGTTTCTCATGCTCCAATTTTATTTCTGAGGAATGCGGGAAAGAAAAGGACAAATACAAACAAAATCCATAGTAGCCACCACTCAGGAAAATCCCGATGCTGTCTTTAAAAGGTAGTTTTGTTTTCGTAAGCTTCCATTCGCAGTTTTTCAAACAAAAACACCCAAAATCAAAAGAGAGACTAAAATGTTTACAATCTTTTCTTTCCCAAAGTTTTCTCAGTAAAGCAAACACAAATAAAAACTGAACAAAACATCCTTAAATAATAGAAACTTACTTATGAACTGTTTCCTTGAACTTCTCCTCGTCCAAGAACTGTAAAATCAAGAATACCAGTTCCCTACTCAAGGAAGACATTGCCCCAGGTAATCCTAACCGCTCCAGTGCAAAGATTGGTACTCAAATCAACTGCAATTTTATTTGGGTTTTACCCGAATTCCTTTTCGGATCCGAAAAGGTCAACAATGAAATGAGAAATTGAAGACGCAGAACCTATATCTTCGTTCACCTTTCCTATAATTGTGCTAATTTTTGCATCAAACCATTCATCCAGCAACTTTTTTAAATCACCAAATTCGCAGAGAAGCCACAATCATCTAACCTTCTGTTCAGTACGAGTAAATGCCTTTCATCACCACCAGATAAATTTCCGAAACAGCAGAGAATACCCACAAAAAAGCACAAATACCCAAACAAAAACAACACGAGCAAACCTCTTGTTCAAGCAACCCAGTTCGCATAAACCCCAAATAAGCCTCGAATTTCAGCTCCAACAATAACGATCCAACATTTAGTACAAGCTTACATGTGCAGCATCAATTAAAGACAGAGCCCACCCGCAGTTTCGAGCTTCAATTCAAAATATGGGTGGAAATCTCTCTTCCTTCACGTGAGAATCGAGATTGAGAGCCTTGCAGAGTCACCAGAGGGCAGCAAAATGAAGCTTTTTTTTTCTAGGGTTAGGGTTTCTTTTCTCTGAAGCTCTTTTTATTCTGCTTTCCTCTTTATCTCTCTCTGTGTCCAGCTAAACTCTGCAACAACCCCCTTACTTTCTCTCTCTAAAAATGTCTACTTTGTATCTGTGTCTCTCTCTCTTTCTGTATCCTTATATACTTTTTTCTCTCTCTAGGACAAAGACAAAGCTTGTGCTGTTTTGTGCTTTTGCTGGGGGCACTCACCCTCTCTCTCTCAGTCTTTCAATTTCTGTTTTATTAATTTTGTTTTTCCATTTTTGTATGCTTAAATATACACAACACGTAATCCCTCATTATCTCTTTCTTTCTTTGTCTTTCTACCTGACTTTCCTCCTTACTCTGGTTTGGACTATAGCGACTATATTTATACATCACAGTCTACACTAGGCTGCGACTGTCCAGAAAAAACCCTAGACCAGAGGAAATGCTCACCTACCTGACTCCCTCATAGTGTTTCCATGAGCTCATCTTCTCATTGGTCAAATGGGTGATGGACCGTCCAAGATTTGGTCACACTTGTGCATCTTAACCCAAAATGGTAACATTACACGTGGAACTGGAAGTGATAGAGTTCCAAAAAAAAAAAAAGTATAATTGAGATGAGAGCCTGGCGCGTGTGCCTTTAAACAGTCTCGTTAAGTCGGCAGTCGTCCCTTTCCTCTTTTTTTCTCCCATTCACTTAATTCAATGTACGACTTCATTTTCAACACCCTAACTTCATTTTCAACCATATTACTGAAGAACTTCATTTTCAATTTTATCCAAAAGGAGAAGAAGAAATAAATTTATTTTCAGCATTACTTTTCATTTTTTATCGGCAACAAATAATAATACTGAAGAAGACATAATGTTTTACACGACTCAAGTCGAGATCATAGGAAAGAGCACTAGCTAATTGTGATGTCGTTACTTTATGCTAATATTTTGTCCTATACTGTAATCATCTAGAATTATGAAAATAAAAATTATAGGCCCGTAGAAGTGGGTGGGCCCATGGCGATGCCTCTTGGGGCTTATCTCATGTCCATGAAATATCAATTCTTTCATATCTCAAAACAAGTCATGTTTAAGAATTTCTAACTATTAGAACTACTTTTTCAGTATTATTAGTCACTCTTAAACATACCATAGGGTAAAAATTGTATATAATTATGAAAGAACATGTGAATTACCCACACCAATAATGGCTTCTTGGATAATTTAAGGCTAAATCTATGTAACAATTCAATCCTTATTAGGTGATTGAAGACGATGACCTTCAAAAATTGCATGGGCTTTTAACTTTTTCAGAGTACAACGGTAAATGAGTGGTCATTTCGTCATTCTCAACCCTTCTAATTGTATACGTAAAAAAGATAGGGGAAACTATTAATTTGTTGTGAAATAAATAACAGTACTTGGCCTAACCATGATGACATGATGTAATAATAGTTGTGCATTTTCCCTGGACTATACTTGTAGACTTTGCAGTAAAATTAGATTTTAAATGCTAAAGTAAATATGTGTGACTTCCATTATGTTAAGTTGCAATGCTGATCATACCATGTGATATGTAAAGATAGGCTGGCCTGGCCATCCATAATGGACCGACCGGACATAAATTCCCATGAGTCACCATACCCAAAAAAAGAAAACCAAAACACTATGAATTTATCGAAGGGATACATAAAGGAGCTATTTCCTTGTGGATTGAAGGAAAATTATTTCATGTTGGCATTTTTTAGAAAAAGCTGCACAATATCCATTAATTGTATATGAAATTATGAATGAATAAGAAAAAAAAATTACACGTGAGATATAAGTTTGCTTAAAAAAAAAATTGTCAAAAGTTTGCTTTAAAATTTTATACACTGTTTCAGTTCAATCTTTTTTTACTTTATTTCATGTAATATTACCTTGTAATATAAATTGTTCATTTACTAAATCATCATTTTAAAATAAACTCAGTTTATAATCAACAAAATTGAAAATCATTTTTAGTCGTTCAAATCAAACGTGATCATGGAAGAATTTTTTTTATTATCAAAGGAAGATTTTTTTTTGCATTTCATAAAGAATTTTGTGCCAATAAATCAAAAATTAAATAAATGGATGATTGTGGTTATGCCACATTACCCTACCACCTCGTACTTATTTACCACTTACCTCCTCATTTTTAAATTTCTCATGGTCCCACAATAAATGATTTTATATTTATAAGACTTTTACTATTAAGAATCTAATTTATTATCTACCAATCAATCAACCTGTCATCGTCGGCCGTAGTGTGGAGTAGCTGTCTCGTATAAAAGGTGTGGGATAAGCACGTCTGCTTATCAGATTTTGAATTGTGTTCCCACTTTTCTGACAACATATATGTTTTTTTCTTTTTCTAATTTCCCAGTGGGCAATTCTTGGATGTAATACTCATACCATAACTCCCTCTAAATCTATCCATCCATTAAATACATCATAGTTATTTATGCTTAGAGTTTGGGACCACTTCAAAATTTTCAAAGCAACTGAAGTGGATTTGAAACTGCTCAGTGGCTCAGAAATACATAGGTCATGGGAGCCTCGTGCACAGCGCCACAGCATAACTCTAAGCGACGCCGTATCATCAATAGGCTGGCTTATGTTTTCTCTCGAGGTGTGAGTTTATCCAAGACCACGGCCTAACTGTACGGAACCACACGTGAGCGAGGGACCTACTTATTGATTATACTAGGGTAGCGAAACAAATGATGTTCTCTCCAAAATAAGCCCACCCACCTATTCATTCATTAACTCATAAGGCCCAATTCCTACCATAATGATAGGTGCAAGGGATGCTCATTTATAGTTAGCAAAGCGCCGAAGCTAACAGAAAATGAAACACCCTCAACACAAATTCAAACTAAAAAGCAAACAATACAGTTGATCCATATACAAGCATACATACATACAGAGGACTACTATTGCAGCAAGCATTGTGCTTACCCCATAATCCGCAAACTTTGGCGGATGCCCCATTTAATGGCAATGAAGCTTATAGGAGTGCATATCTGACGGTTGCTTATACAAAACTTGTTTGGAGGATCAGGACTCAGCAACTTTGGTGATGATGACAGAGGCATAATTGGCAATTGTTGATTCTGGGGATTGCCGAAGCCGTCCAATCACAGGGAACAACTCTGATGAACGGAGGAAATCTCTGCAGGGCGGATGAGCACACATCTTTGCCAACGAAAACAGAGCTATTTTAAGAGGTGACTCATTTACTGAATCTTTCCTACCAGGGTTCACAGCTACCACTGAACACTCTGCCACCAACTTCAGCAAAGACTGCAGCATTCAACAGTTAAGTTCATAGTCATATTCATGGCAGCATAACATTATGAACAAGATTGGACCATCTCTTATTCAGTCTTAAAACGAGCAAACTGTATGCTCTCTATTCATTTTGTAATCTATTTCAATTTTACAGTGATATATTTCAAGCTAAAGTAGGAGGGCGGTATGTGGATGTACAAAAACTCTGAATAAGATTATTTCAGACTGGCTAACAAAAGCAGAAGACCACTAACCTGCAAGGCTCCTTTAGATACAATGTCTTCGCAAAGTTTGTTGGAGTTGCGGACAAGATTGCTTAGTGCCCCTGCAGCATTTGCTTTAGTCTTGTCTTCCTCAGATGAAAGCAATAAATTGGCAAGCAGGGGGATAGATCTCCGCAGTTCTTCATACAACACATCATTATGGTAAGCGGCATTTCCAATCTTCACAAAGAAGAGGGGAGAGAGTGTCAGAGAGAAAAAATTTAGCCCACAGAGCTACAAGGTTTAATTCATAAGTAGAGACATATGTTTCTGATTGTGAAAGAAATCAAATTGATAAAACACATGACTATCACGATGTAATGAATTATAATCAATCTATTGCAACACACCGCTAAATGGAACATAGTATTTTTATTGCATGGCAACAGAACTTACAGCAAAACAAGCAAATTTTCGTGTACGTTTGTCTGGATCAGAGCATCGATCAATAAGGAGACCAATGATTTGATTTCTTGCCTGGATCACATCATATTCAGTTATAAGATAAAATGGAAGTAATTCAGTATGTGTCTAAGTGTGTGCTTGTAGATGATAAGTAGGATAGCTTCATTTATCCAGCTAATAGAGTTTTTGAATGTCCCCAAAACTTTAAAGCAATCCATTGTTCTCCAAATAGGAGCCAACATATTACTAGGGATGCTTGGTTTACTTACTAGGGAACTGTAAAAGTAGGAGCTGTGCCTGCACATATTGCCTAGAGCACTGCAAGCCTTCGAACGCACACTAGGATCTTCATGGGTAAGAAATCCCTTGAAGAACTCCAGCAGAGAAGCTCTGTTAATGTATTCGTAGAATCCCTAAACACCGAAAAGTAAAAACTATAAATAACGATAAAGAAAATGTTTATGTATCCTCCTATTCTGAGATAGTAAGATCCAATGGTTTGCTAAACATGCTATCAGAGAAGAGACAAATGGACAATACAAAATGTAATATTAGCCAACCACTCACAAAATAGAAAAAGAAAAATGGAATTGGGTTTGGAAGACCAAAAGTAGTTAGAGGGTTTATATATAACCCATCCCAAATCTATTCTGAAATTTGATAGACAATGAAATGATATTTATAAAAGCTAATTATGACTAGTATGATCTTTGAGGAATTAGGGGAAAATATCAGTAAGACAGGGATCCAACAGGAGTGTCTGTTTGCCTGTACCCTTATCATGTGGTACCTAGATGACAAGGATTCCCCCCAAATTTTAAAATGTTAGCACAGTTCAGACACGATGTGAAATGTAGCAACAATCATTCAATCAAACCAAATCTGACCTTGTCCATGCGAGCCAAATCAGAAACAATCATCAGAACATCCAGCATGACTTCTCTTGGGCTTGAACGATCGAGCAATCTTTTCATCCTAGTAGGATCCAACAAGCCTTTACCCACAAGTTGAACTGCCAATGGTCGATGACCAATCATTTTAGCCAGAAAGGCCACAGGCCTTCCCAAATCTTTTAGCTCCAAATGTTCTAGACACCAAAGAATGATACCTGGCACTCCTACCTGAAAAATTCAGAAACAATAGAATGAGAAACACATAGTTCCTTGAGTACCAGGATGGCATCAGATTCAGCATATTAACTTATTCTGCATATCTCATATAATAATAAGGTGTATGCTGTCAGTGTCCCTAGTTGTGTATCCTTCAAACAATTTCCAGTATCTAATGAACACCATCCTGAAGAAGAATCTACATATGAAACAAAACCCATTCCCTTGCCCCATGTAGACGAAAAATAAAGGAAAAGGATCAAACCTCCAAAAGGATTTTAATATACTTTCCCAGGTCTTCCTCAATCACTTTCACCATGTCTCTGTCTTCCATGCCAACTTTCACACCTGGTGAACCCATGTTCAGAAGGATCCCACTGTTCACTGAGGCAGTCGCTGATGGCAATCCTGGAGCATTCTGAACAGCCACAAAAGGAAATGCCAAGAGGTCAATTACTGCATTTGTTATATCTCTCACGCCATCCATTCCTCCACCAGGCCCAACCCAGGACTTTACAAGTTTGAGATGCATATCAGATATCAAGTCAGAGAGGAGTTTGATATGATTACTTCTAAGCAGAATCTGACGAAAAGTTAAGGCTCCACCTGAAAGGCACTGACAAATTGATGATACTGTCCAAACAACTCCAATAGGGGAAAGCCCAACTTGATCATTTGTGCTGGCAACTTCTTGAGCAGAAGCGTTTTGTTGGTTTTTGTCCAACAAATTGATTAGAAGCAGAGGGATATTGCTAGCACACAGTTGTTTAACAGCTAACGGTCCTCCCCACCTCAGTTTGGCCTCCAGCAAGCCAACATATCCATCCCTAAGGCCATGCCAGTTTGAGAGAGCACCCTTGGTGCCATTAGGACCCGATACAATCTCATTGTTTGTTGAAAGTTTGAGGTATTCACACAGTGTCGCAGTTTGAGGAATCAAAGGCACTGCTACCTCAAAGACAGAGGACCCAACAGAAGCTCCAGATTCAAGCGACAAAATAGATGCCAGTGCCAACATGGCTGATGCAATGTGAGTTTGAGAGGAAGTATTTGTGCTCTCACCAGAAGAAAAATGATGAGCAAGGACAGAAAGTCGAGAAAGCTGCTTCTTTGAGGATGTAGTAAGCATAAATAATGCAGAATTTCTTCCAGTTGCCTTTAAACATTGTGCAACTGTTGCAAGGATGAGGCAGGAATGCAGAACCAAGGTAGTGGGATTCGTTAATTTGCTCTTCAAGTTGGTTGTCTCAATTGCTTGTGGATCTTTATTTAGAGATGAAATGCATAAAGACAACAAAGAGAATATCTCTGAAATAATGGTTCCATCACCTCCACCACTGACAACAGTAGTTACAGGCAGGGAACTAGGCAGGCCACAGAGAATGCCAGGAACAATTCCACTAAGCAAGCAGCACCTCATCAATAGCTGAAACATGACAGGAAATTGCAGGATCTATCATGTTAAATTATGCAAGCTAGACGCAAACCCAAATATAATTAGAAACATCTGGTACATTCTCATGAAAAACCGCATTCTAATTACTTTATAAATTCAAAAATCATTGTTTACATGTGGATAATTAGGATGAGAGAAACACCTGAATACCAGCATAGAGTGAAGCCTCAAGACGTTGATGAAGGCAATAATGGATGGCAACCTGCACTGGTTTAGATCTAACTAATGCTCTAGTAACTGCAGCTACAAGTTTTGCTGATTCTGTTCCAAGCAAAGAACCTCCTCGATCTTGATCCCTACTGTCAAGTTGGAGTGAAGGACTGTGCATGGTATTTAGTGGAAAGGAATTGGCATTTCCTTTCATAGAAATAATCTCTGATGCATCTATCAGCAACCAAATAGCCCTGCATGCTTCACAGGCTGAACGCAACATATTCGAAGAACCTGAAATAAGACTTGCTCCTGCAGTAGCTAAGCAGAGACAAAGTTGATCCACCAAACCAGATGTTTTAGCATGATCCAAAATCTGTTTCACTGTTTCATTAGGATCAGAAACCGCCTGGGGAGCTGGAGTCGAGAATAAAGCTTTAAGGCCCTGATTAACTCTTGTTAACATGACAGTAATGCAAGCTATGGACTCAAACAAAACTCTTCCAGATGCGTCTTCACTGCAACCAACAACCTACAGATTCAACAAGATGAGAACCAGAAGCAGGACCTTAAATTGTTGCCGTAAAGTAATATGTACCATAGAAAGAATCAAACCTGTGAAAAAATATCAGCTAAAGCAACCCAGTGCCTGAAATATGAGCCTCCAATGCCATTTCCAGCATTGTCTACCAAAATTTTAATTACTGAGAAACTCTGCAAAAGTAAACAAGCAAGGTTCTTATCACACTTCTATCATCAAACAGCAAGAGAGGGGGAGAGAGATATATCTACTCAGTAATCTGTTCATCAATTGAAACTGTTTATGATATTAAGCTCAAAAGTTGCAAAAAAGTTGTAGAAAACAAAATCTCAGAAGAGTCAGTAGACAGGACAGAGATGAAAACAAATATATGTGAACAAATGCATTGATGGAGAAGGTAATTAGGTTTCATCTGTCCATCAATTTGACACCGTTTAAGATACTAAATTCAAAAGTTGCAAGACTTTTACAAACCAAATCTCAGAAGTGCAGTAGACAGGACAGGGATGAAAACAACAACAAATGTAAGTGAAAAACAAAAGGGCACATTTGGGGATGTATAAGTGTAGTATGCTAGGATTTTTTTTTTCTTTGGAATTTTAATGAATACTGAGACATGCAATGTGCAGATACAAAGATCGTATGAGCCTGACAAAGGTAAATTTAAAATGAGCAAAAAGGCACGGTATTTTTATTGACAACCAATCAAGCCCATGAAACACCAAATTTCAAGCATTTATGGCCACAGAAATGTATGTCAACTTCAGATACAAAGGCCCAAAGTAACCAACGAAAGTTCTAAATGAAGCAATTATACCTTTGCTCTTAGCTCATTCACTTCAGAAGATTTGATGCCCACAATGAAGGTGGTGTAAACAAGAATTTCGTGTATGATTTCATCAAGCAGCCCACTGGAAGTGATCGCACCAGCTGCAACTAAGTTTGAAAGGATTCTCAAAGATTGGTTTGAATTAAGAATATCTTGATCCCTGTACATGTTCGACAAACAATGAAGTCTTAAAGAACCGAACTAGAGAGTAAGAATCAAATTGTTAGGTTATATTCAGAAGAGTCATGCAATTCAGCTTCACCTGCTAGAGTTTTGGGATCCTTGCGAGCATCTTTTTAGTGGTAGCAAAACATGTGCTAATGCTTCATTATCTTGACCAATTATTTGTGCACCTTTAACCGTACGAGAGTTATTTTCCAGTCTGTCAAGAATTTGGCAACCTGAAGCAAAACATCACTTAAGTCACCTGTGATAGCTACATCATGTAAACTTAAGTAACTTAAGTAATAGTTACAATACTTATGCTTTTCCATCAACAAATACAAATCTCATTCAGTTATGCTTAATTAAGTTTATTTCATTGAATTTTATTCTGGAGTCGCATATGCAAACGCAAACACACATTAATCAAGAGAGGGCAGGGATGTCTACTTTGTTAATCGTCAAAAGTTTCCACCTCACTTTTGAATTGCACTTCCTATCTAGTCAAAGGAACTTTGAACAACCAAAAAGATGATAACTTGGGGGAGGGGGAGGGGGAGGGGCGGAAACTTATGGAACATAATATAGATCTGGTCATTATAAACTACCTGAACTAAACAAAATAATCAGATTTCCCCAATCAGAACTTATGGAAACTTCTTATACCTGACTGTTTAACTTCACCAGGATTTGCAAACCCTGGAAACTCCTCATTTGGAGAAGAATTGACTGCTTTGGAGTCTGGAATATTTGATTGAGCATCATTCTGAAAACTTATTCCACTGTTGTTCTCTGAAGAAGCTGGAGAGTTGACTTTACCAATTACATGGTAAGTGGTTAATGACAGCTGAAAGAAAACAAAAAACAAAACATTTGAAGAACAAAATAACGTATTACCAGGACTAGAAACAGCCAAGCCGGCTGATGTTTGGATTTTGTTTCCTTCACCCCTCCATGCTGCAACGCACCCCCTTTCTGCAGCAGTTGCAGAGCGCAATTCCTGGAATAGGTTCAATAATTGCATTAGTTCAGTGATTCTACAACTAGGCATGTACAAGGATATCTGTGTAATACATGACGAAGAACTACTATAATCTTGACCTGATGATATACTGAACTCATTGTTAAACAAAATGCAAGGTTTAATACTACTTCTCATTTTACAATTAAATATCTCAAAAGTTTCACGAACAAAGCCCTTATGTTCATATTTCTAATTCCCTTTCTCAAAAATGTAGAACAACCAAGATATCATTACCCTAGCCTCCAGTTCTTCGGTTGTCTCTTTAACAAATGGGTGTTCCAAAAGAGCTGGCCAAGTCAACCGATTTTGAGGCACCTGTTTCCCAAGAACAAAAGACCAGTAGCATTTGAGATTGACAGAAATAAACATTAAAACTATTCAACTGAAAGAAGCATATATTTCAAACTATATAACAACCTTATTGAGCAATCCCTTCAGAAAGTTTTTAAAATTTGAACTCATGTTGTCAGGGTATTTAACTGGATCCTGAAAATTTTCAAAGTAATATTAGAGTACACCTTTTATTGACATACACAACATAACACACGTAAGACTTGAGTACATGTACCTTGACAATGTGCCGAATGAGTGCATATACAGAATTTGTATAAAATGGAGGCTGGCCAACAAATAATTCATATCTGTTGTGCACACGAAAAAATGAGTCTTGACAAGGGGAAAAGAAGAAAAGATAAGGCAGACAAAGAGCAAACCCAGAGAGGCTGTGGAACTCAGGATTACAATGGCTTTTATAATTTGATCTTGATATAGAAAATTGCAATACATTCCATTATAAAATGTTGAAGAACAGCTAGACTATATAAGCAATAAGGTAACAAAACAAACAATGTGAAGGGATAGATTAAATTAAAAATCCTCTAGAGCAAAGTTATAAAATGTTGAAGAACAGCTAGACTAAGTAAGCAATAAGGTAACAAACAAACAATGTGAAGGGACAGATTAATTAGAAACCCATTACATGCAACGTTGGTTAAAATTTAACACAAAGACCAGTTAAATAGAAACTCGAGGAAATTGTTCAGACAGAGAGTTTAAAGTAAAGATGCAACTTACAATATAACTCCAAGAGACCATAAATCTGCAGTGTGGTTGTAAGGTTGTTCTCGTACTAGTTCAGGAGCCATGTACAAGGGAGTACCTAAGGGACATTAATGAAAACTTCACTGCATCAGCAAACGAAGTAACATAGTTTCTCCAGTATCTAACAGTTAATCCAGAATCGTTCTGACCTTTTATGGATCGCAAAACAACAGTATTTGTGGACATTGCACGTGCAAACCCAAAGTCACAAAGCTGTAACAATTATAGAATTTACAAGTTAAGTGCTACCAGTAAACAGACACCCAGACTTTTAGGAATACTAATGTACGCAAATAACCTTAACAATAGAACCAGCGCCAATGAGAATGTTTTGTGGTTTCATGTCACGATGGATGATGCGGTTTGAATGGAGATAATGCAATGCTCTCACCTGCAATTTTTGGTAACAGAGGAAGGCTATTATTATACTTGTTATGAATAATGACAGAAAAATTATCAAACCCTAACTGGAAAGACCAAATAGTTAGCTATGATAAACAATTGGAACCAAAACTGGTAATGATGAAAGTACCAATTGCTTTGCAATTGCTTGAACTTGTTCTTCTGGAAGGTTCTTATCATCCTCGAGAATTTCGAATAGTTCACCCTGCATATCAAAGAAAAGTCCTTGATATTTAAACATTTAATGCATCTGCAAGAGTTTTCAACTTTCCATAATAACATGCTAGTCTAGATAAATATATACAGTCAACATATGTGTTTTAAATAAGAAAGAAATTGATACTTGTGCAAACTCTGTGACAACACAGAACTCTTGTGGGCTTTCAAAGGAATCAAGCATTTCAATGATATTTTCATGCTTCAGCTTCCTTAGAATCTGCACATTTAGCAACACAAGACATCGCAACACAAGACATCATACAACAGACAACAACAACAAAAAGGAACATTAACCAACTCGAGGAAGTTCTACATATACAAGAATTTGTATGATTTGAGAAAAGATGAGCCTACTACCTCTATTTCTTGTCTTAAATTGTGAATATCCTTGTCGCTTTTCCCATGTTTCATAATGAATTTCATTGCAACGGTCTGAAAATCGGCCACGAAATATGTAATTGCAGAAAGAATAATAAAAAAAGGAAAAAGAAGTTTTCAGGGAATGCAGAAGATAAGTACCTGCCCTGTGAACTTGCGTCTTCCCTTGTATACCTTACCAAAGGAACCTTCACCTACAAGCTCAATTACATGGTAATTCTCGACACCCATCACAGTTGTATGTATATCTCTACCCTTTTACAGTCCTGTAAGTCAGACGAGGTCAGGTACATTACAGTCAATTAATGCAACTACGATTGGACTCATTCATGAACCATGATTTACCGATTGAAATTTGGAAACAAAATTACTGAAGTAATGATAATGGTTGGTCGCCACTGAACTTGAGAAGCACCTTCTAGGTTTCAATACCTATACGCTGTTCAAAAATGATAACTCGACCATACCTAAATTGCTAGAAATATGATAAAATTGTAAAATTAAGCCAGTTTTGTTTTAATTTTCTAAGAAAAATTACCATATATAACGATTTGAAATATCAATTGCAATCAAATTCTTAGGAAATGTAATCATAACTTGGAGATCCTAATATGAAAATAAAACCAAAACCCTAATCTTCGTACCCATCGCCATTTAAATCCCAACCCCAAACAAAAAATTGAAAACAATGATCTAGGGCTAGTGGTAACTGAGAACAATGAAGCGAAATAAATGAACCGTCGACTAAATTACTAGACAAGAACCAAATGAAACGTAGGCGGAGCAAAGCAGATTAGGGAAATAATAAATAGAGACATAACAGTACCTTGAGCTTCGATCAGAGCATAAAAGGAATTGCTAGCAATTTCAGAGAGAGAGTGTGTGTCGAAGTAAACCTGGAATGAAATTAGAGAGAGATTTGAAAAGTGGTACTGGTAGATGAGAAAATTAGAGGTTTGGTTTTGTGGATTTCTCCCGCCTAGTTAGCTTATTTTCATTTTTCAAAGTTAAAATTCTCCGTCTATTTTTCAAAATAATTAGGCGAGGGCTGTGCCCAGTGTGATTTGCTCAGATTTGACATAGCGTGTGAGTGAGAGAGATTTTCAATTCAATACACACTGTCGTTGGCTGAAACGACATTGAAAAATGCCGTATGACATCATTAATCATATAGGAGTTTTAGCATTTTCACTCGAAAAAAAATATTTTGTAATCCCGAAGTATCACGTGTCCAGAATCTCAGCTAATGGTGTGTATTCAAATGGAAAAAATAAAAACAAGGAAGCAAACAGCTGGACCAATTAGCAGAAAAACAAAACCCATGTGGACCAATCATATGGTCTCGGACCAAAAACAAATGGTAGTACGAAACTACTTGATAACTTCTTGTTCACTCGTTGTTGTGAAATGGTTTTAAGGTCTATCATGAAAGACTCTTTCAAAAAGAGTATGTAAATATATATATTTTAACTTTTAACATCTAGTAAAGGGATACGTCTACTATATAGCGTTGCATACCATGCGGCCTTTTTTTTTAAATGCAATTGCATTTTTGAATTGCAATTGCAATTGCCATTTAAAAAAATAAAACTGATCATTTTGAAATGCAATTGCATTTTTGGAATGGCAATTGCATTTTTGAAATGCCGAGTTTCACATTTTCGAACAACAATTGCAATCCAAAAATACAATTGCATTTAAAAAAAAACTGCATTGTCTGCAGTGATGTATATTAGAATTTTCCCTAGTAAAGTACTTGATATCTATGGTTAAAAATATTAATACTGTAATTAAAGTGTCATCTGGAAAATGAGAGAGAGAGAGAGCAGATGTGTAAAATTTGATAGTATTATCAATAAGCTGACATGTTTAACAACTTACAAGCGCACCATCAGTGAGCTTGCTGCATTATTACTCAAGTAGATTGCTACCATAATGACCAAAATTGAACAATGTCAAAATACTCGTCTCGTTTGAACATTAAAGAAAATAACCAGAAAATCTAAGCAGGGCAAACCAAGGTTTGAACCCTAAACACCTTGACGCTCACCCTCTCAACCAAACTTATTATTCTCTCCTTTCGCTTCAGTTTTCATTGACGGCCATTTGATTCTCTGGTACTTCCTTCAAGGCAATTCTTGGCTTATCTACCACATTGGTGTCCTTCTTACTGTCCACAATATTCAATTTGTGTTTCAGCATTTTCTTCAGCTGCCTTAGACTCTTAGCCTCAAATGATTCCACAGTCTCCTCCTTCTCAGTAATGTCCTCATCGTGCTTCTCCATCTCAACTCCTACAAGGTCAAGGTCCTCGTCCTTGTCCACCTCATTGCTAGTGTCCAAGCTTTCCTCATTGTCATCGTAGATGTACTTTGATTGTTTTTTGCCTGAAGATTTTGCTGAAGTTGGACGAGGAAACTGAGTTGCAAGGTTTGCTGGCAAGGGTAAGGATGTTTGAGTCATTGCGGCAAAGCCTTCTTCCTCATGAGCTGCTGGCAAATGGGTTGCCTTGGCAACTTCTGCTGCTTTACTCACATTAGCATCAACCAAACCATCAGCATTTTCAACAATCAAGATCTTCTGAGCACAATGTTTTTCTGATCCATCAGCAACAGCCTCGTCTTCACTAGATTCTCCTTCAGTAATGTCATCATCAGAGTCTTCCTCTTCACTAGATTCTCCTTCAGTGCTGTCATCATCACAATCTTCCTCTTCACTTCCTTCCCTGTGATCGTTCATGTTATCCTGAAGCTCAGATGAAGCTTCATCCACCGCCTCATCTTCAGTAGACTCATCTCCTTCTGTGCAGGAATCTGATTCAAAATCAAATTTTCCCCTGTAACCACCAAATGCCTCGGCCTCGGGAGCTTCTTTAGACTCTACTATGGTGGGAGCTACATTCATATCAAAATGTTTGCTTGCTGCGTTCTTAGTAGGAGTGGAACTCAGAGTCAATGAAATGGGATTAACAATTTTCACAGCACTTGGTGGCTCGTTTACTTCTTGTGGCAATGCAGATTGAACAGCAGGTACATCATCAGAATCTTTGGCAACTATCAAATCTTGTGCTCCTTCATCTGCAGTAAGCAACCACAATGAGATTCAAAGAAGTTCAACAAAAAAGAAACCAAAAAATGCTATTTGAGAACCACAAAATCAACCGAAGAAACCTTCTTGCTCACAATAATGTATAATCTCTAATTAAACTTACCCTTATCATCAGCAGTTTTGTCTGCTTCAGCTGAGCTCTCTTCATTAGATTCATCCATAACCTCTGAAATCATAATGAAATCTGAAGCTGACTTTTGTGCAGACACCTCAGATTCCATTCCTGATTTCAGCATTGAATCATCATTCTGCACAACAATCACATCAATCTTGCTATCTTTCAACAGACTTTCATCCGCATCTTGTCCATTTGATTTTAGCTCGGAGGAAACTTCAGAAGCATCAATTCCCTTTGAACTCATATCTGATACTGTCTGCATATCAGAGCCTGTTCCATACCATATAAGTTATGTCAGACAACAAAGTTTTGGCTCCACATGTTATGTAAGAAACAACAAATTTACTAAAAATAAGCTAGTCTACACAATGATATCTAAACAAAACCATATCCAAAATAAGCCAGTCCACACAACTTGTTATCCATGATCATTAGCATACTTACCCTTAACAACTGAGCCCTCAGATTGCTCAGAGCAATTGGTGGTGTCTGTGGAAAGTTCCTCAATGCTAGAAGCCATAGTGTTCTCCTTATCCAGGCTCATCTTAGCCATGGTCTTTCCCAACAACCTCACTGATCGCCGTGTGCTATAAGCGCACTGCACAGAAGTTGTTGTCTCCGTTTGGGCCTCCGTCTTTTGGCGAGCCGAGGCAGCCAGAGCCCTCCTCCGGGTGCTTGGGGCGGCAGGAGTCTCAGGCGGCACCTCAGTCTTTTCCTGGTCCACCTCTTCAGCAACTGTCTTCCTTGTCGCAGCACGCCGAGTAGTACGAGTCAATGGTTGTGAGCTTTCTGGCTCTTCTTTGACGGCCTTTCTCCGAGTGGTGGTTCTGGCCGCAGTGCGAGGGATACTTACTGATCCAATCATGGCTTTCTCTGGAGATTGGTTCAACAACTCTTCAAGTCCTTCAACCTGACACATTAATTTACAATAACAATGTCAGATTACATTACGAATCATGATGAATTATCAAGAAACATCACGAAACAAACACTAAACAAGTCCTTCTCGTTTGGATGCCTAGAATGTAAAACAGGATCGAACCAGCTGTATATATTGATATACTCTTATTCGAGATCCGTTCATGTGATTCTCAGCAACCAAACATATAGAGATTTTGGACGATTCCACTATTTCATAATTTGTAAATTTACTCGGAAACCAAGCAGAAAATATGGACGATTATACTGATTATATCTTCTAAATTTATCGATTCAGCTGATTAATGCTATATACGTTTGAATCTATTAACAAAGATCTGTTACCCACACAAGAATTGAGCTCAAATCAAAGCGATCTAATCTTTTTGTGGTCATTTCTAAATTCTCACCAACCAAACATGGATTGGAAGAATATAGAACTCGTGATTGACACTAGAAAGTTCGAAATCAAAAGTGAATTAAGCGAATCAAACAAAAACACATTACTTCCCAAAACAACTGAATCTGAACTGCTTGTAGAAAATTCCAAGATTTCTTTCCAGAAATTTCATGGCGTCCAAACAGATTATAATGATGAATTAACGAATAGAAATTGAAATTGAAATTGAAAGGACTGAAGTATTACATGTTGAAGAGCCGCGAGAGAATCAGCCATGGCGACATTGGTGGTGTTAGCTGGGATTGCGTTCTGCTTGCAAAGAGTCTGGAGCTCCTTCCTGGTGAGGCTATGGAAATCCATTGATCAAAACAAGCTGTTTTGGTCTTTGAAAATGAGAGGCGGCTAACGGAGAGCGAGGGAGTGTGAAAGATATGAAAGCGCTGGTGAGAAATGAGAGAGCAATTGGGGGTATATATATTGGGGGGGAGAGTGACGATTGGAAAACCCTAGAAATTGAGACCGTTGGAGCGCGATTTGAAATTTGAAATTGTGGACATATTTTATTGTTTCCTCTTTTTTTTTTCTTGTGTTTTCATTTTTCGGTAAGTGAATTAGAATTTTGCTAGCGATGGAAAAATCAATAAATTGAGCTGTCCTAAGATGAATTTGTGGCACGGGAGCTCTGTTGTATTGGATTTAGTTAATACACTTACATTTTTATAATGTTGGAGCAAAATTACCTATTCATTAATCAATTTATTCGAAATAATTTGGGGAGTTTTTTAAATTTTAAATTTTCAGGGCACTTCATTCATGGGGATGTGGTGGCTTCGCTACCGGCTGCAATCCAAAAAATAAGAGCAATGAAAGGTTTTAGGTTTCATTCAAGCATCGAGAGGTTGAGATGGAGTTGCTAAAGGCAAGCCTCTAACATTTTTGGTAGGGCTAGCTTTACTCGTCTTTAGCAATTACAGTGATATCTCTCCTACTCATGAGGTTAAAAGGTTTGCCTTAATTTAGTCCCTTTGTGTATGGATTTAGATCAAGGCATTCTTCTAGCATTCCTATCAAATAAGGTACCATCGTTTGAATGAGCTATGATGTGAGACTTCTTAGAAGTTGACAATAAAACCATAAATTTTTTGGTTATATACGTATTAGGGGTTCATCGTGATATGATGAAGCATGTGCAACTTATCGATCTATCATTTTTGTATGTCTTTGACGTTCGTGGTCGTTAAATTCAATCACAAGTCGCTTTGTGAACGATAGTTTATTGATACATGGGGAAGATAATTGCAAGTTACATGAAATATCGACTCGAGATGTCCGGATCAAAATATTTTTGTATTGTTCATAAATTAAATAAAAAATTGAACATGGTTCAAAAAAAAAAACCAGTCACTTTTGTCGACATTATATTCGTCACTAATAGTCATGTGTATTTTTTATTTAAATTTTTCATATATAATTAAAATATATAGTTTTGGCCCCCGAACCTTCATGTCATGGTTTCCCTTAGATTCTAAAGTTACTCCCTACACTCGACCTAGCACGTTTACTAACCCGTAATGGGAATGACTCCATAAGGAGTGATTCTCATTACGGTTAAAAATGAATATTTACTAACCATAGGCGAAATGAGAGTTGCGTGGGTCCCACAAAAATTTCAGGATTTAATCCTCCATTTTCATTCCGGTGGGGGGACATGGTATTGATTCATGATCATAGGTGAATCAATTTTTCATTCTGAAATTATCCTCATGATTTATTGATAATCCATTAATACCCATATGATCTATTGTGTGGATCCCACAAAACTTTTTTATTTCATTGCTAAGTTATACGTAAGGGTGTTTTCGTAATTAACCTTATCACAATTCCGATTCCTACATGTTAGTAAACATATGAATGAAAATTAATCCCGGGATTGTTTTCGATTCTGGATAATAAGTAAATAGAGGAATGGGAATGACTCCTCCTCTCTCTCATATTCCTTCTCAATTTCTAAACCCTAAACGTGCTCTTAGGCACCAAATAATTTCAAAATTGCTAATTTCTCCTAAGGCTTTTAGCAAGCCATTATTTTTACGTTTTGGAATACTCCACCCAACGCCATATTGCCTTTGTGTTTCCAAAAGTTAATTATCGGTACATGATATATCGTCTCAAGATGCCAGGATCAAAATGTTTTTATATTGTTCTTAAATTAAATAGAAAATTGAACATAGTTCACAATTTAAAAAATTAAACAATGACTAATGCCAACAAAATATGTGTTGGCAATAGTCATGTGTATCTTTTTTCTCTCTCTATATAATTAACATATATAGTTTCGGCCCCCAAACCATCGTGTCATGGTTTTCCTTAGATTCTTAAGTTAGTCCCTATAGGCCTACACTCATCCTTAAGGCTGCAAATAGTTTTCAAAATTGCTGAATTTCTCCTAAGGCTTTTAGCAAACCATTATTTTTACGTTTTGGAATCGATCTTCCACCCAAAGCCATATTCAACTCCTTTGTGTTTTCAAAAGTTAATTATCAGTACATGAAATATCTACCCCAGGATGCTCGAATCAAATTATTTTTATATTGTTCTTAAATTAAATAAAAAATTGAATATAGTACCAAAAAAAAAAATCAAACAATAACTTTTGCCTACGAAATATTCGTCGGCAGTAGTGAAGTGAATTTTTTTTTGTTCCCCATATAATTAAAATGTGTTTCAGGATATCATTATTGTGTGTCTTGTCAAACTAGGACTTTAGAATAAGTTTATCATTCTAGAATATGGATTGTATTTATAATAGATTTTCTACATCAATACAGATTGTATCTTGTACTCCTCTATATATAGAGGCCCTTATTCATTAATGAAATACATCATATTCTCTGCTCATTCTCTCTTTTATTTACGTTTCCCTTAAACAAAATGTGTATTTTCAAAATTGTGAAATTTCTTCTAGAGCATTTAGCATGCTATTATTCTTTCGTTTTTGAATCCTTCATCCAAAATAATTTTCGACGCTTTTGTCATAATAGTAAAACATGCTAGTTTTTCTCAAGCAAATGCTTTTATTGTCACATCACGCTGTGGTAGATCTCTATATGTGTAACCACCATTCGTGAATAAAATTGATCTGAAAAAAGTGTAGATATGAAAAATTGATAGTCGTACACTTGATTTACACATGGTTTTATAGTTTGTACTTGGACGAAAAATGTGAGTTGCCTCAACTTTTTTGTTGTTTGCAAATCCACTAGGCACGTGACACCCTGGATCGAAGGAAAAAAATCCGATTTCCGCGTGTCACAGTATGGAACAAACCACTCTGTCTGTTAGGCTGCAATCAGAGAATTTACACGCAGAGAGAGACTCTGTTCTGAGTATTTAATTTTTATGTATTTATTTATTATTTTTACAGAGAGAAAGAGCGGAAAAGAAATAAAATAAAGCATAGAAATGAAAAATCCCCAATTCTGAATGGAAGCCCTAGCTCTAACCCGAATTTCTCAAATTGGATCCTCCATATTCGTCTCTATTCGGATCATCCCCTCTTCACTGTTCCTTGCTGGAGGCTGAGTCAAACTCCGACACTCCTCTATTGATCACAGAAAGAGAGAGAGCAACCGAGAGTGACAGAGTGACACAGAGAGATTGAGAGGAACAAGTGCCTCCTATGGAGAGTACGGAGTCCGGCGATTTCAGCGTAGGATCGATCGTCTGGGTACGGCGGAGGAACGGGTCGTGGTGGCCGGGGAAGATAGTGGGGCCTGAAGAGCTCTCCACTTCGCATCTCACGTCGCCTCGCTCTGGTACCCCCGTCAAGCTTCTCGGCAGAGAAGATGCCAGTGTGTATGTCTCTAATTGCTCTTTGCTTTTTCTCTATGAGTTAAAATTTCTTCAATTTCTGCTTTTGGAATTATATTTATGCTTACTGTTGTTCAAATTCTGGGTCGTGATCGGATAGTTGTCTACAAATAAGAATACCAATGAACTTTAGCGAGTGTCTGGTCATGTTTTTGGTGTCTAAAATGAGTAAAAATTAAAAAAAAAAAACTCTTCTGCTCTTTTACTTGAAGATGCTACAAAACTCTTAGGATCACATATCAAACCTGTATGTGAGAATTACTTCTACTCAGTGGCCAAACTCGTTTATAATTTATAGGGTGGTAAGATATTTCTGGCCACATTATGGGATGGAGTACATTTGAAAATCCCTTTCTGTGATGGACTCGAACCTCATTCTGTGCAGACATTGGTACACCTTGAACCAAATCCCACAAAAACTACACCTTTGACTTTTAAAGATTGTTGGCTGTGGCAGTATATATAGTATTAGGTGCATCATGGAGTGAGTGTGTTTGTAGTGATGTTGTACTAGTACCACGTAGGCCGCTGTCATGTTTTTCTATGGCAGTTTGATGACTTTTGTTTCGGTATACATCCAATTGGTTAGAATCTTAGAACTATCTAGTAGAATCCTAAAGGTTCAGACTCTCCAGAGGATCATTACCTACTGCTGTCTCTTTTGCCTTATCTACCAATTGGGACACCAGTTTCTTTTGAGACATTACTTACCATTGATTTCATTAAATGTGTTATTCTAGTAGGGTAGTATTTTCTTTTTAAACTGATGATTTGTAACTAATGCTTTGATTCTATCTTCTTTTTTCAATTTAATAAAGATATTCTTGTGGTATTTCTTCTCAGCGATTGGTATAATTTGGAAAAATCCAAGCGTGTTAAGGCATTTCGATGTGGTGATTTTGACGATTGTATTCAGAAGGCTGAATCGGCGCAAGGTATGCCGCCAAAGAAAAGAGAAAAATATGCACGTCGAGAAGATGCTATTCTTCATGCGCTTGAACTTGAGAGGAAACTGTTGACGAAACAAGGAAAGTTGGCTATAACTTCTGAATGCATGAACAGTAAATCATACGGTGCTGTGAAGAAGGAGGTAGTTATATCCTCAGAAAGTTTGGGAAAAGACCATTCAAAACTTGGAAATTCCAAATCAAATCAGTTTTACAAGCGAAAAGATTCGTCTCATAAGAATGATATTATAGGTAGTCCCCTGTCTTCCCAGCGACTCAAAGAGGGAAATCAACTGAGCGGTGAAGATGATCATTTTGAAGTGACACCTCGAATGAGAGGCTTGCAGGACTTTGGTCTCAAAATTGCCCATTCAAAGCGAAAACTTTCATCTTCCTCTGCTTCAAACGGTTTTTGGAAACCCACAGTTGATAGTACTGGTCAAGCATTTGCTCATGGTGGTCTCAGCATGGGAGGAACAAGTCACGTGAACGGTAATCATTTCTTTAGAGCCAAGGAAAAGGTCATTTGAGGAATTGAATGATGAATTTATGGCCAAGAGGCCTGATAAACATTGTCTTCTTGTCCAAGTTTTGCAGATTAGTGCAAATTAGCAGTCCCACAGTTCTTGCAACTGACAGTGCTTCTCTTTCTACTACTGTTTCAGGAGTGGAGCAGACGGGAGCTATTTGCAGAGCAAAGAGGAGTAAATGTGTATATTTGCCAGCTGACTCTGGTGATTCTTTGGAGTATGAAGCAGCTCCTTCAGGCCATATTGAGATATCAGCTTCCCCTGTTGGCACTCGTCTTCATGCTGAGTCCTTGATTGAGGACAACACTTCTGGGTTTACAGATGAGGAGTCCGATTCTTCTGAAACTCATTCCTCTGACTCTGGATCTGATTCCTCCGAGACTGAACCGGATATGGATGAAGAGATGCCTTTACTTTCAGGTTACGCTTTTAGTGTTTCATATTTTGTTAATTTAATGGTTGGTCAAGTTGCCAGATTTTGCTGTAATGCATTCTTAATGCTCTTATGTTGGAAAGATTATGCCCCTATCTTACAATATATTGCCTAGCCAAAAGAATAACTTATAGTATATCTTCTACATGACGTTCTTTGTGTCTTTCTTTTTGCAGTTGCCTCCTTATTTGTTATGCTTATCATATATATCTTACTGCCACTGAAATGTAATATATTTTGAAAATCTGGCAACATATCTTATTCTGCTATATGCCACCGTTGCTTAACTATCTAAGTTTTTTTACCTGTCTGATGATGGCAATCCTTTATTTTTCTTAGTTTTGTACTGTTGCTTCCCTCATTTTCTTATGGTCTTTAATATATTAGTATGTGTATTATCAGTTGGTAGAGTTTACTGCTAGTTAAATGTTTTAGGGAATCTTGTCCAGTATTGTATCATTCTGCCATATGGCACTGTTGCATCATCCTTTGATTATATGACTTGGGATTCCTTTGGTTTTGGGTTGAATATATACTGTTTCTCTTGTCTCTCAATAGATTTTTGGCTGATGTTATGTGCATTATGATGAACGAAAACTGCATCCCAAGTGTTTGTATTGAGTATTGACACCTTTTAATATAAAATGAACCAGAATACATCATCAAGGTTATTGTAACTGTAATAAAAGAAACTAAAAATTTCTTCTAACATATTGAATGATGAAACTTCTCCAAATGTCTTTAGGTGGAAGGAAATGTGAGGGTCTCCTTAATCTTTTTACACAAAAGATATTCAGTTGAGCTCATACTAATTGTGCACAACACATTGGCCAAATGATAACCAAAATTGTTCTTTTTCACCACTATTGGAAGTCAAGTTAGAGCACTCTCATCCCTTCATTAGGAGATGGTGGTTCTCATTGCACAACCATCATAGGCTGTCACTATGCAAAGGGCCGTGTGTATATTCATTTTTCACCTTCTGAATTATTCTCACAATAATTGGTACACCTGGTTTTAGTGATTGATCCTTGTTACGACTCATGTGATGTATGCCTGACTTATTGATCTTCCTGGAAAGATCCACACTCGAAGTATCTACAATCTCATGTTTCTCTCGTCTTAATACCTAGCTTGTGATTTGGAGAACATTCTTTTGGAGTATTTGTGCTTAGAACCATGTTCAATTTCTTTATCTGAACATAAATGAAGTCTATTCATCTTCAAAACGGAAAAATGTACCTTATGTTTTCTTGTCCATATTAGTCGCTATGTACTTTTTACTGATTTGCTGTTATAACTCGTGGAGTTCTCTCATTTTATGTCATTGAGTGTTTTGTGAGCTCTGGTCTCAAGTGCTCATAATGGCTTTGCCCATTCTTATTCATCAATATCTGAATTTTGTCTTTTTATGTATCTACAGATCCAGAAGTAGGAAGATATGAAGCACAAGAACAGAGAGGCTTGGTTGATGAGGAGCCAGATGAATCAACACATTCTGGTGACATACCTCACCTCTATACTCAGGACCCTTATTTTGCAAGTGAAGCGGTGTCCAAATGGCAGTTGAAAGGGAAAAGGAATACCCGCAGTCTTACAAAAAGATCAATGGATACAACTGATGGAAGAGGTTATTTTTATGGACCATATTCTGAAGAAAAGGTATGTGCTTTCAGCCAAAGGTTGTAGGAGTTCCAACTTCTGTAGAAGTATTGATTTTACTGATTCCTAATGGGGCTAATATGGGTAAAATGATTTTCAGGCTGAGATGAGTGGACCGGAAGATGGGTACCCCTTGCTATCAAGAGCTGCATCAAAAAGTCGAAACAGAGTTGGTCTGAATATGATTGATTGGGAGGATGAGACCTGGGAGGATAGGTCTGCCTGGGATGAATGCTGGGACATCAAAAGAGAGCGATTTGACCAGGTATATGATGGCCATTACAATCATCGCAGGAGGCCAAGATACTTGATAGATGTGGACTTGAAGGTCCAGGCAAGTTACCAGAAAGAGCCTGTCCCTATTGTTTCTCTGATGAGTAAGTTAAACGGGAAGGCAATCATAGGGCACCCCATCCAAGTTGAAGCCTTAGAAGATGGTTCATCCAACACGCTTCTTTCAACAATTGATGATTCTGGCGATGAATTAATTGACAATGAGGGGGGTACAACTCTTCCACACGCATGGAGGACTGCAAGGAGGACAGCAAACGTTCGAGTCCCGCGTCCTCATTTATTTTCTACGTTGGATGGTGATGAGGCTGCTGATGACCTTCCCTTTTTGGATGAAGGTAGACCACCATTTAAGAAATTAAATATGGGGAGTTCCAGTCACAAGGCAAGCCAGGTCAAGAGGAACCCTCCTCACAACTCCCGGCTTCCCACTGATAGAAAGTTCTCGAAAAAGGTGTCTAAGAAAGTAAGCTTATCGTCTAGCCTGAAAACAAAGACGAGGACCTTATCTTCTTTAGCCATTGAACAGAATTTTGGTAACAAGGCAATGATACAACATGATAGCAGCAGTTTCCAAAGGGATAGGTTGATGAAACCAGAGTCTTCTGGGTCTGGGCCCACAACTGTAGCTTGCATACCAGTGAAATTAGCATTCAGTAGGTTACTTGAGAAGATCAATAGGCCGCCATCAAAAGCAGCAGCAGCAGCAGCAGCAGCTAGTAATGCGGTTTTATTGAACGGGGATGTGGAGAGAAGTTCATGATAGATTACTTGTACATTGTTATATAAGTACAATAGCTCAGGATTTATTGCTAATCTCTTGTTTACGGACAAGCAATACTCCCTATAAGTCAGCATGTTTCTGCTGTCTTTTTGAATAATCAGATGAAGCAGGTAAATGAGGAAGCAGCCATGTACAGCAAAGAGAGAGAAGGTTGTCAACTGCATATTTGCTGGAAATGGATTTCTGAAGGAACAAGGCTCATGTTAGGCAGGAATTGTAGTAAGGTATAGATAGAATTCATAGGGGAATGTACATTTATTTCCATACAAGGAAGGCTATGTATCTTGGTCCGCTTTTCTCAATTAATTTAATAAATTATAGAAAAATCTGGAATCTTTTGTTTGTAAATGTAGTTATCAAATTATCAGATCCAGGACTGTGAGTGTGCATGAGGTTTATATTAGTTATGTGTTTTAGATATTTGAATTCCTTGGTGTACTCTCTGTAAGGCAGTGGCAACTGGCGAGCAATACAAGGGGTTTCATTGTATGCTTGTACATATTTAACCTCTTTCACATTCACCTCTTTCTCCCTTTTACTACTCTCGTGAGCATTTTTACATGATTTGAGACTTGAAACTTGAAAATAGTAGGTAAAAAATTGAAGATAGGGAGGTAAATTAAATTGGATAAATATAGAGTGCAAAATTAGGAGAGTAAATTGGGTAAAGTAAATGCTAGAGACTAGAGAGGTAAAAAGACAAAAACGTTTGAGTAGGTAATGCACCAAAACATAGAGAGAGGTGAGTAATTAGTAATTACACGAAAACATACCTCTGTTTTACTTACCAAATTGGGCCGGCCCAACCTACACAAGGATTTATGCTGCATCGGCGGCTTATAAAAGTCACGAGACTCGCAACCATAGGGAGAAAAATCGAACGTTGCTACCAAATCCCAACCGTTCGTTTTAGAAAAAGAGAGTCGCGTCTCATTCACACTCTCACAGGTAGAGACCGACACGGACGCAGAAAGCTTAAAGCTTTCAGAGTTGATCGGAGAAGAGAACCAGCTGAGCTGAACTGAACTGGTGAGTTCGAATGAAATTTTGTTTCCGATTTGTCCGTATTAATAAGTAAAAAGGTTAAATTTTGGTTCTTGAAAAGTCAATACTGGTGGGGAAAACGATTGACATAGAGAAGAACAAAGCTTTTCAAGCATTGGAATTCACTATAATTTTTGTAGTATATCATGGACAAATTCTCTCATTGGCTGAGTTATGTTTCTTTCCAGAAATTTTTTTTTTGGCTGGATTGATTAACTCAAGAACACATTATAAATTGTGGCAGGATATAATCGATAATAATAGATGATTTGGAGAAGCAATTGGCGTTGCCTCACCAGGTTTTACAAAGCTGCGGCAGCAGATTCCAAATGTGGCTCTTCCTTGAGGTCAAGACTAGCTTTGTCTCGGCAATTTGGAGACAAGGCTGCCACTGAACCTGACTTGAATAGGGACTTTCTTGTCCGGCTATGGATGGCAGATAGGGAAATGGAACGTTTTCAAAGAAAAACTAGAGGGAAGGCTGTTAAGCAACCACCTGTGAGCCAATCCATCTCGGAATATCTGAAGCCGGAATCTCCAGAAGAGGTCCATGTTTTACCACTCCTGGAAATTCAGATTTCTATTATACCTCTGTTCTTCATATCTTTTCGAGTTTCTAATATCCGAATTATTCCTCCTTATGCCTAGTTTCAGTAACATGGAAATTTCTTACTTGTGCATTGTGTTTTTCAGGCCCAGGTGATGCCTCTTCTTGCTAGGTCAAACATGCTCATTACTAGGGATATAGAGTGGGCAAATCTTGTAATCGGCTTTGAGCAGGTGATTCTTTTTCCTTCCAAATGATTCATCCGAGTAAACAGGTTTTAAAATGTTGAGTGAATGTGTGTATCTACACTATATGATAGCCCTCTAGGAATATCAATTTCCCTTAAAGCATTTTCGGCATTTTCTCTTTCAATTTATTTCAATTAATTGTCTTGGCCTCCAGTGGTACATTTGTTACTAATATTACTTGACATAATTCCAGGAAAATCGGTATGCCATAGTAGATGTATGCTATCCACAGTCGGTGAGTAATCATTCTGATGTATTTCATCCTATTGAGGTTTCTGTACAAGAAAGTTTAGGTTATGAACCAATGACTCAACCTGTTTGTTATTAATGTTTTTTTTGTAGCCCGTAGGTTTCATTCGTGAAGAGAGCCATGTTATCACTAGACAGGTACTTTCTGATCTATTTTTTTTTTTTCCATTTTGTTAATAATTTTTCCTGTACATGAGCATTATTGAGTTACTAAATCTCACTTGTTAAAGTTGACATGCTGGGCCAATTTGTAGAATCACCTCCTTTTAACAGCTGCTGTGCTTAATGCTATCTCATGGAGGTTTCTTATGATGATGCTTATTTTTTCGTTTTGCAGTTACTTCGCCAGCGGCGTCCTTTTGTTTCTCGTGTAACTGATGCCATGGGTAATGAGTTCTTTAGGGTGAGAATATATGACGTTTTCTTTCCTATTATATTTTTCTAACATTTAAGAATTCAGAAGATGCTTCCAGGTTTAGATAGATTGATATTTCGGGCTGATCCCACAATTTACCTTATGTAGGTTCGCAGGCCTTTTTGGTGGATAAACAGCTCAATATACGCAGAGATCAATGGTAAGGTATGAGAATTTGACATATTATCTGTTTGTGGTCGCCACAGTATTAGAGGTTGTTGAGCATGCAAAATAGCATTCTGATTGTTGTTGGTGTTGGATATTTGTTACTCTCTAGGAAGTTGGTGTGGTTCACAGACGATGGCATTTGTGGAGAAGGATATATGATTTGTACCTAGGGTAGTTTCCAATTGCTTTATTTCCCCTGTAGTTATTTATATAGAATGAGTTACTACTCTATACAAATTGGTTATTAATTATCCTCAAACGGCATTGTTGATGAATCTTTGGTTTATTCTTCATGTTCTGTCTGTTGCTTTCCCTCTGTTGCATCTAACCCTAACATCAAATGATGGTTTGTAGGAATAAACAATTTGCAATTGTTGAAAATCCTGGATTCTGGAACTGGACTTTTACTTTGAAGGACATCGATGGGGGAGTTTTGGCTCAGATAGATCGTGATTGGAGGGGTTTTGGCTTTGAGGTTGTTTCATTGTCTAAATCTAGATAGTTGCAGTCTGGTGCCTTTTTCTTTATCCCCCCTCCTTTCTCTGTATACATTCAAAAAATTTGTTCCGTGGCAAAAAAGACAAAAAAGTGACTTTTTGGAATTATACTTGATTGCATATTATACTATTACGGTCAAAGGATTGTGTTCATTAAGACTTAAAAACGAGGTACTATTTTTCTGTCATGGTATACATTACCATCTTGTGAAGAAAGTGATCATGTTTTGGAACTTGGAAGGTACATTTGGGGGTACCTAGATCTCTTGTTTTTAGCATTGCATGGTAAATTTGATCTTTTATGATTCACATTCTGGTTCGTCTGTCCACAGCTTGTTCTGCAAACATACCAACTAATGCTTCATTAACTTTCATATCATGCAGCTTTTTACTGATGCGGGGCAATATGTGATCCGGTTTGGGAGCTCAGATCCCTTCTCCAAGAAAGGCCTTGCTAGCGAGGTAGAGTACCCAATCGCTAAATTAAATGATCTCAGTTTATTTATTCCACTTAATCTTCTTGCTACACTTTGATGGTAGATTGAAGAATTGGAAGTTGTTCGCCCATTGACTCTGTCAGAGAGAGCTGTAACTCTTGCTCTTGCTATATCGTTGGATAATGACTATTTTTCAAGACATGGTGGATGGTAAGCTAATGACTATTTCTTAAGACGCGTTCAATGTTAATTGGATGTTCTGAATTTGGTATGTGCTTTTCGATGTCCTTACTCCATACCAGAAAAAGTAACTGCTTGTGCTTTACGAATTTTTAATCAATTCCAGTTTGTAATCTTACGCAGTCCAACTTCCCATTCGTAGTTGTGTTGGAAATTAATCTTTTAAGAGACTATTTGAGTACTTAAACTAATACTTTTGCATGATGTGTTCTTTGTTTTTCCCAGGGGAATACCTTACTTTGACGTAGGTGAGTAGGTTTTGCTGGCTGTGTGCAGACGAAAATCCAAGTGGTTATGTTTTCATTCGTATTATGTGAGGGTTCAGACTTCAGAGACGTGCATTTTGTTGGTGTTCAGAGACATGCCCAAAACATGAAAACGGAGAGTTTTTAATTACCGATGTAACCCTTGACTAGCAACTTAAGGAATTTAAATTTACACATAATTATTGTCTTCTGGGATGTGCATATCAAATTATCAGCTAATCACTTGGCAAATTGCAACAATGCCATTTCAAATAAAAGAAATATACTTTTACAAACCAGCACATTTCCAAGTAGTCGAATGCTTTGTTTTGGCCTTGCTTGACTCAGAAAATTATGTTGCACTTGCAACAAAGGACAATATTTTCTAAACATGCGTGCAAAATTTGAATACGATAACGATGTTGGACGAGAAAAAGAAGACAAATGTTGGTTGGTATCTAAAACGTGAAAAGAAGAGGGAGGACGACAATGGAGTACATTTCATTGGCTTAATTAATCTACTAATCTGCAAACCAAACGCGTCATTAACACGTCAACCTTCCTATGTCTCTTATGTCTTTACAGCCTAGTTTAGATTCATTTGATTGGTGAGACAGATATGGCTTCAGCTCTTGAACAAGGTATTGCATTGAATTCTTTTTTCTTGGGCTTTTTTTTACTTCGATGATCCAAGTGATGATACAAGAGGAGAACTGAATTCACATCTGTTTTTACAGCTTAGTTTAGATTCATTTGATTGGTGAGACAGATATGGCTTCAGCTCTTGAACAAGGTATTGCATTGAATTCTTTTTTCTTGGGTTTTTTTTTACTTCGATGATACAAGAGGAGAACTGAATTCACATATGTTTTCAAATGGAATTGAATTTTTCTTACAAGTAGATGCCTCTGAAATTGATATTGTTTTTACCTTTTCTTTTGTTTCTAACAGGGACGGTGATTGTGATTATGGGTGTCAGTGGTGCTGGGAAATCGTAAGCCTTCAACTCAGCATTTGTTTATATAATATATATGTTTATATACAGTAAATCACACAATTAAGCCTCCTCTATATTACTCTGGTTCAATTTTATGACAAGGACCAATTCTTGGAAGCTGCTTTTTAATTCTTTGTTTACTATCATCAAAAATATTTGTCCATGAAACCTTTGTCTTAAACTTGCTACTTGCCTCTTCTGTAATTTTGATTCAACTTTATGGTTTGTGCCATACTGTTCATGTGATCCAGCTTACTGTAATAAAATTACTTGCACATTGTAGCTTCTAAAAATTCTGTTCCATTCCTTGCCAAAAAAAAAAAAAAAAAAAAAAAAATTCTGTTCCATTTCCAATCACTATTGATAGATCACAATGACCCTCGAAACAAATCATAGATATCCCTGAAGATTTGCAGACCCATGTTCTCACATGCTTTGTGCAATGCTTTTAAGGGATCGTCTATGTTTATACATCATGGCATCACTTATTTCTTTGCTCAATATTTAGTGATTTGATGGTGATATAAGAGAAGTTCCAGTTCACTCATTTTATCTGTAGCAAATGGATGTGCACATTGTTCTTTGCAAAATTGTCTATTTGATCTTCCAATGTTATTGTTTCTGCTTCTCATGCGAGTTTGAATATTTTGTTCAACAGCACAATAGGTGAGATGCTGGCAAAAGAGACAAACTGTAGCTTTATTGATGCTGATGATTTCCACCCACAATCGAACAAAGGTATATAGCAGCTAGGTAGCTTTGTAATTGATGTTGGGGATTTTCTGGTCTCTATTCAAAACTGTTATCTTCCTGAAATGTTATCTTGTATTTCAAAACAGAAAAGATGAGTAAAGGGATCCCTCTTTCAGAGGAAGATCGAATTCCCTGGCTTGAAACACTTGGCAATGCCTTAAGAGAGAACTTGGTCTATGGAAGAACTGTAATTCTTGGTTGCTCAGCTCTGCAGAAGCTATACCGTGAGATTTTAAGATCTGCAGACCCTAATTATGAAGCCAGAAGTTATGCCAGTTTGGTGAAGTTCATCTTGTTGGATGCTCAGGCAGACGTGCTGGCTGCTCGATTAGAGAAGAGAGTCGCAGAAGGAAAGCATTTCATGCCACCTGAGCTTTTGCAGTCTCAGTTAGACTCGCTTCAGATTGATGATTCTGAAGGGATAATTAAAGTTGATGCTAATCTAATTCCTAAAGACATAGTCAACACCATCCAAAAATTGTTCTTTGGTTCAAGAGTTGGCCAAAAATGTAACCAACCTCTTTGAGAATTCCATTAGGCCTGTTTAATAGCAGCCTAGCAGGTAAGTGTAGATTTCCCATTACTGTTCTAAAGAATTTAACCTCAAACATTTATGTCTTCTGAACACTCTTTGGTGGAAGTAGAGGTTGATCATTTTGAACTATATCACTTCTTCTGTTTAATATTATTCTGTTGCTAATGTGTGGTGTCTCCGGCCTCCCAGTTCACAGAAATCAATTTGCTTGAATGAACATGCCTGAATCCTTATAACGAAAGAAAATTCACAGCAAAAGTAATCAAGCAAGGACAGAAAAGAAAACACACAAAATTTACGTGGTTCGGCAATCTTTGCCTACATCCACGGGAGGAGATTGGAATCCACTATCAACCAAATAATTACAAGTACTTCCTGATAATCTATAAAGGGGGAGGGAATAGGGGGAATTGTACAAATAATTAGGCTGAGACTGTCTTGGGCTGTATACTGTTTCAGAGGTAATATGGAAGCTAGGGGGAATTGTACTAAGAATGAGGACTGAGACTGTCTTGGGTGGGTTGTACTGTACAAAGAATGAGGACAGACTCCCTTGGGTTGTGCTGTACTGTTTCAAAGGAATACAGACTCTCTTGGGTTGTGCTGTACTCACGTTATTTACTTGATCATCAGATATGATTCTACTGAGCAAAGAGAAAGGCTCCATCTCACGTTCTTGATCAGCGGATACGGTTCAGATGAGCAAAAGGCTCAGAATGAGCTTTAGGAGCTGGTTTAGCCACCTCAGGAACACCAAAAACATTCCAGAATCTAAGTGTTTCATCACCAGCCGCCGATGCCACAGTGCAACCATCAGGACTCTGAGCCATATAAAGAACCCTGGAAGTATGACCACTGAGTTCTGCCATTTTAACCATGGATGGGTACTTCCAAAGAGTTAGCTGGTTCTGTGTAAACCCGTGTGAGCTAAGCAACTCTCTTTCATTCTTGTTCCACAGCAGAGAGCAAACCTGAGACCCGGTGTCTACTGAGTTCAAGCAAGCGCCTGTGTGAGTGTTCCAGAACTTTATGCACCGATCACCCCCACCTCCACCGGAAGCAAGCAAATTGCTCTGGAAAGGACACCAAGCAAGGGCTTTTACGGCTGCTGTATGATCCTCAAGCCTGTGAAGCCACTGTGTTGTTGTCTGTGAAGATGCAACTGATCTGTCCCATATATGCAGTAGGTTGTCATTTCCTCCACTTGCCAATTGCTGCCCTGAGGCTGACCATTTCAGCCCACAAACCTCTTGCTCATGCCCTCTGTATGTCTCAACGATGTGAGATCTAACTCTCACATCATTATTGACAATACAGCCGTCCATTCCTCCAGTAGTAAGAATGTTGTTGTTCCATGCCAATGAGCCTACTCGCGAACTGTGGCAACCTCTCAAAGTCCTCAGCTGAAGAAACAAAACAACATCAACATTAGCAAATTTATTTGGGCATAAACCAAAAAAGGAGGAATATGAAAAGTAGTACAAGGGATAAAGAAGACTACAAACCTGCTTATTAGCAGTTGAGTCCCAAAGTTGTACTTCGGAATTGTTCAGACCAATGGCAATGTGGCGTCCATCAGGAGCCCAACTGACACTGGTGACAGGTCCAGTTTCATCATCAAAAGTTTCCAATTCCGAAGTAGAGCCAGTGCTAGCATCCCACAAGTAAACTGTGTTCCCAAGAGCAATCGCAAGTACATTGGCGCTTCCCCAATCCAACAGATTGAGGTAGTAATCATCGACAAGGTCAGGAGCATCCAATGTCCTCTCTGAAGTCTGCACATATAAAACAAATCAAAATTATAGCTAGAACTTTGAACACAACAAACATTGTCTGACAAACCAGGTAAAGCAACATTGATCCACAAGACTATGCTTAAAAATACGCACTTGAGGAATGTGTCTCCTGGGCTTTGCTGGTTTATCCTGGGTTTGGGAAGAGAAGAAATCTTTCGGGTACAGATCCACTGGGGCAGGAGGCTTGTTCTTGAAAGCAAGAATTCGAGTCCGGTTCATGTTCAAAGCCTCTGCCAATTTCCTCTGATATGCATCTCTGGATGGGGAACTGATAGCTGGGTTTTCCTTACCTTTCCTGCTTTCAGTTAGCATAGATTGCGCATAACCCATATCCATTGCTGATCTGTTTGGTATGAATCTGTCCAGCTGGTAGTCACAAAAAGAAAAGGTTACATTAGAACATCAAATTAAAGAATCAAACCCATTTTCTATGATCCAATCAAAACCCAAACAGATGAAATCAAGAATCCCATCAATAACTCAAATCCCAATTCAAAGGAAAACTTAACCTAGATAACAAATAAAATTACATTTCAGATTCAATTTAACATCAGATCCAACAAATTCAGAGATACCAATATAGATGAATCTCAAAACCCATCGATTATTGAAATCCCTAAACCCTGTATCTGAATCCAAAGTGAAACAGAATCCACATTTTAAAATTCAATTTAACATCAGATTCAACAAATTCAAAGATTGGTATATAAAGAATCAAACCCATTTTCTATGATCCAATCAAAACCCAAACAGATGAAATCAAGAATCCCATCAATAACTCAAATCCCAATTCAAAGGAAAACTTAACCTAGATAACAAATAAAATTACATTTCAGATTCAATTTAACATCAGATCCAACAAATTCAGAGATACCAATATAGATGAATCTCAAAACCCATCGATTATTGAAATCCCTAAACCCTGTATCTGAATCCAAAGTGAAACAGAATCCACATTTTAAAATTCAATTTAACATCAGATTCAACAAATTCAAAGATTGGTATATAAAGAATCAAACCCATTTTCTATGATCCAATCAAAACCCAAACAGATGAAATCAAGAATCCCATCAATAACTCAAATCCCAATTCAAAGGAAAACTTAACCTAGATAACAAATAAAATTACATTTCAGATTCAATTTAACATCAGATCCAACAAATTCAGAGATACCAATATAGATGAATCTCAAAACCCATCGATTATTGAAATCCCTAAACCCTGTATCTGAATCCAAAGTGAAACAGAATCCACATTTTAAAATTCAATTTAACATCAGATTCAACAAATTCAAAGATACCAATATAGATGAATCTCAAAACCCATCGATTATTGAAATCCCTAAACCCTGTATCTGAATCCAAAGTGAAACAGAATCCACATTTTAAAATTCAATTTAACATCAGATTCAACAAATTCAAAGGTCCCAATGTAGATGAATCCCTAAAAACCCATCGATTATCAAAATCCCAATTCAAATTAAAACAGAACCCTAATTTCAGCAATCAAATAGATGGAATCCCTAAAGGCATTTACTTTAGTAATAACCGATTCCAACGAAAGCTTACATTTTCCCGAGAACTCTTTCTCTGAATAAACTGTTCTTGCAGAGGGCCTCTAGAGTGTGACTTGTAGTTGGATGAAGAATTTATTGATCCTGCATCCATTAGTATAATGCCCACAAAAGAAATAGATATGGATATATATGAACAATAAAGAACAATAAACACAGCGAGAAAAAATTGATGAAATCCTGCAAAAGAGAGTTAGAATCAAGAAACCCCAAACAGATTATATATCAATAGGCAAAATTGAAATATGAAGGCTGCGTGCGTATTAGTTTCTAAGCGTTGAGAGAGATAGAGAGAGCTTTTGTGAGATTATAGGGTTGAATGGGTGGGTTTATATAATGATGGAGGCGATGTGAATCATGTGTTAGGGTTTGTCTTCTGCAAATTATACGGTTGTTATTTGATAGAGGAATATTTCGGATTTTGGAAAACCAGCAACGGCTACATTTTGGAACGAGCCGTTGTAAAATTGTGAGACAAAAGTATCCCCCCCACATGGATACCACCAGCTGCGACAGATAATCAATCCAGGGATACTCTAGTAAATGCCACTTTCCTCGGTCATATACAGCGCACCGTAAAGTTTTTTTTTCTCTTTTTATATCTGTCATTTTGATCTGCAATTAGGTAAGCTATTAAAGTTGCCAGTCCAAATTAAATTCTTCCCATCTAAGAAAAAATATTTAATTTCAATTTCCTTCTAAAACAAATAATAATTTCCTAAATATTAGATTGAGACTAAAACGGAAAACAAAAATACGAGATATTAATGGTATTTGTATTTCGTTTACTGTAATTTTTGGAACAAGTATGGGTGCTAAATATGCTATTCTACAAGTTTTCTGAAATTCTTAACAAAATATTTAGATAATCAAAGATTTCTGAATATATGGTCCCTAAAGCATTTTCCATATATGTGGGTGCTAAATATGCTATTCTACAAGTTTTCTGAAATTCTTAACAAAATATTTAGATAATCAAAGATTTCTGAATATATGGTCCCTAAAGCATTTTCCATATATGGTCCATCCAGCTTGGCTTGAATTCAAGCACATTGTTGTGTTCATGGACATGTGGTATACACAAAATTCAAAATAGAAGGAACTCCACCAGCAAAACCAAGACACTAACAGAGCAGCCTTTGAACATTTCCTAGAATGCGAATGCCAACCATAACATCTTCAACGATTATATTCATAGAACAGGAATAGCTGATCCAAGTTATATCCATGAATCATGTGAACTGCCGTCTCATATACGTGTCTTCGTGGACAAAAACAGGATCTTGAGCATTATTCTGTGGTGGAAACTGGGGTTGCCCCATAGCTATTGCCGGCCCCTGAACAGAATTGCCGCATGGATTGTTGTTGCTGTTCTTTGCTGAATTTAAGGTGAGATAGTAGAAAATTCCTAGGGTCACACTTGCAAGGGATAAGACGGCGCCTCCAGCAAACACTCCAGGCTTCACAACATAACAGTAGTAGTTGCCAAAATACATGCTTTCTACACCATGTCGATCATTGAGTGCAGAACCAGTGAGCAGCAGAAGAAATGCTATGACAAACGAGAACCTAATACACAAATTGCAAAACCAAGTGAAAAGGTACAGCAGCAGCAACAATAAGAAACTCGCAAAATAACAAAGGATAACACCAAAAGTATCAAGGGTAAGAAGTGTGTATCACAATTCACAAACTTGTAAGTTAGTTATTACCAGGAAACAACAAAGCAGATAAGCGCTATCGTCCAGTTAGAATTGGAACGTTGTGGGCTCCTCTTGCAACAAATACACCCTGTTGAAACATTAATAATGATTTGAGCTACCATAAGAGCCACTGCAGCAGTAAAACCGAGACCAAGAGCTGCAGACCGAGGATATTCACATTGAGTAGGAGAGACAAACTGAACCTGAGAACCCTGTAGAAATATAACAGAAAGTAAAAGACCAAATTTCAGTATCCCTTCCATCATACAAATGGAGACTATTGTTACCAAACAAAAATCAGAAACACTGGTTTAAGCTTTATACTGTACTATCTATCCATACTGAAAACTGATCATTTGTGAGCATATCTAAACAAATTGAGGTCCGCCAACGATATGTGCCAAATGGGAAGGGAAGCCATTTCAGATTCTCGCACATAATTAAACAGCTCTTGCAACATTTATGATAAGGTTAACCCAAGTTATCATCACTGTGTTCAACAAAACAAAGATTACTATGACAGGATAGAATCTACAAGATGACTATTTTGCCACAATATTCTTAATCAAAGTTTGTATAACACCCAGGCTTACGCTTTGAACAGCGTTCTAATTTAGTGAAAATTAGGCCAATTTTTATGGCAAACTATGCAAGTAACTTTCCTCACTCTCATCAACAAGTTCAAGCATCGAAATCAAGAAATATTTGGAAATTAATGTAAGCAGTCGCATTCAAGGCAAACACCAAATATCTTAACATTTCAAGTTTTTTTTCTTATTAAGCTAACAAAATAATTTCCTATAAAGCTAGCTATACTTGATAGAAACATGAAAAAAAGTCTCAGCTTTCCAATCGGGAACTTCATAGCAAACTCAGAAGAATAAAAAAATCAATGCAACAAAATAAGAATCCAAATTTACTCTGAAGCATCAGACTTGGAAATTTTCACCTCAAACGGCTAAACCCATTTCCTAATACAACTCCCTGGCTTAACTTTTCAGCACAGTACAAGGATTTACAAAAATAAAAGATAACGTAAACACGAAATTCCTCTTCCAATTTCCTCAGTTTTCCGAGCAATCAAACAGAGGGTTAGTGTAAAAACAGTAAAGAAACAAGCTTTAAACCAACCCATATGAGAAAAGGCCAGAAAGATCTAAGAAAACTAAACCCAGTTACTAATTTACCTTGATTCTTGTTGCCTCAGCACCAAAGCCTGTCGCAGCTGATAATAGCCCCAACAGTCCCACTACGCAACAAACCAGAAGCTCCTTTCTCTCCATCTCAAGCTCTTTACTCACACTCACTCTGTTTTGGGCGTAAGTTTTGGTTATTTGTCTGAACTCTGAAGAGGAGAGAAAAAAGAAGCGAAAACTTGGTGAAGTACTGTAGTGAGTTGCGTGAATGATGATATCGAACACGTCGTCAAGCCCAAAAAAGATGAGGAGGAGGAGCCCAGTTATTTTCTTTCGGTCTGAACACAGTACACACATAGTACAAAGCGCCAAAAAGAAAAAGAAAAGAGCTTCTCTTTTGTGAGAAAAAGAAACTAAATTAAGGGGTAAAAGTAAAACTATAGGTTTCTTCGATTACAAGGCTTTCTCTTTCTTGAGAATTCAATTCATGTGTATGGGCAAAAAATCTTATAAAAAATGCCATGAAATTGTTTATGGCTTGTATTTTAGCATTATAATGTCACATCTGCATTCTAAAAGCAAGAGATTTCTATATTCCCTATTACTCTATCTATGCTTTAGAATAAGATAGGTTACATTTTCTTGTTTACACGACTTTGATATAGCCACCTCATATAGTCATATTTGAGATGAAGAAGATCAATGTGACGATGTGAATAAATTTTATGTTTATTATGTATAAAACGGGAAATTCTATTATATCTCAAACAATAAGTGTTCGGACACGTGACAAATTTCAGCCCTTGGATTAAGTTCTCTATACCATCCACCCCCACTGCAAATGCATCCTCTGCCCCCTACCCCCGAGCATTGTAGGTGCACCCGTATAAAACTATAAATATAGTCTTTTTGTCTTGTCAAAGCTATAAATATATAGTCTGACCGTCCAGTTTGTATGAGCTGCTAAATGAACTCCACGTGGAGAAACTGCTTTGGACTTCAAAAAGAAAGAAAAAATAATGGAGCCTTACCAAGAACCAACCCCATAAGTTTCTGTTTTGCTGATACCCAAGTTCTATGTGATTCATATTTATACAAAACCAGTGATTCTTCCCCTGGAACTGAAATCATGAGTCATAACCAGCAATGTCATATGAATCTTCATTACTTATAAATTAACCAAAATACAACATAAGATGTTGATAGGGTAACTACAATTTTAGGCATCAACATAAGAGACACCACTGAACAAGCCCCTACTCTCCCAACAAGTTACCAAAAAGAAGGCAGCAGGTTTCTTTAGGAACTGCAAGCTTCCACCATTGAACTGCTAGCTTCACTTGGCATAATCACTCTCACGAAATATTGAAGCTTTGAGCACAACACCCTTACTCTTGATCAGCTCGAACACGCAAATATCTCCTACCTTCAAATCATTATCCTTGGAAAATGCATTCCATCCGGTGGTCATCCTCTTAGTTTGGCATCGAAGCTGCCGTTTACTGCAGCGCACACGCCATTTCTTGAGACCCGAGGCCTTAAGGTTGATGAATTCAGTGCATCCAAGCATATGATTCTTCACAAACTCAGCAGGCACATTCTAAACAAGCAGAAAAAAAATAATTCAAGATCATATTGTGTTTGTGTGTGTGTCTTAAAACACGAGGAAAAACTTCAAGGGGAGCACATTGTACCACAATCGAGTTGTGCATGTTGTGAGGCTGCAAGATAACCATGAAAGCAGGATTCTCAATCTTCAAAGCTCGGGCAGCCTTCATCGCCCTCTTGGTCTCTCTGGACAGTAGCTCCTCTTTACTGTTCTGAGAGCAATACAGAGTTCCACTATCTGCATTTTCTTTCACAGACACCTCATGTGAGCGCGGCGCTCCATTTTCAAACAAACCCACATTGTCTGGTTTTACATCTTCATGGGCATTCTCAACACTAGTATTTTTCTTTTTCTGATGGACCATGGCTGCATATTCAGCAGCGCGAAATACCGAAACTTTTAGCACAACCTCCTTCCTTTTGATCAGCTCAAACAGACAGACATCTCCTTCCTTCAAATTATTGTCTCTGAAAAATTCATTACATCCCCTGCCTATTCTAAACGTTGAATTTCTTGCTAATAAGCATCGGATATCCCACTGATTTCCATCAGAATCCTCAAACTTGATGATTTCTGAACACCCTATCATATATTTTCTTGAAAAGGCACTTGGAACATACTGCACAAGTGAAGCAGATTGAATAAAAGCAACGTACATATATATCTCAGTGAAACGTACTCAAAATTTTCAAAATGTATGACTCACCATATAGTACTTATCAAGATTACATGACTGCAAGATAACTGCGAAAAAAGGATTTTCCAGCTTGAACATTCTGGTAGCATGGATCACCTTATGACTTTCTTCGGGAATCTTAAGTTTGCTATTAGGATAAGTGTAAGCAGATGTGTTCCTAACAAATATGTCCTTCTTTCTATTTTTGTTTAACTTGGCTCGCTTCGATTTCTTCGCATTAGCAACGCTTTTCCTTTTCCTCTTAACATGTTGATCCACACATTTGCCTTTGCCTTTCTGCCCTTTCACAGAAGCATGACGAGAAGGGAGAGTTCCACAAACGTCATCTTCCACATCCTCTCCATGTTTGATACTTTGAGCAACACATGGGTAGTCAATCTCACAAGAACTGAAATCAAAAATGCGAACAAGGAATGTTGAGTTTCCTTTATAGCTGAAGACCAAGAACTGACCATGAGTTAGAGAGTGATGTTCTGCGAATTGCTGCCAACCGTCAACAAACCAAATCTTGTTGTGAGCTCTTTGCAAACCGACTTGCCATTCATCACCAGTCGGAACACTAAGTGTAGCAACATCAGACAGGTCATCCCCAAATTCTATTGCAGACTTTAGTGGGATATCCTGTAGGCACCAAAATGATCAGTTAAACTACGATAGAGTTAACCTAATAAAGAGTGATCATTTTTAAGTAGAGCATAATATGTATAATAATTACCAGTTTCTGATCGTTAATGGTGGAGGGAAGTATGACTTTGAAGAACTTCGCCAGAGAATCCGACAGCCGGCGTGAATTCACGGCAGGCTCCATTCTCCGCCGGTGAACCTTCGATGTGGGAACAGCCATTTTCAGTAGTCTTCAACCAATTAAAGTACGGAAAGGACTCAATGCACGGAACGTGCACTTGAACGTGCTCACGTGTCCGTTAGACTTTAACGGTCATGATCCATAATCTCTCTCTCTCTCTTTCTGAACATTCAGACAACCCAATAAGTCATCATCAATGGAAACCTCTCCGAGAAGAGAGACCAACCCAAACCCTCTTCCCTCCCCAAACAGCCACACCTCCAACAACAGCACAAGCAGAGCACCAACAACAATGGACTCCAAGCTCCACCAACAACCCAACGGCCTAACCCCCGAAACCCATGACCAGATCTGACTCCGCCAACCCGTACCCGACCACCTTCGTCCAGGCCGACACCTCCTCCTTCAAGCAAGAAGTCCAAACGCTGACCAGATCCTCGATTGAGAGATCATCGAGACCATCGGTCTCCTCTAACTGTGGACGTAACGTCCGTTATCTTAAAAGGACGGCTTTGATGAAATGAAAAAACTGGACCTCTATTTGAATGGCTGAGATTGTCCGTGCAAAAGCACGGTAAGCTTTCTGGTTGGGTTGATTTTGAAGTCTCTCGTGCTTCTTTAGTCGACAGAGCTCAGTGCATCACTGTGACTGAGCTCAGTGTGGCAACTCAAAAACTGAAATGAGTGAAGTTAGCTGCATTGTAACTCGTGCGAGTAAAGTTGAATTGACCACCTTCCTCGTTTCCAAGGCAAAGCCTATGTCAATCAGAACTAAAGCTTTCGGCTTTAAACATGGAAATAAATTTGGTCACCACCTAACAATTAGACTGAGCTACCATGCCACCATCATTTATGGTTGACATCTGTTACTGTACAAGTTAACTATGGTCAACTTCTCTTAAATAAACTAGACATTAGGGTTTTAGACTGTTTTTCTTATTAATTTCATGCTTGTCTCTTCTAAATGATTCTAAAACTCCATATCAACTCAAAGAGGAACAATAAGGTAACTGAATAACTGATGCAGTCATTTTACTTTAAAAAAATGCTCGTCTTTTTTTAACATTCTGGCTGGTACATTTGTGCAATCCCCTTCTTGGATTTAGCTTATTTCTAGTAATATTAATATAACGAACTCGTATCACAAGTCTAAAGCTCTAGAAAATAAGAACGTAGTTAAGTTTTTAATTTGAGTGCAAATGATATGACTAATGTTAAGTTATTGACACATAGAACGTCTTTGTTTCATTAACTTAATTTAATTGTCGCGAAAAAGAAAAAAAAAATGCTTCAAATGATAAAGAATTTGTGCTTGATCCACAAAGGAAAAAGATAGTAAAAACCTCGATTAACTTTAGAATAGATTGTTGCAATAATTGATACAAGATTGAGAGTATAATTGAGGGTAAGTTTGGCGCCAAAAAAAAAACGTAAACAAGAGGGCGGATCATTGAAGACCATATACAAGCAATGCTCCGACACCGGCAACACCGGCAACAAGGCCAAGGATGACTCCAATGGGAGGCAAACCACCACCAATAGCTTTCCCTGTGTTCACATCATATCTTGCAAACCTCTTCTTTGGTGCTACACATTGAGGGCATACGTACGAATCCGGCTGCGCGCAAATTCATTCATTCATTCATTAATGTAATTAAATTACGTAACTAATTACATGCAGTAGCTAGAAATTAGATCGAGATTGATTAGTTACCTGCTCATCAAAAGGCTTCTGCAATGTGTATATGAATCCACAGTCAAGGCATATGTGAGTAGCTCTAGCCTGAAAATCGATCATTGTACGTACATGGAACATTAATTAATTTCAGCTAGCTCCTAATTAAATTGAGCATGATCTTATAGTAGCTAGCTTAACTATATATATTTAAGGTGCTAATTAATTAATTAAATGCATGCATATGCTTGCCTTTTGAGTCTCAGTTAGTTTCCTTCCAAAGCGAGGAGGAGCTGGACGCTTTGGTAGCCGTTTAACATCTACATCAGCACCGCCTCTGCATGCATTAACGTACAGTCGATCAATTCACTGATCAAATTTTTTGAAAGGAGTAATAATTAATTATACTAATGAATTAATTAAGATAGCTATAGGTTACCTGCTAACGACAAAGTAAACGGAGTCAGGCTTGGCGTTGACGGCAGTTTTAGTAAAGCCGAGTTTATCTGCTGGCCATAATTCATCTCCAAAGAAGCTGCTAGTGTAGAGAACTTGGTCCCCTGCCTTGAGCCCTGCCTTTGCTGCATTCCCACCTCCTTCCACAGCCTAATTAATTATGATTCACACAATTAATCAATTAGGTCAATTTCCAATTAATTCAAGATATATAGATTGAAAAAAGATGAGTCCTAGCTAGCTAGTGTGTACTCACAGTGATGGTAACAACACCTCCGGTCTTTTGACCCAGAGTGAGGCCTAATGGCTTGTCAACCTCGGCCTCAATTGTCTTTGCAGCCCCAGCAGTTCTTGCTACTATGCTAAGTAGCCCACCTCTTCTTACACTACTAGGGGTATAATCAGCTATGAAGGATTCAGATACACCCCTTTTGGCTTCTCCAAGTGACAGCCCTTGGAAGCTAGTTTTCTACATAAAATTAATTAAACAGAGAGCAAACTAATTAAGCATAAAGGTTCCGTCTTTTCGATCTTTTTACTGAATTGGTAATTAATTAGCTAGAATATATATTTACCTGGCATTGTGTTTGTGCCAATGATTTTGGGGTGGTGATCTGTGGAGTTTTGATGGAGTACTGGTGCCTGTTGAAGGTGGCAGAGCAAGAAGAAGATGAAGAACCTGCAAGCACTGCCGGTGACATGTCGTTATGTAGCACTAAACAGAGTTAAGCAAGAAGAGAAGAGCAGAGCAGGCACTGGAAGTTGAAGTTGAAGCACACGATTCATTCAAGGACAAGATAAACTTTGGTTGACAATGCTAGAGCCACACGACCTCTTTAACGCCTAGCCACAAATTAATCATATCAACCCAACATTTTTCATCAAATTTATCATTCTTCATTCAATTTCGAGAGTGAGTAAAAGAAACTAGGCCTTCCAGAAGTTTCAAGGGGCTGGCCCAGAAGAGTTCAGTCCAGGCCTGCACCACCCTAAACTCATTTATTTTTAAGATTGGACCCTTTGAGTAGCCTCATAATACATGGTTTAAACTTTAAAGAGTCCACATTATCTTTAGCCAAGAAAAAGACAGAAAAAGAGAGTCCACATGATCTACTTGTACATGATCTAGCAATACTAGTTTAGTCTCCAAACAATGTGCCTAACACGTCATATGTGATTATAAGTCATTAATCAACCACTTAATTAATGAATCTTGGAGGTACCTTTGTTTAAAACCAAAATATAAGATTTCACCAAAAGACTAACAAGCATGGACCATGGTGGAATATTAAATAAACTATTAAACTTGTGGTTCATGGTGATGGTGTAAACCATGCGTCTTCTTTGTTGTCACATGGTCTAACACATGCTTTGCCTAAACATAAATAATGTTTTCGAGACCTTTTTGGGGGGGGGGGTGGGATGTATTAAGATAAGAGCAAATGAGTCTTATTATTTTATTAAAAGTTTGGTACGTGTTTTCATTTTACTTGATTAGAGTATGTATTAATTAACTAAATAAACAGTCAACAAACGACCACCCAAGACAGCCATTAACTGTTGACCACGTGCGTCCAATCAGAATATGACACCAATACAAACCCCCATACGACGTCGTTAAGCATATTCCATCAGAGTCCGCGTGAGAAACGCGTAGAACAAACCCAACCGTCAAATCCAAAACGGCATCGCTTAGCAGTACCAAAAGGCTTACGGGGGTGGGTAGGTGCGGTCCGAAGAAAGCGAGTGTGTGCTGGGCAGGTAAGGTAAGAATATCAGACGGACACACTGAGAAGGAGGGAGTCTCTTCTATATATAACACTGAGTCACACAGCAATTTTGTTACAGAAAAAGCCAACAATATCACTCTCTCTCGCTACCTCAAAGCTTCAACCTTTTTCTCTCCGTTCCTAATTAAACTCGTGCTTAGTCTTAATTGTATGGCCGCCAATTCCAGCAGCCGAGTGATCGCCAGCTTGGGGAAGCGAGTCGTCAACGAGATCCGAGTCCGTCCGCGCGATTCAACTCACCTCTCACCCGCTGCTGCTCTCACTCTCAGCAGGTATATATATATATATATATAGATTTCACTTGAATTTCCAGGAAATTTGTGCTGGAATTCATGGACGTGCTAGCTTTCATTTCCTTTGAACAAATAGATAGTGTTATTGATCACAGAAATTGGGATCTGCGTTGTTATTTGATATATTGTTCAGTATCTGATCAGTCTAGGAATTTGACATTTGTTCTATTTCACTTCCATTTCTGGCTGTTAGTTTTTCTATGGATAACTTTGCTATGTGATCAATTATTATTTCTTTTTCAGCAGACTAGGAATTAAATTAAAATCAAGTTTTTGTCTTTAACAGGATGTCAGGAACGTAGTTGATTACATGTGTGACTTTGTTCTGAGATTCTTGTGCATGATCAAATTGCTCTGTCTATATATGTTTAAATTCTTTGCTTTCTTTTTTGAGACACCTGATCGATGCTCGACATTGATTCAGAGCGAGCTTAGATTTTATGAGTATTCCTTTTTAGCCAGCTTCGTTTTCATCGAATATTTTGTCCTTTAACCTTCCTGAGGAAAAGGAAAAGATGCCTCTAACTTAATTGATGTTTATCTATACATTTCTGTACTAAATGCTTTTTGCCGTACTTGTTTGCGGGGTGGGGTATAGATAAGGACAGACTATGGTTGGTATTGGACGATTGCCCACCGTAGAATAATTCAATGGAAAAAGAGAAGAAAAAAAAAGAAAAAGGTAGAGCTGATTGGAAAGAACAAAAAAATTAACTCGGGTAGGTAGCCATTTTTGAAGATGTACACTTTTGGAACTGGTGGACTCCATGGATTAAAATTGAGCAATATTAATTTCATGACAGTGACTGAACTTGCACCATCATCTTGTTTTGTTAAGTTAATTGCGAACTCCATCATGGCTGTCATGTACTAATATTAACCCTACTCAGTAATCAACATGCCTAAAATCTAGATTCATTTTCATGTTAAGATTTCTCTGTGAAATATCAAAAATCAATAAAGAACTAAATAAATTGTTAGGTTCCAGGCTTTTTAAGTTGAGATCTCTCTGTGAAATATATCATCTAATGATAATATTTATGGCTATAACTGACATGCACTATAGCTATGACTGTAATTAAATTCTTTTTTATTTTCTTTCCTCTCTGGTTGATTATTGTTTTTTGTATAACATTTAACTGTTGGAATGGTGGAATTTCAATATCTCATTTTTATCGCCTACTTACTAGTATAAATTTTCCTAATCGTTACGGGACCATGAAGATTATTTTTATTTATTTTGTGGATTAATTTCGTTATTTGGAAAAGACGTATGTATAATTGTATATACATACCTAGCTACATAAGGACAAACGGTGAAATACATGCAGTACCAGAATATATGTATATTTATTTTTCGAAATGGAAAGTAGTTGAGTCGGTTGGTACTTGGTAGTCATTATATTATAAGATCACATGTTGGTCATGTGACCAGAATCACCTTGTGTTGGATGCCATGAATATATCTGGGTGACACCTAACCCAGGTTAAGCCACATGGTTGTCAGTATCACCTACCCAGCTTAAACAATTCTTAAGCTGGCTTAGGAAGCAGGAAATCTTTAAGATTTAGATAAAACTGATGCCCAACTTGCAAGGTAGGCAAGTAATGAGTACAAAGATGGTGGGACATAATTATCCTTTGAAAAGATGAAAAGGATCGATGACTAGACCATTATGGGGGGAAATTGGAGATAGGACCATCTGCTCATTTCTACTCATCTTTTTGATTCAATGGAAGGTAAACATGGTTGGCTAAACTTCGATTATTCAAGTTACATTCATACCCTTTGTCTCTTCCTAAATCACATGCATATCCCAAGTTATCCTATTTTTTATTTTATAGTGGGAAGAAACAGCTCTTTCAATAGAAATGATAGTCCTTAGACATTGGATTGCCATTTCATATTTGGCCTGATTTTCAATCCATCTTCTATTTGCTGAGTGTTTTGATTTTGACCCGTCTTTTCATCTGTGTTATAACTTGTAAGAAAGTTCATTATGTAACTGAGTATGAGATGTAGAGTGTGATATCAATTAGTTGATCGATCTTTGAAATTAGCGTATCGACTGGGAGTTTGACTAGTCTGGGAGCAGATCTTACCTACCTGGCAAAATCTTGCAGCATTAAATACAAAGTCCCGTAGTTGGCATTTTATTTGTATAATATAGAAATAACATGGTTATGTAAATGTGCTTACTCTGCATGAATTATGTGTATCCAGGAGGGCTGCTCACACCTCAGTGTACGACAAGAACCCTGATGAACAGATTCGCCCCAGCTTTGTCCCTGATGATGTGATCCCACCGGAACCCGAAAAGTACTGGGCTCCAAACCCTCGAACTGGGGTATTTGGGCCTGAGACTGGGCATACTTCCACCCAAGGTGGAGAGGCTACAGCTGTGAGTGGTGGTGAGGCATCGGTGCTGGAGGAGAAGGCCTGGTACCGCCCTACCAATATTGAGGACTTGGAGAAGCCTAACGCACTTTAACTGATCTAGCCACGTTCAACCTTTCTAGCTACTTTACAGTCTGAAGTGTTGAGTTTATAGATAAATAAATAATTATATAGGCGTGGCTGCTGCAGTCGCTGCTTGCCTATGTATGTAGTAGTAGCGGTAGCAGTGTCGAGCGTGTGCCACTCTGCCATACAAGAACTGGTTTGATGTTCATATTATATAGTGAGTAGTAGGGCTTGAGTTGACTGCGTTTTATTATCTATATGTACCTAGGCGTGGGCTTCTTCCCATGGTATCTTTCTATAAAATACTGGGATATGCTTGTGATCTTATTCTCTCTCTCTCTCTCTCTCTCTCCATCCATTTTAGGAGGATCAGAATTAGTGATGCTTGATGCCATGTTGAATTTGGCCAAGAGAACTTTAGAATTTTGGTATTTAAAACATTGATATTAGGGCTTGAACGCCCAACAGATCCATTGATGCGAATCGAAACTGGCCCAATAGAAAAGAACCCCAACTTATTTCTCACGCTATAAAACCCTGGTTAAACCCTAGCAAAACAGACCAACAGCAGAGTCACTCTTGTGGCAGAAAAAAAGGTTTATCTCCATCTTCTCAGGCGTTCAGGTTCATCTCCATCTTATCATCTGTATTCTTGTCTTGTTTTGTAGAAAATTTACGACTTATTTGGCGTGACATGTGATCGATTTCTGATTTCGTTCCTTCAATATAGCCAATAATCTTGTATGTTGTGATCTATTACAAAAATATAGTTTATCACCTCCTAGGCTCCTATCCTCAGACTCTCAGAATATCAAGCCCATTTTCCCATATCACATGATACTTTTAGCATTGGAAGGAACAAAAATTACAGTGGAGGAGATTGGTGACTTATTGACGTATACAATACTTGGATTCTACCTTTAGATGATTGTGTACACATATTTTTCGCATTTTATGTGCCATTTTTCTTCCAGAAAAAAAATATAAAGAACTTGGTCTACAGGCGTAAGCCATGGTGAAGCACAACAATATGATTCCCGGGGAGCACTTCAGGAAACATTGGCAGAACAATGTCAAGAATGGCTTCAACCAACCCGGTCGGACGACCAGGAGGAGAATCGGTGAGTAACAAGATTTGGTTTATCACATTTTCCTGCTATTCATTAATTGCCAACGCCGATCGATCGTTGAGTAACTAGAGGTAACTTGTTTCATTATTACCTACCAGCTCGCCATAAAAAGGCCTTGAGAAATTTCCCACGGCCTAGCTCTGGACCTCTCCGTCCGATTGTTCATGGACAGACATTGAAGTACAGAATGAAAGTAAGGGATGGCAGGGCCTTCACTCTGGAAGAGTTGAAGGTAAGTTGATTGATTTCATGACAATTTTCTATGGCCTAGCCTACTGGCATTTCTGTGCTGCTTGTTATCTATTTTCGGAAACATTAATTTCCAGTTCCGTTGAGGATTACATAAACAATGCATACAACATTTGATATGGTCTTAAAATTAAGTTTCATTCATTCAGCTTTTGTGACTGTTGGTTTAACTAGTTGTTTTGCCCCATTCCTATATAATCAGGCTGCTGGGATTTCAAAGAAAGTTGCACCAAGCATTGGGATTGCAGTTGATCATCGTCGGAAAAACCGTTCTCTTGAGGGTCTTCAAGCTAACGTGCAGCTTCTGCAGACATATAAGAAGCAATTAGTTGTCTGAAGAAAGTGTTGGCAGGAATAACATTACTTGGAAGTTTATATATATTTTTTTTGGCTTGAAGAAGTTTATGTTAACATATTATTATATGTTGAGTGGCAGGCTCGAGTTGACTGTGTTATATTCCGCTGCGTGCATATGCCTTGGTTGCTAATATGGGTATCTTTCTATTAAATACCTGCGTATTTGTTTTTTCAGATAAAAAAATGGGAGATTCACAGATAGGTCCGTATAAAGCACGTATTTAACAGTTAAGGACAGTATTGTAAGGAAAAGACTTAAATGTCTTGTATCCTTTAACACAATTACTTATTCCCTATTCCCCTGCTGACATAAGCATAAACAGTATCATGCAATAATTAGAATCAAAACTTCAGAAGCTAGCCTTCAACATGCCATTTCACCTAACGGCCAACTGCCTAAATGGTTACTACAAGGGCGGTATCACTGCTGCCTCTTAGGAATTTTCAAAAAATCATTTCATGGTAAAATAAATTCTTAACATCAGATTAGAACAAGAAATATTCATGAACAACTTGATTCAAACAAACAAGAATTAAAATATTTTTGCGACGGTGATGTTCTGGGCACAAATAGAATTTATTTATTCAAACATATTTACAGACTAGAAACCCAGAGCCTCACTCTTGGGTAAACAGCTATAAGCTGTTTTTAGTTACTCATGCTCATAGTAATTTAATACAAACTTACTTGAAAGTAAAGAAATGAAGCTGAATCAGGGAGCTTCGACTCACACTTTTGGCTTTCTACTCTCAGATATCTTAGTGATAGTTCTGATTTTCGATGCCTTACAAACTGAAAGAAAGACTCCTTATATAGGGAGCGGAACTCAAAGCGGAATTCAAAACTGAAAAATAAAAGATAAGATCCAGCTCATGCGGACCCTTCAATTATACTTTTCTTGATGGAGTTTCCTGCTGATGATGCTACTTGTCTGGTGTCGGCAGAAAAAGCCAGATTCCTTCTTGATAAGGTTTGGTGCGCTTTCAGCTTTCCATCATATTTTCAATGTTGGCTAGCGCTTCGTCATCAAATGGATAATTAGGGGACCCTGGGGACCCTGTTCCACTTGCTGCTCCTTTGTCGTAATCTTCGACATGGAAATCTTCCAGATCTGAATCCGGGTGAATTTTGTAGGGATTTTCTTTAGCCAGATTCTCTAGCCAGGTGTATGTAGCTTTAGTGCAATCCACCTCATCTCTTACTAGTGAAGAGAAGCAATCACATGCTGTTGGTGGAGGATGATCATAGCTGGTGATAATAATTTTTTCACCACTAGCTAAAAGATTCGCCTCTCTGTCTTGAGGGATAAGTTTCTTTATGAAATCAATAGTCATTGCCTTGATCCAAGGAATGCTTTGATTTGATTTTCCATTGAAACCTGCTACTGCTGGTTTATCGTCCACTGTAGGACCATTGATTAATCTCACATAATGATATGGCGCTATATATTCAACAGAGCCATCTTGTCTTCTGATCCATTCTGGTGGGGTTGAGATGAATTTGATTCTCAGGATGCAACCATCTGGCCTGATGTTCTTGACCGTGTTGACTATGATTGCAGGGAGACCTCTCAAGTCATCATTTGTTTTAGTCCACAGATTATGGACAAAACCATTTTCAACAAGCCAGAGCTTATGATTCTGGTGATGATCAGCTTGAACATTCACCACATATCTTCCAAAGAATGGTCCTGATACAGGAAAAAGTGTACCTGGTAGACCTTCTTCTCCAGCTGTTCCTAGAACATTGTGAAATTCGAACCACTCAGGTTCTGTTAGGGCTTTTAGAGGAACCCTTGCACTTTCTGGTGAAATCACCATTTCTATCTTTTGTTCCTTCTGAACATTCTTTCCTCCATCGTGGAGTTCTTCTGTTAGGGCAAACAGAGTAGAGAACATTTGTCTGGAGTTCTTTTCTTGAAAATTGTACAGGAGGTTGTCGAGTAAGACCTTCTGTTCTGCAGTTAGGCGTCTTCCAGTTCTGTAGACATCTTTGTCAAAAGTTGATAGTTGGTAGCCATGGACTACCGTTGTTCCAGTGGGAACATGTCTGCTTTTGGGCAAAGCAGCAGCCGTCAACGGGTTCGATATGCCTTTACCGCCTACCGTTTGAGACGGGCTAGCCAGTCTTTTCCCCTGGGACTGATCAGTTGTGAAGGTTTCTTTTGGAACCTTGGTATATGTTTCTAGGACATCTTTCAGGGATGAATCTTCATCACTCATTCGGCCTTTGCCTCTATCAGTTCTTCTGAACATCGCCATCTCTCTAGTGAGGGCGTCTGGGAGATAATTTTTGCTACCTGCAATTAATTCAACATTATAATCATATTGATTCAAAAATAATTGCCAGTTAGCTAATCTACCTCTATCAGCAGCTTTATCAAGTTTAAAGTTTTTGAAATTTTTTACTCTAGCACAATCAGTTCTAACCGTAAAGGTTTTTCCTAAAAATGCGGGAGAATTTAAAATGGTTTTCTTGACTGCTAAAATTTCTTTTTCCCCTGTGGGATAATTTTGCTCTGCAGGGTTGAATTTACCACTGCAAAATTTGCAAATCTTTTCGATGTTAGTGCCTGGGGTTTTAGCTAAGACTATTCCCGACCAGTAATTGTCACTAGCATCAGTTTGTAGAATGATTTCATCATTCTCTTCAGGTTGTTGTAAAGGGGGAAGATTTTTACACAGATCTTTTATCTGTTTTACTATTTTTTCATCATCCTCTGTGAACTTCCAAGTTCTCTTAGAACTTGTCTTTGGAGATAACATTGCTGTTAATCCTGAGATTTTGGGAATGAAATCTCTCCCATAGTTTATGACTCCTAAAAATCTCTGTAGACTCTTAGCGTCAGGGATTCTGTTTGGGAACTTCCAAACCTTTTCAAGAATATGGGGTTGGAGCTTTATCTCTCCATTTTTTATATTGATTCCGAGGAAATCAACTTCATCTAGGATAAAGAAGATTTTCTTTTCTCCTAATATAATTCCATGCTGAACTATCAGCTTAACCACCTCATGAAGGTGTTTCATGTGTTCTTCTCTGTTCTTAGAGAAAACTAATATGTCATCTATGTAGACGACACAGAATTCTGCTACATGCTTAAAGATATTGTCCATCTTTCTTTGAAAGATTGATGGAGCTTGTTTCAATCCAAACGGCATGACTAACCATTCGTAATGACCCTGTGGTGTTCCGAAGGCTGTTATTGGGATGCTTTCAGGATGCATCTTGACTTGCCAAAAACCTGATTTGGCATCGAACTTTGAAAAGACCTTTGCTCCTTTGAGTTGGTTAATCAGCACTCTTGCTTGAGCAATTTGATAACCGTCTTTTACGGTTTTCTTATTGACATCTCTGTAGTCAATAACCATTCTGGCTTTTCCTCTAACTTCTTCTGCATGATTTCTGACATAGAATGCAGGAGCATGATGAGGGCTTGTAGATGGTCTAATCAATTTCTTTTCTAAGAGATCAGCTATATCTTTTCTGAATTCTTTCTGATCTTCTTCCTTATACTGAGGAATGGCTTTTACATGACATATTGCATTCATGTCATGAAGCTTTAATTCACAGACTACTGGGTCTTTTTTCCAGAACTTCTGAGGATTTGTATCAATGTTTTGCTTTAACATTTTCTTTATCTCTTCTAGAGTGAGCACCTTCTGTTTTTCTATTTTGTTTTGAAGGTGTTTGATGTTGTGTTCATGAATGAAGCTTTCTTCTTTATTGTCTTCGTTCTCTTCTTCTGAAGAGTCTTCTATAAGCAATTCTTCTTGCTTTTTGTATTGCAACACCGTTTCAAATCTTGGTTTATATTCACCACTATTTTGCTGCAACTTTTGATATTGTAAGGTGAAGTTTGGACCAACAACGCTTCTTGCTTGTTTTAGTCTTTCTGTCCAAAAGGTTTTATCACCTTTCTCGAAGCCCATAACTGCTTCTTTTTGTATTATTGTCTGCTGTAATAGGAAATCGTTTCCTAGCAGTATATCAGAACCTTGGCCTTCTGCTTGCCATATGGTTTTGATTGTAAAGTTTCCACCACCTACGGTGATCTTCACATTTTTTGCTACTCTTTTCATGGAAAATCTGCTTCCATCCATTTGTATTCCAGTAGCAGTTTTATTTTTATCTTCAGTCCAGAGTTCTTCTGGAATAGCAAATCTTTTTGCTATAGTGAATCCTGATCCACTATCTACAAAAGCATGTAGATGATATTTTCTATAATCAGGAAACTTTAATCCAATCTCTATGTAGTTGCTGAATCTACTGGTAGAGATTATCTTAGATTGTTGAATTTCTATTGACTGTGAACCTTCATCAGTCAAAGGTTTGCATCCTTCTGTAGGACACGGTATTTCTTCCATTTCTATTTCTTCGTCGATCTTTTCGACTTCTTCAACCTTAGGGACTGGTTGAATTATTTTGCTTGGAGGGACTAAGTTTACAAAGTCTTCTTTGTTATTAGCAAACTTAGCTCTTTCCATATCTCTGGCATAAAGCTCATTTCTTTCTGCCAGTCTTTCGAAGTATTCTTCATACTCTTGTTCAACTAGTTGACTGATTGAACCATTTTTTGTTTTTCTTCTGGCTTCAGCTATGAAGCATTCTTTGTGGTATGTAAAACCTGTGCTTTCACAGAACATTGGGAGGCCATTTGTTTCATGACATTGGCAATAGTCACAGACAAATGAACCAGGCATAATACGGTAAGAAGATATCAATTCTTCTGTAGTATTTTCTTCCCAATTTTTTATCTTGAGAACATATACTTCTCTTTGGTATTCTTCTTCTGATTCTGTATCAGATTCTGAAGAGCTATCTTCTTCTTCGTAGGCCGAGTAGATAGATAGACTGTCTTCATCTTCAGAATAGGCTACTTCATATCCTTTGATATTAGCTTCTTCTATGATATCTATATATTCTTCGAATAGCAAGGCTTTTGAAGTTCTTTTGTTCTTTTCGGGACATTCATTGGCATAATGCCCTTCTGCTTTGCAGAGCCAACATCTGCATTTTTTCTTCTCAGGTTTTTCTTGAGAAGGAGATTTCTTTTTGAAGAATCTTTTCTTCTTGTTAAATCTATTTTTTCTAAAATTGGAACTTTTCTTAAACTTCCAATTTTTGTTCTGGTTTTTCTCAGACCTTTTTGAAAAGATTTTATCTTTTCTTTTCTTTTTCTTATGAGGATCTCTCATGTTATGACATCCCCAATTTGTAGGAGTGTCGAGGATTTTATAGCAAAAATTCTCATTTCCTTTCAGTTGCTTTCTAGCCATCTTAGATTTATTATTTTCTACACACTGCTTTCTTAGCAGTTCTTGTATTCTTTCTGCAACTCCTCCAACTGTAAATCTTTCTAGAGGACGTTCTGCCATGCTTTCTGCCACGGCAATGTTCCAAGGGGCTGGCAACTTCCTATGAAGTAGATTAACTAGATTTTGATCGTCTAGTTCTCCAATGGTACAGTAGTACTGTTGGAATTCATTTAAGTATTCTTCAAAATATCCTATGTCACATATGGACAACTTTTCAATATTTATTCTAGCAATTCTTTTGCTTCTCTCATCGTGGCTTGTCACGCTGCCACAGAATTGTTCATAGAATGGAATAGCAAAATCATAAGGATTTTTTGAAGATGATATCTGCTCTAACCAATTTTTTCCTCTTTCGGTTTCTTTAAACGTGAGGTAGAATTTTTTGGCTATTCCCGTAAGGGTTGCTTCGTAGACAATTTGCATGTCTGGGGGTTCTAGTTTTCCTAGAGTTAAGGCTCCCATTAAAAAGAGACTTTCTACCCATTGATCTATGGTTTTTCTTTTATCTAGAGCTTTCTCTAAAGCTAACCATGTCCCATGGTTTGTAATAGGGACTCTCGGTATATCATTTACTGGAATATACCTTTCGGAGTTTCTTTCTCCTTTTTTACCCGTAGGGGCTTCATTTTTTGGAAGTCTTATCCAGTCATCATCCTTGATGATATTTGTTTTTGTTCCTGAGCTTTCTCCTGTTTCCATATTCTGGAAAGGTTGGATTTTTCGCTCCCTTTTGCTTATCTTGAAATTTTCTATTTCTATGAGAAGTTGTTCTAACCTTTCTAGGTTTTCACATGTTTCTGCTTCTTCATAAAGCTCGTAAAGCTTTTCTGACCTTAGCGTTTTTGCAGGTCTATGGAGTTCTAACTCGAACTCTTCTTGTTCATCTAAGTAATTTCTTGTATTACTGGTAGAAGAATCTTCTCTAACAGTGTTACTTCTTCTGAGACCTTGAAGGTTGAGGGTTTTGATACCTCTATTTACTTCTTCAATATTCACGTCACTTTTTCTGTGACCCTCGAATCTAAGACTGATATTTCCAGTTTTTCTATCTTGATAAGACTTTGCTCTTGTATTTTCTGGCTGTAATTTTGGACCAGAAAGTTTCCACTCTATTGGAAATGTTACTTCATCCCAAGTAACTTTCTTTATCTGCTCTGAGCAGTTTTTTGGATTGGTAATGAAACCAGTAGTGAGACCAGGAATGTTTGATATCTTGGTCTTGGGTTCTACTGTAGAACTCATTAGTTTGTAGTATATTCTATATACTATTGCAAGTTCTTGCATATTTTCTTTCATGGTTATACCATCTGTTTTCACCCTTAATCTTAAGGATTGTACAGCATCTTTTAGACTTGTAGAGAAATTTGGGAAACAGTTGAAGTATGCAACTTGATTGCATAGGGACGCTTCAAGTGTTCCTAGAAGACTTTTCTGAAAGTCTCCTAATCTATTGTCTTGTAAGACACATAGAACCGAACAATTTATGCCTTCTCTGGCTAATAGTTTTATGCCTACTTGGACTGCTCCAATATGCATAAATTCATATTTTTTCTCTTTTGCTCTTGCAACTTCACTGGGTGTTATCATTAGGAGATCTGTTTCTCCTGTGTTTGCTGGAGTTGTGAATTCTAGCATTTTGAATTGATGGCTATCCAATAATTCAAAATTTCCTCTTTTATATATTTGTCTGAATTCAAATTTTGGTATCGAAGAGTTTTTTACTCTGTTTTCGATTTCGTTGAATTCAAATTCTTCAGCGTTTATTAGCTGAACTTCTTTTTTCTTTTTGAAGATACTTAACATTCTAGTATCTCTTATAATTTCTTTAGTTCCTTTTTGAACTTTTGATATATTAGTCAGCCCTGTTGACTGTTCTATATCTGGCATGCTAAACTTAGCATGTTGTATAGGTTTTTCTAATGGTTTAAACCTATTTGTTTTAACAGACTGTTCTGTTATTTTTGGAAAGAGAATATTTTTCTCTTTGTCTTTTGTTAGTAATTTTACTAACTTTTCTTCTTCCCTTGGAAGAGTTTTAATATAATCGAGCTTTTCTTCCAATTTTATTAATTGGTCGATTATTTTTTGAACATTCTCTAAACTTGTGTTACATTTAGAGATTTCTTCAGTAATTTCTTGATGACTTTCATCTAGTCTTTTTAATAGAGATTCTAGTTTCTCTATTATTTGTTCAGATATTGTTCCCATCTTGGGAAATCTTTGAGCTAAACAAGCTCTGATACCAGTTGGACTGCGGATCTAACCAATGCTCAGAATATCAAGTTGTTCTTGATAAACTGCCAAAGATTCTTTGGCTTCTAAAAGCCTTTCTTGAGTATTTCTTACTCTTGCTAATATTGATAAGAAATTCGGTGATAGAGAGCTGGTATTATCTAGGAGCCACCTAAGATCTTTTAACTTAGATCTTTCTCTTTTTATTTCTTCTGCAGAATCTTTGCAGTAAGATAATAAATTCTCTCTAGTTAGTAGAGGAGGAAGATTGTTCATTAGACTAACAGTCTACTCAGTCGAGATTCTATCTCTTTTTTCTCACTCAGAAGATTTCTTATGAGATCTTTTTCTACTAGAATTTCCTTTTCGAGGACTATCCTCCTTTCTTTAGCTCTGCTAATATTATTAGTTCTGATATGATCTATCAGGAACTGTAAGCTTTCAATTCTTTTATAGGCGTTAGCTATAAACTCTCTTTTTAAATCTAAACTTTCTCTTAAATGAGCAGAAATAGTGCAGTAATAAGCAATTTTATGAGAAAATATAACTGTTTACCTTCGAGTATTGAGGATAGATCTTAGCTGTACCTGTTTAGAGCAAACAAATTCATAATATGGGCCCACAACGCTCCGTCAAACATTTTTTTTTTTTTTGTGTAAAATATTCTGGATATAAGTGAACAAACAAGTGGAAAGGGTAGAGATGGTATTTAGGAAGTATTTGTCCTTCTTTGTGAAATACCTTAAGATTTTGGGCTTATTTGTAGTTTTCTCTAAAAAAAATTGCGTGCATCTTGCTACGTGATGCCGTATTGCCATGTTGAATTTGGCAATAGAAAATTGTAACTGAGGTCATGGAAGAATAACAACAAACGAGAAAAGAAATGGGTGCGATAGAAAATAAACTTGTCCAAGATTGTATATAGATTTTCTCGTAAAATTGTGAACAAATTTTCCATTACAATTACAATATGAATAAAATATGCACTGGATTCTGCTGCAAAAAATCTGTTTGAATCTATTACAGCACAATCAGGTTTCTGACAATGTAAGTTGTGACCTTTGCTTCAGAAAACACGGTTCAAGAGTGCCAGTGTTTAGGGTTTAGGGTTTAGGGTTTAGGGTCATGTGTTGATCATATTTCCCAACACATTTTCCAGTTCATATTGGTACTGATGGAGAGAGAGATCTGAGAGCTTAGTCCGGGGTATTGAATCAGAAACAGACTTTTTCGCCGGCATAAAGTTTCACCATCTCTGAAGTCAGTGAAGTGTGATACAACGGCCATCACATAAAACCTGAGAACAGCATTTTGAAAATTACAAAATAGGTCAATTAGATATAAAGCCATACCATTGAAGTCCAAAACATAACGAGAATAGAAGAAAGAAAACTCACCTTAGTTAAGGATCTCATCAAGTGCAGTAAGGTCTCTAATTCTACCCATACAACACTAGGCCACGAGCACGTTGCATCACAAACTTGCCTAAAGCCATTCTGATACTCTCAATTCCTCTGTTGAAGAACCAATGAAGCAACTTGTAACATCTGTCTAGCCTTCCTATCCGGAGTGCATCCAGCACATTCCATATCCATGTATATCTCAGGGACCTTATCATACTTCCTTGCTCGAATAAATGCCTTCATAAGGGTAGTATAAGTAACGACATCAGGGCTTAAACCCTTCAGAAAGAACAAAACCATCACCATTAGAAACTTAGCTAACAAGAACCATGAAAACTGAATTGGTTGAAAAAAATCTTCTAAGATATATTATAAACTTACACTTTCTTTTATATGGTGATAAATGGACAAAGCCTCTAAATGTCTACCAGCAACACCAAATGCATTAATCAACACATTCAGCATTATGACATTTGGTTCGATTCCCTCGGCTTCCATGAGCTGAAGTACTTTGACTGTCTGATCACACAATCCCTGCATTCAAAAAAAAAAAGTATACAAACATATGTGTAACTACAATGACATTATGGGGCCAAATGTTCGTTCATCAAGAAATTATATGGAAAGCAATTTGAAGTGGGCAGAGAGAACCTGCTGAGCATAGGCATTTGCTAAAACACAAAACATACTGGCAGAAGGAACAAGACCTTCCGCCTTTAGTGCAGATATACACTCTTCAGCGTCCTGAAATTTTCCATATTGCCCATAAATATCAACCAGAGCAGCATAAATAGTCCCACTTTTCTTATGCCCTCGGCTTCTCATATTCTCAAAAGTCTTCTGTATCATATCCCACTTCCCTTGCTCCCCCAATCTGCTGATAATAGTAACAAACATTTTCGGATCAGGATATAACCCTTGTTCTTGCATCTCAGTAAACAACTCAAGGGCCTTACTTAACAACCCAGCCTTACAGTGCCACCGTATCAACGAATTAAAGGTCAAAATATCAGGCCTTACACCTTCTTGTTTCATTTTCTCAAACACATCCAATGCTTCATCCAACTCGCCATATTTCCCAAATGTATCAATAATGCTGTTATAAATCTGTTTGTCTAATGCCATCCCCATCTCCCTTATCTCTTCCACAATATCCATTGCTTTCTTCCACATCCCATTGTCCCTATAAAGACCAATCACCTTGCTATACACGAACGAGCTTAGCCGAAACCTCTTCCGCTTCATCTCATTAATCATTGACCAAGTATCTTCCAACCTCCCAGCATTGACATAGTAATCAAGAAGAATCTCATAAGTTTCTTGATTTCTCTCAGTACCCAAATCACCCATTACCACCAAAACTCTAATTGCAAGTCCTAAGAGGCCTTTCTTCAAAAACCCTCTAAGCAACACATTGTAAAGCTTAATCCTTGGCCTAAACCCCAAATATATCATTTCTTTAAATAATATATCAGCCTCCAAAGTCCTGCCAATACTTCCTAGAGCATCAATTAAATGAGTGTAAGATATCGAATTCGGTCGAAAGCCAAGAGCTTCCATTTGAGCAAGAAGAGCCATGGCCTTATCAACAATCCCTACTCTACAAAAATCTTGTATCAAATGGTTGTATAACTCAAAAGAAATTTCCTCTCCGATAATTGGGCCATTTGGGTAGTTAGTAATTGAATGAAGTTCGTCGTTTAAAGCTATAAAATTGACTTCTTTCACGCCCTTGCTGGGATTCGAGTGAGTTAGAGAAGCATGGAGCTTGTATTTCTCAGAGTATTTGAGACAACTTGGACAGAACGAAGAGATAGAAGTGAAGAAGCTACCTGAGGATGATGACAGTGAAGGTGACTTGGGACACAAAATGGACTGCATAGCCACTCTCTTTCTCTCCCTATGCTCTTTTGGAAACAAGACGATTAAGCTTTGTGTTCTGATTTCTGACGGTTGAGAGTTTCACTGTTTCAGCGTTGGTCTGAGAGTTTCAGAGGAATCATTAATTTGGATTAGTGACACTGGGCTCCAAGGTTTTCATGGGCTGAAAAGCCCATTTCACCGGACCTAAATTAGTGCTTGAAAGAGTATTTGGAGGCTGATAGAAATGGAATTGAGAGGTCAATATAATCACACGGATAAAACTAAAAATAAATTCAATGGAACTATGGACTACATAAATGGTGTTATATATACTCACCGGGTAACCTAGAAATCTAGAATTCATAGGCAAATAACATATTGATCCAAATTAGGACTAGCCTCCTCTACACATGTCATGCATGTCGTTTTTTCTTAAGAATTAGTGGATAGTTAATTGAGATGTGGGTAGTTATTTTTTATTTTTCTATTTTATTAATTTACATTATTGTCCATATTAATTAATTCGATTTCAAAAAAATTTAATGTTTGAGGGATATATCGGTAAAAAAAAATTAGTTAGGATCAACAAGGTCTTTTTTTTTTTTTTTGAGAAAGGTAGAATTCATTCAATAAGCTAGAGGTAAGTATACATCAATTCCTATAACCCAGCTAATATACCCTGTTGGGAGCTAAAAAATAGATAAGCATAACTCATTAAGACTAGAAAGCTCGATTCATAACATCGAACCTATAAACATAAAAACTTCATAACATCGAAGAGTTGTAATTGTGAGGACGCTCCCTTATCTATAAAAAGGACTCCTCACCTAGCAAATAGAGGATCTCCAATATGATCCATGAGCTAGTTATCCCATCACATGGACTTGTACTTCTCTAATCAGACATACTAGATATTTACAAGTGGACGTAGCCTTTCCTCACGGGATAGGTGAACCACTATATTTCCTTGTATCATCCATGCATGCATAACACTTAGTCTCTACACTAAACACTCGTACTAATGCCTAGGACCGACAATCCATGCATAAACAGGAAGAAGACCATCATAATCCGCAAGGAGGATATGTGCCTTCTCAAAACTCCAAGGGCCCCCACGCAAAACCCTAGTCTTATCTTGAACAGTTTTGAACGAAATAAGGTAACGATCACCCTTCTCCTGGACACGAACCTTGTTAGGTATACGCCAATACCTGTTGAAACAAGCCTTAAAAGAATATTTTGCGAAAGGCTTGTGAGTGAGCAGACGTGCAATCAAAAAAGATTGGGAGGTTTTGGTGACCGAGCTCTTCCCACCAGGGCAGAGATTCACCGGTGCGCCGTCGTCCGCCAAGGCCAGAGCAGAGGCAAAACGAGCGTTCATGGCTTCAACAGACGACATAGAGATCGAAGGTGAAACTAGGGTTCAAGCACAAAAACAAACCCTCACAAGGGAGAGAGCTTGATGGCTTGGCTAGGGTTTCAGAGCTTCTTCTCATTATAATAGTGTAGATTAAATGGTAGTGTTAATCTCAATTTGTGATGTGATGTTAAATTCAGTAAGTGACAATGAGACTACTTGCGAAGACTAGTGACAAAGGCCTCAAAACCTTAATAAGTCCTCGCAACCACTATATAACATTTCGATACTAATTAACCTCAGTGAATTAGCAACTTGTTATAGTAGAAAAAGAGAATGGAATAAAGCTGAAATATTGTCATGAAAAATACAGATCACATTAATTTATGCTTCTAGTAGTCATTCCAGAAATAACACGTACAACACTCCATTACTACTTCTCCTGGTTCATTCAAAACAATTCAATTCAATCAACCCCCTTTTCAAGATTGGTAATGATCTGTTCAAGCGAAGGCGAACTAGCAAGCCAGTTGTCAATGGTCTGCTTCAACTCGTCGCGCTTGTCAGGGCCGTAATGATCCGACACATCACGAAGAAGCCTGTCCACGGCCACCTTCAACTTGTCGATCTTGTCAGGGCTGTGATGAGCCGACACAGCACGAAGAAGCCTGCTCACGGCCACCTTCAAGTAGGCCTTGAGCAGTATTTTGGCCGAAGACGCCTGATCACTCACGCACTTCTCCGTCTTACAGAAAACCGCAAACGCCTCGCAGTTGTTGTCAAACAAGTCGTATTCCCCGAAGCCATCTTTCTTGTTGAGATAGTCGTTGGCGCGGTTAATGGTGACATGGGGTGGGTCAGCGGTGCCGGTGGTGCATGTTCCTGGTTTGTTGATGAGGAAGTGGTGGTAAGTGACGCCGTATTGGAAACGGTGGAGGGTGTGATCGATGTGACATTTGAGGAAGCAGTCGACGCAGGTTTTGACAACTCCTCGGAGGTTTGTTGGGTCAACCCCGCAGTTTCTGCATGGCTTGGCTCGTCTCGATGTGCCTGCTTCTTTTGTCTTGTGGTAATGAATCACCCAATCTCCCCCAATGAATATACCTAGCTAGGAGATATATGATTAGTACATTGCAATTAATTAATTAAAACAAGTTAGGAATTAGGGACTCAATTAAGATAAAAAACTAACCATGGTGGGAGTATATGTGAAATTTTCTGTAAGCAAAGATGTGATCTCCAGGCGTGAGGCTCTTCCTATCAATCTCCATTAATATATATATATAAAAGCACGAGAGAGAGCCCTTGAGACAGATGAAGGCTCAAGTAATTAACTGGAAAATTGCTTTGCTTTGTTCAGTATGTAACAACTATTTATACACGTTACAATATCTAGTGTAGAATAAGCCTGCAATAATTGAATCACGGGTGGAATAACGTAGCTAAGGTAAGGTATGTAATAATTGAAGGCTTGAAGCTAGGATCACGGCCGGCTGGCCATGGTACAAAAACCGCGTGATTCACGGTATCTGATGTAAGGCCATCTCCAACAAGAGGTCTATATGGAGACCTCTAGTGCTCTAGCCCAATTTATGGTCTCCAACAAGCAATTTTAAGGGGGTAAAATGGGTGGGGCCAGAGCTGTGGGGGGAGCTAGAGAGCTGAAGATAGCCCTGAGGGTGACCTCCTTGACCACGTGCTGTGCATGATTTGTATGTGCAGGCATGTGAAGCATAATTGCAACACCATGGACATGTGTCATTCAATTAAATTAACAATGAAATGAAGGGTTGAGATTGATTTGTGTGTGACAATCTTATGGTCCCTAATTAACTAAATAAGATTATAATTTTGGAAAAGATAATATAAAATGATAAAATATTGAATGGGCTAAAATTTAACTCTGGTTACTCTGCCTTACTGGAGACGGTTCTAAAATTTAGTCCCGGACTTGAATAAACAATTATATTTTAAGGGGTAAAATTTACCCTTGGACCCAGTATACCCCTCCCTTACTGGAGATGGCCTAAGATTGAATATGTGGATCTGTTGTCATCGATCGTCGGTATTGTCAGTGCTAGCATTTGCCACGTTTTTTATGTGAATCGACATTCCCTAATTTTATCTCTTTTAACTTTGACTGTTAATCGGAATTGGTCTCATTTCCGTCAACTAATCGACTAATTAATTGCTCTCTGCTCTTGATATTCTCTTTTTCTCAGTACGTTTTTGCAGAATGGGGAAATATTTATGAGAAATTCTATTGGGACCTCCAAATTTGCTCACTAAACCTCTCATACTCTCTACACCTCCTTTTTGCTTTTAAATAAAACAATTTGCTCACTAAACCTCTCTTTGAATTTCTAAAATAACCTTAGTTCTATAATTTATGCAAAAAACTTTCATCTTTAAAATAAAAAACTTAGCTATTTCAATGATATAATTACTGTTAAATCTTAATTAAATGTTTATTCCTAATCAGACAACATAAATCTCTTATCCAATAAAAAAAATCAAACACAAGGTATTTGGTTTCAAAAATTAATTTTTAATTAACAAGAAAATGTTTTAGCATGAACTATTCTTTGTTTTTTTTTTTTAACTATTTTATTCTCTTTTAGCTCTGTAATAAAAAAAAATAATCATTTATTCTTACTGTTTATTTTTTTCCTCTATTTTTTTGTACCTCATGATTAAATATTTTACATATTTTTTTAATTGCTAATTTTTTTTTTTTGCAAATATAATAGATAGACTTAGATTTAGGTCATAGTAGAATTTTTTTTGTTCTCTATCACCAATATGCGTTCAACAAATGATACAAATTTTTATGTCACATAATCTATCATAGTTTTAATTCTTATTAAATATATATAAATGTTTTAATAAATATGTAGTGAAATTGGAAAATGAAAACAGATAAGGAAAATAATAAAGAATGCAATCTAATATTATTGAATTGGAAACTCTAGAGAAAATAAACATAATATCTTTTTGGTATAATTATTGTCCTTAATAGTCATTTTATAGGAGGTTATAAATGTCATTTAATAATTCATAATAGAGTGAGGTCAAGTGAGCAAATTTGGAGGTCCCAATAAAAACACTCAATATTTATATATATATATATATATGCAATTTAGAATTTTACTTTTACCACTTTACTTTACCAGGCGTACACTACTCGGAGTGAAAGCCACGTCTTAGGGTTACTCGGCTTTGGTTAATAATGGTGATTAACGATTAGCTCATATATGGAAAAAGAGTTGACCTTAATTGAACTTGTCTTGGACATGATTCGATCTCATGGGAGTATATCAAAGCTTGAGATTTTTCAATTGCAATAATTGCTTCCTCTTAGTCAGCAATTACATTTTAAAAAAACATGCTACATACTATACAGGTGCTGCACTATAAAATTTTCCAGCTATATATATGCAATTTATAGATGTTTTACCAAGCATTACACTGGTTAAAGTAAGGGCCACGTCTTAAGGTTACAAGGCTTATAAATTGTATTACTCTATGTCAATTAACAATTAGCTTATCGAAAAAGAAAAAACTCAAACTATTTTGGGTTTGTATGTTTAAATTCTCTCTTATTTGTATACATTTAATAATGTAATCTCATGATCTGAAACAATTTTAATATTAGCTATGAATTAATAGAAAAGATAAGTGACACTTGAACTTTAACTAGTTAGGGTTCGATACATACAAAACTCGACTTGAATATTTTTTGCGAATTCATAATATGTAGGTACCAAGTTGCAGCTTGACGAAGAACTCACATGTACGTATGAATACGCTAACTCGTTATATAATAAAAATGATATTAAAGTGTGAAAACTTAGTTGTATTAGATTATTGTGCGGGATTGAATTTGCTAACCAGCTTAACTAAGCTGGTGATACCACCACCCTCTCAAACATCAACACATGTCCTCTTAATTAACTATGATTAACATTTACAATAAATATTATAAAATAATATATTTTAATTATTATATTTTTTCTTTGCGTGCATTAGACTTGAATATTCATTCTCTTTGCGCACACCTATGAAGCACGGAAACAGAAATGCGTTTCCGTTTTCAAAACGTTTGGAAACACGGAAACGGCAAATCTTGAAAATTCAATAGGGAACGCGGGCAAGGAAACGCGAATAAAATATTATATAATTATATACAAAAAATTAAAAAATAAATTTGGTACTCCTGATGACAAAGGTTGCCATTAGAAGCAATGTTAAGTCGATTTTTCACTGGATATCTCGCTAAATTAATAGAATTTAAGTGGTCTCAAGGCTATTAATTTAAAGAGGTTATATTGTACAGATATATACTTCTATATATGCAATTAGTTTATAGAATTATGACGCGTACACATCTTAAGGTTGCTAGACTTTGAAATTGTCTTAGTCAATGTCAATTAACAAGTGGCCCATATCTGGAAAAAGAGTTGATCGACCTTCTTTTCTTGGCAAATCCCAGTGATTGATATTAAACTACGTGTTAATTTTCTTTGCGTGCATTAGACTTGAATATTCATTCTCTTTGCGCACACCTATGAAGCACGGAAACAGAAACGCGTTTCCGTTTTCAAAACGTTTGGAAACACGGAAACGGCAAATCTTGAAAATTCAACAGGAAACGCGGGCAAGGAAACACCAATAAAATATTATATAATTATATACAAAAAATTAAAAATTAAATTTGGTACCCCTGATGACAAGGGTTGCCATTAGAAGCAATGTTAAGTCGATTTTTCACTGGATATCTCGCTAAATTAATAGAATTTAAGTGGTCTCAAGGCTATTAATTTAAAGAGGTTATATTGTACATATATATACTTCTATATATGCAATTAATTTATAGAATTATGACGCGTACACATCTTAAGGTTGCTAGACTTTGAAATTGTCTTGGTCAATGTCAATTAACAAGTGGCCCATATCTGGAAAAAGAGTTGATCGACCTTCTTTTCTTGGCAAATCCCAATGATTGATATTAAACTACGTGTTAATTTTCTTTGCGCGCATTAGACTTGAATATTCATTCTCTTTGCGCACACCTATGAAGCACGGAAACAGAAACGCGTTTCCGTTTTCAAAACGTTTGGAAACACGGAAACAACAAATCTTGAAAATTCAATAGGAAACGCGGGCAAGGAAACGGAATAAAATATTATATAATTATATACAAAAAATTAAAAAATAAATTTGGTACCCCTAATGACAAGGGTTGCCATTAGAAGCAATGTTAAGTCGATTTTTCACTAGACCATTCCTCATGTTTGTTAATATCTTGTACAAAGTTTGTACTTATTTATCAACTCAAGTTCTTTTTTTGTTTAAACAAAGGGCAAAAGCACAGTCTATTCTCTCTCTTTTTCTTCCTTAGATTATCGTTTTCCCCTTCTTCCTCTTCTTCATCAGCCAAGCCTCTTTTTTTTTTTTTTCTTCTTCTTCTCCTTTCCTCTTCTTTCTCTCTTCTTTTCTTCTTCCCTTCCCTTTCTTTACTATCCTCTTTTTTCCTCCATATGTAGATTTGCAGGTCTAGTTTTTACGTAAAACGTTTCCAATATTGGAAACCCGTGTTTCCAATCTTGAAAACTCAAGTTTTCATAACGTTTCATTCAGCCATCAACTGGAAACGACTTGTCAAGATTACGTAAGAGATGAGATCCTTGAGAGCCTACGACAAACTCCCTGTGGAGAGAATGAACAAAAGGCATGCCGGTGCGAGGGCCAAGAGGGCATCAAATTAAAGGATGAGAATAATTAGCTAGCTAGAAATTAAAGAATAAGTAGATCGAGCCGACGAGCTCTTTAATTAAAGGTCAAAATATTAGGTATTTTTTAACTAAATTTTAGCAATGCTAGCTATTTTTTAACTAAATTTTAGTTAAAGTAGCTAAAAAGCTATTTTGGCTAGTCAGTTTAAAAATATATATGCACCAATGCTCTCTACTTTAGCTAGTATTGAATTTAAATCATTTTATTCATGAATAAAAAATAGCTTAAGTATATTTAATAATTACACAAAAAAACTATAAAAAAATATTTTAAATTAAAAAAAAATAATAGAGAGCTTCATTTTGCTCTCTATAGTTAGGAGCCATATAGCTAAAAGTTAAAATAGAGAACCACTTAAGAGGCTGATGCAACTGCTAAAATAGTTAAAAAGCTAAACATGCTCTCTAAAATAAGTAAGGAGATAAGATAGAGAGTCTGTTAAAAATGTTTTTACACTTTGTTGTTTCAATTTCTCAAACACTTCCAAATGCTTCATCCAACTCGCTGGCATAGTTTCCAAATGTATCAATAATGCTGTTGTAAATTTGTTTGTCTAATGCCATCCCCATCTCCCTTATCTCTTCCACATCGCATTGTCCCTAGCTATAAAGACCAACAACGTACCTTGCTATACACGAAGGAGCTTCCTCTTCCGCTTCATCTCATTAATCATTAATTGACCAGGTCATCAAGAAGAATCTCATAAGTTTCTTGATTTCTCTCAGTACCCAAATCACCCATTAATTACCACCAAACCCTAAACCCCAAAAATATCGTTAATTTCCTGAAATAAGATATCATCAGCGGTCAGCCGCCTTAGCTAGCTAGGGCTTCGTCCATGCATGTCAATTAACAGTCAACACCCACCACGTACCGGAGAAACGTGCGACAATTGTTTACTGCAAATGCATTATTACAAATTCACAATCAACTAATTAGCTAGTCTTGGCGTATGATCTCAACTAGAGTCAAAAAATTAGCTAGATAAACATATATATATCAAGATCAAGACGTACGATATCAGGACGTATATATATATGGGAACGTCTTGAGTGTTTTGGGTACTAGTGCTCAAGATTTTTTTAAGACTTCACTTTTAAGGGGCAAGATGAAGATTTATAAATCCAACGGTCCAGATTATTGCTCACATGTCTGAGCACTAGTGCTTTGGGTATTGTAGAATTTTCCATATATATATATATATATTAGGACGTACAATATCAAGATCAAGAAAAATAAAAAAGATAGGTCAAATATGGTAAGTACGTCGACAATGTACGCTTTCGGAAAGACTAAAATTTGCTTTAGGACTTAATGCTTGTACAGTTCTAGTTTCCAAAATTTCAAAACCAAGCTAATATTTATAGTGGGGCAAGAATTTCAATTGGCCGGTATTTGTGATTATTTTCTTATTTTGCAGTTGGTTTCAACTATCTATTTAAAGTTTTCTGCTATATGAGCTACAACTTGAGTAGAATTGATGATTGGTGAAGCGATACAGAAATGGAAAAGGAAGATGCTGAATTTGAAAAGGAAGACTTTTGTCGAACATAACGAAGGTTTGAGAGAAAAAATGAATTTTTTTTCCTCTTATGTGTTCTAATTGGTGATTTCATATTAGTTGATAAAATCAACTATCACTCGTAAAAAAGGCAAATTGGCGAAAGTCCAAATACAAAAGTTGGAGGTCTGAATAGAACTACTCCATATATTTTCCAATCAAGGAAAAAGGATTGATCAGAAAAGTGGAAGGGGAGCTAATTTTATTTAAGGCTTAATTGCCAAAATGCCCCCCAAACTTGTAATTGAGGAAATTAACCCCCTGAATTTGATAAAAATTGTCAATTTGCACCCCTTCTGTTAATTCTAACGTTTTTCATCTAAATGAGTGACATGTGACTTGCATGTAAGGAGCAATATGATCTTTTTATAATTTGTTACAATTAAAAGAAGAGAATAATTGAAAAGTACGATTTGTTTTATAAATTTAATATGATTTTTTTAATATTTGATTTCATGTATTTTTGTAGTATTTTTTTATTTAAATTGTTATTATATAATAATTAAATATTTTAAAAAATAATTTTATTAGGATTTTTTTAATTATATATTATATTTATTAATTATATATATTAAAAAATAAATAATCAATAAATGTAATTAAAACAAATCATAAAAAGACCAAATTGCCCCTCACTTTGGATGGAAAATGTTGGAATTGATCGAGGGGGTGCAAATTCACAATTTTTACCAAGTTCAGGGGGCTGATTTCCTCAATTACAAATTTGGGGTGTAAATTGACAATTATAGCTAAATTTAAAAGACATTTTGACAATTAAGCCTTTATTTAATTATCAGTAGCTGGGGAATGAAATAGGAAATTTCGAAATCTTTATGTAAGCTTTGGGCTTATACATGAACCGAAGGCTGACCCATGTACAAAGGCAAGGCCCAACGAGAGAATAAAACCCTGATTTTATCTCGCACAATTATAAAAGCCGAGAAACCCTAGAAACAGACTCAGTGCTGCAGCCGCGAGAGCAAGAGAGTTCTGTTCATCATCTCCATCTTCTCGGCAGCTCTTTCAGGTATTCATTCCCTTACTTTCTCTTCCCCTCTTCTCCGTTCTGTAAAAAATCAATCATTAATCATTGTCTCATTGCCGTAGCTGAACTTCTGAGCTAAAAGCATGTTCTTACTTTATGAGATTTCTGGGTTCATGAACGCAGATTTCTGATATTTGAACTACCTATAGCTTAGATCTATACAATTTTAATTTATCAATGTGTGGCTATTCTCTCTTTGTTGTGAATTTTTGTTCCCTATCTGTTCCTTTACTCAGTATTTGACAATTATTGGATGAACTTTCAAAATTGCATATCAATATTGTTAAATATTTGGTATGTGTTTGCCGATGATGATTCAATCTAGTTGTTTGAGGTGTAGTGGAGTCGAGACCCTGCAAAGGGAGAACCCCTTGACGAAGCTACATTTCATATGACATTAATGGATTTAACTGAGGTTTTTTTTTCATAAAATCTCCATGTGTTGCTTAAATTGTGTATGTTGCAAATGGATTACAACTGAGAAAGTACTAAGAGGTTAACTCCATTTATTGATTTTTTAAGATCACTTATATAGAGCATATTTTGTTATCTAGATATTGGAACTTTTAGTGAAATTACATGATAATGCCTGAGAATAAAGTGAAGCTAGTGTTTCAATTTCCCAGTTCCACAAATGCATTGTATACTTAATCGACTACTTTGCAGGTAAGCAATGGTGAAGCACAACAATGTTATCCCCGGGGAGCACTTCAGGAAGCACTGGCAGAACTATGTCAAGACCTGGTTTAACCAACCAGCAAGGAAGACCAGGAGGAGAAATGGTGAGTAACATGAGTTTTTTATTGCATTTTCTTGGTTATTGCTGAATCTGATATCCAGCTGAATTTGATTTATTATTTCTGTAATGGTACCAGCTCGCCAGGCAAAAGCTGTGAAAATCTTTCCTAGGCCTACTGCCGGACCTCTCCGTCCAATTGTTCGTGGACAGACATTGAAGTATAACATGAAGATCAGGGCTGGTCGGGGATTCACTCTGGAAGAGTTGAAGGTTAGTATCTATGACGACATTTTTGCTGTTTTTTATGGTGCATTGATACATGCAACTGTCTGGGGTTCTTGACCTTCTGTTGCATTTTATTCCTCTTAGGTTCACTCATTTTGTGCTAGAGAACATTTGGTTTTACATTATACAATATGAGTTCCATTGAACTGCATGAAAAGCTGCTTGTGTTCTGTATTGTCCACTTCAACTTTCTGGAGTTGCAATAAAACGCTTCCAGAAATTCATGTTTTTTTTTTGTCAATCTGAAGAGGATAAAGCAGATCGTCTCTTTATTTTTGAAACGTTGCCAGTCTTAATAACGAGTTTCAAGCTAGGTTTGGTCGCTTGGTGTGTTCAATTTTGTTGCTGATCTGATCACGATTATTTTCTGTGATGGTTTTAATAAATCATTCATATATCAGGCTGCTGGAATTCCAAGGAAACTTGCACCAACCATTGGGATTTCAGTTGATCATCGCAGGAAGAACCGTTCTCTTGAGGGGTTTCAAGTCAATGTGCTTCGTCTGAAGACATACAAGCAGAAATTGGTTGTCTTCCCAAGGCGCGCTGGCAAGTTTAAGGTAATGTTAAATGGTTGTAGTGGATTAGTTCAAGAATGATTATTTGTAATGTGCATGATGTCTCAAACTATGTTTACATGCTTTGCTACAGGCTGGTGATTCTGCAGCAGAGGAGCTTGCAAATGCAACCCAGCTCCAAGGTCCTCTCTTGTCAATTCAACAGGAGAAACCTTGTGCTGAGCTTGTCAAGGTTACTGGAGATTTGACAAGCTTCAATGCATATGACAAGCTCCGTGTGGAGAGGGTGAACGTCCGTCATGTTGGGGCCCGGGCAAAGAAGGCAGCTGAGGCTGAGAAGGAAGAAAAGAAGTAGAATGCTTGCATTGCTCATGTCTAGCAAGATTTTGCAATTTAGCTTTGACCTGTTTGCTGGGACATCTTCTGGATCCATAATTTTAGTTTTTGTAATGTTAGTCAAGTACTTGGAGGTTAAAGATTTAATGCTTTATTGCTATATTGTTCAAGTTTTTATTGGTAATGAACCACTGTCCTGTTTACTATGAGCATAATATTCTGATGAGAAAGGGGGCTCTGATTGTTTTATGATTGAAAATTCTGGCTATGCTGAACGAAAAATCAAGGCAGGATTTCAGGACTGTATACTTCACTCCATATCAAATTTGAGAAAATCATTTTCCTAAAAATTGGTTAAATATCTCTAAAAGTTGAGTTGGCCCATTGAGGTTGATGAAAACCGCCAAACCATGCTAGACTGAAGATGAAAAGGATACTTAGCTGTTGGTGTATCTTCTAGATATCTTGATGATTAATAAGTGTGTAAAACCAGTCTGATGATTAACAAGTGTATAAAACCAGTCTGATGATGAGAATAGTAAAAAAGAAAATGATAAAAACCACCATAGTAACATTATCGAAATATTCATTAATATTAATAGTCATACTCCAGTCTCAAATCATGAACTCATGATCTATATACGCAATGTCATAACCTACATTACTGTCAATTTTCAAAATGCTCAGTTAAAATGTTTTTCTGTTTCAATAGCTGGACAGAACGGGTAACCTCCTGATGGAATGGAATGCTCTTAGCGATACTTCACTGCCTGACAAAAAAAATCTCTGTTATTTGTAGTCCATTTGATCATTATGTGCTAAAAAAAGTCCGATAACTTTCCATTCTAAAATATCCTGAAGGCCTCATGAAACAGCCTATTTGGACCAGATGATGACCAACAGATTGTGAGCACAGAACTGCAACCTAACCACTCCAGAGAAAGAAACATATACTGAATTGCATCAATAAAGAAAAGTATTTAGAAGTTATACCTGAGAAGCCATAACCCAAGTTCGATCTTTCCAGACTTGGTGTGGCCTTAAATCACAGTGGTCAAAAACCATTTCATCATCGGTACCTTTGAAGAAAACTTTGTACCTTCCCCCATGAAGGACCTTGCATATCACACCTTCCCACCATCCATCATTCCAGAAAGCATCAACCTCTTCATTCAAACTGTAACAATCAACCATAACAGCTTCAGGTGGACAAGGCCTTATGTGCTGTCCATCAACCTCTTCTGTCAAGAAATCTTTACCATCATCTGTTTCGATGCTCTTATACTGAATGAGAAATTTGTCCTTCCCCACTACTTGGACAACACTCGCCGCAAACCATGCGCCTTGAAATCCATCTTCATCATTGGAAACCTCAACTTGTGTCCCTTCTCCAATGTCTTCCTTTCTCTGTGCCTTTTCTTCCTTGACATCCTGCATTTGAAATTTTGAAGAGTTTGCATTTAAGCTAACACAATAGATATAGTAGATTCACAAAATATGAGATAAAACTAAATATTGAAGAAGTAAATACTCAAATCACCTAGAATGTGCATGCTTTACTCTTAAACAAAACATCAAAAGTTTCCTCCTTTCACCAAATTTAAACACAAGTTGAAAAATGATGATAAAGATAGAAGGTAATGAAACAAATCAAACCGAGGCCGTTGGTTAAGAAAGAAGAACACCTGTTTTCTTAATAGGTTGGACTTGAAACCTCAACCTATCAAGGGAAAATGGAGTACAAACAAAGCTCATATACTCCCGGAATCAAGCAATCCAATCTTCTCAGCCAGTATAAGCTATCTGTTTAGGAAGAACAACACCCTATTCTTCTTTCTAAGGTTAAACAGAAGCAGTAAAATCGGCATTTGACACTAAGCATGGTTCAGAAATTCTGTTCTGAATATGCTACCACTTACTCTTTGTTCTTACTCACAACCAACAAGACCAGTTCAAATTGTTTGCAATAAATTAAGTAAGCTAATCACTGATCATCCTCATATTCTCCCTCTCCAATCAACATTAAAGAAATAAGCTTTCTCTAAATATACACATATTATACTAAGAAAAGGCCACCTAACAAATTTGAAAAATCAATACCCGTTACCAAACATTCTCATTATATTCATTGTTCCCCCAAAAACCACCACAAAGTTTCTGCCTTTAAACCAAAACCACAGCATAAAATCAATCCCACAAAGTAATCAAACACCAATATGACCCTCAGAACAAATAAAATCGATAAAATCAACAAAAAACCCTTTGCTTTACTTACCCTCTCTTCTTCTCGAAGAGGAGGAACCCAAGACCCTTTGACCCATTCTCGATGAAGCCTCAGCTCGTCTGCCTCAAACTCAAATTTCTGCTTCAAAAACCGAAAAAACACCTCGAAACGCGCGTCGTCCAAGACCTTAGTGATCACTCCCTCCCACCAGCCGCCGGCGAAGAACGCGTCGACGGCGTCGGAGAACTTGAACGCGTAGTCTTTTTCTCGCGGCGGCAAGGGCCTCAAGAGCGCCACGTGGACCTCTTCCCTCAATGCCTTGTGCCCGGTGACTTTGCGGTAGATTTTGGTCTTCACTTTGTTGAATACGACTGTGAATTTGGTGCGATCGGCGGAGGCGGCGACGATTTTGGCCGGGAATAGAGAGCCGCGCATGGCGTGCACGGGACTGGTGACCTCCACGTGGCCTCCTATCTGGAATTGGGATGAGTCAGCAGCCATAGCTACAGTGAATGTGAGAGAGACAGTGATCGAGAGCTCTATATATGCGTAGAGACTAGAGACGAGTTTTAGGGCTTTTCCGAGGACATTTAATGTGTGTCATTGTAAACAGACGGTTGGCGGGAGACCTAACATAACAGAAGGGGAAACTCACTGGGAAAGGGGCCTGTTTTTTTCGGTTGGACCAAAATAGCCTCGCTGTAATTTTTTTTTTGGCAAGGGCCTCCGCTGCAATTTGGTTTGTCACATTTGTGGTGTGACACAGTAAAAACATGGTCTCGGGTTTATTCGTTTATTAAGTATCTACTAGTTTTAGTTTCACCAATTTTTTTAAATTTTTTTTAACTATCTACTAGTAATTAATACCAGAGTGGTGTTCTCCTGGTCAGACCAGGCAAACCTTGATCGACTACTGTTAAATACACATTCAAGGATAGGAAACAAAGCAACTCTAATTTAAAAAATCTTTATCCTTGGATCAAGTCATAAACAGCATATATATATATATATATTCCAAAGTAGAACAAAATAAGAGCTTTGATGAACAGCACCCACATACCAGATCAAATTATTTTTAAATCAAACAATATATGTCTTAGTTCAGCTTGAATATATGAAACCAACTGACTTAAGCAAATTGATGACACACTAAATCATAAAAATATTCGAAAAGAAGGTTTTATGTATATATATAGTTGTCTTGCGAATTGTTGAAACAATAATTGAGCAAGGTGGTCAAAGAACGACAAGGTTGACTGTGGTTGGGATGAATTGCTTGACTAGACTTTGTACATAGATCTAAGACACTGCTCTACTGGTAACAACATCAATCTCATCGATCTAAAATTTTTTGATCAGAGAATTTGGTGTAGTACTTTTCCCTTGGCCAAGAGATTGAATATGGCCGAGGCTGTTGTTTCCTTTGTGATAAAAAGGCTTGGAGAGTTCACCATTCAGGAAGCCAAATTCTTGTATGGAATCCGCGATCAAGTTATGCTTGCTCAAACGGAGCTACGGCTGATGCAAGGCTTTCTGAAAGATGCAGATGCAAGACAGCGGGATGAGGAAACAGTGCGTATTTGGGTGGCGGAGATTAGAGATGCTGCTTATGATTTGGAGGATGTTATTGAATTTTTTGCATTGAAGGTGGCTTGCAACAGGAGAGGAGGTATTAAGTATGTTCTTAGAAGGTTTGCTTGCATCCTCAAAGAAGGAGTTGATCTTTACAAGATTGGTTCAGAAATTGAGAGCATTACAACCAAAATTTCTAAATTGAGGTTGAGTATGCAAACTTATAATATAAGGGAGATAAGAGAGAGTGGAGATGCAACTTCCTTACAATTGTATGAGACGCAACAACAACTTAGGCGAACTTATTCTCATGTTATTGGACGTGATGTTGTTGGGTTGGAAAACGATGTAAAAGAGTTGATTGTGCATTTGGTGAATGATGAAAATTTGCATCGAGTTGTTTCTATATGGGGGATGGGGGGATTGGGAAAAACCACTCTTGCGAAACAAGTTTATCATCACAAAGAAGTTAGAAGCCATTTTGATTGTTTTGCTTGGATGTGTATCTCTCAACGATGTAAAGTAAGAGAAGTTTGGGAAGGCATTCTTGTTAAGCTTATTTCACCTACCAATGAGCAAAGAGCAGAAATTGCAAATATGAAAGATGATGAAATCGCTAAGAAGCTTTATCTTGTTCAAAAAGAAGGTAAATGTTTGGTGGTCCTTGATGACATTTGGAGCATTCGGACATTTGATTCTTTGAAAGCGGCATTTCCTTTGAATGAGGAATCAGAAAGCAGAATGTTACTCACTACTCGCAACAGAGAAGTAGCTTTACATTCAGATAGAGATGGTTTCCTTCATCAACCTCGACCCTTAAACGATGATGAAAGTTGGGAATTGTTCGAGAAGATGGCAATTATTGGAAGAGATCGAATACGTATTTTTCTCACCCATCTCTTTTATTTTTAACTGCTCTTGTTTATTCATTTAGACTAATAGAATAGAAACTAGTTAAGCTCACTTCAGTATGTGTCTTATCACCAATGCAAATGAGTAATCACCAAAACAAACACCAACTAGTTAACATATATGAAATTATGGTTTTTCGTTTTGTTAGGTAATTAAATGCTTACATAATTATTACGAAGTTTGGAATCATTAAATAAGAATCCTTTTGTTCCTTCTCATGATAGTATTAATAGGAGTACCCCAGACCGCTAGACGAATTATCTTTGTTTTTCGGTTTTACAAGGCAGCTGAATTTGATGGTGACTACAACTTTTCTTTGTTTTATTTTACAGATTCGGAAATTCGTTCAAAAATGGAAGGATTAGGAAAGAGGATGCTTCACCATTGTTCGGGTTTACCATTAGCCATCACTGTGCTTGCAGGACTTGTAGCCAGAAAAGATACTATCAATGAATGGGAAACTGTGCTGAGAAATGTTCATGTGTTCATAAGGAGAGGCAAAGGTGATGAACAGGAATATGCAGGTGTGTCCTGGGTGTTGGAATTGAGTTATGACGACTTACCGTTTTACTTAAAACCATGCTTTCTGTATATTGGCAACTACCCTGAAGACTTCATGATATATGTGAAAACGTTGACTCAACTATGGATAGCGGAAGGTTTCATAGGTTCGGGAAATCAAGTAGTAGATTTAGCAGAAACAATGGAGGATGTAGCCTACAGGTGGTTAAATGAGTTGGTAGAAAGGTGTCTTGTTCAAGTAGAAAAACGAGGTTCAATTAGAAAGATTAAATCTTGTCGTCTCCATGATCTTGTGCGAGATATGTGCTTGTTAAAGGCAAAAGAGGAGAATTTTCTTCAGATTGTCAGTTTACACAGAGACGAGGCAACGCATCCTTTTTCCTCTGCCACGGAAACCATAGGAAAGCTAACAGGTAAAGTTCGAAGATTGGCCATACATGTGGAAGAGAATGTTGATAATTTGGTTTCTGAAGATGAAATAGATGACCGCATTAGGTCTCTATTATACTTGAGCTCAACGGCGTGGAATCCGAAAAGTACGAAGTTAATACGATCCTTGTTCAAGGATTTCAAATTGCTTAGAGTGTTGAAGGTTGAATGGATGAGGAGAGAAGTAGAGTTGCCAAATGAAATTGGGAATATGATCCACTTAAGGTATTTGAGTCTAAAGAGTAGTAGCATAAAAAGGTTGCCGTCTTCGGTAGCTAATTTGACATGTCTGCAGACTCTGGACCTTCGTGCTATTGTTAGTTCAGAGAACCCAAATGTGGTAGGGAAGATGAAACAATTGAGACATTTATACTTCCCCATATTTTACTTCAGAAGTAGTGGTAAGCAGAAACTCTCTTGTCTTGGTAATTTGCAGACTTTGCACATTTCAAGTGATGATTTTGATTGGACTGATCTCACTGAGTTAACCAACCTTAGAACCTTGGCTATAGTAGTGTCAAGCCCCTTGAAGAATATTGAGGAAACATTGAAATCTGCAAGTAGCACTCTCAACCGTATTCAGTCTCTATTCTTGAGGAACTGTCTTGGGATTGATAGTTGTGCAGAGGTTACGCAATTAGTATCAAGCTGTCATCACATATACAAGCTGAGGGTGAGTCAGTCAACGCTAGAGCTACCCAAAGACCCCCAGGACTATCCAAACCTCACCAAGTTAATCTTGTGGCGATGTGATTTTAAGGACGACCAAATGGCAATAGTGGAGAAGCTGCCAAACCTAACAACCTTTTCCTTCAGCGATGTGACTTTCGAGGAGAATAGAAAGACACTTGTTTGCTCGAAAGGAGGCTTTCCTCGTCTTCAAGTTCTAAGCGTCGGTGCGAGCAACTTAGATGACTGGAAGGTGGAGGAAGGAGCCATGCCTAATCTCTGTGAATTGTCGATTATCTTTTGGACACGATTGAGGAGAGTTCCAGAGGGGCTGAGATATATTACTACCCTCACGGAATTAAAGATCACAGGGATGCGGAGGACAGACTATAGTAGGCTTCAGGAAGGAGGAGAGGATTTCTATAAAATCCAACATGTGCCTTCCCTTATATATGAGAACATATACGATCGTGAGGAGGATATTCACGTCTCAGATACAGGTATTTCTCAAACAAGTATGAAACTGTTGAGATTTTGTTGGTTGGTTGTCTATTTTGCTTGCTTTCCTCTCAAGTCCAATGTTTTTAATCATTGTGTATCAAATTATTCAGTAAACTAAGCAGTTGATTGTTGATAATATTTTCCCTCGTTTTCTTTTGGTAGCATGGAGGGATGAACGATATACCCCGAGAGCTGATCAAACAAATTGCTTAGGCAAATATGCAGGAAAGAGTTGCCCTTGTGTTTTGGAGTGATATGAATCAAGACTCAAGAGTATAGGAATCGAGTTGTTTTTAGGCGTTCTGTTAGGGAGACTATTTGCTTCTGTTCTGAATTCTGATGTGCTTTTTGCTCCATGTATTTAATAGTTACTATTTTCTAATCTTCAAATCCTCGGTTTCAGTAGTTCAATATTCATCGTAACGTAAGGATGATTGAGCTAAGCCGGAACAAATAAGATGGAGAAATTATTTGTACTATTTTTATAGGAATTGAACCTACATGGAATTGCCCCTATTGTTTAGCACTTATCTGTTCAGTTAGAAAGATGAGTACCATAGACTAGAAAATCTTATATTACATGAGGAAAGCTTGATAAAATATTCTTTTAACGCAAAATAGCACATATATCAGCAACAAAATACACTAAAACATGACATAGGTTGCAACATCTAGCAATTACTTTCAAATACAAAACGTATTGCAAAAGGGATGCAGCTAATCGCTTTCTCACCAACTCAGAATAAGCAATTGAATATACGACTGCTTCCTGATAAGTCGCTGGCTCTTCATCATAGTTGGACAAGAGCGCTCGGCAAGCATTAGTAAGTCTTGAGCCATCCCACCCTACTGCCACCAACATAATTGCAGAGCTATTCAACCACATATCTCAATTTAAAATAATTGAGATATATTTCAATTAAAGCTAACATTTAAAAACTTACACAACAATATTGACTTGTGATCTTAGTCTGCAAGCCTTCTTCAAGATGGCCAGCCATGCCTTGCATGTAGCCAATTAGGCCTCTGCTCAAAAGGTAAAGCATTTCTAAAGGATCCTACATCAAGAACTTTGAGAAAGTGCAGTCTCAGATCACTCTTCAGACGATACACTTTCAAGAGCTGGAGTCCTGTGGAAACGTGCAAAGTATCGGGGATAAGACACCTCACTTTTATTTGACACCACTGATCTCTTCTGCCTCGCTGAAAAACCTTTCCCAGAAAGTGAATCATACAATTCACCCAGGTCCATCTCTTTCCTGACTGCACCACTTTCTTGTAGAAACCTGGATATTGTAACAAAGAAAAAAAATAGTAGAAAGGAATCAATTCAAAATTATACATCAAAATATACGAATGTAAAAGCAAAAGCCAATAAGTATCACAGAATGAAATCCAATATATGGAAAAAACATACCGCTGCCGAATAATTTTAAAAGCTTCCTTTGTTGCATATGGTAGCCCTGTCTTTGGATCACGGTACCTACATCATCAAATAAATTTTTTAAGCAGACATATCACAGAAGATGGTCAGACTGACAACCTAGCAGTTGTATGTTTCCAACATCATCAATCCTCACACTCTATGGGTGCTCAGTCTGCTTGTCTAAAATTACAAATAAATAAAGAGCAGGACACCGAACATTCATTCATGAGATGGCATGCTTATTAGCGCGTTGTTCAATAGTAGTGACAGAAATAATACCTAGTAAATTAATAATCAAACCATTTCTCTTGATTATGAATTAAATTTTTGCTCTTAATTTCTTGCTTTTCTTGAGTTCACGCTTACACCAATAAAGAATTGGAGCAGCACATCAAATTAAAAACCATATGTTCCCTAGCTAATGTTGCCTAGTCGAATGCTAAATGTGACAGTCGTATTCGGATGTCATCTCTTTCTCCCGCACACACAGATATCAGAATCCACATCATCAAACAAAAACACTTACTTGGCAGGTAAGCCAGTAACTGCACAGACAGCTTTCTCAGGATCTGGGAATATAGAAGAACAAAAACACATGCATTAAAAGCATTGTTCTGGAACATAACTTAAAGAAAGCCATGGGAAACATGATAATCTGAACTATTACTTACAGGGAGCAGATGTTGTAGAGATTTCCGACTGAAATGATAACCCTCTACTGAATTCCAGATATGAGCAACCTAAAAGAAAAGCAGTGGAAATTTCTTTATCAGAAAATGATATTGCCATAATGATCAGAATCCGGGTACAATAACAGTATTTGAAAGAAAGAAAACAACAGATTAGAAAAAAGTAATGGTGGAATGCTTACCATCTTTAGAAAAATAACGTAGTTGTGGACCAGTATAGACGGCCTTGTGCACAATCGCTCTCTTTTTAACTTCTTCCTCCCTTGCTAGAACACGCTCCAAATTCCTCAAGTTGATAATTTCTGAAAATTTAAAGGTGATCAGTTTAAGTTTAGGTACTGCCTCAACTTCAAATAAGCACTTAAGTAGCTAACAATTCACATCACATAGTAACTATCAATACTGAGACCTAAAATCCAAACCTGTTTGAGCTGCTTCTAAAAGCATCTCTTCCTGGCTCATCCTCTTCTCTTCGCCTTCCTTTTTTCTCTTTATCGGCTAATGTAACAGAAAATCAATATTCATTACAAACACAATCACAATTTGGAGTATAGCCAACATAAAATGCTATTGAAACTTACCCTCATGGTTGCTTGCAAAGCAGCACGATTTGCTTCCCTCTCAGCTTGCCTAACAACCACCGCGGTTCTCGTAGATTTTCTCACACTTCTCTCTCCTTCTCCATCCTCAGGAGCATCATGATGATGCTGTTCAGGTTTAGAAGACTTCGGCTTTTCATCCTTGGAGTTGTCTTCTATCTTGGAAAGCACTTTTATCTTCTTCTTCTTGGTCGACTGCTTCCCCGGAAATATCAACCGCTTTTTTGTCCGTCTGTAAATCAAAATTCAATAAAATTCCAACTAAAAGGAATTCTAAATGTCAGTAGGGTAAGCAAAAACTCAACCTTTCCTCTCCCTCATTGTTTTCTGCACCTTCGTCCGGGTCAGGCTCCTACAACAATTTCAGCAATTCAAAGTAAAATAGCAATGCTAGAAAAATCACAGTTAAACTAAACAAAGCAAGCACGGGTAGAGAACTCACATCTTCGTCAAAGTCACTATCAAACACGTCAGCAACTTCAGGCTCTGCTTCATAGTTACCATCATCTTCATCCTACCACAATTTCCATTCATGAAGGTAAATAACAAATAGGGAATGTTCGCTGGGACGGATTAGATCGACTACACAAAAATTTGAAAAGATAAAAAAAAAATTACCTCTTTAAGAGCCTCTTGATTCCAGAACGTCTCGTCCTCTTCGATTTCGTCATCAAGTAATTTAGTCATCCTGAAATCATCGAAAAAAATACATGCTTGAACTTGGAGTCTGACATTGCGATGCTCAAAGCAATCAAATTTATAATCTCACTGATTTCATTATCAATTACCTTTTCCCTCTGGTGGCGCGAGAGGTACGATCGAGAAAAACAGGCGGGTCATCATCTTTCGCGGTATCCATGGAAACGACCCAGGAGAAATCAAAAGGATGAAGACGAAAATTCCAGTCGAGGATACCTAGAGCTTCTTCAATCTCAGACTCTCAGTCACTGATTAAACCCAAAGAGGCTCCTATGAATATGAAAGAGATTAAAACTAATGGCATGTCGTGTACTGCTGTCAAGTATACGACATGTCGTTTCACTTGCAAGAAGAGGACTTATCGTCTTGTATTTCAATGAAAGCAAAGAACATTTTTCTTTGATCAACGTTCGAGCTAGCTCTGCTCAGCTCTTAACCGAACAAAGCCGAAGCTCAGTGCAGCTGAAGAAGAACTCGGAGAACAAGTGTGAGGCTCTAAAGCCTTCATCTTTATAATGGCCACCACCAATCTCCGATGCCCTCAACTAGTACCGCTTCCGTTGTCGCGGGCCAGAAGGCCCGGCAGCAGAGTCCCAGTCCCAATCCCAATCGGCGCCCGCCAGGTGTCGAAAATCCAGGCCTTTCAGCGCAGCGACATCGACGGCTTCGCGAAGCGGATAGCCTCCGGTGAGGCCTGGCAGGACGCGTGGCGGAGCGCCAACGACGGATTCGAGCGGTTCCTATTCGAGGCCAAGAAGACCGCCGAGCGCTTGGACCGCCAGTACTCCGTTTCGCGCCGTCTAGATTCCCTCGCTCAATCCGCCGCGATTCGCGCGCGCGAAATCGATAGGGAGCTCGAGATTGGGACCCGCTGGCGCGCCTTTTCAATGGATTTCACCAGAAATTTGCCTAGGGTTTGTTCTCTCGCCCTTTTACCATTTGCTTTGGTTTATGCATGTATACGACGTCGTTCCGCTTACTGAATTCTTGTTTGCTTGGTAATTGGTTTTGTTACAGTACAGGAAGCAGCTTAGTGATTTCTTGGACACCCCAGTAGGAAGAAGTTTTGCGGTAAGAAATGAGAACACATTCACGAACTATGCAACAATTTGTGGTGTAAAAGTCTTCAATTTATGCTCAAATGTTTAACCTTTTTCTGTTTTGAATGATTTTGAAGACCATCTTCTTCCTGTGGCTTGCATTATCTGGATGGCTTTTTCGGTTACTGATATTGGCTACGTGGGTACTGCCATTTGCTGCTCCTCTTGTCATTGGAGCGGTTGCCAATAACCTTGTTATTAAGGTATTACTTGCTGGCTTCAATTTATAGAGCTTGTGATTTTGTGTTACTGTTAGTGTATATATCCATCATTTTGTTGGGCAGTTCAAGTTTGTAACTTTATCAATTGCATACTTCTTCAAATGGCTCAAGTTTCTTTTTTGCTCAAAACTTGGACAGGGGGCTTGTCCTGCTTGCAAGAGGCAATTTGTTGGTTACAAGAACCAAATAATTCGTTGTCAAAGCTGCGGAAACACTGTGTGGCAACCAAAGAAAGGAGGAGCAGACTTCTTTTCCAGAGATAGTAGAGGTTCTTCTTCGTCAAAGAAAGAGCCGGAGATCATTGATGTTGAGTTTGAGGAGAAATGAAGAGATACTCCAAGTTGTGGAAGATCACCTTATGGTAGTTTTTTACATTACATACAAAGATCACTGAGAACTAATGCAAGAGTTTTTACTTTTCACTTCTTCTAATATAAAGTCTTGTTTCTTAGTTTTCGCTTTGGTGTAAATTATTCCTCCTGTATTTTGGAAGTGCTGTAAGACTTGTTCAATCCTATCAGTTTGTATATGTTTTTCCTCTACTAGGATATCGAGAAACAAAATACAGTCTTTCTCTGATGACGGAAATAATTGATAGGCAATCGTTATGGGCTAAATTGAATCAAGTTTGCAGGGTGACCAGCAAAGTTTTGGTACCTGGTAGAGCTGTAAGCAAGAGAACTGGTCTGTTCAGAAATATATATATATTATTTTTTTAATTTTTTTAAATGTGCTATTAACACTTAAGTTTTCTGCGTTATTGAGCTACCTGGTTCATGTGTAGTATGCCTCTTGTTTGATGAATTGGTAAGACCAATGAGCTTCTCAAATATATAACAAAAACCAGCATATATTTACTTAGGATACATGTTTACTTGGGATCAATAATGCAACTGTAAGAGATTAGAAATACTTGTCGTCCAGACTAAAGATTGGTTTTCATCTTTGAACAAGAGCTTGATGTATCCACTGTTGCTCCTTAGGCTGATTGAAAGATTGCCCTGAGCTTCCCTTGTTCCCTCCTCCACATGCAAAATCTTGTCTGCAAATAGTCGAGTCTTGCTTCACAATTCTATTAAATAACTGAAGTCAAGCCAAAAACCCAACAGAAACTTTGATCTTACATTCCTTTGTTGTGACTAAGAATCCCAAATGCTTCTTCTGGAGGCGTAACACGAGCTGATTATGCTTTGAATATATGGAGGCCCAGCCGCATCTTTTGCTTCCTGCTTGCACAAAGAGAATTTGTGTTTGATTTTTTCTAGAACATAAAGGTGTTGGATATTTGAAAAATCAAAAATCTATCCCTGTATTCCTACCAGAAGGAGTGACAACTGATAGCTCTGCTTTTACTTGAACAAAATTTTGGGGTCTTGGAAAATATGAATCGGCCATAGCTCTTGCTTTGAGTGCTGCAACTCCTCTTAAACCTGACAAGTCATCATGTTAACATGTGTTTTCTATAATGTGTTAACATGGAGATTCTGGTGAAGGAAACATCATATGTTCAAGCTTACTTGTTGCAGCAGCAGCTGTGAGTGTGATCATGTCACTGGTTGTTTGGGTAGCCCAGCCTGAGTTGATGGCAGAAGAAACATGGATTGTCTGTGCCCCCAAAGACTCCGCAGCTTCTGCACATACTGTCGTAACCAGAGCTGCTGCAGAAGCAACAATGGCGCCAATATCTTGTGCTGATTCTGATTCCGAGTCTATGCTGCTCTTGGCTGCAGTAACACTGGCAATAGCTGCAGCCAAGCGTGTGACGGAAAGGGCAGCATGAATGCTTGCTGTTTGAAGTCGAACATCCTCTTTCTTCTTGGCTCTGTTCCGTCTTAATAAGCTAGTCAAGGATTTTCCCCCTAACCATCCCTTTGTATTCATCTAAGAGCATAAAACCATTTTCCCAAATGATTACGTATTTACGTTTGAAATGCATGTGTCTGTGAAAAAAGAGAGCCAGAGACAAGTGATTACCCATATGTTATCCACCCTGCTAGTTCTGCTGTGGAAAGTGCTTCTGCTGCTACTTTCGGGTGGCAACTCATGTATTGCTTCCGTCTCTAGTTTTTCTTCTGTTTCCTCTAAGCTAAACTCATCATCCAACTTTTCATCATGCGAAGGAAACATGTTGATCTGCACAAATAAACCATTACATTCAGTCCGGCCTGTATGTTGAGGGTTAAGAAGCAGGACAATACTTGAAGGACCGCATGACTAGCTAGTTCTCTCACACTTGATGTAAACATCTGCTGAAAGTTATAGGCAGAGGGGCACCATGAGCGACTTAGAAACTCCATGGCGCGGATGGGGCTGTGTGGAATCCCCAAGGAGCTGCAGCAAGAAGAAGAAGACGGCGATAACATTTCTCTTCTCTGTAAGGAGCATTGGTCTGCTCTGCGCCAAGACTCCAGCTTTCCATTCTGATTAAGGTACCAGAAAGATTTAGCTAGTAAGCAGGGCATACTTTTTTTCCATTTGGAAAAGTTTCTTTAGCTAAATTCTGTGACAGACTCACTCTCACTGTGTTAGTTGATTGATGATTAGTTATATAGGAGACTGATCTTCCTGGTGTTTCCTCCATATAATGCTTCCTGTGCAAACAAAAGAAAAGGATATAGATATGTATAAATATATATATATATATATATATAGGTATAAGCAAGCCATAATTTCCATTTCCATTTATATTATATGCATGGGATATGAGAGAAGAGGTTAGAGATGACAAGAATGAAAACAAATGACATGAAACCTTAGCGTGGCTGGATAGAGAAAAGTTGTGAAATAGAAGAAACGGAATAGTTTCTCTAGTAGGAAAGCACTTTTAGATAGTGCCAGTTTCTCCAGTACTTTTCAAGGAAGGTGGAAACTGGCCCAACTTGGGTTTTGGGAAGTAGTGAGTAAACTGAGACATTTACTATATGTAGATTAATTCCAAAAATAATATTCTCTTGATGAATTCGGATTCTGTGATTTCGATTTCTATGCAGATTATATATAGAGTAAGTTTCTATGTACGGAGAGGCCGACTTAGGAGTTTGAACCTTTTCATTTTTCTCATCTTGGAAAACTTTAGGAACACTAAAAGGGATCCGGATCCTTTCCTTGATTGATTATTCTTGACTTTTAATCCTATCCCTTCATTAAATATCCAAAGGCCACCAATTATCCCATTTGATCCTTAAATAATCAAAAAATGGCTTTTCCAAGGCAAACGGATCCAACTAAAAGATGGCAAAAATAGTGGTAAATTAATTAACAAGCTGTCGACATAATTCTTTTTTTTTTTTGGACGAATGTCGACATAATTCTTGATATCAACAAGCGCAGTTAGGTTTTGGGATTTTATTATTATGAGAAATTGGCAGCCCATTTTAGGGTTGAGGAGGGGACTTTGTCTCGTGCAATTTCTGTATTAGACCAATCGTTCTAGTGGTACATGCAAAGCTGCACATGCATATCTATATAGGGATCCATGCACCCACTACCATCGTTGATCTACAATTTTGATGCACCCACTATCGTTGATCTACAATTTTGATGCACCCACTATCGTTGATCTACAATTTTGATGCACTCACCTACTTGGCGTATAGATTAGCGCGATGCTGTCATCTCACTTCAGCTGGTTTTTGATTAAGCTTAAAGTTTTATGTTCTTTTTTTTATGGGTCAGGTAAAACGATATTGCTACACTTCCATTCGTACGAGTGACTAATTGCCTTCAGATTATTTGGTCATGTTTGTCACAAAAACAGAAAGAAAAAAAGGTTACTGATTGGACCCGTAGCAGAATTTAAGCAGAACCTGATTAAAGAGTGCAAATCATAGCAACGACACAAATAGCAGGAGGGGATAAAAGAAATGAGTCAAAAATCAACTTCCTTAAAACCAAGAAACTTTCGATAACAAAAACCTAGTAGATTCCACACCCTATATCTGTTCACCCAATACATGTGTTTCTGTAGTTAAACTAGTCTGCCACCAGAGACAGAAAAATATTCTGAATTTCAATCCTAACAGAGGAAAGAAGATTTGGGAGCGGTGGTACTGGTTGTGAGATCATGTAGCCAAATGGCCCAAATGATGCTGCAAAAGCAAAATACAGCGTACTGACTTCGAACCTATACAAGAAAACCATAACTGGTCATGCAGCTTTCATTGTCCTAACCATCTTACACATTGCATTTACAAGCTACACGGCCTTGCCCTCTTTCTTGTATGCTACCGCAGGAAAACTTAGCTCGCAGATGTTAAAATAATGATACAATCATTCTCAATAGATAACTTTTGACATGCAGCAAAACAGAGGGGAGTTTCAATTAGTCCATCATTCGTTTCTGATGGAACAATACTTGTCCCAGAGTGCAGGAGTTTTTGATATCTCATTCGTAAGGTTCTTGAACTTAAGGCTGCAATCTCCACCGCTGCACGATGGCAAATATAAAAAGCATTAGACAATTCATCGATGTCAAACGCAATATAGGTACAGATACAAAGGAAAGCAAGAGAAACTCATGCAGAATGACAGATAAAAAGCAAGGAGCTAACCTTATACGATGCAAGGATGCAATTGTTCTTAGAGCACTGCGGATCATGTCTTCATTACGATCTACTTCTTGCTTTACAGCATCTTGCTTTGGCTTAAAGTTGATGGTTTTTTGGAGATGATCCACCAAGGAATCCAACACTGAAGGAAAAATTTATATTACATAATGTATATGTAGCAGATCTTAATCTTCGAGGACAAAACTCAATAAAATAACTAACCTGCCAGTACAGCTGATGGACACTTGTCTGCAAGTTTTGAGAGGATAAGATGGCAAGGCATCTTAACATCATAATGATCTACAAAGTAAAATCGCAATCAGTTTGGAAGGAAATTAGGGTTTACCCATCCATCTTCAAATTTGCATTAAAAAAAAAAAAAAAAAAAGGAAACAAAAGAACTAAGCTCACCATCCAGACCGGATTTGAGGTAAGGAACAATAAAAGATGAAGGATTCACTTGATCAAGACAACTGTCTAGCAATGTGTCCACACATTCAAATGCAGCCTTCCTTAACTCAAGCCCATCATCCACAATGTGCTTAAAAGGACCGAGATCAACTGTCCTGATCAATTCTTTCTGCACCAAGAAAATTAAAAGTAAATAAGAAACCAGGCTATGTCTAGTTTAACACAGGTGAACCAAATGAATATTGTCCAAAAAAAAAAGGTGAACCAAATGAATAAAAAAAGGAAAAAGAAAAAATATTACATCGAACATCCAAGATGATACGAGTCTAAATGACAGCTGATAAATGCAACTGACATTTCTATGTAAGAATATATCTGATAAATTCTAATCTTCTCATCTCAGGGAGTGTACGTCAGAAATAAATCATCCACAATACAAAGAGAGATTTCAAAATCCTCAGCCTACCTTGATAACTGTCTGATCATAAAGAAGTGGCAACAATTCTGGCAGAAGCCCCTTGATGAGGTTTGGCTTATTATGGGCGAATGTACTTAAAGCCAAAACAGCTGCACGCCTAACATGCTGCATGAGGCCATAAATACTATTAATAACAGAAGCAATAAAGTTGAGAAAGAAAACTAGGAGATGTAATGAACTCAAGCACTTTCATTATTATATTAAGCATTCGAAATCTGAGACTTACCCGGTCATGATCCTTAATAAGCATCAGGAATGATGAGATTTCAGGATACAAGATCTCGTCTATCTTCTCTGGCCTCTCCACTACCGAATACTTAACTGCAATGACTACTGTAGCTCTTGTGAAAGCAGCTGGGCTGGTTGTTCGCACCTATAGGGAATTCAGATATGCAACCCATTAAAAACTTAGATCATAAGCTTATGTAGCGACACAGAGTCATCTGGCCATATGTTCAATCTAATCCTTTAGTACCTTAAGTGCAGGAACCAGTTTTGCAGGTTCAATAAGTGCTATTTTACCCAGACACTCAGCGACCACATTGCGAACACCCTCTTCCTCGCTTTCACAGTGATTAAAAAGTAAATTGAGTATTTTTTCAACACTGGTGTCCTGAAACTCTGCTTTATCTACAGATTGCCTTACTATGACCTACAAAATGAGTGTAAAACTTCAATCCGACAGACCAAACATTATCAGGAAAAAAAATCAGGCTTTTAAAGTTCAGAAGAACGCACCTCCTTCAAAGAATGAAGTAAGAGATACTGTTTTTTCTGCTGATTGTCAATCTGGTCCAATATAAAAGGCAAATACTTGAACAGGTTACCAACTGCAATATTGCCAAGAGCGTAGGAGGCAGCAGACTTAATCTCTTCGAAAGGAGATTGAAAGGACTCGATGACAATATTCTCTATATGGGCATGAGAGCTTAGATCTTTCCTTCTCCCAATCTCCCCAAGACATAGCAATGCAAGATGCTGCTTAGCCTATATCATAAGAAAAAGAAGTAGAAGAAGAAGAAAGCAATTTAATCTAGTGAAATAAAAATAATAAATCATTTGAAGTCAATTATCCTACCCCTAATCTTATAGCAATGGTCTGTTTACAACAATATTCTTTTTCGGTGGGGGTGTGGGGAATTACCGAGTTTGTACTGCTGTCATGTTTGAGAATTTCAGTAAGCATTTGCACTGTAGATGAACATTTCTGATCACCGGCAGCAAGACAAAGGACGGCCACGCATTGAGCTATTGAATACAAAGCTTGTTTTGCAACCCCACCAGACTGAGGAGATGGTTTAGCACTTGATAGAAGAGAGTCTAGTAAGACATCAAAACTTGTGTTTGCAGAATAAACCAAGGAAGCAAAGAAGTTTTGCAATGCCTACATATCCAACAAAGAATTTTCTCAAACATGTGAAAAGTTTCTATATCAAGATTAACACCAATAAGACATAAAAAATTACCAATAGGGCTTGCCCCTGTAGCAATGAACTTTTAATTAAAGTTAGTGCTTGCGGAAGAACTTTGTTTCTAACAGCCAAACCAACAACTGGGCTTGACCTGTCAGCCATCAAGGTGCAGCACAGTTCCAGGGCAAGGGCCGTCATATGCAAGTCCGAATCACTGAAAATGGGTATTGAATCGAAACTAAGGTTCAGAAATCAAATCACACAAGACTTTGAAAAGAAGTAAAAGACAAAATAACAACAATAGAATTAAGTAGAAGAAAAAACCTTATCAGTGTTGCAAGTTCTACAATAATAACTTCATAAGCTGATGAACCAATTTTATCGCCATAGGCAACAATTAGGGAATTTAGGGTCCCCAGTGTGGCCTGCCTTAAAGGCCGATTAGCCTGATATTCAAGAAGGCAAAAAGAATTACAACATATCCCAAAAAACAATAGTCAGGAAATTATTATCAGTTCAACAATCAGTTAAGTGAATTCCCATACCTTCCTTAAGAATGCAGTCAACTCTGCAATCACTTGCTCCAAAACACAAGACAGGTCTATCCGCAATGGAGAAGAAGCAATGACAGCAAATGCCTGGACACAGAACACTTAGATCTCAAAAACTAAACACTTGACATAGAGTACACTAGACGTAGAATTCATGTGTCTACCGAAAATAAATCCCAAGATAATACATCAGCATACATACAACAAAAGATATGACATAATCACAAAAGTGAGCAAAGAACCACCTTCACAGCTGTAAGTCGAGTAATCTCATTTCCCATTCGATCAACAAGTACAGGAAGGCACACAGGTAACTCAGCATTGAGGTTATCACCAAATGTTGACACAAGTAGTCCCATGCAAGATATAGCACATTCCTTTACCTCCTGAATAAGAATAGACATGAGACACAATACAGAGTAACTAATTAAGAGGAATTAGTTATAGAAAAAATGAAAAATTGAAGAGGAATTTTACTGACCTGATCTTGATCTTGGTTTGTCAAGCGTGACATAATGGCCTTATATATTGGATGAACATAAGGTTTGAAATCAAAACCAATCCCCTACAAGGAAAATCAAATCATAGAGTTAGAAAGTGTTTAACGAGACCTCAAGCATAAGAGTCTACAGTAATTCACCTCAATATTCGGGCGAACAACACGGACAAGTTCACCACAGACCCTAAGTGCCTCAGCTGTGACTTTGTAGTAACGCTCTGCCACAGCAGATAAAACAGGACTAGAGAGAGCCTGCAATGATCAGTTTAAAATGTCACCAAACCTACACAAAATGCAAACTGCGGTCCATTTCTTGAGACCCTCATGATTACATGATATAAGTCATTGCCATGTATTTAAACAAACATGAGAACAGTATGGATATCTGCCTCACATTGATGTAAGGATGGAAAACAGAAGGAGAATGTGAAGCTAACACCAATCTTGTAAATATAAGAGCTTCAATCTTCAAATTGGAGGTAGAGGACTTGTCCTGGAGAAATTTACAGAAAACCCCCCATAAAATAAAAAAAGGAAACAAAGATCAGCATCAGAGAAATACTATAGTGCAAAATACATTATCAACTTGAGAAAATACCACTTACACTTAATGCTTTTTCAATTCCTGGAATGAGTGAACCAATTTGATCTGCCAGGCAGTCTGGCAAGACTACCACAAGTTCTTTTAAAACAGAAAATGCACCAACCTGCAAACAAAGTGTTATTATTCGTAACACACATAAAAGACACTCCAAAAGGGACATTAGAAATTCCTACCTTCGTCTTGATAGATTTCTCACGTAGCTGCCTATTAATAGATCTGACAATCTTTGGCACTTCTTGCTTCAATAACCATCTTGGACTGCACAACATGCCAGTAACTTAACATAAGCATCAAACATCAATCATATTACATGTGATTGATAACCAGAGGATCATGCAACTCAAGCAAGAACAAAAGAGTGAGAAAGAAAAGGTAGGTCTGTTACTCTATTTTTATTAAGATGAGAAACACAGATTTGGACGAGAGCTATACAGAAAACATTTATAAGATAGAACAAACCACAAAATTAAGATGTCTAAAAGCACACTCGCCCAAGCACATGCTAAATAAGATATAATTTGACACTCAGATAACATTATAGCAAACTTACCTCTGTTCATTAATGTCAATCTGTCCCTTTGTGACGTTTCCAGTTTGCTGCAACAGCTCAGTGAACGTATTGAAAACATCCATCTGTAGCAAAATAACGTCAGATACTCACCCTGTGAAGGGTAATAAAAAAATCCACCATCCATTATTCTGGCTTACCTTGACATTTTCTTCCCTCTCTTTAAATCTCTCAATTAATTTTGGACAAGCCTGCACAAAAACAGGATAGGTTTAATGATTTCATAGCAAAACGCAAAACCATGAAAGCAACCCCTTCTGTATGCTAAATTTTAGCATAAGTGAAGGATTAATGAGCATTGAAGATAATAAAATACACTTCCAAGTTTAAATGCATTAAATGTTATAATCCTACACAATACAATAATGAGAAGATTAAAAGGCAATTGCAAAGATACCTCCTCATACAGCTTCGCAAGCATCTCAGGACGAGATACAATCAATGCCGCTAAGCATTTAGCTGCTGCTCTTCGGACTTTCCAGCTGACATCTTCATCATCCGTATATTCATTCGCACTCTCACTACAACATAATTAAAAAGCCAACAGAATTAGAAATTCTAATGTCCACCTGTGAGTCAAGCTTAACCTCACACAGACTAAAGACATACTCATCTTCCTCTTCCTCGAGAGTTTCATCATCAGTATCCTCCTCCATGTTATCAGTGAAGTTTGGGTCGTAACTTAGATATTCCAAGTTAAGATGAAGAATTTCATCACAATAGGTAGAAATGTCCCTGGGACACCTAAGCAGAAAACTTTCTAGTGCCTGCGGTCAAAATACAACAGTTTAGACATAGGACAACCATTGTACAATATTAAATGTAAATGAACAAAACCAAAGCAAGAAAATTTACAAATATATAGTACCTGCAAGCTGTACTCACGAAGCTCTTCATCATTCTCTGATGCACTTGTGCAGTAATTAATTAGCACTGGGACAGTGTCAGCAAGATGGGGTCCAAAACGATATCCAACAGCACGACTGAAAATCATGATATCAAACTAGTTACCAAAAGTAATTTTATCCTCAACCCTAAGAACATTGCACACCACAAAGCTCACCTTAAAGCACCAATCATCTGAATATTTGTACGAGTCATTTCTGACTTTGTGCCTTTATTTCTCAAGTTCTGAACAACTTCAACGGTTGCCTTTGCCAACAAATCATCTGACAAGCTTGAAGCAAGCGATGCTACAGGAAAAACAAGTTGACAAGTTCAACATAGTATTTCATTTATGGAAAAGTCAAGGCAAAGCTAGTCTAACTTGTCAGACTCGATAAAAATTGTCACCAGGACAAATCAATCAGGTTTCTAAATGCATGGTAGTTAATAAATGCTTATGTGGAAGATTTATTAGTAAGAACAAAGAGCCCAAGAAGAGTAAAATCAGACAAATTGTGACTGGTGGAGAATCTCCAAAGGCCTTCGGATCTTTAAAAAAAATTCTAATAATGTAGAAAGCAAAACTGATGACATTGAGCAAAAACCCTCTAACGAACAAGTGATTGCTGAAGATCCAGTGAATCTTACCAATGCATGACACAGTTTTCTTCCTCACGCTGGCTTGATTGGAACTCAACTGAGACAAGAGAGCTCCTAATAGCAGCTCATGGTCGGTTGCCATTAGATTGCCAAACTTATGAAGAACATCACATAAGATATCAAGACATTCACATTTTATCTCTGTGCTCATTCCCTAGGGTAAATTGCAGAACAAAAAATTAGCAATGAAAACCACAAATGACATCTGACAATATCATGGACTGTCACAACGAAAGAATTATATGGAATAATTGACTATGCTTTAATGCCTAGTTTCTTTATTGAGTTCAATCCTTAGTCTTTTGAGAAATCATTGCACGCTTTAACTAAGGATATGGAGCAATGATTTTGTTTCTGGTATACCCCTAATTTTTGTTTTGGTATTATAGATCTATATAGACATAGCCGGCAGAACCAATTTCCCTTCTACTAATCAATTGGCTTAAGCATCAAATAAAAAAGATTAAACAAATACCAAGATAGGGCAAAATGTGCAAATGTAGCAAAACACCAGCAAACTTATGCACATAAGGTCTTGTCCTCGTAAAATTTTCATTTATAATTTTTCATGTATAAATCTATAATTTTTTATGTATCACTAAGGTCATACATGTCAATTTGCCAAGAAGAACAGCAAATGTCAGTTTTCTTTAAAGATAAAATTATGTAACTCACTGGGGCAGTAATTCCTCTAATCAACTGCGGCAAAATAGACACGAGAATAGACTGTGCAAGAGACTGAGTAGAAACTTCTGCAACAATAGCCTTCATAGCTATGCTTGCAATATCACGGTGCTGATCCTTCTCTTTTAGCAATTTATCACAAAGTTTATTTGTCATCTCCACAACTCGAGGCTCACTGACCTTCTTCACTAACGGAGCAAGGCTACAGTATTACATAGAAACAACAAACAAAGAATCAGACCAAAAGTTGTAAAAATTTAGCATTCCTGTATCATATAATGTTATTACATACTTTACATTCATTATAACATGAATACATGACATAATAAGGCATTAACAACATGTAATGAATAATTGTGTATGATTTCTTCAGTTGAATAAGTATGTGTAAGAAACTTGAGGACATTATAATTTTCCGCACCTATGACTGAAACTTATAGGGAGAGTTATATTAATGTCTACCAGAACACATCTAGAAACTTGCCAGCTTACTTTACATGCAAAAACATTATGAGTTTGTATGCGTGTTTATTTATAATTCACCAAGAGATCCAAATCAATCACTAGGAAACACAGGCCAGAATATAGAAAATAATGACGATGAATAAATTGGTAATACAGTTACCGCAAACATAGTGTAACCAACCAAAAAGGCAAAAACATCTTGATTGCGCAAAAGCGATAATCAAATACAGATATCATACCATTTCACAGCCAACCCAGATACATCACCAGCAACATCATCAAGTTGCTGGATAATAATATTTGACAACTTTATCTCTAGATCAGCATCAGCTTTAAAATTCTCTTTGTTTAATTCGTTCAACAAATCAGATGTCGCCATATATCTGTAATCTTTATCCTTGCCCGTCATCTGCAAAACAAACTCAAACAAGTCAAAACATATGCATTTATCATCCTTGTGCGGACAAGCATAGCTGTATCCAGAAGAAGCCAGTAACACAATAGTGGACATCACAGAAACTAAAGCTCAAAGGATATACCTTCTCCAGTATACCAGTCATTGCTATGTTCGCCATCTGTGCGATACTATATGAAGGGTGCTGTGTGCTCGAACTCACAAATTATGTCAATGCTCACCTATATGAAATCTAACCAGGAATAAATCATAATCAGAGATTGAAGAACCATGGAGGATTATACAAATAGATAAATGAAAACTAAAATCTAGAAAAATCCGGTGCATAATTAAAAATAGAGAAACCTTAAATCCATGAAAAGCGAATAACTAGCCCTAGCTCCACTGAGACTAAAAGTTAACCAGAAACAAGATCATACACTATCTATATTGTATCAGGTCCCAAAATATGGAAAAATTCAATGTATTCAAATACAGTATCAAACGCATTCCGCAGAACGCTTCCCGAAATAGTTTATCAGAAAAGGAAAAGCCAATAAGAAATCAAAATTGAGCACGGGTGATCAGAAGAGGGAATTAAGAGAAACGTTGAATCGCTTAAAGGAATTAGAGATACAGAGGATAAGCTTACCGGAGGTTTTTGACAACCGGCGACGAGCTCAGTGACTCAGTGTGCGTTGCTTTGGTTCGGAGTACATATAGCGTAGGGCATGGTGGGGAGTGTGTGTTAGAAAGACTCTTTTATATACGTGGACAATCAATACACTCGACTTGTATCCCAAGATCCGCAATATCATCCCTCCACCTGGAAAATTTGGTATCCAGCCCACGCGCGGAACTAAATACTGGACCCCTTTTTTTTTTTTCCTTTTCTTTTAATGGACATTTAAAAAAAAATTCTACTATATAACCCTTATAAATGACAACCGTAATCAATCAAAAATCAATTCAACTCAACGGTTCAACATTGATGATACATTTACTTACTTAGAATAAGGGGGGTGTATTCAATTTGGAGTCTATAGGATTTTTTTGTATTTTAAAAGTCCATGGGTATTCAATTAGGATTTTTTAAAGTCATTTAAAATCTTGATGTATTCAATTAAGATTTTAAAATTTCCATGTAAATCTAGTGGTATTGAAAAGTCTATTGACTTTCAAAGATTTCATTAAATGGTGGATTGTGGAGGATTTTAGAGAGCTTAGTATAAATACCAAGACCTATTAGAAATCCAGTCACCTCTCAAGAGATTTTGACGTATTCTCATTTTCACTCTCAGAGACCTGCGTACCCACAAACAAAACGCTGCAGGCCTCACTTCACACCTCCTCAGCGCAAATATCAAACCCCATCTCTTCCAGGTTGGTCGACTTTTTCATCTTTATTTATTTTACGGTGCTTTTGGTGATCGAATTTTGATCAATTTGGACGATGATTTGAGGGGTTAGAGTGATTTTTCTGTAAGAGTGTGCTCGGGCGTCAATGATTCTGAGTCTATTTTCATTTTCTTGTTTGTTTGGAAATTTCGTATTAGTAATTGTATACGAATGAATTTACACGTTTGTTTGGGACGATTTGATTTTCAGATTTATATGTTGTTCAATGGGCATGTAGATTTTACATGAATGAAAAAACAAAAAAATAAGGCTTTGGATTGCAACCCTTTGTCATTAAAGCCATTGAATTTGTTTGTTTGACCAGTATGAGATCATGGGACATGACTAATTTTTTTTGGGAACTGAATTGCTTCATTCTGATCAATTCACCTATATTCTGACCAGTATATATATTTTGAATGTTGCAGATTTACCTAATTCAATTGAAAGGGTATGTCAAACATTATATGCAACCTCAGTTTCAGTTTTCTTTTGGGAACTGAATTGCTTCATTTTGATCAATGACGATATCTTGTCTATATCAATTGGTATTATTGCTCAGATATATTTGCATCTATGTCAATTGTTTATGCTGCAAATTTATATTTTTCCAGGAAGTCAATCGTATACTTTTGGGTATGAACTGTGGGAAGACATATTACAGCAAGGCATCAATTCATTTTCTGCTTTGAGCAAATTTGTGGTAGGTAATAGGAAAATTGTGACGTTTTGGGAAGAGAAGTGGGTCAGAAAACAGCTTTTTGCCATTAATTTTCTACTTTATGTAGATTATCACATTATTGTACTTCTAGATGGTCAATTTGGCTAATTTTGGTGGGTTTTTGTTTGAACATGTGTGGTTTAGAAGCATAGTCTGATAACAGAATAATATGCCAACCTATTTACTGTTAGATATTTGGTAATGTCTTATGTTGTCTTCTTTGGTAATGTCTTATGTTATATTTGGTAAAATATACCATGTCTTATGTTGTATTAACCATTTGATATAAGATGTTCGGAGTACTGATGGTTCTTAGATCATTAATGTTGTAGATGATCATTCTTAGCCTGTACGTAGATGAAATGCTTTTCTTTTGTTTATCAAATTTAAATGAATGGTTTCATATTTTTTTTCCTTTACTGTATGCTAAAAGAATTTATACTTACTCCACAGTTATAATGAAGGAAGACCCCAACAGGTGAGGAGAATGGCCAAGATCACTTCTAGGAAAGTTTCTGAACCCATATATGATGATAGCTGTTGAATTTGGTAGAGGGTTTATGCTTGAAGATTTGGATAGTGGACTGAGTTAGATTTGGACAGCTGCTGAATTTGGTAGAGGGCTTATGCTTGAAGATTTGGATAGTGGACTGAGTTAGATTTTTATATGCTTTGTTTGTCCCTCTGCGGTAAAGGCGTAAAGCATTCAAATGCAGTTCATTGTGTTAAATTGGAATCCTTACATTTTTTTTTGGACAATGAACCATACATTTTTTCTTGTATGGTCCTTTTGTTTCAATTTTAGATTTACAACTAATTGAAAGTAGAGTTATCCTCCCCTTTTACCTAGATGTAGAATACATAAATGCAGTAAGACATGGGAAGAGTATTTTGTACATGGTTGTATAAAACTCTCGTTTCAAGTTGTAATAATTTTTAATCTAATTATTTTTGTTAATTTTTTATTCTATTATTGGTATTAGAAGAATCCATGGACTAATTAAAATCCAAACAAATCCTGATAATAAAATGTATTAAAATCTATCAAAGTCCATGTAGAATTAAAACAATCCATGGATTTAGTAGAATCCATGGATTATAAAAACTCTGACACAATCTTTTAAAATCTGAATTGAATACACCCCCGTAAGAATGAGAATGAAGAAATTGATTCCAATTTCTAAGTTTTTATGCGTTTAAATAAATTGGAATAGTTGTAGGTCCCACATAAAAGTGAGAAATTCATTCCTGAATATCCGTAGTTTGATTACCAAGAAAGGTAAGTATTATAAAATGAATTCTGATTTATTTTCATTTTCATTATAAGTAAGTAAACATACCATTTTTTTTTAAAGAAGGGGGGTGAAGAAAGAGATCGGAAAAAATTACACAGTGACCCACCCGCCAACATAATCGAGTCACAGCCTAAGCAACCTAGTAGGCTTTGTAAGATCGTCTTTGATAACGTTAAAGTTACAAGTAACTAAAATAACATGACACTACCAAGACTAAAAAAGAACCAGGTCAAATTTGAATCTTAATTTATTCGTAATTCTTTAGGACTACCCTACGCAGAGGGAGTATATCCGGAAATGGCTACAGACTTAGTAGCCTAAAATAAAACATAAAATAACAAAAAAAAATTAAAAATAATAATATGTGGTTGTACTTATAGCGACAAATTGTTCGTCGCTACAAGTTGTTTCATATATTTATTTATTTTTAATTTTTTTGCCTAATTCGAATAATTGAGCACTCCGGATATAACAACTTTATACAACTTGATTCCTCGTAATTTTAATTTCAACCTTATCATCTATATTGTTGAATTGAAAAGAAAAATTAAAAAGTGTTATTCTCCCCGAATTTTGTGTGCTATAGTAAGGGATTTTTGTTCCAATAGACAACCTTCACCAAAAAATAAGAACTCCAATACAAAATTTGGTCTCCACATGTGTATCCTAAGTTCATTCATAAGAATCAAGCATAAAGAGAAAATCATGCATTAGGATCTTCTAAAACTAGAAAGAAAAAATTAATTAAAAAATAATTGTTTTAGGATATCATTATTATGTGCCTTGTCAAACTAGGACTTAGAATAGGTTTATCCTTCTAGGATATGGATTGTATTTAGCATAGATATTTCCTACATCAATATGGATTGTACCTTGTACTTCTCTATATATAAAGACCCTTATTCATTAATGAAATACATCCTATTCTCTGTTGATTCTCTCTTGTTATTTACTTTTCCCTTAAACACGTTATCAGCACGAGCCCTAGCCCTGAGATTAAAAAAAAAAAAAGCCAAAGATATATTCAGCATAGCCTTCTGCTACGCGCCTTAACCCTAGAACCAAAACCCTAGGCTCACCACGTTGCTCCACCACCGGCTGCTGCAAAAACCAAGAATCTGCCTGCACAGAACAGCCGACTTCTGAAGAACTTTTCTCCTTTCTCATCCGTCGGATCAAGCTAAAAATTTGACAGAAGCTTCCCCCGTGTGTCTACTGTCTCCAGTTCAAATTTCAAGTAATTCGAACCGTTGGATCTTCAGATATTCAGTCTTAAAGAAGCGGTACTCAGGATCAAGATTTCCTGCGATTTTTCAAATAAGAAAACCAAGTAAGTTTTTTCTAAAAGTTCCTGCTTTGATTTAAATTCTCGTACTCTTCTTTTTCTCGGGGATTTAAAAGCTTCCCTTCTTCTTCATCCCGACCCCTCTTATGGTGTGGGACTTCTATGGTGAAAATTATGAGCAAAACAATGATAAGCTATACCTACTTTGAAAGGTTATGAGAAGCATTAGGGGAGTGATCGAGCTTTATATCGCTTGCGGTATATGTAAGTCATGAGCCCCTCTAATGTCATCATTCTCTAGTAAGAGTTAAAGAGCTTCTATGAATCGTGGGGATTCATAATATATGTTGTGATAAAGTAATTTCACAAAAGCATCGAACTCGACCGTACACCATCTTGGTCTTGTTCTAATCCAAATATTCTTGGAATATTTATTAGTGTTCGTGGATGTCTATTATGACTACGAAACTAATGTATCTTCTTATTTGTTTATTTCAGGATGACTAAAACGCCTAAGCTCGAATTTGACATCCTTGACTCTAAAGGAACTGAGTATCACCGATGGGTGACGGATGTTGAGACAACATTTATTGGGAAAGAAATCCTTTCCACAATCCGTGCTCCTGATGCGAACACACAAGCTCCACCTGCATCTAAAAAAGCCCAAGCATTGATGTTTCTAAGGCGCCACATGGCCACTTCCCTAAAGTGGGAATATATGCAAGTTAAGGACCCATATGAGCTATGGACTGCTCTGAATGGGAGATTTGGAAACATCCAGGATACACTACTTCCTGAATTGAAGGTCAAGTGGAATGACATTCGCTTTCTTGACTTCAAAACCGTAGCGGAATTCAATTCTGAGATGCTACGTCTATGGGCTATGCTTCAATTTTGTAAGGTGAATCTTACTGAAGCAGATTTAATAGAGAAGACCCTCTCTACCTTCCCCGCCTCGGCACTCATCCTCTCAAAGCAATATCGGATGGAGTACAATGCCAAGCGGATTACTACGTTCAATCAGCTAATCAATCTTCTGCAAGTAGCTGAGAAACATGACACGATCATGATGAACAATAACTCTAGGCCTGCCGGAACAAAGAAAGTTCCAGAAGCGAATTATGGCAAGATGGCTAGAGGAGGACGAAATCCTAATGCTAAGGGTAATGCTAATGGACGATCCGGTCCATATAATCGTCCCGACAAGGAAGGAAACCGCAACAATGTTGCACAAAACCGTGGGCACTTTGCACCACAAGGAAGAGGGCAAGGAGGACGTGGCATGGGCCGTGGTGGCCATGCCAACACCGGCCAAGGTTGGCGCGGCAACAAAGTGTACAACCGTACACAAAATAATCCTCCAAGGGCACAAGTTGCTAGACGCAACGATGAGGCAGGTGGTGATAACGAGTTATGCTACCGATGTGGATCAAATGATCATTGGTCGAAGCAATGCAAGGCAAGCAACAAATTGGCTGCGGATTACAAGAACTATTGTGAATCCCGAGAGCTAGAAGCTTATTATGGAGAAGATACCGAAGATGACAAGGACGTCAATCTCACAATTGCAAATCTTCAAGTCGACCAAAGTAACGAGAAGACTCTAGAAGCTCCAGACTTCGACTAGATTGCAATTGTTTTATTTCCAAGTATATGTAAAGACTACTACGCCTTAGTTTAAATCAACTTTTGTCATAGTTATTTATTTTGGATTAGAATTTCTGAACAAGACCTCGATGTAATCGTTGGCATATGAATAATAAATTTTCTAAATTTTCCTCCCAGTACTGAGCAAAATTTTGAATTATGAGTCATATTTTTAATTCATTAGTGCCAATGGTTATTATTTGGAAACGTATTGTAAGAATGGAAATGAATACTTATGTATCACTTGTAATGATTGCGAAAGAAAGCGCATATTAGAAAAACTTATGATATGATGATCCGTATATTGAAAACCTCACACGGACATCCTTTTATCGAGCTAATAGAAGCAAGAATCAAAAGATGATTCAAGGAGAGGAGACTTGCGTCAATGACATGCCAAAGAACCGTGCAAAATCTGTCAAAACGCCAGGCGATCGATCGTGGAAACACGGGCGATCGATCGCATGCCTCAAACATGCCTCAGACATCGTCCAGAGAGCATTTGCGATCGATCGCAGAAGAACGTACGATCGATTGCACGTCTCCAGACTGCCTGGACGTCGTCCAGAGCGCATTTGCGATCGATCGCAGACGAACGTACGATCGATCACACGTCTCCAGGAGGCCTGGACAACATCCAGGGAACACTTACGATCGATCGCATCTCTCGACGATCGATCGCACCGTAACGTTTGTTACTTCCCCCTCTAATCCTGATTCCAAACTTGATCAGGATACCTCCTATGCTTCTGCTGCCTTTATGGCCAAGGGCTCATTTTGCAAAGCCTGTTCCTTAGGCAAATTAGGATCGAGACCATCCTATGCTAAGGACACCAAAGAAATTATTCCATTCTTACATCATATCCAAGGAGATATTTGTGGACACATCCTACCATATTGCGGACTTCTAAGATATTTTATGGTTTTGGTGGATGCATCGACATACTGGTCACATGTCGCTTTATTGTCCACACCCAATGCTGCTTATGCAAAACTTCTAGCACAAATTATATGCTTAAGGGCTCACCACCCATATCATCCTATTAAGTCAACTACGTCTTGACAATGCTAGAGAGTTTACATCACTGACCCCATGTGTATACACAACATGGTCTCGCAGAAGCCACCATTAATAGACTTCAAATGGTCGCTTGGGCATTGGTTATGCGCACCAATCTCCCATTATCTGCTTGGGGTTATGCAATACTGCATGCAGCTCTACTTATTCGTTTTCAGACCCACTACCAATCAACCGTTTTATGCGTACCAGATGGTAACTGGATATGAGCCGGATGTCTCAAATTTTACGCATACTTGATTATACGGTTTATGTGCCAATTGCGCCCCCACAGCGCACTCCATTGGGTCCTCAGAGACGTTTAAGTATTTATGTTAGTAACGAATCTCCAACTATTGTCCGCTACTTGGAATCCTTGACAGGCGATCTCTTTACCGCTAGATTTGCGGATTGTCACTTTGATGAGACAGTCTTCCCGTCGTTAGGGGGAGATAAGAACAAGAATGTTCAACAGGAACGACATGAATTGTCGTGGTCTGTCCTCACTCTGTCTCATCTTGATCCCCAAACCGCACAAAGTGATAGTGAAGTGCGTAGAATACTCAATCTTCAGAATGTAACAGATTCGATGCCTGATACGTTTTCTGATATTGATAAAGTGACGAGATCACATATACCAGCTGCAAACGTGCCTGCAAGGTTGGACATCCTCTAAAGGAAGAGAGGATATGGCACCAATAATGGTGTCACAACCACACATAGTGGAGGTGTGGTTGAGGCCGTGGTTCCCTAAAGGAAGAGGGTGAGACCACTTGGTTCGATGGATACTCGCCAAAGGAAGGAAGCGAGTTTGGCACAGCCTAATCCATTCATCATCAATACTCAAACCCGTCTCATGAGATTATCTCTGATTATAGTTATGTCCAATGAATCAATATTGGGGGACGCCTCAATGATTGATCCAATTTCAGAGAATAGAAAAATCTCGATAAATGCATGCATGCTTGAGACGAAATTCTTGATGATGTATTGCTCAATAGATTATAGAGCATGATGACATCGAACCACGCTCTGTTGAAAAATGTCAACGTAGAGCATATTGGCCTAAATGGAAAGATGCAATCCCTATTGAACTAGATTCACTAACAAAGGAAAAAGGTATTTGGGTACGTAGTGCTAACGCCCCCAAGTGTAAAGCCTATTGGACATAAATGAGTCTTTGTTAGAAAGCGTAAAGAGAATAAAGAAGTCTTGAGATATAAGACTCGCCTTATGGCGCAAGGTTTCTCACAAACGCCTTGGAATTGACTACGAGGAGACATATTCTCCCGTAAAGGATGTTATTACATCCTGCTACCTTGTCAGTTTGGTAGTTTCCACAAAAACTTGACATGCAGCTTATGAATGTGGTTACAACATATCTCTATGGGGATCTAGATTCAGAGATATAAATGAAGGTGCCATATGGACTTCATTTACCCAAATCAAGTGGCTTTAGACCACAGAGCACGTTTGTAAGTTGAAACGTTCACTAAGTGACTACTTGATTGGGAAGGGATATATAAACAATGATTTATGCCCATGCGTGTTTATAAAGAGAACAAGTTCCGGATTTGCAAATTATTATTGTCTATGTATATGACATGAATTTAATTGGTACTCTCGAAGAACTGAGAGATACCTCTATGTATTTGAAATCCGAATGTGAGATGAAAGATCTTGGGAAACTCGGTTTCTAGGCCTTGAGCTAGAGCACTGAGATAGTGAAATATTAATCCACCAATTGGCTTATGTCCACAAGATGTTAAGAAGGTTTAACATGGACAAAGTACATCCAGTTAGCACTCCCATGATCGGTCGGACCCTAGATCCAAAGAAGGATCCACTTCGTCCAAAGGATGATGACGAAGAATTACTAGGGACCGAAGTGTCATATCTAAGTGCAATAGGCGCATTATTGTACTTATCTCTATGCACTAGACCTGACATCTTTTTGTTGTGAACTTGTTAGCTAGATTTAGCTCTGCGCCCACGCAACGCCATTGGAATGGCATAAAGACAATATTTCGTTACCTTAAGGGTACAATCGATTTGGGCTTGTTTTTATCCCTACAGAGAGGCACGAAAATATGGCAAGATGGGTAAGAAACCCGAGCCTACTGCCGTCGGGCGATCTATCGCAAGGAATGCGGCGATCGATCGCACGGGTGTTGAAACTCCCTTCACCGAAAATCCTTGTGATGTTTTGGTTAGTTGTGCTGATTTCGGGTATCTCTCTGACCCGCACAAAGTTGTAATTAGCAACAACAAACTCTCCTCAAGATTCAAATGAATCAAGTTAGATCTGAGGAGAATGTGACAGATTTATTTACTAAGTCTTTGCCTAAGTCCACATTTGAAAAACATGTTAGAAGCATTGGTATGCTTAAGTTATCCGAGCTCCCATGATTGTAGGAATTAGGGGGAGGTGCAGACTTGAGGGGGAGTCTGGCACATACATGTCACTTTCAAATGTGAAGGGTGCGTTGTACTCTTTTTCCCTTCGACCAAGGTTATTTTTCCCACTGGGTTTTTATTGTTACTTGGCAAGGTTTTTAATGAGACAACATGGAAAGCATCGCCTAGTTGTGACCGGCACAAGGGGGAGTGTTTTAGGATATCATTATTATGTGCCTTGTCAAACTAGGACTTAGAATATGTTTATCCTTCTAGGATATGGATTGTATTTAGCATAGATATTTCCTACATCAATATGGATTGTACCTTGTACTTCTCTATATATAGAGACTCTTATTCATTAATGAAATACATCATATTCTCTGCTCATTCTCTCTTGTTATTTACTTTTCCCTTAAACAAATATATGGTTGTACTTGTAGACTACAAGTTGTTTCATATTTTTAAATTTTTTTTTTGCCTAATTCGAAAAATTTAGAACTTCATGACTAGTAGCGTTATGCAACTTGATTTCTCACAACTTTAATTTTAACCTTATCACCCGTACTGTTGAATTGATGAAAATTTAAAAAGTGTCATCATTCCTGATTTTTGTGTGCTATAGTAAGTGATTTTTGTTCCAATTGACAATTTTCACCAAAAAATAAGAACTCCGATACCAATTTTTGCATCCACGTGTGTATTCTAAGTTCATTCATAAGAATCAAACATAAAGGGAGAACCATTAAGATTTTCTAAAATTAGAAAGAAAAAAATTAACTTTAAAAAATAATAATATATGGTGTTACTTGTAGCGACGAATGTTTCGTCACTACAAGTTGTTTTTTTTAATAATTTTTTTGTTGCTTGATTCAAATATTTGAGTGCTCCGGGTCTAGCAGCATTGTGCAACTTTATTCCTTGAAACTTTAATTTCAACTTCAGCACCCGTACAGACGAAAATATTGTTGAATTGCAATTCTATTTTTGAAATAAGTAACATTGGAATAGAATCCCATCCTGTAGTGAAATGTGTAAAACATTATACCTAAAATTCCATGAATAATTATCTATTTCAAATTTTTTTTGAGAGAAAGATAATTATCTATTTCATAGTTAGCTGTTGTTTTGTCAATTTCATGTACTTACTCTTAACACGAGTTCATAAATTTGTACATGGTAGGTTGTAGTTAAATTTACTTAAACTCGACTTTGGCTTGATTTGGTTTATTTTTTTTTTGAAAGGGGCTTAATTTGGTTTATTGTTTATAACAAACTTGGCTTGATTTTGTTTATCTATACTATTATTTAACTAAAAAAATATGTGTTTGGATGAAGGAAAAAAAGATGGAATTTAACTGAAAGTGAGGAATTCATAATTGCTTGACTTTAATTACCTCGTTTGACATTCTCAATTTGGAAATTATAAATTTCTCTGTGAAAAAAAATGAAGGAATTGATTGCCTGAATTATTCACTTCAATTTCTACCAAAATAGGTGTCATTTCGAATTCCCTTATAGAAAGTTGTTTTTATTTTTTTATTAGTTTCCAAAACAAGGTTTTTTCCATTTTAATCTTTTAATTTGTTTTAAAAATTCTTAATTTATTACATATTTCAAATTTTATATAGATACAACCAAACAATGGAAATTGCAATTGACGGAATTTTAATTAATGAAATTGTAGATTCCATCATTTCAAAAATTTTAAAGAATTTAGAATCGTCTCATCCAAACGCACCTTAATGGATTTTTCTCCCATATTTACCCACCTTAATGAATTTGAAAATTGACCCATGTCCCCACCTTAATCGCTAGTGTTTTCATTAGGATTAGACGATTAGTGGATTACCTTTTCGTTAAAACCTTTCAAACCCGTCCAAATTGCTGCCGAATGATCGAGTCTTCATGGGCCTTCAATTTATAAAGCTCAACTATTGCCAAATATTTTTATAAAGCCCAAATTGTGAGAAAGTGGAAACTGCCCATAACTCCACGAGTCCACGGGTTTATCAAGACGCTCTGCTGTGACTCGTGAGCGCTGATGTGTCGTTAAGAGGCTTGAAAAAGTGAAAACGACATAATACGCACCCAACTATAATCCACTGCGTCGCGCTCAGAACTGCATGCCGTGGAGTTCCCGCGAAGCCGGCCTTCAATTTAAAATCAAACGCTATCATCGCGACACGCAATGGGAACTATAATATCGCGAGGAAACGCAGTCGTTTTGACGACCTAAAGAATTTAAATTTCAAAAAGAAAGCGAAAAATTTGGAACGGCAGACTCGCCTGCCGTCCAAATAAAGCTAAACAGCAACACTGCGTCATTCTCTCTCTCTCCTCGATTGGGCGCTCTCTTCTCTCTCTCTCTCTTGCCCAACACTCATCGTTAAAATCTCTTTCGCTAATCGAATTAGGTTTTGTTTCAAATTTCTTGTCCAAAATCTTGGATCCCGATCTACCTCTGCACACTTCGCTCTCTTCCTCTTCATCTGCATTTGCGTAGATCAGATTGCTAGGGCGAGGAACGAGGCAAAGAAAGAAATAAAGGTTTCATTTTTTTTTTGAAAAATGTCGTCGGAGGAAGAGAAACTGTTGAAGGAGGCCAAGAAACTGCCGTGGGATGATCGGCTTTTCCACAAGAACTGGAAGGTGAGGAATGAAGCCAACATCGACTTGGCTGCCCTATGCGATTCCATCACCGATCCAAAAGACCCTCGTCTTCGTGAATTTGGTAAGAAATACACAGGGAGACTGTTTCTGATCATGTGCGATCTAGTCCTGCGTTTTTTTTTTCACAATTTTTTTGTTTGGTTGTTTTGGTTAGGTTCATTTTTTAGGAAGACTCTGGCAGATGCCAATTCGCCGGTACAAGAGAAGGCACTTGATGCATTGATTGCTTATTTAAGAGCTGCCGATGCTGATGCTGGAAGGTTAATTCTTTTTGAACTTTTCTTGAACTTGAGTTTGATACGGCACCTTTGTTTGAATTTGCAATTTTTAAGTCCTATTTGTGCTACAGGAATGCCAAGGAAGTTTGCGATACTATTGTGGCGAAATGCCTCACTGGTAGGCCGAAGACGGTGGAGAAGGCTCAGGCTTCCTTTATGCTTTGGGTCGAATTGGAGGCTGTGGACGCTTTTTTGGTACGTTATGCTTTTTGTTTATTCGAGTAGTCATATACAGGTGCTTGTTATAAGAGATTGCAATTGCATTGTGGTTTAATGTAGTATTAGTAGTAGTAGCAGCAACTTGCCAAGCGTGGGGCTGTTTCTGGTAATTGGATAAAGATTTCCTTTGATATTTTATAGTAGTGTCACATATAGAGTGCTTGTTGTAAGAGATTGCAAGTGAAATCTGGTGTAATGTAGTTTTAGTAGTAGCAGGAGAAAGATGTGAAGCGTTGGGAATAAACCTGGCAATTGTTTGGTTCTTTGGGACAAAGGTCTCAAAGACATGGGAAGAATTTGCGTATCAAAATTAGACAGTAGAAGGCATTCTATATGCAATACAATGATGACATTGTTATTCCCCTTCTTGTGGTTTAAGAGTTCAGTATTTTCGTGGTATGTCACATATATCTACATCTAGTGATAGATAGAAAGGAAGAGAGAGGTAGGGAACTATGAAAATCAATTCAGATGTCTATATACCAGAATTGGTTGTTTACTGGTCAGCTTGAGCAATCGAAAACAGGTAGGGGAATGTTGAAGGAAGCCAAACATAGACTTGGATGGAGGTTGTTTATCCCTATGGCAAGGGATTTAGTAGTGTGGATTCTAGTGGTTTTTATGTTTAACTTTTATTCATGCTTACTGTCTTTGGTGTGAATTTGCATGATTATATTTTGCTTTTTTGTGATTGATCAAGATTTATCTGGGACCTTTTATATAGGGTTGTGGTTTATTGTAGGATGCCATGGAGAAAGCAATAAAAAACAAAGTTGCCAAAGCTGTTGTGCCTGCAATTGATGTCATGTTTCAAGCCTTAAGGTTTTCAGATTGAGATTTATTTTCTGCAAATCTATTTAACAATTCATTGACTTATTTTTCTAACTGGTATGTGTTTTTACTCTGCTGTAATAGTGAATTTGGCTCAAAAATTATTCCTCCGAAAAGGGTTCTGAAGATGCTTCCTGAACTATTTGACCATCAAGATCAAAATGTTCGTGCATCATCTAAAGGACTTACTCTTGAGCTTTGCCGTTGGATAGGAAAAGACCCTGTAAAATCAATATTGTTTGAGAAAATGAGGGATACAATGGTATGTGTTCCTATTTCTTTGAGTTTACCTTTTCTTCATTTCTTTTTTATGGGAAAAAGATTAATTGCATTTATCTCTTTTTTCTTGAAGAAAAAAGAATTGGAGGCTGAGCTCGTCAATGTTACAGGGACAGCCAGGCCATCTCGCAAAATCAGGTGAAAAATCTGTTGTTAAATGTTTTAATAACTGAATGCAGCGTACACTGTGTTGTTATTTCTTAAGCTACATTATTTTATTATATCTCTTTATTAGATCCGAGCAAGACAAGGAGCCAGAAAGGGAAGTTGTTTCTGAAGTTGTTGGTCCTGGTCTTTCTGAGGAATCTACAGCGGATGGTATGTGATTGAATCCTGCAATTTCACAGATATTTAATCTTTTGGAAGAAGATATTTTTGTAGATTATTCAGATCTTTGTTATAATGGGATTTTTATTTTATTGTATTTATTTGTTTTTTTATATGTTTGGCATTTGGACATTATTGTTCCGTTAGAATTTTCTTTTTACACATTTTCTTATACTTCTGCTGTGTGTGTGGATTTTCAGCTCCTCAGGAAATAGATGAATATGAGCTTGTTGATCCTGTTGATATATTGACTCCTCTGGATAAGTCTGGATTTTGGGACGGAGTGGTTAGTGTCATCTTTCTATCCTAACATGTAGCTATATGTGATCCACTATGGATGTGAACTTGGTGTTACATTCAACAGCAAATGTACACACATACTGTGTGTTTTAATTTTCTAAGTTGTGAATGCTATCTTTCTCTGCCTCTAAGTATCGTTAATCTTTTCACTTGGTTCTAGAAAGCAACAAAATGGTCAGAGCGAAAGGAGGCTGTTGCAGAGCTCACGAAGCTTGCTTCAACGAAAAGAATAGCTCCTGGTGATTTCACCGAAATCTGTAGGACATTAAAGAAGGTACTTTTATACAGTAGGGCTAACTTACTGCGCAAGTGCTTCTCTCTCTCTCTCTCTCTCACCAATCTATGTATCTCAATGGACTATCTTTGTCCTGCAGCTTATAACAGATGTGAACATAGCTGTTGCAGTTGAAGCTATCCAAGCTATTGGCAATCTTGCCAAGGGTCTAAGAACTCACTTTTCTGGGAGTTCCCGTTTTCTATTGCCAGGCTTACTTGTAAGTTTATTTGTATATGTTTTTTCCCTGGGGAATGAAGAAGCATATGCTAGTAAACTTAAATCTGAATGTTTCCACTTTACAAATCAAAGCTACTGTACAGAATTGTACAAATCAAAGTGATAAGATGAGTCGGCTTGCTGTAATATTAAGCATACTTTTGGTCAGATATTTTTATGATATAATATCCTAATCATTTTTGCCAGATAGTCCTTTAAATGTTTATATATATTTTTTTCTAATTAAACTCTGATTTTGGCTCTTGTGGTGGGCACTCACCAAAGCTTAACTTCTAGTACCATTACCCTTTTAAATCATATCTTATGTCTTTGGTAGTCTTTTTGATTATTTTTCAATGTGTAAGTATGATAGTGTCCAAACAGTCTCTAATTTATTTTCAGTGTGTGTTAGCTTATGAAGTTCAATTCAAAAGTATATCATCTTCTACTGACTAGAAGATCTAGTTCATTAATTGCCTATCTTTTTATAGGAAAAATTGAAAGAGAAAAAGCCAACTCTGAGTGAGGCGCTTACCCAGACTCTTCAAGCAATGCATACAGCTGGCTGCTTAAATCTTGTTGACATTGTTGAAGGCAGGTTTCATATTTTACTCAGTAACTCATGCATCATTTTCAGATTGAGTTTTTTTTTTCCACTTCATATTTTATTTGTAGCTTTTTGATTCCGACTATTATCTGAATTTACTGTTTATGTCTTGCCAATAAATGAAACTCTCTCCATTTCTGATTTGTACTTTACTATTGTTAGGAGTGGTTGTGGTTAATGTATCATGAATGCTGTTTATTGCAGATGTTAGGACATCAGTTAAAAATAAAGTACCTCTTGTGCGATCAATGACTTTGAACTGGGTGACATTTTGTATTGAAACAAGTACCAAGGCTGTTGTTTTAAAGTTACACAAGGATTACGTTCCTATATTTATGGAGGTTAGTGCATCTTTACTTGAATGTTTGATGTATGATTTAGACTTTTATGCTCTGAAAGTATTTTTTTATTTGTAACTTTTATGTCATGTAAGTTTTTGTGCTTGAATTTGTTGTTATATATGTCACAATTCAACATTTTAGAACTTCTGAATATGATTTGGAATTCCTGTTTAGGGCTTCACATGGTTTTGGAATTTGGATTGGTCATGTTTAAAGACATTGTTCATCGAATTATCGTTTTAATAGCAAATCGAGAAAAGTCCTGAAAATCAACCCCATGGCCTATATTAATTGGTTTGGATTGGGTTCTAAGAAGTTAAATAAGTGTAGTTTAAAACATATTAAAAGAACAAAGCTTCTTCATTTTGCATGTTTTTAAAATTTTATTATGTTCAATGGTTAAAAATAAAACAATCTGTACTTCTGTAGTGCCTCAATGATGGAACCCCAGAAGTGAGAGATGCAGCCTTTTCAGCTTTGACAGCAGTAGCTAAGGTAGCATTTTAATGCATTAAACTGGTTTATGTTTTCAATTTTAGGCTTGAAGCTTAAATACGGACATAATAATTTTCATTTGCACCATGTTCATTTTCTGTAGTTGGTTGGTATGAGGCCTTTGGAGAGGTCACTGGAGAAACTTGATGATGTCAGAAGAAAGAAGCTTTCTGAAATGATTATGGGTTCTGAAGGTGGTATATCCACTGCTGCAAACTCAGGTTTGTGTTTCTGTTTTGGTAGTTGCAGAGACTACATCTCCTTTTAGTATTCAAATTTGTTTGGTGTGATGTTTTCTCACTTTGTTTCTTTATATCTTGATATGCCAACTACAGTTCAAAGCTCTGGTGTTACTGCACCCTCTCTGGAGGTGGGTTTCTTGCCTGCAATTTAGGGTTCAAGTTTCTTTTGTCAATGATTATACACACTGCATTTTGGTTGTTATGATGCCATCTATAAATTATCCTCCCTGGTCACCAGATAATTGGATGAAATTGTTTCAATTTTTATATTCCTATTTTGTTTGCCATTCTTTTTTTTTTTTGGGTCCTGAAGGTGTGTTTGTCTACTCAACTGTTTGCAGACGTCAGACAGTTCGTTTGTTCGAAAGTCAGCTGCAAGCATGCTTAGTGGGAAGAGGCCTGTTCAGGCAGTTGTGAGTTTTTTAGCTCATAATCTTTTGTTTGTGCTTACCTATTTTGAAACTATCATTGGACTTGTTCATTTTGTTTTATGACATGATGGTCTTGTTAATAGCCTGCTAAACAAAAAGGTGGATCTGTTAAATCCGGTGGCAGTAAGAAAGGAGATGCAACTGTACAGCCAAAAGCTTCCAAGTCAGTTGAACCACCTGAAGACATTGAGGTATCTTAGTTTTTTCGTGGTGGAAGTGCCCTTTTGATTGTTGTTATCCTAAATATTGACTGCCTTTCGTTTGTGAAATGTTGCAGCCAGCAGAAATGAGTCTTGAAGAGATTGAGAGCAGATTAGGTGCTCTTATACAAGCTGATACCGTCTCTCAATTGAAGAGCACTGTGTGGAAAGAACGGCTTGAAGGTTGGTGCTGATTCATTTTCACATGACATGAAAAGCCCATGCTTCTTTTTAAACTATTTATTTATTTATCTTATATCTAGGGTTATATTTGCGCTAAAATATTAATTTAATTACAATTATTTGCTTTTTCTGTTTCTCATTTTGACTTGCTAATTGGAGTATGTTCCATGCCGTTTAATGATGAAATGGCTTACGGTCTTAGCCTTTAATTTTGTTCATGGATGCTGTAGGAATATGTGCATGTCTAATTGTGTATCTTATGTAATTACTCTTAGTTGTAGGTTAATGAATGCTTTTAATTTAAATTTTCATCCAATGGTATGGGTACTATGTATTTTATCCCTTTTATGCTGTAGGTTAATGAACACTATGTATTTTATCCCTTTTTATGCTGATAAGGAGTTGTATTGCCATTTGTTAGTAGGAAATATGCCATGACCTGTATCTGTGATTCAATTTTCTGTCTATATTTTGCTGCATTGATATTAAAGGACAATTCGTCTTAAGCTGGAACTAGGGCTATTTCACCTTATGTATTCAATCCTATTATTATTCTTATTATTCTTTTTATTATTATTATTATTATTATTATTATTATTATTATTATTATTATTATTATTATTATCTGTTGGATAGGAAAGTACAGTTGATTAATAAGTGAAGAAAAGTACAGAACAAGATGGATAAAGAGGCCAATGTTATGTTTAATGTGATTATAACTACTATACGATTTTGTTGCAGCTATATCCTCATTTAAACAACAAGTGGAAGGTTTGCAGGACATTAACCAGTCAGTTGAGTTATTAATTCGTTTACTTTGTGCTGTCCCTGGTTGGAGTGAAAAAAATGTTCAGGTATTTTATCTTTTTGATTTTGCTAGACAGATTTATCATTGGCTTTGCTGAAAAGTTATTAAGACTTGTATTTTGAGTTATGCAGGTTCAGCAACAGGTAATTGAAGTTATTACCTACATAGCCTCCACTGCAATGAAATTTCCGAAGAAATGTGTGGTACTTTGTCTTCTGGGTGAGTGTTTTTGATATAACTTACAGATCAGGATTGGTTCTCTCTCTCTCTCTCTGTCTTTCCATGGTTTTTGTTGTGGATGTACAGTTAATTAGTTGTTAATCGAGCTCTAGCATTTAATGGTATTGTGCAATTTGACAGGTATAAGTGAGCGGGTAGCAGATATCAAGACTCGGACTCATGCCATGAAGTGCCTGACTACTTTCTCTGAAGCCATAGGTCCGGGTTTTATTTTTGAAAGAGTAAGTTTTGTTGTTATTCTTTTTATCATTACCCCTCTTTGTATTCTTTAGTGTAAACTTGTGTTGTATTTTTTTTTCTGGGTGTCTTCTGTTTTTTCTGAGGTTCATTAGCTGTCTAGAATAATTGTTGTTTTGAATTTCTGTTTATTGTAGCTTTACAAAATTATGAAAGAGCACAAGAACCCTAAGGTTCTTAGTGAGGGAATATTGTGGATGGTTTCAGCCGTTGAAGATTTTGGTGTCTCACATTTGAAGCTTAAGGTGTTTATAGTTCTTTTTTTGACTTCTGAATCTCTTTCTGTCATCATCTTATTCAATTATCATTTAGTTATAGATGTTAATATGGTATTATCTTTTACAGGATTTGATTGATTTTTGCAAAGATACTGGACTGCAGTCCAGTGCTGCTGCTACTAGGAATTCTACTATAAAACTTTTGGGTGTTATACATAAGTTTGTTGGTCCAGGTGACTAGTCATTTTAGTTTGAACACTCCATAATCTATATATCCGGTTTCATTTAGTGGTTCTAAGAATATATAACTTGCAGATATTAAAGGGTTTCTTATGGATGTCAAACCTGCACTGCTTAGTGCACTGGAAGCGGAGTATGAAAAAAATCCATTTGAGGTATGCTAAGTTGATAGTCAAAGTTGCATAATCATTCTTTCTTGTTTATGGGTAACTTATGCCTGTTTCATTTTATAGGGTGCTTCGGTGGTTCTGAAGAGAAATGTTAGAGCAACAGAATCTACTTCATCAGTTTCTGCTAGTGGGTTGGATAGTCTTCCACGTGAAGATATTAGTGGAAAAATCACACCTACTCTGCTGAAGAGTTTGGAGAGTCCTGATTGGAAGGTCTTGTTTGTACATTTTGTTATTTCTCTATGCTGCGCATGACAATTGTTTTTAGAACCTTTATTTTTATTTTTATTATAAGCCATATTGAATGTGCTTATTTTTCCATTTTAAGGTTCGCTTGGAGTCAATTGATGCTGTAAATAAAATTTTAGAAGAGGCTAATAAGCGCATCCAGCCAACTGGAACTGGTAAGAGTATCTTCATGCTTGGTGTTACTGTGCTTCTAAACTAAGTGAAGCTTCATTTTTAAATATCCTTTTGGGAGTTTGGTGGATGCGTTGGGGTATCTGACATGCGTTGGTGGTCTTTATTCAATTTCTTTTCCCTTTTTTGTTGTTTGCTGCTAGTGGAGTTATTTGGTGCCTTAAGGGGGCGATTATATGACAGCAATAAGAACCTAGTAGCAGCAACCTTGACAGCTATTGGCAATGTTGCATCTGCAATGGGAGCACCAGTCGAAAAGGCGAGCAAGGTTTGTTTGTTTTCAAAATCGGAAATACTGGCATAACTTATCTGTTTCTTTGTCCTTGAGATAGTTGAACTTTAGCTTGTATTGGTTACTTGCAGGGAATTCTGTCAGATATTTTGAAATGTATAGGGGACAATAAGAAGCATATGAGGGAATGCACTTTGGCTACTTTAGACTCATGGCTCTCTGCTGTTAATCTTGATAAAATGGTAACTGGTTTATCTTATTTGTGTTTTGAAATTTTAGTCTCCTGTCCGGTATCATAACAGTATTGTTGTTGTTGCTGTAGGTTCCTTATATCACGGCAGCTATAACAGAAACCAAGCTTGGTGCAGAAGGGCGCAAAGATCTTTTTGACTGGTTGACAAGGCAGCTTTCTGTGTTAAGTGATTATAATGATGCTGTACATCTTCTGAAACCAGCTTCCTCTGCTATGACGGTAAATTATATATGAGAATAAGTTATTTTTATGAGATGATGTTGGCTCAATTGTTTTATGGTTCTAGCTATTCATCCATCAAATTACCACATGTAGAATTTTGGAATGAATGCACACAGTGAACATAAATATATAAATATGAATCGAACTAAAATTACTTGAATGGCTACTTCTTCTAGGATAAATCCTCAGATGTTCGTAAAGCAGCAGAGGCATGCATTGCTGAAATTTTGAGAGTTAGTGGACATGAAACTGTAAGTGTTCTAGAAACCTCTAGTGCTCGTTTCTTTTCATGTCACAATTGATTTGAAATCTTTTTTGTTTGTTTATGCCTCAGGTTGAGAAAATTTTGAAAGATATTCAGGGGCCAGCTTTAGCTCTTGTTCTCGAACGATTGAAGCCTTACGCGTCTTTACAAGGTGTGTATATTGATTGCTTGGTGCTGTCATATTATGTTTATGATGCTTCAAACTAATTTGAACGGTTTCCCCTGAACATCTTTTGAATTGTTTAAAGCAATATCAACAGGTCCAACATCCAGAAGCATCCCAAAGGTTGGAAAATCTGCTTCCAATGGAGTTTTGAAGCCTGGAACGAAAGCTATAACTTCAGTATGCCCCTCTTGTTTACTTGTTGTCATTTATTTTTTGTTTTTTGTAACGAGAATATTAATTGATTGTTCCATGAATTGCAAAGAGGACCATTGCGATGAAGGGATCAAGGCCAGGTTCAATACTCTCTGTCCAAGATATAGCTGTCCAGTCACAGGCCTTGATAAATGTTAAAGATTCAGTTAAGGTATATATATGGAAATAGCATGGAGTTTTAAACTTGTATACTAATGTTGACTTGTTGAGTACAGTGACTGATTGGCATTTGAACTCCAGGTGGATAGGGAGAGAATAGTGGTTAAGAAGTTTAAGTTTGAAGAGCCACGAATAGAACAGATTCAAGATCTTGAGGTTTGTATTTGTACAGAATAGTGGTTAACAATTTCTTGTTTATTCCCTGGCCATTGGTTTATTTGCGTATTTTCATTTGCGTTTTATGCAGAATGATATGATGAAGTACTTCAGAGATGATCTGCATAGGCGGCTTCTTAGTACAGATTTTAAGAAGCAAGTGGATGGGCTTGAGATGCTGCAGAAGGTGTTTTCCTGTCACTCTTAATTTCTTGATTTATGTCAAATATGTCATTACCTAACTTTAAAAATAATTTTCTGTCTCTATGCCAGGCACTTCCAACTACTAGAAAGGAAGTTATTGAAGTTCTGGATATACTACTTAGGTGGTTTGTTGTACAATTTTGTAAATCGAACACAACATCCCTGTTAAAGGTATGGTATATTTTTGAGCATTTTTTTTTTGGTTTCTAAGTTTTAGAATCTGTAGGTCTATTGCATTCTAACTAGCTGCTTATGTTGCGTTTTACAGGTGCTGGAATTTCTTCATGACCTTTTTGACATGTTTAGGGATGAGGGATACATGTTGACCGAGTCAGAAGCAGCAATTCTTATTCCATGCCTAATGGAGAAGGTTTTTTTTTTGTGTTGCTTTTTTTATATGCTCAACTTCAGAAGCACATAACTATTTTTTGCATTTAATAAAAGCCTCAAACTTTATGTTGCACTTTTGGATTTCAATCATGGTGAAGTGCTGATTTTATGCTGCAGCTTGGGCATAATGGTTCTGGAGTACAAAAAAAAATGAAGGAGTTGGCCAGGCAAATTGTTGAGGCATATACTGCAGCAAAGAGTTTACCTTATATTTTGGAGGGATTGCGTTCTAAGAACTACCGGACACGAATTGAGTGTGCTGAACTTGTTGGATATTTGATTGATCATCATGGAGTTGAGGTAAAAGTAAATAAAGCATTTACCTTGTGTCTGTTTGTCTTTTTTATATACAATGGTGTAGGGTCTTATGATTTGGTTGTGTTATAAGACATTAACATCTACTTTTTTATTAGCAGATTAGTGGACAATTGAAATCTTTGCAAATTGTTGCAAGCTTGACAGCAGAAAGAGAGAATGAAATTAGGAAGGCTGCTCTAAATACACTAGCTTCTGGTTATAAGCTTCTTGGTATGTCATGATGTCACGTAATCATTGTAAAGTTTGTCAGCTATAATTTGAATATAATATATTATAAGTTGCTGATATGTTCTGTTATTTAATTTTTAATTATTTACTCTTCTTAGGGGAGGACATATGGAGATATGTTGGGAAGCTAACAGGCGCTCAGAAAAGCTTGATAGAGGAGAAGTTTAAGTATACGGTCAGTACATAATAATGCTTTCAATTACATATAGTAGTTTGACTGTAATTTGTTTATATTTCTATTAACCGCTTGATTTTTTTTTTAGGCTAAAGATATGGAGAAAAATAAGGAAGGAAAGCCTGGCGAAGCGAGGGCTTCTTTGAGGCGTTCTGTCAGAGAAATTGGGTATGCTTTGGATGTGTCTTTTTACAGCATAGTTTGTTGCTATTTCCTGCTTGTACTTTTCAAATTTCTGTGTTTAAATTCTTGCATGTTCAATTATAACCGTTAGTAAGGAGTTTTAAGCTTAAATGCTAAAAGGAAGTCAGAGAAATTATTGTATTTTGACTATTTTCTGTAGCACTTATCTGTTCAGTTAGAAAGAACAGCATAGACTAGAAAGTATCTTTTTAAATGAAGAGGAAACTTTTAGTTAATTGCATAAACCTCCACTGTCAGAAATTATATCTCGAGTTTATTGCTTGTAATTAGGTCTGATGTAGCAGAGCAGAGTGGGGAAGTTGCACGATCTGTTGTTGCTCCAACACTTTCTAGGTATTTCAAATTTTGCAGTCCCATTTTATATTATAGCTTCAATTTCTTTTCCATTGCTGTTACTGTTCTCAATATTGCATAATGATGTTGATATCATTCTCTTAGGGGGAATTATGGTCATTCTGAGATTCCCAGGGAGAGACAGCTGATGCCTCGTGGATTTGCTGCTGTCAATGGCCCAACAGACTGGAATGAAGCTTTGGAGATCATTTCTTTTGAGGATCCAGATCAGGTGTGCAAATTATCACGTTTCAGTTGTTATTTGTGGATGTCATAACAATCTCTTCCATTATAATGTTTTTGTTGTTATCTGTGGTCAATGATGTCGTATGTCATTTTGGCTGCTTTTCCTCTTTTTGTGGGCGGTTCGGTTTCTGCATGTTCTTTTCCTTTTGTTTGTCATTTGTTTGAAGTAAAGAACATGCTCTGAGCAAATATGCCTGTGTTCCAGTCGGTTGAAGGAATGAAAGTTGTGTGTCATGAGTTGGCACAGTCGACTAATGATCCAGAAGGCAGTGCAATGGATGACCTAGTGAGGGATGCAGATAAACTTGTTTCGTGCTTAGCAAAGAAGGCAAGTACAATAACAGTTCAATTTGATAATGCATGCTTTCCTGTATGCCCTTGCCTGCTGTCATCGTAAATCTGGCTTAAATTGAAACTTACCAGCCTTTGTCCACATTTTTTGGGTTCTTTGAATAGGTAGCAACGACTTTTGACTTCAGTTTGACAGGAGCTTCATCTAGGTCCTGTAAATATGTCCTGAATACTCTTATGCAGGTAATTTACCAATTATTGTGAAGATATTATTAATGCATGTTGAAAGAGATTAAATGGGGAGTCAGAATAAATGAGAGTTAATTCAACAGAGTCAGTACTCATTAGTACATGAATTCTAGTAAATTTTAATTGTCATCAAGTGTTTGACCCCACAAAAAAAAGGTCATCAAGTAGTCATCTACTGTTTAGTGGATAGTTGTTGGAGCATTTCAAATAATGCTCTGTTTTAGGAGCTTCTTTGGGGAGCCCATCGGAAAATTCACCCTATGCAATATAATCAGATGGCAAGAGTATCAATGTTTTTCCAGATTTGAGTTTAGGGTGCCTTTTGAGTTTTCCAGATTTCTTCTCAAGAAAATCCAGGCTCCAGAGTAAATTCAGTCCCTGTTTCTACAGTTTCTGGACTGTTTTATTTTATTTCTTTTTACAACAAATTACTGTTCATTCATGCTCCAGGAACTTTTTGGCTTAACAATACCATCTTTGACTTTTCTTCAGACATTTCAAAATAAAAGATTTGCACATGCTGTCAAGGAAAGTACTCTTGATAGTCTAATCACTGAGCTCCTGCTCTGGCTTTTGGATGAGAGGGTTCCCCATATGGATGATGGCAGCCAACTTCTGAAAGCCTTGAATGTCTTGATGCTAAAGATTCTGGTTAAGATTTACTTGTTTTTGCATTGCTCCCATCCGTAGTAATGTTTGGTGTACTACATCAGTTATAACTAGTGATTGTACCTGCAGGATAATGCAGACCGGACTTCGTCCTTTGTGGTTCTTATCAATCTCTTACGTCCTTTAGATCCCTCAAGATGGCCAGCACCAGCAGCAAATGAAACATTGGCTGCCAGAAACCAGAAGTTCTCTGATTTGGTGGTCAAATGTTTAATCAAACTTACAAAGGTATTGTTTAGTGTGGCCTTGTAATTTAGTTTTATTATTTTATTTTTCTTTCTGAGCTTTATATATCAAAAAGTATCCCATATGCACATGCACGTGGATACATGAAATCTGATAGTGCATGCCTCAAAATTAACTTGATTTTAAGTATCGAAGAGTTCTTGAACTTGTTAAATAATACCTTTTTTTAGAGAAATGAAAATACAATAAAGAGAAGATTCCCTAGGGATCTTATACAATGAAGAGTCAAATACAATCTGATAGTGCATGCCTCAAAATTAACTTGATTTTTAAGTATTGAAGAGTTCTTGAACTTGTTAAATAATACCATTTTTTTAGAGAAATGAAAATACAATAAAGAGAAGATTCCATAGGGATCGTATACAATGAAGAGTCACATACAAGCGTGGGAATTGCATCAGGAGGATAGTTATTAAATCAAGTACAATTTATTAAAAACATGATCAAAGGTGGTGGTCTGAAAGGTGCTGCTGAGGTGAAGAATATCTTGAAGCAAGGTTGAAATTCTCCGAGGAACTTTGAGTTGTCCTTTAATCATTTGTATTAGCAGAAGAGTTTCCGTAGATTTGAAGCTGCTGCAGATTTAGAGTCTTGGCCCAGATTAAACCCATCTTTAAATCCGTGGCTTCAGCTTGTAATACTGAAGCAAATCCAATTAGAATAGCTACAATTGCATTGCCATTGCTTTAATAAATCTAATAGATGCTTTGCCTTCTGTGTTAAGCTTGAAATGGTGAACAGAAGGAGGATTCCAACCAATCATAGTATTCCTCCTTTTCCTAGACTTATGTAAAGCAATTCTATTTGCTTCGCAATATTCAGTTGGAAAATGCTCAACTGAACTCGAGAACTTTCATTTTGATAAATATCTATTTCTCTTATCCCAAATTTTTCAACAGACAGTAATTTTTTTTTTCTGTAAGATGATGATGAGAACTATGCCAATTAGTATTTAACCAAGGAATCAGATTATCCAAAGAAGTATGATAAATTGTAATATAAGCCGAAAGAGCATGCTAGATTTCAACAGAAGATCATTGATGAAATAAATGGTCTTACCACTTTTATAAGGTAGTGATCTGATTGTACATCCGCTTGTTTTTTCTAGTGGGTTCTGCTTTTGTTAAATGTTAGTTCTGCGCCATGACATCAATCCATTGCCGTTGGATAAATGATGTTGTGGAGATTTTTCTTACATCATCATTTCTCTGTGGTAGGTTCTTCAAAGCACCATATATGATGTCGATCTGGACCACATCCTTCAAAGTATCCATTTATACCTTCAAGACTTGGGAATGGAAGAAATCAGGAGAAGGTATCCTTCATATGATAACTATTATCCCCACTCTCTCGTGGTTCATGCACTGATTTCTTCTCTCCTGTCTTCTGTAAAATAAAATCATATTAGAGCTGGTGCTGATGATAAACCATTGCGCATGGTGAAAACTGTTCTACATGAGCTTGTGAAGCTTCGTGGAGCTGCAATTAAAGGTCACCTTTCCATGGTTCCAATAGACATGAAGCCGCAGCCAATTATTCTTGCTTACATTGATCTTAATCTTGAGGTAATTATTATTATTATTTAATGAGAAACAAGCTTCTAATAACAAATGCAACATAGAGGACAAGGAATCCACTATACCAACATACAGTTGTCCAAAAGTTGAATTAAACTGTCAAGTTTTTATTTATTTGGAGACACTTTATTATGATTCTTTTTTATAGGAATTTATTCAGGGACACTGATTTATCATTTATTGCCTTTTTTTTTCAACTTGGCAGACTTTAGCAGCAGCAAGGATGTTGACATCAACTGGGTCTGGGGGACAAACTCATTGGGGTGATTCAGCAGCTAATAATCCTTCATCTGCTACACATTCTGCTGATGCACAATTAAAGGTATTGCAACTTTGTACCTTTATCGAACTCATTGGTTAATTCTTTAATGTTTTTTTCTTCACCATGACATCTTTTAGTGCAGTTGTGTACACTTTTTTTTTGCTAAAACTTGTTCTTTTGGCTCTACTTTCACTTTCAGCAAGAACTTGCTGCCATATTCAAGAAGATTGGCGACAAGCAGACTTGTTCCATTGGTCTATATGAACTATATCGTATAACCCAACTCTACCCCAAAGTGAGTAATTGATTTCTTCATTGCCTGGTATTAAATTGATTTTAGTTTCTGCATCCGGTAGGACTTTTGATTGGTTTCTCAGCATAGATATTCTGTTTATGAAGGTTGTGATATCTATTTCAGGTTGATATATTCTCCCAGCTCCAAAATGCCAGCGAGGCTTTTCGGACGTATATTAGAGACGGTTTAACACAGGTTATTCTCATCATTACTACCCGTCTACCAGTATAATGTTCCTGTGCACACACAAATTGATTATTCCTAAATAGTAAACTCGTTTTATATTTATAACAAAAATTAATTACATAATGTTTCTTTACAGATGGAGAAGAATGCAGCCGCTGGACGGACACCTTCAAGTCTACCAATGCTGACTCCTCCCCCAGCTTCTCTGAGCGCTTCTTCCCCTGAATTTGCACCCCTTTCTCCTGTTCACACAAATTCCTTAATGGATTCGAAATCATTTAATGTGAAATCTGAACCAACTAGCTTTAATCTACCACCGTCATATGCTGAAGATAACAGGCTTCACAATGCCATTACTCCTAGAGGTCTGGCCGAAAACTCGTTGGTTGACCCAAGGAATGAGAGATATATTGGTGGAGGTAATTCGCGTTAATTCTTTTTCTTTTTCTCCTGCATCCTCGCTTCTTATTTTTCTTGTTGACCTTAATGACCTTACCCTAGAACTCATCATGGGCACTGCAGTGACTAGTGGGACACTAGATGCAATTAGAGAAAGGATGAAAAGCATGCAATTAGCGGCAGCTGCTGGGAACCTGGATTCAGAACCTAGGTCATTAATGTATGTGAATGACAACCAAAATCAGGGACTCTCTGGTCAGATAAATCGGGCATCAGAGAATCCCCTCCAAAGTGGGGTTCTCCCTATGGATGAGAGGGCATTATCTGGGCTTCAAGCTCGGATGGAGAGACTAAAAAGTGGGACAATTGAACCCCTTTAAAGAAGAGTTATGTGAGAGAATTTCTCAAAGATTTCAGTCATCACCCCATCAAGCATTTATTCTTATAAATGGCAGGGAGGCGATGCCTTGAATATTCAGTCGCAGCTACTGACTGGTGTCTCATGGCATCCTGAAGGCCGAGCTTTTTCTTGGGGGGTTGCTTATTGTATACTGCAGCTGTGTCTAGCAATTTGCCATTTGTATATTGTAGAATCTTTACTCAGGAAATATGCTCTTTTGCTTTCCTTTAGTAGCAGGTATATAGACCACATTTCTCAGGTCCTGAAATTTTTGGTAGAGTTTTTGGGATATGGCACTGTCATGTGCTATTGGCTTATTTGTACTGCGATCGTGTCTTAGGAATTTCACATTTTTATATTGCTTCGGAAGCATTTAATCCCCGATTGTCATGCCTCCTTGGTTCTATTTAATACAAGTGTACCCAACTTTTCTATGTCCATTTCAATTTGATTTGTTTGTGTGTTTTAAGTGAAATTTATTCTATGCATATTAGTTTTGTGTTTTAATTTTTTCACATTTTTATAATGTCTCTTGTTCCTTGGTGAGTTCGTATGGTGTTATTGGAAATGAGTTTATTGACACTGTTAGTGTTGGTTAAACAACCTGCCTGCACCCCAGAAAAAATGCAATACAGAATAATCATGTTATTGGAAAGTCCCTGGTATCGAACAACAAAATGAATGGGAAATGTTTCCTCACTAGTTCTCCTTCCTATGCAAAAAATTATGAATTAACGGCTGGGATTGGGACTGCCACTCGTATTGATGATTGAACTATTGGGTCTAATGAATCCTCCATCAAGTCAAATGGTTGTACTCTGATCCATTTGTATTCTGATCATTCAGAAGAAGAACACTCATCTATTGTTACAGTTGGATTGAGCTGTTTGCAAGGCAAAAACACTTGAAGGGTTCGTTTGGAATGCTTCTAGAATTGGCAAAAGCGCTTTTAGACTATCGAAAGCATTTTTGACAACGGTTAGCAAAAAGAATTTAGTGCTTTCTGAACCATATAATTTTCGGTCTTCGAAATGTAGAACAATTGAATTTTTCATAGCTCTACGTGCTTCTAAAAAAAACCGCTTCCGGTAAAAATGCTACGTAACAAAAGCACTTATACAAAAGCAATTTCAAATAAGCCCGAAATTACATTGCATCCTAGTTCTGATATGTATTATTATACAAATCTCAACGTAGAAAAGTAATTGAAATTTGACTTCATCTTACTACTTATATCCAGATTCCGGATCAGGCGAACATGACAAACCAATGCAATAAGGATCAGCGATGAGATCATAGAAGTTAGGATAAGGTTCCTATACAATTTACACATGTAGCAGGGTAAACTGTAAGCCCTGCACTTTTTCCTACTTATTGGCCTTTGTTTAACGATGACGAAGATGCGAATCCTTGAACTTGATTCATCTGTTACTTATGTCCAAAGGAATCATTTGCAGTCTCGAATATTCACATAACAGGGAAGACCTCTTTAGTCTTCTGCCACAGTATATACTACCATTGTTCTGATCATCAGCCGAGATACCAATTGTACGTTTAGTTAAATACCATATAAGTAATTAGAAAATGAGTTTATCATTAATTAACATATCAAAATTAAATAATCTGTTTAATTAGTAGTAGCAGGGTCAATTTTTACATACGAAGCACGGCCAATCAGTGCTTAAGCATATCTTAATTAGTTTGTGACCTTTGTACAGTTGTAAATGGTGTTATCCACGTAGGCCATCACGTACAGTCCAAAATACCAAGAGGCAGCTAAGAAGAAGAAGCCATTTTAGTACTTCACTAGCGATGATGCCCGCGCGATGCTGCGGGTTTGAAAAACGTTTAGAATATGTAGAAAATATTAAAAACATACAAAAAGTTTAGAAAACATTAAAATTGTATAAGAAATGCAGTGTTATGATGCTTTGTTTAGCAAACTTAAATTACAAAAGATAAATTAACTAAAATGTTACATATGTGAAGTAGGTTTTAAAAAATTATTACAGCCCTTGATAATTTTATAAAGTAACAGACAAAATACATATTCAAAATATAATGACTCGATAGATAATAAAGAAGAATCCAAAAACATTTGCATTCATTTTAAGGATTATGCTATAAGTGATATAATAGAAACATTGTACAAACAGTTTAAACCTAATGTTTCAGTAAGCCAGCTTTGCACATGAATGCAATATAAGTGAAGTACACCATAAACATCATAGATTTGACAAATGCCTTGCTAGAGTCATATATTTCAAAATTTAAAAAAATATTTGAATACAACTTTCTCTATATTTGAATACAACTCAAGTAATGAAAAGCAAGGTCTCATATTAACGTACAACTGTCTCTATATTTGCTACAGCCGAAAATACCCCTTTTCTGATTTCAATACCAAACCGTTCAACTATATCAATTTCTTCTGCACCCAAACCAATTGCCACTACATCAAACTAACGAAGGCCATAAACTTAAAGTTTTATCACAAAATGTAATTCATTTACAATCACAAAAAAACATGTAAAATTTATAAAGATCGAGATGAATTAGAGACATGAGGAACATCAATGGGCTGATAAAGCTCGCCAGGCTTATTGACCTCCCGCACAGGCGCTTGATCTTTCTTCAGCTTCACATAACGTGAGTGACGACTCCTGTCCGCTATATGCTGAACTCTCTGAGAAAATTGTGAAGGAAAATGGAACAAATCTAGGAAAAAAAAAAGATGTCATGTCTAGGGAAAAACAAATGTCAGTAAACAAATTTCTTCGGTTACATCTGGCAGTTTTGATGCGTTTTCCATTGAAGGTCATGCCTTGTTGAATCAAGAACAACTTGTGCTTTAAAAGTGCTGCTATTTGATCATCCAATCTTCCACACCTCTGAAGAAAAATTAACTACAAATAATCAGTACTCCTAATATAAACACACACACAATAATTTGTGAAATTTTGGGGGTTTTGAAAAGTTAGTTAGTACCTTGTATAATTCCTTTGTAGGTGAAGATAAATAAGATGCAACATGCCCATATACAACACCCACTATAAGCACTCCAGGAAAGCATGATGCATTAGACTTACCTACAAACAGTTTGGGAATAATATGTATGAATCCAATGTACACAATTGTAGATCAATTGAGGATTTCAAAAAGGTATCAGAAAAAAAAAACAGAACACATAATAACCCGATAAAAGCATAACACAGGTAAACATAAATATGATGCTACTACAATTGTATCAAGAAAAATGAACACACTTAATAATCCATTTTACAGGTTATTGACATAGTAGAGGGGTCCAACACAATTTTACAGGTTATATATATACTAAGCCAAGATAGAAGGCATGACTATAATCCACCTCACAGGTGAAGATAAATATGATGCCAGTACTATGAAATTTTACTCACGATAAAATTTTCTCAAGCATCTCTTCCATAGTTCTCATAAAAGCAACATGAAAAGCATAGAGCACCGAAAAAGTATATCATTACCAGTTCAACATCAATCGTATCTAACAATTTATAAACAGAAACTAAGAAAACAAACCATGTGTAATACCTTAATCCCCAAATTTCTATGCCAAAAGTGGCAGTCAACATCTCCTCTAGCCATTGTTCCAAGCATGTAAGGATTGATTTCAATAATTTTCGTCACATATTGGGATGCTGAAATCATTGATAGAATAAGATTGTAAACGTAAATTATTAAATTCATATTCTATATCCCAAAAAAAAAGGAAAGAAGTAGAGCATTACATATATAGCCTCCCATGCTAGCTCGAGAAACAGCAGCCACCATGACGTCGTCCTTGAAAATAAAGGCAAGGGTGGTAGTTCCCTTGGCATATGGATAGCTTCTTTCTGAAAGACATCAAATTGAAATAGGAGAAAACCTTACTATCAGCTAGCGAAACTAAACTGCGCCCTAAACCCACATGCATAGACTAAGAGCCCTAAAATCAAAGCATAAAAAGCACATCATTACTCACATCATCAGTTGAACGATGGGCCAGTTGAAAATCCACCAGGAAACTCACTGTTATTGTCGAAAATCGGCACAGGTTTTTGAAGACTGCTGAAGTCGAACTTCATTATCACAAAATCTCTGAAAATCAAAGTAAATTGCCCAAAAATTAAACCACAGCTGAACTTATGACCAAGCTTGGAGATTAAACCCTAGAAATCAAAATCCTTATTTGATCTATTCTATTTTATAAATCCGTTCGCGAATTTTAAAAACAAATTAGAGTAAACATGAGGTTGTGAGAGTACCTTAGCGACTGATAGCTGTAACAACAAAGACGATGAAGAGTAGGATCCAGCAAATAAATTTAATGGAGTGTAAGTGAATTCGTCCTATAAAAGGGCTACTAATTAATCTATCAACAAATTAAACCACAAAGAAAGAATGTCTTACTTATGTAAAAGAAGTACCTTTTCTTTCCAAGGAAATTCTACCCGCCGATATAAGGGATCCAATATTGTTAGCTGATCTCCTTCTTTGATCTGCGAGATCAAGGTTAGTTTAATGCTTAAATCACTTTAACTGATGACATATATGGTCAACACAAAAAAGGGTCAGCGACCATTCATATTTGGGATGTAAAGAAAGTTACATGGTTTATTTGTCATCTTTCAATATGAAAGCCAAAAACAAAACCAAAAAACAAAAACAAATTTTTGAATGGGAATCAAATAACTCTTAAACTGCCAACTCTTACCAAATCATATTGAAGAACATAGGACTGACAGAACAAAGCATACTTGATCTGGATCAAGTACCTGCATAATAAAAAAGAGAGGTTTAAAGGTGTTGAGAAAAAAATAAAAATAAAAACAAAACTAAAACTAAAACACAAAAGCACTCGCACAGCAAGTGCATCTATTCAATCACTTCAATTTCACACAATTGCCCTATCTCATTGACTTGGGAAGCATTATGCCTTATCTAATAATTTGATAAGAAACTTTAGTAAATATTTCACTACACAGAGCCAAAATATTGAAGTTTTTGTATAAAAACTTAACACAGAGAGGTAGTCCCAAGTTCGAAACACAAATGCAATGAGACATAGCCTAAGAAAATTGCACTCGCAACAAACAAAATAAACAAATTGATACCCACAAATCAACAAAAAACAAACATCAATCTATTCAGTCAAACCCTAGATCAATGTTCAGTTCTAAAATAAAAAATTTCCAAAAGGGTTTTCAACAAAGTGATGATGCTCTTTTCACTACCATAAACTCAATCACAAACTGGGTTTTCTTCAAAACCAGACTTAGAATTCAACACAGTATTAATTTTTAATCTTGTCCTTTCCTATGTGTATTCTTTCCTCTGACCATCCTTACAAATTTTTAATTGTGCTCCAGCTACTCATCAGTTCTGATTATATACTCAAGGTAACCACTACTCATCTAAGTAAATGAGATGCACAGATCAACAAAATCAGTTATGATTAAAGAAAAATTTCACAGATCGATCTAATAGACAGAACCAAAACGATTCACTACCAAATCGAAGCCAGAAAGTAAAGAAAACCTACCGAATTAGAGGGATGCAGAAGCAGAAGTGCAGAACCAAATGGAAGCCAAGATCGCCAGGACCGATAGATTCACCGAAAACCAGAAGAAAAATATAGAAAAAATCCACTTTTATGCGAAGGCAAGGACCAAACGCATGGCTCGATTTGCAGCACACCATCCCAGAAACAAATCGACGGCCGAGACGAACCTTGCACAGTAAAGATCGGCTCCTTCCACTGCTGTCCCCCAAATGCATTGTCCTCAGCCAACAAAACTGGTCCAAACCGAACGAATTCTCTCTGGGAACCAGAATAGTGACGCGCGAAGGAAACGAAAGAGGAGGGGGCAAAACGGAGAAAAGTCAGAAAATCATTAAGGAGGGGCAAAAGCGTCCCGGCACTGCTACTAAGCACAGTGCCCGTTTAGCAACTTTAGTATAGATATAATTTTTTCTCGATTGTGTCATGCATATTCCCATATATATTCCTTGATCCATGCCTATTGTTTTCATAAATGTTATAGTAATGTATAAATTACCTGAAAATGGCTTAGCTAGCAACACCTACTACACATTTGACTATTATGTGCATTTGTCAATTAATATATAACACTGGACTTGCATGCAAAATGGTTCAAACTCAACACCAGGAAGAACACATGCAGAATATGGAAAAAAAGAAACCAGTAATCGATGAGGACGATGAGACCAAGGCTAGCGCATCCCAAACAGTGGGATTTGTGAAGCTGCTAAGTTATGCGGACGCATGGGATTGGACTATGATGGTACTGGGGACTTTAGGTTCGGTTGTCCATGGTATGGCTTTTCCAGTTGGATATCTACTACTTGGGAAAGCACTCAATGCCTTCGGGAACAATATCAACGACACTGATGCCATGGTTAAAGCCCTCAACAAGGTATTGTTTTAGGAGAGTTAACTGGTCGTACGTTTTTCCAGAAGTATATATAAAATGCTTGTGATCGAGGTAACTCAGTTTGTTTGTTCAGGTTATTCCATACGTGTGGTACATGGCCTTTGCCACATTTCCGGCGGGAATACTTGGTAAGTTTCCTTAACCACTCTGCAAATCACATACTTGGTTACTGTCCTTATCCTCCATGGTGTTTTGGATTTTTCAGAAGTTGGATGCTGGATGTATACAAGTGAAAGACAAGTGGCACGTCTAAGACTAGCATATCTAAGAGCAGTCCTTGGCCAGGAGGTTGGGGCTTTTGATACAGATTTAACCAGTGGCAAAGTGATCACCGGAATTAGTAACCATACTAGTATCATACACGATGCAATCGGAGAGAAGGTATATATATACACCTGTATGTATACCAGTCTAGTCATTCTTGCTTTAGTTACTATACTAATTTCTCATGTGCACTTACAGTTGGGGCATTTTCTGTCGAGTTTTGCAACTTTCTTTTCTGGAATTTTGATTGCTGCAATATGCTGTTGGGAAGTTGCACTGCTTACCTTGTTGGTTGTTCCTTTGATTCTTCTAATTGGAGCCACTTACACTAAGAAAATGAACGCTATCTCAGCTGCTAGAATGCTTTACCTGTCAGAAGCTACCTCTATGGCAGAACAGGTAACAATATTTGTTAATTTCCAAAAACAGTATCAATACTCATATCCATCTCACTAACTGATCGATCATATTCTTGCGTCACAGACAATATGTCAAATCAAAACAGTATATGCATTCGTTGGAGAAAACTCGGCAATCAAATCTTTCTCGGATTGCATGGACAAACAGTATTTGCTAAGCAAAGGGGAGGCTCTAATAAAGGGAGTTGGAACAGGAATGCTTCAATCTGTGACCTTCATTTCTTGGGCTATCATCATATGGGTTGGTGCTGTTGTAGTCACTGCCAAGAGGGCAAGCGGAGGAGATATTATAGCAGCTGTCATGAGCATTCTCTTTGGAGCAATGTAAGAAACAAATTAATTAGTTCCGTGACTGGTGGTAAAAGATCAGATAGTTTCTTTATAAGCTCATTAGTCATTAGCTTATTTGAATGAATTTCAGATCACTCACTTATGCTGCGCCGGATATGCAAGTCTTCAATCAGGCAAAGGCCGCAGGAACTGAAGTTTTCAAGGTCATCAATAGAAAGCCAGCCATAAGTTATGATTCACCGGGGAAGGAACTTGATAAGATTTACGGCAACATTGACATACATGGTGTGCACTTTTCCTACCCTTCCCGGCCTGATAGAGCCATCCTTCAAGGCTTTTCAGTGTCAATCCCAGCAGGAAAAACAGTAGCCTTTGTGGGTAGCAGTGGCTGTGGAAAGAGTACTATCATCTCGCTAGTTGCAAGATTCTATGATCCTGCAAAAGGTTTGTACATACCTTCAACTCCTTGACACTAATAGGCACTTTTCTTCTCCCATGCCTTAAACTGTCTTCTTCAGGGGAGATTCTCATTGACAACCACAACATCAAGGATCTTGACTTGAAATTCCTGAGGAAAAACATAGGAGCTGTTTCGCAAGAACCATCACTGTTTGCAGGTACCATCAAGGACAACATGAAAGTCGGTAAGATGGATGCAGAAGATGAAGATATCCAGAAAGCATCAGTGATGGCAAATGCACACACTTTCATATCCCAGCTTCCAGATCAGTACTCCACAGAGGTTAGCTACTCAACTCACTCATTCGCCAAGGCGGAGTAACAATCTATTAACAAATTTGTACACTATGTCTGTAATGGGGTACAGGTGGGACAAAGGGGAGTGCAGTTATCAGGAGGGCAGAAGCAAAGAATCGCCATAGCCAGAGCCATTCTAAAAAATCCTCCTATTCTTCTGCTTGACGAGGCAACAAGTGCCCTAGACTCAGAGTCCGAGAAGGTGGTTCAAGACGCCCTTGACAAGGCCATGCAGGGAAGGACAGTCATCTTGATCGCACACAGACTATCAACTATTATTAATGCAGATATGATTGCGGTTGTGGAAAATGGACAAGTTACAGAAACAGGAACTCACCGGAGCTTACTTGACAGCAGCAATTTCTACAACAACTTATTTAGCATGCAGAACCTCAACCCAGTTCATGAGTCGAGGTTAATTCACACTTAAAATCTCCATTGTATGTATCCTAGATCATAGAGCCATAGATACCTAACCAGAATTAATTGTTGACTGAATAACTAACAGAGAAGATGGTCCCTCTGAAGAACCTGAAAGCATCCACCAGCAGAATTCACCTGAACAAATAAGACAAGCCAAGGAGCCTCACAGCGACCGGTATCCCAATGAGTCTCCCAAGCAAGAAGAAGAGGAAATAAGAAAAAGAGCAATATTCTTCAGAATCTGGTTTGGCTTGAGAAAGAAAGAACTAGTAAAGATTGCTCTTGGTTCCTTTGCAGCAGCTTTCTCTGGCATATCAAAGCCTGTCTTTGGGTATTACATTATTACAATAGGAGTAGCATACTACAAGCCAGATGCCAAGAGAAAAGTCGGAAAATATTCAATCACCTTTGCTCTAATAGGATTCATTTCATTGTTCTCTCACACCTTGCAACATTACTTCTTTGGAATGGTTGGAGAGAAGGCCATGACAAACCTGAGACGCGCTCTCTATTCAGGTACATTTAAATATACTACTGTTTCATCACCTCATGTATCCATTTCAGTAATGGAATCTTTCTTCTTCAAGAAGGTATTGCAAAATGCAAATACAAAACTGAACATTAGCTCTAAAATCTTGCAGGTGTACTACGCAATGAAATCGGATGGTATGAGAAACCCGAGAATGGCATTGGACAGCTTACCTCAAGGATCATCAATGATACTTCAATGGTTAAAGTAGTAATTGCTGACCGGATGTCTGTCATTGTTCAGTGCATCTCCTCCATACTGATCGCAACCGTTGTGAGCATGATTGTCAACTGGAGAATGGGTTTGGTAGCTTGGGCTGTGATGCCTTGCCACTTCATTGGTGGCCTCATTCAAGCCAAGTCTGCCAAAGGTTTTTCAGGAGACTCAGCTGCTGCACATAATGAACTTGTTTCTCTTGCTTCTGAGTCTGCAACAAACATAAGAACTGTTGCTTCGTTTTGCCATGAAGATCATATACTCAAAAAAGCCGAAAAATCTCTGGAAAACCCCAAGAGAAGGAGCAGGAGAGAGAGTATTAAGTACGGCATAATTCAGGGAATTTCTCTTTGCTTATGGAACATTGCACATGCTGTTGCATTGTGGTATACAACAGTTTTGGTTGATAGAAATCAATCAAGCTTCAAAGATGGCATAAGATCATACCAGATTTTCTCTCTCACAGTACCTTCAATAACAGAATTATGGACATTGATTCCCACTGTCATTTCTGCCATCGATGTGCTAACTCCTGCATTCCAGACCCTTGACCGCAAAACTGAAATCGATCCAGCTACGCCAGAAACTTCAAATGATAAGAGAATCAAAGGGAACATCGAATTTCAAAATGTCGAGTTTAACTACCCTTTGAGACCAGAAGTGACTATTCTGAACAACTTCAGTGTACAAATTGAAGCTGGAACAAAGGTGGCTCTTGTTGGCCCAAGTGGAGCTGGAAAATCTTCAGTTCTGGCACTTCTGCTCAGGTTTTATGATCCCATGAAAGGAAAGATACTCATTGACGGAAAGGAGATAAGGGAATACAATCTGAGATGGTTGAGAACACAAATAGGGTTGGTGCAACAAGAGCCTCTTCTTTTTAGCTCCTCAATCAGAGCCAATATCTGCTACGGCAACGAAAGTGCTTCTGAAACTGAGATTGTGGAGGTATCGAGGGAAGCAAACATGGACGAATTCATAAGTAATTTGCCTGATGGATACGAAACGGTGGTTGGGGAGAAGGGATGCCAACTTTCAGGAGGACAAAAGCAAAGAGTAGCCATAGCTAGAACACTGCTAAAGAGGCCTGCAATTTTGCTTCTGGATGAAGCAACAAGTGCCCTCGATGCTGAATCTGAGAAATCTGTGGTGAGTGCATTGGAAGCGATAAATTTGAAAGAGAATGGGGGTCTGCTGTCAAAAACCACACAGATTACAGTTGCACATAGGCTTTCCACAATAATGAACTCAGATATCATTGTGGTCATGGATAAAGGTGAGATTGTGGAGATGGGTTCCCACTCAACCCTAATAAAAGCATATGAGGGAGTTTATTCAAGATTATGTCGACTACAGAGCATGAAAGAAGAGTAACATATTACATACTGTTGTCTGTAATATTATATGCATACAGCAAAGGCACTTAGAACAGCCTTAGGCCTATATATGTCTTTAGGAGCTTAATGTAATAGCATGGTAGTAGTTTGTCACTAAAATAGAGGTGGCACAAGGTTAATGACAGAATAAACTGTAGAGTAAAAGCACAAAGTTGCAACATATTTTCCTATTTATTGATAAATTAAATAAACTTGTTCACAATGGGTGATACCAACTAGACTATAAATACAGTGTACAAGAACTACACTCCGCATTAAAAGTAAACCAAGGTGGCTTGCATGGTACGAATAACAGAATACCCCAGATTAGGAGCGGACAAAAGATCACAGCTGCCTAGCAGCTGAAGAGTAGAATAGGACTGATTCCCCAGACTCTCTGTTCCTCTTGCACATACAAAATCATTTAACAGTGATGCATTTCCACAAAATAAACCCATCGGTAGTAACATCATTTGCAAAAAAGAGCTCGACGCCAAGTGTGCAATCTTCTGCGCAAGCTTCAGAGGTCCAAATTTTCTCTTTAAGGTGGGGAAGAAGCCTTGAGACAGTGAATTTCAATAGAGATCCAGATTCTCTTTTACCATGCATTAATGTCAAATATATATATCTGATCTTTCCCTGTCCTGTCAACACCGCATATAAGATAACAATAGCATAGCCACTTGATCTCATTTCCAGTCATAATGGCTTGTCCAGATCTTAGATAAAATTCCCAATTTGCATCCCTATTACAACGTCAAGGACTGGAAAAGCTTTAGTGCAGATCAAAATGTTCAACAGGTTCCTCTCTAGAGTTCAAGAAAAACACTATCTACAGTCTTGAGCAACTCCACTTCCTCCCCACTTGCAATGCCAGGATCAATATAACACAGCTGAAACAAAATCATTGCATCAAGCCAGATCCTCAAGAGCAATAAAACCAAAGGCAAATGTTATGGTCTATTAGTCATTACCTGGTATTGAGGCTTCCTCAGTGTGTGAACCCCTCTTTTTATAAACTTCTGCCATCCTCTCTTTTCCTTCAGCGATCTTTCCAGGTCTGCCGTTCTCTGTAATCATGTGGCAGAATAGTAAAAAATAATTATGTTTAGTAATCAACTGCAAAACACACAAGCTAAAGGTAAGATGTCCCACAGATTTAATAAGAAAGGGCAGAAGATTACATGACCAGGGTCCAAAATTAAGAGATTGTGTTGCTGCATCCCATTATGTTCATTTTTGACTTGAATCCCAACAATGGTTCTTGAATGCCCATCGTGTTGGAAGTACAAGGGTCTGCTCAAAGAACCTCACTACAAATTAGGACACAACATAAAACATAATCTTTTGTTTATTAAAAAAATGTTCGAACAATGCATTTTGCACTGTTGTTGCTATAGGCTATGATAGAGAAACTTACGTTTTGTCACTAACAATGACCCGATGATTGCTGGTTTGGATAAAGTTATTATCATGAAAGTAATTCCAGATCCAATCCATGAGAACCTGATGACCCTTGCTTTTCCTTGAAAATTTATTTCCCGAATTATCATTAGTTACCCTACCCCTAGAGTCACCTGTATGGCTAGTTGAACAGCTAGACTTTTCGCAGCAGCTGGAACTTGCTTGATTAATATCATGATTCCTTTCTGGCATATATCTATCCATTGGTCCACAAACCTGAATTGCTTTCCTCTTTCCACCATTATGTATTCTCTTGACCTCTTCCCCAAGACTTGAACCAGGAAGAGAAATATAATATGGTTCGAGTTCCTTAGGACCAAAATCCACTATCCTTGCTCGCAGCCCAAAAGAACGGAAAAGGGCAGCACATTCAGTTGTTCCAATCCATCTTTTCAAGCCATAAATTTTGTTAGCAAAATGATCAGAGCCAACTGCATCAAATCCCTTTTCCCAAGCAATCTCAAGCCATCTTTGGAGTGATGGGATATCAGGAACAAACCCTGCACCACCAAACAAAACCTCTCGAGTCTCTTGCCTCTGCATAAGCAAATGGGAACTAAGCATTTGGATGTTGCGCCATCCACAACCCCACCCAGAATCCTCAGATCGAATGCTCTGAATATGATCAGTATAACCACACAAAATCGTGGTTGTATTTCTAGGTTCCAACTCCAAACACTCTCTCAGCAGAGCCATCACGCCACCTTTAATTTCACAGAAAGTGGTCCTAGTCTGTAGAGCAACCAGACAAGAGATACTATCCTTGATGCTACATTGTCCATCAAATCTGGCAAATTGCAAGTTGCTGATTGTTAGCCTATTCTGCAAATATCCATATGAAACTAAGAAGTCAGTGGATTATTCCATTATAAAAGAAGAAGACAAACTTGTTCTCCACCCATTTGGTTAACATAGATGTTTATCTTTCCCCTTACAAAAACGAAGAAAAATCCTTTCTTTCTTATTGGAAAGAACCCAAAATATCAAGTGTAATAATTCTATCAAGCAATTCATAGATGTGTTTTGACAAATAACAATCTAATCTTTCATGCTATTTGGCAAACACAGATTCAAATAATCGCTACAAACATATAACTTTATGATACCATTTTTTTCTTATTTGAATAGGCAAAGCAATAAAAAAAAAGGGTAATGGAGAAAGTATGGATACCATGGTTGGGGGAGAAGAAGGTGCAAAAGCAAGTTGTTGTGCAAACTCCAAGTCCTTTGCCAGTTGCTCATCCTCAACCTCAAAGTGACTATTGGCATGCCTGCATTTAAAATTCATATCATTACTTATAGATGACCACAAAAGGATTAAGCTTTTTATAGAAAAAGTTCTGATTCTTGTAGAAAGAAGAAACAAAAAAGTTCAAAACTTTTTTGCAGAATTATATAAGGTTAATACCATTCGAGTTCTGAGGATGGAACTGTGAGATGACAGAAGGGACAAGACGAAGAATCCATGGCACTGATGCGTGAGACCTATCAACACCTTATATTAATACCCAATTTTGAATGATTTTGGCCAACAGCGAGAGGATGAAGACGAAGAAGAAGAAGAATCGAAGCTCGCTCTCCTTTTTTGAATTGCGTTATGTACTGGGCGTTCCTCTTTCATTTCGGATCGAGCCAAACCCGACTCCGCGCTATAATGAGCCTCAATAATTAAGTCTTATTGGGCTTATAATAATTATCATTGGGCTTATAAAACACTCTTAAGGTTGAACAGGCACAATTAGCCTAAACATTAGCCATGAGGTGCGAGTCAAAAAATGGCTAGATGTTATGAAAAAAATGTGAATTTTGCCAAAACCAAGCAAAGCTATGAAGGTCCAAACCCTTGGGAGCCTACCCCGAAATTTTTTTTTAGTCAAAATCGTATTTTTTAATTTTTTCACCATAATATTTTCACATTCAAATCATGATTTTTAAACACTTCTCGAATTGACAGAACTAAAAAAATCTCTACTCAATTTTTTAAAAGATTTTTCAAAGTCGGACTGAGGAGGCATCACAATACAATACTGTAGATTTGACTTTCAAGGAGAATGAATATTCCCTTTAGAATTACTTTTCTGAACTGAGATGCAGATCACTATAGAGTGTAAACTTTTTAGAAACAGTGATGGTGATCAAAGTCCAGTAAACTAATTGGTATCATAAAAGTAACTAGTCTCAACTTTCAGTCATGATATATACATTGTTAGTCCTCCAGTCAGAGCATTCAAAGGAAAGTGTGTTCATTTCAAAGCTTCCTCACAAAGAGTAAGTAATTAGATCCATTATGCCTCTTCTTTGGTGAGCACCCTCATTCCACTCTTAGAAATTAGAAGGTCCTTCATTTCTCTGTAACTTCTAAGTTCCTCAAGGGCATCAGATGTCTTTCGAGGCATAAAGAAACCAGAAGCTGTAGCAACTCCTTCCTCATGTTCAGGCTTCATGGAGTGAGATGAGTAGCAGCTTGAATCTTGGCGCAGGGGCGGAGCTGTTCTCAGCATGTGAACAAGAACTCCAACAGCAGCACCTGGTGACTTTCTACCTATTGGCAATGACTGTGAAGTAAACTCCGAAGCTCTTTTGCCATCAAGATTTTGACTGTTCACCCAAAATGTGAATACAGAAACATAAGAGAGAGAACTCAGATCAGGGTATACATAAAATTAAGGCTGGAAAACATTTACAAGCACAGTGAACAAATGCCTGACATAACGATTCAAATCGATAAAAAGCAAAAAACCCATCAAATACAATGAGCATATTTTCCCCTTCGTCCCTTTCAAAATACTATACAGATTAACACAATGAAGCTAGTGACAAAAACTAGAGTTCTTAGTCTAATATTTTGAAAAAGGATTTAGCAGCATGCATACAGATAGACCACAAAGCACAGACACCTCTAGCAACTGATGGTCAAACCTAACCCAACCATATCGAGGTTCTTGCCGGTTCTATCTCTGTCAAAAAAGCCAGGTTTTCAGACTGCATTACTATTTGGAAAGTATTTGTGATCAACCACTATCAAGAAGCCCGTATCTGATAATGTTTGCATGAGAAAAATAAAGGCATGCAGAGAAGTAGCGAAAACAATTATGAAGGAAACAGCTCTAATTGAAAACTGGTAAAAAAAATTCCTTGGGCCGAAAATGGTCTACTAAAGGGCATCTACAATATAATTAAAATTGTGGTTATTTTAAGTACCTGGCTTGAAAGTCGGATGTATCAACATCATCCACATCGAAAGGGCATGAGAACTCACAATCATCTATATCATCCTGAAAAGATAATCTACTGGAGCTTCTAGAAAATCCAACACGTGGTGAGCCACTAGAGGACAACAATCCTGAGAACCGCCCGGAATCATCTTTGCTGTCTTTCACCTATGAATCATATAATAAATGGTCTTACAAGCAAGCCATGAAATAAGCAACTAACTTCAAGAGTACGTGGAGCAAACAAGTTTCTTAACCAGAAAATTCAAGACTACCTTCTGAAAACCAGGGTGCATATCTCCAGCCCTTGAACCGTCTAGTTTTCTAAATGCCCTTATTCCAGATGGAGACTCTTGCGAGGAAGGTTCATTTCGTGTGCTTCTCGGAGATAAAGGAGGAAGGGAATTTCTACTTGGATCAGAAAAATTGGGAGAAAGGTATCTAGAGCCCTTACCCCCCATTGTATTAGGGATGCTTACAGGGGCAGTTTCTGAACGAATTCGTGTTTGCATAGGACTAAAGCTACCACTGGACAAGTATGTTGGCGGAGATGGGGATGGAGATGCTGAAAATGGAGGTGAAAGCTGATACTCATCATAACTAGGAGTCTTTGAATGACTTGGTAGTCTATAATTTTGAACTCTGTTAGTATATGTATCAATAGGAGGAGATCCAACATCATGGGACATAGGGGATGCACGATATGCAGGTGGAGATCCAACTACAGGTTTATACTGCACAACATGAGGTGGTCTGTGGAAGCCGCTTGTCCAGCTGTGTGGACGTTGAGATGGTCCACTAGATGGAGGTTGTATTCTTCCCAATGGATAAGAAGTTGGGCGATCACCCTTCACTGATGAGGTGAAAGACCTCAAGGGATCAGTAGCAGGACTACCAACATAATCTGTAATTATCTTTGGTGGCATTGGCGTTGAAGGCTCAAGATTGAAATCAGACAGCATTTTACGATAAGTCACAGACAAAGAAAGGCGGCCAGGAGTGGCCTCTACAGGAGCAAAACTGAACTCTTGCATCATTTCCTCCTCGGCCCTTGAGAAGGGATCTCTCAGTGAAGACACCTTGTAAATAATCTCAAAATTATAAGTCTGGCGAGATGTACTTAGCTGTCTAAAGATCCTATAAGCTGGGAGAAGCCTCATATATGAATAAAGAGCACGTAAAAGTACAATTGACTTCTTATATGTCTTCTTGTAGGCTGCACTGTCACCAGTTTGATTAGCCACAACCCTAGGAGTTTCATACTGAACAACCCACCTCTCTATGATTGTTTCAACAGATGTACCAGCCACCGAGTTGCCAAACAGATTGTCAACTGACGAAGAGTTAGACCCCGCATGAACAAGTATTATATCGATTATCATCGGATCCATTACATTTCTGTGCCAAAAATTCAAATTTTCAAGAGCTGCAGGGCGGTCCCCTAGTACTAAGTTGAACCATTTGTCACTCTTTCTCACCCGAGTAACAGATGACAGATCTCCACTGCGATCGTGTGGGTGCAGAGAAGGTATCCTAGAGTCCAGAATAATATGCAAGCTTTTCAGAAGAAATTGGGTAACTATCTGTTCCAATTTCCCAGATTCGGGCTGATAACTGTTCTGAAAATCCATAGTTCTAAAAACTATATCTCCAATCAGACTCCCTCTTAGACTCTATATGCCTCTTATACAGCAAGCATTTCAGTCAGAAGCAATCCATACCCACAACGACCACTCCTTGGCCAAATCAGCTACACCCGACTATAAGGAATTCTGATAAAGTCTTACTCTTGCATTAAACAATACTACTATAACATGTGTACCAGGAAACCAACACAGTTAAAACCGAGAAATGAAACACCCTCTTCAAGAAAGCAGCTTTCTGAACCATATATGTGAAGCTAACAAGTTCCTGAGATATTATAAATTCAAGAATTGACCTTGATGATGATGCAAGAACCAACCTGGGCAGCTACTCTGTATACAGAGATAGAGCATAAATCAAACGACCCAAAATCCAAAATCTGATATATATAAACCCATGAATATTGGGGAAGAACGGATCAAGGATATGGATACATGGGTCTCCAAGAAGATCACGAAATTAGCAAATACCCATATGGATACGAAATGGATTATCCAATCAGATCTTAATTAAAAAATGCGAAATGGATTATCAAGGTGATCTTGCAAACGCAATAAAATTAGAACTTGAACGAAACAGACATAAATATCGTATGAAACTAACTTACTGAAAGATAAGAGGAATGGAAATTGATGTGGGTCTTCTTCTGCAATGCCAAGCCACAGCTACATCAAAGATTGCGTAGAGCACAAACAGCCCACGTAAGTCTCTCTTCCGCAGTTTTGGTTAACTAGACAAATATAAAACAACTCTCAATCATTTGTGCTGAGCTATGTCATTGTAATGGACTGAATGGAGAAGATAATCAATGTGAATTTTATTTATTTATGTTTTATCAATACTAACAATTTCCCACATGCATCAAACAGTTATTATAAAGAGTAAAAAAGTTGAAAAAAGTAACTTGTGAGATATATGAAGTTTTCCTATATATATATATATATATATATATATATATCTATTTTGAACAACCTGTAACGACGAATTGAGACACTAAAATACTTTTGGAAATCCGTGCAAACCGGTACTGCAAATTTCAAAGATGTCATTTTTTAAAGAAAATCATGTGTTATAATAAGAAGATTTTTCACAATTTTGCACAATTCACCCAAACTTAACGAAAACCCGATTTCGATAGATAATATGTTGTCAAATCTTGTTTGCATTGTTTAGTTATAGAGTCCAAGAGCCCTAAAAACTAGATCATTTTACTTTTCTCCAAATTTGAAAATATATATATATATATATATATATATATATATATTTATTTTGAACAACATATAGCAACGAATTGTTCGTTGCTATAAGTATTCAATTTTTTTTTAATTTTAATAAGAAGATATAAAAGAGAAACAGTTCCGGTTCTCGAAAAAGTCTCGTGTTTGATGGCATTGAGACTGTACAATTATTTTAGAAACACGGGCAAACCGGTATTGAAAATTTCAAAGATACTATTTTTCAAGAAAATCATGTGTTATAATAAAGAAATTTTGATTAACTTGTACCGACGAACTGTTCCTCGCTACAAGTGTTCCAAATTTTTATTTTTATATCTTTTTATAATTTTAATTAGAAGAAATAAAAAGAAACGAAACCCATGCTAGCGAGGCTAACGATGCCCATGATAACGAAGCTAACGATGCTCATGTGATTTTTCAAAGTCGGAAAATTAGAAAATTTATAAAAAATAAACGATTCGAGATTTTTAAGTTCTGTCAATTGGAACATGTTTTAATAAACATGGTTTACCAATGGTAAAGTTCGGAGAGTTTTTTTTTTTTTTTTTCAGAAACCATGGTTTTTCATCCAAATCTGTGGGTTATATATAGCACACGATTTTTTGGCAAAAATCGCATATTCCTATTTTTGCGCCAAAATCTACCCACACTCAAATAATGATTTTTAAGGGATTCTCGAACTGACAGAATGCAAAAATATCGACTTGTTTGTTTTTGACAATTTTTCAAAGTCGCAAAACTTGAAAATTTATTAAAAATAATCGATTTGAGATTTTCGAGTTCCGTCTATTGGTCAATAAAAGTATTTTTGTTTATTTATTATTATTTTTTTAAGTTTACTTTTTTTGACGAATAATTGGTCGGAAAAAGTGTTTGTGTTTATTAATTTTTTTTCCGGTCCTTGTTCTTCAACAATTGTCTGTCTCTCGATTACTACTGGTTTTGGTTATTTATCGTACAACTATATTTTAGATGAAATTTGTTTCATGATTTGCCTAGACCTGGAGTAATTGTTCATTTTGAAAAATATTTCATATCGACTCCTTAGCTTCAATCACTATTTTAATTAATTTTCATTTCCCAAAACTCATATAACATACTAAGGGAATCATCCAAATTTCAGAAATTTAATTAGTTTAATGAAATTAATAAGAAAATCAAATAATTTTTTTATGATACACCTTTTGCCGACGCAATATTCGTCGGTAAAGGTGTTTTTTTTTTTTTAAGTTCACTTTTACCGACGAATTATTCGTCGGGAAAAGTGTTTTAGTTTTTTTTTAAAGTTTACTGTTACTGATGAATTATTCGTCGATAAAAGTATTTTTTTTATTTATTATTATTTTTTTAAGTTTACTTTTTTTGACGAATAATTAGTCGGAAACTAAATCATTTTACTTTTATTCAAATATGAAAAAAAAAATATATATATATATATATATATATATATCTATTTTGAACAACCTGTATCGTCGCTACAAGTGTTCCAAATTTTTTTTTTATCTTTTTTTTTTTAATTTTAATTTGAAGAAATAAAAAAGAAACACTTCCGTTTCTCGTAAGGTCTCGCATTTGATAACGAATTGAGACATAAAATACTTTTAGAAATCCGTGCAAACCGGTACTGCAAATTTCAAAGATGCCTTTTTTTAAAAGAAAATCATGTGTTATAATAAGAAAAATTTTCACACTTTTGCACAACTCACCCAAACTTAGCGAAAACTCGATTTCGATGGATAATATGTTGTCAAATCTTGTTTGCATTGTTTAGTTATAGAGTCCAAGAGCCCTAAAAACTAGATCATTTTACTTTTCTCCAAATTTGAAAAAATATATATATATATATATTTATTTATTTTGAACAACATATAGCAACGAATTGTTCGTCGCTATATGTATTCAATTTTTTTTAATTTTAATAAGAAGATATAAAAGAGAAACAGTTCCGGTTCTCGAAAAAGTCTCGTGTTTGATGGCATTGAGACTGTACAATTATTTTAGAAACACGGGCAAACCGGTATTGAAAATTTCAAAGATACTATATTTCAAGAAAATCATGTGTTATAATAAGGAAATTTTGATTAATTTGTACCGACGAACTGTTCCTCGCTACAAATGTTCTAAATTCTTTTTTTGTATCTTTTTTTAATTTTAATTAGAAGAAATAAAAAGAAACAAAACCCATGCTAGCGAGGCTAACGATGCCCATGATAACGAAGCTAACGATGCTCATGTGATTTTTCAAAGTCGGAAAATTAGAAAATTCATAAAAAATAAACGATTCGAGATTTTTAAGTTCTGTCAATTGGAACACGTTTTAATAAACATGGTTTACCAATGGTAAAGTTCGGAGAGTTTTTTTTTTTTTTTTTCAGAAACCATGGTTTTTCATCCAAATCTGTGGGTTATAGCACACGATTTTTTGACAAAAATCGCATATTCTTATTTTTGCGCCAAAATCTACCCACACTCAAATAATGATTTTTAAGGGCTTCTTGAATTGACAGAATGCAAAAATATCGACTTGTTTGTTTTTGACAATTTTTCAAAGTCGCAAAACTTGAAAATTTATTAAAAATAATCGATTTGAGATTTTCGAGTTCCGTCTATTGGAACATCTTTTAAAAAACATGTTTTATCTATTCGTCAATAAAAGTATTTTTGTTTATTTATTATTATTTTTTTAAGTTTACTTTTTTTGACGAATAATTAGTCGGAAAAAGTGTTTGTGTTTATTAATTTTTTTTTTCGGTCCTTGTTCTTCAACAATTGTCTGTCTCTCGATTACTACTGGTTTTGGTTATTTATCGTACAACTATATTTTAGATGAAATTTGTTTCATGATTTGCCTAGACCTGGAGTAATTGTTCATTTTGAAAAATATTTCATATCGACTCCTTAGCTTCAATCACTATTTTAATTAATTTTCATTTCCCAAAACTCATATAACATACTAAGGGAATCATCCAAGTTTCAGAAATTTAATTAGTTTAATGAAATTAATAAGAAAATCATATAATTTTTTTATGAAACACCTTTTGCCGACGCAATATTCGTCGGTAAAGGTGTTTTTGTTTTTTTAAGTTCACTTTTACCGACGAATTATTCGTCGGGAAAAGTGTTTTAGTTTTTTTTAAAGTTTACTGTTACTGACGAATTATTCGTCGATAAAAGTATTTTTATTTATTTATTATTATTTTTTTAAGTTTACTTTTTTTGACGAATAATTAGTCGGAAACTAAATCATTTTACTTTTCTTCAAATATGAAAAAAAAATATATATATATATATATATCTATTTTGAAATACCTGTAGCGACGAACAATTCGTCGCTACAAGTGTTCCAAATTTTTTTTTTATCTTTTTTTTTTTAATTTTAATTTGAAGAAATAAAAAAGAAACACTTCCGTTTCTCGTAAGGTCTCGCATTTGATGACGTTGAGACACTAAAATTGTTTTGAAAATCCGTGCAAACCGGTACTGCAAATTTCAAAGATGCCTATTTTTAAAGAAAATCATGTGTTATAATAAGAAAAATTTTCACACTTTTGCACAACTCACCCAAACTTAGCGAAAACCCGATTTCGATGGATAATATGTTGTCAAATCTTGTTTGCATTGTTTAGTTATAGAGTCCAAGAGCTCTAAAAACTAGATCATTTTACTTTTCTCCAAATTTGAAAATATATATATATATATTTATTTTGAACAACATATAGCAACGAATTGTTCGTCGCTATATGTATTCAATTTTTTTTAATTTTAATAAGAAGATATAAAAGAGAAACAGTTTCGGTTCTCGAAAAAGTCTCGTGTTTGATAGCATTGAGACTGTACAATTTTTTTAGAAACACGTGCAAACCGGTATTGAGAATTTCAATGATACTATTTTTCAAGAAAATCATGTGTTATAATAAGGAAATTTTGATTAACTTGTACCGACGAACTGTTCCTCGCTACAAATGTTCCAAATTCTTTTTTTGTATCTTTTTATAATTTTAATTAGAAGAAATAAAAAGAAACGAAACCCATGCTAGCGAGGCTAACGATGCCCATGATAACGAAGCTAACGATGCTCATGTGATTTTTCAAAGTCGGAAAATTAGAAAATTCATAAAAAATAAACGATTCGAGATTTTTAAGTTCTGTCAATTGGAACATGTTTTAATAAACATGGTTTACCAATGGTAAAGTTCGGAGAGTTTTTTTTTTTTTTTCAGAAACCATGGTTTTTCATCCAAATCTGTGGGTTATAGCACACGATTTTTTGGCAAAAATCGCATATTCTTATTTTTGCGCCAAAATCTACCCACACTCAAATAATGATTTTTAAGGGCTTCTCGTTTGTTTTTGACAATTTTTCAAAGTCGCAAAACTAGAAAATTTATTAAAAATAATCGATTTGAGATTTTCGAGTTCCGTCTATTGGATCATCTTTTAAAAAACATGTTTTATCTATTCGTCAATAAAAGTATTTTTGTTTATTTATTATTATTTTTTTAAGTTTACTTTTTTTGACGAATAATTAGTCGGAAAAAGTGTTTGTGGTTATTAATTTTTTTTTCGGTCCTTGTTCTTCAACAATTGTTTGTCTCTCGATTACTACTGGTTTTGGTTATTTATCGTACAGCTATATTTTAGATGAAATTTGTTTCATGATTTGCCTAGGACTGGAGTAATTGTTCAATTTGAAAAATATTTCATATCGACTCCTTAGCTTCAATCACTATTTTAATTAATTTTCATTTCCCAAAACTCATATAACATACTAAGGGAATCATCCAAGTTTTAGAAATTTAATTAGTTTAATGAAATTAATAAGAAAATCAAATAAATTTTTTATGAAACACCTTTTGCCGACGCAATATTCGTCGGTAAAGGTGTTTTTGTTTTTTTAAGTTCACTTTTACCGACGAACTATTCGTCGGAAAAAGTGTTTTAGTTTTTTTTTTTAAGTTTACTGTTACTGACGAATTATTCGTCGATATAAGTATTTTGTTTATTTATTATTATTTTTTTAAGTTTACTTTTTTTGACGAATAATTAGTCGGAAACTAAATCATTTTAATTTTCTTCAAATATGAAAAAAAAAAATATATATATATATATATATATATCTATTTTGAACAACCTGTAGCGACGAACAATTCGTCGCTACAAGTGTTCCAAATTTTTGTTTATCTTTTTTTTTTTAATTTTAATTTGAAGAAATAAAAAAGAAACACTTCCGTTTCTCGTAAGGTCTCGCATTTGATGACGTTGAGACACTAAAATAGTTTTGGAAATCCGTGCAAACCGGTACTGCAAATTTCAAAGATGCCTTTTTTAAAGAAAATCATGTGTTATAATAAGAAAAATTTTCACACTTTTGCACAACTCACCCAAACTTAGCGAAAACCCGATTTCGATGGATAATTTGTTGTCAAATCTTGTTTGCATTGTTTAGTTATAGAGTCCAAGAGCCCTAAAAACTAGATCAATTTACTTTTCTCCAAATTTGAAAAAAAAAATATATATATATATATATTTTGAACAACATATAGCAACGAATTATTCGTCGCTATAAGTATTCAATTTTTTTTTAATTTTAATAAGAAGATATAAAAGAGAAACAGTTCCGGTTCTCGAAAAAGTCTCGTGTTTGATGGCATTGAGACTGTACAATTTTTTTAGAAACACGTGCAAACCGGTATTGAGAATTTCAATGATACTATTTTTCAAGAAAATCATGTGTTATAATAAGCAAATTTTGATTAACTTGTACCGACGAACTGTTCCTCGCTACAAATGTTCCAAATTCTTTTTTTTGTATCTTTTTTTAATTTTAATTAGAAGAAATAAAAAGAAACAAAACCCATGCTAGCGAGGCTAACGATGCCCATGATAACGAGGCTAACGATGCTCATGTGATTTTTCAAAGTCGGAAAATTAGAAAATTCATAAAAAATAAACGATTCGAGATTTTTAAGTTATGTCAATTGGAACACTTTTTAATAAACATGGTTTACCAATGGTGTAGTTTGGAGAGTTTTTTTTTTTTTTTTTTCGAAACCATGGTTTTTCTTCCAAATCTGTGGGTTATATATAGCACACAATTGAAATAACTTCCATTACACAATCAAAGAGCTTCTACTACAAAATTGAAACAACTTCCACTACACAATTGAAGAGTTTCTACTACAAAATGGAAACAATTTCTACTACACAATAGTTTCTACTACAAAATTGAAACAACTTCCACTAAACACTTAAAGAGCTTTCACCACATAATTGAAGAGCTTCCATTACACAGTTGAAAGAACTTCCACTACAAATTCTCAATTCAAAGAGGTTACTACTACAAAATCAAAAGAACTTCCACTACACATTTTCAATTCAAAGAGGTTGCTACTACAAAATTGAAAGATTTGTCACTACACATTTTCAATTCAAAAAGATTGCCACTATACATTTGAATGGGCTTCCACTACAAAATTGAAATTGTTTTCACTGATTGCTATACATTTGGAGCCACGATTGATCTGTATATATATTTGAAACCACCGGCTAGCAAGCTAGCTCATCTGATTCATGGTTGACGCAATTTCCTCTTCATTCATCAATCATCATCTCATATATATATATATATATATATATATATATATATATATATATATATAAATTGGGAAAACAATTCGAAAACAAGAATATAGCTAGGGGAAGCATGCAAATCAATAGCAGGTAATTAGTTCCGTGAGCTAGAAATATATATGGACACAATTATCATCAAAACAAAACAATATGGATATATATCTAGATGGTTGAGGACTTAAACTGAATGTTCAGTTGTACCATGTAGAGCTAGCTACGCGTGTTGAAATGCAATATATGCACCAACGCCAACACTCTGCCAACCCAAGACCAAATGACCAGCAACACCATAGACCTGCCAACCCACCAACCACAGCAGTACCCATCGAATCCAAAATACCACACTGGCCATCCACCCCTTTCCTCTGATCACACCAGATATGCAAGCCCCAATCGACGTATCCCCAACCATGATGATCGGAACAGATCCGCCTCAAATTGGCAAGATCCAAATGGGCGAGGAAAGCGTCTCTTAAGCGAGAGACGAGAACAAAAGTGAAAGAGAAGATGAGAAAAATTAACTGAAAAATAATAATAATAAGTCCGACCCGGGTCAAGACCCGTCGACCCGCGCGCGACCCGGTTAGCGATCCATATAGTCTTTATAGTCAAAATAAATCCTATAGTGTCAAAAAATAAAGGAATAAGACTTTAGAGTCAACTAAAATCTTGTAAGGCTCTCTATAGTCATTTGGTACAAAAAAATAAAGGAATAAGACTCTAGAGTCAACTAAAATCTTGTAAGACTCTCTATAGTCATTTGATATTTTTTTTAAGGATGTTTGAGCCTTTATTGTCAACTTGTGAAATTATTAGACTCTATAGTCAATTATAATGTTGTCTGAGCCTTGTATGTCACGGACTAAAGATTTTTATTCCAAAAAAAAGTTAGTTGCTTACTTGCTTCACTAATTCACTCTAATATCCCTGGACTGCCATTCCACATAGTAGTCGGTCACGATCGATCCACCAATTGTATCACTTATTTTGATGCAAGTACGTACTAATTAAACCGCTGGTCGATCCATAATCCATGCATTACCTCTAGCTTATATCATAAGATTCATAACTCATAATTAAAAGACTAATAAAAGTCGGTCCAAAAAAGAAAGGAATAGAAATAGCTAATTAGTCCGCAAAAAAAGACATTGAAATAGACACAAAGCCTCCACGGTCAAGCATCACAGATAATAGAAATTCCCAATGATCCCATTTTAGATTATTAGGTCCACATAATTTTTCAAGAAAAGAGTAGGAAAAGAAAAGGCTTTGTGGTAAAAAAAGGAAGGGATAAAAGTAAGTGTGAAAACATCTGTCTTTATGTCATTGGATTTTCTATAAATCCGAATACATTTTTTGTTGTCACATTATTTATTGTGTGAAGTGTGTGAGATTAGTGTCTTCTGGGACCTCGATGAGCCACGATCTTTCACCAATTATCACCAACGATTTTTCACATATCCATTGGGCAAATAGAGGCCAAGCAATATCATTGGCTATTACCACATAGGCTAGCTTGTCGCCTGTGGTTTTGCTTTCATTACTTTCAATCCTTTTCTAACCAAATTATGAAAACAAAAGTCTACATTTCCAAATTTAGGTTTGAGTTGGTTCATTCATGGAGCGGAAGAGGGTCTCCGGCCGGTTGAGCGGCCGGTCGGATTGTTAAATTTGTCCGATCAATCAATTATACGGTACGTTGTACAATTTTAAAAGCAAAACAAGTATTTTTGGTATTTCAAATGAAATATTTTGGAGTATGGGATTTAAAATTTCTGAAACTTTATTAGTAAGTTGGACATGGGGTACGTACAGCTGCGGAGCTGCCTCACTTACGACATTTCTCATCGAGGAGATTAATGACAACTAATTAATTAAACCTCCAATTGAAGCTTCATGACTCGGTCCATAGATATGTAAGAAAACAACGTGCATGTAGCTGGCCAACTGAATAATATTCATGCAAGTCTTCTTAATCATCTTAGACGTCTCTTAATTAAATTGAAATCTTGTAATTTTTGAAAAAAATTAAATGGTTGTTGGATACGATAATGAATACGTCAAAGCACGTACGAGTTAGATATGGAAGTTAATGAGGGAAATTTAACGAAATAAGAGTTTCAATGACAGACGCGATTGCGTATTCAGGATCACAATTTGAAATCATTTCTGGATACATTGAACCTGGACACTCACCTTTTTGGTCTTTATAAACAAGCCCTCTTCTCTTCGATCTCTTCAATTCTATTCTATTCTATTCTATTCTATGCAGAATAACAACAATTAAGACACAGTTGTATTGTATTTGCTGCTTCATTCAAAGCTTCTTCTTCTTTTTCCTCAAGCTAGTACTCTTTAACGCTCTAGTTCAATGGCCGTGACGAAGCAGGTGGAAGACGACAAGTCGCTGAAGAAGAGAAACGAGGAGCTGGAGAGAGAACTGAGGAAGAGCCAGGAGAGAGAGGAGATGATGAAGTCCGAGCTCCAGAAGGCCTGCGAGAGGCTCAGAGTCGCCGAGGAGGCCGAGGAGAGGCTATGCTCACAGCTCGGTGAGCTAGAGGCCGAGGCAATCGATCAGGCGCGTTCAGATCACGCTCGGATTCTCTCCCTCGTGAACCAGCTCTCTCAGGCACAACGTCTCCTCCAGGCCGGCTCCGTTTCTCTGCCTCTAGAATTCGCCGCCAAATGATCGAATCGTAGAATCCGTTTGTTTGTTCTTAATTTTTCATTTCTTCTCGTTCCGGCCATGTATAGGTAGCGATTTTGATTGTTTGTTTGATCCATCATCCTTCTTCTTTTTCATTTAGAAAAAGATCGAAGAAACAAATTAATGTAGAAGAAATAAATCTTGTTATGTTTTCTTCTTTCTTTCTCTCTTGGGCTAGCTCTGTCTCAATCTGTTGAGTTTTGGCCGGGGTTCTGCCGGCCGGTTACCGAAACGGAGAAGATGAATGACGGACAGAGTTGTAATTAATTAATATTGAAAGCTGATTCGTAATGAACGATGTCGTAGTCGTACGTTAATTTCTTATTATATTGATTCCGTATACTATTTGAGATTAATAATTGACCTAAATAATTTTACTTTAAGAAAATTGGCACCACTAATTGGTGATTATTAATTACCTCTTTGAACAATCATCCGGAGAGTTCTTCGTGGAAATTTTTTCCATGAAATTTCATATGTGAACAAGTACGTATAAGCATATTTTTGACTATCGTAAGTTGATGATTAATTTATTCTGCGATAATATTGTGGACGTTAAACCTGAATTAGAGGATAATAAAGAGAGGCTCACACGTACAAAATAGACCAATTTTCTCACTGATCACATACATATTAAGATACGTGAGAACACAATTAAATGAGTAGTTCATATACTTCAAGGTCATGTGAGAACACAATTATATATGTTACATTACACATTTACAATATACATGAGCATATAGCAATTAAGCAAATAATTTTCCCCAACACGTACGTATTGGTGACTTGTGATATGTTTTCCACCCAAGAAAATACGTACGTGAAAGAAGTCAAGAGATCTAGAAGTAAAGCATATTTTTGTCTATTTGGGTGGGTGGTAACGAAAGAGCATAGAGCAAGTAATCATGTTAATTTCTCCTCCCATAATTAAGTTATGAAGCAATTCAGCCCATCTAGTCTAATGAGTAATGACGTCTACGCAACAATATCTTTTGTTATCTTAATATATATAGTGGTATTTGGTCAAGTTTCATGATAATAACAAATCAAAGATCCTTGTTAATTGGCATGGGCATAATTAAATAAAGCAATGGAGAAATAATTTTACAGCAGATGACTGGTCGAGGAGGAATTAGGACCCAGCACTTTAGTGAAAATGAAAGGTACCGGTGCACGAGAAACCAAAGTCGGGGATTATTTAAGCCCAAGGGGTCCATAGCATTTTCCAGATTTTCTCGATGCGAATATATGCAACCAAAGTTGGCATGGGGATTATTTGGGCATTTTCCAGAACGTACGTACAACATGTTCCCTCGATCGATCAGCTTTGAAACCCAGTTTAATAATTCACAAAAACCTTCGGACTGAAGCCCATTCAAAATTGGCCCAGTTTTTATTTTGCAGAAAACTTGGGCCTGAAGCCCATTGAAAATGGGCCCTAGTTTTAAAATTTCTCAAAACTTGGGCCTGACGCCCATTGAAAAATCGGCCCAGTTATTATTTTGCTAAAACAGTTGGGCCTGAAGCCCACTAAAATTCGGCCCAGTCTGTTTTTTACCAAAAACTTGCGCTTGAAGCAAATAAAAAATCAGCCCAATTTAAATTTTGCCTAAAATTTTGGGCCTGAAGCCCATTAGAAACCGGCCCAGTTTAAATTTTGTAAAAAAAAACTTTGGCCTGCAGCCCATTAAAAATAGGCCCAGTTTATATTTTACGAAAAAAGTTGGGCCTGAAGCCTATTGAAAATCGGCCCAGTTTATATTTTTTTCAATAAATTTGGGCCTGAAGCCCATTAAAAATGGTCCAGTTTTTATTTTGCCAAAAACTTTGGGCCTGAAGCCCATTAATCGTCCCAATTTTTATTTTGAAGAAAAATTGGGCCTGAAGCCCATTGAAAAATTCGCCCAGTTTATATTTTGCTAAAACAGTTGGGCCTGAAGCCCACTAAAATCGGCCCAGTATATTTTACCAAAAATTTGCGCTTGCAGCCCATTAAAAATCAGCCCAATTAAAAATTTTCTTAAAATTTTGGGCCTGAAGCCCATTAGAAACCGGCCCAGTTTAAATTTTCTAAAAAAATTGGTACTGCTGCTCATTAAAAATAGGCCTAGTTTATATTTTGCGAAAAAAAGTTGGGCCTGAAGGCTATTGAAAAATCAGCCCAGTTTATAGTTTGCTAAAACAGTTGGGCCTGAAGCCCACTAAAATTCGGCCCAATTTTATTTTTCTTAAAAACTTGGGCTCAAGCCCATTCAAAATCGGCGCCAGTTTAAATTGTTCATAAAAAGTTGGGCCTGAAGCCCATTAAAATTCATCCCAGTTTAATGTTTTCCCGAAAGACATGGGCCTCAAGCCCATTTAAAATCAGCCCAGATAGATATTTCAAAATAACTTGGGCCAGAAGCCCATTAAAATTCGGCCCAGCTTAATATTTCCCAAAAAACTTGGTCCTGAAGCCCATTCAAAATCGGCACAGTTTTATTTTTCCAAATAACTTGGGCCTGAGGCCTATCACAAATCGGCCCAGATTAATTTTTTCAAAATAACATGGGCTTAAGGCCATTAATTTGGCCCAGTTTAATATTTCACCAAAAAGTTGTGCATGAAGCGCATTAAAAATCGGCCAGTTTAATATTTTCCCAAAAAGTTGGGTATGAATCTCATTAAAAACGGAAATATATTGCAAATGAATGGATTCAGTTTCAAACTCATGAACTTTGGAGAGCGCCATAAAAACCAAAATTATGCAAATCATTACTTAATCTAGCAAAATGTAAAGGACAAAGCTGCTAATAAAATGACATTATCTTCAACTCGAAAACATATCTCCATTACTCTAAGGTTTTTCATCTGGATAAAAACGTTGTTCTTTGGAAGGCATGGCAATCTTAATCGACCAATAGGCTGTTCAACTACTAATATTTCCGCTTCTCTTTAAACTCCGGATCCCTGAAACAAAATATTCGTCATAGGTGAGATAATCCCATAAGTTCCAAGGGGCAATATAATTAATTAATTAATTATTTATGGAGCATGAGTCAGACCTCTGAATGTGATCAAGAATGAGAAGCCTTGGTCCAGGAGGGATTCTCACCTCCTTAAGAGCACTGAAACAACATCACCATTAAAGGGCATACTAATGACTTTATGAGTGATAAAGAATTTGAAAATCCTGCTACTTGCCTGTCGTTCAGCAGCGGCAAAGTGTAGTCTGTTAGCAAGCCTTTCTTGAAATTCTTCTCATAATGATCGAGGCCGAGGTTACTCAACATGCTTCTTGTTTTAGAATAGTAAATATCTTTATCTGCAGATGGTACTTTGGAAAACTTTTGCCCCAACTGCATAACAATGTGAAAAGTATTTTTAGAGCATATAAACAGCTAACACTACAATAGATTTAAACCTCATGCATATAGCCATGCTGTAAAGAAGCACTACCTCAGATGTGTCTCAGAGTATTAGACTAGGATCACAAAACCACATAAGATTCATTGATAGTGGATTCATTGATAGTTGACGTTTTGAGTTCTACAATTTCAGCAGTCTCCTTGTCTTAAAAATGACATGCTTGTTTTAATGTGTCCCCAACCTTAAGTTTGAACTGCAATTATTTATAGCTAAAGACACCAAATAAACACACTTTCCCCTTCAGCTACTATTGAAATGATAAATCTTCTTGAGGCTCACCTTGAAAAGTCCACCTTGAACAAGTGCAAAGAAAAGTCCAGAAGTAAGTGCATTCTGTGCTTGATTGGGGCCACCAAAACCACTCACCAGTGAAAACAGGGCTCCTGAACCAAATGCAGCCACCATGCTGTGGTACACGGGAATAAAATACGTAGCAAAAAATCAAGACCAACAATTTTGGACTTAAATAAGATCTATAATACTTGTACATTATGTTAATAATAAAAAAGACAGATAATATGATGGATGAATGATGATGTATCTATAGATGAAAAAGACAATTTTTCACTTGAAAGATAAAGGGGAAGAAGGACAAATATGGAAGACCTCCCCGAGAACATAGAAAACAAACAAACTGTTGAGGGGAGAATGAAATCCTAGGGAGTGGTGGCACCGCCCTAGACCAGGCCAGACAGCCCAAAAATCAGAACTAACCCTCATCTCATTAACCAGATAACTAACTCCCTAAAGAATTCTGTCTTAGAGAATTCATTCATTAAGACAGAAATTTAAAATCTGTTTATTTCTCCTGAAGTGTGATTTACTGCAAAACAAAGTGGAATTCTGAGTGCATGAGAAGACCAATGATACAATAACTCTCTCCGGCCTTCACTACTAGACACTGCAAAAAAGGCATCAAGGCAATGTCTACATTTGACAAGGGCAAGAAGCCAAGAAACAAATTTGAAAAGAAAGATTAAGCTCAAACTGTTTTCAAAATTCATACAGTTTTAGTGAATCTCAACAAATTAATAAAAGATTCCTTGGCATCGAGCTATGACAAAACATGTATCCATGATGTGAGAAATGGTGATACACGTATACACATGCAAAGGCAAACACAGACTTAATCTTTTACTGATTATCTGACAGGGTCAAAAAGGACGCACAAATGCACATACCAAAATTGTGCAAGAGAATAGTTCCCATCAACAAATAGACAACTATTTTGTTTAGAAGATTCAACATGGCATCATTAGCGACAGTCTTTGTCTAAAATGCTTCACTAAAGCAATCAGAGAATAAAAACCAGACTTAGATTCACAAATCCATAATCCCAATTCATTTGGCATGTCATAAAAGTATAGAGGAAACAATCAGCTCACCTCGACTCGACATCCTCCTTTCCTCTCACTCTTTTCATGACACAAGATATGCCAGCATTGACACCGGTCATAACAGCAAAGTTCCGAGCTTGTATCCAGGGACCCCCGGAAAGGGCCTATAATGATCATCAAAGTAAACAACTTGTTACATATCTACACAATTCTAACCAACTCAAACACTACCCCTCTTTCAAGCTCATAACATAATTCCCATAATCAAATCACAATTAAGCCAATATTACTTTTCAAAGTAACAATCTTTATCTCTTTAATTTCCCTGCTACACTCACAATTCGTCATAAAATCCCTATATGTAAAAGGGAGATAGATAAAGACCTGGGCTTGCTGGAAAGTGGCCATGGCTTGAGGGTTGAGGCCGGCCTGAGGAGGAGTGGTGGGCAGAGAGGACGAGATGTCGCCGGTGAGAGTACCCATGATGCCGCCGATTGCGGCGCCCTGAGCGCCGCTTGTGACGGTGACGATGGCTGCCTCGACAGGCAGAGACTGCTTGGACAACCAGCCCCTGAAGCCAGTCTCAAGCTCCTTGAAGCGAGCCTGCAACTGCTCTATTGGGTTTTGGCTTTGGTTTTGCTGAGGAAGAAAGGTAACCATAGCACCCCCCTTTCCTTGTTCCATTTCACCTCAATTTGGGCTTCGGCTTCTTCTTCTTCTTCTCGATGTTGTATTAGGTAGGGTGTGCTTCTATGGATAACGAGGTTTTTTTGTTTTATTCTCTCTTTATAATTACATTTCAACCTCTCTAACTTTGTGTCCTACACTGACCTACGGCTAACCCCCCGAGAGGTCAATGCACCCCAAACATTAGTTGCCACTTGCGACCGCTAAATCTGATCTCCTTCATATTTGTTGCAACAACAAAAAAAAGGTAAATTTAATTGTTTTTCCTACAAGTGATATAAAGTCTAAATTGTAAATTAAACCTGTTAAGTTGAAGAGTTTTCCATTACAAAACCTTTTGATTTCATTTAGGAAGGATGAGTTCAAGTAGGTAACTATCAATTTGATTTATTAAAGTCCTACTTCTAACTAATTATATACACCCTTAATATGAAAACATAATGATACTTTTTTTTTAGATTACATGATGATGATATTTTTCGAAAGAAGATCGTTATGTTTTTCTATCAAGTTCATCGAATTTGAGTATATTGTTATTAAGTTTTGTCTCGACTCATTGACACAACTAGATTTCAAGATTTGAACTTTAAATTAGAATTACGTCTTGAGATTAAGATTGGAGCAAATCTTATTACAATTTTTTTTAATACAGTACTATTGATAAATCTATTTTGAAGTACAAAACCTTCAAATCTCCCAATAAATATTACTCAAACTTTTTGGTTGTAAACACAAATTACATAGTTATTTTGGGTCCTTACACAAATCACTCTAGTTCCCAAACAAACGTTTACTCATATGGGATAAGAAGTCACATCTCAATCTCATGCTTTGTATCAAAAATTAAAAGAAAATCAGGAATATTAATGCTAAATTAGTAGGAATTAGGACTATGAGTTGGACAATAAAGCAAAGCACCAAACCAAAGCAATGTTTGTACCAACTCAATCCCGGAGCAGAACGGTGTAAAGCTCACCACAAACACCAGAAACCACTTTCGTAAGTCCCGCGCTTTTCTATTTTATTTCGCGGGCGATAGTCAATCAATTCTTCTTCTTTTTGGATCAAACCCCACATTTTCATAGCCAGGCATACAAGCAATAGACAAAGTAGGAACCTTTCGCATCAGTCGGCCTCTCCATTGTGGTACTTTCCTCTTCCATTTGGATGTCAGATCCGATATGCCAAGTCTAATTTGTACTTGGCATTTTCACAAACACCGTCAGGGCATTCCTGATGGTTCTTTTGGTTCGCTTTTATTGCTTAAATTTCGCTATGCGTTGTGTTCTACTGAATCTATTTAATATATATATATGTTATTCTGCAATTTTTTCCTGCATGATATTCTTTTGAAATGTATTGAAACTTATTCATTGTGCGTGATGGTGTAGGAAGGACAGATTTGGTGTTGGATTAAGGTATATAACTTTGAAGTTGCTGGGATGAGCAGGGAGGCGTCTCCAGATTGGCTGCACACTTTCCAGGTACTTGGGAAGAAGAACCATTCATTTGTCTATTTTAGGGTGAAAGTTACATTCTTTGATTGATGGGTAGCTCTTGCAGGATATTACTGGTCAAAATTACTTACTAGATTAGGCATTTTATTGGGTTGTAATCCCTCTATACTTTGCAGCCTTGTGTTTTCCTTAAATGTTTGTTGAGTTATTTTGGATGCTAAGTGTGCAAGGGTCTACTTTGTTTTCCAGGTCCCAACAACTGAGTCAATACTGTCATTATCCTCAGATTCTGAGTCCTCATTGAATGGCCAAGAACCATCTCCTCGTAAATCACCTGGATTTGATGAAGATGAAGACATAGATAAAGTTTCTGGGGTAAGTGTTGCAGGGTCTCCATCCGTTAAGAGATTAAAAGGCAAGTCTCCGAAACAAGGGAAAAAAGTAGAAGACCACACACCCCAGAAAAGGAAGAAATCAGATGGATCCAAGAAAAGAGAAGGTAAAACAAGGGCCATGGTTGAGAAGCCTTCAAAGCCTCATGTAAGCATTATCGGATTCCTCTTGTTTTTTGTAGAGTAATAGCATGCAGTAGTCTGTCATCTTGTCATGATATAGATTGCAGGCGCACTGATTTCAAGCAGAATAGGAAATTGGATGCCTTCCATTATTTTTAATTTTTGATGACAAATTTGATCATTATTCAATATTTACATGCTATCATTTCTAATTTCTATAACCTGAGTTTTTCGCGATCAAAACTGATAGTCTTTTCTTTAAAAGGCATTGGCAGTATGAACATGTGCTTCAATTTCTAAGCTACATGCTATCATTTTATTGATGCCAATGACAAGAAAAATATTATGCTTGACAGGAACTGAATGATTCAGTTTTGGCGTTGTCATCAGATTCTGATCCTGAAAACAGTCCTCCCAAAGAGGATGAAATCCATGATGGGGAATCTTCTGACCTTAAAATTTCTCAACTGCAATCAAGAGGCAATAGTGAGGATGCAGCTCTTATGGGCAGTGAAGAGTCTCCATCTAAACAGGCTTCAAAAGGAAAATCTTTGAAAAAGAGTCCAAAAGGAAATGGCCAATCACCGAAGAAAGAGAAGAAAAAGATTGATAGCAAAGAAAAAGAAGGTATGAAATGGGGATCTGGTGGTAAATCCGACTTCCAGGGACCTGGCTAGATGGCTCTGGTAAAGTGTAGATATACAAGTTTTCTTAAGTCAGATTAAGGAATAAAACCAGTAATGAAGTTCAAGAGAACTTAACAAATATTTTGACATTTTTATAGCGGATAAGACTACAAACCCCCCTATCTGAAAATTTACTTCTTTTACATTTTTTTTATCATAATCATTTTATATGCACATAGTACATGATCTGATAACGGTGCAGGAATTTGTGGCGATGTGGAAGTTGCAGAGAAAGAAGCTTCTGACAAGCATATTGAGCCACGTGTAAGAATACTCTATAGAAGCATTTAAGATTGCCTACATAATCTTTTGCAAATGAGTTGCTTAGGTTATATGTATTTTACAGGTATCCTCCTCAACATTGCCGTTGGTGCTCTCTGAGAAAGTCCATCGCACAAAGGTAGAGCAATGAATAACTTGGTTATAGTTTTTTGTTTCTAGCTTCCTTCACTTGCAACATTTTTGAAGTCTCTCAGAATGATTGAGGGCCACAGTCAATATGTTGTGAGGGGTATCTATGGTTGGCAAGTTATTGTTCTTATAAACGATGTTAGTAACAGTTTATAAAAAAGTGAAAAAGTTACACAAACATGAGAACTATGAGATATTAAGAATATTAGCTGAAATAATCTGACTTCTGCCGTTTGCTTGCATCATTGTCTAAGTACTTCACAAAAATCTGACAAATTTATTGCATGTCTCATTACTGAGGGGTGCAGGTACAACATGTTTTCATTTCTCTCCAAAAGAAAGAAAAAGGGAAACCTGTGATTATAGCTTAGCTGTTTGTGCAGGCACTTGTTGAATGTGAAAAGGACTCTATAGATTTGAGTGGCGATATGGGTGCTGTAGGACGGGTAGTAGTTTCGGATTCTAGATCTGGGCATAGCGAAATGTGCTTAGATTTAAAAGGTATGTTTCGTTCAAATTCACCTGTTTCTTGCGTTAAAGATGATCCATCATGCCTCTACTTTACTATTTGAACATCTCTTTATGATAGAGGCAATGTTGCTTTGTAGGCTTTACAAATTCTTATAAAATGTACAAGGAAGAAAAGAAAAAAAACTGATGATGGAACTGTTAACTGATAATAGAGGCAACTGTTGTTTTATAGGCTTTACAAATTTTATGCAATGCACAAGGAAGAATAACCAAGAACTGATGATGGAAATGTTAAATGATAGAAAAAAAAATGTAGAGTTCTTTTGTCTCACTTTGTCAATGTACTTTGGCTTTCTGATTTTGGTGTGTCATGTTCTACACCTCATTTTTCTCTCCCCTATTTTTAGCTCACAGAGCTGGTTGTTGTTTAGCCTTGTCTGTGTAACTTATTGGTCTGCATATTTCTGTATAAGCTGCTTCCATCTGACTGGTTAATTTTTGGTTAACCTTACAGGAACCATATACAAAACAACAATAGTTCCTTCCAGGACATTTTGTGTGGTAAGTTATCTGTCTCCATTTAGAAATTTTAACATTGGGCATCAGTCCTTAATTATGTTATTCGCGCTTTGTGGAGATTAGAGTTCTCACTCATCATTTACTCATGAAATCATTTTTAACACTTCACACTAAACATTATATCTCAGTGACAATACACAATCTCTTCTTTTTTCAGGTTAGCTTTGGTCAGTCTGAGGCAAAGGTTGGTTACTCAGTTACTTGTTAGGGTTAGCATAAAAGATGGGAACTTTATCAAGGATGTTAATTCTCTGAATTGTTCTCCTTGAACAGATAGAAGCTATCATGAATGACTTCATTCAGCTGAAACCAGAAACATATGAAGCTGAAACAATGGTTGAAGGTTGAGACTTGAGAATTTGTCTAAAGGGTTATTGTTGAGTTAGCTGGTGGCTGTCTCTTTAATTTGTTTTATCTTTACTGATAATTTCTGAAATCTTAACATTGTATTATTTTGAATGAGTAGGAACACTAGAGGGTTTCTTATTTGATTCAGAAGATGAGGCCGACAAAGTTCCTAAAGCAATTCCTCATCAAACTGATCAAAATGAGGATACTGAAGAACAAACCAATGGGACAACCAAAGGGAAAGCTGACAAAGCCTCGGTATGTTCTCAAGCTTAATTTTTTTTTTCTCTCTTGCCTGGGTAAATGAACCTTCAGTGATTTGAAGTATCTATGATGAATTGATGAAGCCCTGCTTATATTATTTATATCATGGTTCCTGTATCTGTATACAGAAGGTTGTAAGGAAGAGAGATAAGCCTGCAGGAGGGAAGCCACAGCCACCGAAGAAAGCAAGAAAGAAAACTCAAGTTTCCAAGAAACCCAAGAACAAAAAATGATACAGTTTTGTTTATTATTTCTTGTAATGGGAGTAGGAGGTAGTTGTTGGAGTATTTAGTAAATTTTAACATATAGAATCCATTGTTCCCGGTTATATCTAAGTTTGTAATACTTAGTGATTTACATTCTGCATTGCCTGCATATTATTGAGCCGGCAGCACTACATGGTACATTACTATGAAATTTTGTTGTCTGCCTTCACCGAAAATTTATAATACATTCTCAAAGCTAGTCTCTTCCAAATAGAAATTTCAGTTCTTCGTTTATAATCGATTCTGTTCCAATGCACTTGATTCAATCGATCATTTACTTGTTTTACCTGTTAGAGGCACATGTGAGGTTGTTGGGAAATTCCAGTATTGCTTCATGATTCAAGGCTCGTACACATGTAGAAGACTCAAGAAAGTATGTAGAGGATGAGAAGAAAGATTAGCGATGGAATTGGTAACAGCATGTCTGAGGAGGAAGCCATCTGCACAACCTTCCCATAGCCAGGCACTTGAAATGTTGGAGGTGCCAACGTGCTATTCGATTTACTCGTCCTGCATGACAAAATCTTTTTCATTTCAGAAACAACAAAGGGTCTTATGGTGGCTTCAACTGAGAAAAAGAAAAGTGTACCCGTTGCCGTTGGGGCAGAAAACAATGGCGTATTCAAAGGCCTTGCATGTAAAAGTGCTTGTGCCATCATCAAAAGCATAACTGTAAGCTCTTGGACAAGCTCGCTTGAAAATGGTTGAATAGAAGGAAGGCTGGCATGTTGTTGGGTTAGCAAACTGTCCACTGCAGCAATACTGATCCAAACCAAATGCCTCGCAGGCACTCTTGCATGCGATCACATTCCCTTCGTTTTCACCTCCCACAACCTGAAGCTCTTTCGGACAACCTGTTTCATTTCATGTTTCAAAAACTAAAGCATTTATTTGGTGACCAAGTTAACTATATTGTATGTAGGAGCACATCAATGTCTCATGCATATAGGTACCTGTGTTGATATCAGAGGCACAGCCGGTGGCGTTACAAGCACCATACACGCCGCGTGGTGTGGCAACAAGAGGTAGATTGTAGCCATCAACAATGCTGACATCGTAGAAATCTTTGTCATTGCCTTTGCCAAGAGTTATCTCAAAGAGTGAAGCAGGTGGAGTGGCACCATTGCCATCACATTGCAGCCTTCCTCCGCAGTCGCCTGTTTGACATGTTCCCACTCCCAACTCATTGAATGTGCAACCTGTTCTTGCCCATATACGTCCTGACCATCCCGGAACAGAAGTAATTCTCGCACTCTGCCCTGAGTTCAACTGGAACCCGGTTGTCGGAAGCGGAGGGGTGCCTGAGCCAGCTAAAGTGCCTGGCCATATGGTATGTGGGCAGTTGTTTGTTATGGTGAATATGGACGAGTAGGCTAAAGAGAAGGAAATGGAAAAGAGGATGAAAAAAAAACAAGGGCAAGTTTGAGATGACATTATTATTGGCAATGTACGTCTAGTTGGTTATAGCCTTTACCTTTTCAGGTGGATTTGATTTAAGGACCAATGCCTGCATCTTTGTATCTTGAAGAATCTATGAGGGGAAGGAGTTGTGTGCATACAAATCCAAGGGGTTTCGTTGGTGTGCCGAAAGTCTCAGCCGCAAGATGACCTTTTTGGGTTTAGTATTTCTTTTATCTTGGAAGGCCTATTTTGAGAAGCTATCCCCCTATTCCTTTCTTTCACAATTGCATGATGTACAACAATTGCATGATGTACAAAATGGAAATTAAATTCACGTTTGGGTCCCTATCACTTTATAGCCTTAGAATCACAATTGCATTATATACAAACTGAAGAACAATATTCTTCGACTGATAATTTGTAATTGATTTAAAAATACTTGACTTCTACAATTATTTATTTATTTGTTTATTATTATTATTATTATTATTATTATTATTTGTAAGGTTTATGGCAGATGCCCAATCATTTTATGAAAATGAGATTTCTGGATTGGAACTTTCCATTTCCATTTTCATCGTCCATACATTCAATAAGTGGATTACTAATGGAAGTAATGGAGTGAGTGTTTTTGATGAATGTGTAAGAGAAATGATTATTACTAGTTAGTGGTTCAGGTAAGAGGGGGGAAGTATTAGAGGGGACATTATTTTGATGATCTTCAGTCTTTGCAGAATTTAGGTGAGTAATTCATGATTTGTTCATGACTGCCTTCTATTATGATTAGGGAGTTGATCACCATTCCCAGCACTTGAAACAATCTGGAACTGAATAGGTATAAAAACTGATCAGTGCTCACAAAGTGAAGCTTTATACATTCTGCAAAATCACTAAATCAGTTCTCATAAATTCTGCTAGTTACAAGTCCTGATAATGCAGTAATAACCGACTCAACATAAAGGATAAGCAACCGGAAACAGAAAACTCTGACTGATTATCCATTGGATGTATGAACAGCATATCAGTGCTCATAAAATTCTGTGAATTTCTGAATTACAATGTATACAAATTGATCAAGCAAAAGTAATGAAAAAAATCTTGGCACGATGAGCAAATGTACAAGCAACAACTAGGTTTTCCACCATTTCAAGACATTCCACATCCCCTAGAATAAGAGGGTTCTCAAGGTTGGACTTATCGCTTCATTCTTTCTAGTTTCAACTTTTGATGGAAGCTAAGTTGAAGTCATCTTCCTGTAGCCAGTCATGGAGAAATACAAGCATAGAAGGTAGAAGGCATTGATGAATTACTATGTTGTATCAAATTGCTCTATGTTACTAGCCCTTGAAATCAACAGCTTGACTGACCTAACTGCATCTTCATGATGCAAACCTTCATACAAAACGCATTTAGAACGGAGGTAGGTTAGTCAGCATCATCAAGTGAAGCTTTGTTCTCCAACCAATGACCAGAAGCTTCATCATACAATGTTTAGAACGGAGGTAGGTTAGTCAGGATCATTAAGTGAAGCTTTGTTCTCCAACCAATGATCAGAAGCTTCATGATACAATGTTTAGAACGGAGGTAGGTTAGTCAGCATCATCAAGTGAAGCCATGTTTTCCAACCAATGACCAGAAAATTCATGATACAATAACCTGCATGAGAAAAGGAAAAGAAATCATCAGAAGCCAGATCATAAAATTTCTACACATAAAACATTGTTCATTATAAACAAGCATTTAATATCACTCCTTCATAGCACATGATTCAAGCCCTGCAAAAGCGACACTGAGTTCAGATTGATAAATCAAAATAAATGAATTAAAAGAACAATTTAAGATGATGGAAACAAATAAAAGGAATGAAAACCTGATCATTCATGTGTAACCTGTAAAAACTAGGCAGAGTAGAAAAAACAAAGCATTACATTCGCACCAGATAACAATGCAAAAACCCATGATAGTGCTCATCTAAATGAAGAAAATTAACTTTAGATACATATAATGAATTGTCTTTTGCAACATAATCGTCACAAAAGATCCAAATTGAATAAGATATTGGAAGAAAGGTAGGCAGAAAATTAATGGGATTACAACAACATGTCATAGTCCAATCACGAAACAAGTTATACAAACAACCTGAAAGTACTCTGCACCAAATATAACCCAGAATCCAGACCAGTAAGGTAAGCAAGATGAGACATTAAATACAAGAAAGCAGTTAAAAGCCCCTGATTCACATTCCTCTTGCAAAGTCAAGCTATGGAAGAGTGGAATTGCAGTAAACAGGACTACAAATATAGATAGTTCCTACAGACGGGTAGGACACATTAGGTCCACCATTTAAGTACTCATCAAGTTCATCATCGATATTTGTTCCATAAAAAGAAAATAAGAAAAGATTTCAAAGGAACAAGATTAAGGTAAGCATAAGAGTCATTTATTTATCTTATATTTCTCTAGCTCAAGTCCATGCCATCTCCAACTTTGCTGCAGATCAGACTGGCAGTTGTGAAGGATCTCTCGAAAGGAGAAGGATGGAACTGTGCATCCCGTCTGCGCTTAAAAGAACAATTGTCTGCAGCAGGGCTCTCTGACTCAAGCTTCCTCCGGACCCCTCTCACGGCCTGTTCCTCTACTGGTGTGAGGGGGAAAACCTTCCCGCTTGCTCGGCAAAGGGAGCTATGGTTATCATACAGAATCCTCTGGTTGCAATTTTTGTCACAGATGTGAGTGAGTCCAGTCAGCTTGCAGCGATACATATTCCCACAGACATGCTCGTTCTGACATTTCCAGTCACACTTATGCACAGAAATTGACCCATCTCGGCCCAAAATAGTCGACAGAAAAATAACATTAGCAGGTCCTGCTACCACAGATTTTCCATTCACCTCCATTGCAACTGCGAATTGACGAGTTCAAAAAGTCAATTGAACAGATTCCAGAGTCGGAGGTCTTTGCCTCTTAGATTCTACAGATCCCAACACAACGTAGATTTCTATTCTCTGCACTAGATATGGAATTTTCTATATAATAACTAAATTCTATTCTTGCATGAAATTTCTACAAAGCCCCAATAGTACAGTACAACCTAAGGAACACTCCTCTGTTCAAATATCTCTGGATCGTTAATCAAAACATACAACATTGTTCACGCATATATCTCCCTATATCACACAACAATTCTCATATCTAAATGAAAAAATGGAGCTCCTGTAGCTGAAAATTTTGGTTTCTTTTGGAAACCAACCAGTTCCTAAGAACATGATTAGGAGAAAAGAGCATAGTAGTGTTCCTAACTCCTAATATTACAGCAACAGAAAGTTTTCTACATCAGATCTGATACATGCATGAACGTAGAATAACAATACTACATTTTTTTTCGTAATTATTCCTAAAAATATACAAAACTATTACAAAATTCAAACAAAAATAGCGGACCGAAAAAAGAAAGGAAAAAGAAGAACGAGAGGGACTTACTTGTGCTTCAACGCAACCGAGCTACAGCAGCACCACCACCACCTACTCCTCTCTCTCTCTCTCTCTCTCTCTCTCTCTCTCTCTCTCTAAAAACTCAAACTTCTCTCTGTTTATCCAAAATGCCTAATGAGCTAACAAAGAAAACGTGAGGGGAGGGGGTAGGTATTTATAGATAAAGAGTGAGAGAAAGTGGGAGAGAGGGGTAGTTGACGTTGCACTACTGACGATATTACTACAGTGATGGATACAATAAATCCAAGCCCAACCAACCCAACCCAAACTAACTAAACGCCAACATGCCAAATGAAATACGAGTGAAATTTCGGGTAAATTGCGGGAGATTCCTCGTTTTCTATTTTAAAAAAAGACCCGATTACCATGTGGACTTGACTTTTTAAGGGGATTCACCTACAAAAGTGGATAATCCATGTATAATTCCCTTTTTTTTATATTAATTTTGGGGCGTAGCAAAAGAGTGCGAGTGAGTGTGACACGGACTGGTCACGTGTCCCCCTTTCCCCACGCCTAACGGGTCTCTCTCACTTTTTTAACCATTCAAACGCTCTCCCTCTCTTCCGTTCTCTCTCTCTCTCTCTACAAGACTTTTTTACGCGTACCACCACTTGCCACGTCTAGTTCTCACCGTTATTTACGTTGGGCCAGAGTTCTCAGCCCATATTCGCAACACGTTTGGGCTTGGACTATCTATACCCGTACTCACTTTGCCGACCCGATTGCTCTCCAGTCGTCCCTCTTTTGCTCAGTTAGGGTTTGAGATCTCCCGCTTTAGCTCTCACTGTCAAGCTCAAACTCAACTATCAGGTCTGGATTTCTCTCTTTTTCTGCTTCAAATTTTGTTCTTTTAGTTGAAAGTCGTTAACTTTATAAAATCTTGTCAATGATTTGCGCTTTCTTTCTGTATTTGCTTGATCAATCTATTTTAGTCAAATTGAGAAATGTGTAATACTCTAGTTGATGAATATATGCTGCTTCATACTTTGAATTTGGGATTTATAAACCCAGTTTAGGGTAGCTTCATATGATACTTTTACTCATGAATGTTTCTTTCTTATATTTGATAAACCAAATGATGTGTTGTAAACAGGTAAAGGATCATGGTGGGATTTAAAAATAGGTATATGACGGTGGAGGTCATCTTGGATCCTAATAAAGAACTGGTGAAAAACGATCCTGTTATAATTACCACATATAATGTTACAAAAGCCATTAAAGAGAGCATTCTTGTGAACTTTGGGGAGTGTGGTCTGGCTTCTTCACTTGGATCATTCCAAGGTAAGTAATATTTGCTAATGATACTTACTTTCTGATTTCTCGTATAGGAATTTGCTATTAATTTCAAGGTCAAAATGGCTTTTTCACATTGCATTCGAAAATGTAATTTGCAGTCAAGTATGTAAATGAGATTACAAGGCTTTGTATCATAAGAGCTTCAAGGGAGGACCATCAAAAAGTATGGTCTGCAATTACCATGGTCAGGAGTATTGCTGATTGCCCTGTGATATTTAACTTGTTGGACTTAAGTGGTGAGTTAAAGAATCTTAATAGAGTAACTGTAATGACATGCTGATAATGCCTTTTATTTCCTCTTAAATGGTTATGGCTTGTATAGGTTTATGAAGAAGAAAATAAGGTATAGTTAAGCCGGTTCACTTGGCTATCAATCTTTATCATTATAGTTTGAAGAATTATATGTGAACAGTTTATACACACATAGATGCAAGAAGATTTTCTATTTGATGTGGAAATTTTTAACGGTGCGCAATAGCTTGCTATGGTACATTCTGACTCTTGGATTTTATTTATTCAATTATTCATCAAAATATTATTGTGTTTGATCTAGTGGCGGATCATTATTTCTCTAAAGAAAACACTGTGCTTATTTCAAATGTTGTTTGGTGCTTCTTAAGTGGTCACATTTGTGCAATTCTTTATTGCAAATGAGTATTACCATAACAGAGACACAAGCTAGTTTAATGCTACTGTCATATGAAAGAAATATCATTGTTGTGTTCCTGCATTTTCCTCCATCCCTTAGTATGATTCCCCTTTTTTCTTTTTCTTGTATCAGGAAGTATCAAAGCTTGTAAAAAAGCTGCCTTGAAGTGTGATGAAGCAAAATTTGAGCAGTACAAGCTTGTGGTTGGATCTAATCTTTCAGCTCAAGATACTCAAAAGATGCAGTTCTATCTTGACAAGATCAAAGGCTTGGAGCACTGAAAGTTCTACTGCATATGTGGGGAGATACTGAATTCAGATGGCAAGTCCCCTGTTCTCTATCTTAATGTCTTTTTTATTCTATGGGCTATTTTGGCAGGTATGGGTAAAATGGTTGTTTAATATGCTTTCAAATGTTAACGCTGGATGTGCTTCTAGTGCTATAGATCACAATTCACTAATGGCTTTAGGCTATTGGCATTGCGAGTTGACAAAAATGTATGTTTATTCATAGTTTGTTATGTCTAATTTTTTGATCATTTTATCTGAAAAATGAACTCATTCATGTTCAACATCTTGCAGGAAATTGGTGAGCCTCACCGGCTCCAGGTCGTGGCACCAGTGGTGGCTTGATGTCGCGTATTCAGCCAAATCCTCAGCCTTGTACAATCCTGAAAGGTTGGAAAAGCTTTAGAGAAAGGAAGCTTATAGGAATTTGCTTGTAGATGTAAAATCATGAAGTGGATCAGGTAGAGAAGATATTTGATCTGAGTAACTAGTCATTTGGAAATATTTGCTTTCTGGTTTGTGCCAACTTTACTAAGTGGTGGGGGGGGACAGTGGCCAGTTTGTGTATTCCATAAACTGAGTGATTGACTAGCAGGTACCAAGATTCGTTTTGCCTAGCAACTATTTACAGTTTCGCACTAGCGAAACTTTCTTTCTTGTGAATCAAGTTAGAGCTGCTTGAAGTTTATACTATCTCTGTGCAACCCATTGAAGTACTATCATCTGGAATCCGTACAAACTTGCTTGATCTATACCTAGAATATTTTCTGGTTGAATGATCGATACCTTAGAATCTTTTCTTTCCTAGTAACATGTGATCGGCATAAACTACGTGCGTTAGTTATGGATGACATTAACATAAGTTAGGGCTAAGCATATTACAGGTTCCATATCACTGCTTTTGCGTACCTGAATATTGAAATGTGCATGACAGGGGCTCTGTAACTTTATCAATCCACGATGTGATTATAGATTCATATGCTCAAGTGGGTTGGTAGCAGTCATAAAAATTTTCACTGACCCGAGCTTTGTGCAGCTAAACTCTTTTCAATGACTTTGCCAAAAAAAAACTATTTCCTATGAATAGGCACATTTTCATGGAGTGCATTTCGTACGAAAGTTCATGTCCCATAATCTTTATGCCTGATGGTGCTTTTTTCCTTATAGTAATGATGATGACATCACGAACGAAAATTAACAGAGTCTGTTTCCCATTATTGTTCATGTGATCATGTCCAAGGTTGGCGCAGAAAGGCTGTATGGGATTACCTGATTAAAATCAAAAGGGAATACGCAAATAGCACCTCGATACTGATTTTGCTGCAATTTAAATTATTTAATTAACCAAAAGCAATGGAAGGGGGGTGTTGGTGAGCTCAGGCTGCTCAGTGGTGGGCGTGGCTCAACTTAATGCGTCTTATTCCACGTATGAATCGCATGTTAAGCAAAGCCCCATGTGTAATTTGTAAATGTTAAGATGCATAATAACCACATCTTATACTTGAGCTTCGACAACAAGTGAAGAGAACGATCAAATTCAATCTAAGAATTATGATTTTCTCATTTTCCTAAGAAGATAGGTTTTGCCGTTTTGGGTTATTTTAAAAAATTTCCACATTCAGACCAAAATATAAAGTTTCACCAAACTCCAAACTCCAAACTCCATACGTTTCCTACTTTCCTATATATATAGTACACGATCACTCAGCAGACACACCCGTGTTACACTTGGACTCCCCCTCTGTCTCTCTTCTCTCGCCTCCTTTGAAGAAGAAGAAGAAGAAGAAGAAGAAGAAGAGATCTAAAGAGGGCCTTTTGGTATTGAAAAACATGGAGAGAAAAGATCTTGATTGCATTTTGGTACCAGCAGGCCTCCTAGTCATGGTGGGATACCATCTCTGGCTCCTCTACCGAATCAAAACGCGACCCCATAGCACCGTCATCGGCATCAATTGCATCAATCGCCGTTTCTGGGTCCGCGCCATGATGGAGGTAATCCCTCACCTACCTTTCTGATTTCACGTGTGATAATGATCCATGGCTAATTAAATTTGTTTTGCAATTCAGGACACATCGAAAAACGGTGTTCTTGCGGTGCAGACGCTACGAAACAACATAATGGCATCCACCCTTTTGGCCTCGACGGCGATCATGCTCAGCTCTCTCATTGCCGTATTGATGACAAATGGAAACCGAGATCGCGCTGCGTCTGTTTTCGTTTTCGGGGACACAAGCGAGATGGGATCTTCCATCAAATACTTTGCCATTTTGGTCTGTTTCCTGGTGGCATTCCTATTCAATGTGCAGTCCATAAGGTACTACAGCCACGCCAGCATTCTGATCAACGCGCCATTCAAGAAGATGTCGCCGCATCTCAAGCATCACAATTTGACAACAGAGTATGTTGCAACCACAGTGAACAGAGGCAGCTATTTCTGGTCTTTGGGTCTCCGAGCCTTCTACTTTTCCTTTCCTCTGTTTCTCTGGATCTTTGGGCCCATACCCATGTTCTTGTCCTGCTTTGTTTTGGTTGTCATGTTCTATTTCCTTGATGTCACTTTTCAATTTGGGTGGGTTGCTGACGATGAGGAACAAAGCATCATCACCAAGGATGAGGAACAAGGGCTCTAAAGCTCTACCTAGCTAGCTCATTAACATTTTAATTAGCATATAATGTCATTAGCAGAGAATAGAGTCGTGTCAAAACTAGTTGAAGTGAAGAACCAAACAGAGAGCAAGCTGTTCATATTCAATACAAGTTGAATTGAATTGCCCAGATGTTCGATCAAAATAAAACCAATAGTACTGCTTATTCATTGTCTCTAGTGTTCAGTTTGTTGGTGTACGTAGTGAATCTTTGTTGCCTTGTTCATTCGTTTCTTAATCTGGTAGGGAATCCTCAGTGAAATCATTTGGTTTAATAAAGAAGGCATGACGGGACTTTGATAAAAGCTTAGTGCTTTAATTAGCTGGGAGTAATTTGAACTATAATGGTAAGGTTTCTAAATATCTGATGGGGAACAGCAAAGCTAGGTTTTCATGGGGCGCAGCTTATGAATAAAAGTATTAAGGTCTAAAGTATGAACCAACTTCTAACCCTAATGAAGACACCATCTTAAACTTTGAGAAGAACTGTTTGTGCCGGCTATTTCGCAAGCTTATGATGCTCTTGGGGAACTAATTGATATATCATATATGGAGTATTAGATAATTAATGGGAATTGGATTCCTCTTGAAATTGATTTCAAATATTGAAGCACTGATTGATTGGTATGGTACTATTAAGAAATGCAAAAAGGGACAAATGGACAAAGATCCAAGGACAAATGGACAAATGGACAAATGCAAAAAATATTTGATCTGTTGGATTATTCAAAAATATCCCTCGTCAAATTGTGATTCTCTAGAGCAGCAAAGAAAGTTTAGCATATCCTATACAAATCAGTATCATGCTTAAAACGCACTGAGCACATGTAGGTTTGTCAGCAGTTTCGTTAATATTGCCATTAAACGAATACAGACGAAAAGCTTAGCACCAAAAAAGCAAAAGGGTTTTGAGTGCTACGGTCAATGGAGATTGGAGAGTGAAAAATCCCAAGGTAATTGTTACTCGAGAGGCATAGATTGATCAAGTTCACGGATTTTTACAACCACTAAAAGTCAACAAGAAGTTGTATAGTGAGTAGTGACGGCATCCACACGGTACATAAACAAAGCAATTGCCATTTCCCAACCAAAATAACAAGTGCCAGAAATGGCAACGGTCTTTCGGTTTCATGTCCCATTCATTTGATGATTTGATCATGACGTTCAATTTATTAACTTTTGGCCATTTTCCAACAGGTCGTTGAGTTCCAACAATATAAAGCTTCACGTGGTATTAATCACACCATCTTCTTACTGGGATTCATTACAAGTTATCAAATTCACAGGGCCAACAAAAAGTTAAAAAAATTCTGTGTCTCTCTCCTTCAATCTCTCCGTGTCTGCCTATTTTTTGGGCCTAAAATTAGCACAATTGTTGGAGTTGATAAGAATCACTGAGCTATGCACATACTTTCGTGACACTGAATGTGTCTTCCCCAGTTCATAGTTTGTTTCCTTTTCCCGACTGCACTGCAGATGATAGTATTCAACATAGGGCAACACTTCACAAGAATCCTGCATAATGGTGTTTCAAATGTCCATAAAAGCTCGGATTGCATGTTCCTTGCAACAGAAATAAGAGCTGCTATGGAAACGAGTTGTGATCACAGCAAAAAATGCTCACCCGTTAATATGATCCTTTACATTGTCGATGACATTTACATGCACCAACTATTCCGCCCGTCACGTCTTAATGTCGCCTAGTTTCAATTTCAACTTCATGTTTCCAGCTTGAACCAATATTTCTTCTTTAGATGGCTCCACTCTCAAAACTGTCGCCCTCTTTCCAAGGGAAGAAACAAACACCATATTGCCAACCTTGGGAAGCTCAAACTTATCTGAAACATACGAGGTGGTGAGTCTACTTAACAAGAGTTAAAAGAACTTCTTAATTTGATAGAAACTCAGTCGGATTCTCAGAGAGATATGACAGTCAATCTAATTAATCTCAAATGTTCTCATTGGTTCATTTACCTGATGGTGATTTTTTAACATCTACAGAAGAGGATGCCCTCCTTTTTGTGTTTGAATCTTCACCATCATCAGTTGTTTTTGTTGCCAATATATGCTGTCTTTTACGCTCCAAAGTAGGCTGCAGAGATCGAATTGCAGATTCACGTTGCTTTCGTGCTTTTTTGTGAAGAATAGATCGTGCCATTGCAGCGGCCTCAGATATTTCTCGCATTTGCCTAAATCTTTGATCACTACCATGTTCCATAATCTTCCTTTTGGCAACCAACAGTTTCTCATGCAACTCTCTTGAGATCCTATGAGTACAAATATAACAGATATGGACACAACAGTTGTAAGCTACAGTTCATCTATGCAACATGACTCAACTTTATTAAGAGAGAGCATATTAATTACTGAAAAATTGCATCATTTGATAGTGTTGGGATGCTGTAAAATTAAAGTCCTGTTATCCCTTTTTTATGATTATTTTCTATTTGTAAGATTTGGTTCCCTTTCCAAGACCGTAAGACTGCTATTTACTCAAGAACTATCAAAAATGGGAGGCAGATTCTCACATCAGATGATTCTGTGCTTCATATAAAAGCTCTTGATACTCTTGCTTTAACCGTTCCATATCTAGTATAACCTGCATTGAAATACAAAAAAAAATGCTCTATAATGCACAACATAGAGAAAGATCGTTCAAAGAAGATCTAATATCACGCATCTGTAAATGCAAGAAAAATTAAAAGGTGAGAAAAAGATCAGCAGATCATTTCTGTGAGTGGACAGCAGGACATGTAGACACTATTTCATAAGTACAAGGCCACTCCTTTTTTTTATATATAATTATTATTCCATTTTTTTTTTCAGAAGAAGAAAAGGAGGTATATAAGCTATATATGTTACCTCATCTATCCCTGCACTAGCTGCACCGTATAGTTCTCGAGCATTATCTACTACGTTACCAGGTAGTCCTAACCTTTCAGCTATATTGATTGCATTTGAACGCCCTGCAGCATAAATCACATTCTTTGAATCACAATTAAGTAACATAAACATATGATGTAGACTGTAGTGTAGCATTAATGGGACACCAATGACTACTGGCTTCCTAACAAGTGAAAGTGACTCGAAATTTTTACAAGAGTAATGGACATGGTAATAGAAAAGAGAACAGTTTAACCTAATGCATATGCAGTTTTGAGAATAAAAACCTGGTACTCCCCAGAGAATTCTGTAAGTTGGCTTTAAGTTCACTTCATCAAACTCCATACATGCATTTTCAAAGGCGTCGTTGCTGTCAAAGAAAAATTGTCATTGACACAAACCAAGACTTGTAGAAGGGGAAGATATTCTTTAGGTTTATGCAGATTTTCAAGTACACAGAAAAAAATTGACTCCATAAACCACAAGGAGAGCAACCCATAAGCTGACAACAACCATTTAAAAAAAAAAAAAAAAAACTCAACACTTTAAAAAACTGAATTAAACTGTCATTACTATTGCAATAGTTGCACCTTTAACTTGTGTGCCAGTTACCTGTATTTCAGGGTTTTGAGTTCACCATGATGTGTTGTGGCAATTGTCAACAAAGCACCAGTTTCAGCAAAAGATTCCAATAGTGACATCCCCAGAGCTGCTCCTTCTAGGGGATTCGTTCCTGCACCAACCTAACAACAAAAGGAGTTGTGTAATCCCTGTATATATAAGTTAAGTTTTCTTTCTCTTTTCTCTTCTGGTAATATATTGTTTAAACAATGTATTTCAAAAAAGTCAGTTCTAACCACACCTCATCTAGTAGCACGAGTGAACAACTTGTTGACTGCGATTGTATGTCCTACAAGATGTAAGAAAGTTACTGCTTGAAAAGTTTTCATATCAGAAAAGTATAAAGGTTTTAACCCATCAGACAAGAAAGTATTTAACTAATTTTTATACTCCATCAAGTTTTAATTATTGTACTTGTAAAATTCTGTCATGTTTATCATCAGAAAAATTATTAAAAGCAAGGTTGAAATACTTTTCTTACGCTTATATGTTTTAGGTGGCCCGAGAAGGTGGACAGAGATTGAGACAGGGATTGTTCATCACCAATGTCAGCAAACACTGAATCAAACCAAGGGATTTGTACTGACTCAGCACATAAAACATGAAGACCTGCAATATGAAAAACAAAAGAGAGAAAAATGGTCATAAGCCAGGCAACTTGAAGATGGTGTTGGAAGTTGCATTTGTAACTAAACTTTTCAGTCTCTGAATATTCTTTATTCAACTGAAATATCTATAAAGAAAAAAATTCTCATATGATTGTGACACTGAGACTACTAGAATATTCCACAGGCATTAAAAAGATGATTAAATAATTAGGATATGTTAAACCTGATTTAGCCATCATAGCTGCCAATCCTACGGTCTTCAGGCCAATGGTTTTGCCCCCCGTATTAGGGCCGGTGATAACCAAAACTCGAGTTTTCTGTGATATAAAAAAATCAACTGGAACTGGGTGAACCTGCCAAACAGAGATAACATAATTTAGAAACAGAATATCTGATCGTAATTTTATGATGCATACTGAGAGATGAGCCAGGTGATAATTACGAATATTTTACCTGTAAAATTTAAAAAATTATCTTCTCAAAAAAAAATGAAATTGGAAATTAGCTTCAATTCTAAGGATGATATATCTATATGTTTTCCTCCTTTCTTTGTAACAGTCTCTTCTTGCAGTGTTCTCTTGTCATGACATTAGCTACAGGTGCCACAATTGTTATTCAAAAAGGAAATAATTGCTTTCAGTAGTGACAATCACCTTAATGCAATTCATTTTGTGCAAGAAGTAGATGACTGCACTATCAAAATAATAGACTAAATTTAACATTTGAATTTCAATCCAAAATTATATCTCCGGAATTATTCAGAACTGGGTTTAAACCAGAAAACTACCGATACTAAATGGACACCAAATCATAGATATTGCATAACTATACCATAGTAACATTCTTGGAATCCTTCCTGGCCTTCTTTAAATTTTGTCGATGCTGTTGAAGTAGTAAAGGATGATGAGCTTTCGGTAGATACAACACCCATTCACTCTTTAAGGGATAGGATGCCTGTGGATGTTTGTTCCCTGAAAGGTAGGCATCAGTAGCAGAAGACCCATGCCCTTCTGGTAGAAATATATTGGGACATGTTCCTCCGAATGCTAGGCCATAAGTTGCTCGGGCATTAACCTACAAGTTAAGAACGCAATGTAAGCCACTAAGGAGTTTATCAATTAAAACAATCAGATAAAGTAACAGCCACAAGGTCACTCAGAAAACGATCCATCTGGATACATGATGATACAGTTAAAGGTGCTTCAAACTTGAGTTAGAGAGAAACTAAGAACAGAAGAAATCCTCAACAACCTACCACATCCAGTTGGATTATACAGTTTAAAAGCTGTTCAATATTCTCAAGATCCATTTGCATCTGTACAATAAACCACAATATAAACATAAAAAGGGCGAATAGATGATAATCATATAGCCAGAAAAAGAGTTATTACCACATAAGGCCAGAAACCTTTTCTGTTAACATAGAGAGAACCTCAGCCTCAGCCTCTGACACTAGTACCCTCGTTTGTTGTAACTCATCATTTAGAGGGACAGCAGATAATGGCTCAACAATGCTTCCTTTGCCTGAACCACTATAACATTATATCACTCTCAGGATTGAAAATCTCAACAACTAAAATTCCATTAAATGGGAGAGATAATTTGACCTAGACCAGTAAACAATCAATAGAGAGTGCTTTGCATGGTTAGAGGCGATCCAAGTTATACAACAAACTTTACAGACCTGGGTAACAGTAGACCCTTGAAACTTGTCATTTCAGTAGCGTTGGATTTTATGCACAACCTGCCATCAACGGTACTCACTTCCTGAACCAGTGATAGTATAAATTAGGAAAATCATGAAGATGCTAAAGGAATACATCTTTGAACTTGTGCTTCTTACCAGAAGTGGTGTTTCACTCTTGTCATTCCGGACTAGACTGTCCATTAACTGATATATCTGAAAAGAGAGGATCACCGTCAAAAACTAAGTAGTGAATAAGAATGATTACAAATGATAATTTCAGACTCATAGCCCAAATGCATCTGTATCATGTGGTGATGTGCCTACTTAATCTATGGTCTGCATAAATGACCATAGAAAATTCACATGCTAGTTCAATAATGTATAAGAAATCATCACAGCACAAACGTGGCGGTGGGCAATTGTCAGAAATGTGGATTCATTGTTTACAATAAGCACATATTACCCTTGTGCGAGCCAATAAGAAAGATATTGGGACGTGTGAATCATTCATATAGGTTAGGCCATAAGTGCTGACTGATGTTCTAAGGCTGATGGCTGCAATACACTACCTTTTTCTTATCTATAAGCTCAATATTCATCAATAAACTCTTTAAAACAGGAATTCACCTTTTTCTCAAGCGTCCGAACTTGATTGCGCAGACGTTTCAGGGTTGGACTCTGAAACAGGGAATAAATGTCCGAGTGAGACAAGAATGCAATCACAGTTAGAAAGGACATAAAACTTAAAACCAAATGACAGCAAACTAAAGAGTTATATTGCAGTACAAAAGCATTGTTAGTAACAAACCGCAGAGTCTTTAACACTGCCGTCTTCATCTATAACTTGCTGTATCAGCTTAACTAGTGATCGGTTTACGACAAATCCCATTATCTGCACATACAGTTGAAGCATTTGAATCCACTCAAAACATATGTTTGGCAATAGCCATTAGTACATAACTTAAATCTCAAGGTTACATTTACCACTTGTGAAAGAGGCATAAAGCGTGTGTACCAATCCGAATCTTCCTTGATTGCAGCTTTAAGATTACTCTGCAAATTCTCTGCGTATTGTAGCAGCTCCATGACAGCCACTGCTTCGATTCCTTCCAGTGGTGAACTCCTCCGAGCATGTTGTATAGCAGATTGCACCTTCAGATACAATAAAGCAAAAATTCAGTTGACAAGGTCATCAAGTTTTCAGGAAAGCAATCAAATTTGAAGAATTTAGACGATTACCAAAACGACTTTGACACCGCCAAAATCCAAATTGCAAGCGCCGTGCTTGTGCATTTCAACGGCCGCATTGGTTTCGTCCAAAAGTCTGAGGCTCTCTTCGTATGTCTGGTTCAAAGACCATAGCTGTGCCTATTACACCAAGTCAATAACAAAATCAACCAAAGAGAAGACGAAGAAGATTAGAGGACGATTAATATCACGGCTATGAAAAGTAGTAGTACCTACCTTAGTGGCTTCGCGGCCTAGAGAAGTACAAGCAAAGGAGGCGACGGAATCGCAGAGCTTGTCCCATTCCAAAACCCTAAGACTATCGTGATGGACCTGCGATTTGGTAGAGAGGTTTGCTGAGATTGAGTAGCGATTGAGGAAAGCACGGTTCTTGAATTGAACTACAGGACTGAGAGTGAGAGTGAGGGAGTTGGGGTTGCCAAACAGGACGCAAGAAAGCATTTCTTCGAGTTGGTCCGGCGGTGCTGGCAGTCGGTTACAAACAGTTACAACTGCCGGGCCCGGATAATTCATTCCACCAATTTTCCATAGCCATTATGAATTTATGATGGCTTCAACTCTTGATGATAACCAGGCAAAAGCAACGTGTGGTCTAGCCAACTAAATCCAATAGATTATGGGCCGGGTGGCCCGAACCCGCTCCTTTCAATTTTAAGCCTGCCATGAATAAAAGTTTAAAATTAATTTGATTACTAAAACATCTCTACCTTGCACTAGCAGGAAACCGATGTATTGTCAATATATAATGGTTGTTTTGGTAGGTAACCTCATTTTTTGGGAACTCATTCTTATTAACCCACTCTCCTCGTCCACTTAATTTCGAATTTTCAAGGATCAATTTCTTGGTTTGATTTGGATTCATTTACATTTTAATCATGTATGTGTAAGTAAATTCGATAGAAATCATGAATTGAAATCTTTTTCTTTATTCTCATACTCAATTAAAGTAAGTAGACATGTTATTCAATGTCATGCTACCTACTTCAACCAAAAATAACCTTAGATTTCTTTCTTTCTTGCATTAGTCATTACAATGGTCAGCAAAAAAGGGTTTACGGCATTATATAACCCAAAAAGCAACGAAAAAAAAAAGTAAAAATGCATAGCTGAGATTCATCCTTCTTGCATATCCAATATCAATCAAAATGCACAGATGCCCTGTTCTCTAATTTACAGTGGATTTGCAAGAAGAAGTTACCAGGATAACCCAAAAGCTATATGACAAAAAACTGTGGTTCTGAACCAACAAAACCAAATGAATGAACTCAAAGTGGTTAGAAAAGTCCGAACAAAACTGAGAACCCGAGAACGATAAGCCATACAATGTGAACCAAAAGCAGGGCTTGCGCAGAGAGAGGAGCCGAACCCCCATTTCCCACTTCGCAAAATCCCAACTTGGCGACTTTAACCCCAGCACATTGGGCCTCCTGGCACCCACACCAGTAGGTCACACCGTCCACGCCGCAAACCGGGTCGGGTCGGAAGCAATTCACGGGGCAGGACACGGCGGGGGCGGGTGACCTGGGCGGCGCTGTACATACATCAGTTGGTTGTGGCTCTGACGGTAATCTGATGATGCTATCGGATCGTACGGTGGGGAAGCAACCGAGGATGATGACGGTGAAGAGTATGGGTAAAATGAGAGGGATTGGGGATTTAAGGAATTGGAGTTCCATTAAAGGCAACTTCTTTTTTCACAACCTCGCGCCTTTTTTATGGAATTTTGAGCACCCAATCCTTATCTCTCTCTAAACTCTTCCCTAAATTTAAATTCGAGGAAAGATCATGAATGCTCTGAACCCTTCTTCTTCTTCTTCTTCCCTGAACCTTCCCCAAATTTGAGAGATTTTCCTCCAAATCAGGTCAGGTCAGGTGTGGTTTCAGGTTCTCAAATTTCAATTATGTACCCTGAGTTATGATCCTTGTTTGACTATTTTACTCAATATATCCTTAATCTGAGAGTAAAAAATAGCTAAAGGACGAGATTGAAGAATCCCTAATCTTTCGGGGGAAGTAGGATCAGACACTTGGTTGACGCGTAATGCCATTTTGGGTTCTCGCCAGACGGCGCCGTCCATAAAAATGTTAATGATTTTCTTTACAACTAGTGATTATGGATTTTACCTTTACTAATTAGAACAAAACACGTAAGGAATTAACTGGCAAATTATGTACATTCATGACCATCATCCTTTTTTAAGGATATTCATAATTCTCATTTACCAAAAATAACTTAATCTTCTTTTTTTTTCTCACCCATCTTACACATCTCATGATGCACCTGAGATTTAAACTCGTGACTTCCATGGTGTTATTAAACTTTAACTAAAGTATATGAGAGATTTGTCTATTTTAATAAGATGATGTATAGAGAATTGAAAAAGAAAAAAAATTGTATAGAGTTTTATGTCGGAGAAATTAGAGAAATTTAAAGATTTTTAAGAAGCTACCTCACTATATTAAAAAAAAATTATACTGTTTGTAATTACTATAATACTTCTTCTGTTAGCTGGTTATCGCAGTTTGTGGCTTGAAAGGATTTAGGTATAAGAGCGTGCAACCAAGCCATGGCTAGTGGGAAGAACTCGTAGGCTAGTTTCGTCGAAGATGCTTGACAAATTGTTGTTACTATGGGGTCCTGTAGCACAAGGAGATTTTACTCGTTGGTGTCAATTAGGCAGTTTGTGAACTTTTGTCAATCTACATGGTGCTTTCGGACAAATAGATTTCATGTAATTACATTCTCCGGTTCAATTGCCATTATTTTTTCTGAATTATATATAATAAAAATTATTTAAAATTAATTCATGGTTTTGATTGACAAATGGGAGGATTTAATTCTGTTTTTTTTTGGTACAAATTAATCTAATTATGTTTTAATTATAACGGAACGCTTTTAATTTAACTATTTTTGGTCTAAACTTTTTTTTTGGACTGAATTGGTCTAACAGAGACACATTGGTGACGGGCTAGGCAGAAAATTCGGAAAGAATTAATGAAGCAACTGTCATAACGAACTGTTTTAGTTTCCCGGTAATGAACGGCGGCAAAGTTGTGGCTGTCCATTTGAAAAGGAATGCGAGGCCTTAAATTTCTCCAAAACATGCTCCGCTTCCACTTATATATTAACCCCATCTTCCTTTGTCTTCATTTCACAGCCTCAACAAACCCTCTGCTTCTGCGATCGATCATACCAAAATAAAACTCGTGCAATCGTCCCATACTCTGATCAATAATAATGGGAGGCTGTGCGAGCAAACCTAAGGAGTTCGAGACCCGCCGTGACGCCGCTCCCGTGGAGGAGGAGCCCGCCAAGGCCGAGGAGACCGTTGCTACTGATGCCGCTGCTGACAAGGACAAGAGCAACGGAGCAAGTGATCAGAGTCAGGATGAAGCGCCTTTGGTAGATCTGTCGAAGCCGGAGGAGGACGAAAAGGCTACCGCTGCTGCTGCTGAGGCCGTACCTGCTTTACTTGTACTTCCTGGAGAAGCTGAGATCCTGGTTGAGAACCCAAAAGGGGAGACAGTTGAAGTTGAGGTCGCTGCCAAGGAAGGAGAGATCATCTATGTTGAGGCTGTCAAGGAGACCAAAAAAGAGGAGGCCAAGGACGAACCAAAGACGACCACCTCAGAGGACAAGAAGGAAGAGCTCCTTGTCAAAGTTTGATCTACAACCTAGCTATTCAATTGTATCCCATGAAACAACATAAGAAAAGTGCAAGAGGCAAACGATATATATGATTTCGATCTTAATTATGCACGCACTTTGTACCTAAACTTTTGGGACTCAACCAATAACGAAAAATTATTTAGTGTCATGATTATATATATAGGAACCTATATATGTTATATATATTCATTATAGTCTCGTTTATTGAGCTCGCGATCGGTTTAAGAATAAGATTTGTCCTGCAAAGTACATATATATATTAAGAGATATATGCCATGCATGCATATATAGTTTATTTCCTGCAGAATCTGGCCTAGCTAATTAACAATCTCGTAAATGGAATTTTGAGCATTCTTTCACAATGATAACTGCTTTTTCTATGAAATGTTGTAAACTCGTTGCAACCAATTGCGAAAGGTTCTGAAGATCGATAATGATTGCTACAATTAGAAATGTTGGAAGATATGATTGATTCTACTTTATCCATATTACACCCAATTAAGTTAATTGATTGATTAGGCTAGCTGCTTAATTGTTTATAGTTAGGTTGATTGCAAGCGATTAGCTAGGATGATCAAGGCCATTAGGGATTTAATTGCACGACAATCTGTGTCTACTTTGTTCTTTCCTAGTTTTGTATTTGTAATTCAGAGAAGATTTGTTCTTCATTTTTCACCAAGAAATGTTGTATACCTTTCCAGATATGTGCCACGAATAATCGTGTCCTAAAACTAATCTAAAGGAAACAGAGATTAGTTTACACCGAGGCTAAAGCTTATAAAAACATTGAGCAGATGTTTCTTTCTCTGGTTTATCCATGAAACATAGAGCACAGGATTTAAAAGAAGAATAGGATTACAACAAAGGCAAGCAAAGTGAATGTTCAAGGACTCTGGTGATAACTTGGAATCTGTTCTTGAATTTAAGCAACAAATAGTGATCAACCAGATTTTAACAAGGCGTGAACTTCAATTCATGTGTATTTATAACAGTGGAGAATTGCAATTTCCAATACTTGAAATATGATATAGCAAACACCTTTTAACTAGTGGGAGGAGCAAATTAATACAAAAGACAATTCCAATGAATCTATCTGTATCACAAAGTTAATTTTGCTAAGCAACCTCCTTGACTGAGGCAGGAGTAACCTCCTTGCCCTTGGTAATTTCCTCTTCTTCACCCTCATTCTTCACAGCAAGCAAGACCAGAACCACCAACAATGGATAACTCACAGTAGTAAGAACCCAATTCAAAATCAATTGAGAGAGGAACGAGACATTGTGAGTATCAACTTGCCACGCCACAGCTGCCCCGGCACTCTGCACTCCTTTATAGAATCCAACATACCTGTAACACATGCACAAAAGTTGTTCACATCACAATTCACAAACTCTGATACTATATATTAGCCTGCAAATACTCTATTCTATCACTCTGTGCACACAAAAGACATTAGTCTGTATTACCTGCTTAGAGTTTCAGAGTCATTAGCCAAGGCTCCAATGACCCAATAAACAGTGCTCTGGAACATGGCATCCAGCAACCCGAAAGTAAAGTACAACACGAACGGCCCTGCGAAATCAGCACCCGAGTCCTTGAAATCCAACTTCTCCGGCTTATGGTTTCTAGAGTAGCCTAGCTGGTTGGCAAGTCCACCAGCCCAAATGGCAGTGCTAACAACAGCCACAACTCCAATGCCGAATAATCCCCTGGTCCTCCTACTCTTGAAACTAAAATCCATTATGTATCCGATCCCAATCGACCCCAACATCTGCGCTCCCCAATAGAACACATTGTTCAAACCCCTAGTCCTCAAATTGAACATGACACCATTCACATTATTGAACTGGTAGGTGTAAAAAAAGTTACTGGACCAAGCAGCAGGGACAATAAGCAGCATCTTCCAATTCATGAACAGCTTGGCAATCTCAATCACCTCAGTCGAAACATTCGAGTACTGAATGTTAGTACACCTAGTCCCATCGTCACGGACCACCATGCTCGGCGGCAAGATGGCCAGGGACAAAATCGTCCCGACGGTCATGAAAACCATGAAGCCGATATAAGTAGCATCGTTAACGGAAGCAGCCTCACTTCTGTGGTAATTGAGCACAAAGGGAATGAGGCCACCAATGACACCTCCCATATTGAAGATACTCCAGAAGATGGAAATATATGTTCCCTTGCGATTGGGCGGCGGGTATGACGTCATGATGGCGCCCTGCCCGGCCCAGAGTAGTCCTGCCCCGACTCCGAGAATTGCGCCGGCGGTGATGGCGAAGGCCTGGTGCTTGTGGTGGTTGTAGTAGAGGAACGAGCCGGCGTAGAGGAAGTAAGTGGAGCAGGCGGAGAGGAGAGTGAGGCGTGGGCCCAGGATGTTGTAGATGCCGCCGCCGAGGATGCCGAAGATTGCGAAGGTGGTGTAGAGGGCGGTGGAGGCGTTGTTGGAGGCGGTGGGGTCCACCTGGCCACCGCCGCCCATGCCGGAGAGGGCGTTGAACATGCCCGGGCAGCAGAAACAGACCAACCCGATCAGGCCCACTTGGACTAAAGGCGAGTTGAACCTGAATCTCGATTGGGGCGGCAATTTCTGGCCATCCTTGCCTCCCAAATCGTCACCTCCTTCGAAACCCATGAAAATTTCAATGAGTCTGTGAATGTTTCCAACTTTAGGGGATTTGGGGCTCAGTGGTTGGGTGAGTGATAGAGGCCAAAGAAGAGAGCTTTCTTATTTGGACCAAATTGTGGAAAATGAAGCTATATTATGGGAGAAGAGTCATTGGCTTTACTGGGAATTTAGGCAAAGGTTGATTCTTTGACTCTTTAAAAAGGAAAAATTGAGAGGGGGACAATTTACATAGCGCAATACAATTTTGGATTCCAGGCTTTACAAGAACACAGCTGGGGCCTGGGTGTCTGTGAGAAGTGCCTTGATATAAATCGATGATGGCCGTGGGGATCAGTAATATAAAAATATGAGAGATGAAGAAGAATCACTGAATCAGTCATCAGTTTGTTATTGGTGGAATGGAATCTTGAATTTTCTATGTATGTGGAGCCCGATCTTGTACTCAAAACAAAATAACAAGCCAGACCACTACATCCAAATCCAAAATTAATTATGTGCTTTTACAGTGACAGGTACGTATTAGTAATGAACCGCTAAGCAGTAGGGACTAGGAGAGAATAGAAAGGTTATTTTGTCTTGTTATACATGTCCTTGACTCAACTAACTTGGATTATGTTTCATTTGCAGGCCAACATAGAATAGAATTAGAGCTTGACTAATTAGTAATTAACAATGGATACTTATGATGCAGTTTTAATTAATGCTTGCTTTCAACATACTTCTCATGCTTTATTTATTTTGGCACTATTGGCAGCTCAAGGAACAGCAGGCCCGCCGGCTGCAATACATGATATTTGTTCTACAAAAACTCACTTACTATTATCCGGCCCTCACCATCTGAGCTAATTTCAAGGACTTGTAGGTTCCTCTTAAACAACAAAAACATAAATTTCCAAAAAAAAAAACAACAAAAACATAAAAACAAATTAATCAAAATTAAAAGCAGAAAAGGTAGTCACTGTTCCTATGACAACTTCCCGAAATGGCCCGCGAATCAGTGACCAATACGTTACAAATATCCACTATTATTATGATCCGATCCGTTACTTTTATTTTGGTCGTGAATACAAGTTTACTTGGAACTGAAACCTTTTTTTTTTTTTGAACGAAACCAAGTAACTAACCAAGAGCAAAGTTATGATTTTGATAATGGTACAAGGCGTACAGTTATATTTTGGGTTGTAAATCGATTCCACACAGCAAAACCTCACTTAAATGCTCAACTGCATTGCTTGGATGCAATTAGTAATCCAAGTTAAAACCCTTGACTAAGTAGATGATCAGAGAATTCATATCATATATTAGTTGTTGAATCAGTTCCAACTTCCAACCCATAAAATAATTTCAAAGATTTAAGAATTTGCTGTACATTGCAGCTCATATTAAAGAGGACAAATCCTACCTTAATAACATCTACAATTAATGAAAAAAGTCTGCTGTAAAAGAAGCCAAAAACTGGTTTGATCCATCATTCTGAGACTACTGGCTTGATCACGTTACGATTTTCTTGGAATTACGATTTTTATCAAAGCCGACGTCAGTGGAAGGATTCTCACCCAGCTTTTTGTAAAGAGTTATTGCTTGAGAAATCATGGAGGACAAACTCGAAGCATCATTAGGAAGAAACACAGTTGAAGTTCCCTGGAGCCGCAATTGTTATAATGCGGTGATCCATGCAACGGTGACTTCTTCCAAATATCAGATGACGGAGGAGAAATTGAAACAGAAAACCGTTGATTTCAAGGACTTGCTGAAGGAGGATCTACAAGAGTGTTTGGATCTTATCGGGATGCGCTTGGTGGACTTCAGTGTTTGTAAGTTACATTGTTTGCTTGGATTCCCTAATTTGATGATGTGCTTGTCCAAATCAATTAACCAAATGTTGTTTTTCCTTTTTTTGAAGGGTGGGAGAATTCGGAGCAAGTGAATGTTAGTTTTCAAGTTGATGATACTCTTGCCAATGATCTTGCGAAGTAGTTTAAGCCTTTGATTGAGGCAACAAGACCATATTCATTTACAGATTACAGCCAATGGAAGCCTATTATTGAATATATAATTTCAAAGGTAAATTTTGCAACTTTAAGTCTTTAATTAACCAAATGCTCTGCCATTGTTGGTTAACCAAATGCCTTTTGTTTTTTTGTAGATGCCTATAGATCCTGAGGTGTCTTATATACTGAAGATGATGCTTGATCTGGCTGCCAGTTATTCCTTGAGGAATCAAGGTAGTGAAATTTACTGATTTTTTATTTTTTATTTTATTTACAGAAGAGATTGTAGTTCAAAACAAGATTTTGAACTACAAGAATCCTTCTCTCTGCTTTGAATTCTCTTGCTTCTGTTTGTTCAATACAAGATCCACTCTTGTCTCATCAAAACCGTGAATCTCTTGAATGATTATAAACTAGAGTTGTAACTGGTTGCTTTAGAATTTAGAGAGAGTATATATAGAATATACATGAGGGACTCACTTGTTGTTTTGGAGTTTAGATATGGCAATAGTTTTCTAGTTTGCTGAAGTGATTTTAAGTTTTTGTTTTCTTTGGTTAGCTTATGGTTGATTTAAACTGTAAATAGAAAATTGATTGTTATTTTTGGAGCTATATATGGTTTATCTTTCAATAAGTGGGCTCTGCTATAGAAAGTTGAAAACAGATAATGGTATCAGTTAGTTCTTTTGGGCACTAGACTAGGATTTCAATTAGTTCTTCAAAGTGTTACCAATTATCCTTGTTTTTTTTTTTTGGGTGAAAATTATCTCTTTGTTTTTTACAATGATGTGTTATGATTTCTTTCTGGGCTTTGTATAGATTAACTTATTGCAATCTTACTACAAAACACAACCGATTTCAATACTTAGGGTGAAAATCTGTTTTGCAATTTCTTACCACGGTTCAAGCAAAAATGTAATGAAAAGTAAAACCTCACTCAATTGCATTGCTTGTAATTAGTAATCCAAGTAAAACAAGACATTGACAAAAAAAGGAAGAAGTAAAACCCTTCATTTAGATGATCAGAGAGTTAATATCATTGTTCCAACCCAAAGAAAAATTCAATCACGGGAATTAGCCTTTATCTCTGACATAGCAAAGATGTGATACCTAATCGGTAATTACAGCTCAAATTAAAGTTGGCAATGAAAAAGTGCTGTAAAGGCACCCAAAACTGGTTTCATCCGCTGCTCTGTATACGATCAAGAAGATTTTAACTCTACTTTTCTTTATGGCGGTTCTGAAGGGAAAACCCAGGTTCATCAATCGCGTTACGGTTTTGAAGGGAAAACACTGATTCCTTATCTTCATCAATCAAGTTAATCTCATCCTGAGATTCCTCCGATGGTGTATCAGCCATAAAGCCTCCAGTTGATCCATTAAGCTTTTTATCAGAGGAAGGATTCCCACCCAACCTTTTGTAAAGAGCTATTGCTTGAGAAATCATGGAGGAGACACTTGAAGCATCATTGGGAAGAAACACTGTTGAGGTGCCCTGGAGAAAAGGTTAAGGAGACACAAGTACAGACAAGAAGGCAAACTATTTTATTAATCAGTTAAGCATACTCAAACGCAGCATAAACAAAAAGTAAAATGCTTCTGTTTTCACCTCTTTCGCCAGATTTCCAAAGGCAAAAACATACTGCTCAGCAACTTTCAAACCAGCAGCCTGCAAATCAGACCATAATTTTAGTTCCTTCCTCTATTCATACAAAGAACACAGTACATAATTTTCACGAGTCAGTAAACCACAAGACATCAGACTAGACAAGTCTCCATGATCATTGCTTACAATTTTTTTACGTATATATACTATATATATACTTTTTTTTTTCTTTTCACACACGAAGACACTAATGAATAACCGGCATGTTTTAAGATTTACTGATTCTTGAAGAATTTAACACATTGAAATAATCTAACATGGTGCAACAGATATAGAGCATGATCCCCCCTCCTGGAACAGAGAAATAACAGAAGATTTCACGATTTAGAAGCTTTGAAAAAAAAAAAAAACTCGATCCTAAACTAAGTTAAAGTCCATTTAGAAATATTCTTTGCCAGTTAATTTTTGGCCTATTTGACAAGAGGCACGAGGGGAAATAATATGCTACTACATCTTTTATCTTTTACATGAAAAATAAACAAAATAACAGTGGAACCATTTGGAACAACTGTGTTGGGAGTTGGGACACACAAAAGAACTTGTATGAAATGTTCAAAGCTGAGAAGGCTCTATGTTACAGAATATCTGAAACGAATTATGAAGAACATAAATTTTCCAATAACATACCACACAATAAGCATTAACACTTCATACAGTTAAAGGGGTTAAAAAAAAAAAAACTTGTAAAAACATAAATGCATTCCCAGGCTTGATTCCTATGCATGAATTGCTTTTACATTTACAACACTCAAAGGACAGCATCTGCAGTCCCAATGGACTAGAAACAAGTGCCAACTAAGTACATGCATATGCTAAATCAAAGAATTAAGAAACGAACGCTCTAGAAACAACTATTGGCACTCCCAGACTTTTATAGATAATAATACTACAATCACAATAAGGGGAGTGAAGAACCTCACCTCTATACCCCCAGGTTCCATAAGACTCTTTGATACAAGGGAAATTCCTTTAGATGCTGCATCCGCTTTAGCAAGTTCTCCTATAAAAAAAATGAAATAAAGAAATCGACAGTCAACAGTAGAAATGACAAGTGACAAATTCATCCGACTAAAGAAACATCAACTTCAAATTCATCCAAAGAATATTGCACACTACTGTAACTAAATTATATCAGAATTTTAGCTACCTTCTGCAGCCAAAAATGCAGCACGCTTCTCCCCTTCTGCTTTGTTAATGGCGGCATCCTTTTCACCTGAGAAAGATTAGTTAATTTATGCCAATGTGTCTAGCTACTTATATCATTCACCTTGTATATATAGCTGGAATATCAAACAACCTTCGGGTTACTTACCTTCAGACACAAGAATTGTAACTCTCTTTCTGCGTTCTGCATCTGCTTGCATCTCCATGGATTGCCTCACCTTCTCAGGAGGAGTTATGTCCCCTAAACAAGTATGACAATTCATGCAGTTACCAAAAGATTTCTCGCAAACATAACCAAAACATGTTGGAATGAAATACTTGCAAAATGGATGTCTTACTTATTACATATCGGATGCACTCCAAACCATATACTTTTGCAGCTTCATTGACTTCCTTCTACAAAATGATGCCACTCAAAACATGTCAAAACTTAATATGTGAACTTACAAGATATAAATTTTGAACAATATAGAACATCAAACTGGAATAAGGTAGATATTTATCCTGCTTTCTTCCTTAAAGCATGCCCCTCATCAGAGTTTTGTTTGTTACCCAGAATACAGGACAAACACTTGTTGGCCAATAAGTAAAACAAATATATATATAGATATATTCATAAGTGACAGAGTTTATGAGATGCAAGGAAGAATATAAATCTACCACAATCTCATAATAAGCGTATCTTTTCCCAATGGGCTGTCAAGAGTAATTTACAAACCTATTACTATGTTTATTGGACATTTGCTTGTTACCAGCAACAAATCACAGACATATCATCATCATCATCAGGTGCAAACAATTAAGAAGATAAACGTACCACTATCAAAGTATTTAGGTCTTCTCTTTCCTTAAATGCATTGTCAAGAGTAAGTTTCGCAATTGCAGTACGCATGATACCCTGAGCAAGCTGAATAGATGCATCAAAAGGACTCGCATGTCTATAGGAGGCCAGGAAGGGGTCCATAATCTGCATCAACAAAAGAAACAAGAGAAAAAGAACAGAATGTGATATACCTTGAGGTAAAGAAACAAACCAAACTCACCAAACCCAGTTCAAGAATGTGATATACCTTGAGGTAAATCACGCCATCAATCTGAATGGTGACGTTGTCTTGGGTGACAGCTGACTGGTTTGGAACATTAAAGACCTCCTCTTTCAAAGAATGGGCAAAAGCAATTTTATCGATAAGTGGAATCAAGAAATGGATTCCAGAATGCAAAGTCGTGTGGTACTTTCCAAAGCGCTCAATCACAAAAGCGATACTTTCAGGCACAATCCGAATTCCCCAGTTAAATGGAGGAGTAATCTCATTGTTTCTACACATAAACCCCCAAATAAGTCGAAATCGGTCAGGAACTCACTTGTATTACACCAACCAACCCAAAACCCTAAACCCTAATAGTCCATCAACGCAATAATACTTACTTGTAAAAAGACTCGCAAGAATTACCTGGAATCGCTACGGAAATTGCGAGCGATGAGCAAATTGTGCGGAGAGGATGCGATTGAATGTTTGCGGATTAGTGACGAACAGGTGGTGAGCGTTCTGAGACTCGCAGATTGGGAATGGCTGACATGTCTCAGAGATCTCAAGGCGTTGAGCGAATTGAGCTTGAACAAATTATTCATCTTCTTCAACGCGCTGAAATAGACTGATACTTGTTTGGCTCCTCGATCGCTTTGACGCTACTGATAGTTCTCTAGGGTTTTAGGTTTACAGAGAAATGTGACATTTTCTCTTGGTCATGAAAATGCCGTGTGACCGTGTTAACGCCATTTCTCATTTCGTTTTTTCTCGCAAAACTCACCGTGCGAGCAAATTACCAGAAAATTATATATATATTCATTGTCCTAAAAAAAGAAAATTATATATATAGAGTATTCAAAATTGGGCTTTAGCCCATAAGAAAATTTAGGTTTTGTCAAATTTTTTAGGGGAGTGAAATCCACACCCCCAGAAATGTAATCCACACCCCATTTTAATTTTTTAATATTATTTTGTCCCAACTATTTTTCACTTCCTGAAATATCCCCTTGCTCAGAATTTTTTATTCCTCTCTCCTTTCTAAAAAGCACGACTTTTCCTTCCTCACCCATGCCAACTCATTCTCTTTCTTACCCATTCCTTTCTATCGTCTTCAACATAATTGTTTCCGACCCATTCCTCTTAGTCCCTCTGTTCTTCACGGCTCCAGACCTACTCAACTCATCTTCTACATCTCTTTTGTTTTCCATTTTCACTTTATTCTCCTCACCTATTCTTCCCTCAATCTCTTTTATTATCTCTCTGCAAGAATTTTTCTTGTCTCTGTCAATTTTTGTTCAATGGCATCCACCGGAAAACAGAGAGGAAAAATCAACCCAAGACATGCTGGATTGTAATTTCAATGAAAAATAAATTAATATGAATTATTGTAAACCACCAGGAACTAAATTACCAAAAAAACAAACAAAAATATATATGTATATGACTTCAAAACCACCTAGATCAAGACTCGACAAAATTTGTTTTTACTGGGTTCATTGCAAGGAAAGAAACATTGATGAATTGAATTTACCAGAGACTTAATATTCTGTAAAATATAGAAATTCATAGACCGAACAATAGGAGATGGGTTCAGAGGGGATGTGGAAGAAGATCGGCGCCACCATCACAGTACTCAAGTCACCGCCTCTCTAAATGTTGGTATGATTGTATGAAGGCAACATCAACAAAAAATTACCTAAAGAGACGAGAGACAAGATCGGCAGACAACAAAGAAGTTTGGGCTGTTGTCTCACTTTTTGATTTTATAAAGGGAGAAATTTGTTTTGGAGGGAAAGGAGAGAGGAATAAAAAATTCTGAGCAAGGGGGTATTTCAGGAAGTGAAGAATAGTTGGGACAAAATAATATTAAAACATTAAAATGGGGTGTGGATTACATTTCTGGGGGTGTGGATTTCACTCCCCATTTTTTATTTCATAGAGTTATTTTAGTTCCATCCAATGAAAAATTCATTCAATACTCTAGAAACTCATTACAACTCAAGGATCTCACAATATTTGGGATGGAATCGATGCCATCGGTTCAAATTTTTTGCCCTAATTGCAAACTTCACCGATTGCATTGGTTGTCTAGATTTTCATACCAAAATCGACCAGAATTTTCCGGTATCAATATAGTTGGGCGGTTTGGGGTTGGTTTTGCATTGGTTGGTCTTGTCACATATATGGTTTGTCTAGTTGTATTGAGAAATTATTACTTGTTTTTTTGGCATGAGTTGTATTGAGAAATTGAATGAGTACATTTTATCCTCGAGTGACTACAGATTGGAAATGAATTACATATATCTTTGCAATCTATTTACATATGCTCACCCAAGTCTTAAGGAGATTCAAAACTATCCTTCATTTGAAAGAAGCACAAGAATAACCAGTACAAAGAGCATTGGTGCTGTTGTAGGGGAACAAAGCAACAGGTCTAGTGTGTGGCAACTCTGGGATTGGTCTCTCCATGCAAAGAAACTCCACAACTTGCTCCATACTAGGCCTCCCTTTGCTCACATTTAGTGTGCAAAGCAATCCAATCTCCAAAACCCTAATTGCTTGCTCCAAATTGATCACTGCACCCATCCTCTTATCCACTACCCTCCTCATCTCCCCAATTTCATGCATTCTCCATGTGAAGTCCAGCAAGTCCCTCTCCTCCAATTCACCCAACTCTGCCTCCAACCTCTTCCTCCCACCCACCACTTCCAACACAAAGACACCAAATTCAAACACATCGGCGCTTTGACTCACCGTCGACTCAAACCTTCTTGACTCTGCTCCACATAGCACAAACCCAAAGTCTCCTAGTACTGCCCGGAAACTAACATCAAGAAACACACTAGTTGTCTTCAAGTTCTTGTGCGCTAATTGATTGGAGTGCAAGAAACTGAGTGCTTCAGCCACATCTCTCACAACCTTGAAGCGCCGAGTCCATGGAAGAACACCCACCCCAAACAGCCAGTTTTCCAGGCTTCCATTGGGGAAAAACTCATACACAACCATCGTCTCATTCTTGTCTTGACACCATCCTCGGATGGGAACCAAATTCGGGTGTCGAACCTTGCTAATCCCCTTGATTTCCTTCAACAATCTCCTCCTATCCAACCCTTGCGAGTTCATAAACTGAGGAGAAAACCTCTTCACAACCACTTGACAACCATTTGAAAGCTTTCCTCTGTAGCACACACCTTTTGATCCACCACCCAAAATTTCTAACTCACCGAAAGACCCAGTGGCCAAGGAAATCTCCGAAATTGTGAAGCTTCGAGGCCTGTTTGGAGGCCTTGGTCTCTGCTTCATCTCTGGCAACACAATACTAGTACTCTCTGAATTTGCACTTTTACGCCTGCTGTTATAGTAAAGGCTTAGCATAACAGCAACAGCGAGTGCCAGCACAGCTATAAAGATCAAGAAGATGCCTCGAGGCTCGGCACGAGTGGTTCCATTTACAACGATCTTGCTCTCACATGTCTCCATTGAAGGCACGCGAAGAAAAGCTTGGCTAACAGATGTGAAGTTCCACGAAAGCACGCTGTGGATTTGGGTGTGATTGCCTGTGGAAGCCGAAAATCCAACAAACATGTACTCATTCAGAAATGGTGAGAGATCAAGAGGGCCGGAGAAGACTGGCTTTGATGGGTAATTTCCGTCGTCTGGTCCCAAACGGATGTCCATCCAACGGCGTGAGCCATCGTAGCTGATCCAAGCTCGGTGGATTGAACCGTCATTGAGAAAGACACCAACATCAGAAGCGTTGATTGTTTCGGTGGAGATAATGGTGCCCAAGTTGATGCCAACATGGTTATCATTGGGGTCTCCAAACTCAGGGTTCAGACGCGTATCGAATTCGATTGCTATGACCTTGTAGTCATCTTCACAAGCGTCGTTGAGCATGGCAAGCCAGGCACCAGGTCTCCCAACTGTGAACTCATCCGGGACGATGACGAAGGCTAGTCCACTCCCACCAACACCAACACCATAACCACCGCTTTGAGCAGTTTGAATTGGTTCAGCAGAAGATGAAGAGGCATTGTGGAATACAAAAGAGAAGGTTGTTTCGAAAGAAGCAGGGATTTCGGTGTGAGGGTCCAGGAGTCGGATTGAAGAAGAGTAGATGGCGCGGCCTGCTTGGTGTCTGAGATCAATGACATGGGACTCATCGGGGATTTGTATGGCACTGGTTTTTGTTGAGAGCTTGGCACTGCCCAAGAGCTTTACATCGTTCAAAATTCTGGGGTTGTTGGAGAAGCTGAAGTCTGGAAAAGTGAGATGCTTGGTGACGTTAACGACTGGTCCGTTGCGGTGCTTCTTGTCACTAGCTGAATCAACTAGAAGAACCAAGGCCAAAGCATAAGCTAAATATAGCAAACAGATGAAGCTGTAGTTGCTGCAACCCATTGCAGAGAAAATTAAGTAGTGATTATTTTGCACAGGAGATTGTGATGCTAAATATAAATAAGAAAGAAGAGCTGGGAAATGAACTCTATGGTTGTGATTTGATGATGCTACAGATACTGTCCATACATAAACAAGTAAATACAAAAGCACACAAGTTAAGATAATTGATTGGAACAAGTTACAACCTGAGAGGAATCATTTCTTATCTATATAAGCAATTATGCATATTTATCATCACTCTCTCATAGAATAGTCATTTTATGATGATAGACATGACATGGGTCCATGCATTTGATGTGCTTAGAGACTAGCACCACAAATCTATTTTTGGAGCTTTATAAGGTTTGGTGTATACCACCAGCACCAGGCAACTTATTAGCCAATCCCATGAAATACTCTTACTAGGGGAATCAAATTTGAGATCACCAAGTCTTACCGGCAAACTATGATTCTTCTACAATCGTTTTGAATTGATACGACACAGCGAAATGATTAAGGTTCAAATTTATTGAAACCATTGCCTTTAAGGACACAAAACTAACATTTGATTCCGAATACCCAACGGTAAGCTACAGTAGTGCCGACTCTAAATATGTTCAACTTTTTAAAGTAAAAATTGCTCCGACTACAGAAATAAACTAATATATTCGCAGACTTTAGAACCAATTCCAAAGGATTCAATGAACGAGGACCACAAAACTGGTTCCGAAGGCAACCCATTTGCAATGGTAAGAAGCCAAATTCTTCAAAGGAATTAACAACAGTTAACATCCGAGTCTAGCGCAATTGCTTCCTTGTATCTTTCTTTTACTTGGGTCTCCCTATATAGAACCGATTTCTAATTCTATCAATAACAGTCACAGTATTGGATATCACATACATATCAGAGAATTAGCACAGCTAATAACTACACACAGAATTTGTAGGCATTGATAACAAAATAAAAATAAAAATTAACCAAAATCAAAGGAAATATTACTTTCAAAACACAACATTATCGATCCAATGTCAAACAAGATTTTGAAGTTGTCCATGAAATCTGCAACATTACGAAAACTACTGAAATCCATAAGATTAAAGTAAACTACTTCCACAAAACCACATAACAAAAATATAGCCTTCATTCCTCTCCAAGGATGGTTCCCTTCTCGCTAACATAGATTCCATCAAGAAACTTCCTGATATCCTTGTTCTTGACATGGCATTTCTGTCAAAAGATACATGAGAAAACAAGGACTTAGCAAAGGCGAGCAGCACGATACAGGCTAGAAAGAATTGACAGAGTGACTCACAGAATATGTAGAGATCCAAAATGAGAGACATATACCTGGTTGATCAGAGCACAAGACCGAGAAACAAGTTCAATATCGTTGCCATCCAATATCAGCTCGTCCTTCACCTTCTCAGATCGAAGGATAGAAACACCATCAAGCATCTCCACCTTTCTCACCTGATGGAGCAAACACATAATTCATCAAGGACAGCACACACTAGAAAGCCCAACATTGCCAACAGTATCAAATACAGTTCATAGCTCAGTGGAAGCCATGTTTAACCAATTAGATAACATAATGGTTCGTCATTAAGAAACACAAAAATGACACAAACATAGCATTTCTCAAAAACATATTCAGATTTATGAACTAAAGCAATAACTTGAAGCCAGGGAAGTGTCAAAGACAGTTCATAAAGTAAACCATGTTTTAACATACATCATAAGGTTTATCATTTTGAAATGCAAACTAAAGTAACCTCTGCATTTCTCATAAGCTTGTAATTCAGGTTCATGAGCTCAAGCAACAACTTGAATCTCATACCCTGTACATTTGCAGATTTGCGTTAATCCATTCCACATCCCAAATGCCAATTTCACTAATAAAAATTGGCACACAAATCATAGTAACAAGATGTCAAATCATCCTTCCTAAATTTGAAGAGAAGGGCCACCAACTAGTAACAGATCTCTATCCCACTAAAACAGATTCTTCCAAAATAGTTCAAATAGAAATGTAAAGCTTCCTGTTTTCCCTACATTACTCTGGTGATAAACTTTCATTTCAGGTAACATTTTGAAAATGATATATAAAATGTCGTTAAAAACTCCAATTTCTTTTTTTTTGGTCATCTAAACCCTAAGGACTAAGATACATCAAAATCTATAATATTTTGATTATAACAGGGAAATAAGCCATAAACAATCACTGTAAGCAACATTTAAATTGCTATGAACTCTCGGATTCAGATCAAACAAGCAGTCACGTTCACAAATCAAATAACAAATCCTGAAACAGGAATGTAACAGGGGCCAAATGAAGAATGAAGGTTGAAATCACAAAAGACCCAATTAAAATCAGGGTTTAGAGTGTTACCTTCTTCTCACCGAGAAAGTTTCTGATCTCGATGGACTTGGCTCCATTAGTGATGGAAGCGTTGATGGGAAAGTGAGCATAGACGAACCTCATCTTGTACCTGTAGCCCTTGGTGACTCCGGTGATGAGATTCTCGACGTGCGAGAGAGCAGTCCTGATGGCGGCGCTGGTCTTGCGCGTGCCGAACCAGGCCTCGATCTTGAGCTTGCGCTGGCCGGTGGCCTCGTCCTTGATGAGCTGGAAGTCCAAGTTCAAGTGCTTGAAGTTGCGGACGAGCTTGCCGCGAGGGCCTTCCACCTCGATGATCTTCGCGTGGACCTTGATCTTCACCCCGTCGGGGATGTCCATGGTCTCCGAGGACAGAATAGTCTTCATCTCCGCTCTTTCTCTCGCTCTCTCTCTGCGGCTCCGATATGTGAGAGTGTGTGAATTTGGGAGAGGCACAAAACCTAGCGACTAATTTATACATATATAACACGTTAAACCCTAAAAATACCCAACTTTCTATGGGCCGGGCCAGTCGTAGCTTTAAAAGTTGATATATGGGCCCTTGGTCCATAACAGGCTAACATCAACTTTGGGTCATCATGTCTCATCAAGAACACAACTCAAATTCATCAACTTTGACTTAGTTGAGTACATTTATAGTTTCTTTCGTATTCTCACATTAGCCATTATATGAAAGATGGAAACAATTTAAATTGGGTCAATAATTAACGAATTTATGCACTTTATTAATTGTAATTTCTCTAATTTAGTAATAATTAATTATGATTGACCAATTGAAGAGCGCACTAGCCCATTGTCATTCTCTTATATTAATAAGTTCATAAAACATATTCTACATTTTTGCCATTTTCTTCTTCTCCTACTTCATCCTCTTCTTCTTTCTCCTTCATCTTCTTTTATTTTTAATTATTAATTTTTTTCCATCCCATCACCTAACAATCTTCATTGTCATTATAAAAGTTACTATTCGTTTGTTGGAATGACAGAGGTATTGTTTCATTTGTTTCCACACCCTATGATATATGTACATGTAATGAAATTGTGTTCATGATGTTTTTAATTTGTTTTTATTTTTATATTTTTTTTTCATTTAATATATCAACATATTGATAAATATAATTGATAACTAGAGTTTCCTTTTAGATGATATTTTTGCATGTATGGATGATGTATAGTATTAGTAAGTGGTTAAACTTTGATCCTTGTTTTAGACATAAATAGTTATAGTTTGAAATATCATATTTAAGTGAGTCGATCATATATGTATTTGTTATGAAACATTTCACAAGATCTATTCGTCGCTATTAGGTGTTTCTAAATTTTTTATTTTTTTTTACAATATTAAAAAAAAAACTCTTTCGGTCCTCGTAAGGTCTCGCGCTTGATTTCATTGAGACTAAAAAATAAAGGGTCCTTGACCATAAGGTCCAAAGTTGGACAAATATTTACCAACAAGGACAAAGGAAAAACACGGTGCCCACCCGGTCCATTAATTGACCAATTTACGTTTCTGAATTATATATTTTACAAAAATTACGAAATTGCCACTAACAAATTTTATTGACCTCAATAATTTTTTTTTTCTTCAGAAAACGTATATTTCTGTGGTAGGAGGGAAAGAACAAAGAAGCATCACTTTTGTGTATTTTATTGACCTCAATAAAATTTTAATGAGGTCAATAAAATTTTATTGAAGTCGACAACGAGAACGCCAGTGCAGCAACGATGAAACATCACTTTTGTGTATTGTATTGATCTCAATAAAATTTTATTGAGGTCAATAAACTGTTTTATTGAGGTCAATAAACTGTTTTATTGAGGTCAATAAACTGTTTTATTGAGGTCAATAAAATTTTATTGAAGTCGACAACGAGAACACGAGTGCAGCAACGATGAAGTATCACTTTTGTGTATTTTATTGAGGTCAATAAACTGTTTTATTGAAGTCAACAACGAGAACACGAGTGCAACAACGATGAAGCCTCACTTTTATGTATTTTATTGACCTCAATAAAATTTTATTGAGGTCAATAAATTTTTTTATTGAGGTCAATAAATTGTTTTATTGAGATCAATAAAATTTTATTGAAGTCGACAACGAGAACACTAGTGCAGCAACGATAAAGCATCACTTTTGTGTATTTTATTGACCTCAATAAAATTTTATTCAGGTCAATAAAATGTTTTATTGAGGTCAATAAAATGTTTTATTGAGGTCAATAAACTGTTTTATTGAGGTCAATAAAATTTTATTGAAGTCGACAACAAGAATGCCAATGCAGCAACGATGAAGCATCATTTTTGTGTATTTTATTGACCTCAATAAAATTTTATTGAAGTCAATAAACTTTTTTATTGAGGTCAATAAACTGTTTTATTGAGGTCAATAAACTTTTATTAAAGTTGACAACGAGAACGTTAGTGCAGTAACAATGTCGTATCGGTCTCGAACTTAAATTTCCAACGCCTCAAAGTAATCTCTCCTCTCGGCCACAAAGCCAAAGGAGTGGTTGAATTCAAGTGACATCTTTCTAAACATTTGCCCTCAATCCAACTAGGAATCAATTTAATTATAAACTAGGGGTTTAATCAATAAAATTGTATTGAAACATCACAACAACAATAGCAACTTATATACATGACTCCTCTTGTTCAAAGAAAAAAATATACACGCTCATCCATGGCTCCATCCGTTTCACAAAATGACCTCCACTTTCATCATTATCTCTCTCTCTCTCTCTCTCTCTCTCTCTCTCTCTCTCTACAACAACAGCACTCATAAATTACTCACTAACTTCCACAATCGGAAGAGGCCACAAGAGCTGCACCAATAACCCTTCTTTCCCTACCATAAAGAAAGAAAATATAACAACAAAATAAAAGAAAGTAATCAACACTTTACCATAAGAAAATAATCCATGTTTTCTTCCACCCAAGCCAACCAAAATCAAAAGCAAACATAAACTAAACTAAATGAATGTATGATTTCCTCCATCAACCATGCTGAAGAAGACCTCCCCCGTTAACAACAAAACAATTAAAAAGCAAACCAAGAAAGTCCAAACAAAAGCACACCAACCACACGAACATGAAAGGCAAACCAAAAGCATGAAGAAAAGGATTTTGCAATTGCATCTTGGTTTAGCAATTGCATCTTGATTTGGCAATTACACACTCCTGATCGGCATTTGAAATTGGAACAAAGCTGGGCATTTTCAGTTCCATTTCCTTGACTTTTTTCACTGTTATTTCCTCACGAAGCTTTGCCATCTTCTTTTTTTTTTCTCCTCACCTGGTCTGATACCTCCATTCCCTTATAGTTTATACCAATTATAATTCATGAGTAGAACAACACATTTCACTAGTTTATAATTCAACCCGCAACAAGATTCAACAACTCCGGTGCCTTGATGCCATCAGTCCACGCCACCAACGCAGCCTAACGTCACCGTCGAACAACATCAACGCAATCTCTACTCTAACGCTCTTAACAGCCCATTCCCGATTCTTCTTCTCCACTGCAACTCTACGTACTTAATCCGCAGAACCCAGCCGTGACACCTACCTCTTCACTACTCTCAGATCGTCAGCTCCGATCCGAGACCACGCCGCACCTCTCTCTCTCTCTCTCCTCGGAGCCTTCTCGTTCTCTCACCCCAAATCTGCGGTGACGAGATCGATCCCTTGTTTCGCAACACAAACAGTATAAGGTACAAATGGAAATAGACAGAATACATGGAATGCAATTACACAGTTAGAGAGAGAGGGAGAGAGGGAGAGAGAGAGAGAGAGAGAGAGAGATATATATACACCATTGGAGCTGTGGGTGACGAAGCTCTATTGCTCTGGTTGCGATGTCGTGTTAGTGAGTGAAAGAAGTAGGCAGACGGTGAAGTTATAAAGGGCAAAAGGGTCATAAAAAATTAAAACAGATCAGGGTCAAAACATTTTGTCCTTGATGGGAGTACAACATGCTTAATACAAACTTGTTGGGAAATATTTAAAATCCCCAACCTTGATGGGAAATGTAAGGTGAAATTATGTACCTATTGGATATTTATCTAAAAATAAATCGGTCTTGAAAATTTTATGGATACTATTTTTCAAGGAAATCATGTGCTATAATAAAGAAAATTTCGTCAATTTGACACAATTTACCAAATAAGCGAAAACTCAATTTCAATAGACAATGTATTGTCAAAGATTGTTTGCATTGTTTAATCACAGAGTCAAGAGTTTTAATAACTAAATCATTTTACATTTTTTTCCTTAGTTAAATGAATCTCTATTTGATTGATAAAAGAAAAGAGAAGATATTTTCAAATAATTAGTGCTAGCCATTTGAGTTAAACTTGGTTATCATGGAAAGCAAGTGATAGGATTTGTTTCAATCTACTATAAGAAATGGGAATTGAGAGGTATAAACGACCCAAAAAAAGGTTTAAGAAATCAGTTGCACATCAATGTCTAGGTGGCCTAATCACTCATACATTTTGATATGAATAATCGACTAATCGTTACAGTTCCCATTCACTGAAAAACTCTTATTTTTTTGGTTACCATTCTTTTCTGGCACAATGAATTTTGGGGAACCTTTCGTTTTCTTTTTTACACTTTTCGGCACCTTTTACATATATATTAGCTAGCTCATGATCGTCTTTAGCTTTCCTCCACTAACTTAATATATGCTCCGTTGTACACACATTGTTAATTCTAATTAACAAAGCAGGAACAAAGCTGGTGGTTGCTCTTTTTCTGGGCCAGGACAAAGATAGTGATTAGATAGATTCCATCGAGTCAATATTGATCGACAAACTACAAGAGTTTGATTCATGAAAGGGCACAGACTACGACGGAGTGAGAGAGATGGATGAGTGTGGCACTGACAAAGAGAGCAGCTTCCTAACGACGTCAGACATCTGTTTCCATTTGGAATTTTCCAATACTTCACTGTCTCGTCCTATGTTCTGGCTTTGACCTCTTTGTGTTGGAAATCAGGAATCAGTCATCAGATAGAGATAGCTCAGGCAGAAGAAGAAGAAAAAAAATCCCACTTTGGAATTGCCATTCATTACTTGTCTTGAATTGTGCACATATACATATATATAACCACACACAAAGAAAACAGAGAGTCTAGCTAGCTAGAGAGATTTAGAGAGAGATGCATATGGGTTTTGTGAAGAGTTGGTTCAAGTGGTCACAGCTGGTGTTGGCTATGGTGATGGTGCAGATTTTTGTAGCAGGGATGAACTTGCTTTCCAAAGTGATTCTGAGTCAGGGAAGCTTCATTTTTGCACTCATGGCGTACCGGCATGTCGTTGCGGCCATCTGTGTTGCTCCTTTTGCCTTCTTTTTCGAAAGGTTTAATCTTTTTACTTCATATTTCCTTGCTGTGGTTTTCTTTAATTTGCTGTTCTTCCTCCCCCCAACACGGTTTCCGGCATTGCCATTGTTGCAGGGTCAAGGAGCACAAGTTGGGTTGGTCAGTTTGGTTATGGCTCTTTGTCAATGCCTTATCTGGGTAAGCCGTGTTTGGTATGTCGACTTTCACATCAAGTTTGTTATGTTTTGTTTGGATTCACATCAATTTTGTTATGTGTTATTTTCACCCACTTGAAAGTTGGAATACAAATTGCATTTCATTCAAGCATAGAAAGAAAGTTAATGACTCAATTATACCATTCATTTTAGTTAGTATACAAGTCAAAAAATTATGAACTAAACTTGATTCAATTACATTGCCTAAGACTAGCTAGCTTGTTACTCCTCCATATACAAAAGACTACAAACTTGACTCCAGAAAAATAAGTATGAATTGCAGATATAGACTACTGTTCTTATCCTTTTTGTTGAAGTCTTGCCATTTCTTTAGTTTTCTACAATGTGACATTGTGTGCAGTTCCCACCTTCTTTGGTTAAGGAGGTTCTGAAAATAATGTTAAAGGTTTCCAATGCTGCATAAAATTAATGCAGGATAACAGCAGCAATGGCATTGTTCTACTATGGCCTCCGCGACACCACGGCTACATATGCTGCCAACTTCCTCAACTTAATTCCCATAGCCACCTTTGTTCTCTCCACCATCACAGGGTACAGGTGTTCGTAAAAATTTATAAATGTCGCCTCTTTCTTACATTATGGAGCAATGTTTTCACACAGATCTTGCTTTTGCGAATGTAGAATAGAGAAACTGAATCTGCAAACAAGAGCAGGGAAGATTAAGTGTCTGGGGGTTATTGTCTGTGTTGGGGGAGCCATAACTTCTAGCCTTTACAAGGGAAAGGCATTTTATTTGGTTCATCACAGTAATAATCACCATCATATCACTGTCGAGACATCTTATGCTCATTGGACTCACGGCACTATCATGCTCGTTTGTAGCTGCCTCTCCTATTCTACGTGGTTCATAGCGCAAGTATGTATGCAATCCGCACCCTAATTCATTTTGATCATGGTGATCAAGGAGAATATGTAATCCATTTCGTTAAGCAGGAATTCACTCGATCTCTTGTGACCTTTTCTTATCTGTCAACAGGTTAAATTGCTCAAAATATTTCCACTGAAATATTGGGCAACAATGTTAATCTGCATTATGGCAGCCCTGCAATCAGCATTCATAGGCTTATGTTTAGACACAAGTCCGGCTTCGTGGAGAATAGGGTGGAATCTGCAACTAGTTACTATACTTTATTCGGTAAGCTACTCACCGTCTACGATCACAGAATCTTAGGAACTAAATGAATTGATTTGTAAATGAATTGAACTAATTACTGTATAGGGAGCATTAGCAACAGCTGCAACATTCTGCTTACTTTCATGGGCAATCTCAGTCCAAGGACCTCTCTATCCTCCAATGTTCAATCCATTGTCTCTCATTTTTGTGGCAATATCAGGAGCTCTCATACTTGGCGAACAGATCAGATTGGGAACGTACGTATGCAAACAATTTGTTATATGCATATTCTTTATACTATGCTGCAAATTAAGCTTTGCTTGAAGTCTTGAACTACTAAAATATTTTGCAGCTTGCTGGGCATGGTTATGATCATTGTTGGGTTGTACTCATTTTTGTGGGGTAAACGAAAGGAGACGAAAAGCCAGTCTTTGCCTGAACAAGCAAAAACAAATGCTGAGCTCACAGGGTTGCAGTTGACAGCTGCAGTTATGCCAACTACTTCACCAGATAACTGTCGCCTCTGCGCTACTGGGGATGTTGAAGATGGTTCAAGTAAAACCACAGAAAATCCTAGAGGGCTTGAGAATAAGCAAAGAATTATGCTTTGATTTTAACAAAGGAAAAGTCATTTTCTAGGTTTCTTGATTTAAATTTTTCGTTGAAAAAATGTCACAGGATCAAATGAGTATTCTCTAAGAATGGAGAATATTAATATGGACCGGATTCAACTCTCCATGCCGGCCAGTGTACTTTGAACTATCAGCAAACAGAAATCCAGAAATTATAGAACATCAACCTATAGACTATATTTTGATTGTGCCATCCAATATGTACAAAAATATCATCAAATCACATCTTTTATATTAAACCAAACAATCCATAGGTAGTTACAAATAAATGCTTCAAATTTCTTAAAACTGAATCCAAATGTACAAAGTACAAACATACAAATAAATGCTTACTTGGTTTATACTCCAGCACCACACCGGCCTTCTCCAGATGGTGTGTGATCCAGTAAAATCTGCACTCATTTTCTTTGCACATCGGTTGCCTTAGATTCCCAATTGTTGTAATCCTGGCTTAGAAGATTAAAGCTAAATTCCTTTAGAGAATCGAAACCGAAGATCGTAAATATTTTGAGTTCAAAGAACACAAAAAGAGACAACAAGCACACAAATCACATACAAATATACAATAGACTCTAAAAGAAAAGAAATACAGAAAAGAACTACCATCTATCTGTTGTTGTAGTTAAGATAGAGTTTCATATACATAGGTTCCGGTTTGAGGCCAAACCGGGAATCGTCTTCATTTCATATGGGTCAATTCTGAGACTAGAAGTCCAACTATTTTTGCTAGCTGCCTATCCTATTCTACATGGACCATGCTTCCAATTTCATAGTATAGTCTAAGATATCTTCCAAATTCACACTACATTTTTTTTTGGACAAAAATTTACGCTACATTTAATTAGTGTACTTTGTAAGTTTAATATGAAAAATTCACGACCAATCTACTGTCAGTAACAACTGACAACTGAGGGCACAGTAGTTACCTCCCGGCCAGGCCAGTAAATAGATAAAATTAAGTTTAACCATCAAATTAAGCGCATGCATGCATATCAGCATATATAATTATATATGCGTGTGCTTGAAACATGCACCATCAAGAAAAGGAAAAGGCCATCTCGATGTGCCAAATGAAAATTCATGTGAAGCTTTTAGGATGATGAGGATCCAGAAATTATGAGACAATATTTATGGATGAGCAGCAAGGTTTGTTGGACTGTCACAATTAAGCAGCAATAAACTAATAGCATCTTTGTTTAAAATATGGAGAAATTGGACTCTACGTGACTTCAACTTGCTAGCTAACAGAAGCACCACTTTAATTTGTTTAACTACGTACTATAGTAATTTCATGAAAAAAATAATCTTATTAATCTGCTTAATTAATCATATATATATGCTTTGGTTAACATACATGTATGTATCCAATTAATGTACAGTTGATGAAATGAGATTGACTTATCTTAACGTCTCAGAAAAATACTAGTACGTACGTACAACTTAATTTCTGCCGCCTTTCTAGAAGCCATGACGGACAATCGATCAGAGTCTGCTGCCCCTGCTGGTTATGGGTTGAAAGTTGAAACCCTCATGGCATATATATAAATGTATATTGAAAACTTCTTCGTCTTAATTAATTCTCCAGCTTAAATTGATAATTAAGTCTCACCAATCTTTGTAGTTATGGATGGCTATTATGCACGCAAGGTGTTTGTCAAAAGACTTGAAAAAAGGAAAAAAAAAAACGATTTGTTATGCGAAACTACATTTTCTATCTTTCGATTATAAATTTGAAAATATAGGTTTGTGTTGTAATCTTCTTCTCCGAACAAAAAAAAAAACAAAAAAAATACTAAATTAGACTAAATGATACACTACGTACAAAAAGGTAATCATGAGCTTTTAATATGATATTATATATATATGAGAATTATATGTATATATATATATAAACACCCTTTACGTATTTCTAAAGTAAAGCATGTGAAAGTGAATGAAAAATATTTGTTTAGTTTCTTTCTTTCATCTATCACAGCCTCTCTTTCAACCTGAGGTTGAGAGATTGAGAATATAAATTAACTTTGAAATGTAGGACAAATTAATTGGCAAAAAACAGAAAGAATAGACCATAATCTTTGGAATATTATTCAGTTTCTACAACTGAATATATAATACTTGGATTATCCAAGAGGACCAAGACCATATTGATTCTGAAGAAAGGTAGTGAGAAAGAAAATACATTAACTCTCTTTTCCAAGTTGGATGTGATATATATGTTCGGATTAGTTGACGAGATTAAGTCCTACTTTGTATTTAACCATGGCACCAAGGGAACACAACTTACTATTAATCCCAGTCGATCACCATTATCATTAGAATCAGAACTTTATCCAACTTTCGGCAAATAGTAGTAGAAGGATCAAATTCTATGGGTCCCTTGTTTGTCAACCCTACTTGATTATAGTCCCATAACGCACGTAAACATTACGTAGCTATAATAATATTCCTCCTCATTTTTTAAATACCTTCTTTTAATATTAACAATGATCATACCAATAAGATTGACAGATACAAAAAGCTCTATAATAAGAAAAAGGAAGCCTATAATATGAACTAGTTCGGTTTCTCAATCCATTAAAATTTAAAAAATATAAGTTACAATAGCCAAAAAAATTTGTAAAAGTATATATATCTTAATTCTAAACATGCAGCAGCGTAGGCCAATTTTCTGTTTCGCTCATTATAATGTATGTATGAAGTTAGTTGATCACTATATATATAGCAAAGAAGGAAAATATATAGATTTATGGTCAACGACGGTCAAATTTTCAAATTGCAAAACGCGAACGATGCGCGCATGGTGGTTGTTTTTAGGGACATGCATGTCATAGCTGCCTATACATAGTCAAAACGTATGCAAAATCTGTAATTGTAAAACTCCTAGTTAATATTCGCGCATAAAAACAACTGGCGAGTTTTGATTTAGACAACACAAATGAGCTTGACCTTTCATAACCCAAAACAACAAGTTGAAGAAGAAGAACAGCGAGGTCGTGGTTGTGGTTGAGGTGGTGGTGTTCTCGTCTCTTCTTCTTATTCCTCTTGTGGTTGTGTTTTTTAGAGGCCGAGGATCACGTACCCCCTCACTACCGGTTTCACATCAAATAATCAGAATCAGAATCAGAATCAGTTTCCTGTTACATTCGGAGACCATTGTCATTATTTCTTAAAAGCCCATTGTTTTTGGTTTTCAAAAACTTACTGTATTGGTACCCTTTGCCGTTGGCATTTTTATTATATTGTGGGCGGGTTTTGTATATATAAGTCCGAAGGTGGTTGAGGTTTGGAGAGTGGAACAATAATAGTTAGACAAAGATGACGAAGGGAAGGGTGTCCAGAATTGGAAGCTATGCAATTGCTTCGTCCATTAGAGATGGCCATCAACAACCACCTTGCATTACCTGCACCACATTCAACATACTCGCTCCAATCTACAAGCGCCTCAGCCATGAGGTATTGCATTTAATTCATTGCAAAGCTCTAATCTTTAATTTTATTTTCAATCACTTGCTTAATGGGTATTGAAAGCTTGTCTCTTTTTGTTTTTTTCATTTATAGCCAATAAATTGTTAATGGGTGATCTTCGTTTTGCCTGGTTTTCGTTCTTTATACATATATAAATGAGGCAATCTCAATTTCAATCCTTTCGAATGATTTGTTGTTTACATTTGTTCTAAATGTTATGTTATGGTGTTGGAAGCAGGACCCGGATTGTAGGGAAAGCGATCACAGAGCTTATTGGCTGGCCAGGAATCACATGATTTTGGATTGTTTGTTGGCTGAGAGATCTTCCATTATTTGTCTTCAGGTTTGTGTTTCTTCATTCGTTTAATGGATTAGGATGTGGGAGTGCCTACACAGCTTTTTGATGGCCTAATACGAATATGGTGAATATACTCATATTTTTCTCTTTGGTGTGTGCAGGAGTTCTGGGTTGGGAATGAAGAGCTAGTGAACATTTATGAGAAGAGGCTTGGTGATGCTGGTTATATCAATTTTAAGCTAGGAAGGACCAACAACCGCGGCGATGGTATGTCTTGTTTCATTGTCTTGAATGCTTGCCCTTGTTTTTTTCTCCTTCACTCCTGTTGTTGAAAGATCTTTAGCATCCTACATCCCAATTTAGATGACTTTTAGAATTTGGAACTTATTGGTGTTTGTTTTGTTCGAAAGTTTCCAATAAAAGAAGACCATCATCCGTAATTGATGATACAAATTGAGAAAGCATATGTGAGATAGGGAAAGGTTATTGAAGGAAGTTAATTTGCCATTTTGAAGATTAAAGAAAAATCATTTCTGTTGGGATATGAAGGAACTGTTCATTCTATTTTCAACTATATTGACCCCTGCCCCAAAAATGAAAAAAGAAAAAAGGTCTGATAAATCTGTCAACTGAAGAGACAGAGAGTTTGAAAGTAACATCTTTGCTTTGGTTAGACAGAGAATTGATTACACCATTTAACATTGGCGCAATGGCGCCTTAAGCTTAGCTGATTCTGAATATCCTAATTTCAGACTAATGTTTTGCAATGCAATAGCCTTTTAAGCTTTGTGGGACTTTCACTTAATGTTCTTCATTGAATTTGAAGCATAGACACATTATACATCAACATAAATCATTAAGTTGTTTCTACTGCACTGTACAGGTTTGCTGACCGCGGTGCATAAGGACTACTTCAGAGTTCTAAATTACCAAGAGTTGCTCTTCAATGATTGTGGAGATCGTGTTGCTCAGTTGCTACATGTTGAATTAGCTGCCCCAGTTTCACAGTTTCGAAACAATGATATTCGGCAGGAAATGCTCATTGTGAATACCCATTTGTTATTTCCTCACGATTCAAGTTTGTGTATAGTACGATTGCATCAGGTAACTTCATTCTCATTTTCCTACTCTTTTGTTGTATGCTGACACAATGACAATATCGTCTTAGTTATTACTTGCAACTCATGGTGTGATCCTCTGACAACATTTTCTTTCTCTCATTATAGGTCTACAAAATCCTACAATATGTGGAATCTTATCAGAAAGAGAACAAACTTAACCCCATGCCCATCGTTCTCTGTGGTGACTGGAATGGAAGCAAACGTGGACATGTTTACAAGTTTCTTAGGTCCCAGGGATTTGTGTCTTCTTATGATACTGCTCATCATTATACTGATGCAGATGCACACAAGGTCAGTGTCTTCAACTTTACCCCCAAATAATTTCATTAATTTTCTTGTGCCTGTTACTGACGTCTTTCATTTTTCCGTACAGTGGGTTAGCCACCGAAACCATCGGGGAAACATATGTGGGGTTGATTTTATATGGCTTCTCAATCCAAATAGTTACCGGAAACTACTAAAGACAAGTTGGAGTGAAGCAGTGTTTGGCATGTTCAAGGTCAGCAACACATATTCTTTGATCTTATACTCTTATCACTTGCATTAAAATTATTCTAAAAAATGAAGTTATTGTTTTCTAATGTTATATGAAACTTAACATCCTTTAAACCAAAAGCCTTTGTTTCTGTCTCTAATGGTTGAAATTTTCACATTTCCAGTATCTACTACGAAGAGCTTCACTGACAGAAAGCGATGCCTTTGCCTTTCTGAAGGCTGACAACCCTGGTGATTACATTACCTATTCTGGTTTTTGTGAAGCACTTCGACAGGTGTGATGTCAATTGAAACTGAGTTTTTCCCTCTACTTTTGCTATTGTTGAGAGCATAATCATTGCTTCTTAGTAAATATGCCTATTGGTTTTTATTATGCAGCTTAATTTGACTGGTCATTGCAATGGACTTAGCCTTGAAGAGACCAAGGATTTGTGGGTTCAAGCAGACATAGATGGGAATGGTATTCTTGATTACACAGAATTTCAGGTAAACTATCTCGACTTAATATCTCACATTTAATCTGTCTTCTATGCACCCCCACATTCCATTTTACTTTCAGCACCAGTTCCTGGTGTCAGTCGGTTTAGGTTGTTGAACTATGTGGATTGTAGGACTAGCAATACTAGTTAAAAAGGGGTATTAGCTGTTTATATGTCAGAACCATTAGAAAGCTGGTTATGATGTTTCTGTTTCTGCCCATGGCATTGCAGCAGCGAATTTGGAATCCAACGGATGATGGTAATGAGATCTGGGATGTTGGTTCCAATGGTATTCAGGAGCAAGCAATTGGTTTCAGTGTAAAAAATGCAGTTCTTTTCCCTCCTGAAGTGGAGAAAGGAACATGGCCAGAAGACTATTCTCTTTCCGATCATGCACGACTCACCGTTGTTTTCTCACCAATAAGAATGCCATGCTCCCAGATGATCTCTTGAGTCCTAACTCCTAACCAACAAGTAGAGCAAAACTTTGGCATGCATGAAGACTTGAGCATAAACGAACTCATTGATTGGAAAAGGTCAACTGCTACAGCCAGATTGTTAAACCTGCTGAAGAAAGACGGGAAGAATAAATCTGATCAATGTCCATGTCGATGTTGCACCTTAATTTCTTCCTGTGCTCTTCTTGGAACCTCAATGTCATATACAAGCGGCGACTACATCAGTGCCAACAGACACACTAGCACAGCCCCCTCCGATTTGCAGCTGCTAAATTGGACTAGCAGCCACATTACACCCCAGTTTCATTTTGCGTTGAGCCCCTGAACGTGAAAAAAAGAGGAAGCAAAGCATGACATGTGTAGCTGTACATATATGTATAGAGCTGTATAGCTGTACATATATGTAGGTTTTCCTTTTTGTAGACTGCAGCATCTTTATATGTTAAGACGATCACATTTGTAACTGATTTTGCTTTGCTGCAACAGATATGATTGACTACATAGTATATATGAGCAACAAGAGCTTATTGTGGCAATGAACAGAGTGCAATTAAGGTTCTGGCTCTGCTCATTGAAACAGCTACATTGATCTGATCCATCCTTTTTGTTTGCTGCTAATTGCTTAAAATTAAAGGCTTTTAGTCGATAAAAAAAATGATGAGGGTCTTTCCCAACAAGGACAACGATATTACCTTAATAGATTTTTAATAATAATAACCATTCAATTTTTAGATTTTTCATCAATAATTAATTCTGCAAAATTTTAATTATGTTGAAAACCGTACTTTGGTATGAAAATGTGAAATATTGTAGATAAATACATGTCCTCCTCGAGAAATATTATTTCTCTTATGGGCCTTGATATCTGTTGTTCTCTCTCCAATGTCCCATAAATACAAAAGAAAATTACGAAGTGTAATGGGCCGAAGCTTAATCTCAATCAGCTTCTCTTTTTGTTCTTCTTGCATGCATAATGCCATGATGTGCATAAAGCACAAGTTGGCTTACAAAAAGTTTAAAAGGGAAGAACGAATTTCTGAGATACGTGATCCGTATTAAGGATGAACTCTGGTAATTAATTAGTTTCACTCCCTTTTTGCTTTCTGCATGCATATGGAATATTACGTAAAAAGAATAATTTGATACTAAATTGGCTTTTAGATTAAGGGAAAACTAGAAAGGTTCCCACTAATTCCCGTCCACTTGTAAATTTTCAAATCACTTTCCTTACCTAGTACTACATGCGCATTACCAAGCTTCTTTTACCTCTTTTTTCTTTATGCATGTTCACACTATTTGGGATAGAATGAAAGAGATACACATGGTATTATAAGGGAAAAATGAAACATAAGCCAAAAGCTGTGGAATATTTTGGAATCCTAATTAAAAATGATGGATGAACATATCAACTATAAAGCTCATGAGACAGAAGGTGGATGGTAATCTTTCTAAAAGTATAAAGTGGACTACCCATTATAAGATTAATTATTAACACAATTCTAACTTTTTTTATTTTTCAAAGATATTACGAGTATCTCAATTCACTTCAAATTCGTTTATGCATTTAATTATTTATAGTTTGTACAAATTCGTCTCATTGTTGAAGATATGTAACCTATCAATGGACAATGCTATGATCATAAGGTCACATCGGTCATGATCTCATTTTCCTTGTCTTTTTTTCTTTGGTTATGAATTCAAATTGCTAATTACCCAAAAATAAAACTCTAAGTAACGCAAGAGCTCGACACGTGGATGCAACGCGTTGGCAGAAATTTAATATATATTCATGAAGCAAAAAGAGGGACCACGTTCCAGGTAAGCGCACTCTGCTCACGTGTCCGTACAATATTGGCTTTGCTTTGCTTTGCTCAAACGCCCGCGGTGCCTTCGTTGCGACGTTTCGTAAATTGTCTATTATACCCCTACTACTTGTCCAAAATTACCCCCCTCCTACCAACACTAGTGGTTTCTGTACGAATAACAGCAATGGCATTACCGAAAATATGAATACAATTAGTGGCATTGTAAATACCCCTAGATTTGATCGGACACGGTACCCACTCGGAATTTAAACGCGGGTTGGTAGGCCATTAGATATAAAAGCAAGGACTCAACTCAGAGCTGATGACTTTCAGTCTCAAGCTGAAGAAAACAAAAAAGCAGCTATGGGTCACACCTAATCCCCAAATCTCAAACACTGAATTTCAAGGATCTGAGCGATTCCTAGGGTTCTTTTTAGGGTTTCTTGAAAAGGGTTTCTTTTACTATCTCTATCGGTGAATGGTGATGGATATGGCAGTGGCCTCTCTGTCCTCTCTGCCTCTGGGTTTCAGATTCAGGCCTACAGATGAGGAGCTTATTGATTATTATTTGCGATCTAAAATCAATGGCAACCATAAACAAGTCAGCGTAATTCGTGAAATTGATGTTTGCAAACGGGAGCCCTGGGATTTGCCTGGTAATTTTTTCGCATTGGAAATGTTTCTGCAGTAATTTGTGATCCTTTTTTTTGTTAATGGGGTTTGGTTGGGATGAACAGTTAGTAAAAAAGATTTGACCTTTTTTAGAATTATAGACTAAGTGAAAAAGATATTAATTTGAATGAACAATTAGCAAAAAAAAGACGGTAGTTATTGAGAATTTGATAAATTTATGAATTTTGGCACCTGGTCTTCATGTCTTTGCTCGATGTTCAACGTTTCTGTCATAATTTGTGCTTCTTGTTTTGGGTTTTTATTGGAATGAACAATTAGTAAAAAAGATTTGACCATTTTAGAATTATAGACTTGTAGTAAAAGATGTTAAAAAGACAATAATTTGAATGAACAATTAGCAAAAAGGATTGCACTTACCTTTGATATATCAGTTTTTGGTTTTTCAAGATTTTTGCTCAATGTTGAAAGTTTTATGTTTTTCTTATGCAGATTTATCAGTGATACAAACACAGGATCCGGAGTGGTTCTTCTTCTGTCCACAGGACAAGAAGTACCCAAATGGGTTCAGGTTGAACAGGGCTACAACTGCAGGGTATTGGAAGGCAACCGGTAAGGATCGTAAAATCAAGTCTGGAACCAACTTGATTGGAATGAAAAAGACCCTGGTCTTCCATACTGGGCGTGCTCCTAAGGGCAAGAGGACTAATTGGGTTATGCATGAGTACCGAACTACGCAGCAGGAGCTTGATGGCACTAATCCTGGACAGGTTGGATTTTCCTTCACCTTTTATAAGTTGTTTGATTAGTTATCATATGAGCATTTTCCTTGTTTTTAGAATATTTGGATTCTCAATTCCTAAAGGTCACATTTGGGGTAAACCATTGAAATGTAAATTGTATAATTTAGCGAGAACGTCAGAATCTATTTAACTTAGTGTCCAGTGAAATCTCGTATATTCTGTGATGTAAAGATAGCTTAGTGTCCAATTGGTGATTCAAATGATTGAAGGAGTGTTGTTATGGGTATAAGGATTGTTTGAATCTCCTCTCATAATTGATAGAACCTGTCGCCTGCAAGGAGGCTATTAAAAAGAAACAATTTAGTTGTCATAAACTCATAATCTCCAATGTAATTCACAATTAAGGTCATTGATCCAACGAATTTGAAAATGTGTTAACTTTGTTGGTTTGAAAAATGATGGTTTAAGTATTAAGAAGCAGTTCACAAGTCTTAAACCTTTATTTGAGTCTCTTTGCATAGAAGTTAGGTTACTTTTTCAGTTTTTCTAAGGAAATTCTTTAGTCGGTTTACGAGTGCGGATTTATGTTGCATTTTGTTTTCACTTCTCTAACACACATGTACAGATCACTGACCTGCAATTTAAAATGACTAAATGTTTAAAAGTATTAATGAGATTGTTCTGGTGTTGTATTATGCAGAGTCCTTTTGTTCTTTGTCGTCTGTTTAAAAAACAAGATGAGAGTATCGAAATTTCAAACTATGATGAAACTGAACCAGTTGTATCCTCCCCTAGTGTTGTCAAATCTCCTCTTGAAGACACGAAGTCTGCTGTAGCACCGGTTCCACCGTCACCATCATTTCAAATGCAACCTGAAAAGCCTCCCACTAGAGCAGAATGTAATATTGCTGATAATTCTGATGGGATGGCATCAAACCCTCAACCAATTAGTGAGTGCCCTAGCAACAGCTGCAATGATTATGATGGACCAGGTCAACTCGATCTTCCACTCGAGGAATATTTAAGAAGATTTTATGACCCCCTGGAAGAGCCACTTTTTTCCCCATTGCACTCACAGATGGAAGTGGAGCATTGTTACCCTCGTAGCAATGTCATAAACAATGGTCATCACTGGTTGCAGTTTCCAAATGACACCAATGAGCAAGATGCAGATATTTCTGAGTTCCTGAGCACAATATTCAACTGTTCAGAGGAGTGCTCCTTTGAAGATTTGGGTGCTCAGGTAAGTTCAGCAATTGAAAGTGAGACCAAGAATGTCGCCTCCATTAAGGACTATGGATCATGCAGTGATGCAGACGCAAAACTGAATGAAGTACTGGTGAGTAGAAGCTTCCAAGATAATTTTCTTTTTTCAATATGGCCTTTCCAAGATTTGCCTTCATAAGTGGAATGGTACATTTCTACGGTATCTGACATTGTCGAGGGTATAGAATTTACCAAAAATATTTGATTTCTGTGTGATTTTTTAAAAATGGTTCTCTCTAAAAAATTAATTTTCCATTGTTCTCAACTCATACAGTACATGACAGAGCTTCAAACTCCCATTTGGTTGGAGGGGAATATTGACAGAAAAGGTCCTATGCAGATTGAAACAACTCCACAGGATTATGGTATGAGCATGGGAGATGTGTGGGTTCTTTACCAGATGAATGTTATGAAATTAATGCTTTGCCGTTTGTTTTTTTTTTTGTTTTTTTTTTTCTGCAGACCAATCCTCAAGAGTTGAGGTTTCAAGCTATCATTCAAATGCACTTCTCAGTCCCAGTGGCGGCACTGGAATCAGGATTATGACTCGCCAAACACCTCCAACTAGCACCGTGAGACAGAGTATTATGACACAGGGTGAAGCACCAAGAAGAATACTATATCAGCGTGAACTTAAAGTAGGATCAGTTCAATGCAGAAATATGTCTAAAGACTGGAATTGTAGACCAGAAGACCATGAAAGAAAACCAATTGGTGTGGAGGTGAGAAGTTTGTGAAGCACAAACAATGTCAAAATCTGATGAGATTTGTTCAGGGGTTGATAATCATTTTAATGCTTGCAGGAGACAAGATATTCAGAAACGAAAGCTAGTAGTGATGCTGGTAATGCTTTGGATAAACCCTTGGAGACACTCATTGTTGAGTCCAGCGTTTTGACAGGCAAAAATGTACCCTCTGTGGTCTTGAAGGCCTCTCCTGCTGGCCATTCTATTTGGTCATTTGCCTTTATGTTTAGAGTAGCTGTGGGTGCAATTTTGTTCATAATATTTGCTAGCATGTGGGGATTTCATAAGTCTTGAAGCTGCTGGAAGACCTTTTACCGTGCCGGAGACTCCTAATTTTTGTCAGAGGGGTGCTTTGATAGGCTTATAGGATAGATATCTTTACTTAAATTTTGTGTAGTCTATCTCAGACAGACCGAGTTTATGTACAGCAGCTAACCAATTTGAGGAGTTTCTTTGTTTGATAAATAAGAATATGAACTTTAGTAATTAGTATTGCTGCTCGTCTGCTATTTGAAATTGTTTGCTTTTTCTTAATGAACCTGTTTCCCTCCCTATACGCAAGTTTATGTGGCATTTTTTACACAAGCCACTAGATGAACTTGGGAAGTTCCACATCCTCCCCTATGAATTTTCGTTCATGCATCGGTACTGACAAGGTTCAGAGCCATTGGCAAGACAGCCTCTCATATATATGATGGAATCTATGAACCAAAGCAATGAGAGGAAAGAAGGAAAGGGAATAGCAGCGTTGTTATTGTAATGGTCCAAAAAAAAACCAAAAAAGAGGATTTTGGACAGGCACTGTCATAAGTTTCAAGGTAGTTTATGCATGTTATGTTTCTGGTCAAAACCCAGATATTACCTCATTGCCAAAACACCATCACTCTCTTTTAGTCAACAACCCTCTTTTCTTCCTTGCTATTATCTTTCTTAGCAAATCCCAGCAATACAATCAGATATGAATCTTTGTTCGATTTTCTATTCTCTGCTGGTTTCACTTCTATGGCTTTCATCTTTTTGTGCCGTCCATGGCACCCAGGACCAAAACTATGCACAGGAGATTCTAAGCGCAGCCCAGAAAGACAAAAACTGGTTGGTCTCCATTAGAAGGCAAATCCATGAAAACCCAGAACTCGGATTCCAAGAGCACAACACCAGTGCTCTTCTACGCAGAGAGCTTGACCAACTCGGCATCGCTTACTCATACCCAATTGCCAAAACCGGTATTGTTGCGCAAATTGGGTCTGGTTCTGGCCCAGTTGTTGCTCTTCGAGCTGACATGGACGCCCTCCCTTTGCAAGTAATCGACAACTTTCCTTTTCCTTCCGGGAAATTTCCTTTTCCTTTTTGTTGTGATCTGTTACAATTTTCGATGTGTTTGATGTGTAGGAGCTTGTTGATTGGGAGCACAAGAGTAAGATTGATGGGAAAATGCACGGTTGTGGTCACGATGCTCACACCACAATGCTTCTTGGCGCTGCTAAGTTGCTTAGCCAAAGGAAAGAGAAACTTCAGGTCAGTAAGTTTCATACTTTCATGTTGTGCAACCAAAATGAATGTCCATCTTGGGATGAGTTTCAATCTTTGTGTTGAAATAATGAAAATATGCAATCTTCTTGTTGAAATGTTTTGTATTATCATGTTGTGCAACCAAAATGAATGTCTATCTGAGCACGAAGTTTCAATGTTTGTGTTGAAATCATAGAATTCAGCAGTGAAAATATGAAATATTTGATAGAGGAGAATTCTTGATTTTATTTGTGTGAAACTTTTTCTTGATATGGTGTTCAAGGGAACTGTTAGGCTTATTTTTCAACCTGCTGAGGAAGGAGGTGCTGGAGCAGCTGAGATGATAAAAGAAGGTGCTCTTGGTGAAGCTGAAGCAATATTTGGGATGCACGTCAATTATGTGATACCCACAGGAAGCATATCATCCATTGCAGGGCCACATTTAGCTGCTGTTTGCTTCTTTGAAGCAAAAATTGTCGGGTTAGGCGGGCATGCTGCAGCACCCCATATTACTGCTGACCCAATCGTTGCTGCCTCCTTTGCAATTTTGGCATTGCAGCAGCTCATCTCAAGAGAAACTGATCCCCTCCAAAGTCATGTGAGTCCCCTTTTTTTACAAAAGATAAAACACCATAGAGCTTTTATATCTTTGAATTTTTCATTGTTTGTCAATGGGGGTGAAGTGAAGATACAGAACTGTTGCTTGACATCTTTGAAAGAACCTATATTCTGGCTGTATGTAATCTCAGTTAATTAAAGCCTTCATCTATTTCAGTTGATCATCTTTTTCTATATATAAAAGTTCTCCTTAACCAATCCTTCTTGTCCCTTCAACTATTGCTTCATATTGTAGGCCAAAGAGCCATTGCAGAGTTTATTTGTACTGACAGTATTTGGAGGAAGTAACCCACCTATTTTCTTCACATTCAAAATATTTTAGTTGATTCATTATGCATACAAAAGTGATTAAAGACATAAAAACCTCCTCCGCAACGTTATGCTAATAGCTGGTTTTCTGCTGAAGGTTATATCTGTTACTTATGTTAGAGGTGGGACTGCATCAAATGTAATTCCATCGTATGTTGAATTCGGGGGCACTTTGAGGAGTCTTACAACTGAAGGCTTGTACCAACTGAGGAGGCGATTGAAAGAGGTATACGCTATTCGTTTACCTTTAATTTTCCCATTAGAATTAGCAGAAAGAATTGTGCTGCATCATTTTCATAGTCACCGGCCATATGACTTTTACAAGAAAATATCATCACTAAGTAGGAAGGCTGTCATTGTGAAGAAGCTTGTTTCAAAAGGACAAAAAAAAAAAAAAAAGTGAGGCGATGTCTAAAATTGGGTTTGCTTGCAGGTTATTGAAGGGCAGGCAGCTGTGCATAGATGTATTGCATACATTGACATGAAAGAGGAAGATTTGCCCCCATACCCTGCTGTTTTCAATGACGAAAGCTTGAATACGCATGTAAATAGGGTTGGAAAACTTGTGCTTGGTCCTGAGAATGTGAAAATTGGCGAAAAAGTGATGGCAGGTGAAGACTTTGCTTTCTATCAAGAATTGATTCCTGGAATTATGATCGGCATCGGAATAAGAAACGAGGAAGTGGGTTCAGTTCACTCGCCGCACTCCCCTTACTTCTTTCTTGATGAAGATGTCCTTCCCGTTGGAGCAGCATTACATACTGCCTTGGCAGAGATTTACTTGCATGAGCACCAACGTTCCGCTATACAGTAAAAAATTCAGAGCACAGTTCTGGAGAAATCTTGATGATTCCTACAGCTCTGTAAGCGGGGGGAAAAGTAAATGTAAATTTTGTTTGTTAAACAATTTAGATATCTGTTTGTTTAGTGATAAACTTGTTTGTAAAAGAAAGATCAAAGAAAATGAAATTTGAGGTTGAAAGCAAAGTAAACGAGTAATTCAAATGTGAATGTTTAATTTCCTTATACCATTGGATCATGAGAAACCAACTGTATACATCAGGTTATATGATTAGCCAAAAGTGATCAATTCAGTGAAAAATGTCAGTCTGATCTTGAGCAGGAAATGTAGGGTGGATCCCATTAAAAAGTACACGAATCATGGATAACCTGATCAACAAAATCTTGAAAGGATACAATGTATGCATCCCAAACAGCCCATGTTGTTAAAAAAAAAAAGGCAGTCCATGAAAGATGTTGATGTCTTAAGAAGCATTAACATGCTCCTGCTTGCTTGCCCCAATAATTCCAGCAGTTTCAAGAGAGGGCTAGCTAGTCAAGGCAACGCTCTCATTAGTTTTATGTTCACCCGCTAAACTACATCGATCACACCAGATTTCAACGCTTTGTTTTTTTTTTTTTTAAGTATGAGAGTAAGATGATCGGGTCAGCTAATCAAGCTAATGTGCACTCATTGCTACTATATATATAAACTCGCGAGAGGAATTAAAAATTCCTAATAATTAATGCCATAAATTAATTTACACTACTATTTCCATAGGGTGATAGGGCCATGTTGGAGAAGACGACATTCGATCGAGCTATACATGCTCTGCATCTGAACGTACTGTGATACAAGTAATTTTCTGTAAAGAAATGAGCCACTACGTACTTTATCCAACACCAGCAAGAGACAGGTAGCCTTATAATTCTCTCTTTTCAGTTTTCAGGAGTACTAGGAACAAAGAGAGAATAATTGGTGGTTGATAATTATGATTACTTTACTAACTAATTAAATCATAATCATGCATCTAGATTCTTCAAACCATAACCGCCCATGCATCATAGTGCAAATCATTCTCACCCACGTAACCTAATAAACCTTATATATTCACCTCTATCATCATTTGAAAATGGAGAAAGATAATCAAGCTGGTCAACCTAAATTCTATTTGGTCTGCCTAGCTTGCTTCTTTTTAAGAATTTAAGCATGATACGAGCTAACTGGAAAGATCTACATGTTGGTTGTTGAAATTTGGTGGTTGTGATGAACCGCCAAACTCTTTTTTACAAACTCTTTTTTTCAACTTAATTGGGGCTACCTTTCTCCGTTGTTAGTGTCCCATTCTGAGTCACTCCCACGTGTGTACCATGCACCTTGGTAAGTTGGCCCTTCTCTTTCTGACTTTCTGTATCGGTAAGAAAGCTCAGTCTTTTTGCTCAAAGTTTCTGCATCAAACTTCCTTGGAAAACTAAACCAACCAAAGCAGCAAGCTAGGATCATCCCCTTTCTGATCACCCTTCATCCTCCAAAGGATATATAGCTAGAATTGGGAGATTTGATTTGACAGAAGGAGCGCTCTATATGTCATGTTTAATTAGGAAAGTTAAGCCTGCCCATCTCTTTTGGTGCAGAGAAGTGGGAACTAATTAATTAAATTTCCTGAAGAAACAGCAAAAAGATCGAAGAAGAAAAAAAATTGACAAAGATAAAAAGAGAGACTATAATAAGCATATATTGTGATTCAGATCGATCAACTTTAGTAGCACGTACGCATATCTTAGAATGCAAATTTCGTGTATCCCCACGCAATTCATCCATCCCAACTGAATTTTGATATTCATTCATGCAAATTAAATTGGAAGTACAAATACTGCTTTGCTTTGCTTAATCAAGCAGCTTCCTTGTAGACAAAGCACGTACTAATTGTTTGTTTAAGAGGCTAATGACAGCACCTACGTCGAATATAATCACTTACTTTTGTTAGAGTCCAGGGACGGCAAAACAACCCCAATTCAATGGTTAATTTAGGACCCCCAAGAAATTGATCAAGTCAGTCATTAGGGGTCTAAATACAGAATTGATCATAAACTAGACTAAACTTGTTTGATCAACTCAAGTAATTAGCTCAATTAAGACAGGATGATTTACATGTTTTAGAATTTTAGATAGAGTAAGTTGCTTTGGGGCCAAGGTATCCAAGTTGGCCACAAAGGATCTTACACATGTCTGACACATAACCACCTCATGATATTATATTATCCTTTTCTTCATCAGTTTGTGGTTTTCTTTTGCTTTTTCTTTCCCTGCTTTCTTTTCAGAACTCAGAATTCACCTCATATTTCTTTCTCTCAAGCTATAAAATCTGTCAACTCTGCTCCACTGAAACCTCTCCTCCCTCTTTTCTACCTCTTTCATTCTTGGAGATTGAAAAAAGAGATCATAAAGAAGCATTATACAAATTGAGCTTCCTTTGTGTATTTTAGTGGCACTACATGTGCTCTAGAATATATAACACAATTAATACTCACTTTATTTATATGATAATAATCCCACGCACCGTCCATATATCCATTATACTCTGATACTCTCATTCCCTCACATATAAAATCACTCCCTCTTTATTTGTTAAGCCCTCTCCTTTTCTTCCCTCTCTCTTAAATTTTCTGTCCAATTTGAGAGAAATTAACTTACTTTGAAGCTCACTATTCAGTTACATAAAAAATGGGCGAAGAAGCTAAGCCGGTAAGTAATGCTCATTGTGTGTTTATTATTTGCTCGATCATTTGGTTCTGCATTTCTCTTAAATCATAATGCTTATAACTGATTAATGTTCATTTTTAATGTATAGGAAGAAGCTAAGGCAGAGGAGGTAAAGCCAGAAGAGGTTAAGCCAGAGGAGAAACCAGAAGAGAAGGCAGAGGAGGAGAAGAAGGAAGAGCCAAAACCACCGGCTCCTTTTGTGCTATTTGTGGACTTGCATTGTGTGGGGTGTGCAAAGAAAATTGAGAGGTCCATCATGAAAATTAGAGGTATTCATTTCTCTCCTTTTTCATTAATCTATGTTTAGAATTGGTATGCATTTCACTTGAGCACTTTAAGTTTAAATTTTCCTGTTTTTTGATTTGCAGGGGTGGAGGGGGTTGTGATAGACATGGCTAAGAATGAAGTGACCATAAAGGGAATAGTGGAGCCTCAAGCAGTGTGTAATAAAATCATGAAAAGAACCAAGAGAAAGGCTAAAGTCTTGTCCCCATTACCAGCTGCTGAGGGTGAACCTATTCCAGAAGTTGTTGCCTCACAGGTCCAAAATCAATACAAAACCTTAATTAATCAAAATTAAATTTTTTTTCAAAAAAAAAAATAATAATAACTAAAATTCAATCTGTTAATTCAGGTTAGTGGACTAATAACTGTGGAACTCCAAGTTAACATGCACTGTGAGGCCTGTGCTGAGCAACTTAAGAGGAAGATACTAAAAATGAGAGGTATATATATATATATACATGCACTTTTTAATTCGTAGTTTCATTTTTTATATATTAAGCGAATGAGCTTAAAAAGTTAAAAGGAATTAACGATTTAATAAATTGCAGGAGTGCAAAGTGCCGTGACGGATCATAACACCGGGAAGGTGACGGTGACGGGGACGATGGACGGCGAGAAGCTAGTAGACTATGTATACAGACGAACCAAGAAGCAAGCCCGAATCGTGCCACAACCCGAGCCCGAGCCCGAACCCGAACCCGAGAAGAAAGAGGAACCTGCAGCGGAAGAAGCAAAGCCGGAAGAGAAGAAGGAAGAGCCTGCAGAAGAGGCAAAGAAAGAAGAGGTTGGTGGAGAGAGTAACAAGGAGGGTGAGGAAAAGAAAGAAGAAGGGAACAAGGAAGAGCCTAACAACGTCGTTACTGGTATTCCGGAGGAAGAATTGAAGAGGATGATGCAGCACTATTATCAGCCGCTTTACGTGATCGAGAGAATCCCACCGCCTCAGCTCTTCAGCGATGAGAATCCCAATGCATGTTGCATTTCATAACTTCCATGCAAATTAAACGTTCATTTCATGATGGACAATTAAAGGTTGTTATGTTAATTAGTTAATTAATCATGCAATATGTAAAAAAATGCATGTAAGTTTTATCATTATATATATAGTAAGTGCCGGCCACCACTCGTGACGAGAATTTTCGGACAAGTTTGGTGGGGATGCATATATGGTACCCTAAACACGTCAATTGTACGTGGATTAATATTTCATCCAAATTGATGTGTTTAATAATATTAATATAAAGTAATGGGATTCTATATTCTGGTCTGAAATATATATATATTTCATTGGCAAAAACTTCCTATAAAAGCCTTAATTACCACTATAAAAAAAAAAATGAGATTTACTGATGAATGATTGGTCAGTAAAAGTCTCTCAAAATAAATCGAGACAAACTTTTGATGTATTCAATAATATATATATTATTTAAATTGATCGTCGATAAAAACCTCTCATAAAAAAAAAAAATAATTAACATAGCATCCAAATTGATGGGATTCTACATTGTGGATTAATATTTCATCCAAATTGATGTATTCAATACTATATTTATATATATAATGGGAAAACTTGGGTTCTTGGTAAACATTCAAAAACCCAAGATTTGTCCATCCTAAACTATATTAGTCAATATATAAACTTAAATAAAGTAAGGGCAAAACAGTAAATAGCATAATAAAAAAAATTAAAACTGTATTTATGAAGACGTCACACTAACTTGCTAACTTGCCTATTTATTACTATTATTATATATATATATTTTATTCTTTTTTATTTTTTATTACAAAACCGAAAAACAAGTAATGCAAAAAAAACTAAATAAGTGATAACGTTTCTCTCACGCACGAACGCCGCCTTCCACACGCGCAAGACGCGTGTATGAAGGCTAGTATATATTAAAGAGGGAACAACTCTCAAACTAAAATAATAAAGAACAATGTACCTTGCGATGGAGGAGACATCATGGCCAAACTCCAATTATTAGAGGACATACAATATATATATTTTTTTTTCACTCTAAGAGCTCATTAGGTCGTTCTTTAATTTAGCGCATTCACAAACAATAAATTGTACAAATTAAACGGCAAAATTAATTTTTTGCTAATATGGAATTTCAAACTATTTTAGTTTAACTCGGTTTATCTTTTATTTGAGCAAAAGACTTTGGTATAAGAATGCATTTAGCTTATTAATTGGTTAAGTTCGTCTGTAAAAAAATAAATTAATTAGCTCACAAGACTACAACGCAGCTAATCGTTTTCAAAACTTAATCAAAAGTTTCACAAAAAGCGTCGTCAAGAAAAAGTTGAAATAATCCAAAAGTGGATTAGATAAGAGTTTGTTCATGGCTTCATGCAAGCGTTAACTTTCACAGATAAAATTTGCCCCAAAAAAGAAGGCAAAAACTTTGATACAACTTTTTTACGCAGTAAAGAAAATCAGATGGAAATTAATTTATTAGCTTCTTAATTGGGTCTATTTTTTATGTGGTGATTGTGTGTTGTGCATGTCACATGCATTGTGATACAGACAAGTTAACTGTGGGTTGATTAGAAATCAGTGGCGTGGGTATCACATGGTGGGGTTCAGTTAATGTGTATCCGAGTCATCTAGCTTTGGATGATCGATGACAATGGGGACCTACTACGTTGAGATTCTAACGTGGAAGGAATGGCCGTCTATTTATTGTCTCCGTGTTTGTCTTATGCACAAAACAAGAAGACGGCCGTCGTGGCCAATCTCATTTTTGGGAAATAAAGTGGAACACAATGGGCTAATTAATTAAGCTTATATATTTAGAGGGAGAAGTGGAGAAGGAACCCAGCTAATAACCATATATATTGAGAAAACAAAACAAGATCAATTAGAGAGCTAGCTAGCTGCTGGAGATTAGCTAGAGGGATAAGGAAAGCCAAACTTGGTTGATAAGGAAAACAAACCCACATGGGAGAATCCATCTGAAACAGTATATATATTTATATCCAAGTTAAAGTAGGATCCCATGCATGAAAGGGAGAGAATATACATTGCAGTATTAATTGCACTTTAGGGTTTATATATATTTATCCAAATGCATGCATGCATGCATGCATGTGTGTATAAAGCCAGCGCGCAGCTGCAAGCTAGCTGACACATCCTTCCACTTGATCACCAAACCAGCTAGTCATAACTGCACATCCTCGATCCCCCCAACGATTAACCTTTAATTCGTAATCAAAAGTTTCTTTAATTAATGTTCAAATTAGTTAACGTACTGATCGAAGCCGACCTCTACATATGCAACAACCTACAACATCGATCGATCGATCATTAAGAAACATATACATATGCCCTGGCCTTTTGATCTGCCTCATCAGCATATAGCTAGCTTTAATTTCTTCCTTTTGCAAAGAATCTGATATTAATTGGAAACTCTAGTGATGATGAATTGACCCTGCACTCCTCTATATAAAAGCATTACAGATCGATGAGATGCCAAGGATAAAGCTCGATCTAAACCAACTCCAATCCTAGCTAGCTAGCTAGTAATTAAACAAGGCACTATATCTATCTATCGCTGCCGATCGATAAAACGGCGTCAGGAAAGAATAACAGAACTACTAGTCCTAGCTAGCTAGAATATTGGTTGCATTATTTACAGAATCTGGTGTTTGATGATTAATCATCATATATGGGTGATATGCAGATCGTTCTGGCTTCGAAAACTAGTACTGTAGAGGCGCAGTATGTGGAAATGATGGTTCCTCTCTATTCTCCTGGCTGCGAGAAGAAAGTCAAGAAGGCCCTATCCCATCTCAAAGGCAAGTAATTAGTAGCTAGCTAGGTTTTCATTTACATCTTTAGCTTCCGGCCGGCCAATATATATATATGCAACTAATTAATCTGGTCATTCTAGCTACTTAGGTATATAATATGTTTCTTTCAAGCTTCTTGGTCCAATCCTTAATCCTCAATAAACGTAGTTTGCCTAGCTACTTAATTGACCCGATCGATCAATCTTACAAGGAAACAAGTTTTGTGGGCCTTAAGCTTAAGTCTGGCTTGGTCCAGATGGGACGTCTAATATTAGCCGCATTCAATTAAAATGTAGAGAGAGAGAGAGTGGGGGGGGGCTGCCAGTTTTGTTTGTGCATGCTCTTTCGATCAATTGCGCAGTTGAAACTTTAAAGTTTGTTTGATTCTCAATCTGATCACCCAGAAAAGAATTAAATATGGTGGGTTCTCCAGACTCAGTATATGACAAAAAATGATTATGGAAGCGATTAGTTTTATTTTTTGTGGAGTTGTGAGTTTGTGACATTAAGAAATTAATAATTATGTGCATGCACAGGAATATACTCGGTGAACGTAGATTACAGCCAACAAAAGGTTACGGTTTGGGGAATATGCAACAAATACGATGTGCTAGCCACCGTAAGGACCAAGAGAAAACACGCTTGCTTTTGGAATCCCCAAGACAACGATATTGAAGAGGACGGAGAAGAAGAAGAAGCAGAGTTACCACCGACGACGATGACGACGACATCAGAGTCAGACGACTCGAGACTGCCGATTGCAAAAAGGAAATACTTATTAAGGCAGTCTTCTTTGAAGGCCCTCACTAGGGTTCGCTCTTTGAGCTTGAAAGCATGGAAGACAGTCTTCACCAGGTCCTATTCATTCTAAGCGAGTTAATCAATTAACATATATATGTAGTAATGTACGTACTCGATCATTGTCTCAATAAAAGAAGATGTGAAGCTATCTAGCTAGATCAAGAAGTAATATATGATAGCTCCTGCATGCTGCTGCCTTCCTCTGATCGATGTTAATCATGTTATATATAATCAATTTAATTGCCTTATAATTCTAGCTAAATAAGTGAGTGCAAGTCTAACTAACTAATCGGCCAAGATTGACAAGTTTGAATGAATTTGTTCGGTAAGATTTGACATTCAAGATTCATTCCTTGACTATTATGATCACAATCTTCAGGCTAGCTAGGGGTCAGCATGAACATGTGCTCATACTATTTATGACCCACGCTTATGTCGATAATATGAGTATTAATTGGCCAAAGACTGTATGAATAATGCATACTGCTAAATAATAATACAAATTAACGTACATCAGATAGATAGATACTCCTCATCAAACCACAACATCATAATTATAATGATATATAGGCACACACCACATGGCTTAATTTATAAGTAGATTATAAATCTGAGATATATGGTTTAATTTAGACGGAGACTTTTCTTAAAAGACTAGTCCAAAATCTGCATACATATGACTGTATGATATATGTTTTTTTTTTTTTGAACAATACTATATATGGGGTCTATCCCATCCTAAATCCTCCAAGGGGTTCTTGCCACGTCAGCCAACAAAACCAACGTTTTTCAAGCTAGCCATAAAACGTGATTAAGAAAAACAAAAGTGTAGCTTATGACCAGCCGAACAAGACGTAATTAGTAAACTTTTAATGATCACCATTTACGCGTTTAGCTGACCAAAACTAATTAATTAATCATTAAAACACGAACCTCTAGTCTGGTTGAGTTTCAATCTGTAATAGTTGACTAATTAACCCTATTATAGATCGATGGATATCGAAGACGACAGAAAAAGGAGTGTTTTGCGCACATATTACTGTTTGTTTAATCATGCACTTTGCCACAAGTAATACCTCAGCGCGCTATATATATATATATATATATATAAAGCTAGCTAGCAAGCTCACCTTCAAAGTTCAAAAATCAAACTCCACACGTTTACAACACCTAAAAGCTACGTATAGAAACTCATTGTGCTTCTCTCTCTATCTATCGATCTGCTTATTATTATTTACTTGTACGTGTACTGGTGTACGTGAAAGCTAGCTAGCTAGAATCAATAATCTGCGCGCAGATCGATTATGATAACGGTAGCCATTGCTGCAGAGCTTTTAGAGGTATACACAGCAGCCCTTGCAAGGATGACGGAGCGCCTCTTACCTGCACAAACCCGCAGGGTACCCTTCTACGGTCTCACCAATCTTCGTTTATTGCCTTCTCCTTCTCCGGTGGATCACCATGACAACGACGACTCTACTTCTTCTTCTTCTTTCTATTTGTATTTCTAAATTAACTTTCACTTTTCAGTCGTCCGTGCTGAGTTCCAAGAATCGCAGAGGCCGGCCGGCCGGGTTTTTTTTTGGTCTAGTTTTCATTCATATCTTCTGTATTAATTATTTTGTTGGCGAATGCATGCCAAATTCTTTTGTTTAATTTATTTTATTTTTTTTTAAGTTTGTCTCGTTAAATTTGTAAGAAATATGTTCTAATAATACAATGCAGAGAATTTTACAAAAAGGGTTTAGGAGATCGATATGCAATCCAAAGATTAAAGAAATGCAATAACTATGATCGATAAATCTCAGTTCAGATCGATTGTGCAGATAGATATCCAATGAATCTGAATCGGTTGTTGGCTGTTGGCTTTGAATCATATAATTGTCTTATCACAACATGACAAATAAAGTTGGGTCGACCCCATGTTCTTTCTCATCATCATTATCATTATCATCATAATTACGTCCAATAGTGAAATGGTAAACTCTAACTTTAATTACCAGTGGTGTATATACTGAAAGATACAATTGAAGTGGAAATTGAGCACATTATAGATGTTACTAGCATCGATCTAAAGACAAACAAATAAATCTTTTGGGTTTATTAAAAATTGAAAGTGTTATTTGGTATAAAATTTAATCTTGTCACGCAACGTAATAATATGGTATTAGATTATTGATGAAAAATTTATCTTTTGGTGGTGTCATGCTGGTGGGAGAACGTGGGACGAGAGTGCGAGACATGCTTCGGTGTATGGTAGAGTTTATAAAGATAATTTCGTATTTATGTGATGTACGTGTTATTGATGAAAAGAATAATAATATGGAAGTTTTCTTGAATCCTTGTTACCTATCTTTTCAAGTTTTTTTTTTTCATATTTATATTTTTCAGTTTTTTACCATAATAATCTTTTAAAATTATTTTATTATAATTTTTATTTTATATTATGAAGGATATTATAGGTGCTTCATAATTTTGTGAAATTTTTGACACCAAACTCTACGCTTCTATTTATAGTAGTAGTACGCTTCCATCTATAGTAGCAGAGATGTACAAATCTTATATGGGAAATGAATGAAAATGTAAAAAGTGTAATAGGGAAGAAAAAACAAAATGCCAAAAAGTATGGGGAGGCAAATCATTTACGCCTAACTAGGGGTTCTCTTTTTGTAAATAAGCATAATCCGAAGACCAAAACTCAAAAGAGGAGGAGAGTGACTTGTACCAAAATTCTGTTGCTTCTCTTGGACGGTGTAGACCCAGACGACACTGCCACCGCGGACTCTCTCTCCGTCTCGCCTCACTGTTTTGGTATGAATTTATCTGCAATTCATGTAAATATCTCAGATTTCATACGAAATCCAACAGGATTCGTATAGTGTGAATAGAAATGAAGCAGATTGCTTTTGAATTTTCTGTTTCTGTTATATTTAATTGCTTCAATTTTGGTTTGGTTCCCTGATTGTTGCAGCCTGTACCAGTAGAAATGAATTCATATTTTATGCTACTCTTTTATAACTTTTACAGCAGCTGTTCTGCATATGAAATTTTTAATCTTTTCTGTAAAATTGTGAAAAAATAAAAATCAATATATTTGTTCACTGATATAATTTCTATGTCATTCTATGATTCTTTATGATGTTGGATGAATTCGCTGTTGATCGTTTGTTATCCTGATAGGCATGTATTTGAAATTTTAGCTCTGATTGCCATTTGGAAAGCTCACTTGATGTAAATTGTGGTGGGTCTTGATCAATTTACTTAATTTCTGTGTTAGAACCAAAGTTTAAGAATGGCGGGATTTGGGACTTATGGTTATGGAGGACCCTATCTGTCATCATCGTCTTCTTCAAGTTTATCAGCTTTGGCACCGCCTTTTACCGTTGAGCGCCCTGTTCCTAAACCTATTTCAAGCCCACTTGTGGAGGTGACCGAGCCACCTTATGCTGCCCCCTTGAATTCTTCTTTGCACAACTGGCTCCCTTCTCAATCTCCCGGCACAGGCTCCAATTTCTTTGCCAATCCCGCCCCAGCATTCGATCCAGGGTCTTCATCCAATGCATATAGATATGCAGGCTTGCCGACTATTGACTCATCCAGTACAAATTTGCCTCTGATGAACACTGTTACCACAGCTTCGTCAAATGCATTTACTTATGATCAAGGCTTGGATGTTGCGGCGACTAGCTTTGTGGAAGCGAAACCGTATTATCCCTCTTATTTATCGCCCACAATTCATGGTAATAGTTCCTTGGTGGCTCCTGATCAACCTAGTTATGATTGGCTATCTACTTCTCAATTTGCTCCCTTGGATGGGTCCTCTCACAAAGAGTACACTCAAAGGCCATCTTCTTCAACGTATACAGCTCAGTGGGGTGGCTCATGGAGTGGACTGGCAGAGTGGGAGCAGGGTAAACAGGGACAATTTGATGAAAGTTTCTGCCCAAAGGAGACTGATGTATCTATTTCGCTATATAAGAATTACATGAAACAAGGTATGTATTCCCTAAAGTTATATAAGACTGGTGTATCTAATTGGCTTATTTATCTCTCTGGTGTTTGTCTTTTCTATTTCTTTCTCCATGCTGATGATTTGCTACACTTACCTTTTATTGTTTCCTGTTTGCTTTGCATACTGCATTTTCAATAGTATATATATAAAATAATAGGATGACTATGTGGTTATCTTTTCAATATGCAGAACCTCATTCCTCCAATAGCTTGAAATCATATGGTGTAAATGAAGTAGCATCCCGCAATATCCCAGGTTGGGATGGATCTGTAAATGCAGAGCAGTTAGGTGATAAATCTGTTGTGGGGAAAAATTCCAAATTCAGCCCCATCGACTTATCAAAACCGATCATGGGATCCCTTTCAGTGGTTCCAGAAGCCCCTTCTAAGGCACCATCCTCACCTATTGTCACAAGGCCCACATATAGTTTCTCATGGGAGAAAAGACAGCATGATGCTAGTCGGAATGATATTACATCCATTTCGAAGTCTTCCCCTGCCTTTTTCATCAGACCACCAGCTATTGGCACTAAATCTTCAGAACCAGATAGAGGCCTATTCAAAAGATTGAATTCCGGAAGAGATGCACCCAATGCAGATTATGGTGGTTATTATCCCTCTAGTGTACAGGAGTCTCATCTACCACAAAGTTCTGTAGACAAAGTTAATTTTGATTCAAGCCAACTCGCCATTCACCTAGGAAGGAATGACCCCTTCTCTGTGAAATCATCATCGACAAAAGATAAAGAGCTGTCAAATAATGGAAGTATCAACAACGATGCCTTGGACCACTTGTTTAAAGTAAAACCTGGACTTCCAAATTCTCATGTTAATCCTGATGGTTTTGATGCGGCACTTAACATCAATGATTCCATCAATTCTTTTCTGAAGTCGTCTGAGAATCTGGATCCCAACAATCCAGCTGTGGATTCACCATGCTGGAAAGGAGTTCCTGGTAGTCGTTATTCTCCATTTGCAGCATCTGAACAGGGAGGTCCAGAACAGATGAATAAACTAGAGGGCTGCAATGGCTTGAATCTTAAGATGCCAATGATCTTCTCACTAAACAAGGGTGAAAATATCTCCACCCAAAAGCCCATTAATAACACAGTTGAATTCCATGAATTTGGATGGCTGGGGAATGGTTTGCTTGGAAGTGGCAAACCACTTCCTTTGAAGAGATCTTCAGTGGCAAATTCAGCTTTTGGAGAACATAAAGTCAATGATACCATGAAGACGACCTATTACCCTGGATCAAGCCATGATGGAGGGCTTCAAGGTTATATTAATATCCCTAAATCAGGGAGTGGAGACAAGTCCTCAAGTCTCTTTGAGCATTCTCACACTGTGCAACAAGATCACAGAGAAGGTGGATTGACAACTGAAGCAAAGAACACAACATGGAGTGTTGGTGCAGATGTTAAATTGAATATCAATGACACCTTGGAATGTGGTTCATCTCACATACCCTCTCCTGCTGTCGAAAATATTTTTTGTTCTTCTTCTGTAGAGGATGCTGCTACAAAGCTTACCAAATTAAGTGGGGAAGAATCAATTCTGAAAATGGATGTCCAGATGCTGGTTAAGACAATGAACGGCTTGTCAGAAACGCTGCTCTTTAATTGTTCAAACAGTTTGCATCAGTTGAAGAAAAAAGATCTTGACACCCTAAAAGCTGTGATCAATAACTTGAATAGCTGCATATCGAAGAATGATGAAAATTTGTTGTCAATGCAAGAATCACCCTCTTTCCAGCAAAGTACTCTTCAGTATTTTGAAGAGTTATGTGAGCCAAATAAGGTATTTTCGCTTATATTTTGACTTTATATCAATACTTCATTCTCCGGTGAGTAATGGGTGTTTTGTGATGCAGTTGCTTACTACTCACTACCTGATACTCCTCCATGATAATTTTTTTCTTGGCTGAATAAATTCTTCAGGTTGTGAGTGCAGACAGGCCGCAGTTGCCCAAAATATTTGCTCCTAGCATTCAGGATCCGCTTGATCTTCAGGGTGTCCAGAAAGCAAACAACTATGATAACTTCGTTAAGAATGATGACGAAGTTATAGGTTCTGTTTCTGCAAAAAGTGACATCGACTTGCTGAAAGAAGATAAGATGACTCAGGTACCCTCTCTCCCTTGGTCTTCTATTCTCTACTATCATAAAAGATACGGTGCTAAATTGACATTGAGGGATGAGGAAATACAAAAGATTACTTAAATTATTTTCTCATGGGCCATGATTTTATAGGCTCTAAAGAAGATTCTCAGTGAGAACTTCCATACTGAGGAGACACACCCTCAGACTCTCTTGTACAAGAATCTATGGCTTGAAGCTGAAGCTGTATTGTGTTCCACTAATTACAAAGCTCGTTTTAATCGCATGAAGATTGAAATGGACAAGTGCAAGGCTGACCAATCCAAAGGTAAATATTATTACGCTTACCCATTCGTTGTTTTTAAACCTATAAACGATAGAACGATGAACTTCTATCTTATTTCATCTTCTTCCTTATTTTTTATTTTATTATTTTTTTGAATCTTTTCAGATGTGTTTGAAAATACTGCTGATATGATGACAGAATCGAGGTCTGAGGTTTGCCCTGATTCAAACCCAGTTGAGAAATTGACACCTGAAGTTCAGGGTTGTCCAAAGTTAAATCTCCAGGAGTTACCTTCTTTAAGCCAAGAAGATGATGTTATGGCTAGATTTCATATCTTAAGGAACCGCATTGAGAACTCAAATTCCATGAATGCTACCAATGAAGATATATCCAGCTCAAAGGTTTCTCCTGTTCCTGACAAGGTTGACAAGGTCGCACCTGAAGCAGATGGTAACCCCTCACCTGGTGTCTCCATCCAGGACTCTTCCACATCAAGCATAGGTCTGACAAATGATTATGAGGCTTCTGTTATGGCCAGATTTCATATCTTAAGAGACCGGGTCGAGAACTCAAAATTCATTAGTGTTGCCAATGTGGAAAATACATCGAGCTCCAAGGTCGCTCATGAACTCAAGGTTGATGAAGTTGCACCTGAAAAAAGTGATGATGGCTCAATTCCCGAGTTTAATATTCAGGATTCCCCTGTTTCAAGCACAACCAGCCATGCAAATCAGAGTGAGGATACCGTTCTGGCCAGATTTAATATCCTTAAATCCCGGGTTGACAACCGTAGTGACATGCATGTAGAAGGGCATCTTCTGGATCTTCTGGAAAATGTTGATGTAGGATATGCTGGTAAGAGAAACCTTAGGCCTATTATTTGCAAGAGATCAGAGGATGGAAGTTCAGATGTAAAAGAGCAACCTGCTTTGCAGAGTCACATAGCTGATAATAACGAAGGCAAGTTTGTGACTGCGAAGGAGTTCCGTCTGTTTGTTGAGGATGATCCGGGGACCCAATATCACAGGATCAACAGGTGGCCTGATCAGAGCTCTTCATCAGATTGGGAACATGTCATGAAGGAGGAGGTTTGGGGACACAACTGTTGAACCTGATGCCGGATGTACTGTACGTGTCTAAGTACATTGTTTTGCTGGTTACTTCGAAGAATACATAACGACTCTCTAAACTTTTAAGTCCAAATTTGTAAAAAAGGATAAATCACCTTCGGCTATGAAGGGTGTAAATGACTCTGGTATGATATGTACAAAGTTGAACTTATTTAGATGTTCTGAACATATGTATTCTATAATCGTGGTTCTGAACATATGTGTTCGTCATAAATTTATAATCATTATCAGCACGCTTGCTTTTCATACTGTTTGTTACAGCTTCAATGAAGCACAGAACATTTTTCGCATTTGGTTTTTTCGCCAACGTATGCTTTTCTACGGACTCGAAGCATTCGAAAACGAAACACGAAGCTATTACCTCCCAAGAGACCTCTCCATGGATCGTATCTACCTGGGTCTCCGAGACATATTACAAACGTCATTTTCTTAACCAAATCCTTGAGAACTTGTCCAAAGCAGAAGCGTCACCGTTTATTTCCGGACCCAGCAGTTGGGACAAGATATTCACTTATCCCTGATATGTAGGCAAGAACAGGGGAAGTGAAAGTGACAGATGATATGCAGAGAGGCAAATCAAATATAAAAACTACATCCTTAACTACTACCACTCGGAGTTTCTTGCTCTCAAGTCAACCTTGCTCCATAGTTTTAATCCAGCTGCGCCTGAAATCTTTCTCATGGTTTTTAATATGATTCAGTGACAGGGTAATAGTGTCATCTATGTTAACCCCATTCTACTTGTCCTCTTCTTCTACTTGCTCAAATTAAAATGAAGCTTTGACAATTTTGGAACAATGACATTGCAGCTTAGCTGCTTGCCACTGCGCGCAGCTGGTTGCTTAATTTCCTGGTTAGCTAGCTCCTTATTAATAAACTAATTTGCAATTAACAACTTCACGTGCTCTTTCTCTGCTATAAATGTGAACCATGATGTTATTAGCATTCAATTAAGTAGTGTGATAATCACTAGTAAAGAAAAATAAAATGAGTCCACAGAATCTAAACTCTGTATCTATAGTTTTGTTTTCCATTTTGTTATGTCAGTTAGGTGTTGATTCACAGCTCCAAGTTGGGTTTTATAGAAGTTCTTGTATCGCAGTGGAGTTTGTTGTGAAGGAGGAAGTTCGAAAAGGGTTCATTGGAAATCCAGGAGTGGCAGCTGGTCTTGTGAGATTGCACTTTCATGACTGCTTTGTTAGAGTAAGATCAATTACAAGGCAACATTTTTAGGAGAAGAAATAATGTTAACTATAGTATACACAAGCTAGTTTCAGGTTTCAGCTACTTATAACTTATTCGGTAACTTCCGTGTTTCATTTTCGTTTAGGGTTGTGATGCATCAGTGCTGATTGATTCCACTGCCTCAAACAGAGCAGAAAAAGATGCACCAGCAAACAACCCGAGTCTACGAGGGTTCGAAGTCATTGACAATGCCAAGGCCAGACTTGAATATATCTGCAAAGGTGTTGTATCATGCGCTGATATAGTTGCTTTTGCAGCAAGGGATAGCGTTGAAATTGTAAGACACTTCTCCTTTTTCAAGTTAATTTCGTTAGGCCTTAATTCTGATATGATATGATTTTGCGCCGCGATGCAGACCAGAGGGCTTGGCTATGACGTTCCTGCTGGAAGAAAAGATGGCAGAGTTTCGGTAGCTTCAGACACATTCACAAACTTGCCTCCCCCAACATCCAATGTCAACCAACTCACTCAACTTTTTGCAAACAAGGGTTTCACACAAGAAGAGATGGTCACTCTTTCCGGTAGTTGACAACTTTGAGTTCATTCTTCCTTGTGAAACAATCATGTTCTTTGATGATTAATAGATCAGATAATGTGATGCATATTTTACAGGAGGACACACAATTGGGCGCTCTCACTGCGGTGCTTTCAGTAATAGATTGTACAATTTCAATGCAACATCAAAGCAGGACCCAAGTTTAGATCCCAGCTACGCGGCGCAGTTGAAGCAGCAATGTCCACAGGGCAACACAAATCCAAACTTGGTGGTTGCCATGAACCCTTCCAGCCCCGTCACAACCGATGTAGGCTACTACGCTGACATTCTTGCAAACCGGGGCTTGTTCACATCAGACCAAACTCTCCTCACCAACTCAGCAACTGCAAACCAAGTGAAACAAAATGCCGGGGAACCCTTCCTTTGGAATAGTAAATTTGCTGCTGCAATGGTGAAGATGGGCCGACTCGGTGTCCTGACGGGCAATGCTGGTGAGATTCGAGAAAATTGCAGGGTATTTAACTAGCACCAGGCGAGGAGGATGGTTATTCTACTAGCTTGAAGACGAACTCCTATTAGTTTAATAATTACGTGATGAGCAATTACGCATGTTGCTTTCAGGCATTATCATTTTCATCTAGAAATGAATTGAGTGCTTGTTAGCCGCAGAAATATTAAAATTTGCCAAATTATAACCATTGCACACAAATATACTAATGAGGTTATGAGGCAGACAACAATTGATGAAGAATAATGATAACCTTAATAAATCATGAGTAAAGATCTCAGTAAAACAGAAGGCCGTGCTGTTAAAGTCTCGAGTCTTAAAAAGAAAAGAAAGCACAATCCAGCATAACTAGATAATTACTGACGACGCCAATTCAAAATCTCATGATCAAGTAAATACTGAAGATTATAAATCCCCAACCACATTAAGTGGTGAGCTCCATGATAGCACTGACAATGTCCCCACTGTGAGTCTTGAGAGCCTTCACAGCCTTGCTCCTTGATACCCCAGCCTGTGTCATGACCAAATCAATGTCCCGAGGTTCAACACCGGTTTCATCAATCTCTTCTTCCTCTTCATCAGCCTGAGCTCCAGCCCCAGCTCCAGAAATCTCTGGTTTTGCCATCACAGAACTCATGTCTGGCATCCTGAACTGCTGGGCAGCCTGTGTCTGCAGCTGAGAGCTCATATCCTCTATCTTGGCCTCACCAAATATGACATAGGTCTCAGAGTTTGGACTCTTGAACACATCAGGTTTTGAGATGAAAAACAGAATCTGAAACAAGAAAATGTGATGAACGCATTGCACAAACATATCAATTTACATGTACAAGGAATCAAACATGTACAGCCATTAAACAGCAGCTTACGTTTTTGGTTCTCTTGATGGTGACCCTGCTAACACCTGTGACTTGCTTCATACCCAGCTTCAACATAGCCTTACGACTCTTCTTCTCGCTCCTGCTTTGCTTTGAAGACTCATTTCCACCTGCAACTCACTCTTTAGTTAACATGACAACATAGATAAAATATGCAGTGTAAATTTGCAATTGAACAGCAAAATCCTCCGGATTAAAGAAAAGCTCAAAGGAAACGAATGAGGCAGAAGTAAGGCCAAAAAGTCGAAAGCTTCTAGCTCAGAACAAGAGAACCATGCTCAAGTCAAAAAAACTTTCAAAATCAAAATTTAGCTTAGCTAAATGGTTCTGGCCATAGCCGATTTGAATAACAAAAGGGAATACTTGCATTATTTCAATTACTTCTATTCATTCATTATTTCATTTATTTTCCTTCTATGTTTCCGAAACAACCAGCAATCCCTAAATACAAACATTCACATGGAAAATCCAAGATGCCAGTAAAACCAGTACAAGGTAAAGTTATCAACTCAAAGCTCATTACAGTAAATCAGTCATGTAGTGCAATTAACCAACACATTTTCCCAAATATTATTTGCCCTAAAATTGAACAATTACCAACACAGCAATGAAAAGGCTAATTCAGATAAAACATATAATGGAAGAAGATAAAAGGAACCACCTTGAGCGCCGTCTTCCTTATCATCGTCATCGTCCTCGTCCTCGTCATCATCGTCATCGTCCTCGTCCTTGTCGTCCTTCACATCCTCAACCACGACCTCATCCTCTTCCTTGTTCTGCAACATTTAAAGCATTATTACACAAGCACAAAAACCCATAAATCGAACCCAGAATTCCATGAAAGGGGAGAAGCGACGGACCTGATGAGAGTTCTTGAGGGATTGTTCGGTGGACGGGACCTCCTGGACGAGCTCCTCCTCAACGAGCGCCGGCGACATCTTGGGCTTGGTCTGAAGATAAAAGCGAGCGGAGAGTAGAGAGCAGAGGATTGAGTTTCGCAGCAGACTCGATAGGGATGATGGCCTTTCTTTTATGACATATTGTTTCGCAAGGGTTTCGCTTTGATGTATTGGGCCGACTTTTGGGCTCCTCACAATCATTAGTTCGTTACCAAAGCCCAATCATTATATCACGTAAAGAATACATAAATTTACCAAATCTCCATACATTCCAATATTCCATGGTTGTAAATCAATGGATAGTTTTTTTTTTGGTCAAAGATCAATGGATAGTTAATTGGCACAAAGCGGTTAACCAGTTACATTTGTAATTTTTCTATTTGTTCCGGTCAAGGTTGTTCGCACATAAAATTAAGTTGGTATAGAGATAATTTCTACATGTATATATATTTTTTTTAGAATTTCTAAATATATATGATATACGGAGATGGATCATAAAAGTATAAAAATATCATAAAAAGTATAGTATATATGATATATCGGTACGTAGATGAAGTAGATCAAATTGAAGATCGAAATAAACAACTTGTTGAAAACAAATTGACAAGGTCATCGATGATATATTATCCATTATTACAAGGCATTAAGTAGCCTAAAATGCAAGTTGGCTTTGAAACCACAGCTAGTCATCATCATCATGCTCGAGTCTGCAAGAAATACAAGACAAGAATTAATGAAACGATTATCACATCCAAGGACCTGCATAACGCCTGATGAAGGCGATTCAAGAAACCAGGATATGGTTTTCTGACATCTTTGTCAAGCTTTGTTATCGAGTTTCGTCTAGGATGTCGATATGCATTTCTTAAGAATTCGAGGAGATGCATTACGTCTTGACCATCGTAATACGTTTTCATCCTCGTATTCATAAACACTTTTCAAATTATCACCCATGTCAACATGCAGTGTCCCAACTCAAATAAGGCGCAAATGTTTCAGTTATCAAAATTATTGAGAATTCATTCAGATTGGGAAACTCTTTGGCGTGCACTATCTTGAAAAAAGACCGCATTCTTTCTTCAGCAGTTTTCATCAAAAATGAATGTACGTTTCATAAGTCTATCAACTAATATATTGTACCTGCATGCATGATCGAGAAGAAATATATACGTACATATCTGTTGTAACTATATATATATATATATATATGTTTATATATGTCAATTTATTTACTGTTGCATCATCTACTGGCGCTGGTAGCTAGGTCTTTCAAACTGTGCATGCCGATATTGATAATTTTTACTTTGTTCGATAAAACAACGTAGCTGCTGGTTAGGTGCAACCCTTATGAAAAAGACCGTGATTATGCACGTATATTATATTATGCCTTCTAAAAGCGACCTACATCAATAAGAAAATTAATAAACACACACGTATAAATTCATAATTCAGTTGGTAATTAAAGAAGATCGTACCGAATCTATATATATACCGTTGTCTCTATCTAATTCTCATATATTAATTGTCTCTTCTTCTGCACCGTCTGTATCGAAAAAGAAAAATTAACCCTAATTTCTGTCTGCCCCACTCTATCCTGTGTGACGCAGCGGCGGCGGCACTTCCCTTTAATATAATACTTAACCATCTGATTTCTCAAATCATCGTCTTCTCATCTGCATAGTCAGCCCGCCGGATCGATCAAAGTGCGCGACTCTCAGGTCAGTTTTACCTTATTTTCCGGTGGATTAATTTTGTCTGGCTCTATTTTATTTCAGTGATTGCCTCTGCATCTTTTTTTTATAATAAGATTCAAAATTATATATGGTTCTGAAGAAAACCTTAACATTCAGAATACATAAAGGTGCGAAAAAAAATGGCGAAAAACAGCTTAATGTTCCAATAGAAACTCAATCTAATTTAGTTCTTCTGCACGTTTTGCTCTGTTTTGCCTTTTAACGATCTGTCCCCATTGTTGCTACTCTTTTTTTCTCCATTAAAATATGTGCCAGACCCCAAACCAACAAGCTACTTTAATATCGCAGCACACGATCTCCGTAACCACTTAATAGGTGTGTAATCACATGTTACTCAAAAAAATAAAACAAATCACTTTCACGGTGATGATCGATTTTGTACTATTTAGTGAATTCTATAAGTAATAAGGAACATCAATCAGCAAGGCAAACGCTAGCCAGCTGTTCTTGCTGTTTGTTTGATCTGCCTGGACACAATGTTTTTAATATTACACACAATGTTTACAACAAAACAAAATTTAATGTTACACTCAATTTTCTTAACTTATCTAACATCCCTCTCGATTTTTTTTACTCTTGACAATATTGTAGATGCCAATGTTAGAGTAGATTGTATTGCTTGACATGCCAAAGTTCTCTGTAGGTTTCTTGATTTAAACGGTAAATATATATGACTTGTAGGCCCAGCTAGCTAGCTTGGCCATGGAAGGTAAATACATGTTTGTTATGGTGAGATTCAATCGTGGCCCATACCATGGTGCACTATATAAAGTGAAGCTTGAGCATGGAGAATCTGGTGAAGCCAGCGGTGCTGGAGTTGAATCCCCTCTGCCGGTACTTGACCCCATTATCAAGTTTTTTTATAAGAGTTTTGAGCTCCCGAAGAATTGTTTGTTTGAGGGTGCGAGGTTTGGCAGCTGCTCCAAGTTATATCTACTGGCAAACGGTCACGGTTCGCCTTGCAAGCCCATAACAATCCACAATTCCTTTGTTTTTGACACAAACTCAGGCTCTGGCCTCCAGCAGTTCTCTCCGCCCGATGCAGCAAAGCCGTTTGGAACTGTTATATCTGCATATGGGATGCTTTATTATTTTGCACATCCATCAAGCGCCACACATATCCCAGACCCGTCTTTTGAGCGATATAATCCCACCACTAATTTATGGGAGTCATTGCCTTGTTGTCCATATAAGACTCTCCCTAAGCCATGCATGGAGGTAACTGGTTATGCCGTTTGTTATGGCTACATATTGATTTCAATGTATAATCGCAGGGAATGTGCAGTGCTGGCTTTTCAGATTGGTACACAGAAATGGCATCAAGTCAATGTCCCCAAGTCCAGAGAGGCTCCTACTTACTATCCTTTCCTGGGGAGGGCTGTGGTTGTAGACGATATTATGTATGCCCCGTCTTTTTTTCCGGAGGAAGTTATATCATTCTGTTTTTGGCGGGATTCAGATGATAATTGTTTTCTAGGCACCCCATTACCTTTGATGGTAATGGATACCCTGCATCCGCCATGCCCATTAAAGGGGAGGATAACTCAAAATTTGGTTCATCTGGGGAGGCTGGACTTTTGCCTTGTACAGACGGGCCGGAACGAATATTCCATTGAGCATCAATATCTTCGTGTGACTACATTTCGAATCCTCCGTGAAAGAGGAGGAATGGATGTCAGAACCCTACGTTCATCTGTTTTTCAAGTCGGCATCAAGGGCAGTGGCTCTTTCGATGTTAGCTTCAGCTTTATACAGTAAGTTACCTCACAAGCGCTTCTTTTCCTTGCATTCCGATCCTCTCTAATATTATTTGTATCATTGCTGATTGTTCATTTATTTTACAATCCAGAGATTGTGAGGATATTGAACCACAAGAAGAATATTGTCCTACTGCACCGGCTAAAAGTGAAAGTGAAAGTGCATGGACTTCGGAGGACAAAGAAAATAAAGAAGATTGCAAGTGGGCTGTTGCAATTGGCAGACAAGAGGACTTCTTTTCCATTCCAACCAAAATGCCAATTCCAAGCTAGATTTGAAGGCATTCTGCTGCATTACATCAAATTTGGCAGCAACTTCATTGATTTCGTTTTATATTTATTTGGACGATAGTCACTTTATCCAACTTTGTAGCTTTAGTAAATCTTGGTCCAAAACACACTTTTTTTTTAATCTCCTATGCAGAAAATTTAGGGTTTGACAGTATTTTAACCGTTTCTATTTTTTAAACTTGCATGCCATATATTCAACCGCATATTTTCAACTTTGCTGTATTGCAATGAAATTATGAGGAGTACCGTCACATTAGGTCAGGAGTTCTCAGTCATTGAGGATGTCTATGCAATCCCAAATTGTATAAGGAACTTAATTTATTTTCTGAAGCAGAAATTAATATTAGAATTGAGACCGAGGGTTTTTCATACTTAAATTTCACAGCGGATCCAAAACGTAAATGCGAAGAGAACAATTCAATCGAAGAATGCTTTTTTAGCACCATCCATAAAATGATGGTCCAAAGTAGGCTACCACTCCGGGCCGGAAGTAATTGAGGTATGGCTCCTCCTCAAGAGATGTTTTTCACAAGTTGGGGTTAGGTTGACTTCTAATATGTTAAACAATTCGGAAAATTAATATCATCATAGGCTGCTCATTAGAAGTTAAGTTAGGTTGTAAACACCATACACCTAACATACCAAGTTTGAGATTTTAATAGATTAAGTTCGAGATATCATTGGCTTAACTTGGGTAATGACATTCAATTGTTAAGATAGATAGATTGACTTTTCATAAGTCAATAAGTGAAACATTGTCTTGTGGTGAACAACAGTCTCTGATTACATTATTCTCCATTGATTTTCTTCCATCCTATTATTCATCATCTTTGCTGAAATTTTATATTCTTGTTTGCTTGTGTGTATATCGAGTCGTTGTAGTTAAAGTAATTAAAATCAGTCATCTGCGGGAGACCATTGCTTATCCATACTATGTGACATTATTCTATATTTGCGAGGAATAAATTGTGTACTATTTTAGCCCTATCATCCGGCACCTCAAGCATGCAGTGCATTGCTTCATTGGGGTTCCCTCCTTTGTTGCCGTGGGTGAGGTCATGAGAGTGATGAGACCCTCTATTCTCTACCGCTTGGCTTTTCCTTGATTGGTGGTCGACTGGTCGGTACGGTTTTGTTGGTGGATTTTGTGTTTCTCGTCGGATATGTATTATGAGTTTATGACCAATAGTCAAACGTAAGATTAGTGTAGCGACTCTTTTTTCATGTAGATCATGATGCATAATTTTGCTCGTTATGAATACCATTGACATTATGTATTCAAAAACAAAATATGAAAAATTAGACATATGATTTTTAGGCCTTTTTTTAAAATAAAAAATAAGGACGAAAACCCTAAAATTTTCCCGGAAGTTAGAATTGACCTACTTTCCAAAAATGAGAGAGCAACTTTTTTAGAATACTTTTACATGGCGTGAACTGACAATATATTTCGTTAAAATTGAAAGGAGAACGTACATTTTATAAAGGGGTAGGGAAGACATGTCGCCGCGGCAACGCTAGCTTCCTTTGATTTGGATATTCCTAGACTCCTGATCGATCGCGGCGCTTGACTCAGGTATGTTTAGCTTATTTCTCGCTGGTGAATTAATTTTCTCTGGGTTGATTTTGGTCATTTCCACTCCGGCCATCGTTTGCTTTGTTTTAAATTTGCCTTCAATTTTTCCCTAGGGTTTCGTACGTTACTTGTCCATGAGCTAGCTATGTATATTTATGAGCAAGCCAGACGCTACCTATTGATTTGTAATATGATAGTAAAATTTAATACCTAATATATCGAAAGTCTCAATTCTCTCAATTACATTGTAGATGATAGTAAAGTAGATTGTGTTGCTTGACATTGCTTCATTCTCTCTCAGCTCGGCCATGGAGATGAGAGAAAACCAGCCGGAAGCTAAATCTGTGTTTGTTGTGGTGGTGTTCAATGATGGTCCATACGATGGTGCACTGTATGAAGTAAAACTTGAGCACGGAGAATCTGGCGGAGGTGCGGGAGTTGAATCCCCTCTGCCAGTACTTGATCCGGTATTCAAGTTATTTGGTAAGAGTTTTGAACTCCCCAAAAATTGTCTATTTGAGGGCGCAAGGCTTGGCAGGTCCAAGTTATATCTAATGGCAAATGGACATGGTTGGCCTTACAAGCGCATCACGACCACCAATTCCTTTGTTTTCGACACAGACTCAGCCTCAGACCTCCAGCACTTCTCTTCGCCTGAAGCAGCGAAGCCGTTTAGTTCTGTTATATCTGCATATGGGATGCTTTATTATTTTTCACATCCATCATGCTCCCCAGAGATTCCAGACCCGTCGTTTGAGCAACATAATCCCACCACTAATTCTTGGCGACGCTTGCCTTCTTATCCATATAAGACTCTGCCTAATCCAGGCATGGAGGTAACTGGTTATGCCGTTTGTTATGGCTATATATTGATTTCAATGTACAACCACAGGGAACACGCAGTGGTGGCTTTTCACATTGATACAGAAAAATGGCATGTAGTCCAAGTCTCTGAGTCCAAAAAAGCATCTTGTTATCCTTTCCGGGGGAGGGCCGTGGTTGTAGACAATATTATCTATGCACTGTCTTGGCGTCAAGACCAAGTTATAGCGTTCTCTTTTTGGCGGGATTCGGATGATAATTGTTTTCTAGGCACCCCCTTGTCTTTGCGAGTAAGGAATACCCCACATCCACCATCCCCATTAAGCGGGAGGAGAACTCAGAATTTGGTTCATTTGGGGACGCTGGACTTTTGCCTTATACAGACGGGCCGGAACGAATATTCTATTGAGCATCAATATCTTTGTGTCACTATATTCCGAATCCTCCGTGAAGGAGAAGGATTGGATATCAGGACCCTGCGTTCATCTGTTTTTCAAATCAGTATCAAGGGCGGTGGTTATTTTCATGTTAACTTCAGCTTTACACCGTAAGTTACCTTAATTTGGCTTGTTTGGTTTCCTTAATTGTGTTTCTCTTCTGCTGATTATTATTTTATTTTTACAATTCAGAGATTGTGGGGATATTGAACCAGAAGAAAAGTATTGTCCGACTGAAAGTGCATGGACTTCGGAGGACAACAAAAATAAAGAAGATTGCAGGTGGAATGTTGCAACTGGCAGACAAGAGGACGTCTTTTCTATTCCAACCAAATTGCCATTTTCAATCTAGATTTGAAGGCATTAATTCTGCATTACATTAAAGTTACTGCATGCTCAGTGTTCCTTGATTTCTTTTTATATTAATAAACGTCTCAAGTTTATAGCATTAAGACTGAAAGTCTGAAAGCTTTCACCGTTTCATATATACTTCAATTTTAGTAACAATTGAGCAGATCGATGTTCCATGTTTACGAGTCACAACGTACGGATCTGTAATGTAAATGCTAAGAGAACAATTTCAACTTCTGATTGACTGAATTGATCGATAATATATGTTAAAGAAATGAGAGACAGACACTTGTTAACAAAAGGGTTAGGGAATATACTTAAAATAACACAAAATTACCTCGGGTAAATGTACCTTAGTTCATATTTGGATTCATTTTCTCTGGGTTGATTTTGGTGATTTCCTTTTTACCGATTGCTTTGTTTTGCCTGTAATTTTATTCGTATGCATGTCTATGCCTGTAATATCGTGTTACATTAACTCATCAAGTGAGGAGCTTTCAGTAATGGAAGTTGTTTATGCAATCCAAAACTGTGACAGTTCTAAAAGAAGCCACCCGAAAGCATTAGGCTAAAACAATGGAGAGAGGTGGAGAATTGGAACTTGGTGAAATGAAAATAGGCACTTTATTTTCTAGAGCAGAGAAGACTGTGTATTTACTTTCCAGAAGAAAAAAAATGTAATGTAGATGCTAAGAAGGGAACAATTAAATCTAAATCTAAGAATGCTTCTTCAGCATCACAACATTAAATGATTTCAACTTCACAGTAATTGAACTATAATGTCTCATTTTCCTCCAACAGCATATATAAACTCATCAGTCACTAACCAGAACCGACTTAAGTACCCCCTTCCCCTACGAACAGAACTGTGCACTTAAATTTGAGCCCCTAATAGCAAAACAGGTCTCTTTTCTTACAATGTCTCCTATCCCATTAACTGAAATATGGCTTCTGCAAAATAGCTTCAAGCACGAGTTTGATCACTCCTTAAACATGGCCGATAGCTGTTTCCTCAATAGCCTTTCCTGCTTCCAATTGGCAGTGTTCTCAGAAGCATTGCAATGTGACAAACATGCATTAGCACTAGACAATGACCAAGACAAACATGGAGCTGCTGTATCGCACACATAGCAGTAACACTGCATACAAATCACAAATAATGAATTCGAATTAACCCTCATGTTAAACAAAAGAAAGGGGATGGTAAACTCCATTCGAATTAACCCTTATTAACAGAATTGTATATTGTAAACTCCAGTACCAGCTCACAGTATTTCTCATGAGGTGTTGTCTCAAAAGGGAATTTAATGCACAGATGCCTCGAATGCGGATAATCTCTGCAAGCCACCTACACCATTATCAACTCCAATCAAGACTGTGTGCATAATAAATTCAAAAAGCCAGTGAAACCCTCTCAAAGTATAAACTATATGTAAATGCAATCCATTGCCCTCCTTTTCCAACAAATCATTAACACATTTGAATCCAATACTTATGTTAAAGATTTCAGTCCGTATAAACAAACAGATTATATAGTAGGATAGTGTGAATTCAAATCAAGACTAATTAATTCAAAAAGCCAGTAAAACCCTCTTCCTTATGTTTTAGAATTCAGTCACCATAAACAGATAGATACTAAAGTTGGATACTTTTTCATTTCAGACCCCAAGAAAAAAAGGTTCCTAGGGCTCATTATCAAAATGGGCTGTGATTTCAAATTCCTTTCTTCACCTACATTGTCCCAGCAACCAAACAGAGCAACAAAGAAAGTAAAATTCAAAATTGGCACAACAAACAAGCAATTAGACACCGAAATCGAAATGGGTCACGGCCAAAATCCAAACCTTTCCTTTCTCAGCAACAACGGCGATGTCGGGAGACTCGGCAGCTTTATCGGCCACAGATAAATTTTCCAGGTTAAGCGGCTCGATCGGGTCGAAGCCCAAAATGAAACAGTCATCGACCTCCTCGAAACGTTTCACATCTTCCTCTTTTGTGACAATGAGATGGTGCCTGATGGGAGTGTCGTCTTCTTGTTCTTCTGTGCCGGACGAAGTGGGCTTCTTATTAGTGACGACCCTCTTTTTCTTCTTATTCTCCGGCGGAGGGGTTGGGGTTGATAAATCGATGGGAACTTTCTCATTGGTGGCGGTGGCGTCGTTGCTCATCTTGTTTCTCAGTCTCACGCTGCTTCTCTGTGGAGCTTGATTTTTCTGGGCGAGGGTTTTGCGTTTTGGGGGCATTGGCTGAAGGATTTGAATCGTTTTGAATTTGGAGGTTTTTCTCTCTCAGTAATGTTTGTTCTTCTGAGGTGAAGAATCCAACCGTCAGAGTCGCATTTCAAATTAAACGACTCTTTAATTGTGGACCCTTTTGATGGTCTCTCATCAGGCCCACTTTCAAACCCAAACTTTAGAAAAATATGTTGGGCCTAAAGAGAAGAAAATATTTGGCCCAGTCTTGTGTTAAGCACGTCGTTAATTCCTCGGTTTAGGGCTCCCACCTATTATGGTACGTAGCAAAAACATAACATACTAGACTGTCTCGTGCATATATGCTAATAGAGAGTGATTTGTGCTTCATTGATGCTATGGAATGAACGCTGATAGATGTTTCTAATGAGTAATCAAACCTTGAAGAGAAAATGATTGTTTCATTGACAAGACTTTGGAGTAGAGTGGAGTGGCATTTGTTTGGGCTCCATAATGCATTTGGGCTCATGCAGTAGGTCATTATAATTGATAATTAAACTTGTCACTTTTCCAGGGAAGTCTTATTTTTACAAACAAATCCAAAAATGAAGGGGTTGGTGAGGAGGTTGGCTTATTTATAACTTTCTGGGCTCCTTTGCTTCCAGAAAAGTAGTGGGGTCTCATATATATACCACTTTCTTCTAGTCACCAATAGCTGCATATTCCTTGTATGTCCACGTGACCACGTCTAATTCAAATATTAGGTGAGACGTTATCCCATTTGATTTGTCAATTCCCACCAACTAATTAATTAATTATTTAATTAATGGAGATTATGTTGACGAGTGTAATTAGTTTGAGCAAATTAATCCAAATCTTAGAATTTAAGAGTGAAAAAGAAAAATCATAACGAAATCAAGATGGTCTTGATTAGGATTTGTGAGCCCTTGAAAATTAAACCATGCAAGGTCAATGAATAATTTTCCAACTTGATGCCCCCATTTTTCTTCTGCTTATGAACCACGGTTTCTCTTATGCATTTATTATTAATGTTCTAACTAATACGTACTCTATGTCAATTCTCAAGAGATGTATCATTTTTTTCTTTTGATAAATAGGAACATCACCATGTCAAGTACATTGAATTTATGAACTCCATGATCGACCACTTCAACGACTAGTACTAAATAAACTTTTTAATATAGATCACTAAAAATTAGTGTCATATTTAACGTGTAATTTTAACAGTTAGATCGATGGAGTCTTGACTCAAACTTTATATATTATCCAAATTAGGCATGAAAACAAAACTTGTTAAATAGTGGAATGCAAGAAATGGTGACCATATTTGAATTAATAATTGATATTATATGTGAAAAGCAATATTTGTTGTCTAAGTTTCAAGTAAACCATATTGATTAGGCCTACTATAATGTGTCATATGAAGAATTGGGTCCACCCACTCACCAACTGATGTGATCTCTGAGCTCAACTTAGGTGGTAATGATATTTGTAAAATAAGAAACGAGTACTAGTTTGAGTAAGAAACGTACTTCTTATCTTAATGACACATTAACCGTGACAAGGATCTAGCTAACTCGTTTTTACACACAAGTACTATAAGTGGTAGCTTAATTGCTTTGCCACCTTGCATTCATGCCGAAGCTAGGCATGGTAAAAGACACAGCATTTTGTAAATTTGTCCAGAACAGTTACATAATAGTAAATTTAAATAGGCTTAAAAGTTCAAGTATATGGTAAGTGGGGTCTTTGTCATGGACCAGTACGTATTGTATTGGTGCATCAAAGATGGTGGTGGGTGATCCATATATAATTCCACTCAATTAGCACTTCATCTTCACAATTAGCCCGGCCTCGATCTAGCTTCCTTATTCTGCCTAGCTTCTTCATCAACTTCACGCTACGTACCTACACCAACCAAAAATGGGTTCAACCGGTGAGACTCAGATGACTCCGACCCAAGTCTCGGACGAGGAAGCCAACCTCTTCGCCATGCAGCTCGCTAGCGCCTCCGTCCTTCCGATGGTACTCAAAGCCGCCATTGAGCTCGACCTCTTGGAGATCATGGCCAAAGCCGGACCCGGCGCGTTCCTCTCACCCAAGGACTTAACTGCTCAGCTCCCGACCAAGAACCCCGAAGCTCCGGTCATGCTCGACCGCATCCTTCGCCTCCTGGCCAGCTACTCCATTCTAACCTACTCCTTGCGCACACTTGACGATGGGAAAGTGGAGAGGCTCTATGGTTTGGGACCTGTGTGCAAGTTCTTGACCAAGAATGAGGATGGTGTTTCTATTGCTCCTCTCTGCCTCATGAACCAGGACAAGGTCCTCATCGAGAGCTGGTAATTAACTCATTAATTAACCCGTTAATTAATCATTCTCTTCTTTCCTCTTCTTAATTTTGTTCCAGTCTTCTGTTTCTTTGTGGACTATGCTATAAGCTTGTTTGACTTTTGATGGTGATTGAGCCTGTTTATATGAATAGAGTCACGACACATGGTTCACAATCAAATGTTATACAATGTTATCTGACTTCATTTGGTGGTGGTGGTGGTTTGTGGATCATTTTCATCATTCATTCACCCACAATGGGACGTGGGAACCACCACTTCACCTACCACTCAAGCGTTTGGATTCTTTCTAAGCTAAACTTGACACTTATTTTATAAATCTTGAGAAAAATAAAACTTTAATTTAATTTAATTTTAACTTAATTCTTCAATCTCTTTTATCATTTAGACTAGTTATAAAGCGTATTTGGGTCAATAAGTTGATAGAATACTATTTCTCATAAAAATGAATGCTCAAATGTTGCTATGTGTTACTGAAGACGAAGATTTGAAATTGAGTTCAAAATTTGTTTGTACTGAACAACATTTGATTTGAATGATATATTAATTTTTTTTTTTGGACAAGATCATCATCCTTCCAAATTTATTAAAAAAAAAAAAAAACAAAGAAGTGGAGAGGGGGGACATGAAACCAAACCCCTCAAAAAGAAAGCCAAAAGAAAAAGACAATAAACCAAAACAATCTACCGAAAACGGAAATTAAGGAGGCCCATAACATCCTTATTGCACAAAGAAACAACAAAAGCCGGGAGCGAAGATGCACTAAATAATAGATATTTCAATATTGGTCATATTATGTTCTTTGATGCTAAGTTGCGAGTGTGATTCATCTAAAAGAAAATGTATTTGTTTATACGACAGGTCGTTTGTTCGTTCTTGTTATGGTTTTGGTCCATTTGGATTCCATCCATGAATAATTTAAATTTATTTGAGATTCTTTTTGGGCTTGCTTGCGTAGGTATCACTTGAAGGATGCAGTTCTTGATGGTGGGATTCCATTTAACAAGGCCTATGGAATGACTGCTTTTGAATACCATGGAACTGACCCAAGATTCAACAAGGTCTTCAACAGAGGAATGGCTGACCACTCCACCATTACCATGAAGAAAATCCTTGAGACTTACAAAGGGTTCGAGGGCCTAACATCCATCGTTGATGTTGGTGGTGGCACCGGAGCTGTTGTGAACATGATCGTCTCCAAGTACCCTTCGATCAAGGGCATCAACTTCGACTTGCCTCATGTTATCGAAGATGCTCCTCAATATCCTGGTATACATCACTTTGCTTAAACAAAGAACCAAATTCTTTTTGAAGTTGTACTCATATAAATGGATTTTGGATACAGGTGTGCAACATGTTGGAGGAGACATGTTTGTAAGTGTACCAAAAGGAGATGCTATTTTCATGAAGGTGAGTTAGGCATTATCAGATCAACTGGCTTGTTATCTGAGCCTGATTTATGGGACTAATGCATGTATGTCTAATTGTGATGTTACAGTGGATATGTCACGATTGGAGTGATGAGCATTGTCTGAAATTCTTGAAGAACTGCCATGCTGCGCTTCCGGACAATGGGAAAGTGATTCTTGGTGAGTGCATTCTTCCTGTAGCACCAGACACTAGCCTTGCCACCAAGGGAGTTGTCCATATCGATGTGATCATGTTGGCTCACAACCCCGGCGGCAAAGAGAGGACGGAGCAGGAGTTTGAGGCATTGGCTAAGGGGTCTGGATTCCTAGGCTTTCGAGTTGCGTGTTCTGCTTTCAACACCTATGTCATTGAGTTTCTTAAGAAGATTTGAGTACTAGCTACTGGGCTTTTGGTAATGCTGTCATATGCATACATAAGGCTTTGGTTTTTGAGATGGTGCTGATCTCTATATATTCCAACATGTGGAATTTACCCCATATGTACATTTTAATTGCACAAAAAGGAATAAGAAAGTGGTTTTGGCTTTGCTTGTTAATCAGCAATTAATTAATAATTGTTCCGGAAACACTTTATTATTCAGAGCATCAAAATAAGAAAGCTAGACATCCACATTATTATTCAGAGCATCAAAGATCGAGCAGTTCAACACTTTGTTCTTGTTGCATACAAATCCAATGACCTTACATAAATATATGCCTGGATGCTACAGGAAATTATTCAACATATAGATATAATTAATATAAGAGATTAGCGTACTTCCAGGCACAAGTGATTCATATATAGCATGCTGTACTCAAAAATCAAAACACATGAGGCACTGCCATCATTGATCCTCCATGCCACGCCGAGCCCTAATCAGATTCACAACAAGCAAAAGACTTGGACAACAAGATAGGGAATTAAAGTTGATGAGGCTAAGACACATTAATGATGATCGTAATGAGGCTACAGCTGCTAGTGGTTCTTGAAGAGTTCCAAACAATGCTCTTGGTCCAAGTTCCTAGTCCAAAACTTGCTGTAATACTCGGTGTAAGTGTAGCCTCGATAAATGGCTGCAGATCCATCTTCTGTAAGAGTCTTTGCTGGGCTAATCAGTGCATCGTCCTGTGGACACAGAAATGAAGCTACCGAAAGCCTTGCCCTATCAGTGTTGGTAATGGCACGGTGCCATACACTCTTGTAAATCCCATTACTTAGAGCCTGCAAAATGTTATGTGTCAACTTAATTCACCTCAATCTAAACTCGCAAGCGCTTGAATGAATTTTAGTTACCTGTAATTGGTCGCCGATGTTAATGACAAAGGCGTTAGGGTGGGGATTGACAGCAACCCATTTGCCATCTTTAAGGACTTGAAGGCCAGCAACACCAAGGTCTTGGAGAAGAATTGTTAGAGCATTTGGGTCTGTGTGTCCTGGCAACCCATAAGTGAGCTCTGGTTCTGGACATGGTGGGTAAAAGTTCACAGCCATGTGTTGTCCTTGATCACCCAATGTCTTCTTTATGTAATGCTTCTCAAGGCCCAAGCTCTCTGATATTAACTCCTCTATTCTGTACCCAAGTTCTCGAACTTCTGTAGAGTAATTGCTCACAGTTTCCCTATAGCAACGCAAAGCTAATTAATTTAGACAACTTATACATAACACAAGAAAGCAAATCATGAAATGGACTGCTAATTGTTAAGTATCAATTTAAGTTTTTTTTTTTTTTAGAAAGAGATTAATTTAAGCAAAATCAACATATAAGTACTTTTTTTAAAGAGAAGCAAATTTTATTAAAGCTTACATACGATTACAATCGTATAAAAGGGCAACATATACGCACTTTAAACATATCTAAGTCGCTTTAAACATATCCAAGTTTATATTGTATTTTATTTTTTTGGTCCAAAGTCTATAGTGCACCAAATTTCAAATTCAAACTCCTCTTTTAGATATAAAACCTAAAAGGATTAACAGTGCAAAGAAAACAATTCTAGCAAAGTTCACAACGAAGGAATTTTTTTTTTGTATATATATATTAGGGAAAAACCTTCATATGGTACCTGAACTATCACCAAATACAATTTTTAGTACTTGAATTTTCATAAAAAACCTAGTGGCACCTGAACTATTCATCTGTTTGCCATTTTAGTACCTACCGTTAAATATTCCGTTAAATGTTTATGTGGCATGGGTAAAACAATAATTTCATTTATTTTTAATTTTCAAAATAAATTATACAAAAAAAATTTAGATAATTTATCCACAATTCAAGACTAAAAATGAGAAATTTTTTTTTTTAATATAATTTACTGCCAATTTTTATATTTTTAATATAATTTATTACCTTGTAGGTGGTTTTATTATTAATTTAAAAAAATTATATTAAAAAAAATAATTAAAATTTTTATTATATTAAAAAATAATGATAATTTATTTTGATTTTAAAATTTAATAATAAAACCACCTATATAGCATCTTTAATCTTGAATATTCGAGAATAAAAATAATTTTTGCATCTTTAATCTTGAATGTTTCAGGATAAAAATTCTAATTTGATTATGTTAATATAATTTTTTTTTTGCATAATTTATTTTTATTTTTAAATTTAATAGCAAAAAAAACCTTTAATGATTATTTTGCTCATACTCAAAATAATAAATTACAAGTTTTACATATGTCACATAAACACTTGACGGAGGAATAGTTCATCTACCACTATGTTTTTTATGAAAGTTTAGGTACCAAAAATTGCATTTGGTAATAGTTCAGGTAACATATGAGAATTTTTCTCTATATATTACAACTACATGTCAAATTGTCAATAATGAAATTATCGGTGTATAATACTCCATCTACAGTCTTATTTCATTATTGCTATATAACTAATCTTATTTCTTATGCATAATTTTTCACATAACACGTGGATCATGCCGTTAGTATAATGACAAAATTGATAAATAAAACTTAATAATTTGAAAAATCTTCTTCGATAGCTCTGATTTATAAATCGATTAGCAAAAAAATATCTACTAAATTAGAGTACATGCTTCCGAGTCTCACGTGGACTGCACATGACTGTCCACGTAAGATGACATTTTAAAAATTGGGCCAAAGGCTGACTAAGTAAATGGGCCACATTTACTTTAGTGCTGCTACCCTATTTGATTTAATTAAATTGGGGACGGCGATCAATGGACCACCAGATTTACACAAAACTGATCAAATCGCAGCCACATGATTCCTTTTGATGACGTCAACGCGACATAATTTACATACGTCAGGCGGATCGTAAAATCTATTATATAATAAACCCATAATTATTGGTGGCTGTGATCCTCCACTATCGTAACTAGAGAAGTCATCACCGTTGATTAGGCTCCAAAGCACGAGTAAAATATCCCAAGATATTTAATCGTTGTGGGTCCGGCGTCTAATCAACCTGTCTAATAATAATGGGACACAGGGTACCATCACCGCCGTTGATTGGGACCGATAACGTGATCGACAGTGGATTGCACCCTACTTTTGCTTTACCAGATAATTCCAAGATTCTGACGAAGCCAACCTTCATCGCACGACGCAGCTACTATCTTAATTTAATACAAAGTCCAGAGGTGGTTGCTATTTTAATTCAAAGAATTATTACACGCGTTTTTTGAGTTCATTAAATTTTACCGAAAGCTGACTGTTGAAATTGTTTTGTTTTACTCCATGAATTCAAAGCAAGTAATCTAGAAAAATGAACTATTATTGTGTACCCCATGATGTGTCATCCATGCACTTTTATGTTTGCGTTTTTTTTTGACGTTTTGGATAGTGCATGAGAAAATGGATCATGGCAAAGCACCTTTTGATGTTCAAAAGATTGTAAGTAAATTTAAGCGTTAAAGTCATCGCTTTTGAAATCTAAGCAAAGCCTAATTGGTCATTTCCATGGTCGTGCGTCATATGATACATAAAAGAAAATGATTCTCAACCATTGTTTAGAAAAACCCTAGAATATGCACCTAGACTCTATACATCAAACTAGGACCATCTTATTACCCAAAAAAATAAAATTAGGACCATCTTAACTTATATAGAAATGAGGATCTTTCTGGTACATTCTATATTATTTCATTGTTAAATGCAATGAAGATCTAAGATCTCGAGAATGTCTCTCAGTAAATATAATAATATAGAAAAAGAACGTCAGAAAAACCCTAATTAAGGTTGTCTAAAGAGTTTGAATAAGCACTTTCTAGAAGTTTAAAGTAGTGTTTTGTTATCAGACTGTCACGTAAATATGTTATGAAAAGAGTTATGAATATAAATTTTGTATGTCATATTATTACAAAACCCTAAATACTCAAAGAATAAGTATGAATATTATAATGGAAATCAACGTGGCAATACAGTGGAAGTAGCACCGCTTTTGCAGATCATGAAGCACCAGAAAACAGCCATGGAAGCTTAAGCTTAACTAATTTAAAGAGGAAAGAGACAGCTTAAGAGAGTAGAGAAAGAGAAGAAAGAACTTACTTGAAGGTAGGAGGATTTGAGGGCCACTCAGGAACGTACTTATCAAGAGGATAACAATGGAGTCGAAGATAGTCTCTCCAATTATGAACCGTCTCCTTTTTCACATTAAAACTCGTAGAAAGTCTCATCGTTTTGGACGGGTCATCAGAGTACAACTTCATCTTTTCCTCCACAGAGAGCTCGAAGAATTCGTTGGCCACCCCCAACATTTTTTCCACTGCTTCCATTGAAACCCCGTGATTGATCACCTACAGAAAATCCACAAGAAGTTAAGCTACATAGTAGTACCTTCACAAAGACTATCTAGTATTTGACAAGGTCAAGGGTTTGATTATGTTGTTTTATTTTATTTTTTTTACCTGGAAAAACCCATAAAACTTGCACGCATCACCAATTTGCTTAACAGTTTCAGCTCTGTTTGGAGATTCCAAGTCGATAACCGGAATGTTTTCGCAAACCGAGACTTCCGACAAGCGGGGCCTCTCCGACTCCGGTCTAACATAACTTTCCGGCAGGTTTGTGTATCGGATTCCGGTGGACAAGACTTTTGTGTCCATGTCTTAAATTAGTTGTAGGATCGAATTGAAGAGGGATTTGGGGGTCTGATGGACAAAGACAGCAAGCACAAATTAGCGAGTCTTAATTCGCAAAAGCAATTTCCAGGAAGAGGCAATGCGATGCTATTAGTGACATTAGCACATGGTATTTATAATATACATTCAAAGGGATGGGAGGTGTCTTGCCAAAAAAAAAAAAGGGATGGGAGATGACGTCAAAGATTTTTTATTGACTTTTATGCTTCCAGTCTTTACTGCTTGCAGCCAATGTCTACATGACACTTGTTCTGCTCTTATTGGACATTCATTGTTTCCTAATAGCAACGACACGCAACTGTTATGTATATAATAGTACCAACTACCAAGTCTTTTTAAAAAAAAAACAAGTATGAATTCTTTAAAAATTATAAGAGCGAGATCTGTATGATCACCGATCACGTTGAGTAGTAATTTGCATGCAGTTATAGTTCATTACTTGGTTCGTTCGATCTCACATTCTCACTCCACAAATTCCGTTCGATCTATGACTGAGAATATAAACTATATATACAGTGAAGCAAAACCCTTGGATATATATATATGTGTGTGTGTGTTGAAGTAACGTGACACGTAGACTAGTAGGTTACCATATTCATAGGATGGTCGGTTAATTGGTCCACGACCAGCGGTGCGATCTTAGCTTGGTACCTTTTATTTATTTATTATTATTTTTTTATAAGAAAAAATAAATTACAAACAAAAGCCACGAGGATAGCCTACGCCAACAAAGTCAAAGTTGAACGTTGACAGAACATTAAGCGGGAGACTGTTATTCCAAAATCTATAACCCTCTATCGAATGACAAAAATTTGTCAAAGCATCTGCCGTGAAGTTTGATTATTTGAAGACATGAGTAAAAATAATTTCTTCAAAAGAAGACCGTAGATGGAGAATATCACGAATTATAGTTTTCAATCTCCAAGAGGTGCTGCAATTGCCATTAACACAATCTAATTAGCTTGGTGCCTTTTACGTATAGCAAGGGTCACTCAATTTTCACGTACAGTCTCCCTCTCACTGCGTCACAGTTATAGCCCAGCCGCCCAGGGTACAGATGAAAACGTACGTGCGAGCCCTATCTAAGAGCAACGTTTAATTTAAGGTCGATCATGAAAGCTAAAGGAGGATGAGTGCTGATTCGCTATCGACCATACAACACGTTAGTTAATTAGCTGGGATTGGTTTCATTCCCATTAGCTGGGATTGGTCAAATAGGTTATGATCATCCTCCATGCGATGTAAGTTGACGAGGATTGTTGCGTGAGTTTAAAGTAGGGATTATTAATCATGAACATACAGAGACTTTGATTGCCAGGTGGAGGAAACCTCAATATCTTTATCAAGTTTAGGAAGGTTCTAATAATCTTATCGAGTCAATGGATGATCACAACCATTCATAATGAAAATGAACCAGAATATATACCAGATAGGATGAAGAACCATGCATTGGTTTAGAAATTAGAGATAGGATGAAGGTTTTATGGACCAGAGCACTCCTAGCAAGCTTAGTGCTTCCCTACCACTTTTACAAAAACAAAAGCGCTGCTTTTAACTGTCCGTTAGTATTTGTAATTTCTTTGATGCTAGCTTAGACTTGTAAATAAATTCAAAAAACGTGCAGGTCGATCGGAGTAGCATGTGACCTTGTAACGACTAACGGGTGGTTTCTATTAACTTGGCCGCATATTAAAGAATAATAATGCTGGAAAAATGCATTCAATTCACTAAAATTTAGGTTATGTATTATCCATGTGCCTATTTCTTTTAGTGGGTGTGGGTCCTATATATTTCTAATACATTTCTCATTAATATGTCACACGGACATAAATATGTTACTGTCTGGACAATTGTTACTTAACATACGAGTAATATAACAACGAGATGAATATGATACTTAAGATATTAAAAGAACTAAATTTCTTGTGGTGCAAAATTACGTCAAGTACACTATTAATCATTGTTATAGTATTTGTCTCTTTCGGTTTGTACAGTAAAAAAAATAAAATAGAACGGTCAATAGTGATTCATAATGTCACCATGTGATCTACTAACATCTTGGCGTACGTCTCACGAGTGTCATCATATATTACTATGGAACTAGGTACAAATTAAAGGCTAGATGATTGGATCTGAGTGATGAAAAGTGTTTACTTACCGACCATTAATTGTTATCATTATCGGTTTGAAGATAATCGTAGTGATAAAAGTGTTTACACTTGGGCGTGTGACATTATTAGGGACTCGGATCCTCTCCTCACGGGAGAGGATCTCTTATTTCCTTACAAGTAAATCCTGACCCTCCAATTTGATCTTGCGGCCTGGATTTGCTTGCTTTTTTTTTTTTTTTTTTTCTTCTTCTCTTCTCTCATCTCCTCTCTGTCCTTGTCTCTCTTCCGTCTTCTCCCCTCTATGTCTGCAACTTCTCTCTCTCTCTCTCTCTCTCTCTCTCTTTTACCTCTCTTCTCTCTCATCCCATCTCTTTTCGTTCTCTCTCTTTTTTTTTTTTTTTCCCGGGAGCTCTTTTTGTGCCCCCACTGCAGCAGCCATCGCCGCCGGAGCCTGCGCGGCTGGCACTGGGTGTCCGGCCGGGGCTGTGGGTCGGGTGGTTTTCGGGGCTGGGAGAAGTGGGTACGCCTCCAAATTGGGATAGGGTCGGGTCTTGGGCCGCGGGTTGGGATCGGAATCTGAATGGTTTGGTGGCCTCCAAGAGAGAGAAGTTGCAAACATAGAGGGGAGAAGACGAAAGAGAGACGAGGACAGAGGAGATGAGAGAAGAGAACAAGAAAAAAAGAAGAAGCAAGCAAATCCTGGCCGTAAGATCAAATTGGAGGGTCAGGAGATAAGAGATCCTCTCCCGTGAGGAGAGGATCCGAGTCCCATTATTAGTGATAGCTCACACTTGGGTTTGGCTGCCGACAGACAATAACTAAGCGACAAGTAACTTTGTGTACGTATTATATAATACAATCATCAAAATTTGAATTTGAAATCTGAGTTATTAAAGGTCGTCCTTGTGCATGTGATCGATAGACGTAATTTGTTCGATGACTCTGTCCCAGAAGACTCCTTTAGTCGTTTTTTAACACTGGTAAAATCGATTCCCAGATTCCCAGTAGTACCGGATCGAGGAAAAGAATATTTCTATGTATGAATTAGGAACTAATATATAATTATGACATCCTTCACTGTGCGTCATACATAACGCCGTGATGACGTCTCAGTCCGTGTGTGAGGGTTCACGAATCATCTATCATCGTGTTACAGTTGAAAGCATATATAGTACCCTAGCCCAGTTGGGTAACCTTATCCCAACCCATACCCTGCCAGCGTTTTCCAACCGCAAGTGGCCAATCTGTAATCTCCAGGCGGCCCGAAGTGACCAAACAAGCTACGGGAAGTGACCAAAAAAGTCTCCGGGACAATCTGTAAACCTCATTGCAGTCCACGTTGTGAGTTTTATCTTTTTATTCTAGTTCAATCAACCAACTACGTACGTCACCAAAAACTTGGCCACCGTCGTCATCGATCAACATGTATAAACTTAGCTTAAGTGCACATTTTATTATATTAATTAATTAGTAGTCTAACCTTATTTTCAACGTTCTAAGAAGTTGTTAATTAAGCTTATAATTTAAAAATAATAATAATTCTAACAAGCTATATACAGTATTGACCTTCTGGTTTTGATGAAATAGCCTTGAGGGTGACCCCTTCATGGAGCACGAGGGCTATAATTTGGTCATGCATTGTTGGAGACCATCAAATTATAGACCTTATTGTTTTAATAAATAATATTATTTTAATTTAGTCCTCCATACCGGAGATGGTCTTAGTATATTTGACTATATATATATGATTAGTTTACCTATATATATATATATATATATATATATATATATATTAGGATAGAGTTCCTCTTGCCACATCATCTACTTGATTAGTTTTGTCATCAACAAAATCGGCTCACTGGTTGGAAGTGATGGTGGAGATAAAGGTCATGACATCGCGATATGATCGTTGTAGAGAACGACAAGATGGTGATGTGGCGGTGGTCCATTGAACCTATCTTGAGGGATGGAGGTGATCGAGAATCTTATACCAGCATCAGTATTGCATTGCATGACTTTGCCTCGAGTCTCGAGTCGCAATCTATATAAGCTCCTCAAGTATTGCTCAGAAAAAAGAAAAAGAAAAACGAAAACATTTTACCAAGCATGTTCTTAGGGCTCCTAATTAACCTGGCTAGTTTCCTTTATTGCAGTGATAAGGCCATTGGTACGTTGAAGCTCTCTTGTACGTCATGGTAATATAGTTTAGGTCTCGATCTCCTATGTGCTCATGCCTTAAATGCTTAATTGGTCTGTGATTTGATTTCTTACCTCAAAACAAACGTTTAAATGTTACCCATTGGGCCTATACAACAAGCAGCCTTTGGGCTTGAATATGTTGAAAAGTCATTAGCCCAGTCAAATCATGTAGGCAACAACACGAGCTACTTTGACCTTGACTTGCTGACCAACTAATTTTCCAGTCCTCATTTATATATACATATATATTCTCCCCCTCCTAGAAAGTAGAAACTGTGTCGTTTCTGGAGTGAAGCATTAGCCGCCCTGCATTTTCCGATCTCCAAAACCTCCCTATGGACAACTCCACACAAGAATCCCATCTCGGACCGGAGAACTCGGTCACGTACGAGTCGCCGTATCCACTCTACGCCATGGCCTTCTCTTCGCCCCGAACCCGACACCACCACCACCACCGAATCGCCGTCGGCAGCTTTATCGAGGAGTTCTCTAACCGGGTCGACATTCTCTCCTTCGACCCGGACACCTTAACCCTAAAGCCCAACCCGGCCCTCTCCTTCGACCACCCTTATCCTCCCACCAAGCTCATGTTCCACCCAAACCCTAACACCCTCCACAAAACCAACGACATCCTCGCCTCCTCCGGCGACTACCTCCGCCTCTGGGAGGTCAAAGACTCCTCCGTCGACCGCCTCGAGCCAATTTCGGTCTTGAACAACAGCAAGACCAGCGAATTCTGCGCTCCACTCACCTCATTCGACTGGAACGAAATCGAGCCCAGGCGAATTGGGACCTCCAGCATCGACACCACTTGTACAATTTGGGATATCGAAAAGGGCGTCGTGGAAACCCAGCTAATTGCGCACGACAAGGAGGTTTACGACATTGCTTGGGGCGAAGCTAGGGTTTTTGCTTCGGTTTCGGCCGATGGGTCTGTCAGGATTTTCGATTTGAGGGACAAGGAGCATTCTACGATTATCTACGAGAGTCCTCAACCGGATACCCCTCTGCTTCGGTTGGCTTGGAATAAGCAGGACTTGAGGTACATGGCCACAATTTTGATGGACAGCAATAAAGTTGTGATCTTGGATATCCGATCGCCCACGATGCCGGTTGCCGAGTTAGAGAGGCACAAGGGTAGTGTGAATGCCATTGCTTGGGCGCCGCAGAGTAGTAGACACATTTGTTCTGCTGGGGATGATTCTCAGGCGCTGATTTGGGAGCTGCCCACAATTGCCGGCCCGAATGGGATTGATCCCATGTCAATGTACTCGGCCGGTGCGGAGATTAATCAGCTGCAGTGGTCTGCAGCGCAGCCGGATTGGATTGCCATTGCATTTACTAACAAGATGCAGCTTTTGAAGGTTTGAGTGGCGGGAAGCTTTTCCAATGTGGATTGTAAGTGTCAAGTAGTAAAGTTCATTTCCTTGGTGTATACTAGTAAGACTGGTAGAGTAGTCTGTTTTGGCCAAGTTGATGATATTATTCCAAGTGTTGAATGAAGTGCTTTCTTGTTGCTTTAAGTGGGTTTAAGACTGAACTGATGAGTTTAACTGTTTAAATATGTGTTTGAATAACTACTGTAAAGGATATCAGAATATCGGCTACTAGTTGCAGAGCTATTGAAAACCGTTTGCATTTGTTGCAAGACCATACATATGTCTATGTTTCTTTTTGGGTTGTGCTTCTGTGGTCCTCTTCTTGACATGTTTCCTTGTTTGAAGATGATGCTCAACCTCATTTTGTTGGTTCTGTGGACATCACATGGTCACCTAATGTGGAGTTCAAAATGTTCCTTTCTTTTCCATGAGTTTGTTTTGTTTTCCCTAAATTACAACATCATAGAATGATGATTTTGGTCCACGGTTTCCTTTGGGCTTATTGTGTATAGCTTTGGCCTTATTCTTCAATTGCTCCTTGAACATCAGTTCTTTACTCTGTTTGCAAACGTCTCTGGGAATTACCAATCTCACCTGGTTTGCTAGTGTGATTGTTGCCTAGTGCTAACATAGCAAAATGTGTAATGCACCAATGGAAACTAGCCACTGCTATTATCATCTGCACAAGTAATTGCTTTTGAGTTATAAGGTCCTTAGAGTTTTCTTTAAGATTCTATTAAAAAAAGAAGAAGAAGAAGCTCTCTTTAAGCTGATGATGACAGTGAAAGAACGACGACTAAGGAGAATTGATTGAATGGTGAACGTTGTATTAGTAATTATGCATTGAGCAGGCATACTTGGCTGTAGGCACCTTTGGTTCTCTAACTAACTTCTTCATGCATATATATGCTACTTGTCTCTCTGTTTTTTTTTCCCCTCCCTTTTATCTCTGTTGTTTTCAACTCGAATTGCTTTTTTTATTGTTAATAGAAATATCCAGTGTTATTGTTAACTCAAGAGTAGTCTTTCAAAGGGCTTGTTTTTTTTTTTTCGTATAGCAGCTACCATGCTTCTTCACTTTTTTATTGTCCTACGCTAATGACACATCAATCAGAAATGAATCATGGATGTTTTTTATGTCTTGAATCAGGTCACATTCCGCTTATTAACTACATAAAGTTGCACATTCTCTTTTGATGCAGGCCTCCTGATGTTGCTTGGTGTTCTATCTGACCTGCGCGTGTGCTAGTTTAGCTGGAACTCTGGAAGTAGTTTGATCTTCGGTTACCTGTTGCAATCCCTAATTATTGTTTTTTATAGTGGTCTCAGAACCCCAATGTAAATACTGTATCTCTCCATCCTTAAAAGGCTGTACTTGTACCTGTTCAGCTTATTGAGGGTCTCCCTGGATCACACGCGATATGTAAACCCAAGTTTTCAGAAGATTTGATTGGTTCTGTACAGAATGAAGGGGGAGATTAGAAGAAGTTTTGTGTAGTTGTAAGTGGATGACACTGCTTATTAGTATTTTGGTCAATGAATGAGACTGCATTTGTTATAATCCTTGGTATGAAACAAGAATCTTTGGCTATTGATTCCTAACTCAATTCTGATTTTGCTGACTTGAGGAGGTTGTTGGTTAATGTCAAGTACCGTACCTATGAAAGTCGATTCTTCTTTCTGCACCATATATATAGTTGACTTGACTCGTATGGACGGACAAAGGTCGAAGATGATCTGCGGTGGTGAGGCCAGGCTGGGCCGGCCAATTATTTGATGAAGATCAACACATCAAATCGATCTACGACTTTACCGACCTACCTCACCGGCTTTTCCTTCTGGAATCACAATTATCATATATAGTCTTCCATGTGATCACAGCCATATATTTCTGTACGGTCATTTTAAATACAAGGTGAAAGATGACTTCTGAATCTCTGATCCGATCCTTCTCTATTTATACAGCATTATTAGTATTTGAATACTATCTTTCTGACACTTCTGATTTTGAGCCCCTCTCTCTCTCTCTCTTTAATACTTGACCTTCACTCATCACTTGGTCTGAAGTTTTAGGTACCGTTTATCCTTTCACTATACCTTCGTTTTTAGTTAAAGTCCAGACGACTTATATATCTATATGTACTCCGAAGCTAGCTAGCTTGCAACTTCAAGTAAGTGATATATATCCAGGCTCTATCTTTTGGATTGTCTCGCTTGTGATATAATGGGGCGAATGAGATACATGCTCAAGCTCAACTTGGTATGGTTACTGTTGGATATTCTCAAACTTGTACTCAAGAAGGTCGTGTACTACGTCCCGTTATTGTTATTCAAACACAATGAAGATGATCAACACAATAAGGTCGACGATTATGATCATGATCAGCTGGAGGTGAATTTCGCAGCTGCAACAACTTCAGAGGATCCTAACAGGTGGCACTTGCAGCAGGTACCAGTAGTTCCAGCGGTAGTAGAGTTCTTGATCGACGCAGAATCGATTAAGAAGCAACTAGCGGTGGTGCAATACCGGGACCTAATTCTCAAGAGGAGAAGCCGCCGACGCCAATCGGAGGGCGAGGATATGCCAATGTTGTCCTCGTGTATTGTGTGCATGAGTAGCATGGAGGGTAGGGATGAGGTGAGAGAGCTGTGCAATTGTGAGCATGTTTTCCACAGAGACTGTCTGGATGCTTGGATTGGACGATCTCAGTCAACTTGTCCTCTGTGTAGGTCTGAGCTGTTATGGCCGGCTAGTACTATTACTGCTACAACTCCAAAGCTTGATGATAAAGAAGGTGGAAGGGATCCATGGAGAGCCAAGAGGATGATTTACTTGTTTGGTGAGGATTTTTCCTTCACCTGCTAGCATGAATCTTAATTAATTCAGTGTATAATTTGGGATCAACAAGTACACGCACAAGGCTGCTGCTTAATGCATCAATCAAAATATATATATATATGCAGTACGTACTTTTTAATTTAATTTCTACCTTAATTATTTTGAGATTCAAACATGCATATCCATTTGATCATACTCAAATTAAGTCTGTAGTATATGTTATAACTAATTTTGTAGCTCTTCGATCATCAGTCTTTAATTAATTAACTTTGTGTGCTATCTAGTACTATAGCTAGCTACATGCATGTTTAATCATAAGTAAATAAGGATATTCAATATATTGCCAAAACTAGTTGATGGCAGATACATGCAATGCAGAAAGCTTACTCCAAGATTACTAATACTAATTATGTAGCCTCATCCTGACGTGCATATATATAATTGGGTAGATATACATTAATCAAGTTCCATCTATTTGGTTTTAACTTCCGTACAAGGCAAGCAACCCAGAGACCTGTATGTCCATTCATCAAAGTACCGTAAGTATGCATATCATTAATTGATTAAGAACCTAACGCTTAAAACTTGCTCCATATGTCTACAACTATAGTACGTAGTTAGTAACTGTGTGATCACAACTTCACAAGAACACAAATGCATTTAGTTGGGAGCTTCGTTATATATGTTGGCTGTATCATGGTTTTCGATGGTTGGATATTTGGACGTCTTTCATGGAATTTACCTATAATTTCTGATGCTTCTAGCTTTCATGATTACTAATTAACATCCCCACACCGGCTAATTAGTAATTAATTTGCATAAATGAAAACAGGAAAAGGTCAATCTCTTTTGACTAATTCAAGATTATACCTATAATGTTAATTATTGTTTTTGCTACCATTTAAAAAAAATCATTATTGATTTTGCTACCATAAGTATTTAATTTTCCGATTCAATCCCGTAAAGGTCAATGTAAATCCAAGCCAAACACCCATTTAATGTTCAATATTGTTTCGTCTTATAAACGGTAATCAAGCACATCCACGAGTAGTTGAATAAAAAATCATCCAAACTATGAACACGGGTGATTCGAAACTATACAATAATTTCTCCGTCACGATGATTTACGCTAAAGAGAATGTTGAAGTTGGACCAAGCAAGGTTTGGGACTTTGGGGCCTAAGAAACAAACAAGCAAAGAATTATACGATGGAATAATAATAATATATGTGATCCAGGGTCCACCAACCCAATTCCCACCTCTAATTTTCCAACCTCCTCTCTTCTTCTCTGGAGTTGAATCAGATAGCTAGTATGGCCATCACCACCACAACACAAGCCATTGCCATCACCTCTGCTCACAATCGTTGACATGCCACCACCGCAACAACCAATCAGAAACAACCACGTCAACCTCCTCCAAACCCCCAACAAGCTACCAATCGTACCCGATCTCCTCCTCACCGCTCTCTCCATCTGCTTCCTCTTCTCCTCCTCCTCCTCCTCCGCCAAAATTACCATCCTCCCCAAAAACCCATTCTTCAATTTCCCATTCTGCCCTCGCCGCTTCGTCAAATTACCCACAATGTCCCTCCACCACCACCACCACCGCAACTTCGCCACCCCTCAGTCGCTCTCCGATTGGCTCAAGCCGCGACTGCGCTCCGATTCTCTCGCCTCTTGGGGGGTCAAGCCCGGGACCAAGAACGTCCACAACCTCTGGCTCGAGCTCTCCGAAGGCGAAAGCTCCCTAGCGGACTCGACCCCTCCGGTTCGGACCGTCCACGTCGTCACGGTCCGGGTCATAGACGATCAAAACCGGGTCTTGGTCGAAGCCCACCAAGAACTATCGGACGGAAGCGTCAGGAGCCGAGGCAGACCCTTGTCGGAGAAGATGAAACCCGGTGAGGACCCCATATCGGCGGCGAACCGGGCCGTCATGGAAGAGCTCGGGTCGATACTAAACGGGTCGGGTATAGATGGCATTGTGAAGATTGTTCCCGGTTCGTATAAGAAGAAGGTGGAGGAGCGTAGCTCGGCGTCATATCCGGGCTTGCCGGCGTGTTACGAATTGCATTCGGTGGATGCTTGGGTAGAGGGCTTGCCGGAGGAAGATTTCTGCACGGAGGAGGAGCATGAGTATGCCGATTCCGACGAGGCGCGTGTTGCTCACGAGGCTGTGTCTGTAAAGAAGCATTTTTGGAAATGGGTTAGTCTTGATTCGCTATAATCCCTGACCTCACTTCATGACTTTTATAGGTCTCTTCACAATGTAATGCAGTAGACTTAATGATATACTGATCCTAAACAATCTGATGAGATAGAGTATTAGAGTTGTTAGGCTGTGAGATTCTATGTTGTGCATAGTTGATATCATTTTTGGCAGTTGAGATTTGAGAGTCCTTTCTGGATTCAATTTTTAGTTGAATGCATGTAAATCTTTTGTTTTGGATCATAATAAATAAAATCTTGAAACTTTCTTCTATGTTTTGTGATTGTGATTGTGGCTTGCAATGCTGACAGCCATAGATCTCTGAGTGGCAAATTAAAGCAATAGATAACTTGAATACAGAAGCATACAACCTTGAACAACTTTAATGCATCAGATTAACTAGATAGCCTTAGACAATGTGCTCTGTCGATACATTAATCATTCATATCTACACAAGGCAGGGTTACTTGTGTTCCATTCTGAGGAGATTTTGGTTCAAATAACTGTGTTGCATTAACTTAGCTGTTACAATTTCTAATAGTCGGTGTAAATATTGGGAAATTCTTTAGCCTGAGACAGAAATGCAGGTAATAGGTTAATAGTATAGTAGCAGATGCAAGTAGTCATGTATAATCTAGAAAGATTTGTTGAGAAGTACCCGCCTAATTGCTGTTTACAGCTCTACTTCCTTTAAGTGAAATGGGGTTATATATTACTCCCTCCAGGCTTTGACTTCTTTAGTAGTCGAATCTAGCCATTTGGCATTTCTTTTCAGTGTTATCAATTTCTTGAATCTTCTAATTTTATTGCTCGGTTACGTCTTTAAGTTCTTTGAATCCTTTATCTTCCTTGCTTCAAGATTTGTAGTCGACTTTAGAATTGTTTCTCGGTATGATACCTGATAGCCATTTGTATCTTATAATTGAATAAGATACAATTTTGCTTCATGATGAGTGGTAAGAGTGATACCCGATAGCCATTTGGCATTTCTTTTCAGTGTTATCAATTTCTTGAATCTTCTAATTTTAGTGTTCGGTTATGTCTTTAAATTTGAATCCTTTATCTTCCTTGCTTCAAGATTTGTAGTCGACTTTAGAATTGTTTCTCGGTGCCCTCATATGTTAATTTCCTTTATATGGCAATCTTCCATCCGGTTCATATCACCCTTAAATTTGGTTTAGCTTGTTGGACCTTGTTCTTTAACTTATCTGTCAACTAATAGCTGATATAGAATTTTCTGTTCAATGTTTATGAACTCAAAAGTAAGTGTTTGATCTTAGATATTGTAGGGTTTTCGTGTAAAATTCATGTTCCTAAAGTTACTTATCAAATTCTTGATGTGTCCATAACTAATGTTTGTCCAAGAAAAGGTGCTAGGTGTCCCTAGAATTACCCCATAAATATTGAGACGCATTTATAAAAGCAGCATTTTCTTAGTGTTTGTAGGGTTCTTTCAGCCACTCAGAGCCATTTTGTGGGGACATATCATATCAGGTAGGAGACGCTAGCTATCTTTTGGATCCTTAGAAAGTAGTTTTACTTTTGAAATTTGTGTTGTGAAACTAAATTTTCCTCGAAATTTATTTTCTTCTTTTGCTTTTCTAGACGTAGGGAAAGTATTTTTTGTCACCATCCTAAATGTTGAATTTCTGGACCGTTTGTGTTGCAAGATGGTAGTCAATTGTTAACTAACTAGTTGAACTTAATATCAAAAAAAAAAAAAATTGTTAACTAACTATTCTCTAGTGAAGGATTTTGCTGATTGAAGGAACCAAAAAGGTTAACCTAAAGTTAATCAAACTCTGGGCGGTAAAAGATGAAATGCATCTCAACTGTAACCAGATATATTTCTTTGTATTTTTTGCCTGAAGAATCCCTAAACTTTTGAGCAGTAACTCTCAGAACAGTGTTCTGGGTTTTCTGCGACAACGGCATCTATCATCTTCCCCAGTATTGGTAACATTCCCCAGTATATTCAAGTGTTGGGTTGGTGTGATATATGTTGTACTCGCATCTTTGTTTGCTTGGGATCAAAAGGCAAGACTCTAGCCGCAAGAATAATTCAGACCAAAAAAAGCCGCAAGAATAAATCATTAAAGGATTGAAGCGTAAATTTGAAGATTCCTTAGCAAAGAAAATAATGGATTTCCCTCCTTTTTCTTTTCCTCTTCTTTTTTTCTGGTTGGCATTTCACCCATCATTACCTCTTTTATGTCTTTATCCGTCAATCTATCTTTTTTCCTTTCTCCTGCTCATGCCCACAAAACAACAACAACCATTCTAGGAAAAGGTGATGAACACACACAATCCTCATACTTTAATATCTTCATCAATTTCTGAGAACATGAACAACACCAAGCTTTCCTTCCACTAGTTTCTATTGCTAGAAATTAAGAAGATAAGATTTAACAATACAAACAAGCTTTTCATTCTCACTTATGTACGTACATGATCATTACTTCCAGTCCTATTATTTTCGATCAGCATGACATACCTCAACACCAAGCAGTCAAATTCAGACCAATAAATAAAACCTTAATTTAGACAGTAAAGAAAGCTAGTCATCATGTGATTCATGTTAGAGTAGTAGTGGTAGTAGTCTTAATTGGTTCATAAGGAGGTAGAACACTGAGTCCCCTGCCTAGTAGTGAGTGGACCTGTTGGAAGAGAAGGACCAAAAGCCATAACAGCAACACAATCCACGTTCACTCTGTATCTCCCAGACACCCAAGTCCCTACCTTCCACCTTAGTCGTCCGAGCACTTTGAGATTCAAAACCAGTCTCCCAGCCGTCTGATCGCGACCCACTTCATAACCGAAGGAGGGAGCCACAGGCAGACCATTTCCAATCAAAGAAGCTGTCAAGACATTGCTGTCTTGATGTCCTTGGTAGAAAGGAGGCAGAGACGTGTACACTGTGATCTGTTGACCTTTGTATGTAGCATAGACTTGAAGCTCGTCGTAGTAAATGCCAACTTTTTGATTGGGGTTCTTGGAAAGCAGGGTGAGTTGGACGGAGGAGTTGAGGAGGTTACTGGTTCCTGAGAGGTTGAGCTGGTAGATATCGGCTTCTTTGAGAGAGAACTGGGGCTTGCTGGGGTGTAGAATAAGCCAAACAAGTAATATTAAAGACAGGATTGCGGTGAAAAGTGTAGAGAATACTACGAATAACTTCTTGTAGAGCTTGTTAATTTTCAGTCCTTGCTTATCACCACAGTGTTTAGGTGATTTCAAGAGGGCTTGAGACATTTGCTAAAGGAAGAGGGATTGAGAGAGATCGAAAGTCGGAGAGAGATGAGAGGAGGTTTAGAGGGCTAAGTAATAAGGGGAGGGGAGGCAATGGGGTTATATATAAGCAAGTTGAAGCTGAAAGCAGCAATAATTTTAGTCTCTCCTCCTACTTTTGACTGGCAGCTTCTTCTCCTTGTAAGATAGATATATGCTTGTGCTGTGTGAACTTCTGGAAAACGCTTTTTATTTCGAATGGTTGATTGAATTTGTTAGGTACTTGATGCACGTATATCAACCATTGGATCATTATACTACCTGCTAGCGTTGACCATGTTCCATGATTCATCTTGGGTTCGGACGAGCTTAGCCTTTTTACAAAATAGAAAATTGTGCTTTTTTGAACAAAAATAGAAAATTGTGCTACTTCAGGAAATCTCTTTACGGCTTTACTTTAGAGCTATTTACTTTGTCACCCCTCTTAAACTCACTTGTACAAATTTACTATACTGCTACTTTTGGGGGGCTCAGAACATAGATAGATATCGTATATATGGATATAAAGTTTGTATGCAATAGTACAAAACCTTTACATATTCATGTATTTTTCTGTTTGTTTTGAACCTCTTGAGAATAATTCTCAGAAATCTATTTCTTTTATTTTCCGAGTAAATATGACAGCAAATATAGCATATCCTTGAATATGTATATATGTGCTAAGACAAATATAATATCTATCTCTATTCTGCATCATGATTCATGAATATACAGGTTCTGTGCTATCATACAGAAACAATGCAAAAGATATAATAGTCTTTGTTTGTGTACGATTCTAACATCTCATTATTATGCTTTGCAAGAAACATAGTTTAAATTATGGATACCATGATGGAAAGCAGAGGATACAGGGGATATCTATCTCAGCCTGAATCAGAGATTGGATACACTTTTGGAATAATTGAGAGGAAAGTGATGGCTTTTAAAAGAGCAATAAGAGAGAGAGTAGCCAATAGCTAGCCTTTTCTTGTTGATTGAAGATGAGTAAGAAATGGTGCTAAATAGCCTTTTATTTGTCTACTCTTGTTCTCGTAAATGCTATTAGAAATGTGGGTTTAGGGATTAAAATATGATTAATTAACGGTGCGACCTTGCTTAGATAGACACTGCTCAAATTGGGAGCTTTGACGTTCTGGCCTTGTTTTTCAATTCATTGAGCTGTACAGTAGAAAGAGTTCAAAAGGAGAGAGAAGACATGGAGAATCTATAAAACAGGCTTTTGGAAACCACTGGGAAACATTAGCAATCATTCATTTCTTGGTTTTATTATGCATGCAGCTGCTATTACTTTTAAGTTAAGAAAAGGGATTTGTATAACTGGTAGTTGATGAGTCTTCATTTGCCGTCGGATGTGAATACTTTTTTACTCCAAACTGGGTCACCACCGTTGGATGTGAATACCATTGTTTTGTTTTGTATTTGCGTTTGGTTGGACCCTCCTGCTAGAATCTTGAAGGGAATATTATACATGACTTACAGCCTTACAGCCTTTGAAATTGAGAGAGGTGTTTGTTTTTTGCTTTCTTGAAACCTTTTCAGTTAATCAAGAGTTCAAGACTCAAGAGAAAGGAGGACCCCAACACCATCTTAGTGATTTCTCAGCTGCTTCTTTCCTCTAAATTATGCTTGCTTATTATTTCTTCTTCCATATCTGGGACCAAAAAGAGGCACCTTTATGACTTTGATTATAACAGGAAGGAAAAATAAATAAATTGGGTTTTTCATTTCGTTGATTGTTTTAAAGATAAAGCATGCACCAATGTACTTTAAGGTCACTCTCATCCATTCTTGAGTTGCTGAGTATGTTTAGGGCACTGCTCAAATTGACAAAATATCATCGTTGCAATATTGGCAAGGTATTTGACTATGAACTCAAACAACTATGAAAGGTACCGCAGCAGGATTATTGAAATTTATACAAAGCATAAGATTGCTCTAATGCAATACTTTACCTTGAATGCTACAAACTCATGCACAATTTGAGTACGGCATTACCTGCAATCGAGCAAAGCCATTTTGAGCCAGAGAAAAAGGTGGGACGTGCCTTGGAGTAGTTGCTGTAAACAAGCACTTGTTTTAAGCTTTTAAATTTGGGTAGCCTTATGGGAAATTACCTACCACAATTAGTGGAGAAAAGCCAGCATCCTTTTGATGACTTCGACAAATCTTTGCTTGGACAATAGTGCAGCAATATAAGGTTGTAGCCAAGGAAGACGCATCTGTCAGCTGCTAGAAAACGATGTTCATGATTTGAAGTTGCCAATGGAGAAGTCGTTTTCCGTTCACCGCAATCTGTATGAATTTGAACAAAATTTTCTGTTATGGAAACGAGCAGGAATAGCAAGTAGCCAAGTACCCTTGGCTAACAAGAAGAGTTAGTAACAAGAAGATAACAATTTACTGGAAGCTTATACTTGGCCAAATACTAGTACTAATGAATTCATAGAGGTTTCTAAACATGTAATGCAGAAGTTACACATTCATAGAAAGGAAGATAGAGATCATGCAGAGGCAGAATTAGCCTTTTGTCTAGCTTGTTCAAGTACACTAATAATAATCCGGTTCCAAACAAACGCTAACGGACATTCTGTCTCTCACTATTTATCAACAAGGTGTTTGACAATTCCACTTGAGCTGATTTTGTTTTTTGGCAATCATTCATTCAATTTAAGCTGTTGGAAGGGACATTATCAAAGAATAAACCCAGGATCTTTGGTAATATTCCTTTGAAACGTAAACAAAATTCTTGAGTAGTTAGTAACAAGAAGATAATCAAATGAAGTTTGTATACCAACTGACATATGTAAGTCGGAATGAACAACCTATGCATGTGTAAATAGCAAGGCAAAGAATGACTAAGGCAACCCTAAGATAATTTTAAGAGTATTAAAAAATTTACAGCCCTATTTTACAAGGGATACATTGTACCATGAGTTAATATATATATCCAAAAACGAGATGAATAGGAAGTGGCCGGAGTCAGAAAGCATCTTCAGGCATCTTTCTTTCTAGGCATCAAGACTTGAACTCTACAAGAAACCGCTACTTAATCATCATATGCATTGCCATCAATTTCAGTAGGTGAAGGATCATTAAGCACTTGACGAACAAATTGTCCTTTTATTCTTGGACGCTGCTCTGCAAGCTTCTTTCTGCTCTCATAACGGACCTGTGTAACAAATATCTCGTTAATTAGAACTATAGCCTATTTTTCAACAATAGTGGTAAAAATGAAGCCACAATAGTAAGTATGAAAAAGATAATGATGCATGTACGTACCTTCTTCTCGTAGCATCTATCTTTCCTCTTCAACCGGAACTTGTTTAGAGCTGCTTCTCTTTGGATGGATCGATTATTTCCACTCTGATTAAAGAAACTGTCTTCATTCTTGCTCTCTGGAGCAGCCCTAAATATAGCCACCTGATCAACGTTGTTACTTCCACAAGCACTTCCATACCCCATGCTATTAAGTTGACTTGCATTGCCATTGCAAAAACTACTAGTTGCACTCTGATCGTTGTTTGAAGACATATGCCCTCGATCCTCATCGAATCTTTGTTCCTGCTGCAGCATTGTTTGTTCCATCGCAACCTTGGAATTATGATAAGCTGGGTCGTACACATGCTCTGGTTTATGGTTTTGAAGATTAGTCGGATAAAATGTACTCATTACAAACGAGGGTTCCTGTTGGGCAGCTGAACTTGGCATTGGTGATGGACTTGATTGTGTGCAAAATGTTGGAGGCAGTACAGTACCATACCCATTGCATAGATTGTTATACCTTACACCTTTAACGGGAACAGGAAGAGGAAATAATCTCTGCTGAGGGCATGACGTTGCAATTTCAGACTGGTTAGACTGACCAGTAGCTAGAGTGATGACACTCCTTGGAATACTTGAAGTGGCAGCAGGAGTATCACAATCCATATTGACAGGGGATGCACGCTTCTCAGATGCAGTTTCATATGCCTTTTGTTGATCGCAAATGCCAGTCAATGCATTCTGGGGCTGCAATGGTCTGTTGATGTATCTGCAGGATTGAATTGACAGAAATGAGTCCAGTGAAAGAGTAATGTTTAAATCATCTAGTGAAAAAATCAATGATTAAAACCAACTTCAGTACACTCTTTACATAAATTTAAAGATTGACGATGTTCACATATCACAAAATTCAATTGCAGGAAACGAAAATGGATACTCACCGTGAAAAGGCCGAGGCGTTAGAATGGCCAAGGGCATGCCTTTTCTCAGTAACTCGAGTCTCAAAGCCACTGGGATCAGATCTTCTCAAAGAAAGATCCAACTGCGGAGAAGAATCATATGTGCTAGGTCTATTACTTGAAGAAGAATTTCTCTGGTTGCTATTTGGATAACTATTGCATACTCCAAAGAAATCAGTGGCATTTCTTAAAGAGTTGACAAGGAGATCGTTATCATCACAAGCTTCACTATCCCTATTAGCATCCCTCCTATGACTTTCTGGCTTGGCACCCTCGCCTAGTGGAGCTGCTAAGTTGTCCTCATAGGCATTTGCTGCTGGTCCTAATTTGATTACGCATTGACAAATGTTAATAGGCAATTCCTACCAAACTGAAGAAGCTGCTGAATTAGAAGGTAAAGAAGTTTTACCTCTAGCTTCATTTTCATGCATAAGCAATTTTTCGCCACCATTGATGTGTCCATCATCTTTCTGCATTCTCAAGTCACCCAGAAAATTTTTGGCCTGTATCTGCTGCGAAAATTCCTGCATATCCACAGGGGCACTCTCAGCTTCAAAATCTGGCTTTGTACAAGAGCTCTGCAAGAGAGGTAAAACATTCAGTCAGTCCAAACTGAGAGGGGACTCCTCTTAACCTAAGGGACATAATAAAATCGATACATATTCCCTGGATTAGATATACATCAATCATTCCGAGAAATATGATTGAGTAGTCACTAACAATCTACCCTGATTAGTCCACTAGATGAACAAAGTTAAAGCATGGCTTTACATGACATATAGACAAATGCCAACTAAGGGTTTATTTTCTGTGTCATTTTCAAAATATAATGAACTTCAAGAATAATGAAACACAAACCTGAGAATCAGTCCCTTTTTCAACGTTTTCCTTATTCCTCTGAGCACATGCCACATAGCCACTGGAATGATTGCTTGCATCATCGTTATCAGATGTGCCTTCAATCTTTTGCTGTCCAACACTCTCATCTTGGGGGACATTTCTGGCTAACTGATAGACAATAGAATTCAATTAGGCTTAAGCAGACAAGTTAAGATAAGAATTCAAAACTGAACTAGAAGAAAAATATCAAAGTAAATTGAGTAGGCATACAGATTGTCTTCTCCAAACATGCTGCCATAGATTTCTCAGCTCATTCTTCCTAATTGGTTTAACAAGATAGTCAGAAACACCTCTTGTCATGCATTTGTAAACTGTGTTAATCGAATCCTGAGAGGACATCACTGCAACATCACAAAATAAGTTCAAATTATTTTCAGCAAAAACCACCATAGTGAAAAATCAAATCAATTATATATCATGTCACATTTATTTGTTCTTCGTATCATACTTATAACAGGAATGTTTTTGCAGATCTCATGCTCCATGATCAGCGCAAGCAAAGCAAATCCAGATATTGACGGCAGATCTACTTCTGTCAGTATGAGGTCTATCTTATGGGGTCTTCCCTTCAGTATCTCCCATGCCTTTAAGCCATCAGGTACAGCAGCAACTGCTCAAATAAAAACAAGAGCTATGTTAAGTTTAATGAGTCATGTCATCTGTCATCTCAGCTAGATATTGATATGTTCATACATGTAAATTTGACAACATTAACTGGGGTGAGCCTTAGCCTTGAAATTTTACATGATCTGCATGGGATAAACAATACTTAAATGTTTGCAACAATTTCAGGTCACAACATGGAGATCCCTCAAAGGGGGTGATTAGGTGAATGGAGCTAGGAGTTCTCTTCATATCTTAAGGCCAAAGTTTAGCACTTCAAAATAAAAAGACTTCTATCAAAAAAGTGACCTGAACAACGAACCCCTTTGCCCATAGAAATCAGAGAGTGAAAGTAGAAAGGGTTAAACCATCTTAATCATCTCCTGAATCTCTGCTAATTAGGCTTTATTTTCCACCCGTGAACCTTGTCTATATTCAAAGTATCGCTAGCAAGCTAGCTGTAAATATTGTGTTATTATGTTAATTCCTTAAATTAGATATAGGTTTAAACCCTCTAAAGAGCTGAATATACACAGAAATTATCAGCTTCTACCGAAGGAAAGCACTCTTTTACTGTAATTAGAACTTAGGCCTCTCCCTGGTTATTGTTGACTTTGATAATATTTACCATCTTCTAACAGCTTTACGTATGAATGGTAATTAACAAGATTTAAAAGCAAAACAATATTTAGTTGATCTTACAGAGATTAGATCAATTTCTGTTCTTGGCCTAGATTTCTTATCATTAAGATAAACCAATACAAAATCACAGAACCCTTCAACTTGATGTTAATTCAACAACATCCTTCAACTCTTCATCAGCAGAGTCACAGAATTAGAAAACCAAGATCTTAACCCTTTCTCCTTTAACCAAAAAAGGTAAGAAAGAAAAAAGAGAAAAGAAATACAGGATCTAACTCATTCTAACACCTACAAATTCGATCGCCACAAAAACACAAACCCAGGTGATTATTAAGCAAAAGATGAAAACTTGAAGCAAAACCCAAAACTCAACTGACCTCTGTAGCTACATTTCCTGAGCAAAGCAGCTATAATATGCCTGGTTGAGTCATCAGCCTCAACCAACAAGACCCTCATGTTCATTCCAGGCAAGAGCTTCTCCCACCTCATCACAACTCCACTTGAAGAATCACCACCACCCTTTATCTCTGTACTTCTCTGTTTCTCACTCTCTGATTTCATTTCCATGTCTTCGCTACTCAGCACAACCTCGCCCATTTCCCAACTTCAAAGGAAACAAAACACAACAGAGTCTTTCTCTTTCTCTGTGATTTCAGTGAAGCTCAAGAGAGCTCGAAAATCTCATCCTTGGCTGAAAAGAAAATGGGACTTACCTTTTTGTCAAAGCTAAAATAAAAATATCTGACAAATCTTTTGCTGGAAATCGGACGGCGAAGAAACCTAGGGGAGAGGGATCCAACGGTATTAAATATCTAAGCCGTGTATACTGTGTAGAGGGGTAACAAAATATCTTGGTACGTTGGACTTGGTGTGCCACGTCAACAACCCAATCTAAGACGGAGGCCACACAGCAATCAAAAGGTTCGGCGTCATTGGGTTCTGTTACTTGGTGGCCCAGATTTTAAACAAACATTTTTCTTTCTGTTTTGAGATTTTTTCGTGGAGACAAGTGGCAAGGTTGTGGGCCCCTTTGGGTAGATATAATAAGAAGATATTTGGAGATATTTATGAGTGCTGTAAGGGAGGCAATGAAGATCATGGCTAGGATCTGGCCACGTGGAAAGAGAAGGTGGATTTAGGGACTTCCAAGTTCCAAGTGGTCAATTGCCATCTTCTCAATTTTGCTGTAATTGAAAATGTGTGGTGTTGTTTTGCTCTGATTGGTCTTGAATGCTATTGGATACTATAATACCCACCACCCACTAGCACTAGTGCCTCTAATCAAGGTTTGTAGCCACTATAATCTTTGTTTAATCACCTCTATTATTCTCTCTTTCATGTTTCCTATGGACTTTGTGGTTGGTGAGTGTGACATATTTGTATGATTTCTACATACAGTTGTGTGCATCAGCAATGAAGTCACCGTCAATGTTTATCACCAAATTAATTCATATTGTATTGAATATCTTAATTTCTTTTAAATTTGGATCATGAGTTTGAATAAAAATATTTTTTATTTGTTCCATCGATGTTTATAGTTACGTGTTGAAGAAAAAAGTTGTTTATGTCAATTTTTTGTTCAATAAGCATGAACATTTGTTCGCCCTCATTAAGGTTATGTATAAGGTTTTTTTTTTCTCAATTCCTTGAAGGCAATTCGTCTTAATCTCTTTGAACTCTCTACTAATCACTTCTTACCTCCTATTTAAGTCTCTTTCAAATAACAAACGTCTTATGACTTATGCTAAACTCTATGGATGTACCTTTGATTTTTGAAGGGATCTTTAAGAGCATGTGCAGTGGTAAAGGCTAAAAGTTAAGGCCTAAACTAAAATTTAAGCCCCCAAAACTATACTATTCATAATTTTAGAGTTTTCCACAATTTTATGTTTCCACCAATGAGGTCTAAAGTCTAAGTCAATATTGATTTTTGTATTAAATCTGGACCATTCTTTATGTACAAAGAGATGTAGTCCATTGATTTAGTGAAACATGTGCTGGGCCCTGCATTTTAGGCTAGCCTAAAGCTCTATTCAGTTTAGCTTTTTCCAAAAGCCAGCCTGTGTTTAGCCTTTTCCAAAAGCCAGCCTGTGTTTAGTCAAGTCTATAATGATGTTGTTGGAACTGACTTTTGGTTTGTATGACCTATATATTAGCTTAGACTAGGCTAAATAAGTTTCAATGCACATGCTCTAAAGCCTGTGAGCATGTGACCAAGGGAATTAGTAGTAAAGCGCTCCATCCCCATAATTATTACTCAGCTTAAGATCCCATTTGATAAAAGAAATGGTCGAATTTGACACATCATTCTCCAAAAATCTTATCTGGTTTTGCCAAATAGCCAACGCAACACAAAGACTGAAAATATCCCATAATGCATGTATGTACATACATTCCTATCCGAAAAGGCATGCAGAATCGGACAGATACGCACAAATTAGGCCCAGAATTAATAAACACGTGGTGGTGGGTCGCAGAATTGTCCAAAGCAAGGCCCATTTTTTATTGGACTTATTCTTCAGGCATTGAATCTAATAGGTCCAAAAGAATTCCCAGACTGCATCCTATCTGCACCATCCATTCAAGTAGAAGCAGAAGATCAACGGTTGACATTTCGACTGTGCGTGCAATTAACCGCATAAGATGCAGTGGATAATGTCTGAAATTGCCGCGTAATGATCGATGGTCCCTTGTATATCCAACTACGAAACCCTCTCTGCTAAAACCCCAAATTTCCTTCAATCCAAACCCTAAATCTGCAATCAATCACCAAATGGCTACTTTGTTTACTTCTTCTTCTTCTTCGTTTCAATCAATGGCTACCCTCCCATCGACCTTTTTGACAAAGCCCCAAATCTTCACGCTGTCGTCGAACTTTTCTAATTTCTTCAACCCGTGTAAGAATCTGAGACCCATAACCATTGCGATTGGACCCAGAAAGGACCATGGAAAATCACTCTGTGTGCGGATGTCCTGGGACGGTCCACTCTCCTCAGTCAAGCTTATCATACAGGGAAAGCATTTGGAGGTATTTCATTTTAGCTTACATTACTCTTGGTTGATCACCGAAGCCAGAATATAGTAGAAAGATAATAGCTTTTGGGGTTTGAAGCGTCTTATGAGGTTTTGATTGATTTGTTTGATGTACTATTGTGTGTGTTTGACCTTAAGGATGGTGTTCTCCTCTTAAGTCTTTATGCAAAGTGGAATTTGAATGAGAAATTTCAATATGTGAACTTAGTTAACAGAACCAGTCAAGAAGCATGTGGAAGAGAAGGTTGGCAAGGCAATTCTAAAGCACAGTCACCTAGTGAGGGAGGCTGATATTCGGTTATCTGTTCGAGGTGGAGACCTTGGAAAAGGCCCAAAGATTAGGAGATGTGAGGTATTTCATTATGCCATTTGAATGAATGTTCTGGATTATCTGCATTTCACTAAATGGTGCATTCTCATAAGCAGTTCTGTTTTTGTGTTCGTTCAGGTCACCTTGTTCACAAAGAAGCATGGAGTGTTCCGGGCTGAGGAAGAAGGTGAGACACTTTTTGCTAGCATAGATATGGCATCTTCTATCATCCAGAGGAAGTTGAGGAAAATCAAGGAGAAGGAATCAGACCATGGTCGGCACATGAAAGGCTTTAACAGATCAAAAGTTAGGGAGCCTCAAATACCAGCGATGGAATTGGAAGAAGCAGTTCCCCTGGAGGAAGAAGATACATTGGATGAGGTTGCCACTTGAACTTTTACCTTCCTCAAAGTTTGTTCAGTTTTGAATTTGACATATTACATTTTAATTATATCCTATACTTCTTTAGGTGCTTGGTTTCATAACTTCATCATAATGAAAAACAACCTGACTTAACCATTTCTCCACTGTGGCTTTTGATTCATTATTACTTATTTTAATGGTTTGACTTATTTTTAAGATTGAAACAGCAATATGCATGTCTGAATTTTTGTTTATTTTTTCATTTTTTTTTTTAAATCTTGGGGAGGAGAATTCAAACTTTGGACCTCATTCAACATTTATTGATGAGAATACCGCTAGACCAATAGATTGTTGGTGCATTCTGGAGTTGTTGATTGTTAGTGTATGCACTTCACTTGTAACTCATTCATCTCAGTTTTCAAATGTGTAGTTTCAATATTTTAGATACCACAACTTCTAACAATTGCAAAAACTGCAGCACACCATTGATAGATAGTAATTAGTTTTCTTTTTTCCTTTCTTATAAATAATTAGTCGCACTGTATTTTTGTGCAATATTATCATGCCAAAAGATACCAAGATAAAGAATGTTTTGTTTAAATTTCTGCTGATATAATTGCTTAGCTATAGACATGTCATTCTTCTTCATCATATACACACTGATATCTTTCATTCTTCACATTCTAGGTTGTGCGTACAAAGTACTTTGACATGCCGCCTTTGACAGTCGCTGAAGCAGTTGATCAACTGGAAAATCTTGATCATGACTTTTATGGTTTCAGAAATGAAGAAACTGGTATGAACTACAAAAATTCCTGCTCCTTCATTGTCTCGTACATCAGTTTATGATTTTTGTCATCTAGTGGTTAATTGAAATGTTTCTTCCTTCTTGCTCAGGTGAGATTAACATACTATACAAAAGAAAAGAAGGAGGCTATGGGGTTATTATACCCAAAGGAAGTGGGAAAGCTGAAGTGAAGAATGGAGTGATAGAAAGAGCAAGAGAACCTTCCGTGGCAGAATAAGTAGGACTAGGAAAGTGCAACGCTTGTGTATTAGCAACAGTGTATTTGAAAGCTGAGGCCTCCAGAGACGATCATTGATTCAAAGTATGAGAGGCATATTTTTGTAACGTATGAACAAAAATTTCTGATATACAAATTACATGTTTAACTTCCTTTGTTTGCCTTCTTGGTAGCCTACTGCTAATTAACATAACATCATTGAGAAAAAGAATTACAGAGGAGAAATTGAAGGAACAGCATGGAAAAGAATCAAAGACACCTTGAATGGTGCTTAGTGAACTGCTCGAAAGGTATAATTCATAATAAGGCAGCTGAGATGAACTGAACTTTCATTCCACGTTCAGGTCAATTACATATGCAGGCGTTTTGGTTGAAAAACTCTCGGACGAAACAGTTAAGAGCTTATTCAGTGACAAGCCTTCCCCCAAAATCTTCTTCTTTACTTCATACCTGGCTTTGATTCTGTCATCAAGTTTGTAACCAAGGAATGCAGGAAACGCTAATAACTCTCCAATTTCACGCCCCATCTCATTTATCAAGTACTCCATTTTCTTCTCCAAAGCACTATGACTGTATTGCAGTATCTGAGGATGCCTCCTGCTCATAACAACAATGTCGGCACACGAAAATCCATAACTCAAGAACAAATCGATCACCCTTTGCAAATTATCAGAGCTTGTTCTGGTGGCAGATCCCATTGCTGCTGCCATGTCCCTTGTCCTATATTTATACCCAATCTTCACCAAAAAGACAAGTTTATACGCAAGGTTGTCTTCAAAAGACAAGCCTAGAAACAATGGAGCTTTAGTCAAGAACTTGTAGATATCATTCGAACTCAACCCACATTGCTTGAGAAACTCGATTCTCGGACGCATTTTCCTCTCCCTGCTGGCACTAACCACATTGGGGAAAACAAGCAAGATTTTGAATATCTGTTCATCACTTAGGCCAGCCAATGACCTCAACAACTCTACATGGCCTTTTGTGTGATCCACAGTGTAGCTCAAAATTGCAGGAAGCTTACCCAACAATGTCCCTGTGGCATCTTCATCTCCACCACTAACCTCTGTTAGAAACTCAATTCTTGGAGCCAGCTGAGTTTCCAAGTCATAATTGAGAAGCGATGGACGCCTCACAATCAATTCAATGCCACCAAAGCGGTTCAAGTATGTGATAGTCCTATCGATTTCTTCAACTGACTTGAGACACAATGCCTTGTATAGATTCACCTTGTTGAGAACATCAACAATCTTCTCACTAGGAACTCCTCGACGAAGAAGCAAACTCACTTTTTGATCAAATCCAACCAAGAACCTCACTTCTGCAGCACGAAACAGCCGCTTCAGCTGCCCAGGCTCAATCTTGGCTTCCAAATCATGACGCACAAAACTCAAAAAAGGATCAATTTCCTCCGCTGTTAATAGATTTGGGCATTTGGTAATCAAGTGAGAAAGCACAAGCCCATCGAGTCCAACTGAATTGAAGGACTCAATCCGAGTGCGAAGTGAATCCAAAGATGTCAAAGCCAGAGCTGGGTTCTTCTCTAAAAGCACTTGGGCTTCTTTCTCGTCGATTCCAACTGCTTGAAAGAGTGAGAAGAGCGTCCCTGAAACAAAATATAACAAGTCAAAATCATGTAGTTTTTGTTGTCCGCAATGTGTTCGATAAAATGACTGAGAGAGTTGCATTGCTAATTGCTTACCGAAGTCGGTGACCGGATTGGAACTGCATTGGAGAAGAAACTGTTCATTGGGTCGACAACCCAGTTGGGTTATTAACGGGTTTGGTTCGGGTCTTGGGGTTTTAGCGAGCTTGAACAGAGAAGACCATTCATGGTTACGGAAGGTTGCGAGTGAAGACGATGAGAAATGGGCAGTGGGCGGAGGAGGGAGTGGGTATGAAAAGAGAGAATCAGCGGAAGAAGAAGTAACGAAAGGATGTGTGAAGAGAGCGTACGCTGCGACCATTTTGTGATTGAAAAAATGAGGTTTCGGCTAAGGAGGAGCTTGAAGACGATGGGTTAACGTTCTTCGGTTGTAATGGGATATTATGGACCGAGGGTGCCATCGACCTTGTTGACACGCAATATCGAAAGCCCAACCCTATATGGCCCAGATTAATTTTCACAAAAAAACTTGGGCCAGATGCCCATTAAAAGTCGGCCCAGTTTAATAATTTTCCAAAAATCGTGGGCCAGAAGCCCATCAAAAATAGGCCCACATAATATTTTCAAAAAAAATACTTGGGCTTGGCCCATTAAAATTCGGCCCAGATTAATATTTACAAAATAACTTGCGCCAGAAGCCCATTAAGAATCGGCCCAGTTTAATATATTCCCATAAATCTTGGGCCTATATCCCATTAAAAAGCGGCCCAAAATTAATTTTTTAAAATCTTTGGCCTGAAGCCCATTAAAATTGGCCCCATTTTATGTTTTCCCATCATACTTCTGCCTGAAGCCCATTAAAAATTGGCCCAGATTAATATTTTCAAAATAAATTGGGCCTGAAGCTCATTAAAATAAGGCCCAGATTTATAATTTCAAAAAAACTTGGGCCTGAAGCCCATTAAGAAGAGGCCCAGTTTCTTATTTTCAAAAAAATATTGGGCCTGAAACCCATTAAAATCGGGCCAGTTTAATGTTTTCCAGAAAATCTTGGGCCTGAAGCCCATTAAAAATCGGCCCAGATTAATATTTACAAAATAGCTTGGGCCTGAAACCCATTGAAAATCTGCCAACTTAATAATTTCCAAAAAAATTGGGCTGAAGCCCTTTAAAATTAGGCCCAGATATTATTTCAAAAAACTTGGGCCTGAAGCCTAATAAAAATCGGCCCAGATTTATTTTTTCAAAATAAGTTGGGCCTGACGCCCTTTAAGAATCGGCCCAGTTTAATATAGAGGTGGCAAATGGGCCGCTAGGCCCGAGCCCGGCCCGTTAAGAAGCGGCCCGGCCCGGCCCGAGCCCGTTATAGGCCCGGCCCGAGCCCGGCACGTTAATGTAACGGGCCGGGCCGAGAAATATTGGCCCAAAGGCCCGGCCCGAGCCCGTTTTAGGCCCGGCACGGCCCGAGCCCGATAAATTACGGGCCGCGGCCCGGCCCGTTCATGAGGCGTGGATATATATATATATATATATATATATATATATATATAGTTTTATATATGTATATATATTATATATAATTATATATGTATATATAATATATGTATATATAATTATATATGTATATAATTATATATAATTATATATATATATATATATTATATATAATTATATATGTATATATTATATATACATAAATATATATATATATATAATTATGAACAACAAGCATTGTTTGTATGAATTTTGTGTAGTATTTATTTTTATAGTATTAATTTTATCTCAAAATAGAACTACTTTTCGTTTTTATTGGAAAAAAAAAATAGTTTTCATTTTCTTACGGCCCGAGCCCGGCCCGGCCCGGCCCGGCCCGAGCCCGTTATTGGCCCTGCACGAGCACGGCCCGGCACGCTATGGACATGGGCCGTGGGCCGGGCCGGGCCTAATGTTTGAGTATATGGGCCGGCCCGAGCCCGGGCCCGATAAGAAATGGGCCGACACGGGCCGGCCCGAGCACGGCCCGTAGCCCGATTAAATGGGCCGGGCCGGGCCGGGCCGGCCCGTTTGCCACCTCTAGTTTAATATGTTCCCATATATCTTCGGCCTGACGCCCATTAAATTGGCCCTGTTTTATGTTTTTCCATCAATCTTCGGCCTGAAGCCCATTAACAATTGGCCCAGATTAATATTTTTAAAATAATTTGGGCCTGAATCCCATTAATTTTTGGAACACTTGTAGCGAGGAACAGTTCGTTGGTACAAGTTTTGGCACGGGAAAAGTTCATGAAAAAGGGGCATTGCCAAAGCCCATTTCCCTTCAACTTTGCCTCTGACAAAAATTAATCATTGGTAAAACATGATATTTAAAAGGTGTTCCAATTGACTTTGCTAAAAAAACTCGACTCACTTATGAGTTATGATTTTTTTAGTTTTTCGACTTTGAAAAATCATAATTTATAAACGACTCGAAGTTTTGAAGCAAAGTCAATCAAAACAAATTTTAAAAATCATGTTTTATCATTGGAGAATTTTTAGTTTGGGCAAAGTTAAAGGGAAATGGGGGTTGGTAAGATTTGACACATTTTGGCATGTCATGGCACCTCCAAACGTGTCAAACCATGTCAACCCCATTTTTTCTTATTTTTGCCCGTGCCAAAACTTCACCATTGATAAAACATGTTTTTTAAAAGGTGTTCCAATAGACGGAAATCGAAAATCTCGAATCGATTATTTTTAATGAATTTTCTAGTTTTCCGACTTTGAGAAATCGTCAAAAATAAACGAGTCGATATTTTTGAGTTCTGTCAATTCGAGAAGCCCTTAAAAATCATTATTTGAGTGTGGGAAGATTTTGGCGCAAAAACAAGAATATGCGATTTTTTCCAAAAAAATCGTGTGCTATATATAACCCACAGATTTGGATGAAAAACCATGGTTTCGAAAAAAAAAAAAAAAACTCTCAAAACTTCACCATTGGTAAACCATGTTTATTAAAAGGTGTTCCAATTGACAGAACTTAAAAATCTCGAATCATTTATTTTTTATGAATTTTCTAATTTTTCGATTTTGAAAAATTACATGGGCATCGTTAGCCTCGCTAGCATGAGTTTTGTTTCTTTTTATTTCTTCTAATTAAAATTATAAAAAGATACAAAAAAAAAAAATTGAAACACTTGTAGCGAGGAACAGTTCGTTGGTACAAGTTATTCAAAATTTCCTTATTATCACACATGATTTTCTTGAAAAATAGTATCTTTGAAATTCTCAATACCGGTTTAAACGTGTTTCTAAAAAATTGTACAGTCTCAATGGCATCAAACACGAGACTTTTTCGAGAACCGGAAGTGTTTCTTTTTTATATCTTCTTATTAAAATTAAAAAAAATTGAATACTTATAGCGACGAACAATTTGTTGCTATATGTTGTTCAAAATAAATAAACATATATATATATATATATATATATTTTCAAATTTGGAGAAAAGTAAATGATCTAGTTTTTAGGGCTCTTGGACTCTATAACTAAACAATGCAAACAAGATTTGACAACATATTATCCATCGAAATCGGGTTTTCGCTAAGTTTGGGTGAGTTGTGCAAAATTGTGAAATTTTTTCTTATTATAACACATGATTTTCTTTAAAAAATGGCATCTTTGAAATTTGCAGTACTGGTTTGCACGGATTTCCAAAAATATTTTAGTGTCTCAACGTCATCAAATGCGAGACATTACGAGAAACGAAAGTGTTTTTTTTTTATTTCTTCAAATTAAAATTAAAAAACAAATTTGGAAAACTGGTAGCGACGAACAATTCGTCGCTACAGGTTGTTCAAAATAGATATATATATATATATATATATTTTTTTTTTTTTTCATATTTGAAGAAAAGTAAAATGATTTAGTTTTTAGGGCTCATGGACCATATGTTAAAAACAATCATTGAAAAAGGGGCATTTCCAACGCCCATTTTACTTCAACTTTGCCTCTGACAAAAATTAATCATTGGTAAAACATAATATTTAAAAGGTATTCCAATTGATTTTGCTAAAAAAACTCAACTCATTTATGAGTTATGATTTTTTTAGTTTTTCGACTTTGGAAAATCATAATTTATAAACGACTCGAAGCTTTGAAGCAAAGTCAATAAGAACAAATTTTAAAAATAATGTTTTATTATTGGAGAATTTTTAGCTTGGGCAAAGTTAAAGGGAAATGGGGGTTGGCATGATTTGACACATTTTGGCATGTCATGGCACCTCCAAACGTGCCAAACCATGTCAACCCCATTTTTTCTTAATTTTCGCCCGTGCCAAAACTCCACCATTGATAAAACATGTTTTTTAAAAGGTGTTCCAATAGACGGAACTCGAAAATCTCGAATCGATTATTTTTAATGAATTTTCTAGTTTTCCAACTTTGAAAAATCGTCAAAAATAAACGAGTCGATATTTTTGCGTTCTGTCAATTTGAGAAGCCCTTAAAAATTATTATTTGAGTGTGGGAAGATTTTGGCGCAAAAATAAGAATATGCGATTTTTGTCAAAAAATCGTGTGCTATAACCCACAGATTTTGATGAAAAACCATGGTTTTGGAAAAAAAAAAAAATCTCAAAACTTAACCATTGGTAAACTATGTTTATTAAAAGGTGTTCCAATTGACAAAACTTAAAAATCTCGAATCGTTTATTTTTTTATGAATTTTCTAATTTTTCGACTTTGAAAAATCACATGAGCATCGTTAGCCTCGTTATCATGGGCATCCAAATTAATATTTTAAAAATACAATGGGCTTAAATATTTTAGCATAATAATAATAAAAGGCCGGGGAAGTCGGGCCAACCTTACGATATGGGCCGGATTTTTGCCCAGAAGTTCAGGCTAGCGTGGATTGGGCCACGAGCTTGTTGGGTGGGCTTGGATCTGACTGGTGGGCCGCGGGCTTGGATAGGGCCGCGAGCTGGTCTGGCGGGCTTGGTTCTGTCTGGTGGGCCGCGGGCTTTTACATTTTATGGGCTAACTATTGCTTTTTCATTTAAACTATCTGGCTTTTTTTTTTTTTTTCCGTTGTAATGAGGAGGAGGAGAGTTAGTATAATATGCAAAAGAGAAGCAGGAGGCTATGAACTGATGATACGAAACGGAAATGGTAAAGCTGCTGAGGATTCTAGCAAAGTTATGGAATTTATCTCATTGGTGCCCAACATATAGCCATTAATTTGCTGTGTCTCTTCCATTCTTCTGTTTTGCAATTTAGTCCTTATAATTTATACAGTGATCTGTCATTAGAGTGATTATCCAGACTGAATTGGAATTTTCTATGAACTGGTTTGCCAGAATCGCAACAAGATAAACAGAACAGTACAATCCTCTGGAGAGAATTATTTTATGTTTTGGTAACGAAAGGATGCGTTAAGAGAGCGACGATTCCGTGATTGGAAAAATGAGGTATCGGCCAAGGAGGAGCATTCGTCTTCGGATTGTAACAGGAGGAGAGTTGAGTATAATATACCAAAAGAGAGTTGATGAAATTACAAACAACATACAATAAATTCGGTATTCGCAACATTTTTGACTCCAGAAGGAAATTGAAAGGCCTCTAGATGAAGATCCAAACACTCGGCTGGTGCCGATCAAGCCTTGTATTTCCTTTGGCTGTCCTTGACACACTTTTTTGGAAGCTTCCCTTCATTTTTCTCGTCTGTTGGAATGCCTTTAATAAACACAACAGACGAGCCATCCCTAATCATTTTTCTTGGTAATCTGTTTAAAGGAAATCTGCAACACAACCGATAAACAAGAATAAATCTTTACTTGCATACCACAACATTGAAATTACAGTGTTTGCAACTGCACTTACCCCTTTTCTATCTCTTTTCTATTACTATCTGGCATGTCGTCTTTGCTTAATTCTTTCCCTCTGTCATTAGGATTATCTGTGGTGTCTTCGCAAACTTCCTTCCTTGCGTCATTATGTGAATTCTGTCCCTGGACAATGAAGCAAAGGGAACAAACATACATTTCTTAAGTTCATAACTTCATATGAACATGGCAAGCAAAGCTACAAATATGACATGCTACATTTCAGAAAGCACACTAGTCTAAACACATTGTCTCCAAAGTAATTAGCGGCAGACGCCCTAAACTTTGTTATGCTGAGCAACAGTTGCATATATACTAACTTCAAATTTGCAACATAAAATCTAATCGTCTAAACTCTTGAAAAAAATTTGAAAATGAAGGTAGAAGCGACTGATGGGTGAGAAAGCAGCTATACATACTGTCATCAGAGCAGTCTCCCTTAAATAACCTTAAATCAACTAAATTTATTCTTCACCTTATAGATGGATCAATTAGAGTGCTATCCTTTCATCTTCTAAACTAGTAGTTGTTCATCAATATAATAACAAAGACATGAAACTCATTATAGCCCCAATTACAGTTGGATAAAAAGAAAGGAGGGTTCTATATTTCCACCATACAAACAGAGACAGGTTATTTGGGTTCACGCCTTAGATTTTCCAATGTCAAATTTATCGAATCCAGTGTCCTAAATTACTAGAAAAAATGGCCAAAATAGGAAAAGAAAACAACCATGAGCATAAGCTGAACTAGAAGACTTATAACTCCTGAGTTTTGAACCCCAATAAGATTAGGTGAGAAGAGTAAACATAGAATCTAGTCACTCCAGTATGTTGCCTCCTATACTCGAAACAAACATCAAATTCCAAAGACACGCAATCACAAGCTAAGTAGGAATTAAATCAAACACACTGGACGGGACATCACATGTAGCATTTCAAAAGTGCCAACGAATTTCTTGCTACCAAGCTTCACCATTTTAGTACACAAAGTAAAATATAACAAAACAGCGTCAAGCATTCTGAGAAGCATTACCAAAGCACTTATGCCGCATGATTGAGACCTAAAACAACATTCAGAAAAAGTATTGCATGAAAGCTGAGCTCTGCCAACAATTTCACTGCACCATCATACAAATTCAAGGATACAATAACGAAACCGAAAAAGGAACCGGTAAATCTACAATAACCAAACAAACTCACGAGCACAACCAAGCTAAGAAATGAAACAAATCAAGACACAATCTTTATCTTACTTCAATGGGGTTGAGAGATATACATTGATCCCCATCAGAGGCCGAAACCTTAGCTTCCTTGTTCTTGTTGTCAATGTCATCACCTTGTTCAGCAACAACCACTTTCCTCTTATTTTTTCCAAAGCTCCTCAACTTGGTCTTCTTCTCCCTCACTTTCCACACACTCTTCCTCCTAAAAACCACCTTCTCCGTCTTCCAAACCGCACAACTCGTATCTATCACCGTCACTTCGCTCTTCGAATAACCCTTCAGCTCTCTCTCCCCTTTCTCTTCCAACTCTTCCTCCTCATTCAATTCCTTCTTGTTATCCGAATTCAAAGAAGGTGTAGTGTTGAGGACATTTACGTCATTTCCAATGCACTTGTCTTCGGTGGTGGTGGTGCTGCTATTGGAGGTGATGCAAACTCTGGGGTGGGTTTGTTTTCTGGGAATTTTTTTCCCGGAAAGTCTGGAACTTTCTTCGGAGCCATCGATGAAAAACAGCTCGGAGATGGCGTTGCTCATCAGGCCCAACAATGCCTCTCCTCGCTCGTTGTCTCGGGTCGGATCCGAGGATTCGGATCGATTCGCAGCTCGGACGGCGTCAGGAGGAACTGACTCGGCATTGGGACTCGGGAATTCCGAGGAGGAGTTTGGGTTTCGGCTAAGGAAGTGGTCGAGGTCGAGGTTGTCGCCAGAAGGAAAGCCCTTGTTGGACCGGAGCCGGTCCAGCCAGTTGGGACCGGACTTGGTGGCGGGCACCGAACAGAGCATTGCCGAGTTGGACGGATCTGATTAGTTGGATGAACAGAAGTTTGATTTGGGATTGAACCGCTGATAACTGCGGTCGGAGATGGGTTTGAGAGAAATTTGGTGGGTTTTGTTTTCTTGACAATTTTTGAGTTGGAAGCTCAAAGGTAAAGACTTGAAGTTGAAACGTAGTTTGTTCTGTGTTACTACTTACTTGGCAGATAACTGAATGTTGCTCGCTTTTGCTTTTACTTTTACTTTACCTAGCTGGACTGTTGGAAGCATTAAACATGTGGGGAAATTATTATTCATTTTTTACCAAATTTGAATTTAGTAACATGGCCATTGGATTAATGGATTTGGGATATTCATAGATCAAGAACTGTTGCTGTCAAAGGCTCAAAGCTCTACCTAGTACGATACCTCAAACTAAGGTTTTTAAAGGGAAATTGTTCTTAAAGTTCACCTTCCTAGTTCATCCTAATATATTGCACTTGATAAGGTAGTTGATCAATTGTGCCTTTTCGAATGCAGCTCGAAACTGTTCAAATATGTTTTTACTTCGCTACGTAGAAAATCTGTGGAGCTCTTTCAGTTTGAGACTAATTATGTCATTACTTTGATAATGAGTTTGAGACTTTTAAAATAATCAAGTTTTTATGGAAAACACTTTTAGATAGCCATTTTTAAGCATACAGAATTCAGCTTTGAAGAGTATGAAATGTGGCAATGGTATGTATAAACTGGCAATTGGATCCTTAATTACATGAACTAGGATCTTAAAAACAGCTAGCACAAGAAGCAAAATGAGAAACTGGTTATAATAGAAGTCAAACAAGGCAAATCATGTAACCACGTGTAAAAGCCCACAGAACAAACCCAATAACAAAGCGAAACCTAAGGTTTTAGGCGACGTGAAAAACAAGAAACCTCAGCGAGCACTTGGAAATTTTGGGAACGTAGAACGACAGACTTACGATTTTGGAGTTTTTGTCGTTTCGTGTCCTTCTCTAATTCTCTGTCTGTTTCTGCAATCGGAAATCTATGGACGTATCAAAATATCTAATCTTTGACGTCCACCAATTCGAAATCCTATTTTTGCTTCTCCACAATCTCTAAAGGGCTCCCCTGATTTTTCTGACGCAATTCCCAGCGTAGGCCACTGAAACGGCGCCGTCAATCAAGTCCTCCTCCTCATATTTCTTACTGGGTTTGAAAGCCCCAAAAACCAAAAAGTTATTAACAAAGTTGCATACTCTGTGTCAAAGTTTGGCGCTTTATGGCGGTAACCAACATGGGTTTGATTGGAGCTTTGCATGAGATATTGGAGATGGCAAAAATGGAGTACACAGACTTTGTGGTGTTTCTGGGTCCTTTGTGGACGGCTTTTCTTGTTGGAATTGTGATTGGATGGGCTTGGAAGCCGAAGTGGGCAACATTTGGGCAGGAAAAATTGGGCTTCACTGTTTCTAAAGCCTTGGATTTGTCCATGCCTAGTTCGCCGTCTCGGTCTATGATGTCCCCGTTAAAAGGGTTCTCATCAGCACCGTGCTTGTTCCAAGGTTATGAAGCTTGGTTCATTAATAATGCAGTGCAGAAGAGGCTTTCTCCCTCACCTATTGAATTTGATGACCGCAGGTAATTGTATGGACTCAATTGCATGTGTGACCATTGATTCAATTGTTTGTGATTTGTTAGTAGCTAGTTTGACTGATAAGTTTAGCTGACAAGTGGTGGTTGATCATGAGCTTAGTTTTGATTTTTGTTGAAGGGACCCGAATTTCTCAGTACTTTTTTTTGTACATGTTGTGCAGCATATCGGAGCCGAATGAGAAGAAATCTGATATTGTGACTGAGGAGGATGTAGAACATCTATGTCGGCTTGTAGATGTGAAAGATGGAGGTCCGATTTGGATACATGTGATGGATCGTTCTACACCAACCATGAGCTACCAAGGTTGGCGTAGGGATCCCAAGGTAATTGGTTTCCCTAATTTTTTACTATAGTCAGATTATGAGGGTAGTACTTAGTTTTTGTAGAAAGTAGAATTCTTTAAAAACAATCGCTGCACATCCACGTTTCATTGCTTTATCTGCACATTCATTCCATTAGTTTGTTTCCTTAATTAATTTCTCAATGTGTCAAATTATGTGGGAGTACTTGGTTTTTGTAGAAAGTAGAATTCTTTAAAAACAATCAATGCACAATCCATGTTACATGGTTTCCTATTCTTCTGTTGTTAGATTGGTCCTCCTCAATATCGTAGCAGGACTGTGTATGAGGATGCAACGCCGGAGATAGTGAGGGACTTTTTCTGGGATGATGAGTTCCGGTTAAGGTGGGATGACATGCTCGGTGATGCCACCACTTTAGATGAGTGCCCGACCACAGGAACCATGGTTGTTCAGTGGATAAAGAAGGTGAGACTTGCAAATTCCCTTTTGTATATTCCAACCGGATCAACCTCCGTTTCAATTTTGCTGATTGATAAAGATTCTCCCTTGCATATGCTTAAATTGTTTGTCTCTGCTTTGCTTTCAATATGCAGTTCCCGTTCTTCTGTAAAGACAGGGAATACATAATAGGACGTCGAATTTGGGAATCAGGAAGGTTTTATTATTGTGTGACAAAGGTATGAGGAGTGGAATTTATGTTTGATGGTTAAAGTTTTATTCTTGTCTCACTTCACTTCCTTTGATGATTTTGCCTCTGCCTTAAAATCCCATTTTGTGGTGTGAAATGGCACATGGTTTGGACTTAAAAAGAAATTAAGGAATGGAATTCTTGAAGCAGAAACAGTGTTCTGTTTTCAATTCTTCTTTGATTAGATGCATCAATGTTTGTCTTTTCTCTTATAGGGAGTACCCTATCCTTCTATTCCAAGGCATGACAAACCAAGACGTGTTGATCACTACTACTCAAGTTGGTGCATTCAAGCAGGTAATTTATTCTGGTCTTCTTTGATTTCATCAAAATGACATATCTATATTCAGTGCTTTGGTTTCATCAGCTGCAATATTCAAGTGGCCTTCTTAATTTGCACATAACCTGCAGCGGAATCAAGAAGCGGCAATGGCCAGCTGACGGCATGTGAAGTTCAACTGTTCCATCACGAGGATATGGGCATCCCATGGGAAATTGGCAAACTTGCAATACGAAAAGGGATGTGGGATACTGTAAAGAACATCGAGTCTGGCTTACGTGCATACCAGAAAGAAAGAGCGTTAGGGGGGCCAATATCTCGTCCTGCCTTTATGGCTCAGATCAACACCAAAATAAATCTAGAGTACCTGAAAGCCTCCGCTGGCACTGAGGATTCATCACAAACTGCGGTGGTGACTACATCTGACAAACCTTTCGGTGGGAACATACGAAATCTCATAATTGTTGGTGGGAGTATTCTCCTTGCTTGCACTCTTGACCGGGGGTTTCTGGTGAACACAATATTCGGTGTGGCCAGGAAGTTTGCAAATGTGGGGAAGAAATCGAAACAGAGTGATGCAAATGTGGTTTCTGCATCCTGAATAATACCCTATCCATTTCTTCAACAGGAGAGAAAGAGCCCACTAATATGGTAACATAAACCCTCATCTTACTCTTATGAGAAAGATGAGAGGTTGCTCGTTTTCTTGAGTACTTAATAAACTATATGAACCCTAGAGTTATATCCAGAATATGGAGAGAGTTTGTAGCTGTATATATGTACTTGGACAGATATTCTTTAGGTTTCCAGACTGCTGAATTAGGCAGTTCAGCATTTGTAACTTGTTGGAAACTATCAGAAACAGAGTTTTCATTGCTTATATAAGTTTTAGCTTCACACTGAAATAGAAGGCATGTGAATATTTTGTGATTTTTCAGTCATAATAGAAGGAATTGTAGTCCAATCATGGTTGTATTGAGATAAACAATGTTAGTTGTGAGTTACATCAGTTGGAAATTTGGCATAAATTCTCAATCAAATAACACATGCATGAGTGGCAATAAGGAAGGATAAGAGATTAATTGCTCTTGATTTCTATTCCTTTTGAGTGTGTCAGGAAATTAAAAATTGCTGAAGGATGAGGAAATAAGGCATATCTTCCTTGGGAACTAACGACCCACCAAGGTTTCAAAACAGTCCAACCCATCAAATTGAGGTGCCAACTTTGGCATCTGTGTGGTGTTCACCTCCACCTTTGCTTTTGCTGTGAAATTTACGATAAATGCTCGAATCCCACCTCTGATTTCCTGATTCAAGAAGTTCATACAAATATTCATACAAGTTAGATTGGTAAATTAACCAGAAGTCAGGAAATTAGACATACATACAGAGGCGCTCTAAGTTGTGACCTTTGGTTTGTATTGGCTTTTGTCAAGAAAGTAAATCCCTGCTCCAGCAGCGACGGCAAAAGGCAGTGACAAATTCATACTACTCATCGCCATTGCAGCCCCGGAAGCTTAGCTTTTGTTTTAGAAGAGACAATTGGCCTTCTGATAAAAATGTGTAAATTTATAGATTGCTTTGAGTGGAGAGACAACAAAAGGAGAGTAAAGCAACGGAATATGAGATGCCTTGGTGGTGAAGACAAGTAAAGAATGGCACCGGGGAAGAATGAAAGGCGAACATAGAAAAGCAGCAACAATGTATTCATCACTTAATGTATCTATATGGTAATCACATGTATCTACAAACAGTCACTTAAAATATTTGCAAAAAATATATTGAACAACGACCTTTGCCGACGAAATATTCGTCAGCACAAGTTGTTCTCAATTAAAAACTTAAAAAAAACTATAATTAACAACAACCTTTACCGACGAATATTTCGTCGGCAAAAGTTGTTCTCAATTAAAAACTTTAAAAATATAATTAACAACAACCTTTACCGACGAGTATTTCGTCGGCAAAAGTTGTTCTCAATTGAAAACACCTCATCTTTCCGTGTTAATTAGGAAAGCAATCTTAGTCCTAAATACATTCGGAATCCTAATACTATCTTCGTAACCAACTGATCTTGTTATAGATGGTTGTTATCTAACTGATCGTTCTATTGATGGTTGATGGTTGCTTTATTGTCAAAATGCAAATTCATGAGATGAGCATGCTTGGACTTGAAGGCAACCAAATCGACTCAAATTTCAAACCGGTACAATAGAAAGAAAATTAATGATCCGTCCTAAACCTAAGGATAAACGCAAGCCAAGTAGATGGATCATTTTGCATTAAGCTTTACTTAATTCCACAACCATGATGATACAACTATAACAAACCATTTGGAATAAACATAACTAATTAACATGGTCAGATAATTGAATCTAATCATCATCAGTAAGGAACAATGGTTTCGAAACAGTGCACCCCATCAAGCTCCGGCGCAAACCTTGGCAATGGCATCCTTCTCTTGCTGCTCTCTTTGTCTTCTTGTTTACTATTCACAGTCACCGCCGATGCTTTAACATTTTCACCGGCCAGCTTGGGTTTCTCCTCGTCGTTTTTGATCAAGCTCAACCTCAGCTTCTGGATTGTATCCGAGCAGAACGTCATGGCTAGCTGATAGTTATCGAAATTAATGAACGGAACGGAATTGATCAGCCTCTGCCTCTGCCTCTCTTTGAGGTATTTAAAGCACCAGAAAATTGGATTAGGATTGATATCGGTGCAAGTTTGGCCCATCTAATTGCGACGTGGATGGGTTAAATCTATTTCGGCCGGATAAGGACCGGGTTCTGGACTCACACGAGCAACGACTACGTATTAATCAATAATATTCATTACTTACAAGAATGTACAACTTTGGTGTGTGGGACTGTGGGTTATATTAATCACTAACAGATCAGATTTGGTGAATGACAGCGATTCAATTTGTCCGGATCACCAAAAATGGGCCAGGACAAGTGTCCATTATGTTGGGCTTGTACCCGCAAACCCGATTAAATTTGGGTTTCGGATTCTTGAGTTGAGTAACACCACTAAATGGGCCAAAAGAATTGTCCATCATAGGCCTCAATGGTGAAGAATTATATAAACAAACCACAAAATTAATTGCTTCGAAATAGAGATGCAAAAAATTAGGTAAACTACTTGCATTAGTTGCATATCACAATCCACACACATTGCAGATAACTTCTGGCAACCTTCGCCAATAATTAAAGACGATATAAACGTTGAAAATCTTCCTACTAGTCAACAAGTTAAAAAAATCTTCCACAATAGGAGAAATTATAAACTTTAGAACAGTAATTGAACTTCAATTGATCTAGACAACCAGTATTATTATTTTGTATGATCTTCTAATCATCGAACAAGCTAATACCCATGTCGTCATCACTTTCTTCCTCTGGTTCGTCCTGCACAAACAGAAAACAAAGTAAGAAACAAGTTGAACCAAACAAGAACAGACATTAGAGACTAAAAGTTTCCGGCCAAGGAACATCCAGAGAACAAACAAAGCTCCAACAGTATTATATACCCAGAACCAAGCATCAAAGCAACAGGGAATTTCTGTAACGAATTTACGGAACAATAGTACTAAGCAAGGAATAGGCATGTGAAATCCAAGCAGAGAGCTATAGAGACATTCTCACCTTCTTCTCCTCGGCTGCAGGAGCAGCAGCAGTGGCAGAAGCAGCCGGAGCAGAAGCAGCCGCTACTGGAGCTGCACCACCACCACCACATCCAACATTCACCGTAATGTCATCAAGGTTCTTCTTCTCTGCAAGCTTTGCAAAGAGGCTTGGCCAGTATGGTTCCACGTTCACATTTGCAGCTTTCACCAAGGTAGCAATCTTCTCTGCCTATTTCAACAAATGTCAAAAAACAGAGAATGGGTCTAATTGATCCAAAATAACATAGAATTTACAACAATACGTACGTCAATTTCAGACAAAATAAACGTAATAAGACAAACATCGATCACCTACAAGCCAACTAGTAGCACAGCCCCAGAATTCAGAGGTCTCAATTTAAACATATTAAATCAAACCAGGAAAGATATACATACAAAACCAATTTGGAATAGAATTTAACAACATGCATAGAAACTAAATTGTGGGTTTAGGTCCCAACCCCATTTAGCTTTTGATTAAACGGCTCTCACTATGAAATTTCCTAAATAAGTTGCTTAAAGAAAAATAATATATTAGGGTTTACAAGAAAGCAAAGATAAATCTTTATGAGCGTAAATAATAAACAAAGAAGGGTCTTACTGTGATTGGGATGCCATCGTCATGAAGAATCATGGCGGCATAGGAGCAAGCAACTTCACCGGTCGACATTGTTTCGCCAAAGTCTGAAACAATCAAAATCAAAATCGACAAGATTTATTTAACCAAAGAACAATTCAGAGGGCACCAAAGGAGAAAGAGACGGACCTGAGAGAGAGACAGAGAGAGAGAGAGAAGAGGCCAAGCGTTGTAAACGTGTTGTAAACGGGATGTTATATAAAGGAAAGGTTGAGAAGGCTAGGGTTTTTTTATTACTGTGGGCTTTCCAATTGGGCTGGGCTTTAGGGAGCCCACTACTAGCCCAGTTCTTAATCAGGAAGTTATCAAAAAAGTAAAAACGCGAAAATGTACAGTAATTTTTCAAGTACCGTGCCGTAATATTGACTTATTTAACTGTTTTGTTTTCCTGCCGATCAAAAAAACAAACCTGTTTTGTTTTCCTATAGCTCATGCAAGTAGTAAGTTAGATATTTCGGTCGGTTTCTTAATACTCGGGTATCAAATAAAGACAAAATTGTTTTAGCGACCTGCCGTTTTCTTCAATTCAATTCAAGGAAACAGTGAACCACAGTTTTCATGTCTACAAAGTTAACAACTGAAATCCAATTATGTCTAGCCGTCTGGACATTACCTCAAATATTCAGAAGGGGAAAAATGACTGATATTGAAGATCATAATCTTACATTCGAAAACGAAATAGTCTGCAACTTAACATTATCTCCGGTGAATAACTTTCTTATTAAATCAAGTCAATCTTAAGAAGCAAGTCCACAAAAAGACCAAACATGAAAAGACCACAAATACACCCCCAATCTTGTCTTTCTGGATAAATAAACAACACAGAATAGCAGCCATAATCCATAAGCCAATGAATCTTCTTAACCAAAATAACATTTTCAACAAGTCCGCTCAGATATAATGAATCGTTGCATCTAACACCCATACAGAGACCTTGGGAGGGATGACTTGCCAAGAGGATCAAGCACTACCCGACCGCGCCTGAAATATAACAATTTTAAGTTAGCATAAAAGTTAAGTTTCAAACTTTCAACAATGCCAAGTTTTTCAATTCAAAAACTCAAGCAAAACTATTTCAACTAATATCTCTCTAATTCTACTTTTCATAATTAAATTCAAGTCCAACTAAACATGTCCGATTATTTTCCAAGAATACAGACTTGTATGCTGTAGGTCATTTTGTTATATTCCATCCCTAACTACAACACAACCTTTCATTTTTCAAATTACTAGTGTGCCTACGCTAGCACCACATGAACTATATCGGAATATATTCCACTTACCGGGCGGGGAGATCCTGACCTCGATCTTGATCTTGATCTTGATCTTGATCTTGATCTTGATCTTGGCCTGCATATGGTAAATTTATAAAAAGCAAGTACTAGACATCCTAAACAAATAAAGAATTTATGAGGATAAGAATTAATTATAAATTATAAAGCCAAATACCTGGAAGGTTTGACCGGAGATGCAGACCTAGATCTTGATACTGATCTGGAAACAGATCGCTCCAAAGAATTGCTGCGTAATATAGAATGACCCCGAAGATGTAAAGGGGGAACATAATAATACTAGCAATAATCAAATAATAACAGTAATAGTAGATAGTTGGCGAACCAGAGCTCAATACCTCCTATTCCTTTTTACACTTCGGCTTCTGCTACGGCTTCTGCTCCGACTCCTTGAGCGACTGCTGCTCTCATACACTTTAACCTGCCCAGTTGATACAAAAAACAATCGCCAGAACAATTTTGTGAGACAAACCTAAGTCCAGTTGTCCAACGCCATTACTACAATGTATAGGTGCATAAATTATCCTACACCTCTCAGGAATTTGAGATGTATAGTTCTACAGGTAACAATCAGGGATGAAACAAGGTACTCAAGAGTACTCACACAATCAAACTTAGCAGCAACATGTTCCAAGATACAATATTATAAACAAAAATCATTTGGAAAATAATCTTTACACAATGATTTAAGCAAGATGCAAACATCTAGATAAGATAAAGCACACCCTAGAAAACTTCCACAACAATAAAGGTTTACCCGAATATAAGATCTTGCCCAAGGATTTTTAAATTCAGTATCATTAAGTTCCCGAACCTGCAAAAAGAAAAAGAAAATATTATGTAAGCAGGTGAATTACTGTGGAGCTTATAAAGGCAGCAGAAGGTCTTGTATTTCAACTTACAGCATATTTCATGTCCTCATGATTGTTATAATCAACTAAGCCATAAGTCCCTGAACACAAGCAGCACATCCATTTGGTAAGTAGATAAACATTTCAGTGCATAGAAATTCAGGATAACCATTAATTGCATGCTAGTGTTTCATAAGATCTACTGAGGAATTTTTATCCTTCTAGAGTGTGATGGCATAGAGAGTGAAAACACTTTCATTATCTGGCCCTAATTATAAAACATTGTCGGCCTATAAAAAAAGGATTTCTTGCAGAAAATTAAAAAGAAAAAAAATTTCTCAGCAAGCCACTATAGTTTGCAAACTAACATTGGAGCTGATAAACAGAAAATATGTGCATTAAAAAGATAATTTCTGGGTATGGGGTCAGTAATTAGGCACAAAACCTTGCACTTCCCCAATAAGAGAATCTTGAGCCTCAAATAAGTTCAAAAAAAAATATATGTAAAATGTACGATCAATTTAAGTTCAGAAATAAAGTGGACAATAGAGTAAATTAACAAATTAGTGTAGAAGATTCAATTGTTAAAAATATAAGTAAAAGCTATACCTTCACTGTCACGGGAAACCTCAGCAAAACACACATCACCAGCTTTTCGCATATGATCCTGAAATCAATAATCAGTAAGGTTACAAATAGAACACAAAAAATATGGGTGCACAAGTTTGGGAGTAAACAGAACCAAACCTTCAAATCTTGCCATGAAGCAGAAGAAGGGAGGCCACGAACAATAACTGGATCAAATGCAAATGTACATCAAACAGTAAACAACTAAACATAACTGAATTTTTAATGGAAAGCATTTGTTAAACATATTTCAACTTTATTCAACTAAGTAATGCATTCTAGTAGAAGACACACCTCGAAATTCAGAATGACGTGAGACACCAAATCGACCCCCACTGCTGCCTCCTCTGCTACTGCCTCCACCATATCCACCACGACGATCACTTGGAGGCGGTCCCCTACTACCACCATGGGCAAGCTCAACCTGTATTGAGGACAAACAAGAAATCAATGACAAAGAAGAAACCACAAAACTGTCATAAAAAATAACAGAAATTTATAGTCGGAAGTATAACAGGAACTTTTTAGTACCCTTAAACGACAACCATCAAAGTTGTACCCATCACGACCCCTAATTGCATCTTCTGCATCCCGAGAACTCTCGAACTAAAATCCAAACACACAAAGCATGATCCATAAGAGAACTAACAGGGTTCATTCAAATATATCCAGATCACAAAGCAAGATAAGTACCTCAACAAAACTATAGCATGGAGGGCGAGGTGGAATCTTCAATTCAATATCCAATATGCGGCCATACTGCAGAGGAAAATCAACTTTAGGATGCTGTACAGACCGAACTAAGACATTTCATTTCAAACAAGTCTGAAGTAAATTACAAAAAAAAAAAAAATTTGAAAAGTACAAGAAGAACTCTTTCATATTGTTCTGCATGATGATAACACATTATTATATTATCAAAAAGCTTTTTACATCAAGGCTGATGAACTACAAGCATCATGAACTAAAACAGAAATCTTAACCAAAATATAGTAAGAAACAACTTTGAAGAAAATAAAATGCAAGCAGTGAACTATAAACCTCATCATGTTAAAAGTTTAAAACACAAGACACTACATAACACATGTAAAATTGAGCGATGTGCTTTTTTAGTAAATGAAGCATGGAAAATTATTGTATGTGCTTGCTTGCATATTAGAATCAGATATATTTACTCAAACAATAATGTGTAATGTGTAAAATCAGATTAACTTCAAAAGAGAAATGCACATGTTATACTTCATTACTTCAACTGATATACCAAAATACAGGGTGTAACAAAAATTGTTAAAGATAAATGAAGCTCATATCCAAACAACCAATATATAGTAAATAACTCAGTGACAACCTTGTAGAATAAATCTTCAACCTCCCGTTCTCTTATATCTGAGGGTAGGTTGCCAACATAGATTGTGCGAGAAAATCGTCCACTCATATTTGACACCAGAAGATCGGCCACTGCAAATTTTCTGCATTCAAAGATAGAATTCATGTGAATGATGCATCCAACAATTTGTAAAATACTCCTAGTTTGGTGTCCAATTATCATCTTCATGTACTCGGTTGACAATATAAAAAAGAAAGCAAAACCAAACAATGAAGCAAACCAAGAGAGCAATCCTCGAGGTGAGCCGTGCTCCACAAGCTCCATTGCTCATTTGCTCCAAGATGCTCCAAAGCAATATTTATATTGAATTAAAATTTGAACTCCTCATCCTCTCCAGAATTTAAGCAGATGTATAGATCTTCTGAGAGTGAGCAAGAATCTCCAATAACAAAAAATTATACTCATAACTCCAAAATGATTCTCCCACTCCCTCTCTAAATCCCTATGTATGATTGCAAAGCTCATATTTGTCCAAGCGCTTGACATCTATCATAAACAAAGCATCTGTGTCATGAGATCAGGCAAGATGGACATGTATTTATGCATTTACCTTATTCAGCGCTCTTAGCAGCATCGGAAAACAAGAACAAAAAATAAAAAACCCTGAAAAACAAATTAAAAATCTCCTAGTTAGATTACACTTACTTTCGCTAACTAGTGCAGTGCTGCATAAATCATGTCCAGGGTGAGGGATGCAAATAAATGTCTCAAAGGTCCCATTGTTCATCGATTTACAGACCCGTTACCAGTTTTATCATGGTAATGTTTCTGACAATGATGTAGTTTCCAGTTTTCCTGACTCTGATTGTGACGATAAATGTGTTTAAAATCTTCAAAATTAAAGTAAAAAAATAAACAAATTGTACTACTTGAAGATGGATGGTCCAGTTTAACACCTTATACCCAGGGAAATGGCAATGAGGGTTTAAAAGTCATATCTACGCTGAACATAGAATGTAAAAGCCATCAATCGTGCAGAAAATTTGAGAGATTGATCATCCGACCATATAGTATAACTCATCCAATTTCTATACCCATAAATTGTGTTTGAGATTCATCCAATGCTATACAGAAACAAATCCACCTCACATCCAAATGTCCTCGGGATTAAACAAAGTTCCCTTGCCTATTCTACTGTTTAATAATGGATGAGAAATTAAGTGCCATGCAAGTATTGTTTATTTAGTTTAGGTTTTAGAACATCTTCTTGCACAATAAGCTGATCTCTTAGATAGGAATAAACGAAAAGCAAAACGAATTCACTGCCAAACAGTATCAGCACAAACTAAGTCTTAAGAAACAAATGTGGAACCCAAGGAAAAATCGTCCAAGATATTCAAGGCCTATTTCATCATCAAAATGCTAAATCGACGAAACCTAAAACACTAGCGCGCAACAAGTAATGGAATTTTGGTTACCTACACCAAATACTCTGTAAAGTTTACTCAGGGTCTAAAATCCTAGCTAATAGTACAGAGAATCACACAAAAGCTTCAAATCAAAGCCCTAAATGCGCTAATGCATAGAAATAGATGAGGGGAAGAGGAGGAATGTCACACCGAAAATGAATTGGAGAGCTTGAAAGCTGAAGCGCGTTTCTGGGCAGTGCCGGCCAAGCGACCCGCGTGCCTGAGCCGTGCGAACGGATGGGACGAGCTTGAAACTTCCAACGCCGAGAAGCCAGAGAGAGAGAGAGAGAGAGAGAGAGAGAGAGCGCGCTAGGGCAAAGGGCAATCCTGATATAAAAATGTTGGAGTAAATTCTTGATTCTTTTACGGCGATAGAAAATTCTTTTACTGCTCGCTTGAGTTTTCAATGTCAGTCCATGAATAACATGCACAAAATCTTTTTGGCAATTGGAGGGCCCTAAGTCTCCATTTTTGGGCCCAAAATATCCAAATTTACTAAACAAGTGAGCTTAGCATGCAACCCACTACATGCAAGTTAATGAGAGACGAGTAGCTATAATCGGCTTTCAGCGATTGGAGACCGACATATTATAACTCTTACTCTTTGGATAATAGTAATTTCAAAAAGTGTAAAATAAGCACTAAAGATGGTCTAAACCTTGTTTTTTTTTTTTCTTGTTTGTACATCACTACTTAAGCAATAATCCGAACTCTTAAATATATCAATCTATTCTCTAATAGATCTCTCAATCTCTTCCTTTTTTTTTTTTTTCTAATCGTGTTCTTCAAAACTTTAAAGTAATCCGTTAGTTTAAGCACAAGAAGACGTTATGAACTTATATATAATTAAGCACATCCTTTTTAACTAATCTCGTCAAAGCCATAGTTGCATTTTGCTTCTTATATATATATAATATATATATTCTTTTCAACATAGTCTATTTTGTCTTTGGAGGGTTTTCAAAGTTTGGTTCTTTCCCCTGTTTTGACCATCTGAATAGAAAGCCTCCCTTACAATTTCCCATTCCATGGATCAAGTTGTGTATATGTTGCTCACTTTCAAGACCATCCACGACGAACGTTGTGGCTTGTTCATCAATCCATGCACACGTGTGCTATTTAATTGGGTCGTGATGGGAATTGGGAAGGTTCTCATTTCTCAAATGTGATGTATATGTTTGTGTAGGAAAAAGATTGACTTGACTGGCTTTTGCAATTGCTTGCCAATATTGGGAATGGGAATGATTTTGACCCGGCAGAATGTTTGAACAAGTCAGATGATCTACCATGCATACTCGTATAGTCGTATATAAAACGCATGTATAATTTTATATACGGACTTGTATTATACATGCATGTATTTCGACAAAAAGCTATTGCATTACTTGACGTGACCATAACCATTAAACCAAATTTAGGGCAATTAAGATCTTTGCTAAGGGTGGTCCTCTACGCCAAACTATTTACAAGAAAGAAAAATAGAATTAATAAGCACTTCAAATTATGTTGCTTAAGAAGACAATGATAGAATTGTCCAAAAAAAGAGAGAAGACAATGATAGTATGGGACAAATTTGGTTGGATGCATACTTATTGTTCATTTCATTGAATGATATAGTATCATCCAAAAACAAAAACAAAAAATAAAAAAATTATAGTAATGATCATGGATGGTCAAATTATTGTGTTTCTTACGTTATCGAAATAATTTTATCCGTTTTTATAACTATAAAATATTATCCATGTCGTTCAAGCCGTTACCAAAAAAAATTGATTAACAAATTTGAAAGTAATCTACCAATCTTTCTTGGACTTCCTATATCTATTAAAATTGAATACAATCCCCTATTCCCCTTCAATGCAACAACCCAAAACAAAAAAATTGGCTTTTTTGTTTTTGATGGGATTAATCCTGAAATAATATTAGTTTTTTATCTTCTTGTTTGTCAACTGCCTGGGAATCAGAAACAAGATTAATTTTTTTTTTTTTACAAATTACACCAAAATGTTTGCCGACCAGATATTACTTGTTGGTTTAAAAAAAATAAAAAATCATTGTTTCACCAATAAGTAATGAGTTTAGTCATCAAATGATTACTTGAAGTAGTTAAGTATAAAAATAAATTGTTGCACTTTTCTTTACCAAGTTGGGAGAAAATTTTTTTTTTTTAAAGATTAATACCAATAGTCATGATCATTTTCAAGTTGGGAGAATTTTACATTTGTATGGTTGAACATGATATTGATGTGATTCCCTTCTCAAAGATGTGACAACACGGCCTCAGTAACTATCAATCAGAAAACTATAGGATAAGATTGTTGCGATTACCTTTAATATCCTAGTTTAAAGAACAAGATTCTTTACCATATAAGAAATTAGTGATAGTTTTTCATAAAGATCATTCGACTTAATGACACGATCGTTCACTTAACTCGATATGCATTCTACCCATTTTACACAAAAACGACAATGAGTGAATCTAATTTTGTCAAGAAACATCGAAATGATACTTTCTCACTTTGATGCAAAAGTGTGACATCGTTAATTGATTCATAATTATGCGGAGATACACAATATGTTTGGGAGAATATTAGCAAAAACCAATGAGTTATCATATATATATATATATATATATATATATTTCGTATATATTTTACGTACAATGCAACACTTTGATGCAAGAGCATGATACCATTAGATAAGATATTATTGGACTGTGATAAGGACTCAATTGAATTGTTTTAGAGTCGACAATCAAAAAGTAAAAAGTTATTTATATTGTAAAAACTACTATAATTATATATGTCGATACAATGCGACCGAAAAATTACATATTATATGACGTACACATTATTTTTTATTTTCATATAATCATTATGTTTGAAAAGGCATTTCAGAAACTAAGAAATTGTTACTTACACTCTAAATTTTAAAGCAATCAAATACATAAAGGAGTGGAGGAGGTAAAGTTTTTACCACTTCATATAATCATATTCACAGACCAAGATTTTTCTCAAACACATCAAATTCAAAGTTTGTTTTGATCACCGAGAAAACTACGAAACGAACCTAACTTAATTAAAACTATTGGAAAAGATTGAATTTTTTTTTGCTTCCATTGTCAACGTCTAACTGTCAAGCATACGATATAACAAGTTAACAACCTTTAAAAGTAACCTTGTATAAAGCTCTGCCAACTACTTAATTCTCTATTGTTCAAAAAAAAAACTACTTAATTCTCTCCTCTCAAAATGTCTGTCTTGATATCCTCCCTTTTAAAAAAATAATTTTCAAATTATAAACTTTATCTTCAACAATAGTTAGAAAAGAAAAAGGAAACAATATAAGAGAGAATCTCACCTCCAAATTAGAATTGATACCTTTTTATTTCATTATTTAAAGTCAATTTGGATATAACTGACAACCAAATTTATTAAAAAATTGCATCAAGTATATCCAAATACATAAATTTCTTACCATGTTGTACAATATACCTCTCATAAATTCGATCTCATGCGTGTATGTAGGTCACACATGCATTATGCATTGTCAAAATATAGAATTATATATTTTTTTGTTACAAAATATATAATTATATTTAGATCCTCACAAAACACATGTTGTATTTGCCAAATTGAAAAAAAAGAAAAAGGTTTAAGGGGTTGGTGGGTCTTCCCTTCCAAATCATGAGCAATATATCATCATCATCATTTTGGTACGTTGTGAAGAAGAGAAGGTCCAAAAAGGCAGTGCTGCCTGCGTAAACAAACGGACGATCCCAAGCACAAAAACAAATACCCTTTTCCTCTTTCTTTCTCTATCTTTCTTCTCTCAACTCTCATCATCAGTGAGTATATATTTATTCATTAATATTATATAAAAATAAAATAAAATAAGATTTGTGCTTTGTTTCTGTTTCACCAATTTCCCTTATCAAATTGCAGTCTTTGCAGACCTTTTTTTTCTGCTTTGCCCTTTCAATCTGTTATACTAAAGCGATCTTGAGGTGGGCTTCGTTTCATTTCAATGGAGTTGATGCTCTAGATAAGCCTCTCTCTCTCTCTCTCTCTCTGGTAAGCGAAATAAAAATGATCCGTTTGTCTGTTTTGGTTTAAGATCATCTAGTTTCAGTTTCAGTTTCCTGATCAAGGATTTTGCAGGTAATTTTGTTGAAAAAGTTGCAGACTTTATAGTGTTCGAATCAAATAAAGGTTATATCTTGGATCATCATGGCTGTTGCTGAGAATGCACCAAATTTCGATAACTCATCGGACTCAAATGCCCAGAACGATCTCGAAAACCCAAAACTCAAAATGGACTCCTCTGTGGTTGTGAGTGTGGAGCCCAATTTACAGTCCAACGGTGACGATCAGAATCCTCAGTTGCAGAACCAGAACCAGGAGACTTTGTCAGTCCCCACAAGCAATCACAAGGCTGAAATGGGCGAGATGCAAAATGGGTTCGAGTCCAATGGGGTCGATGATGACCATCAGATGGTCAATTCTGGCGGGTATGGGACTGATCAGAGCTCTAATGGAGATGATAATTTCAAACATGATATGAGGGATTTGGAAGAGTTGTTGTCCAAGTTGAATCCCATGGCTCAGGAATTCATACCTCTGAGCCTCGCCAACAACCAAGGCTTCACTCTTCCTGGTGGATTTGGCTACACTAACAATCTTTTACTGCACACCAATTCCGGCAATGTTAATGGATTTATGGGTAAAAGGGTATGTGTGAATTTCTATTTCTTTGATAAAGTTCAGTCTTTTTCGTTTTGGTTGCTGTAATTTTAGGGATGACAAACTTGAGCTATTTTTTTCGTCTGGTTTGGTTATTATGATGGAAATGCATATAGAAAATTTGTTGGCTTTTCTATGTCTACATTTTCATCCCGAACCGGATAGCTAATAGGCTTTTGTTTTAGTTTCAGCAGAAGAAGAATGGCTATAGTAATCAAGCCAGGAGAAGGAACTATTACAAGCTGAGTTTGGCACAGCGAGAGGAGATGATTAGGAGGACTGTGTATGTTTCTGACATTGACCAACAGGTAAGTGTAGTTTGGTGTTTTGTTTTAGGTTCTAAGCTTGCCATTTGCCTTTGCATTTAACATTAGTGTTCTACAACTGCCACTCTCTTTTCTTCATTATCAGGTTACTGAAGAAAACCTAGCTGCGCTCTTTATTAATTGCGGACAGGTAAGTGGTGTTTATATTTTCCTGAGATGCTCTTGTTCAGTATAGATGATGCCATGATGGTGGATTATGCGTCTGAATGATTTTCTGTCTGCTATAGGTTGTAGACTGTCGTGTATGTGGTGATCCTAATTCTGTTCTTCGATTTGCTTTTATTGAGTTTACAGATGAAGGTATTATCAGAAGCTATCATACTTCATGTATACATTGATGAATCTTTGTTCGTGTAATGATCAAATCAACCAATTTTATGATGTTTGCAGAAGGTGCGATGGCTGCTTTGAGTCTGTCAGGAACCATGCTTGGCTATTACCCAGTAAGAGTGCTGCCTTCCAAAACTGCAATTGCACCTGTTAACCCAACATTTTTGCCCAGGGTGAGCCCTATATGAGACTTCTTCCTATTTATGATTGACACACACACACACACACACACACACACACACACACACACACATAGAGCTATACATTATGTGCACACTTATTCATTTCTTCCTAGGCTGATTTTACATTATTTTGTGTGCAACTTGGCTTTCTTTGGTGTTATTTTTTTCAGTCAGATGATGAACGTGAGATGTGCTCAAGAACTATTTATTGTACCAATATTGACAAGAAGGTAGTTTTTAACCTACTATTCCTGTTTAGGTGTTTTCTGACCAGTACTGGTGCATCTGTTCCTAACTTAGTTGTTCACTCGATGCAGGTTACTCAAGCTGATGTCAAACTGTTTTTTGAATCACTTTGTGGAGAGGTTGGTATTTCTGTCTGAATATTTATGCAAAATTGTAACATTGTCGTATGGACTTCCTATTATTTTTTCTTTTTGGATTGCATAAGATTTCTGCTAAGATTGTAACATTGTCTTATGGATTTTTTTTTCCTGGATTGCATAGGTTCAACGCCTGAGGCTACTTGGAGATTATCATCATTCCACTCGTATTTGTTTTGTTGAATTTACAGTGGTAATGGCATAATGATTTTTGATATATATGCTGAACTTTTTAGCACTTGTGCCTCACCGTATTATGTGCTCTTTGTGTGCTTTCCTGCTTTTCTCTGGAATCATTGGACAGTTTATGATGGCAATCCAAATAGTCTTTTGTGCCTTCTAACAACTTCTAGAATAACCTGTAATGAAATTTTCACTAGACTGTTTGAAAATCAGAGTACAATAATCTGACTGCAATAGAATATGGCGTTTTGTTGATTTCTTATCCATATTGAATATTGTGTTTTGTCTATGTTTAAACACAACAGTTGCATGACTTATTATTCTAGATTGATCCATGTTGGTCTATGTTTGGTTTATCATACTTACCAAAGATCACAAAATTTTGAACATCAAGAATGTTGGTTTTGGATCCAGATATATGGGGGATTGCTGGGTACTGGAAAATGTATGGTAGTAGCTAACCTGGGGGACTAAAGAGTTAGCTGCCCTGTTTTTATGTATCCGTTGTGGAAAACATATCTTACCTGGTGAAGTAGCAGGTTAGTGAGGAACTCACTGTTGATGAGCAAGAAGCTTAACCCATGGTCCATTAACCCTGCTGTTGACTGAAAGTCATTATTGCTAGGATGTAGTGCCTTGTGAAAAAATGTATAGCGGAATTGAGAGTAGATTGGATTGATAACCCCAAGTTTAGCTATACCATACTGAGAATTGACTAGGGAAAGGTGTAGGAGACTGGTACTTGAACATCCTTAATAGGGTACTGCTAGTATGTAGAAGACCTCGATATTCGATGCGCAGTGGAATCATGCTATTGCGTCATTGTACTAGACTGACAATCATGCAAAGCATCATTGTATTTTCTTTGTTACGAATCAACATGTCATCAATTACTGTTGCCTTTCCCTATGTTCTTTCAACAAGTTTTGTTCTTTTATGAAAACGATTAGATAACAGTCTCCTCATCCTTATTGTTGCTTTTACTCGTGCAGGCTGAAAGCGCAATTGCCGCTCTTAACTGTAGTGGCGTAGTTCTGGGATCACTGCCTATAAGGTTAGTAATGGTTAGCTTCAACTGTTCTATACTCCACCTGCTGCCTTGTTATAGGAGTAATTTAGTTTGGAACTCCTTTTCATTTTGATGTGATATGCATGCAGGGTCAGCCCGTCAAAGACACCTGTCCGCCCTCGTGCTCCTCCTCGCTCTCCATTGCACTAAACCCGCCTTTTGTTGCTGGACTAATTTCCTGCTGATAGATATATTTATATATGCATACATAGATACAGATATGTTCACGTATTTGTGTTTATCTATGCTTTTGTTCTTCTGGTATTTTGGGTTGTAGAGTTGATGGATTTCTGAGGTGCTGAATGCTTTTATTTATCTTGCACATTATGATGAAATCTGGAGGAATGGTGCCCGAAATCTTTTGTCTTTGGATGTTTCTTACGACCAGAAACTTAAAACATTTGCCAGTTTATTGGTCATAATTTTTCTTGGTATTTTTGTGGAGTGCGCATCTGTTTGCTCTGCGTTAATCTCATCCTTTTTTTACACGTGGAAAACCTCCACATGTTACTTGTTAGAGTTGTATCCAACTTTCCAATTTCACAAGTGACCTACTTTTCTCAAAACCTAAACCGTTGACTTGATCTTCAAGCAGACCGCAGTAGCCGGCTTTCCTAATTAGGGGATCTAGGTTTCCTAACTTTTGTTGGAATCTCCATTAATGACTTAATCTAATATTGTTATGTAATATGTATTCATTCCTAAAACAAAAAAATATTAGCCTTTTAGAGATTCTGCCTAATTCCTCGAGGGTTAGGGAGTAATTTAATACCCTAGCACTATATGTAACCCTCTTTTCTTGATACCATGATATGAGAAAATCTTTGTCAAGTAGTCGCACCTAGTTATTTCCTATTCGTTCTGCCACTAGCTAGTTGAAGATCGATTGAGATGGGGTGTTTGCTAGAAGTGGTATTGAATTGCTTCGGGAGTTGCTTTGGGATCCGAGATCTTGACCGGAGGCGGAGCCCTGAAGTCTCTTCAATGGTAAAAGCTTTGGAGCCACACAAGAAGAAGGAAATCGCAAAGTGCCTTGGTCGTCCTCATCTTATTCACACCAAGACCAATCCTTACGAAGATGTAATATTAGACTGTGACATTGTTATGAACCCTGACCACATTGGTGTGGAATGTGACTCTCACCTTGATGCTATAAAAAAGCAAGCCTTGTTTGAACAGGTGATTCTTCCACTACGGAGGCCTGAGCTCTTTTCCCGTGGCGGGAAGCTCCTTGGTGGTCCGCAGAAAGGAGTGTTGCTCCACGGACCACCGCCTAGTAGTACTGGAAAAGTAACAATGCTTGCTACTGCCAAATTTGTAGCGAAAGAGTCTGGAGCAGTCTTCATCAATGCGAGGAAGATAGCGAATCTGATCATGAGCAATCGGTTTGGTGAATGTGATGCTGCACAGAAAAGGCAAATCGTTGCTGCTATGTTTAGCTTAGCTTATAAACTCCAGCCTGCTGTCATATTTATCAATGACATGGATAGTTTCTTGGGTCAACTCTCCCAAGCTAACATGAAAACTGAGTTCATGGGTTTGTGGGATGAGTATTCTACAGATTACAAGCACGAGCGTGGTCGAGTAATGGTTCTAGCCGCTACTAGTAAATGTAATCGTCCATCGCCGGAGCTTGACGAAGCAATACAACGGCGTCTTCCTCAGGTGTTGGAGATTCGGATGCCCCGTAGAAAGGAGAGGGCGGAGTTAGTAAAGATGTTTTTGAAGGGGGAGAGAGTTGAACACGATATTGATTATGACCACGTAGCTGCATTGACGGAGGGTTACGCAGTTTCGGATCTATTCCAACTTTGCAAGAAAGCAGCGTATATGCCTATAAGAGATCATCTACTTTGTGAAGAAAAGATTGGAATAAAAAAAGGGTCTGCGCCAAGGCCAATGTCAGAGTTGGATTTAGAGAATGTGGTCATTGCACAAGTAATCGCATACATGAACAAGTTGTTACGGCAAGTGACGACTATATCAGCACTACTGGATCAAAGTCGCAACAATCAGAATCATTACCAGCTGAAACTAATATTGAACCGTTTAGCCGGTAATCATAGAGACAAGAAGGAAGAGAGTAATGGGATGGAGAAGAGAGAGGGAGAGGCGGAAAACGAATAATATCTAGCTGCTGTCATCGGAAGGCTTGCCGGTTTCCACTAGATCAGAGTAGTTCCACGTCACGACGGACCACCTGTAATGGCTTTACCAGAGGGATATGTACGTAACGGCTTCTTTGGTGTATGCTGGCCGGCAATCTAATCGGTATGAAGGACCACCTTCCTGTACGTACGTACGTTATTGCTGTTGGCATGGCTTGTTTTATCTGTACGTAACAAGCATGGCACACACGTACACTGGCCTAGATACCAAAGGGAGAAACATGCATCCACAGCCAACCTCCTAGCACTAGCTAGGCCTCTTCTCCACTTGAGTCCCTTGGTTACTACCCTGATTGACATGCACGTCCGTCCAAAGTGCCATCACCACCGGCCTGAGCCCTCACCGCCGGCAGCCTATGTCGCCGTGAAGGAAAGCTAGCTAAGCACGGCGCAATAACATTTGCTTTAGATGAAGACAATATTAATGCTTTGTTTGATAGAAAAAGATGCGATGATGGCAAAGCCAATGTTGAAGCCACAGTACTGCACAATTCTAGGTCTTCTTTTTATCATCATTGATGAATTTTAGAAACCTCATCGTGCTTCGAATGCAATTCTCTTGATTACTTTTTTTGAACCATGCAGATCGACTTAAAATATTTCTTATTATAGCACTCAAATTATATGAAAAAATTACAATTTCATATATCGATCTTTCAACGTGACAAGAGAAAATATTTTATTCACAGTGAAAGTGATTTCTTTTGCTTTTTAAATTAAACAAGCTCAAATTAAATTAAAAAATTAACCAAAGAAATCTTGTGCGGACAATGTATTTGACGGCAAAAGTCTTTTTTATATAATTTTTTTTTAAATTGTATTTCATCATTTCAAGTCAAGTTTCCTCTCTTTTCTCCCTAATAATGTGATAATGACACCAACTTAGTGGAGCGTCAATTACGAACACTTCAGGAGAAATTAATATGATTGGGTTAGATTCTTCTTGTATAAGCTTGTTAACCTTCTTTGACATCACCAAAACCACAAGGATGATGTAGCTTGTAGCTTACAGAACAAGGTAGTCTAAAGTAGCAATATGAAAACCACCTTAGTCTAAAGTAGCAAGGATTGTTTATGTGACTGTCTTAGACTATACCACATTAAACTTCTACTACTTCCAAGTAATTTCCAATACAATTTCATAAAAGCTGAAAGCCACTAACCACTGTGCATGCGTATTGACAATTACTTTATCTTTTCCTCTTAACTACTCATTCACTCTTCTTTTGGCTCCCAATCCATATTGTCCTTCTCAACAAGACACAAAACAAACCCCTCATTCCGTATGTCTTTCCTTAGTTTACATCTTTGCTCCTTCTCACACACTATATATGTCACCTTTGTTCCTTCTGTTCTTCACACTCCCAACACACCCCCAAATTATAGATTCTTGCCCTTGGCTGTTAGAAATTAATAATAAAAATGGGCAACTGTTTTGTTCTTTGCAGAATCACTACTTCTTCTCGCATTGCTTCAGATGATGTTGTGCCGAAGCACGGAAAAGTTTTGAGGGTTGTGAAGACAGATGGGAAGGTTTTAGAATTCAGGGCACCTATTCTTGTCAAGGACATCTTATTCAACTTTTCCAGCTTTGGTATCGGTGTATCAAAGCAAGCTCCAGTACATCTCCCTTCAAATTATGAGCTCAAGTTGGGGAAGGTTTACTATATGGTTCCTCTTCTTTGTTCTGTTACAGAAGAGGACAGGACTGCTTCTGCTACAACAAGAAGGATTAAAGTAGTAATTACAAAGCAACAGCTTCAAGAGCTATTGACAAACCAAGTATCAGTCCAGAAGGTACTTTCAGTTTCAGGGCCTAAAATTAAACCATGTAATTTGGTTGATTCTTCAACAAATTGGAAGCCTAAGCTTCAGTCCATCCCTGAAGGAAGCGAGCCCTGAATGTCACAATTATTAAGTAGATAAGAAAGAAAGGAAATAGGCACACAAGGTTGGTTAGTTGTAATGTATAATGGAAGTTGTGGGATTGAATTGTACTCATACAGTTTGCAGTTTAAAATGTTTTCACCAGTTTAATATTTTCTGCACTTGTTAGGTAGGTTCTTAGTGATCAGCTAGACACAAATGTATGGTAATTATTGGAGAGTGTTCAAATTTTAGGTAGAGTGAAAAACTATTAAGGTCATGCTTTTTGACTCTTACAAAGTGCTCAAAATTTTGGTAATTATTTCATGCTAAACAAGCTTTGTACAATGAAACCGGAAAGGACTATGATCACTTGATTTCAACATCAACGACCTTGCGCTCTACTTTGGTCTTAGGAATGGCAATGTAGAGAACACCATTCTTGAGCTCTGCATTTATTTTTTCCTTGTCACAATTATCCGGAAGCCCAAGGCGTGTGTTGTAGGAACTGAAGCTCCTACTAGACCATTCATCGTCCTTGTTTTCTTCCTTGTTTTTCTCACCCTTTATAACAAGCACATCATCCTCAATGGACACCTTGACATCTTCCTTGGAGAGTCCTGGCATGTCGAACCTCATCTTGATCTCATTTTCCTCGTCCTTAATGTCCCAAGGCGGGCGAACCTCGCTTCCTGATCGGCTTCTGCTGCCGGGGAGGGTCATAGTGTCTTCGAAAAGACGGTCCATTGTGTCCAGCATTTGGCGCATAGTCCTCATTGGGGACATGGGGTCTAATAGACCTGCTAATCAGTAATAATTAATTAATGTTAGCGATTAATTAGAGCAAAGAATACGAAGAAACAAATCCTGTTTCATTATCCTATGTCGTCATTTTCAAAATTTAGTGAATGAAATAAAAAGTTGAGTTTTGTACTAGTGATGGACTTACCAAAAGGAGAAACATCCACAGCCAACCTCCTAGCACCAGGCCTCTTCTCCACTTGAGTCCCTTGGTTACTACCCTGATTGACAGCCACGTCCACATTGCCATCTCCACCGGCCTGAGCTCTCACCGCCGGCAGTCCATGTCGCCGTGAAGGAAAGCTTGCTGAGGGCGGCGCAATAACATTTGTTTTAGCTGAAGAGAATGCTAATTTGTTTGATAGAAAAGGTGACGATGATGACAAAGCCAATGTTGAAGCCATAGAACTAGTACTTAGAGAGAAAGTTGCGCACAGACAGAAAATGAGTCTTAACTCTAAAAAGTGAAAGCTTCTGTTTTGGAGATTGCTTGGTGAAATGGGAAGGGGATCATTGTGATATATAAAGTAATGGAGGGAAGCTTGGAGAAGAGCCTTGAACGTTTGAGATTGCAAGTGTGAAGGTTCTGGACCCCCCAATCTATACCTCTTACATTTTCTTGGGCTTTCGGGAAAGATCGATGTCATATGTCATGGCTCACGAGTCGCGACATGTGTCTTTTCTTCTAGCAAGTAGCAAGGAAAAGATTGTGATTTTGTAATTAGACCCTGGAACTCTAAGATATTTTCAGACAACCCCCTACTTACAAATCCATCTTTGTCTTTTTCCTCTTTTATATATCTCTCAAATTGATGAATCAAAGTTTTATGTGATTAGCCTTATCATAATCTTTGTGGCTTACAGTTTTGAGTTCCCAAACTGGGCTCTTAGTGCTACTGCCCATTCTTTGTTCTTTCCTCTTGTTAACGCATAAGGAGGACTATTCTGCAGCAACTACTTTCAAAGATTCACCTACTCTTTAAACACTAATAAAGAAAGCAGCAGAGAATTCAGAGAATCCAAGAAAGTTTGACTGTTTATACAGAATGGACACTAGTGCTCACTTTCCACATAAATACAACAATCCCCTCTCTACTACTGCATTGTATTCCTAGTGACCCAAAATCTCACTTGTTCCATAACAAATCGCCAAGGAAGATCCCATAAATCCCAATCCCCAAAAGAACACCATCTTCCCCCCAATTTTTCCAGTTCCCCGTGACCAGTTCTCTTACTGTGCTCCATTAACTGAATATTTAAATGAAATATTTAAGTTTCAAAATGTTCTAAAGTCTCTTTAAGCTTCACGTTCGTCGATTTTTCTATTAATCGAGGTTGCTACTAATCGGCTTTGACCAGATTTCAAGTGCTTCAACTTGAGTCCTCCCTTCATGACTTCTCTACCAATTCAATCCGCTAATTTTTTTTCAATTTAATTATAACACCAAATTTGCCTCAATCTGCTTCATGAAAAATATGAATAAAAATTGAAATTCACTATGAAATTAATTAAACGGAATTAGTTGAAGAACACGAAAGTAGAGAAAACATTGGAACTTAATAGGGTCACTAAATTTCGATCGAAGGTACACGATAGATTACTAAGCTGGTAAGCTTTAGTTTTCTAATTATATCCAGTGGTCCAAAGAAAAAAAAAAAACACCAACAAATTAACAATGCCCTCTATTGTTAAGCTAAGCTTGCTTTTTTTTTTTTTTTTTACAGAAACATGTAAAAGCAAAAGTAAAAGCTAAGCTCCCCTCCCTCTCTTTGCTTCAGCTTTCAGCAGTCTCGAGAGGTATTCTTCATTTCACTGTTTCATGCTGTCTCAACTCTCTGACACAGTGCCCCCCATTAACAAAATCCTCTCCATGCCACAAGAAAACACCATTTCCTAACGTTTATATGAATGAATATAGGCAATGCAGACATGCACAGTGAAAGCTAGGCCTCCTAAATGTATGGACTTATAGTATCATTGAGCAGCAGAGAGAGAGAGAGAGAGAGAGAGAGAGAGAGAGAGCCACTTGCTGCAGCAGAAAGCTCATAATTCTTTGTTCTCTTCCTTCTCCCTCATTTATGTCTCTGCTCCATAAGCATTCAAACATATCACCTACTCAAAACAACGAGCTCCTATAAGATCAAAGTTCCCCATTTACCATTAATGTACGTTTTGAGCTGACTAGTATGGGGAAGACCGGAGGAGGCTCATGGTTGACTGCGGTCAAAAGGGCTTTCAGATCTCCCACCAAGAATGAGAAAAGCAACACCAGGAGGAGAGAAGAACTACAGGAACATGAGGAAGAAGAAAAGGTAGACAATTTATTACTCCCCACGCTGTTAAAGTTTAACATTTTTAACTACGAGATCTGTGTTGGGTTGTTTTTACAGAAGAGAGGAAAGCGCAGATGGATTTTCAGGAAGCCTGTGAATCAGGAAACAACAGTCATACATGTGCAACACAGTGAAGAGAAAACGTTAGCAGCCTCTTCTAAAAATAATGCCACACAAACCATGGCTTCTGCTAAGCCTGTTTGTCATGATCATGAGGTTGTTGCTGATGGAGCGGCTGAAGAACAAAGACATGTTCTTGCAATGGCCGTGGCGACCACAGCAGCGGCTCAGGCAGCGGTTGCAACCGTGCAAGCAGCGGTGGAAGTTGTTCGGCTCAGCACTAATTCTAGTTCTAATATTTATAGGCCGCGGCCTTCCATTTTTGTTAGAGATTACGCTGCCATTGCTATTCAGACTGCCTTCAGAGGATATCTGGTAACTTACTTGATCAAATTAGTCCTTGTTTCTCAGAGTTTAATTAGCACAGAAATAATGTGGTTTGGATTTGAATTTAGGCCAGAAGAGCTCTTCGGGCTCTGAAGGCCCTGGTGAAGCTTCAAGCATTGGTGAGAGGCCACAATGTTAGGAAGCGAGCAAAGATGACTCTACAATGCATGCAAGCACTGGTTCGAGTCCAAGCTCGGGTTCTTGACCAACGAACTAAGAGGCTTTCACATCAAGGGAGCCTAGATTCCATGTTTACTACTGATCATCCTAATTCTAGCTTATGGGGATCGCATTTCTCAGACAGGAAGTCCATTGTAAGAAATTTATGATAATTGTTCAATTTAATTTAGTACTAATTAAAGCTTCAGTTAACTCTGTTAAAATTTAATTGCAGTCAAGAGAAGAAGAAAGTAGTACCTTAGATGATGATGATGATGATGAGGATTGGGTCCATTGGAATGATGTCCAGCCAAAAACACTAGAGCACATTCAAGCCATGTTGCAGAGAGCTAAAAAAGCTGCAGCGCTAGCCTCGAATCGTGAAAGGACTAGTCTTGCTTATGCCTTCTCCAACACAAACCAGGTCTTAGATCTATCTTATGTGTCTGCAATAAACCTAGAATTAGTTCATCAATTGTTAATTAATTAAATTTCTGTGCAGGAGGAGCTAGAAGAGAAATTTAATTTGCTTGATGGGTGGACAAGAAGAAAGCAATGGGAGAATGGGAGAGCTTCATGTGATCAAAGAACAGACCCCATTGTAAAAACAGTTGAAATGGACACTTCTAGACCTTACTCTTATCATTCAATCCCCCATTTGAAAAGACCAGAATATCATCATCATCATCATCAGTGCCACCACTACCAACAACAACAAAGAACTCATCAGTATTCATATCCAGTTGCCTCCCCACAATCACCAACCACAACATTTGCACCCCTGACAAGAAATCCACAAGTGCACTCGGCTAGCCCTCGTTGCTACATTAGCGAAACCGGTCACGGAATTGGAATGGGAGAGAGTGAAGTGCCAAACTACATGGCTGCAACAGCTTCAGCCAAGGCTAGGATTCGGTCACAAAGCGCGCCAAGGCACAGGCCTGCAACACAAGACAGAGAAAAACAGTGCTCCGCAAGGAAACGCCTATCATTCCCAGTTCCAGCCGAGGCATTTGGTGCTAGTGCTGTAGGTAATGGCTCTTCAGAACTTGAGTTGAAGAGCCCAAATTATAAGGGCATCAATGGAGGCCAAGCAATTCGAATGGAGCACAACACAAAGAATGTGTCTTATTGTGTGACAGACAGTGAGACATCTCCAACTTCCAGAGGTGAACTCAGAAGGTGGTTGAGGTAATTTGCCTAGCTATGGCGATGATAAGGTAGTAGTGATTGTGTTTTCTGAATGCCAAATGCACATTATGTGATGATGATTAGAGAGACTGATGTATTTGATTTTTATCATTAATGAAGTTCAAGCAAATGCATAATATGTTCAGTATCAACTGCCACATTAAGTACTGAATTAGACATTTCCTGGGATTCATAGCACTATAGTACTAATAAGTTTCATTAACCTCACTAGCAACCAAAAATCTGATGAGGGTTGAACAGTATGAATCTATGATCAATATGTGTGTATCTATCACCATGGAATAGGCATATAAAATGACCTAACAAATTTCTTTCTTTTAACATTACATACGTACTTTAGCTTTATTGGATGTATTCTCTTTTGTTGCGAAATCTTCTGTCATAAATGGAAAAGGCAAAAGGGAAAAACTCGGAACATGATTTACAAGAGCAAGCGAGGAAAAGATAAACACTACCAAGAAAATTTCAATCAAGAAAAAGATGAACAGAACCATATTCAAGAATCAAAACTCAAATACTCAATATATACGCCTGACTCATATAGACGCATTTACAGTTACCTCTTAGAGAGTGGAAATAAATCTTCCCAAATAATTACCAAGTCAATGGCAACCTCTACACAGTTTTTTCCCTTGCGATCATTTGTAGCAGTAAAATTGCAAGTTATTATGGTGTCTTAGACCTAGAATGGACTTGCACTATGCAAAATAATAAATTACAAGAAACAAAGCATCCAGCGTTTGTAGTCCAACGGTTAGGATAATTGCCTTCCAAGCAATAGACCCGGGTTCGACTCCCGGCAAACGCATTTAGTTTGATATTTTTTGGCCTCGAATCGTCAGGATTCAAATTTCATTCTTTTCTTCGTGAAACTTTGTGGGGAATGCAATTCAACTATCAGTGTGTTCTTCTTCTTTTGAGAAAATTGAATTTCATCATGTTCTTCGTAAAGCTAACTTTATCGGATACAATTCCTACTCTTGATCCATGTCCAACACAATGAGAAGATTTGTATTCATTGATTACCTACAGAGGACTCCCCGGCTTTCAATTTTGACCAACTGTGGTCGGTTGTTCTGGGTTATGGTAACTATTTCTTCTTATCATCTAAAAAACAAAAACAAGGCCACATTTGGAGCCAATCAGAATGGTGAGGCATTAAGGTCAAGTAAATCTACTCAAGTCACCAGTTTGTTATTGAACATATATCATCTCCGCCTCTAAAATGGGTGCCGCCTGATATTGAAAAATATTGATGAAATCAGTTTCTTACTTAAGTAATAGCTCTGCTAATAATAGCACTAAAAGAACAGAACCTTATATGAGCATAGAGAACAATCTTCATATGACAGAAAAGTTGCATACTTTCAGCAGATTAAAGCCACATTTGCTCCCACATCCGAGAAATGGTTACCACAACTTGTCATCAATCACGTCATCCAGTATAAGAATTCAAGAATTTATATGTGGGCTTGTGCAGCAATCAGAACTTTTCATTTAGAAGCCAAAAATTGAAGCTAAAATTGACACTCCCTAGTCAATTAGGAGCCAAAAATAGCTTTTAGCTTCTCTTAATATAATGAATTTGATGGGGTTACTAAGCTAATCATTAGTATAAGCATCTCACATAAACCTCAAAAGACAAAACCGACATAGATCCGGACATCTTGTACTGGCAAAATGATAAATTGACCAATGAAGGTTCTGTTCTTTAAACAAGAAAGCTTGGAACATCAAAGATTAACTTTTTATCAAATAACCAAATCAAAATCATCTTTGTAGTCAAAGAACTACACCAAACTAAACCCAAAACAACAACATGATCTGGAAAATTGATTATGCTTTGCCCTGATTCAGCCACAGAGAAACAGTCTCTGTCTTGGCCTTTGAACTCGTAAGGTTTGGGCTGCTGTTTCCACTGCTATCAGAGAGCGAAGCAAACGTTTTCTGAAGAACTCCAGAGGGTGATGATGACACCGTAATCCCCAAAGGGCTACTAAACTCACCGTGGTTACCATTATTGGTCATGGGAGACGACGGATTTGAGGCGGCGCTGGTGGCTGGTTTTAGGACCTCCGCTAAAGGCCCACCAGGCGGTGAAGAAACCCAAGCAGCAGGGGTGAGCCAGGTTGAGATTTGTGGCTTAATCCCATTACCATTTCCATTGTTACCTCCTAAGCTCATCTGGGTCTGACCCATTTCGTCACTGATAGTATTGTAGCCTCCCATTGATAGTGTCAATGACGAAGGTGAGAGCTGCCCACTCGACGGAACGGAGCTGTTGTTGTCTCCGTTGTCGTTTTTGGACCAAGCATCGATGAAGCTTCGTGGGGTTTCTTCGAGTAGAGGATTTTCCAAAGCAACCACATCTGGATTGAGAAACAAATTGCAATCGCCGCCGTCTTGCTGATGATGATGCCCATCTCCGGCGTTAAAATTCGTATACGAATTCAGATTCAAGAATGACTCTTCTTCGGAGCGTTGGCCGAAAACAGAGGAATTCGCATCAAAATAGGGGATCCTTGAGCAGCTCAACTCTGTTTTGCTCTGCATCAAATCGTGCCATTGCGCTTCAGGACTACTCATCGGAGCAGATTCACCTTTCATCATCCACTCCACGCCTCTAAAAAGTAAAAACCCAAAAAAAATCAGCTCAAAAACCCAAAAATCTACGTCTACTGAGCAAGAGTAAAATTTAAACTTGAAAACAAATCACCCACCTGGATTCTCTGTCTGAAGAACCGAAAGTTGCAGACTTGACAACGGCCTTGTCCGCAAACGTAGCAGTTTGATGAAATGATTGAAGTGTAGATCCGAAAAACTGAGTTGGGTAGCCGTTTTTGTTAATTTCTTGGCTTGGATTTGAGAGAGTTGGAGGTGATTGAGTAGGAAGGGGTCGACTGTTGTCGCGGCGAACCTTCTTGGCGGTGGTTGTTTGGTTGGCATGAATTTCCACATGCTTTCTTGAACGGGGACGGCCTCTGTGCATGTGTCGCTCACAGTACTTCTGCTCCGGCGCAACATCTCTCGAACACCTCCATTTCTTGCCATCTGTCCTCTTGCACCGCCCCGGCTCCGGATCTGTGCTATTTGACAGCCTCAAATTGAACCCGCCGCCACTCACTGCAAAGCCCAAACCCATCAAAACCCAACCCGAAAAAGAGTGTTTATTTGAAGAGACAAGAAACAGAGTTGTTGATATGTAAAATTACATGGAGATTGAGAAATGGTTGAAGCCGAGGCAGACGAGGTTGTGGGAAAGAGGAGGTCACGGGGCACAGGGAGAGCAGCCATCATGTACTTGTAAATCATAGCTTGTCTCTCAAGCTCCTTCCACTGTTGATTGGTGAAAGGAAAACCCAAAGCTGTCGTCATCCCTCCTACTGCAAAAAATAAAATCACCGGCTCTTTTTATTCATTCCTCTCTTATCATTAATAAAGATTGAAACTTTCAGATGCAGGACAGAAAAGAGTGGTATGAAAACCAGTTAGCATTGACCTGAAACGAAAAGGAGTTACAATATACACAAACCTGGGGATCTGAAAGCGGTTGTGGTGTGATGATGAGTATTTGAATTTGATATGTACTGAAAAGGCTGCAAAGCTCTCGAAACGGAACCTCCACTACTAGTATTAGAAGAACCAGCTGCTGCTGCTGCACCAGGGGGTCTGTTACACGTGGGACCATCACCACCATCACATCTTTGATCAGGACGGCCACGATTATCATGATGAACCATCATCATCATCTTCCTTCCTTACTTAGTACTGTTGCAGGGTTCACACTCCAACTCAAACTCTCTCCAATTTCCTTGTCTGAGACGCCTAATAATTAATAGAAACCACTTTGGCCTATTTTGGGAAACTACTACCTTTCCAATCGAACAAGCATAAAATAAAAAAAAGGAAAACTGAACTCTTAGCCCGTATACGAAGAACTTTTCGGTTCTGCTTCTGCTTCTGCAAAAAGCTTTGTGCTTTGGCTTAGATAGCTTATGGGTTTTTCAGAGCAAAGATATAGACACCCATATCCTATTATTTAAAATATAAACAATTCCTTTTCTTTTATCTTTTTCTATATATATTTTTATGATGGATTTGATTAATGGGTTGCCGCCATTCTTAGCCTGTGATTTGCTTCCATGCTTCCAACATTCGCACAACACCATATCATAAACAAGTAGCGTAGCGTAGCTACTTGACAAATTAGTAAACAGCAAAGCCCACCATTACTACTACTCTCTTTCTCAATGACTCATCATTATTGCAGTATCTATCGTCTTCTGCATGTCAGGCTAAGACAACCAACCGTACTAATCCTCTCTTACTTTCTTTCCTATTTTCTTTCTTTTATTGGGAATTGGCCACTTTATGAACAAACCTCTTCATCTCTGTAACAGTCGCTCTACGTATATGTTTTTGTTTTTTCAGGACAAAATTATATACCAAATTATTATTTACTACTATGATAATTTAACCGATTGAGAATAATGTATACCCTTGAGCCGGTAATGTTTCCATCACTGCCATGTCACTCTTCTAGTAAATCGAACATGTTACATGTCACCGAAGGCTATCGTAATTGTGGTAATAAACCATACAATATGAAGAATTTGAGATAGAAATTGTAACACATGGTGTAAATTATGCTAAAATTTACGAGTATAATAAATTAGAAGTTACCCAACTTGTTTGAGTATGTGACAAATATTTCTTTATCAATGGAGGGAAAAACATAAACAAACGGCGACGCATATTGTCGTGATACGCACCGTTAGCCCTTGGTGCATTGGGACTCGGGAGGTGCAATGGACCCAAGTAGACGTGATGCATTTACTAAATGGTGTAGGGCGGAGCTTCCCACTCGCATCTCTAAGCGCGTCGTTCATCCTAAAGGCAAAGAACGCAAGGGTCAATTCTGATTGGTGCGTGGTAACAAGCGCTCATGCGGCTAGTTTAAGCACGATGGCGACTAGACATGAGGGGGTGATGACAAAAGGATAAAATTCTGGGCCACATGATCTCCATGAAGATTTTATATTTTATTGGACTTGGGCCCTTGAAAAATATCTCTCTCCTAATAAGACCAAACATGTTTAATTGCCACAACTAATCAAGCAGCTGGTTTTACAACTAGCATTTAATCTCTGCTTAAATGTAAATTACTTCCTTACCAAACCCGAGTGCTTTTCTGTTAAGTAAATTCCCTCACTCCATTTGTCCCAAAAAAATAAAATTCCCTCACTCCAATATCTATAGATATTCATCCATCAAAGTGTTTCAATGATAAAGATGTTCGATGAATTACTTTAAAAAAACACGTTTTTAACATGAGAGTTGGAGGCATTTCAACACTAAATTCATTTGAAGAATTGATTCAAAAAATATTATGATCTATGATGGAAGCTTTTAAACATAAAGTGCTAGCTGTGTTGACATGACTTAATAGACAATCCAATGGATGGATTGCAGTGGGGTTAGTGGTTACTAAGCAAAAAGAGGATGCTGGTGATAGTGTAGTGCACAAACATGAATCAATATTTGATGTTACATAATCTAAGACCAAGATAACAGCTTTCTGATAATTATTATTTTTTGTGACAAAACAAGTGGCTACCAGAAAACTGAAAAAGAAAAGAAAGGGTGGATGGATGTCTGAGAATAAGGTGGGTTTCCAAGGAAGGTCAATTAGTGTCCTTGGAGGGAGAGTGAGGTGGCAGCTTGGGGTCATGGAGGAGGCTGCTAATAATAAAAAGGGTAGGGTTGGGCCAGACAGACAGCTGGTGAGGACTGAGGACTGAGGACTGAGGAGGTTCTTCATCACATTTGTGGGTGCATTATGCAAAGACAAATATCTCTCTCTCTTTCTCTCTTTGAATCCCCACCATTCCTTTCCTCTTTGTCATCAGTCTATTTCTGAGTACACTGTCCTATATATCACCAATGTAGTCAGACATCAATTGGTATCATAACAGCTTAAGCACAGTAAAATATATATATAAATTAAAATTCCAACCACAATGAACCATACTAATAATAGTCTAATATCATGACTTTTTTTTCCCGATAATTTAGTCTTTGATTAACCGTTGATCCAACGTCTTTTAATTGCGTTAACATGAATCTTGAATCAAATCAACAAGTGAAAATTCAATTTTGACTTTCCCATTACAAATTAGGTTGGTCGGTGGGATTTGAAAAATATGGTTGATATGCTGGAGAAGCATGTCCATATTGTGTACATAGATTGTGTAATTTTCCCAAGTCCAGGCATATGACATTATTATGCTTGGAAGGTTGTGTCTCCAAGAATGGAACAATGGAAGAACAAGAGCATGGACCGCTCGGTTGAATAATGATATATATTTTGGTTCAATGTTCCCAATTATATTGATGATAAGGAAGGAACCAAAGCTACCACCGCCAAGGAAACACCAACTCTCTCATCTCCTATTGTTTATTCCTGTGGTCAGAAATAACTTCATTTCATTTCATTTCAATTTCAATTTCAATTGTTCGATTTGGTTTCTGATCCGAAAGACGATGCATCTGCTTTCTGCTTAGTTATTGGTTAGGGGAGGATGGGCTTTTTGCCTATCTCATCTCAAGGGACCACATAGGTAAAGTACCCTTCTCTTGCCCCAATTGATAAAGGTAGGGAACCCTCCAAGCTTTTCAATTTTCAGTGGGGGGTTTCCTTTTTTCCCTATCTTCTTTTTATTCTTTTCTTTATTGACCATATCAAATTGTAATGGAGAAGGGTTCAAGGAACCAATGCATATAATGAATCTTGATACACACCTCCTGAGGCCCACTATATCAGCATGGGAGGATAAAAAGCCTTCTGTTTGCGTCCAGTTTTTACTGGGCCCTCCAACCAACCCAAGGTCCACCGCATTAACACACATATATCAGGGAAGAGGCTCTTCAAATTGTGCAGCTCTCACTTTCTTGTAATTTGATCAATTTAAACATATCCGTACAATTTATCATGAAACATATTCAGAGCCAATAACAGATAATTTTTCCCAGATAACTACTGAGAACTGCATTTGAATCCGAAATCTTCAAACATCAAAATCTAAATGCAGCAATAGTTTTCATCATCTGATATGAGATACAAAACGCAAGCCTTAAAGTAAATGACGTTAAATGATTGGGCATACCATACAAAATTACGTCAAAGTTATTCTTTGAAAGGGAGGAGAAACTACATAGAAACTACCTGCATAATAGGAAAAACCATTTTAGGACCCACAATATCAAACTGCAACCGAATTCTCACGGCATCTACTCGGCAGCTTCTGCAGGTTGTCGAGCTTCAGTTTGTTTTAAAGTTTCAAGAGCTGAAACTCGTCTGTCAAGCGACTCATGGAGGCCTTTCACCTAGACAAACAAAGAAAACAGGCTTACAGTTCACCTATCCTTGTCTTGCTGTCCATTAAATGCCTAAGATAGTATTATACACTAATGGCTGTAAAAATCCATGAATCTGGAAGACCCGAAATCATAAAGATACCCACATGTGAACTTAAGAGCATAGATTGAACCCACGAGTAGATGTAAAAGTAGCTTTTCTACAGAACAAACAACAAAACTTCCTAGATCCCATTAAAATTTCTCTCCAGGACTGACACAATTAGCATTGCATCAAAAATGCTTCTTTTGCAACTTTCTCCAAATTGGGTCAGCAGCGTGGATATTTATAGGTTGGATATCAGCATGTGTGCATGTGTGAACAGATCTTAACAATGTTATCATGCTTTGTTGACAGCTAAGGCTACATTTGGAGCTGAGTTGAAGCCATCAAAGAAAATTATTAGAAGGGAACAAACAAGGATGATGATGAAGGTGCAACAGATGGATGATCAAAATTGCTTTTACTTGGTAGGAAAATTTGGTAAGCTTAAGGTTTCTTTTCTTGTTCAAATAGTAGGGCCTCTTTCACACTGTGTAGTACAAATCATACATAATTCTATTTTTGAGTTGCATTTGCTCTAGAAGCATATGCAGTCACTGTATAGTGTATAAACCAGAAGACTGAAACCATATCAAACACACTGAAAAGTACAAGAAAAGAGCAGCCAGCACACGTGATTGGTTTATAACCACGACTAGACTCCCTTGCCTATATTTAATCGAACACTTTTCTCCCTCTGTTAACAAGTAAATTGACTCAAAATAACTTGGGTGCTAGCCAAAATCGATAATCAATTACTCTAACATTGCAACATCCTTGAATTGCAACTTTGCAAGGATGGGCAATACATGGTAAACCAAAGGAGAAAAGTGTGATAGAGATAGAAGGGCCATAAACATATTACACGACACAAAGAGGTAAATGTTCTAGCTCAAAATAGTGCATCACTGTTTTAAGTCATTCACATACAAGAAGGAGAAGCATAAGACACCATCAGTGACATTATGATTGGTTTATTGTTAACATACTAAAATTATGTTCTCAATTTCAATACTGAAATCAAATGTGGAAACCAACGACCAATGCCATCAATACCCTAAAAAATTTCAAACCCCCCTATTAGCAAAGTTTCAAGCACCATTCTCCTCCAATTAACAAATCATGAAAGCAAATGCTTCACAAATCACTTTTCAAAAGTTCATTTTGCATAACCAATTACGATTTCAGCAGCAGAATGGGGTTTTCCTAAATACCCAATAAAAAAACAGAAATTATGTTACAACCCATTTTCAAAATCAGCTTAGATATCCAGACCGCAAAAAATAACGATTCAACACAGCAGGCTCTATGCACAAATTCAAAGATGCCCTAGATATGAAACATCAAATAAAGAGAAAAGTAAATAAGATAGACTCAGTAGTACCTGTTGAGAAATGGCCTCGTGGGCAACCTTGTAGTCATTGTGAAGGATGTAAAGCCCCAGAAACGAAGCCACCGCAGCTCCGCCGAAGAACGACGCCAACCTCACTCTCAGTACGTAACCCATCTTCTTCGTCTCCTTCGCTTTTTTACTTTTTGTCTTTCCGATCTATATTGTAAATCTTCAATATAGCCATCCTCAAGACCGACGGGCCGTTTATATCTACAGCTTCTAAACGCACCGCCGTTTTCCCTATTCCATATGTCCCCAAATCGCAAAGATACGTCGTCGTTTTACGTATCCGTGGAAGAAGTTAAGTTGATTTTTTTTTTCTTTTCTAAACTTCATCTTTTGTCTATCGTAAACACCAAATTACACTCACGAATTTTAAATTGGGTAAAATCCCTAAATGGTACCCAAACTATCACGAAATGCACTTTTTTGTACCCACAAATGCTTAGGGAGTCTGGTGGTACCCAAACTATATCTCCGTTAGCCTTATTAGTACCTCCGTCCAATTTTCCGTTACAAAAAAAAAAAAAAATTTATCAAGTCAGGCCAAAAACACAAAAAGTGAGTGATTTTACCAAAGTGCCCATGACAAAAAAAAGTGAAATGTTTTTGGTCTAACTTGATGAATTTTTTTTTTTGTAACGGAAAATTGGACGGAGGTACCATTTTGGGCTAACGGAGTGATAGTTTGGGTACCATTAGACTCTCTAAGCATTTGTGGGTACCAAAAAGTGCATTTCGTGATAGTTTGGGTACCAAATGAGGGTTTTACTCTTTTAAATTTATCTAGATGGCTAGACAGATTTTGTTGACAACATTTGTGTTTTTTGATACATGCATATTTTTTTTTGTTAAGTTGATCTTCTTCTTTTTTTCTTCTAAACTTCATCTTTTGTCTATCGTAAACACCAAATTACACTCACGAATTTTTTAAAATTTATCTAGATGGCTAGATAGATTTCGTTAATCATATTTCATTGACAACATTTGTGTTTTTTGATACATGCATATTTTTTTTTGTTAGGGGATTCTCTTTCTATGAATAATCCCCCCAACTAGCCAGAGAGTAAGCCGAAGAAATTAATCTCCGAATAGACTGCCACGGTGCTTAAGGAGAATTTAATTTTTTTGAAGTTGAATTGTTTTTTTTAGGCTAATGAAAGTCCTAGTTCTAACCCGAACCGAATTCGAATGCTAGTGGGAAACAGAAATAGCAATTTATTTATTTATTATGCGCGAGTTCGCTTCCTTGTTCTTCAACCTCTCAACTCTTATTTACTTCGTCTCTCTGTCTTATCCCCAAAAGGAAAAAAAACCCTAAATTTCCAGGGAGGGGATCCGAGAAGAAAAGAAATCGTAACTCAATTTCACAGTAGATCATCATGGAGGAGAGGAAACGGCAAAAAGAAGAAGAAGAAATCACCGGTGAGCTCGCGGAGGATTATCAGCTCCGAAAGCGCGCGGAATTTGAGGATCGAATCCGGAGTAGTTTTCGCAGCAGTGGTATGTGGATCGATTATGCAAATTGGGAGATGAAGAACAAGTTGTTCGACCGTGCTAGGAGCGTGTTCGGACGCGCCGTCTCATACTTGCCGACTGAGGACGTGCTCTGGTACAAATACATTCACATGGAAGAGATGCTTGGGAATGTCGCCGGTGCTCGAAAAATTTTCGAGAGGTGGACCACCACCGAGACTTGGAAGATGGTAGGGGAACTAGTCTGGCTCTCCTTCATTAAGTTTGAGCTTCGCTATAAGGAAATTGACCACGCCAGAGCCATTTTTGAGCGCTTTGTACAACATTATCGTCATCCTCCGAAAGCTAAACCTTGGATTCGGTATGCCAAGTTTGAGATGAAGAATGGTGGCATTTTCAGGGCAAGGAATGTGTATTTGAGAGCAATTCAATCCTATGCCAAGAATGATGATGATGATGATGATGATGATAAGGAGGCCCAATTGTTGTTTGCGGCTTTCGCCGAGTTTGAAGCCGAGCGAGCAAGGTGTGTTCATAAAATGGCACTTGATCAATGGCCAATGGCCGATTTTTTATCTAATAAGTTTGTGTCTTTTAAGAAGCAATATGGGAATGGGAATGATAGAGAAGATGATGTGATTGTGAGAAACAGGAGGAAGAATCCTCAGTATTATGAGGATGAGGTTAGGAAGAATCCTCTTAATTATGACTTGTGGTTGGATTATATCAAGCTGCTACAAGAAGAAGAAGAAGAAGAGACTAAGGGCAAGGATGATACAAGAAGGTTTAGAATTAGAGAGGTTTATAAGCGAGCTATTTCTAATGTTCCTCCGGCTCCGGCGAAGCGGTACTGGAAGCGCTATATATATTTGTGGATTAATTATGCACTGTATGAGGAGCTTGGTGCTGGAGACTCAGAACTCGCACGAGAAGTGTATAGGGACTGCCTTAAACTCATTCCTCATGACAAATTCTCATTTGGTAAAATATGGCTTTTAGCTGCTCAGTTTGAGATGCGACAGCTCAACCTCAAAGGGGCACGCCAGATCCTTGGTTCTGCAATAGGCAAGGCACCTAATGCCAAGATATTCAATACGTACATGGAGATGGAGCTGCAAATTGGGAATATAAATCGTTGTCGGAAACTGTATGACAAGTATATAGGGTGGTCACCACAAAATTGCCAAGTGTGGATCAAGTGCGCAGAGTTTGAGGATTCCTTGTTTGAGACAGAAAGAGTGAGGTCACTTTTTGAAATGGCAGTCGGCCAACCTGAACTTGACCGGCCTGACTTGTTGTGGAAGGCATACATTGAGTATGAGCATTCCGAAAATGAATTTGAGAGAACCAGGCAGCTTTACGAGAGACTCCTAGACAAGACAAAACACTTAAAGGTTTGGATCAGCTATGCAAAATTTGAGGCTCAAGCTCATGGAGATGGTAGCAATTTAGATTCGGCCAGAAGGGTTTTTGCGAGAGCTGTCGACTATTTTACAACAACTTCAGCAGCATCTGAATTTAAGGAAGAAACATGTATGCTGCTAGAAGAATGGTCAAATATGGAGGCTAGCTTTGGGGATCTGGGAGATGTTAGCCTTGTCCAATCTCGGTTGCCAAAGACAGTGAAGCGGAGGAGGTCAATAGTAACTCAAGACGGCAGTCCTGAGGAATACCTCTTCCCAGAAGAATCTCAGACCCCCAAGAAGCAAAAAAAGTAGTTTCCTAGTTGTGCCCTGGGGGCTCCAAGATTTCCAATTCCTTAGTTTACTTGTTAGTTTGTATCAAACAACTACAATGTTATGGAATATTTTCTTTTTGATAGGATTAAATTACATGTTACTTGTTTTTGTTGAAAAATGCTAGTAGATGCTCTTCAGAGAACCTTATCAATCAAAAGTTGCCTAAATCTTGTTTAACATATGCTGTAATATCAAATTTGTATGCATGATTTCACAAGCTTGTAGATGTCAGGAATACTTTGACAATGTCACTTCTTGTAGATGTTAGGAATACTTTGACAATGTTACTTACATTCATCCAAAAAAACTAAAATGAGACAACAATGGTATTTTTGCATGCCTTTGAAATAGACAAGCAGTATTCTCCATCAGAGGAAGAAAGAATTCTTTTTCATCATGTTACTTGAAATATAAGTACCTATGCTGTTGAATTAATGAATTGGATCGCTTCCTAATTTTTACATCACACCAGAGAAATATAGTCCTGCAGTACTCCTACTCCTGCTACCCTTCATCATCATCCGAGGACTCGGCATCATCATCCTACAACGTAATAAAGAGAGATAAATTATATTAGTTTTTGAACTTTGGTCTATAAAAGAGTTGTAAGTAAAAGGATCAAGCAGCGCTTGATTGACTTCAAGGAAAGGGCTGTTTCTTATCTTCTACCAATACCATCACTATCTTTCTATATGTTAATATTGCGCATCACATGAAAATTTATGCCAATACATCAATAAAACCATGGGACATAGGAACCTTATTGGGCCAAAGTCGAATATCTTGTTTGGTTTGACTCTCGGTTCAATTGATATATCTTACAATAGAAAGTAATACCTTTTCATTTTTGGGCGGGAGGAAAGGTTTCTCTTGCTCATGTCCTCTGTTTGACAAATCTTGTTCAGAAACCTTTCGCTTGACATCATGCCCATCAATCTCCAGGAAAGATTTCTTTTTCTTTTCTTGTGGCAGGATGACAGGAGCAAAATCATCAAACTTCTTAGAGGAGGCATCTGCCAGTTGTTTAAACAGGGCTCCCACCTGTCCAAATAACATTAACAAGTAGAGTTTAGTTGGGGGGGACACAGAAACCATGCAAATTAATTTATAGATTAAAGAATAACCTTCGCGCAGACTTGTTTCTTTTCATTCTTGGGCTCCTCCAGAGTCTTGCTGCTTCTTTTCGGAGGCAGAAATTGAAATGCAGCATTTGATTCCTTCTCATCCGCACCAAAGATAAAGGAATGTAACTCAGTCCAACTACTTACTGTATAGACAACACCAGATTCTGGTTGCCAAAGAGAATGTGATCCTTCCCTTCTTTGTCTTAGCTTTTCAACTAGATCAGAGAATAATGGAACAAATGCTATTCCAAATTGAGTTCCCACTGTCTGCAGACTTGAGCTGGGCCTAACTGCAATTCCTATGCTGGCCTTAATCATGCAGAGGAGGTCATTTACAGAATCACCGATGTAAATAGTCAACCCACCATTTTTATCAATTTTCTCTTGGAAAATTGCAAGCTTCTCCATTGCAGATTGCACCTTCTTCTCAAAAGCACCTGTGCAAGTACTTTGTTCGAAACAAAGTTTATTTGCGTGCAATTCAACCTCTTCTAATTCTGAAAAGCCTGCTCCAAAATGAAATAAATAATATAAGTTAAAAGACAAGATAAAGATACTAAGATGCCACAGCCAACAGTTCTGGAGTTCTGATCTATGTACCTGATTCAAAAGCTTCCTTGAGGATATTACCACCACACCAAGAGGATGAGATGACATTTGCACTCTTGCCAAGTCTTGAGAACAAATCAAGACAATCAGTACTCTCAAATACTAAACATTTACCAAAGTGCTCAACACACTCTTTACTAAGTCCTTTAAGCAGCCCTGATTCAATAAGATTGTTGGTCGCATCTTTTTCAAAAGTGGACAGCTGTTGCAAGCCTTGTTGAAGATTCATATACGAAAACGCACTGCTAACTATGGGGGTAATGATTTTAATGCCTTGCTCGTACAGTTCACTGAGCTGTTGTGAAGCAGTGATGAGGATTGGTGACTCTAGACTGCAAGAGACAGGATAGAAAAAGGTCGAGCACCAATCATCCTCAGTACAACAAAATTCAAACCCAGAGAATAGAATAAGATCAGGATGACATTGGATCAGTGGTACTAAAGTTGGCTTAGTGAAGTTCAGGCCATAGAACATCTCTAGCACTAATTCCATTGCTCGCTGGTAGATAGTATATTGCGTACGAACTTGCTTTTCTGTCGGAGTGATGATCAAGTGGTTATGGAAATTCTCCATTTGCGCAATTGAGGCATCAAAATGCTGGGACGAATGATCGGAAACCCAGACATGGTAGGGATGCCTACTCCCTGCAAATTTGTTCAACTCCTGAGCTATATACTGATAAGTTTTGAAGGAAGGATGGAAGCAAGGATATAAGTTGTCATCCCCATTTCTGTGACCGCCACATCTGCTGTGTCCCACAAAAAGTCAATGTAATGGGAAGTGGCTTCATCAGAGCACTGAGAAGGATAGTGTTTCAACTCTAGCTGTTGGAGAACAGAGTTCCTCCATCGCTGAAATTCAGTCTTTGCATTAGTATCGCTGACATGTTTCTCAGCGAGTTCATACCTGAGGACATTGACACAAAGATATAACTGTGGGAATTGATTTTTATCCACATAGTGAGAAGGAAATCTGCAAGTTATCACCCAAAAGTCGAGATAGGAATAGATAGAGTAGCACTCTGGTAATGAAAACAAAGCACATAACAACCACTTGGTGAAAGAAATCATTACCATTCATTTGCATATATACATACATACAATTTGAGAGTTAAATCATATTAGAAAAAGTTTTTCTACATCTTTGACATATCTGTTAATGAATGTATTCGGGTTTGGTTTCCCCTCTCTATCTAAGCTGCAAGCATTATATATTAAAGAAGGGAATGCAACAAGTACATGCTAATCTAACTAAATTAAACTTCTGAATTAACATAACAGTAGAGGTTAAATATAACATAATAAAAAAAAAAAAGTGAAAGCACTCATGCCAGAGCTTCTTAACCCCACAATCAACCAAAACTACATCTTTTTATAAATCAAGAACATTTCATACCTTCATTGTTTAAACTTTGTTCCTAGGAAACAGCAAGTAATAGAATTTAATAGATTTTAGTGATTCATTTGAAGAACCACAAGGTTTGAATAACCAAGAAAGCAGTCGAAAGTATACCTACAATCTGAGAATCAAAATAAACCCAGAGCATATCGAAGAGAGGGAAGAATCATGCAACTCCCTAATCTGCCTCTTGATAACTTCTGAAATGTCTTTGGAGGATTGTGCTTGATGCAGAGCTTTTCCTTTTCTTCGTGCATTTTTTTTTTGTTTTGATCAAATGAACCCTTTTCTTCTTGTTTTCTTTTTGTTACAGTCAAATGAACCCTTATCTTCCTTTTCTTTTCTTTTTTCTTTTTTTTGGATAATTATATTTTGTGGTTAGAATAATTCATCGAATTAAACCTAACAACTATAAAATCGACAATTTAATCGAAGAAAAACTATAAAATCGACACAAAAAATATAGAATTTAATCAATTTATGAGTCGAATTGAACCCTTTCCTCCGTATCTAACCATTTACCATTTCCTAAAGTATTCATCTACTATTTACCATTTACCATAAAAAAAACCACTAGAAAATAATATCGAAAAGAAAATGCATATAAAAATATAAAGAAAGGTGTATGGGGATGGGGGTAAGCACGTGGTTTGCCTCGTCAACCAAACTCTCAGATAAACCATGGAAACTGAGAAAGAAGAAAGGAGGGAGGGAGACGAAGACTCACAATTCTGCGTACGCCTTCAAACATGTGACTTCTTGTGCACTGAAATTGTGAAAGATCTTGGTTTCGAGTTCGCCGGAAGCCAGTGAGAGCACGAAAGGGCTGTACATCACGCGAGTCATATCCTGGGTGACGGACTCCTGCTTCCAGAGGTCGCCAGCGTAACCTGGGTCTTTCTCGTAGTGGAAAGCAAAAGAAGGATCCATGGCTTCTTCTCTCTGTGTGAATTGAGAGGTTTGGGAGACGATGAAGTTTGCTGATTTGGTAGAATTGGGAATTAGGGTTCGTTGAGTTTGGGTTTATGCGGGAATTGTGGTGAGCGGATATTTATTTTCTTTTCTTCGGAGGAATAAGTATCTCGAGAGCGGTCGTTTTATTTTTCGTGCTCATTTGTTGTTGTTAGAGGGAGAGATCGTTTGATGTGAGTTTGGTCAATTTTAACACAAAGCTCTCCCTAATTTGTTGCAAGGAAAATATTTGTGCATTGGTTCATATTTCAGCTGTTGATGGTTCCGGTTCCGGTTCCGGTTTTCGCAATTGGGTATGAGTATGAAATGCCAAGTTGGTCCAGTTCTCTAGTTAGTCTGGTGTTGTGGGATTTCATGGATTTGCCTTGTTGTAGTTGGTTTTCGTCTAATTTAGAATCTCTTGTGCTGCATAATTTTGGTTCTCAGTGCTATGGACGGCACAAAACAAAGAAAGTGACAGCAGAGAATTGGCAATGTGGAACAAGGATTCATCTCCGTTTGTATTGATGATGGGAATTGCTAAGAAAGATAATAGCAGCAGCCAAACGTAAACGTAAACAGGGCTAATGGCTCTGAATCAAAACAAGGCCTCAACATTGTCAGTACCAATGCATGAACGAAAATTCGAAGGGGAACTTCCCCTAGTTGCTTCTTGTTAAACATGATGGCAAATGACCAGCAGGAGAGGACTTCAAGACCGCAGAAATGACCTTTTTGCCTGTCAAAATGCTCTTGCGGACATAGTCTGATCTTGACAAGTTTTACTGTTTTCGCTGGTCTAAAAAATGAGGGGGTTCGCCCAAAGCATTACCACCATCAGAAGCAGCAGCACTTTTCTGAATTTCTTGTCTCCTGCAAGCAGCATTAAAAGTATTATCAACCCCTGAACAAATGTTATGATTCTTATCAGATTTTGACTTTGTTTGCGCTTCACAAACTCGTCATCTCCACAGCGATTGGTTTTCTTTCATGGTCCTCCGGTCTACTATTCCGGTCTTTAGACATATTTCTGCATTGAACTGACCCTAACCGTCCGTCCTGTGTCCTAATCCTAATGGGAGCAATGGCTTGTTTTGTTCTGGGAAATGTTGGGCACGGATGAACGAGGATCTCTACATCCGAGTTTTTCACGCTTGCTTCGCTACATATGTTGTTCTCGTAAGTTCTAATATTGATGAGCTCAAATCATCGAGCTACTTGTTAGAATGTAGTGATTTGGCCCTTGCCTTAATTCTGAAACTAACAAATACTTGTTGAAACTCATAGATGGAAAATACATTTGAGAGGCATTGTCCAAAAAAAAAAAATACATTTGAGAGGCAAACTACTAGGCAAAACTCCATGAGAGAGAGCACGAAGCCCTCATGGAAGAGCAATGATTATTATTCGGTTTGTTTAGTTTGGGTACATATGGAACCTTGTTCTTGTTCTTGCCTAATTGTAACTTATCCATCTATTTGCCGATTGACAAATTTTGTATAGGTTGATTAATTGTAACTTATTATTATTATTATTATTTGAAAAATATTTACTTATTTAGTGTATAGATCTGTGTGATGATCCAGATATAAAAAAAAATTTAGTGTAAGAAAAAGGTATTCACAGATAGTATTCACAATATATCTGTGAATACTTATTTTTATCTTAAATCCTCACAAGCATGAGAAGTTGGGGAAGATGGTGTATTTTTATTTTATTTTTTTGGGAAGAAGAGGCTTGGTTTTTGCTGGGTTTGAGGAAGAAGATGAGCCTGATGAGAGATGACCTCGTGAGCGACCTTGTAGTCATTGTGAAGGATGTAAAGCCACCACTGAATATTTGTAGTGATGCATGCATATTTGTAGTGTCACTACTTCTGTTCATCGTCACTACCTCTGTTGCTGCTATTTAGTTACGAGTTATGAGAGTTCTCATAGTAAGTTCTAACTTTGATGAGCTTATATTACCGAGATGGAATTGGCTTGTGGTGTTGCGAACAAGTTACATAATAATAGCATGTAGGGATTTGGCCACTGTCTGAATCTAATAGTTGTTAAAATTCACAGATGGAAAATGCATTTTTCTTCTCCAGAAAGAAAAGACGAGAGCTATTGTTTTAATAATCAAGGATCCAAAATGACTAAATTGCCTGACCCGTCAAATGAACAGAAGCAGTTTTGTGCATGAATATCACTGCAGACAGTTGGCTGTGGAGTCTGCACTCATGACTATGATAAAAACACGCAAAACTAATGCTTTTTAACCCAGAAAGAAAAAAGAAAAAGGAAACAGGCAAACAAATCCAATCAGAGAATTCCATGAGATGCAAAGATTGATGACACAGATTCAATCTAGACAACATAATTTCCCCACATCCAGTTATAATTTCCCAAAACAAGCTTTTAATCCGCACACTGGTACACTTTCGGGGCATAAGATGGTGCAACTGCTCCTGAAGTCCTGCCAACACCAAATAATCATGAGATGCATTGATAGTGGCAATTAGTAGAATAAAAGCAAGGATGTAAAAAAAAATAAAAAATAAAAGTTGCATTCGTCATTGAATAGTATGGCTACCAACAATTGGCCATGGTCGAGTTTTTAGTTGATATGAACTATTTTTAATCGACACTTTCATTAGAAGGTTTGACAAGTAAAAAGCTATCATGACCAAGATCTGACCATAACACCCGTGAATAAGAACCCAAAGTGTTCAATATTATGTAAATATCGCATTGCATAATATGCTAACCTATATCTGGGTTAAATCCTTTCACTCAGAAACCAGGAGTACACCAATAATGACCTACCTAGTCATTGACCGACTCAGAAACATGTGTTTTTTTATTATGAAAGATGTCTTTTGTATGTGGTACCCCTTATATAGCCCAAGGACATGACCGCTAATAATGCTCAGACAAATGCACATACATTTCCAAAAGGGATTATATCACAGAAGTAATTAAATACGACGTTAAGTATCTGTACTTACTATCTTCTGGAAGTAAATGCAGAATTGGTCATCCTGTCAAAGTAACCACACATTAAAGTCAATAAGCAATACACGAAGAAATTCCACCACAATATAAACTGCAGTATGTTTGAAGGTTTAGAGGCACACCTGCCATGCTGTTTCCCAACAAAATTTGAGCTCAGCCGGCCATTGGCCATCGATCTATCCAGAGGTACTCCATTTCCACCATTCAGGAGTACAGATGACTGGCTGGGAGTAGATTCAGAGCCATTCAGGTCCTTGGATTTGCTCAAAATCTTAACATTCGACAGACCTCCCGAAACACCAAAAGATACACCATTTAATTGCTGATTCTGCTTCACAGACTGCAAGTGAGTATTATTTGCATTTGGAGTAGAAGTGAGCACATTTTTGGAATCAAGAGATGATATCTTCTTCAAGCGGTGAGTCTGTGCCACTGGAGTAACAGCCACAGAAGGCATATATGAAGAGTAGGGAGATGATGCTGCAGCAGCAGCAGCAACTTTGGCAACAGCAGCTGTAGCTGCTATCATCTCTTGGGCTCCTTCACAAAGCTGAATATAGTCGCCCTCAATCACAAATAGCTGAAAAAGGCAAATTAAGGTTCTCAGGAGATTATAAACATCTACACAAACATAGATGCATTTGAAATCATAAACAAAACTCACTTCACTATGAGCAGCAACAAAGTCATCTAGCTTTCCGTACTTTTTCTTGTAATCGTGCCAGTGTAAAGGTGCAAGCATCTTCCCAAGCCTATTCGGCAGCTGTATTTGGTACAAATAACAGATTATTGACTAAACAGTGGCTAATAGAAACAGAAAATGACATTAAGCCCTGGTAGCATTGGTAGCTCACCGTCGAACTAATCCTAATTCTACCACCAGCTGGAATTGTCCGAACCATGCAAGCCAACAATGACCTTTCATCTAGAAGAGCAGTCTCCGAAGTCCTTCCCACTGATGGTGCATTGATGTGCCCAGTTGAGACAAAGGATTCAGGTAAACCTGTACCAGGGGTATTGTTTATTGTAGTTTCATTGAGATTGACTGAATGGATAGGAGTGTCAGATTTTGAGGAATTGGTAGCAGAATTTGGTTTCTCAGCCGTTAAAACTTGTCCTTCCAACCCATGATTGGTCGAGGTCTGAACATTCTGCTCATGTGCCTGTTCAAATGTAAAATAAGCTGAATATCTTCCATACTTGCTACTGAAAAGCTAACAGTCTGACCAGCTCCAGCCATGTAAAAGAAAAAGAAGTAAAACACAAAAGTTTGCGTACCTTGGTTTCACTGCTCTTCTCAAGAGAATCCAATCTTAAAGAATCAGGAAATTGAGAAGAAATCTGTTGCAAGCTCTGCTCAGTTTGGGGTGAGACCAAGTAACTGCTATTAATTGACTCGAGAACCTGAAACAAAATACATACTGTAATTCCTGCCGATTTAAAATACACAAAGGCACATAATCAGTTACAAGGCAATACCTGTGCTTCCTCAGGGGAAGATGATATCACAGGCTCAGGCTCTGCCCCTTGGCGAATTTGAACATCCAAATAGTCTTGATGAAATGGTTGCCCATTAACAGAAGTTTCATAGTTATACTTTGCATCTGATCTTATTAGGTTTTGATCATTTTGGGAAGATGGAGGTTCAGTTTGTGTAGATATCTGCAAACTCTCGGACAGAGCCTAAAAAGAGAGATTAATGATTATAAGTTGGTCATTGTGGATAACGAATGATGATCATAATCAAAATAGAAAAGATGTATTCGACTGTCAGCACCTGTTGGTTCTGCCACTGTTGGAGAGATGACATTGCAGGTATTGAGTGAAAATTCCCAACATGTGATTGAGGAACCTGTGGTGGCATGGAATGGGGAACTCCAGGTTGATGCAGAAGAAATGGATGCATACCAGTCACCTGTCCAGGTGGAAGATAGGGAGGCATCCCAAGTAGAGATGAAGGACCAATTGGAACACTAGGAACATGGTCAACCTGATAAACCAGAACAATTAATGTCGTGGATACATAAAGAAAAACTTATTCAAATCTTAATTTCATATCAAATAGAATGCCTAGGTAGAAATGCACTGATACTTCCCAAGCTACTAATAAACGTATGTTATACTTATAAGTTAATATATTAGAACTTGATAACCAAGATAATTATATCTTCAGTTATTGCAGCATGAAGAGTACCGAAGAGTAGCAATACATTTTCTTACATAGAGTACATGCAATGTCAAGAAACTGCTGGGTAAGCATCAAATGTTTCCTGACAAGGATTTACACTTTACAAGCATCAAAACGACTTGGTCAAAATCATGTTTGATGCGATCAAAGTACCTGACTTGATGCATTGACAGTTGAAGAAAACGATGGAACATCCTCTGAATTCCCATTTGGGAGGGCTCCTGTATCTCCATTTGACGTATTCATATCAATCTGGTTTCCATTGTTCCGACCAAATTGAGATGCCTCCTTTGAACTTGAATTTGCTAGACGTGATTCATCAGCGTAAGTTCCACTTCTTTGTCTGGCATCAGCTAACTCAAGCTGAAGCTGTTGTACTGTATGCATATGATGTCTCTCCATTTCCGCAAACTAAGATCGGTGATCCAAAAAGAAAAATCAAATTGGTCAAACTCACCAAAAACAAAACCATGTTATATTTAGGTACATCACCACCCTCACTTATGATTGACAAAAGTAAAACAAAAATATTCGCATATGCAAAAGGATCAGCATTTAAGCATACATAGAATTTTTGTGTGAGTGTCAAACATGTTTAAAAGTAGAAGGGGGTAAAAATGAAAATGCAATACAGAAAACAAAACGAACCAACCTGCCTTTGACAACCAAGCCAGAGCTGATTGTAGTGTTCTGTATGTTCCCGCAACTGATTTTGTAGTGTAGATGACTGCAACGCATCCATTTCTTGAACACGAGTGATCCAAGCTTGGGCTTCGCTCAGTTGTTCATCCTTAAATAGAATTGCTTCTTGAGCAAGCCTATGCTGAAAATATGATGGCTATCAGGTACTGCTTCACTATAACTAAATGTAGCATGCAACTCCTTGAAGTAAAAAACATCAAACTTGTTCCAATTTCTATGTCACTTATTATTCAGTGTCTGACATTTTGTTAATAATATCTTTACACACTGTTTATTCGGGAAAGAAAAAAATAGTAGAAAAGTACAATCATTCTACACATTTATCTACCATTAATCATATGCTTGAAACCTTGTGTTGTCAACTCCTACTTGAGTAAGACTATACAGGTGCATCATATACATGCAAATGAACAAACCTGTTCCTGCAACTCAATAAGTTGCCTCTCTTTTTCTTGAATATGTTCTTGAAGATCATGTAATTGTTGTATATGCTGGGCTCTTTCAGCTTCTGAATGGTCACGCTCTCTTCTGCAATAAACAGCAACTCTTTTAAACTTGTTCTTATAATTAAAACCTCAACCAGCATTTATTCATACAAAATGAATTAAAAAAGCCTTATATATCATTCAATTAAAAAATAAATTAAATCTTTACACTCATTGTAAATACCGTTAAGCAACTCACATCTAAGCTTGAACGACAAAAGTACATATGCTCTTGAATAAGAGCTTAAAAGTGCAGAAAATAGGTCGTATCCACAGAGACCATTACCTGAAAGTTACTAATTCTTTGTTCTGCTCTCTAAGAAGGCCCTCTTTGGCCCAGGCCTGCCAGAAAGTTATGAAAGTCAGTTAAAAATACAAATTACTCAGCTCAACCAACCAAGATAAACATATAAATAACACAAGCATTAAACTTACCGCTTCATTATCTAACTTGATAGCATGCAGTTCTCTATCTTTATCTTCTAATTTCCTCTCCAAATCATGTATGGCCTGCTCCTTTTCATGGAGTTGCTCCTACAAAGACATGTCAACAGCTGTTAGCAGCTCATGGAAGGTGGGATTTGCTACACTATAAAATAAAAAAATAAGCATGCTAACAGAGCTTGTGTAGCAGCTACACCCTGTGACAACTCTATCAAAATATAGATTCTAAAAAAGAAATTCAATTATCAACCGAACCTGAAGCTTGGAAGCAGCATTTTCATGCTCCTTTAGTTGAGCATCAAAGTTATTTTGTATTTCCATTATCTCAGATCTTGCAATCATTTGAGCTCTCAGCTCAGTCTCCATATGCTGCAGTTCCTCTCTTTGCCTGACAACATCATGAAGCCGCTGCTGCAAGAGGTCATGGTCCAAAGTCCCATCTATGAAGATCGAACAAAAGTCTACATCAACTGGCTCTCTTCCTTGCTGCACCTTGATAAACACCAAATCATCTCCACTTTCAGTGAATCTATGAAAACATAAGGTATTACTGATACCGAAATCCTTACCTCATATATTGTTCTCTCATCCGAATGGCCTAACTTTGATCGTTCCAGCTCCTGCGATTGGAAAATTCCCAGTTCAACAACAATAACTACAAATGCAAAACGAGAAGCACAAAGAAAAATCCAATTTGACAGCTGAGCCAATGTTAAATAGAAACTTCTATTTTCCCTAGAGTTCTTTATTTAGGAAACAAAGGAACAAAAACTTGACTCGGCTAAGCCCAAATAAGTTATAAGGTACTTTAGTATCAACAAATAGATGGATACAAAAGAAATCATTCCACCCAACTTTATATTTTCTTCTCCTCTAATTCCCATCCCATGGAGTTATAGAAAGGATGAGTTGGGAAATTTTCCTACATCTGTACCTCTTCATGATAAGAGAAAGAGTCACGTTAGGGTTCTGGTTGTTCATTCAAATATATATGCAAATCGCCAGAGTTTCTCCTTCAAAGTATTTCCAATCATGTTTAAGTTGATCACATTCGAAACATACGATCACCAAAATTTCTCGTTCAAAGATTTACCAATCATGTTTATTTGTTGGATTATGTGAAGGAACATAACACATTACCCACGAACATCAATCCAAACCCTTAACCACACACTATATCTAAGAACATATACAATAAATAAAAAATGGTTAGAACCCGAGCTAGAACAGAGTCATATTATTTTCTCATCTATACTTCTCGCATTCTTAATTGCAAAACAAAAAATGGGAGTAGCATAAGAAACAAACCCTAATCCCCAATACAAGTGCAGGTTTTTCTCGTTCCAAACCCAATTTTCAAAATCCAAGTAGTCCAAATTTCATTTCTTTTCAGCTTAATTCACATCTTTTAGGCCAAGCAAATTCAATGCCAGTGGTTTTAAGTAAAGCACTACCTCATCGCCGATGTTCCGAGCCGAATGATGGTCGGACACGGCGCGCCACTGTTTGCGCGTCTGAGCTTGTGGCATCGGCGGCATCGAACCACCGCGCGCGGCGGCCGTAGCCTCCATCAAATCAGAAGCTACAGTACAACTCCAACTGGCTCACTCACTCTGCTTGCGGAAACCCTAGGGTTAGATAAACTCAGAGAACGAGAGAAGGGGTATATAAGACCCTGGAATTGCAGGATTTCACGTGAGATATGAAGTCGAAACGGTAATGGAGTTGCGCGATAGAGAAAGGGGGAAGTGCCTCGGTGACGATTTGGGGGTGTTTTTTTGGATTGAGGGTTTTGGAGGGGTTGAAGTGTAATTAGAGAAGAGTTGACGACAGAGAGAGAGAGAGAGAGAGAGAGAGAGAGAGAGAGAGAGAGTGAGTGTGAGAGGGATAATTGGGTGTGAGAAATTTTACAAGTTGGTGAGGCTCCCGCCATTTATAGGGCAATTTCACTACCCGAGTGGCGCGTCGACTAAGACCTTTCTGTGCTTTTTGATTTGTTTTTTATTTAAGATATTTGTATCCAAATCCATGGATTTTCTACTAAAATATATATATATGTTTTTTTTTTGTTTTAGAGAAGATGCCACAAAATTTAATAATAATACGGTAATATTACAACGAAGCCTGCCACAGAATAGCCTTGATAAAATAAGTCTCCTCTTAGACTTAGAGTAACATTACACTAATAATCGACATTTTTAAATCTCTAATTTTTTTTTTTTTTTTTTAAGGAATGGGAGAGGGCTCTAAAGTTCGAGAAATATGGGAAGGGTGAGACTCGAACTTGAACATGTGTTGGACAAGCTACTATCTTAGTCCAATTGGACTACACCCTAGTGCACAAATCTTAATGCATATCTAAATGCACAGTGTACAAGTATAAATTAATACATACACCATTAAGCCACCTCCTTAAGAGCATACATGGTATTTTTTGACGGAATGGACAAAATCTACAATAACAAAACTAAGACAAAAGAGTTCATGATCCATTATCCCAAAAATATACAATAGCTTGTGTGCCTAATTTATTTGTTTTTTTTAAAGGAAGTTAGTACGGGGCGGCCGAGTTTTGATTAATAATGAAACTGCATAATACAATGGGAGGGATATGGTGCCTAAACTCTAGTTAACATTAAGCATTGAGAGAACCTCCCGAATAATAGTAGGAATCTCTACAAATCCTATGTAATCTAACATGTACCAACTAACAAAGAGTGCATAATCGCCTAATTTATTTATGTTACATTGCAATGAGTTTTGAATTTTGTTATTTTGTTTTATATGGTCAATAGCATCCACAAGTTGGTTCCTTTGTTTTTTTTACATCAAAATGATATATATATATAGATATATATGTATATATAAATGATCAGTTTTGTAAGTTCATTCATCAAACTCGCTTCAAGATTCAAAATAATCAAACTTCCTTGTGAAAATTTTTAGTGCTTCTAAAAATCAAAATGATGCAAAAGACTAAAAGAAGAACGATTGTTAACCATATCATCACCAAAATTAAGATGAATCCAATTGCAGTATGAGCAAGACTTAAATCCTTCATTCTTACATAAATTAGAGGAAGTTATCCCCTCGAAACGAAATCAAGGAGATACTTAAGTTATTTACATCATATATATATGACCAAAACCAAATAAAAAAATGTTCAACAAGCTTTTACTTCAAACACTGGTTAAAAGCAAAGGGTAGACAGAGACACTGATGGTGGGAATTCTCAAACAACCAAAACTCAAGTTTAGCCCAGAAATCCAGAACTTGCTTGGGGGCGAAATATAGTAAAACGAATCCAAAACTTTCTCAATATGATTTCGGGTCTTAATTGGGCTTCATGCAATCTTCACCAACTGTGCAAGCTCTATATTGAGCCTGGCTAGTATAACATTTCCTAGTTTTTATTTTAATGGCTGATTCAAACTCTGCAAATTTTGATTTGGTTACCTACTCTTTGATTGGTCGCTACCTCTCAAATTGAGTTCACCATGACCCGTATGAATGTGACTTTAGTGCACTAGCTACTAGCTACTAGCTACTAGCTACTAGCTATAGCGATGCGTGACGGTGTTGTATGTGATTAGTTTAATTAATTAATTGTTAATGAGGGTTTAAACAAAACCAACAGCGTTGTATTCAAGAGAAGGTTTTACAATCGAGTGAAGATTTCGAAGCTCAAGCAACAGAATATGTTTGCAACCACAAATTGGTGTCTCTAATAATATTCTATGAAAAACGCGTTTTGCATTGGGACAATTTTGATTAATTCTCCATTCCTTCTCCTTAATCCAAGTGTTTGACTTAATTAACACCCACATTCTATGAGTAATATTACAATATGTTGGCGGTCATGGTCATGCTTAAATAATAATATGTTGGCTTTTCCGAGTTTTGATTTGTCTATATAATAATGATGTGAATATGACGTCACAAATGTTTTTTTTGTCTACAATCAAGAAAAACAAAAAAGTTTCCTTAAAAAAGTAATTTGATAACAAAATCATTCTAAAAAGAATCAAATAACTTACATGCTTAAGGCTTTGGCAATGTTATTTTATGGTCAAAACACAGGTCGAGGATCCCCTACTTTGAAAAATGTAGGTTGTGATTGAGACTCACAAATTGATATCATCATCGTTTCAAGTTTAAAACATGTTAATATGAAAATTTATCAATTTGAGCATTTGACCAAAGAAGCAAAATTTTCAACATCTATCTAGTAATAAGGAGTAAGACTATGATAAAGTCATACTATAATTTGCAATTTGAAAAGTCAATTCTTCAAAAATCTTTAAAATAACACCTTATTGTAGAAGATTTCTATTTTTCCGTCGTTGATATATTGCTTTATCAAAGTTTGTAAGTCGGATTGTTTTTACGATAGTCGAGCGTATGTAAGCCGGTCGACCTCTGTTTAATGTGTTGGTGAACACATTGGCTTCATCGTCCTCCAACCATGCCCTCGTGTTGGTAATCTATTAATTTGACCATCGTAAGAGTGAATCAAATCCCGCAAGTCAACCAATAGATTATAGGTTTAAAGAATGGCAAAAATGAATGAAAAATCTTTCAAAACACAACATTTTAAAAAAATATCGGAAAAAATAAAAAGGGAGAAGAAATGATCGAAAATAAATTTAAATATACCACAGAGACTGTAGATGATTAAAATCAACGGCCAGGCATTAAACATTGAACATAAGTATCCATGGTTAGCTGTCACATTAGCATTATTATGGAGTAACTCTAACTATTATTCAAACTTTAAAACCAAATAAATACACACAGCAAACATTTCTAACACAGACCCTCTTCTCTTCTCTTCCTTCTTCTACCATTTCACTCTCTTCCTTCTCTCTTCGCGCCTCACTAAGTCGTCCCATTCCCTCCACCGTCCGATGTTCGTACTTTGACCGAATCCCTAAATTCAACGATGGGACATTGCTGCAGCAAAAGCGCCGCCGTTTCGGTGGCCAACAACAACAACGAACCACCCACCACCCTCCAACAGTCAAAACACTCGCCGGTGCCCATCTCCGGCGATGTCAAGAACACTCCGTCCCACTCATTCTCCGCCAGTCCGTTCCCGAGTCCGCTCCCTGCCGGAGTGGCGCCGTCGCCGGCGAGGACTCCGGGGAGGAAGTTTCGGTGGCCGTTGCCGCCTCCGTCTCCGGCCAAGCCGATCATGGCCGCGTTCCGCCGGCGTCGGGAGGCGAAGCCGAAGGACGGGCCGATACCGGAGGAGAATAATCATCAGGGCGACGAAGACGAGGGAGAGAGAGGACTGGATAAGAGCTTTGGGTACGGCAAAAACTTTGGGGCAAAATTTGAATTGGGAAAGGAGGTGGGCCGAGGGCATTTCGGTCATACTTGCTGGGCTAAGGGCAAGAAGGGAGAGCTCAAGGGACAGCCTGTAGCTGTCAAGATCATATCCAAAGCAAAGGTTTGGCTTATACTAGTTGAATCAGTACTTGCTTACTTGATATTGATATATGAGCTTGTTTCGGATATGGAAAACTACAATACAAACAAGTCTATGTGTCAGAAGCTGCTTGTAAGTATTTGAAATAGTGTGCCTCATGTTTCTGAGTTGAAGCACTTAGTATTTAGACTATAACGATCTTGAAGCTAATTAATTAGGGAGCAGTCTGAATGTCTGATAATTTTGTTAGTATGGTTATGTTTTCTATTAACAAGGCTAATGAAAGATTAGGAAATGTAGTTAAAAGTTGGCAATCGTGTGAGACTAATCAGACTATGTATTTTAGAAGCTAGTCATCAAAACAAGAGTTTACATAATCAAGTGAGAAAAAAATATTATGCATTCTCTGCGACTAACCTGAGAGATTGAATGTAAGTATTCTAAGTTAGTAACTATGGGAGGAATTAAGGAACTAACCTTTCTAATTACTATTATCTTAATGGTCTATAGATACTTTACTTTCAATTACATTATTTGGTTTACTAATTACATCACATAAGTTTTAGTTTGACGTCATATGGGTTACTAAATAAGTGATTCTTCGCAGATGACAACAGCAATAGCTATTGAAGATGTTCGTAGAGAGGTGAAAATACTGAAAGCATTATCTGGACATAAGAATCTGGTCAAATTTTACGATGCATTTGAGGATGCCAATAATATCTACATAGTGATGGAGTATGTATAGTCTTGCTTTTATTAATTTTAGTCTTATTCCTTAAAACCAATATATAGGAGTATGGTTCAGCCTTGTTAGGACATCATTTGGATTGTTGTTTATGGTTTATTTATATATATATACATATCAGCATAGTCTTAGAACTGATGAGAAGAATGAACTTGTTTATTGGCAGATAAACCTGTTTTGAAACTTGATATAAATTTTTCTGATCTCGCTCACTTTTCAGGTTGTGTGAAGGTGGAGAACTACTGGATAAAATTTTGTCCAGGTATAATGGAATTTTTTATATTGAACTTTATGATTTCAGTTTGATTTATTCTCAATCATTCATTTGTGGCAGGGGTGGAAGATACACAGAAGAAGATGCTAAAATTATTGTTGTGCAAATTTTAAGTGTTGTTGCCTATTGTCATCTTCAAGGTGTTGTGCATCGTGATCTAAAGCCAGAGGTACAACGTTCAGAATTTTCACTTCACTACTTTCTTGCATTGGGATGGAATAATATTGCAAGTCCCATCCACATGTAGTTTTGTTTTGCATCTTCGGTTCTCATCCCAACCTATTACCAATTACTCTCTTCATTTTGCTGCTTGGCAGAATTTTCTTTTTACCACAAAAGAAGAGGATGCTCCAATGAAGGTTATTGATTTTGGTCTCTCCGATTTTATTAGGCCTGGTAATGCTTCCACATCTTTTGGCTTCAATAGAGAATGTGTAACTGCACTTTGTTTCATGTCTTAGGACTTCTTTTGTATTAGCATCTTGCCTATATGACTATTTTTTTTTCTTTGGTAGTTATCCTATTCTATTATTATATTTGTTTCCTTGAAATTTTTTAGGAGTATTTTTTCTTGATATGTTGGCCATATTGTTTGAAAAATCAAACTTGCCTTCTTAGGAATCAATACAATTACAAGATCTCCGTTATCTGCATATTACATGCTTTTCACAGAACATTTAGTTCCACTTGTGCAGATCAACGCCTCAATGATATTGTTGGCAGTGCATACTATGTTGCACCTGAGGTGCTACATAGATCCTACAGTCTTGAAGCAGATATGTGGAGTATTGGTGTCATAACATATATTTTGTTATGCGGAAGTAGACCTTTCTGGGCACGAACTGAATCAGGAATCTTCCGTTCAGTGCTAAGAGCTGATCCTAACTTTGATGATACACCTTGGCCCACGGTGTCCCCAGAAGCCAAAGATTTTGTCAAGAGGCTTCTGAACAAGGACCACAGAAAAAGAATGACTGCTGCTCAAGCTTTAAGTAAGTTGGTTTTTAATATTTCAGACAATCCTTGTGGATTAAAAAATAATTGGCATGCTCTCTCTCTCTCTAGTTCCCCATTGATTATAACATTTCTCTAATTTTTCCAGCTAGTGGCATTGTTATTTGCTTTTGATCTATTTGCTGTGTTCACAGCTCACCCATGGTTAAGGGATGAAAGACGTGCTGTGCCTTTAGATTTAGTAATCTACAAGTTGGTTAAGTCATATGTTCGTGCCACACCTTTCAAGCGTGCAGCAATAAAGGTAACATAGATTCACAATAAAATGTGCTTTCCCTACCCCACAAAATGTGAAAAAAAAGAAGGTTAAAATTAAAGATAACAAAGTGAGCTAAGCCTGGTTTATTGTAGAAGTTACACATTACTGAGTGGTGCAAGGCATGTATGAGCCACCTTTTGGGGCAATGTCTCTCTGTGTGTGGGTGTGTGATTTTGGCTGGAATCCTTTTTAAGCACCTTCTTGTTGTTACAGGCTCTCTCCAAGGCTATAACAGAAGATGAGCTCTACTATCTTAGAGCTCAGTTTACGCTCCTGGAACCCAAACATGGATACGTGTCCCTCGATAATTTCAGAACGGTTAGTCATGGTTATACATTATCTTTAGTGCTCCCGCTTTGGGTGCATTTTAGCTGTTTTTCTTATTATCTTTTACATAACCATGTCGTTTACTCAATATATTCAATATGTACTTTTAGTAGACAGTTTTGATTTGTTTATCTGTCGTCGTCTTTTCATGACCTTTTGACTTATGGTGAAGAAAAGTGCAGGCTCTCATGAAAAATTCAACTGATGCCATGAAGGAGTCAAGGGTTCATGACATCATAAATGTGGTAAGAGATCTTGATGCATTTCACTTCACTTTGATTTCGATAATGCAGTTATCCCATATCTGTTTTTCACTTTCATGTATGGTATATTCCTGTATGACATTCGAAGTTGAGTGTAAATCTTGATATTAAACTGCACACTGCTGAATATATTGGGATAAGTCAGACAGGGGAGGGCAGTCTGTTTCATGGAAGGTTATGTTTAATGAAAAACGAAAGAGAAAAATAATCGTTTTTTTGTGGGGGACTCTAATATATCTCATCATGAAATTTCTTTCTCTTTGGATTTTCGGTTGCAGGCTTGTCTTTTCTATTGACAGACACAGCCTTGTTGCAGGATCTGATACAATTGAGAAACAAAATTACTTGTAGTATTTCATTTGTTGTGGTTTTTGCATGATGGCATATTCTCATATTTTCTTGGCTTTTACTTTAAGATGGAGCCACTCTCGCACAAGAAATTGGACTTTGAAGAGTTCTGCGTTGCTGCAATCAGTACATATCAGCTAGAAGCTCTTGAAGGATGGGAAAAGATTGCAAGTGCGGCTTTTGAGTGTTTTGAAAGGGAAGGAAACCGGGTCATCTCTGTTGAGGAGTTGGCACAGGTGTGCACATCAGTTTTGCAAAATTTAACTCATGTTGATTTTATTTTCAAACTAGCAAACTCAAGAAAAGTTCAAACACTATGCAGGAAATGAATCTGGGTCCTACATCTTACTCTTTACTCAAAGACTGGATCAGAACTTCCGATGGAAAACTTAGCTTCCTTGGATACACCAAATTTTTGCATGGTGTGACAATACGTCCCTCCAATACTAGACACCGATAAAGGTAATCGGAGATATATATAATTTTTGTACCAAATTTTTTTCTCGAACCTTTATCCCTTTGGAGAGTAAGGTGAAAGTTGAGTGTCCTGACATGTTGAGATTGAAGTAATAGAGGGTCCATTCCATTAATTTGTGTGATAGTATGTAAAAGAATATTATTCTAAGACCCTTGAAGATCTTTGTAAAAAATAATGTGTATACTGTTGTATAAGTGTGGACTGTTGAGATCCTAGAGGCAAATACAAATCAAGAAAAGCCTTCACATTTACCTTGTGGTATTGAATTGTTTGTGCACCAATCATTGAATATAAGGTTACCGAGTTTTGTAAGACACTCCAATACTAATGGTTCTACCCAAAAACTTGGAACACTTGCATTGTAATTTCAACCCTTTTGACTTTGATTATTTGATCAAAAGCTTCATGTTATTGTGGGAAGGGTTGTCCTTTGGATAGTGTGAAGCGGCTTGTTGGTCTTTAGACGAGAGCTGACCTGAATTGGCATCTGATTTTGTGTATCCAAAACCAAATGACCTAATAGATTATTACCAAGTGGAGTGCGATACAGATGGAGCCACTTTCATATTACAATGAAAAGTTTCATATTCTTGTTCAAAAAATAAATAAAAAAATTGAAAAGCTTACTTACAAAGGCTTCGATAACCTGCCAATACAAACATGCTTAGTTGCTTGCGGTTTCAGTTGACCTTTGGAGAACAATATAAGAGATCTGCGGCTTCAGCCATTCAAACCTGTTTGAACGAATTAAGAGCACGTTACGTTACATGCCCGAAATGGACTCATTCAATAATACCTCTTTCACATTCCACATAAAATAAAAGACTACTATTAGCAGAGTGATTTCAGAAACTACGTATGTATACAAAAGCAAATTCATAACAATTACTTAAACATCCTATCCAACATGATGACTTCAAAAACTAAGCTAATTTTCAGTTGACGTTTTCAATAAGAAAAATATGACAAAGTGCATCACCACCACCACATCCTCGGCGATAACTGTAGTTGTCAAGTTTAATTAGTACGTAACTCATCATAGTTAATTTCTCCTTTAGTTACATGTAAAACAAGATTGATCATGTACTAGCTTTCATCATCTAATTAAACAAAGACACGAACACATTCAAATATACGAAAAGTCTATAGTACTCTAAAGTATGACATAGTCCGAATACGCACCCTTAAAGAATGAATTAGGGCTGTCAATAGGTCGTGTCGTGTCGGGTTCGGGTCGTGTCAAGGTATAAACGTGTTGGAATATGCAAACTCAAACCCGACCCATTTAATAAACGTGTAGGAGAATCCAAACCCAAACCCAAACCCAACCCATTTATTAAACGGGTTACCCGACGCAACCCGTATAACTCATTTAGTAAAATAGTTGTCCCAAAATAAATAATAATTGATCAATTTCACACATATAAAAAAGTTTGGTCGGCCCATTTAACTAATTTTATGTTATAAAATGCACGACATATGATTTCACAAGAATTATCGCTAGATTTTTGTGTATGACTTACACTAAGTAGAAAAAATACCATACAAGCATATAAACACGTGAAATTTCTTGAATTTTGACATAATATAATAAAATAAACGGGTTAAGCGGGTGATTTACGAGTTGGCGGATTGACTCTAAACTCACCCGTTTATTAAACGTGTCTTGGTGGGTTGACCCGCAAATGACTCATTTTTAATCATGCGGGTTAAACCCGTTTTATTTCGTGAGGGTTTCGAGTCGTGTTATCGGGTTGTGTCAAAATTGACAGCCCTAGAATGAATATAAAGAATCATTTTTGGTACGCGCAGACACCAATTAAGATAACCATTACAATGTGCATTTACCAGATTCGCCAAATAAACACAATCACGTATTCTTATCTTTAGGGTCAAGATGCCATGCACCACATAAAACCTTCATCCTCTTGCGTTTTCCACATTAAGAAAAGTAGCTGTCAGTTAGCTTTGTGCTTTTATGGTTATCAAATCAAGAATATATAATAGAAAGAAAAAGAACAACCACAAAATAAAAAAGAAAAATTAAGGCACCCCTTTTTCTTTATTAATGATGAATAAGCCTTCAAACAAATGTAACCAAAATCAAAACCCTACTACAATTCTACAATAATCATCATCTTTTTTTTTTCATCGTCATCAAAACTAAAATCCAATTAACGTCCCGAAGAATTAGAAAAAGAAACCGCAGGACAATGTATTTACAGATCGATAAACAATACAGAACATCGATCATGTCAAGCCCTAAAACACCACACATGGTGATGATGGTGGTGGTGGTGGTGCTCATCGTTGACAGCAGACTTGTCCTTATCAATCAAACCCTGAACGGCGCGGAACTCCTCGACTTGGCAGGGAATGATGATCGGACCGTCGTGATCGAAACCGTACTCCTTCTCGGCTTCCTTCAACAGCTGCATGAAGAGCGGGTGGTTGATGTGAACCACCGGAATCACAAACCTCTGCTGCTGCTCCTCGTCCTGGCCTACCATCACCGCCATACACCCTTTTGGGATGTCCATCGCTTCCTTCTTCAGAAAGTGAAAACTCAGGTGGTTGTGGTGGTGGTGATGCACTTTGTCACCGCCGCCGATTAACCCCATTTTTTTCAAAAAGTAGGAAAATACCCTCGTCTTGACAATCTTGTTGAAACTGAAAAGAACAACTTGGTAGTTGGATTTGTTTGTTCTAAATTACTAAAAGAACAAGGTGGTTTGTTTTGGTGTTATAAGAACACAGAAAAAGGCCAAGGATCGGAAGCGGAGATTGCGAGCTTGAAGATTGTTAGGGCAGAGTCGGTGAGGGATTTGGGAATATTGCTCATGATAAACTATGACTTACAAACCACATATATGTTGAAGAAGAAGAAGAAGAAAGATAGAGTGAGGTTTTTGGAGAAGGTGGGGATTAGGGTATTTATATATATAGTTGGTGGTGGAGGTTGTTTCTAGGGTTTGCTTACCTTATACACAAAGGTAACAATTGGTTTCTAGACGAAATAGTCACTGCCGTCTAAAAGAGATAGAGATAGAGTTTACGCGAAATCGTATCTTTTTTATTTACAGCTGGATAATTACTAAAATCATGCTTATGATTTGATAACGTTTGATTTGGGGTTGTATTAGGAAAGGGAATATATATAATATGGACACTATATAAATAAATTAATAAATACTATACAAATAATGATTGGATTAGTCAAAGTTTTGAAGGTCCATTAAGGGAGGATCCGCGTGTATTAAGCTACAATACGTTTACTTAAAGAAGAATTCAAATTGTGCATTAGCTAGCAAAAGAACGAAGAAAACCAAAATCTAAGCTAAGCCAAGCCACGTGGACAACTAGCGGCACACGCCTCGCAACGTCAGCAGCTATGGGTTCCATGAGTTTTAAAGGTAGTGACCGACAATGAAGTGTCATGTGCGCGTCACCTTTTAAGGGAAAGAGTCTTGGCCTCTTCGGCCAGTAACATGCCTTGAACATGTCCAACTGTGCCATGTAGACATCCGCCAGCGTCACGTCAGCATCGTATTTTTTCCGCTTAATTACACAATAATTAATCATTATTGATTCAAACGAAAATTTTAATTTTAGATATCATCAATCTATATTTATTTACGGAAATATAGACAAAAAAAAATTATCGAAATAAGTATACCCTAGTTTTGAAAATACTGTGTATATTGCTCAAATATCAATAAGATAAAATTATTAAAATTTCCAGTGATTTTAAACTCTTGATTCCAACTCTTGAACTTTCACTTACAAAAGGAAGTTATATATATATATATATATATATATCACTAGCATAAATTAACAATTTAAACAATTATTAATATTGTATTTTTCATCTTTTATCAAGTTAAACAATTATTTAGTTGATATTACATGACAAATGGGGCCCCAACCCAGCTCGATTTAGGAGCGGATTTTGTGCCAGATATGAATGCAAAATTGTTGTGAAGAAAAAGGTAGTGCGAGCATTTTTCTGTTGTGTGGTATTGTCCAGGGAGATGCATGTGCTCCATGTATCTTGGACCCTCATTGTGGAAAATTAGTTTAATCATTAGGGTTTAACTTAGTTCTAATTAGACCCACAAAATGGGAATGGTTTAGGATTTAGCTGTAGTTCCCATTTGTTTAGTCAAAGACTCAAAGGCTAAAAGTGATTCTAGCTAAGCTAGAGAGCATCCAAAGGGGACAACAATATTGAGTATGCTCTTTTGCTTTTGTTTCCTTTCTCTTTTGTTTTCTTGGCTCCCCCAACTTAATTCCTTTGAAGAATACGGCAAGTTTTATAATGTTAAACAAATTAATGGCTACCCTGGCCTTTTTCCACTAATTATTTTCATGGCTCAGATTACGTTTTGAAAAAGGTAAGTAGTTGTTCTGGCAAAAAAAGAAAGAAAAAAGGAATGGACATAATTCTGATTGGAATTCTTTGAAAATGACAAGTTATAAAGTTTCTTCTTGAATACGATCAAATTAATTAATTGTTGATGATAATCTTATTTTTCCAATTCCGCCAGTGAGTGGTTTTCATAATTTAGTGTCATCTACCTTGACCATAACATCCAACCAATTTGGGATTTTGATTTTTGATTTTTGGCTAGAAAAGGGTCTCTAAATTTTAATAAGGTTGATACTAGCCAATGTCTCATTAAATACAATAGAGATACAAGTTGAAAATTAAAATGAAGCAAAGGCATGATGAAGAAAGCAATAAAATGTGGATTGGATTGAACTTTGCTTGAGGACAAAGAAAACTAGGGGTGGGCACGGGCCGGGATGGGCCGGAAAAGTGGTCATCCCGATCCCGATCCCGGAATTTATTTTCGGGACGGGACGGGATTGTCATTTTTCAAAACTGATCCCGTCCATCCCGAACTCGATCGGGATCGGGACGGAACGGGACGGGATCGGGATCAAAGCCTTTTTTTAATTTTTGGAAGATCAGAACTACGCTTCCGATGGTGATGGCGTGATTCCGAGCTGGAATTTGAGGATGGGCATAGCGGCTGTGATTGAGTTTTGGTCTGGGTTCGAAGAGAGCTGGCGGTGGTGATTTTAATTGAAGCGGAGACGAACAACGGAGCAGGTGAAGCACGAAAGAGGCTGTGGTGGTGATCTCGATTGAATTTCGAGCTCGGCTCGATGTTGATTGCTATGATTTGGGCTTGTTGTGATGGTTTGTGATCTGCGATAATGAACTGTGATTGTTGTGAATTTGCAGGTGAGAGCAGCGATGAACTTGGAGGTTGTGGTGGCAGCGGCAGAGGAAGAGAGGACCGGTGGTGTTGTTTGACTTGAGAAGAAGAGGACTGGAATTGAGCAATTGGGCTGTTGTGCTAATTAAGTAATTAGAGAGAGAAGAAGAAAGTGGAGAGTCGGACAGAGAAGAAAGAGAGTTTGCTTTGCAATATGAAAAGGAGTTGGTCAAGCATCATCTTTTGACTCTGTCATTTGAAATTATTTATATTTTTGTTTCAATAAAAGGTTGGGCCTGACCTATGGGCTTTCAAAAAATGAACAAAATAAAACTTCGGGACGGGACGGGACGTTCGGGATTTAAATAACACAATTCCGATCCCGTCCCGTTTCGTTCGGAACGGGACGGGACGGGACGGGACGCTACAGTAAAATTCAGACTTTCAATCTCGTCCCGTCCCGCCTCGGTACGGTTCGGGACCGGTTCGAGTTTGGGATTTCCGGGATTTGTGCCCACCCCTAAAGAAAACTAAATGTGAGTTGGAGCAAAGGAAGGAACGAATACTCTTGTTTGATTGATCGTTGAGCCCACTATGAAAAAAATATAGCCAAGCATGCCTAATAGCCCACCTCAAACTCATAGTCCAGCCTGAAGAATTAGAGTATCTCTAACATAGTAGCTTAAATGAGATTTTAGTAATATTTTAACTAATTTTGCATCAAAAACTGAGATTTTAGTAATATTTTAAATAATTTTGCATCAAAAACTAGCTCTAGCAAAAATGCAGAATAGCTAAAATAAAGTTAAATTTCACTTTCTTCTAAACTAATTAATAGCTAAAATATAGTCAACAATTTTGAATAACTAAAACAATATCTATATTTCTCTCTCATCTGATATCATTTTTCTGGCAATTTTAACGGGAATGAATTTGCTCACCACAATATTTTGTTGGTGATATCACCACCCAATCAACACTTGCCACGTTTTTCATAGTTTAACTATGGTTAACATCTTGAGATTAATACTAATAAATTAATAATTATTGATTATAATGAAGAGAAATAAATTCTCTCTCTTCTCTCCCGTCAAACCCAGAAACCCTTCCCCTCCATTCCTTTTCATCTTCCTCCCATCACTACGACGCAGCTGACCAAACACTTTCAGCACGCCCAAATCACAGATAAAATCCCAGCAAACTCAGTTTTGAGATTTGATTTCCCTTCTGAGTTTCGTAAGTTTTTTCATCAAATTCCTCAAGTGACAGAAGAAATTCAAAAGTCAGATTGAAATTCAAATTACCCAGCCTCTTTCAACAAGATTTTCAGCACCAAAACCAGCCCAACAAACTGAAATTGGCTACCCACAATCCATACAGTATCAATTTCTCAAAGATTGTTTTGGGTGATCATATAATTTTTTTTGGGTTTTATTTTTACAGTCTACTTCATGACAATTAAGTGCATGAAAATAGAAATAGAGGTAGAAGAAGAAGGATTGAGTTTTCTGGGGTTTTTCACTCGTGCCTCATGGTGGTGATGGGAGGAAGAAGAAAGGTATGGAGGGGAGGAACTGGTTTGCTGAAATATTTATCCGAGACTTAATTAGTTATTGACGATTATAAATAATCAATATTTATTGAAGATGTTGGGAATTTATCTGAGATTTGGGCGTCCTGGAAGTATTTGGTTAGCTGCGTCGTAGAGAGAATTTATTTCTCTTCATTATAATTAATAATTATTAATTTATTAGTATTAATCTCAAGATGTTAACCATAATTAAACTATAAAAACGTGGCAAGTGTTGATTGGGTGGTTATATCACCAACAAAAAACTGTTGGTGAGCAAATTCATTCCCAATTTTAACTTTAAACATGGGGAGACGCTCTTATTCCTAATTCTTTTGAATATTGGATCTAGTTGTGAGCTCATAAATAACTCCCAAATTCGCTCATTCAAGAAAGAAAAAAAAAATCTTTTCTGTTTCAAATATATCGAAGAAACGCCAAGCCCTAACCTGAACCCCAAGCATGAGCTGCATCGTGAAACCCGGAGATGAGGGGATCATCGTGAATCCGGGAGATCCCCGTGATTTTAATGTTCCAGAAGCACCGCTCGAGAGGCTATTCTCTTATTTCCGTTTAGCTGGTATGTATGCTGCTATTCTCTTATTTACGGTTTGTACGTGCGAGAATTTCCTTTTGTACCTGAATTAATTTGTGTATGGATTTGTCTTTTCTATGCTCTAAATCTATAGTAATCCTATATGTTTCGCTTTTTAGGGTTTGTGCGAGAATTTCCTTTTGTACCAGAATTATTTTGTGTATGGATTTGTCTTTTCTATGCTATAAATTTATAGTAATCGTATATGTTAAGATGTATTTCGAGTCAGAGTTACTCATACGTCTTTCTAGCTTATATATCCTCTGAGCTGGAAATTACTTGGCTTGAGTTTATAACTCTATACCATTCTTGTGTTTAAGTTTGTGCGTTGAGATCGATGCTCCATTGATCCCCAACGTACACCAGTACTTGAGTTGCTTAATCTTAGTTTGCTTAGAGGTGATATGTTCCTTAATTATAGGTTTTAGATCGACCAAAGAAAAATGTTTATTATAGGTTAACTGATGGCTACTGGCTTAATCAGAAGAAAAATTAATGGTGCCAAATATTTCAGATTGATTTGTTGTGCTTTTGAAGATATTGTCTTTTATCAAAGATTCGTGTTTGCTCTTCTTTAATATGACATAATATCATTTGTATTTGTATATCAAAGATCCATTTTATTATGACATTACTTAATTCGTTGGTTTTTTTTTTTGGTTATTGTTCAATGTCATGTGGCTCAGTTCTTTACTTAATTTGTTCCTTTTGGTGAACAGAATGTACTAACATTGAACAATTCAAGGAAGACATGAAACCAAATGCTGATATGCCTCCTCTACCAAAGGGATATGTATGGGCTCCTCTTATAATTGGCCGTGATGTAGATTTTGAAGGACCTCCAGCTATTGCTCTTCCCATGAACTGTGTCATCTGTCATCAGGCTTTGGACCACATGAGCGCAGACTGCCCCCATAGGTACGATGAGAGCTACGCTGCCTGGATTGAGACTCTTCTGTATGGATTACTTGGGAGCAAGAATTTTTCAGAGGAGGATGTATGAATTGCTTAATGGGATCATACATGGTGGCCGGCCGGGATAGAATGCTCGTTACTTGAAAGGGTAATTTGATTAATTCAGTATCAACTGTACGTACTGAATTCTCGACATTAATTGTTAACACCGAATTTAATTGAGTACTCATGAAAGCACCGGAGAATTTAATTGCTTCGATCAACTGGTGTAGCCTTAATTTGTAAGCCAGCTTTGTGTACGTTGCCAATCGATTTTGTAAGACAATTCCATGATAAGAAGAAATTATCTTATGAAAACTTGAGAATTTGCAAAGGAAATATTGAAATCTCAGCACAAATCGAAGAATGTAGACAAAGAGAGCAAAGGGAAAATAGTTCTAAATTATTTCTACATGCTAGAGAACAACAAAGAGTGTGTACGTACGTACTTAAAACGATTCAGATTAGAACCAAAAGGAAAATATCAAACATTAATAGTATGCTTCGCATTTTCCTTGATCTTCTTTGGTCTTTCCCAATCTGTGTACTTACTACAAAACAAAAAATAAAAATAAAAATTTTCAGCCGGAAGTGACCGCCCTCTTTGTAACTAGAACATGACCATCATCAAGTCCTCGCGTTGAAATTTCATTAATTCCCCCTAATTTATCAGACGACGCTTTCATTCTTCCCCTGATTTTTGCTATCCAACCTCCCGTTGGGACTCCACCGGCAACATGCGCCTCCAGCCGCCAAGGAGTCGGCAATGGGTTTAATGACCAAAATGCCCTGCCCCACAGCGAAGCCAAAAATCGTGACCAAAAACACCACGAATGAAACCGCCGCAAATGCCGGTTTGTCCGGCCTCCACACGACGGACACAGCCAGCAGGACAACCTGGACCGGCAACGGCACCAACACAGTGACTGCAAGTGCGTAAATCCGCATCCTCAACCCCTTGTTTATGACCAAAGACAGCACCTTCCATAATGAGAACAAGAACCATAGGAAATACGTAACCGCAAAAGCCCCGAATATGACGGTGCTCAACAAAGGGTACTTGCACAACACCACCTTGTTACCAAACTCATCGGTTTTTACCATGGAGCTCCGGGTAAAAAATGCCGGCAGCGGTAAAAACAGCTTCTCTAATGGTGACAAGAACAAGAAGAATATCTGTAGCAATAGCAAGGGGACACATGTGGAGAGCACGAAGATGATGGCCCAGGAGACATTGGGTGTCTTCTTCTTGATGGAAACATCGACAAGGAAGAGCAGAGTACCCAAGAAGGCGGGCTGGAAGAACCCTAGCGAGAGGGCCACGTGTACCTTGCAAAACTGGGCTTCTTCTTCGAAACCTTCAACCTTGAAGAAGGTGGAGAGGAAGGGGAAGGGGCCGTAGAGGTAGCTGCGGCGGAAGGCGGGGAGTCGGAGGAGCTCGTTCAAGGACCAGAAGATGACGAAGAGGACGAGGAGGAATCGGACGGTCCAGAGCGAGTTGAAGTGCTGGAGGTGGTGGGCAGTCCGGGACTTGAAGCAGAGGTGGAAGATGAAGCAAATAGAGAGGAGGGAGAGGAGGAGGAGGGTGAAGATGAATAGTAAGGTGACAAGGTCGAGGGCGGAGTCAAGGTATGGTAGCGATGGAATGATTATCATGGATTAATTTTATATAAATAAGAAATATCCCAGAAGATCGAAGAAGCCGATCCGTGTGTATATCGATATCGATAGAAATGGACAATCTATCGATATCGATAGAAATGACGGTCTATCGATATCGATATAGTCTGGGAATATAATGGCTACTTCACCACGTCTACGGTGAGGGTGAGATCGGGGATGGGGCTGACAATAAGGAAGAGTAATGGCGGCAATAGCGGCGGAGCAGCTGGTTGCCGAGGAGGTGAAAGTGGGGGTGGGAGGTGGAGATTATGCATGGAAAATGAGGAGGAGCAAGATTAATGATGATGTTAGGGTTTGTGTGTTGGGGGGGAAATTGCATTGGATTTTTTTTTTGGAAGGTCGGAATTTTGGGGATTGGGGAGGGGAGAGAATAAGGTAAGGCGTTACAATTCTCTCTCTCCCCTGTTCCGGCCTGCCGGCGGGAAACAGGCTGTGGGAAACTGCAACAAAGAAAGACAGAGGAGAGGAGAGAGATAGAGATGGAGATTTTGATTATTTTTGGGTTTAGAGTAAGAGAGAGAGACAGCGCATGCAGCTACAAACAGGAGAGGAGGAGATCAAATGTTGTGTAATGAGATGTCTCCTTTCATTTCGGGATTATACGGTTAGGAAATTAGGAATTAGGACCCTCTAGCTAATTTCAAGTACACCTACCTACCAAGCTAATACTGTATTCTATATGGGATAAAACTTGGAGTATTGTTTTGGGTATGAGTTGGAATATTAAATACGTACACCCTTGACTTATTGGATTAGCTAGTAGCTGGAGTACTGTTAAGGAGCAATCTAGGTACTAATTAGCCTACACATTGTATATTTTGAAAGGTATAAAAGTGTGGTCGATCTTAATTAAAAAAATAGGTAAATAATGGGATTTGACACCTCTGGTGAGATATTCTAGGCAGTTTTTTTTTCTTTTCCAAAACTGTCGTACGTTAATAGTTGATTATGAGTTATACTGACTGTCCATATAATTTTAGCTGATAAATTATATGCACAAAAATGTAGTTTAATTTGAAATTAAGAAACTGTAATTACGTACTAGCAGGTAGCAGCTAGCTAACTAATTAATATTAACAATAATGTGGAAACTCCAATTATTGTAGCTGTCAATATGCCATTGATGTTGAAAATGCAGTTCTATTGTCGTGGGTAACAAGATTGCAATTTGGGACCATATACATATAACTCTTTAGATTAACCTTAATTATTTAGAGTTGATTGAGAGTGCTTAATTTGTGGATTAATTAAGCTTTTGGAGCAGGCCAGATCGAGGAACTCACCAATAATTGTCAGCTGTCGTCGTTATATTTAAGGGGCACTATTTTATTTATATTGTAATATTTTCGATAATCATATTCTAATGCAACTACTGAATTTGGTCGGTTGGTGTGCAAACCAACACCGTGTCTCATCCATCCCTCCTAAATTAATTCATTAATTACATAACCAAGTTAATCTTTTTCTTTCTTTCTGTAACGTAATTAACCCTAATTTGTACGAACGAAAACAATTTTGCTCTCCAAAAGTAGAGGGAAGTTGACCCAAAGCTCAAGATTGAGGTGGGGTGCTCATATTTGGCCTGATAAGAATGTGCTTAATCTTTTCTTTTTCAAGCTTGGCTTAGATTGTTGTTGGTACAACCAAATGAAAAATAAGATAAAACATAACAAACGAAAATGTCTAGGCAATATATATAAGTTAAATTTCAACGAATAACCAAAGTTCAAGTCGAAATTGTGCGCACCACAAGTTGCTCATGAGATTTACAAACCCAACTTATTAAAACTCTAATTTGGCACTTGTTTCATGAACTGAACTTGGTCAGTGTAAACCCCGCCATATATATGAAGCTAATTTACAGGTGCTCTACATTCTTAATGAATGGAAATTAACAAAAGTGCATCTCGAGGCATATATATGATACATGGATCGACTTGACTGGAGGCAATATATATAAAACCTAGACTTCCAGGAATGGATCGATCACTTTCTGCAGTTCCACCTTATGAAAAATAAAAGTTGTCATCTCCTTTTTCCTGTCGCATGCACATTGCACACCTGCAACCCACTACTCGATCACTATATAAACTATAAAAGATCTTAAATGTCGAAATATTAGTTTATGCATATCATGCTAGCTAGTAATGTATCATGTATTAGTATATATGAACAAATTAAAGAGGTTAAGGGCATTCTGAAGTTTGAGGGAGATCGAAGTGCCTTGTAATGCATAAACTCAGGCTTTGCAAAACTCAAAACCATGCATCTTATGATCGAAATAGGAGGATATCTATGCATGGGATCTGGGGTTCGATTAGAGAAATAAAATTAAAATAATTGCAATGTATAGAAATGTTTATATTAATTGTATACCATGATGAAGGATATTCAAGCGATCAACAAATTTTTTTTCCAATGTAATATGTCGTGAAAGTCTATATATATGCTCCCTAATGCATCCGGCGGCCAATGTCCAAAATCCAGAAAATGAATCATATGATATATAGATTAAAGAATCTATACTGTACGTCTGGATATTTTGTATACAAGAAAAGAGAGAGCTTATCAAGAAAATAACAACAATAAAATTTCCAGAAGATGATAGAAAGATACCCTTTAGAAAGCTAGGAAAAAGATCACATTAACAAAAAGAATCAATTCGATCTAGCTAGCGAATATATGTCCGCACCATAGCTATCATGCCTCAATCTTTAAGGCAATTTCATCTAAGCTAGCTAGTTAGTTTTCCACTGCAAGTATATATCATCAATATATTCAGTTTATAAATAAATATATAACATATTGACCGAGAACATCACTAAAGCTGAGATATGGGGAAGATCACACTGGTACAGCTCTGCAACTTCACATTCCGCCCACTACACCAGCAACTAATGCAAAACCATTATTTAATCCTTTAATTAATAAAACACAAGTTAAAAAAAAAATCTGTATCCATCTATCTTTGATAATCTATATTCATGAAAACCCGATCGGATTACTCTTAATGAACCCCAGACGAAAGAAAAGAAGCTGATGATATGCATAAACCCTATCCAAATGATAAGAGACTGGAAAAAACTCACAGCCAAATTGAGAGAAATTAAACATGCATGTAGTCATATACAAGTCAAAAAGGAAATGATTAATTTCTTCTCTTTTAGAAATACCTGCGCGCAGTCAAGAACAGTACTGCCTAATTAAGCCAAATAGTCAAGTTAAGCTCTAATCATTACACAAATCTGCAAGGTCACCACCATATATATCAAAAGAATAAGAAAAAATCTTAACCCACCTGATTGAAGTTCAATCATGTAGATCGAAATCAAGAACATATGATTTTGTTTGGCAAAACGGAATTGAAGCAGTAATTGAGGGGAATGAAGCCTGGTCCGAGAACACAAACTCATCCACACTATGTATATATATATATATATATATAAATTAACGTACATCAAATTACATATCTCGATCTCCCACCAAAGTTGGTGACCTCGTGCCAGACAACATTCCCCACAAAGAACCCAGCTTCCTAATTGATCTCGATCGCTGCAAATCGATCCATTATCGGGTGTTCTTTGATCACCATCTGTCTATGTTCCAATTTCTAAACCAAGGAGGCTAAGAGAGAATATATGGATGGAATTAATATATAGGGTAACAGAAATTAGGGTTTTGTGGTAATTGTTCGTACGTCATAATTAGAATGATGATTAATTATGAACACAATCATGTCGATCCTCTGGTTATGTGAGAAATCAAGGGCTGTAGATGCTGCATGGGGCCGGCGGTAGTCGATCGTGTTGGTTTCTGGAATCAGCTGTAGGGTTAGGTTGGGCTACTTTTGTCTCTCACTTAGTTTATAGGCACACACTCGTATGTTTTTAATCATCTAGTCAACGTGTACCGTCCGATCTGGATCGTTTTTCAATTATGACTAATCATCTTTTTAATTCATTTGGTGTTATGTTATGTTGATGAAAATGATAATTAAAGTGTACGGTTGTGATATATTTTACTGGATACGTTAGATTGTGAAATCATGATGGTAATTGATGAGATCATAGTCATGGCCTCATAGGTGTACAACTAGTAGACCCCAAGTTTCAACTAGTGGTCCTTTCTGTCAATACATAACCAAACTACGGAGAACCTTATTATTAGTTGAGAGTTCGAGTTTGAGGTCTCGTTTGATATTATTAAGAAGAAAACATAACCAAACTATTTTTAGCAATAGAAAAATACAAGATTGAAATTTAAGGGAATTGTGAAGTTGATGTGTCCTTAAACAAAATCGGATCGATTAAGGCATGCAGGCAAAAATGGCCTGTGCAGGTTTGAGGTTGTGTCAATGGCTTGAGGAAGCACTCAAGTTGATGAAAAGCGACGTTGGTCCTTGTTCCTTGGCCATGAGTTCATGATAAATGAATGGGCTAGAACGAGAACTGACCCAGACGATGAATACAAATTTGGCCCAATTAAGGAAGAAAGCTTTTTTATTCTTCTTCTCCAGTCTCTTTTCTGGGCAGATGAAAGCAATCCTTTGGACGTGGACGATATAAATCATTAGAGAACCCCACAAAAACACGAGTCACTTTGCTTGGTAGCTAGTTGTCATAGGCAGATGAGGACCACTGGGCCCTAATAGTTTGACAAAACGTGTCCTCCCAAAGCACCTAACACATTAAAATGCCAAGACCAAAATTAAGTAGAGAGATGAGATATCGATGCGAGTAGTATGAGTTTGCCGAGTTCCATTATCCTATCCAGAGTTCCAGACCTACCCCTGACGACAAGAAATGCTTTGCTGCTCATCATAATCATAATCATAATCATAATCATGGTCGTTTAAGACAAACCATGGAGTCGTTTTCACAAACAGTTTGGTGAGGAGTGGATGCTTATCCTATCATCACACCAAATACATACAGCCTAGTACGTACCCTGGAATTTCTGTGTCCCCAGAACTTTCACACTCCATTTTCTCGTCCAGCCCCAGACTTCGTCCTGTATTTCTTATGTGGGACATTACACTTAATATGCCCACTAACGCGTAGTGTGGCTAAAATATCAAACCAAAACATGTGTGGCCGTTGAATATAACACATGAACATCCTCCTAGAATATTAATAAGTTTTGAGCTTTAGCAAACATGAAACATGCGTCTTTCTCCAAAGCAAAGGTGGTGGAAGTGCAACCCTCTTTAGTTTGTTGCAATGCAATAGTGATCCACCTTTTTTTTTTGTTCTAATAGTTGTTGGTTCGGAGGTTTTGGTTTGGTCATACTCCTTCATTGCTCATATTCTTTGAATAGTCTTTTGTAGTGTTAGGGAGTTCATCATTTTTATCACTCGTTTCATCAAGAGAAAAAAAATATAGATTTGAGTTTTTCAATTTAAAATCAATCGACAATAAATTAAAACTCTTATACCATATGAGCTTGATCGAGTGCAAAGTCTTATATTTAAGACGTGAGAACATGTATCCGACAAATTAATCTTTGCCGAGTTGTACTTTTTCCAGCTTTTTTAACAAACCTAAAACTTTGGATCCACTAATCTCATATAAAGAAGTCTAGAAGTCATTTTCAATGTCATTTCAATTTGAAACTACATACTACAGAAAGTGCTTTTGGAAATGGTACTGCACTTTATTCCTTGACAGATTGTTAACGATAAGGGCTACCGTGTCGTGCAAGTGTGGCTCTAACCCTTCAATGTCCAGCTGCTCATTCTTTCAAGGCGTTCATGTAATGATCGATCCAGCACGTCTCGTAGAGATTGTAGACAACATTGCACCAACCAAGTAAATGAGACAATAACAGTGAACAAATTAACAAAACCCAGAAAAAAGGACTGGACCTAAAAATTGACACATTAACTTAACCGAGCTGGACACTCATGGCAAAAGCAGAGAACGAAGCCACTTTGTACAAATGTATGATTGGCTTTAAATGCAAAGCTTGCTAGCTTTTCTTCCTTTCTCCTTTGATTTAACTTGACAATTCAACATCTCCTTTGTCTCTATTAGGCGGCCAGGCCACATTAAACTAATAAATATCTATCTATCCTCATCCAAAAGTACCATCTACTTCCATCCTACTATTTTGTGAATGATCAAGTGTTCCAATCTTAAGTCTTAACTACATTTTCATGCCAAAAAGTGCGACCATCAATTCCAAATGAGATGACAAACTACCACCGAGAGCCCTATTTTCTATTGAAAATTCTATCATACTCTATAAGGACTAAAATACCTAAAGTATCACATGTTACGGAGCATGATACAAATTTTCATTCACTTTGGCTTTTGATGTCTATATGAAAAACTTATACCACCAGAATTGCGTGCCCTCAAGGAAGCTAGCTGGGTGTTTCTCTCATTGTCAAAAAGCATAAAAGTAAATCACCATCGTGTTATGCATATATGTTTTGGACATCTAAGCAATCTAATGCAAGTTTCTTCTTTTCAGACACCGTAGTTTCGTGTATACATATACACATACCTTCTCAAACACAAAAGGTGATTGAGCTTGTCTGTGTGCCATTGCCTATACAGTATTTCTAAAGATGGGAACTCAAAATAAAAGCAACAAATTGTTGAACACTAGTGTAGAAATAGGAAAGAAAAAGATAAGAAAGAGAGGTCCACAAGGCATGAAATGGAGATCAAAAGCCTTACGTTTGCTAACACAATTGGTTAAGACACTCCATCAATCAATAGTTCCAATTACAAGAAAGCAACCGCGTGACAATATATAAGATACTTAATTACTTTGGTTCAATTCCTAACTATATAATCTACAAGCTAACATCATTGCCAAAATTCCAAAGCAAATTCAGCTAAAATAATGGAGAGGGAACCAGAAAGCCTAGATACACATTCAACTGCAAAAAGGAAGAAAGCTAACAAGGGAAAGAATAGTAGGAGGTTTAGTGATGAGCAGATCAAATTGTTGGAGTCGATATTCGAAGCAGATTCGAAGCTCGAGCCAAGGAGGAAGGTGCAGGTGGCAAGAGAGCTTGGATTGCAGCCGCGCCAGGTTGCGATATGGTTTCAGAACAGAAGAGCTAGATGGAAGTCAAAGCAAATCGAGCAAGACTTCAGAACGCTCAGAAATGAGTATGATTTGTTAGCATCTAAGTTTGAGTCTTTGAAGGAGGAAAAGCAGTCCTTGCTTATGCAGGTAACCACGTACTAACCAACCTTCTTCATGAACTTCTTAATATAATCAGAAAAATTCTTGCATTCAAAATGGAGAGAATTTTAACATCTGTTTTTTTTTTTTTTCATACAGTTGGAGAAGCTAAATGATCTTGTGGGAAAACCGAAAGATGATGATGCGAACACGGATGGCAGAGATTTGGAAAGCTCGAGTGACAAAGATGGAAACTGTGAGACTAGAGAAGAAAGGCAAAGTAACTTTGAGCACAAGAATATTACAAGCAATGATGTTGGGGATGAAGAAGAACATGATCAGCAGCTTATGAACATGTGTCAAGTAGAAGCTATAGTGTCACCTGAAGATTGGCATAGGTTTGATTCAAGTGGTTTATTTGATCCGTCGCGTAGTAGTAGTGCTACTTCACAGTGGTTGAATTTCTGGATTAACTGAAAGGTACCGGTTGGAGCTTGGATATGGATATTTGGTTTGAAGATTTTTACTCATGTACGTGTTGAGTCCTTCAGACTAAGCATGAGTGAGGTTTATGTATATATGGATCATGAATGGCTTCACAACGTACTAAGCATCCTAATTTGAGGTAGACTTGACAGTTTCTACTGATTAATTTCGCCACAAAGATCGATGGAAGAACACTTTAAGACAGACTACTTCGACTCCAGAGAACGCCGATGAATGATTGAAGCTAGCAAGGATCGATGTGCTTGTTTATGCATCAAGGAGTGTATGTATGTAAATGTGTTTGTGAGGTTATGATAAATGACATCAAGCATGAAATATATAGTGTAATGCAATCAATGCATGAATTTAAAAAAAGCAGTGGAATTCTGTCATTGTATGAACTTCCAAAATCTAATCGGTTACCAAATTAATAAACAACTACAACAGAACCTCAGATGTACCAAAATTCAGTAGAAGTTAGAATTGTTCAGAACCATGCACTGACACATCATATATAGGATTGTAAGCTGCAAAACAAAATATTGACTAGGGTCTCGTTTTTGGTTCTCTCATTCTAATACTTGTTAGTCAATGTTTCTGATTACTGTGCCAGAAGTTAATTATCATATTTCAAGTTCCCAAACTCATACTCTTTTGCTTTTGAATTTGATTGAAATGGCGTTTTACAGTTGATAATATACAAAATGATACCAACTAAAATTGATCCCGATCTTTCAAGCTAAAAAAAATAAAATTGATTGAAGTACAAATTCCAGACTCATTGATAAAGAGAATAAATTCAAAGAAATAGCATAGAGATTCACCTTATAACTAATATTATATATCTGAGATGATCTTCATCTACATGACGTACAACATCGATCTAACGTACACGCCTTGTCACCTTCCCTTCTATTTAACACTTGAAGATCATGAATATTTAATTGTACTCCAGGTAGCACTAACAACAAATTTGGCATCAGACTCCCTTCAATCTTGTAAATTTACAGTTTTACAAAAAAACTAAGCTCCTAGACAAAACCTAAATACATCTGGAAACGAGTGTTAAAGATACCATAGCATTAATATTTCTTTAGTAGGATGTAATGTTGCAATGGGACAGTTTGGCCGAGTGGTCTAAGGCGCCAGATTTAGGCTCTGGTCCGAAAGGGCGTGGGTTCAAATCCCACAGCTGTCAAAATTTGATTTTTTAATTACTTTTTTTTTTTCATTGATTGAGCTCTGTGCCTCTGTTATCTTTCACACTCCATCCTGATTCCTAACCACACATAATCATGACACACAATTCTTCCCCCAAGTGACTGAATCTTTTGCAAGAATCAGTAACAATAAGAATTTGATGGCTTTCTTGACCTTAAAAGCTACATCCTATTTTAGCTGTTCAAGTGAGACTTCCCTCCCTTCTCTACCCTTCAAACCCCTCAAGCTACCTCCCTTCTGGCCATGGCAAAAGGTGAAGGTGGGCCCACTGAGTGTGTCTCCAATGGGGTTTGGCACTTGGGCTTGGGGCAACCAACTTCTCTGGGGTTACCAGGAATCAATGGACAATGAGCTTCAACAGGTTTTCAATCTCGCCGTCGACAATGGCATCAATCTTTTTGACACAGCAGACTCGTATGGAACCGGCAGGCTGAATGGCAAGAGTGAAAAGCTACTCGGAAAGTTCATCCGGGAGTTTCAAGGTCCGCTCTTATTTTCAATTTAATGCATAGATGGTGTATGATAAAATGTCTCATAGAGATGATTGGTGATCAGGGCAAAGACGAGAGCAGAAGGACATTGTGATTGCTACCAAGTTTGCAGCATATCCTTGGCGCCTAACACCAGGACAATTTGTGAATGCTTGCAAGTATATATTTTTCTCATTGTAATTTGATTTTGTGTTCTATACGAAACGAAGTAGGAATCGACCATGTGTGGATTTTGCAGTGCCTCGCTAGATCGGATGCAGATTGAACAAATTGGAATAGGGCAATTACATTGGTCAACTGCAAATTACGCTCCTTTGCAAGAGCGAGCTCTTTGGGATGGTTTAGTTGCAATGTATGATAAGGTAACCCTTGTAGCATTCTATACCAAAATGACTATTAGCACAGAGTGGTCATGCTCAAAGAGGTAGTGCCATGTAGGGTTTGGTTCAAGCTGTTGGGGTCAGCAACTATGGACCGAAGCAGCTCGTGAAGATTTATGAGTACCTCAAAGCCAGAGGAGTCCCCTTATGCTCCGCTCAGGTATACAAAAATGGTGCTGAAGAAGCACTAGAACTGATTTTAGTAGAAATCCTAATGCACATTTAAGCTGTTGATCTTATACTAGAACGATATATTCTAGGTGCAATTTTCTTTATTAAGCGTTGGAGAAGATCAGTTGGAGATCAAGAGTATATGTGATTCTCTGGGTATCAGCCTGATTGCTTATAGTCCTCTAGGACTTGGAATGCTTACTGGGAAATATACACCCTCGAATCTTCCAAGCGGCCCTCGGTACATGGTTTCTTCATATCAGTTGTGTAAATTCATTACATCCTTAGCTTTATTTGTTTACAGGGTAACGTATATGTATTCTGCAGGGGATTCCTGTTCAAGCAAATTCTTCCTGGACTGGAGCCTTTGTTGACTTCACTCAAAGAAATTGCGCAAAAACGGAGAAAAACCATACCCCAAGTAATTTTATACATCCTATACCTATTATCAGCATGATTCATATAACTGAGAGGTGGATACCTTTTAAGAAGCCTAACCGGCCATGTTTGTAGGTTGCTATAAACTGGTGCATTTCCAAGGGGACCATACCCATACCAGGAGTCAAGACGGTGAAACAAGCACAGGAAAATTTGGGCGCTCTCGGTTGGCGCCTCAGTTCACAAGAGCTGCGTCAGTTAGAATATGCAGCACGCGAGTCTCCCCAAAAGATGATCCAAAACATTTTCCAAACAAGTTAGAAACTTGGAAAGAATTCCATTCGTTTTGTAACATCTTAATTCGTTTGAGTGCACCTAGCTCAATCTCCGGTGCTTTCATGAGTCGATTAAATTCGGTGTTGACAATTAATGTCGAGAATTCAGTACAGTTGATACAGAATTCACCAAGGGAGGATTCGAGTTAAAGCGTGTGTATCGGTAAAAGCCGGTCAGTAGAAACCTAAAAGGCTAGGATATCAATCTTAACAGAAAGCTAAGCTAACATACAAATTACCCTTTCAACTAGCTTCTAGTTCAGATAGAGGATTCTATCCCGGCCACCATGTTCATTCTTTCCGTCTCAAGTAATTAAAACATCAATAAAATCAAACCCCATGCACTTCAAGAATATCGATCATCAAGTCAAATAACCATAATTTTCAAACTACTAGTATCACAAATACAAACACAAGCAAAGAGCAATAAGGTAAACATCATGACTACAAGTTCTGAAGCAAATTAAAACCCAGATAACTAAAACAGAAAGTAAAATATATGTAGCAACTAGCAATGTATGATCCCATTAAGCAATGCATGCATCCTTCTCTAAAAACTTGTTGTTCCCAAGTAAACAGTTGTTTCCATACAGAAGCATCTCAATCCGGGCAGCGTAGCTCTCCTCGTACCTATGGGGGCAGTTTGAGCTCATGTGGTCCAAAGGCTCATGACAGATGATGCAGACCATGGGAAGAGCAATAGCTGGAGGTCCTTCAAAATCTACATCACGGCCAATTATAAGAGGAGCCCATACATATCCCTTTGGTAGAGGAGGCATATCAGCATTTGATTTCATGTCTTCTTTGAATTGTTCAATGTTAGTACATTCTGTTCACCAAAAGGAACAAAGTAAAGAACTGAGCCACATGACATTGAACAATAACAAAAAAAAAAACCAACGAAATAATGTCATAAAAAAAATGGGTCTTTAATGAAAGACGATATACAAATACATATGATATTATGTCATATTAAAGAGGAGCAAACACGAATCTTTGATGAAAGACAATATCTTCAAAAGCACAACAAATCAATCTGAAATATTTGGCACCATTAATTTTTCTTCTGATTAAGCCAGTAGCCATCAGTTAACCTATAACAAACATTTTTCTTTGGTCTAAAACCTATAAGGAACATATCACCTCTAAGCAAACTAAGATTAAGCAACTCAAGTACTGATGTACGTTGGGGATCAATGGAGCATCTCAACGCACAAACTTAAACACAAGAATGGTATAGAGTTATAAACACAAGCCAAGTAATTTCCAGCTCAGAGGATATATATATAAGCTAGAAAGAACGTATGAGTAACTCTGACTCGAAATACAACTTAACTCTGACAAACAGTACTACACAAACACCCTTTTTTTTTTTTTTTTTTTTTTTTTCACTTTTCTATGCTCAATTTCATTCAAATACAGCACTACAAAGAACACTCCAATTCTATTAATACTCAATGAAGACATATTTAGTACCAATTTACTTTCAAAGATGGTGTATCTGTATTCCAAAACTAAGAGAAACTTGCTACAATTACAAAAATTTGGTTGAGAAACAATCAACTAACCATAGACCAATTTGTTCCCCTCCAAAAATTTCCACCAAAAAAGTACACATATCAAATCAAATTTGCAGTACACACGAAACATATACGATTACACTAAAAATTACGAAGCATATAATTTTATAGTATAGAAAAAACAAATCCACACAAAATAATTCAGGTACAAAATGAAATTCTCGCACAAACCCTAAAAAGCGAAACATATACGATTACTATAAATTTACGGTACAGAAAAGACAAATCCATACACAAATCAATTCAGGTACAAAACGAAATTCTCGCACAAACCCTAAAAATCGAAATAAAGTCAATAGCAGCATACATACCAGCTAAACGGAAATAAGAGAATAGCGTCTCGAGCGGTGCTTCTGGAACATTAAAATCACGGGCATCTTTCCGATTCACGAAGATCCCCTCATCTCCCGGTTTCGTGAGGCAGCCCATGGTTGGGGTTCAGGTTAGGGCTTGGCGTTCTTCGATTTGAAACAGAAACGATTTTTTTTTCCTTGAATGAGCGAATTTGGGATTTGAGAAGCTAATTACCTAAATATATGAGAAAAAAGACGGAGGATTCGGTTTGTATACGTGTTCCGAGCCATGAAAATAATTTTTGGACAAGGCATGGTCATTAATTTGCTTAACATTAAAACTTGCCCTATTATTCAAAGGAATAGATCCAATATTCAAAATAATTAGGAACAATTCTCCAAAGCCTACTTCCAAGAGTTGTAGATAAACTAGAACAAGTTATCCAAAACCTTGCTTCGCTTGGGGCTTGGTATTTTGGTCATTAAACCCATTGCCGACTCGTCGGTGGCTGGAAACAAATGTTGCCAGTTAAGTTCGTACCCCTACAAGAAACCCTAGAATTATCACACAAAGATACTGTAATTGACAGCTCAATTGCTCAGTTAACACAGAAAGGTAAACAGGACTGGCCGGGGCTGCTGACTGAAGTTTGAACATCAGAGATTGAAAGAATGGAACGACATATATAGAGGCTAGAGCTGGGAGAAGGGGGCTGGACTATGAGTTTGAGGTGGGCTATTGGGCTATATTCTTTTCAATCAAACAAGAGTCGGCACTTCCTTTGGTCCAACTCACATTTAGTTTTCTTCGTCCTCAAGCAAAGTTCAATCCTCATCCACATTTTTTTTGCTTAATTACTTTCTTCATCATGCCTTTGCTTCATTTTAATTTTCAACTTGTATCTCTATTGTATTTAATGATACCTTATTAAAATTTAGAGATCCTTTTCCAGCCAAAAATAAAAAATCAAAATCCCAATTTGGTTGGATGTTAATGTTATAGTCAAGGTAGATGACACTAAATTATGAAAACCACTCACTGGCTGAATTGGAAAAATAAGATTTTCATCAACAATTCATTAACTTATTGCTACTGGCTTAATAAGAGGGAAAATTAATGTTTCATGTGCTTTTGAAGATTTTTATCCTTCATCAAAGATTCATGTCTGCTCTTCTTTATTATGACTTTGTATCCCTTTTTTTTGTTATCATTTAATGCCACGTTGTTCTGTTTTTAACTTCTTCTTTTTCCTTTCCTTTCTGCTATGTAACGTTGTGAAGTTGAAACGTGATGACGATGTTGGACCAGATCCTTTGAAGCCTTTACCAGAGGGATATGCAATGGCTTCTTTGGCCTATAGCGGCGGCAAGGATGGACATGTTCCTTTAGGACCTCCAGTTATTGCTGTTCTCATGGATTGTATTGGCTGTGGATAGGAATATCGCCGAGCTTTTCGCCGATCTTCATTCCTGTTCTTGTGAGACCTTTCAAAGCAGCATGCATGAGCCTTGTCTCTTGATACACTGACTGGTGTTTTGGATTTCCTTTTTCATGGATCTATGTCCCTTGGATACTAGCAACTTAATTCTAGTCTTGATGTCAGGAGGTGGTATTTTTCACACAATGTTACACCATAAACAAAGACCAGAAGTATATATATATAGTCATGTCTGATGAACAGTTAGACAAGCAAAGCAAAAGCCTAATTTAACTTGCCGCCATATATACTAGAGAGTTAAAAATGACTCTTTTAACTTTCAACACCAATCTCAGTTACACCCTTCTCTGTATTTTGCAAATCCATGATAGGGAGGGACACTCATGATTCATGATGTACTCTTCATTCACCAGTACTGTTACCGTCCTTGTTTTTGTTAACTCCAGTGGTATTGTCTTCCGAATCTAACTATGTATTACAGCGGAATGTATATGCGGAAATCTACCTACTTTACCACACATCATGTTGAAGTAGAACCAAAGCTGCCTAACAAGGGAAGGGAACTTCTTCCCAGATTCCCTAGGCCTATACTCGTATGAAACTGCATATGAGATTTTACCTACTGCAACTCTACCAGTAGTCAGGTGAATTTCGGACCAAACAAGCGGCTAGTGGTTTCACCCTTTGGCAACAAAGCCCGGAGAGAGATGGCCTTAAGAAGAGGACACAACTAATTCTGAACTATTGCAACTTGGTCATCTTTGCCAATGTGGGAATATAAGTAGCTATCATACATAGAAATTTTAAAATTTCATTCGTTTTGCAAGTCTTAATTCGTTTTGTAACTATTGCTCTGATTCTATGGCGCTCTCCTCTAGGTTTCCTAGCTAGAGAGCGTTGAAACATACCACATAAAATAATAGCTTCCAACAAATAAAATCAAACATTAGCCATGTCAAAACTGAAAGCATGCCATTACATCAAATAAGGTTCAGGGGGGCCAATATTAAGCCAACATAAGAAACTAGTAATCCAAAAATATTTAAGTTCAACATATTGATGTTACTAAAGATTCTAACGGCAAACTTTTTGGAACTAACAAAGTATCAAATGCAAAAGCAAATGACCTAAAAAGACATGGCATTCCCCCGATGCAATTCACTGTCTACTTGATCTTCTTCTTAGGCCTCAACTGCATTCAAAAAAGAAATATGACCAAATTATGAAGATGAAAGAAATAAACAGCACCAAAAAAATAAGATATTGGGAAGGTAACAAGATCAAACAAGACAACAATCTATATAGGAGATACCTGGTTGCTGTGTCCACACTTCTTCTTCCTGCAGTTGACAGCACGAGGGTGAAGGCGAGCATAACACCTGTTCATACATATAGACTTGTAAGTAACCCCATTGTGCATTACATGATAATGCAATGAGAATCAAGGAAAAGCATTTTAAGTCAAAATTCAATTGGTCCAAGCACGCTTATGTGTTTGCAACCATTATTGTCAAAACCAGTAGATTGATGATCAAATAGAACACATAATTTGCGAACTCAAACAAAACAACAGAAATAATCACATTTTCTGTTCCAAGATGATCTCTGATCCAAAAACAAATTAAGAAAGCACCGTAGTTTTTTTGCAAGAATAAGAAAAGTGGAAACTCACTTGCGGCAGATCATCTTCTCTTGGTTGTACTTCCTAGCCAATGCCATAAGAGAAGGCTCAATAATACCACCGCGAAGCCTCAGAACCAAATGCAGAGTTGATTCTGAGAAAAGCAAAACACAACTTCAATGAACCAACAAAAGTACAAAGTACTATCACTAAGCAACTGCTTGCAGCAAATAATGTCCTTTAGACTCTGAATTTGACTCTAGTGTATGTAAAGTTTTATCAGGTTAACAACGGGATTCAAATGCTTGGTTAATTAACCAAATGTGTACAGAGTTAAAATCATTTGCATAGTATTATCAGCCTAACGTAATCCAATATGAGCTATAAATATAACTAAAGAGCTCCTTTTTTATTCAATTTACAGTGCATCTACAAGCAAATTAAACAGTTTAAGATCAAATTCAGTACTTCACATTAACAATATCCAACCAAATATGAAGGAATTCAAAGCATAACGCATAAGATGAAGGAAGAGTAACCTTTCTGGATGTTGTAGTCGGCAAGAGTACGGCCATCCTCGAGCTGTTTCCCGGCGAAAATGAGCCTCTGCTGGTCGGGTGGGATACCTAAGCAAATGAAAAGACTTAATTGAGCCCTAAAATAGCAGTAACCCACATATAACAATACAGTGTGGCTCGGCGAGCACGTAATTTCAGAGTGAGTGTGAGATTATGCGATGGTTTACCTTCCTTGTCCTGGATCTTGGCCTTGACGTTGTCGATAGTGTCGCTGGACTCGACCTCAAGGGTTATGGTCTTCCCGGTTAGGGTTTTCACGAAGATCTGCATCTTCTCAGTGCTCTCAAGGGCTCTCTCTCTCTCTCTCTGGGCGGCTAGAAGAAGACTCTTCGGCCTTTGGAGTTCGTTGTTTATATACGATGCAAGTCTATGAGATGTAATATTAGGGTTTTGCTGATTGGAAAGAAAAATGGGCTTTTTTAGTGTAGAAAAAGTGGAAGGCCCAGAGCGAGCCCAACCGCGCGTCCCTTGGATTTGCCGCCCAATTCAGTTGAAGTCACTTAACTAACAGTCGCCGCTTTGCATTTGGGTCCGGTCCCGCGAATATAATTAGTGACTTCGCACTGCGCATGGCCTCCACTATATCTCTCTCATCGTCTCTCCGTATTATTCTCCCCTCATCGCGTACATCTCACGCTCCGGTAATCTCGCATCGAGCGGCACCAAGGGTTCCACCTCACTCGATCAAATCCATTCGCACTAATTGCAGGAGGCCAATTTCAGCATCGGCATTGAAATCGACCTCGTCGACGTCTGGGATGGCGGGTCAGAAGAAGGTGGAGGTGTTCGATTCGGAGGAGTTACTGGCGGTGCAATTGGCGAAATACACCGCCGAGCTATCCGATAAGTTTGCGAAAGAGAGAGGGGCTTTCACCGTCGTTCTGTCCGGTGGCTCTCTCATCAAGGCGCTCAGGTTAGAAAGAAATCCCCTTTTACATAGTTCCTGTAAACGTCGTCGTTTGGTGATTTATGGTTTTGGATTTGCAGGAAATTATGTGAAGCACCGTATGTGGATTCTGTGGAATGGGCCAGATGGCATGTGTTTTGGGTGGATGAGAGAGTAGTGCCCAAGGATCACGAAGACAGTAACTACAAGCTTGCTTTTGATGGTTTCCTCTCTAAGGTATATTATACATTGAGTTCTATGCTTTCTTCTGAAATTTAAGTCAAGGCTTTTTTGACTTGTTTTAGAATACTGAAGTTTGGGCAGCCCTGTACTGAAAAGCTTGAACATGTCCATGTCAAAGCTGTGAATTGGTTTATGCTTGAGAATTGTAATTTAGTTCACCTGTGAAAAGAGATTGATCTGTGGTTAACTGGTTGTTGCTTATTCTGCCATGTGTCGATGAGCAAGAACTGAAATCTCGAAACTTTTGGTTTTGTTTTGGTGTCATTTAGGTATTCTAGCAATGAGGATTTTAGTACTGAGAAAAGCTATTGTCTTTTGTGTTATTCGTTGTTTCTATAAAATCTACATGAGGGGTAATAATCTGAAATTAGATTTAAAGAGAACAATGTATTGTTTCAGTTAAAGAATAGTTTACTTTACCTAAAAAAACTGTTGGATATGCGGAGAAGATATAGTACATGAGTCAGTAGAACATGATGCCATGTTAGTAATTGCATCACAAAATCAATACTGTAACATTTTGGTGATCTCTCCCTTAAGGGTGTCTGGACTCTACGGAAAGCGTTTTTTTTTTTAAGTTGGTTCTGTTCTGATGGTTAGGTTGTCCCATGCTTTCAATTCAACTATAGGATCTGTTGTGCAAATTTTAAGTCTGCATGTGGCATATATGTTTTACCGGATGCTTGCTGAATTCAACTATAGGCTTGCTGAATGTTGCTATTTTGTTAGGTACCGATTCCCACTGGCAATGTTTATGCCATTAATGATGCACTGTCAGCTGAGGGTGCAGCAGATGATTATGAGACTTGCCTGAAACATTTGGTTACAAACGGTGTGCTAGCCACTTCAAAGACTAGTGGGTTTCCAAAGTTTGATCTCATGCTTTTGGGTATGGGCCCAGATGGACATGTTGCTTCTCTATTCCCCGGTAATCCTCTTGTCAATGAGAAGGAGAAATGGGTCACCTTTATTAAGGACTCACCAAAACCACCGCCGGAGAGGATTACTTTTACCTTTCCGGTGATCAACTCTTCTGCATATATTGCAATGGTTGTGAATGGGGCTGGTAAATCTGGTGTTGTGCAGACAGCTCTTGGAAATAGTGAGAAGTCTGATACTTTACCTGTTCAGTTGGTTTCACCTGAAGATGAATTGACCTGGTTCTTAGACAAGGACGCTGCTTCGAAGCTGTAGGAGGAAATTTGTCTATAGGCTTGTGAGTTATTGCATCTGATATATTAGCACAATGTTGATTGTGTGATGTGTGCTTTGCAGCAGAAATCACTGTGATTCACTGCTGGCTTTTCTTAGCAACTGTAACAGTAAGAAGTGGTGACCATTTTTGGTCCTCCTGATGGTGCAATAAGAACTAAAATAAAATGATGTTTTACATTATTCAGTCATGAATAAAATGGCGTGTTAAGATGTGTAACCATTCTTTTTTCTTTTTGATCTGTGTCTATGCACACACAGGTTAAGGATCATTTGCTTTGCTTCCTAAACCATTCTTGAACAGGTTCAACGACCGTCCTCTTCGTAGCTTTATATGTCTTTGTTTTCTGAACTTTTACATTCAAGTAGGGGGCCGGGCAATGTGAATGCGTTTTAAAGTTTTCATATTGAATCAAGTTTTTACAGTTTTCAAATTCTCAACATCCTATGGTATGTATGGAATCCATGTTTTTCATCGTTTGGTAATGGCATTCTGCAATCATACTCTTCTGAGTACTGGATTCGAATCACCTGTAAGAATAAGGAATATTGGATTCGACTTGCTTGATGCCTTTGAACGACAATGTCCGTTTCTCTAAGCACATGTAGAGAAAACCAATGCCTAACTTGAGCACATGACTGGAAACAAGCAGCTTCCACTTGGTTTTAACTTGTTTAGTTTAGTCGAGTACATTGTATAGTGTTCATTTGAGAGGGATAAGATGTCGGTACCCTTTTGTGTCTTTCTCTTTTCCTCTTAAAGAAAACTCACTTTGGTTACTGAAAGTTCTTGCTCCTCTCTTTCATGCAATTGATGCTTGGCCCTAGAAGATAAGTTTATTTTTATTAGAACGTGGTAGATCTTCTGCTCACGTTCATGGTATAATAGCCAACGAACCTTATTTTCATGCGTGGTTGAGAATTAATGGTGTCTAACCTAACGACTATCGTCTTTATTTCGATGCTGCGATCTAGATCTACTAAGCACAACAAGTTCATTGATCCTCCAAAGGAACAACAAGTTCAAATGTATGTGTAGTGCGATCATATATATCAACAATAATGCATCGAATTCCTTCAATTTCTGAAGTTTAACATGCTTGGCCGAGATTAGTACTAGATAATTTTCGAAATAAAGGGTTGCGAAGGAAATTAAGTATTATCGATTACCAACTAAATTCATGATGATCTCGACAGCAGTGGGGAGAACAACTAATGATGGTGTAGCCATTATGGATTACATCTCCATCAATGCCTTAATAAAATTGCTTAGAAGGCCTAAACAATTACTTTTGAGAATGGTGGCTTTTTGACAAAGCGGCAGATTGATGGAAGCTGCTGCATTCTCGTATCAATCAGCATGCAGGTTTGAATAGGCCGGCCGAGTTGTTGAGACAAACTCTGCCCAGAGGCGTGTTGTCACTGTCCCCAATCGCCGTATATACATGACTCGCTCACTCGATCTGGGTCTGAGATATTATGCATGCTGATCTAGAATCTCCTTCATCATTGTACTAGTTCGATCTGGTAGGTGAAAAAAGAAGATCGAGAATTTAAAGTGTGTAGGGCATGCAACATAGTGAACATACCTTGGATTTATTCATGCCCATTATATGATTAAAGCTTGCCATTCATCATTTTGCATGTCACTACTCCAAAACCTCTACCATATTCCGAGCATAACATATTCTTGAATTTTTCATCGTTAGGTGTATTTTTTCGCCAAACAAAAACATGGTGCCATATATCTTTAGAAGAAAAAGAAAAACAAAAAGATAAATGAAAAATGGCTTGTTAGTGAGATGCTTTGTTACTTTCATATGGTCGATCACACAAGAAGAAATAGGAAGAAAGAAGATTGTATTCTTTCTCTTTTTCTCATTGCTATGCTCGATAAAAGTATTCTCCATTCTCCATTTTCTTTCCCTTTAATTTTGTTTTCTCATTCTTTGCTTTCTCTTTTCTGAAAGAACGTACATAAAAGAAATGCATCGGTCAATTCGTTCTTGATTTGCTTTCTGTGATTCTGTCTCTAGCCTCTGCACCTTTTGCTTAGCAATATATGCAATAGGGTTTCCTTGTCCAAAAAAAAAAGCAATATATGCAATAACGATTCTTCGTATTAAATTTCTTTGACTACTATTTAGTGTTATGATTAATTCCACTACAATTCGGTTCACCAAAAGTTTTATGCCTAAAAAAAGAAAGAAAGAAAGAACTCTATAAAAATCCCAATGGAATGTGATGTTTAAGGTTTCATTAAAAGAAAAAAGGTATATTTATATCCTTTTATGAATAAGTTTGTGATGCTTAAATAGTCGTTAATCAACATCATGGGGGTTGGTGTTGGCCTTATTGAAATTTTCTATCCCTTTGTTTACTATGTCCAATAGCTCTGCGCCCAATTTTGTTGACTAACCCTTTCTTTTCCTCATAGCCAAAGGTTTAGTTAACAATTTGTCAAAATTCACATACACCCTTATCACCATTATGATTCATATTAGATCACTGTACGTATATGTTCCATGTGTATCGCATGGTGGTAAAGTAAAGTACCAATTTCTTTATGGTTAATTTAAGCAAGTTAACCACTTAATCATGACTAAATCAACTGTGTTTTGACTGGGTTAGACCCTTTTTCATAAAAAGCAGAGAGCTTGAGCAAAAGGTGCTTCTGAGTTTGCAAAATGCAATGAATGGTGGCTATCAAACATTGTTAGGCCCGCAGTGTGCTGGTTAGTTAATTATTTCTTTTAGCTGTATTAGTTAGTAATAATAAGAAGTTAGTTCCTCAAGGTAACTTGGAGCAGCTGTATTAGTATAATAATGGAGGAGGAGATTAGAAGCAAGCACCCAATGAGAAGCAAACAATTAGTTTGGCGAACTTACCAACTAATTAGATCATGGTATGGTGAAAAACTTGGTGTAGCGTCTATGCTTTATATGTACAACTTACCAAACTTACACTGATTACGAATATTAAAATCGAGATTTAATATTCTAAATAGAAATACTATTAAAAGAATTAAATCACAAATATTTTCTTTCATAGTAATACTTTAAATTAGTTCATTTTATAGCGATAAATTGACACCATGAACATAAATTATTAATTTTTCTCCTCAATACCCTCCATAGTCCATCCCTCAATGCAATTGACTAATTGCATATCTCACATGATTGGGGTGATTAGTCATAATGCATAATAATTTAATCTAATGGCAAGGGATTTATTTAAGTTTAATTAAAATGATAAAAATAGGAAATGCTTGACTATAATGGGTATGAGACTATTAGTTGCAGAGTATACAAGAAAATGAAGGATATGGTAGGGATTCTCACACTCTTTTCTTTAACCCTTCCACTTGACTCTCTCTTCTTTCTTTATATGAAATGGGGTCTACTCCTACAATAGACTCTAGACACTCTTCTAGACTCTAGGACTCCAGAGAGAGACAAAGAAAGAGACTTGCAAAGTAAAACAAACCAAAACCAAAGCACGCGGCTTTTCCCCATACTCTGATCCATTCATTCATTCACACTTCCAATTGGGTTGGGTGGGTAAATTATTAAACACCCACATTAAGCCCAAGAAGAGGAGGAAGAAGAAGCTGCAGATCACAAGGGCATTCCTGGCACTTGATTACCTCATGTTCCCCTCCGGCACCGGCAACATCTTCAGGTCCGGTGGAGGCGGGTTATGGTCGGCGACGCCGTCGGACGTGGCCGTCGCCGTGACGGTCTTGGCCGGGCTGGCTGTGGTCGTGGCCTTGTTCTGCACTGCCTCTAGGTAAAAAAAAGCTTTGAAATTTTTCGAAACCCTAGAAGAAGAGGCAGAGAATTTATTGATCTTAAAAAAAAAAAGGAAGTAAAATTTCACCATAGATGAGAGCTCTAAGACGAAGTCAGATTTCGTTGCCTTCGAATTCGAATTCCTCTCCTTCTTCATCTTCATCGTCGTCGTCGTCGTCATATTCGTGGGTTCAGTTGCGTTCGGTTCTGTTAGTCGTAACCTCTTCCTCACCAGCTCATTGTTCTTCCTCTGATCGGTGAGTCACTCTCTTTAACTCTATAAAGCTTTTGTTTCGTTTTTCTTCAGATCCCGATCTTCAAGTTCGTGGTTTTAATATCAATTTCAGCTCAGGCTCACTGTTTTACTGGGGTTTTTGGGTTTTCACTTCCATCCATCTCCTGGGTTATCACTGCTTCATTCAGTCCTCACATTTCAGTCAGCTGTTTTAATTAGATTTCTAATCTAGTTCGGATCTTTGTCTGCTGAAAGATAAATGTGATGAGTTCTGGTTTTTCGGCTGCTAAAAAAAAGACAATGCATTGGTTTAATATGTCAATAAATTTATAAATGGGTTTATGATCCCTTGTTGAGGGTTTTTTCTCCTGCTGTCTGGGTTCTGTGTTTGATGAAAATGATAGAACGCACTAATAAAACTATGTACATCTGAAGCTTCACAAAAATTCTTCTTCTTTAATAAGTTGATATGCTCTGCTTTTATCCCTTCAATTTCATGCTCATGGATCTATTTTGTTGGTCTGCAAGTATGTGTTTTGCACTTGTAAATTTCTTTGTAAAGTCTGGTTTGGTGCTACCCGTTATTACTTTCATATAGGTGATGGCTTATTTTTCCTTCATATTATTGATTGTGGTATTTTGTTTTCAGGGTTCGTCTCAAGTCTCCCTGGTCCCGCCGGAAAAGAAAGCATGCTCTTTCACTTCATCAATGGAGAAACTTTTTTACACCAGATGGGAAACTTCGTGATGGCGGAGTTAAATTGGTGAAAAAGGTTCGCAGTGGGGTGAGTTACCATCACAGTCTTCCTATATGTTTGTTTCTCACAGAATTATGACAGTACAATGGTTGACATTATTCATCTTAATTTTTTTTTGTAGGGCGTTGATCCAAGTATTAGGGCAGAGGTTTGGCCATTCCTCCTTGGAGTGTAAGCATGCTCAACACCTATTTTATCTTTTTAACAGCTATAGTATTACTACTTACTACTAGCTTGCATATTATGAGAGGATTAGATTTTTCTCTACTCTTAAGAGGCTCAATTATTGCTTGTATTTGGCTCTGAATCTGGCATATTGACTGAGAGATATGTTACTCTTGAGCTTATGTTCAGGTCTGGTTGTGGCTGTATGAGAGGATTAGATTTTCTTTGCTCCTGAGAGGCTCAATGTTTGCTTGTAGACAATAGCTTAAGTTAGGCCTGAGGTGTGTCATTTCTGTGTACATATTGTAGTTTAATTTATGTGAAAGTTCAAACATCTTGTGTTGGTTTTTTCTGCATATGAAAAGCTTATGAGATTCCTTCCAAAGCGATGGCATGAGTTCAAAATAAAGTTTACTAGTAGAATTTGGCCAAAATTGCATTTTTTTTTCCTGCGTTTGTGTGTCTAATATTGCAATTATCATATGACCATCATCATGCTTCCTCTACTGCTGTATTAGAAATTGTATAGCTATGTTGTATTTGGAAAGTGGCAAAACCATACTTACATATACTGATTGGTTATCTCTTTGACAACAGCTACGATTTAAACAGTTCGAAAGAAGAAAGAGATATAGTAAGATCTCAGAAAAGGTATTAATGCCAAATTCATTTTAAAGTTTCTTCCTTATCACTACATTGCACAAATTGAATGCACATTTTGCCAGTTGATGCAATTTTTTGTTTCTACTCCACTTTTCTTCTAACTTAATGGTATGCACCGTATCTGGTTACAGAAAGGAGTATGAGAAACTACGCAGACAGTGCCGTCGGGTCATAAAGTGCATCAATGGGAGCTCTAAGTTGAATGGGGACAGTTGTAGTTTCACCCCTGATACAGATTCTCCTAGCTCTGAGGATGTGGTTAGTGCCAGGGAGTCCCTTTCTAGTGAAGAAAGAATCGCAGATTCTGAATACTCAGATGACCCTTCCACTATATTGTTGGATGGAGATGATACTTCAAGACGAAACACAAGCGCTGATTCCAAAGTTCTTAACTCTGACTCATCCGACTCAGACTCTTCTGAAGAATCTGAGGTGATTCAGGCTTGCCCCTCATGTGAAGGAAAGGAAAAGAATGATCCTGACATGACTACCAAGGATGATGCATCTCCCTTGAGGACAGAAGTCCAATCAACGCTAAGCAGTGAGGATTTTGTCACATGGAAGCGGATCATACGCCTTGATGCAGTACGAACTAATGCAGATTGGATTCCATATTCCCCAACTCAAGCTGAAGTGTCAGATGATAGGGCACGGCGGTCTGCTGAGGCTGTTGGGTTGAAGGATTACGATCACCTGGAGCCTTGTAGAATTTTCCATGCTGCTCGACTGGTTGCTATTCTTGAAGCATATGCACTCTATGACCCAGAAATTGGTTACTGCCAGGGTATGAGCGATCTACTTTCTCCTATAGCTGCAGTAATGACAGAGGATCATGAGGCTTTCTGGTGTTTTGTGGGTTTCATGAAGAAGGCTCGACATAATTTTAGGCTTGACGAGGTAGGGATCCGAAGGCAGTTGCATATTGTATCTAAAATTATCAGATGCAAGGACTCCCATCTTTACAGGCACTTGGAGAAGCTCCAGGCCGAGGATTGCTTTTTTGTTTATAGGATGGTGGTTGTGCTATTTAGGAGGGAGTTGACATTTGATCAGACAATATGCCTGTGGGAGGTAATGTGGGCAGATCAAGCAGCCATTAGGGCTGGGATTGGAAAATCTGCATGGAGCAGAATCAGGCAACGAGCACCACCAACGGAAGATTTATTACTTTATGCAATCGCAGCTTCGGTATTGCAGAAGAGAAAATTGATAATAGAGAAGTATAGCAGCATGGATGAGATTATTAGGGAGTGCAATAGCATGTCTGGGCAACTTGATATATGGAAGCTCCTGGATGATGCACATGACCTGGTGGTAAACCTCCATGACAAGATAGAGACATCCTTCTCTGCACAATCTCTTAGCTAGTTTATACTGCATTGTTACGGTTCCTTTTTGAAATCGGGTTCTATCCGTCCTCCGAAGTTCTCTCTTCATTTCTTCTTTCCTTTTCTTTTAAGCATTTTAAGCAAGCACCCACTAGCTTAATCGAGTCAGAGTGGTGCCGCCCAATTTTGCCACTTCTGACTATGAGCATACTTGAAGTGGAGGTGGGCAAACATTCAAAAGATTAATTATGTAGATTTATTTGCATTGTAATCCTGCTACTTTTATACATGATTTTCATAGACATTACGGGTTGCAGATAAAACGTCTGTATTGGTATTACCACTAATGTACTATTACTACAATACTGGATGAGGAATACATCAAGCATTTCATGTGTTCCCAAATTAATGTTCTTTTCTTCTGCCTATGAGCTCTAGAGAGGTTCAAGGTTGCCTAGTAATCTTCATCCCTGTGTTACATTTGTCTTTCAGATCAAAGATCCTATACAAATTACACGGGATGTATCCAGTGACACACAAAATGTAACCACATAAAAGTGAAAAGGCAAAGGCCAGAAAACTCAGACCGCCAGGATTAAAGTATATCATGCCACTCCACTGAAGGACAATCACAGGCTTTGGCTGCAATAATGATATGCGTTTTTCTTTTACTGAAACCACGTAGGATACTAGCCAAAAAGGACTAAATTTACAAATCAACAAAGAAATTCAATGCATAACTCAAGTGAAGCACCACTGAAGCTACCATAAAGATGAATCCTGATATAGAGAAAGAAAATATGCTCCTCATAAATTCATGATCATCCATTAAGTTTAACCATCCTACAGTGACCTTAACCAAAGTACCAAACTGACACTAGAAAGCAAATGACTCGGATGAACAACAATGTGAACCAACATACTGAAAACGAGCAATTACAATTTAAACTGCTCAACTGAGGACAAAATAGGTAACTCTTACAAGGGGGGAATGAAAATAAAATAGCAATGACTACTCTTTCTTGGTAAAGTGACGGACAGCAAAGGCTAAACCCAAGATTAAAAGGGGCACCAGGAACTGTAGAATCTTGATCACAAACTCAGATGTCTTGTCCGGATTGTATTGAGCCTGCGGTGGTGGAATGTAAGTCCGTTTTAACGGGACAGTTGATGAATCAATCTCTCCAATGTAGTACTTGTCCATCATATCTCTGGCAGCATCACTGTGACCGACATCTTCAAAATCATTTGTGGCATCTTTTCCTACAGTTACCAAACAAAATTAAGCTCATAAACTATTCAGGCTGCAAAGTTAAGGCAAATCATATTACTGTAGTTGAATGCCTTACCAGTTGCAGATAGCAAAACTTCATCGCCTCCAGGGTGATCATCCATGAAAGGTGTTACATCATACACCTAAAATTGACAATCCAAACTCTTAAGTACAACACATTTGAAAAAAAAGAATCAATCTATCAAACCTTATTCTAATATTCAAATTCTAGTTTAGCAGATTTTGTCTTTTAAGCATAAGATCCAACTCCATCAATCATCAGCTAAAAATTAGTTATTTCTAATTCCAAGTTGAGGCAGATAAGACTATTAAAACAAAGCTTAGAACAATTACAGTTCTTTGGTTGATTCTTAACAATTCTACAAACAAAAGGGGCATGCATTCCAGAAACATAACAGTCAAATTCTGAATTGAGGGTTCTTTCATATCCTAAAATCTTTCTCAGCAACCAAACAGAGGACCAATCAATCAACCAGAAACTAAATCTAATAAATTAATCAAGAAAAATCTAACCTTCCCAGAAATAACAAGCCAGCAATCTTTAGTCTGATTGTGCTTGACCACCTCTTCAAAAGTGTGAACCTTTGGATCTGAAGCCATTTTTCACTGCTACCATACACAAAACACCTAAGATTAAAAACCCACAAAATTCATGCACCAAAGTCTTAAACGTAAAACCCACAAACACAGCTACCACCGATCACAAAATCAAAATTGAAAAATAATCATCAAAATCAAAACCCACAAAGGTTTAAGGGCAAAATCCTCAGAGAGACATTGAAAAAGGAATTCAAAGAGATCAAAGAATGATCAAGACTTTGGCTTACCACGAGAGAAAGAGAAGGCTTTTTGAGATTGGGATTGCGTTTTCACCGTATTGTTGTATTCAGTCCGGTGTAGTCAGCTTACGCTCACAAGTGGACTATATATTTATGTTACGAGATCTTGAGAGATGACAAATCACCCATAAATTTCAGGAAAATTACGGAGTTGTTCTTAGGCTGAGTAACGAAAAGGTTTAAACTTTAAACTCTCGAGTCTCGGAGGGTATATATGTCTCATTACTGTACATTCAGACGGTTGTACTTGTCAATGCCAAAACCAAAATTCTAAAACGTTTCTAATTAATTCGTCAACAATAACATCTGTATTTATTGAACCAGAAAAGGAACATTTAAACAAATATTTTTCTTTAAAAAGTCCATAATTATATGTAATTTCCCTAATTACTCAAATCTCATATTCACATTAGACCAAATGGAGAACTGCAAAAACCTTCAAAAGATGTTAAATTTTAAAACCATCGATAAAAACTCAGCCCAATGTACCAAATTAAAGTCCAAACTAGAATAGAACCGTATCGAAATCCTGTTAAAACGGAATGGCTAACAATTTTCATTACCAACGTTTTTTATTACCATATTGCAATTGTATGATAGGGATTCGTTCATTTTCATAATCTCGATCAATTTGAAGATTATCTCCATAGAGAACTAATGACACACTCTCCAATGGGGAGCTCGTGTTTCATGCTGATCAAACGAAAATAATTGCAAAATGTACCATAAAACAATCAGAAAAAACATAAGAACAAGACATTCACCAGTACTATTATTGCCCTTTTTCCCGCTAAACTCCATTATTGGTATTACAACGTAATAATGTTAATGTGGAAATCTACCAACGTCTAACCACATGTTGAAGTAGAACCAAAGCTACCTAACCTAATTAAGCAGAAGCAGATATCTAAAACATCAGCTTTCATTGATGGACAGCTTCCTCGTAGTCGTATATATGACCAGGTCAATTACTTTTAGCAGCTTCTATCTCATGTTAAGCTTCTTAAACCATGCACCGTGATCTCATCAATGACGTGAAAAAATCGAGCTGAAATACAAGTAAAATCAATTTTGTCTTGTGTGAGGTGTATTACATAATTTACGTCACAGAATAATTCATTCAACTGAAGTTGATACAACTTAGCTTCTCTGCATAATTTATGGCCTATATATAATTTCTTCTTGCTGATTGAACTGATATAGGATACAAAATCCTGTCATCTATCATCTACTAAGCCGCATTATTATGCTTTGACTGAAAATATAAACAAGGGAACTTCTTCCCTGATTTCTTCCTATACTAGTCTGAAACTGCATCTTAGATTTTACCTATAGCGACTCCACTAAGTACATAACAAGAGCTCTCTCTCTCTCTCTCTCTCTCTCTTCTTCCACAAATTAAGTTGCCAAGAAGTTCATACAGATAGGAGGGCGAACCTTGGCCAATGCAAGAATTGATTGAGGAAGAATCCACAATCCATCTCCACAGATCAAACCAGAAGCAACTGCCGGAACCATCAAACTGGCCTTATTATGTTTCAGTTTGTGCCACACAAACACGATCAAACTCCCCACACACATATCAATTGCAAAGTAAGCTCCAACCAGGAAAGGAACAGCCATAGCCATCGGAAGGGGGACACATTTGCTGATTTTCTTAGGAGCAAGATCTCTCAGCAAATTCGCTGCTATGGCAAAGGCGAAAAAACCATAACATAGCTGTAAGCAATGCTGGGGAAGGGCGGAGAAGCCTTCCACACCGAGAATTGCCATGTTACGGTAAACGATGGCATAAGGGGCTTTGTATTCACCATCTGGGTTCCCAACATCAAAAGCCTTGTAGAAGAGAAAGAATGTCATAGGAGCTACCACACAGCCAATAGCTGTCCCAATAGCCTGACTCACAAGCATTGATCGAGGAGATGTGAGAGTGAGATAGCCAGTCTTCAGATCATGCATCAGATCAGAAGAGATAGAAACTATGGACTTGATCAAACCACAGCCAACAAGTCCTGCCACAACACCATCATTTTTCCCAGCCACAGCAGCTAGCACGAAAAGAGCTACTTTCCCGTAGTTATAAGCCATGTTCATGTCGGTTAAACCCGCACCATAAGCATTGCAAAAACTTAGAGAGGGTGCAAGAATGTAGGCAACGACTACATAATACCATTTCAGCTGAGGGAACATGAGGGGGATAACAATGATGGAGATGATAGAGAACAATGTGTATCCTATGCATGCTACCCAGATAGGAATGTTATCTCTTATGAAGACCTCATTTCGTCGGCGATCATCAAGAGGCTGATTCTGGTCAATTGAAACATCATCTGTATGAGAGAGATAGGTGAGTTAGTGAAGTTACTCCATTTACATGCTTCTTGACAATCACTATGGAGATATCATACAAAGTCCACCATTTTACCTTTTGTGAGGTCCTTCTTGTTCAGTTTGGTGTGGATACTGGAGCCGGTAAAGTATAGTATCTTGAGAAAATTGTACAGCCCATCTCCTAGTATCAGGGCAATGGAAATAAAAACCTGCAGCAACAAACATATCCATAAGACTCTTTGTCTGAGTACTTGAAATAAAAATCCCAGTGACAAAATCAGTAAGGAATTTGATTAAGAAGTGGTCTTGAATTGCTAGTTCTACCTTGTAACCGTTTACACTCTTCATACTACTTTCTGATAAAGTTGCAGGGAACCATTCTCCCTTAAGGCCCCTTATTAAGGGCCACATTATTCCCCAAGAAAGCAAGGCGCCAAGAAGCAAAGATAAGTTCACAAGATGGGAACAGATCATTCCTGCTCCAATATATGTCATACTATAATCAAAGTAGAATCTGCAAAATTCAATTTGTCTAATTAATGATCTGAAAAGAATCTATCATAATAAATGAAAGGGGAAGACAAGACATAGAGCACGAACGAATTCTTCCAAGCTTTCAATCCAAATGTTGGAAACTGAACAAACCCACATTGCTCCCCGCCGGCATAAAACCACTGAAAGGCAGCCCACAAGAAACTAAATGAAAAGTATTTCATGAACCCATGAACCTGCTTCCTGCAAGAAGACCCCACCATGTTTTAGTTCTTTCAATCTCAAATTCCATTTGATTTTGAATAACAATTCATGAAAACAGATGCCTACTTAGCCATTTTGTCTCCTTTTGGAGTATGGAACCCGTTAATAAGGACAGCAGTAGCAGTTCCACTTGGGTAAGGTAATTTATAGTCTATTATCATTATCTGCAAAACCACCCAAAATGCAATGAACTAACAGTCTCCTAAACTTAAGCAAGGATCAATAAGTTTGTAATTATCAAACACGCAACCAATAATTTATTTCTGAATTATTAAGCAGTTGATAAAATGACCTGCTTTGCCTCTAAATAGGATGAAAGAACATACCTTTCTGAGAGGGACCAAAGCCAAAAGACCAACAAAGCAACTAACAAAGAGGAAACCAGTCATCCAACCAATTTGAGGTTCCTTGGTGCTCCCTGGAGTGTTCCCTTCAGTATCAACTCCAGCTTGCTCATAAGTCTTCCTGTTTAAACCCAACAGATACGACCCAAACCCTCCTGCAATGTCACATATTTCAGTTTCAAAAAGCCGAAAAGAAAAAAAAATTGACAGCAAAATTAACAAGAAAGTTTTTAGCTTTCTCACCTCCAACAGCAATGCTGTAACAAGCAACAGCACACGTCTGAATTATGGTGTTCTCTTGCCTTGTGAACGGAGTTGACACGATTCCGGCCTTTGAGAGCAGCTTAGTCCAAGTCCGGACAAAGACAAAGGCCAGAAGGGCAGCTGAAACATTGAGATTGGGAACCAACCCAGTGGTGAGGTTCAGCTTCGTCACTATAACACTGTAAATGATCCCAATGATGACACTCGCCACGAGTCCCCGAATTGTGATCTGTTTCTGCCATGGAAGAATTCTGTTCATGTTCTCTGGCTCAACAACTCCATTTTGTTCCACATTTTCATTTTCTCTCTGGAAATTCTCAATCTCCATGGTTTCATCCTTGTGTGTGTTCCCCATTCGGTTCGGTCAAAACAACACCACCTCTTCTCCCTAATTCAAATTTCAGTCAAATGAGAGCCCGCACTGCAAAATTTATAGAAACTGGGGGTACAGAAAAGACAAGCAGATAAGCATTAATGTGATGCTGAAACAATGAAAGAGACGCAACCACAGAAACCCATAAATGTTATTACCTCAAAGTTCTCTTCTTTTTCTCCGGAGAATCAACGCAGCAAATTCAGAAATGGGAAATGGGGAAATCTGAAACCCTTAAAAGCCTTCAAATAGCATTGAAAGCCCTCCTCCTCCTTCAACAACTGGTAAAAGGGTACCCAGAAATTTTTTTCTCTGCGTTGACTTCTTCTCAGAAAGATCAAAACTGGAAGAACACACAGAAAACCCAATAGAGACCTTGAATTAAATACAATCAAAATACCAGCAGCTGCAGAAAAGGAAAGTGTAAGCCCACAAATCCAGAGACATATGCTGTCTCAGTTTTAGCTCGCTGCCACATGCCAAAAGTCTCAGAATTTATAGATAGCGGAAATCAATAAAGGAGGGAAAGTTTACAAAGGAAATCCCAGAAAGGCAAAATGGGGGACTCACATTAAAACCTCTGCATGTACTACTTTGTAGTACAAAAACAGGCTGTGTAGTACATGAACCCACTTTCAAACCCCCATTAACAGAAAGAATACTTTTTTTTTTTATCGTTAGAAAGAATACATTTTGATAACACGTTTGATGGAATGGAATAGACACCTAAGACTATTAAACTTCTAAGGCTATTCAAAAGGGAAGGTGGTTAATGAACTAATGATGGATGTGAGTGTTGGAACTACACATTCCTTGATTCATTTCCCTTGAGATAAAAGTGTGCTTACTTTTTTATGCGTGTGCCTTCGGCAAGCCAGAAGAAATGTAGACCCAAGAAATTCAAATCCTAAAAATAATAGTGGTTTTAATAGGGTCAACAACTCCAACAGCAATGGAGACAGAGGAATGTGATTTCCTTGGATTTTAGGTAGGGGTCATTTAGGTGGGTCCAAGAAAAGGAAAGTAATCTGATCAAATGGTATGGAATAAATGGAGTTTTGCCGACTTATCTGATTGGGGAGAGAGACATTGCAGTATTGCAGTGTGATCGAATTTTGGAGGAGGCCAAGTGGGTTTTGGATTTTGGAATGGAATATTTTGTTTCTATATATATATATTTATATATGCATCTTCCATTTTTTTGGGCTGATTTTTCTGCATCTTCCAAGTAATGAAGTCATATTCAAGGATGATGATGACATAATGTAAACAGGTATTTCTTGGGTTGTTCTAATTAGTTTTGGATTCATCGGTGATTTCATGCTATAAAATGTTAAAAAAGGAAATTCGCCCCATTTTAACATTTTAAAGGTTATAGACGTCACGGAAGCGCAATGTCTCGTGTTTCTGCGTCTCGAATTCTAATAACAATTATGGTATGTTAATGATGTCCGCGCGTCCATAAATAAGTGTTGTGTATTGACAATGCGCATCATCTTCGTTTCCCTAATATTCAAGAGGAGAGAGTGGGGTTGGACACTTGGACCAACCATTTTATGTGACCAAAAAAGGGCTTTGGACCATTTTCTGTGACCAAAAAAGGGATTTGGATTATCTACTAGCTTTGCTTAGTGGGTTTGGGCTTGAAATGTGTCCACTGACAGGGATATGATGATTGCTTGGCAACTCAAAAGGACAGCCAGCTGAGAGAACCTAACAATGCTTTGAAGTACAATATAGTTGATTTTGGTATTGGATTGAAGTACAATATAATATAGTTTCTCTATTTCCAGCTTCTATTGAGTTTCTTTTTAAAAAAAAAATTACAATATAATAGAATTTTCGTTGGATTGAAATCAAACATAACATCAATGGGTACGTGTCATATCTAAACCAATATTAAACAAATCATGTTAAGATTCTTTCTTTCATATAAAGAACCATGTAAAATCTACGTGTCCGCCCTTTTTCCATCGTCATTGCAATCACTAAAAGTTGACTCTTTCATAATCACTAAGATTCACAAGCCTGACGCCAGCCTTGTTTAGCCACTAATCTTTCCTTTAATTTACTTTAAAGCGAAGGCTAATGTCTAAAGATAAGCTTTGCTCAATAGATAGACATGCTGTGCCCCAAGCAAGAATTTTGGGCCAATTGGGCCGAAATAGATGCAACAGAAATTAGGAAGAAACCATGTATGAGAATTGAAACTAGGGCCCAAATATGAACAGAAACTCCTCGAAATCCCTCGAAGAAACCAAACGTCCACACGCAATAGAATCCTTCTTATTGCCCAAGTACCCAATTTCCAAATTCCAAACAAACAAAATATCTGCATATATTAGGCTATATTTCATCGAGTTATAATAATAATAATAACAAATATTGAAATTTTTTCAAATTTTTTTGTAATTATATACATCACAAATTTTTGTGTCATCATCGGATTCATTTGTTTTCAAAATGATCTATGAATACCATCTCTATATAGAGTCAACATAATCAGAAATCATCTAATCTCTCCCGAGTTTAACAACAGTTAGTAATTTTTGTCTTTACAATCTCATATGTTTACTACAATTGAATGATTAAATATTTTTTAATTTAATTAATTATTCATAAAAATAATTTTCAAATCCTGAATGAGCAAAAAAAGAAGAAGAAAAAAACCATTCCAAGCATGATATTAAACTTGTTTAGCAAGTATTTATTTTTGTGAAATTGTGTTATTTCTTTTTCGTCACACAAAACTACAACACATAACGTATACACGTGTGCAGAGGAGAGGATAGTAATTAAAATAAAGGCCTTGCTGAAGCAAAACCTTCTCTGTTCCCTGAAAAACTTTATCTTTCTCTCCTCTGTGTCCATCTTAGGGTTTTGCTATTAATTGCACAAGGTAAGTGAGAAACGCTCCTAATGGCGTCGCAGAGGGAGACCAAGTTCTTGCAAGAGCTCCTACTCTACGCGGCGAGCGCCGCCATGAGTTGCTTGGTTCTCTTCGCGGGGCTCCGACATCTCGACCCGAACCGCGAAGCCTCTAAGAAGGCTATGGAGCACAAGAAGGAAATCGCTAAGCGCCTTGGTCGTCCTCTTATTCAAACCAATCCTTATGAGGTAAAAACACTATGGAACTCATAAATTGTCCTTCCATGGCGTAATTTTGCTAGGTTTTTATGCGTTCATTCGAAAATTGTTTGGGTATTAGTAATACTATAGGTTTGTGTATATGTGGGATTCGAAGTGGTAATGTGAAAGCATTGAATTTTGATTTCTTCGTTATGAGTGTATGAGGATATTTCGTTTTCGTTTTGTTCACAGGAGCTTTTCTGGTCATGTCTATTTATTGTTTTTGAATATTTGAGTTCAATTATGGGGTTTGTTAATGGCCTTGTGAACTTACTTTAAGTATGACACCGGAACAATTTATTGCCTTTTTATGTGGAAGATTTTTTTAGTTCCTTTGTTGGGTTTGGCCTTCGTTTATACCAGAATAGAACCATAGCGTTTGGTTGAGTTCCTTAGCATTAAGTTGCTTAACTGCATAGGATCAATTTGTAGCTGTCGTTCCTTCCCCCCACCCCCCTCAGATTGCTGCATACTGTTTGAGAGACTAATGCTTGCGTAGTAATCATGATCTGGAGCCACTTGAATAGAACCATGGTGTTAAGTTCCTTAGCCTTACGTTGCTATACTGCATAGGCTCATTTTATTGCATTTGTTCCTACCCCCTTAAATTGCTGCATCTTATTAGAATGACTAATGCTTATATAGTAATCATTATCAGGATGTAATAGCTTGCGATGTTATAAACCCTGACAACATTGATGTGGAGTTTAACTCCATTGGAGGACTAGAGGCTATAAAGCAAGCCTTATTTGAACTGGTGATTCTGCCACTAAAGAGGCCTGACCTCTTCAACCATGGGAAACTCCTTGGTCCACAAAAAGGAGTCTTGTTGTACGGACCACCTGGTACTGGGAAAACGATGCTTGCTAAAGCTATTGCAAAAGAGTCTGGGGCTGTTTTCATTAACGTCAGGATATCAAATCTGATGAGCAAATGGTTTGGTGACGCACAGAAACTTGGTAAGTGTTGAACACGTTAACTTTGACCTTTTGGATTAGAGGGTTTTTCCACATACCCTTCCCAATAAGACGGAGGAAGTTTCTTGATACCCTTTATCTTTTTCTCTGATTCAGTATAGCATTTTACTTAGTTGCTTGTGGTGAATCTCATTAGCTTCATGCATTGCAAAATTGTCCTAAGCCTAGCAGGAAGCAAAACGGAATAGGTTCTTTACTAATTGGTACAAGTTTCTCAACATGGTGTCAACAGAGTTGCTTTTGGTTATAGTTTTGATCTGGCAAGATATTAAAATTTTATATGGATTTGGATTGCAACTTTCTGTATGTATCTTTAGTTTATACTTGTGTACAATGTTTTTGATGTTTTCTTAGTCCCCTATTGTCTACTATGCTTAGCATGTTTAACTATGCTTCTGCAGTTTCTGCTGTGTTTAGCTTGGCTCATAAACTCCAGCCTGCTATCATATTTATTGATGAGGTTGATAGTTTCTTGGGACAGCGCCGTACTACAGAGCATGAAGCATTAACAAACATGAAAACTGAGTTTATGGCTTTATGGGATGGGTTTACTACAGATCGTAAGTTTCTTTTTCTTTTTTAACTCTAAAATTGTTTATTTTCCGAGATTAATATGTTGAATGTTTAGCCCAAGATACATTGGCGTTTGGTTTGATAATTTTATGTTTTCCATATAGAGCATGCTCGAGTTATGGTTCTTGCTGCTACTAATCGTCCATCAGAGCTTGATGAAGCAATACTTCGGCGTCTTCCTCAGGCCTTTGAGATTGGGATGCCCAATCAAAAGGATAGGGCCGAGATACTAAAGGTAGTCTTGAAGGGTGAGCGAGTTGAAAGGAATATTGATTATGACTATCTAGCTGCCTTGGCTGAGGGTTACTCAGGTTCAGATCTTCTTGAACTTTGCAAGAAAGCAGCATATTTCCCTATCAGAGACCTACTAGATGAAGAAAAGAGGGGGAAAAAAACTTCTGTGAGTATGCCTGGCAATTTCATCTTCAATTATTTAACAGATAACAAATCCTGTTATATAAAATCCCAGATCTCTTGCAAAAGTGGGAATAATATATCTTGGAATTGTAGGATTATTAAAAAGGCCTTTAGGGTTTGATTCTTTTGAATATTACTGAAAGCATTGGGCTATGCTTCTTTTTGCAGGAACCAAGGCCATTAACACAGTTGGACTTGGAGAATGTTCTTGCAACTTCTAAGCATACAAAGGTTGCTGCAAATGACTATTTCACAGGATTGAACTTGCAATCATCATCACCAAGGAGGTCGAGGAACAGAGAGTCTGGTGAGATTCCAGTTCAAGCTGCAATTAATGAGCTCTCGAAGCTTGTGGTTTCCCAAATCTTGAATATTCAAACCGATGATGCCCAGGACCCATAAATTCCTGGCTCTTCACCCCAGGCCACTCAAGTCCCCTATTAGGTTGCATTTAACATGTTGCATTTAACATTGTCAGGCTGTGGCAGCAGTAACCTCTCGATCCTCCTCTATTAGGTTTTGTATACATCTTCCAAGTACTCACGGGGTTTCATATTCTTGAATGCCTTGGACCAGATTTTGGTTTAGCAAGCGAAAAGCGACGTGATACAATGATGGATATCATACTCTTTTGTATCGTTTAAAGTTAGATGCTTGGAAATTAATCATTGCGTATTGCAAACATTTTGTAACGTTTGTTTATAGTGGTTATGGTCTTTGCCGCTTCGAATCTTTGTTTCTTTTATTTTACCAGAAGGATTATAAATTATTGACTTGTATCTTCCAACTCGTTTATCAATTTTGTTGTGATGTTGAATAGGAGAGACCTGACTGATTAATTGGTCATTAATTTGAAGTGTTTAGTGTACCTTAGAAGCCTATAATTGTCAGCGACGTACAGGGGTTGTAATGAGTATGTTTCACATGGTCAGCCAAGTTGGTTGTAGCTACCAAATGATTAGGACCATCTTCTATCTATGACGTAGCTGGCAGTGCACTGGGTTTGGTTTTGGGTTTTCTGCTGGGAGTCGAAGCCACGCAATAAAGTGAGGCTCATCACTACCAAACCTTTAAAGTTTTTTTTTTGTTCGAGACCAAACCTTTAAGGTTGTAAGTTGTAACCCTTTCAATGAGTTCCTCCCACACGGTTTTAAAAAACCAGGACCACATTTTCACTACGTACTGCTAGTGAGTACAAACAATGATATTAAAATTGACCAGTTTCAGCCTAAAGTTCTCTATAACATGAATCAAGGTGTGGTAATTAAGTGCCATCAAATTATATGATTTTTTTTGCAGCCAAAGCCAAGCCAAGCCATGTTTACTAAAATATTGTGCCTCCAATTTTCAGCAAATTCAGTGAGATGCCTAAATCAACAATTTGTTAGTCTGATCAATTTGTGATACTAGTTTAGTACATTACTGTCCAAAAACAATTTGTGCTAGTGTTTCAGGGATGTCATCTAGCTATCAGCTGACTAGAGAATCACTTATATATTCTAATCATTGAATAAACCCCATGGATTCATGTTAAATATTCCCCCTCATCTTTGACAATTAAAAAAGTATTATGCATGCATGTTGAATATGAATGACATGTTTTAGGATTATTGCGCAGGTCTTACTTGGCGAGCAAAACCATTGACTTGTTGTGCAAGTGTGATACCCAACAACACGTACAGAAGAAGCCTTGAAAGGGTCTGTTTTTACTAGTTCAAAATCAGCATGCAGCTTTCAAGAAGCTGAAGGAGACCTTTACACGTTTGAATGTAAAGCACTAATTGCTGACGAGCTTCATCAAGTTCCTCTCTTTTCTTTTTCTCATTTCCTTTTTCATGTATTTGCAACACAAGTGAGCTCCACGGGAAAAAGTCACATACTATAACAAGCAGATTCCCACTTTACATATTCACCAGAGGCTGCATTCACATCTCACTGTGACCTGCTCTCTCTGACTATTCTGTGTGGTTAGGCAGGGGCGCAGGGCCAATTATGAATACTAATTAGGACAGTCACTACCTGGAACTATATATTCCCAAATCCCAATCCAGATTAATTATTCTGTTTTTTTTGTTGTCCAAAAAAAAACTAATATCTTTTCCCTTTTAGAGTTTTTCAAAATTGGAGATTGGATATTCTTGTCTTTATTATCCTAATTTTTCTTGAATTTTGCCATCTCTAGTTTCTTGACAATCATATCATCCTTACCTAAGAAACTTGCGCAGTACTCCAACAAACTATTTTTTTTTTTTTTGGTTAAAGCGGGGATTGGAAAGAGCGAAGCTCTCCAACCCCAATTTATTAAGAAAATAATGAATAAGGTACAACCCAAGAGGAGGAACAAGGCCACTCCTCAAGAACAAAACAAGGAGACACTACTTCTATGCGAACAAAAAAAAAAAAAACAAACTGAAAGCAACTTAACAGAAACGAAAATTTGGATAATACAAACAAAACAGGGTGATTAACTGATTATTATGGAATGACCCTTAATCATTAAACAATGAGTAATATGAATTCCCAAAGCAATCCAGCGCCGTTTGTCAAAAATCAGAGGCCAATGGGTTAGTCAAAAAAATTGAAAAAAAAGGGCACATGTGAATAGTCCTAGATATTATTCAATGTTATAAATACATTAATCTTACTCCGTACTCGTTAACAATAATAACACAATGGGTACTTAGTCATTGGTCATCAATTCACAGCCAAACTACATTTCTTTCCCTTCTTGTATTGTGCACCATTTCCTTGACCCATTAATACTTCCCTCGCCGGCTTGAGCCGTCCACAAAGCCCCCATTAAAATCCACACCCATTTCTCCATTATTTTCAATCTTCACCTCAAAATTCAGCAACGCAATTCTCCAACACTCCAACTTTTTCTCTGGTTATCATGGTTCGATTCATGGGTGTTGTCTATTTCCTCCTCTTCCTCATACCTCTGTTTTATGTTCTTAGATTCTTGTCCAAAACATCTCTGCTTCACATGTTTGTGAAATCATGGCAATCCTTAATCGACAGGTTTCACGTTTACCAATTCTACAAAGTCCCACAATTCAACCAACACTTCCAAGAGAACCAACTCTACCGGAAAATCTCCGTCTACCTCAACTCCCTCCCCACCATTGAAGACTCCGACTTCACCAACCTGTTTTCCGGTTACAAATCCAATGACATATTCTTCCAGCACGACAACAACCACTCCGTCCAAGACACTTTTCTCAGCGCCAAGGTTTCCTGGACCAACCAGAAATCCGATGTCGACGGAATCAGGTCCTACGTTTTGAGAATCAAGAAAACCGACAAGCGCAGAGTATTCCGGCAGTACTTCCAGCACATACTGACCGTGTCGGACGAAATTGAACAACGCAATAAGGAGATCAAACTGTATATGAATCTCTCGACCGAAAACGAACGGTGGAGATCGGTTCCGTTCACCCACCCGGCAACCCTGGACACGGTCGTAATGGACGTGGAGCTCAAGAACAAGGTCCGGTCTGATCTCGAACAGTTTTTGAAGTCGAAACAGTATTACCACAGACTAGGCCGTGTTTGGAAACGAAGCTTCTTACTCTACGGTCCTTCCGGCACCGGAAAAACCAGCTTCATCGCCGCCATGGCTAGGTTCTTGTCGTACGATGTTTACGACCTCGACATGTCCAGAGTGTTCGATGATTCTGATCTGAAAATGCTCCTGCTACAAACCTCGTCCAAGTCGTTAATCGTGGTGGAAGATCTCGACCGTTTCTTGACAGAGAAATCGACGGCTGTGAGCCTCTCGGGGCTGTTGAACTTCATGGACGGAATTGTGTCCAGCTGCGGCGAAGAGAGGGTGTTGGTGTTTACGATGAACTGTAAGGAACAGGTGGACCAGTTGGTTATGAGGCCGGGTCGGGTCGACGTCCATATCCATTTTCCGCTCTGCGATTTTTCCGCGTTCAAGAGCTTGGCCAACACTTACTTGGGGGTCAAAGAACACAAGCTGTTCCCTCAGGTTGAGGAGATTTTCCAGAGCGGAGGGAGTTTGAGTCCGGCCGAGATAGGCGAGATTATGATTTCGAATCGGACCTCGCCGAGTCGGGCTTTGAAATCGGTTATTTCGGCTCTGCAGACAAATGTGGATAATAAGACCACCGTTAAGGTTGCGCAAGCGTTGACGAATAGTGGTTCGGGTCGGTCTGTGGACGAGTCAGGTGAACCCGGAACCGTGGTTTGTAGGGAGAGTATTCACACGGTGAGGGAGTTTAGGAAATTATATGGGCTTTTGAGATTGGGGAGTAGAAGAAAAGAAGAGCCACCGTTGCCGTTGAGTAGAAGTGCGTCGGAAAAGGACGGTTCACGGCATGAAAGGATAAACGTGTAAATTAAAATCTTTATTTTTTTCTTTTTAATTATTTTATGCCTTCGCCATTACATTAGCCCTTGTAAAATAACTTCATAAATGAGAAATTTTTACATCATTAACGTTTCGAGACTTTCAGTTTTTTGTAATATGTTCTTTTGAAATTTTGTTCACCCTTATATTGTTTATAGTATTTATCGTAAACTTCAAATTTTTTATCATTGAATCTATATTTTCATCAAGCTCGACTGTGGAAAAGGTTGGAATTTTTTAATTATTTTTCAACGTTTCAAAATAAGTAAATTCAAAGGTAATGACTATTTACTTTCTAAAGTAGATGGGAAATGACTTTTGTAAATGTTTGATTTGACTTGGGCTTGTGGCTCGTGGGTTTGACGGTTTGACCCTTCTATATGGTGCGCCCAACTATTTTGAAAGCAACTAAATCAGCTGATAATCCAAAAATTTTGGGATCTTCTATCAGTTATACACAAGATGTTTAAGCAAATTTCAACTCAAACTAAAAATGAATAAAAGATTCTAAATCACCATCGGTCTATTTTTAGCTGTAAATGATTTCTTAAAAGTTGTATTGAAGTTTTACATGTTGAAAGAATCGATTTGATGTAAATCGCATTGTTTTCGACACCGTTTCTTATTGGTTACTTCTGTGGCAAGTCTATTTCACAGAAAAAGAACACATTCAAAACTTGTTTGTTTACCCAAAAGAAGGAAAAATTTGTTTTGAAAGTGTATATGGTTGAATGATTCAAAGATTGATGCACGATCTCACAAAGTCTATCTCTTTCCTGGATGAGAAGAATGCTTCACATAGTTTGGAACTTTGAATAAAATAAGAGGGGGCAACTGAGGAAAAACTAATCCCGTGAGACATAGGAATACTTTTATATTGATAGCAAATGAAAATAGCACTCAAATCCACCAAAAGCACTCATTCTTACATTGACAGCAATACTTCCTCTGAGCTCCATCTATCACTAAACTTTCTTTAAGATGATACTTAACTTTTCAAATCTAACCTCAAAAGAATATGCAGTGGAACTATGAACAATTCATGTTATCTTCACTTTTTAGCTCGGAATATCGAAACTCTGCACTTAAGTTCCTCTATCAACTCTAACACACAGACATCACCTTCTTCCAGATGATTGTCCTGCCTAAATGTTTTCCAACCAGCACCTGAAATTATTGCTTGTATTCTTCCATTACTTCTTTTGTAAGAACAGCACTGAATTGTCCAAATCTTGTCGCCTAGAATATTCTGTAGTGTCAAGTCACAAGAAGTGCCTGCTTTATAGAAATGTTCCGAGGCAAAAGATTGATTTATAAACTGCAAATATGAGAAAGAAAAAAATAATGGGTAGTTAATTACTTAATTATCTAACACGTTCCTCCTTGAAGGAGTGCATAGTGCCCAAACTTGTTAATTTCTCTCATTATACAAACTGGGGTTGTTGAGAAAAACTTACCACACGAAAGGCCAAGGCTTTAGCTGGAATTCTGATATTAAGAAATGGCTTGTCAGATCTGAAACTGCTCACCCAGGAAAGATCATAATCGTGTTCATCAGCAGAGGATCCGGAGGGACTTGAAATGGCTATAACAGCTCTTGTTTCTTTCCTTTTTGGTCTGCTGCCATCAGAGCCTGTTCAATTCCCATGATTAGTTCAACACAATGATGTCCATGACACATCTCCAAAAAAATCCCAGAAAAGTTCTAGACATGAACTAACACAAACACAACAAACATTTCCATATATACCTCCTCCACGAATAGGATAATCTATTTCCAGATCAGTCGAACTATAGATGCGTACTTGGAAATGGGAATGTTTGCCTTCATAGCTGAAAGTTGCGAAGTCACCTTGGTCTAGTTTGTAAAAGTTGGCAAACTCTTCCCATCCCTTCTCTAACCACATTCGTTCATGACGTGGTGATTTTCTTAATTGTATTTTCCAAGGTTCTCCACAATTTGGAACTGTAAGGAATATATGATCTGCCACTCGATCTCTATACGTTCTCACAACTGTCTCTAGAAGTTCCTGTACATATTTAATAGGTTACTCAGATTGAGATGTGCAGGTAAATTGAAATGTTTGCATCACATACAAACAAACATGTATATAACATCATTGTGCAGCAACCAGACCAAGGACATGTAGTAAATCAATCAAGATGAAACGTAATTAAATAACATGTATCTAATGACCAGCATGTTAATAGCATTGCCAAATCAAGCCTCAAACTCCTTAGAACACTACACTTAGACTCAGCCACAAATTGAAAATTTATTTAAGATTGCCAAAACCGGCCACAAAACCTGAGAATACAGCTAAAAGCCAAGGCCAGGCGTATATAAACCCAATACAGTTGAAAACTAGTAATATTGGCTTGTTCAAAAATCACAATCCCCAAACTCAGTACAATGATGCTTCATTGCAAAAAGCCTAAAACGCAGAATTTTATCGCTTAAGTAAATAAATAAAGAATAGAAGGCCAAACATGAGAAATCTTTGAGGTCCTTGACTCCTTTCACAAGAGTGTGAACAAAAAACATGTATTTTTTTTTTCAATTGAGAAGATAAAACATGTGAAGGTCTCAATTTTCAAGATTAAGAACATGAGAAATTTGTAAATGTAAAAAATGTAAGGCTTCAACCTTCAACTTTAAACCTGAAAAAAAAAATGAAGAAAATGCATGTTTCTATCTTTTTAAAGAAAATTTTAGAAAAGAAAATGTAAAGGTACCATTCAAGCTGAAATCTTTGAGAAATTGAAGCAAATGCATGCTTCAGCTTACAAAGTTACAAGCTTTAAGAAGATTATGAGTAATATCATAAGCAAAGGTGTAAATTTACAACCTTCTTTCCGTCTTTGGTATCGTCAAGAGTGAAAATCCTTAAGCAGAAATTCGGAGAGTCGTCTGGAACGGCTGGTCGTTTTCCCTTTCGATCTCTCTTGGTCGGAGAAGCCATCTGAAGCTAAAAAGTCCAGACAAGAGAAGACTTTCGGAGAATTTCTGAACTTGCAAAAGAAGCACTAATGGGTCCTATCTGTGATTAACGAGAATCGTCACCGTTCATTTAACTCAAGGACGGTGTAGATTTTCTAATAGTCAGAAGTCGTAATGACCATTTTATCCTATCCACAATGCGTAATTCCACTTTAGCTGAGTGCTGGATTGTTTAGTAAGTCTTTTTATCAGAGAAAAAAGAAAACTTGATTAATCCTTGTTTGTTTACCTAAAAGAAAAAATCTTGACTGAAAGTGTATATGGTTGAATGATTCAACTGATATCAATATTTCAAAGCCAAAAAAGCCCGTCTCACAAAGTCTTTCTTTTTGTGGATTGAGAAGAATGCTTCACATAGTTTGGAACATAAATTTATAATTTCAGTCGTAGATGAAGCTCATTCCCTGTGACAGAGGAATATCAGCCCATGAAAATTACACTCAAACCCGACCAAAAACACTCATTTTTAATTTTTTACAGTAGTAGCATTACCCACTCGTTATTTATTTTGCTCTAGCTTCATTTTCATGTTCATCACCGGAGGATCCGGATGAAATTGCAATGACTCTAGCTTCATTTTCATGTTCATCACCAGAGGATCCAGAGAAAATTTCGATGGCTCTAACTTCAGCTCCTGTTAATAAATTCCCATGAGTAATTCAACACAATGATGTCCATACATCTCCAAAGGAAAAAAGTTCTAAACGCAAATTAACACAAACACAAGAGAATTGTCACATATACATACCAGCTTTAGGGTAATCAGTTTCCACATCATTCCAACCAATGATGCGTACACAGAAATGGGAATGTTCGCCTTCATAGCTGAACATCACGGAGTCGCCTTGTTCTAGTAAGTAAAAGTTGGTAAAATATTCCCATCCCTTCTCGAACCACATTCGGGTACCACAAGGTGATTTTCTCAACTGTACTTTCCAAGGTTCTCCACAATGTGGAACCTTGAGGAATATATGATCTCCCATTTGATTTCTATACTTCTTCACAGCTGCAGCTGGAAGTTCCTGTACACATACACTTAGACTTTAGCCACAAATTCAGCCACAAACAGATGAGAATACAGCTAAAAGCCAAGGCCAGGAAAATATAAATCTAATAAAGTCGAAAACTTGCTAGATTGGATTGCGAAAACAAGCCTCGGTACATTAATGCCTGCATTGCAAATGTACACCTAGCCAAACTGAACTGTAACGAACTTAAATAAGTAACATTGCCAAACCAAGCGCAAACTAATGAGTACAGCAAAAAACAGATAAGGTAAATGCAGGAAGATATCGATACCCATTTGCCCTCTGTCACTTTGCTAGTAAAGTTTAGATTAGCCCAACTACATTGCCAAACGATTAAGACCAAAACCACAAATTGATCAAAAGAAGCATTGCGAGCAGAACTTTCTCACTTCCAACCAAATCAAAAGGCAGAAACTCACAAAGTTATTACGAGTAAGGGAGATTGTACAAGAGCAAAATAAAGAACAATAGAAGGGCCAAAACAAGATCTTTAGGTGCTTTTTCAAGAGAGTGAACGAAAAATGTGTGATTTCTTCCTCTCTCTCTGTTTTTCAAATGATATGATAACATATAAAGGTCTCAACTTTCAAGATTAACGAACAGAGGAATTAAGTACATGTCTGTTCCTTCAAAAACAATGTAAAGGTTTCAACGTAACTTTTAAGCTGCAAAAAGTTCAGAAATCAAGCATCTTTTTTTCCCCCAAATGACAAGGTAACATGTAAAGATTGATGAACAGAGAAATTAAGTAAATGTATGTTCCTCAAAACAAAAATGTAAATGTTTAAACTTTCAAGCTGCAAATTAATCTTTGAGAAATGAAGCAAATGCAAGTATATAAACTCTTAAAGGTTTCAACTTTCAAGCTAAAGAAGATGAGAACTGAAACAAAAGCCTGATCAGCTTACAAAGGCACAGGCTTTAAGAAGATCATGAGTAAAAACATAAGCAAAGGTGTAAGTTTACAACCTTCCCGTCTTTGATATCGTCAAGAGTGTCAATCCTAGAGCAGAAGATTGGAGAGTCCTCCGGAACGGCAGGTCGTTTTCCCTTTCGATCTCTCTTGGGGGAAGAAGAAGCCATTGGACAAACTGAAAGTTCCAAACTTTGAAGGCCTTTTTCGTTTGGGTAAGAGAAGAACTTTTGGAAATTTTTTGAACTCAAAGGTTCAAACTTGAGGGTTCTATTAATTGTTGTTGATGTCTCAAACTGCAAGTGTTGAAGACTTGCAAAAGAAGCACTAGCTGTACTTGGACGAGAATCATCACCGTTCATTTACATCAAAGGAACGGTGTAGATTTTGAGTAAAGTTCCTTTTTTTTCTCTTTTTATGGTTCCTACAAAGTTCACATTTATTACATTGAAGGACGACAGTAGACTAGTAGCTCAATGACAAATGGAATAAATGGACGGTGAGATTCTTGTTTAGTAAAATCAAAGGAGCGGTGTAGATTTTGAAGGGGTGAGAGTATATAAAATTTCTCAAAAAAAGAAGAAGAAAAACAATCAAAATAAAAAGCTTCGCACGCGCATAGCTATTGGCACGTGAGAAGGAGCATGTTTTCAACAAGAAAGCAAAGACTCGAGTACTCATACCCAACTGTCGATCAATGAGAGTTGGTTTGCTCGTCTTCTCTGTATTTTGCCCTAAATCCCCAATTCACAGCTCTCGTCGATCTCCTTGTTTCTGATCATAAGGTACAACTAATTCCTAATCTCCAGCTCCGTTTGTGAATCACCTCTAATCGAGATTTCAACTTTTATCTGATTTAGGCTAATTTTCGATTCATTGATCTCAATCATTCCCCAGTTTATGCATAGTTCGGGCAATTACATGTTTATAGCTGATTATATATATCTATGAAGTTGAATTGGAAAATCGTTGCGTCTAATAGATGCAGGGTTTACCAAATTTGAGCTTGGAATATCGGGTTGTAGTGCATCATAGCTGTTGTGGTGGACGAGGCATGAATTGGGTTTTAGCATTATAAATTGTGAAATTAAGTAGGTATTTTTTTATTATGAACTTATAACGAATGCATGTTGTTCATACACAACATGTATGTCTGAGTTCACTTTTATTCTAGTTCAAAGTCGTGGGTTTTCAATGAAACTAAAACTTTGGTTTTGGGTAATTATGGATGGTTAGCAAGAGCAAGAGGACCTGTTTTGTAATGTGTATTCAGACCGTGAAGTTTTTGTTTAATTTTGATAATTGAATTTTACAGGTCTGTTGAGAGCTATTACGAATTGGATTTTGGTCCTAATCAGCATGGTAAGATTTAATGAACAGCTTGTGGTTTCTGCAGTCATTCTTCTACTGTGGTCTGTATATGGGTAAATTGTGATTAAATCTTCCTGACATTGATTTGGCACAATTCCAATTTGTCGCAGAATTACATAATTGGAGCATTCAAACCATCTTGCAACATCTCAATCACATTTGCTGATGCAAAAACTCGTAAGCAGGTAATGTACCTAAGAAGCATAAAGATATTTTTTTCCTTTTTTCTTTTTCTCCTTTCAAGGCCAGTAAAGAATATATTAGAGATGAAGCATAACGCTCTTGTTTACTTCCCAACACTCATTTTATTCAGTGGTTGACAACTTTGAGCCATCAAAATCAAAATGTGGTTAAGGTTTGGTTCACCAGTTGAATTATAGTTTAAAGATGTATATATTTTAGTTTTTCATTTTTATAATTGCGGATCTGTTAATCTAAGTACAATTTTACTGGATTGGGAAGTTCAGTTGTCTCTTGATTCTCTTAACCTCCTTTACAATCTATTCTACAGGTTCCCTTAAAGAAGGAATCTGGTCAAGCAGTATCAGTCCCTCTTTTTCAGAGTCAAGAAAACATTTCTGGGAAGGTATATTGTTTGAATTTTTTTTTTTCAATGTCAAGCATTATGGTACATACAATTTAAATTTTTAAATTTGATTTATGTATACTATTGACTAAAAGTATTATGTATTTAGTGACATTTCTTCCTGCGATGTCATTTTCAGATTTCTATAGAACCAATTCAAGGGAAGAAGGTTGAACACAATGGAGTGAAAGTTGAGCTCCTTGGTCAAATAGGTATTTTATTATTTTTTAATTATTGCAAGTTTTCTATGTTTTCGTTTTCAATTATTTTTGGATGATATTTTTCTTTTTTGGATGATTACATGGTAATTTACCTGCTCCTTCCAGTACATAACAGCGAACAATTGCTTCATATCCCCTACACTAGCACTCTAAGAAATTTTAATTTTGTTGCAGAGATGTACTTTGACAGAGGCAACTTTTATGACTTTACTTCCCTTGGTGAGTATGCTTTGGCTTCATTCTATTAGCTTTGGACAGTTTCTACTCATTTTCAATACTACTGATTTTAATGGCCCCCAACCCCTTCCTTAAGATATAGAGACAGGCACTATCATTCCTAGTTTTCTTCCAACTTTTAACCACCTTAACTTGTCCATTTATTGTTTCACAAAGATAAAAAGTTGTTGTCTCCATATCGGTACTAGGCTTTACTCTCCAACTTTTGCTCAAAGAAGCTCTAAGTGTATTGCTCTTGCTTACAGTTCGTGAACTTGATGTTCCTGGGGATATATATGAAAGGAAGACATATCCTTTTGAGTTTTCTACAGTTGAAATGCCTTATGAGACTTACAACGGAGTGAATGTGAGGCTTAGGTAAGTCTTAAAGCTTTCTATCAATACTTGTCTTTTTATTCTTCTGTTGTTATAACGACAGGTTGAGTGCTTAGAAATTTTGAGTTGAATGTATTTGGTTTGTTACTTTATGAACATATGCTACCTTGTATCCCTGGTACTAACGGAAGAGTAAGACAATGAAGGTGCATGTTTTATGGTGCTTTTTAGAGATGAACCAATGGTTTTCATTTATCTTGCATGTTTAAGTGTATTTGCTTTCCACTTTGCCTGTTTCTTTTAAAAATTAAGCCTACTATATCTTGGCAAACCCAAACTATTCAGCATCTACCAATGCATTGGTTAGACGTCTTTTGTGGAGCCAGTGAGCCATTCTTGCTTCTAAAGTTTTGGAAATATTTTTCTGTGTTTTTAAACATAAAGGATAGATTTTTCAAACATCTCATTGCCTATTTGACATGGTCGTGCTTCATAGGTTCTTTAACAACACATAAGTAGTTGAAGTTATTCTTCCATTCTCAAATTTATAATTTTTGCATTGTGATAGAGTAAATGGTGAACATGATGTTGAATAGGATAATTCATGCTCTGACATTGTTATAAATTTACTCGTTCTAGGTATGTTCTGAAAGTCACTGTTAGTCGTGGTTATGGTGGTAGCATAGTGGAATACCAAGATTTTGTGGTAATCTCTCTCTCTCTCTCTCTCTCTCTCTCTCTCTCTCTCTCTCATAGGGAATACCAAACTTTAAAATTGGTTCTATAGTTATTTTTCTGCACTTTTTTCTTCCATTTAATTACAGTTATTGAAGTTCACTTTTTCTTTTAAACCATACTCACTATTCACAATCGTTACTCATGTAGCATTCTCATAGCTTATATTGATGTCATTTTCTGCTTCAGGTTCGCAACTATTCCCCATCTCCTTCTATCAACAACAGCATCAAGGTGAGTACATGATTCTAATGTTTGTATACTGATTATCTCAACGGGACTGTTTGATTACCATGGCAACATGGTCATCATTCATCCTTAGGGATACTAACAATTAGGGACTGGGGTTCACTTACTGAGTTGAACAAAATGTCTGTGTCCACTCATCCATTAGTTTAATTTGATTTGATGTTTATGTTGAGCAAAGGCTAGTCCCGTTGTCAGTCTTCCGAAATTGAATCTTTCTTACAATCTTTTGCCTTTGCAGATGGAAGTGGGAATCGAGGATTGTCTGCACATTGAGTTTGAGTACAACAAGAGCAAGTAAGTTAAAACATACTTCATGACCAGGGCTTTCCGGTTACTTTTACTAATATACATGCATGACCAGGGTTGTTTTTGGAATATTAGTTACCTCTGATAATTCAATCTAGGTGTAGCCTTCACACCCATAGCCTGTGTTCACTTGTAGTGGGTTGGTTTGTTCAAAGGGGAGCTTCATTCCTTGAGTATGATTATCAGAAATGTGATATGGCTATCAAGTTTATCTATTGAGAACTATTTTGTCATCAATTATTGGTTTATCAATATACAGGTACCACCTGAAAGATGTTATTATTGGCAAGATATATTTTCTTCTCGTAAGAATCAAGATAAAGAATATGGATCTGGAGATCAGGCGTCGAGAGTCAACAGGGTCTGGTCCCAATACCCATGTTGAAACAGAGACACTTGCTAAGTTTGAATTGATGGATGGTGCTCCAGTCAGAGGTATGTTTACAACTGTTCTAGTTTCTTATATATTTCGAATACTACTGGTACAGACTACCGGCAGAAGAGTGCCTCAACATAACAATGCTTGTATGTTTAGAAAATACATGACAGTTGAAAACTTTTGACCAAATTTTTATTTTTAGTTGGGATGATCAGGTAATTGAAGTTGCTAGAAAAAGGTTGCTAAACTTTTTGCTGACTTTTATCAATTGCCCATGCATGAATGGCTTACATGCATATGCTTGCCTTTTCAGGTGAATCTATTCCCATTAGACTGTTTCTTAGCCCTTATGAACTGACACCGACACATCGCAACATCAACAACAAATTCAGCGTGAAGTATTATTTGAATCTTGTCTTGGTTGATGAGGAGGACCGACGGTATTTCAAACAGCAAGAGATCACTATATACAGGCTTCAAGAGACTTGATGATCGCTCATCTCATATGCTATCCCCAATTGATTCGGTTAATAGGGAAAAGAGGATAGATTATCTCATGGCACCTTGTAAAGCTTAAAACTGTCAGGATCTTGTTGTGCTACAGTATCTTGTGATCCTTGCTGAGTTTCAACTTTGATACGTATTGCCGCATGTACATGGACGGTGGAAAGAGACAAGATCAGTGGTTGCTGTTATGATAACTCGTGAACAATCTTCCTGTATCTCCAACTTTTTGTGAATTACCATTGCAGAGGAAACACCCTTTGGTTTGAGAAACTCCGTGCTATGTTTGAACTATTAGTCTATTTTTTAATTGTTATTGACGTCAAGATTAGGGATTGAGATATCCGTGTTTTGATATAATTTCTATACATCATACTAAACGTTTGCTGGTTTTGTCATTACAACAATAACACGTTCAAATTCAATTACGAGATTTTGCATCAGAATTCACAAGTGCTGTTAGTACTTATGGCTAACAATTCGGCACTCGCTCATTTAGGGACAAAACACAGAGCTCATTTCCGTTGGATGTCTATATCTTCACTCTTCTTCTTCTGATTCTGCCGGTAGTCCCTCTTTGAACCACGAGTAAAGTCCGCCTTCTAAGTGGAACACATTGGTATAACCGTTGAGGACAAGCAAGTAGGCTGCTATGAGTGATCTGTGGGAAGTGAAGTAGTGTGAGTAATCAATCCTTTATGTAGTTTGTTGAACAAGGAACAACAAGCATATGTGGATTAAACTCTCTAATGAAATCAAGTGTCACCTTGACTGTTGACCTTCTGGGAGATTTTGGGTTGGTCTCATTGTACCCCCAGCTGCACAAGCCACTATTATCTTTGCGTTCTTGTCAATCTTTGATTCCACACCTGTACAATATCAAATATATTCCAAACATTAGTTCTTGCTAGTGTTTCTCTAAGTACCAAGCATAGGTTATAAGATCTTCATACTTTGGATGAACTCAGGGTTCTCTTCTGTGCCTGCAAAAATGCCAAAAAATGCAAATGCAGCACGCCTCGCAATGTCCCAAGCTGTCCACTCCTTTATAAGCCTGTATATTTGCACATTGATGGCGTTGGGTGGATGAGCCTACATGATGCACCAGAAAACATTGATCTTCCGATAAGTAGCCAGAATCATACTAAATGAAATGCAATGACTTGGTGATCAGTACGTAGAAAACCTCTTTAAACTCTGCTTCAGGCCGCACGTCAAGGATTACAAAGTTGTTTTCTTTCTGAAGCCGCAGAGCTTCTTTCGCATCCACACTCCTTACCTGCAAAATATGAATCATCTTTAGCTAATTGTCACTGTTAGGACCTTGTGCAATACATGATCTCATTCAGTACTTGTCGAAAAGCGAAAATCTCTAGTTAGTTCAAGCAAAAAATCATAAACTGTTGTGTGATTAAACTTGTACCGACCTTTTTCTGTAGCAGAACTTCCCTCTTAGTCTTCCATTCCTCTTCAGCTAACCTCTCAAAAAGAAGAGAAGCAAGATAAAAATTGAGGGTTGGTCGATTTAAGAGATTAAAATTCAAACTAATCTGCAAACAGTTATGATCAGTGATCATATTAGAGTTGGTTACCTGGTGATTTGGCTGGTTTTGTGGCTGCACTACGAATTTTCAGGCCCCGTGGGACGGTCTGTGATGACAATCCTTGCCTTGTGGATCTTACTGATCTAACTGTGAGCCAGCTGCAAGAACTATGATCATGTTTTGAGGCAAATCCCAACGGTGAAGATGAGTGGAGGCTGATTGAAGTAACAGAAGCCATTAGTTATATATGAAAGAAACGAGTAATCTGTCTAGCTATTCAATGTTCACTAAAAATCTTGGTTTACAGATTAGGATGTACAAGAAATAACAAGCATATCACTGTCTGTGCTAGATTTGATTAGTTTGAGATTTTTAAGTGCTAAGATTGGAGACTGTAACTGGGCCATGGATATTGTAGAGCATTTTATCTCTACCAGAATCTGAGTTTGTGGTGGATATTCATAGAGATTGCTCTTTGTATTTCTTTCTTCCTCACTCCTTTGTCATCTAGTAGGGCCATATAACCCAAAACGATAAATGCTTCTTCCAACCTGGCTAGTATTACCTTTATCAATTTTGCTTTGTCACTTTATAATGACGTTCTCCTCAAGCAACAATCAAACAAGCAAAGGCTGTAGCCCATTAATTTTGTGTAACCAGTGAGTGTGACCGGCCCAGATCAAAACAGGGTTTAGCAGTGAAGAACATTTATTCTCGAGTCTCGAGTTCAAATTCTCATTTTTCGAAATTGTTTCATCAAAAAAAAAATTTACCAATAAAATAAAACGCAAGACCAAACATAATAATGAACATTGAACCAATACTCCGAATACTCATTCTTGAATGCTTGAATAGATAGATTTTCAGTATTCAATGGCCAAAAAAACTCATTCTAGGAGATTAGCAAACCTAAGCTTCTGCCCTGGAAGCAATAGGAGGCAACTTGGCCATGTTTGAATCAAAGTTGTATTAAAGTACCATGTCTAATCAGACCAAAAAAAAAAGTACCATGTCTAAATCTAGAATTATTGTGTAGCCAGCTCTCCTTGCTTTGACTCAGGCTCTACTCTCATAATTTCATAAATACCATGACCTCAGCTTACCTTATTTTTGGGGCATAAAATGAAAAGTCTTGCGCCAGCAAAAACAGACAAATTGAATTGGGATTTGGCCAAAATCCTCCGCGGCCTTTTCCAGTACAAGACCCAATACGCCGCCGTTTGACATCGAATTAGATTGCTGTTAAATCATTCCTACAGTCTACAGTACCTAAGAGCACCACCGACACCAGTAATACTCCATCACGAAACCAGATGTCGCCACGTGTCACATCAGCGCAATTGCAGCTACATACAATAACGCGTCCTCGCTTTTCTTTCTGTTCCTCTGCAGTCTCACCTATGCCTACTCCTACACTCTCACTCTTCTCCACTATAATCTCGGAGTCAACAAAGAATAAAAGTTAAAAGTACAACCATCTAATGCATCCCTTCGTAAATTGTAGCAACAAAAGCTGAACAGCGGATCAGAACCCTACCCTCTTCTTCTTCTTCTTCATCTTCTTCTTACTCTATTCGTTGTGTATATATATATAAACACAAATCTTCCATTTCTCTCTAAATCACGTACATTATTACGATCTCAGACTCATCTTTCTCTGTGTCTCACTGAAAGCTCCAGTGAGTAACGACAATGGAGGCGTTCTACTACCTGGTGTTTGGGGCATTGGCGGCGGTGGTGGCCGGCGTCGAGCTCAGCAAAAGCAACAAAGACCGAATCAATACCTCATCGGCTTTCAATTCCTTCAAGAACAATTACCTCGTCATTTACTCGCTCATGATGGGTAAGCACTCTAGATCTCACCGCATACGGTCTCTCTCAATTCGTGTATTTACAGGCGTATATGTGGAAATGTATGCCTCTGGATTTGGTGAATCTGGATCTGATCTGATGCTGTTAGTTAGTTTTCTGGCGTTATCGAGTGGAATTCAAATTAGATCCATGCTTCAATCTGCTTTCTGATGGTTCTGATTAAATTTGTTCATGGATACATAAGAAAAATGATGGTGGCATTGCTTTCATTTTGGCTCTTATAAGCTAGAATAGTAGTTTCTAGCCGCTAGCCACTTAGACCCATGCTTTATTAATCCAATCGGTGATTGGGAGGTTGGATCTGGATTTCACTGGTTGTAATGATTTGATCTATTTGAGCCATACTATTTCCGTTGTGGCAGCTGATTCCCTTTTAACTTAATAATTGATTCTTCGTGTCACAGTAATAGATATGTGCATCATAGTTTTATTGCATTTGGTACTAAATTCTTTTACAGAACTTCTTACTTGTATAGCACTTTAATAGTCTTGTTTTGAATTAGAGTGGAGTTTTTTTTTCTGATTATGTTTGAATATTTGTGGTTTGGGTGAAAATATGGTCCCAGTAAGGTTACTGACAAGTTAATGTTTATGTGGCAATAGCCGGGGACTGGTTGCAGGGTCCTTATGTCTACTACCTTTATAGTACATATGGATTTGGAAAAGGTGAGATTGGACAGCTGTTCATTGCTGGCTTTGGCTCCTCCATGTTGTTTGGAACAATTGTTGGATCTATGGCAGACAAACAGTGAGATTCCCCTCTGAACTCTGTTATAGGTTTTCATGCTTCTTAGACATTGATAGCGTTTTAAACTGACTATGTCTTTAATTTAGGGGTCGAAAGAGGGCATGCATCACTTATTGTATTACTTACATACTGAGCTGCATCACCAAACATTCTCCTCAATATAATGTTTTGATGTTGGGCCGTATTTTGGGAGGTATTGCCACATCACTTCTATTTTCAGCGTTTGAGTCATGGCTTGTTGCTGAACACAACAAGGTAAGGGTTCGGTGCTATTTCATTCCTTATGTTTGTAATTTTTCACTTGCACATTCATTATAGAATATAGATTTATGGTTTTCCTTTGATGGTCACTTTGCTAGTTTGTTAGAAATTCCTGCAAGACTATCAGCTTGTAACAGGAGAATATTATGGTATCTTTGTCATTAGGGGATACTATTAATATGCAGGTTAGCTTATAAACTAAAACCTTGCTTCAGGTGCAAATTATGTTGCTCTTTAATTCATTTTGATGATTAATTTCAATAGGCAATGATATTGATAGCAATGACTCTATAGGCTGAGTGATTTAAGACCTGTCCAGTCATTTGAATAGGCTGTGTTCTCCTCAAGTGTAGTTTGAACTTTAAACTATGTACAATTAATTTCTTCTTGGAATGCTTCCCCTTCTTATCAATGATCATATATGTGTTATTCTCTTATACTGTGCAGAGGGGTTTTGAACAACAATGGTTGTCAGTAACATTCTCAAAGGCAATATTTCTTGGTAATGGTGTTGTTGCTATCTTGGCTGGGTTGCTTGGAAATACGCTTGTTGATGCAATGGCGCTTGGGCCTGTGGCACCGTTCGACGCTGCTTCGTGCTTTCTGACAATCGGAATGTTCGTTATTTTATTCACATGGACAGAGAATTATGGAGATCCTTCAGAGAGCAAAGACTTATTTACCCAATTCCGGGGTGCTGCTGTGGCTATTGCTTCTGGTAGAGCATTAACTATATCCTATAAACCTACAATTTACTTTTAGATGATAAATTGTGTTTGTTTAATGGTAGGCTGTGGTGATTGTGTCTGAATTCATCTGATGATTCTTCTAATTAGTGTGCCAAAATGAACCTATAAACCCACAATAATAATTTTAGATGATAAACTGTGTTTGTTTAATGGTAGGCTGTGGTGATTGTGTCCGAATTCATCTGATGGTTCTTCTAATTAGTGTGCCAAAATGAACCTATAAACCTACAATAATAATTTTAGATGATAAACTGTGTTTGTTTAATGGTAGGCTGTGGTGATTGTGTCCGAATTCATCTGATGGTTCTTCTAATTAGTGTGTCAAAATGAACCCTTTTTCCACGATAATTCTTTGTGTTCTTACTAAATTGTGGCAAGGGTTACCTTGTCTTGTTGTTGGTATCTTTCAAACTAAATTGCTTTTTCTTTTTACAGACATTATTTATAATTTTATAGAATGTACAATATTCTTACCATATACTAAACCTTTCTAACCCCCCACCCAAAATGAAAGGTAACCTGAATGACCATTATTCTCTGATCCATTACTGGAGATCTATATATATATGTATGAACATGTATATGAGGAACTGTAAATTCCTGATGGACCAAGATTAGCCATTTCTTGTTCTTTTTTCAACATCATGGCCTATTTTCTGTTCTTTTGAAAGTCTTTTCCTTTTGTTTTATTTGCTCTCCCCTTTAAGTTATGCCTTTCCTCATATAGTTTTACTTTTTGGGTGGTTCAGATGAGAAAATTGCATTACTGGGTGCGATACAGTCTCTGTTTGAAGGATCTATGTATACATTTGTGTTCCTCTGGACTCCTGCTTTGAGCCCAAATGACGAGGACATTCCACATGGCTTTATCTTTGCGACATTCATGTTGTCTTCGATGCTTGGAAGCTCCCTTGCATCTCGGCTGATGGCTCGCCAAACACCCAGAGTAGAGAGCTATATGCAGATTGTCTTTGCCATCTCAGCTTCCTCCCTCCTGCTTCCCATTGTGACCAGCGTAAGTTATGTTAGAGGTTTTAGGGTCTTATTTCCTTAAAATATCTTATAATCTTATGCTGTTTTCTAACTTTGCTAGTTTTGAAACAGTTTTTGGTAGCACCTTCTAAGGTGAAAGGAGGGAGCATCTCTTTTGCAGGCTGTATCCAGCTTCTTGGATTCTGTGCGTTTGAGGCTTGTGTTGGACTATTCTGGCCGTCAATTATGAAGATGAGGTCCCAATACATACCTGAGGAGGCCAGGAGCACCATCATGAACTTCTTCCGCATTCCACTGAATATTTTCGTCTGCATTGTGCTGTATAACGTATGTTTCAAGCTATACTTGCAATACAATTCCTTAACTTATATGGATGGGATGTTGTATGTAATTAACTATGGTTTTGTTTGTCTTTGAAGGTGGATGCATTCCCCATGACTGTTATGTTCGGGATGTGCTCCATTTTCCTCTTTGTCGCATGTTTCTTGCAGAGGCGCCTCATGGCAATTGCAGATAAGCCTAGTAAGTCCAAGTTCCACTCCATAATCTTGCTACTCTAGTTGGCAATTTGTTTTAGGTTTATCATCCAACACCTTATTCCTTGGTGCTTTTGGTTAACCCAATTATTTTCTGTTCACAGAGACAGAAGATTGGGTAGCATTGAAGGAAAGGGACACCGAGGCAGAGCCACTAAACCTTTGATAACTTCTGCAATTGTTTTTTGGCTGTCAATCATTTAGTTAGTGAATTAGTGATTGCAATTTTTTCGCGAAAGAAATCATTTGCTCTTGTAATACCATTATTATTCTTTTACAGCATCTATAGCCTATATATTTTTTAAAGCTGAATTCTTAAACATTCATTACCTAATTACGGGTCGTCATGGGCCTTAAGGGGTCAGGGCCATGCGAAAAAAAAAAATGGAAAACTTATTCAAATTACGGGTCGTCATGGGCCTAACTACGGATCGCACGGCCCGTACTGGTTGTGTGATTATTTGGGCTTCAAATGGGCTGAAACATACGGCCAAAACTTAAACTGGGTCCATTTTGAATGGGCTGCCGGCCCAATTTTTTAAAAATATTTAACTGGGCCAATTTTTATTGGGTTTCCGGCCCCATTTTTTAAGAACATATTTAACTGGGCCGTATTTTAAAGGGTTTCAGGCCCAATTTCTTTAAAAAATTAAAATGGGCCGATTTTTAATGGGCTTCCAGCCCAATTTTTTAAAAATATTTAACTGGCCGAATTTTAAAGGGCTTCAGGCCCAAATGTTTTTTCCAAAATATTTAACCGGGCCAATTTTAATGGGCTTCAGGCCCAATTTTTTTTTAAAAATAAACTGGGCCGATTTTATGTGCTTCCGGCCCAATTATTTTTGAAAAATATTCAACTGGGCCCTTTTTAATGGGCTTCAGGCCCAATTTATTTCAAAAATATTTAACTGGGCCGTTTTTATTGGGCTTCAGGCCCAATTTTGTTTCGAAAATTATACTGGGCCGATTTTTAATGAGTTTTCGGCCCAATTATTTTTCAAAAATATTTTACTGGGCCCATTTTTAATTGGCTTCAGGCCCAATTTTTTTTTAAAAAAAACTGGGCCGATTTTTAATGTGCTTCCGGCCCAATGTATTTCCTAAATATTTTACTGGGCCGAATTTTAATGGGCTTCAGGCCCAATTTTTTTTCCAAACTATTTAACTGGGCCCAATTTTAATGGGCTTCAGGCCGAATTTTTTCAAAAATTAAACTGGGCTGATTTTTAATGGGCTTCAAATTAAACTGGGCCGAATTTTAATGGGTTTTCGGCCCAATTATTTTTAAAAATATTAACTGGCCCAAATTTTTTCGAAAATATTTAACTGGGCCTTTTTTAATGGGCTTGAGGCCCAATTTTTTCTAAAATATTTAACTGGGCCGAATTTAATGGGCTCCAGGCCCAATTGTTTTTCAAAAATATTTAACTGGGCCCATTTTTAATAGGCTTCAGGCCCAATTGTTTTAAAATATTTAACTGGGCCGATTTTTAATGTGCTTCCGGCCCAATATATTTTGTAAAAATTTACTGGGCCAAATTTTAATGGGCTTCAGGCCCAATTATTTTCCATACTATTTAACTGGGTCCAATTTTAATGGGCTTCAGGCCCAATATTTTTAAAAATATTTAACTGGGCCGATTTTGAATGGGCTTGAAATTAAACTGGGCCGAATTTTAATGGGTTTTAGGCCCAATTATTTTCATAAATATTAACTGGCCGAATGCTGGCCCAATATTTTTCAAAAATATTTAACTGGGCCCATTTTTAATGGGCTTTAGCCTAATTTTTAAAAAAAAAATAAACTGGGCCTAATTTTGATGTGATTCCGGCCTAATTTTGTTCTAAAATATTTAACTGGGCCGATTTTTATTGGGCCTCAGGCCCAATTTTGTTCCAAAAAATATGAAGTGATTCTTTATTTTTTGGGCTTCCTACACCTAAATGTTAGTTGACCCAAACTTATTCGGATCGGGCTGTTAACCGTGGGCTATTTTAACCATGGGCCGGTGACCACTGGTTGTGGATCTCTTACCGTTGACGATTGACTATGGGCCCCGGGTCATTGTTCTTGGGCTGTTGACGGTGGGCCAACCTTTAAACGCAACAGATGACCCCTATCTACACATTACATATACAGCTTTCTACCAGATTCGTATTACTATTTGATTAAAAGGAAAAAAGAAATAACATTACACATAACACATAACATAACATCTTCCATGCCTTTTCATCTAACATTAGTTGAAAGCAATGACAATGCATCTCGGATCAGATTTTCCAACTTGCCTCTCAAACTGGATATAGTATTCTGCAATGCATCCTGTGAATGAGTCTGATCCAGAGTGAATTTGTCATGTAGAACATTGAGCTGCACCTCCAAAAATCTTCCGAGGCTTGCCTCAGCAATATTAACAAGACTAAGCGATGCATTTGTGTGCATAAACCTCGTAACAACGAGTCCTGCTAGAAGCTGCTGATCTCCCTTCACAAGCTCAGAAATAAAACAGGGGAAGACTACTCTTCTAAAAAGCAACAAGGATATCTCATTTTCTTCACATACACCGTTTCCTTTCTGCCTCTGATTTTGCTGAGCTGCTTGACACTTGTGGGATATGTTCCCAACCAAATAGCAGATATAAGAGAAAGTGTTACCATAGGAAGAATTGGAGATAATAGAGGACACGACACCAGAGAATAATACTAGCATTAATAACTCAAGGTCTCCACCAATCGTGTCAGAGATGCCTCCTTGCTTCAACTTGTCCTCAACAGCAGCCAAACACTCCAACTGTAGTGGTTTAAAAGGCAGTAATAGCACCAACTGTAAAGCCATGAAGCAATCCATTTCAAGAACGATCTGGCTCAAGCTCTTTGCACCATCTTCATCAAGCAATATCCCACTAGATTTCAGTAAGGACTGGTCAATCAGTCGAAGCACATCTTTAAAATGAGCGAGCATTACAAGTTTCTTGAAGATCTCCAACCAACAGACATGCAGAGGGTTAATGGAAATAGAATTCTCCTTTTCTTTCTCAGAAGGCCCGACTTCCTGAAAATTCTCCCATCCTTCGTCCCAGTTATCTTCAATCCATTCATTTCCAGCATCAGATGCTTCTACAGAGGCTTCCTTATCTTCCCTCACCAAGAAAAATCCTTCCCATTCTCCCAACACAGCAAGCAAAGATTCAACATGGGAATAATTTTGAGCAACATCACACAACTTTAGGAAGCAAGAAACAGCTGTCTCCAGATTCAGGAGATCATCCGGGGTAATTTCCATGGTGGGTGAGATGTTTGCCACAAGCTGAGATGATTTGAGGGCAACTAATGTACTTGTAAACCTGTTAGATTTATCATTATGATCTACCAAACCCTGCTTGGCAGTAGTCTCACTTCTTTTTTTATTTGTAAAGTGCACCTCATCCCATCCTTCCCACGGTATAACGTTAGATTGTATCCCAGCAGAGAAACCCTTTATATTTTTACCTGTGAGGTATTGCATAAGCTCTAAAGCATAAACTCGAACGGAACCGGGAAGCTGTGGGTTATCAGAGAACTCGGCCATTCTTTCCCAAACATAATTCCTGACCCTATCCAAATCCTCCAAATCTCCTTCTAATTTACTCAAAGAGGATAAAAGCTGGTATAAATTCTGGTATTCCTGGGATTCACTGACGACCACATCCTGTAAAATATGTTCCAAGATATTCAAGTAGAGAAGAGGGAGTTCCTGGATTTCTGTGTCTCCCACCAATGTGAAACCAGTTGGACCCCGAATTACTGCTTCAGAAAATACTTCAGCCACAGGTCCAAACCCACAACCAGAAAAAATCATCGCTCTACAGAATAAATAAAGTTCAGAAGCAGAATCACCAATTAAACCATGATTGACAAAGCTGACAAGTGTACCCCACCCCTGACTAGGTGAGACACTGTCCTCCATTACCAACCTCATGCAAACCTTTAGACAACACAACAAGCAATCTAGATTGAGATTGAGGTTTGGTCCAGCATCCTCATGAGATGCAATTTCCTTCATTTCATCAATCAATCTTATCCAAAAGTTCAAGAGAATTATAAGACATTCTTGCAATGCCGAGTTATCTGGTAGACCCCCATAAGAACCAAAAAGAGGTAGGATTATTGTGAAATACCGCTTCATAATGTTCAAAGAATCTAAATGTGCCAAGAGTCTGATATACCTTCTGCAATATTCATAGCTCTGCTCAAGTTGACATACAAAGCCTTGAAGGGTTTCAGTGCTTTTGATGATTGAAGCTGTTCCAGCTTTAGTCTCTAAAGTTGTCAGCAAACTCCATATATAATGTTTGTAGACATCCTGCCATGTTATGAGACCCTCTGGCAATGGATCGCAATATATACTGGTAAGAGTCTCTACCATTTTTGATAAAGCTTCCAAGCTACTATCATAGATATGCATGTAGACTTCACAGCTTAAGCACTTGATGTTCAAACCACCTAATCCAGCAATATTTTTGAAGTTAAGGTTCACAATAAAGGAAACTCTTATGCACTCTTGCTCCATTAACCTGTAAAAACGAGATAATCCAAAACCAGAGAGATGCACTTGATCAGGGTGTATTATTGGTAACTCTTTACTGGTTTCCTCCAGTTGCAAGTAGCAGTCAGAAAGCAGACCAAACATGTAAGCAAGGCGCAACTTGTTGCATCCATCAACTGCAGGGTACACAGCAGAGGAGATCGCTTTGATGGTTTCCACAGCATGACCAGCTATTTCTCCTTTAAATTCTGAAATTTCATATGTAATATCATCATTCGTCCATACCTCAGAGACAAGGACAGAACTTAGATAACGTAAAAAGACCTGCAAAGAAACAGTTGAACACAATCACCGAACATGCAAAAGATATATCCTCTATATCAAGGCCTTTACAATATATGCCCACAGAAGCTGCCTACCTCTGCACAATTCAAGCCATAGCCATCAGCTAATTTCAGAATGTCCTTTAAAATGTGCTTTTTCTCTAACTTTACTGAATCGATCAGGGGAAGAACAACACTCCCAATGTAATTATAGTCTCGAGACAAAAAGCGCGCTGTGTCAACACCAGGAATTATTTTCTCTAATGCTCTACAGTGATCAGCGACACGCTTTTGGTCTTCTAATTTCAGCTTCCATTCTCTCCAAAAGGTAGACTTTACCTTGTCAAATTTGTCAATTTCATCTGACAGAAATAAATAACATAAGAAACAATGGATCACAAAATCAACAGTACAGGGCACTAGCTTCTACAATTTACTCTTAAAAGAATGTATTTTCAGCAATACAGCAAGACTAAAATGTGATGGCATAGCAAACTTTAAATAGGTATAATAACAAGAAGAGAAAAACTGTATATAAGTATAGAAAATCACCAGTACTAGGTGGTACATGCTTCTCTTTAAACTTCCTCAATAGTAGCTCCCTCCTTTCCATGGGACTTTCACACTCAATTGCAGAACTATATAATAAGCTATATGTCATCCCCACATTCATGATGCTAGAGATTTCTTGGTAATCCTTCCTTGTTCTAAGCTGCTCCTCTATCACTTCAACCCCATTGAATGGATCCACCAGATTCAAGAGAAAGGAGCAGCTGGCTATATATTCCTCTTCAGTAACAGGTGGTTCAATAATAGATTTTGCGAGAGAGGCAACCACATTGTCTGTAGGAGCAAAACCATGTCTTGCCAACCAGGAGAGAATGGTTACCAAAGCCTGTGTTCTTACACTGACATACTGCTTTCCAGGAATCACGTTACTATTTTGCTTCTTACAGTGTTCAGTTTTCCTACTTAGTTCAAGCAACCAAGGAAGTTGTATGGCAGCAAAAGACAAAAGTTTTCCATTTTCTCTCAAAACAGATTCCAAATTGGTTCCATTATCAATAGGCAAGTTTTTAGTAACAGCAGAAAGTGAATTCTTAATGTTACTAATATGAATTTCTTGATCATCACAGCTAGCTCCCTCAACCATTTCCAAGCAACCTTTTAGCTTGATTATATCTTGTATACTGTGGACTGAATCTGTAATAATCGAGGAGCCTTCAATTGAGAAATCTGGACATTTTGTCTCACTAGACATCATTAACGTCTCACACTGACCTTGCAAATCTAGATCTTTCCATGCATAGAGCAACTCACTAACAGATTCCTCATCGCAATTGCTTAAAGCAAAACCCAGTAGCTGCTTTCGAGAATTTATATCCATGTTTTCAAGCGCAGGACCCCTTGCTATTGCAGCAGATAAATCCCAAATGTGACCATGTCCTTTCTTAGCCAAAACAAGACAGAGATCAAGTGCCAATTGCAGATCACCAGCAACCGCAGCTTCTCTGGCAATAGCTTCCTGAACAGAAGATATGTTGTCTGGAGAGCTCAATCCAAGAAGTTTGGCAATCTCAATGAGTTCATCAACATGTAAATATGCACCAGTTTGACTTGTGATTGCCATTTTGATGATCTCCATTGGATCTTTTATTTGCCTGAATTGCATGGGTAAGAGAGTCACTCCTAGACTGGGAAGTCTAACTGTAAGTGCATCAAAAATATCAGACTCTACTTTAACGTTTCGACTGCTTGGAAATAAATTGAGGCATTCCTTAGCCTTCCAGATCTGAAAAAGAGTTGCAACAATCAACAAATACATAAAGTATCAGACCTAAATGTATCATTTCAAACTTGAATATATCATAAACCACCAGAAAATATAACCATCTTCATACTTACTTCGGGACAAGCAAGACTTGAAGCTGAGAAAAAATACTCTCTTGCAGCTTGAATGACAAGGTTCTCGGCCTTTTCTGATGCCAAAGCAACTGAACTTGTACCCTTTAAATAATTCCTGGCAAGAGAAAACTTCCCAGCTTTCAGCAGTCCTCTGCAAAATTCCATCAACATATACTCCAGGTCCAGAAAAGGAAATGCTTTTTCCCTAATGCATTGCATATCACGCCACATGGTTGCCCAATCAGTATCTGATCGACCAGGCTGTCGACGTATAAACTTTGAAAGTATAAGGCGAAGGATTTGCTTTACACCTTTTCCATCTTCATGAGACTCTACGAAAAAGTTCAGTGACTTTGGTACCTGAATAAAATATCAGTCATTCATTAAATGCCAAAACATCAACCATGGAATATAGAATTCCAGTCTCAATCATATTCTCAGAACAACTAACCATGGAATCTAGTTCATGCCACAAATACAAAATCTGAGATTTTAGGATCTCCTCTCTAATAATTTCATGCGATTCATTCTTACTCTGTCAAGCAAGCATTCTAGTGTCTACTCATGTCTGTCCATCTATTCTTTTAGTTAGGAAGGGGGAGTATGATAGCAAATTAGAAAAGCTTCCAACAAAGAAAGACTACAGACCTGATAAAATGCCAGGAGCCTCCCGACATCAATATGGCCTTCAGCCAGCTTCAACCTTCTCTCAAGACTCTCAAAAAATATTTCACTACCTGTTCAGTAAGAAAGATAAACATTACCATATACGTGTATAAAAAAATAAATAGAAATTATAATTCTTACAACAAAAGAAAAATTAAATATTTTCAAGTAACTTCTTTCACCATATTGTACTACCTGACAATTTCCTTTTAGAGTCTAATTATATTCTTTCATCTTAGATAGAAGGATAAATATGCAAAAGCCTTAAAGGAAAAGACTCCAGTGTAAAAGTATGTCACCAATAAACATAGTACATATGATTTCTATTCAAATTTGGCAACCAAGGGGCAACTCAACAGAATCTCATTGACCATGACACAAACCAGACTTCTAAGAAGCAATTACCTTGCATTTGTGGAAGTTTTGACAGTATAGCTGCCATAGTACTCCACTTATCTGTAGATGTGCACAGATAAATGCACTGCAGTGCACAATCTATAGCTTCAACCTCATCCTTGAATAGGCTGTTACTTTGGAAATCTTTGCACCCTTCCTCTATTACCAGCAAGCAAATGTCCAATTTGTTCTCAGAAGCAGCTTCCTTCAGCCATCGAACCAGAAATGACTCGTCCTTATTACAATCTGCAGCATGATGGTCATCTGTCGACCAATCTTGAGAAACAGAGGTTGTATAATGAAACCTATCTCGCATTAACGGAACTGCCATTTCATGTAATCTTGCAACCATATTTTCTCCTTTAACTCCTTTAAGCATCATTCTAAATTTATCATAGTCAGATAATTCTTCCCACATGACAAGACTCAAACTGGAATTTACTTCACCACCACTGTCATCAGAATAAATAAGTTGGTGCAGGTAAGAGACATCCTCATGGAACTGCTGCAACTCATGTACACCTTTGCAATGAGCGAACTCAAGCAAGGAAATACAATTTTCTAGCTGCCCACTAAAACTATCAATATCCCTAGCTCTCTTCTTGTACCATATTGAAAGTTCATTAATTGATGGCCAAACAGATCCTAGGCACTGCTTGACTATAGGTTCAGTCTGGATTTGGATACTAATCTCATGATCTTTGGGTGTTTTGTTGATAAAACTTATCATTTTCTCACATTCAACCCAATCTTCTTCCCTCATAGCTATACTTGTAGGAGGGGACCTCCCAGGAAGAAGTTGTCCATATGTTTGCACAGGAATTGTTTCAGGGATAGAACCTAAAATCTCCAATACGAAAGGAGCCAATGAATAAGGATGACGCTTGAACAGAAGATTTAAAGCTCCAATTTTCCCACTTTCGGCAAGTGTTACGGCAGCTTCATTTATAGGCATGACTCGAAATTTGCTATATTCCTGCACAGAAAACCTGCACAAAACTAAGTCATTGAACTGTGGGTTAGTAGCAACCATCACAGGTACAGCACAAAATCAAAGTTCAGAACAAGTCGTGACTGATTACATCCAAAGGGAAACTAAAAACACATGCAATCAACATTTCATGATTAACTAATAAAAGAAAGGCAAAATGATACCTAACGTTCAAGGCAAATAAAAAATACGAAAAGAAAACTGCATGTATCAAACAAAGAATGAAAATTGAAAACATTTAATATGTATGCATACACTACACCAAATTTTTTCCAATGAGTGTGCAATTTCTATAGAGGATTAATTTTAGGGTTTAGGTAAAGGATTAATTTCTATAGGAGAATTAATTTTAGAATCTTCAAAACCACAGAAGTAAGATGTGCACATACCTACATATAGTAAGATGTCATCCAAATTGAACACTTTATGTATAAACAATAATCAGTATACCAATGCATTATCATTTAAAGTTACAATTAAAAAAAAGGTTAGGACGGAAGGCTAAAAGAACAATTATGTGCATACACCTCTCTGCAAGCTCAATCAAGAAAAAACTAAATATACTGGATCAAAATGCATAATTTTTTCGCGCAAGTAATTATAGCTTCTGAAGTGTGTATACCTGCCCATATTTATCCCGAGATATGTCTCCAACCTGTCACTGTATTGCAACAACTGAAGTCTAGCCAAGCGGAAATCCCAAATTTGGCTACATTCATTATTGTCTGGTTCAGAAAACCCATACTGGTTAGTTAGGTGCAGCCCATATACAAGCAAAGCCCTCACAGAATCTTCTGTTGGTCCAACTTTGTCAACACATTCGGAGAGTACAAAATGTGTATCCTTAACCTTTGACAAAAATGTACTTATTTCATTTGCACCTTGGTTCGAGTGTAACCACTGTGATTTTATAACTTCATCTTTATCCAGCCCATGACGATCAGCAAACTCAAAGGCAGCCTGATACTTTCCATTCAAAAGTAAAATATTATACATTTCGACGACGGATCTCTCATAAAATGATACAAGGCTCCAGTTCAACCTGCAAATGTCAATTTGGTCAAGGCTGTCCACAGTTATCCGCTCCATAGTATGTGAATCTTTAGTTTCATCAGAATTAGATCTCTCATCAGATGACAGAGTCTCCAAAAGAAACAGATTTCCTTGAAACAACTTTATTCTTTCTAAAACAGGCTTAGAAAATACCGTTCCATTTTCCTGTACTTTTAAGCCAATAAGAAGGTCAACCATAGTCACAAGGCCACTCCTCTTTGCAAAAGTAAGGATGTGGTCAGACCACCATGTAAAATCCACAATATCACTTAAATCTTCCCCTTCTCCACTTGACAAATTATTGGTCACTTGTGACTCGTATCTCTCTCTGCATGTAAAATTGGAAAGTGAAAAGCATTCTTTATCCATCTTAAATACGTGCAACCTTCCTGTCACATCTAACGTAGCAACAAATTTGGCTTGTGGTGAGATTAGAACCTTTGGATATGCTAGCTGACTTCCATGACCTATTGGATTGGAATAAAAACCCTCAAACTGAATAGAAAACAACTGCTCCAGATCGATAGTCCCACTTCTACGCCAAAGAGAAATATAACAAGACCCTGGAAGAAGACTACAAAATTCATTAATATTTACTTAATATAAGTAATCTAGCTCATCAGTGAAAATCTCACTTTGTACGAGAATCATATCATGATATCAACAAATTTTAGTATACATCATAGATACTTGGATATAAGCCCCAAAACAAATGTGGCCAATGGAACACAGTGGTTAACAACCAATCCTATGCCGCACCATAAAGGCAAATATTCACACAATCTGATGACTTCCAACCATAGAAAAAGATTAAATCAATTGTTTTCTTTTAATTCTTGCAAAAGAAAAATCACCATGTGAAAAGAAGGCAAATGAACAGTCTCACTTGATCAGATTCAAGTTAAAACTCATTGGTGGAATTTACACAGAAATATGCAAGAAATTACACATGAACATGACAGTCTGTATAAACAAATATCTTCACGCATAGCCCTTGGGAAAAGCTAGATGGAAAATAGAAGTATAAAATACCCACCTGATGTTAGTGTGACACCAGCAAGCAAAGAAAGCTCTGGATGGTAATCAACGCACAAAACAATATGAGTGGACTGTCCCTTTACAGTTAGTCCATTATGTGAGGTTTGCGCAGAATAGATAGAGGAACTTGGATCCTGACTGATCTCAATATGCTGAAGGGAACCATCAGATGTAACGAGAATAAAGCTACACCTGGAAACATTTCAATAAACAAGTGAAAAATTGTACCAACCTTGGTAAAAGAAGAACCTCAAACAACAAAATAAAGATCAAATCAAAAAGAAATTGCCGTTCATAAAGTGTATTATGTGTAATTCATGCAGAGAGTTGGCAGAGAAAGAACACTCACAAACAAGATTTCTGTAATTCAGAATCATCATGCACAATCAAGCTTATCACTGGTAAAGATACTTTTAAATGCCTCCTGCTAATCCTCACTATCTCTTCACCATTTGCTCTGATAAAATATAATGTATCCGTGTCATCAGAAACACCAAGAACATCATGACTTTCTGACCAGGTTCCTGTTGTAAATGAAGCAGGGCTGCCGCCTGATGTGTAGAACACAAATTAGAAACAAAATTTGATGAAAAACGTAACTGGTTTCATGTTGGTAAAAATGAACCATCAAACAGCATACTGTGTATCCACAAAGGTATGCCATCCTGAAACAGAGACCTGTATAGAGTGTATAAATAATAAATCCCACTAACTCCCCTTGTCAAATTTGTCCTACCCGAGCGATTTCTTAATTAAACATCTCTTTCTCTTACTCCTATTATATGTACACTGTCGACTGTTCTAAACACAATAAAAGAAGATGTGGTGGACATGGCTATATCGCTATGCGTGTACAGATAATTTGTCATTGTTTCCACATCTCCTTGATAAGGCCCTGGAGCTATATCTTCAACAAATACAACACAACTGTTTATATTAAAGAAACACCAATGCCATTGTAACACTGATAAACTGAATGCCATTGTATCACTGATAAAATTCAACCTTTTTCACCTTGTAGCATTTTAAATATGATACAACATCATGACAGAAATTGATGATTCCAGAATGTAATCAATGTCAGCAAGTACATCTTACTTGTAAAAGTCCCACATGGCTCTGAGTAGTCATCCTCCTTCTTCAAAATTGTAATCTGATTTCCAGCAACCACAGCTACATGCTCACCTCTTGGAGAGATAAACAAGGATGTCAATCTTCTCATTTTTCTTGGTTGCTTGTATTCGTTCCATTTTTCTCTGAGTTGACTGATACCTTCATGGATCAAAGGGAAAGAAAGGTCATAAGTAGGTGTTGGACAGCCCAAGTGCCAAACCAATTACATCCACACAAGCATAAACATCAAGAAACACAATGTTGGGTCTGATATAGTGCTAAAGTTTATTAACAAGAAACATGACTGTCTTAGAGGACACTACTAGTACAGCAAATCCAATCTACAAATTCTACCCTACATTGATTTTTTTTTTTATTAAAAAGAAAATACTACAGTGCTTAAAATGAAAGGATCACAAAAAAGAAAAAGAAAAAAAAAGCAGGCATGAACATATCTCATCAACCATTGAAGTCACCACAACTTATGTTTCCTTCTCTTTAGAATAGGAATTAACCGAAAAAGCCAATCAACCAACAATAGCACAATCAATTAAAAGTTGGTCCACTTGATTAGAAAAGCAAGCAAGAAAAAATTAGGATAGCCAACATGTACAGTGACAATGTACCATAATAAATCAATAAAGAAAACCAACAAAGCAGTTCTCAAATCTTCTATTGGAAGAAATGAACAATAAATAAAAAGAATTAAAAATAAAGGGGGAGTGCAATGTACCTCGAAGGGAAAGCAGTGAACGAAAGTTCCCTTTACCACCATCATTTGCCTGAACTCCGAACATGAATATATAAAGGAGAAAAGATCAAAAGAGCGATTAATTGAGCGACCAAGCAACACGAGGTTGATTAGCTTGAAATTCAAGAAAATCGTAGAATTGAGAACCTGTTGAGGAGGGTAATTGGGAGAATATGGCCTAGTAATGTGCCGTCTTGTCTCAAAAAACACTCTGTCTATTGTTTCATCCATGGCAAAATGTTTCAGTATCCTTTTCACCCTCCAAGATCTCAATACTATTGTCTTAAAGATTTAGGGGGCCCTGCAATAAGAGCATTGCCCTCTTTAGAACATCTAAAAAGAATTACATTTCCAATGCATTGAACTAATTGCAATTTTTCTTGTTTTATCATTCCACAATTCAATTATTTACTTAAGCATCTATACAAATAAATCTTTTACTTAGAGAACTGAACAAAACGAAACAAAGAGTGAGAGTATTCACCACAAAAATCTAGCTTACTGACCTTCAAACTCCAACACTGCACGCATAGGGAGGCTGGTAATTAGTAGTAACCTGTCACAATCAGTGGCGGATCTAGGATTCAAAAATTGGGTAGGCTAATTTCTATATGTTAAAAATTTTGGCGTAAGGCAAAAAAAAAAATTTTTGCCATTGAACAAACCTCGTAATAACCTGCAATAGTCATTGAGAAAATTACTACATGATGAAATAACCAATTGGATCAAAACTTCAAAATGAACGATGCTAAACCAATTTCCAGACTGCTAAACCAATTGGGCAATTTGAATTCAAAAATTATATATATACTTACATTCATCGGATTGAAGTCTAGAGGAATTGATCAATTGAATGATCTTGAGGAGAGGATTGAAGGAGGAAGAACAAGAACAATGATCTAGAGGGCTGCGATTCTGCGAAGGGGCTGAGGGGCAAACGTCCACTGCGCAGCGGATTGAAGGAGTTGAAGGAGGAAGAGAAAATGTAAAGTTGTAGAGGGGAAGACTGAAAGAGGGCTGCGAAGTGAATCAAGTGATTCACATACCTAAATTTTTTTTTTGGGTGGGCTATTACACCATTAGCCCTATACTAATTAACATTTTACCAAAAATTTGGGTTAGGGTTAAGCGGTTAAGCCTATACAGCCTTTCAAAGTTTCAAGTAGATCCGCCACTGGTCACAATTGCAATTTCATAAGCAAAAACATCCATAAAAAATCACAGTACCACACCAAGACAACACCAAAACAACTCAGAATCAGAGTATCACCAAAAAAGAAAATGAAAATAACACAATTTCCTGAAAAATAATGCCTAAATTACTTGGCTCACACCGCAATCTGAGTTAATTAGCAGCTGAATTTGACTAGTTGAGACAGAGAGAGCCATCGAGAAAATGAGTTGCCATTGTCTAAAGGAAATTAAATTAAACCACCAATGTCTAAAGCCATTGATTATTTGGTACTCAGGTTTCTTAGATTTCCATTATTTTCCCTCATTTTCGCAGAAAACAAATAATCCAACAAGATCAGTCGGCTTACAAATTAAAATTAAAATTAAACGTACACAATCACAAGGTCGATTTGACGATTTGTGACTTAGGGCATATGAGTTAAACAAAATTAAGCAAATCAGTACTTACAGGAATTAGTTGGCGGTGGATTTCCCAGCGACTGATCGGCGGTGGTGTCTGAAAGCTCGACGACGCTTTTTTTCGTTTCTTACTGGTCTGCTGTTTTTCGGTTTTGATATTTGTTTGTTTGCATCGTTTAGTCTGGGCTTTGTAATTTGGTCTTCTTTGGTCTCTGCCTAGGTTTGGGCCTATGACCTGCTGGATCTTTCTTTGGACCTATATACGGGCCCATATGATCGAAGACTATCGTACGTACCCTATTCCAAGTTGAACTATGATAAAATATAACAACAAATCATCCTATTACAATTTGGAGGTGTTTCTCCTAATTCTTCTAGAAGAATTTTCAAGTGGAGAATTGGGTTAGGACTGAGTTATGTTAGAGGTTCGATTTCCTCCGATATAACTAAAAAATAAAAAATTAATAAGTTGAACACCTTACACTAAAAAGCATCGAGTTTATTACTTACCACATATACTGTTCAAATTTTAATATTTGTCAAGATGGACTTTCAAGGATTTTTTTTTTTATGAATCGAAGTAGTTTATATAAATGGTGTCTTGTGACGATTTAAAGATAGAGAAATAATTTCTTTAATTTTTTTTTGTTGGTGAACGTGATGATTATGAAGGGCACATTTTTTGGTTTCACTCCGGGCCTCATAAACCTCATGATCAGCTCTGCATATATATATATATATATATATCGTCAGGAATTTACTTTTATTTGCATGAATATATAGTCAGGCAGGTTTCATATTCTGGTAAGATATATATATGATGGATCAAGTTCTTGCAAAGTCAACTAGCCACTAGCTGATCGATCATGTACGTAAAGAAGTATCGACAAAGACAAGAGAACTAATTCATGCATGCAATTCATTATCCAGAATCTCTTACACTCTACATAATATATATATAGTCAGCTGGCATGGCATATTCCTCATCAACAGTACAGTACCGGTTCAGTTGGATTAATTGGTGCATGGAATATAATTATCTAATTTTTGTGGTTGAAAACTCTATAAATTCATTGCTTGTAATTAAGAATATTTCAACGGAAAAAAAACAAGTTTCCAGGTAATTAGTTGATCAAAGGTAAAACAAGTTAATTTGGTAATTTTACCCAATATCTGAGCATCCTATATATCCGAAGGGATCCACAGTTAAACACTAAAAACCAATAATATATGCTACTTAATTATCCCCAAAATTAAGATTTCTTCTGGTTTTGAATTGAAGCTTCTGAAATTCTGAAGAAACTAGGGCGTTGGTGTTGCCTTTCACTTTTGTTCCTCAGTGAAACTCACCGCGAGGATGAAGATCACCGACTCTCAAACGAGAAGAGAAATTAAGCAGAGCTTTTATTTTTATTTTTTAGAGATAGAAAGTTTTAGCTGTCGTTGTTTATGATCGACATAACAAGGACATGCAGCTTCTTTTCCATTATTAAAAATAGTATTATGATCGAGAATCTATACTAATTAAGCTACAAAATAAAGACTACGACTAATGGAATTACATTCCACCATTATTAAGATCAAATCAATTAAGTAAGGCATTTACTAGGGCCGTACCGAATCGATCTAGAGTACTACTAGCTTCCTACAGTGACCCGGCGGCTGCTGGTTTTAACTATATAATCTCTACCATTATACTTAATTAGTTAATCAACATTAATCGATCAGTGGTGTACTAAATTACTAATATATGCTTCAAAAATGCATACGAAGGACCTTAATTACATATACTAATCATGTTTCATATCTTATATATAGACCATATCGTTCTCTACTTTTGATCGACCAGGGATTTTTCACATTATTCATTTCACCAATTATGGCCCTTTCTACTATTGATAGAAATTCTGCTAATTGACTATAGAAACAAAAGAGAAAACACCTCCAAATCAAACTTCTTCTTCTTTTTTTATTGAAAAAGATTATTCCTTTTTCTTTTTATATTTGACTGTAAATTCGCTTTATGAGTTTATGTGTATCAAATATATATAATTAATCTTATCCTTAAACTTTATGTCTTTTGACTCTTTTCTGATATTATAGTGCTGTTTACTGTTGAGAGAAATGCACAAATGGGGTGGGAACACGAGGGAGTGATCGACTTTACCTAGCTTCTTTAATTAATTAGTTCGGCCACTTCTTATTCATATATATGATTTTGTTAATGACCAATAACAAAAGGAAATATTTTATTAATTTGATGGAAGCCACATATCATATGTAGTAAGAGTTTTTCTATTGGAACCTCCAAATTTACTTACTTGACCTCTGTACTTTTTACACCTCCTAATAAATTTTCAAATACTAAATTTTACTCACTAAACCTCACTAAACTTCCTCCTTATTAATTTGATGGAAGCCACATATCATATTTAGTAAACCCTATTTAGCTAATTAGTGATAATGGTGGGAATAATTATTAGGATTAAATTCAGTTTACCCCCCTGAACTTTACACCAAATATCATGTTAGTCCATGCACTTCTAATTTCATCAGAAACACCCCTATACTCTTCAATTTAATCAGTTTAGTCTATTCGTCAGTCAATCCATTAACTTTGACCTTTAAGTGATGACGTGGCATGAGTAAGGCCCATTTTTGGTTGACGTGGCATGTCAAGTCATCAACCAAAGCTGACTAGGCATACCACGTCACTAACGGAGGGACTAAACTAATTAAATTAAAGAGGTGTTTCTGATGAAATTAGAAGTGCATGGACTAACATGATGTTTGGTGTAAAGTTCAAGGGGGTAAACTGAATTTAATCATTTTCAAAAATAATATTTTAGATAGAAATCATGTGCTATAATAAGGAAAATTTTCTCAATTTGCACAATTGATAAAAATAAGCAAAACACCGATTTCGATAGACAATGTGTTGCCAAAATTCATTTGCTTTGTTTAATATATTATAGAGTCCAAAAGAGTCCTAATAAGCAAATTCTCTTACATTTCTTCAAACTTACAAAAAAAAAATTAAACACTTGTAGCGACGAATTGGTCGTCGCTACAAGAGGCTCCCAACTTTTTTCATTTTGTTTATTTTAATTTGATGAAATAGTTAAAAAAGACTATTTCGGTCCTTATAAGGTCTCACGTTAGACTTCACTAAGACTCTAAAATAATTTTGAGAACCTATACAAACCGTACTTGAGAATTTCAAAGTTACAAAAATATTTATATAAAAAATATATATATAAATATTTTTTTTAACTTTGAACAAATGTAAAATAATTTAGTTATTGGGGCTCATAAAATCTATGATTAAACAATGCAAACGAGTTTTGGCTTTCACAATCTACCGAAATCAAGTTTTCGCTTACTTTGGTGAATTGTGTCAAATTGAGAAAAATTTCTTTGTAGCACATGATTTCTATGAAAAATGATATCTTTGAAATTCTCAAGTACGGTTTGTACGGGTTCTCAAAATTATTTTAGAGTTTTAGTGAACTCTAACGTGAGACTTTATAAGGACCAAAATAGTATTTTTTAACTATTTCATCAAATTAAAATAACCAAAATAAAAAAATAGTTAGGAACCTCTTGTAGTGACGACCAATTCGTCGTTACAAGTGTTTAAATTTTTTAAAAGTTTGAAGAAATTTAAGAGAATTTACTTATTAGGCTCTTTTGGACTCTATGATTCAACAAAACAAATGGACTTTGGCAACACATTGTCTACCGAAATCGGGGTTTCGCTTATTTTTGTAAATTGTGCAAATTGAGAAAATTTTCCTTATTATAACACATGATTTCTATGTAAAATGGTATTTTTGAAAATGATTAAATTCAATTTACTTCCCTGAACTTTACACCAAATATCATGTTAGTCCTTACACTTCTAATTTCATCAGAAACACTCCTATACTCTTCAATTTAATAAGTTTAGTTCATCCGTCAATGACGTGGCATGCCCAGTCAGCTTTGGTTGATGACTGGGATGCCACGTCACTGCCAAGTCAGCCAAGAATGAGTCACACTCATGTCACATCATCACTTAACGGTCAAAGTTAACGGATTGACTAACGGATGGACTAAACTGATTAAATTGAAGAGTATAGAGGTGTTTCTGATGAAATTAGAAGTACAATGACTAACATGCATAATGTTTGGTGTAAAGTTTAAGGGGGTAAACTGAATTTAATTCTAATTATTATATGAACTACAATTGTCGGCCCGTCAAGTGAAATACCCTAGAGTTTGCAATATGTAACATGAAATAGGCGTATGATTAACATTTCCATTGTAAAATATATGTGGGAGTATAACCATATACAATACACGTATCGATCCACTACTTCGACCAGGGAATATGAGAAAGTGAAAAACACTTGGATGGGATCGATGATCGTCCACGAGGATGGGATCGATGATCGTCCACGAGGCAAGGGAGTTGTGAGTGGTGTTTTTTGTATTTCAAAATTTGTAGGGATTATATTTCACATTTATATTAAGCATTAAGGCCGGTGACACGTCCGATCAATCTAACAATATTTTATCCGGCCAAGTCAAGAGTAGGAAGTAAGATTCGATAAATCTAAGTGATCAGGTACGTTTTAGCTATCACGTATACCATGACGTGCAATTGAAGAAGGATCGTGACATATTATGGCAATATATGACCCAAAAAGAAAATGGTATATATATATATATATATATATATATATATATATATGGTATTCGATGGTTTTAATTATCACGTGTGTGCAGTGCAGGATTAGGGAATGAATTAACTAGTACTCCATTATCATGTAAGACTTTTTCTAAATGAATTATGACCACGAAGTTGGAAAGCGATTGGTAGTGGAAAGTGAGATTCTTAAAATCTTGAATTCTTTCATGAGGTTGATCATAATATCTATTTGATGTTTCCTAATTCATAATATTAATTTGTTCCTATCCCTTATCCTTATAACTAGCTAGTTGTCCTTCCTCACAGGAGCCAATACTAGCTAGCTAGCTTGTAATTAGTTGTATTGACTTGAATAGTTGTCATATATTCCTCCATTACTACTATATAAAGGGTGGAAGCTCCAACTCGTCTAAGCGTTCAACCTGCATTTCTCCGCTTCAAGAATACTTAAAGGGCAGTATGTACGTACTGTTCATATATACATATGATCTGCTCAAGCAGACATGGTGTGATATTGAGTCGGTTCATCAATCAATCCGAGTCATATTCTTGCTCAACTCGATCATGTTAATATGATTTCTGAGACGAGCCGAACCAATATCACTCTTGTATGCTTCTTTGCATAACAATGATCAAGGCTCAGGGCTAGGGCTAGGGCTAGCTAGCTGCATCAGCTTCATCAGGCAATTGAATTGCAGGTTGCTCCCTGATCCTGTAAATTAATTTATTACATAATATATAATTTGATTTATTGATATTATTGTGTGATATATATATGTGGAAACTACGTAATGCAGAATCTAAAACTGAGGAAAATATATAAAGGGCTTCGATTGCTGATGGAGTACGTACTGGATCTATGAGCTACCCGTCTTTACATTTTCTCGATCATTAATTGTTAGCTTTTCCTCAAACACGCCATGTTAATTAATTAGTTTCAACTATACGTAGATATATACAAATTAATATTATTGTTTGTTCTCTTTGTAATTAAATACTCTCTGCGTATGTCATACGGTATACTAATTGATATACCATTTCTCATTCTCCTATATATATATAGCCGTAGATTATGGATCATGAATCATGATGTTCTCTGTTACCAACCAACAGCGGGTACATTGTTTTGATTACGCGCATATATACTAAATCATTGTTTTGAAAACTACTCATATATATGTCTACGACTTTTTCAAAAGTACCTGATTAGTGATGTTTAATTGCATTCAATATCAAAACTACTCATATATATGTCTACGACTGTTTGAATATTGTTCAAGCCTTACATTCTGATCGATACTCTGGATCACTTTGATCTCGGCTACTTGTTTGCTGATCTTCGCCAGTTATTAAGTGCAGCCTCTGCTGCCTCTTTGGTCCATGCATGTCCGCTGCTCTGCTAATGTAGTGGCACATCTTTTAGCTAAGGAAGCTGGTGTTCATCACCATACTTTTGAATTTTACTCTGTAGCTCCTTCTTATTTGGAGGCGGCACTTTCTCTTGATTGTAATGATGTTTAATCAATGAATTTATTCATTCCCCTAAAAAAATATATATATCATATACGTACCCATCTTGTTTTTTTTTTCAACAGTACACAATTGCATTTAATTCTTTCATTGTCATGAGATAATAACGACCACCTCTTTCACGCGTTTTTTCAAATAGGCCGGTATTGACACTCGGCCTATACCTAACTTAAAATGAAGCATATATCCAACTTAAAACTAATTAACAATCTAAAAGTCTGATATAAAACCTAACTAGCTACCAACAAATCCATTTCCACCAATAACACAGATCGAAGCAGAACTTAAAAACTGCGCCCTTCGCTAGCTTATTCGATCTAAAACCGTATATAGAGTTGAAACGTTGTGATCCTAGCTATAGGGTTGATGGGGATTCATATTCTATTCTAAATATTCTATGCAACCAATCCCAACTTTATTAATAAAACTATACATAAATTCTCAGTCTTCTGACCATGTAGGGGAAGTGTCATTGGTCCATACTCCACAGTCCATAACCTAAAACTAAACAGATCGATAGAAACAGATAAAAAAACCTATTAATTAGTTTAGCCATACAATTGAGTACATATTATATGCTTCTATGTATTCAAAGGTATTGTCCACTTAGCCGTCCAATCCTGGCTGTGTTGCACTCTCTAAACAATACTAACTAATTAAGCTTTGGAATTTGCTGATACCACCAGCTTATAATTACTGTGTAGATGCATCTATTCTATGCAGTTTCTTTATTTATTGAAGGAAATTAAAAAGAAAAGTCTAAAATTGGCGAGTCAGTGAAACTGACATTCTCTCTAAACTTGTAAGCTTTACGAAAAAAGGAAAAAAAAAAACTTTACAGAAAATCAAAAATAAAATTCACTTTCAAGCAATCACATCAATTTTCGATCTTCACCTAGCTTCCTTATTTTTTCGTCAAGACTTTGGATATTAATTTATTCAGTATTTTGTTGAATAATCAATTAAGATTGCTAAAATATGTGCGGACTGAAATGTACGTTAGCCCTAGCTTTCTTTAGTTTTCCCAAGTTGTACATATGCTGCATTTATCATATATATATATAAGAGGGCAGAAATTTTAGGGTAGATTTTTCACAAATTTATCCAATTGTCTGCACAGTTTAAATGACCAAAATGAAAAACAAACAGAAAGAAAAAAAAAAAAAAACTCAAGCAAGCAAGACTAGCCCCCAAGACCAAGAGTACTGCACCACAAAGTCTGCATAGCAACAATATATCATATGTCAGCAGCCTTCAATTGTACGTTGTGCACAAAAAACAAGCCAGAGAAGCTCTCACAAAAGAAAGCCTATCAAGTGACCATATATAAACAGTTTCCAGAAAATTTTAAGGTTCATAATCAAAGTTTTGATAAAAACAGTAGTTGATCGAGTTGAACAAAAACAATTTAAGTTGCCATAAAAGATTCCGAATTACCATAATGATATAATGGGATTACTACAAAAAATTTAAATTATCATAAAAGTAATTAAAATTGAGATTAAACATGACCTAAATTAGAAACAATTAAAAATTTTCTACAAAAAATGTTGTACAGATTTTCTTAATTTGTACATTCAAAAGCAAATGTGAACACAAGGCATTGATCATTGATAAGAAGTTTCATTGCAATCTCAACCCTACAAAAGGATCATTAATTTGCTATCAAAGTCTCAATTAAATTTCCTTTCACGTACCCAACAAAAATTTCCATGTTCATAACGGTCTTTTGCACAAGGGGTCACAGAATCAAGTCCGAGATCGGGTCCAACATGCGCATCTAGAATCTCGATAACGTGGCGAAATCTGAAGCCCTGAGCACATTGTTGACCATGTTGAGCCCCAGCAGAGGAGTAAACAGCGTTGACCAGCTGGTTGTCAGCTTCCTTTGTCCAGCTGCTCGACGTAATTTAAGCTACTAGGAAAACACACAGAAACCCAAAACAAAACACAACAAAACAAATTCCTCAACGTAATTCTTCCATTTTTCTGGGTTCCCAGAAAAACTCCATCAGAGAAAAAAAAAAACAGAGAGAAAATTTTGAAATTACAGAAGCTAGTTCCTGTGGTGTGGGAATAATCAACCAAAATGAAGGTACTTGTTGACTTGTAATGTCAGGTCATCTCTATCTCTCTGTCTTTACATTCTTTGATTGAGAACACCATTGTTGATTTCTCTGTTTGGTTGTTCAGAAAGTAAGGAAAAACTGGAAATTTGCATTCACTTTGCTAGTTTAATTAAGTTTAGTATATACTTCAAGCTATATCAAATTGCTTGTATATGAGTGTTTGAAGCTGTTGCTGATCATGGTATTGGGCTTGACCTTGAATATGAGTGTTTGAAGTTCTTAAGCTCTAAATTCATGGTTTAGTTCATACTTAGGAGGGTAAAAGAAATTGAAATTTTAGATTTTTTTGAAGTCAATGAGTTATATCTGAATTGATTTTGCTTTGGCCTAAAATTGTTAAATTTATTTGGAGGAAAAAAATAGGAATATGAGAATCAATATCTTATCGCTGCTTTGTAACTCTTTCTTGGTATTCTTAATTAGCAACTACATATTAAAGGAAATAACTGTTGAGTAGTTGTTGAAAACCAATAGCATCTCAATGTTGTTTTTTTTTTTTTTTTTTTTCAGATGGAGACATGCAGTTTCCAGCAATATTGTTCTGTGTTCTTCCTTTGTGTTTAGAATGTGGTTCAGTCAGAGCTGAGGGTCTCTATGCATAGACTTTCTCATATACAAACATGGCGAAGGATATTATTATCGGTGCCTCCTTTGTTCCGGTGTCCGAATTACTCTCTCAGACAGTGTTAGCCATGTTTGATACTGTAAAAGCAGCCAAGGAAGTCCTCATTCACAAAGAGAGCTTCAAAGTATTCTCAACATACTTGGAGAGGACCTCTTCTATCTTGAAAGAGTTGTCGAAGCAAAACATTGAGCATTCAGAAGGGCTAGTTAATGCTTTGAAGATTCTCAATCGAGAGGTCGAAGTTGCTAAGCATCTAGCTCTTGATTGCAGAAAAAGAAACAGGGTTTATCTCTTGATCAATTGCCGGAGGATTGTTAAGGCGCTAGAGAGCAGTACAAAAGACATTGGTAGAGCACTCAGTCTACTCTCACTGCCATCTTTGGATGTGTCATTGGGTATAAATAACCAGATTAGCAATCTATGCAAGAATATGTTGGATGCTGAGTATCGAGCAGCTGCGGCTGAGGAAGAGATTTTGGAAAAAATTGAGCTAGGAACACAAGAAGGGAATGCTAATTTGTCCCACACAAATGATTTGCTTCTTCGCATTGCTGAGACTCTTGGGATCTCTAATGAGCAGTCTGAACTTAAAAAGGAATTTGAGGAGTTCAAGCGCAATTTGGATGATACTAACTTGAGAAAAGGCTCTGAAGAAGATTTTCAAATGGAACAGATTTGTCAGATTATAGCATTGCTTGAAAAGGCTGATGCTACCACAACTGCTGAGGACAAAGTGAATGAGTATTTTGAAAGGAGAGTTTCATTGGGAAGGCAACCATTGGAACCTCTTCGGCAATTTTATTGCCCTCTCACTCGAGAAATCATGATGGATCCTGTGGAAACTTCATCAAGTCAGACATTTGAAAGAAGTGAAATAGAGAAGTGGTTTGCACAAGGTAAGAATCTATGTCCTTTGACTGATATTCCCTTGGACACTTCATTTTTACGGCCCAACAAAGCTCTAAAACGATCGATTGAAGAGTGGAGAGATAGGAATACCATCATCACCATTGCCTCTATTAAACCAACACTTCAGTCAAGTGAAAAGGAAGAAGTGCTACAGTCCTTGGGTAAGCTGCAGAATCTATGCTTGGAAAGAGATGTTCACCGAGAATGGGTGACAATGGAGGACTACATTCCAGTCCTTATTGGACTTCTTGGGTCAAAAAGTAGAGAAATAAGAAAGAATGCTCTAGCCATCCTATCAATCCTCGCAAAAGATGGCGAAGAAAATAAGGTACCTTCTAAGTCATATATGATTGATGAGGCATTTCTGAATTCCACATATTTCTTCATGTTTATAATACTTCACAGGGAAGAATCATAGAAGTGGAAAATGCACTTGAATCCATTGTCCGCTCACTTGCACGCCAAAGTGGGGAAAGCAAGGTAGCATTGCAGCTGTTATTGGAACTATCGAGAAGCAGAGCTGCACGAGATTTAATGGGAAATGTTCAGGGATGCATACTTCTCCTAGGAACAATGTTGAGCAGCGAAGATGATCGAGTCACCGGAGATGCAATCGAGCTTCTAGAGAATCTTTCCTTCATTGATCAGAATGTTATACTGATGGCAAGATCGAATTATTTCAAACCTTTGTTGAAGCTTCTTTCTTCAGGTATATATATGTTTGGAACTGAGGTCGCGATTATTATCTCAAAATACCTTGTTGCTGAATGTGTGTGTAATTGTGTATTGTAACAACTAACAACTTATACTTGATGCAGGGCCAGAAGATGTTAAAATGGTGATGGCTGGAACTTTGTCGGAAATTGAATTAACTGATCACAATAAATTGTCCATAGTTAAAGATGGGGCACTAGGACCACTTCTTGACCTGCTTTCACATGGTGATATAGAGAAGAGGAAAGTGGGGGTTAAAGCTCTTCTTCACCTCTCTAACTTACCTCAAAATGGCCTAGAGATGATTAGAAAAGGTGCAGTTGGACCACTGTTTGAACTTCTCTATAGTCACAGCTTATCATCGCCAACCTTGCGTGAGCAGGTAGCTGAAACAATCATGCACCTTGCCATATCGACCACCACCCAAGAAGCCGCGGAGGAGCAAGTCTCGTTGTTAGACTCCGAAGAAGATATTTTCAAACTCTTTTCGCTAATATCTTTAACAGGACCTGACATACAAAGAAGCATCCTCAAAACCTTCCATGCAATGTGCCAATCTTCTTCTGGTTTGGACATCAGAATAAAGTTGAGACAGGTAACCATCATAACAAAATTGGCACAAGAGTGATCTATCATATTGCAACTTTTTTTTTTTTGGATTAAATATACATTTGGATTCTTGGGCACTTTCATTCAATATTACGTACTGACTGTGCCTGTGATTCACAGCTCTCTGCTGTCCAAGTATTGGTTCAATTGTGCGAGGCTGATAGCGCTACTGTCCGAGCAAATGCCATTAAGTTGTTCTCTTGCTTGACAGAAGATGGTGATGACAGCACATTTCTGGAGCATGTAAGTCAAAGATGCATCGAGTCCTTGCTAAGGATTATAAAAAGTTCTGAAGATGTGGAGGAGATAGCTGCTGCATTGGGTATTATCGCCAATCTTCCAAAGGATCATCCGCAGATTACTGGTTGGCTTCTAGATGCCGAGGCACTTCAAATCATCTGGACTTGTCTAAGTGATGGGAATAGAGATGCCTCATATAGAAGACAGTTGGTAGAGAATGCTGTTGGAGCGCTTTGTCATTTCACAGTTGCAACAAATCAGGAATGGCAGAAAAAAGTAGCTGAAGCCGGTATTATCCCAGTGCTGGTGCAGCTACTGGCTTCTGGAACTGCTTTGACGAAACAAAATGCAGCTGTATCACTTAAACAGCTATCCGAAAGTTCCAAAAGCTTGAGCAAGCCGATAAAGAAGGGCATTTTTCTGTGCTGCTTCTCTGCACCTGAACCAGGATGCCCTGCACACTTGGGCATTTGTACGGTTGAATCTTCCTTCTGCCTAGTAAAGGCCAAAGCTCTTGAACCCCTTGTGAGAATGCTTGGGGAGGCAGATTGTGGAGCCTGTGAAGCTTCTCTTGACGCACTCTTGACACTGATAGATGGCGAAAGACTAGAGCAAGGCGGCAAGGTGCTAGACGAAGCAAAAGCCATCGCTCCGATTGTTAAGCTATTGAGTTCAGAGTCTGCCAGGTTACAAAGAAAATCTCTCATGGCTTTGGAAAGGATTTTTCAAGTAAATGAGTTAAATCAAAAGCATGGAACTTTAGCTCATATGGCATTAGTGGACATTGCTCAGAAGAAAAATAGTGACATGAAATCTCTGGCTGCTAAGGTACTTGTTCAATTGGGTGTGCTTGGTAAACAGTCCTCCTACTTTTGATTCATGATTTTATATGACAGATGATAGGAAACTTGCAGGTCGCAGGTGGTAATGAAAAACTCATTCTTGATTGATGTAAATTAATCATTTACTTCCTTACTCAACTATTTGTTTGTAAATGTTTGTCCAAACTAGTTTCTCAAATTTCTCATATGGATCATAACAATAATGTAATGTTATATATTCAAACACATCTCTATTATCTGGAAGATGTGCCCTTACGTTTTTTTTCGTCATTACATATGAGATCTAAATAAACGTTACCTACAAAAGAATCCCAGACAAGCTATTTACAGACTAAAAGTAAAGATTATTTCTTCTAAACGATCTAAAATATGAAATTTCCTCTCAAAAGATCGGGCAGCCATCGACTACCACCCCTTTGGCAGTAGGGCAAGTAGCCAAGGGGCAGGGCTCTCCCCTGTTCGCCCACCAATCGAGATTAATGTTCTGGGACTGCAGGGTAAGGAACAACAATATTGTAACAAAGGCAGTTCCGGCATCAAGACCACCAGAGATGATATAGTTATACTTCCTCCACAAATCTTGCCGATACTTGAAGACAACATAACCAGAAAGAAATGCCATAAAGATCCAACTTGTAAAGTTTATAGCAGTGGCAGGGGGCATCATTGCTGTGGCACCTAGCATAACGGGCATGTTGATGGCGAGAATCCAGTCTTGTTTGGGAAAAGCTTTGTGTGCAAGCCAAACAAGCACTGGGGCAATGGCGCCTCCAAGGAAAAACCAGTTGACGGAACTGTATTGACCAAGGTTTCCAAAGATTCTGCGGGGACCAACGAGGCCCCAAATAACAGATGCATCAAAGAACACGCGGTCCATTGGACAATTCCACGGGCTGTCGGGTGGCAACATGGAGGTATCACAAAGGTTGGGAATGGCTCCCATCAGCCACCACGCTGTGCACTGGTATACAATCACTGCTACAACTGTTCCTACCATCTGTGCTGTGAACATTGCTCTTGGCGGAATCTTCATGTAGTGACCGAGCTTAAAATCTGCCACAAATGTTAGAGCTTGTGACATACTGATGTAACCATACACTTTGAAGCACATGTTAGCTACAGGGCGCTCAGGGTACAGGTATCCAATCACATACTCCGTGATAACGTTCAAACCTGGTTGCTGTTATCCAGAAAAAGATGGGACAATAATTCAGAAACCTTACATTTAGCATGAATTTGAACCAGTAGCTACAAGCTTACAGTAAATGACATTAACTTATAGATCATGGTTTTAAATTTGTTACCTGGTTTGTTGTGGCTGAGATGACACCAATTGGGTATGTGAACACAAAGGCCATGAAACAAGCAAGCAATGCACCCCACCAAGGCAATTGAAGTGACTCCTCGTAAAACCAACAAGCAATGAGGATAAGAGCCATATTGAACCCAAGGATGAGGAGAAACCACCATACTGGCACCGATTTGTAACTCTTCATAAGCCTTGCATGGACATCCATTTTCTTATTTCCGTGAAACGACTTCTGTATGTCCCTGCATAAATATTTGTCAATTAAAAGAGTGCACAGCATGAACATAAACAATCCACTTCTTGATTTATGGAAAATAAATGCTGAAAGTGTACCTTATATTAAAAATTAGAACATGCATAATTGTAGCAGAAAGTGTGGCAAATCCCAGACCATAAGTAATAGCAAAGAAGGTGCTCAAATGCAGAGGCCCCATCTTTGCATATGCGCCATGATCAAGTTCAAACTTGGAATCAATGATATCAAGGACCTTGTACTGTGAACCATTAGCCATGAATAAATGGCTAGAATATATTGGGAATGTCTTGGCGTTGAAGACATTAAGCCAATAAGTGATGGGTGTCATCACATACATGATCAAGACAAACCCGACAGCAATGTTGGCCGTGGCGAACCACGGGCTAGCAAAAGGAGTACTCAGATATGATGAAATAGTAGACCAGTCAATCCCAAACGAACCAATTCCGAGGCCGTTCATGCCAGAACCCAGCTGGTTAACTAGAATAGACTTGGGTCCAATCCAACACACCCAAGAGATAGACGTTAGCATGATGAAAAGATAGCCGGGAAAGATATAGTAAGCAAAACTGGCGATCATCACTAGGAGGAAGAATTGGGTACGAGTCATGCTTCCTTTAGGCCTTTTGCTCTTCTCATGCAGAGCACTGCAAGCAATCACAAGATATGAGATTCCAATACTATAAGTAAACAATAATAAAAGAAATCAATTGGCTAATACTAAGGAGCTAAGATAAGTTTACCTGAATAATGAAACCTGAACCAAATTAGAGGGCCACCACATCTTCTCTGGTTCAACTAGATATTTCCTGAAAATTCCAGCCCAACCAAACCCTAACACCTATAATCCAAACAAGATGAAAACAACAAACTCAATATTCGTACCAAGTCAGCATGAAACCAATCAAAATCCAAAGAACGAAACTAAGTATAGTACCTGAGTGGTGAGCATGACAATGAAGGCAGGAAGAAAAGTGAGCTTCCTTTTGTACAAGAGCTTAACAGCAGTCAAGATATGGGTAGCATAAACTGTCCCAGCACCAGAGTTCGCAAGTATGGTGATCAAGACATGTTCCTTGACATTAAAAGGCCCCGGATTCATGGTGAACTCAAACCGAGTACCTTTGAAAAAGGAGCGCGTGGGCAGAACTTTCGCCATGAAATGCCCGATTGGCACCACAGCAATCTGTGCACAGATTGAAGACACATTCAAGGGCTGAGTCCTGTACCAGAAAAACTGGTTCACAAAGGAGAGAAGGACACATGAAGCCAAACCCAGAACCCACATTCGGAATGTGAGCACCGGCAAGGTGGGGTCATCTGTTTTCGGCACTGTCAACTCAACTTCTTCAATGAAAGAGCGCTCTTCTTCCTGCTCCATCTTTACAGCACTACTGTCTATCTCCATGATTCACACTAGAAACCAAAGAAAAAACAAAATACCAATGAGCTCTTTGTTGTGTGCATAAACACACAACGCAGAGAGAAAGACAAGGACGAAACTAGATTGAATTGCTCTTGACAAAAAAAAAAAAAAACTAGATTGAATTGTGTTATGGGGTATGGTGTATATATATAGAAAAGGAGATGCAGATGAAGAATTAGAATCCAAGTATGATATTGAATATACTAAACATTTGGTATTAATAATTTGAGAAGAAGATAGAGGTTGAGTAGGTGTAGGACTTAAACAAAGAAAAAGATTCTACCATGCATGTGAGAATCCTTATTGTAGCAAAAATATAGGAGTCGTCAGTTTCATATATACAACTCCATATATCTGTGAAGAAGTGAAGACGGGCCAGCTAAGACACTATTATTTATCAAACAACCAACCACAAGTAGCATATGAACATTGAGTCTTACACTCTTACTCACAAAGTCAGAATCAGAGTGAGAGAGTGTGTTCCTCAGGAAGCACTAATTCTTTAATTTTGATTAATTTTATGGTTGGCTGTGGGTCCCTCTCGATGCAACTAACGGTGGTTTTTAAAAATGAGTTTAGTGATAAGAATAGTTGTTCATAATTGTGTTTGATTAGATTTCACTTTCCTCGTGCTGTTGCACCAAAAACTGGGATTCACAGTGAGTCACAGTTTCCACGCTGCATTGTTGACTTAAAAGAAGAACTGATTCCAGCACATCAAGCAAACTTGGGAATTCAATTCTCCGGCAAAAGAGACGGTTTATGCTTAATTAACGAGATGTGGAATTGCTAGAGCACAAGTTTAATTGAGCTTTGGATACTCGAGAGCTAAACCCTACTTTCCAAACGATGATTTTTTTTTATTCATATGGGTTCTCAAGTTGGTAGGTCGGCAGGTAATAAGATTCTTTTGAGTTGGGTCAGATTGGATAGAAAGGTTGGGACTTAAACACCACTTCTTCGCGCTTCATTGACTAACAATAGTATCACTGATTTTGTGGATATCCTTTAGCCCACTTTTCGGCGAGTGAAAGTCCATTTGAACCCAAAAACCAAATGCAATCATTGAAAATAGTAACAGCGCCCACATCACCCACTTCCATTATTGCGTCGACTAGGGAAACATAGCGCCATCATTTACATTTTCACGCTAATTAAAGAGGATATTTTTCAAATTCAAAACTAATTTCTGGAAACAACTAAAGGATTTGAATATTTGATACACTATCTGTTATCAATACTAATTAAAAAACAAGCTTGACACCTTCAGAAGTCAGCATCAACTTGCTTCCTTCCCCACTGCTCTTGTTGCTTTTGGAAGAAGTTGTCCTTTCAGTTGTTAGATGTTTGTTTGTTTCATTAGCCAAAAAAAAAAGATGTATGTTTGTTTTGAAAAAAATGGAAAGCAAATACAACTTGTATTTGTAAATTAAAATGTTCTTTAGAAACTAAGAGACGGATGAAGACATCACCGTTGCCACAAAACTATTCTGCTTCTCCACCCGTCCTTGATGCTTTCTTCATTACCACTCAATGCAGTCGACAGCAGCAAAGCAAAGTCACTCCGTGGAAGAAAATAACAATGGTCATTGTCTTAGACCCTTAGTTGGGGACAACTAAGTTCAAGTTGTAGATACTGGAAGCCAATCAAAGCTAAGCTATATGTATGACCTTGGACTTGGGGTGGGCAAAGGCAACATTTATGATCCTCTTATGACTTTTGTGACTGTGAGACAGTATACTCGACACACATATGAAACCATTAATTTCCAAGAGGTACGAACTACAATGGAAGCATGCTGCAATTGACTTTATACTTTATAGACGGGGGCCCTAAATCTGAGTAGTTCTTCAATCGGGCATGCGCTATGCAATGAGAGGCACACCATAAGAGGTTGCATACAGATAAAGACTCTGGTGCGCCCACTTTGCCCCTAATTTATGGACATGTTATACCCAATAATCGAATCAGTATTCTGAAGAATTAGAAGCAACCCTATTGATCGTACGTGCTAACTGATAATATTACTCTTCCTAAGCAACCAGCCAAAAGGAGGATAAACAAAAAGCACAACAAAATGAAGCAGAGTTTTAAAACCAGCTTTTCTTAACAATTTCTTAAGTGATTGCATCATTTAAGTGGTTAAATAAGAAAATCTTCAGAAAACAAAATGCAGCAGAGATCATTAGAGAACTGTTTTTATGGTAAAGATAACAATCAGAATTATGAAAACATGTACATAGTTCTCTCAAGCAGGACAGGGGCAAAGGCAAATATATGTTCTGGCCCTCAGGCAAAGCCAAAACATTCAGTTCCCAGCATTCAGTTCCTAGCCAAAATAACCTATATAAGTAGACCTAGATCCAGTTCAGGATTTTGATTCTTTCGGGATCATCTAGAATATAACAGACAAAAAAGAGCAATGACATAAAAAGCGCAATATTTTTAATACATAAGATATCTACTTCATCAGTTACCACACTTCATCGCTAAATAGATATCACACTAAACCCTGATCCCAGAGCATATGCAAATGAAAAGAGATCTCAACACGTTCAACTAAAAATAAGGTTACAGTATCTAATGAAATGCATATGGCATAAGTAGTCATAATGAAAGTGCATACGGAACAGTCTGAAATAAACATATGAAAATAGTCTGCAGATGCCAAACACAAAAGCACTCTAGCGATCGCCCCACGGTTATCGAGAACCACATAATTTGAGTTGGTCCTAACTATGCGCCTTTAAAATTCTTGAAACTGCAAGTTTGTTGTACCACCCCTCATTATCACAACCTCCCAAATCATGCAAGTCCTACAGAGAAGAGTCTTCCACGATTTAGCGTGAATTTTCTTTTTAACCTTTACTCGGCACCTAACGGCCATAAATAAAAAAGGGTCGTGTGGATCGAAATTACGTTAATCACCTGAAAACTGCATAATTCAACGCTTCCCTCGGTGCCCACCACCTGACCTCGCACCAGGATAGCGAGCAAATTGCAACCTTAAATTGACCGAGTCACGGTCATGCTCATCGAACGTATAACCTGCAAAATCGAGCTCGCCCATTTACGCTGTAACTAGGTATGTTTTTAACGGCGAATTAGGGCATCAGCAGATAGATGATATAAGACGTGAAATCATTAGCTTAAATACATTAGGCCCATCACTTTTCAATACACCTAACTAGCAAATGTGGTTCCACACACATTTCGTAGATGCATATAAGTTTCCAAAATGAAAACTCACATGCTTTCACTCCCGACATAGAGTATACAGTGATTAGGGAATACCTCACGAGAATAAGTTTCCAACTTCCAGTAACAAAAGAGGAAGTGTAGGTTAACACATGAGAAGACTATGACGGCTGCACATTCTCAGGCAGGGATTACAAATGTGGCCAAAAATGAATTGCCCAGCTTTTTTAGCGAGTTTCAATTGTCCATTTGATTAACGGACCTAAACCACTCAACGAAACCAACAGCGATTCCTTCTACTGTTTAGAAGAGTTTATTAAGGTTGGCTTGGGGTATTGGGTGACTTTGCAAAGCATGCAGGTAGGGACCTATGTATCAGTTGAAACCAAGACCTAACTAAGCAAACTGACAGATGCTCCTGAACAAACACAGAATACAGCTATGGGCAGCAGCAATATTTGTCACCTCCTTCAACTCCAATGTACTCTGGCTCAAAAGATCACATCATACTTCTTAAAGAGAAGTCCCACACCTTCTCTCTTTAAATGGAAATATATGCTACAGAACTTAGGAAATGAGAAGCTTTCAAGCTCGAAAATGTCGGTAAGATTTAGAAGTTAAAAGTTTACCCTCACAAATCTTGTATACAGATTTTCCACGTGAATTGTGTTCAAATGATGCAATAGTAATCTTTCCTTTCCCATCTATATTATAAATTGTTATATTGCAAAACTAAATTAATTTTCCTTTCCTTTTTTTTTTGGTTAATTGTCAATCCCATAGCACAGTCAAACAACAACTGCACTATTGCCTACAGGTACAACTTTTTCTTCTTTCTTTCTCATTTTAAAAAGATGTATCATGAATCATTTGGCAGTGCCTCTTCTTGCAAAATGACAAAATAATTTTAGGAAATGCAACTCCACCATCAATTGTATAAGAAAATCCAACAAATAAGCAATTAACTGGATTGCCAGCACACATATGGGGCTATGATCCACAAAAAATTGAAAGGAAATTGTAAGCTCACCTTGCAAGGCATCCATAGCAGTGGCTGCATGGGCAGGGCTCATAAAATCAACAAAACAAAGTACCAAAGGTTCGCCTCCAGGCTGCACAAATTGGTTATTAGTGAATCCACCAACCATCAAATATTGAATCTACCCTTGAAGAAAGATAAACTTACATGTCTTGATTCCTTGCTTACGAGTCTCACTTCTTTGTAACCAACAAACGGGCGAAAGATGTCTTCAAACAAAGTGAAGGAAATAGTCTTAAAAGGTAAAATGCAAGGGAAAGAAAACTGAGAGGCATCTGAAGTCCATAAATAAAAGGATACGAGCTACTTCACGCCGCGTACAGTTGGCAGGCAATCCTTCCACAAAAAGTGTACTGGTAGCACCAGGAGGAAGGGGAACCTCGGGCCTCCCACTTCCCAATCCCAAGACCCTCTCTTTTACAGGCCCTGGGTCAACAATTCCCATCATTCGTGGGTCATCAACAGAACGACCAGGTAGTCCCCCACTCATGTTTCTAGCAGACTGTCCCCCACTATAAGATGACATTTGCTGAAAGATTACTTGTTACATTAGCTTCCTACTAAACATGAAATATATAGAGTGAGAAATGTAAGTGAGATCCAAAACGTGAATACCGCAGAACGCAGGTAGCGATCATATGATGCATTAATGGAGTCTGTATCTCTCATCCCGCGGAGTGAACCTCTATCATCTTCGTGGGGATAATAACCAGGCAGGTCATGGCCACTATGGGAATCTAAAAGATTAAGGATGAACTTCAGTAACAACATTTGAATCTACATGATTCTAAAAAATCAAATTACAACAGCATGATCATATTGACAAGAGCATATCATGTTAACATTGCAGAAAACATAAAAAAAAAAAAAAAAAAAAAAAAAAAAAGCCAATTGCTGTAATCACTCAAAATATTATGTTAGTCATAATCAGGTTGCTAAGTAGTTAAGATCCATGAAGATGCCCAAATATCACAAGATATTGCATCTGCTAACATGATCTATTGACTTTTCTTTTGGCATCCAACGTTAGCAGATTAGTAGTTTATATGGTAACTATAGAGATCCAGAGTAAAGTAAATATCTCTAAACAACTTCAACTAAAAATGTGGATAATATGATCTCCATAGTCCATACCCACCAATTGGAATGCAGAAACAGGTACAAACAGCCAATCCTCAGATGAAAGTATCTCTCAAATGATTGATAATTACAATTGACCGAATAAGACATTGTAGTCACTTTTCAGAAAACGAATCTATAAATGTGAGTACAACAAAGAGCCAGCACGAAGCCTATATTTAAACATTAAGTAAAAACAGAAAAAGAACCCAAATGTTGAAACCCTAAACTTCAACAGTAACCAACAGCGAAGAAGACCAAAGAGTCTGGACGGGTGTCCAATTTATGTGGAAACTATCTCTCCCGACTATGAATGTAGTTCAATGGATTGAAATGTCTTCACAACTGTGCTATTAAATCCAAACCAAAATACACATGCAATCTACAGTAGAGATATATCTTATCAAACTGACCTATTGAAATTAGTAATGCTTATTTTCAGCTATCATACATCAGAAGCCAATACAATGCCTTAATGAGCTGATTCGCATACACATCAACAGGGATGGAACCACATATAGAACAGATCAAAAGAAACTCACATTACCACCACTTCAGAACTCCATTGAATTGCTCATTAGTAACTAAATCGAGAACTTAAACAGAAAAGGCAAACAACTTGCACTCCAATTTCAATTCCTCAACCCAGTAAACCCTCGCTCGACTACTAAGGAGTCTGCTGAGTTCTCCATTCGTTATTTACAAAAGAAAAAGCTACTAGCTCACCTTCAATTCATCTTTCTCAGCACTCGAAACAGATCCTACCAATCTTAAATCCAATAACCCTAATTTTATCAATCAATCAAGCACCAAAAGGTAAAATGAGAGAGAACCTTAAACCCTGCGAATTGTATGAGATGCAGGAGGAATTCGATATATACCGTAATCGGGACGAGGGCGCTTTCCCATGCCGGAATTCATTCCCGACGGCGGTGGTTGCCGTCCGTCGCTGTACCTCCAATAAGCGTCGGCCATGTTTGAGTGTCTGTGTGGTTTGGAAGCGCAGAGAGCTCACAAAACGAAAGATGATAATTAATCTTTACTGAGAGTGAGAGAGATGAGATCGTGAGATCAAAAATGTCTGATGGTGTAATGTGAAGTGGCGAATTAACAAATGTGTCCTCTGCAGTTGCGCTTGGCTTCTACTTCTCGCTTTCCCTCTTTACTTGTCTTTTTCCTTCTCTCTTTTTACTTTTCCTAAAAGTTTTTACCACGAGGTAAATTTTTTTATTTTTTTTTGGTAAAATAAAATCTTCTCCACCAATATTCCCCTCCGTGTTCCTGAAGTTTTAGTTCAAATCGTAAACAAATAAAGTAATTTTATCATTCAAATCGTTCATTCTCTATATTATCATTAAAATACCATCCGTGCAAATAATCAATTAAATTGAAGGTATTTTAATTAGCGAAATATATCAAATAAATAGATGGTTCAATAATAAATAAACTTGGTTTGTTTCATATATTTCAATGGCCAAAAGACTTATGATTTACTTGATTTTTTTTTTAAAGATGATTTTTCAAGATAATGTAAAAAATACACGGTTCATATTATAAATTATGTTACGATTTAAGTAAAACCTGAAAAATGTTAGAGAGGAGAGTTGGTGAAAAAAGGTGCTAGCATTCTCTCTTTGATAAATGTACACCCTAGAAAACAAGCATTATAAGAGTCTCTTCATAATTTGCTTTTGTTTTTTTTTTTTGTGCAATTCTCTTCACAGTTCTTTCTTTTTCTCACTCCAATTTTTTTTCAACATTCATTCCATTCGAGAACAATGCCCATTCCATTAATGAAAGATTACCTTAGTTGTTAAGTTACAATATTAGGCTTCCTGAATCCTGATTGAATGAGTGTCATAGTCAATAAACCAATAAGTCACTGCTTGTGACTAAATTCATTGAACAAATAGCTTAGAATAAACATAGTCAACATGAATCATTCATCAAGACCAACATTTTTTTTTTCCCATTTTGGGCCAGGATACATCAAATCCTTACATTTCTCCACTTGGTTATGTTTTTTTATTCATTGTTCTCCTGTGAGCACTTTCCATCACCCAACCTTGTCTATATCTCAACCTCAATTCCAACTCTGAAAGCCTCTAAATAGACCACTACTGTTCATAGTCAACTCTCGGATCTTATCTCTTTAAAATTTGTCCCCATTGTGCTGTAGATCATCCTATATTTGGGAGCATAATTTCTTTACACTCCTCCATCACATGTATGCAGATTTTAATTCCTCTTTTTGTCTCATTAACTTTGCAAATTCATATATAAATGACTGCCTTTTGCATATGTAGCATCACTTACTTTCATGTTGGAATAGGATCTGATTTACTTGGTGGTGTTGAGCTTTCAGTTTAATGGCGGAATTTGGTGGCAACCCCTTCTTCAGCTGCAGAAGCTGCAAAAACCCTCTGGCTCTGCGTGAAGATCTTCTATCCAAAGATTTTTGGGTGAAAACCAAAGATTAACGCACTAGTTTAACTTAAATTGTTGTACATTAATTGTAGTGCAATAGTGTTAACTATGTTCCTTGTTCCTGATGTTTGGTTGTTTAGGCAAAATCTGGGGCAGCATACATGTTCTCTCATGCAAAGAACATCATTGTGGGACAAAAGGAGGACCGGAAGTTGCTAAGTGGTGTTTTCTCTGTTGCTGACATCTATTGCAGCAACTGTGGTCAGGAGTTAGGCTGGAAGTACATTCGAGCTTATGATCCGCGACAGATGTTTAAGGAAGGCAGGTTTATAATTGAGAGAGCAAAGATTGTCAAAGAGTACTAAATAGTTTCCCATCACAGATGAACAAGGAAATGCATACTAGTACTGATAATAATTCCATTGCCATTAGGAAGGTCTATGTTTACTTGTAAATATGATGTTTCCTTGTAAATAGATGTGTTACATGCCGTATTATGAAGATTATGTATGTTGGCTTTTTCAGCTTGTTGTTGGGTTCCGGTGATTTTAGGGGGTGAATGATCTCAGCAATAAGATTATGTGCTAGCTGCATATGACCTCAGTATTCCACTGCAGCTTTTTATCCCAAAATAACATGCAAGAACTAAAAGATTTAGGGATTGTGTGCTAATGTTGGGGAAGGAAGGTTTTGATTTCCTGAAAATTTGTCAATTGATACCCAAAAGCCTAGAATTTCAAGCACTTGTTCCATCCAAATTTATGTACCTCAAGGCTAATGACATACCCAATTGGTAAAGATCTGTGCTTTTTGTAGCAAACACAAAAAGTTGTTTGCCTTTTCTCAGTTTCTGATTTTGAAACCAGTATAGCTCTGCCTAATTGGGCCTTGCCTTGTTAATACCAGTTCTTAACCAAGATTTGCAGGCTGTACATGCCAGTTTAGATAGGTCAAGATAAAGGTCGATCATATATCCACAAGATTTGAAGATAGGTCTTGGAAAAGTTAGAGCTTTCGCTTGAAATTGGTGCCTGACTAGTCTGCATCTTCTAGTTAAAACACTGGTTGGTAAAAGTTAGGTCAGGTGACACATTTTGATAATTCAATAGGTTAGAGCATGTCCAATGGGGCTTATTTAGCCTAGTCTAAGCTAATATATAGGCCATACAAACCAAAAGTCAGCTCCAACAACACCATTATAGACTTGGCTAAACACATGCTGGCTTTTGGAAAAGGCTAAACTGAACATGGTCAAAAGCTAGGCTAAACTTTCAATCAACGGTCATGATTGAATAGCGATAAAGATCAAAGGCTGATTAACAAATTAGACTTTAGATTTAGACCTTATGGGTGAAAATACAGAAGTGATGAGAAATCTAAATTGATGAATAGAGTCACTTTTGGAGCTTAAATTTTAGTTTAGACTTCAGTTTTTAGACTTTATGGATGCACATGATCTTAGAGTTATATATAGATGATTGATGCTAAACAGCATCAACAAGGCAATAATCTTGCGCGTGTTAAACTCTCGCTCTGAGCGCGCGTGAGTATAGACTTGGTGACTCAACTGACTCAACCAGTTAAGTCATCAAGCTCAAAATATTGCAGAAAGTCCTCCTCCTCCTCTCCACTCTATTATTATAGAGTTTGCACTACGCAACCATGAATCTCAAGACTCCACAGTGGACAGGTTAACTTCTTTAATTTTCTCCTCTCTATTAAATCACTTTGCTTTTTAAATCAAGATTTCTCTCTGAAATTTCATGCCTTTGTTTGAACTTAACTTTTACAGATCAACAAGGTTTGCTACTCCAATTCTTCAAGTAAAGAAGAAAGAAATTTCTCAAATTATTGTGAAAGTATGATTTATTAGGGTCTGATTTTACAGCTCAGATCCTCATCCCTCCCCATTACAATACTCAAATAAATTAATGGGTTTTAATCTTTTCCTCCAAAGACTCCATCTTTCCCTTCCTAATTATTTGTTTATTGATTTTTACACTCAGTTGTTAAAATTTATTTTCTAAATGTTCTTGTTGCTTATCCTTTATTGCAATCCTGTCCCTTTCACTGCCTTTTTTTTTTAATTTAATATTTTTCTTTTGGAATCTTTGTTGAACCCTGTAATCCATTGTGGTCTAATCTTGCACGCTAACACAGTCGGTGCTCTTATCTTTTGGTTTCAGGGTTCTGGGTCTTCATTGATCTTGTTCTAGGTAAACAAATTCTGTTCTTTCCATTCATTTTTACTCTGTATCTCTGCGTGTAATTGTCTGGCTTGTTTTGCTTTTTCTGGTTTTGGTGAGCAGTGAGGTGTTTAGAGCTGTTAAATTAATGGCGGATTTGGTAGGGCCTAGATTGTACAGCTGCTGTAATTGCCGAAACCATGTTTCACTTCATGATGATATAGTTTCTAAAGCTTTTCAGGTGAGCCACAACAACATTAAAGTTGACTTGTTTGATGCTTTTGCTGTTGGTAATGTTCATCTCACAATTGATTATTGATTGTTGAAAAGGTTAAACTTATGGGGTTAAGGGATCGTGTGGTTTATAGAAAGAGGGTAAATTTTTGGAAGAAAAATGATCTTGTATAGAAGAATTACAATTGGGGGTTGCCAACTTTATGTGTGTAGGTTCTTGCTGTTGTCTGCTGTGATTAAATGTGAGAAGATAAAGAACCAAATCAACATAAGATGATAAATTTATGTCTTGATATAGATTCTTATCCAACAGATATAAAGCGAAAGCTGAATTAGATCAAAATAAGAATTTGGATTGCTCTGTTGGGCTTGATCTTGTGACTCCAGTCTTATGAAAAGTAGAGAATGTTTGGTTTGATTTTGTAATTGACTGTGATAGTAGTTTTTGGAGTTTTAGTCCAACATTGTTTTGCACACTTCTGTTTCTAGGGAAAACACGGTCGAGCTTTTCTGTTCTCCCACGCCATGAATATAGTTGTTGGGGCAAAGGAAGACAGGCATCTTTTGACAGGTCTGCATACTGTTGCTGACGTCTCTTGCGGTGATTGCCATGAGGTGTTGGGGTGGAAGTATGAACGAGCTTATGAGGCGTCACAGAAGTACAAGGAAGGGAAGTTCATACTCGAGAAGTCGAAAATCGTTAAGGAGGGTTGGTAGCGTCTTGCAAAGGGTCCTGCCTTTCATTCCCATTGGCGTAAATAAGTGTACTATATATTTGTGTTGTACAGATCAAACTTGGCATCCTTTGAAAATTGGTCATTGTTTCTTGCTGTTGAGATGTGCCATTCCCATTGTCCAACGTTGTAAATGGGATCATCATCAAATTCATGTGTCAATAAAATTGTGGCATTTCTCAACAAGTGTAGTGTGCTATTTTCTTGTGTGATATGTAGTTGACTTGTTCTAGACAGTGCTTTACTGTGTGTGAAGGAAATCAGTAGTTCCTTGATCACTAGTCGTCGTATTCTTGAGGTTGTCCAGAACTTTGTCAATCATCAACATGTTCAGACTATACATTTGCGTTCGATCAGGTTCAAATGAAGCCATAAGGCCAAAGGGAAATCGTGGGACCAAATAAACTCGAGGAAAACAGTTTTGTAGCCAAACCATTCGTTCATTCGATATAGGGTATCACATAGCAACTCCTCTGGGGAAAGAATTTATAGTAAAGCAATATAGTTTGGGCCTTGGCCAGTTGGGCTTCCGCAGCAGTAGCCTACTTTTGCAAGGTCCTAGATACTTATTTTAGGCACGTGTTTTACTTCTTGATGAGTTTCCAAGGCTTTTTCATGCAGGCGACCAGCTTCTTCAAATCTTCAGAAATTCAAGGGGACTTTTCTCCTTTTGCTCTTTCTTGTTCTTTCATTTTTTTGGAGTTTTCATTAGTTATTCACAGTTGATCATTGATAGATGAAATGGTTAAACACTTAAACTGATGGGATCAAGGTCCTTAAGGATATATAAGTGATTTACAGAAGAGGATGAATAGAACAATTACAATTATTTCTGTTAACACGACCAAGCTTTTCTGTTCTCCCAGCTAGCTAGGCCATGAAGTCCAAGATTTTAGTCCAACATTCTTTAATTTTCATACTCGACAAGCCGGAAACTGTGAAGGAGGACTTGGTGGCAACTAGCAAAAGGTCCTGCCATTCATTCATTCCTATTCATACAAATAACTGTACCAATTCTGTGTAAAATTGACTTGGAATTTCCTCGAATTTTGTCATTGTTTCTGTTACCTTCATGAGGATATGGAAACCGTTGTTGTTTGCATTAGAATACCAAAAAAGCATTTAAAGTACGTAGAAAGGACGTTGGAACTTAGTTTGCCTTTCCCAATAAATTAAGGGCACGTGTTGAAGAAAAGAAGATCGATGCAGGGCAGTGACATATTCATTTATATCCTTCCAGTTCAAGACAAGTGAAGCATAGTCTTAGGAGAATGAAGAAATTTCCTTCCTTGATTTGGATGCGTCTTGATTGAACTAGGCTCATTCATTGTCACAAGACCCATTGTCATTTTATAAATGAAAGCGACTTGCTAAAATGTGGGACTGGTGCCTTTGCAGTCAATTATGAAGCATCGTTATATTAAGTTGAATTCAGTGCTGGGTCTTCATTTTGGAATCTAGAGTGGTAGCCAGTACGTTATTCAGTTTCTGCAGCCACTCCTCATTCTCTCTTGCTCCGCCCTGACCACGATTGACATCTCCATATTTGAGCCAGCCTGATGTAACTCTCTCTCTCTCTCAAGTGAATCTATTCTATTTTACTGTCAGGTCAGGTCAGGTTAGCAGCGCTTCAAATTTCAACTATATTGCATATTGATCTCTCTCACTTTCATCTCCTTATTTGCAGCAACAATATTTAATATTTTGATTTATGGAGAACTCCCAAGAGATAGTTGTGAGGTGATTCTCTTTAGTTCTTTCTAATTAAGTAAATTTTGTATCTGAATATAGGAATGGTTCTTGAAATAATTGGTCAATTAAAATATATTTCAGGAAACTTATTTCTAGGATTTTATGTTGGTAATATCTTAATTGAAGTCTTCTGCAATCTGCCAAGTACATAATATCTAATTTTGTGCGGTTTAGCATAAGCAGATTTAAAACCTTAAACCTCCTCAGTCTCCTTATATAAAACTCACAACTGCTTGCATCAAGATGCAGTATATATATATCTCCATTCAAAATGAACATCAACATGTATGCGTGAGCTGAAGTACTTCGATCAATGTCCATAGATAGGTAGCTCCAATGTCCTTAATTTTCAGTATGGTAGAGCATTGGACTCAAGAAGCTACAAAGGAGAAGCCATTCCTTCGAGTATGGAAGAGGATATTTGCAGTATCATGTGTGTTTGCTGTCCTACTGGATCCTTTGTTTTTGTACATTCCTATAGTGAACGAGGATATGAAGTGTCTCAGGTTGGACAGCAAGTTGAAGAAAACTGCTATCTTTTTGCGATCAATAACAGATCTCTTGCATATACTAAACATTGTTACGCAAGGTGTAGTACGTTCGGACCTACACAACTAGTAATGATGGAAGTGGTTTCTCAAGGACTGTGTGTCTTGAGAAAGGTGATTTTTACGGAGAAGAACTTCTAAAATGGGCTTTGAACAATGTCACCTCCTCTTGTAATGACTTGCCCATCTCAAACAGAATTGTCAAGTGCAGCACAAAAGTTGAAGCCTTTACTTTCAGAGCCAGCGACATGAAGAGCGTAGTCTCTGAATTCTGGACTGATGTCATCGAGGACAACCCTCACCCTACTGAGATGTAGCAGGAAACCCCTATTAATTGCTATTATTAACCAAGGACAACATATTTATTAATATGATTAAAAACAATTGTATCCATGCTACCAGTAACTGTATATGGTCATCTATAGTTATATTTCTGTTAACACGACCATGAAGTCCAACATTTAGGCCAAGATTTTAGTCCAACTCTTTTTCATACTCGACCAGTCGGAAACTGTGAAGGAGGACTTGGTGGCAACTAGCTTTAGGTCCTGCCATTCATCATTCCTATTCATACAAATAACTGTACGTGTACCAATGTCTATTCCTATGTAAAATAGACTCGTACGTGCTGTACGTACAGATCAAACTTGGAATTTCCACAAATTTTGTCATTGTTTCTGTTACCTTCATGAGGATATGGAAATCGTTGTTGTTTGCATTAGAATACCAAAAAAGCATTTAAAGTACGTAGAAAGGACTTTGGAACTTGTTTGCCTTTCCCAATAAATTCAGGACAGTGTTGCTAGCTATTTCTAGAAGAAAAGAAGATGCAGGGCAGTGACATATTCAATTATATCCTTCCAGTTCAAGACAAGTGATGCAGGGCATTGACATGATGTTTAAAACACGGTTTCAATTGACTTTGCTCACTCTTTTTATGAATTATAATTTTTTTAGTTTACGACTTTGGAAAATCATAACTCATAAACGATTCGAGTTTTTTTAGCAAAGTCAATTAGAACACTTTTTAAAAATCATGTTTTAGCACAGACAAAATTTAAAAAAAAAATTGTCATGGTTAGACACGTTTGGAGGTGTTATGGCATGCCAAAACGTTCTAAATCTTGCCAACTATTTTTTCCTTCAACTTTGCTCGTGCCAAAACTTCAATTGACTTTACTCAAAAAACTCAACTCGTTTATGAGTTATAATTTTTTTAGTTTCCGACTTTGGAAAATCAAAACTCATAAACGACTAGAGTTTTTCGAGTAAATTAATTGAAACACCTTTTAAAAATCATGTTTTCATTTTGGTGAAGTTTTGGCGAGGGCAAAGGAAAGAAAAAAGGGTTGACATGGTTTGGCACATTTGGAGGTGTTATGGTATGCCAAAACGTTCCAAACTTTACCAACCCCCTTTTCCATTCAACTTTACCCGTGCCAAAAATTCACCATTGATAAAACATGATTTTTAAAAGATATTCCAATTGACTTTGCTCAAACAGTTCCACTCGTTTATGAGTTATGATTTTTCTAGTTTTCGGTTTTGGAAAATCATAACTCATAAACAATACTAATTTTTCGAGCAAACCCAATTGGAACACCTTTTAAAAATTATATTTCAGCATTGATAAAGTTTTTGAACGGGCAAAGTTAAAAAAAAAGATGTTTGACATAGTTTGACACGTTTGGAGTTGCCTTGGCATGACAAAACGTGTCAAATCTTGTCAACTCCCATTTCTCTTGAACTTTGTCCATGCCAAAACTTCACAATTTATAAAAATTAATATTTAAAAGGTGTTCTAATTGACTTTGCTCAAAAAGTTAGACTCGTTTATGAGTTATAATTTTTCTAGTTTCCGACTTTGAAAAATCATAACTCATAAATGACTAAAAATTTTCGGACAAAGTCAATTGAAACAACTTTTAAAAATTATATTTTTTCTTTGGTGAAGTTTTGGAAAGGGTAAAGATAACAAAAAATGGGGTTTGACACGTTTGGAGTTGTCATGACATGCCGAAATGTGTCAAACCTTGCCAACCCATTTTTCCTTTCAACTTTGCTATGCCAAAAGTTCACCATTGGTAAAACATGATACTTAAAAAGTGTTCCAATTGATTTTTCTCAAAAAACTCGATTATTTTATGAGTTATGATTTTTCTAGTTTGCAACTTTGGAAAATCATAATTCATAAACGACTCGAGTTTGTCAGGCAAAGCCAATTGGAATACCTTTTAAAAATCATGTTTTAACATTGGTTAAGTTTTGACACGGGTAAAGTTGAAAAAAAATGGGGGTTGACATGGTTTGGCACATTTGGAGGTGTCTAGGCATGCCAAAACGTGCCAAACCTTACCAACTTCATTTTTCCTTCAACTTTGCCCTTGCCAAAATTTCCCCATTGGTAAAACATGATATTTTTTAAAGGTGTTCCAATTGACTTTATTCAAAAAATTTGACTCGTTTATGAGTTATGATTTTTCTAGTTTCTGACTTTGAAAAATTATACCTCATAAACGACTATAGTTTTTCGAACAAAGTCAATTGGAACAATTTTTAAAAATCATGTTTTAGCATTGGTGAAGTTTTGGCAAGAGCAAAGGTAAAAAAAGTGGGGTTGGCATGGTTTGGCACGATTGGAAATGTCATGGTATTCCAAAACATTTCAAACCCTTTTTCCTTTCAACTTCACTGGTGCCAAAACGTCACAATTAGTAAAACATGATATTTAAAAGGTGTTCTAATTGACTTTGCTAAAAAAACTCGACTCATTTATGAGTTATGATTTTTCTAGTTTCCGCCTTTGGAAAATCATAACTCATAAACGACCTGAGTTTTTCAGGCAAAGTCAATTGGAACACCTTTTAAAAATCATGTTTTACTTTTGGTAAAATTTTGGTAAGGACAAAGGTGAAAAAAAAAGTTTGATACATTTGGAGATGTCATGGCATGCCAAAACGTATTCAGTCTCCATCACGTGTGGACGTCCACATTGTATTAAAAATGCGAACATCCTCATCCCGACCAATTGGCAACATAACTCAATCATCGGAACCGCTCATCATTTAGATTTATTTTTAGAATTATCCTTGTAAAAAATCAACCGAATTGGAGATTGTTTGGTTATCTGTTTGTTGTATAGTTTACAGATAAATACAGTCTGTCAGATAAAGCTAAAATGATGAATGTGGTAATCAAATGGCTAAGTAATTTTCAATTAATTTTTTTTTTATCAATATGATCTTTGAAGGATGACCTGAATTATAGACGGTTCTAATCATTAGTTTGCACGTCGGGATGAATGGATGATGATGTTCACATTTTAATACAATATGGACGTCTACACGTGAAGAAGACTGTATACACACACACAATAAAATAGTGTAACTCGATTATGGAATTCTAACCCAAATAATGTAAATAGCTTTAAGGCTCATAAACTCGGAGGACGGGAGTGGCGGATTAATTTTCATAGGCATACCGACTGAACACCTCTTGCAATTTCAAATAAGGTTTGCAATTAATCTCAAATTATAGTTGAAGCTTTTACTCTCATGAGTCATGGCTGAAGACTTGAGAAAGATAAAGATGAATTGAAGGAAATTCACTGAAACACAATGTAAACGTCATTTTTTTGGCAAAACCCTATTTTCATACATATACTATTTTAATGTATGTCTTTGTTTGCATGATCCCCTTAATTTATATACGTTAATATGTACCAATTCCGTGCATGTTTTATGTACACTATTACGGCCATGAAATTAACAACAGCACTGACACTCTCATAAGTGGAAATATGTGAATGTATGACTTAGTTTTGCAAAGAAAACCCTATTTTCATACGTATGTTATTTGAATGTATGTATTTATTTGCATGATCCCCTTAATTTATATACGTTAATACGTACCAATTCCGTACACTATTACGGCCATGAAATTAACAACATCAGTGACACTCTACTTTATAAGTGGAAATATGTGAATGTAAGACTTTGTTTTGCAAAGGGTGACTTAATCTGTGAAAACAGAAAAAGAAAAGGAAGATATATAATAATTCAGAGAACTCACGAGTAACCTTCATGATATTTGGGCCGGCGTGGTGCGGGGGCACCTCCAACCACAACAGAAACCCTAGCTAGCTAGTGCAGGCTAAACACCTTAGACAAATTATTAATAAAGATATCACAAGCATTCAGAACTATATATAGAGGGTCTACATCTGGAAGATTTTGCAGAATATATAGGAGAAGATTATTTCCTCGCGTGCTTACTTATCGAGGAGAATGTTTGTGGATCCCACCTCACCTCCTTCCCCAACCAATAGGTAATCGAATCATTGAAATGCTACTAATTAACTAAAGCTGTAGACTGTAGAGTAACAGCTAGTACTTGTGATATTCGATCATTCCAGAAAATGGAGGCAATGCTATGAGCCTATGACAGGGAAGAGCTATAACAAGAAACTATTAAAGCAAGGAGTCAAGGACTAGAAGAGAAATGCTTTTGTAAGCCAAAAAAAATGCTTTTAGTTACAAATTTATTTACTCGATTCAACTAATTGTGATGTACTAACTACTAAGCATGTGACGATACGAGTTATACAGCTAGTCATTCTTGTTCATGATCGATCATCACTCATCGGCTATAACTCGTGGCTTAATGATGAAGGAGGGTAGCTTTAATGGGTGGAAGAATCTCTCAAAGTCCGACCCGGATGGTTCTGAAAAGACCTGACATTTCTGACCTGTTGCCAAGCAAAAAGAAAGAGGAAAAGAAAAGGGAGAAGCTTTTTTCCTACTAAAGGATTGACACCCACTATCATTCCAACACAACTACTTTAATTAAATTGCCTCAAACAAATAGATAAGCCATAAAATGCTAGCTAATACACAATCAAACTCACAAATCTTCCATGTGTTAACTAGAATAAACATATAACACAAGTCATTCCGATCTTGTACATAATTTAACTAATTACCACTCTTCATGCTCCTCTTGATCATCATTATGGAACCCTAAAAAGAAATATGGAACTTGCTTGGCCTCTTGTACTCATGAATCTCCATACAGCATTAGCATTCCTCATGGTCTTGATCACATGACCCTTTTGAAGCCAACCAAAAAAATTAAGCTTCAAACATGCACATTGATCATTAGAGAGTAGTACCAGCTAGCAACACAAAATCAAAGAGAAGAAACTTAATTTCTTCATCAAATTAAAGAAAAGAAAAAGGGTGAGAGAGAGATCGATCGAGTCCTAGAAAAATTAAGTACTAAAAAGATTGGTAAGAGAGGAAGAAAGAAATCACATACACCCTATTAATTTGTTATTTAACTTATCAAACTCCAAACCAACCCACCCACCATGTGAAAATCAAAACCAAAATTTCATCTTCTTCTTGATCATCATCATTATGTTTTTCTTTTACCATGATCCTCCACCTAACATTCCATTCCAATACACACCAGAATGATCACCTTCCCCTCTATTGTGCTCAAAATGATCAGTGCTTGTAGTAGTAGTAGTAGCATTAGTAATGCTTGGAATCTGCTTCAAATCCTGATCACTAGGAAATAGGAGCCTTGCCTGATGATGACTAGTTTCTTGAACCCCTTGAAGGTAACCACTGTCATACCCATCTAGAGAAAAACTAAGACTTGGCTTAAATTCTTGCAAATTAGGAAACCCTTGATGGCCACTAGAAAACATTGTAATGTTATTCGAATCTTGTACGGACATGGGAGCCATGAAAGAATTCATTAATCCCCTTGATGCGTTGATCCCAGTACTCTTGAGCAGTTCCATAGCTGAGAGATTATGAGGGGATGAAGTACTAATTGCTGAAGAGCTAGGGTTAAAGATGCTATGATGATCATAGTCGTGATCAGATGTTGGTGGGTATGCTAGGTTGAGATCTTGACCTTGGTGAATCTTAGGGTTCCGAGAATCACCACTTTGTTGGGTCATCACCAGATCTTGATGAGCAAGCTTCTTTGATGAATTGGAAGTTGATGGTGATGAGGACGATGAAGTCGAAGATCTCTTGTTATTCTTCCTTGAGCCTCCACCCACAGGAACATTCCTCAGAGACCCACCTTCAGTCCAATACCTTCTACAAGTCTTGCAGAAGTACCTTGGCTGAGAGAGGCTGTAATTATTGTAGTAACAGAATTTTGTGGTGGTTGAGTTGCACCTTGGACAATTCAAAGCTTGATCCTTTTGAGGTCTTCCCCTTCTCTCTAAGATAGGCCTTGAATCAGAAGAACCTTCAGCTCCCATGGATTTAACCACTCCAATCCCCTGAAATTAATAAAATATAAAAATAATAAAGCAAAAAAATAAAAGCAAAGACGGCAAAAGGCCATAACTTTGGTAGTGATTGAACATAAAAAGTATTTGTCACCCAAAAAAATTTGACAGAGATTTATGGAGGAAGAAAGCAAAAGGAAGAAAACAAGAGGTTTAGGATTACCACAGCAACAAAAGAAACTAGTTACTTTATCAGATGATGGGAAGAAAAGAGAGAGAAAAAAGTGCAGTAGTACTACTTTCAACTTTCCATGACAAAAATGAAAGACCTAATTAAGGAAGACAACAACAATATAAATTCTGGTATTAGTGGAGGGGCTGAGCTAAACCAATAACATATATATCATCTGTGGAGGAAAAAGTACTTTAAAACTAACAATCAAGAAAGAGAGATAAATCTTCACAACCCAAATTAAAGCTAGAGGTATTCTAATTGAGCTTTGAAAAAACACAACCCTAGAAGATAATTTCATGATTTCATGGAGGAAAAAAGATAAGGAAAGCAAGCTGCCTTTACCTGTGGCCAGTGAGCTGTGTCCATGGCTTAAGAAGGAGAAAAGGGACGAGAGAAAAAGCTATCAAAGTCTTTCAGAAAGAGAGAGAGAAAGAAAAAAATCAACCACTTTTGTAAGCAGATGGTCTAAAAGCAAAGATGAAGCACTAGTCGAGAGGAGATGGTATATGTGGTGTGGTTCCATGTGTTTGGCCAACTATATGAGAGAGAAAGAGTGCATGTGTGGGGTAGTTTTGTCTTTTAATGCTTTCATTATCATATATACATTCCCTCCTATTCATCCCTTAAACACAATGTTTTGGGAATAATGTGTACATGCACATAAGTAGTTTAGTAGAATATGAATATTTCTTTGCATTGGTCAATGTCATGATTATGTTTTGTCCAAATAATAAAATGCCATGATTATGTGAAGAATTTAGTGGCTTCTTTCTGAACAGAGAATGAGGCTAGGCTCATTTTTTCTTCTTTTTCTTTGTCAACTATTTTCAGTTTCATTTACTTTTGTTTTCATTAAAGGCTAGGGCAAGAAGAGGTACTCATTGGTTTTCCAGTAGTGCCTCTTTCTATCTATATCCAATATACATTAATTAATTTGTTCTTCAATTATTATCCTTTCTATGAACAATGTCTCTTCTAAATTTTTTTATTATTATTATTTTATGTATTTTGGATAGATGTTTATTCCAAATCTAATCTCCTATTTAGGAAAAGAAGAAGACAGATAGTGACCACATTAAATCTTGAATTTCTCACTCGAAAGCAATATATGATATACATGTAGCCCCCTAATTAAGATGCTAAGCTAAGCTACTCTAGTATTAGGCTTCGCTAAATGTATATAGCTAGGGTTTAAAGGAATTTACAGAGCATAGAAAAAACCTACATTACAAGGAGAAATAACGGAAATTATATAAAGCGAGGTCTTGCTAATCTGACCAAGCTTTGCGTACAAAGTAGAATAATGACCAGCAAAAAAGGACAAGATGAAGAGCTCAGTGGAGTACTAGACGGAACACAACTCATCGTAGTGACGGCGGCAAGGCGAAGCAGGACTGTGTCACTACTGAAGACGTGGCGGGAGATGATAGGACAGAGAGTAAGCCCGGTTCATGAGGTTTCGAAACGTGTCGGCGAAGGTTGTTGGGAAGAGAAGGATTGAGAATATTTAGGACTGCGGGTTCCATACTTCAATCCCATCGTAGGAACAGTGATGATGAATAGTTAGTACTAAAAAGGATAACGTGCGCGCGCATGTGGCGGTGTCTATCCAACTGAACATAAGGAACTCTGCTAGCCGCCGTACGATTGTCTGACTTCATTTAGGGTTTTAGTCAAAACTCTCCGTACGTCACGCGATGCTGCTACTGTTTACGACGTGTCGTTCACCTCGCTTTCGCTCTGGGTTATCAATGATTTGAGTTTTGATAGAAAAGAGGCAATGAAACACAGAGATGAGTCGATTCCATTTCCATGACAGTATTGCCCATCACTCTATGTATGACTAAATTGATAAAAAGCTAAAATGGAATCTAGTTACTTAGTTTTGCATAGTTGCACCAGGAATCTATATATGGTTTAACATTCAAGAGAGTGAAGACAATTGTCTTTGGACTTCTCTCTTTTCTAGTGAGGGTTTGAAACCAGAGAGAGTTGCATTTTTGGTTTTTGCACTCGATATTTTTGCAATTTTCATTCTTTTTGTGATCATGACATTAATAAATGAACGTATTTCTCATGCATAGAATCGTTTTTCATCGATTACTTCAAATTGATGGTTGAAATAAATGGCTTGCACGTTAAAAGAGAGCATTTGTTCTTTAACCTCAAATTGATAAATGACCTAAATGAATTCTATTTCTTTAATTTAACGCCCCCTTGTGATTAAGGTAACAACTTCACGAAAAAAATTTAAGTGAGTCCATTACTCCACGTGACATATGTGACAGACCATTTTGATTGGCCAGTATATATAAAATATTAATTAAACAATTAGTGAAAGAATAAAATATTCATTATATAAAATATAAAATATTCAATAAACCAATCACATAGCACCATCACTTAGCACCGTCACATAGGCCACGTGGAGTAACGGTACCATAAAAAAATTCCTCCAACTTCACGTAGGCATGGCAGTGTGTACGAGGCTTGGGAATCAATTCACCGCTGATAATTACTAGCAATTCCGGCTTCATGTAGGCAAGTTGTAGCCTCTTCGGTTTTTCCCCTTTCTCTATCCCTATTTCATAGGTACACGTTTGAATCATACTGAAATGCCCGTTGGAATTAACCTCTATTTAAGGTTTCCAATTCGAATATCTCATACTCCACTATTACTAATTTATACAAAAAGAAAGAAAAAACTCTAAAATGATCAATTTTATTGAATAAATCTGGTTGTGTAAAAACTTGAAATTTCCCCCCAAAATAATGTGAAATTTCCTTCGAAGCTTTTAACAATGGCTACACAAGCGACAAGAAAGAAGGAAGGTATTCCTTATGAAGCGAAAGAATGAAAAAGGGGGGAATTCCTCTTATGGCTTCTCCATCTTTACAAATAAAAAAAAACCTACAAGCTGGTCCAACAAAGGTAGATCCACCCAGAAAAGCAAATGAACATGTGGGACCTAAACGACACTAGAAAATCAACCATGGCCGGCCTATCCATTACCCATAAGCTTTAAGCAATGAAGCTTCCCCTGCTCTTGAGTCATTACCAAATTAGTAGTTTTGTTCTTGTAAGGTTCCCCATATCTTCATCTGAATCTAACTTAACTAACAACTATTCTACAATTAACTAATTTAAAAACCATTTTCCCCAATTACAACAAATCTTGGTGCCTTGGTTACCCAACACCAAAAGTTACATAATCATTATTTAAAGGAAACTTCAAGTCCTAAATAAAGATTAATTAACATGGCAAACCTAGCAAGTTAACTAGCCTATGTTTCATATTATTCTAAAGGACAACAACACAAGATATTTGAAAAGTTTGGCCAAGCATGCGTGTTAATTTTTAAGATAGTCATCACCCTGAACATTCCTTACTTTGAAATTGAAAAAAGATTCATACTTTCAAACCCGTTAACTTGGGAGAATTTGTCCCCTACTTTCACTTCTGCATCCAACAGAATCTTAAAGGTAAAAGCTATACTTCAAGATCAAGCTGACTGCTATCTAGTGTGGGGCATGAGGCAATACCATCACTGATATGGATGGCAACATAGATTACTTGCAACCATTCAACATGAATATATTACCATAAGGATTGAAATTAGACCTAAAAAATGTGAGCGGCAACAAATAGGCCACTAACACACTAGTGCACAATGATTATTGAGTTCAACTTACTCATTCAACTTGCAGACATCAATGAACTTCTGGACTGCATTGTGGTACTGTGTTCCCTGTAAAAGCAACAAACATGGTATCAAAGGCAGCTACCAACAATATCCAACCATGAATATATCATTTTATATGAAAAGTTCTCAGAATCTCGAATTGGTTTGTCCAAACAAGGAGAATAAGTCGAATGATGTGTAATTCTTATTGCAAGAATCAACATACTATATGAGAGTAATGTACAATATATTCGAGTTTCCCAGATATATTTCCAAATGAGAGGGTGGAGAGTTCAAAGAAACACATACCTCCCAGTAAAGCTGGTTGCAGTCCATGCACTGCCAAAACTCTAGATTCTTATCAAACAAGCAGTTGGGGATTCTTTGGAAACCTTTTGCAGCTTCAACAGCCTCTTCAGTTGTCAAGGGCTTTTGAATAAACCTACCATTGCATCTAGTGCATCTTGACATCAGCTGATCTTCACTAACTTTCAGTTGGAAAGTTTCAATTACCTGCAATTATACTTCAGAGTCAGCCAGTAACAACACTTCCTCTTGGTCTAATAGCTTCTATGAATGTAAACGAGGAAACTACGACTAGACTCAAATATGTTACAGTTTGTACTCCACATATTGATCAGATACCTGTTCCTAAATCGTCTGGTTTCTTTACTTTTGTAATTCAAACTTACGAAGCTAAGATCTCAAGAACTAGTACATAATCTCAACTATTGTAAATCCACCGAATGTACATTGATCAATGATCAACATAACTTGATAATATCAATTTTCTATTTCTTTGATATTAGCATTAAATCCTACGCCGCACTCAAGGTGGTGAGCTCTCTATTAAGTCAACCTGAATGATCATTATTATTGCTTGACATATTTTTTTAATTCATATTAATCACTGTCGAATGGTGAAGTAGTTTCTGTGTAAATGCAATAGGATTTCCATGGAAGTTGGAGACCTTTCAAAATGAGCACATGCATACCTCAAGTAGCTGTTCATTCTTGAGAAGACTCTTCACCCTATATATTTGATTTTTTAATAGATACTCATATCTCAGCAGCTTGGCATCCCTCGTCAAGAGCACTCTCTTCTCTCTATTTGCGTGATCTATTAATTCCCTGCATAGGAAACCAAATTAATATCATAGAAAAGACATTAAAACAGATTCAAGCTCTACAAAAAATTAACATATAATAGCATAATCATGATAATACCTGGATTCAGGCTTTTTCGAAAATGGGCTTGCAGCATCGATCCCAACACACCTTAAATGTTTAGCTAAGCCTTCAACCTGAATACGCATGATCAAGCAAGTAGAATGTTACATTTCTGTAGCAAAATTTTTGCCCCGAGAAGAACCCTTAAAGTGCAGCATATTATGCAAAGGGTTTGTTCTTTTCCATGGCTAATTGGCATCTGGCATCACTCATGGAAAAGAAGAAAAAACTTAAACTTAGAGTATCAGAACAAGAGGAATATAAGCATATAAGAGAACTTACCATCACGTCACATAGAAACTTTGGATGTCCATCACCCCCTAAGGTCAAATCCCATGGTGCAGGACCTTTCCAATCATCAAAATATTGTCCTTGCTTGAAACCCACTGATGACCGTCTTTTGCCTTTTCTTTTGGTAGTTTTGGCTGTCGTATCAGATTCTCCCAACAAAACTTTTTCCCCATATTTGCTTACAACCTTCAAAAGAAATTCGTCCATAGGTTGGGTATTCCTACGCTGTGTCGTAATAGCCGATCCCTCTACGGTAGTTATATTATTAGAAACATCAGTAGCTCGGACCATATCTACAGCTTCACGAAATTTCGTCCTTACAACTTTGTTACATAGATCAAGCTTCTCAAGAATTTGTTTCAACCCAAGGTTCACAATGGGGGGATGTGGTTCAGTAGGAGAGTGAATTAAGATCCCTGCAGTTACCATTCCAATATTTATCCATGACCAACAGAAGTAGCAATTGGTATAACAAAAGGCAAGGCTTTGAAATAAATAATCTTATACTTTATGTGATTAACACAATAATGTGCAAGAAATTAATGTGATATAAAGATCTAGTACGACAGACCTTCCTTGATGACCTTCGCTCGGAAGACATTGAATATTTCAAGCAAGCAATGTGCATCCATAGCTGCATATGTTTTCTGCTCTTCTGTAAGAGGACGACATGACCAATCACTACATTGTAGTTCCTAAAGAAGAGATGTGTTACATTAACAAATTATTATAGTAACTAAAATTGCCCCATCTCATCACTTCATTGTCGTAGTTAGAGCCTAAACAATTATATTGCAGAGTAAAATGAGATAATGAATTAATGCTCAAATGAGCATGACAAAAGCTTCAAAAACCAAACCTTTGAAAGAGAAATGCCAAGGAGTTCTTTGCAGATAGTTGCTAAACTCTTGGTTTCCTTTGGGGTCTTCTTTCCAGGTTGCTTGTGTTGCAGATGCTGGTATATGCTCGTAATATCCAAAAACGGCTCCACCTGTTCACCATATATTCATGAACTATAAGCGTATAACTAAAATCCTCTCTAAAAGAAACTATCAACTGAGCCTCTACGATACAAAGCCTTCAGTTAACTAGCTATATGTAAAGGGTAACAACTCAAAGTGGAATAGTTACAAAACATAATACACCAGGCCATAAATCACATTGAGCATGATAACTCAACCTTCAACCCAAACTCACATCACACTATCAACAGAGCTCAATATACTGGATGGCTCCTTGCCAAAGAATGAGCTTGTTCCTTCACTTACATGATGGAAGTGTGTTACTAACAAAGGTCATCTTTTATTCAATTTTCCCATATTAAAAATATCTATCACACAAAGCATAGAATCTAAGCAAGCTTGTGATTATTTCCATTAAATGAGCATCAATTATGAACAGAGCAAGAAACAGAGGAATGTAAAAGTATTGAACTTCGTAAAAAAATTTAACTGGTAAGTCTTAAAGTGTTGAACTTTGCCTTCGTAAATTCAACACTCTTACCCTATCAAAACCAGGATCACAACCCTGTGAGATAAAAGTGGAGGACAAGTATTTTAAATCCTGCTTAAACCTGAAACCCAGTTTCAGAATATCGGGGGAAACAAATGCATCTCTCAGCAATTCCCAGATCGAAGATAGAGGAATGGAGGACAAGTCGAGCAGGAAAACGATCGAGTCGTCTGAGTCACCGGCGAGTTCATGACCGAGTTGACACGCGAGTTGGAGGAGAGAGACTGTTGGGAAAGATGGCTGGTGGGTGCGAATGGGCTTCCACTCGGCATCGAGCGCAATGATTCTGGTGCGAGTCAAAGACTCGGTTAGGTGAGTGAACTCGGGAGAATCGGTGGACGAGACAAAGTGGATTTTGAGGGTCCTTTGATTTTGGGGATCCATGGAAGAACTAATGCATTTTCCGCAGTTGACATATCATAAGGGATGGCACGGTCCGGTCCAACTCGCTTCCCAAACCCGGACCAATCTGTAGGGTTCGGTTTCAATGATTTTGAGTTATGGAACCAAAACTAAACCATGTAATTACCGGTTCGGTTGTCAGTTTTCTTTTTCATCACCGAACACCCTAATATCCTCCCAATTTTCTTTCCTTTAGAATTCATCTCCAAATACCACTTGGGGTGTCACTCCGGAGTACATAGCCGTTGGATTTGAGTGGGACTCACCACAAATAATTTGCTATTAACGGTTCATGACTCCGAAGTTTAAATACTCTGGAGCACTCTATAACTTTTTATACCATTAGTTCTTGTCATTTCATTAAATGGCTAGTTTTGCATCTTGCCAGAGCATACATTTGTTAAAAAAAACTTGTATATCACAAAATCAAATAAAGAAAAACAAAATAGACACAAATATATTGGGAATATTGCTCTAAATGGAAAATTTTTGGTCTGATCCAGTCCAAGGCAAACCGAAACTTTGAAGACTAAACTGCAAACTCAAACTAAAATGACATACTAGGTCCGGTATAGTATCTAATATTGTAATTTTTTTGTTTCTGAAAATTTGAACCAAACCGGCCTCGGCTCGATCCACGATTTTTTGGGTTCTTTGCCCAACCCTACATAGCCCATCTTTGATTTTGTCTTTATTTTTATTACGTTGGGCCGAGCACATGATTTTTGTACTAGACCCGACCCGGTCCATCAATTAAACAGTGGCGCCAAATAATTGAAAGAGCACGGGGATGGCGCGAAACATCATTTCCCGCGAACCTTTAATTAGCGCGCGAAAGCCATTGATTGGTTAAATAGCACGACTGCCTCGCACGAGCCAAATCGGAAACAAATCACCGAGCAAAAATGGTCGCCCTGAGGAAAAGAACTCGAGCCCTGAATCCCCAAATCGTAGATTATAGTGCATCTGAATCTGAAAACGACGACGTTTGCTGCGAGGAATGTGGGTCCGGCCACTCTCCGGCGAGACTTCTTCTGTGCGATGGGTGCGATAGAGGGTACCATTTGTTTTGCCTCAGACCCATCCTCGTTAATGTGCCCAAAGGGACTTGGTTTGGCCCTTGTTGCTCCAAACAGAAAAAACCCAAGTGTAAGTTCATGGATTTCCCTAATTTTTTTTACTAATTCGGTTCAGATTAATTTTATCATTAATTCTTTTTGGGTCTTCAATTTAAGCTGTTTGATTAGTTTGGTAGACATTTTGAACTGGGTATATTGGATCTTGTTGAAACACAAATTTGATTACTGCTCGTTTCTTTGGTATTGCAGCTTTCCCTCTCATTCAGACCAAAATCATTGACTTCTTTCGGATTCAAAGGAATGCAGAAACAGCGGAGAAGATAAATCAAGGTAAAACCCAATAAGAAAATTAGTTGAAGGTTTTAAATTCCTCTTCAATTTTGGGTGCCTGTGAAAATTTGTTCTTTATGTATGTTTGTTGGTGTATAAATACTTATGTGATATTTTTGGTTCTTTTTTTTTTGTTTGCAATTGGTTATAGATAGCCGAAAGAGGCGAAGGCGAGCAAGTAGTTTGGTGATGTGCAAAAGGAGAAGGAGAATGTTGCCTTACAGTCCCAGTGAAGATCCTACAGTGAGATTGAAACAAATGGCGTCCTTAGCAACAGCTTTGACAGCCACTGGAACTGAGTTTAGTAATGCGCTTTCTTATAGGCCTGGCATGGCACCGAGGTTGGCCAACTGTCCAGCTCTTGAACAAGGAGGCATGCAGGTAAATAACAGTCACTTTCCAACTCAATAGAAATTGCTCGGTGACTAAAATGGTTCATTCTACATTTGGGTGGCTTATGGTTTATGGATTGTTGTGTTGTAGACTGTACAATATTTTTAACCATTAAGAACGGTGAAAAATTCATTGTTTTGGTGCATTTAAGCTGAATGTTGAATTCAGAGTAGTGAGTAATAGTTAATGCCTATGATGCATTGCAAGATTGTCAAACTTGAATTAAGTGATGCAAAATAATATCAGTTTACATTTGGAATTCTAATGGATGATGGTTGGGCTAATAGACTCAATTTTCTCCTTTTTGTTGTTTAATTAAAATGAAAATGTAGTGAATAAGAAAAAATTTACATCTGCTTGGAGAGCAGCAAGAAGTCACCAGCATGATTTTTCTTTATCATGTTATTTATCAATAGCAATACTTGTCTATCAGCTGGTTGGAGAAGTTCAGCTGGCACATGGCTGGTACAGATTTGGGTGGATAGTGGCCTCATTCTAGTTTATAGGTGAACCCAAATGGCCAAATGCCAAAATTCTTCCTAGCTATAGTTAGTAGTATTATGGCCAGAACAATGTCTTTGCTTCTGTATATAGACTTTTAAGTTTACATGCATCATATACTTGGTTTGCCACTGATTTTTTATTGGATGCATATAAATTATGCATATAGTAATGCAATTCTCACTTGTCAAAAGGTAGTGTGTTGATGTGCCTTTTCAAAAAAAAAAAAAAAAGGTGAGAAGGAAGCTAAAGGAGATCAGACTCCAATAAGTTCTAGTTTTAATCTGTATTAACGAGAAGTTTTAAGGTGCAAAAGTAAGAGCTTCTAGCTGGTTAGCCATAGTGACACAAGGAAAAAGAAACTTCTTTGAGACAGCTTCAGTGAATTTAAAGTCAACATGTGAAAACTACTGGCCATATGTAGACTTACATGTTGATGAGTTAACCAATGGGCTAACTTTTTTTGATAGATGTGAAGATGGTGAGGATAAAAAGAAATTCCGGCCAAAAAGAAAAGACTTTATTATCTTATGGGGGCAGGGGGAGATTTCAAGTTTTTTCTCTATATGTGCATAATAGTTCATGCTTGTAATGCATTTCAAGTTTCTCATATTGAGTTGAATGACCTTTATATGTATGAGTTTTCCTTCATTTAACCGTGGCTCGACTGATTTCCAAACTACTGTGTTTCAGGTTTTGTCGAAAGAAGATTTTGAAACTTTGAATTTGTGCAAAAGCATGATGGATAGAGGAGAATGTCCACCCCTCATGGTTGTTTTTGATCCTCAGGAGGGGTGAGTTTAGGAACAACAAATACTTTTAATCTTGAAATTGATACAATTGGACTCCTGACTTATTATTGTTTCTTAATTTCCACAGGTTCACAGTTGAGGCCGATAAGCTTATAAAGGATTGGACGATAATCACAGAATATACCGGAGATGTTGATTACTTAAAGAACCGTGAAAATGATGATGGGGATAGCATTATGACATTGCTTTCAGCTGAAATTCCTTCAAAAAGCCTTGTCATTTGCCCTGACAAGTCTGGCAACATTGCCCGCTACATCAATGGCATCAACAATCACACACCGTAAGCTCATCCTCCTTTCTAAGTTTTAATTTGCTGCTTTGATGTGTACCTTATTCCCATTACATAAAAGCCCTGTAAGCCATATCCAGATGAAATTAGTTAGGTGGATAGCCGCATTGTCTTATATATGAATGATTTTGAAAGGACTAACTTACCCTAATCCCCCTGATCCTTTATGAGTGATAAGTTTAAAAGAAAGAGTACACATCTTAAAAACCAATATGGTCCTCCTAAATTGAACTTTGAATACATTCACTGGTTGCTGGTGCCTATTTTTCCAACATGGTGACTGCTGTTTTTAAGTCATTCACATGCCGCATAATGCATTTGTATTTGATAAGGTGTAGAATATATTTAAGTATCGAATGTTGTCTGCGGAAAATGTGGATTGCTTCTGTGCCAACATAATTAAAGTTTCTGTAATTTGGTGCAGGGAGGGGAGAAAGAAGCAGAACCTAAAATGTGTAAGATTTGATGTGAATGGCGAGTCTCGGGTATTACTGATTGCAAACAGGGATATACCAAAGGGAGAGAGATTGTATTATGATTACAATGCATATGAGAATGAATATCCTACTGAGCACTTTGTGTAGCCTTCTTTGTGTCACTGATTCCCCACAGTAAACTAAATGAAGCTAATATCATGAGTCATGATTGCTTTTCTCAGACCACAATTCTTTTGTTTAATTACATTCAATCTTGAATAATAACACAATAAAGACGTGCTATCTGCATCCACATATCCGTTCGTTTTTGTATCAGAACAAGTCATCTGGTAGTGACATCCCTTTCAAGGATTTGAAAATGGCTAAAGCTGTGGATTTACTTCACACTGCTCTTAGCTACCACAATTATATTAGCCACAAACTATATGTCTAACTGTCTACTGCCTTAGAGATGAGTTAATATTTTATCACTGCATTGTAATGGATGTGTGTATGAGTTTAGCAGCTTATAGTTCTCGAATCCAGAATTTTTGGACCCAATTTTGACGCTGAGCAAAGTGTTTAGTTTTCAGAAATAATCATTTTTTTTCTTCTTCTGCCTTCAAAAAAAAAATTTCATCTTCTTTGGGCCTTATCATCTTCTCCTTTTTCAAGCCCATGTAATGGGATCCCCTTATGAATTTCGAAAAAAGAATACATTTTCTAGTAGAGTAAAAGCTGTTAATTGGGCTCGGTTTGCACTTGCCCTCAACATGCGAGAAGACTAGTATATTAATTGTTATAACACTTAACGTTCAACAATGGATCCGTGGCGCAATGGTAGCGCGTCTGACTCCAGATCAGAAGGTTGCGTGTTCGATTCACGTCGGGTTCAGTAATTTTTTTTTTTTTTTCCCTCTCCTTTATTTTTTTAAACACAAATACTATGGACCTTAAATGACAACAATCCATTGATTTGTACTAGATCTGAACAGTTCCTTTTTTTTTTTCTAAACACAAATACTATGGACCTTAAATGACAACAATCCATTGATTTGTACTAGATCTGAACAGTTCCAATTGTTTAAGGTGGTTGGTTGGAGAGCAGTGAAGAAATTCATGGGCAAGCAGAACTGCAAATATATACTAAGTGGTACAACATACAGCAGCAGCAGCACTGTCAGTAGTGATCCACAGCAAAGCACAGAGAGAGAGAGAGAGAGAGCACACTTTCCTCGCCTAGCTACTTGTTATAACTGTTGATGCATGGAGTTGATGATCGAGGACCACCTCATAATGCACTCACATATATTTCTTCACAAACAAACAACTCTAGGGTTCTTACTTAGCTAGGCTAGCTGGTCCAGAAAAACTCAGGGGCTAATTATAAGCTACCGGCCGTATTAACCATATATGCAGAGTGTAACCTGGGCTAGCTGGCAAAAGCATTCAAATTCTAGTTAAAGAGAGACAAACACAGAAAGGAGAGAAGTGGGCGCGCGCTAGCTGCCATCTGATCTAGATCAGATCAGATCAGATGCATCCCCACAGCTTTATATTTGTGGTCACGTACGTACTCTCACTCACTCACTTACCCACCCGGCGCGGCCACTACACTCTCACTTTAAAATCGATCTTTGTGTGCTGCAGATTGTACGTGTATAATGCAGTAGTATTAGTAAATTTATATGTATATATATAGCCCCAAATCGGCATGTGGTCCTTTAAATTTAATCAGAACTAGCTGTACGTGTCTGTATATATATATATATCTGCACATATATACGTACAGATCAAGAGTATGAAAATGTATATATATGAGCCCTTCAAGAAATGGCATGTCTTCTTAATTAGGAAAGGTGAAAATGTTTTTATCCTAGCACTATACTTCATCATCAAAACAGTGTACCCTTTTAGGTTAATTCTTAAGAATTATCCGCAACAAATTAACCCCATGAATTTATTTATTTTTTATTAGGGAAAATTGTTTGATCATCAATTCGTGTAGAACTTAAGCTAAATATAGTTTTTCGGATAAAATAATTAAAATAATGATTACGTACGTAAAGTAATCAAATTTATACAAATTGTGATTTCAGTAATTTTTTATTTTAAACAAAAAAATGTAACAACACTAAAGACACACAATCCAATGAATGAAATCGTTTGTATCATAAGTATTATTTCAAGAATAAAAAATGCAAAAATATCACACAAATCAAGAATCGTTGGTAATTACTAATTAATACTATTAATCATCAACATTTTTGTTTCTCAATATGTTAACTACAACTTTTGCTGGTTTTGGACCACCGACATGTAATTGTGACCTGTCCTAGAATGAATTTGTGCCTTTTACTGCTGCTAGGGCTGAACAAACTAAATGTGGGGAAAATATATTGGGGATAAATTTTATATAAAAAAAAATGTGTGTAATTGAAGCCATATATATGTGCGCTTATAAAAAAGAAAATATAGTGGGTAGTAGATACCCATCATCCCAAATTGACATATTTTTTATTTTTTTTCATAAAAATGGAACCAATCATAGACCCTACACCAGCCTGTTTGGTGGAAAATTGTCTCTCCGCTCACAATGATCTCTTTTTTTTTTGGACAATCCACCCACAATGATCTATCTACAACATCTGCGATCACAATTCACAACCATTTATATTTACACATACACAACACTCAGTTTTCTACTAGATCGATCGAAGATTTGTATACAGGTCGATATCCAAAGCCGTAGTACGTAGTATGATCATAATATTGGTGATCGAGGACCATCACCACGTACGTACACATATCAATATCAGTATGATGATGATGATCCCACTTGGCATAAGACTTGTAGTTTTCAATTTGTTGCTTTTCATTTCTTGAAAGCGCTAGAGAGATAAGCCTCTCCCACATCGAAAGGTTTGGTTCGTGCACCCTTTAATTGGCTCTGATCGAAAGATATTTGATCGATCATGCATGTCTTTTTATCAAAAGTCAACTTTGATTGATCGACTGGATATTGAAGGCCAACATTTCGTCATCGAGTATGTATATATTCCATTCATGAATCTAGATAGTGCATGTGCAGGTATATATGATCGATGCATAGTGACCAAACTAATATATATATATATATATGTACATATTTCCCCTTAATATATTACTATGAATTATATTTAGGTTTTAGGTTATGGTGAATTTCACCAACTAAAGTTGGACAAATTGTACTCATGCACAGGCTATTTGATATCGGCATGGTTTCAATAGAAAACACGATTTGTTTCACAAAAATACTTTTCAGAACAAAGAGAGCTAAAGATTCAATGGTGGATAATTAAACCCGCCTAGATCAACTAACATGCTCATATATATCGATGAAAAGTGCACGATTTACAGTTCGATTATCGGATTTATTTTAAGATGACTCCCGTTAAAAGTTGAGACAAATTAAAAAATGTTCATCACCATCGATCTGTTTTCAATATTTACACCATTTATTTTATGAATATAATCATCAAAGAGATACCTAAAGAACCAAATGAATGACTTTAACTAATTATGGAACTCCACCTCTAGATTCGTCAATATAAACACTACATAATTAAGTTAATACCAACAAAATATTTGTACATTATTTAATCTATGTCGGCTGCCAAATTATAGAGTACAATATGAGGCACCATCCACATGTGCCTAACAAGAATTTTTTTATTAAACATGTATGTACGTAGTTATGTACACACACGCACCCAGAAAGGGATAGACAACTACTTGTAATTGTGTGTGTGATCCATGCATGAGCACAATGTTTCTCTCAAATTTGTTTAAAAATAAAAAATCATAGCCAACGTAAATTATAAAAAAAAAAATTTGATGGTATGGATCAACCTGTTAAGAGAAGTGAATCACAAATTACCAGAAAAAACCACCATATATACAAATACCAATACCATGGACTCTATGAGATTTATAAGAGGCAAGAATCTTGGGTGGTGCTCTTGGGTCGATCTTTCTCGATCCAGAAAAATAATCACTTTTTTGCTTGAGCCACAAGGAATGCCCAATGAACAAATATATATATATATATAGATAATATATCCATGCCACTTACATTAATATATACAAGCAATGTCTCTTGGATTCGCAACTCCTACATACATAGTACATTCTCGATCACCAATCCATGTATAACTGGCAGGCCAACCAATTATGGAGTTTCAATTATACACTCATTATTGGGGCTAAGTACTTAGTATTAATTGTTGGATAACCAATAAACCCTAGCTAGCTAATTTTGTTGTTGTTTTTATGTGTTGGTATACCAACTTCATCATGTGCATGCCACATGGCACGTAGGGTTTGTTTTTGGCTTTGCCCCATGTGAAGGACAGATATATCGAACATTGTCAAATCGATTCCATATCTTGAACCACAAGTTTTCTTTACGCATTAACGCATATATGCAAGGAATGTTTTGATCCTTATATATATATATATATATATATATATATATATATATATATATGTCTAAATTAACACTTTATTTCATGAATAAAATTATTCATTTATGCTGCTATACTCATTTATGAAGATTATATATTATATATTTATAGCGTCAAGTAGAGGCAAGCAACTCCTTTAGTCTTTTACATCATGCATGATGCATATATATATATACTTGTTACTTGCTTAATTTCATCTTTCCAGATAAGTATATCCTTTCTCTTGGGATTTGGATCATGAAAGATTAGGCTAATTAATTAACGTACAAAGTATTAATCAATTCGTTTGGTTTGCAAATTATAATGTGTTTAAAGGTAAATAATTCATAGAATTAACTTATTTTCTCATTATGAGTCCCCCTTTGTTTTTTTTCCGGTTTCTCAAGCTTGTACTTACCGGCCATATATGAATCATTGAGGGTACTGTTGCAAGCAAAGAAACCGGTCGTTGAGAAATTGGCACCAATCGATTAAAGTCGAGGAAGCTCATATATATAATAAAGATACACGCATGTACATGTTCCTCTTTATTATGCAGAAAAAGCAAAGAGTGTCTTTCTGGTGTACGTTTTGGGTGTCAAGCTTTAGCACGACCAGCTAGCTTATTAAGCATCGTCGGCCGGCATACAGATACAGACTACAGAAACCTACCTAGCTATGATTAATTAATTAATAAATATATAAGCAAGTTTAATTAATTAAATAAATTCCCTTCACTTGTCTTCTTTTGTCCTTTGCGTGTTTACTTTGTTAGTCTCAGTCTCGGGGTCTCAGAGCTATAGCTGATTAAGATGGCTAGGGTTTCTCTATTCTCGTAATAATACATGAACGTACGGCCACGAGATGAACATTAAAAGTTTAAACTTTAAACAAGCAGTCTTAAAAATCATTAAGAATTCAATTAACAAAGGCTAACAAGTAGCTAGTGAGTATTGCGTAGGTGCTGACTCCTACTGCCACTAGCTATTTAATAGCATTGGAGGAATTGAACAATGTTAAAGAGAGATTGCAAGTAAACTGCCCGGTTTAACGGAAACAAGCTGACTTTTACTTTGGGACTTTTGAGAGTTTGTGTATGGCTTTAATGGTGACAAAGATAAACCTAATGACAAAACTCACCTAATTTAGTACTAATCACCTTGTCTGTTTTATGTCTTTTATATTGATCCATCATTATGCCTTTTGACTTCTAGGGTTTGTGCGGCTAATTTGGGTAGCATGAACTCTATTAGGTATAGTAGTATGTGCTGTATGATCATCATCGGGCTAGGTCATTAATTAGAAATTGTTTAACCAATCACCAGTAAGAGTTAATTTAATAACAAATTATAAATAACGTCACTTTTGGTGACCTTGTTATTTTATAAGCCATCAAATATTTTTATTCTTCATAAGGCCACCAAAATATTAGAAATTTCAATATTTACAAAAATGTCACTGCATACGAAAAACTATTAAGTTACTAGCAAAGAACAACAAAGTTACTGCCAAAAAATAACAAAGCTATTGTCAAAGAACAACAAAGTTACTGCCAAAGAACAACAAAGCTACTGCCAAAGAACAACAAAGCTACTGTCAAAGAACAACAAAGCTACTGTCAAAGAACAATAAAACTATTGTCAAAGAACAACAAAGCTACTACTAAAGAACAACAAAGCTACTGCTAAAGAACAATATATAAAGCTACTTTAAAAAAACGATAAATTTACTGCCAAATAACGATAAAACTACTTCAAAAAAACAATAAAGTTACTGGCAAAGAATGATAAAACTATTGTCAAAGAACAAGAATGCTACTGTCAAATAACAAGAAAGCTACTGCCAAAGAACAAAAAAGCTACTGCATTTTGTATACAGTGACATTTTTGTAAATAATGAAAAAAAAAATTATGGTGCCATTTTTGTAAATATTGAAATTTGTAATACTTTAGTGGCTTTATGAGGGATAAAAATATTTAGTGGCTTAGAAAATAACATGATCACCAAAAGTGACCTTATATGTAATTGACTCTTAATTTAATGACGATTTATAGTTAATTTTGTTGTTGTTCACCGTTACATTAGATACAAAAGTGAGTGACTATCGATTATCTAAAATGAGAAGAGAAGAATGTTATTGCCTATTCAATACGAATATAAGCCTATCGATTATGACTATCATTTCCACCGAATAATTCTGACATTAATTCTAGTGATTACGAATTGCACTAATTAGCTTAATTCAAACGTGCATATGCATTAACAGCTCGATCGAATTAATTATTGTGAGGATTTTCTACCAATAATTAGGGATATGCTACTTGTTTAAGCATTAGTTCAAGATTGAAAATGGGTTATGTTTCCTAAATCAATCACAGTAATTAGTTTCGTAATCGCATGAAATCCTCTTAGTAAAAGTTAAAACCCTTCAATGAAAACCCATGCATAACCCATGCCCTATAATATTGTCCAGAGAAATCCAGCTTTGACCTGTCAGTCTCTTTCAAGCCTTATTGGGTATAGGTGGAAGCATCATAACCCAGGCCCATCCCCTGCTATATATACTGATATGGTAACTTATATTAATAGTTGGTAATTTTGGATAAGGCAAAGTGGCAAATAGGTAACAATAATATATTGTCACTGAATTATATAGGGTACAATGGACATAAAATAAATATATCAACATAGGGTCAAATCTATTTATCTATCAGATTGTTGACCACTCCAAGCACATAACAAATCTGACGGTCACAAATTTAATTAATTTTTGGTTCCATATGTTGATTCTTCAATTAGACTTCCCAAGTCAACAAAATTGGCATGGACCCTTTTGAAAGTGGAAAGTGACCTACCTTCACTTATTCTTTTTCCTTTAGTCAACAATATATTCTTATTCTCATAGTTATTTAGAGGATGAAATATTTGGTAAAATGATGACAAAAATAAAAGATACGGTGGTAAAAGACAAAAATAGTTTCATCTACTTTTTGGTTAGTTAATTACCAAAATGACAATCTATACTACTAAAAATAGAAGCGTAGGGTTTGTTGTCAAATACTTCATCAAATTATGAAGCGCTTATAATACCCTTTATAATATAAAAATAAAAATCATAATAAAATAATTTAAAAGAGTTATTATGGTAAAAAGCAGAAAAATATAAATATGAAAAAAAAATACAAAAAAACTTGAAAAGATGGGTAACAAGGAAACTTCCATGTTCTTCCTGAATTTTTCTCATTATTATTAGTAGAACATTTATTGGTTGGAAGATTCATTTATTTTTTAAAGGATTAGACACTTTTTTGTCTTTTGTAGGCTTGTTTTGAATAAAACGAGTGTCAATGTTACAGTGAGTGATATTTGATTTTTCTTTATTACTTGGATACTGATTTAGGGTGCAAGTATATAAATCTATTGTATGTGTCGTTCTGGTTTGAGATTAATGAAATCTCTCTTATTATAAAAAAATAATATTAGTAGAACTAAAAAATACAACGAGAGAATTATACTTTTGATCAACTCATGCCCATTCTCAAGTCAGAAAAACAAACCGCGCTTACGAATATACCCATTATTATTAAGTTGTGAACAACAAAATTACATTATTTATGTCTATATTGAATGAAAGAAGTGCGTATTTTCTCAACGATCTAATACATTTATGGGCGTAACAAAGCTCTTTTGACAATCTGTTCCAAAGCAATCAGACTCAACAATAAGATGAAAGATACTGTAACTAAGGTGAAATACCAATAATGAAGTACTTTTTTTTTTTTTTGGACAATAATAATGAAGTACTTGAACTAAAAATATATTTTACAATTTTGATCTTGTAGAGAGAGAAACAGAGAGTTGGAGAGACAGCAAACACAAAACACAAAACACATCCTAGTCTCGAAATCTCGTTTCTCGGGCCATCGATTCGCGACTATCAAGGCACTGCTGCCTTTTCCTGTTCTACCCCTGGCCATATTGTCTTCCCATTTTTATTTTAAATCGCTGAATTAAATACTACTAATTTGGTTATTATTTTATTTTTCCGCATATTTCTGTCTAGTGCTTCTTTGCTTCCTCCAGAGAGCGAGCGAGCGAGTCCCGAAAGCTCCAAATTTGGCCATGGCTGCTTCTGCTTCGATCTATGCCCTCCTCTTCACTCCCAAAGATATCTCATAGAATCAACAACCCCTTCTTCATCCATGTAATCAAATTCTCTATTCCTTTTGTTTTCATTCTACAATTCCAGTATTTTTTTTTGTTTTATTTATTTGCTGTGCTTCATTTCTTCCATTGTAATCATGTCACCACCAAATTGTGTGAATTTGTTTTTCTCTGTGTGCTGACAAGTGTTTTCCAAAATTTTGGGTTCATTGTCATGATTTTTACATGTGGTTGTTTCTATTCTTTTGCATATTTAATTGGTGATTTTTCTATTGTGTGGAGGAAGACCAGGTTCAATGGGTGTGGATTGGGATCCATGTTGGATCTCTTGGTTTTTGTTTTATTGTTATTATTATCATCCTGGTTTAATTTAACAAGTGGTTTCTGTTAAACTGATCTTGGATTCTGTGTTTTTTTTCTTTCTTTTTTTTGATTTTGTAGTTACTCTTACTCAATTGGGGTTGCTTGTCTGGAGGGGGATATAGATTTGGGGAGGCTGCCTGGGGCTTATAATGTTGGTTTGTTGATGTGGAATCTCATGGGTTGAACTACTCAAAAGAATAATGGGTAGCTTTAGTGAAGAAGAATTTGGGTATTTTGATGCCCATGAGGATATTGCATCAGTATCTGATGCAAGTTCTGAAAACAGAGAGATATTTGATTCAACTTCTTCTTCAGTCAATTGGGTTCGGGATAGTTTTCCATATGATGTGTGGGTTAGAAGCCCTGGGAGTGTCAAGGAGCGTCGGGTTAAGTTTCTAACTTGGATGGAAGTGACTGCAGATCAAATTCTGGCAGAGAACTTAGCAGAAATATCTAGTGATAGAATTAGAGAGAGTAGTGGGGCTGTGTTGAGAACTACATCTTTTGAAGATGAGTTTTCTTCTAGTCGGTCTTCAATGTCGTGCTGGTCTAATGAGTTTAGAGATGGGAATTTGAGTGAGAGAATGGAGCGCAATGGAGATGAAGTAGGGCAGGATGGGAAGGCAAGTGAAGGTCGAGAAGTTACTGAGGAGTCCGAGCGCACTTCGTTCTCATCATCTTCTTTATCTCATCAATTGAGTAAAAGGCAAGCGGAAGAGATAAGCAATATGGGGGGGATACTGAGGAGAGTTAAGAAAGGGTGGTTGAGTAGATTGCGGTCCATGACATGCCTTGATGATAGGCAAGGGGTTGCTGACAGATTGGCAGAAAATGACGCAGATGCAATTATGGGGATTAGGGCTCATAGAGTGAAGGTTCGCCATTCCAGGAAGCAGTTGAAGGAACTTTCAGCTCTTTACATGGGGCAGGATATCCAAGCCCATGAGGGTTCAATTTTGGCAATGAAATTTAGCCCTGATGGACAGTACCTGGCAAGTGCTGGTGAAGATGGGATTGTGCGAGTCTGGCAAGTGGTGGAGAATGAGAGGCGTAATGAACTTGACATTCCGGAGATCGATCCATCCTGCATATACTTCACCGTGAATCATCTCTCTGAACTAAATCCACTATTCACGGATAAAGATAAAGTGAGTAAATCACGTAGCATGCGGAAAACATCAGATTCAGCATGTGTTATTTTTCCCCCTAAAGTCTTTCGGATAGTGGACAAACCATTGCATGAGTTTCACGGTCATGGTGGCGAGATCTTGGATCTCTCTTGGTCAAGGAATAATGTAAGTGATTAATTGTTTGCAATTAATATTTCATGAGCCTATATACAATTCAGTAAAACATGAAAATTATTTAATTCAGTTTTCCATTGATTCTTTTTGTAATGCAGTATCTTCTGTCGTGTTCTGTTGACAAAACTGTTCGTCTATGGCAAGTGGGATGCAATGATTGCCTTAAAGTCTTTGCGCATAGTAATTATGGTGCGCTTCTGGCTAATTTGTTTTCGTTAAAATATATTTAATAGTTGAGGCACAGCCCAGGATGATTATACAACAGCAGGATCCTAATCCCTGTGTTATATTTAATTGAATTTACCTTTTAACATTTTTCTTTATGTTGTGGTCTCTTGCAGTGACCTGTGTTCAATTTAATCCTGTGGATGATAATTATTTCATCAGTGGTTCAATAGATGGCAAAGTTCGCATTTGGGGAATTCCTTGCTGCCAAGTTGTTGATTGGAGTGATGTACGAGATATAATTTCTGCAGTGTGCTATCGCCCTGATGGGCAGGTTTGGTGATTTTCTTGCCCTTTCATCATGTAGACATATGATTTACACTCATTATTTATTAATGTTAACTAAATACCATTGATTTCTTGCACAGGGAGGTATTGTTGGCTCAATGACAGGCATATGCCGCTTTTATAATATATCAGGTATGCTGTGACCTTTTAGATTTCCCTGCTCAAGATGTGTGATAACCTTAATCATGTTGGAAATATATTCTTATTGATGAAGTGGTTATGGTTTTCTTGGAACAGATAATCATTTGCAAATAGATGGTGAAATATGCTTGTACAGTAAAAAGAAGGCTCCCTGCAAAAAGATAACAGGCTTCCAGGTAGCTATTACTTCGCCAGACTGCTTTGTATTCTGCTTTTGGTTTCTTGTGCATGTCAATTTACCTATTCATCTTGGATCTGAATTTTTTAATGTATTTAATTTATGCAGTTTTTCCCACAAGATCCTAGCAATGTAATGGTCACATGTGCCGATTCACAAGTCAGAATTCTTCATGGTCGTAAAGTGGTTGGCAAGTACAGGGGTAAGTTCATGTTGTAAAGCACATTTGATGCAGTCATTAGTCTGCAAACAGAATTTTACTCTGCTTTAGCATAATTTTATGTCACACATGTGCTTGTGCATTTTGGATGTGAAATATCCACATTTCACATTGCTAATCCTCCACTTGTCTCTTTCTAGGATTACGCAGTGTCGGAAACCTGAGATCTGCGACCTTTACTTCAGATGGGAAACATATAATCACAGCAAGTGAGGATTCTAACGTATATATATGGAACTGCAGTGATCAGGAGAAAACCTTTTTCTCTCAAGTAAAAAATATTAAATCATGTGAGCGTTTCACCACTGATGCTTCCATAGCAATACCATGGTCTGGTTTGAAATGTGTGGCAGTAGATTATGCAAGGAAATTTGGTGTGGAAAATAATCTGCCAGAAACTCTGCCTTTTTCTTCACCTGCATGTTTTTCTCTGAGTCAGGAATCTTTCCTTGAATCTATTCCCAAGGGATCTGCGACTTGGCCAGAGGAGAAGCTTCCAACTTCAAGCCCTTTGACAAAGTCTTCTACTATGCACAGATCGGAGTACAAGTTTTTTAAAACTTCTTGCCAGAGCACATCCAGTTCCCATGCATGGGGTCTGGTTATTGTGACTGCAGGTTGGGATGGACGGATTAAATCGTTCCACAATTATGGGTTACCAGTACCTGTTTGATAGTTAAGTGGATTTGGCATGGTTTCAAAGAATTGTTGCTATCCCATTCGCAGCCTGTAGTGTGCTCTTTGGCTGATTGCAAGCTGCAAATCTAATGTATTGATGAGTGACTACTTTATGCTTGGCAGCATCAATAGCCACAGCAGGTCCAGGTTGACTACTCTAGCAGGCATGTGCACAATAGTTGGATTTGAGAATTTGCTTCTCCAATGGGCCACTTCTCAGGTTTCAGAGGTGATTGTGACCAATTTATGTCCTGACAAGTGGCAGTCAGTAATACGATGGCTCCAACATAATCCATTTTGGAATCAGCAAGTGGCTGAAGTGAGGCTTCGTGGGGTGTTTTTGGTTTGCCGGTTCACTAAATTAGATGTGCAAACCATTTGCTAGGGGAGGCCAAATTGATATATCATCCTGTATAATGCAGATGCTCTGTGGGCCTCGTTGTACTTCTTTTGTTCTCTGAGATGGGATAGGGGAGTCGAGAGCTGGTGGCTGGAATTTATTTCTGAAAAAATGGTGGGGAACTTCACAATACTACCATGTTGGCCGGACAGAATTATTGAATTGTTTGTCTGCCATTTTTGGTCCGGTCTCATGGTAGGGTCCGTGACCTTTGGTTCACAGTGTGATTGTGCAGGGGGTCATTTTCCTCTGATCGAAGTGGTTCATTTTGCAAGGGGCTGGGCAATCAGACCATCCAGGCGCTCTTTGAGAAGGCATTTTCTGGCTCGAATCCATGGTGGATGGATGAGCATTCAGCATTGCGATAGTTGTTTTCTTCGGCGGAGTCCCTTTTTGACCAACATATATATTGTAGATTTATACTCCTAGTTTAGTCTACTCTAACATCTCCTCAGATTAGACTCGTATAGTTGGGGGTTTTGTTAACTTAACAGGAATGGAATTTACTTGGAGATTTGCTTAATGTTACCACAGTTTTCTTCTAGATCATGTAAATGAAATATTCATGTAGCTTACTGCATGTTCATTGCTCGGAAACAACAATGGAATTTGGATATATTGCAAAACCACCAATTGTGATATAGATTGCCCATAAAGCAATTTGGATTCCTTGTTGGGATTTATGAAATATACAACTATCCAAAATTACTTTGTTATGGTACTTTTCCATTACTTTTATGATAGAACATCTGCCCCCCACTTTTTATGATCAAACAGCACTTGCCATTAGTGGTGTATTTTCTCAAGGAAAGATTTACTGCATATAAACAATTAGTGACACGACCTTGAAGAAAAGAATCTATACAAACACTTTGAGAAGTGACTTTGATGGGAATAGAATTGAAGCATCAACAGGCAGGTCATGTGGGAAATCAAAACAATGGAACATATAACAGGTAAGAATACCACTATTTAGGAGACAATGGGAACAAACTGCTGACTAATTATGATGGGAAAGAAGTTTATTTAGGATCAATTATTATTGGACATTCAGATTCTTCTTTTCTCATCTTTAATTTAGGATCAATCATAATGGACATATTCTCCTTTTCTCATCCTAACCTTCAATTTCAATGTAAAAGAAAAACTGAATGTCTTGTAAGAAACACAGCCAATTCCTTGCGGGTTACGGTTAGTGTAATACCCTAGGGCTAGTGGGCTTTAGCCCATTGCAAAATTGAAAACAGAATACTCTACAACACCTCCAAGTAACCCGTAGCAATTTAGCCCAAATACCTTTTCACCTGTAGCAGAGCAACGAGAGAGAAGCAGCAAACTGAACACAAAAGAAACGCATAAGATATGAAGTCGATCTTTTCATTCACATCAGATCAGATCCTGCTGTTATTTGAAGATGGAGAGGACAACATAGCAATTGAAGTTTACAATTGGAACCTGCAGTCTTCGATCCATTGGTTGGGATCATCACCACCAGTAGTTTAGATTTTAGAATCTTTAATCCTACCCACCATTACATGAATGGATCAAAGAAAACCCAATACACAGAAACCACAGAAACCACAGAAAAGAGACCAATGGAATTGAACTACATCATACATACAAAAACGTAAAAATTGGACCTTTTTGGTTATTACACCACAATTAAGCACATTTTATTTACATCACCTTCACTCATTGCAATTCCAAGAAAACCACAGAAATAGAATCTTTGCTTGAATCCAAAACCCACAAAATTGAAAGAAAAAAAGAACAAGGGAAAGAAACCTAGAGATCGATGAGTCGTCATCAGACGGGGAGCTTGGCGACGTCGTTTCGGTGGGGAGAGGAGGAGGACGTGGAGGGGAATGATTGGGGGCGGTGGTCGCTGAGATTGACGGAGCGAGAGAAGAGCATGAGAGGGCGGTCGTGGGCCTCCTCAGGGTTGGTCGTGTCGTGGTCGTCGTGCGTGGAGAGGTTGATGCATGAGCATCGCTCCAGCGACGCGAAGAAGGCGGAGGCCACGTGCGTCCCCAGCCAGCTCAGGCACGAGCTCTGGCTCTCCATCGGCGACTCTCTTAAACTTTTTTCGTGCAGCTTTGCCTTTCACGCACTCAGGCGACTCAATTATACGGACAACCCAAGGCCGTCCTTGCCATTAGGGGCCCACTTTCTAATTATATCCTCGTTAATTTTAAAGCTTCATTCTTGCCGGCCATTTAATTTAGGCAAAAAAATAAAAAAAAGTCACTCGACTTTTACACATTCTCGACACTTTTGTTTCTAACTTTTTTAATATATCACTTTAATCACTAAACTATAACATCATGTATCACTTTAATCATTGAGTTTTCTCCTCTCTCCCTCTCTCTCTCACAAGCGTTTCTCTCCTCTCATGCGTCTCTCTCCACCGCCGGCCAAATCGATCGATACCACATACTAGACTTTGAAGCCCTTCTCGAGGTGAGTTCAACGCCACCAACCCCGCCTCAAATCGTCGCCATATGACAGAGAATTGAAGAGTTCCAGTCAAAGTTCCGAACACCGCCGGCTTTCAGGCCAAATTCCGGCCATTTTAAGCCGAATCGATCTTAGCCCCAGTTATAAAAGTTTGTCCTCTCATCCTTGCGAACATTTTGGCATAGTTGTTGCACCTCAATTCGAGATTTGGATGGGCAGTGATTAAAGTGATATATGATATTATAGTTCAGTGATTAAAGTGATATATTAGAAAACTCAGTGACCAAAGTGTCGAACGATGCAAAGTTAAGTGACTGTTTTGATTTTTTTACCTTTAATTTAACCTCTCCATTTGGCCCATAATCCCAAAGCCCCGATACCCTGACCCAACTGGCCTAAAAAGCACAAATCCAACACGACTCTCAAAGTCGGGTGTGTTGGCTCATCGCGATCTCCAACAGAATAGTTAAAATGAGATATTAGTAATATTATAGTTATTTTGCATAACAAATCAGCTCTAATAGAATACTTAAACTAAAGTTAAATTTCAGTTTTTGTTAAACTGATAGCTAAATATAGCTAGAAAATTCGAATAGCTAAACCAATACCTATATTTCTCTCTCCCCTTTTCTCTTATCTTTCTCAACATGTCAATGTATTATTTGATGAAATTTTTTATATGACTAATAAATAACTAGTGTTGTTTGAGTAAAATTATTAAATTGCTAGCTAAATTTCATTTTTTAGGTATTTTAACTTTAAAAATGAGTATCATTATTGGAGATGCTATCTCAAGTTGTATTTGCTAGGATGTTTGTTGTTTCCATTCTCTACGATGTGCCGTTTTGCGTAATCTTGGGTTTAGATTGACGATTTCATCGTGGCCATACACAACCCCACGTGTCATGCCACGTCGGCTTGATCTTGTAACAACCATAACGGATAAGAACATGAAGGAGTGAAGGAAGACCGGAAGAGAGGAAGCAAAATGGCTGCTTCGCTTTCAATTCCATTGTCCGCCCGCTTCTCTCCAGCGAAACGTCATCGTTTCAATGTCACAGAGTTCCAATTACCTCTACGTGTTAGTTGCTCTGGTAATTGTTACTCCTCACTCTCTTTGATTCATTAATTGTTGAATTGCTGTTGTCTTTGGGATTTTTTTTTTTTTTTTGTGGTTTTGATTCTGGTGTTGCCCAGTAACTAAATTATTATATAGATTTTGACTTAAAGACTGTTGCTTTGATTTTGGTTCTCTGCAAATAAATGGTACAGCTTATGGTCCTGAATTAGAGGGAAAATTGCCTCACTTGAAGCAGCTAAAGAATGTAGCTTGTGGCGTTCTTGCTGTTTGGGCTGTAACTACTGCCTCACCTGTAATTGCTGCTAATCAGGTTTAAAGCACATTCCTACTTTTATTTGTTGAGTGAGTGACCTTAGTTTACCGATTTTTTTTTTTCGCTTTTTCTAGTTTCGTGTTGGATGAGTTGTAAATATATTCTACATTTATTAGGATAAGTATGTACCTTGTGTTTAACATAGCTTAGAGAACCAGATAAGTATGTACCAATCCACTTTAGCAGCCTTGCCTGTAATAGCATCAACATTAAAAAAAATCCTGATTTTGCTGGACCATTTTATGGTATGTACCACATTTCACTACCCTGCTACTTCTAGTACATATTCTACTTTCCTGTAATTTGTAATTTCTTTTAGCTCTCAGGATGTGTTTGTTAAATTAGCAGAACACTTGGTTATAAATTAATGATAATGACAACAATGAACTGAGGCTTACTAGTTTCTACATATAATTATGATCATGAAAGGTTTCTAAATAGATTTATGTGTTTGCATAAATCAGAGGCTGCCTCCATTGTCAACTGATCCACAGCGATGTGAGCTTGCATTTGTTGGTAACACGATAGGTCAAGCAAATGGAGTTTATGACAAGGCAATTGATCTCCGCTTCTGTGATTTCACAAATGAAAAGGCCAACTTGAAGGGGAAGAGTCTTGCAGCAGCACTCATGTCCGAGGCAAAATTTGACGGTGCAGACATGACAGAAGTTGTGATGTCAAAGGCTTATGCTGCAGGAGCTAGCTTCAAGGGTACGGATTGCGTATCATCCTTGATTAGTTTCGAATGTACAAGATCAAAATAGGTTTAAAAGAGAGCGAGTTCGAACTTTGTTTCTTTGTTTTTTGCAGGTACAGACTTCACGAATGCAGTTCTAGACCGGGTTAATTTTGAGAAAGCTAATCTACAAGGAGCTTTATTTGTAAACACTGTATTATCAGGCTCCACTTTCAATGACGCACAACTTGACGGTGCAGTGTTTGAGGATACCATTATAGGCTACATTGATCTTCAGAAACTTTGTAGAAATACAACTATCAATGAAGAAGGAAGAGCTGTCCTGGGGTGCCGATAACAATTTTCCCTCCGTTTGTCGAACTTCTTTGCTTCCTGATCGATCATCTGTTGAAGATCGAAGAAGAAGCAACGTACCTCTGGTGCTTCATGTATTTTCAAGTTTAGTTTTTGGCATTGTAAGTGTACGCACATCCCCTATAGTAAACCTGCCTTGTTATGGTTGAGCTTTTCCCTAGCTTCTGTCAAATAAAAATACAAAACAAAAAGAAATTATATTGAGAACTGTTTATCAAATTAATAGAATAAGAAAAGTTGAGTGACAGCAAAGAGACATGGTCATGGTAGTTAGATCACAACGAACATCCCCAACCAACTTTGAACCAGAAGAAGTAGTTAAACCTGTAATTACATAGTTAATCGATCTATATATATAATTCTCATATATGATGCTTAATTATACAATATATATATATATATATATATATATATATATATATATATTTGAGATTCTTGAGAATGAGAAGTATCCAATGCTCCCTCCGCACAACTATTTCAAAAGCATATTAACTCATCATTAAGGGACTAAAGTACTTGGATTACCAACTAATTAAACAAGTTTCTAGTTCTTGAAATTAAGACTATGAAAGTGACCCTCCATTCTTCAAGTACAGGTCAAGTTAGCTGAGGGCAATAGTTTCCAGTTAACAAGTTTGACGTCTCTCATTAAAATGGGACTCTTTACTTGATTGATTCCTGCAAAGTCTCGCCAAAAACAAAACCCCTGAAAGTGACTAGAAATTAATGCATTACGTATACGTACGTATATACTGCTCGTTTTGTTTTGTTCTCGATCCCTTCGTTTCTTCTCATCAAGTACTATATATATGATTAATTACTAATTTCATTCTTCGGCTACATATATACACTATCTAGTTTTATTCTAGAAATGTGTAATTTGAACGATTAGTTTTGCTTTGGAAATTAGCTACTATTACATACCAACCATTCCAGATCAACACCTACAATTCTATGATCATGTGTAAATTATGTAGCTAGCACCAATATATCCATCTCTGCTTTTTGAACGGACTGTCAAAAATGAACCGACACACCACACTCTCAAGGAAGAAGAGATCGAGAGGTAGGTCTCTCTTACTGTGCTAGCTTTAACACTAGCTAGCTCCTCGATCTACTCTAGTGGCTTAGCTAAGCTAAAGGACCAATTACAGATAAGGTCATTATGAGTAGTCATGACGATATATGGACCATTCGACCAGCTTCGATCTATTCTATTTATATATAAGAGCAGCTAGCTAGCCCTAAAAACATAGGGATGCTAAAAGAGTTGTATCTGCTATATATATATAGCTTCTCAATCTCTTATATACGGTACGTTCCTTGACTTCCTTATTCAGAGAGATCGAGAAGATCGAGTTGTATATATGACTTGTATCCTCTTTGTAATATTTCTTGCTCAAATGAGTATTCCAGCCGCCACGCAACAGTTGCTAGTACTGGCCGTCGGTGCGGGTGTGTGTGTGCTAGCTAGCTTCTGCTGATCGATCAATCTGAGATACTCATTTGAGCAAGCAACGTTAAAAGTAGAGGAAGTTTCCATCGATCGATTAGGGCATCTAATTGGCGCATATCGTCGACGATCAGATAGTCCTCCTTGCTTGCTCGCTGTACTAGCTAAGATCGATCTCTAAGTGAATTAGCTTTCTTACAGTACGTACTTTCTCTTCTTTCTTTACTAGCTATGATCATCATGAAAACAATCTTTCATAATTAATCAAGGAGTAGTGATCCTATAATATTCGTATAATATCCCAAATTAATTAATTAATTAACTCTAGCCATATATCTCTGCATGCTATAGATATATCATATATATGCTAGCTACTGATCGAGCTGGATTCTGGTTCTCAGCCTCGATATAGTGTTTTGTTGTTTGCTCTATATATTGAGATGTTTGATTTTTTCATTTATCTATTTATTTTTTAATATTGAGATCAATTGATACATGCACTAGATAGATTCTATCTTGGTTGGTGGATCGTGTGCTTTTCTTAATTCGAAATGTCGTTTTGCCACAATTGTTATACGACTATATTTGTCATGCACTAGAAGAACCTATGATATACGACTATATTTGTTGGCTTTGTTTAAATATGTTATATTGCCACAATTGTTCTTCACAAGGTGTGTTGCTTATAAGTGTTTCAGGTGCGACCTTGGTTCTTGGTTCTTGCAACATATGTTGTTGACTATGAGTTGTTTTGTGTAGGAATGCCAATATACTAACAATCTCCCCCTTTGGCATTCCTATACAAAACAACTCATAGTCAACAACCTATGTTGCAAGAACCAAGAACCAAGGTCGCACCTGAAACACTTATAAGCAACACACCTTGTGAAGAACAATTGTGGCAATATAACATATTTAAACAAAGCCAACAAATATAGTCGTATATCATAGGTTCTTCTTCTCCCCCTTTTTGAATAGGGATGCCAAAGGCATTAAGAAACTCCCCCTTAGAAGCACCATTATGTGATAGATAAGCAAAAGAATTGCATCACAAAGCAACCACAAAATGTAGTGACCAAACACTGAAAACTCCCCCTGAATTGATGAATTTGTATGCAAAAATGACCAATGCAAACACACAATGGGTAGAGAATTATCCACACACTAATCTGAGGGAAGAGGCATAGCCTTTAGCCAAAGTACAAGACATAGCTTCACCAAATAAACAAACACGCAAAGTTCACAGGTTGAATCAAGTTAAGACACAACAATGTAAGCAAGAGTATGATCGAGTATTCTTGTACCTTTGTGGTGATTGGTGAACATATTTCAATGTGGGATCTGTATCATGCTAGGAATCCCAGAAGGTCACAAACAGAGAAATTAAGCAATCTTTTTGCACTCCTTATACCTCCTGTGTGGGCAAGATATTCATTTTTTTTTTCGCCTTTCACACATGATTTACTCACAGAATTTGTGATTCACATACCACCGGGGTGACCAAACCATTCCCTTTTCTGCTCAATCCTTATATCGTTCACCACGACCAAGGCCTGATTACTTTAGGAATAGCCTGGCCATCAAACCATTCCTGTTTCTGCCCAATCCCTATATCGTTCACCACGACCAGGGCCTGGTTACTTTGGGAATAGCCTGATAATGCTCCAAAATAATATAATTTTTTTTATTGAACAAGGAGCAAGGAACAATCAACTCATTATTTTGTGACCTGTACCTGATCAACCAAGCTGATGTTTACCACCACAAAGAAAAGATGTGTGCATGTGCAAATCCAAAGGTGATTAAGAATATTTTGCCCGTGCTCAAGATTACATAGCCATGTCAAAACAGAACTCAGAACTGGCTTAACAACTTGTCATAATCACATATTTGAAACCATGAAAAATACTTTGTCAATCTAAGATCAACTTACCCTAGCAAACAGTGTGGGATACTTACCCTACATGCAATCCTTATTAATCTGGAAAATTTGTGAACCAAAAGAGAGATACTCACTGTAAATGTTTCAACACTACCATGGGTTCACACACAATGGATGCATGCTGATTGACAAATTCAAGGGAAATTTCAGAGCTTAGTGCACACACCTATGTCATTCTTAAGCGACTCACATCTTGCCTAGCATTAATCCAATCATCATCAATCAAGGCCTCTTTAACAATTTTTGGTACAAAAAGTGACACAACACAAAATAAGAAATTATGTCCATGTTCACTTTATTAGCAACCAAAAAACACACAAAAGCAAAATCACTACTTACCTCACTTGCAGCTTGTCTTTGAGTTTGAATTCTATCATCCATTTTCTCAATGATGTCTTGAGCATAGTGATCCTTTTAAACTTGCTTAAAATCAGTCCTCATGTTTGGAGGAGGATCAAGAATAGGATCATCATGCACACCATCATTCTCTTTATTCAGAAAGTATAGTTATAGCCACAAGACTTGTGGCGTTCAACTTTGTTGACATTCCTGCAAGAGGTTAACAAACAAGTTCCATTATCAGTCTCTAGAGATACGTGAGAATCATTGCACAAATCTGAAAAACATTTATTTGCTCCTTTTTTCACCCAGGTCTGTTTATTTTTCGTCTCCAGACCTTCTGGGATTGCAACCCACTTTGCAATCCTGTTAATCAACACTAAATGTTTTTTCAGTTCAGTCTGCAAAGATGCAGCCGAGTTAAACTCTGACCCTTGCTTCTGTTTTCTCATTTTTCTACGCAGCAAGTTGCACCGTGGACGAATATGTCCAGGTTTTCCACAAAAGTGACATGTAGGAACAAAGATTTTTGGTCTAGGGACGTACCTGGACTGATGAGTACACGGTTGTAAATCTTTACTTACCTGAGGGGATTGATGACATGTTATCGATCCCTGTTTTGAGACAGATTTGAATGCAGGTTTTGACATAGGTATTTCAGCGACAAGTACCTTAGGAACATGCTTATTCTCCTTCACAAACTGTAAGGTTTCTTTTGATGCACCGTCATAACCAAGTCCTTCCTTGTTACTGTGAGTTTTTCCAAGCCCAATCATCCTTGAAACTTTTTCCGAACTGATATCAAATTTGCTGAACTTGTCTCTAGTTTCAGTCAATTCAACCTGCAATTTCTCATTCTCTTGGGTTAGTAAGACATTTAAATTAGTTTGAGCCTTTAACTCAACCTGCAAAGTTTTTATCTTGTCCCCAAGTTCAGTCCTCTCATCACTTTCAATCTGTGACTCATTTTTATTCTGCAGGGAATAAATTTGTTCAAGAAGATTAGCACGTTCATCTTCCCAAGATTTTAGACTAGAATCAAAACTTACCTCAACCTTTCTCTTTTCTTTACTGATAAGCTCAACATTCTCTTTCAACTCAAGGTTTCTTTTGTGTACAGTCTTAGTAGCATTGTACAACTGCATGTACTTGTTGTTTGCTTCCTCATCAGATATATCTCCATCACTATCCGTGTCGTCTGAGCTATCCGGATGAAGGGACGAAGTGAGCGCAAGGTTGTGCACTTCATTGTCCATAAGAGACTCCTCATCACTATCACTCCATGTAGACTTCAATGCCCTGCTATTCTTGGAACTTTGTTTCCTGTTTGCACACTGAGCAGCCATATGACCAATACCACCACATTCAAAGCATTTTGGTTTTCCTTGAAGACTTTTCTTTTGAGTAAATTTATCAAAACGATTTTCAGAAGGTAAACCTTTTCTTTGATCCAAATTAATTTTTGAAGAGTTTGAAGAAACATTTTTATTTTTCAGAAATTTTTTGAATTCTTTTGTAAGTAAATCCAAATCAATTATCTCATCCTCACCCTCACCCTCATCAACTTCAATTTCTTTTTCATTAACAGAAGAAAAAGCAACATTTTTTACCTTTTTCATGGGTATTCTCATCTCAAAAGTTTTGAGATTACCAACCAATTCATCAAGAGGGTAGATGTCCAGATCTTGTGCTTCTTCTATTGCAGTTTGCTTGGCTTGAAACTTGGATGGCAGTGATCTAAGAAATTTCTTGACAATTCTGTGCTCTTCAATAGGATCACCGAGACTTTGACAATGACTAGTTACACTCAACAGTCTTGCATGGAAATCATCAACAGATTCATCTTCACCCATGGACATGTTCTCAAATTCCTGAGTGAGTCTTTGAAGCTTCTGTGAACGAACCTTCTTGTTACCCTCATAAGTAGCCTCAAGAAGATCCCATGCCTTCTTGGCGGTGTCACAGTGACTGATCCGAGTTCTTTCTCTCTTGGATAGTGCTGTGAATAGACTGTTTCTTGCTTTGAAGTCACTATTGCGATCACTCACTTCCTCAGCAGTCCATTCTTTTCTGGGCTTAAGCATTGTTGCAGACGTTCCTTCCACCTTCTTTGAGTCCACGAGTTTGGTTGGATGCTCCCATCCCATCTCAACAATATTCCACATATTTTCATCCTGAGAGTACAAGAAGGCTCTCATCATGATCTTCCATTCAAAATAATCTTCACCATCAAAGAGAGGAGGACAGTTGATCGATCCAGCAGCTCTAGCACGCTCCATTCTGTTCTTGGATCTACTAGAAAAATAATTCTAGAACCTGCTCTGGTACCACTTGTAAAGACTGGAACGTTTTTATGTTAGGATTGAATATACGCTGACAATCCCAAACCTGCTGGAAGCCAATAACAGATGGTGTGTTTCACGTCTAGGATTGAAGTGACACTATCAATCCCAGTGTTCTGGAAAAAACGAAAACAGCAAGAACAAAGCGATATGTTTACGCAGTGTAAACCTCAAACTTGAGGAAACATCACTGCGAGGCACAAGCCCAGAAGAACGATCAATCCACTAGAAGAAGTTGAGACAAATCTCTTACAAGCAATGAATTACAATAGCTAGCAGTCCTAGTCTACTAATCAGTCTTGCATCTTCTTCCTCAAGGACGTCTTCCTTATTGAATTGAAACACGCTCTTCAATCTTCAGTTTACACCAATTCTCTACTGACCGCGAAAGAACGATGCAACACTGAAATAATTCACTCAAACAAATATAAGTGAATGAACATAATAATCTATGCTTTCAAACTCTCATAGAAATATAATGGCACACGAGATGAACATTAATCTCTTTGCCTCCAAAAGCATATCTTCCATGCCTTTGCCGTTTTGCATATATAGGAGTCAAAGACTCCCCCTCACTTTTAAAGTCCTAACCCTAATTGACTTCCTATAAGGAAATATCTTTATTAAAAAGATTATCAATTAGGATATAAACCAATAAAAGATTTTGCTGAAAAGATCCTAAATCAATTAGGATTCAAATACAATTAATAAACGCAGCGGAAAGGATTTGATTTAAACACAATTAAATCAAGGATTTTGTTAAGAAAATCATCCATTCAAAGAGCCCATAATTATATACTTACCTTGCATACTTACCTTCCTAAGGTCACGTAGGTTGTGGCTCACACTTCTATTCAAACAAGGTGTGTGTAGGAATGCCAATATACTAACACAATTCCTTCTCCATTGTGGCAAGTAAAGATAATTCTCGATCTCCCTACTGTCCAATCAAAGTAGCGTAACTAATTAGCTTTACCACAACTAGTGAAATCAAAACTGAGACTACTTTTTATCACTTTGTTTGGTAAACACACGACACTAAGCTCTGCCAACAGGAAATTTCTCCCAATATATATATTAAAGAATAACTTAGAGAAGAGGAAAAGAAATGTGATATATCGGGAACAGATTCAAAAGTAGGGTTGTGTGAGACATGCACAGTACTACTTAACCCTCGGCAACAAGCTAGCTAAGATTATATCATACTAGCCCGATTCCAAAGTAAAGCATCTAGAGCTTAACTCCGTACGTACTTCTTCACCAATATGGTACCCCTTCCCAAATTCACCATTAATTCATCTTCACCTCCCTAACAAACTAGTTCACTACTACCCGATCATGGAAAATTCTCGGCCCGAATTTGTATTAACCAGAGGAACCGCTATAGTTTTGCTGTTTCTTGTCTCAATCTTCAATGTTCAAGGTACGCCTCATCGACCAATCGATCTCCATCCCTCATGTTATAGATATATTCAAACGAGTATGAAAGATTTATTGACATGATCGAATTAATGGCTAGTTAAACACCGTTTTGTTTTGTGTGTTGTGTGCTAGGTGTGCAAGGATCTATAGGAGTGAACTATGGCACGGTGGCGAACGACCTCCCTCCCCCGCCCCAAGTCGCGCATTTCATTCTACAATCCACCATCATCAACCGTGTTAGGCTCTACGACGCCAACCCTCAAATACTCCAAGCCTTTGCTCACTCCGGCATACCACTCACAATCACTGTCCCTAATGACAAAATCTCTCATCTCACCAAACTAAGCTTTGCCCGAAACTGGCTTCAAACCAATGTCATACCTTACACTCCAGCCACCAACATCGTCCGCATCTTAATAGGCAATGAAGTACTCTCCACCACCAACAAGTTGTTCATTGGGAGCCTAGTCCCTGCTATGCAAACCCTCCACGTGGCACTCGCAGATGCCTCCTTGGACCGTCAAATCCAAGTCTCAACTCCACACTCCCTAGGCATTCTCTCAAGCTCAAGCCCACCATCCACAGGTAAGTTTAGGCAAGGCTATGACACCCATGTCCTTAAACCACTACTTAGTTTCTTGAGAGCCACCAAGTCTCCTTTCATGGTTAACCCATATCCCTATTTCGGATTTTCTGCTGACACGCTCAATTATGCACTTTTTCGGCCGAATTCGGGCGTGTTTGATGCTAACTCTAAACTCCTATATACCAACATGTTGGATGCACAATTAGATGCTATTTATTCAGCTTTGAAAATTTTGGGCTTTGGGGACCTCGAAATTGTTATAGCCGAAACGGGTTGGCCTTCGGAGGGTGATGCGGGCCAAGTTGGTGTTGACCCACAAAGTGCAGCAGACTACAACCGAAATCTCATTCGTCACGTGACTTCCGGTAATGGCACCCCATTGATGCCAAACCGGACTTTTGAGACTTACATCTTTTCCCTCTTCGATGAAAATCTCAAACCCGGCCCAACAAGCGAGAGAAATTTTGGGCTTTTTCGACCCGACATGACGCCCGTCTACAATGTTGGGATCCTGCGACACACGGTAGCTGCCACAACAGATAACCACACTAATAATTTCCCCTTTTTGATATCATCATTTTGTATATGTTTGATTGGTTTGTGGACTTGGATCTGACAGGCTAGTTCGTCCACACCCGTGAACCCAAGCCCAGGCCCAGTTCCGGTGGCTGCACCGCAGAACCCGTTGCCGCATGGAGGAAAAACATACTGTTTGCCCAAAACTGGGGCTGACCCAGAGGCCTTGCAGAAGAATATTGATTATGTTTGTGGGCTAGGATTGAATTGTGGCCCGATTAAAGAAGGTGGGCCGTGCTTTATGCCTAACACAGTTAGAGCCCATGCAGCTTATGCCATGAACATATACTATCAAGGAATGGGAAGGAACGGTTACGATTGCGATTTTGAGCAAACAGGAGCCACCACTACCGTCGATCCAAGTAAGTTCTTCTCTTTTTAAGCAAACCTTTAATTCTCTTTACTTATACCTTTAACTGTTATTTTTTAATGCCAGGCTATGGAAGGTGCAAGTATTGATGATGGAGAGAATTGCAATGCAGAAGATAACCCATCATTTGAAAAGAAGAAAACCCTCTTAATTAGTAGCTCTTTCTCTTTTTGCTTTTGGCTATAAAATGTCTTCAATGTAAGAGTTTAGTGATAGTGCAATACTGTATACCGTTGGACACAAAATATGTATAATTTACAATGTTAATGCTTAAAGAAATATATGTTCATTATAATTATTTGTTGGTAATAGTATTGCATTTTTTTTTGGAATACAGAAGAAATTTGAATTCGAAATCTCATCGAATGTTAAGAGAAATAATGAATACACCTGAGTTAAGTTTTCTCTACCAACTTTTCCTTTATATCTCTCATTCTATAGTTTTACGATATAAAAAAAAATCCCAAAAAATTCAGAGAATATATTCAAATATTTGCCATACGAATCAAAACTCATACCAAGCCATAATCGATAATGGATCATCTCTTTCTATTTTGAACCTTTTTGTATTATATCATCGGAAGAAAAGAGAAAAAAAATATATTTTTATCACTAAGTTGACAACAGTACTGTATTTAAACTTGTTAGACATACCCTCCGCAATATCCTCATAAATTGGTCCCAGAGTAGATTGAACGTGTGACTGTTGCTTGATCGCTGAAGAGAGAATCATAGAATCAGTTTCAAATACTACCGATGATAATCCCTTCTCTTGAACCAAACGAACAGCACACCTCCCAGCCAATGCTTCAACCTGCTCCGGTGAGTTAACATTCTTAACTCTTTCACATTTGCCACCCACACAATTCAATTCCCTTCATTATCACAGATGATAACACCTATACCTCCCAACTGCTCACTAGCTGAAAAAGCTCCATCAATGTTTATTTTTAACCAACCAATAGGCGGGTTCTTCTATTTAACAGAGCGCAAACGAGCATTAGAAACTTTAGGCTTACTTCGATAAAGCTGAAAATCATGAAGCACCGCATTTGATTGGAGATCAAATCACCAGCAGACATGACTTTACCGTCCCAAATGCGTCTATTACGTTTCTTCCAATGCGTGTATTTGAACTTGTTGATTTCATCTTAAAACGTTGCACATCTATTAATCGTAAATAAAAAAAAAAAATAAGAAGAAGGGTATGTGCATCGCACGTGACTTCCCGAATTTTGTCCGCGGAGCACCCGATTGTTGTCTCCTAGTAACGACCACCAACACGGTCGCACTCGCACCGTGGCACACGTTACCCTCTCTAGTCTATACGGTGCGCTCAGTCCCAACCGGCGCAAAATGTCATTTCTGTCTCTCTTGTTCACTCCCAAATTCCTCAATTGTTAGGGTTTTAGTTCTCACTCCGTTTCAATCCCCTGAGATTCTCCAAGGGTTAGGGTTTAGAGAATTGGAGAGATAGAGAGAGAGAGAGTATCGTACAGAAGAAACAATGGAGGCCGACTGGCAGCAGCTCCTCCAATCAATATTCCTAGGCCTCATTTTCGCCTACCTACTCGCCAGGCTCATCTCCATAGTCGTTTCCTTCAAAGACGACAATCTCACCATCACTCGCGCTCGCACTGCCCCGACAGAGCCCAATCTGGCCCGGCCCAAACCCGAAGACCCGACCCGCTCAGCCGATTCGGGAGCCTTGCTCCACGAGGCGGATTCAGTCGTCGCCGAGCACGGTAGTGTCAGGAACGAAAGCGAGGCTGGGAGCGACGATGACTGGGAAGGCGTGGAGAGTACGGAATTGGACGAACTGTTCAGCGCGGCTACGGCTTTTGTTGCGGCGGCCGCGGCGGACCGTCAGAAGGTCTCGACTGAGGCCCAGTTGCAGCTCTATGGGCTTTACAAGATCGCCACTGAGGGCCCGTGTAGCGTCCCCCAACCATCGGCACTGAAAATGACGGCGCGCGCCAAGTGGTATTTGATTTATCTTAAGATCATACTGTTAGATTGATATTGATTAGTAAATTGTTTAGGGTTTAGGGTTAAGCAGATGAAATTTCGTCAATTGCAATGTTTTACTGGGTAATTTATATAATTGAGAATTGTTAAACTGTGCATTTTACTATCGAGGTTTTACTATGTCTTTGTTTTGTATACTAGGCAAGCATGGCAGAAATTGGGTGCTATGCCTCCTGAAGATGCCATGGAGAAGTACCTTGATATTGTTACCGAGCTATATCCTACTTGGACTGCTGGTTTGACTGTGGTGAGTAGTTTCGTCCTTGTTGTTTTCAGTTTTTCTCTGTATCAGTATAGCTGTACAGTTACTTACTTTCTGTTTGGTCTTGACTTATGATTGCTAGAAGAGCAAAGGTGGAGATGGTAGCTCATTTGGTAATGATTCTAAAGGACCAATGGGACCAGTTTTCAGCACCTTTGTTTATGAGGAGGAATCTGAAAATGATTCGTAAGCTTCTTACTACTGCTAAGCATTGGAGGATTAATATATACACATAGCATATATTGTGTTTAAGTAGTTTGTTGGTTCACACATCGACATATTTTTATCTGTGTTGTTGCTGAAATGGATTTAGTCATGTTCAACCTTTTCTTATTCGTTGAGTTAGCCTTCTCCTTTCATTAATTTAATCATTGCAAACTAGAAGCAGATATGCCTTATATCCAGGAATAGCAATTGTGATGGTCTTGGAAGGTGACAGAGTACCTGGTATTCATTATGTGAAGTTGCTATACACCACCTGATCTTGCCCTTTCGTGAGGAGTGATGCAGAACTGTTTAAATGATATCTTGTATAATCCAGGAATCCACTCTTAAAGTTTCTAGTTATATGGTGTCGTCTTTAGTTAAATAAATTGTGTTTTCATGGTGCTACAAAACTAGTCATCTGAAATCAATGAGCTAATATTTATCATTTTTTATTATTCCCTGCACTAGGTAATACTAATTTTTCAAAAGAAAAAAAAAATCAGAAAGTCATGCTAAGGTGAAGTTGTTTACTTTGCAGCAAGATGGATGCTATTCATGCCTTTGCCAGAGAAGGAGAAGTGGATAACTTGCTTAAATGCATTGATAGTGGTGTTTCAGTAGATGCAAAGGGTTTGTTTCTTCCTATCTATCTCGTTTCTTAGCTTCATTCAAATTCTTCTCAAAAATATTATCTTTGCTGATTCCATGAATGTTGCTATAACTGCAAAGTTATATATACTCTGTTTCTGGATTGTGAACAGCTCATGAACATGAACAGCTCTTTAGAAGCTTGTTTCCTTGTAATGAAGCTTAATGTCCATATTTAGTTGCCTAAAACATAGCTTTGAGTAGCACTAGATAGGATCCTGTAGAAGTCTGAGCAATTGAGGTAGTCATACAATTGTCATAATACTTGAGTGAACTTGGAAAAAAAATCTAGAATAAGGTTGAGAATAAAACCACTGCGGCATGCAGAAAGAATGAAGCCTCAAGATACGGTATGGCTCAATGGTCAATGTGCTTACTTAATAGTGAGCTGGGTGTAGAACTTTTGATAACTCAACCTGGCTTTTGCTACTTGTTTCTTACTTGTGTAGGCAGTAAGGTATAGCTCATGCTTTGTTAATTCATCACATGTACATACTACATGGCTTAGTATTTTCTTTTATTTTCTGTCATGTGTTTCCATCACCATTGAGATATTCAAATCTTGCATTATTTTCGTTGATATTGATTATAAAAAATCTGGCCAAAGTTTTAGAGACTTGATTTTTTTGGTATTTCTCCACAATTTTGAAGCTTCGGATGCACAATGGTTATCTGTGCTGTTGCTAAACTTTGTTTGCACCCTGTGCTGCTTATATCACCATCTTAAAAGAGCTTGTGTGAAATTATTGCAGATAGTGAGGGAAGGACCCCATTGCATTGGGCTGTTGATCGTGGCCACCTAAACATGGCCGAGATGCTTGTTAGCAGGAATGCCGATGTTAATGCAAAGGTAGATAAAAATTATAAGCATCGATTTTATGTCGCAATTTTGCAAAGATTTTTCCAATTCCATCCTGCCGATATTATTTCATTTTATATTAGCTTAACTTCTGTGTTGTTGGTCTTGGAAGGATAATGAGGGCCAAACCGCTTTGCATTATGCTGCTGTGTGTGAGAGAGAAGGCATTGCTGAATATCTCGTGAAGAAAAACGCTGACACAAATGTTAAAGATAACGATGGCAACTCTCCATCTGATCTTTGTGAATCAAACTGGCCTTGGCTGCAGCGTGCAAAGGAGTAGAGGTACTGACTGAGGGTGTACTTTTGTGGTTTGTTCCTGCTGAAGTGACTTTTCAAATAGTCCTCGTGGATGGCTGTATATGGCGGTTTATAACCCTTCTTGTCTCTGGAAATGATGAAGAGAGCAGTATATGTATGTAGTTTTCCACATTGTCCTTTTGTAGCCTTCTCTTTTTTGGTTTCCAGTTTCCCCTATTGTGGAGAAGAAAAGAAAGGTTAAAATCACTGGGGTTACAGCATATGCATAGCAATGCGCCTCGTTTGTTTCCCAAGTATGTCAATGCTTACTTTTTAGGCCATCGCATTGGCAATCTAATTTTTTCTTCGTATTTTCATGAGTTAATTTCAAGGATTTCAAATCAGAAGAAATATGTTTTGAGAACTTTTAAGAAATGGCAGAGCCTAATGTTGTTAGTTTTTGTTCCTTGCTTTCTCTTTTAATTTAAATTAGAGAGGACGCATGATTCAACAAAAGAAATTGTATACGATCTCTTCCCATCTGTCTTTCCCCTTTCTCTTTAATTAGAAAATTGAAACTAAAAAAGTAAAAGTAGTGCTAAACAAGGCACAACTGAACAAGAATTTCCAACAAATGTTATTACTTAATTACAGGCTTACAGCTCACTTGTATCACCAGCTACTGGAACATGTTGTCCCTGCCCTCGAGATTGCTAATTTGGTACACACACATAGATGTCCCTTCTCTAACCAAAGGCAGATCCTATATGTACCTCCCACTTCTAACCGTCATTAACTGTTTTGGCCACCAAGTACCCGATTGAGTTTGTTGGCCCAGTTATTCACCACCATGTCCCATATGCCCTCGCCTCTGTCCTGTCCTTTATGTACACCCTTGTTCCTTAATGCCAAACAATGGCGACGGGGGTGGTCTATTCTCTACTTGCCACCGCCCTTATTGTTCTTATGCTCTACTCTCCCTCCAAACAACGCCGCCACAACCTCCATGGCCTGAACCGCCGCCTTGGCTACACCGGCCACGTCCCCATTTTCGACCCTCTTGTTGCCAAGATGGAAAGGTATGCGGAGGAAAAGGGATTAGGAGACCAAAATCATCCTATCGATTTGGAACACGATTCTGTTATTGCCAATGAGGTCGAGGAAGCACATGAATATCTGAGCGAGGAGGGAAAGTTGAATCTAACCTTGAGGCTGGTGAGTTTGTTCCCTTTGTTAGACCACGCACCAAAAGATGGCTTCATTACCAACAATGAACTGAAGCATTGGATTACAACACAAGCCAAGGAAAGAATGGATTATAGGACACTGAAAGAATTGGCAGCACATGATAAAGATGGAGATGGAGCCATTTCTTTCAGGGAGTATCTGCCGCAATTTTCCATCGAGGATATTGGTATACATTTAACTATTTTACGTGTTCCACTTTCTTCGTGTTTCATTAATTTGATACCCTTGAAGATATGATCGAGCTTCATTTGGTTCGCGGATTGGAAATGTTTCATTTGATACTCAAGAGGGCCGTAGGGTTTCAATTTCCTCCCTTTCGGAATTCTTTTGTATTTACAAGCCCCCTAATTCGCGAACCAAACTCGTTTCCTTGTTTTCCATGAAGTGACACATGCATATAAGTTAGGTTCTTGGACAGCCAATGACGTTATTTATGACTGTGGAACAGAGAGAAATGAAATGGAGCATGGAGAAGCTGGATGGTGGAAGCAGCAATTTGATAATGCAGATGCTGATAAGAATGGTTTTCTTACCTTCGATGAATTTAAAGAGTAAATTCATTCTCTAATTTATTCCCATACTAGTACTACATAGTCCTAATTCTTTCTTCAAGATTTGGGCTAATTTCCCTTTCTTGATTTGTAGCTTTTTGCACCGGGAAGACAGTACCAACGACCAAATTCATAAGTGGCTTTTGACAGAAAAAATGAAGTACGTACATTCTCGCATACCACATTCATGCTTTAATTTTTTTCTTTGTTACGGCTTAATAACATTTGAAATGTACAGAAGGATGGACTACGATAATGATGGCAAGCTGAACTTCGTGGAATTTTCGAAAAATGCTTACGATATCTTCAAGAATTACATTGAATTTGAAACAGGCGGAGCTAATGTGCCCACAGCAGAAGAGAAATTTGCAGAGCTTGATGTCAACAAGGACAAGTACTATACATGCATCAAGCTTGTTTCTTTTTACTGCCAAGAATGTTATTACTTATTACTAGAGAGGAATGTTAATATTTTACCAAGGGGTTAATGTGTATAGCTAATTTCAGAATTCAAAAATGTTTTACAGACTCTTGGAAGCTGAAGAATTGCGACCCATACTGCATTATCTTTACCCAGGAGAACTAACCTATGCTACCTATTTCACAAGTTATCTCATTTATGAGGTGAGTTAAGTTAACTATACATGATTAGCAAGTGAAAACACTGTTTCATTATGAATGTAACTATGTGATGATGGCATTGCTCATTTCAGTCTGATGATAACAAAGACGGAAAATTAACGCTGCAAGAGATGTTGAATCACGAAGATATTTTCTACAACACAGTCTATGAGAACAGCGATGACGATTATGACGACGACGGTCATGACGAATTCTAAACTAGTTTGATCCCATGAAAATGCAATGTTTTGATCTTTTTTGGGTGGGAGCTAGCTTGTCCTAATTGTATCATGACATTTGAAAGTTGCAAACGAGACTCCGAGTTCAGGAGGCAATACACCAACAGAAAACTGACTCGAATTAGGTTAAAGTTTGACATAGAAAAATGTAGTCCGATGGTTCCTTAGGGAGTAGTATTTCAATTTGTATAAAGTGTTTTTGTTTCGTAGCTTTTTTATTAGAAGCAAGTAAAAAAGTTTCTTTCAGAAAATCTGAGTGCCTTTTACAGACCCTAACAAAACATAATGTGCTGTTTCCTGTACAAAAAGAATGAAGGAAATGGATTTCAGTGACAGCAGCGAAGTCCCAACCATGGGTTTGGTTTCGCCCTTTGGGTGCCCTTGTAACCAAAATAAATAAATATGTCCCAACCATGGGCTCCTTTTCTTATCTGTCCATAAATAAAATATGTCTTTACTTCTTTTTCATGAGAAAATAATAATAATAATTGTGTGACATAATCCTAATCATAGAGTCCAGGTAATGTGCTTTGTCTTTCCACCAATGAGTTGCTTGACCCAAATTGGAGCCAAAAGGGCAGGTAATGCTACTCTGCATAACTGCAACATGATAAGCATTTCAATCTCAACCATTGGATCATTATAGTTTGTGCTCTCTGTTTTCATCAATTTCAAATTTAATGTTATGTATATGAAATAATGAAAAAGTCTTTTACTCTATCGAACTTTAATTGATTTTACATTGTGTCTCTTTAGAAAATGTTTTGCTTGTATGCATCTCTGGTTTTTGTTTTCATCCAATGCTATCTTATAATTATATATGTTAAAAATACAAATATTGTAGGTCTTCAATTGTGTTGATCTTTATTTTAGATTAGACAAATAGAAATGACTCATAGAAGTAGATCGATGCACTCGAATCACAATTAGTTAGTAGAAATCTCCAAGGTATAGATGGTCGTGCCACACGGTTTGTCCGTTGCACCAATCACATTACGAACTATTATACTCTTCACACGAAAATTCAAAATTGTCTAAACTTACTTTGTCTTAAAATCTGATGGTCCGACCGCCCCACTAAAGATTGTCTCACGAACTTGACAGTAGGGTAGACATTAAAAAAGTTACGAACTTAAAAAGGGTATAAAAGTTAAATATTTGACTAATGGGACAAAATAAAGAAAAGATTAAAGTTGAGGGGGAATAAGTAATTTAGTATGCGCATTATTTACTCGGTCCAATAAGAAAAACAAATGGTTAAGGAATTTTGCATAAATAACGATCCTGATCCAGTCATACGAAAAACCTATTTCCGCGAACGCGTACTATAAATAGGCCCCACAAATTATTGCAACCAATTTTTTTTTTGAAAAAGAAAATTATAGCTTTTCTGCAAAATCCAAAGTCCAGCTGAGAGTCTCTCTTTCTCGCGCTCACCTTTTCTCTGAGGAAGAAGAAGAAGAAGAAGCCTTTCCGCTCCCGATCCGTAATCGTACGGTCTGTTAAGTTTCGTTTCCAGGTAATCCTATCACTGCTCTGTTCAAAGCCCCAATTTCGCTTCAGTGGTAACTAGGGCTTGCATATTCTACTGGTGTGTGTCTGATCTTGATTTTAACGTGTTCGGTTCGCTTGATTATCATTTTGATTCCGGTCGAGCACTTGAATTTTGAATTACCAGGAAGTAATTCGATCGGCTATGATTTTTTTTTTTGACTTTTTTTTTATGTGTTGAGGATTTGGTGAAATCGTATGCGCGATTATGTTTAATCTCATTTGATCCGTGACTGACTTATACATTTAATTATTCATTTGCATTTAGTGTGGGATTTATGTTGGTTGTGTTATGGATTGTTTTGGTGCAAGTGAGATTTTTGATTCTGTGAGTGTAGTAGGGTTTTGGTGGCTTAATCTTTGTTCTTCAAAATTGATCTGTATTTTAATGTTAACTGGTTAGTATAATATACATGTTTTGTTGGCAGCCTTACAGAAACTGCCAGAATCAGTTTTGTTAATTGGTATAAGTTATGGTTACTGTGGTAAAAGTGTTCGCCCCCCACTCACTGATTTCAATTGTTATTTGTTTCGTTGGTAGACCTTTCAGTGCTCTTGTGAATGGCTTTTTTGTGATTAATTTGGATTTGCGCAGGCAAATTCACTAATTCAGGGGTTTGCAGTTTTATTTTCATGTCTTTCTTTAAACCAAATAGGTGAAAAAGAAAACGATATGTCTAGCCGTATGATTTTTCTTTCATGTCTTTCTTTTAACCAAATAGGTGAAAAAGAAAATGATATGTCCAGCCGTATGATTTTTCTTTGGTTGCCTGATGTTATTACCTTCTCAGTCTATTGTTCTGCAAGAATCTGGATGTGACAAAAATTCTTTTGCAGAGTTTTTGGTTCTACTTGAGAGTTGAGACGTTATGATCTAATCGTCACCTGTTCCTTGAATTGATCTAATTTATCAACAGTTATTCTTTTCATACTTTCAGATAGAATATGGCGCTGGAAGTTACCCAGGTGCTTCTGAATGCTCAAGCGATAGATGGAACTGTGCGGAAGCAGGCTGAAGAAAGTTTGAAACAGTTTCAGGAGCAAGATCTTCCTTTGTTTTTGTTATCTCTTTCCAGAGAGCTAGCAAATGAAGAGAAACCTATTGAGAGCCGAAAATTAGCTGGTCTGATACTTAAGAATGCTTTGGATGCTAAAGAACAACATAGGAAGTCTGATCTTGTTCAAAGATGGCTGGCACTGGATCCTTCTGCGAAATCCCAGATTAAGATGTGCTTGTTACAGACCCTCTCTTCCCTTGTAGCAGACGCTCGTTCAACTACGTCACAAGTTATTGCTAAAGTTGCTGGCATCGAGTTGCCTCAGAAACAATGGACAGAACTGATTGGATCACTATTGTCAAATATTCACCAGTTACCCCCTCATGTAAAGCAAGCCACTTTAGAGACTCTTGGATACTTGTGTGAGGAAGTCTCTCCTGAAGTTGTTGATCAAGATCAAGTAAATAAAATACTGACAGCTGTAGTTCAGGGTATGAACGCATCTGAAGGGAGCAATGAGGTTAGACTTGCTGCCACCCGAGCACTGTACAATGCTTTGGGTTTTGCTCAGGCCAACTTTAGCAATGATATGGAGCGCGATTATATTATGAGAGTAGTCTGTGAGGCAACTCTGTCCCCAGAATTGAAGATACGATTGGCTGCTTTTGAGTGTTTGGTCGCAATATCATCAACTTACTACGACAAATTAGCTCCTTACATTCAGGACATCTTTAACATCACAGCAAAAGCAGTTAGGGAAGACCAGGAACCAGTTGCTCTTCAAGCCATTGAATTCTGGAGTTCAGTTTGTGATGAGGAGATAGATATATTGGAAGAATATGGGGGTGATTTTACTGGGGACTCTGATATTCCTTGCTTTTACTTTATCAAGCAGGCACTCCCTGCCCTTGTCCCTATGCTTTTGGAGACACTTCTTAAGCAGGAAGAGGATCAGGATCAGGATGAAGGAGCTTGGAATATTGCTATGGCTGGGGGAACAGGCCTTTGTCTAGTTGCTCGGACAGTGGGAGATGATATTGTTCCACTCGTTATGCCATTCATCGAAGAAAACATAACAAAACCAGAGTGGAGGCAAAGGGAAGCAGCCACTTATGCTTTTGGTTCCATCTTGGAGGGTCCATCGGCTGACAAGTTGACACCCATTGTTAACGTTGCTTTGACATTCATGCTCAGTGCTTTAACAAAGGACCCAAACAACCATGTGAAGGACACTACCGCTTGGACCTTGGGAAGGATTTTCGAATTCCTTCATGGTTCAACTGTGGATGCACCCATTATTACCCCAGCAAACTGCCAACAGATCATCACAGTTCTTCTTCAGAGCATGAAGGATGTGCCAAATGTTGCTGAGAAGGCCTGTGGTGCTCTCTATTTTCTTGCACAGGGTTATGAGGATGTGGGATCATCATCTCCCCTGGCTCCTTTTTTCCAGGAAATTGTACAGTCTCTAATCACTGTCACTCACAGAGCAGATGCTGGGGAATCACGATTGAGGACTGCTGCATATGAAGCGTTGAATGAAGTTGTTAGATGTTCAACTGAAGAAACTGCCTCCATGGTTTTGCAACTTGTACCTGTTATCATGATTGAACTGCACAAGACTCTTGAAGGCCAGGGACTAGCATCAGATGAGAGAGAGAGGCAGAGTGAATTACAGGGACTTCTCTGTGGGTGCTTACAAGTCATTATTCAGAAGCTAGGCTCATCAGAGCCAACTAAATATGTTTTCGTGCAGTATGCAGATCAGATAATGGGACTTTTCTTGAGAGTATTTGCTTGTAGAAGTGCTACTGTCCATGAGGAAGCCATGCTTGCCATTGGGGCCCTTGCATACGCAACTGGCCCAGAATTTGCAAAATACATGCCCGAGTTTTACAAGTATCTGGAAATGGGTCTTCAAAATTTTGAGGAGTACCAAATCTGTGCTGTCACGGTTGGTGTTGTAGGGGATATTGCTAGGGCATTGGAAGATAAGATTCTGCCTTATTGTGATGGAATAATGACCCAACTGCTCAGGGATTTATCAAGCAACCAGTTGCACCGATCTGTAAAGCCTCCTATATTCTCCTGCTTTGGTGATATAGCTCTGGCAATAGGAGAAAACTTTGAGAAATACTTGATATATGCCATGCCGATGCTTCAGAGTGCTGCAGAGATGTCTGCCCGCACAGCTGGTGCTGATGATGAAATGACAGATTATACCAATTCTCTGAGAAATGGAATCTTGGAGGCATATTCTGGGATTTTTCAAGGTTTCAAGAACTCGCCAAAAACCCAGCTCTTGATATCTTATGCTCCTCATATCCTGCAGTTCTTGGATAGCATATACATGGGAAAAGACATGTGAGTCATTCTGGTCTTTACTACTTTATCTTTTTTATTTTAAAAAAGAAATTCAATTGTTGTGTTTCTAATTTTTTTAACTCCATGTGTTTGTAGGGATGATGTGGTGATGAAAACAGCCATTGGAGTCCTTGGAGATCTAGCAGATACGCTGGGAAGTCATGCAGGCTCTTTGATACAGCAATCTCTGTCAAGCAGAGAGTTCTTAAATGAATGCTTGTCTTCAGAAGATCTTTTGATTAAAGAATCTGCAGAATGGGCCAAATTGGCAATTAATCGTGCCATTTCTGTCTGAGGCTGCGATCTGGTATATTCTATTTGTTTGGAAGTCCCCTGCATGCATTTGGGTGTGTTGAGTTGGGTCATAGGATTGCATGTGTCAAGCATCGCCATTTTCAGACAACAGAAGCTGTGTTAGTCTTCAAGTTGTCACTAACTTGCATCATCTTCAAAAGTTGTGACTAACGATTGCATCAGCACCAAGGGTTTCGGTCCTGGTACTTTCATGGAGGAAGAGTGGGAAGGGAGTGTCACTGAAGTGGTTTAAGGCATTCAATAATTAACAACATTCTGTTGGTCAGAGTATTGTGGCACCAGAGTGGAAGGTAAGTGACATTCATGTGCGCAACTTTTCTCAGTCACTGAGGTCAATTGGTCGCTGAAGGTCTTACTAATGCGTGCATCTCCGGTGGTGATCTCCTCCAAAGACATTGGGGTCAGAATGCATAAATGCTCGGGTGCTGATGCCTTATCACCACCCGTAGTGTGCCATGTTCCTTAAATCCTCCTTACCAGGTCTTGATACCTGCATCTATTCATATTTTTGTTTGTCATAGTGTGTATTCCAGAATATCTCCTCAGCAGGTGTGACTTGCTTTCTTTTGTGGGTTGAGGGTCGGGACGTACTATTGGAAAACGCAGATCCTGCATCGCATCATTCATTTTTCATTTTCACATTGTTAGTAGGTGCAAGTCAGTTTCATATGTCCAATATACCATGCATTTCATGAAATCATTGTAATGCGGCTTTTTGAAAACAGGTTTTTCTTTTGCTTGGGAACATGTAATAACTTTTTTCTTTTGTTATCCCCACCTTTTGGAATTTGTTATCATTCACCATCACAAATTGTAATGGCATAGGATGGAGCATTACTTGATGGGAGAGGCATTGTATTTGTTGAATTGCCTCATTTGTTATCTTTCAAGTGATATTACAATGTTAATGGGTTTATGTGAATTTTGTGAGTTTTTTATGCTCTTTTTCTTTAACTTTTTTTTATGCTCTTTTTCTTTACCTCGTTACAAGCCCAATTTTATGGTTTGTATGGGCTGCCCTTACCTGGATAAAATTGCCCAAGTATGTGTTATCTTGTTCTTGCCCATCTTCATTATTAAAAACGAAATCCCAATAATGCCGAGATTTGCCTTGATAGTTCCTTGGATAAAATTTTAATACTAATTGGAGATTACTTTTATGTTTATGCACTTTATCCAAGGAGGCTTTAGGGTTTATGATCCATCCCCTAATTACGGTTTGCGATCAACTTTAGGGTTTATGAAAGAAGTTGATCGACTTTAGGGTTTATGATTCCTGAATTGAATACAACTGTGTCTATAAAGTAATCATCCAAGTCTGAAGGGGGGAGATATGGTAGGATTTTTAACTTTGAAGGCAGTTCAGAGAAGGTGCTGTGAGGTATTGTGATATGACTGCCACTATGACAATAGTGTGAGTGACTGAGTGAGTGGATTTTAAGCTTTTCTTTTTCATACTGTACGGCTTCCTTCTCTGGCAAATCCCCCGCCACACCATGTGAGGTGAGATTCTTTCTTGGACTCGTCATTAACCTTATGAAAACAAAAGGTCCGAAATTAAATTGGATATAGCTATTAATTCACAGTAAGCATCCAAAATGAATAGCAGACACCACTTTGAGAAAGTCCATGTTAGTGACAGACACAGCATATGCTGTAGACACCACTTGCTTTTAGACCAAGTACTAGGCATAGCTTATATAAGCTCACAAAAATGGACTAGCTCTCCCATCATTACCAACATAATTACCGAGTCCTAAATTAGGGTTTGGGGAATGATTAGTGAAAACATGTTTTGTCTTAATAAAATTTAGAGTTATATAAGATAGCAGAGTACTTTAAAATGTTGACTTGTCCCCCCTATTATGATAGTGCTCCCTCCTCCCAACTAGTGGATCCCCAGCATTTTCAATTCAACCCTTGTAAATCATCATAAGCTTTCATGTATCTAATCTAATATATATATTTGATTTCATCTGTAGCCCACTTTCTGTATATGTGTTTGTCTCCATCCATCGACTCATTAGAAAGCGATGAAATCCGAAATAAAAGGACCTAAAGCAGAATTAGCTCCTCAATGGTGTTTGGTACCACGGAAAGTTGAAATGTAATCTTTAGGAGTTGCGAAAAAGTAGATTTTGAGAACTCACAAATATTGTCGCTCTGAGCTTAAAATTATACATGGTCGAAAACCTACTGAAACTCCGTTGCGCACTAACCTCAGGGTTATAAATTCATGAATGTGATCAAGTACTTTAACAAATCAAATGACTTGTACTTGCATATTATCTTTTACCGTCACACTATTAAATTTACGGTACACGTTACAACTTAATTGCATTGACACTCATTACACAATTTATTAAGAATGGCTTGAAACAATGGGCAGTTGAAAGGTACTTGTGCAGTTGTGCACCATTGAAATCAATGGGAGCATAAATTAGTCATGAGGGGTGTGATGCGTCAATGTCGACACATGATGTACATTGTTGAAGATGGGATAAAAGCAGATCAACTTAATAAAAGAAAAGGTGATGGACACCAAATAAAAGCAGGCAGAAAATGGCTAGAATTCAAGCCATGCAAGGAATTGATGCAGCAGTTGACTTGTGTTGTGGGCAAAAGGGTAGGGTAAAAGCATTTCATCATCATCATCATGTTTCTGTTGCTATTGGCGGGATAGGATGAGTGCACACAATGAATGACCATAACAGCTCTCTTCTCTGCTCTCTCACTCTCATTATAAGTCATAGCGCATATGCTTGCAATTGCTTGCTTCCTAGCTACCACCAAGTACTTTTGAGAAACCATAAAAGGCGACCCTTTCTTCCCTAGTTTCCCCTCTAGAGCCAAAGACCTTAACTTTTAATATTTGATATACAGGAGATCAAGAAGAAAATAAGCCATGGCTCAGCTTAGAATCAATGTCGTCGTTGTTCGAGTAGTTTTCCTCTCAATGCTCCTCATTTCCTTATCTTCAGGTAATTGAGCTAAAATTAATCTCACTTGTATTGGCATATCTATGTTTTAATCGATCAGCCGAGTAAGTGAGTACTACATGTGACTCTTGCAGGCAATATTATTGTTGAAGGCTTCAAGAACGGCAATGACCACCACATTGATCATTTACTTCACAAGGTATATACATAACACTTGTTTTATCACAAGCTTAATATATTACGCTTACGGGTTTAATTCATTACAATTAATGTTTTGTGTTTGAAGGGTATCAACGTGAATACAAGGAAGCTGGTTTGGATGCAAGATATAACAATGCATGACTACGACGATGCAGGAGCCAACCCCAAACACGACCCTCGAAGGAAACCTGGCAATGGCAGAAACCCATGATATATTCATTATCGACTACTATACTACTACTACTACTTAAACCTACAACTTAATTATATATATATAGTATCGATAATTTTGATCATGTACTAAGGAGGAGACGATCGATGTACGTCACCTGATATATAGAGCTAAGCAATCTAGATGATCGAGTTTCTTCAATAACATCGATATGATATGTCGATCATATGTGCATGGGTGTAATAGTCTAGCTGCTAGTTGTCTGTGTGTGGCCATTGGCCATAGGAATACAAACAGCCTCATATCATATGACATATGCAGTTCCTTTGGCTATTGTTTCTCTTATATATATATGTGTGTGTGTGTATCAAGTATAAAATAAGCTTTCTGCCATTGCCTTGGCTCTGAATGAATAATGAAGATGGTATATAGTTGGCAATTTACTTGTGCTGAAAATTTTACTGCGACGGGTGTAATTCGTTGCAAAAGTAGTCTTCCTTTTAGGGGCCGGCACTTTTTACTTCAACATATATCTGCCCTTTTATGTGAAAATTAAGAGCTACTGTATGCTGCCTTTATGTGGATATTAAGATCTGATGTATGCTGCTGAGTCAGGTTTCAGACATTGAAAGGGTAACCCCACGTTTTCCTCATCTGTTCAAAGTAGATAACTTCATTGTTATAGTCTGGTTTGACTATTTTTTACGTGTATGTTTCTTTAATTATCTCACTTTTGAAATTTCTCTGTTTGAGAATTGGAATTTGGTAATCTCAAAAAGTCAGATATGTGTTCTCATACATGCACCTTTTAGATATTTCTGTAGCCTGTGATCTTATACATGCACCTTTATGATCTGAAACTTGTGACTTCAGAACCTCAAAAGTCATTTACATATGTAGTCTGGCCCTTGGAGGAAAAGGCACCACATACAGCATGTCGTTGGTGTTGCCTGTGAGAGTGAGAGTGAGAGAGAGAATTAATATGATGCTCACATAGTTCATATAGTTCAATCCCGATAGATTTCTTCAATCACAGACTATCATTGATCATGTAAAATCTTCTTTAATTACTATTACTCTTGCAAGACCCTTATTCTAATTCACCTAAATAAAAGTATCAAGGCGTGAGGAATGTACAATTAAGATTATACAAATGACAGTGAAAATCTATGTTGACTTCCATTATATACATCATCCTCAGGAGTCAGGATGCCTCAGAGGCTCAGATTCATGAAGAAAACAAGGACGTTGACATCCAAATTCCAAGCGAAACGAGCCCAATAGTAACAAAAGCTTGGCCAAATTCATATACAACATTTTGTTGTTGAAATGGCAAACGTTGCCAGTCTGTCCGCCTGTGGATGATTCAAAACCAGGGTTAAGAGGAAAAAAAAAAAAAAAAAGCTAAAGAAGATGGTGAACAATGCCAGGTATCAATAAGTTGAAAACCATGCATGAAGCATTGAAGATGTAGAAGCAGATACATACCCTAAATCTGCAATTACGATGCTGATATTATCTTGTGACTGTTGATCCTGTAGAATGTGTAAATATTAGGTCATCGGAGAACTACCCAAGTAAAGAATATAACCACTATGTTCAGAGCAAAACACATTTTCCATGTATTTATTTGTTACCAGAGCTGCTTGAGCAAGCGCATCACAAGCTAGCTGAAATCAGAAACAGAAAGTATATGTCAGCACTGTACGTTCTAGAATCAATGTGCTTATCCGAATACAAATGTGCAGACCATATATACCTGGACATCTCCATGTTGTCGAAGCTGATTCCTTACAAAAGAAACCGCATCTGAGCTGAAATTGACAGTAACAAAAGTTTGAAGGTGACTTCTTGTGAATAAATTGAGGAGAAAATATGACAATTGGCTGAAATTTTTACTGAGCAACCAAGAGTGTCACAATACCTGTTTATGTAATCCCATAAGCCATCAGATGCTAACAGTAGAAATTCTGAGTCTGGCCCAAGACTTGCTTGATAAATGTCTGGAGATGCAGTAACAAGGTCTCCACTGAATTGCACACTGGCACAACACAATTGGAGCAGTTTTAATCAATTATCGATATTGTATGATATACTAAAGTAAAAAGAAAGAACAGTCTACTTTACACTACTTGATCTGTTACTTTACTATTTTGAAGGTTTGGTTCAGCCCTTAAGAGTACACTAGTTTTAAGCCATGTGTTTATGATGAAGGTGATCCAATGCATGCTTAGTAGTGATGAACTGACCGAAGAATCCTAAATTACAAGAGAAGGCAAATAGATTCAAGTAGTAGTCCTAAAACATACAAGATTACCTACCGAGAAACAAATTTCTCCGTCCATCTTCCTTCTTCAACTCCTTTCTTCAGCAGCCTTTCCATTTATCAAAATGTAACAACCCTCAGTATTGTGTATAACTTGATTGTCCATATATCAAAACTCACATGAAAAACGTACTAATAAATCCATCCCTAAATTTAGAAGTATGATCAAAAAGTTAAAAGACTGAACTCGTTTTTCTTTGTCTTGAACCGCATGTCACCAAAAGCGCGAGATACAGCAATCTCTCCACATATTCTTCCATTGACAATCTATAGACACCAAATGTAAGTTGTCAACCAATGAACATTGGAACAAGGACAAAAGCATATGCAATGAAACCAATCAGTTAGCTGTTGTTTGCAAAGTTATAACTTACCAATGTCTTTATAGCAGTTACTAGCTCAAAAAAGGTAAAAACTTGGAAGTAAACCAAGAATAGAAAAACACACCCATCCACCTGCTTCTCTGATTCTTCTGATTTCTTGAAGACAGACCTTGTTGCTTCCATATGGTCGATGAGGATTGGTCAAGACCTCTGCTTTTCCAGAACAGGATTGAACCTGCATCAGCCAGTCAGCTGATAAACGCAGCAAACTACATACAACCCTTATATGAATGAAATCTATACACCAAGAGAACACTAGGATAAAAACAAATACCACTGACGAGTCGCCAACATGTGAAATGAACAGCATATCGTTGCCCACGAACATAAGAGTAGCTGTTGAACCAGATTCATCTTCCTCCCCATTCCTTTCAAGCCTTTACAAAATGAAACACCATCTAAACCTTCCACGCAATAATATCGAATACACAATCATATTTGCAACTATAAGTAATACATATTTGATGCAAATGCCAACATGATTTCTTTTTGTTCTGTATCTAAAATTCTAAATTCTAAACCAAGTATATTTATGTGCTTACCAGTTCAACAATTTTGCATCAACTCTTTTAAAAGCCTCCTGCAATGCCTCTCTAATGGCTTTGAAATCTTTACCACTCAATAACACACCACCCTGTAAAGCCGCACAACACTCTTTGTAGAGCTCATCCCTGTTATCAAATAAATATTTTAAATTGAAAGCAGAATTGAATTTTTATTAAAAGAAAGAAATACCCAAATAGCTCAAACCGATAATTCCAATTAGTACTGGCCAAACCTGAGAAACTTGACGGAGGAGAATCCAGCATGTCCATCAAAAACGGCGGCGAATGAGTAGCCGTCAAGGCCATCGGAGCGCACAACAACTTCGTCTTCCATCTCTTCTCGGGCCCCCTGCAAGCTCGCGGAGCCCCACCGAACTCCGGCGACATGGGCGGAGGACGAACCCGGCGCGTCTATAGCAATCGCGGAGCAGAGTGGGGTTGTTGACTTATTAGAAAAGCCATTGTTTTTGTTGGTGACGGTGGTCGTTGTGGTTTTGAAGGAGCCACCGCCGCAGTTGTATTTGGTTAAGAGGAACCTCTGCAATTGTGGGCTTAACAGAGCCATTTGGGACGAGTACCAGTCCTACTGGTACTACTGAGTTGAACCGGTGAGTTTGGGACGAGTTGAGAGTCGAGAAGGGAATGGTGGAGGGAGGTTTTGGTTCTGTGAAGACAGAAGGATAAGAGACGGAAGAGAGTGAAGCCAGGCCATTAACCGGATTAACGGATTGGGTCGGAACGTGGGGCCCATTGGTGTATTACTATTGGACCAGACTCGCCACGTCAGATGTGACCAACGTTTTGACTTTCAACTGTGTGATTCCCTTTGAAATTTCAGATTGACCCGAAAAATATGAGGCTTAGAAATTTCTTGAATTCAGACCAAAAAATAAATAGAAATTTCATGAACAGATTTTCAAGGAATTTCCTTTTTTTTTTCCTTCTATATTTTCATGTACACCATTTTGTCAGATCGAGGAAGGCATCGAGCTCGGAATTCTCAACAAAAATGCTGAGAGATTTCAGCAGTACAGTCTTCAAAACCAACGCAGTTAAACTTGCTCGCATTGTTCATGAAGCTGCAACCTGCAACCGAGCAATAGACATCCAAGTACGTTAATTTGTTTCACTGATTAATCACATAGCTTTGTTCTTACCTACTACGTGCAAGCAGCTATTTCATTCAGGACTTTGGTTACTCAAACAAGAGCTAGCCCTTCCTTAATTATATGAACGACAATCTATGAGCTAGTTATCAATGAAATACGTAAAAATATTCATAGAAAAACAACTTTGTATGTGAAACATGCATGGATTTATGCTATTATATTTGTTTGAAAGTACAAAAATCTTGGTGTTTTTTTGGAAGGATTTGTTTATGAAATCATCGTTAGATTCAATCATCAAGATTCTCCTTGGTATCGAGCTAGACAGCATGAGTGGAACAAATGAAGAAGGTACCCGGTTTTCTAATGCTTTTGATGAAGCATGCAAACGAAGCTACCAATCATCGGTTTATTGATATCTTCTGGAAGATAAAGTGGCTCTTAAACATTGGAAGGGAATTAAGCAGGGATAAGGAAAAACAATAAAGTGATTGATCAATTTGTGTATAGCTTAATCAAAAGCAAGATTGAAACAAACCATAAGTCAGAAGATGTTGCTACCACAATACCAACAAAACCAAACTCACTTTCTTATGGTATCAACCCTACCAACTCTTTCCGTCTTAATTTCCTGCTAGAGCTGCATGGCGGATATATGAGAACTCATCACCACCTTAATTCGAAAAATTATTACGAGTTGGAAAAAACAAAATAGCAATAATAATAAGCAAACCTCGTGATACATGCATGAGCAAATTAGTTGTGGGCACGTATTTGATTCGTCTTGCTTTGTAAGCCAAAGATCGATGTCGCAACTAGCAAAAAAATAAAGTACGCACGCGCTTACTTTGTTCAGTTTGGTAGGAGGGGCTAGGTTGCTATGTGCCCGTCAAAAAGAGCTCCTCACTTTATCACGAGTGAAACGTTGATTCAGAGGAGATGGGATATGGTTAGAGGCTTGGGGATGATTGAAGTTGGTGAAAACATGCATATTTCAATTAGAAAGACAGGGGAGTTTAGATTCTAATGGGTACATATCCACACTATGAAATTTAAACCAAAATAAGATAAAACTCATAGAAGAAAATAGAAAACTATAATTGGGTAATTGTATAAAAAAGACATAACTATGAATGTCACCAGTTGTGAGAGTCCTAGCGTGCTCAACAGAATCTAATAAAAGAGAGAGGAAATGAACCAAAAGCCTCCAGAACAGTTTAGTATCACCACGTAGAAGAACCTCTCCAAAAATCCACTCCTAGTCAAACTTCAATCAATTTCAATCTTCACTCCTAGATGCAGAAGCCCTGCAGATCTCCAACAAAGGTTTGCATGTGTCTTCTACCTCGGACTTCTTTCTCTCGAACTCATGAGCTTGTGCCTTTGCATCGATTCTTTTGTAGACCCACTGGATGCCCTGGTGTAATACATCCTGAATCTGAATGACAGAAGCCTCTTCTGGATTGACCTTCATTGATTTGAGTAGAGCAATTGTATCAAAAAGATAACTCAACAACTCATTTGGTGCAAGGATATTCTTGCAAAGAGCTTCAAGCTCTCTCCTCTTCTCCTCAAATAGAGGAGCAGCAGCACCATGCTCTTCTTGAACAATCTTCAATGCGTCTTTACACGCAGCCCTTATCTTATTTGCGTCATTGGTCACAAAGCAAGAACTTGATTTCAAGACCATTTCAGAAGCATATTTGCTCAGAAGACTTTTGGCAGTAACAGAGTTGAAGTTGCGTTGGAGCATCTTGTGCTCTGCCTCATACTTGGCAGCTGGCGTGTTAGAATTCTCTATCCAAACCAATGCCTCTACAATCTGCTGCTGAATCCCAGAATATTCACCACTGTCATCAGATGTTTGGGTCGCCAGTACACTTATATAACTCTTAAGAGCGGTTTTCGCAAGGATAGACTGGTGTAAGTCTTCAATATATTTCCTTTGATCTGCAATCCTTTCACCCTCTGCACTCGGGTATCGTTCAAGCCACTGGAGCACATAATCAAGTGTAGATACAAGCCCTGCCTTATCGGAATCATCAATATTTTCTTCATCATCCATTCTCTTTTTCATTTTTAGGGCGTAGTCCCTTAGGGTAGCCCACCAAATACAGCTGTTTAGCTCCATCATTTTCTTGGTACAATCTTCTGCCTCTGCACACCCATGATCATCAAGCCACTTAGATGTCTCGTTAATGGCATCCTCAATTTTCTTGCTGGTGGTAATCTCTTCGAACAAGGATACAACACAATAATCTTGAAATAGGTCTTTCTTTTCGTACACATATGCTTTCAAAGACAAGTTCGCCTTCACCCTCTTAATGTGCGCATCTTCCACTGACTTCATATCCTCTTGGGGAAACCATCTCTTAGCACATGAGAGAGTAATCTGGCCATTGCCTTCGATATTATTGTCTTCAGCATCAGAGCAATACTTGTCCTTTCTTTTCATGTGTTTAGACAAAAATCTTTTAAACCTGTTGGAATGTGGTACCTTGACATTGACCTTGGCCACACCATGGACATTCAAGATCCCATTGTCATTGAAATCAAAGAACAAAGAAATCTCCAGACCACCCTTTTTAGCCGGAGGAATGCCAGAGAGCTCAAACTCTGCCAGAGAGTTAAACTTGTAATTATGGTCATACCATTTAACCTGGATCAAAATACTGTGCTGGTTATCTAAGATGGTCTGAAATTGTTTCGTGTATTTGGCAGGAATGCTTTTCGCTCTAAAAAACTCATAAGATCCATGCTTGTAAGCCAAAGTCGCTCGAGAAGAAATCCCAGAAACAGCTTGAGCTTCTAAATGAAATCTCAGTGGATAAAAATCCATAACCATTAGCTTGTGCACCTCTACATTGTGCTGGCCACTCAAACTCGCAGCCTGGAGAGTGGCACCATAAGCCACTAGATGACTTGATCCATTTCTGGTAATATAAATCTCGTTTCCAAAGTAGTTTTTCAACATTGACTTCATCTTTGGCATAGCAGAAGAACTACCAAGAAGTACAACTTTATCAACACTGCTCTTCTCCACAACAGAATCTTCCACACAGGTATTAACCAACTGTACGCACCTCTGAAAAATATCTTCAAACCAAGTCTCAAAATCAGCACGCGTGAGGGTTGTATTGAAGTCTAACCCATCATATAAAGACATAATGGATATTGTGTGCTTCTGTTCGGTGGAGAGAGAGATCTTGGCTGCTTGAGATGCTAATCTTAGCTTCCTCAGAGCTCTGATATTTTGAAGAATGTCCTTGTTGTTTTTCTTCGAGAACTCATTGGCAAATGAGAGGACCATTCTGTTGTCAAAATCTATTCCCCCTAATTGGGCTTCTCCACAAGTGGCCTTCACCTTAACAATGCCGTTCTCAATTCTAACCATGGAGACTTCAAATTTGCCTCCGCCAAGATCAAAGAATAACACATTCTTTCCTCTTCGGCCTTCATGCACAAGTCCATACGCGAGAGCAGCAGCACACTGCTCACTGATTATGCCCAAGACTTCAAGTCCTGCATTCACAGCAGCATCAAATGTACACTGTCTCTGACAGTCATTGAAGCAAGCAGGCACAGTGATAACAGCTCCCAGCTTAGCAGTTGTCCCAAGGTAGTCCTGAGCAGTCTCACGCAATTTGATGAGAATCATAGAAAATAACTGTTCAGCAGAAAAGTTTTTCTCAACAGCATTGTGTGCAAACACAACAATGGGCCTGCGACCAGGGCCTTGAGTGACCTTGAATGGCCATGCTTCGATATCATTGTTTTGAGCAAAGACATCTTCAAAACTCCGTCCAATCATCCTTTTCACATCTGCAGACATATATAGAAAATAAGAAGCTACACAGAGATCTGCTTCAAGCTAATAAAGAAACCATGACAATTCTTGTACAGGGATGATATAATATACACACGATCGAAGAAAATCCCTTGACACTGGCCCAAAAGTCCTTTATTTTGTTTAAGTCCGTTCCTTTTGGACAAATCTAGGTGAAGAGAACAGGGCATGCCAGCAAAGACAAATTAAATACACATAATCGAAGACGTACAATAAGTTGAACCAAGTCAAGATAGATTCATAAACAGTTGAACAGGCGTTAAAATTAAGAAATAAATAATGGTCACATAGGCAAATAAAAAGGTCAATCAAGTCTAGATTTGGAATACATTAATCCCTTATTAAAATGAAATTAAGCCACAAGTAGGAGAGATTTGGGCATCACAACTACGAATCAAATCAAATACAATAAAATAGGTAGCTCCATTCATCTAGTTGGTGGGCATTAAATAACTTAATTTATAAGAAGGGTTTTTGAGAAAGAGATGAGCTTTAATAGTTTAATATATGCTATATCATATCGTAAAGAAAGAAAGGGTTTTTGAGAAATATTACCGTAGATGGTGGTGGTGTTGACGGGGTCGGTGGCCGCTGGACCGTTTAACCAAGGCTCGGGGAAGGAAACGCAAGACGGAAATGTTGCAATTATGTGGACTCTGTTGTACTGCCATACTCCGACGGTGGACTGGGTAGTGCCTAGGTCAATCCCTATGACCGGTCTCTCTGATACGTTTCCGGCCATTGAGGAAATCGATCTCAAGGTTCGTTCGGTCTCCTAGGTATTGTTTTCCCTCTCTCGGACACGAAGGGTTTCACACTAGTGCATGTCGCTACCAAAACGTTCGGGGTTAAACTTCTATAGTACCAAAAGTTTGGGGTTACACTTGGATTGTTCCAAAAGTTTTGTGTCTTTTTTTTTTTGGTCAACAAAAGTTGTGTCTTTGGGAGAAACTAGTCTAGAATGTTCTGTCTTCTTGGTCCGAAATGAGTTTGTCTCGTCTTAGTCCTCCCTCCTGGGCTTCAACTAAGCTAGCTGACCCAGGACAACATATTGGACCGACCACTGTTTTTACCGAAGCTACGTTCCCAACATTAGAAAACAAACTCTCATAGGTTTTTTTTTGCCCTATTTCTTGGCATACAAGTTTTGTCCTCTGATAAACAATAAGGAAGGAATTCTTGACGGATCAAGTAGTCTGATCAGCATACTTTGTGTCGAAATGCCTTGCTTCAAGAAAGTTGTTTTTTTTCCTAGTTTTTATGCACGTCGTGTCATGGTAACTAATATCGTGATAGTATTTTCACTCACAATGCTAGTGTGAATAAAAAAAAAAAGTAGTATTTGTTTGTACCCGATATACTAATATCGACCGATTTTAGCAATAAATTATTAAAACTTTAAAACTCGAGTGTAATATGGTTCAAAATCTTAGCATAATTTTTCTTGAAAGTCACCTATATTTTAATTTTTTACGATCATAAATGGCAGTTATACTTGCATGGACTGAACGGAAGGATAGATGAACATAGACTTGGACAATGGACAGTGGACAATTGGATCTATGGATTGGGAGAATTCAAACAAAAAAGTGATACTCACCTTAAATCTTTCTTCTTCTTCTTTTTTTGAAACAAAACTTACCTTATATTCTAAATGGTAGTATCTTAAATTATCAAAAAAATAATAATAAGATCGAGTATCTTTAAGCCAAATTATGATTTGGATTGTAATCGGGAGTAAATTTTTTTCCTATTGCGTACACATTCTGTATCATTATAAATACCGGCCTCCAGAAAAAAGAGAAAATTCATTCAAAATCGTAGATCTTTTGAGAGAGAGAGAGAGAGAGAGAGAGAGAGAGAGAGAGAGAGAGAGAGAGAGAGAGAGAGAGAGAGAGAGAGAGAGAGAGAGAGAGAGAGAGAGAGAGAGAGAGAGAGAGAGAGAGAGAGAGAGAGAACAATATACCTGCATATTTGGAAGCTATGTTTCGCATATGGAAGAAGAAGAAGCCAGACACTTCAATGCGTACAATAACGATTGAGGAATACCAATTACAACAACAAAAACGTGGATGCGAGAAGTATGTAAATATCGAGCTTACAGTGACTAAACGATATCTTCCAATCATACCCTCGGAGAATGGCGAACCATTGTTTTGCCTAGGTCAATCCCCATCTTTGGTTAAACCTCCAGCCATAGCTACAAAAAAAGGGGTTAGTCTTCGATTACGACTACTTTTCTAATTTATATAACTGTATATATATATTGGGTGATTTATACATTCTCAAATTTTATTATTATATAAATTGTTCATTAAATTATGAAACAGTAAATTATTCAAAACAATATAAGAGAGTATTACGGACAATTTATATCACAAAAAAAATTGGAGGCATGCATGTAGATTGATATTTTGGGGTGTTAGTATATATAACTATATATTCTCGATCGATGTTATATATACATGTGTGTTTGCTCGCACAATTGTACTATAAATCAGTACGTGTCTCTCTAATCTTTTTGTTGTCTTATATCTTAGATTCCTGATGATGCTTTAGAGAAGGAGAAGAACGAGCCATTGTATGATGAAACATCGGATGTCATTGGCAATGGTGCTGAAAAGGAGCTGGAAAATTTCCTCATGGCACATCCTCCTTGCCTATCTCCTATTAAACCTGCGGGGGTACATTAGTCTTTCATTACAAGTTTACGACTACTTTAAAATTTGACCGACTGTATAAATGAAATTCTAGTATATATCAATTACGTCTCCCTAACCTATCTCTCTCTTCTTCTTCTTTTTTCCTCTTTTTTCCTTAGAAGGAGAGGAAACCATTCGCAGGCTGCTTTACCTCCTTGTGTTCATTGAAGAAGATGGCGACCGATCAATAAGAAGACTAGACTAGTTACGTTTATTATTAGTTTGTCTTGTTTACCTTATTATGTTATGAGTTATGACTTATGATTTGGTATAAGTTTCAGACATGAATGGATATTTTTGCATTTATTATAAGTTTTATTTACAGGTTTAATCAAATTTAATGCTTTTAAAGATGGTTCATATCTCAACTTAATTCATATATACATACTTGCTAGTGTTTAAGTTAAATTTATCATACTATTCCAAAGTTCATCTATGAGTTCTTTTTACAGGTTGATTATTAGAAGAGCTATTTTGTTGTTGGTTGTGGTTGTGGTCTTTTTTAAAAAAAAAAAATCATAAAATGAATTATCAATAATTGACTTCTGCAACAATATATACAACCTAGAGCCACATTGGACATACCTCTAACCAAACAAGTTGTTGTGATCCTTTAATAATTAGGAAAATTACCAATTAGGTTAGTTTTGCTACAAATCTTCCCATTTAGATTTGGACCAAATTATATTTACCAACAAAGTTTATAAATTGCCCAATAGGTCAGAATAATTCCCAATAAGGTATGTGTGTGATAGCCCAAGCATAATTCGTTGACAATTTTGCCCCTGTGCATTATAGATCTGAAATTCACGAGAGAGAGAGAGAGAGATGGTCTTCGAGTTTTTGAAGCTGCATCATCTTCAAGGTCTCCGATCTCGAACTCGAACTCGGCCGCGCCTACACTGTGCCTCTCAAGAGCTACACGCACGAGATCGTAATTCTCTGGTATAGAGCCCCTGAGGTTTTGCTTGGTTCCACTCACTACTCCACCGACGCCGATATGTGGTCCGTCGGCATCTTTGGTAGTACTTTCACACTCATACTCTCTTTGATTTTGTATGGATTTAACCTTATGCTTTTTCAATTAGTTAGTTTAATTGATCGTATTAGTATTAGATTTATGAATGTGCAGCTGAAATGGTAAGGCGACATACTCCCTTGCTCTCTTTGATTAATATTGTATGAATTAAACTTAATGCCTTCGCAAGTAGTTGGTTTAATTGATCATATTAGTATTTGATTGATGAATTTGCAGCTGAAATGATAAGGAGGTAGGCGCTGTTCCCTGGTGATTATGAGTTCCAGCGGTTGCTACACATCTTGAGGTGTTTGTTTTATGTCCTCACAAGATTTGGAATTTTGATTTTTCGTTTTTCTGGTAATTGGAAAAGAGAACAAGCAATAATATTTACTTGAAACTGTTACTATGGTGTTGGCTGCTAGGAACACCAACTGAGAAGTGAGAAGCAGTGGATTGGCATGTTTATCCACTGTGAGAGCCTCAGAACTTGGCTCAAACTGTTCCAGCTTTGGGACCTGTTATCAGTAAGTGTTCTTGAAGCTGCTCCAAGAATCAACTTGTCATTTCAGTTGTAAAAGAAAAGAAAAGAAAAGAAATGGGTTTGTTCAAGCTGGTGTTATATGTGTTTTATGAAAGGGTTACACTGCTTATGTGTTCTGTTGGTGTAGATATACAATTAGGATAGCTTAAATGGATACTTGATAATTTTTATAGCTTCGTTGTGCAAATGTTGAAAATGAAAATAGATGGTTAGCACTTGTTAGAAACCTTTTTAAACTATATAATAAGAACTTAGGCAAGAAGAGTTCTGCCTTCGTATGAAAAAAAAAAATTAGATGATGTAGCTTTTGGGAATAAGCATTAGATGCTGTAGCTTTTGGGCATAAGCATTTGTGTGTGTATATAAAGCATTTGCTTAATAACTTGTAATGCTTATCTTTCTGGAATGACTGCTCCAATAATGAGTAATTGTTTGGTTTTGCTTGGGTTGCTTTTTTCTGGATTTCTATTTGTTTATTTATTTTTTGTTGTTGTTTGATGAGGTGGGCTTTCTCTAGTGCTTAGAGCTTTGCTTTGTATTTATTGGCCTGTGAAGTGAATGATAATTGGAAGATTGATGTTGGTTGAGATGATATAACTCTGTACAGGGGTATATTTTACTTCAAACTAGGAAGACTACTTGAACTACTAGTCTACAAGTAACGTCGGTTTTATAATAAACTCATGTAGTAGTGTTGCTTGCTTATCTTTCAGGCATGACAACTCCCATTATGAGGAGTTGTATGGTTTTCCTTGGATTGGTTGTTTTTGGGTTTTACTTGCTTTGCTCATTGTTGTTTGATGAGGTGGGTTTTCTCTAGTGCTTTGAGCTTTGGTTTGTAATTTTGTGGCCTGGGTGCATTTTGTCCGCAGGTCTTGGTCTATAAACTTTGATGGTGCTTTGGAAAAGAATGGACGTAGGTGATGAGTGGGGCAAAGTTCGTGGTTCTGTTGCTGTTCCTTTCTTTAGCAGATTGTAACCCAAGGCCGTCAAAGCAGAAGCTCTACTTTCTGGGCTCCAGTTCTGCCAATCCTTGGGAGTTTCTAACTTGTTGTGGAAGGTGATACTACTCGGTGGGAATGACATGATTATTCGTTTAGGCATTTAGTAGTTTTGCATCTTTACACAGTGGAGACAGTGCCGATTCATCAAATGTGGATGTTTATTGCATGGAAAGGAGACATGATAGTCATCCGTTTCTCTGTTAAATTTTATGTGGGCTTGATTGAATATTTGTTTTATTGTCCGACAGTAAATTTTTATCATGTGACAATAAATTTTCACTTCTATATGGGAATTTAGTTGTTTTGTTTTGGCATGGATGACTAGTTACTATGACAATAACAAGTTTATTGTTCGACACTAACATGTTTATTGTCCGACACTAACAAGTTTATTGTCTGGTAATAACAATTTATTGTTTGACAATAAACTGGTTTATTGAATAAGAGTATACAACTTATTGTAACTAATGGGCAAAGAATGATAGTTCATCATGAATTAATTTGATGGAAATCAGATATAGTTCGTGATTAAAGTTTAGTGTCCGATACTAACAAGTTTATTGTTCGACAATAATCTTTTAGAGAGTTACAGTAATTTTTACTGAGTGACAATAATTTTTAACTGTGAGTGAAGTATTGAGTTCTTATGTTTCATTGCTTGCACTCTCTGACAATAAAAGTTTTTTGTCTGACAATAACTTCTCACTTTTAGTAGCACTCTTGCACTAACAAGTAACAATAAAAGTTTATTGTCTGACAATAACTTCGCATTTTTAGTAGCACTCTTGCGCTCTTCACACTCAATAAACTAGTTTATTGTCAAACAATAACCAATTTATTGTCACTCAATAAAACAGTTATTGTTCGACAATAATTTTGTTAGTGAGTTACAGTAATTTTTACTGAGTGACAATAATTTTTAACTGTGAGTGAAGTCTATGGAAATTGAGTTCTTATGTTTCATTGCTTGTAGAAATTGATTCCTCAAATTACTTTTTCATTCTTGAGAGTATATTTTCTTGTATTGTGTGACAATAAAAATACTCGCGACAAAAATGTGACGTTCCATATTACTCAAGTTTGAGTCATAGTTCTGTTTATGTTCATCTCTTGTAATAAACTTGTAACTGTCACTCAATAAATCAATTATTATCTGACAATAAACAAGTTTATTGTCTTTTTTTTTTGTCTGAAAAAACAAGTTTATTGTTTGACAATAACAAATTTAGTGTCTGACAATAACAAATTTTCACACTTTTTGCACTTCATTTGTTGCAACATTCTCTCAAGTTTCAGAGACCGCAACTCCACATGTAATAGTATTGTATTCAGTTGCTTGCAAGAAATACACATAACTAATTTTCTCATGTTGGTTCACGACCAATGCACCAACTTCAACAACTTAATTAGATTTTACCTTCAGTAATAAGTAGATGATTTATAACTTAAGCCTCATTATTTAAATAAAAGATGATATTAACCCATTCTTCCAATCAGGCTAGCAAAGAAAGAAGTCAAGATACATTGTTCTACAAACAAATTCAGAAAAAGAGAAAACACGGGGCTATTTTTCACCCATGCAAGTGAATACTCTTTTCTAGCAATCCAAACGCCAGTTTAAATACATCCTCCCGGTCAAGATTGTCCTCCCAACACCTAACAAGGAAGAAGGCCAAAGAAGAATTATGATGAGTTTTTATTTAAACTGTATCCAAAGACCAAAATGTGGACGACTATGCACTAAATACTTGTTTTCTGCATCCATATCTCGTCCACCATGTCCACTGTCCACAACCACTGGTTCGGCAGCTGCATATTGACAAAAGCTCTGAAACTAGTACACAAACTCGTCCACCATGTCCCACAGCCAAATGAATTTTCATTCCCGCTAAAGGCACCAAATCCCTAGCTTTTCAATTTCACTCATTGAAAACTCATCTCCAAACTCGAATCAAACGCCGTCGGATCCGCCGACGATTCAACTCTTCAGAAACGGAGGTTGAGATCCAATTCCTCGTCGATGAAATGCAAGTCGCCTCACCAACGCCTCGATCACAATGCCTTCCTTCGCGAAAGGCATCATCGAAATGAAATCGGGGACGGAAGCCGAGGCCACCGTCCGATCCAGCGGTGACTCAACTCCTCAGAAGCGGAAATTGCGATCCGATGAAGCCAAGTCCAGTCTCGTCGCCGGTGAAGTAAGCATGATCACCTCCTCCAGCGTAATTTCGACCTCGGCGTAGTTGGCCAGATAGAGAGAGAATTGGTTTGCTATGATCTGTTGCTGGGTAATGAAGGCGTATCAAATGGTAGTGGTATTTTGTAATTTATTGGAAAACTGTTGTATATAAATGTAACTTGCCCTTTTATTTTTCATTAAATAACCTTATCGGGTAAATTTATATTTTGTCTGATTTATTGGGCAACTCTATAGAGTATATGACCTTATTGGTCACCAACCCTTAATAATTATATTGTTACTAGAATTTCATTGAAGTTGAATGCCAAATGTTGAACGGAAATTGCCGTGTTGTGTTTGAATGAGCTGCGTTATTGTGATAGCATCAAAAATATACCAAATTGCATGTGATATGCCAAATACCAACAAAAAAAATGGAAAAAAAAAAAACAAAAAAGAATAACACAATAATTTATTAATTTACAAGGAATAAGCCAACTTTTTACCTATTACTCAGGCAACTATATTTGTTGTCACAACTCACAAGTAACCCAATAATGCAGAAAATAAATATACAAGAAAGTTGTCTAGTATTCACAATCAATATTTTATGGAATATCATAATCATAAACCATGGAGTAATCATCCAACTCATTTGAGGGAAACTTCAGAATCGAGGTCGTCGCAATTTCAGAGTCATGGACATATTCTAGAAGCTCTAACACCAAAGGCGCCAAAAGCAAAAAAACAAATACATAAATATAATCTAAGTCATGTATTTGATGAGCATATAGTAGTCTCACTCATAGATGGACGCCATACCGAGGTTTGTCTAACACAATAAGAGGCTGCAAACACTACTCTATGCAGTTTTTCTTACAGTTTTGAATCAGCTAGTTTGGCTATATATGTCCCCTGATTCCATGCGAGGCATTGCCTACATATATATGTCAACAATTATAGTATGAAAAACTGGAATGGTAAAAGGAGGAACTTTCAGTTTACTTGAAGCTTCTAAAGTTTTTGTCTGTAACAGGTCATTCTCTTTCATTTATTACGTCGATTTTTTAAAGTTTCATTTCGACATAGTACAAGAAGTAAGGATATTGGTTTTTTTGTAGCAGGATCCAGTTAGGCTGCTAGCTTTGATTTTCCGAATTTTGTTTCCTACAGCTTCATGAAATTAGAGGAAGATCAAGAGATTTACTGATGTGTGTAATATACGTTGGTTGCAGATATGATTAGAATTTCCTTGAATGTTTTTCTTTGATGAATCCACAGCTTTCGGCCAGTTACAATCTCCAAATTAAAAAAGAACCCCAAATGCAAAAACATCTGTGTTTTCATCCACTTACAATTCCATGCATGAAGTGTACTCTGGTGCCAAGTATGCCAAATGTACCCTCTATCGGAATCACAGCATGGTGAATCCATTTGTTAGGAAGCCATTTTGCTACTCCAAAGTCTGAAATCTACAGAGAAAATAAAACCACATCTGAATTTACATGAAGTAATCAATATTTCAAGCTTATACACTGAAGTAAATTTTGCTTCTTCACCTGTGGTTCATAATCTGGCCCAAGAAGGACATTTGAGGCGTTCATGTCGCGATGTATTATCCGGTGCTTCAACATTTATGCAGATAATGCAGACCCTTTGCAACTCCAATGACAATTTTGTATCTAATAGGCCATGGAAGTGATTCGCATGATTTACCTGTAGATTGTTTGACAGGGTTCCAACAATATGCAAGCTGTTATATATCTGTTTCGCATAACGCAACAGATCTTCTATGTTTTAGAAGCTGCATAGAGTTGCCATAGGATATGCACTACGAAAAGTGATATCCGTAAGCGATTGCAAAATCAGAGCAGCAAGGCGAACCTTCTTATCGATTCCCATGCATGCACTTGTTTTCGGCTTTTCGCTGTCGATGAATGGAATGTAGAAGAACAAGAGATCACATAAAACTGAAAGCACACATGAAGTTACTAATATGGTATGCCACAATGGAAGCAAAAATGTGAGAAGTCCGCCACCGTTGGCCTATTCCATTTTTTACTGGCTGGAGGTCCTCTGGGGACCGGTTTCGGTATATAACGTTGCGCTATTTCCTCAGGAGTCAGGACTGTTAAAATCATAGCCAAAATAACTGAATAGTAATTTTTCCCTTAAACTTCTCACTCTATAACTTCTCCATGTTTTTACACCTCGATCAATGCATGGAAAATTGGAAATATAAAAGAGTATTCATTAACATTTCTAAATGCAAATAAATTATAACACGTTTACAAGAGAAAACAAATTATCGATCTGAATCTGATTAGGGAGTTGTTACGTGGCCACATCATGGTTTTGTACAAGAATTGATCTAACCTAAGAAGCTAGCTCTAGCTAGCTGCCTTCTAGAGCACAAACCGGCGAAGGTAGCTGATCCCTCACCACCTTGCTGACGAGCCGTTGAAACTTCTTACTACCCGAAGTAGTAGCCAATTTTTTTAGAGACTGAATTATTTGATTCTTTTTGGCTTGTTTGATTGTTTTTTGGCGACGTATTTGTTTCTCTATGGAAGATAGCTTCTGCAAACTTCTCCAACAGCGAATCGTTGAAATCAATTAGCTCTTTGTTATTGGTGAAGGGTAAAATCCTCAAATGGTACCTAAACTATCACGAAAATGCACTTTTTGGTACCCACAAATGCTTAGGGAGTCTAATGATACTCAAACTATCACTCTGTTAGCCCCATTAGTACCTCCGTCATGTTTTCCGTTAAAAAAAATTCATCAAGGGTCAGACCAAAAACACAAAAAATGAATGATTTTACCAAAATGCCCATGAGTAAATGTTTTTGGTCTGACTCTTGATGATTTTTTTTAACGGAAAACATGACGGAGGTACTAATAGGGCTAACGAAGTGATAGTTTGGGTACCATTAGACTCCCTAAGTATTTGTGGGTACCAAAAAGTGCATTTCGTGATACTTTAGGTACCATTTGAGAGTTTTACTCTATTGGTGAAATGCCACCAATACTTAATGACCACACTCTTCAAGTCGTCCGCACTCAGCTCAAAGGCTTCAACTTTAGTGACAAGCTTAACAATTCTCATTGAGGTGGGTAAGTCAACGAAAGAGCTAAAATTTGATGCCCAAGTTAGAAGTTCATCTGCTCCATAGAAGTCCCATTTCTCAAGAAACTTGGAACCAAATTTTCCACCTTTACCATTTGTCTTGTAGGTCTGTACAGTCCCATGTGTGATGAAAATCATCTTATTGAATCGATCTCCCTCCCGAAAAATGCAACTATCCTCTGTTAGCATAAAACTAAAACCACAAGATCACAATCACAAATATTTTAGACTCAAAACACATGTTTTATAATCATATTGAATACTAGAGTTTATGAACATACCTTGTGCAGACATGGTCGATAACTTCAAAGTAAAGATCTTATGCTTGTCTCTAACTTGAGTACTCTCTATGGGACAAGTAAACCTTACACTCGATGATCTTAGAGAAAGCAGGAACCTTCACTATATATAGAGGTTTAACATCTAGGTCTCACCCATAAAGAGAATCCTAGTATTAAACACAATCCTAGTAGGATTCTTATACACATATCACATACCTAGTATTAAAAATTACTAATAAGGTCACTTTTGGTGACCTTCTTATTTTTTAAGCCACCAAATATTTTTATCCCTCATAAGGCCACCAATATTTACAAAAATGCCACCGCATTTTTGATTTTCAATATTTAAAAAAATGCCACCGTATTTTTAATTTTAATTATTTACAAAAATGTCTCTGGATACGAAAAACTACTACTAGAGACAAGAAAGTTACTGTCAAAGAACAATAAAACTACTATCAAAGAACAATAAAGGTACTGTCAAAGAATAAGAAAAGTACTACCACTGGATACAAAAAACTACTACAAAAGACAAGAAAGCTACTTTCAAATAACAATAAAGCTACTGTCCAAGAACAATAAAGCTACTGTCAAATATCAATAAAGCTACAAAATCTGATAAGGTAAGTGTATTTGTCAATTAAGATTTAAATGATAGGATATTGTTAGATAAGAGAATGATTAATCTCCTCCCAATATTACCAATTAGAATACAAAATCTAATCACATAGTTTTCTCTTAATTGTGTTATCAATGTATGTTCCTGCCGTTTCCCAGCTGCTCGGTAGGGACGCACCTGGAGTGCACTTGAGTACCTGAAAGGGCAAAGGAGGTCAGGGGAGGCCGGCGTGTACCGACCGAAGACCCTCCGACGCTCAAGTTAGTCCCGAGAGGATCTAAGCAGGGTGTTTTATGGGAATGGAGAGAACTTACTTGAATAAGGAGTGAAGACTCCTTATATATGAGTTGAGGTCGGAGACAAGCTTCCCTGGCGTGGGGGACATCTCATGACACGAGGGAATACTCTATTATTCCACTACCTCGACACGCGCGTCGAGGGACGGCGGTGCCTAGTGCGGTATGGGTGTTCTTTAGTGCGATCCGCGAGGTAGTGGACAAGCACGTGCTGCCAGGTGGCCGTGCTGGTACCGACTGGACTGTGTGTCCACGGTACCGGGTCGAGAGATGTCCCTGTAAGGTCGAGGGAAAGGCTTGTTGTCGGTACACCCGGCCTGGTATTGCTGGTACCGCTGGGGTACCGCCAGAGCTTTGCGAGTAGGCTCGGTAGGGGATCCCTACCGAGTAGAGAGATGTCGCTGGGGCGTTGCCTGGGCCGCTGGGGCGTTGTCAAGGCAGTTCACTCGGTAGGGGATCCCTACCGAGTCAGTAGATGCCGCTGGGGCGTTGCCTGGGCCGCTGGGGCGTTGTCAAGGCAGTTCACTCGGTAGGGGATCCCTACCGAGTCAGTAGATGTCGCTGGGGCGTGGTAATGGGCCTAGGGGTGGGCTGTTCAGCGATGATGGGCTACTCCTGACCCGTCATGGGGTCTGTACCGGGACAGATATGAAATGGTAGCAACAATGTACATACCAAATGACATGATATTTGGTTAATCAGTTACTAATTCCGGCATATCTTTGATAATGTTGATTTGGTCATGTTTAAAATTGGTAATGTAAAAGCAGATATTAACCTTTTGGTTTGTTTTCTTATGATTGAGTATCTATGATAGAGGAAAAATAATGCATATCTATGGAAGAGAGAAAAACTTCAATTGTACAGCAAAGTAATTAAGGAAACAAGTTATTGTATATTTTAGCCTTCTTGTTGATTGATTCGTAAAACTAACACCAACAGACTAACCAATTGTTAAAAAAAAAAAGACTAATTTTGAAGTAATCACTTCTTGTCTTATTTTTTCAAAATGAATCTTTTCAAGAACAACAATAAAATTTACTAAACTTTACTCTTCTTTTTTTGTTCAAGATGAAGAAAAAAATTGTTTTTCTTAATTAAAAAAAGATGAATGAGGCCGGAAATTTCTTAGTTTATTGAACACTTAATGTAGATGAGTTTGTGAGATATGGCTAAAAATGGAGTCAAGTATGCGTAAGTCAACAAATTTGATAAAATAAGTTTTTATGTAGTTGTTAATTAAAAATTATTTTTAGGGTCAAGTATGCATATATAAGTCAACAAAGTTGATAAGGTAAGTTTTTATACAGTTGTTAATTTAGAATTAAATGATAGGTTACCTATTGAATGACATAATAAAAAAAATAAAAAAAATATTAGTTTAGAAAGGTTAAGGGGTAAACCGGTTACCCACATTTTAAATATTCATAACCGTTTGATATATTACTAATCCAATGATTCAAAATATTCAAAAAAATGGTTGTATGGCAAACAACCCGGTACCCTAGAATTTTCCGAATTATATATATATATATACAGATATGTGTGTGTAAATATATATACAAATATAATTATACACATACATTTATGGGAAAATTCTAGTGTATGTTAACATATCTCAACGTACAATTACAACTTTTAAGATTTAATTACTCAAATGAGAACCTATTTACACAAATGAGAACCTTATTTACCTTAACGAGGGCTTTTTCATAGTTACCACATGAGTTTTCGAAGTTGTAATATGTGTCGTCAAGTCGTAAAATATTATAATTACCACTTTTAGGACTTAGTTACTCAAATGAGAACCTAATTTACTCTAATGAGGACATTATTTACCTTAACAAGGACTTTCTCTCTTCATGATGTATGAGAAATGTCAACATACCATAGCCTTACTCACATTTATGTGTGTAAATATATATATATATATATATATATATATATATATATATAGAGAGAGAGAGAAAAACCTCCATATGGTACCTGAACTATCACCAAATGCAATTTTTGGTACCTGAATTTTCATAAGGAACCTAGTGGTACCTGAACTATGCCTCCGTTAGCCATTATAGTACCTATCGTTAAATATTCCGTTAAATGCTTATGTGGCATGGGTAAAACAGTAATTTTATTTATTTTCAATTTTCAAAATAAATTATACAAAAAAAATTAGAAAAGTTATCCCAAAATTCAAGACTAAAAATAAGAAAAATTATTTGTATTTGATAATATAATTTATTTCCAATTTTTATGTTTTTAATATAATTTATTACCATGTAGGTGATTTTCTTATAAATTAAAAAATAAAAATAAACTATACTAAAAAAAGTAATTAAAATTTTTATTATATTAAAAAATGATAATTTATTTTGATTTTAAAATTTAAATAAATTATACAAATTTTTTTTAATAATTTATCCACAATTCAAGATTAAAAATGAGAAAAATTATTTTTATTTTTGTAATATAATTTATTGCCAATTTTTATGTTTTTAATATAATTTAGTACCATGTAGGTGGTTTTGTTATTAAATAAAAAATAAAAATAAACTATACTCAAAAAATAAATTTAAATTTTATTATATTAAAAAACAATGATAATTTATTTTGATTTTAAAATTTAAATAAATTATACAAAAAAAAGATTTAGATAATTTATCCACAATTCAAAACTAAAATGAGAAAAATTATTTTTATTTTTATAATATAATTTATTACCAATTAAATTTTTTTTAATATAATTTATTACCATGTAGGTGATTTTATTATTAATTAAAAAATAAAAATAAACTATATTAAAATGCCACATAGCACTTAACGGAATATTTAACGGTAAGTACTATAATGGCTAACAGAGGCATAGTTCATGTACCATCAGGTTCCTTATGAAAGTTCAGGTACTAAAAATTGCATTTGGTGATAGTTCAGGTACCATATGAAGGTATTTCTCTTATATATATGTATATGTGTGTAAATATATATATATATATATATATATATATGTAGAATTATATATGTGTGTGTGTGTAGAATTATATATATATATATGTGTGTGTGTGTGTGTGTGTGTGTGTGTAGTTATATACACACATATATATATACATATATATGTGTAATACCCCGAATTTTCATCTTTAATTTTCAGAAATGTGAAAATAATTATTTGGTGAGATTTATGTTTTTTCGTATTTTGTTGATGATGTGGCATATTTGTGTAAATACGATATAATTATACGTATTAATTATTTGTATGTATTTGTATTATTTGTGAATAGTGGCAAATAGTGTCTAAATAGTAACCGACACATGGCGGGTAGTGATTGGAACAGCACACATGGTGACTCAGCTTTGTCTGGTGAGTCACCATGCGACACATGTCACAATTCGATTGGCGTTCGGATGTTTTTCTGATCAGCTATGTTTTTGGGAAAACTTCCTTCACGAGAGTTGTAGAGCTCGTCGATACGAGTTCGAGGACATAAAGTTTGCCTAAAACGGAGTTCGTTTGAGAGAGTTATGAATTTTTGAAGTTTAGTGTATTTTGCCTATAAATACAAAATTCAGAAAATCAATTTTTGGAAATTTTCTGGAAAAATTCCAGAAATCCCTTCCCGGTGCCTTTTCTTTGCCGGCCGATATCTCGGTGATCCGGCCACCCCAAGGTGTGAAATTTGTCCCAAATTCTTCACCACTCAATGCTCTTCAATCCTACATAAGTTTCTTGCTTAAATTATTAGTGTTGGAGGAGAATTTAATGGGAGAAACTCACCCAAAAACAACCCAAAACTGCAGAAACTTCCGACCCTTTCTGGCACTGTTTACGGCCAATTCGACCTGAGACACCTACTGGGCTTTGAAGGCCTCATCCATACGAACTTATTGCCGCTGGTTTCACCTCAATCGGATTCCCGAGGAAGGAGAATTTTGCATTTGAATTTTGGGCAGTCGCGACTTTGGATGGAGATCTAGGCCGATCCGGCCGTTAACTCACCTCGAGGCAAGTTTTAAAGTTGTTCCATTTTGTGTGTTCTACAAGTTGACCGTTGGGTTTTAGCTATTTTTTGAGTTTGGACCTTGGTCCGGCGGCGTGAGGGTTTTCTCACCGCCGTCTGTGGCGGCGCGTGGGGGCGCGTCCGGCCACCTTTTTAGGATATTTTTTGCTTTATTGAGTTGTGTTTGTCGATACAAACATCTTTCGTGTTTACGGGTTTTTGAGATTCGATCGTTAGACTGATGATAATTAACCCGGAATTGTGGATCGTTCGATCGGTGATAATCCGACCGTCGGATTGTCACCAAATTTTAATATGTTGTTAGGGTGCTAGTTTTTAACCTGCTGTAAATTTTGATGTTTTAGACTTTTGGTGGGACCCGTTTGATGAATAGTTGACGTGGGACCCGTTTGAAGAATAGTGATGTGGGACCCACATTGACCGACAGTTGACTTTTGGTCAAACTAGTCCGGTTTATAGTTTTCGATATTCTAAGGACATCCGATTAACTTTGGAAGTGATACGGTCACTTTTCATTTGTCGTTTGGTTGTTTTTATGCTGAGAAACGAAATGCTTGTTCTTAGGTGTTTTTGGAAACCGTGTAGCCGAGCGGACGTTTCTTGTTGATTACCTGGTTAAGTGTTGAGTTCGTTGACGCTGCTGGAATTTACAAAGGTGAGTAAACTCACAATGGTTGTTGTTGAACGTAATTTACAAAATTACGTTATAGATAGAATTAATTGTGTGATTGATATATATGCTGTTTTGGTGGAATTGTGATGTGTTAAATTGTTGCATAATATTAGTATGAATCTACACGGAATGGGACGTGTAAATTCAGTATATTCTTAATATCATGAATTCTCGATATTGGAATTGCATTTAGGCTTATGTTATAAATTGTTGCGTAATATTAGTATGAATCTACACGGAATGGGACGTGTAAATTCAGTATATTCTTAATATCATGAATTCTCGATATTGGAATTGCATTTAGGCTTGTGATATAAATTGTTGCGTAATATTGGTGTAGAGGATTTCTGATATATTGGGTGCATTTGAGGAGCTTGAAGAACGGCAGATTTAATAATTAGCCATAGGAAATTATATTTTGAAAGTAAAGTTTTGTTTTGAAATATATATGGACTTGATCGTCAACGGTTCATAGGTAAGTGAAAACTAAGTTTATTTGTGAAATTATTTGTTGTTTTAAAATATAGCATTATGAGATAGATCATATTGCTATTGTGATTGGGTGTGAGTTGAATAAATGGCGAGGATATGCATATATTGATTTAAGGAAAGAGTACATACATTGAGATTGATGTTTGATTGGATGTGAGTAAACTCACAATGGTTAATTGGTGAATGTGATTCACGTAATTGTATTGTTCGTTGTCATGAGAATGAATCTCTCTCTCATTTGTGTTGTGGAAGGGGTTTCGGACCCTATGGTATGAGTTGGGCAAGCGTCCCATCAGTTAGAGCTCTAGTCTGTCTACCAATTGTTTCTGTGTTATCGGGAATGAGCCTGTGATACAGAAGCCGGGAATGAGCCCGATGTGTTTTCTAAAAGATGTCTCAAGAGTATTCGTTCTTTTATTGTCCATATTGGACTTGGATTTATTGATTGATGATTTTGTATAAGCATTACATATATCATTGGAATCATGGTTGTGTTTGTTATTTGTCGGATTTGCATTTCTTTCATTAAGTTGTTGAAATAAATGTTGGGATGTTTTGTGGAATTACTTAATTTGATTATTAAGTTGAGATATAATAAATCGTTATCTCTTGTGAGTGTGTGTTGTGTTTACTCATACAAGCTTAAAAAGCTTACCGGGTTTGTTATTTCAACCCGGTGCACTATTCCATGGTGTAGGGGTAAATCTTGCAGGTTAGGGTAACCAGGACTGAAGCTGAGGTTTCCTAAATGTACGTTTAACGTATTGGGGTTTTGTTAGACTTCCGCTATGTAATATACTCTGAGTGGGTAATTACTTATTATTTTGAAGTTTCAATTTAATATGTAAATTTGTATAATGTAATAGTTGACTCTAAAGAACGAGTCTATGTTTACATTTGTTGGTTCGGTGTGTTTTTGTTATTGGAATAAAAGAAAAAAATATTCCAGTTGTTTTGTAACCGAGCCTTCGCGTTCCAGATTTGTTTTATTGATAATAACAAGTTGTTATTTATATTACGAAATTTGGGGCGTGACAGTTTGGTATCAGAGCAAAAGAACGCTCTATGGGAAGTGAATGAGCTATGGAATGCTCTGGAGAAGTGTTTGAGTTAAGTTGAATTGTGAGGTGGAATTAGAGTTTAAAGCTTTAGTGAGGTTAAGCGTTAGGTTAGTAAACTCATCTATGTAATGGTTACTTCATATGCTTAATTACACACAGTATTTATCGAGTGATGACCCGTCCGCGGCGGATCCCCATCCTATGCTCTTCAGTGCTGTTGTGTTGTTAAGGATATAAAGTACAAATTACAATTCCTTAAATGATAGTCTTACATGGCTACATTTCTAATTCTCTCAACCGTACCCTGGATCAAACGACAAACTTGATCCACTGACCCTTTCTTGTTCTTCAGCAACTCAGTAGAGATCTGTGTTGCTACCGTTACTAGACAACCAATGTATGGATTGTCTGAGATCCCTTCTGTTCTCCCAGCAGTAGGCATATCTGGTAGAATCGAAAAACCTGAAGTTAGGAATACAACAGTACCTAACTCACTACCACCTAGTAACTTCTGCACCGTTGACTGACTAATAGGGGCATAAATCACGTATGACCCTGTTGAATCAGTACAACTTTCTTGGAGTATATAGGTATTGTGCATTTGCAACAAGGAGACACAATTGCGTGGATCATGACCAGTTGTGATATGTGCAATCTCCTGTACTTCTTTTTCCAATGCTAGATGGTCCCACTGGTTCCGAGTTTGTACGTCAATGAAGAAGTCAAAGAGCTTTCTGTGAGAGACATGATGCTGGATTATTGCAGATGCAGTTCGAGTGAGACCATGAGGCTTATTCAGCCTGTTCCAGATTTTGTTGGTGGAGACTCTTATCCCTGAACCCCTGAACTTGGTTTGTTCGGCTACCTTCCATTCATGAGCAGTAGAGTTGCCGATGTCTGTGCAAAAGTCTGTCACTATTCTGCATGCCATCTGCAACAAGTTTCTTCTTCCTTCCACAGATGGTATGACACAAAAGTCTTGAGGTGGATAAGTGTCAGCCGCGGAATAATTTAACCTTTCCGCTTGCCTCTGAAGTATTTCTACCCATCGCCTTGCTCCGAAGGCTAAGCCTGACTCCACTAGCGTTCGGTATGTTTGGTGCATGATTTGATCCTGTACATCAACATGTTCCACCCACACGACACGAGAGCTGCCGTTGAACAAATCTTGGATTAAGCATCCGGATGGACGCTTCTTGCATTGAGATTTTGAATGTGGACCCAGATTTGAACTTAAACCGTCCACAGAGACATCAATTATTGCCCAACTTTGTTCTGTTTGTCGTTGGCAATAGCGAACAAAGTGAGTTACACGAGTGGAGACAGATGGACTGGTCACCTGAAATTCAGCAGTCATGACTTGGATGGTTTCGTTGTAGCTTCCAGTTGTCCCTGTTGACAACACGTCAAGGATCGTTGCCCTCGAGATGATGCTACCGAATATGGTGGACCATTGGTCCACATCCATGAAGAGATTCACGAGTACGACAGGACTGAGGGGAATAGTGGCTGTGTAGCGTGAAGCTTCAGTTTGGAAGTTAGTGGGAGTAAGATCAATACCGTTAGTGAAGATTCTCTTGTACTCTGCTTCATTCAGGAACTCATGAAGCGTGACAGAGCTGGATTTGAGTGCAGAGATCCACAGTGGCGCAGCAGCAGATGCCATGATGATTAGCTCATCTCTGACCGACACAATGATTTCAGAAATCTTAGTTGTGTCTGCCACGACAGATGCTTCTGCCACGGCAGATGCTTCTTCAGGTTCTGAACGGTTGATGTTGACTGATGGTTGTTGTGTAGAAGAAGAGTGATGTGGGATCGACATACACTTTTGAATATCCCTCCTCATGTGAGACTTTTCCCTTGGACCGATGACTGCAGGAATTGGAAGAGTCTGAGGTTGTGGGGTAGTCTCTTCAATCCCTTTTAGTAGCTCACTATTGGGAGTGACTCGATTTCCACAATGGTTGCAGTTGATTCGGCTGAATGCAGCTTGGTACTGACTAAGTTGAGCTTGAAGCTCATTGATTTTCTGTCTTAGCAGAAAATTTTGTTGACGAGTTGTTTGGGCAGGCGTTCGGGGTCGATGCTTTATCACCCAGGCAGAGGCTTGTGCAAACGTTAACCTTATTTGGTCACCCAAATCTTGTCGCTGTTGAACAGTTGGCTGTGGAAAAGCCTCGACGAAGTCCTTCAATGCTTGGACTTGGTATTTGGTGAAGCTCTTCCTCAGTGGAATACGTTGGGATGGACCAGGTTCAGCTTGTGGAGATGATACTTGTGGACTTGGGGCTACTTCAATGGCTTCGTCTTCTGCTAGAAGCATGTCTAGCATGTCGATATCGTTGTTGAATTCGATTGCTGGTGAAATTATTTCATCTAAGCCCTCAAAAAATTGGCTTTCAGAGGGATCAGATTGAAGTAATTCACTGAACGAATTCACTTTGCGTGACATGTTTGAGTTGGTGTAATTTTCTGAGAAGTTTGAGTGAAGAAGTCCTCTATGAAAGATAAAAGAGGTTATGGCACTAATGGGAAGTGTCTGTTAATGGTTGGGTAAAGGGAGTTATTTATTGTTGGTGGATCGTTTGAAAATTCAAAAGCAAAAGTGAGCGGCTGATTTATAGCTATTGATCTTGGAGATCTTGGAGATCTTGGAGATCGTGGAGAATTATTTTTCCGATGCATGGTTTTTCTTCGTACAGTTCCACTCTTGTGTGACCTCGCATCTTTTGAGGAATTAATTATGCGAAAGTTAAAGGAAAGAGCCATTATGATCGATGTTAGTGGAAAACTGAGATTTTGTTGATTTAAATCTTGTGGAATCTTGCATCGTGGGCGATACTTTTGAGTAATTGAGACAGATATGAGCAATAATTTTTCTTAGTGGGTTGTTGAGTGCACCGCACTCACATTAAAGAAATGTTTCCCTAACGGTGGAAATTTGGTTTAAATACATGGGATAAGGAGTTGTGTTACTCACCTCATATCTGTTATCAAACAAGCATCTCAATTTTTCTCTTACACAATGGTGAACAAAGGAGAGTGCAGCAAGCGTTCCAAAAATACTGATTGGAGTGAACTTCCGGTGGAGATCTGGAAGTATATATTCCAGTTGGTGGCTACCGCATCTCTGCAGAGCACAATGGAACTCCGTTGTGTCTCGAAGACTTTCAAGGACTATGCCGATAGCTGGTCTACCTTTGCGGCAATCGACATGGATGGATTCGATGGTGGATCCAGACCCACTGGTTCTATAGAAGCGGATCTGCAAGTGCGTATATTCGCAAATCGTTGCTGGGAAGCGAAGAACCCGGAGTCTCTGTTCCGAATGGGAATACGAGTACTCGTAAAAGCAGCGAACATACCTTTGGCCCTGGAGTACTTCGATGCGGCATGCAAACCAGGAACATTTTATGGTGCACGTCCCAGTTTGGTGGTAGGTCATCATGTTGCATTTTATGCAGCGTGTATGATAAGGATGATATTGGGACCACGAGCCGAGCAGCAGAAAATGGTGCACCGACTGTGTGAAGCTCTCGTCTGGTGGAGAAGCGGATGGAACGTCTACTACTGTAGAGAAGAAGTCGAGCGGATGATGCATCAGGCCGAGTTTTGTCATGAGGATCTGTTATTATATTTTCCGTCGACTACTGCTTTCCTGCCCGCCGGTAAATGTCTTACTTGCGGTGAGTCAAGTTTTTGGCGTCCTTTTGGCCAGGACATGTGGGACGTGGATGGAGATAGGCATGCAGCTAGAGAATGTTGCGACACTTGCAAGTGTTTCGTGGAGGCAGCATATTTCTATCAGCTTATGATGTATGGAATTCCGAGACATCCGGCCTCTTATCCACGAAGTCACTATTGGAGGTTTAAGGATGGTTTCTGGTAGTTAAAGCCTTGTGAGGCATTTCAGAATTTGTAATAGGAGTGTGTGCAAGTTGTTTTCTAGTTATACTTGTGGTGTGTTGTGTACTATCTAAGTTCTTAACAATGGAATTATGAGATTTGAATTTGAGGTTGTGAGAACCCAGTTGTGGTTGTGTTGTGGTTATTGTTGAGTAGTGAGATTAAGTAAGGGAATAAAACACCCTTATCTGCAGTTGTGTTTCGAGCTTAAATTTCGGGACGAAATTTCTTTAAGGAGGGTAGATTGTAATACCCCGAATTTTCATCTTTAATTTTCAGAAATGTGAAAATAATTATTTGGTGAGATTTATGTTTTTTCGTATTTTATTGATGATGTGGCATATTTGTGTAAATACGATATAATTATACGTATTAATTATTTGTACGTATTTGTATTATTTGTGAATAGTGGCAAATAGTGTCTAAATAGTAACCGACACATGGCGGGTAGTGATTGGAACAGCACACATGGTGACTCAGCTTTGTCTGGTGAGTCACCATGCGACACATGTCACAATTCGATTGGCGTTCGGATGTTTTTCTGATCAGCTATGTTTTTGGGAAAACTTCCTTCACGAGAGTTGTAGAGCTCGTCGATACGAGTTCGAGGACATAAAGTTTGCCTAAAACGGAGTTCGTTTGAGAGAGTTATGAATTTTTGAAGTTTAGTGTATTTTGCCTATAAATACAAAATTCAGAAAATCAATTTTTGGAAATTTTCTGGAAAAATTCCAGAAATCCCTTCCCGGTGCCTTTTCTTTGCCGGCCGATATCTCGGTGATCCGGCCACCCCAAGGTGTGAAATTTGTCCCAAATTCTTCACCACTCAATGCTCTTCAATCCTACATAAGTTTCTTGCTTAAATTATTAGTGTTGGAGGAGAATTTAATGGGAGAAACTCACCCAAAAACAACCCAAAACTGCAGAAACTTCCGACCCTTTCTGGCACTTTTTACGGCCAATTCGACCTGAGACACCTACTGGGCTTTGAAGGCCTCATCCATACGAACTTATTGCCGCTGGTTTCACCTCAATCGGATTCCCGAGGAAGGAGAATTTTGCATTTGAATTTTGGGCAGTCGCGACTTTGGATGGAGATCTAGGCCGATCCGGCCGTTAACTCACCTCGAGGCAAGTTTTAAAGTTGTTCCATTTTGTGTGTTCTACAAGTTGACCGTTGGGTTTTAGCTATTTTTTGAGTTTGGACCTTGGTCCGGCGGCGTGAGGGTTTTCTCACCGCCGTCTGTGGCGGCGCGTGGGGGCGCGTCCGGCCACCTTTTTAGGATATTTTTTGCTTTATTGAGTTGTGTTTGTCGATACAAACATCTTTCGTGTTTACGGGTTTTTGAGATTCGATCGTTAGACTGATGATAATTAACCCGGAATTGTGGATCGTTCGATCGGTGATAATCCGACCGTCGGATTGTCACCAAATTTTAATATGTTGTTAGGGTGCTAGTTTTTAACCTGCTGTAAATTTTGATGTTTTAGACTTTTGGTGGGACCCGTTTGATGAATAGTTGACGTGGGACCCGTTTGAAGAATAGTGATGTGGGACCCACATTGACCGACAGTTGACTTTTGGTCAAACTAGTCCGGTTTATAGTTTTCGATATTCTAAGGACATCCGATTAACTTTGGAAGTGATACGGTCACTTTTCATTTGTCGTTTGGTTGTTTTTATGCTGAGAAACGAAATGCTTGTTCTTAGGTGTTTTTGGAAACCGTGTAGCCGAGCGGACGTTTCTTGTTGATTACCTGGTTAAGTGTTGAGTTCGTTGACGCTGCTGGAATTTACAAAGGTGAGTAAACTCACAATGGTTGTTGTTGAACGTAATTTACAAAATTACGTTATAGATAGAATTAATTGTGTGATTGATATATATGCTGTTTTGGTGGAATTGTGATGTGTTAAATTGTTGCATAATATTAGTATGAATCTACACGGAATGGGACGTGTAAATTCAGTATATTCTTAATATCATGAATTCTCGATATTGGAATTGCATTTAGGCTTATGTTATAAATTGTTGCGTAATATTAGTATGAATCTACACGGAATGGGACGTGTAAATTCAGTATATTCTTAATATCATGAATTCTCGATATTGGAATTGCATTTAGGCTTGTGATATAAATTGTTGCGTAATATTGGTGTAGAGGATTTCTGATATATTGGGTGCATTTGAGGAGCTTGAAGAACGGCAGATTTAATAATTAGCCATAGGAAATTATATTTTGAAAGTAAAGTTTTGTTTTGAAATATATATGGACTTGATCGTCAACGGTTCATAGGTAAGTGAAAACTAAGTTTATTTGTGAAATTATTTGTTGTTTTAAAATATAGCATTATGAGATAGATCATATTGCTATTGTGATTGGGTGTGAGTTGAATAAATGGCGAGGATATGCATATATTGATTTAAGGAAAGAGTACATACATTGAGATTGATGTTTGATTGGATGTGAGTAAACTCACAATGGTTAATTGGTGAATGTGATTCACGTAATTGTATTGTTCGTTGTCATGAGAATGAATCTCTCTCTCATTTGTGTTGTGGAAGGGGTTTCGGACCCTATGGTATGAGTTGGGCAAGCGTCCCATCAGTTAGAGCTCTAGTCTGTCTACCAATTGTTTCTGTGTTATCGGGAATGAGCCTGTGATACAGAAGCCGGGAATGAGCCCGATGTGTTTTCTAAAAGATGTCTCAAGAGTATTCGTTCTTTTATTGTCCATATTGGACTTGGATTTATTGATTGATGATTTTGTATAAGCATTACATATATCATTGGAATCATGGTTGTGTTTGTTATTTGTCGGATTTGCATTTCTTTCATTAAGTTGTTGAAATAAATGTTGGGATGTTTTGTGGAATTACTTAATTTGATTATTAAGTTGAGATATAATAAATCGTTATCTCTTGTGAGTGTGTGTTGTGTTTACTCATACAAGCTTAAAAAGCTTACCGGGTTTGTTATTTCAACCCGGTGCACTATTCCATGGTGTAGGGGTAAATCTTGCAGGTTAGGGTAACCAGGACTGAAGCTGAGGTTTCCTAAATGTACGTTTAACGTATTGGGGTTTTGTTAGACTTCCGCTATGTAATATACTCTGAGTGGGTAATTACTTATTATTTTGAAGTTTCAATTTAATATGTAAATTTGTATAATGTAATAGTTGACTCTAAAGAACGAGTCTATGTTTACATTTGTTGGTTCGGTGTGTTTTTGTTATTGGAATAAAAGAAAAAAATATTCCAGTTGTTTTGTAACCGAGCCTTCGCGTTCCAGATTTGTTTTATTGATAATAACAAGTTGTTATTTATATTACGAAATTTGGGGCGTGACAATATGCCTCCGGATCATGGGACACATATTTTGACACATATGTTTACTCCTCTCCAGATCTAACGGTTCTTATCAGATCTAACGGTTTGCAAAAACTAATCAAAACACCGTTAGATCTGATAATAACCGTTAGATCTGGGAGAAGTAAACATATGTGTCAAAATATGTGTCTCATGATCCGGACCCCATATATATATATATATATATATATATATATATTTATATATATATATTTATAATTGTATAAAAAATTAGTAATTAAAATCGGGCTTTTAGGGTCAGGCCGGGCTAGGTCTTTAAGGGCCGAAACGGACCGGGCTTCAATACTCTAGTCCTAGCCCTACTCTAAAAATTAAGGGCCGGGCCAAACGGACCTAGTGTACGGGCCGGGCCGGACTTCGCCCTACAGGCCGGGCATGCTTTAAATGGGCTTAGGGCCAAATGATGACCCCATTATAGGGCAATTATTATCGTGCGAGCAGACCGAGTACGTGGTAGCAAATTAAAGGGCAAAAATAATGAAAGATGATATGCTCCGATGGCTCCGTCTTATTGACAGATATATCTCATCTCTTTAGACGTAGTGCTCGAGTCTTTTTCTTTTATCGTTCACACTTCTTTTTCTAAGATATTTGTTGCCATCACAATACCAACAAAACCAAACTTACTTTCTTATGGTATCAACCCTACCAACTTTTTCCGTCTTAATTTTCTGCTAGAGCTGCACGGCGGATATATGACAACTCATCACCACCTTAATTCGAAAAATTATTACGAGTTGGAAAAAACTAAATAGCAATAATAATAAGCAAACCTCGTGATACATGCATGAGCAAATTAGTATTTGACTACAAGTCGAGAATGAAACTGACTATATAGGTTGCTATGTGCCCCTCAAAAAGAACTCCTCACTTTATCATGAGTGAAACGTTGATTCAGAGGAGATGGGATATGGTTAGAGGCTTGAGGATGATTGAAGTTGGTGAAAACATGCATATTTCAATTAGAAGGACAGGGGAGTTTAGATTCTAATGGGTACATGTATAACTTTCCAACTGCTGAGAAACTTGGCATATCAATTGCAAAAGTCATGACTCATACAACATATGAATTTGGATTTCCCAAAATTTTGGCTACAATCTCCAAAGCTAAATATTCATGATGCTGCAGTAAAATTTTCTTACCATGCAATGCAGATGCCAAAGTTCCATTTTCAGTGAAATTGAAAATGATGTAAAGTCCATTTGACCGACTATTTGGCTGTATTAGGCTGGCTGACGTAAATTTTATCCCAGTTCCATTAGGAACTCTTTTTCCTTGTTAGCATTCTTGTTGTCCTTGGCCAACATTTTGACAGCAATGGTTTGCCCATCAGAAAGATCACCCCTATATACTTCAGAATACCCACCGGCCACCTCAGATTATCAGAAACTCAATGGCATAAGAATTCCATATTTGATTCAAATTTCAATGAAAAAATTTACAATGGCACAACAACTTAGCTTGACTTATATATACATTTACCTGGGTGGAAGCTATTTTTAGAATTCACGATCTCCTTGTTAGTAACTGAAGCACTTATCTGCTTTTAACTTTTGGATAAACTGCCACTTGTTTTTCTGAATGGTGAACCGAAGAAAGAAGTGATGAATTTGCATGGCTTCTTTGTTCCTGAACTTGGAGCCAGAGAGGGGGACTCTCTGATAATTGTCAAGTCCCCATAGCTACCAGTATCATCTGTGAGATGAGATTCTGCTTCAAATTCATCTAAAACAGCTCTTGGTGAAGTGATATGATTTCTTTCTTCGACGCCTAGCCTGAAGGTAAATGGTAAAAGGGAAGTGGAGGTACGTAAATGGAAGCCATCTCACGGCATACCTAACAAGCTGAGTGTATTGATCACTTAGCAATTGTTTAAGCTTGGTGGATTTATCCCTAAGCATTGTTCAATGTCCACTTCCTCTTTTCCTTGGCTATAAATACAAGCCTCCCCTTGCAGTTCTGATTACACCATCTGAAGAGCAAAGCCTCAGATATCTCTCTCTAGTCTCTCCGTAAGCATTCTTAGTTCAATTCATATATAGGTTCTTGCATTGTGTACACAGTATTTGTTCTAGTAACAACACTCATCACGATTTGCTTGGTTGATGTAATACAATCGGAGCTAGGTTAATCATTCCTCAAGGGCACTTACTAACACCGCCTATATTTTCAGAAGAGGATGTAATTCTGCCACTCTGAATGATATTTTTTGTCCGCCATGAAATTGATTGATGGCTTTCTGCTATTAGGTTATGCACAGATTACAGTCAAGAACGTACTTCTTATACCATCCATCTGAGAAGGTTTTGAGATCAGTGAATCTGACTTTTGTTGACGCTTCGTAGATTTCCCCATTAAAACGAATGTACGTGCAGCCAGCTAGGGTATGTGATTTAAGCAGTATCTTGTAAAGGATGGAGTTCTAGTTCAACGAGGAACAAAATGTCAATCATGAGAAATCACATTGAAGAAAAACCGAAAATTTTAAGATTAATCCCGCTAATTTTCCACCTGTTTGATTGGTTTCTTGAGCCACAAAATAGAAAATATAGTCTGCGAAAATAGATTTTGCTTAATTAGACCTCTTCCAACAGTAGGGAATAATGTAAGATTCATAAAGTGAACTTATCATTGTCATTAAGACATTATTAACAGCAATCATATACACTACAGTACTTGAGAATTAAGTAATGATCGAGATTGTATTAAGACTCATATCTAGTAACTTTGTTATGTCATCTGAAATAATAAAGTGTAAGATTCTCATTCCTTATTGCTTAAGGCAATAAATATAGGATATGTATGTATGATTAGATATATAGGGATTTAGTTGGATTCACTATTGATTTCCTTTATGGGAGGGATTCATGATCAACACCCAATATAAGCTTAAGGTCCCTGCAAACACTACGACACAGAAAACAGTCTCCTTGCCCCATAGAGAGGTTCTGAACTTTAGTGTTTTGCAGAAGACTTCGAACTTCATCATGAGCTCCGAAGGTACATGACTTTGTCCTAAAGTATTATGCTTTGTATGCTTGTGTGTTTACTTGTGTCTAGTATTATTGTGACGATAAGATCCTGTGATCGATTGCTCAAGTTATATTTACAAATAACAGTTAACAGCATCATTAAGTCAGTTAGAGTGAGGCCAGCTTAGCTCTCATTCCATTATTCTTGTTTAATACGAGTGAAAGTCCTTCGTACAATGGAAATTGGAAAACTGATCGATTAACTTTTTGCTGTTTCTCTTGTTAGAGTTAATATGAAATATGGACTTTGTCATTAGTTGAATCAAATACGACAACTATTATGTAACTTGCAAGATAAGTAACTGAGATCAAATACAACTCTAATCTTGTGTTATTTATCTAATTGTTTCTGATAAGATAAATAAAATAGACTCATGTTTACTTAGTCGATAAGTTATGGATTATAGCATAAGAAGTGGATTCGAACTTAGTCTTTCTTATGGGATGTGGACTGAGTGATCCTTGCTATAATAAATAAGGGTCCCTGTACACACTTTAATCACTGTATTCCAAATCAGTCTCATAGGGATCAATGGCCGATCAAGGTTAGCATTCTTAAACTCTAAGTTATTTATATAACTGTAGTGTATGCTTGACATGCTATCATATCTATACTTTGTTGTGATTGATTATACAAACCAACATCTCTGGCCAGCTACACACAATTAAGTGCTTATGGTTGGGGTATAAGCAATGTTGTGGACACGTATTTGATTCGTCTTGCTTTGTAAGCCAAAGATCGATGTCGCAACTAGCAAAAAAATAAAGTACGCACGCGCTTACTTTGTTCAGTTTGGTAGGAGGGGCTAGGTTGCTATGTGCCCGTCAAAAAGAGCTCCTCACTTTATCACGAGTGAAACGTTGATTCAGAGGAGATGGGATATGGTTAGAGGCTTGGGGATGATTGAAGTTGGTGAAAACATGCATATTTCAATTAGAAAGACAGGGGAGTTTAGATTCTAATGGGTACATATCCACACTATGAAATTTAAACCAAAATAAGATAAAACTCATAGAAGAAAATAGAAAACTATAATTGGGTAATTGTATAAAAAAGACATAACTATGAATGTCACCAGTTGTGAGAGTCCTAGCGTGCTCAACAGAATCTAATAAAAGAGAGAGGAAATGAACCAAAAGCCTCCAGAACAGTTTAGTATCACCACGTAGAAGAACCTCTCCAAAAATCCACTCCTAGTCAAACTTCAATCAATTTCAATCTTCACTCCTAGATGCAGAAGCCCTGCAGATCTCCAACAAAGGTTTGCATGTGTCTTCTACCTCGGACTTCTTTCTCTCGAACTCATGAGCTTGTGCCTTTGCATCGATTCTTTTGTAGACCCACTGGATGCCCTGGTGTAATACATCCTGAATCTGAATGACAGAAGCCTCTTCTGGATTGACCTTCATTGATTTGAGTAGAGCAATTGTATCAAAAAGATAACTCAACAACTCATTTGGTGCAAGGATATTCTTGCAAAGAGCTTCAAGCTCTCTCCTCTTCTCCTCAAATAGAGGAGCAGCAGCACCATGCTCTTCTTGAACAATCTTCAATGCGTCTTTACACGCAGCCCTTATCTTATTTGCGTCATTGGTCACAAAGCAAGAACTTGATTTCAAGACCATTTCAGAAGCATATTTGCTCAGAAGACTTTTGGCAGTAACAGAGTTGAAGTTGCGTTGGAGCATCTTGTGCTCTGCCTCATACTTGGCAGCTGGCGTGTTAGAATTCTCTATCCAAACCAATGCCTCTACAATCTGCTGCTGAATCCCAGAATATTCACCACTGTCATCAGATGTTTGGGTCGCCAGTACACTTATATAACTCTTAAGAGCGGTTTTCGCAAGGATAGACTGGTGTAAGTCTTCAATATATTTCCTTTGATCTGCAATCCTTTCACCCTCTGCACTCGGGTATCGTTCAAGCCACTGGAGCACATAATCAAGTGTAGATACAAGCCCTGCCTTATCGGAATCATCAATATTTTCTTCATCATCCATTCTCTTTTTCATTTTTAGGGCGTAGTCCCTTAGGGTAGCCCACCAAATACAGCTGTTTAGCTCCATCATTTTCTTGGTACAATCTTCTGCCTCTGCACACCCATGATCATCAAGCCACTTAGATGTCTCGTTAATGGCATCCTCAATTTTCTTGCTGGTGGTAATCTCTTCGAACAAGGATACAACACAATAATCTTGAAATAGGTCTTTCTTTTCGTACACATATGCTTTCAAAGACAAGTTCGCCTTCACCCTCTTAATGTGCGCATCTTCCACTGACTTCATATCCTCTTGGGGAAACCATCTCTTAGCACATGAGAGAGTAATCTGGCCATTGCCTTCGATATTATTGTCTTCAGCATCAGAGCAATACTTGTCCTTTCTTTTCATGTGTTTAGACAAAAATCTTTTAAACCTGTTGGAATGTGGTACCTTGACATTGACCTTGGCCACACCATGGACATTCAAGATCCCATTGTCATTGAAATCAAAGAACAAAGAAATCTCCAGACCACCCTTTTTAGCCGGAGGAATGCCAGAGAGCTCAAACTCTGCCAGAGAGTTAAACTTGTAATTATGGTCATACCATTTAACCTGGATCAAAATACTGTGCTGGTTATCTAAGATGGTCTGAAATTGTTTCGTGTATTTGGCAGGAATGCTTTTCGCTCTAAAAAACTCATAAGATCCATGCTTGTAAGCCAAAGTCGCTCGAGAAGAAATCCCAGAAACAGCTTGAGCTTCTAAATGAAATCTCAGTGGATAAAAATCCATAACCATTAGCTTGTGCACCTCTACATTGTGCTGGCCACTCAAACTCGCAGCCTGGAGAGTGGCACCATAAGCCACTAGATGACTTGATCCATTTCTGGTAATATAAATCTCGTTTCCAAAGTAGTTTTTCAACATTGACTTCATCTTTGGCATAGCAGAAGAACTACCAAGAAGTACAACTTTATCAACACTGCTCTTCTCCACAACAGAATCTTCCACACAGGTATTAACCAACTGTACGCACCTCTGAAAAATATCTTCAAACCAAGTCTCAAAATCAGCACGCGTGAGGGTTGTATTGAAGTCTAACCCATCATATAAAGACATAATGGATATTGTGTGCTTCTGTTCGGTGGAGAGAGAGATCTTGGCTGCTTGAGATGCTAATCTTAGCTTCCTCAGAGCTCTGATATTTTGAAGAATGTCCTTGTTGTTTTTCTTCGAGAACTCATTGGCAAATGAGAGGACCATTCTGTTGTCAAAATCTATTCCCCCTAATTGGGCTTCTCCACAAGTGGCCTTCACCTTAACAATGCCGTTCTCAATTCTAACCATGGAGACTTCAAATTTGCCTCCGCCAAGATCAAAGAATAACACATTCTTTCCTCTTCGGCCTTCATGCACAAGTCCATACGCGAGAGCAGCAGCACACTGCTCACTGATTATGCCCAAGACTTCAAGTCCTGCATTCACAGCAGCATCAAATGTACACTGTCTCTGACAGTCATTGAAGCAAGCAGGCACAGTGATAACAGCTCCCAGCTTAGCAGTTGTCCCAAGGTAGTCCTGAGCAGTCTCACGCAATTTGATGAGAATCATAGAAAATAACTGTTCAGCAGAAAAGTTTTTCTCAACAGCATTGTGTGCAAACACAACAATGGGCCTGCGACCAGGGCCTTGAGTGACCTTGAATGGCCATGCTTCGATATCATTGTTTTGAGCAAAGACATCTTCAAAACTCCGTCCAATCATCCTTTTCACATCTGCAGACATATATAGAAAATAAGAAGCTACACAGAGATCTGCTTCAAGCTAATAAAGAAACCATGACAATTCTTGTACAGGGATGATATAATATACACACGATCGAAGAAAATCCCTTGACACTGGCCCAAAAGTCCTTTATTTTGTTTAAGTCCGTTCCTTTTGGACAAATCTAGGTGAAGAGAACAGGGCATGCCAGCAAAGACAAATTAAATACACATAATCGAAGACGTACAATAAGTTGAACCAAGTCAAGATAGATTCATAAACAGTTGAACAGGCGTTAAAATTAAGAAATAAATAATGGTCACATAGGCAAATAAAAAGGTCAATCAAGTCTAGATTTGGAATACATTAATCCCTTATTAAAATGAAATTAAGCCACAAGTAGGAGAGATTTGGGCATCACAACTACGAATCAAATCAAATACAATAAAATAGGTAGCTCCATTCATCTAGTTGGTGGGCATTAAATAACTTAATTTATAAGAAGGGTTTTTGAGAAAGAGATGAGCTTTAATAGTTTAATATATGCTATATCATATCGTAAAGAAAGAAAGGGTTTTTGAGAAATATTACCGTAGATGGTGGTGGTGTTGACGGGGTCGGTGGCCGCTGGACCGTTTAACCAAGGCTCGGGGAAGGAAACGCAAGACGGAAATGTTGCAATTATGTGGACTCTGTTGTACTGCCATACTCCGACGGTGGACTGGGTAGTGCCTAGGTCAATCCCTATGACCGGTCTCTCTGATACGTTTCCGGCCATTGAGGAAATCGATCTCAAGGTTCGTTCGGTCTCCTAGGTATTGTTTTCCCTCTCTCGGACACGAAGGGTTTCACACTAGTGCATGTCGCTACCAAAACGTTCGGGGTTAAACTTCTATAGTACCAAAAGTTTGGGGTTACACTTGGATTGTTCCAAAAGTTTTGTGTCTTTTTTTTTTTGGTCAACAAAAGTTGTGTCTTTGGGAGAAACTAGTCTAGAATGTTCTGTCTTCTTGGTCCGAAATGAGTTTGTCTCGTCTTAGTCCTCCCTCCTGGGCTTCAACTAAGCTAGCTGACCCAGGACAACATATTGGACCGACCACTGTTTTTACCGAAGCTACGTTCCCAACATTAGAAAACAAACTCTCATAGGTTTTTTTTTGCCCTATTTCTTGGCATACAAGTTTTGTCCTCTGATAAACAATAAGGAAGGAATTCTTGACGGATCAAGTAGTCTGATCAGCATACTTTGTGTCGAAATGCCTTGCTTCAAGAAAGTTGTTTTTTTTCCTAGTTTTTATGCACGTCGTGTCATGGTAACTAATATCGTGATAGTATTTTCACTCACAATGCTAGTGTGAATAAAAAAAAAAAGTAGTATTTGTTTGTACCCGATATACTAATATCGACCGATTTTAGCAATAAATTATTAAAACTTTAAAACTCGAGTGTAATATGGTTCAAAATCTTAGCATAATTTTTCTTGAAAGTCACCTATATTTTAATTTTTTACGATCATAAATGGCAGTTATACTTGCATGGACTGAACGGAAGGATAGATGAACATAGACTTGGACAATGGACAGTGGACAATTGGATCTATGGATTGGGAGAATTCAAACAAAAAAGTGATACTCACCTTAAATCTTTCTTCTTCTTCTTTTTTTGAAACAAAACTTACCTTATATTCTAAATGGTAGTATCTTAAATTATCAAAAAAATAATAATAAGATCGAGTATCTTTAAGCCAAATTATGATTTGGATTGTAATCGGGAGTAAATTTTTTTCCTATTGCGTACACATTCTGTATCATTATAAATACCGGCCTCCAGAAAAAAGAGAAAATTCATTCAAAATCGTAGATCTTTTGAGAGAGAGAGAGAGAGAGAGAGAGAGAGAGAGAGAGAGAGAGAGAGAGAGAGAGAGAGAGAGAGAGAGAGAGAGAGAGAGAGAGAGAGAGAGAACATTACCTGCATATTTGAAAGATATGTTTCGCATATGGAAGAAGAAGAAGCCAGACACTTCAATGCGTATAATAACGAAGGAGGAATACCAATTACAACAACAAAAACGTGGATGCGAGAAGTATGTAAATATCGAGCTTACAGTGACTAAACGATATCTTCCAATCATACCCTCGGAGAATGGCGAACCATTGTTTTGCAATGGTACTACTCACGAGAAGCTAATGGCACCTCCTCCTTGCCTAGGTCAATCCCCATCTCTGGTTAAACCTCCAGCCATAGCTACAAAAAAAGGGGTTAGTCTTCGATTACGACTACTTTTCTAATTTAACTGTATATATTGGGTGATTTACACATTCTCAAATTTTATTATTATATAAATTGTTCATTAAATTATGAAACAGTAAATTATTCAAATTAAACAATATAAGAGAGTATTACGGACAATTTATATCACAAAAAAAATTGGAGGCATGTAGATTGATATTTTGGGGTGTACGTTAATATCTAACTATTCTCGATGTTATATATACATGCATGTGTGTTTGCTCGCACAATTGTACTATAAATCAGTACGTGTCTCTCTAACCTTTTTGTTGTCTTATATCTTAGATTCCTGATGATGCTTTAGAGAAGGAGAAGAACGAGCCATTGTATGATGAAACATCGGATGTCATTGGCAATGGTGCTGAAAAGGAGCTGGAAAATTTCCTAATGGCACATCCTCCTTGCCTATCTCCTATTAAACCTGCAGGGGTACATTAGTCTTTCATTACAAGTTTACGACTACTTTAAAATTTGACTGACTGTATAAATGAAATTCTAGTATATATCAATTACGTCTCCCTAACCTATCTCTCTCTTCTTTTTTTTCCTCACCTAGTATAAGGTTAGGAAACCATTCGCAGGCTGCTTTACCTCCTTGTGTTCATTGAAGAAGATGGTGACCGATCAATAACAAGACTAGACTAGTTACCGTTCATTATTGGTTCGTCATGTTTACCTTATTATGTTATGATCGACTTATGACTTATGATTTGGTATAAGTTTCAAACATGAATGGATATTTTTGCATTTATAAGTTTTATTTACAGGTTTAATCGAATTTAATGCTTTTAAAGATGGTTCATATCTCAACTTAATTCATATATACATACTTGCTTGCTAGTGTTTAAGTTAAATTTATCATGCTTGCTAGTGTTTAAGTTAAATTTGTCATACTTGCTAGTCCAGTTTCTTGAACTCAAACCAAAAAATAAATAGAAATTTCACAAACAGATTTTCAGGGAATTTTTTTTTCTTCTATATTTTCATTATTCTCTGAAAAATGCAAATCATGATGGAGTTCTTTTGGGTCATACAACCAATCTTCCAAAAAAGTGTAACGGGGAGATAGATTAGAAACAAAAGGCCAGGTATTATAAGATGATAGCATCTAGATTAACATTACAACATGAAGAAAACAAATTGTGCATCTAATCTACTAAGTGAATTCCTCTTTCAAATACGAAGGCCCTGGTTTGAAGGGGTCAGATTCTTCATATGCCTCGGGTCTATAAAACCCAGCATCATTCACACGGTTACTTAGCACATGAAGGATGGCTTTCTTCTTACCGCCATACTCATCTCGGTTGTTCTCAACATACTCGTTGGCCTCGGACGCAATTTCATTCACAAAATCAAACCGGTTATCCTCTGATAGTAGTAGTCTCTCAATGTCCATTCCCAAAAGCTGTCCTCCATCCTTTACCTTCCGAACCTGTTCCTCGAGGAAAGGCACTCTCTCCATTTTGTATCGCAACATGTCGTCCTTCTTCGTCTACAGAATGGAAAATTTGCACACATTTAGTCAATGCTCAATAGCACAGTATGAGAAGGTTCTGGCTTACATGGATTACAACACAATAATGATATTCTCCAGTCACTCCAGTAAGTTTTCCTTTCCAGATTTCAACCCAAATTTTCTTTTCGGATTGGTAACATTATAGGATTGAATACAATATAAGATTGCATGCTAGTAGCTGGCTAGCTGCAACTGAATTTAGTCACAGAATTTCAGCGAACATGGCAAATTTGCATATAAAATACCCACAGTTCTACATACCAGAGAAACTCTAAAATTTCATAAATGAGCAACAGAATCATGTTTTGCGATTAAAAATAAATCAACTCAACCTTACACTACTTGACTCTCAAATTTAGTTTCACCTCCACTCGACCTTTTTGGATCGGAATCCAAAGTAGCTGCTACTGAACTTATCACTAGTCAACGAATTTCATCTCAAAATGTCAAAATTACATATAAAACGACCATATCCAGTTCCAGTGTTCCACACAGCTCAACTCAATAAGAGAAAAACTCACTTGTTCCTGTTTTGGTGATTAAAACAAACCAATTCATATAGATTTATAGACTCATTAAGATAACCTTACAATACATACTCTCAAATTTAAGAGACAATTACAGGAATGCTCTACTTTAGACCATGTGAAAACTACAAATGGCTGCTCCTAAACCCTAATGATACCACCACCCTATTTATAAGCACCATTAACCAATTCTACTTCAACTTAAATTTGCATAAAGCTTACGTTTTCAAACCCCAAAGTTCATTTCTTCTACTTACTCTCAAATTTAAGAGACAATTACAGGAATGCTAGACTTTAGACCATGTGAAAACTACAAATGGCTGCTCCTAAACCCTAATGATACCACCCTATTTATAAGCACCATTAACCAATTCTACTTCAACTTAAATTTGCATAAAGCTTACGTTTTCAAACCCCATTATCACTTATTCACTTCCCAAAGTTCATTTCTTCTACTGCTCAATGAGCTATAATGCACTACCATCATACGTAAACATTAGAGAGAGCAATCAATTAGGGTTTTCTCAGTACCAATTTCCTTCTCCGCCACACACTCCGACCTCTGCCATCTCTTTGCATCCCTGAAATTACCTGCAAATTGTTTTCAATAAATACCAAACAAAATCAAATTTTGAAGAACAAGGCTAAATTCAGGAACAAGAAAAAAAAGAAAATCCAGAAAAGCATAGTAAGAAATGAGAAAAGATATTTCACCTGCGTCCTGAAAAAGCAGTTGGAAGAAGCCATTGTATTTTCCAGTCTCAGTTGTACCGCCCTCTGCAGCGAAACAATGAAATGAATCCACAAATTAAGAATCGAAATTTCACTTGGATTTGGATTTGGATTGAATTATAGAGAGAGAGAGAGAGAGAGAGAGAGAGAGAGAGAGAGAGAGAGAGAGAGAGAGAGTGTGTGTGTGTTTACATTGGAAGCAGATGAGAGAGTGGAGAAGGGCAGTGTGGAGAAAGCCATGGCTAACCAGCTCTTGTGCTATCCTCTGCTTAGTCGTAGACTTTCAGTGACTTATTACCAACTGTTAGGTAAATGTCCTCTGACAGACATTAATTTACAGGAATGCCATCGGATTCGATGCAGGATCCGAACCGGATCAATTTGGATCGTATCACGGTGCAAGTTGGGCGGGTTGTGAGGTGAACCGGAGCTTAAGCAAGTGAAATTGAACCCGTATAATGAAAAAAAAAAAAAAAATTGGGTTTAAGGAGATAAGTTAGATTTTTGTGGTTGACTCATGTGTTCTAGATTTTTGTCTATTATGACAAGTTTGCTTATTTGAAGCGAGGAAACTTATTAATTGAATGCAAACTCAAAAAAGAACGAGAGTTGAGTAATTACTCTCCCTAACTAAGATCTAAAATTTTATCAAATTATACTTTAACATAGTTGAGCTAATGCGTTATTGAAGAATAATCCAAGTCATATATAAATTCTATAAAGTCAAAGGGAGTCGGTCATTACATATGTCCCCTAATGGCACTAACCTTTGAGGTTAGATGTTGGAATAAAAGTATTTAAATAAGATTTAGTTATTCACATACAACATTTGTAATTATTTTATTTTATTGTTCGGTAAGAATTTGTAATTATTTTATTAAGAGATATGGAAGATCTTTACAATTCTAATGGTCACAATTATTTATCATACATACGTAGTTTGATCTTAAGTTCAACTCACTTATTTCACACCATAATTTTGCATAATGCAAAGTTTCGTATGTATGCAAAGCACGTCAAGACACGAGATAATGAGCCCAATGTTAGTAAAAACGATTAATGATATCGAAGGAATTGTGTTCATCATTTGAGCAAATATGGTTTTAACTTATAAGGATCTAAATGTTGAACGTCACAAAGAGTATTAATAGTGGACTAATCTTGAAAGGTTTTCTTCAAAGATAATTTATTAGTTAATTAACCTCAGGTAATTATTAATTAACCAATAAATCAAAATATCTTTTCAAAATAAAGTAATCTGTAATTAGTATACATCAAGTATATTTCACTCACTTATGATTTGATGACTATTAATTTCATGGAATATGGTTGGATGATTCAAATATGGACACAAGAAGATGCGTGTGTGATATGATTTGAGCTTACTTTGCCATTAAATAGACATGTAAACAACCTAATGAAGATTTCAAACCAAATGCAAAAGTTTTTTTTCGATAGGGAACCAAATGCAAAAGTTGCAAGCAAGGTTTTTGGAATCTCTAGCAAAGCAAATATAAAATAATTTTTGTTTTTTGTTTTTATAAATAATTTACTACTTTTTTTGTGTTTTTAAGAGAAAAACGACAATTTCATTAATAAGATTAATGAGTACAATGAGAAGCAACAAAGCTTCTAATAGCTGGAGGGACATCCCCATGTCAAGAAAGATCATAACGAGAAAAGAGAGCTAATCTAGCAATCTTATGAGCAGCTGAATTAGACTCACGAAAAATATGAGAAAATAAAGAACTTGGAAGAGATTGCAAATAAAAAACAATATCATCAAGAATTCGACCAAATGAAGAAGTATGTTCTTCATTGGATTGAGGTAGCTTGCACTAATTGGAGGCAATCCGATTCAAATGTGAGAGGACCCAATTGATATTGAGACGCCAACAAACACGCCATACGCCCAACTACAAATTCAACAAATTCAGGGGAACCTGCATTCTCAATTTTAGCACAGACACGGCCAAAAATCACACCATGAGAGTCAATAATTTACTACTTATTTTTATCGTAAAAAAATTTATCTAACCCGAGAGTTTATAAGCGTGCTTAATGTGACTTCACTATATTGAATAAATCAAGACTATTACACTGCATCAAGCTAGACTTCACTTGGAAAATGAATATTGAATAATGGATTTTTCATTACCTCACAAGTTTTGTGGTACATTATCCTAATAGGAGGTTAGGCGACGTCGTTTGATTCCCATTTAAACAGTGCCTTTGAAAAAGATTATATTACGTCACACACAGTTGGGTGTTGGAGAAAGTAAAGTAGACCAGACTGAACTGGTAAATCTGGCAGCAGCTCACAGAGACTCTGCATCTCTCAGATTCTCCACATCTTCTAGGGTTTCAAATTTTGAATATTGATTTCTCTCTCACGCTTTCCCAGAAAACAAACACAGGACCGAAAGAAAAGAACTTAGAAAACCGAAAACAAGCAGAAGAAGAGGACTCGAGGACTTAAACGAACCAAGAAGAAGCTCCCCAACTAGTGAGAGTAACCCTTTCACTTTAATTTGGACAATCTGAAGCCCCAGACCTCAAATTCGAAGACCTCAATGCTTTGATATTGGACACTGAAAACCCTAAGATGGAGAGGTCTAGATCTAAGAGGTCGTACTACTATGACCAGGACTACGATACAGAGACAGTGGGTAGGACGAGACCTCGGTACAACCACCACTACGCGAACAACAACAGCAACAACAGTCACCGCCACCGTGGCAGTAGCGGCGGCGGCGGCGGCGGCGGGGGAGGTCGAGCCGCTAAGCCTCAGCAAGACCCGTCGGTATCGGTAACCACCAATTACCGTATTCTATGTCACGATATGAAGGCCGGAGGGGTGATTGGCAAGTCCGGTAGTATCATTAAGTCGATTCGGCAGCACACCGGCGCGTGGATCAACGTCCACGAACTGATGCCCGGCGATGAGGAGCGGATTATCGAAATTTCGGACACGCGGCGGCGGGACCCGGAGGGCCGAATGCCGGCCTTCTCTCCGGCCCAAGAGGCCCTGTTCCTGATCCACGAGAGGATTCTTGAGAGTGATGTTGGTGGGGCTGAGGAGGAAGATGAGTACGGCGGCGGAGGCGGTGGGGGTAGAGGTGGTGGTGGTGGTGGGACACGTGTGGCGACGAGGCTCGTGGTGTCGAGAATGCATGTGGGGAGTTTGCTTGGCAAGGGAGGGAAGATAATTGAGCAAATGAGGATGGAGACAAAGACCCAGATTAGGGTTTTGCCAAGAGATCACAATCTGCCTCGCTGTGTTTCCATGTCTGAGGAGATTGTTCAGGTTTTGGAACTTACAGCTTTCACTGAATCTGATTATTACATTGCATGTCACCAATTGAGCTTGTCAGTTGCATTGATTTGATTACTGGTTGCTTTGGTTAGTTTGGAATAATGCTGGAAACTATGAACTGCTAAATACATACTGAACTGGACTACCCTCATTCTGATACTTTCTCACCAAACCAAAAATAAGGACAATGGTTGGCGGCTTAATGATGTACTGGTATATATGACATTGTATGACTTAGGCTGAATGCTGGAGTATATTTGATCTCCATGGAATTTGTTTAGGTTTCTGGACTTCTATATTGGTAGTGTTCTTAAACATTTTGCAGCTTTTAGTTGCATCATGTTGGGTACTTCGGTCTTGGTATGTTGAATTTTTGTTGTCACTGCATTATTGGATAGACACTAAATGTGTGGGTGTATAATATAATTCAGTGACTTGTTCATGCTAATCTTTAACTTAGTAAACTGGGAAGATATGGGGTCAATACATTAGCTAAAGGTTTTATGAAATTTTCCTTTTCCCGTTCAACAAAATGATATGAAGATACGAAACCATCAGTCATATGATATTAGGTTTCTGCTGCAGGTAGTAGGCGATCCAAATAATGTAAAGACTGCTGTAGAAATTATTTCATCTCGCTTGAGGGAGAGTCAGCATCGTGACCGCAGTACTTTCCACGGACGAGCACATTCACCAGAACGGTTCTTTCCTCCTGATGATGATTATATTCCTCATATGAACAATGCAGCACGTAAGTCATCCATGGATGGGGCTGGTTTTGGATCAAGATTATCTGGCCCCAATACGAGGAACAACAACTATGGCTCCCGTTCATCTGGTTATATGATGGAACCAGGGTCTGCTCCCATGGATGATTATGTGCAGCCCTTTTACGGAGAAGACCTTGTGTTTCGAATACTTTGCCCAATTGACAAAGTTGATCTTGTAGTTGGAGAGTCTGATGGAATTATAGAATTGCTTCAAAATGAAATTGGTGTGGATGTCAAGGCTACTGACCCTGTGGCTGGTGCAGATGAACAGATAATCATCATTTCTTCTGAAGAGGTACTTCACAATTTTCTGTTGTTAGATATATAAAATATTCAAATTTGTCAAGATGCATTTGCTTCTGGTTGTGTAAATTTGGAGTGATGATAACGCTTCATTGCTGATGGCACTTCCAAATTGTCTTGTCATGCTGTTGATTAATTGTAATAAAAATTGTTTTTTTTTTAACCCTTCCTCCTATATATGGAAACACATGACTAATTTTTGGTTTCTTGTGTGTAAATAGGGTCCTGATGACGAGCTGTTTCCGGCTCAGGAAGCTTTATTGCATATACAAACTCGCATTGTGGATCTTATACCAGACAGAGACAACATTATAACTACTAGGTTACTTGTCTCGTCAAGTGATATTGGATGCTTAGAGGGAAGAGATGGGTCATTATCAGACATGAGGCGACTTACTGGTGCAAATATACAAATTTTGCCTAGAGAAGAACTTCCTTTGTGTGTATCAGGGAATGATATGCTTTTACAGGTTTGTCATTATACCTGCTAATTTTGTAAAAATCCCAGATTTGTTACCCACCTGTTTTTTACTTTATCTGGGACACTTGCTTGGTGGCTTTTTATTGGCTGAATACTTTCACAATGGACTTTAAAACAAAAGCTGAATTCTTAAATTTTGAATTATCATGCATTATGATGGGGCGTATGTTATTCATAAAGTGGAGATTGCATGCTATTTTATAAAGTGAAGCTTTTATCTTATTTGTGGTATGATCCTGGACTGTTCAAAGTGAGCAATCCACTGGAAGAGATAAAATGTCAGCTCATCCAATTACTCTGTTTAACTAGAATATCTTGTGAATGCTTCTTTCCCTTGTGTCTGTGTTTGAATATGGTATCTATATTTTCTACTGTTGTTTATCAGATGAATTGTTTCTACATAAGATAAGGGGTCCAAAAACATATAACCCAAGGTTAATAAAGGCTTGTACTGCCTGGTGAACAGGATCAATTACACTTTAGGCAATTCTTAATTTCACCTTCATGTCATTTACAGATAGTAGGGGAAATAAAAGCAGCTCGAGATGCTCTTGTTGAGGTGACATCAAGACTGAGGAGTTACTTATATAGGGAGTTATTTCAAAAGGATAACATGCCGCTTCCTGCTTCAGGCCCTGCAAGCAGTGCTCTAGCAATAGAGACATCTTCTCTGAACTACATAAATTCTGTTCGTGAAGCTCGTACTGCAAATGGTCCTCCTACGGCTACCTATCAGAATGTGCAAACTGCACAGCCATCAAAGGTTGCTTTTCTACCTTGGCTGGATTAAGAAATACTCATTGTTCTGTCAATTTTACAGTTTTCTTCTCTCTCCCTAGAATTTTTTTTGTTCTCTTCAATAAGCACTACTGTATATGGTTGTATTTCTGTCTACCATTAATTCATTTCTCTGCATTTGGGGACCCAAGTCTCCATCCAGCAAATAGGTCTAATTTCCAGAAAAAAATAATTGTTGAGTCTGAAGGGGAGGAAATATATTAAGAAGGGATTTACCTTGAGAGTTTAGCTGATTTGATGTGGGTTGCCTAGATACAGTTTTAAAATGGAGGCACATTTTTCCATATACATCTTCATTTTTTTTTTTTGTGTTTTAAGATTTTAACCTCGTATTGTAGGAAACTGGAGGTGCTGTCAGTGAGGTAGTAAAGCAGAATGAAAGTGAACGGCGCGAAGATATTCCGAGTGGGTTGAATAGGTATAAAATTTCGTCTTCAGTTCACTTTATTTGGGATCCTATATATCAAACTATCAATGTATTTTCTTATTCTCTGTGAGTTTTGCTATCTATGAACATTCATCTTGTTGATGCTTTCTGTGTATCTTCTATTAGAATACCTGTGACACTTGTCACTCGGAGTATACTTGAAGTTGTCATACCTGAGAAGGCTGTTTCAAAGCTCATAACAAAATCGAAAAACATGCTTGCTCAGATCAGTGAGGTCAGCCTAATGAATTCTTTAAGTCTGACGGTTGCTTTCTTTATATTCCAATGTTAGCTATGCTAATTGTCATTTGACTTGTCTTTCGAGTGGAACAGTTATCAGGAGCCAAGGTGACCCTGGTAGAGGATAGTCCAGAGGTAACACAAAAGATCATTCAAATTTCAGGCACTCCAGAGCAGACTGAGAGAGCTCAGAGCTTGCTCCAAGGTTTTATTTTAAGCAGTAAGTATCTCTTCTCTCTAAATGCATGTTGTATGCGGCTGTTGTCTAATGTTGTATATCTCTGGTTCCCTATAATTCGACTTTTAAACCTCCTTTTTCCATTCATCAGCACAAGAAGACGACCCTTGAACGCACGGGAGCAACATCAGTACCAAAATTTTGAGCTGGGCCGACTGGGGTATTACTGCTGTCAAGATCGTTTCAAGACGTATTATCCCGTTAAGGCACATAGAGGCTTTTGTATTACTGTACCACTGTATATGTAACATCAGAACGTGTTTTAGCTTTAGTCCTCTGCCATGTTTCAGTTTTCCTGTATGAACTGGGAAGTGGGAACACAACCCAGTAACAGTTAATATCTTTGTGCATCATGTATTGTGTCGACGACCAATGATCGCGTATCTTCTTTGTTCTACAAGTGCTCTTCTTTTGTGGGTTGGTGCTGGAGCTTGTGAAGAAGCTACACCCTTCTTGACTGAGGACTTTTCTTGGTGCCAACCAATTCAAGAAAGTGCTTTCTACCAATGTTGCTGAAAAATTGGGCTATTGTATAATGTCAATGTGTTATGTGTCAACCAATTCAAGAAGAAATTGCGTTCAACCAATGTTGCTGGGAAATTAGGACATCTGATTTGTTAAAGGTTGAGTTATACCAAAGATAAGATGAGAAATCAATTAAATGAGTGATTACCGAAAATTAGTCAAACATTTTTTTAACTCGGAAAAGACATTTTGACTTTTGTGGATTGTCACGCTTCACCGTGTGGCATACACAGATCAGGGGTGTTTTAGATAATTTGCCTTAAACCCCCGATTCTGAAACACCTCACCTCCCCTTCTAACCTTCTTCGAGTTCTTTCACTCTTCCACTGCGACCTTCGTCCCCGTCACTCAAAACCCTAACCCCCTTTTTCTTTTTCTCTTTCTTCTCGTCACAGTCAGCTGTCGCAATACCTTAAGCTTCCTACTCTCTCTCATAGCTGGTACGTCTTCTTTTCTTTTTCAATTTTTTTTTTCTTACCGAAAATAGATTGTTGATGTTTCGTCTTTTCATCACCGCGAAATTACACCTCTCTGTAGTGTTTGGTTTCTGAGAAATCCAGAGAAATAAAAACAATTGAGAAAATGAAAACTGAATCGCCGTTTCAATTTCATCATTTTGGTTGTTTTTGATCAATGTGGATTCTGATTAAGCTTTGTTTGGATGAAGCTTTGGGATGGCTTATTTACGGAATGGCAGAAATGCCCTCCGTCAAGTCATCAGAGACACGAACATCCACGCCTCCGAGTCGGAGCGCATGATGAATCCTCTGATTTTTGCTTGCCAAGGAGTTAGGCATAGAAAATTGGAAGTCATTTTAACAACGGTGCGCATTTCTCCTTAAAACTCAGCAATTAGGGTCGGATATTTCGTTTAGTGAGTAATTGTTTGATTAGTTGATGCAATTCAGAATGTAGATAAGCTCGGCAAAGCCGGTGAGACTGTGAAGGTTGCGCCCGGGCATTTTCGCAACCACTTGATGCCCAAATTGCTCGCTGTCCCAAACATTGACAAGTATGCTTATCTCATCAGAGAGCAGCGCAAGGTTCTTTACTGTCTCGTAGATCGAATGTGCTATTGAATGTTAATTCGTTGTGATTGTTTGTTCAGTTGTGTAATGCTTGTGGTGAATGTTGTTTAGAATGCCCCGCCGGAAGAAGAAGAGGAGAAGGTGGAGGTTAAAGTGGTTGCTGTGTCTGAGGAAGTTAAGCTCAAAGAATACGAAAAGGCTGCAAGACGTCTGGATAATGCTCGTCTGGTTCGTAGCCTATCTAATGTCTTTGATTCTTGTTTGTGTTTGCAAATGTGTTACTTTTGATTCAGTAATAGGGTGCTTAGTTCAAGTTTTATGTCATATTTGAATGTTGTTAGAAGTATAATACGATTTATGTTTACAACTGTGGTTACTTCTGAAATATAATACGATTCTTGGTTAATATGAATGTTGTTAGAAGTATGGAATGAAAATCCCTAAGATTCTGAAAGGTGTCAAACTGAGGGTTGATCAGATTGGTTTGTTAATAGCTTAGTCTCTTCATGGAGATAGATGTGAAGCTCTCTTATATAATGGTTGGATTTCTCTGATGCATGCAAGATCTAAGATGATTTGGTTTACAATTTTTATATGGGGCATCTTAAGGTTACAAATTTTTACAGGTATTGCGGAGGTCCATTAATCTTGAAAAGTTCCGGACACGCGCAACAAAAGAGGACCCCATAGAATTGCGATCAACTGTTACAAAAGAGGATATTGTGTCTGAGGTAGGGTTCTGTTTGTGGTGTGTTCAAACTTCTTTCTTTGACAATACCAGAAAAATTGCCATGTTTTTTCAAGTAAAAATCATCGTGTTGATTTTCTTTATCCGTGTGTTTTAGGTGGCAAGGCAGCTTTCCATCGGCCTAGAACCTGAAAACGTGCATCTACCATCTCCTTTGTCAACTGTGGGAGAGTATGAGGTACCACTGCGCCTTCCGAGGTCCATCCCTTTGCCGGCAGGGAAGGTTCATTGGACACTTAATGTTAAAATCCGGTGCGCATAAGCATTGGTCTTTCTCAACTTGATTCTCTCAGAATGTTCTGTTGTAGTGGCTGATGTACTTGGAATCGAAGACATTCCTATAGAGTAACCCCTTTGCTTCAAGGATTAGTTTCACTTGGTGTCTATTAGTAGTTGATGCCAAAATGACTTTAAATAAAATGGTTCCCCAACATTTATGTTCTTGGTGTATTAGTTTCGAGTTTTATGGACATCGAAACTGGACCCATATTAGGGCATAAATTCTGAATTATGCGATCCCTTTTGTAAAAGTGAACTGATATGTTGGGATTTGCCTCTACAATTTTTGCACTTCTGTGGTTTAGGATCAAATTTGGATTACTTATTAATATCTATTATCTAGTCAATTTTGAAGATTTTTAGAATATAACCATCCGAACCCGCTCGTGGAAACTCTAATGAAAGATGCTCAATATCTTCAAAGAATCCAAATTTAGGCTATTTATTTTAACAAATTTCCAATGAACGAATCGGAGAAAGATAATTAATTTCAATTAATGACGTTTTTAACTTCTTACGTTTTTTTCTTGTTTCATTTTCATGTATAAAACGTTTCGAGTCCTGTTCGCAAAATGACCGAAGCCTTTCATTTTAGTAAAGTTTGAACCGACCCGCTGACCCGACCCGCCCAATTCTCATTATCTTTCTGGCTCCGTCTAGCTCCCGCTTGCTTTCGGCTTTCACAGTTCTGCAACTCGTCCTCTAATGGCAGCTTCTCTTGTTCTCCCTTCTGCGTTCTTCAACAACTGCGGGTAATCTCTCTCTCTCTCTCTCTCTCTCTCTCTCTCTCTCTCAGTGCTTGTTTGAAATGGGTGTTTGTTTGCACATGCCAAATATTTAAATTCAGTTTCATCGTATTGAATTATACTTGTTCCGGCTAAATTCATAATCAAATTGCTCAAGGTTTTGAACAGAGGCTTATTAACAGTTGAATAATTAGTTGCTTCTTTTTGAACCATTTAGGATAAGCAAACTGTGCTTACATCACATGCAGTCAGCAAATTCACACAAAGGCATCACTTGCTTCTCTGTTAGAGCACAGGGCTCAAGAACTTTTGCTTCAGTTGGGTCATTGGAAAATCATGTTTCAGCTCCAAATAACTTTCAGAGGTGCTTTTTTCTTTCTCTCAAGTCTCAAGTGCTTTTTTGGGCCACATTTTTCACCAAGTGCTTTTGATTACTGATATTTAATGACTAGCAGGTCTGAAACTTCGTTTAAGCACTCTGGTAAAACATCTGATGGGATGAATGATTTCGAAAGAGAGTTGCAAGAGTTGTTTAATGAAGTCAAAATGCTGATTATGAATGGGAGCAAAGATGATGCCATCGACCTACTTCAAGCTAATTACGAGGCGGTGAAGGAAAGGATGGATGCCGGTATTAGAAGCATTGAAGAAGCTGCTACCATTGACATCATTGCCCTAGGATATATGGCTATTGGTGACTTAAAATTTGTTGATTCCCTACTGGATATGGTAATTTCTTTTTCACTTTTATAGTTGTATCGTTGCTCTGATTTTATGCATATTCACTGCTCAAGCATTTCAAGAGAACAAAACATGTACTCTATCATGCTCGTCGAACGCCCTTCCATGTGTTATAAGATATGAACTGCTGTAGTTGTGACATTGATCCATCATTGGGGCAATTATTGAAATGTTATATTGTAGGTTGAACTTTCTAATCTATATATTAAGAAAAATAATTTACTTACTACATTTCACATTTTCACATCTCTAAGAAGCATGTATTGTTTTGAAGGAATATATATATTTTTTTTCACCATTTCCTTTTGTAAATTGTTATTCCTCTCCTTTTTGTTGGTGCCTTGTAATGGGTGGCCAGTTGAATGAGATTGTTGGCAGTCTAAAGGATGATGAACCACTTCTGGATTCAGTTCTCGTGCATATGGGAAGCATGTATTCAACTTTGGGGAAGTTTGAGAAATCAATGCTTTTATATAGGAGGGCAATTAATAACATGGAGAACATATATGGTAAGTTCTGTTGTCTATTCAGGCTTTTCCATTACTCGAAAATTGAGTTGGTTGTTTTAAGAATTCTCTGATGAATGATAACAGATAGCTATTTGACTTGATCTATAAACACTTAATCATAATGGGTATGCAAAGTATTTATCCAGTAGAATCTAAAACACAACATTGATGTATGTGAATTTGTATGACCAATAACCAATTGAAGGACATTTCATTTAAAGTATTATTCGATAGAAATACAAGGTTGATACAGTAGGGTTCAGTTATTGTTGTCTGCACAGTAGGTTTTCTATGATATTCAATGGTTATTGCCACTTTTTCTTCAGGGAAAAATAGTGTTTTTCTTATCACACCAATTTTGGGCATGGCAAAAGTTCTCAGTTCCATTGGAAGGACTACAAAAGCAGTAGATTTCTATCATCGTGCAATAACTCTTCTCGAATCTAGCAGAGGCGCTGAAAGTGAGGATTTGGTCATACCTTTGTTTGGTCTTGCCAGCCTTTTACTCAAACAAGGAAAACCTATCGAGGCAGAAACTCCTTTTCTAAGGTTTAACTGGCATCCCCCTCTGTGTAGAATGGCCCTACTTTGCTTTCTTGTGCACTAATTGAATTGTAGTAGGTTTGGTTTGATAACTTGTTATTTCTTGTCCTTCTTTAGAATTTTAAATATATACACAAAATTATATGGAGAAGACGACGGAAGAGTTGGGATGGCTATGAGTTCCCTGGCCCATGTGAAGTGTGCAATGGGTAATACTGCAATCTCTCTCTCTCTCTCTCAGCTTCTTGGTGCCACGTATGGATTCATGTGTTAATTTGTTACAGGAAAAGCAAATGAAGCAATCGACTTGTATAAAAAAGCTCTTGAAGTCATCAAGGATTCCAATTATATGGCTTTAGATGACAGCACAATGGAGAAGATGCGGATAGATTTGGCAGAATTACTTCATGCTGTTGGAAGGTAAAGTCAAATTCTATGCAAAATTTCATAGATACTGGATTTATAAATGCAATTAAGTTAATGTTTTGTCCATGACGTATATACTGTTTTGTTATTATATGATTGTGGTGGTGGTTTGGTTTAGTGGTACTCTTTGACTATGACACTGACTACAAGTCTTGCCCATGGAAAATGTTGATAGACACTCTTGGTACAAGTTGTACATTTCAATATCAGTCACCTTATGTTTCCCTTTCAAGTTAAAACCCACAAGCCTACACAACCTGCAATTGCTATTTTCCCTTTTAGCATTTAAATTATGTGTTTGCAGGGGAAAGGAAGGCCGAGAGCTACTGGAGGAATGCTTGATGATCACTGAGAAACATAAAGGCAAAGAGGACCCCAGCTCAGTGACACACCTCATCAATCTCGCAACTTCCCATTCGCGCTCAAAGAACTATGTGGAGGCTGAGCGCCTGCTGAGGACGAGTTTGCAGGTCTTGGAAAAGACAGTGGCACCCAATGATCAATCCATCACATTCCCAATGTTGCACCTCGCCGTTACTCTTTACCATTTAAAACGTGACGAAGAAGCTGAGCAACTCGCCCTCCGGGCTTTGCACATTCGTGAGAAAGCATTCGGAAAAGACTCCCTTCCTGTTGGTACGTTGTTATTTTTTTCACGGTCAAGTAATATAGGGTCGTCAGATTTTCATCTGATGTGTTCTGATGTAATGTGCAGCGGAGGCTCTCGACTGTTTAGTGTCGATTCAAACTAGACTGATGAAGGACGATGAAGCATTACTGGAGCAGCTGAAGAGGGTTTTGAGCATCCAAGAGAAAGAGTTCGGTAACGAGAGCGAGGAGGTTTTGATAACCCTAAAAAAGGTTGTTTTCTACTTGGACAAACTAGGGAAGAAAAATGACAAGCTCCTCTTGCAGAAAAGATTGTCTGCCCTTAGATTAAAATTCAAGCAACGGATTCAACAATAAATAATAATAATAATATTGAAATGTGATGGTTTAGTATCATAAATTACCGAATTAACTTCAGCGTGCTCATAAAGTCAATGATCTTGATTTTGCGTCACGCAACGGAACAGTGTTCTTGGAGGTTACCATAAAGTCGTTTTCCGTTGGTTACGACATGTCGTTTTTGGTAGGCTGGACTTGTCCTTCAAAGAGGAACTGGGGGCAGTTGGAGGTGATGTTAGATATTTAGGTTATCCCTATGCCATTTCTGAAAAGAAAATGTATGGTCCCATCTGTAATTTGCCAATTTGCGAAGAAACATTTCATAATGGGTTCAAAAAGAAACGAATGGGAGTGCGAATAGTGAGATTATGGTTACTGGACCATCAACGAGTAGTTTTCGGATTTTCCCACCAAAATAGGACCCGGTTCATTATACGTCGGGGTACAACAATCTTAAGCGCAAGGTACAAGTTCGTTCAGCACAGAAGCAAGTGTCGTGTAGTGGAGGCTTTTGCCGCTACAGAAAGGTTAACTTCCCTTTTTCATTTTGGTCTTTTGGATATTTTTTTTTACAAATCCACACTGAAATAGTGAAATGGATATTACCGAATGCATTATTATAGCAAAACGGTGATGTAGGAGCCAAGAAAGGAGGTCTTTCTCTGTGTCTGTATCTCCGTTTTGGATCTCAGAAAACGTATGCAAAATCCAGAAGAACCCATCTTTTTTAGAAGGTAGTTTTCTCTTTTTTTCCATTTTCGTTCTTCCCAAAATTCATAGTTACTGCTATATCATGCTCTTTTTTAATTTTGGCTGAGAAAATGGTTATGTGTGACGTATCAATGATTGAGGTTGTGTGTGTATATATAGATATGACTTTAGATATGCTTGGGAATATAGTGAAACTGGTGTGGATTTTTGTTGTTTCTGTTTGATGTCTCAGTTCCATGGAATGATTTGAGGTGGGTATTGTCTTAATTTTGAAGTTTGTATGAAAATATGTGCGAAGTGGGTCTGATTTTGTAGAACCTGGGACTGGATTTTAGATATATGAGTGTTCATATATCTAAACCTTGTAGAATTTGATTGGACTTTAGATTCTCCTACACGATGAGTATGGGAGACTTTGAATTTGTTTCTGTTAACCTGTAATTTTATAGGGTTGTCTCTGTGAGGTTGTATTGCTTGTGTTATAGGTAGTAATGGGTTGAACTACAAGTACTAAAAGGTTGAAATTAAGGTTGTTGTGGTCAGAACTGGAAGTACTAATGGGTTGGTGACAATGCTATTTAAGTAAGATCACCTGACTCTGGAAGTTTGGATCTTCATTTTTTAATGTTTCTGATTTCCTATGATTAGAGTTCTTTTCATTGTGTTGAGACTTGGGACTCTTTCCCTGGTAATTGGGATTTTGATTTGGCAGTTAAATAACTTAATTATGCATTCAACTTAAATGCATCCTTACCTGATATGGCCACCTATAACCTATAACTGATTGTTATTTTGTCATTGTAAAATCTACTGCAGATAGATAAGGTAATGGCAGCAGCCGAAGCACGGACTGGATGGCAGCATAGAGCAAATTGTTGTTTTGTCCAAGAAGATGTGAGGAATGCTCAAAGATTTTCACGTCGCCCGTCATCATCTTCAACAAAAGAATCTGATAGTGCACGTGAGAATTCTTCAAATGGGATTGATCACCTCATCCCAGATTGCATGCCTTATAACTCAAATCCTGAACTAACGCCCAGCACTAGGTGGTGGTTGAACCTGGAACCCAACTTTGGGCCTCAGAAGGAATTTACCTATGAACAGCAAAAAAAACTGGAGGCTGAATTTGAAGTTTTAAATTCTGGATATATTAATAAAACTGCCATTATAAGTGACTATTACCAATGCAAGGAGGTATTTAGTACTCAAAGTGATATCAAAAAGAGTGTCAACTCTTTTGTGGAGCAACCATGCAAGGTTTCTGTCGCTTGTACAAAAATTGACCAGAGTAAGAGAATGCAAGAACTCAAGGCTGGAGCTGGTGATGGTCCACAGTTGCCTAAGAAAAGGGACTCAGGGGACTTTTGGTGCTCCGATGATCATCTCATGAACTTGGATTCTTTCAGCTGTTTGGGTTCTGAACACAAGCTGTCACCTGATTTGGACTCCCAATGGGTGGGAACTGAGAAAACTGAACCTTGGTGGCGCTCTGCTGGTAAAGATGAGTTGGCTTCCTTCGTTGCTCAGAAGTCACTTGAAAATGTTGAGAATTGTGATCTTCCAAGGCCCCAGATTAAGCATCGTAGGATGGGTCCTGCCACTTGTACAAAGTTTCTTGACCCTAATTTGTCCTTAGATCAGATGACTGACATGGGCTTCTCCACTATTGACACTTGTACTCAGGGAAGCTTTACTTCAGGTCACTCAACGTATGGTTCAGGCAGTCCTTTAAGGTATTTTTTGTATCTTCTTTTCTGTGGTTTGTTTCCTGGACAACCATCTTTTGTGTAGACTGTCCTTTTAGGTAACTCATTAAAATATGCTGGATTATTTGCATTATGTAAATGCATTTAGGTCTATACACTGCCACAGATTTGCAATGAGGCATGAGCTTGTTATGTGTTTATCCAATAAACCCCAAATTTAATTGCTTGGGAAGTTATTGCCTATGCTAGGTTCATGAATTTCTTTTTTTTATGGCGTGGATTTTCTTTTGGTGAATGTTTAGGAGGATATTACTCAATATATTTCATCAATGATGCTTTGCAGTTAGTAACGTTGGTATAATTCCATGATCTATCATTGCAGTTATATTTTAATTCCCTTGTCATTGTTCTAACGGTAGAAAAGAAACTTTATCATGCTTATTTCAGTTTTGATCAAATGATATGTGTTCATTTTCAGCCACAACAATGATCATGGTACAACCAACCAAGATGAGCCAGATGATGAGCAAAGTAAAGCTCAGCTGTTGGAAGCTTTGTGTCATTCTCAAACACGAGCAAGGAAAGCTGAGAAAGCAGCACAGCAGGCCTATACAGAGAAGGAGCACATCATCAGTCTCTTTTTCAAACAGGCATCACAGCTCTTTGCCTACAAGCAGTGGCTCCAATTGCTGCAAATTGAGAACTTTTGCCTGCAGAACAAAGATTGCTTACCATGGTCCCCATACAAAGGCAGACCCACGAAGAAGGGTCAGCGCAGGGCGGGAAAGAGGAGCGGCAGGCCAAGGTATGAGATCAGCAAGGGTGCTGTTGCTTTTGCATTGGGATTAGGTCTTGCCGGTGCGGGCTTGCTGCTTGGATGGACTATGGGGTGGTTGTTTCCCACTGCTTAAAATGCTCTTCGTGCTTGTTTAGTATCGCGCTTGAGTGGTAATTGCTCTTCCTTGATTTATAGGATTTCAGTATCAGATTAGTTACTTTTTCATCACCTCTAAGTAAGCATTCACTTGTTTAGATTTGTTGATTGTGTAAATTCAAAAACAGGTATTTATTTTCATTTTGTAAAAAGGATGTAATTAATTTTATGCATTTGTAGCCAATATTTCTTTCCCATGGCATTTCTTGTGTTTATTTGGATATGCCTCCTTTTAACTCCATTTGATGCAGTTCAGAATCTTGAGATGTTTGAAGAAATATTTTATGCCAATTGTGATTGATACACAGGCATGAGATGGGGATTATAATATCTTGTCTAGTTGGATTCAGCTAGAGATTCCATTATTGGATAGGAACAAGTGCATCAACCACCTTCATAATCTTATCTGCCACGATATTCCCACATCGATTATTCAAACCAAAAACACGAGCTAAACGCTATTCATATGTTCCTAAATTTGGACTGAATTTCGATTTGTATTTTTGCCACATACACCCACAAGTCATACCCAGGATTGTCTTTACTTGCATCAACATCAAGTCATACTCGTAGAAAAAAGTAGTGAACACGATCATTTTTTTTTTCCAATAACCGTAGGATTGAACATCCAAGGGGCTATAGTCTTCTAGTTTGATCTAAGCTAGTTGAAAAGTGTATCACGTTACAAACGACTACAAATCTTGTATTGAGATTGAAGTGAGTCAAGGAGGCTCAACCTCACAGTAATGGTAAAACTCAAAATGGCCCGAGCAAATTACGATTGAGCCGATTCCAACTAAAAACTGAAAGTACCTCATGATCTACTTAATTATGATTATTAAGATCCTCCACATAATTATAAAGGGAAATACCCCATAGGTCCAAACGTGGCAACTTTTTGCCCATTAAGTTTTGATACAGTAAAAATTTGCCCATCAAGGACAGAAATATTTGAAAATTCACTGTAGCGGAGTGAACAGTAAAATTATTGACCACAATAATATTATTGAGGTCAATAAAAACTTGCTGAACGTTCCTAAATTTTTATTATTGACCACAATAATATTATTGAGGTCAATAAAAACTTGCTGAACGTTCCTAAATTTTTATTATTGACCACAATAATATTATTGAGGTCAATAAAAACTTGTTGAACGTTCCTAAATTTTTATTATTGACCACAATAATATTATTGAGGTCAATAAAAACTTGCTGAACATTCCTAAATTTTATTATTGTGGTCAATAATAAAAATGTAGGAACGTTCAGCAAGTTTTTATTGACCTCAATAATATTATTGTGGTCAATAATTTTACTGTTCACTCCGCTACAGTGAATTTTCAAATATTTCTGTCCTTGATGGGCAAATTTTTACTGTAGCAAAACTTGGTGGGCAAATTTTTCCTATATTTGTCCTTGTTGGTCAAGGACCCTTATAATAATGGAGTTAAACGATGGTCCACTGTTGTTGGCAAACAAGTCAACCTTCTGGAAAATGTGTTTTTGGTCATTTTGGACCAAGAAAGGTTTTAGTTTGACCCACGTTATGATAGGTAATATTTGCTTAATTATTCTTGCTCCCTTTTTTTAGGTGCAATTATACCATGAAAATGACCCACCAACTGTTCAAAAGGTGAAGAACCACCCATGAATTACTCAAAAAGTAACAATTAAGTATGAGATTAGTTAACAAAGTAGATTCAAATCACAATGTGAACAATGCCATTGGACCGACTACCCAACCTAATCATTTATATTAAATTAAATCAGAGATTAAAGCATATGATTCAAATGACAATAATGCCCTTACATGCTTCCCAGTGTCTTCCTCCACCATAATAACCATATGTCATTGGCCGAGTTGGTTGACTTTGACCCCATCCTTGGGTAGCCGACTATTTCCCTACATGGATACAACCGCTGCTTAAGTGACACGTGTTCCCGCCCAATCTCGCCATTAAAGGGCGGACCTAAATCCCAAAGCCAAAATTTCTCCGTTCATTTTCAGAATCTGAACACAAAACAGATATAGACAGAGTGCCAATTTCATTTCATTCCTTCATCTCCGAAACGATGCCGTATTGCGAGGTTGGGTCGCCGCAGAATGCCACAGTCGACGCCAAGCTCAACACCGGAATCAAAATTTACTACAGAACGTACGGTCACGGACCGACCAAGGTCCTCCTGATCATAGGTCAGCTATCGAATTTCCGATTGTGCATTAATTTTTTTTTTTTTTTATGAAATGGGTTATGGTCGGAATTTTCTGGGTCGCTGACGAATTTCCGATCAACGGTCAGGTTTGGCGGGAACTCACGACTCATGGGGCCCACAGATTCAGGGGCTGACCGGGTCCCTTACGCCCAACGATGATGATCGGCCGCTGGCTGATTGTGGCGACAATGAGGCTGGTTTTAGTGGCGGTGGTATCGAAGTCTGTGCCTTTGATAATCGCGGAATGGGTCGGAGCTCCGTGCCCACCAAAAAATCCGAATATACGTGAGTTTGATTATTTTATTTGAATAAGTCGATTTGGGCTCGCTTGGTAAAATCTGTAGTCGATTTTGATTCGAAAATGATGGCTGTTCCTGAAGAAATTAGACTTCATGGATTGAATTGGTCCGTTCTGTTATTAATACTGATCGACCACTCTCAATGTTTGTGTAAAGCTATTGGCTTTAATGAGCTGCATTGTTGAATTTATGAAGTTTAATAAAAAAAAAAAAAAATTTAATTTTATTTTTGTGTTTGAAGTTTCACAATCTCAAACTTTTATCATGGCTACTTATAAAAGAAACTGAAGTTGAATTAATGGTGTGTGTGGGTGTTTTGTTGCAGAACAAGAACAATGGCAAAGGATGCAATTGCTTTGATGGATCATTTGGGCTGGAGACAAGCGCATGTTTTCGGTCATTCAATGGGTGAGTCAAAGATTCGGAATTTCCTTGCCAAACATTGGACTAGGTTCATTTATATTCAGTAAATTTCTTTTATTTTTTTTTCAAGTTTAGCACTGACTAAATCAGAAACATTGAGCTAATTACTTGGTAGCAAAACTTTTCGTTTCTTTGGTAGTTCATTTGAATTGAAATTCTTTACTCTTGTGTGTTGCAGGAGCTATGATAGCTTGCAAATTAGCAGCAATGGTGCCTGACAGAATCTTGTCATTGGCTCTGCTTAATGTGACCGGAGGAGGTTACGAATGTTTACCTAGGGTTCGTATATCTCTTGTCATTGGATATTATTTATTACATATTTTTTGTTTGTTTTGGGGAGAGGGGAAGTGGTTGCAGCAACACCATCTTAATTTGTTTCCAGTTAAGTTGGGTCTGATTAATATAGTGAATGTATTGCAGCTTGACCGCCAAACATTATCTATTGCTATCCGTTTTTTAAAGGCAAAGACTCCTGAGCAAAGAGCAGCTGTTGACTTGGACACCCACTACTCGAAGGTCTAAGTTCTCTCGATTCTATCATTCTTCTATATGTGCTCTGCATGAGTAATCAATGGAAGAGAACTCACACATTCACTCTATTGTTGTACAGGGGTATCTTGAGGAATACGTTGGATCCAACACAAGAAGGGCAATTTTATACCAAGTAAGAACTTCTAAAGGTTATTGATCATTACCGACCCCTGCACAAACAAAAACTGATGAACTCGCTAACCCCTTAAAGTACATGTAGCATCTTGTCAAGTCAATGAGAATTACAAATATGTTACAAGGAGTATTATAATAAATCATCTTGGATCTGTTTACAATCAATATATGGAACTTTTGGGTAACAACAGTGGTATTAAGTTGGGACTTGTAGTTTGGGGTTTCCAGACTTAAAGGATTTGCTAGTAAAGTATTTGGATATTTTAATTATTGCCAGCAATTAGTCGAGTCTTTAGTGTAGTTGTATCATAAGAATATAAGATCCATGACCTGATCTGTAATATGTCTGTCTTCAGGAATATGTAAAAGGTATATCAGCAACTGGGATGCAGTCTAACTATGGTTTTGAAGGTCAACTCAATGCATGCTGGACACATAAAATGACACCAACTGAAATTGAAATGATCTGCTCCGCCAGATTTCTAGTTTCAGTCATTCATGGCAGGTGCAGTCATAAAATCACCACTTGTTTTTTCCCTTTGAGCAGTGCATTCAATCTGCTCCTTATGCAGAGCATCTCAGATGATTCTTTTCCATGTGATCTTTGTTGAGCAGGAATTGTTAGCCCTACCAAATTGCACTTGATCATATCTGCATACACCGAATAAAAATGATCATCTCTGAAAACCAGTTTTTCTTGAATTTTGGTCTTCCGTTGCACTGTGGTATTTCTTCTCGAAACTAACTTAACATTTTATTAAATCAACAGGCATGATGTCATTGCTCAAATATATTATGCAAAGAGACTGGCACAGAAGCTGCATCCTGCTGCTAGAATGGTAGATCTTCCTGGAGGGCATCTCGTCAGTCATGAGAGGACTGAAGAGGTATACCTGCATATTTATATCACATTGCTTTTGTTATCTACATTCTGTGATATGTCAATCATGCATGACAGTGGAAATGAACTTTGAATTTTGATTTCGTTCGCATATCAGGTCAATAAAGCTCTTGATGAATTGATTAAGGCTGCAGAAGCCAAGACAAATCCACATGATTGGACAAATTTGCCTGAGAAAAGTTCGGGTAAGCAATTTAACTTTGAGGGAATGTGTTTTGTAGCACGGATGACGGATTGACAACATGCCTTGTTGACATAAGATGTTCCTTATATGTGATTATGTGCTGATCTGTGCTGTTTTTCGGCAGGGTGGGTGGTTACAAGGATGTTGTTTATCAGAAAAAGCAATGATGAGGGTAACAGTACATCTTTGGCATCCAATATGTTGCAAAAGCTACATATTTTCCTCTTGTACTTCTTTGGTCTCTTTGCATTGGCATTCGAGAAGGGAATGATGACTTTCAGACGTATAAAACCGGCTAGAGTTGCACATTCCATCACATAAGCTGTCGGTCATTCGAGCCCCAAATGTTTCACTGGTAATGAATACTTCTGTTTCCCTCACCTAAGATTCTATTTCCTTCAAGGGAAGCATATATACATAGAGTAAGCTAAGCTTGACACTGGAGTTTCCGTCAACAGGGGCTCATCGATTTTTCCTTCTATTGGCCTTGCTGAATGTATTTAAGCATTTTTGCATCTTCAAGTAAATGCTGTGAAGAGTTCGGAGTTCCAGATTCATATACCAGAGTTCATTAACAAAACGAGGTCTTTTTATACACAATATAGACATGTTGCAGTCGGAGAAAGAAATTGAGACGATCACAACAGCCAATATATAGGCAGATTCACACCTTACACAGTTCCTCCAGAAGAATGAGAGGGAAAACGAATAGGGTGTTTCTACTTGTATCTATTTTTTTCGTTCATCCATGTAATTTACGATTCTACCCACATGTGCCAGTCCATTTACACTTGGCAACAGATTGTGCTTGAATACTCTCGAGTAAAATTTTAAATTAACTATCAACTATAGCTCAATCATGTTAACAAAGCATGAACATGTAGAATGAACAGACACATATTCTACACACACACATATATATATACACACACATATATTTCTAATGGATGCATGATAGAATTTCAATTCTCAAACTTGAAAGAAGAAAAGGATACAAACTTACAGAGGAGGGAAGAGAGAGAGAGATAGGAGATTCGTTGTTGCTGTGCTGAATAATAAGATGCCATCGCTTGAGCATTATATAGCATGGCAGATATATTGATATGCCACTGGAATATACCAACCTCATATTTGAGCACATGGGTATAGTCCAGTGGACTAGGCAGTGGCCACCCCGCTCACAACCCAGGTTCGAATCCCCCCCACCCCACAAATTTCGAACTTTGGAGCCATACTCCCCCTCCCCTTAAAAAAAAAAAATAAAAAAAAAAAAAAAAAAAAAAAAAAAATACCAACCTCATATACCAATATGCCTTGCGAGTAAACCTGAACAACCCAGTTTCGGTAGTTTTCATCAACTTCTAGGGGTAATTTTGTCTTTTGACTTCAAATTTTCAACGGCCTAACAGTTACCTACTACTAGTCTACTACGTCGTTTCGCTCGTACTGCAAAACCCTAAATCGCTTAAAATTATAGAGTTGAAAACGCGGTCGTTTGGTTCGTCAATTTATCTTAAACAGCTAAACCCCAAATTGCTCATCGTTTCCCAACTTGTTGGCTCCGAAGGAATGGCTGCTATAGCTTCTGACAAGGCAGATGAGCAGACGCAGTGGGAATTTAGCTGGTAAGCTTTTCTCTCTTAATTTTAGTATGTATTTTTGCAATATACAGCTACAGATTCACTGGGTTTAGGTTTTTTATTAGACCAAAGTTTATAGATTTTTGGTTGATATTCCAAATATGTATTTGTTTCAATTTATTTGACTATAGGTTAAAAGGATTTGCTAAAAAGCTTGAAGATTGATACATTTTTTTCTCATATATTTAGGCTCTGTTCTTTTCCTTCCATTCAGTTTCAGTTTCTCTGTAATTTTAGTCCCCATTTTTGATATGCTAATCTTGCATGTGTAGTTTCAATACAATATTGCAATAAGCACAGTAGTTGGTTTTAGTGAAATGTATATTCAGAATGTGAAAGTCTGAAAGACATTCTTAGATTACTACATGAACTCAATGTGTCACTTCGATGGATACAACCAACTTTACGTATTCTTATATACGACTAGGAGCTGCTGGGGTTTGCAGTAAATAGCGTCCTAATTACTCTGGTGAATCTAGTACATTGAAGCAAATTGGGTGAGAACGCTGGTGTTAATCTAGAGCTAGAAACTCATATGAATAAGCCTGCAGGGTGGGGAAACTGTAATTTGAATTATTTTAGAGAAATGTTGTAGCCTTGTAGGAGCCTGTTTTGTACCAACTTTGTATCAAGGTCTAAAGCGATATGTTTCTCTGGGAAGTTGAGATCATTTGTTTAACTTCCGCTGTTAAAATCTATCCGAATATGAGATTTGTTATTATTAAACAAAATTCTTTTCTGCAGTGACTTGGAGGTAGATTATGAATCTGAGGAAAGTGCTTCTATAGTCTATGCAGCATTGGCTGTTGATAAGGAGGTAATGCTTCATATGCTCAAGCTATGTCTTTGCTCATTTCATTGTGGTTCAATTAGCTTCTTAGCTGATTCCATTTATCATTTTCAGTTGCAACCAGACAAAGTGAAAAGGCAGATGTCAGTTTCTAATGGAAAGCTTTCAGTGTAAGCATGTTTTTTTTGCTTTGTGAAATTTAAATGTTCCGACTTTTGAGTAAGTTTATTTTCAGCTGAATATCCGACGGTTTTCATTCTTAATGAACGCAGGCACTTTGAGGCTGTCGAGGCAAGATTTCTCCGAGCATCATACAGTGCTTTTGTAGATGTGTTGACACTAGCTACAAAAACAATTGAAGAATTTGGAAAAGGAATGAAATTGTGACAAGTACTTTGACTAGCTAGCATTGCTACTGTTTCCATGAAATGAAATGAGCTGTAACACAATTAAACAAATTTGGTGTTTGTGTAATGTAGTTTGAGTACTTGGTGCTCTTTTAGAAAGAATATTGTCCTTTTTAAGATTTGTGATCCATTGTTGTCCTCAGCACAGCGTTTAAATGAGATTTATAGTCATTGTTGGCCTTTATTGATTGAAAGTTGCAAGATGAAAGACTGCCCCTTGTGATGTTGCCGACAGATTTGGCCATTTGGGTCATTTACAATCACAACAAAACGACAACGTATATCTCCTCAACGAAATGGTTTAGAGAATTCTTTCTCTTCCTAATCTGTTGCAGCCAAAATAGTGCTAAAAGCAGCAAACTTCTGAAATGGTAACTATATAACAATTGATATATGATGTTTATAAAGAGTTGGAACATACATTTCTTTATAAAAAGCAGCAAACTTCGAAAAGAAGAAGCAATACATCTGTAATGAGCAAAGGGAAAAGCTGAAAGCAAAATTATGCAGTAATTTTCTGCTTCCATTGACCATTCTCTCAGTATTCGTCCAAGTAAGTGTATAACATGTCATCTTTCTTTGACTTGCGCCGGCTAAGCAAGGCTTTGAGGAGGCGTTTACTCTTGCTGGGATATTGTTCGACTTCTCTGCCATTATCCCTTTCAGCAGGTAACCGCATTGAAGATGATTTCCGAGGCTCTGAAGGGTACTGGTATATACATAAATACAGTTTATAAGTATCAGAATAAAAGGGGAGGGTAATCTCGTTGAATTTAAATAGATAAATTTGAAACTTGGTTAGCAATTTCCAGCAACCATTCCTATTTAGGTGAAACAATCCTAAACTCACCCGCCGTCTTGCATTAGAAGGATTGGGAGTCGTCGGTCTACTTGAGTTTGGGGTAGTTGACTGACTTTTGCTTGGAGTCGTCGGCCTACTTGCAAGAGATCCAGACCGTAAAAGTGGAAACCGATGAGGAGAAACTGTTCGCTTCTCTGTTCGATAGTAAACATCATCGCAATCAGATTGTCAAATAGGGAAATCACTATAAAGGTGTCAATGTCATTATGTCCAGGATGTAAACTCACCTAATTCTTTCTTGGGCATGGTAGATGTAAACGAAAAAACTGCAGGTCTTTGAGAAGGTTGTGGAGAAGGAGATGGAGACCGCCCTCTAATGCACAAAACATGAGTAAATATTATAAAGATCCTTTTACAGACATGATTCAAAACTAGATTCCGCATGAATACTTACCTGACTGTAGTTGTTGGGGTTTCTCTAATTGTAGCACGAACAGCTTTACAAATCCAACCAGATTATACAAGAACCAAGCTATGTTAAACCCTTAGCTTAGTTATACATTTGGCAATGAAACAAAATAGGAGATAAAACATGCTACCATTTCGAAATTGATGCCATTCATCTTCATCATCTAGGTTGCATCCCTGGTATTTTGATTTAGCTTTGTTGGCTCCACGCATGGTCTCACCAACTGAGCAAGAATTTGAAACATAAGAAATTTATTCATCTTTTCCAACATTTCCAAAGGACAATTTACAAAATGGAGTGTGATAAAAGCATCAAGTGAGAGGTTAGTAAAGTATTTGCCTGGCAAGATGTACCGCTTGTGGTATTTGGGAGTATCTATCACTGATGACTGCTGAGAAAGACCCTCATGATCTATATATTCTTGACACGTCCTTAGCCTCTAGGATACCAAATATTAAAAAAAATAAAAAATATTGTCAACACCTTGAAAAGTATTGGTTTCTTATGACTGAAACAGATAGCAAGAAATTCATGGAGATGAGAATGGTGCAATTATTAACACAATCATGTCAGGCGAACCAGGTAAGCAATCCCCACCAAACAGAGATTATGATTATCAAATCCCATAGTAGAAGTTTCTTTTTTACCAGATCAGCAATTGAAGCAGGTATTATAAGAAGTTAATCTACAATCTTTCACACATCATACAAACTTGTTCCTGATAATAGAGTAGAATCAGCAATGTCTAATTCAAGATAACATGGTTAACAGACATACCTGTTCAATGCAAGAAACCCGAAATTCTGTGCCAGAAACTTCATCCACTTTTTCATCCAAGAGATCATTAACCTTATATGTCACAGAACCCAAATGGTCCACCGTATTAACGAGAGCTTTAATGGCATAATCTTTCAATGTTTCTACCACTCTGCATAACAAAATAATTTTTCTTATCTTCTTTTTCTAAGAAAGTAAGGTTTGAAAAGAGATGATATTGGAAAACCCCAGCAGTGAAGAATCAGAATAACTCACGTATGTTTCTGGTCATCGTTTGTGTAAGATAGTTCAAAGTACTCTGCTGCTGAGTACAATTGTGATCTTAAATTCTTCAAATCCTGAAAAAGTAATGCAATGCACAAAGTAAATCACCAAACTTCAGTTTTGGAGCCCTGACTGACGATTCAAAAACTCTGGTAAGAGAGGTTAACACTCTTACCAAAAAAGAAACAAGCTATCTCATAGATTAACAATGCATTGGAATTTTGATATTTTTGACTGAGGTTGATTTTTCAGGAAGATCACAAAGCGTAAATGGGATTCACCTAACTTGCAAATCTAAGAAGCAATGATGTAGGACAAGAATCAACCAAACTAATGTAATATCTAAGCAGAAGAGGATTACCTTGAGACTATCAGAGAAGAGCAAGCTCTGATGCATTGAAACCTCATCAAAATTAGATGCTACTCGAGGGAGGGGCATTGTCGATGTAGTCATTGTTCCCATGAAGCACAAGACTTTAGATAGCGAACTGCCGGAACTCAGATTTCCTAATGCTGCAAAGGATCAAGATAATAGTTCAAAGTCAGGGGCTGAAACAACAGCAAGAATATGAATCCCGCCCCCCCCCCCCCTGCCAGTATCGATTGTAACTCTCAAAACATTAAAGTCATTTCCTAAGTAAAACTCAGTATCCGAAACCTATAAAATCTCCTGGAAACTTTAAGCTAAATTACCTCATTGCAAAGGAGAAAAGGAAAAGAAAACCCAGTTTAAGAGAGAGAAAGAGGGAGAGAAGTTCTGCACCCAAAATGAAAACCCATTTCAAGTCTAAAGATTTTAAATTGAAATAAGCTAATCACAGCACCAAGTGTGTGTTGTGCGAGAAAGACAGAAGACTCTCCTTTAACAACTAATAAAATACCTGAAGCTACTATTTTTAATTAGACAACGGCCCTGTCAGAGATAAACAAATATATAGGAATGAGAAAATGAACAACATAAAGTTAGTGCTTTGCCACATTTCTGCAACCATTTGAGACAGGAAAAATCAACCTAGCAACATTCTAAAACACTTGGAAACATTGAAAACTTATTCACTATCATTAAAAGCTGTAAAATTGAAGTACCATTTCTTTTATAGTAGAGATAATTATGGTTGTTCTTTTTCTTTTTCTGTTCAAACAAAGCAATTCTGAAAAGGAAAAGACAAAAGAAATTACAAACAGATAATGCCCATTCCTAAGCAAACATCAAAATCTGTAAAATTGATCCCTCTCCGTTTTTGTTCTTAAAATGAAAAACAATCACTCTCTCAGTTGAAAGTAGCTATCTTTACAAAGAGAGTAACAAAAATGACAATTGGGTGTAATCACTAACCTGGTGTTTCTTTCAGTGAATGTTCTTCTGCAGGTGAAAGCACAACCCAGAAGGTCAAAAGGCCCAAAACACAGTAACCCACTTTCAAATTTTCAATTCGAAGTTGGGGAAGTTGAAATCTAAACGATGAAGAAGAGCAGAGGAGGACATAAATAGGCTACTCGTTTGACAGTGACCAATGGTTTGGTATGAGATTTGACTAGAGCAAACAAAAAAACAAGCCTCTAAAAACCATAAAACAACAAAAGAGAGAGAAAGAGAGGACATGGAGGGACATCCATGAAGACGAGCACGTCTATGTGGGCTACTGGCCACAGGGAATCTGAGGCTTCTTTGATTTCTAAAGAGAGCAAAAGTCTCACCTTTTGGTAGCAAATGAAAACTGTTCATTTCAAAACTACTCTACTTCTCTCTCATCATTAGCCACTTAGTGGGTCCTACGTTCCTTAATTTCCTCTTTATCTTTGTCTTGTGTTGGGTCCCACATTTGTTTAAAAAAATCCCTAAACCATAAACCCTGAAGAAAAAAAAAAAAAAAAAAACAGAGAGTGAGAGACGGATAAAATGTGAGTTTGTTTAATTTTTGTTTTTTGGACAATGAGTTTGTTCAAGAGCTTTGTTCAATTGTTAAACACATTATTTTTGGAAAAGTCTTTAGTAAGACGGTTGTAGCACATCCACTATGCTTCTCATTTCTCAAAGTCTCAAGCTTAGAACAATAAAAATTTATACTCAAAACTTTACTTATTTGTCATACAGAATACCAAAAATATTTTTTATGCGTTAAACTTATACACGTAACGTTCTAAAATTGATTGATTAGATTAGTGCGGACTACCAAAAATATTTTTGTGTGTCAAACTTATATACATAGCGTTCTATGATTGAGTAGTTAAACGAATTCAATAATCCGACCGCCTAACTAAAGACTCTTTCTCAAACTTGAGTTATTTGTTGGGGGTGTCTTACTTGCTGTGGACTGTGGTAGTGGTAGGTACTGGGTAGATCATAGATGGTGAATAGCTCCTAGCGGTCTGATTAATTTGCAAGTTTCAACTTCCCACCCCATTCATGTGTTTTGGGTGAATGAATGACATTTCTCAAAAATGGTTTGAATGCATGGTTGAAATCTCTACATCAATAGGTAGCCTACATTCCCTACATACATACATTCCTTGAATTTGGCAAATTTGTATTAAAATCTGGTATCAATGCCTCTCTAGGGCTATAAAGGAGCATAACTAGTGTAAGTAATGAATTGGTAATAGCGGCCACTATAATAAGGGAATAGCTTCATTACTAGCTATAAAAAAAAGTGCATGTGAAATGTGATTCGTAACCATTGATTTGATAGTTTTGAGGTCAGCTCCACCTTATGAGTGCCATGGCCATTAATTGGATCGGAGAAGATGTGGTGGCTAGTGGGTTGAAGCTTGAAAGCACCACGCTGCAATCATGTAGATTGGTAATGGTCAGATGGTATTACTACTTAGTGTACACAAGTGACCCCCCAGCTAGGGCGGGCGTGACCTTGGAGGCACTCATTGCTCAACGTGCAATCTAAACATTAAACCAAGTTGGCGAGGAAGGAGAGACCCCATGATCGATTTCATGTCATAACAACTTTGAATTGTGACATAATCTTAGAAGAAGAAAAGAAATGTTGATTTTTAGAGCTATTCAGGAGGGTGTGAAATATTATGGATCCTACAATTTTGTTGCGAGTCTTCTTTTTCTTTATCGAAAAGTGGGACTTGCGATTCTAGCTTTTTGAACTCCGTAATTGCAGCTGGTTATAAATAGTTGGAGTCTGATGAGTGGCATGATTGGCGGGCGGCAAAGGGTGTGTCTGCATTGGGCCTTTTAAACTTGGGCTTCATGCAACTGATATATAGTTCAATGTTTTCATTGGGTCAATTTTCCAAGTTGACTTGAATGTTTTCATTGGTCTCGGCCTGCCTACTGGAGACCTGAATCACGAGGTTCGTAATGTTTGGAAGTTGTTGATCGATGAGCATTTCTCATCTCTCTAAGCAGGAAAGAGTTGATCATCGATAGGGTTGAAAATAATAATAAAGCACGTTGGTTTTGCTGGCATTAGTAAACATTCTCTAAAAAAATTAAGTGGAAAGAGAGAGAGAGAGCCTATGAATTCATAATAAGAGAAGCAAAAGAGAAAGACCAATTAAGAATACTACTAGTCTAACACCCACTGTATGACAATAAGCAGGCAGAGCACACCTATCTTCTTTCGTTAATTTCCTACCACTCGGTCACGATAATAATTGATACAACTTTACTATCTGACTCATTGAGCCGTCGTCACCAATTAAAACAAAATAAATGGAATCATTGATACCCAGAAGAAAACTTCACCAAATGAAGGAAATGTCTAGTTTATATCCAACTATTGCACGTCAATATACAAAATATGGACCTATTTATTCGCACTTATACTTTGAATAATTCAGTACGTACGTTGTTTCTCAAATTTGGTTTCAAACAGGATTCAGTTGCTGCAAACTCGATCGATCGAGGATCATTATCATAAGTAGTAGGCTTCACTTCACGGTTGAGTTAAATATATGGCTAATTCTGATGAAGTAGCTCTAGTTGTGGAAGAAGAGAAACCTCAGAGGTTAGTTCAATAATTACCTAATGCATTTTCTTTTTGTAGAGAATCTTAATTATCACTCAATATATATACTTGATTCATAGTGATGAATGATCGAGTGCAATTTGTTGATTGTGGTGTATTTTTCAGCTCGGTTGTTGATGAACACAGCAAGACTCCAACGGCGAAATCTGACACCAAAGATGGAGGAGATACAAGAACAAATAGAAAATGGCCAATTTTTAATCCAAAAGGCAAATTCCTTCCAATGTGGAACAACATATTTGTAATATCGTGTGTGTTTGCTGTCTCCTTCGATCCTTTGTTCTTTTACATTCCGATCATTGACGAGAAGAACAAGTGTCTCATGTTTGACACACGATTGAAGGCCATAGCCCTCGGCTTAAGGCTACTCTCCGATCAGTTCTACATTGCGGACATTATCATGCGAATTCTAACTACTATACCTAAAGTCGAGGCCTTTGGGGTGACAAAAACACAAGCTCCTAATTCGAAAGCAAAAAAATCAGTCGAGGATGTTTTGACAATAGCTAAGAGTCTTTGGGCGAAAACTAACAGATCATACGTCCTAATTGACATTTTTGCTGTTCTTCCTATACCTCAGGTAATCAAGTCATGAAGCTTTAGTTCCCACTCGAGCTCTCTAGTTGCTTAAACCTATATATGTTTGTCATGTTTGCAGGTGGGAATTTTCGTTTTCTTTTCGAAATGGTTGAAAGCCAGGAAGCTTTTCGACACTCTTATTTTGTTGCAATTCGTCCCACGTGTTCTTCCCATTTACTTATTGTGTAGAGAACGTAACAAGACTCTTAATAAAGCAGGCATGTGGACTAAAGGTGTTTTCAATTTCTTTCTATACATCCTTGCAAGTCATGTAAGTCCCAATTTTTCTTCTTAATTAATGATCCTAGTTACATTTCTTTCATATTTTCCATACGCAATTGTCTTTGAATTCCAATTAGTAAGTACTACTTCTTGGTTTTTTAGGTACTCGGAGCTCTTTGGTACTTTTTTGCCATTCAACGAGAGATGAATTGCTGGCATCAGTTTTGCCGAGTTCAAAATGGATGCCAACCTAGTTCCTTTACTTGTAGTGAACGACGACATAGCTTGGGAATTATCCAATCGTTAAACAAATCATGCCCTGTAAAACTGCCGGATCCAGGGCAAGAAACGCCCTTTGATTTTGGTATATTTGCTGATGGTATTGACTCTGGCATAGTGCAGTCAATTGATTTTCCTCAAAAGTGCTTGAATTGTTTCTGGTGGGGGCTGCGAAATCTGAGGTTTGCACATATTACTTGATCGATCTGTGCTTTGTTTACATATCTATGAATATACCCAATTATATAATAGGACTATCACTATGCTAAGGGTGTTTTTTTTTTTAGAATAAATATTTATTGGAATGGGTCAAACTATGCTAAAGCGGTTTAGTAAATTTTACAGATTTTTCATGAACACATTGTTTTCTACATATACTAATTGCTGCATTTTGTTAATTTGTGCATGCAGCTCTCTTGGTCAAAACCTCAAGACAAGTACCTATGCATGGGAAAACCTCTTTGCTGTGTTTATTTCCATTACAGGCTTGCTTCTATTTATATATCTCATCGGAAATTTGCAGGTTGGTGTTGATCGAGTCTTCATTTTTAACAACCATAATGTTCATATATAACATAGAATTACATTTTATTATCTAATGAACTGAACCTCTATGCTACTTTTGTTGCATGTGGGAAATTATAGGCATATTTGCAGTTTGCAACTACAAGATCAGAAAAGCTTAGACGGAAGATGAAAACAAAAAACTTAGAGGTCGATTTGTGGCTATCTAGAAAAGGCCTGCCTAGCAATTTGAAGGAAGTGATCATGCATTTCATACAACAAGAACTTGAACAGAACAAAGATGTTCAAGTGGAGAGCATCCTCTCTGTGCTTCCTTCAGCACATAGTAAATATATCAAGCGCTATCTTAGTTTGGCTACACTCAAGAAAGTAAGTACGTATTTCCTTATATAATTTGTGAAATTAACAGTGAAAAGACGTACCATAGTTAACAACTAATTAAAGTACGTTTTTCTTGAACTTAGGTTCCAATGGTTCAAACTATGGGGGTAAAACTATTGAAAGCAATCTGTGAGCACCTCAAGCCGGTGGACTATGCTGAGGGCAGTTGCATTATTCGGGAGGGAGCTCGACTCAATAAGATGATTTTCATCACACATGGGACTGTACAGACATACAAGACAAATGGTAAAGGTGGAAAATTTGGTTCCAAGTTTCTTGAGAAAGGGGACTTCTATGGAGCAGATGAACTTGTAACTTGGGCATCAAAGTTTAGCTATTTCGAGGACTTACCCACCTCAATGAGAATGGTTAAGTCTGTCACTAAAGTTGAAGCTTTTGAGCTGAGTGCGGACGACTTGAAGAGTGTGGCCATTAAGTACTGGTGGCATTTTACCAAGAACAAGGAGCTAATTGATTTCAACGATTTGCTGTTGGAAGAGTTTGCAGAAGCTTCCATAGAGAAAGAAATCCGTCGCCGCAAGGTCATGAGGCAAGCCAAAAAGAATCAAACAATTAAGTCTCTCAACAAAGTGGCTACTACGGGTAGTAAGAAGTTTCAACATGTCGTCAGCGATGTCATGAGGGATCAGCTACCTTGGCCGGTTTGTGCTCTAAAAGATAACTAGCTAGCTAGTTAGCTTTAGTATTCTAGACTCTCTAATCACAATAGAAGGCAATTTTAGCTCATCTCCCAAGCATTCAAACACCGAGAATACCACGCTTTTGAAGTTGGAGAGCTTTGATCTTTAAGTTTTCTGGTCATAATAATATTACTTATTATGGCTATTGTAGCACCTCATACAAAACAGAGAGCATAAGCAGAAAGCGGCACTTTGCTACTTGAAAAATGAAGAATATATGTTTAAAATGTCTTTAACATCCACATGCATGTTGATTTTATTCCAGAGCTTACTGGCAATCTTGCCAAAGAGAAAATGGATCCGAACCTAGTAATTTTGATTGTAATGACATCCACACGTTCGGAAATGTCACATTACTAAATAGTGGATGTATTGATTATGGTATATTTCTCAACGTGTCGTGTTTGTTTAGCAAATCCACCAAACACGACACTCTTTGATTTTCATATATTGCTTGATGCCCTTCAATCTGTAACGTTGGGGCTGCGAAATTTGAGGTTGGCACCTACTACGTACATTGATAGTTTGATCTTGCAATTTTCTGTCTTGTTTGTTTTAGGTGGATATGTACGTGTTCTGTTCATTTACGTTGATACCAAGGTATTTATAAAAAAAAAAACTGATCGAATTCAGTATATATAACTTTGTTAATTTTCACTTCTGCAGTTCTCTTGGTCAAAATGCCTCCCTTAGAGTTTCATGAAGGAAGAGATCATGCTCACCGTGGAATGAAGAATCGAAGAAAACAAAGAAGTTGAGGTAGATGAGATCCTCTCTGTTCTTCCCTCGGGACAAATTAAGTAACGTACTTTATCAAGCGATATGTTCGTTTGACTACCCTCAACAAAGTAAGTAATTTGTTTGTGTTTTGCAGTGATGATCGATTTCCAAATTCCTACAACATTATAAGTTGGCCAATATTAATATCCATAACTAGACTTTTATGAATTTTTTTTAATGAAGTTCTAGTTTTTCAATTTTGAAAAATCGTAAAAACAATTCGGGTCGAGATTTTTGAGTTCTGTCAGTTAGAGAAATGCCATGATTTGAGGGTGAGAAGATTTTGGTGAGAAGATTTTGAATATGCAATTTTGGCTAAAAAAACGTGTGTTATAGTCCATAGTTTTGAGTGAAAAATCAAGGCCTCAAACAATTTTTTTTTTTTCTCTTGGGGAGAAAGTTTCGGGGTCAGTTATCACGGGGTTAGGACATCTTTCCAATGTGACACCGCTTTATAGCCTCGCTCGCTTATTTTTTGGCACCCCCATGGCTAATAGTTGGGCATTATGTGCTTCCTTAATATCGCTTAATTTTGCTTGGTTAGCCTTGCCTTGATGCTTGATGGGAGTTGATGCTTGAGCTAATTGTGCTCGTTTGGATAAAATTAAAAATAAAATTTATAATTAGTTTATTACATAATAACCTCTCACAAAAGTGAACAATTGCAAAAGCATTAATTCTAGAGTCGTTTGTGATCAAACCACCTTATACTATTATACAACCTTCTTTTTTAATTCAAACATAGGTTTGTGTCTTTCCACAAAGCACCCTTGTGTTATTTTTATCAACTTTGATGGTCTAATTTGATTGCCTATGATAACGAGTTTGATTACCTAAAGAAATTCCGGCCATATGGAACTATAACATTATTGTTTGCCCATTTAACACATAACCAATTAAGTAGTAGATCGAGTTACTGGATCATGTATACGAATGTTGTGTGTCATGATGCAAGTAATATTTATTCTCGAATTTTTTGTTTTTTTCTTCACTATATATTTATCATTCCTTTCAAGCTCTACCATGAGCTTAAGGTTAAAGGCTGCATAATGCACTAGCCAATATTATGATTTACTGTTACTTATTTAATCAATTCTCGGTAAATATCGATTTTACCGTAACAATATATAATAATGAAGAAGAAGAGCTTCATTGTTGTTGTTTAACTTTGTCACCAAAGAGTAAAATGAATGAACTGGGTTAATATAAAGTATCATTTATAGTATTTGTTTGTTTGTTTTGAATTTTAAGGTTAAAAAATGTATTCTTCAAAAAAAAAAAAAAAGTTGAAAAATGTATCTAATAAATCTGAGCTCACAGACCACGCGACCTCTTATTTCTTTCACATGTTTTGCAATACGAGGCCGAGCCCTCAATCCCTCATCTTCTCCTTCGTACGAATACGAATACGGTTACAGGCCGAGACCGAGGCGAAGATGTCGTCATCAATTCCACTGGAGGTGAACGAATCGCAGAACAAGCCCTTTGTTCCAGAGTCACCGATGGATCGATGGCATCTTCTCCACCACCGAAACGAAACGCTCGTATGTAATTTTCTTTTTAACCCCTCGATCTGCAATCGTTCATGTTTTTCGAGAGAGATTGAAAATTTAAGTACGGAATGTGGAGTTTAGTTAGGTTTGCAATTGCAGAAACCCTAGGGTTTATGATTGTGTTAGTTCAGATTGAAATTGGGATCTAGGGTTTACTGACGTTTTGTTTCCACTGCATTTCTTATGTTCTTTCGCTTCTTGTGTTAGAATATAAACAATTTAATTTCAGCTCTCTTCATGATATTTGTTCCTTTTCTTTTATTTCCAGTTTTTTTTTATTTTTATATTTGTTCCTTTTCTTCATGAAATTATGCATTTAAAGTGAAAGGGCCGAGTGCTGTTGATATATGAAAACATATTTGACACCTTCTTTTTGAGTCTTATTTTTCAGTACCATCAGTGTTGTGTCAATTAATGTTGAAGCCTTGTAGATAATTGGTATTGAATGAATTTAATTGCAGGAGGTAGTACTTATTGGTGTAGATTCCCTTGGATTTGACTTGAGGGTTTGCTCAGGAACACAAGTTCAGACATTGCGGTTTGCACTGAATGCACGGGTATGCTAATTATCCTTAAGCCATAAGGTTCAACATTCTATTTTTGTACTTTTCATCTAGAGCTGCTGTGCACAGAGCAGTGGTTTAAATACTTGTAAATCTTTGCAAATTGCTACGTCTCTCTTGAGAAAGATGTCTAAGGTTCATTGTTGCCTTGTAGAGAGAACCAATTGAAAATTCGCAACCTAATTTATGAAACAGTCTAGCATGTTTCCTGTAACTTCCGAAACTGTCATTTAATATTTTTGAACCATCTCTGAAGCACAATAAAATATACTTGCACCTTCCTTCATGTATTAGTCTTAATGGGAATCATCTATGAAATGCAATTTTGTGCATGTTAAAAAGTAACATAGCCTTTGATTGATTGCCCGATCTACCGTGTATTTTCAGGCAACTTCTCAGTGTAGTGCTGAGAGACAACTTAATGATCTACTGTTCCCAAGAATGCAGCACAAGCCGCAAAAAGTAAAGCAAAGTTAAAACTTAGTAATGCCAACAAAATTCTCAGGTACCGTATTCTGGCTTGCTTCTAGCTGGTTGCCTCGTCAGAAGAGAATTGGGCACAACAGATGGAAGGAGCCCCAAAAACAGTCCTCCAGTCGTGTATTATTATTATTATTTTTATTATTATTATTATTATTATTATTATTATTTTTTCGGTCAGTCAGGTCCTGTACTGATCTGAAAATTCATTATTTCAATGCTTTTTGGCTCTTGACCATACATACACATTTTTTTCCTTGCTTTTTTTGTTGCTCAGTCTAATGTAAGTCGAAGCAGAAGTGAACTTTGAAGGAATCTCAGCATCGATCAATGAAGGAATCTCACTGCTTCATATAAGTTTCATACACCAGCTGCGCAGCAAGAATATCCACAACTGCAGAACCAACTGACTTGAAGACGGTAATCTCCTCGGAACTTGTCCTGCCAAGTTTCTCTCCTCCGATCAATTCCACCAGCATCCCACACTTATGAGCCTTGTCGATCACACCTCTCTCGAAAGCACCAACCAACTCCCCAGCCTCCACCAAAGCAGCGTCATTGTCAACAAACACTCTCCCTCTCCTTATTGGGTTGGATCCAGAAGAAGCCATTGATACGAGTTTGGGAGTTTTGGTGACGGGGGAGAGAGAGGTGAGGAGTTTCTGTGTTGGATGCCTCTTATTGGGTTGTTTTGACCGTGGGCCGTTGTTCCTGGGTTGTGGACCATTCGTACTTGGGCTGTTGACCGTGGGCGAAAAATATTACACCAAAGCCCAAGAAAGTTGGATTAGCATCAATTATTCGTTACACAAAAAATACGTGTCGTTTTTATTTCATGTACAGGGCAAAATAGGGCCTGGTCCAGCCCAAATCGTCAAAAACCGACTCCTTGTAAAGGTCTGAATTGGACCTAGTTTGTAACAGGCTCGGCCCAAATCGTAAATTAACGACTTGCCGTTTTTATTCCTTACAGATAAATTAATTGGGCCTTTTTGCAAGAGGCCCAGCACAAAAACGACACGTCATTTTTTATATTATGGTTAGATTGGGCCTAATTATAACCTGGCGCGGCCCCATTTTTTGGGAAAACGACGTTCGTTTTTTATAAAATGGTTACATTCGGCATAATTTTAACCAGGCCCGGCCCAAATTTTTACTCGGCCCGGCCCAAAACAACAACCTTTGGAAACCAATAAATTGGGCCTTATAATAATGGCCCTGCCCAGATTGTCACCAAAACGATACGTTGTCTTTTATATTATGGTTAGATTCGGCCTAATTTTTACCAGGCCCGGCCCAATTAGATAAGAAAAAGAACGTGTCGTTTTTAATATAATAATTACGATGGGCCCAATCTTCATAAAGGCCCGGCCCAATTCAAAACAAACGACTTGTCGTTTTTATTCCTTGCAGATGAATAAATTGGGCCTTTTTCTAAGAGGCCCGGCCCAAATAGTTATAAAAACGACACGTCGTTTTTTATATCATGGTTAACTTGGGCCTAATTTTAACCAGGCCCGGCCCAAATTCTGGTTAAAGTAATGGTTGAATTGGGCCTAATTTTTACGAGGCCCGGCCCAATTTGTTAGGAGAACTACACGTCGTTTTATACCATGGTCAGATTGGGCCTAATTTTTACGAGGCCCGGCCCAATTTTTTAGGAAAACGACGTGTCGTTTTTTATATAATGGATACGTTGGGCCTATTTAAAAAGGCCCGGCCCAAAGTTTTTTAAAAAACGACCTGTCGTTTTTAAAGTAATGGTTGAATTGGGCCTAATCTTTACGAGGCCCGGCCCAATTTTTGAGGAAAACGATGTGTCGTTTTTACGCAATGGTTACATTGGGCCCAATTTTTAAAAGGCCCGGCCCAAATTTTTTTAAAAAACGACCGGTCGTTTTTAAATTAATTGTTGATTTGGGCCTAATTTTCACTAGGCCCGGCCCAATTTTGTAGGAAAACGACGTGTCGTTTTTTCTATAATGTTTACATTGGGCCTAATTTTAACCAGGCCCGGCCCAAATTTTTAAAAAAACAACCCGTTGTTTTTAAAGTAAGGTTGAATTGGGCCCAATTTTTACGAGGCCCGGCCCAATTTTTTAGGAAAAGACGTGTCATTTTTTATGTAATGGATTTTAACCAGGACCGGCCCAAATTGTTGTTGTTTTTATATAAAGGTTATATTGGGCCTTATTTTTACTAGGCCAGGCCCAAATCGTCAAAAAACTACGTGTCATTTTGGTTCCTTGCAAATGAATGAATTGGGCCTTATAATAATAGGCCCGGCCCAAATCGTTTATTATATAAGCCCAACCCGGAAGCCAACCCGTTTTAACTCTGCGCGTCCCTCCAAAATGCCGGGCATGGCTGACCCTGCCCTTATTTTTGGGCTTTCCGTATTGGATGCCTATTATTGGGCTGTTTTGACCAATAACTCGATATACGGTGTTTGTATACATTTTCTTAGTTAAACTGGGAAAGGTATTACAACATCTCTACTCTATATGACCACAACACATCTGCTGCTTGTTGCCTTGCTCTTCAAGACTTCAACTGAAGAATGTTGCAGAACCGGCCATTTGGTCGAATCAAATGCACAATTAAAGACGAGGAATACAAGGTCCTGCAGCCACTTCAGGAAAAAGGCAATTATGAAACATGGGAAAATAAGAAATGGAAGAAGTTTAATACCCAAGTTTTAAATCCAGCAAGGGTGGAGAGGGTTTGTTGCTTCCTGTTTTGTGGCTAAGCCATTGAGCTAAAACATTTAAAGAACTGAATATAAATGGCAATAGCAAAACTCGGATTATGCACAGAAGATTTAGTCCTACCATATTGCTGAGCTGTAATGAATTCTGCTTATTTTCAACTTCATCTGCAACTCTTATGGCTTCGAACCACCATGAATCTGTAATGCCACTGCTTGTTGTGTTCTCATCATAAAAAAGAACACGTTCATGATCATTTTGGCATTCATGCACCATTTCAGGGACAATATCACATGGAATTGGACGTGAGGGAGAACGATAACCTGGTGTCATATATATGCAAGTTGAGAGCAATCACTTATTGAATAAAAAAAAGAGCAAAAATAGATAAATGTCTAGAATATTAACTTTTCCTCACCTCTGCAGTCGGGATCATGACATTTATGATAATAAACAGCCATTCTGAGGTCAGCAATGTATATCACTAGCCAATAGAATAAATAGGCATATTAGCTTGTTGTATTACAATATAAGAAAGAGTGGGGAGGGGGAAGTGCCGGACAAAATGCAGCTGAAAATTCCCCACTTACATGCATATAATAAACCCGGCATGTCTTTAAAGTGTATAAGATACGATGAAATGAAACAACATATAGGCTATACCATGATTGCTTTTATGTTGTCTGCCTATTCGCTTACAGTATCTGTTTCTTGACATGCTGTAGACCATGAGTCCAAACTCTGAGAACCAATACCAGCTGCGAATTTTACCTAGAATAGCAGCAAGTTATTTACAATTTCAGGGCAGAAAGAGAACAAATACTTCTAATGCAGGCTACAAGGTTGCACCTGATACATTTCCTCCAATTATAGCAACAAATTCTACAAATGCATCCAAAGCTGGGAATGGAGATTTCCCCAGAAAGTATGTTGCTGAAGCATTACTTGTGCAGCTACTCAATGCAAATTCTTGGGGCCAACTGTAAGGTTTTCCAAAACTAGGGTTTACCTGCATTAAGAAAAAATTGATATAGTTAAAATGATATATTGTCAATTAAAGAAGTAGAAGAATGCTATAGCTTGTCCTCAGACTAACTGAATGTTAAGACTCGAGAAGTTTGGCATCTAATCAAACAAAAAAGTATGGAACATCTGAAATCTAAATTGCCTCTGTATCAAAATGCAGGGTCTTTATACAATCAAGATCTGTTTTGCAGACTAGAAGCTTCTCACATTCAACATCCAAATTGCAGATCAACGACACCATGAACATCTCCTCCTCAGACTGCTGCTGGATAGCATAACTGCAATCATAAGATATAACATAGTTAAAGAAGCACTAAATATCAAAACACTGGTAAAAAAGGCCATGTGTCAGATGCCATCATTTAGAAGGGTGGGTTGGCATACCATCATGTCTTTAGTTTTGTAGCGCCCAGTAGGTGTATGAAACTTATATGAAGCAGTGAGATTCCTTCATTGATCGATGTTGAGATTCCTTCAAAGTTCACTTCTGCTTCGACTTACATTAGACTGAGCAGCAAACAAAGCAAGAATGAAAAAAAATGTGTATGTATGGTCAAGAGCCAAAAAGCATTGAAATAATGAATTTTCAAAGCAGTACAGAACCTGACTGACCGAAAAAAAAATAATAATAATAATACACGACTGGAGGACTGTTTTTGGGGCTTCTTCCATCTGTTGTGCCCAATTCTCTTCTGACGAGGCAACCAGCTAGAAGCAAGCCAGAATACGGTACCTGAGAATTTTGTTGGCATTACTAAGTTTTAACTTTGCTTTACTTTTTGCGGCTTGTGCTGCATTCTTGGGAACAGTAGATCATTAAGTTGTCTCTCAGCACTACACTGAGAAGTTGCCTGAAAATACACGGTAGATCGGGCAATCAATCAAAGGCTATGTTACTTTTTAACATGCACAAAATTGCATTTCATAGATGATTCCCATTAAGACTAATACATGAAGGAAGGTGCAAGTATATTTTATTGTGCTTCAGAGATGGTTCAAAAATATTAAATGACAGTTTCGGAAGTTACAGGAAACATGCTAGACTGTTTCATAAATTAGGTTGCGAATTTTCAATTGGTTCTCTCTACAAGGCAACAATGAACCTTAGACATCTTTCTCAAGAGAGACGTAGCAATTTGCAAAGATTTACAAGTATTTAAACCACTGCTCTGTGCACAGCAGCTCTAGATGAAAAGTACAAAAATAGAATGTTGAACCTTATGGCTTAAGGATAATTAGCATACCCGTGCATTCAGTGCAAACCGCAATGTCTGAACTTGTGTTCCTGAGCAAACCCTCAAGTCAAATCCAAGGGAATCTACACCAATAAGTACTACCTCCTGCAATTAAATTCATTCAATACCAATTATCTACAAGGCTTCAACATTAATTGACACAACACTGATGGTACTGAAAAATAAGACTCAAAAAGAAGGTGTCAAATATGTTTTCATATATCAACAGCACTCGGCCCTTTCACTTTAAATGCATAATTTCATGAAGAAAAGGAACAAATATAAAAATAAAAAAAAACTGGAAATAAAAGAAAAGGAACAAATATCATGAAGAGAGCTGAAATTAAATTGTTTATATTCTAACACAAGAAGCGAAAGAACATAAGAAATGCAGTGGAAACAAAACGTCAGTAAACCCTAGATCCCAATTTCAATCTGAACTAACACAATCATAAACCCTAGGGTTTTTGCAATTGCAAACCTAACTAAACTCCACATTCCGTACTTAAATTTTCAATCTCTCTCGAAAAACATGAACGATTGCAGATCGAGGGGTTAAAAAGAAAATTACATATGAGCGTTTCGTTTCGGTGGTGGAGAAGATGCCATCGATCCATCGGCGATTCGTTCACCTCCAGTGGCATTGATGACGACATCTTCGCCTCGTCTTCTCTCTCTATCTAATCGTATTCGTATTCGTATTCGTATGAAGGACTTCGTGGAAAGATGAAGATGAGGGCTCGGCCTCGGATTGCAAAACATGTGAAAGAAATAAGAGGTCGCGTGGTCTGTGAGAGTGAGAGAGCATAGCCATTCGATCATTTGTGTGGCTCAGATTTATTAGATACACTTTTTAACCTTAAAATCCAAAACAAACAAACAAATACTCTAAATGGCACTTTATATTAATTCGGTTCATTCATTTTACTCTTTGGTGACAAAGTTAAACAACAACAATGGAACTCTTCTTCTTCATTATTATATATTGTTACGGTAAAATCGATATTTACCGAGAATTGATTAAATAAGTAACAGTAAATCATAATGTTGGCTAGTGCATTATGCAGCCTTTAACCTTAAGCTCATTATAGAGGTTAAAAGGAATGATAAATATATAGTGAAGAAAAAAAACAAAAAATTCGAGAATAAATATTACTTGCATCATGACACACAACATTCGTATACATGGTCGTCCAGTAACTCGATCTACTACTTAATTGGTTATGTGTTAAATGGGCAAACAGTAATGTTATAGTTCCATATGGCCGGAATTCCTTTAGGTAATCAAACTCGTTATCATAGACAATCAAATTAGACCATCAAAGTTGATAAAAATAACACAAGGGTGCTTTGTGGAAAGACACAAACCTATGTTTGAATACAAAAAGAATGTTGTATAATAGTATAAGGTGGTTTGATCACAAACGACGCTAGAATTAATGTTTTTGCAATTGTTTACTTTTGTGAGAGGTTATTATGTAATAAACTAATTATAAATTTTATTTATTAATTTTATTTATTAATTTTATCCAAACGAGGCTAAGCCAGCACATTTAGCTCAAACATCAAAGCAAGGCTAACCAAGCAAAATTAAGCGATACTAAGGAAGCACATAATGCCCAAGTATTAGCTATGGGGGTGCCTAAAAATAAGCGAGCGAGGCTATAAAGCGGTGTCAAATAATATAGATCGACTACGTCTGTATACTATGAAACTATTTGCAAATTTAATAGCTAGCTCCTAACGGTCTGATTAATTTGCAAGTTTCAACTTCCCTCCCCATTCATGTGTTTTGGGTGAATGAATGGGTTTCCACATTTCTCAAAAATGGTTTGAATGCATGGTTGAAATCTCTACATACATACATTCCTTGAATTTGGCAAATTTGTGTTAAAACCTGGTATCAATGCCTCTCTAGGGTATTGTACGGGTGCTTCTTCAGTACACGGGGGAGGGAGGGGGGAGGGTGGGGAATCCCGTATTGTACTAATGAATGTGTGGTTTAGACTTGCTCTGTGAGATGTCTCTTCTACTTGAAGAGGGGAGCACGCTTTGTCTCTTGTTGCAGATATTACATTGTCAGTTTGTGCATTCATGGGAGCGGCTGGAATGCAGTGAGGTTCAGCTGCAATGGGTCACGTGGCAAGTTCTGGACCGTTGATGAAATAAAGAGACTTGATCTGACTTGTACGGATGTTAGATGGCTCGGCTTGGAAACCAAATCACCTTTCTTTTGTCGTTTTCTCTCCACCTTCATCTTTCTTCTCTCTTCTTCCCGCATCTCTCTCTCTCTCCAGTCCAGCTCTCTCTTCTCTCTCCCTGCCCAGACAACTTCTCTTCGAAAATGGCCATGGAACATCATTTCACAATATAATCACAAACACACCCAAATAACATAGCACGAAAATTGAACAATGGCACTGCATATAATTAAAATCCAATTTCTGGTTTTCATAACAAAGCAAAACGAAGGCATCTAAACATTAATCAGTGTGATAAACGCTCAATGATTAATTAAGTTCAAGGGTGTCCAAACTAGAAGATGCCGGCGGCGTGATCGTGATTGGAGCTGTTGTGATGGTGATGACTGATGAGCGGCACCGGAGATGGGGGTGATCGATGAGAGCGAGGAACAAAGCTTTGCGTTGAGCTTGTGGGTTTGAATTGCAGCTGAGTTGGTATTTGAATTGAGAGAAATTGGAGTGTGATTGTGACTTGTGAGGAACTGAAATTGGCAGAGGATTGATCGATATGCGAGGAATGAGTTGGTTTCCTTGCCGTCCAAGCCGAGCCGCATCAATTAACATTCCCTATCTCTAGTTGATTCCATCAACGGCTCACAACTCGCCACGTTGCAAGTGCAACTGCACCTCAGTGCATTCCAGAATTTTCTGCTTGTGATGGTGTCATTTTGTTCTGCTGATAATCTGATATGATAACATTATTAAATTATGGCATAATTATCAAAATGCCTCCTAAATTTAGCTGTAATTGTCAATTTACACCCTGAACTTGCAATTGCAAAAATTAACCCCCTGAACTTGGTAAAAATTGTCAATTTGCACCCCCTCCGTCAATTCCAACATTTTTCATCCAAATGTATGACATGTGACCTTCACGTGAGGGGCAATATGTTCATTTTATAATTTAAACAAAAAAAACAAATATACCTTCACTCTTTCTATTGTTCCAAACAAAAAATCCAAATTTCGATTCTCTCCAATTTATCATTTGCCTAAAAATAGGAAAAAAAAAAAGGGAGATAAAATTCCCAGCAACTAATCTGGGAAAAAAAAAAATCCCAAGAACGCAAAGACCATCTTCTTCTTCTACTTCCCTTCTCTCTCGACTCCACTTCTGATCTCAAACCCAGACCCAGCCTTCTGTTACCAAAACCACAATCTCCTCTCTTCCAGATCCACCCACATTCTCAGTCAAACCTAAATTAGCTAAATTCAACATGGACTTCCACCGAAATCACAGCATCAACTCCCCCACATCCTCCACCTTCTCCACCACCACCGCCAATCCCAACCCAAACCCTAAGGCCTAAGCCCACCCGCAACACCATCTCCAGTCTCACCGCCGCCGCCAACGACGACCCAGTGCACTCATGGTTGGAGTCCATTTCCAAAGCTCGCTTTCTAAACAAATATTGGGCATCCACTCCCTAGCCACACTCTCGACCCTTCTCTCTCCTCCGCTCTCTCTTCCCTCGCCAACTTCGACCGCCCCGCCCTCTCTCTCCTCTCCTCTCTCGAAGCCTACGGCGCCGTTTCATTTGCCCTCTCCACCCCAAGGATCGAAACGGCAAGCCAATTGTCGTTTCGATCCCCGACCTGTCTCAGCCCTCTCTCTACCACATCCCCCTAACCCAGAAGGTCAATAATCCGAACTCCAATTCCAGTAATGAGTATGAGATTGAGGGTGTTGTGGTTGTGGTGGAAGAAACAATTGAGAATTGAGTAAAATGGTAGCAGCAATGGTGTCCATTTAGTGGAGGAGTCAAAGGGGTTGAGGATTTCAAATTTTCGATCATTACCATGTTGAAAATGAAAAATGAGTGAATGTATTTTTTTTTTAAATTATAAAATGACCATATTGCCCCTCACGTGAAAGTCACATGTCATACATTTGGATGGAAAATGTTAAAATTGACCGGGGGGGTGCAAATTGACAATTTTTACCAAGTTCAGGGAGTTAATTTTCGCAATTGCAAGTTCAGGGTGTAAATTGACAATTACAGCCAAATTTAAGGGGCATTTTGGCAATTATGCCTTAAATTATTGATACAACTCTTCTATCTGAATCATTAATTGAGCCGACGTCACCAGAAACAAAATAAATGGAATCATTGATTCCCTGAAGAAAACTTTACCAAATGAAGGATTGCACGTCAATATACAAAATATATATGGACCTATTTATTCACACTTATGCTTTGAATAATTCAGTAAGTTGTTTCTCAAATTTGGTTTCAAAGAGGATTCAGTTGCTGCAAACTCGAGGATCACTATCATAGGTAGGCTTCACTTCACGGTTGAGTTATATGGCTAACTCTGAAGTAGCTCTAGTTGTGGAAGAAGAGAAAACTCAGAGGTTAGTTCAATAATTACCTAACGCATTTTCTTTTTGTAGAGAATCTTAATTATCACACAATATATATACTTGATTCATAGTGATGATCGAGTGCAATTTGTTGATTGTGGTGTATTTTTCAGCTCGGTTGTTGATGAACACAGCAAGACTCCAACGGCGAAATCTGACACCAAAGATGGAGGAGATACAAGAACAAATAGAAAATGGCCATCATTTAACACAATTTTTAATCCAACAGGCAAATTCCTTCCGATGTGGAACAAGATATTTGTAATATCGTGTGTGTTTGCTGTCTCCTTGGATCCTTTGTTCTTTTACATTCCGATCATTGATGAGAAGAACAAGTGTCTCAAGTTTGACACAAGGTTGGAGGCCATAGCCCTCGGCTTGAGGCTACTCTCCGATCAGTTGTACATTGCGGACATTATCATGCGAATTCTGACTACTATACCTAAAGTCAAGCCATCAGCGGCCTCTGGGGTGAAAAAAACAAAAGTTCAGGAAGCTCCTAATTCGAAAGCAAAAAAATCATTCGAGGATGTTTTGGCAATAGCTAAGAGGCTTTGGGCCAAAACCAACAGATCATACATCCTAATTGACATTTTTGCTATTCTTCCTATACCTCAGGTAATCAAGAGAAGCCTTTTCTGGACTAAATTGTTTTAGTTCCCACTCGAGCTCTCTAGTTGCTTAAACCTATATATGTTTGTCATGTTTGCAGGTGGGAATTTTCGTTTTCTTTTCGAAAATGAAGGGTCCGACATGTTTGAAAGCCAGGAAGCTTTTCGACACTCTTATTTTGTTGCAATTCGTCCCACGCGTTCTTCCCATTTACTTATTGTGTAGAGAACGCAACCAGACTATTAATAAAGCAGGCATGTGGACTAAAGGTGTTTTCAATTTCTTTCTATACATCCTTGCAAGTCATGTAAGTCCCAATTTTTCTTCTTAATTAATGATCCTAGTTACATTTCTTTCATATTTTCAATACACATTCATCTTTCAAGTTTGAAGTACAATTATTAAGTAACTTCTTGGTTTTTTAGGTACTCGGAGCTCTTTGGTACTTTTTTGCCATTCAACGAGAGATGGATTGCTGGCATCGGTTTTGCCGAGATCAAAATGGATGCCAACCTAGTACCTTTACTTGTAGCGAACGAGGACATAGATTGGAAGTTATCCAATTGTTAAACAAATCGTGCCCGATAAAACTGCCGAATGCAACGCAGGGAACGCCATTTGATTTTGGTATATTTGCTGATGCTCTTGACTCTGAAATGGTGCAGTCAACTGATTTTCCTCAAAAGTTCTTGAATTGTTTCTGGTGGGGGCTGCGAAATCTGAGGTTTGCACATATTACTTGATCAGTTGATCTGTGCTTTGTTTACATATCTTCATATATACCCAATTATACAATAGGTATGCTAAAGGTTTTATTTGTTTTTTTTTTAGAATAAAATATTTATTGGAATGGATCAAACTATGCTAAGCGGTTTAGTAAGTTTTATAGATTTTCCATGAACACATTGTTCTTCTATATATACTAATTGCTGCATTTTGTTAATTTGTGCATGCAGCTCTCTTGGTCAAAACCTCAAGACAAGTACCTATGCATGGGAAAACCTCTTTGCTGTGTTTATTTCCATTACAGGCTTGCTTCTATTTATATATCTCATCGGAAATTTGCAGGTTGGTGTTGATCGAGTCTTCATTTTTAACAACCATAATGTTCATACATAACAGAGAATTACATTTTATTATCCAATGAACTGAACCAATGCTACTTTTGTTGCATGTGGAATATTATAGGCATATTTGCAGTTTGCAACTACAAGATCAGAAAAGCTTAGACGGAAGATGAAAATAAAAAAATTAGAGGTCGATTTGTGGCTATCTAGAAAAGGCCTGCCTAGCAATTTGAAGGAAGTGATCATGCATTTCATACAACAAGAACTTGAACAGAACAAAGATGTTCAAGTGGAGAGCATCCTCTCTGTTCTTCCTTCAGCACATAGTAAATATATCAAGCGCTATCTTAGTTTGGCTACACTCAAAAAAGTAAGTACGTATTTCCTCGTATAATTTGTGAAAAGACCATAGTTAACAACTAAATAAAGTTTGTCTTGAACTTAGGTTCCAATGGTTCAAACTATGGGGGTAAAACTGTTGAAAGCAATCTGTGACCAACTCAAACCGGTGGAGTATCCTGAGGACAGTTGCATTATTGGGGAGGGAGAACGACTCAATAAGATGATTTTCATCACACATGGGACTGTACAGACCTACAAGACAAATGGTAAAGGTGGAAAAATTGGTTCCAAGTTTCTTGAGAAAGGGGACTTCTATGGATCAGATGAACTTCTAACTTGGGCATCAAATTTTAGCTCTTTCGACGACTTACCCACCTCAATGAGAATGGTTAAGCCTGTCACTAAAGTTGAAGCCTTTGAGCTGAGCGCGGACGACTTGAAGAGTGTGGCCATTAAGTACTGGTGGCATTTCACCAATAACAAGGAGCTAACTGATTTCAACGATTCGCTGTTGGAGGAGTTTGCAGAAGCTTCCATAGAGAAAGAAATACGTCGCCAAAAAGCAATCAAACAAGCCAAAAAGAATCAAACAATTAAGTCTCTCAAAGCATTGGCTACTACTTCGGGTAGTAAGAAGTTTCAACAGGTCGTCAGCGATGTCATGAGGGATCAGCTACCTTCGCCGGTTTGTGCTCTACGAGGTTAGATCAATTCTTGGACAAAACCATGATGTGGCTACCGTCTCCGGTTTTTGCCCTAAAAATGGGACGACTGGGAGCAGTAGAGCCTATAGGGATGTAGTGAATATGAGGTTTTTAATTTCAAGACCGGTGAGCAATTACACCCTCACTTACTTAATTGAACTATCTAGATCGGTATCTGAAGTCATACCTCTTTCATGTTGTCCCAACTGTCAATGAATAATACTACATTTTTGGTGATTCTGTTGAAAGTATTTTTGTTGGAAACCTAAAAATAATTTTAAATCTTTATGTCAAAGTGTTGTCAAAACTCAAAAATACTTTTGATTATCTAAATTCTAAAGACATTTTCATGCAACTGATATATAGGTTACGGGTCAATGATTAAATCGAAGCCCACATATGTCCAAATCTTTATTAATTATCCAAGTCTCCCAAAATCCAGACTTCAAAATTTTCATTGGGCTTGGCCTACTAGAGAGTCCGCATTTCTATCTTCTTTTTTTGGTCTAGAACATGAAAATTTTATAAATCTCCAAAGTTGGTTTGAGCAGTTGAGTTATGGCTAACAGCAGCTACGAAGTAACTTAATTTAGTCGTGGAGGACCCGAAGAGAAAGCTGAGAGGATTCATCAGATTCGATCAGTGGTAAACATCATATAGCAAATATCATCTCAGGACCTGTAATTAACTTGTAAGGTGCCTGCCTGCAGAACCTTCTTTTATTTATTTGTTACTTTCACGACAAGTAAGGTCATTTATTTGTTACGTAGTAAGAAGTAAGAACTGGCAGAGAGTAGGCAAGGTCCCCCTTTGGTGCTTCACAAGGGTATTGCTATTGGATACATTCCAATGAATGGATGATTTAAGTAAAAGTTATCATTTTTATGGCAAACCGTTAATTTGTCGATACAAGTAGATTACTAAATAATTTCTTATTTGATTGACTTTTTTACAAAAAAGATTCTAAAATAATAGTAGAAAAAATAAATGATTCGTATTATAACTCGAAATTACTTAATGAGAAATATAAATAGTTTGAACGGGTGGGGGTTTAGACATGAGTATTTAGGGTTGACCATAAGTCTTCTTGACTTGTCGAATGCAATGGAAATTCTTGACTTTTAGTCAGATACCAATTTGCTCGATCGTGTATCACGAGGTTTGTTAATTATCATTATCTTTTTTTTCCACTCGTAATGTTTGGAAGTTGTTGATGAGCATTTCTCATCTCTAAGCAGGAAAGAGTTGATAGGGTTGAGTATAATAATAAAGCACTTTTGTTTTGTTGGTATTAGGCTATTAGCAAGTGGATTCTCTAAAAAAATTAGGTGGAAAGAGAAAGACCCTATGAATAATAATAAAAGAAGCAAAAGAGAAAGACCAAGACTACCAAGACCCATTGTCTGACAATAAGGCAGTGCTCTGATCTACCTTCTTTGTTTAATTTTGTTCTTTAATTTCCTACCACTTGATCACGATAATAATTGATACAACTTTACTATCTGAAATTCTGAATCATTGAGCCGTCGTTACCAAAACAAAATAAAAGGAATCATTGATAAAGAAAACTTTACCAAATGAAGGAAATATCTATATATAGTTTATATCAAACTATTGCATACAAAATATGGACCTATTTATTCACACTTATACTTGAATAATTCAGTACGTACGTTGTTTCTCAAATTTGGTTTCAAAGAGGATTCAGTTGCTGCAAACTCGATCGAGGATCATTATCATAAGTAGTAGGCTTCACTTCACGGTTGAGTTATATGGCTAATTCTGATGAAGTAGCTCTAGATGTGGAGCACTTGCAAGAAGAGAAAACTCAGAGGTTAATTAGTTTCTTTAACTAACTTTAAGACTATGCATTTTCTTTTAGTAGAGAATCGTATCACACACACATATATATATACTTGATTCATAGTGATGATGAGTGCAATTCGTTGATTGTTCTGTATTTTTTATCTCGGTTGATGATGAACACAGCAAGTTAGAGACTCCTCCAACGGCGAAATCTGCCACCAATGATGGAGGAGATAAAAAAACAATGAGAAAATGGCCATCATTTAACACAGTTTTTAATCCAAAAGGGCAGTTCCTTCCGATATGGAACAACTTATTTGTAATATCGTGTGTGTTTGCTGTCTCCTTCGATCCTTTGTTCTTTTACATTCCGATCATTGATGAGAAGAAGAAGTGTCTCATGTTTGACACAAGGTTGAAGGCCATAGCCCTCGTCTTAAGGCTACTCTCCGATCAGTTCTACATTGTGGACATTATCATGCGAATTCTGACTAGTATACGGTGTATACCTAAAGTCAAGTCATCCGCGGTCTCTGGGGTGACACAAACACAAAATCAGGAAGCTCCAAAAAAATCAGTCCAGCATGTTTTGGCAATAGCTAAGAGTGCTTGGGTGAAAACTAATAGATCATACATCCTAATTGACATTTTTGCTATTCTTCCTATACCTCAGGTAATCAAGAGAAGCCTTTTCTGGAGTAAATTGAATTGCTCTAGTTCCCACTCGAGCTCTCTAGTTGCTTAAACCTATATATGTTTGTCATGTTTGCAGGTGGGAATGTTCGTTTTCTTTTCGAAAATGAAGGGTCCGAGATGTTTGAAATCAAGGAAGCTTTTCGACACTCTTATTTTGTTGCAATTTGCCCCACGTGTTCTTCCCATTTACTTATTGTGTAGAGAACGTAAGAAGACTCTAAATAAAGCAAGCATGTGGACTAAAGGTGTTTTCAATTTCTTTCTATACGTCCTTGCAAGTCATGTAAGTCCCAAATTTTTCTTAATTAGTTACATTTCTTTCATATTTTCCATACGCAGTTAATTGTCTTTGAAGTACAATTATTAAGTAACTTCTTGGTTTTTTAGGTACTCGGAGCTCTTTGGTACTTTTTTGCCATTCAACGAGAGATGGATTGCTGGTATAATGTTTGCCAAGTTCAAAATGGATGCCAACCTAGTACCTTTACTTGTAGTGAACGACGACATAGATTGGAAGATATCCAATTGTTAAACAAATCATGCCCGATAAAAATGCCGAATCCAATGCAGAGAACGCCATTTGATTTTGGTATATTTGCTGATGCTCTTGACTCTGAAATAGTGCAGTCAACTGATTTTCCTCAAAAGTTCTTGAATTGTTTCTGGTGGGGGCTGCGAAATCTGAGGTTTGCACATATTAATTAATCTGTTCTTTGTTTACGCATCTTCATATAGAGTATATACCCAATTATATAATCGGACTATCACTATGCTAAGGGGTTTAGTAAGTTTTATAGATTTTCCATGAACACATTGTTCTTATATATATATATATATATACTAATAGCTGCATTTTGTTAATTTGTGCAGCTCTCTTGGTCAAAACCTCAAGACAAGTACCTATGCATGGGAAAACCTCTTTGCTGTGTTTATTTCCATTATAGGCTTGCTTCTATTTATATATCTCATCGGAAATTTGCAGGTTGGTGTGGATCGAGTCCTGATTTTTAATAACCATAATGTTCATATATATATTACATAGAATTACATTTTATGATCTAATGAACTGAACCTATGCTACTTTTGTTGCCTGTGGAATATTATAGACATATTTGCAGTTTGCAACTACAAGATCAGAAAAGCTTAGACGGAAGATGAAAACGAAAAATTTAGAGGTCGATTTGTGGCTGTCCAAAAAAGGCCTGCCTAGCAATTTGAAGGCAGTGATCATGCATATCATACAAGAAAAACTTGAACAGAACAAAGATGTTGAAGTTGAGAACATCCTCTCTGTTCTTCCTTCAGCGCATAGTAAATATATCAAGCGCTATCTTCGTTTGGGTACACTCAAGAAAGTAAGTATTTCCTAGCTTTGTGCAATTATAATAGCCTGGCCATAGTCATAAGTCATAACAACTCAAGTCTTTAATTTCTTGAACTTAGGTGCCAATGCTTCAAACAATGGGGGTAAAACTGTTGAAAGCAATCTGTGAGCACCTCGAGCCAGTGGATTATACTGAGGACAGTTGCATTATTGGAGAAGGTGATCGACTCGATAAGATGATTTTCATCACACATGGTACCGTACAGACCTACAAGACAAATGGTAAAGGTGGAAAAATTGGTTCCAATTTTCTTGAGAAAGGGGACTTCTATGGAGCAGATGAACTTCTAACTTGGGCATCAAAGTTTAGCTCTTTCGACGACTTACCCATCTCAACCAGAACGGTTAAGCCTGTCACTAAAGTTGAAGCCTTTGTGCTGAGTGCGGACGACTTGAAGAGTGTGGCCATTAAGTACTGGTGGCATTTCACCAAGAACAAGGAGCTAATTGATTTCGACGATTCGCTGCTGGAGGAGTTTGCAGAAGCTTCCATAGAGAAAGAAATCCGTCGCCGTAGGCAAGGCAAAAAGAAGCATTCAATTAGGTCTCTCAATAAATTGTCTATTAATCAGGGCAGTGCTAGTAAGAAGTTGCAACAGGTCATCAGCAAAGTCATGAGGGATCAGCTACCGTCTCCGGTCTGTGCTCTAGACAGAAACTAGCTAACTTGTTTGGTTAGTATTCTAGACTCATTCTTGGACAAAACCAAGAGAGTATATAGTTAAATTTCAAGGTCAGGTTTATGTAACGACTCTCTAATCAGAATAGATGGCAATTTTAGCTAAACTCCAAAGCATTCAAACACCGAGAATACCATGCTTTTGAAGTTGTAGAGCTTTGATCTATAAGTCTTCAGGTCGATATGAAGTGGAAAAGGCAACGACACAAGTCCTCCAAGTTACTTACTTTGGCTGACTGGCTGTTGTAGCACCTCATACAAAGCTGAGAGCAAAATTAGATGGGGGCACTTTGCTACTTGAAAAGAGTACAAGAGTACTTATAAGTTTAAAATGTCTATAAACATCCAAATGTTGATTTAATTCCACATCTTGCTGGCAATATGCTTGCCGAAGATAAAATTTGCTGCGAACCTAGTAATGTGACATCCACACGTTCAGAAATGTCACATTACTAAATAATGGTTGTATTGATTTTGGTATATTTGAGAACCAACGTACTGAATTATTCAAGTATAAGTCTTTAACTAATGTTGAAGCCTTTGTTCTGATGGCCAACGACTTGAAGAGTGTGGTCACTAAATTCAGGTGGCATTTGACCAAGGACAACGAGCTCTCCGCCTACTTTAGCAAGTTGGTGGAGTTTGCAATTTCTGCCATAGAAAGACAAGTCCGCCGCATTCATCAAGCAAAGAATAAGAAGAATGCAAAGGGTCCGTAGTTGGCTACTGGTCAGGGTAGTAAAACTGGCAAAGAGATGGGGGGTCGTTAATGGGCCGGGTTGGGCTTAGGGATGGCAAAACAGGAAGCGGGGGCGGGGCCCGCAGGTTGACCCCACATAACAGATAAACAGGAGTTAATGGAGGACCCCGTTTAATACTTTTTTATAAATAAAAAAATTCATTTTGATTTTAAAAAAAATAAAAAATTTCATTTAGAAGAGAGAATGAGAGAGAAAGTAGAGAGAAGGAAGAGTCAGAGGGATGAGAGAGAGAGAGAGTAGATCGAAGAGAAAGAAAGGAGAGAGAAGGGAGAATCAGAGGGATGAGAGAGAGAAGAATAACTGAATTGGGGATGGGATTTGCAGATGAATCTGTTTTCGTTCATGTTGGGTAGAAGATGAATTAATTTGATTTTGATTTTTTAAGCAATGTTAATTAATTAATTAAATTTAATAAACTGAATTGGGTAGATGAGAGAGAAGAATTTGGGGCTGGATTTGCAGATGAGGGACGAAGCTGGAGAGAGAGAGAGAGAGAGAGAGAGAGAGAGAGAGAGAGAGAGAGAGAGAGAGGGTGGGAGGACTGAAGAAGTGAGCATAGACGAATTTTGTTTTTGTTTTTATAATAGAAAATATGATTTGCAGAAAAAAAAAATTCTAATACGATAAAAAATGATTTTCAGAAAAAGCAAATAAAAAATGAAATTACGGGGCGGGGAGCCCATTAACACAGGGGTGGGGCGGGGCTTCCCCCATTTATGCAAACCCCAGCGAGGTTGCGGGGAGCGGGGGTGGGGGCGGGGAAATCCCCCATTTAGCCATTCCTAGTTGGGCCTCACAAGTCACAACACATAAAGATATTTTAGGGCCGGCTCGGACGTAGCTTTAATCAAAATTTTAACGTCCAAGAATCCAGACCCAATTCAGCCTACCGTGCCGAGTCTATTGTGTTAATATTGATAATTGGTGTAAGAATGAAAGAAAAACGGCTATATAATTTCTTACTTTCTTTACTATATTAATAGTAATGAATAGTTTACATTATTATTATTTTTTTTATCAAATTGAAATTCACTTCATTAAACTGCAGCAAAAACTTCATTAGTTTACATTATTTTTTGATATATTGCTATATTTAATATTACTTTACAATTAGTAATAAATAGTTTACCTTACGTTAATTAAATTGTTATTTATTAACTGTTATATTATATAAATTTTATTACAATCTAAGTGGGTCTATGGGCCGAGCCGCGCGGCCTCCTTCGAGCTTTGGTCAATCAGGCCGGCCAGGCCTCTATCGGTCGATCTCTTAATCAGCAGGCTAAATGATGAGTCCTACAAATAGTAGGATGCTAAGTCCTCCCCCTAATTACAAGGGCACAGTACACCAATATGTGCAAAACTTTGAATCCTCCTTCTATCAATTACACTAACCTATGAATATAATTTTTTCGTTAAACAGAGCTGAGAAATCCTCCAACTCCCCATTATTAAGAATGAAAAGAAAGAATTACAACCAAAGAGGGAAGACAATAGTCAAACCCACTCCTCAAGAACAGGGAATAAGGACAATCCCTCTATCCATATATACATACATATGATGGGGCCTAAATATGTTGATCGAAAAGCCTTAATTTCTTAATTTGAAGATAGAACTGAACTGATCATATGCGCATGCCCATCTCTCCCTTTCTCCACATTTTTGTTAAGCATAATCCGATAGATGATTTGATAAGATGCTTTTCATGAAGCATTGAATCTATGGATACAAAACAATTTGTAACAGTGTTTCTAAGCCTCTTTTTTTGGAGAAAGGTGATTTTGTATGAGAGAACTTTCATTTTTACAGGAAGGGATCCTCTCCTAACCTTAGTAATTAAACCTTTTAATTAATTTAATTACAGAGTGATACCTGTGGAATAGTTAAAGTGTATCCGTTTGCCTCCCAAAAAATATAAGATGAGCGGAAATGCATTTGTGAAATATACAGTGTAAACAATATCGTCACTTAACTCACAAACATTAAGGCTCCAATTGGAGATAGATGAGAAAACTGAGAACGTACTAGACCAGAGTTCACTTCGATCTGCCCATGCATGTTTAAGCTTCTTTTAATCATTTAAAAAAAAATTCAATGCCCCTACATAAGGTAAGTACTAATTAGAGTCTAAGCCAACAATGTCCTATATATATCAGTTTCATTCTCTACTTGTAGTCAAATACTAATTTGCTCATGCATCTATCACGAGGTTTGCTTATTATTACTGCTGTTTAGTTTTTTCCAACTCGTAATAATTTTTCGAATTAAGGTGGTGATGCGTTCTCATATATCCGCCGTGCAGCTCTAGCAGGAAATTAAGACGGAAAGAGTTGGTAGGGTTGATACCATAAGAAAGTAAGTTTGGTTTTGTTGGTATTGTGGTAGCAACAAATATCTTAGAAAAAGAATTGTGAATGACAAAAGAAAAAGACTCGAGCACTACGTCTAAGAGATAAGATATATCCTCTGTCAATAAGACGGAGCCGTCGGAGCATATCATCTTTCTTTATTTTTGCCCTTTAATTTCCTACCGCGTACTCGGTCTGCTCGCTGGATAATTAATAATTGCTAGCTTGCGTACATGAGCAGAAAACTATATCGATCAAATACATGAGCTTGCTTCATTATATCATACAATCGTGCATGTCTATCAGTCTCTGTTTAAAATATGGACTTTGAATTCTATATATAAGTACGTTGTTTCTCAAATTTAGGGGATTCAGTTGCTGCAAACTTGAGGATCGTTCTTACCCTGGCCTTCAGTGGTGATTGACTGATTGTTGAGTTATGGCTAACCCTGAAATAGCTGTAGATGTGCAGCACTTGCAAGAAGAGAATACCAATCAGAGGTCAGTACGTTCTTTAACTAAACTTTAAGACCATGCATGCATTTTCTTTTTCTTCTTTTCTTTGTGTTTAATTTGTATGACTGGCCGGCCGGCCGATGTATCAAATAATATAACACGTACTTTTGTGTTTCTTAAACCACGGACACTGATCATGAGCGCCGTTTGTTGTATATTGTGTACTTGGTAGATCGGTTGTTGATCAAAATGGTAGGACGTCATCAGAGACTACTACTACACCGGCGAATTCTGCCCCAAAAGATACAAGAAGAATGAGAAAATGGCCAACATTTAACACAATTTTTAATCCGAAAAGGAAATTACTCCCCATATGGAACAAGATATTTGTAATATCGTGTGTGTTTGCTGTCTCCTGCGATCCTTTGTTCTTTTACATTCCTTTTATCAATAAGGAGATGAAGTGTCTCATGTTTGACACAAAGTTGAAGACCATAGCCTTTGCCTTTAGGCTACTCACAGATCACTTCTACATTGCGGACATTATTGTGCGGATTTTGACTAGTATATCTCAAGCCAAGTCATGCGCGGCCTCTGGGGATGCGAAAACACGAGAGGAAGCTCCGAATTCGAAAGCCAAAAAATCAGTCAAGCATGTTTTGTCAATAGCGAAGAGGGCTTGGGCGAAAGCTAATAGATCATACATCCTGATTGACATTTTTGCTATTCTTCCCATACCTCAGGTAATCAATTGTTCAAGTTCCCACTTTCGATCTCTAGTTAACTAAACATACGTTTGTTATGTTTGCATCTTTCAGGTGGGAATGTTCGTTTTCATTTCAAAAATGAAGGGTCATCCGAGATGTTTGAAAGTAAAAAAGGTTTTGGACTCTCTGGTTTTGTTGCAGTTTGTCCCGCGCGTTCTTCCCATTTATTTATTGTGTCAAGAACGTAGCAAGACTCTCAATAAAGCAGGCATGTGGACTAAAGGTGTTTTCAATTTCTTTCTATACATCCTTTCAAGTCATGTAAGTTACTAAATCTCTTAATTAATTATATTACGTAGTTAAATTTCTTAATTTCACACTTTCCACAGGTAGTTAATTGTCTTCCAATTAAGTACGAGTAACTAAGTTGCTGATCAATATTTAGGTACTTGGAGCTCTTTGGTACTTTTTTGCAATTGGAAGGGAGATAGATCAGTGGATTTATGATTGCCGAGAAATTGGATGTCAACCTAGTGACTTTATTTGTAGAGAACGACAACAACGACCGAATGCAATAATGCACGGAACGCACCCTAATCTCGGTATTTTTAACGGTGCCCTTCACGGCACAGTGCAGTCAACTGATTTTCCCCTAAAGTTCTTGAACTGTTTCGGGTGGGGGCTGCGACAACTGAGGTTTGCACACACCTAATATTGTTTTGGTTTGACCTGTGTTTTGTTTTATATCTTCGTACGTAGTCCAATGTATAAACGTAGGACCATCGATCACTAGATTTAGGGCTTAGTAAGTTTTATACGTAGTTTTTCTTAGTTTCTTACTGTGTATAACTGTATACCCGATGAGTAATTGTTCTTATATACTGCATTTTATTAATTTGTGCAGCTCTCTTGGTCAAAACCTCGACCCAAGTACCAATGCATGGGAAAACCTCTTCGCTGTATTTATTTCCATTATAGGGTTACTACTATTTATATATCTCATCGGAAATTTGCAGGTTGGTGTTGGCTTAATTTTTAACAACCCATGAGAACATAGAAATGCATTTTAGTATTTAATGAGCTAAACCTATGCTACTTTTGTTGTGAAATATATTGTAGACATATTTGCAGTTTGCAACTGCAAGATCAGAAAAGCTTAGGCGGAAGATGAAAATGAAAAATTTAGAGGTCGAGTTGTGGCTATCTAGAAAAGGCCTGCCTAGCAATTTGAAGGAAGTGATCATGCATATCATACAACAAATACTTGAACAGAACAAAGATGTTCAAGTGGAGAACATCCTCTCTATTCTTCCTTCAGCACATAGTAAATATATCAAGCGCTATCTTCGTTTGGCTACACTCAAGAAAGTAAGTCTTTCCTTATTAGTGAAATTAATAGTGGAAAGATTATAATTAATAGCCTGGCCATAATTAACAGCTAGCTAAATATTTTCTTCAACTTAGGTGCCAATGCTTCAAACTGTGGGGGTAAAACTGTTGAAAGCAATCTGTGAGCACCTCGAACCGGTGGAGTATCCTGAGGACAGTTGCATTATTCGGGATGGAGAACGACTCAATAAGATGATTTTCATCACACATGGGACTGCACAGACCTACAAGACAAATGGTAAAGGTGGAAAATTTGGTTCCAAGTTTCTTGAGAAAGAGGACTTCTATGGAGCAGATGAACTTCTAACTTGGGCATCAAATTTTAGCTCTTTCGACGACTTACCCACCTCAATGAGAATGGTTAAGCCTGTCACTAAAGTTGAAGCCTTTGAGCTGAGTGCGGACGACTTGAAGAGTGTGGCCATTAAGTACTGGTGGCATTTCACCAATAACAAGGAGCTAATTGATTTCAACGATTCGCTGTTGGAGGAGTTTGCAGAAGCTTCCATAGAGAAAGAAATACGTCGCCAAAAAGCAATCAAACATACCAAAAAGAATCAAACAATTAAGTCTCTCAAAACATTGGCTACTACTTCGGGTAGTAAGAAGTTTCAACAGGTCGTCAGCAAGGTCGTGAGGGATCAGCTACCTTCGCCTGTTTGTGCTCTACAAGGCAGCTGGCTAGAGCTAGCTTCTTAGGTTAGATCAATTCTTGGACAAAACCATGATGTGGCTACGTAACAACTCCCTAATCAGATTCAGATCGATAATTTGTTTTCTCTTGTCATGAACGTGTTATCTATTTGCATTTAGAAATGTTAATGATTACTCTTTATTTTTCCATGCATTGACCGAGGTGTAAAAACGTGGAGAAGTTAGAGTGAGAAGTTTAAGGGAAAAACTACTACTCAGTTATTTTGGCAGTTATCTCTATTTTTTATCTGCAGAGGTAAAAACATCTCAAACAGTAAAACATATTTCAACTTAATAATATAGCTAAAAGTGAAATATAACTGGTTAGTTTTTCACTTTTGCTCCAGCATATGGTAGCTATCTGTAAGTTAATTTAGGATTTAGTTATATTCTCACACCTATCTAGCTAAATATAACTACAAATGTTTGGCAAAAGTTAAATTTGACTTTCATTTAGCTATTCTGTTGGAGTGATAAATTGTGTCAAAAATAGTTAAATTTTAATTTTTTTTTTTCAAAATGGCTAGTTTGTTGGAGATGCTCTAAGATATGAAAAAAAAGTCTTTATTTTTTTTTCCGGTATTTGCTAATTACTATATAGAGTTAAAAGGGTATTATTGGAAGAAATGGCAACAAAGTCTTTTCTCTTAAATAATGATATAAATATGATGACTGGTTTTGGGATAAGGTATACTATATATATATATATTGAGTTTAAATTTGTAAATATCTAGAGCTATGGACTACTTTGAATTCTATTGAGTATTGACTTTAATTCCCATAAAGAAAAAATAAAGTTCATATGTAAATTTTGGGACTCGGATCCTCTCCTCACGGAGAGGACCTCTTATTTCCTCACAATGACATCTTGGCCCTTCAATTTAATCCTGTGGTCAGGAATTTTTTATTGTTTTTATCTTTTATCTTTTTTTTTTCTTCTTCTTCTCTCTCATCCCTCTGTGTTCGTCTCTCTTCTCCTCTCTGTCTACAATCTGCCCACCCCCAAAATAGCCACTGCCCACCGCTCCACCATAGCAGACCAGAGCTCAGCCGCAACACAGCTAGCCTTTGAGGTTTGATATTTTAATTTAGATGATATCCAATTTAAATAACTCTTTGAGATGAGTACCAAACGCATCCTGATTCGTCAAGTGGCCAATTATCAACACCGATCTTCATCTCCGGCGACCAATCCCTATCAAACCCCGTCATCTCCGGCAATTCTAGACCTCTTCAGCCATGTCCGGCAACCTCTTCCTTCTCTTGCTTACTCGTTCACAAAACCCGATCATATCATCATCTGTTAACCCTCACCATGATTGTTGTTGGCGAATTTGATTTTGGTATGAAATTGTGGTAACAAAGATGAATCTAGCACCAGATCTATCTTTGATATTGGTATTGTCTTGGGGCTGCAGCCATTTTTTCCGTCGCCGATGATTCTTCTTCAAGCAATTTTTTTTTCTTTTGAAACATTTCAGTTATTCATTCATGCCAGTACCTAATCCTCTTACACAAACACCAAACAAGATTAAATCCAATGCAATCTAATCTAGTCTAAATCCAATCCAATCTAGTCTAGAGTAGTTATCCAATCTAGGCAGATTGTAGATAGAGAGGGGAAGAGAGACGAACACAGAGGGATGAGAGAGAAGAAGAAGAAGAAGAAGAAAAAAAAAGAAAAGATAAAAACAATAAAAACAATAAAAAATTCCTGACCACAGGATTATATTGAAGGGCCAAGATGTCATTGTGAGGAAATAAGAGGTCCTCTCCGTGAGGAGAGGATCCGAGTCCTAAATTTTGGTTGCGGAAGCCGTGAGTCGGGTTTCGGAGGTATTAGAGTTGATATTTGACTTATCTCAGATTGGGAATTGGGTGACTATATATTCATAGTGTTGTTCATTAATCTGAAATTGAGTTTTGGATGAAACAATTATAGGATTGTTCTATTTTTTTCTTCTGGCGTATCATGCACCAGAATGAATTCCATAGCAAAATTCAATCCAGACTTGTCCTTCCTATTTTCTTTTCTTTGATTTATCTGAAATTTAATTTTGTTACTAGCTAATAATAAAAGAAAAAGGAAAATAACTAAAGAAGTGATTATTGATTGGTTTTGATTGCAATTATAATTGTTCTGTTTACGTACATATCGATCATACTGGTGAATGAAAAATAAATAATGGGAGACGTGTTAAGCTAGTAGGAGGCCATGAAGCTGTTAACGGTGAGCTGCCAAGTATTGTCCAACTAGGTTTTTTTTTTTGTTTGGACGAAAGTATTGTCCAACTAGCTAGTATTGAGTGATTAGATAACGTGTGCCTCGCCTAATTCTAGAAACTTATTCTATTGAGTTTAAAATTGTAAGACAGCTTGAGCTAGCTAATGAGCCATGCAGTTTGAACTGTTTGATTGACTTTAACCTCCGAAAAGAATTTAAGAAAGACTACAAATTGCAATTATATAATGACCTGCATGCAAATTGCAATTATAAATAAAATCAACATAACAATTTTACTATTACGTGCTATTAACTTTTAGTTTATGATTAGAGTGTTTCTATTTATATCTCCACATTTGATATATTTTTGTGAAAATTTATATTCCATTCTACCCTCTACTAGAAAAAAAAATATTAAAAAAAACAAAACCACAACCAAGTCATTGTCTTCCATCTTCTTCTTCCTCGCTCTTCTCTTTTTCTCCTCACTCTTTCTCTGTTTGGTTGATGGGTTATTTTGCTAATTAATTTTGGTGGATGTGGTAAAGCTTTGTTCCCTTTCTCCCTATAAGAATAGAGAGTGGGTAAAGCTCTGTAATTAAATATGCTCATTACAGTAATTAAATAAGCCCATTAAGCCTTAAATTATTTTCAACAGAGATAGTCAATGGTTTTTTTTTTTTGGACAATAGATGGGCAATGGTTTAGGGATAATATATGCATGCCTCTTTCTAGGAAATAAAAATTGTAATCTCTAATCTCCTGCATCACACAAAAAGGAAAAACGAGAAGTTCGATTGATCACATGTAAAACGCAAAATTCAACGGTATATTAAAGGCTTGTTTGGGATTGTTTTTCGGAGACTCAAAAACGTTTTTAAAAGAATTGAGAAAATTAATTATAAATATAAAAAAATTTGAAAAATAAAATAAAATATGTATTGGGTGAGTTTTAGAAGGACTTGGAAGTAGTTTTAAGAAGCACGTCAAGTGCTTCCTTGTATAAAAATACTTTTATCAAATTTAAAAAGCGTTTTTAGACTTTTCAGAAACAATTATAAATAAGTCAATGATCGATAGCAACTAGCAAATAATTAATTATATGGCGTAATTTATATACTACGTAATTAATTAGGAAAAGACTTATTGGACAAACTCTAAGTCAACGTACACTGCTACAAACAAAACACTAGCTGATACCTTGCACTGTTTAGTAGATCCCATTCTAATGGCCCAAGTCTCTTTTTTTTAGTATTTTCAATTCCTAAATGAGTGTTGAGCTACTGCATGTGCATGAAGCCATATAAAATTGAACATGCACAGTACGTGCTGTACTCCGATCCATATATATTAGTTTCTGGCTATTGCAAGAATGAATATATAGCTTTGGCTCTGTTACTGCTAGTTCAGAACAATATATCCTATCCCATAGAAGGTCTTAAACTATGTCTAATTCGTATTCGAGCCCGGAGAATGATCTCAGCGTCATGTTAAGGTTAGTTTCTTTGAATTGCAGCGCTTCCCAAACACATTATTATTGTTTCTCCAGGCACTTTTATAAGTTCTCAACTTCTCATGCATTTGTTTTCCCTTTATCAGCCTTACACCAGGTATAGGCTATGATTTCAACAGTCCTGAGGCAATAGCGCAACGTTATATACCGAAACCGGTCCCCGGAGGACCTCCGGCCAGTAAAAAATGGAATAGGCCAACGGTGGCTGAACTTCTCACATTTTTGCTTCCATGGTGGCATACGATATTGGTAACTTCATGTGTGCTTGCAGTTTTATTTGATCCCTTGTTCTTCTACATTCCATTCATCGACAGCGAAAACAAGTGCATGGGAATCGATAAGAAAGTTCGCCTTGCTGCTCTGATTTCGCGATCGCTTACGGATATCACTTTCGTAGTGCATATCATATGGCAACTCTATGAAGCTTCTAAATTCGCGGCCTCGAAAGTTAAAAAAAGAGAATTAAAATTACAAAACACGGCAAGACAATTAATTATTGATTCGGATGAATGGTCTTCACGGGGTGTGATAATTGAATTTGCCAAGGCATTTTCTCACAAGTTGTCATGGCGCTCCTTCATAACTGACCTTCTTGCCGTTTTCCCCATGCCACAGGTAAAACAAACTTCACTTTATTTTTTTGGTGATCCAACTTTATCAGCTATAAGTTTAATCACCAATTACTTGTAATATATATTAATGGACTTCTAGCTAGCTAATCCATTATTGTTTATTTTGTCCAGCTGCTAATAGTGGGGTTGTTTTTCGAAATGAGAGGGCCTAATTATTTGAATAATAGAAAGGTGTTGGATGTGTTTGTTCTCACTCAATATGTGCCAAGGATTTATCGAATTCATCTGTTGTGTAAGAATATTAAGGATAGTACTGCTTTATGGATTAAAGGTGCATTTAATATCTTCATGTACATCTTTGCCAGTCATGTAAGTTGATTTCCGTTGTCAAATCATTGTGATTTTTATTTTTTAATTAATTAGGGGATGCTAAATTGATTGGCTGAGGCTAACATATATATATGGGAAGTGATGAGTGTATTTGTCATGCATGTTTTAACTACTTGTAGGGAGTTATTTCCAAAAAAAAAAAAAACCTACTTGTAGGGAGTTGAAACTACGTATGTATACTTTGAAACTATTTTTGTGACAAGTTATTACAAAATAAATAAATAAATTATATATTTTTGTTGTCTTTCAGGTACTGGGAGCTTTTTGGTACTTCTTCTCTATTCAACGAGAAACATCATGTTGGTACCAAAATTGTATGAAGAATTCAAAAATAGGATGTAATTTTTTCTGTCATGATAGTCATGAAAGAAATATGACATTCATCAATAATATGGATGAATATTGTCTTATAAATATTCCATATAATATTACCGATCCGCCATTTGATTTTGGAATATTTCTCGATTCTTTGAAGAATAAGATCACAGAACACATAAATTTCTCAGAGAAACTTGGTTACTGTTTTTGGTGGGGCCTACGAAATTTAAGGTTTGTATATTTTTTATGTTCACACCATTAAGTTCTTAATTTTTTTTTAAAAAAATTGACAGTATTTTTGTTTTGTCTGCCATAAAAATGGTAGATACCCTGTTTCAGGAGGAAGTTTTCGATGGTACCATCATGCAACGTGGCATATATGACGGTGTCATGTGATTGGTCAATTGAATATTTTAGGTTTTATGTATTTAATATTTTATTACTCCACTAACTGTTTTATTAATATTTTATATACACTGACCAATTAGAGTAGCCTGTCACATATGCCACATGGCGTGACGGGCTCACTTAAAATTTTTTCCTATTTCAGGGCTCTTTTCAGCAAAGAGTTTCACTATGTGCTGGAAAAAAAAAAAGTTCCACTATGTGCCACCAACTTTGAGAATAGAATATATAGCTAGGTTTCAAAGTTCTCAATATGATAGTTTTCCTCACACTGACTCTTTATTTTCCCAATAACTTTGGCACAAATCTCACAGCAAGTCCTTACCTATGGGAAAATTGCTTTGCAATTCTTATTTCTATCGTTGGGTTGCTACTGTTCCTGTATCTCATTGGAAATGTACAGGTTAGTAATTTAGTACTACTAATATCAGTTTATACCTTGTAAGTACGTTGCTACACGATTTGATCGGCCTTTGAGGTTATTGATGGAGCTTTTTGTCATGAATTAACAGATATATATGGAGAGGGCAACTACCAGATCGGAGGAGATTAGAGAGAAGATTCAAACCAAAAAGAAAGATATAGAAAAGTGGATGGACAAAAATGAACTCCATGATGATATGAAGGAAGAAATCATGAAAAACATCAAGAAAAAATTAGAAGAGGACATAAATGCCGATCTGGAGAATATATTTTCTCTTCTTCCCTGGTACACCAAAAAAGCTCTAAAGCGTGTTCTCTGCATGAGTACGCTAACAAATGTATGTTCTTCAATCAAGTTTCTTGATAATATGCATTTCTGTTAGTGATTGATTTAAGCTAACTATATATATATGGTATATATGAAATGATATATGCATGTAGGTACCAATGCTTAGAAAGCTGGATGAAAAAGTGTTGAAAATGATCTGCGACTATCTGAAGCCAGTGAATTACACAGAGAATACCATTGTGTTTCAGATGGGAGAACCACTTGATCGCATGGTCTTCATTACAGAAGGCTTTATGTGGACCTACACGGCTGCAACTGAGAGTAGTCATGCTGGAAAATCAAGTACACTAGCTACTTCTCCATCCACGGACACCAACTTCCTAAAGAAAGGTGATTTTTATGGAAGTGAGCTTCTGCAGTTTGCATCATCTTCTCTTACCCTACTTCCTACCTCAGCCGCGAATGTCAGATGTCACACAAATGTAGAGGCGTTTGTTCTCATGGCCAAGGACTTGAGAAGTGTGGTGACTAAATGCGAAAAATGGTGGCCTTTCGACTACGATGCTTCTAAAGATGAGGCCGCGGAGCACCACTGCCGCTGCCATTCCCACAACCAACGGGATCAAAAAAGCCTGTGACTCGGCCCTAGCAGTCATATATCTAGTGTCCAAGGATCGATAAAAACCGACATGGTCTTATTTATCAACTGCTAGCAATTTGTATTTATTCTATTTTTAGGTATGCATGCACCTGTGTTAAGTTTTAAATGAGGATTGGTTTGTATGATGTTATAGCATTTCCCTTAGCACATCCAAGGATAAAATATCAAAATATAAGAAATTCAAAAAACAAAAAAAAATTGTGCGCTATGGATATTTTGAAACTTAACGTGTGCCTCCAAAACACTTCTAAACTAATATTGACTTATTGAGTGATTGGATAACGTGTGCGCCTCGCCTAATTCTAGAAACTAATATTGAGTTTAAAATTGTAAGACAGCTTGAGCTAGCTAATGAGCCATGGAGTTTGACTGACTTTAACATCGGAAAAGAATTTAAGAAAGACTACAAATAAGGAGTATTATACAATGACCTGCATGCAAATTGCAATTAAAAATAAAGTCAACATAACAATTTTACTATAAAGTACTATTAACCTATAGTTTATTATTATTTTCTTTTATCTTCATAAATTAAAATTTGATTCCTCATTAAGCTAGTACTCTAGTAGCTAGTACTCTTGTAATTTTAGTCAACTCGCAAGGTTGAGCGTAAGTTAAAACACAAATGACGTGCTGATTGTTAAAAGTATATCTACATCAAAAACATATTTAACTTGCGCCGTACGTAAGTCAGCAACTTACACTAAAATACTCGAGAGAAATCTCATTCTTGAGCAAAAATTATCACATTACACTAAATTAAAAAACTCTAATGATTGATTGTCGGTCTTGACACTTTGTGTGAACAAAGTTTAATCCAATTATAGTATTATACCCATGTGGTGTGGTCGGGTTGGCAACCCTCAAGTGTTCGAATCCTAACTTGGATAAAAACATTCATGGGGAGGGGAGCTAAACCCCAAGCGCAGGATTAGTCTCATCCTCATGAGTGGGGACCACCTGTGAAAACTTTATTAAAAAAAAAAGTTTAATCCAATTATTATTAGGGTTGGACTTGTAATATGGAACAGTACTGGATCATCATGCTTAATAATTTCACGGTAATTAAATATTTGAGATGCTAACGTATGCATGATGGAGACACGTGGATGTCATATACACATAATATATAGTATAATTGTAATTTTTCCTACAGAACCCTAGACCCCACATGATGAACAGCACTGGGTATGAATTTTTAGTATTGTGTACAAGGGAATGAATAGTACGTTAGGTACAAGTTCTAGGGTTAGCTGGGCACGAATCGATTATTCTTCCTATTATAAAAAGACTCTTGACGAGTTCTTCGTCCATCACTAGCAAACACAAATTATTGGAAAGCAAAATATTACAAAATATTAGTATAACGCATATACACCTTGCCCTGTTCTAATTACCCAACCCAAGTCTTTTTTAATTATATATACGTCATACTATTGATCGAGCATTAAGCTAGCTAATAATGCATGCATGTAAGTATATAAATTTGAATCTGCACAATGTTCTGCTCCACATTAGCTTCTAGCACTGCTAGCTATTTCAGAACTTTGGTTGCTCTCTCCATATTTCCAATTTTTCAGGACCATCTTTCAGAAAATTGTCTTATATATCCAAAATATATAAGGCATAATCATGCTCAACTCGCGGGATGAGGAAGACCACGTTGAACTAAGGTAGTTCCTCTAAATCTAATTTTTCCATTTTTTGGTGTCATTTTAGGGGATTTGAACTAAGGTATATATATATATATACTATATATCGCTAGATTAATTCTCAAGGCAATTTTTTCACTCTTCGGCGTAGGAGTCAAATTAAATAACACTTCACACGTTATATGAGAATTTTGGATATCAATCTCTTGTTTTCAACTTTTTTAGACTAAAACTCCATTAGAAAACCAGAGACCTATATCTAAAAGCCCTCTTCATAATGATATGGTTCTAGTTCGATCGTGTTTCATTTCTCTAGCCTTTTCTAACGCATTAATTTTATCGATCAGCATCAACCCAGAGTTCCCAACTTACCTGGGTCGGCAAACTAAGTCCGACATCCCCAAAATCAGCAGTATTGAGGAAGAGAAATCCCCGAGTAGTGACCAAGCACACGGCGGAGAACCTTCATCACCACTACTGATATTATGGAAAAAGCCGTCAACAGTTCAGGGAGTCTTCGCAAATGTTTCAATGTGGGATAAGATCTTTATAACTTCATGCATAATTGCAGTCTTGTTGGATCCATTGTTCTTTTACATTCCATATATCAATGAGGATAACAAGTGCCTTGGAAAGGACAAGCCTCTGGGGATTGCAGCTATTCTTTTGCGCTCACTCACAGATATCACTTTCATACTGAATATTACATTTCAGATTCGTGAGTGGATATCACCGAAAACTAATACTGTTCCCTCAAAAACCCAAAACCCGCCTGGTGTACCCTCCAAAGATGTGGAAAAAGGATCAAATTCAGTTTGGGAAGATTCAACTAAAGGAGAGTGCACTCAATTTGCTGAGGAAATAGCTGGGATGTTTAGCCGAACAAAAAAGAAAATTACTGGGACGAAAGAGAAGACGGCTCAGAAGTTGCCGTGGTTAACTCTCCCCGTCATTATTGACATTTTCGCTGTTCTTCCCCTCCCACAAGTAAGACAAGTAGAAATTTTATCCATCTTTTGTCTAATATTATTAGCAACTTAGCATTAATATGAATTAGTCAGTTGATGAATGAACTTCTTACCCTTTATTCTTTATTTTGTCCGGCCAGGTGCTTTTATACTATGTTTTCTTCGAAATCAGTGGGGCAGGATATTTGAATTATAGACATATGATGAACTTCTTTCTTCTCAGTCAATATGTGCCAAGGATTTTTCGAATTTATCTATCGTCTGCAGAATTTACAAAGACTAGTGGAATATGGGTTAAAGGTGCATTCAATTTTTTTCTCTATATCCTTGCGAGTCATGTAAGTTTCACATCTCAATTATATTATCACTTCATGCCTTTTTTATTTCAATTAGTAAAACTAATACTACTAAATCCCTAGCTAATATCGCTTACAAGACGTTGATATACCAACAATTTAAATTTACAATAATCCCATATATAATAAATAGAGTGTCTAAGCTAGATCTTAGGTGCTTGCTTAATTAGCGTAATAAATAGAGTAGACTTGCAGTCGAAGTTTTAATTGCCTAATATCTATTGATTTTTAAATTGAATGTTTATTAGGTACTCGGAGCTTTTTGGTATTTATTTTCAATTCAACGAGAGACGTCATGCTGGCATCGAGCTTGTGTGAAATATATGCCTAAAGATAAAGGATGTATGAGTAACTTTTATTGCAAACAAAATCGGCCTACTCCAAATGCAACTATCTTATCCTTTCTGAACGATCATTGTCCTCTGACTGACAATATCACGTCTGAGCAGTTTAATTTTGGAATATTTCTTGATTCCCTGAAAAATAATAATACGCAACATATAAGTTTTGTGAAAAAGTTGACCTACTCATTTTGGTGGGGCCTAAGAAACCTAAGGTGTGGATAAATGCATTATTTTCAATCTAAATTTTGTTCAACTACAAATGATATATGTTCATATTACTATTTTGTGTATGGACTTGTAAATTATTTTACGTAATTACTATTTACTATCTAATGTATGTCATTACTGTCCGTCTTTGCAGTAATTTTGGCACAAACCTCACAGTAACAAGTTCATATGTGTGGGAAAACTTATTCGCCATTCTTATTTCTATCATTGGTTTGCTACTGTTTCTATATCTCATCGGAAATGTACAGGTTGGTCATGATGCTTTTAGCTCTAATATATTATTGTTTCGTTTTGATAATTTTCCTTCAACAGAAGTTCAGGGCCCATGTAACATTCATCTAATTATGTCCAATGGTAATAATATAGAAAGACAAATAATATATATATTATTATAGAAATAGAGACCATGGCAAGGATTAATTAAGGAGGCCAACTCTCTGATTTTAATTCATTTCTGTCGTGAAACAGACACTAATGCAGTTTGAAACTACGAAGTGGGAGGAGATAAGACGGAAGATTCAAATGAAAGAGCGCGATCTAGATGTGTGGATGCAAAGGAATGAAATCCCGGATGAACTGAAGAAAAGGATCATTAAGAGCATAAAAAAGAAGTTGGAAGAAGACAAAGATGCCAATCTTGAAAATCTATTCAATATTCTTCCATGGGATACCAGAAAAGATCTTAAGCGTTTTCTTTGCATGAAAGCCCTAATAAATGTATGTTCCTCAAACTACCTCGACCTCCCTCCCTCCCTCCCTATATATATATTGTGCATTATTAATGTATGAATACATGCATCAGTTAATTGAGCTAATATTTAAACCATATATATATATATATATATATATATAGGAGCCGATGCTTAAAAATGCCAATGCAAGGGTGGTGAAAATGATCTGCGACTATCTGAAACCGGTGATGTACGCGGAGAAGAGCGATATATTTCAAGCCGGAGAACCACTCGATATGATGCTTTTCATTACGCAAGGCACTGTATTGACCTATTCGAGTAGTAGCGTTGATACTTTTCTTACCGGAAAAGAAAAACTGGGTAGTACTTCTCCATCAATGATCACCAGGCACCTCGAGAAAGGCCAATCTTATGGAGTTGAACAACTTCTACGTTGGGTAGCATCCCCCAACAACGATTTGTCCAACCTTCCTGGCTTGACCGAGAATGTGAGATCTCATTCAAAAGTGGAAGGCTTTGCTCTCATGGCCAGCGACTTGAGTAAGGTAGCCTCCAAATGCAAGATTTTTTGGGACTTAACCAATGCCCTCAATTCTCAACAAAGAGAGGAGGTGGCACAGTCTACCATAGCAGCAGCAGTCCGTCGTTTCCGAAATCAATTACAAGCACCAAACAAGTCCGGATCAAAGCCGTCTGCAGTTGGGCATCAGAACTCGCCAATAAATATTGTGTAGCTAATTGTGTACGTTGCGCGCCATGTTTTACATTATATTTTGGTATGGTCTTAATTTTGTTCATAGGGTGTGCACTTGTGTTGTTTCGAATTCAATATTGTAAGATTAATTAATTAATTTTCTAATCTGTTTTGTGGCACTTATTGCATTTTTCTAGCTATATATCTTCAATTACTATTGATTCTTGATTCTCGATCGATCAGCATGCTTGTAAAATTTTAGTTAATTAGCTAGCGACTTGCAAAATTGAGGTTGCTTTCCATATAACCTTGAATTTTCATACATTTACCAGTCGTTGATTTGTCAGCTTTCACCTGTTAGAAGACTTAGTGTATTTATTAGTCTCATTTCCTTTATTAGTCTTAGTTTATGCCCTAAGCTTCATTAATTAGTCTGTTAGGTTAATTAGCTCTCTTTCCCACGTGTAATTATGCGTATGGTTCTGTTACCAGCCTGTCATGAGCTGTACAGTAGCTATATATGTTCAGCTCCTTTCTCTGTAATAGTTAGTTAGTCAATATATCAGTTCCTCACTTCCTCATTCTCTCTCTTCGTCTCTAAGCTTCAAACTCTAACATGGTATCAGAGCTGCAGGTTCGTCCACGTGTGAAGCTAAGTGGCCACACGTACTCCACGTCACCCAATATAAATTGTCTACGTGTTTGGCTTGAAAATTCGCCACACGTGCGGAGGCATGTGAGAATGTTGAGTGTTGTCCCACATTTGAGAAAAGGGAATTTGCAAATTTGCTTATAAGGATTTGGGCTTATCTAACTATTGCCAATTGGTTTTGGTTGTGACGCTCATATTACTTCATCATCACCTAGCGAGCAATTAAAAATCTGCAACTAGCTAAAAATAATAGGGTAAAAACCTCAAATGACACCTGAACTATCGTGTAAGGTATTTTTTAGTACCTACGAATTTTTTTTACCAAATATGGTACCTGAAATATTACGCCATTACTTAATATGGTACATAAATTATTTTTCTCGTTACATTGGCCTACATGACAAGTATTTAAATAGTTGTTGCTAAAAAATACCTTATGCGATAGTTCATGTACCATTTGAGGTTTTTACCCTTACTAAGGCTGTGCGGACCGGTTTACCCCCAAAAAATAACAGAAAAAAGTAACGGAGTTATCATACTAGGTAACAACGTAATAGTTCAAGTACTATATTTGGTAACAAAAATTCGTAGGTACTAAAAAATATTTTACGTGATAGTTCATGTATCATTTGAGGTTTTTACCCAAAATAATAATGTCGATATTATTTAAGGGAAACGTAAATAATAAAGAGAATGAGCAGAGAATAAGATGTATTTTATTAATGAATAAGGGCCTCTATATATAGAGGAGTACAAGATACAATCTGTATTGATGTAAGAAATCTATTCTAAATACAATCCATACTCTAGAATGATTTACCTTCCATAAACCTATTCTAGAGAGTCATAGTTTGACAAGACACACAATAATAATATCCTGGAACAGATATATAATACTCGGCATAGTTAATTAGTTATTGATCGAGAACCCTTCTCTAGCCGTAGGTGATTTCAAATCCTATAAAAATAGTAGTAATGCTAATTAAATTAGTAAATTACTATGCTAATCCGGCCACCAACATTAATCAAAGTACTACTAGCTAGGGTTACAACTGTGGGTTGACACTGAAAGGATATACACTGAGCGTGAGTATAAATATACGTAAGACAGGATTAATTGATGACTTTAATTAACTCCCAAAAAAAAAATTAACTCCCAAAAAGAAAAAACAAAGACTAGCTAGCTACAACAAACATGTTTCATATTGGACAAGAGAAAATATTCCAATCCAAGTCAAACTGTAGCAATTTGCAATTTGCAATTAAGGTTAATTAATTCATTCTATCTTCAATATATTATTATTGATTCCCTATCAGTTGATGCTTTCACAATGTTTTAGTCAACACAACGTATTCGATCAACACCCCTGGTTTGATTATGTTTTTCTTTTTCCCATAATTTGTCATCTGTTGAATATTAATACTTGACTTGACCAAGAAGAAACAAAAAAAGAATATTTAATACTGGAATATATGTAAGTTAAACAAGTGGTTGTTGTTTGAGTTTAAAAGTTAAATTACTTACCTAGCTCATTTGTTACCCTTCTTTCATAATTAGTCAGTCATGCATGATTGCATGTTGCTCCACCTTTTAGATACTATATATTGTTGTATTTTATGAACAAATATCATTTTAACAAAAATCGAACTTTTCCCTTCTTTTTTTGGAGGAAAATAAGAGCATATTTTATAAATTTAAATCAGACGTACAATAAGGGGCGTAATACTAACTCGTTAATTTCTAAATTAACTACAAACTTACAAAGTTATCATGTTTTAAGTTAGAGTTTCCAAAAAATTTGTTCCTCGTTAATAATTTTATTCAGTTTTCCATTGTTTTTCGTATAATTCGTCAATGATTGATTAATATAAATAAGAATAATTTTCAGGTTCACTCATCTTCCTAGTTAACGTATTTACACTCTATAATTTCATAATTCAACCGTTTATATTATAAATTATCCTGTATAGATCATTTCAAGGGATGAATCTGAAAATTATTCTATAAATAATCTTTAAATTGTAACCACCAAGGATTAGAAAGAAGTTAAAAAAAAGTGGTTGTTGTAATGTTTTTTTTAGTTTTCTTTTTGAGACAAAGGTTGTTGCTCGAGTTTAAAGTAAGACATTGTACATTCATACAGTCAAGTAAACCTTTAAACTTTATCATCATCTTCCCCTTTCCAGGCAAGAATAATTGATTGTAAAGTTATGCACCAGTTTGGACGTCGGTCTCATTTCAAATAGGGATTCTAGTGCGCGCGGGTCCCTAGCATAAGAAAAATTCTGGAAATGCAGCTCACACTATTATACACTGGTGACGTGGCTGAATCTCAGCCGTGGGTTGTCTATGCATCAAAATCGACTATGGACAGTAACATGTCGGCTGCAGAAAACTGGGGTAAAAAAAAGGAGCGGCTGGGATTGATTGTAAAGATCTGGGTTTTGTGCAGATTTTGATTTTTTTCTTTCTTGAGATTTAGGTTAGTAAAGGTTCAATGGAAAAATTGAACACACTTGTTTCAGATTTGAGTTTTGTGGAGATCAAGTGGAATTTGTACTCGGTGAATGGAATTGTGCTGTCTCTGTAGGAAGAGAAGACGGAGAATCAAGTGAGAGAAAACTGACCTGAAGTCTGAAGAGGGTAATTAAAACTAGAATAGTACTAGTAAGTGAGAAGAAGAGACGGAAGTCATTGACTAACGTGGACCACGCACCAGAGTAATAATATACACATCAGTGCATTCCAAACGCACTCAAAGCATAATTGTTCTTTTTCTTTTTGTAAAGTAGAGACCCATCGCTCCCCTACTTTAGATTTTTTTCCTCTAAGCTACTAGTTTTGTGAAAGTTTTTAGTACTAATTGATCAAGAGAATCTTTTGCCCACAAAAGTGAAAACAAAAGGTTGTCAATTATGCTTTTTTCCAATTAAATAAATTTTAACTTTGGATTTAAGATAAGGTTAGTATTTGACAATGCTCACTAGCTTTTCTCATACTCCCTTTAAAAAAAAAGGAGAACATGCAACTTTTCTCGTACTCATATCTCTCACCACATCGATCCTATGTCTAGTCTCTTCGATCAATAAATTTCGTGCATCAGCAACTTATATTGCTGCATTTGCTTCATGACGCATATGTGTGATGCTTCTAGTTGGTACGTTGATTCAGGCATGAAGAAAATGATAGGAAAAAATTTATTATCATCCTTAATTTGTTCTATGGTTGGTAAGGAATTAATTAATTAATGAATATATGAAGAAATTATTATTGATTAGGAAAATTAAGAAGACTAATAATTGACGAGGTCTTCGTCAACCAGTACAAGTCCTTTTATATTCCTAATATCATTATTGAGTATTGAGTTAGTACTGCTTGCATGCAAGTCTATATAAGTCAATCTGGACATAGTTGAGTTCCATAGGCTATTTCAGTTTAATCTGGTTTCAAGTATTGGAATTGCGGCAAAATTTCTAGTTTTCAAGCTTACGTACCCAACTTCAAGTTCAGTTCGCCATTCTTTGCTCTCTGCCACTACCAGATCCTACCTGTCTACTTGATCATGCTTTCCTGAAGTAAATACTCTTAATTTTTCTACCTCGATCTTCCTATATCCTTGATTCTATCTGTACGTATATTGTACGTATATATATGCTTTCCTGAAGTATTTATATTGCACGACGTATATAACAAATTTCTTACAAGTTCTGTTATTCCTCTTTTTTAATTAGATCTTAACATGAATGTTACAGCTCTCGTTAATTAGTGTGTGTGTGTGTATATATATATTAGTGCATGTGACGGTGTTCATTATTTTTTTTTAAAATATTTTTACATGCTGGTTCGTTACACAATTAAATTTAATTCAATGCTTGTCACTTACAAAAAGGATCTTAAGTAATTGGAAAATTTATATTATTTGGAGAGGTAATCGTACTAATCATTTCTGTTATTTCCATATATATATATTTTCCAATTTTCAGGACAGCCATTCCGAAAGCTGCTGAACTCCAAGATTTTCCTTGGCTCGATCTGTTAATTAGTAGTTCACAAAACATTTCATCCCACATAAGAAAAGACATATTAATTAAACTAGTTATGTCTAACCCTCGGGTCCCCTGCTATGATGAGAGCATTATCGATGTGAGGTTAGTTTTCTTAACCTAGTTAATTTTCTTAACCTAGATTACGTGCTGGCTTCTATTCCTTAATTTTGGGAGGGAATAGTACGTGACCCTGATTATTTTGGGTTAAGGAATAGTCCTAAGGAATAATATTCATTGAGCTGCCTAGCTATGAAATATATGTACGAAGATGCTCACCTAATTATATTAATTAAGCTTCGATCTTTTTTTTCTTCTATCAGCATTACACAAGGTGTAAGTTACGATTTCCACAGTCCTGAGGCTCTATTGCAGCATCCTGTACGGAGACCTGAACCGGGAGAACCTCAAGCAAGCAAAAAATGGGCAAGGCCCACAGTTGCTGAAATTCTTTCAATCATGAATCCATGGTGGAATACGATATTAGTGACTTCATGTGTGATTGCAGTTTTTTTTGATCCCTTGTTCTTTTACATTCCCTTCATCAATGAGGAAGAAAAGTGCATGGGAATCGATAAAAAAGTGCAGACTGCAGCTCTGGTTTCCCGATCAGTCACGGATCTCACTTTCCTAGTTCATATCATATACCAACTTCATGAAGCTATTAAATATGCTGCCTCAAAGGTACGGAGAGATACAAAGTCGGATTGGGAATGGGAATCGGTATCCCGACAACAGATGCGTCAGTTTGCAAAGGCATTTTCTAGCAAGTTGTCATGGCGCTCTTTCTTAACTGACGTCTTCGCTATTTTTCCCATGCCACAAGTAAGACAAATTAATTGATACTTTCATTAATTTTGGTGTAAATTGATTATTAGCTAGCAATTAGCTTAACCAGCAGTAATTAATGGACTTTTTTAACCCCCCATCATTTATTTTGTCCAGCCGCTAATAGTAGGGTTGTTTTTCGAAATGGAAGGCAACAACTATTTGGAGAGAAGAAAGATTCTGAGCGGTTTTATTCTTGTCCAATATGTGCCAAGAATTTATCGAATTTACCTATCATCTGCCGCGGTTACGCATACCGCACTATGGGTTAAAGGTGCATTCAATTTTTTCCTCTACATCGTTGCCAGTCATGTAAGTTTATTCATCCTAAGTACCCTCTTATTTCTCAATGCAATCTTATTTTTTTTCTTTGAATTAAGTAAGATGCTAGTTGGTTACTCTTATTGCAGACAACATATATTCAAATTTGTATTAAAACACACATTTTCATTACCAGCATCTCCCAACATAAGTTTTCATTGATGTGAGTTAATTTATTGTCTCTTTAGGTACTGGGAGCCTTTTGGTACTTCTTTTCTATTCAGCGAGTAACATCATGCTGGTACCGGAATTGTATGAATAAGGGAAAATCACCATGCACTTTTTATTGCCATGACAAAACTAAAATCGATCAAGAATTCATCAATTCTCTTCGAAATCTTTGCCTTGTAAATGTTCCATATAATATGACCGATGATCCGCCATTTGATTTTGGAATATTTTTTGATTCCCTCAAAAATAATATCACGGGGCCAATAAATTTTCCAACAAAGATTAGTTACTCTTTTTGGTGGGGCTTGCGAAATTTAAGGTAATCTTCAATAAATATCATTTTTTTTTGGACTGATTCAATAAATATCATGAATGATAGATATTCAGTTATTTAGCTAGCTAGGTAGATTCTTATATTATTTAACAATTTCTTTTGTGGCAGTTCTTTTGGCACAAGTTTGGAAACAAGTACCTATATTTGGGAAAACAGCTTTGCAATTCTTATTTCTCTCATCGGTTTGCTACTGTTTTTATATCTCATTGGAAATGTACAGGTTCGTAATTAATCAAGGATGTTAAAGCATCTTTAGCAATGTTAGCTATTTTTTAACTAAATTTTAGCTAAAGTAGCTAAAAAGTTATTTTGGCTAGCCAGTTTGAAAATAGGTCTGCATCAATACTCTCTACTTTAGCTAGTATTGAATTTAAATTATTTTTTTAATGAATAAAAAATAGCTTAAGTGTATTTAATAATTACACAAAACAACTAAAAAAGAATGTTTTTAATTAACATAAATAATAGAGAGCCTCATCTTGCTCTCTATATAACATAAATAATAGAGAGCCTCATCTTGCTCTCTATATTTAGGAGTCATAAAGCTAAAAACTAAAATAGAGAGTCACTTGGGAGGCTGATGCAGCTCCTAAAATAGCTGAAAAGCTAAACATGCTCTCTAAAATAGCTAAGGAGCTAAGATAGAGAGTCTGCTAAAGATGCTCCTAATATATACTTGTAGTCTTGTACATAGCTGCTATGATTTGATGAGGAGCCTAGGTGATTATTGATGGAGCATACTTTTTAATTTGGTCATGAAACAGGTATATATGCAGATGGCAACTACAAGATCGGAGGAGATAAGAGAGAAGATTCAAACCAAAAAGAAAGATATAGAACAGTGGATGGATAAAAATAGTCTCCAAGATGATATGAAGGAAGAAATCATGAAAAACATCAAGAAAAAATTGGAAGAGAACATAAATGCTGATTTGGAGGACCTATTCTCTATTCTTCCATGGTATACCAAAAAAGCTCTAAAACGCGTTCTCTGCATGGATACGCTAAAGCAAGTATGTTCCTCATCAATTAATTACCCTTCTTAGTTTGTGTGTGTTGTCGATTATTGTAAGCTAATTAGTCAGCTATATACCTCTATATATGTATATGTAGGTACCAATGCTTAGCCAGATGGATGAAAAAGTTTTGAAAATGATGTGCGACTATCTCAAGCCAGTGAACTACCCAGAGAATACCCTTGTTTTTAAGATGGGAGAACCACTTGATCGAATGGTCTTCATTACAGAAGGGTTTATGTGGACTTACACAACTGCTACTGAGAGTAGTCATAGTCGTCATGTTGAAAAAGAAACAGGACTGGGTACTTCTCCATCCATGGACACCAACTGCCTAAAGAAAGGTGATTCTTATGGACACGAGCTTCTGAAATTTGCATCATCATCTCTTACCCAACTTCCTACCACGGCCGCAAATGTCAAATGTCACACAAAGGTAGAGGCGTTTGTTCTCATGGCCAAGGACTTGAGAAGCGTAGTAACGAAATGTGAAAAATGGTGGGATTTCGGTTTCAATGCTTCTAAAGATAAGGCGGCGGATCAGGTGGCACCACTGGCGCAGCCTCAGCAACAAGGACCAAAGAAGCGTGTATCAGCATCGATCATCAACCCACCACCGAATATGGGTGATGCGAAGCCGAAGCCTGCCAATCACCCGTAGCTAGTTATCTATGGCACTTGTGCCTTTTGCTTTTACAAGGCTGCTAGCTGGGACAAAATCATGCAATGATTGATCGATCAGCTTCTTCAAGCTAGCTAAGCTACTTTTATTAATTTACGTATATATACGTTGTGTCGTTGTGTACTTGAGCTTGCATGGGTAGGTCAGTAATTGCCTAGTTTGGTACTTAATTGATTTCAAATCAATGTGAGATAAATAATAAGATTAAGTGTGAGCAAATCTCCCTTTTGAAGCCACCAGTTATCGAACTGACTTTTGAATAAACTGCATGTTTCACGGGTCATATTTATGATCAGATGATCTTATCTGGAATGCATATCCACGGAGGCAATATATATTAGGGTAAATTCCTTCAATAGTACCTGATGTATAGCCAATTGGACACTTTGGTACCTAGTCTTTCAAAGAGGACAGTTTAGTACCTGAGGTTTTGCTCCGTTTGACCAAAGAGTACTTCTGTTATATTTTTCATTAAAATGGGTCATGTGACACGCACATGGCCTTTTTTTCAGGGTTATTTTGGTCACTCTATTTTCAGGGTTATTTTCTACCCGATTCTTCTGTAACTTACCTCTCCTTTAATCTTTCTTCCTCTCTCTGTAATCCACAACTGCAATCAAGCTCTCCCCCCCTTCAATTCTCTCCAAAACTATCTAAGCCCCGTCTTCTCCCTTTTGTTCTACAGACCACAACAGTTCAGCCCCATTTCTCTCCCTCAATTTCTTCTCTTCTCCGGTGCTCCTCACCTGGAATTTCTGCTCAGTGCTCACAAATCACACTCGTAAACAATCTCTGATTCTCTTCTTCTCTCCCTCACGGCTTCACTGCCAATCAACCTGCAAGTATTCACATTCACAATTCAATCATCAACAGCATGCACCCAAGCAATTGCTCAGGCCACCCTAAGCCCTCAAGCTCTCAATCAAGAAATGACAACCACATAAGCTCAATTTCCGGTGTCCCCAGATCGACTTGAGTCTCTCGGACTGCCACCAATCAACCTGCACTTTCGGAATTCAACAATTCGATCAGGCCCATGCCCATTTCTCTCTGCTCCAGCCACTCGGAATCACCACCATTGCAGCTCCACCAACATAAGCAATCATCAATCCACCACGCCCAGAGCTCAATTCATTTGGGCACCATCATTGTGCCTCTATGTTGCTCACGGCACCCTTCAATTCAATCACAGAGACCCGTGTCTCTCTCTCATGCGCCGCAGAGCCCAGCGATGCCGCCGAGAATTCTATACGACACCGCCGAGCCCATCCACCATCACCACCACTTCTACCCATGGCAGCCACACATCACACGTGCTTTGGGCACCCATCGATCCTCATCGATCACAGCTCTTCCGCGCCTCCAGCTCCGAGCCATGGTCTCTCTCCACCGCTCCTTTCATAGCCTCGTGCTCCTCTATCCTGCCGTGATCCTCTTCTTCCCCAGCGCCGCCAAGCTTCAAGCCCAGCGCCGGCGATCATTTCCTCCCCTTCCATCGAACCCATTTTTCTCTCACCAAAATAAAGTGATCATTTTTAAGGGTGGGGAATAAAGGACCAAAATAACCCTGAAAAAAAGGCCATGTGCATGTCACATGACCCATTTTAACGAAAAATATAACAGAAGTACTCTTTGGTCAAACGGAGCAAAACCTCAGGTACTAAACTGTCCTCTTTGAAAGACTAGGTACCAAAGTGTCCAATTGGCTATACATCAGGTACTATAGAAGGAATTTACCCTATATATTAACTGCAATTTTAATTTATCTATATGCCCTATATAAGACGGTCCTGGATCCTCTCCTTGGCTTTTAATCCCAACCTTTCAGTCAAAATCTTATGAATAGTATTACTCCACATCAGCATATCAACCCAAAAGTTAACTTCTCCATTCTAACGGACGTTTATTTTGTTTTCCTTCCGTCATCTCATGGTCGCTCTCTTACTTCACCTAGCTCTTCTTCTCCCTTGCAATCTTTTTCTATTTTCTTCCTCTGAAACTTTCATTCTCACCATCAACTACATATTAGCCATATCTAGCTATTCAGATTTGTATAATTTTTCTATCTCTTGTTCGATGATCTGCTTCCTTTCCGGCCAATTATCTATTGGTTTGATATTATTTCTTTCAAAATGATTCAAATTTCAAATCCCCCTCCCTAAAATAAAAGAAAAAAATGACAATAAAAAGAAGAGGAAATGCTTTAAAAGTCCCTGTTTTTAATTGTATAATCCAATAGACCCTCTTTTTTTTTCGTTTCTTTTAAAGCCCTTTTTTCAAGTTTAGTGGCGTGTGTTTTACTATTATAACCTTGGGCTCATTGATCGTGTTCTCTCTTCTGTATCCCGGCTAAATTCAGATACTCAACATTTCACGAATAGTTCATACAGTGTTCCACATATGAAAATCGATCTCGAAGGAGTAGGCGACCCAAAAGATTTGATCTCGAACAAGTATGACGGATTGAGAAATTTCTGATTCTCGAAGCAGGAGATCCCTTCCGGTATGCTTCGTATGAGCCAATTCGATCCAAGATCCAAGAAATTCAAGTGTTCCGGTGTCGGACGGCGACGTGGAGGCCTGAGATCGGCTCAGAGGAGGCCGGCGAACACGACAGTGGTGGTGGTGAGCCGCGGTTGTGCTCGGTAGGTAGAAGCTCGAGGAGAGAGAAACCGGATCTCTCTCTCTCTCTCCTCTGCGATTTCTCTCACCTTGAATTTAAAGAACCCAGGACGGCGATGTGGGCACTGTTTCAGCGTTGCATGGAGACGTGGAGGCTTGGGATCGGCTTAGAGGAGGCCGGCAAACACGACAGCGATGGTGGTGCGCCGCGGTTGTGCTCGGAAGGCAGTAGCTCGAGGAGAGAGAAACCGGATCTCTCTCTCTCCTCTGTGATTTCTCTCACCTCGAATTCAAAGAACCTAGGAGCTTCATGACTAATTTCGTTGTTGGGTTTGAGAGGGAGATGATGATGATTGTGGTGTGCAGCTCAGAGGAGAAGAAGAGGAGAGTTTCCGTGCTATCTTGGTTGCGCATACGAGAAGAAGGAAGAGGTGATGGGTGCCTAGAGAAGATCTGGGTACCACGGATTTGGGTTGATGTTAGAAATTTTTTGTGAAACCAAGAAGAATTCGGCTCAGATATGCTATGTGTGGTGATCAAGTGATACCGGGTAGAGAAAATGAAAATGAAACTAGAATTGGAATCAACATGACTTTTTGTTCGGTATTCTCACAGATGGCGCCAAACCGTGTGATTCACCTTGTGATATATATGTGATACACATGTGACCTCTCAAATGAAATGATCAGTTTACCATTAGAATATGTGATACACATGTGATACACATGTGATACACCTGTGATACACATGTGATACACCTGTGATACACCTGTGATACACATGTGATACACCTGTGATACACATGTGATACACCTGTGATACACATGTGATACACCTGTGATACAATATTATGTGGCGGACCCTCATACACCTTGTAATACACATGTGATACAGTTGTGATACACATGTGATACAGTTGTGATACACAGGTGATACACCTGTGATACAATATTATGTGGCGGACCCTCATACACCTTGTAATACACATGTGATACACATGTGATACAGTTGTGATACAGTTGTGATTCAGTTGTGATACACATGTGATACACTTTTGATACAGTTGTGATACACATGTGATACACTTGTGATACAGTTGTGATACACATGTGATATACATGTGATACCATTGTGATACACATGTGATACACTTGTGATACACTTGTGATACACATGTGATACACATGTGATACACTTGTGATACACATGTGATACACTTGTGATACACTTGTGATACAGTTTCTGATACACGTGACCTCCCAAATGAAATGATCGATCAGTTTACCATTAGAATTTGTGATACACATATGATACACATGTGATACACCTGTGATACACATGTGATACAGTTTTGATATAGTTGTGATACACATGTGATACAGTTGTGATACACATGTGATACAGTTGTGATACACATGTGATACAGTTGTGATACACTTATGATACAGTTTCTGATACATTTGTGATACACATGTGATACCGTTTCTGATACACGTGACCTCCCAAATGAAATGATCAGTTTACCATTAGAATTTGTGATACACCTGTGATACACCTGTGATACACATGTGATACAATATTATGTGGCGGACCCTCATACACCTTGTGATACAGTGATACACATGTGATACAGTTGTGATACAATTGTGATACACGTGTGATACAGTTGTGATACACGTGTGATACAGTTGTGATACACGTGTGATACAGTTGTGATACACATGTGATACACATGTGATACAGTTTGACATGGGGGGTCCGGGATTCCGATGGTGATTTTTGAAAAAAAAAATGGAGTAAAAATGTATTTTGGTGATACTGTGATACACATGTGATACAGTTTGACGTAGCGGGCTCGGGGTCTCGATGGTGATTTTTGGAAAAAATGGAGTTAAAATGTGTTCACATGTGATACACGTGTGATACAGTTTGACGTGGCGGGCCCGGGATGCCGATGGTGATTTTTGAAAAAAATGGAGTAAAAATGTGTTTTGGTGATACTGTGATACACATGTGATATACATGTGACATGGCGGAACCGGGATCCCAATGGTGATTTTTTGAAAAAATGTATTTTGGTGATACTGTGATACACATGTGATACACATGTGATACAGTTTGACGTGGCGGGCCCGGAATCTCGATGGTGATTTTTGAAAAAAATCGAGTAAAAATGTGTTTTGGTGATACTGTGATACACATGTGATACACATGTGATACAGTGTGACGTGGCGGGCCCGGGATCCCGATGGTGATTTTTGGAAAAAAATACAGTAAAAATGTGTTTTGGTGATACTGTGATACACATGTGATACATGTGATACAGTTTGACGTGGCGGGCTCGGGATCTCGATGGTGATTTTTGAAAAAAATGGAGTAAAAATGTGTTTTGGTGATATTGTGATACAGTGTGACGTGGCGGGTCCGGGATCTCGATTGTGATTTTTGAAAAAAATGGAGTAAAAATGTGTTTTGGTGATACTGTGATACACACGCGATACAGTGTGACGTGGCGGGCCCGAGATCCCGATGGTGATTTTTGAAAAAAATAGAGTAAAAATGTGTTTTGGTGATACTGTGATACACATGTGATACAGTTTGACGTAGCGGGCCCGGGATCTCGATGGTGATTTTTGAAAAAAAAATCGAATAAAAATGTTTTTTGGTGATACACATGTGATACACGTGTGACTTGGTGGGCCCAGTGTTTAAGTGAGTAAACATGTTTCATAAGGGAAAAAGGTAATTTAGGTAAGTAAAATTTACATTAAAGGAATAAAGGATTTAAAAAGAAATGAAAAAAAAGAAGGGGCTTAAAAGGAACAATGTTATTAGAAAGTGGCCTTATAGGAAGTGGCCCTAAAAAGAAAGCTATGTTTATAACTTAATTTTAGGGAGGAAATTGCCAACAATACTAGTTTTGGTTATAAAACAATGTAACAACTTGGTAGGTAATGCCACAATGAATTGCAACTTGGGACCCTAAATGGTGTAACCTATAGTGGGCGTAACATATGGAGTTTGATTCCTTTGTTGACTTGAAAGATTTAAGTCAATTAGCAACTTGCAATATTAGATATATTGAATTAGTAAACTTCTTCTCGGAATGGAAAGAACAAAGACAAAAAAAAATAAAAAAATCTCAAATTGTATGCAATATATATTATGAGGTTTGAATTAGGAGCAATTGGAACCCTAGCTTATGGTTGAGTTTAATTAGTATTTTCCACATCTATTTCAATCTTCTAGTGTCAGCAGTTGTTGGTGTGTCACCCTTGTTAAGGTTATATATAGTCAACTAATTAGCAACTACCAAATTAACAATAATTACCCGTTAATAGTTAAATAGAGAATGTATTTTCACATTCTTTTTACATATTTAATTTTAATTTCTAAATGAGGACTCGGACTTGTTCATGGTTGTAGGTTAAATTGTCTGGCTAGCTAGCTAGTTGTGTCAAGGAATAATAATTCATCAATGAAGATACAGATAATAGTTGGAAAAGTTCTTCGTCAACGGCCACTACTACACATTATCAACAAGTACACAAATTAATCCTAATTATATTATATAATTGAGTTTTAAGCTAGCTAGCTCGATCTGCTTGTATATATGTGAGTCTATAAAATGATTAAATGAATGGAACAATATTCTGTTCCACATCAAATTTTGGTTTCAAATATAGAGATTGATAGTACGTACAAAAGTCCTACGAATGTACTCAAATTCGATCGATCAGTTTTAATTTCTTTGAATCAAAACAGTCATAATTATGATTAACTCGACGGATGAAGCCCCTGAAATAAGGTTAGTTTCTCTGAATCTAGTTGATGATCGACCTGCCGTCTGAAAAGTAATACACAAGCTCTTATATATTCCTTTCTGTTTTCATTTTCCATGCATCTTGTCATCAGTCTCACAGGTTACACTACTCATTATGGATACGGCCGGAGACCATCGGAAAAGAAAAAACCGAAAATGAGATTTCGTTCATGGTGTACTAGTTTTTGTGTCCTACGTTCGTGGTGGGATACGATATTTGTAGTCGCATGTGTCATCGCAGTGTCACTGGATCCGCTGTTCTTTTACATTCCTATCATCGATAGGGAAAAAAAGTGCCTTAAAGCGGACAAAGAATTGAGGACTGTAACTCTCATTTTGCGATCCCTCATGGATATCACTCTGATAGTGCATATTATCTATCAAATTCGTGAAGCTGCTATTATAGCTGCAGCCTCCGATCAGTTGGCTACCCAGGAAGAATCGAAAATGTTCTATTTGTTTGAATATGTTGAGGCAATAATTGACAATTTGTCATGGCGCTCTCTCTTAACTGACATTCTAGCTCTTCTACCCATCCCACAAGTAAGATAATTATCAAGTTAAATCTCATGGTGCAAATTAATTTTAACTTAATTAGCTAGGTTTAACTACTAGCGACTTGTAACTAATGAATTTTTAACTGATTACTATTTATTTTGTCCAGGTGCTACTACTTGTTGTCTTCTTCAAAATGAGAGGCTCTGGATATCTTGACCACAGAAAGATTCTGAATTTCTTTCTTCTAGCTCAATATTTGGCAAGAATTTATCGTATTTACCTATCTTCCAAAAAACTTACAAAGGGTCATGGAATATTGATTAAAGGACTATTCAATTTTTTTCTTTACATCTTTGCGAGTCACGTAAGTTTTATTTTTCTCCTGTCAATTTATGTTAATCTTTATTTCAGTAACCAATCCTAGCCTTGACTGAGTTCCTTAATTTGGTAAATGTTGAAAAGCAAAAAATAAGGCACTTGCATATATATATATATATATATGAGAATAATCTATAGGATATGAGAAAGAATTAGCTCTATCGATATCCCTAGCTAGCTATCTTAGTATATTACTTGATCATTAAGAAAATAAGAATTATTATATCTCAATTAATGTGTTGTCTTTTAATAGGTACTTGGTGCCTTTTGGTATTTCTTTTCTATTCAACGAGAAACATCATGTTGGCATCGAAATTGCGGTCACAAGTGTATAAGTACTTTTTACTGCGATGAGTACAAAAATATGCCAGATATGACGACACTTATAATATCTCTAAATGAATCGTGCCGTATAGATACTAATGGACCATTTGACTTTGGAATTTTTCTTGATTCCTTGAAGTCTAATAACACAATATCAACAAACTTTCCACAGAAGTTGTGTTTTTCTTTCTGGTGGGGTCTACGAAATTTGAGGTTTGCATACAAACACATATTAGAGTTATCAATTGTTTTTATAATAACTTCACTCTTCTGCAATTTTCAGTATTTTCTTCCATTGGTACTAAGTATTAATGCATGCTTGATCATTTGATCGACTTTTTGTAGTAATTTTGGCACGAATCTTGTAACAAGTAACTATGTATGGGAGAACTGCTTCGCAATTCTAATTTCTATCATCGGCTTGTTACTGTTTTTGTACCTCATTGGAAATGTGCAGGTTGGCAATCAATCAATCTATATATTATTTCCTTAGCTAGCTGGACAGGATTTGAGGAGCTAGCTAATCAAATTTAATTTTTTTGTATGGTGAAACAGACATTTATGTCCATGGAAACTGAAAAGTCAGAGGAGATAAGAAGGAAGATTAAATCAAAAGAGCAAGATATGAAAGTGTGGATGGAGAAAAATTGCCTCCCTGATAATTTGAGGAAAGAAATCATGACAAAGATAAGAGAAAAATTAGAAGAAGACAAACACGCTGACGTGGAGAATCTATTCTCCATTCTTCCCTGGGCTACCAAAAAATCCCTAAAGCGTGTTCTCTGCATGAGTACACTGAGGAAAGTATGGTTCTCATTTACACATTTATCATCAATTAACTAAAGTAATATTTAAGCAAGATAAATCTCTGATTAATTCATATATATACATGTGTATATGTATATGTATATATAGGTACCAAGGCTTGAAGGTATGAATCCCAAAGTGTTGAAAATGATATGCGACTATCTGAAGCCTGTGATATACCCTGAGAATAGCTATGTTTTTTTTTTTTTTTGGTTACAAAGACGCCCAAAGGCAACAGAAAGAAGAAACTCAACTTAAAACTAATCTTGGCTTAGTGAAGCCAAGTAAGTCAGCTTCATAAAGCTTGGTAGCTTCAGGAGGAGGGGAAATGAAGAATCTGCATCCATGATCAAAACGATGACCCAAGCTGGACATCATATCAGCGACCGAGTTACTCTCTCTATAGACATGAGTAAGGATCACACGCCAATCTCTTTCCAATAATTCTTGGCAATTTGCCACAAGACTGAAAAGAGGGTGGATATTGTCGATTGGAGATAGCACTAATTGAACAGCAACAAGGGAATCCATTTCAATTTCCAAAGACCTGTAGCCACAATTCCAGGCCAAATCCATACCTTTAAGTAAACCCCACAGTTCAGCTTCTAAGACTTGTCCAGAGCCCAGATTCGCAGCAAACCCATTCATCCATTCTCCCTTATCATTTCTAATCACTCCTCCAGCACACATAATACCCAAACCATTATGCAAGCTACCATCCACATTCAGTTTATGCCAATCTTTAGTAGGAAATTTCCAGCAAAGATGAGCAGTGTGTCGAGGAGGTTTAGGATGATGGTTCTTGTTGGCTTCAAAATATTCCCTGGTAAAATGGTTAATGACCACAACAGTCCACACAGGGAGTTTAAAGTGTGGGTCAAAAATTTTACTGCATCTCCATTTCCAAATGTACCATAAACCCACAGCAAAGAAGCAGCCCCAAGGTATATCATAATGCAGTTTCATAGTCGACTTCAAATTGATAAGCAACCAATCATAGAAAGGTAGAGAGAAAGTAGTAGGAAACTCACATGTGTGTTGTGTGGCAGTCCATACGGTGATAGAAATATTGCAACCCTTGAAAATGTGTTCCAACGATTCAATAGGACAAGTGCATCTTGGGCAGTGGGCATCAGCAGACAAACCTTTATGCATTCTTGATTCATTGGTTAAGAGCCTACCGTGAACCAGAGTCCAAAGAAAAACTTTCACCTTTGGAGGAATTTGGAGATGCCAAATAAATTTCCAAGGCCAAGAAACGTCTTCAACATTAGTAAAAAGAGATTGATAAGCAGATTTAACAGTAAACTCACCATTTGTAGAGAGATTCCAAATAGCCCTATCATTGCCACTTCTAATTCCACCAGCATGAGTACCAAGAATTATCTGCTTCACCTCTTCAGTAAAGAATTCTTGTAATATGTTGAGATCCCATCCAGTATCACAAAGAAAATCACTTACCTTTAAATCTTGAAGGTTAGTGGGTATAGGTTTCAGCGCTTTTAAAGAGAGAGCACCAAGACCTGTCCAATTATCATTCCAGAAGGAGATGTGAGTGCCAGAGCCAATTCTCCATTTGAGACCATTGGACAAAATTTGAGAGCCATAAAGAATCCCACGCCAAGTATTGGAGCAGGTTGGAAAATGGTGATCAAACCTGAGAATAGCTATGTTGCCAAAGTGGACGAACCAGTCGATCGAATGGTGGTCATTACAGAAGGAACCATGTGGATCTACTCATCGAATACTAGTAATTCTGCATCTAAGATACACAGGACGGTTGAGAACGGTGACATTTATGGAGATGAACAACTTCTGAGTTGGGCGTCAAAGGACATGCAACATGTCTCCTTTGCGACCCTCCCAATCTCGAAAGAAAATGTGAAATGTCACACAAGAGTGGAAGGGTTTGCTATCACGGCCAAGGACTTGAAAGCTGTCGCCTCCAAGTGCAAAATGTATTGGAATTACGATGATCCTCGTGAGAAGGAGAGGGTGGCGAGTTCTACCATAGGAACATCGTTCCGTCGAAACCGTAATAACCCAAATAGGCCTGCGACCGTTGGAGTAGGAGCTGCGACTTCACCAAGAACACGAATCGAGTATTTGCAGAAAAGATAATGCCAGTCACGCGCCCTAGCTAGTCATGTACTGCCCTAGTAGCTAGTTATATTTACTTATATTTGTGTAATGTTGTGTTCTGTAAGCTAATAAAGAAGTTTCTGATTCAAGCTCTTGACTTATTCGTCCTACTTAACTTAGAGTTAAGCATCTCCAACAAGGCCCCTAATATCACAAATTAATTACAAGTATATGAAATGTGTGTTAAATATGACCTTGCATATGGCTAGCTCCCAAGACTAATTGGTTTGTCTTGTCTAGTACTGCTATTTTACAGGATCGATATGTATTGTTTTAAACTGACCATGCATGGTTCATTGTGAGAATTTTGTTGGCCAATCTCTTAACATACAAGATTTTAAGTATACGGCAAAATAGTAAAATACATGTAGTATATTCAAAAAAATACCATGCATATGTTTTGCTAGATTTCAATTGAGTAGTAATTTCCGGGATAAGATCTACATGTTCTAGAAATCTGATGTATGAAGTTTTTTAAGATAGAATGCAAGTTGAATGAGTACGTAGTAAAATGAAATTGACTTACAATTAATTAATTGTTAGTCTAATAGCAATTTGCATATCACACGTACTTGAAGAGTTGGTTTATATTTTCTTACTTGTTTTGGGTTGAGGTACATTTTTTACTCTCAATTATTGATTCCTCAGTACTCTTAATTAGATTAGTCAATTAGCAACCTGCAAGATTGAAAGCTAGTGGCATGCTAAGATTCGTTTGTCAAAAAGTATATGCAAATAATTTGAAGTTTATGATTTGAAGGGATTTTTTTTTTCCGGGGAGGGAGGGGGGGATATGGATGAGAGATTTTTACCAACGAATGATTGAAGCAAAAAGTTTCTTTTTAAATTTTACTTTAATTATAGGAAACGATGTGTCTCCTTTTATTTTATTTTATTATATTATGGAGGCTTTTACTGACGAATAATTCGTCGGTAAAGGCGTGATTCTTTTTTTTAATTACAGGAGACTTTTATTGACGAACAATTCGTCAGCAAAAATATGTTTTTTTTTAAGACTTGTTATGACGAATAATTCGTTGGTAAATGTGTGACTCCATATTTTTAATTACGGGAAACTTTTATTGACGAACAATTCATCAACAAAGATGTATGTGTTTTTTTTTTTCGCTTAAAAAAAAATGTATTTTTTTGGAAGACTTGTAGCGACGAATTATTCGTCGGCAAATGTATGTTTTTTTTATAAGAGACTTTTACCGATAAATAAGTCGTCGGCAAAAGTGTGTCCCCTTTTATTTTATTTTATTTTTATATAAGCGTTTTACTACAAAATTGTTGCAACAACAATTGATTCATTTAACTCAAAATAATACATATACGGATATACAAAAATCATAACTTAATTAGAGTACAACTTAAAGATTCCCATTTCAGCACTAGCTAAATTATATTTTAGCAAAAAAAAATCATTTAAATAAAGTAATCAAGCACACTTATTATTTCAGGATCAACAACTGAAAAACAAGTTTAAATGCAGACTAGTCCAACCTACATACCATCCTAGCTAGACAATTACCAATTCCTAGCTTGCCTCAACTAAGCTAGAGATTCATGATCTGGATTTCAAGATAATTAATTAGCACTAACCGCGTAAATTGTGGTGTAAGAATAATCTTTTAAGCTAGGCAGCCACAAACCTAGTGGACAAGTAGAGTTTCAACCACGGATCAATAGACAATACTAATTATTCAACTTAGGGGGAACAAGTGGCCCTTTTTTTTCCTTTTCTAATTGTTGACCTACTGCTGCATATGAGTCTATAAAACTGAGTCTGAACAATGTTCTTTGACATGCATGGTATCCAATTTCAGTACTGGTTACAAGTTTCACGTACTTGAAGAGCAGCAAAAGAAAAAAAAAATCCCTAAACCCAAGTCCAATTTTGGTTGCATAACTTAATTAGGATATTGTCCATCGATCATATATAGATAGTCGTAATCTTAAGTTATGCCTGTCAACCCAGACGACAGCTTCTTCATAAGGTTAGCTTCTATTATTCTGATAATTTTTTTTTTCAAAGGCGGTTCATATACTCTTTTAAGTAGGAGCCAAATTGTTCATGCTTCGACAATTCATCAAATTATCTCACGGATGTTTTTTTTTTTTCCACTTACAGAATTCTAGTATCTAAACATTGATTGTGTCTTGATTTTGTATCTGAACTCTAGTTAGTTTATCTAACTTTCTCCATAAGTTAAGGTGGCAATATAATTATATTGCCACCTTAACTTATGGAGAAAATTACATTCATTATGATTTGTGAAGGTGGCAATATTGGTTTTCTTTCTGAAAATGGATGGCTCTGAATACATGTACAAAAGAAAGATTCTAAACGTGTTCCTTCTCTTTCAATATCTTCCAAAGATTTATCGAATCTACCTATCATGTAAAGAACTTAAAAAAACCGGAATATGGGCTAGATGTGCATTCAATCTTTTTCTCTACATCCTTGCTAGTCGATCATGTAAGTTTAATCTCCATCATATTCATTCACTATAATCTTTAATTAATTTAGTACCCCTTGCTTGGCTGAGTTTTCTTTGGTCATTAGACAATTCATTTGTTAATTTTTAGGTACTTGGAGCCTTTTGGTACTTCCTTTCTATTCAACGAGAGACATCATGTTGGCACCATGCATGCTTGTGAACAACATCCTGATACTGAAGGATGTATATCTACATACTACTGTGCTGACAGACCTACAAGTCCAGAATATATCACACTCCTCAATGAACATTGCCCTGCTGTAAATCCATCAAATGCAACACAATTTAATTTCGGAATGTTCCTTAACGCCCTTGAGTCTGGTAACACACACTCAAAAATTTTTCCCACGAAGTTCTTTTACTCTTTCTGGTGGGGTCTGCGAAATCTAAGGTCTGCATATACAGATACATCTAGCTGAATAAAATGTCATGTCATTTGCAGTGTTTATAATTAACTATGTTAATTTTTGCAGTTCTATCTCTTGGTCAGAATTTGGAAACAAGTGCCTATGTGTGGGAAAACTGCTTTGCAATACTTATTTCTCTCATTGGTTTGCTACTGTTTTTATATCTCATTGACTCATTGGAATGTGCAGGTTGGTGATACTAATACATCTATTAGGCTTTTTTTTAATTACGAGAATATGTTGAACTGAGCTTAGTTATTGTTTGTGCTGTGAATCAAACAGACATATATGCAGTTGGCAACTACAAAATCGGAGGAGATAAGGCAGAAGATGATAATGAAAGAGCTAGAGATACAATGGTGGATGTCCAGAAATCGTCTCCCTAACAATATGAAGACAGTGATCATCGAAAACGTAAGAGAGAAACTGGAAGAAAACAAAGATGTTGATGTGGAAAATCTACTCTCTATTCTTCCCCGAAAGGACAGAAGATCCATAAAGCGCCTTCTGTGCATGGATGTACTTCAGAAAGTAAATACTTACTTCCTCAAACATCGACCACAGTCTATGAATTATCTTGCATGTTCCTAGTTCGCTATGTACGTATACAGGTACCAATGCTTCGATACATGGACGAAAGTGCGATGAAACTGATCTGCGACAATATGAAGCCAGTAATCTACACTCAGAATAGTTTATGTAATCCCAGCCGGAGAACCGCTTGATCTGATGCTCTTCAACACAGAAGGCATTATATGGACTTACACAACAAGTAGTAATGGTGCAATAAAATTGGGTTCCTCGATCACAAGGTGTCTTGGTAAAGGTGATTTCTATGGAGAAGAACTCCTGAGTTGGGCATCCTTAAACATGTCCTATTCCGACCTCCCTATCTCGACCCGGCCAAAATGTGAAATGCCATACAAAAGTGGAAGCCTTTTCTCTGATGGCCAAGGACTTGAAGGCTGTGGTCTCAAAATTCTGGTGGCATTTCAGCACGGCACTTCCCGACTTGAATAATTCTCAGTTGGAGGAGTTGGCACTTTCTTCCCTAAGAGCCCGTCGTCGCAATCGATCAAAGAAGCATGCAAAGGCACCTCAATTGGCTACTGATAAGTGGGGTGAAAACTCCCAAGAACTTGGGTACCAGCGACTATACCCTGTTAATCGTAGCTAGTGTAGTTAATTTATAGGACAAAACCAGTTAGTGTATTCATATTTGTTCAGATCAGATGCTAGTTGTATTATATCGCGTGTTGTTTTGAATTAAGTATGGCTTCTAGAAGCCAACTCTCACTTGTTCAACTATGCCGTGATGTATTGTTTGAATGGTTTCATTTTCATGTCGTTTGAAGAAAAATCGAACATAATTATGAACCATAACATAATTTCAGATTCATATTATTTGATTACCTGAGCAAATAACTCATAAGATCCAATGTCACAGGGCTAAACATATAGTAATAGGTCATTTAAGACGCAAGATCACAGAAACTGAAATCCCACCAATGCCTTGAAAGGAGGAGCCCATTAACCTCACCTGCACTTAATAATTACCTAGTTTCTATTCTTCCATCTGGTACTCATTTCAGTAATCAAGAAAATAGAGTAACCAGTTGCTGCTACTTAATTACTAGGACAAGCCGTTTCGTCTTGCTGGAGTTGAAGGATCACGGAGTGCGCTCACCTCCCTCCTCAGAAAAGCAGGCAAGGCAAAGGCAGCCGAGTGCATCTGTCAAACAAACAAACCCACGCTGAATAAACGAAATTGAAAGCAAAAGATATAAATACAAGATTTCTTCATAAGCTGAATCAAAAAAATTATGGAACTCCTACCTCGGAGTTATAGAACCTAAGTTCTCTTTTATGTTTGACAGCTCCGTCCAACTTCTCAATGGAATTGACTGGATTTTTAAAATCAACAGGAGGCCCTTCTGTTGAGCATAGCAGAAAACCTATAGCACCACTGCATGACAATAATTTCAGAATAAGAATGACTTCGTGATATCAGTCTGATCTCAGAATGGGAAAAATCCATTTTATCTCAAGACTGGCAAGTCTTCTTATTTTTATGCCAAACCATCCAACCAAATATTGATGACAACAGAAATCACATTGTTACCTTGGATATGTAGGAACACTCGCCCATGCATAATTGACTGACCCCTTGAATGTTTGACGGCAAACAGAGATCATATCGTCAATAAGATGTGTATGGAGCCACATACTCTCTGCCATGTTACAGAGAACACCACCAGGCCTTAATGCTCTAGCTATTGACTCAAAAAATGGCTTCTCTACAAGCTCTTGAGCAGGACCTGCATCAGAAGGAAACCATATATTTAAGCATTAGCTTCTAAAACCTAAAATTCAACAATTCAAATCAAAATCAAGAGAATCTATAAGCAGAAACATATCTTCCAAAATATATATGCATGCCACAGTGACCAACAGACATCTTATATGCAGTAAGTCTGAAACTTACATTACAAGATTAAATAACGTACCTACAGGATCTGACGAATCAACAATTACAGCATCATACTTCCCTTCAGATGCATGCCTTAAGAATTCAGTAGCTGTCGTGCAATAAATGAGATATGATTGAGATAGCAAGCCAAATAGAAAAAATCCAATTCGATGAAACCTTTCGGTCAAACAGATAGAAGAAAATAGTAGCATTAAACATACCATCGCCAACATGAAGATGGACACGAGGATCCTCAAATCCAACAGCTAACTCTGGAAAAAACTTCTTAGACACCTAGAAAAAAAAATTGAAGTGGTTGACACAGAATTTCTCAACAATCAAATACACAAAGGGAGGGGAAACAATACTTACATCTATAACCATCTTATCTATCTCACATATATCAATATGCTCAACAGAAGAATGGCGCGAAACCTCCCTAAGGACCCCACCATCACCGCCACCAACAACCAGAACCTGCACCAAGGATTTTATAGCATTAAGCATACTAAAAATAATCAAATTCATGAGGGCGTCTAAGAAACCATATTTTTTAGACAATATTTGACCAAAGATCTAGCACCTGTCCAACCAAGTATTTAGAAAACTTGTTCATAGTGCAAATGCTCATCTGCACAATTCTTGCAGCCAAATCCACCCTAAATGTGGCAAAAAAGTCTAATTATGCAGGCACAGGAGCAGAGCACATATGGACTTGGTTCACATTGCAAATAGTTAGCTATGAACTTATTGCAGCAAAATCAACCCAAAATAAGGCGCAATAATACCATTCAAGACCTCGCTAGTCAATAAAAAAGTGGTGAATCCCTTTTTTCAAAAGCCCCCTAAACCCTGATTAGCTTTGCAATTCATGGTATAGCTGGCAATATGAACATATGCTCACGGTATGCAAGGGAAACCAACAGAAGCTTTCCCACAAAACACCCACTGGCACTACTGAATAGCAGAATGAATATGCAATAAGAATACCATATTCCATCACATGGTCATAAAGTAGCAAACATACCAACAAAACTGGTAAATCAAAAGTAAGATGGATGGATTACATTTTTTGGGGAGGGAATCGAACAAAGAGGTAGATGAGTTATCATCTCCTGGTATGCACATTCATCTTTCTCACTTAGTTGAATAATACCATCAAGAACAAGCACTTTTCCATACGTTGAAGACTGCATTAAAAGGACGTCACAATGACCAAATCATTACAATAGAATAAAAACAATGGATATAAACAGCCGGAAGTAAACTTCAAGATGAGAACTTCAAACCTCAAAAACCAAAATCTCTTGGAACTCTGATTTCCCCTTGTATAGAATGCTTTCCACTTTTAGTGAATGAGCTTCACCTTTAAAAATGAAATAAAAGAATAAAAATAAATATTAAAGGCATTTACATGGACAGAATAATTTAAAGTTAGAGGTGGGAACATTCAACAGAAATATATTATATTAAAAGAAGCAATTTTCTTTGTAGTGAGCAAAAAGAAAAAGAAAAATACTAACAATAGAGGGTAACCAGAGGAAATATCAGATCCTGGGGTTGCCAATACAAGATATTGATCAAGCAACATAGGTTCCTCAGTCCCTTTTTCCTTTCCTCGTTACCGGAAACAGTATAAGATTTGACAATGGGTCCTCTAATGTGCAAGTTTTCAAGAATTTGTTCCAAGAACGATAAAGTCATAAATTGAGCAACAGAGCATGATCATCAGAAAATCTTACAACCCCAACCATGGTGAAACTGAAGTATGTGCTGCAAAGCATATAAAGAAACAACAAATGCAAATAAAAAAAAAAGCGGATTTATAGATACATCCAATTACTGCTTACCAGGCCACATGGGGTTGTTGAAGTAAGCCTTTTTACTAGCCTTATCTGCAATTCAAATAAAAAATAATAATATAAAGTGGTGAACGACATCAACCTGCTTGGACATCCAACAAGAGACTATTGCTTTGCTGATGGGGAAAGAGGAAAGTTGAGTGATATTAGATAATGACCTGTGCGAGATTGGGATTCTGAGAACCAGCCAGAAACAACAGTAGAATGGCATATTGCCTCGGCCTCAGGGTCTGAAGCTATAGCCTTCAAGCAACAAGAAGGGATGGCCTTCTCTGAACCGTTTCCGTTACTCACCTTCCCATCCATAGTCTTCTGGCATTCCAAACCTCTTCCTGCGTCTTCCCCCATATACTATCTTTTTCTTCTCCGACTCCAGTCTCTGAAATCAACATATATTCATAAGTAATACGTTTTGGGAAACAAAATAGTATTCACAACCAAAACATCTATAACAATCAAAAACGAACTTTCACAGAAACACACACACATATTTGCACCAAGTTAAAGCCTTTATCATTTACAATATAAACAATGCAGCCAATGAGACCAAAAGCTTTGGTTAACAAGGAAAAGGAGCATACCAGATGAACAATCACAAGAAAGACTCCAAGCAAAAGGGTTTAACTTATAACCACACATGATTAAAAATGGAAAGTTCCACTCTTTATGTCAAAATAGGCTTGATTTGCGGATGAATCTTAATTGAGAATGGAGATCATAATAATTGCAAGATCTTCTCCATCCAATATCTAAAATCATATCACACTAACCAAATCCAAATCACACAATCCCCTCTTAAGGCTTCATCTGCAATTAAACCTGAGTTAAACACATCAATCACGCAGTTAAACAAAAATTACACCTCCAGTCCAAGAATGAAAGAACCATCTAAGATTTATTTAATCCATTTACTGGGCCCCAAAATATTACCCAAAAAACAAAATACTAAAATTTCTGGTGCCTACTATTTTCAGCATTACCTCAGCAACAAAAATAAAGTATCAACATAAGCTTTCTCCCCAGAAACAGACAACCCAAAATTTATATCCTCTGCACCGACAAGTACCAAAAGCAATAAACAGATTATAGAAAACATAAATTCATACATTTATATATTTCAAATTCTACTTGTTCATCGCACAAACAAAACACCAAAAAACAAACAAAAAGAATAGAATTTTTTTTCTATAATCCTGTTTGGTTCCAAAGACATCGTTCTAAAGAGAAAAGCTTTCTGGCAACAAAAATTTTCCGGGAAGCAAACAAGGTGCTAGGGTTAAAGTGATGGACTGAGACTATTCCTCTGTTTTCGATAAATTGGAAAAATCAAATTGAACACAGAAAACCCCACATTACATTCAGAACTTGCAGAGAGGCAGATATAACAAAATCAGAAACAGAGAACGCCTAGCATATATGTGGATATAATCGAAAAAACTTACATACAGATAGAGAAAGTGATCTAGCCTGGTGTTGATGAGAGAAAGATTTGGTTTTGCTGTGGAGTTTCGTGAACCTCGAGTGAGAGCGAAACGATAAATAGTACAGAGACTCTAGAATCTAGTCGGTGTTGATAGTCTGAGTGACACACTCTATGAGACTCTCTCTCTCTCTCTCTCTAACTAGCTCTGTGCTCTGGCTATCTGGCTATCTGGCTTCTGTGTTCTATTTCGGTTTGGACGAGAATGGCGAACCAGCCAATTATTTATAGAAGACTTGTATATTTCGGAGAAAAATATACTTTTATAGATTTTGTGTGTTCTTTTTCTTTTTGTTATTTTTTTCATTTTTTTGTGGTTCATGTTTGGGTAAATTGGTAATGTTACCACACACCTCATTCAATTTTTGGTGGGTTATTTAATATTTTTTGAAATTAGGATCGTGATTCTACTAATCATATGGCTTGCAAACTATTACCTTCATACCTTGGCCATTGTATTGCTAAGTTTGCTCTAACTGAGCATTTCCCTTTTACTTGTATCGAGAACAGGCCGGAATGGCTTACGGAATCAATTAATAACGATTCCAATATTTGTAATAGTTATAATCATCAATGAATGGTTCTATCTTCGTATCAAAAAAAATAGTTGAGCAAATATTAAATATATTTTCTATGATATTTTTTTTCATTATTAAAAGTTTGTGGAGATTAGATCATCATGCCTATTACTTCATTGAAACTATCAAAAATAGAGAACGAAATATTGAAACCTCCTTGAGAATATCAATACGATCAATTTACCAATTTGGACCGATAACGTTCTAGTGATATGTCTTTATTCGGTAAAAGTTCATATCAACATTATCGTAAAATAAATACAAACTTTATAACAAACCACATGCATCGCGTATGTGAAATATTTTTAGTGTCACATATAATTAAGAAGTTGGTTTCTTGTTAAATAATCTAAGTTTATAACACACTAGATCGGCAATCTAAAATTGTAAATCATTGGTTGCATAAAAAAAAATCAGCTGCTACATATTTTTTTGACAAGAAACTTGAGCCCACCCTAAGATAAGTAGTGTCTGTAATTTAGTATCTATATCTGTATTTGTATTCCTCGATCCCTATCCAAGAAAATGAAGGTATTCGATCGCTGTGAGCTTGAGGTAAAGAGCACCTCGTTTAACACGTTCGTTCCCGTCCTCGTGGACATTGTTATCAACTTTACATTCGATCCCCACCCGCAATCTCATCTCCAACTACACTTTGGATATGGTTAAGGACGTCGGTGACCTTCTGTTCATGATCGATCAACGTATACGATATATAATTTGGTTATTTTTGCACTTTAGGCAACTCCGTTTTTTGCAATGACTCGTTTTGTAAACCAAATGCATTAAATAATTTTCCCCTAGCTAAATATGTTTTAATTTCTTTGATCATTCTCATTGATACTTCCCGCAAAACTATTAGATGAAATTTCAAGTCCAAATTCAGTTCCAAAAAACCAAAGGCTCGGATTCTTTTTCATTGTCTAGAAGGCTACAACCATAGCAGAGGAGAGACAGGATAAGAAAATATATCATTCTAGAATTTCCAACGCAAATAAAGTCACGTATGTATCAATCTGTTCCATCAATTAACTACGCACAGTAGTTTTGATTAACACACACATATATGTATCTATATATATGCATGAAACAAATAAAACAATGTGATGCATGCCTTTAGGACTGTTTATCTGTTTTCTTTAATCAGTGGCTCTCAATTTAAAGAGAAGCACAGCATTTATCTTTTATTTGAAACGCTTTCGTTTTCGTGACTTTGTTCATCATTTGCATGGCCCCAGCCTCATAACCATCGATGGGACATCAATATTGATTTTGCCCTGTGAAATCTTGTCAACCACATAATCACTCTAAGCTACGTACCTCTTTGGCCGCCAATAATAGTTTTTTAACTTTTTTACTTTTTTACTTTACAGGTTTAGATTTGATATATGAGCTAGCAGAAACCAGAATATGCACCCATTAATTTTCAGTTTCTTATCTAACATCAAATGGTTGGAACAAAGAACATCTAAGCGTACTTTTTCTTCTTTTGGTGTTATGAAAGCAAAAAAAGGAACTCTATGATCTTTATCAACAAAAAAGGAACTCTATGATAATATATATGATCGATCTGCTTTTTTACTTTGATAATTAAGTACTTCATGTATGTTCTTTTGAGGTGGAAATATCATACTTACAACAGTGCTGGCCGGTGTTGATTTTGTTGACTTTTCTGTTGATTTTGCTATATATAATTATATATGTTAATCCAATCTAATTATATATTTGCTTTAATTTTGTGTGGAATAGATTTAAATACTTGAATCAATTATATATGTATATTTACAAATTCAGGAGTTGGAACTCTTTGTTTGTAACCAAACACTCGCTCTCCTGAATTGTGAGGTGAAAATTTTTATTTTGCTTGTATATTTTAAATTTAGAAACGAATGAAAGTGATACAAAATATAGGCAGAAAATTTAAATCTTGTGGTCCCTTTAATTCATATATGAATCAAGTAGGAATTCTTTTTTTGGCAATAATCAAGTTCCAATTCAGAATGCAACTTTTTCTTAAGATGAGATTGATAGAGAGGTACGTTTTTGATAAATGTGGTCATCACTTTGCGTTTCTGGTACTCGATCGATCAACCAAAATTAAGGTGGGTTATCCCATCAAATCCATTAATAAATTAAGCATATATATATATAGCTTGAATTATATTATATATATATATAATTAAGATGCATCTCGATCAAGTAATTAACGACTAGCAAATTAATTGATCTAAATGAAACACATACGTACATATATACATTTGGATTGTACGTATTTGATTGATAAAGACGTACAATCTACATAGATAGACAGGGTGGCCGAATTAATTAAGTAAAGCTTAATTGATTTCCATTGGCAAAGGCAAAATCTCAATTTCGAACACGTATCATAAGAATCATAAAAAGCCATGCAAAGAATGATAAAGCTGTCGAGATGCCCATGCCTGCCATATATATATATATATATATCACGTTGAAAATTATATGGATAAGCAGGACGTGAATAATTTAGCTCTAGCTGTACGTACGTGTTGGTTGGGAACATTACTGTACGAGGGAATAATTAGCTTTCGTAAAAAAAAAAAAAAGAGAGAGGGAATAATTAGATGTAATTATTTATACTTCAAATTAACAAGAGAATAATCGCTAGCTAGTCGCCTAGTCGTAATGCATATATATGGAAAAATGGAATCAGTAATATATATATATGTGTGTGTGTGTGTAAAGATAATCCGAATACTGGCCTGTTGCTTTTGGCTAATGGCAAGTCATAATCAACTAAATTCCATGTATTTAAATAATAATGAACTTACACGTATCACACTATTTTAAGGAGTACGTGAATTATACCATATATATATATATATAGTATAATTTATGGTGGAGGACTGGAGGCCATGGATGTAGTATAAAAAGGCTATCTTTGGTACTTGGCAAAGCATTATATTAATAAAATGCAAAAACAAACATCACTTTTCTTAATACAATATAAGAAGCTAGCATGAAACATGCATGTTAACAAAAAAAAAGTTGGGTGTAAGTTCGAAAGAATCATAGCATAAATAAAGAAGTAGAAATTCTGCGTGACTATCCAAACTTAATTGATTACTTTGCTGAATTGTGGACATCAATTGGATTGGTAGCTAAATAATTTAATTCGACAAAGTGTTAGTAGAGATTTGATAATTGATCAATGAAAAAAAAAATACTAAATTATTTAGCTAAGCAAATTTCCAAATTTTACTTTTGTAATCAAGTAAAAATTTTCAAATTGTTGAAGGAAACCTACTTTGTGTGTGCCTTGTCAACCTAGGATTAGATTAGGTAGTATAGCATATGGATTACATATTGAATAGAAGTCCTATTAGGACATGGATTGTACCCTTGTGTTTCTCTATATATAGAGGCACCTATTTATTAATAAAGATACTCTCTATTCCTGTGCTATTTGCTCTCTTCTTTACTTTCTGTCTTGTGGTTGATTGCACCTTTACTTAAACACGTTATCAGCACGAACCTCTAAGCCCTGAGATCAAAAGCCAAAAATCCTTGAGCATAGCATCCTGCTAGCGCCAACACCCTAGAACCCTAACCCTAGGTTTCCTGCGTGTTCCCGCTGCTACTGGACGACGCACGATCGATCGCAACATTCCGCACGATCGATCGCACGAAGCTTCTGCCGAGAATCATCTTCTCCTTGCTGCTGCTTCTGCTTGCTCCTGCTCCTCCTACTAGCTGCTGCTGCTTCTGCCTGCTGCTGCTAATCTTCTATATCTTCTAAAGTTCAAGAATCAAGACTCAAGAAAAAGAATACCAAGTAAGCTTTTATAAACGTTGCTGCTTTATGAATTTAAATTCACCTTTCTTTTTCTCAAGGGACTTCCAACATCCCTCCTCTACCTCCCACCTTTCTATAACGTGGGATTCTTGAATCGGACCTATCCAAACTATGAGAAGCATTAGGGGAGTGATCGAGCTTCATATCGCTTGCGATATGTGTAAGTCATGAGCACCTCTAATGTCATCATACTATTGGTGTGAGTTCAAGAGCCGAATTATGGGGATTCGAGCTAACACTCCGGATAAGGAATCCGTAGAGAGAAGAGACCTTGAACAATAAGTTCATTGAATATTTTACCTCCGGATGAGGAATCCGTAAGAGAAGAAACGACCTATGGTTCATAACCTAATTCCTACTAGGCTCACCTGCTTGGGTATGTCTAGGTGTGTGATTTGAGATAAGTGGTATTAAGGGAGCTTGCTCACACCGACATCTCTTATTATGTATCTAGTTGTGCCCAGGTAGAGCTACCGAAAAGTTTTAGGGTTATAACCATACTACACCAAAGTTTCACCTAAATCCAATACATGGAAAAACGTTTTCTTTGAAGCTTAGCTCAGAAACCATATCTGTTTTCGTGGGAGATGTTTATGCTCCGAAAACTAACTTCAATTCTCTTGTTGTTTCAGATGGCAAATAACCTGAACAAGTTGGACTTCGCACCTTTGGATACCACGGGCATTGGATACCATAAGTGGGTTCGCGATGTACGCAACCACCTGAAAGCTCAAGGAAGCATCTCTGCAATCCGTGAGCCCCCTGCAGCTGCACCTGCTGAGGCCGCCGCCGCACCTGTGGAAGGTCCACTGACTGCCGCCGCCGCCGCTGCTGCTGCTGCTACAGCACAGGCCACCGCTGATGCTTTAGAGGCTAAGAATGCCAAAGCTATCATCCTGATGATTCGTCATATGGACCAATCTCTACAAGCCGAGTACCTCAATGAGGAAAATCCCAGAACACTTTGGGTTGCACTCGAAGAGCGGTTTGGCAACGTTCGTGAATCCCTGCTTCCTGAACTAGAGGTGAAGTGGCAACTACTGCGCTTCTGTGATTATGCCTCAGTCCTAGAGTATAACTCGGAAGCACTCCGTATCAAATCCCTCATGGAATTCTGTGAGAGGAACATAACCGATGCGATGTTGATTGAGAAAACCCTCTCTACCTTTCCCGTCTCTGACTTGGTAGTTGCAAAGAACTATCGTATTGAAGTGCAGAATAAACGGATCACTAGATTTCATGAGCTCATCTCTGCTCTCTCTGTTGCTGAAAAGCACGAGAAAATACTTGTGAAGAATTATAATGCGAGGCCCGTGGGAACGAAACAAGTTCCGGAGACCCATTATAATGGCGCCCCAAAGAGAGGCCGCCGCGGGCGAAACCCTAATCCTAGGGACAACTCTGGACGTACTGGTCCATATAATCGCCCTGCTCAAGAAGGTAGTCGCCAAACTAGGCGAAGGGGAGGCCGAGGAGGCCACCCAAGAGGACAAGGTGCCGCCGGTTTTAGGCAGGCCACAGGCGCTAATGCCGTGCCACTCAAGAGGAGTGCACCACGCGTGAATAACGCTTCTCAATCAAAGGATTCCGATCAAACATCTCTGTGCTTCAGGTGTGGAAAGACTGGACATTGGTCCAAGATATGTAGAGCCACTCAGAGTGTTGCTAATGCATACAAAGCGTACCGCGAAGCCATGGAAGCTCACAACATTGAACAAGAGGATGACGAAGAGAACGTCAAGTTGAAGGTTGTTGACTTTAAAGCTGGGAAGAGTGATGATACTCCTGATTTCGCTTAAGTCTTTTGTTTTCCTTAGTATTGTTGATTTAGTTTATGGTCAATGACCAAGATTGGAACTTTGGATGTAATTCATTCGGTTTATATCTTTAATAAAATTTGGAGTTGTTTGCATACTCAATTTTAATTATGAGCTTTCTTATTTAGGAATGAATTCCGGAGAACTTGAATGTCTAGCCGATAGCGGAACCACGCATACCATATTGCGTCATAGGCAATTGTTTCTTGACATGATGCCTTCACATTCATCTGTGACTACGATGGCAGGACCATCTAATCTTGTGCAAGGAAGAGGACATGCCCAATTCCTCTTGCCTAATGGCACCCTAATTGATGTCACTAATGCTCTATATGCTCCAAGAGGAAATAGAACCTTGTTGAGTTTTAAAGATATAAGAACCAATGGATACCATGCTGAAACGCATGATGAGAATGGAAAAGAATTCCTTTGCATTAGCTCTAATGACTGCGGTAGAAAACGCATCTTAGAGAAGCTCATGTGTCTCTCTAGTGGCCTATATGCTACCACTATCCGAGCTATTGAATCAAACAATGTCATAAGAGATAACCTCTTGGATTCAGACACATTTTGGCTTTGGCACGACAGGTTGGGACACCCTGGTCGAGATATGATGATCTGTATACTGAAAACCTCACACGGACATCCATTCTATCGAGCTAATCGAAGCAAGAATCAAAGAATGATTCAAGGAGATGAGACAGCTATGAGAAAAGGCAAAATTGCCTCTGTCCGACGCCGTACGATCGATCGCACGATCCCTGCGATCGATCGTGACCTTCCAGACAGCGTCGTTAAACGAACCCGAGAGCTCGGGCAATCGATCGCACCATCTTACGATCGATCGCAGATTTCACCCTGTATGGTTTCAGGGACCAGAGAGCCCTGGCGATCGATCGCACGTCCCTGCGATCGATCGCACGTTCCTTCCTGTACGATTTCAGGAACCCGAGAGCACGGGCGATCGATCGCACCCCCCTGCGATCGATCGCAAAGACAAAAATCCTCTCTCTCGGATGAAACTAATTCCTCCTATGCTTCTGAGACCTCGAAGGTCAAACGCTCGTTTTGCAAAGCCTGTTCCTTAGGGAAACTTGGACCAAGACCGTCCTATGCAAAGGATTCTAAAGTACTTCTCCCATTCTTACAGAGAATCCAAGGGGATATCTGTGGACCTATTCAACCACCAAGCGGACCATTTAAATATTTTATGGTGTTGGTTGATGCGTCGACACGTTGGTCGTATGTCACGCTATTGTCCACTCGTAATGCTGCCTATGCTAAACTCCTAGCACAGATAATTCGCCTGCGGGCTCACTACCCGGATCATCCTATCAAATCTATCAGGCTTGATAATGCTGGAGAGTTTACATCGAAGACTTTCGATGACTACTGCATGTCTATTGGGATGGATGTTGAGCATCCAGTTCCACATGTGCATACCCAGAATGGTCTTGCAGAGGCTACCATTAAGAGAATACAAATGGTAACACGGACGTTGGTAATGCGCACCAACCTTCCTCTCTCTGCCTGGGGACACGCAGTATTGCATGCAGCTATGCTAATTCGTCTGAGACCCACAGCCACCCAACCCTTTTCTGCGCAACAGCTAGTGACTGGGTACGAGCCATGCATCTCGCACTTACGCATATTTGGGTGTGCTGTCTATGTGCCTATTACGCCGCCACTACGTATTAAAATGGGTCCTCAGAGACGAATGGGCATTTATGTTGGTTTTGAGTCACCAACTATAATCCGCTATGTAGAACCCTTGACAGGTGATCTATTTACCGCAAGATTTGCGGATTGTCACTTTGATGAGACAGTCTTCCCGTTGTTCGGGGGAGATAAGAATGTACACATTCAACAGGAACGACAAGAATTGTCATGGCCTGTCCCCACTCTGTCTCATCATGATCCCCCTACTGCACAAAGAGAAATAGAAGTGCGTAGAATTATAGATCTTCAGAAAGTCGCAGACTCTCTTCCTGACGCTTTCTCTGACCTTGCCAAAGTGACTAGATCTCATATACCAGCTGCAAATGCACCTGCAAGGATGCAAGTACCTGAACAAGGACTTGGACTCAAAGTCGCTACTGCAGCTAACCCTATAGGAGGGACAGCTGGTGGCGCCACTGCCAGCAATGGTGGTGATGTGGCTCAGGCCGTGGCTCCGCTGAGGAAGCGTGGGAGACCACCAGGTTCGAGGGATTCACGCCCCAGGAAGCGGGCTGTGATGGCACCCAATAACCCTCTCATCATTGACACTCAAAATCCGTCCCATGAAAACATTCCGGATTATGGTTATGTCCAAGAGACATCTTCGGGGGACGCCCCGTCGTTAGAACCTACCCGTGAGAATGTAGAGATCTCAATTAATTATACTAGTATACATAGGACGTGGGATAGAAACTCCATCATCATTGATGATGTGTTTGCATAGGCATGTGCACGAGAGTTGATTGAGACTGATGATATTGAACCCCGCTCTGTTGATGAATGTCAACTTAGAGCTGATTGGCCTAAATGGAAAGATGCGATCCAGGCTGAGTTGGACTCACTAACAAAGAGAACGGTATTTGGGCCTGTTGTGCCAATACCTTCCGGAATAAAACCTGTTGGATACAAATGGGTCTTTGTTAGAAAGCGTAATGAGAGAAACGAGATTATAAGATATAAAGCTCGCCTTGTGGCGCAAGGCTTCTCACAACGCCCTGGAATCGACTACGAGGAAACATACTCTCCCGTAATGGACGTTATAACGTTCCGCTACCTTATCAGTTTGGTAGTTTCCGAAAAACTGAATATGCAGCTTATGGATGTGGTCACAGCGTATCTCTATGGGGATCTAGATACAGAGATTTATATGAAGGTCCCTGATGGGCTTCAGTTACCCAAGTCAAGTGGCTCCAGACCACGGAGCGCGTTTGCAATAAGGTTGAAACGCTCACTATATGGATTGAAACAATCCGGACGGATGTGGTATACCCGTCTAAGTGACTACTTGCTTGGAAGAGGGTATGTGAACAATGACTTATGCCCCTGCGTGTTTATTAAGAGAACAAGTTCTGGATTTGCAATAGTAGCTGTTTATGTTGATGACATGAACCTTATAGGCACTCTTGATGAACTAAGAGAAACCGCTGACTACTTGAAATCTGAGTTTGAGATGAAAGATCTTGGGAAAACACGGTTTTGTCTCGGTTTAGAACTTGAGCACCGTAGTAGTGGGATCCTGATTCATCAATCAGCTTATACCCAAAAGATGCTCAGGAGATTTAATATGGATAAAGTCCATCCTGTAAGCACTCCCATGATTGGTCGCAGTCTAGATCCAAAGAAGGATCCGTTTCGCCCAAAGAATGATGGTGAAGACGTTTTAGAGGCTGAGGTACCGTACCTAAGTGCAATAGGCGCATTATTGTACTTGGCACAGTGTACAAGACCCGATATCTCCTTTGCTGTCAACTTGTTGGCTAGATTTAGCACTGCGCCCACGCAACGTCATTGGACTGGCATAAAAACTATCTTTCGTTACTTGAAGGGTACGATTGATATGGGTTTGTTCTTTCCCTACAGAGAGTCTCGAAAATATGGCAGAATGGGTGAGGAACCCGTACCTTCTGCCGTCGGACGATCGATCGCAGGGAATTCCACGATCGATCGTACCAAGCCCCTGCCGTCGAGCGATCGATCGCAGGATGTCACGATCGATCGCACGGGCGCTGCTGTCCGATATTCACAAAATCCTTGTGATGTATTGGTGGGTTTTGCTGATGCTGGGTATCTCTCTGACCCATATAAAGGTCGTTCCCAAACTGGTTATGTATTTACCATGGGTAACACCGCGATATCTTGGAGGTCCACAAAACAGACTCTTGTTGCCACTTCTTCGAACCATGCTGAGATTATTGCTCTCCATGAAGCGGTTCGTGAGTGTATATGGTTGAGGTCCATATCTACACATATAAGAAGTACTTGTGGTTTGAGGTCAACCACCGATGAACCTGCATGCATTTATGAGGATAATGCCGCTTGCATTGAACAAATGAAGCAAGGTTTCATTAAAGGTGACAACACCAAGCACATATCGCCTAAGTTCTTCTATAATCAGCAACAGCAGAAATTCCTTAAGATTAAGGTTAATCAAGTCCGTTCTGAGGACAATGTGGCAGATTTATTTACTAAGTCATTGCCTAAATCCACATTTGAGAAGCATGTGAAAAACATTGGTTTGCTTAAGTTATCTGACCTCCCATGATTGTGGAAATCAGGGGGAGACACAGACTTGAGGGGGAGTCTAGTGTCCATGCAAAGTTTCCAGATGTGAAGGGTGTGTTGTACTCTTTTTTCCTTCGACCAAGGTTATTTTTATCCCACTGGGTTTTTGTTACTTGGCAAGGTTTTTAATGAGACAACGTGAGGAGCACCACCTAGTGTTGACGCCACAAGGGGGAGTGTTGAAGGAAACCTACTTTGTGTGTGCCTTGTCAACCTAGGATTAGATTAGGTAGTATAGCATATGGATTACATATTGAATAGAAGTCCTATTATGACATGGATTGTACCATTGTGTTTCTCTATATATAGAGGCACCTATTCATTAATAAAGATACTCTCTATTCCTGTGCTATTTGCTCTCTTCTTTACTTTCTGTCTTGTGGTTGATTGCACCTTTACTTAAACACAAATTTCATTGTACTATTATTTTTTGCATTATAAAATAACAAACTGTTATTGAGTCGAACTTGAAATCTCTAACTTACAAGAAAGAACATTATCATTTAAAAAAAAAACAAAAATTCATCGCTCATGTTCCTCAACTCCAGTCTTTTTTTTTACACGTTAATTAGGATAAATCAGATCCCTGATCTAACTCATTTTTTTATTTTCTCTTAATTATAACCACCTTCGAGTAAGCAATTAATATTATGGTTGAGAAAGTTAATGGACGATCGATCGATTCTCTTAATTAATTGGACATGCAATTGGATTGGAGCTGCCCTCCAAGTAGGCCTTGCTCACTTTGTTTGTTTGCCACACTACACAAAGAGGGTGGTGAAGAAATTAAACTACATGCATTCCCAAACGGGAAAAGAATGTCGTATATATATATGTATGCCAACCCTGTCAGTCTCTGAAAAATGAGAAAAACATGACAATACGTTTATATATAATTTTGTCACAAACTGTCGGTGATCGATTGTGGGCAGGGCTTATTTGTTACCTGAGCTCATGATCCACGATACTTTTGAACTAGCAATTCTCCATAGGAAGAAGAGTTTCTCTCCATATATATATTAGCTTCTCTCCATATATATCTATGGAGTCAAAATTAAGATAGATCGATCTATTTTTGTATATATAGTTGCTTACGTGTTGTTTCTTATTTTTTGTTTTTTTTTAAATATATACTTTGTGAATCATATTTAAGAATACATTACGTTTTGTAATCCAAAATGATATATAAGATGTTAAACTCGATCTTTCGTGACATGCTAAAAATTCAATTGAAGATAGAACGTAACCTAACTCACCATGCCATATATGAATCCCCGATCCCCCAATGGCATTGATAATTCTCAACCAAGACATGCCACTATCAACCTTCAAATTCAAAATGAAATCAATGAAAACATAAAAATCTCAACCCTCTCAAAATTGCTACATATATATAGTTCAACCTTTTGATCCAAATAAAGGGCAGCCTGATATATTCTTCAAGTCAATTGCAATAGGAATCAATGTCGCTTAATTTGTCTTCCGAATTAAAAATAACTAAAAAATTGAATCTTCTATACCAGGACAGTCGCAAAGAATCAACATGATTTTTAGAAAGCATATATATAGATAAAACTGCTAGCTAGCTAGGCAATTTTCTGAGGTCGACTACTATAACACTAATGTTATCTTTACTTCCCCGAGCCATAGCTAGATCAGCCAACACTGCTGCTGCCTCAGATATTCTACTACTATTACTACCACCGTCCGCCGGCGCCGGCCTTTCATAATTCAGGAGCACATGATCACGATCATGATCAACATGGATCCTCCTCATCATGATTCTGCCATGAAGAGCCTTGTTCACAACTTGACATGCAACCTCATTCGATATAACATCCCACAGGCCATCACTAGCTAGGATCAGGAATTCATCCTCGTCTGTTCGCTTCGTCACCGTCACCTCCGGTTTCGAAATCACATATGGCCTCAGGTATTGGTCACCTACATGCACCCACGTACAATTGATTAACAATATTACTTATGATGATCAGTACGTACGTGGTAGAAACAATTCTGAACAAGGTACGGTCAAGACCCTTGATTAACCAGCCAGACTTTCTGAATGTGCATAATCAGAATGCTTGAACTGTATATATATAGACCGATCAACGGAAGAGCTAGGAATCTATGTAGGGAAGGACTAATTAAATTTAGACTTAGGAACGGGTTGAAATGATCGATGGGACTGTTCAAACGATATCTTGTAACAATTTTACAAGTCCGCAAAGTCCATCCAAAAATTATTATCCTCGATCATATATATAATACATACCTATGGATCTGGAAGTGGCAAGCACCCCTAGAACACGGCTTCCATTCCAATTGATCACCCTTCCACCCGCAGCTTCAATTCTCTCCAACTCATCTGCTCTGTCAGGCTGATTTTTTTTGACACAGAGTAAATGTATATCAATGATTCAATGTATGCATGTACAGATTAATAATCAATTAGCTAGGTTAAGAATTTGATGATTAATTTATATACAGTATGTGGAACTTGAAACTCTTATATTAATAAACAAGTAGGATCAAGGCTAGCTAATTATATAATTAAGGCCAATGGAGTTACTATAAGTCTATAACGCACACATTGTTGCATTATAAACCAACCATTTTTTTAATTAGCTAGCTAGATACAAATTAACGCCAATGTGTTATGCGATTTTACTAATTAAATTCAAAATCTACGAGTATTATTTTTTATTTTTGTGGAATGAATCTACGAGTATTATAATGTAGATAGAGTGCTAGCTGGGTTAATTTGTTACCTTATGATCACTAGACAAGGCCAAGGCAATAGTAGCTCCTGATCTTGACAAGACTGCCCTACAATCACCACAATTGGCCACCACAACCTCCTCCTCCGCCACCACCGCCGCCACCGCCGTAGAACCAACCGTCCTGCCCGCCGCTATCCCACTCACCTCCTCATCCATTTTACCAAAACACCCCTCCATCACCCTCTCCCAATCAACCTCAACCTTATTAGTCTTCCCTCCCTTCACCACCTCCACCGCCTCCGCCACGACCTCGTGTAACCTTTCCCTACAAGCCCTCGCTACATCGGGCCCACCATGCCCATCATACACCCCGAAAAAGTCATACCTTCCGCCCACCGCAAACCCTACCTCCGCCCTCACCGCATCTTCCATTTCCTTCCTCCTCCCCACCACCGAAACGACGCCGTAACTACTCCTCCCAGTCCCTTTGCTCGTTTCGGCTCCAGAACTCGACAACACGCTGTCGTTTTCTAACGATGATGAGAACGACACCGATAATATCTTCATGGAATTGCCAGCATCCTTCTCCACTCTAGTATCGGTTTGACGATCTCCGGAGCCGTGTTCCTGGTGGCCGCCGGTTACGTCCAGCTGGATCTTTGTTCGACACGTGTACTTCAGACGCCGGACTCTCAGTCGTTTTCTGCTGAGAGCATTCTTGGTTTCCATAACGAAGCTTCGTCTCATATCGCCGGAGTCAAACGTCATTCGCCTATCGAAAGTCTGAAACTGAAACTGAGATTAATTTTGTGGCCTCTCTTTGTAATGTGCATGAAAATATCTGAGTGACAACCGCAGAGAAATGATGAACACAAACCGAGCTAAAGCAGCAGAAAGTTTCGAATCTGAGCCGTTGATAATTTTTGGTCCGTTGGATGGGTGCCAGGCGCGGTGCTATGGACCACTGACTTGAATTTTTCAAGAGAGACGTGGACGGCTCGGATATACTCCGGGACAGGTGGAGGGAAGAACGTGCTTCTAGGGATTCGGTATGGCGGGAGATTTTGTGCCGGTGGGCCCTACTTGCGAACTCTAGAATCTAATTACGTGGCGGCTCGTGATGTAGTGAGATACGTCTTTTACTTTTTCCTGTGTTTCGGCTAATGTTGACGTTGCGATAATTTGAAGGGCACGTGTCCGAGTTGGACCTCGTACTTTGGGGTTTTCCCATTATCATGTCGGGTTTGGGAGTTTTGTTATTTTATTTTTTCTAATCTTTCTTTATTTTTATTCAGATTATAATATGTAAGTAGTTTTCAATGGCTATTGTGTTTTTTTTTTGGAGAGACAATGGCTATGGTTAAGTTGGTGAAAATAGGTTAATGAAATGGACCGTCCAACAAAATGTTGCATTATTCTTTTAAAATACGGGTTTAACATTGATTGTAGCGTATCTGTGAAGTTTATAAGGATAAGAAAGCGAGTTAATCTTATGTTCACGAGGTTTTATAATTCACATCGCATAGGCCAATATTGATGAGAAATTTTATTTTATTTCGTAAATATACATTACTTAGCTAGAGTGGAAAATTGATGAATATCGAATAAATTTATGAGGGTATGGTATTTTAATTATATACCTTCCACAATATAGTTAAAATTTTGAATAAGAGAATTTACTTATTTTTTATGTATGATGCATTTCCATTTTAGTTTCTTTTGTTTTAGTAAATATACGATAAATTATGTATTGGAATTTTTTGACCATTCTCATACTCATTTTGAAGGTGTTATTATTTGTTATTTTTTTTAGTGAAATTTGAAGTTATTATTAGCTAGCAATTAAAGTGACTAGCATTTCGATTTGCAAGGCTAATGCAACCACCAGAAAATGGCACTGTTGGTATGATGGAATGGGTAGGGGGTCCTTATCACCAACCAATAATTATCAAATACAGGTCCTAGTTAGTACTAGCAATGGTGCCCGCGCGATGCTGCGGGGTTAAAAGGCGTTTAGAATATGTGGAAAATATTAAAAACATACAGGAAAATATTAAAACCATACGTATGCCATTGTTAATTAAGCAGTAAATTGCTCATTGTTTATATACATGTATACAAACTGCTAAAATTTTCCTCTGCAGCTGAATCTTTCATTGCTCTTGTTTTTTGTTATGTGCAGAAGTCTTCATTTCTCTGTTAAAAAATTGAAAAATGGCAGCTGTTAGTGCAACAACAGCAACTCAGTTATAAAAAAACAACTTTCGATCACATTCATACATATACTTTTAAAGTTTTCTAGGGTTGAAGGAAAAATGTACTCAAATACATGCATAATCTATTTTCTGAACACTTCAGTACTATAAAACTCTAAATTTTTTGTCAAGGTTCATCTCCTTGACTGTACGTTGCAACACTCAATAAGCACTTCTTAATTCAATAAGCACTCAATAAGAAAATGAATTCAACAAAAACACTTGAGAACGAAACAAAAATTACAACTGTTAAAATCACATGTTATCACTCGGTGCATATAGCAATAAAAAGCAGATAATAGCCTATTAGGATGTGGAAATGATAAACACATAGGAAACTCCCCAGCCCAAAATTTCCAGCCAAGATATAATTTTCTCTCCATTTCCCAGCCAAGAGTTCACAACTTAAAATAAACAACTCAAAGCAGGAAAAGTTGCCTTATCTTATAGAAAATAGAATAATTTGAAGTATGTACGCATCATAGCGAGCCAAGAGCAGATTGAGACAATGGACTGGCTTTCTGAGATGCTAGTATTTATTATCAGGTCCTATCTTGAACAAAAAATTCAGACACTCTTTCGAAGTCTGCATTAGAGGACACAATACTCGTCGTCTCATGAGGACCTTTTTACTACTTGAAGTTAATAACACTATTTATGCATAACAGCCAAAGAAATACTCAACTGAAGACAGAGTTTAAACAAATCCTCTATATTTGTTCTTTCATTGAAAGCAGATTACCAAGAGTTATTATTTTTCCCCTAACTACATTTCTAATCAATCAATCAAATAGACAGACAAAGAGTTATACTAATAAGGGACTGTTTTGGCTGCTAAACGATTACATATCATAAACATTTGTTTCTTTTCCAACAACTATAAAAATGAGCTAAATATGCAAACTTTATGAGCAAATTATTTGCAAATTAACCTCTCTCCCTGAACTTAATAGAAGAGACACAAAGGAGAAGTCTTAAATCAGCACTTAGTGAGATTCCAATAGTGTAATCACTTGTAGGGTCAGTCATAAAACTAAAACATGCAAGTTGCTCAAGTTGTTTAATTGGTTGATCCTAGTTTACAGATTTATTGTATGGCATAACATGTATTGTTTCTGGTTGAAATTTATGTATAGGTCTCCTATTACTTTGGAGGGTTGTGGTACATTGTTCTCTGTCATTGATTTTATTTATATGTCTGCCAGCTAGCTGTACTTGGCGTTTGTAGAGTGAGATTCAACCAACATTTGCATGTTAAAGTAATAGGATCAGATAGAGTTATGTTAAATCACGATGTTAGTTGCAGAAATTGGGGTAGATTTGATAAAGTAAGCTAGTTCTATATCTAGAGTTGCCAACTTGCATATCATTCTTACTAATTTTTTTAAGAACAATGAAGAACTAAGCACTTCAGCTATATTCATAAGGATATAGTACGTACATGAGCCAACAGAAAGCACGATGTTATGAAAAGTATCCTGAAGTTTGTAGCAAGGCACACTATGGATGGAAAATTTATATATTTTGAAAACTAAATTAAATAAAAATGCATCAATCAAACTGATTTCGGTAATGTACAATGATAAGAACTGAAGTTGGGAAAGCTGGTCAACTAATTTTTCTTCTTTAATCGTTAGAATTTAACAATTTCTGTTATGTTCCTTGGAACCCAAACAGAAATCAATCAAACCTAGCTAACTACATAATCAAGGGGAAAAAAATTAAAATAAAAACTTAAGGAAGCAGAACTTATTTGTATATACATGGTTTAGAGCTTGTATATTATTTTGAATTTAAGGAAGCATAACTTATTCTCTTATGTTCCTTCTAAACTCACAGGTCTGACAAAAACATGGCCCTGAGTTTAACTGCTGTTTCTCTTTACCCAAACCCTTCTTCTTGTTTTTCTAGTCCTTCTACATTTCTAGACCCAAAGCACAGACCCCCTCTCAAGGTTTAGTCGTATCCATCTTCTTTCATAACACAACCTGCTGCTTAGTCTGAGGGAACTGAGAGTTAGATTAAAGAGGAAGACCCTCTTGCTTCTTCATCCGGTCAGCCAAAGCTTTACCCTTAATTTGTATTAGCAGTTTAATTAATATGAATTTGTTTTTCTTTAGGACGACTGCCCCATGTTTCTTACAATGTTTTGGAACTTTGCTTCAACAAAGTATCATTCTTCAGTATTACAATTATGTCAAATTGCATAGTTTGGACCATGGGGATCTTATAAATACTAATAGACTGGAATATTTCCTTTAAATCATGTATGAAGTTCTATATACCTATTGTTATGTCATGATTAGATGATTAGATGAATTCTTTAGTAATTTAAACTGGAGATAGTTATATTCTTGAATTACCAAACAGGAGATATTAAATGATTATTAAAAAATAAAAAGTAAAAGAGAGGCTGTAGTTTTAAATAGTCCAAATTCTTAACTACTGGATATTGAAAAGGAAAACTAAACATACCTGGATAATGATTGTGTGAGGAGGGATGACTGAAACCTCACACTAATCCTCGCCTTGAGAAAATCCAACCAAAAACCTCTGAAAATCAAAATAAATTGCCCAAAAATTATACCACACCCAAACTTATGACCACAATGGAACATTTTAAAACCAATCAGTCATAACTATGGAGGTTCACAACATAGAACAGCAACAAAACAATCACAAATATATTGTCCCCTCCTTTTGCAGGGATATGAGCTACTGCACACAATGGAACCCTATATTCATCAGGTTTGTGATTATAAACGTTCTCTACAGGGAACTTCATTTCCTAAACTAACTGGCATTTAATTTAATATATAAAGTGCTTTCATTCTTGTACATAATTGAATATAGGCAGAAAAGCATATGAAAGTAATATTAAATAAACTTCGATGAAACATGTTGACTTGAACAAAATAAACTTCTACATTTAATTTAATATATCAAGTGCTTTCATTCTTGTACAACTCTATTTACTTTCATATGTTTGTTTCTAACTTGGGTTCACAATAAACTTCAATGTAACATGTTGACTTGAACAAAATGTTTATAGTATATATACCAAGTTTAGTACTTTGAAGTTTGAACCATTCAAGATCAATAAACCGCAGCCTTATTTATTGGTTAATTAACAAATACATGATGATAGGAGGCATGGAATAACAAATTAAATAGAGTTGACAAAAGGTGTACCTGTCAAGTTGTTGTAGTCAAGAGATGTAAAATTGATCTCCTTCCTAAATCTTACTCCCTGAAATAATAGTAGTAATATAAGATTTTTGCGATAGTACCATGTTACATGTTTTTCTAGTATATAAAATTAAAGAGAAAAATTATTTCCTTGGCCTGTAAGTAACATTAAATTGAACCCTAGAGAATTAATGGACATACTGCAAAAGTGAAGACAAAAGGCAATTAGAATAATTATACTGATTAACATTCGGATTACCCGAAGCCAATCAAGCCATGACCTAACCACTTGACCTTAAATTGGTGAATCTAATTTTCAACAAATCAAGCAATTGCTCCACCTCCTACACTCATGTCAACTCTTACTACATATATTTATCTTTTATTCTTCTTGAAACATTTGCATTAAAGGGAATAAGTTGAGTTTCTCAAGAAGCTAACCGCAGGCATTCTGAGTTTCCAAAACACAAAATATACGCTCTTAAGTGAACTTTTTTCAGCATGAGAACAGTTGCGGTTGCTATGAATTAAAACAGATGACTAAGTGAGAACATGGTCAAATGAGAACATGGTCAAATGAGAACATGGCCAAATTACCTAAACCTTACATATGACTAAGTGAGAACAGTAAAAGGATAAATAAACAGGAGTCAATCACAACCGCAAATTTTAATACAAATTTTCTTCTTCTTTTTCTTCCCCTTCTAAATACAAATTTTAATATATGGATTATAATAGTATTCTGTTTTCCATGGCTTGTATTATATACTCAAACTAAGTAAAATATATAATGTTAATAAAATCCCTAGATATAAAATTACTGCTTCCACATAGGCTCAGTTCTTAGAAATGCAAATGAATGTAGGATGAGCAGCTAGCTTCAACATGAACAGAGAACTAATATATAATTAAAGAAATTAATAAAACGTCTCTGCACCTCGGATTTAGCATTTAATATCTCCTCAAACTGTTTCAAGAGTTCTGGTGGAGAGTAGTTGTCAATCTCAGCTCCTAGTACCGCAATGGGAGATTTAACCCCTGTTGATAAGTTTAAGCATTTACCATTTTAGTCTTGCAAAATTGGATTTTGACTTTTGAGAAAATAATAATTCATAACAATTGCAATAACAATGATCTGTGAATGGAACTGCTTTCTCAGAAAATTATACGTAAAACAATTGTAAAGCAATGATATGATGCACCGTAAACATAGCATTTTCAATACCTCAATCAATGGCATTTGAACTGTAAACGAAAACAGTCAAGAGACTGACTATCAACTATCAGCTAGGATATTCCTTCTTATGGAAGTCTACATAGACTTCAAAACCTAGAGGCTCATGACATGAGTCAGAAGATACCAAAATCTACAAAGTAATCTCACACTCCAACGGATGAAGTTCCCTGTTTGGTATTTCTTCTCTATTTACACTAATAATTTATTTGCTATGTACCCATTTTTCATGTCCTTCCTAAACATTTTTCAGCAGACTACATTATTAGTTTAGCAGATCCTAGCAATAAAATCCTAGTAGAATCCGGTTTGTGGCAATTTGTATCAACAGTACTCAGCACAACAAATAGTGCATGTTCCATCTTGTCTAGGGTGGTTTGATTGTGGTCTAGCAACCTATGATGTAGGTGACTTCTGTTTTTTTCTTGTTATTGTTTGGCCAAGGATTTTTGTTTTTACAATCCACATCTATTCTATTTTCCACTTTGTCATCTATGAAAGTGGCTCCTATTCAAGGAAATGAAAAATAAAAATAAAAACACTTAAGATTCTACTGACAGAGATACATTAGCATTGAAGTTTTTTCTAGGGTCGTGCATAAACATTAATGATTTAGATGATGAAATATATCAGGGCATATGATACTTTCAGTTTAACTAATTTTACTTACCTCATAAGCATTGATGTCCGAGAACAGAACCTGCAAAAGATTTCCCCATTTAGATGACAAAATAAGCACTTGAATAACTACTTGGAACTAAGACTAAACAATTGGAAACTTTATTCCTCCAAAAACTTATCGTGTAAGTACCAGCATATATCACAAATCAACATTATTTCATGCCCAGAAAAAAGTTGCCATCATTTTGACACGTTCTAATTACTCACCTTCTTTCCAGCCTGTACTTCTCCAACCTCAGCACCAATAGAAAGAACCTGAGACAAACATATATTATATGCAACCTTAAAAGAACGGTTGAAAGAACATATAATGCCTAAATAATAAGATCAAATCTACATACAACAGATAAACGATATTAACCAAGTAATAAAACATAATTAAGAACCTTCAATTTGATCTGCATGAATCAAACAGCAAATCCATCACAACCCACACCAATCAAACTAATCAACTCATAAGATCTAAGCTGACCACGATCTAAAAAATCCTTTTATTACTGATTCAAAACACAAATCTTAAAACCAAGACAAACCCAGATATCCGATCACCAAAAACACAAAGCAGAACAGTATAATACATAATACTAAATCCTTATTCGATCTGTAACATCCGAACTTATGATCAGGCTTGGAAATTAAACCTTAGAAATCAAAATCCTTATTCGATCTGTACTAATACCTCGCTTTACAAATCGACCAAAGCACAACACAATATCACCAACACGAAGAGAAAAACAACAAACCCAAAGAGTAAAAATCGAAGAAATGGACCTATCTGATTTGAGGGAGACCAAATAAACGATCCGATTTGCAGGAGACCACTCCATGACCGAATCAACGGCCCTAGATCGGCTACAAACAGCGAAAAACCCCTCCTCCCACTCTTATCCCTGAAAACCGTGGTTGAAACATGACCAAAATCGTTCATCTGCAGAGATACGTCTGAGGCAACGAAACCAGATATCGGGAACGAAAAGCTAAGGATGAGGGGCAAAAACGGAAGAAGGCCAGAAAATCACTAAACAGGGACAGAAGCGTCCGCGCACTATTCTACGTACAGTAGCCAGATTAGCAACTTTAGTATATATATAATTTCTTTCCTATCATAATTCTTAGCAAAGAAATATCTTCTCTCATTATTTCTGAATCAATCATGTGTCACGTAAGGAATTGTTGCTAGCTTTTCTATCACATTTTCCCTACCAAATTCTTACGATGAACGAGTGGAATCAATCAATTTACGACTTGGCACTCAACAATAATATAAAAAATAATAATAAAAGGGTCACATCTTTGCAGACTAATATATTCGATCGGAAGGCCTCGGCTAATCACATATATCTTTCAATAACGACTTGCAGGCCCGAGACAAGGGAGGCCCAGAAAGCTTATAATTGCAACAAAAATTTAATTTGAATTATTATCTAACCATATTATAAAAAAATTAATAAATTATTGTTTAAGGAAAACGTAAATAACAATAGAGAAAGAGCAGAGAATAGGATGTATTTCATTAATGAATAAGGGTCTCTATATATAGAGAAGTACAAGATACAATCTGTATCGATATAGGAAACCTATACTAATACAATCCATACTCTAGAAGGATAAACCTATTCTAAGTCCTAGTTTGACAAGGCACACAATAATGATTTCCTGAAACACTCCCCCTTGTGCCGGTCACAACTAGGTGATGCTTTCCATGTTGTCTCATTAAAAACCTTGCCAAGTAACAATAAAAACCCAGTGGGAAAAATAACCTTGGTCGAAGGGAAAAAGAGTACAACGCACCCTTCACATTTGAAAGTGACATGTATGTGCCAGACTCCCCCTCATGTCTGCACCTCCCCCTGATTCCTACAATCATGGGAGCTCGGATAACTTAAGCATACCAATGCTTTTAACATGTTTTTCAAATGTGGACTTAGGCAAAGACTTAAGTAAATAAATCTGCCACATTCTCCTCGGATCTAACTTGATTCACTTGAATCTTGAGGAGAGTCTGTTGTTGCTGGATATAACTTTGTGCGGGTCAGAGAGATACCCGACATCAGCACAATTCACCAAAACATCACAAGGATTTTCGGTGAAGGGAGTTTCAACACCCGTGCGATCGATCGATCGCCGCATTCCTTGCGATCGATCGCCGCATTCCTTGCGATCGATCGCCCGACGGCAGTAGGCTCGGGTTTCTTACCCATCTTGCCATTTTTCGTGTCTCTCTGTAGGGATAAAACAAGCCCAAATCGATTGTACCCTTAAGGTAACGAAATATTGTCTTTATGTCACTCCAATGGCGTTGCGTGGGCGCAGAGCTAAATCTAGCTAACAAGTTCACAGTAAAAGAGACGTCAGGTCTAGTGCATTGAGATAAGTACAATAATGCGCCTATTGCACTTAGATATGGCACTTCGGTCCCTAGTAATTCTTCGTCATCATCCTTTGGACGAAATGGATCCTTCTTTGGATCTAGGGTCCGACCGATCATGGGAGTGCTAACTGGATGTACTTTGTCCATGTTAAACCTTCTTAACATCTTGTGGACATAAGCCAATTGGTGGATTAATATTCCACTATCTCGGTGCTCTAGCTCAAGGCCTAGAAACCGAGTTTCCCAAGATCTTTCATCTCACATTCGGATTTCAAATACATAGACAATAATAATTTGCAAATCCGGAACTTGTTCTCTTTATGAACACGCATGGGCATAAATCATTATTTATATATCCCTTCCCAATCAAGTAGTCACTTAGTGGACGTTTCAACTTACAAACGTGCTCTGTGGTCTAGAGCCACTTGATTTGGGTAAATGAAGTCCATATGGCACCTTCATTTATATCTCTGAATCTAGATCCCCATAGAGATATGTTGTAACCACATTCATAAGCTGCATGTCAAGTTTTTGTGGAAACTACCAAACTGACAAGGTAGCAGGATGTAATAACATCCTTTACGGGAGAATATGTCTCCTCGTAGTCAATCCCCAGAGCGTTTGTGAGAAACCTTGCGCCATAAGGTGAGTCTTATATCTCAAGACTTCTTTCTTCTCTTTACGCTTTCTAACAAAGACACATTTATGTCCAATAGGCTTTACACTTGGGGACGTTAGCACTACGTACCCAAATACCTTTTTCTTTGTTAGTGAATCTAGTTCAATCGGGATTGCATCTTTCCATTTATGCCAATATGCTCTACGTTGACATTTTTCAACAGAGCGTGGTTCGATGTGATCATGCTCTATAATCTATTGAGCAATACATCATCAAGAATTTCGTCTCAAGCATGCATGCATTTATCGAGATTTTTGTATTCTCTGAAATTGATTCAATCATTGAGGCGTCCCCCAATATTGATTCATTGGACATAACTATAATCAGAGATAATCTCATGAGACGGGTTTTGGGTATTGATGATGAATGGATTAGGCTGTGCCAAACTCGCTTCTTTCCTTTGGCGAGTATCCATCGAACCAAGTGGTCTTACCCTCTTCCTTTAGGGAACCACGGCCTCAACCACACCTCCACTATGTGTAGTTGTGACACCATTATTGGCGCCATATCCTCTTCTTCCTTTAGAGGATTTCCAACCTCGCAGACACGTTTGCAGCTGGTATATGTGATCTCGTCACTTTATCAATATCAGAAAACAATTAGGCATCGAATCTGCTATGTTCTGAATATTGATTATACTTCACACATTACTATCACATTGTGCGAGTTGGGGATCAAGATGAGACAGAGTGGGGACAGACCACGACAATTCATGTCGTTCCTGTTGAACATTCTTGTTCTTATCTCCCCCTAACGACGGGAAGACTGTCTCATCAAAGTGACAATCCGCAAATCTAGCGGTTAAGAGATCGCCTGTCAAGGATTCCAAGTAGCGGACAATAGTTGGAGATTCGTTACCAACATAAATTGTCACGACCCGAAAATTTACAACAATAATAAGGCATTTTAGCCTTTAATTACATAACAAATTCGGGACGTGTAGCATGGAATACCAATTACAATTATGCACTAGAATTTTTTTTTTCTATTAATTCAAGTACAACACTGGGATTCCATGCCCTCCAATGTAAATATTGGCTCAATCTTTAGAGTCGAATATTACATTTCATAAGTTTACATAATAAATTGATAATTCAATAAATTAAGTAAACTACTTCCTCAGAGTCTAATATACACCAGCGGAAGACTATCACCAGCTCAAACGGTTGATACTAGAATTCTCAACCAGTTCTCCAAATGCTAAAACGCATACCTAACCTGCATGATTAACCCTACACCATTGAATAGTGTACCGGGTTATATTAACAAACCCGGTCAGCTTACGAAGCTGATATGAGTAACCTCGATTTATATTGTATTAACAAGTTATACAAACAAAATTATACAATTAAAATATTGCATAATTAACTTACCAAACACAGATCATATAAAAGACTTTTTAAGATAGTCCAAATACGAAAATATATTTTGAAATCAAAATCAATCTCCTTTTGTTTCTAATTGAAACAATTAACAAATGCATCATTAACAAATGATATATATGCTCACATAATTATTCGATCAGAATAATATGGACTTTCCCCTTTTTAGTGAATATTTTAGGATGACTGGTAAAGAACAAATCAAATCAAATCCCAAGTCCCAGGTAACAAAATACCTAGCATGGGTAAAAATCCGCGTACAATATGTACGGGTAAGCAAACAGCATACCAAGGTCTCCTACCAAAGCATGTACACTCAAGGTTGGCTCCTCCTTCCTATGAGTCTAATAGTGCACTATCTGTAGGGACTTAAGCCCATTGCTTAACTACTCACCACCAAACTCGATCTACCAGTAATTCACTTTAGTACACAATCGTACTAATTTCTCAATAGGTTGGTCTTCAACCACAAAATTTAATCTCAAAACAATGATATAATTTCTTTTGCATCATATGATTTTTCACCAATTTATAACACAATTTACTAAAATACATATATTTCACACAATTATATATGTATACAATATTTCAATCACGACTCAATATTTCACCAAGATATATATATATATATAAATTCCTTTCTTTTCAAAATCAATTTTCACTTACCGATGAACCGTTGTCGAACAAGTTCATTTGTTTCAAAACAAATATTTATTTTAATAAATATAATTTCTCCATCTAATAATTATTTTAATAAAACAATACATGAATTTCATGCACCAAAAATTAAATATGAGGGTTACTCACATTTGAACAATTAATTCAATCACCAAATTAATATTGTGAACTTTGTTCACCACAAATATCAAGTGAGTTTACTCACCTCTAATTCCTGCTGCGTCTTTAAATAGTAACCGAAAATCGACCAAAGCACGTACGCCTTACTTTTCGTAACCACCTATGATTATGCAATTTTTAAATTAGCATAATACACTTCCAAAATATTATAAATATTCCGTAAATGTCACCTAGGACATCGGGACTATTTATCGGGACAAATTGACCAAAAGTCAACTGTGGTCAACGTAGGTCCCACGTTAAATATTTATCGAACGGGTCCCACTGAAACTCCTCAACACCAAAAATTAACAACAGACTTATTTCTAGCATTTTAACAACATATCCGAAAATGGTGACGATCCGACGGTCGGATTATTACGGATCTAACGATCCTTAATCCCCGATTAATTGATCATTAATCAAACGGTTGAAATTCAATAATCTCACCGTACAACATGTTTATAACTACAAGATTAATCATACGATTAAGTTTGATAACTACCTCAAAGTCCAGATTGGAACGGATTGGCCGGAAACGACGTTGACTCGTTATAGATCTAGAAATTTCAAAGCTCCGAGCTCGTCGCTTCGAGTCGTCTTTGGATACTTCGGGTGTCCAAAGCAGTTTCTGGAATTGGGCTCATGTGGGTTGTGGGTGTCCACAGTAATTTGGATTAAACTGAGTTTTGGGCCTTGGGCTTGGTCAATTGGTCAAAAAGGCCCATTAGACTCTTTTCTTTTTCTTTCTTCTCCACACCCAACTCTTCTCTCTCCGCACCCATCTTCTTCTTCTCCGTCTTCTTTCTTCTCTTCTTCTTCATTTTCTTCTTCCTTCTTTCTCCTCCCGTGCCTTTCTTCCTTCTCTTCTCTTCTTTTTCTTCTCTCCTCCGCCGCACCAATCCTCTCTCTTTTCAAGGGGATTGAATTCTGCAATTTCAACAATCACTACTCCTTTATTCCTCAAAGGCTGCTCCAATTCCAGCCTTCATCACTTCACATCACCATAACCTCTGCTCAAAAACAATCAGTTTCCACCACCTGCACATTCCAGTCAGTCACCCAAATCAACCACCGTGATCTTTGTTTTAGGCAACCATCACCTGCAACCACCGTATCCACTCCTACCGTGAACCACCATCGATGCCGTGAAGAACCCGTGCTCTGTCCAGACCAGAACCACCTTCGAGCCCGACCGCACCTCCACTCTTCCTTTGCGCCACCAACCCCGTGCTCGATTCCAGCTCACTTAGAGCCACTGCGACGCCGCCGCTTCTTCAATTTGTTCTCATTCTCTTCTTTTTGTGAGGGTGGGTGTGGTGTCTGTGAGTTTTGGGTTTGAAGGAGAAATTGCGGCAGAGAGAGCTTAATAATTAAGACCTCGTGTGAGAGAGAGCGTGAGGCTCTAAACGTGAAACTGGGCATGGGTTTGCAAAACTGCAGAGTTGCAGCAGCCATAGCTTAGGTGCGGTGGTGGTGTGAGCTGGGGACGCATAATTTGTGCAGTGAACTGAGACTGAGAGAGATGAGAGAGAGGGATATAGAGAGAGCAGTGAGAGAGGGATCGATCCGGGGAAGGTGAGTACTGAGGGAGATCAGTACTGGGGGAAAGAGGAATAATTGACCCTTAAACAATAATTAGAAATCAACGGCTGAGATTGGATCTTTAAGATTCAACGGCCCTGATCGTGCAGACAAAAAGAAATATTATAAAATTATTTCTTTTCATTTCAATCTCCCGAAATTCACAACTCTCTCATACAATGTTCGTTTTTGGTGAACCAAATTCTTACGAACTTGATTCGACGAGCTCTACAACTTTCGTGAAGGAAGTTTTGCCAAAATATCGACGAATAAAAAGTCAACTCTTTTGACCTCCCAAAACTTATAATTTTTCCGAGTTAATATTTGCACACCCATGATTCCACAAATCTTACGAATAATCAATAATTAATTCCATAATTTTCCAAGAAATTAATATTGAAATTCCGGGGTATTACATAAATACTTAAGCGTTTCTGAGGACCCAATTGAATGCGCTGTGGGGGCGCAATTGGCACATAAACCGTATAATCAAGTATGCGTAAAATGTGAGACATCCGGCTCATATCCAGTTACCATCTGGTACGCATAAAACGGTTGATTGGTAGTGGGTCTGAAGCGAATAAGTAGAGCTGCATACAATATTGCATAACCTCAAGCAGATAATGAGAGATTGGTGCGCATAACCAATTCCCAAGCGACCATTTGAAGTCTATTAATGGTGGCTTCTGCGAGACCATTTTGTGTATACACATGGGGTACGGGATGCTCAACATCAATCCCAATAGACATGCAATAATCATCAACTGTCTGTGATGTAAACTCTCTAGCATTGTCAAAACGTAGTTGACGTAATAGGATGAACAGGGTGGTGAGCCCTTAAGCATATAATGTGTGCTAGAAGTTTTGCATAAGCAGCATTGCGTGTGGACAATAAAGCGACATGTGACCGGTATGTCGATGCATCCACCAAAACCATAAAATATCTTAAAGGTCCGCAATATGGTTGGATGTGTCCACAAATATCTCCTTGGATACGATGTAAGAATGGAATAATTTCTTTTGTGTCCTTAGCATAGGATGGTCTCGATCCTAATTTGCCTAAGGAACAGGCTTTGCAAAATGAGCCCTTAGCCATGAAGGCTGCAGAAGCATAGGAGGTATCCTGATCAAGTCTGGAATCAGGATTAGAGGGGGAAGTAACAATCGTTACTGTGCGATCGATTGTCGAGAGATGCGATCGATCGTAAATGTTCCCTGGATGTTGTCCAGGCCTCCTGGAGACGTGCGATCGATTGTACCTTCGTCTGCGATCGATCGCAAATGCGCTCTGGACGACGTCCAGGCAGTCAGGAGACGTGCGATCGATCGTACATTCTTCTGCGATCGATCGCAAATGCTCTCTGGACGATGTCCGAGGCATGTTTGAGGCATACGATCGATCGCACGTACTTTCGCGATCGATCGCCTGGCGTTTGACAGATTTTGCTCATTTATTTGGCATGTCAGTGACGCAAGTCTCCTTCTCCTTGAATCATCTTTTGATTCTTGCTTCTATTAGCTCGATAATATGGATGTCCGTGTGAGGTTTTCAATATACGGATCATCATGTCACGACCGGGATATACCAAACGGTCATGCCAAAGCCTATATGTGTCAGAATCCAAAAGATCATCTCTAAAATATTGTTGGATTCGATAATATGAATAGTGGTTAAGTATAACCCACTAGAGCGACACATAAGTTTTTCTAATATGCGCGTTCTTCCGCAATCATTAGAAGTGATACATAAGTATTCGTTTCCATTCTTACAATACGTTTCCAAATAATAACCGTTGACACGAATATCCTTCATTACATCGAGGAAAAATTCGAAACTTTATTAAACCATATGCCAACGATTACATCGAAGTCTTGTCCAGAAAATCTAATCCAAAACAAATAACTATGACAAAAGTCAAAATAAACTAAGGCATAACAGCCTTTAAATAAACTTGGAAATAAAACAATTGCAATTATTTGAAGTCTGGAGCTTCCATGGTCTTCACTTTACTTTGGTCGACCTTAAAATATGCAATTGTGAGATTGACGTCTTTGTCATCTCTAGTATCTTCTTATGAGAAACTTCCACTACAAAATGATGACATTAGAGGTGCTCATGTCTTACATATATCGCAAGCGATATAAGGCCCGTCACTCCCCTAATGGTTCTCATAATCAAGTGAAGTATAGTTCATTATCAGCACATGCTTCATTGGCAATCCGTTCATTGGTAAAGGACATGTTACCAATAGTGAGGATCCGGCCATCGGTAAAGGGCTATAGCGACGAACCCGTCGTTGGTAAATGGCTATAGCGACGAACCCGTCGTCGGTAAAGGGCTATAGCGACGAACCCGTCGTCGGGAAAAGTGTTTGGCATCATGTGCCTTTGGAGGATGGATTGGTGCTCTTGGTACCTTATTGCCATGCTTTACTTTGCCGGCGTTGGCATGGCCTCTATGGCCCATGCCTCTTCCTCCTTGCCCTTTTTACGTGGTGCAATAGTTCCCACGGTTTTGTGCAACGTTGTTGCGATTTCCTTCCTTATTGGGACGATTATATGGATCATATCGTCCATTAGAATTACCCTTGAAATTAGGGTTTCGTCCTCTTTTGGCCATTTTTGCCATAAGTTACTTTTGGAACTCTCTTTGTTCCGGCAGGCCTAATTATTGTTGTTCATCATGATCGTGTCATGTTTTCAGCTACTTGCAGATGATTAAAAGCTGATTAAAAGTCGCTTGGCAATATACTTTAATCAATATTGTATGTACAATATAAGTGCCAAAGCGTGGAAGGTAGAGAGAGTTTTCTCTATTAATTCTGCTTCTGTAAGAGTTGCTTTACCAAATTGAAGCATAGCCATAATTGAAGCATATCTGAATTATATTCAGCAACAGATTTGTGAAATTACTTTATCGCTTTATCACTTGTAAAATTACTTTATCACAATAAGAAGATACCTTAGTTTCGCAGTCATAAAAAGACATCCACGAACACTAATAAAGATTCCAAGAAAATTTGGATTAGAACAAGACCAAGATGGTGTATGGCCATAACTTAAACCGTTCGGTAGCTCTACCCAAGTATGACCAGGTAAGTAAGATGAGATGTCGGTAGAGCGAGGCTCACTTGACACCACTAATCTCAAATCACTTTCCTAGACATCATACCCAAGTAGGTGAGCCTAGTAATGAATAAGTCATGACCAAAAATTGGTCGAATTCGATGCTTTTGTGAAATTACTTTATCACAAAACTTTTCTTTGATGCTCATGAAGTTACTTTATCATAGCATATATTATGAATCCACACGATTCATTAAACCTCATGCTCATGAAATTTCTTTATCATAGCATAATATGTGAATCTCCATGATTCAATTAAACTCGTAAAGTCCCACGCCATAAGAGGGGTCGGGATGAAGAAGAAGGGAAGCTTTTAAATCCCCGAGAAAAAGAAGAGTACGAGAATTTAAATCAAAGCAGGAACTTTTAGAAAATCTTACTTGGTTTTCTTGATTGCAAAATCGCAGAAAAGTTTTGATCCTGAGTTCTGCTCCTTTAGAATTGAATATCCGAAGATCTAACGGTTTGAATTGCGTGAAATTTGAACTGGAAGTAGTAGACACACGGAGGAAGCTTTCGTCAAATTTGTGGCTTGATCCAACGGTTGAGATGGGATAAAATTGCTTCCGAAGTTTACTGTTCGGTGCAGGCAGATTCTTGAACTAGAGGAGATTGCACGGAGGTACTATTCACGCGGTTACTATTCACGGTTACTGTTCATCAACACTGTTCATCCGGTACAACCTAGGGTTTTGGGGTTCTAGAGTTTTGGCGCTAGCAGGATGCTATGCTCAAGAGTTTTGGTTTTTGACTCAGGGTTAGAGGTTCGTGCTGATAACGTGTTTAAGGAAAACGTAAATAACAATAGAGAAAGAGCAGAGAATAGGATGTATTTCATTAATGAATAAGGGTCTCTATATATAGAGAAGTACAAGATACAATCTGTATCGATATAGGAAACCTATACTAATACAATCCATACTCTAGAAGGATAAACCTATTCTAAGTCCTAGTTTGACAAGGCACACAATAATGATTTCCTGAAACAATTATCTCATTTTGTCGATAATTATTTGGTTATTCGTTTTGTAAGTGAGAAGTCGTATGAACGATCAATTAAATTAGACATAGAGGGGGATGTTTGTTATATGGGATTGGTTGGGACTGGACTGGATTGTTTTTTATAACAGAGTTTATCCCATGTTTGGGAGAAATCGGGATTGGGTTTAATGAGACTATGGAGTCCCAAAATCTTGAAAAAGAGGGCTACGAGAGTGACGCCAAAAACCATGGTATTGTGGAATCCCCCCTCTCTCTTCCTCACTTGCGCGAACTCTCTCCTTCTCCTCACTGTCGCCGTCGAGCTACCAGGCTCCGGCGGTTATTTGTTGACACCGCCCCAACCAAGAGCAACGGCGTGGGCAGGCGAGCCTAGCCCACCTTGTTTCTCCCCGAAACGCGCCGGCAAACCCCATCTATTTTCATCTTTTTATCTCATTTTATAAGAGCTAGAGACAAAGAGGAAGTCAATTTTCTTCAGCTTTCAGTGGTTTAATGCTGAAGGAAGCCTTGCTTGATATGCAGGAGACCTCTCAAATACCCAAAGATCCCGTCTTTTTACGGCTTCGATCTACTTTTTTTTTTTGGGTTACATGGGGCCAAATTCTTAGGCTGCGTTGATGAACTTAAGCTCAACAGATGATTCTATAAATTAGAGTCTTAGTGATTGGATGCTTTCATGGATTTATCCTTCCAAACCCGAAAGCATCACCATCAATACTCATCCCTTGAGCTTTTACGTCTTCTACTTTGATCTGTGTAGGACAATTTATTAGAATTTTGCATCTCTGTCTGAAATTCTTATTGTTCATTATTTATTTGTTTGAATATCTGTTTTTATCTTCTGGGATTTGCTGGAATGTAAATAAAGATTAGTGCTTTTGGAAAAGTTTTTGTTAATTCTTGATGGGCATTTTAAGGTTTCTTTTGGATGTTCGAATATTCATTCTGGGATGGTGGAATTGCAATCTCTCTGGAATTGCAAGCTTGCAGATAGAGAGAGAGAGAGACGGTGGAATTGCATGTTTGTGATTTAGTGAAGCTTTGTTTGTGGTAGATCAAGAACTGGTAGATCAAGAACTGCCCGGTTTTTTAAGAAATTTCTGGGTTTTCAAGAACTGCTGTGATTTTGTTGTGGAAGTCCCAAGTAGCACCAAACATGGGTCATGTATTGTGGAAGAATAAGCCTAGCTATGAGAGTCAGGCTTATCATAGAAAATAACAAACATCACCAGAGAGTACAGTGATCGCAATAATTGTAAGTAAATGTACAATTTTTATGATAATTGTAAGGATGAGCTTCATCACTAGATCGACTAAAGAAGAAAACGAGAAGTCATAAGGAAATTTCAATCTTGCATCTTTTGAGAAAAAGGTATGCATTGAGGGAGAAAGAGTACAAAACTTGCTAGAAATTAAATACACGTGTCATCGTGGAGATTTTCTACAAATAGGGCAAGTAGCATTCAATTTAAGCCATTCATCGATGCAATTAGCATGGAAGCAATGTTGGCATTCGGGTATGGTCTTTAGCGTCTCCTTGGGCTGGTACTCGGACAAGCATATGGCGCAAGTGTTATCGTCGGGTTTCGGTAGGCGCCGGCTTTCCCCGAGGACTATTTTCGGGTAAGCCGCAAGTGTTGGCTCATCGAGGCCCATAGCAATTGCTGGTTGCGGAGCCACAATTGAATTAAATTCTGGGAGTAATGTGCGTCTCATTGTCAAAGACTTAAGCCTGCCAAAAACACAACACAGTAGGCCTAGAAGGCACAAGATTGCTGGCACTCCAACACCCACAGTAATAGCATAACGTGCGCTCCTTGGGATTCCTGAAATATAAATTCAGATTAAGATTAGTTAAGAACAGAAGATGTAAACGAATAGAAAGTGGCATATATTGACTTCTGAAAAAAAAAAAACAAGGTGGCATACTGACCCAAAAAAAATAAAAGTGGCAGGCAAGAAAATTGAGTAGAAACTAGAAAGTGACACAGAGGCCCAAATAATTCAAATAATGACTTGGTAAGCATTGGCCCAAAAGACTTGGTAAACGAATTAATAAGTGGCAGGACCCAAAAAAAAACATAGAAAGTTATTATGAAATCAGCATTGGATTGTCCACTCAAATTTCATAATTATGTAGTCTCAAAAAACAAAAAGATCATAATTGTGTTGTAATAATAACTTTGTCGCAACATGGTTCTTAATTAGTTTCTTAATACAAATAAAATTGAACTCAAATTATCTATATGCATGTTTGAGATTTTAACCGTGTACTTTAATTAAATATAAAAAGATGTGATTAAAATGAAAAATTGAATTCATAACAAATTTTAAGTGTGAGTTCATCAAACAAAACAACTTTTGAGTGTGTGTGTGTGTTGAAATTTGTACTACGGATTGGAGTTACAAAATCTAGACACATTTAAGCATCCAAACCAGTCAAATCTTGTTTATATATACAATTGTTCTATCTATATATGTCGGCTACGTGTGCTTTGTGTGTGTGGAGGAACGTGTTAGACCAAATTTAGAAAAAGAAGCCGAAAGCTTGAAGCAGATAGAAGAGTCGTCTTAGCTCCAAAATCCAACGTATGGTCTACGTACGCTTATCTGATCTCCAAGGATTGGCCAGTCACAACAAAATTAGTAAAACCAGATTGTTGACCACGGCAAAACTAGTGGCTTAGAAGTCAATGCTAAGATAAAGCACTGTCCTGTAACTAGCTAATTCTTTCAACTCTTTTTATCATTGTTATTACATCATTCAACGAATGCAAGCTAGTAGTGGACCCGACCCTGAGATAGCTACATGAGCTTTCCTTTTTTCCTTCATTTATAATAAATGAGCTTCATGACTGAGTGATCCAATGCGACGTCATCTATCTTAATTTTGTTTCTTCTCCGAAAGTGTTGAGTAATTTTTTGGCCGATGTGATTTCTAACTAAGGCCGTTGTTGGCTTGTTTTGTTTCTACTTTCTAGTTGGGTGATCATCGATCCGTGCATGTATTTTTTTGAGTTGAGTGATTCGAATGCTTCTGGTAAAGGCTAATAAATACGAATAAATGGGTTGAAATAATAGTTGGTGTTGCTACGCACGTACTTGCTAGTTAATATTTTTTACTGAAAAACGAAAGCAAGAGTTGGGTAATGATCCAATTAAGTGGCCGGTTATTAATTACCTCGTTGAGGAATGTTTGAGCAGACAACTTGTTTAGTAGAGTTGGTCTTGAAGCCACACCGTCCGCCCCGCGACTCGCAGTTGCCGCACCCCGGCCGGTCCCACTTGAGCCGCAGATGACCCTCGAGGTCCGACGACCGAAACTCCTGGTGAAACGACCACTCAACCGGAACAGGAAAAGTTCCAATCGTACTGCATGACGTCAACGACAAGTACCTGCTAATCACCCTCGCCGAATTGGTAGCAAAAACTGTGGAAGTATTATGGCCCAAGCAAGCAATAGGGTTTAGGTTGTACTTCAAGTAGTCCAGCTGCGAGCAGTTAAAGAAGGTAAAGAGTTCGCTGTAAACGCTGCGAAACGGAGAGCCGGTGAGGTTGAGAGAGAGAATCCGTTTGGGGAGACAGTTGTTTGGATCGTTGATCCATATCTCTTGATCGGCGTACTCTATCCCCTGGACGGTGAAATCTCCGGAATAAGGGAGATTGAGTAGCGTTTGGGAGTTGATATCACAGGTCAGATCAAAACCGGGATAGCCACATGACTGCGGCTGGCGTTTGTCTATCCGGAACGGGAATCGGATTTCGGCCTCGCCGCGTTGGCAAACAGCCTCTATGCAACTGTCTGAGGTACTAGTACTCAACGCAAGGCATGAGAATGAGGAGAAGAGAAGGAAGGAGAGGATAGCTCTGAGAGTAGTATTCATTTTTCTGAGAGAGAAGTGATGGATAACATGCACTTGCAATATATATTGCATTATATCATCTTTGACTTTATAAAATAGAGGCTAAGTTTTCACCACTCTCTTCATTTTTTAGCCTTTTAGACTAAATATTTTGAACTTAGAACTTAGAATATGAATGGCATGATGGCATGGGAATTCCTCTAATTTTGGGGGCAGCAATCCTTTAAAAAATTGAAGGCCCACTTCTGTGTATTTCTTCCCTGCAGTAGTAAGACTAGGTCAAAGCATTTGAAAGTGGAGTTTATATATTAATGTATCTTCTACGAAACCGAACTAGTTGAACTTACGGTCGGTCATGCATGAAGTTTGTACCATTAATCGAACTAGTTGGTTAACATTAGAAAGGTCTAAAAGTCTAAGTAGAATGAAACCAACCCTAAAAAAAATATAAGCATATTTTACTATGACTATCATGGTATGAGAAACTCCTCTTCTTGGGGCTTTTTGCGTGTGATCTTTGAGCGCATGCTCTTGCTAGTAAGACCTGTTCAAAATAATTTGGAAGTGGTCAATTCGTTTGGAACCCACGATATATTATTGTTTACACAAGCCCAAGACAGTGATTTTGCTTTAAAGTAGAATAATAAACCTCATAAAGCTTTTGAATTATTGTTTTGGTCAAATATATTAGAGAGATATTGTCCAAAAAAAATTAATATTAGAGAGAGTTAGGCATATAATGGCTGCTATAAATATTGATATTTGAACTTGACATGTACTCTACCGAATTTTAAAATAATCAAAGCTAGAAGAATTGATATGCCACATATATTGTAAAGCGTCCGGTATATAATGGCTGCTGCTGCATGCTACTAATCTCATATCTGGCCTTTGAAATTGACTTGCTCTACTAGATCATCTTAATTAAGGATTTAATGTAAATGTAATTAGAAATTTTTTCTATATATTATCCATGTACACGTAAACAACTAACTTTAACATTGTTTTGTAAATCAACTTTTTGTAGTAAAAAATCGTCAACAAGATAGTTCGACAATAATCTAGCTAACATAATTGAGACTGAGATGTTATCACTATCATTTTCAATATACGAATTTTTAGGACAATCTTGATCATATCCAAATTGTCATGTATATTGCATCAATCAATCAATGCGTCAATCAATAGCACCTTGAGATGGGTTAACAATGTTAATCCAACGGTTGCTGTTTACCAGAGAATTTTAATTAATTTTTAGAGCAAAGTCTTATTTTATCTAAACCAAGGCCATTCACTTATTGATCTTCGCAGCTTGTATCAGATTCCAAGTTTTCTTTTTTCTTCCAGAATGTTTCTTCAACTTTTGTATCAGATTCATTATTTCATTCTACCAATTGTTTCTGAGTGAACTTTTAGCTTCTAGATCGATTTTATGTTTTTGTCCATGGATGGAATCAATAAATAACGCGCAGAATCAAAAGCGGGCAGCCCACCAAAAGTATGTTGACACTAAATGTAAGAATTGGCAGTTTTTGAATGTTGCTGAATGATACAAACCTCAACTTGAAATTAGAAATGATCACCATAATTTATATATACTAAAGCGCCTACACTGTTCATAAGCCGTATAAGCCGTGAACAGTGTCGGCTTGGCTGGAGCCGTGTCAAACTGCCATTTTGTCCCTCCTCTCTTTACCGAAAATACTTTATTCTTCTCCTATTTCTTTCGTTTATCTCTTCCTTCCTTCGACTTCCTACAACACAGAGACCTATCATAGCTCAATTCAGAATCGCTGATAGAATTGATCACACCTCCCCAATCCATAGTCGATCACACCTTCCTCTGCAGTCTTCTCTCTCTTGGAATCTGCTTTGTTGCTTAAGATTTGGAATCTGCTTTGCGGTGTTTCCGGCGAACTCCTTCACCGACTTCCCTCTCAGACTCGCTGATTGAAGGTTTGATTTTCAATTTCGTGTTTTATATTTTCGTCTTCTCTTCAATTACCAGAGGTTGGATTTGATCCTCTTGATTCTGGTTTCTGTGTTTATTAATTGTCTAGGGTTTCTATCTGCGATTTATTTCTAAGGATGCTGTTTACAATTGTGAAATCCAAATTCTATGATTTTGCTTTGATTTCGGCAAATTAATTTATCGGTTAGATTAAAAAAATCGGGACTTGGTTGAATTTTTTTTTCAATTTGTTGTGTAGAAATGATATTTTTCTGTGCAGGTTTGAATGTGCTTACAAAAACTTGAGGAAATCGATTTAAATGGATTTTAGTGTAGATAAGTAGACCTTTTTGATCATACACTGTGATTACAGTAGCTTTGTTCTTGAGAATTTATTCAGATTCACTAGATTTCTGTAACTTGAACACCTCCTCTTATCACATTCAATCTTATTCCTAAATTGAGACAAGTAAGTTTGTAAACTAGACTTGGAGTGACGTTGTGCAAAATAGCGATTGTGTATTATTTAATTTCAGAAAGGAATTAAAACTAGGGTTGCATGACGTTGCACATACAAACATTATATATATGTTTGCCAAGATTAGAATGGAGCATATAAGTTTATTGTTCAGCATGCTCCAGCCAAGGTAATTATTCTGCATATATAGCTTCACTTAAGATCAATTTCTCATTTTCCTTGCTGCTCTGTGACATGAATTTGCTAACAGCTGGTATCAAAGTCAATCTGTGAGCTTGAGAAGTACTATTGGGAGGACCATGGTAACAAATTAGGGAATGACAGAAGAGAGCGATTTTGTGGAGAAGAGAGAAGGATTCAGTGGGTTTTTATAGCAGTCATTAAAAGATTTTGACTAGAGCATTTGGTTAGCTACACAGTTGGCATTAATTACCACCTCAACATTTTCTATTTGCTTTCTCTTTTTGTTTTATATTAACATATGTCTTGAAGAATTTATTGATGACCCCAAATCAGAGCTATACCTGTTGCATGTCCAATTTGAATTAGCTTTGATGAAGCTATAAATAAAGTTCTTATATCTGCATGTGCTGGCTGTCATGTGTTTTATTTTTTATTGGAAGGAAATTGCATCTTGCATGAACTGTACAAGACATTGTTTGACCCATTATTATTATTAGGGTTTATTTGTTTTCTGAAAAGAGATGAAAATAGGGGTTGGATGGGGTTAAATGTGTATAGAATGGTAATTAATGGCATGATTTTTCAGTAAAGCATTGATAAGTAATAATTTTTATATACAGTAATGGCGCCAAACACAGGAAAAACGAAGACAAAAAGATCTTTACAAGGTAATCATGCAGAAAGTCATGATAATCAACAAGAAATACAGGAGATCTCTAATGATCAGACTTTCCCTGCTTCTTTTGATAAAGACTTAGATCATCAGATCAAATCAAGAAAATCAAGAAGATGGGAACAAGGTGAGCATATATTATCAAGTTTAGCGTGTTGATGTGTATGCATACTTTTAGCAAAAATCTGGTTTATATTTACAAATTTAAAATGACTAACATTGTTGTAATTTTGTTTGCAGTATCTCAACCAATATTGGAACATCGTGACAAACGGATCAGAAGCAATCAACAGAATCCCACTCTAATTGTGGACCAAACTTTCTTTACTGATGAAAATTCACGGACTAATAGTACAAGTGAAATTGGTAACTATAATAATTTATTCAATATTAAAAATATTCAATAATATATATAAGTTTTAATGAACAATGTAACTGATTTTTCTTCAAACTTTACACAGGTGAATGTTCTCATTCATTTGGTCAGGCATTGTATCAAAGAACTAAACAAGGTTAGTTCTTTCAAACTTTATTTGATGTTTAAAAAATTTAATAGTTATATACATTGTTTAACAAAAGGAAAAATTGTGTTATTAGGATCAACTGTTACATATGAAGATTCAGGCGACAATGTTTACACGTGTAATTATTGTAGTGCGTGTTTTTGGTTTGAAGAAACTATCAAACAAACATCCACAAAAGCATCACCCATCTATACAAATTGTTGTCAAAAAGGACAAATCAAGCTTCCACAATCCAGACCAACTCCCAATTTTCTTGAAAGATTATTGGATCCAAATAATGGCTTAGAGAGCAAACTTTTTAGAGAAAATATTCGAGTTTACAATTCAATGTTTTCTTTTACATCAATGGGAGCGAAAGTTGATCATGGGATAAATGTTGGATCAGGGCCGTATGTTTTTAAAATAAGTGGACAAGTGCATCATTTAATGGGTTCTGTATTGCCTCCTGATAGTGAATGTCCCAAATATGCACAATTATATGTTTATGATACAAACAATGAAGTTTCAAATCGTATCAATGCTATTGACCCTTCTCATGATAATCAAAAAATCAAACCAGACATTGTGCAAGGACTCATAGAAATGTTTGATGAAACTAATGAGCTGACTAGAACTTTCCGAATAATCAGAGATAAATTTGAAGATAGCTCTTTACCTTCATTCAATATGACTATGCTTGGTCGTCAGCCAACTGATAGTAAACAATATGAAGAACCAATGAGTGAAGAAATAGGCGGTTTAATCGTGGGTGACATCGGAGAATTTAATTCAAATAGAGATATTGTTATTCAATCTAATGATGGACATTTACAACGAATTTTCAAACTACACCCAAAATATATGTCATTACAATACCCAATGCTTTTTCCATATGGTGAAGATGGATATAAACTTGGTCTATTATTACAATTAACTGCAACAAATCGTGAAAAAAAGAGAGAGAAAATGTCAATGCGAAGTTTCATTGCATATCAAATTCATGACAGAAACAATGAAATAAGCACTTTATTGAAAGGTGGAAGATTATTCCAACAATTTTTAGTTGACTCTTATGCAACTGTTCAAGAAGATCGTCTTGATTATATCAGAAAGAATCAAAACAAATTTAGAATCGAAAAGTACAAAGATATGTATACTGCAGTTTCAGCTGGAGTTAATGAAAGTCGTGACATTGGACAAAAAATTATTCTACCAAGCTCTCACACTGGTAGTCCGAGAGACATGATCAACAATTATCAAGATGCAATGGCAATTTGTAGACAATTTGGCAATCCTGATTTATTTATAACTTTCACTTGCAATGTTAAATGGCCAGAGATATCAAGATATTTTGAAAATAAACCTGGATATAAACCAGAAGATAGGCCTGATATAATTTCAAGGATCTTTAAGATAAAATTACAGAATATGATTAGTTATATTAAATCTGGAGAACCTTTTGGACAAGTTGAGGCAGGTAATTTTTAACAAATCATTTACTCTATTGTTTTATTTTTGTTTTTTTTTTTTTTAGTTTTACAAATTTTAAAAATACATGTACCTAACTTATAATTTTTTTTTAAAATACAGATGTTTGCACAATAGAATTTCAAAAAAGAGGACTTCCTCATGCTCACATGTTGTTTTGGTTGAAAAAAGATTACAAATGTTATACAACAACAGATATAGATTCTATTATTTCAGCAGAATTACCAGATAAAAATATTAATCCAGAACTTTTTGAAATTGTCAGTCAGTTTATGATTCATGGGCCTTGCGGACAAATAAATTTGAAATCTCCTTGCATGCGGAATGGAAAATGTTCAAAATTTTTTCCAAAACCATACAATGCAAACACTACATTCGAAGCAATTAAGCCACCTATATATAGACGGCGTGATGATGATACACAATTTGTAGTGAAAAATGGAGTTCATATTGGTAATAATTTCATTGTACCTTACAATTCTGATTTATTATTAAGATACAATGCTCATATCAATGTTGAATCGTGCTCCCAATCTATGCTAATTAAATATTTATTTAAATATATCAACAAAGGTCCAGATCGAGCTCGAATTTTGTTACAACAAAATGTAAACGATGAAATTCAGACTTATCTTAATTGTCGTTATTTGACCCCACATGAATCTGTGTGGAGACTGTTTGAATATGCAATTCATTCAAGACACCCTGCGGTTCAACGTTTGGATATTCATTTGCCTTTAGAACAAAATGTAGTTTTCAAAGACACTGATTCTCCTGAATCTGTTCTACAATATCAGAGCATACAATATACCATGCTGACTGGTTGGTTTAATGCAAATGCAACTTATGAAGAAGCAAATGAATTAACTTATGCTGAATTTCCTACTAAATTTGTTTGGGACAATAGCAAAAAATTATGGACACCAAGAAAACGATACAAAACCATTGGAAGAATAGCTTATGCACATCCTAAGTCAGGTGAATTATATTTTATGAGAATGCTATTAAATATTCAAAAAGGTTGTCGTAATTACGATTCAATAAGAACGATTAATGGCATTACATATTCTTCTTATCAAGAAGCCTGTCGAGCTTTGGGTTTATTAGGTGATGATAAAGAATGGATTGAAGCATTAACAGACTCTTCACATGTTGCAACAGCTTCAGAAATGCGTCAGCTATTTGTTACACTAATTTTGTTTTGTGATGTCGCAAATCCCAAAATGCTACTTGATACACATTGGTCAAACATGTGTGATGATATCTTGCATAAAGCCCAAACAGAATTGGGAATTCCAAATCTAATCATACCTGAGTCAGAATTAAAAAATAGTCTTTTATTTGAATTAGAAAAAATATTCAACATCTCATCCAGTTCATTGAAAGACCATCAATTGCCAATGCCCGACACAAATAAAATGTTAGAACTTAATAACAAATTATTAAGAGAGGAACTCGATTATGATTGTTATGCATTAAAACATCAGCATACGGAGTTTTTGGCCCAATTAAATACCTGTCAAAAAAATGTATACAATGAAGTTATCAAAGTAATCGAAGAAAAAACATCAGGTACTTTTTTTGTTCATGGATGTGGAGGAACTGGCAAAACTTTTTTATGGCATACAATAATCAGCAGACTAAGATCAGAAGGAAAAATTGTTTTGGCCGTCGCTTCATCTGGAATTGCATCATTGTTACTTCCAAATGGTAGAACTGCACATTCACGATTTAAAATACCTCTTACAGTAAATGATTCTTCAATATGTCCAATCAAAAAAGGTACTCATCTTGCAAAACTGCTTGAAAAAACAGAATTAATTATTTGGGACGAAGCTCCGATGTGCAATAAATATTGTTTTGAAGCATTAGATAAATCTCTTCGTGACATTCTATCACATTCTGATAATACAGAAAATTATAAACCATTTGGCGGTAAACCTCTTTTACTAGGCGGAGACTTCAGACAAATATTACCAGTTATCCCAGGAGGTACTAAAGAACAAATCACTGAAGCTTCATTAAACAGTTCCTACCTTTGGTCCTCATTTAAAATATTTCATCTGATAGAAAACATGAGATTATCAAAAAGTGGTTTAACCGATGAGGAAAAACAGGAAATATCAAACTTCGCAAATTGGATGTTACAAATTGGAGAAGGCCGTGTACAGTCAATTTACGATACGAATGATAAAGATGCATCTTGGATCGAAATTCCAGAGAATTTACTCATTAACTCATATACAAATCCAATAGAATCAATTTTCCTCACTACTTATCCAAATTTTGATAGTAAATACAATAACATCGATTATTTGAGAGAACGTGCTATTGTTACACCACGAAATTCAACAGTTCGGGATATAAATGATTATGCCATCAATTTATTAGCAGGTGATAAAACTACTTATTTAAGTTCCGACACAATCTCATCAAATTCCGGAAGCAATGAAAATATCGATCTTTTATATCCAATAGAATTTATAAATAAACTTGAGTTTAATGGATTGCCTTCACATGAATTGACTTTAAAAATTGGAATGCCAATCATGTTACTCAGAAACTTAAATCAAGTATCTGGTTTATGTAATGGTACGAGATTAATAATAACAAAATTATTTGATAGACTAATAGAAGCAAAAATATTGACCGGAAATAACATTGGACACAAATGTTTCATACCGAGAATTGTTCTGACCACAACTGAAAATAAATGGCCATTCATTTTCAAAAGACGTCAATTTCCGATTAGACCATGTTATGCAATGACAATCAACAAAAGTCAAGGTCAATCATTGAATCAAGTAGGCATATATCTACCCGAACCTGTTTTCACTCATGGACAACTATATGTCGCATTATCAAGAGTTACATCAAAAGATCATCTGAAAATTTTAATAAATAATAGCAACGATATACCAAACAAATATACTCAAAACATTGTTTATAAAGACGTTCTACAAAACTTATAAATAAAAACCAGCACTGAAATACATGTCAATGTCAATACAACAACAAAATTATAGAAGACATGTCAATGTCAATACATTCTTTCTTTCTTTGGTTTCCATTCTTTTTTCTCTACCCTTTGTTACCATTCTTTCTTTGGTTTCCACTTCTGTTTCTCTGCCCTTTATTGCCTTTCTTCTCCTTATACTGCTTCCTCTATATTTTTTTTGGCTTCTTTTTTCAAACAAATTTATAGAGAACAATAAGGTCATTTACCTCATACTCTTCTTCATCCTATAAAATCCTTTCTAATCTGCCTCATTCCTTCGCAACTCCTTCTCCGCAGTAACAGTGAAAAGAAACTCTTCTCAGAACACAATTCTTTGCTGGGCAAAGACCCCGAAAAACGCCAACCACACAAGCTGCTAAGAAGGTAATAACCAAGCAACACTGAAATTTCATTTTTTTTCTTCATTCTCAATATCAATTTGAATATCATTTCATATTTCATTTAAAGTAGGCCTCAGTTACTTTAATTATTTTTGGATAAGTGTTAAAGTAGGGTTACTCATTGGCACATGGAACATTGTGTATATATGTAGGAAACTAAACAGAAAACAATACATATTTCATTATATGTACTTAACAACTTTGTTCGTTTTATTAAATTTCATCAAAAAATTAAACTGCAATTTCTTCTTCTTTTTTTCTTTATCAGTTCGTCCTTGACAAGGAGAGGAGAAGATATTATCTTGGAAAGACTGTGTAGGTGATGATACGAATATTAGACAATCGTATTTGTTTTTCCCTTCAATGCTTTCAATACTAATGATTGGCTTCCTGCCATGTTTGAGTGGGATCTAGGTAGTTCCACATATCACTGATGCCATTAAAAATTCGATTGAATCAGTTTCTGTCATTCCCGTGGATGGAAAAGAGGGTGCTGCAGATGTTTGTATAGAGTTGGGAGGAACTGTGGGTAAGTAATAGTTAAAACATAGGTACATGTGATGGTTCATTATTCTTACTCTTTATCTGCAAGAGATAAGTATCTTTCTTTCTTATCAGGAGATATTGAATCAACGCCATTCATTGAGGCTCTTCGCCAGTTGTCTTTTTCAGTTGGTAAGGTTCTAACAATCTGTTCTTTGAGGGTTTTTGTTGATACTGTTTATGAGATCATCTCTTCACCCACGTACATGCTTGCTTCCTTTGGCTTATTATATTTCTATGCTGTTTGATTAAATATTGATCATCCAAGTATTTCTCTATTTAAAATGCAGGAAAATCTAATTGGAATAGCCTGATATATAATGAACATTATGGTATGGTTAGCAACTTAGCATAGTCCAAGTGTTTAAAATGTAATTGAAAACTTACAATTGTGCTTTTCCTGGTCTATCAATGTTATCGTATGATGGATATGTCCTATTGGAAAGTAACTTATCATTCTCCATATGGAGTTGATATGAGCTGTCAATTTGCAAGATGATAATTATTTGCAATGATTTACTCTTTCCTCAGGGCAAGAAAACTTTTGTCTTATCCATGTGAACCTGATACCGGTACTGGGTGTTGTAGGACAGCAAGTAAGATTTTACCCTTTAATTATTGGATATTATGTTCTTTCATTAGCTCCTCATATTGGTTTGTAGTTCTAGAGATAAAAGTTGGATATTTGAATATAACTCTTTTACTGTGCATATGTGTATTCATGCAGAAAACAAAGCCTACACAACAGTGTGCGGGAGTTGACAGTATTAGGCTTGACTCCTCATCTATTAGCATGTCGCTCTGCACATGTACTTTTCTCCTCTGCAGATTTTAGAGCTTCCAAGTCATCCATTCTATGTAGGAGTGCAGTTTCATCCAGAATTTAAATCAAGGCCTACGAAGCGCTCCGCTCTGTTTTTAGATATGAATCTCAGATGTCATATGCTCACATTTACCATTACTAACAAGAATCATGCATCAGGGAATTACCATGTACACCAGCTGTATCTCTAATATTTGAATTATAATCAAGATTCAGAAGAGTTTGCATCATGGGCAATACACAATGGCATTATTTCTTTGACATTAGCTCCAAAAAATCCGCAGCAAAGCGCGGGTCTCCTTTCTAGTTTAAAGTAAAACCTCACGAGTCACGAGTAACAAACCCCCAACCCAAATAAAACCACAAACAGTAATTTTATTTTACTCATCAAAATTCAAACTTACAACCGCATAATGATAAATCACCCAGAAATTTGATACCCTAAACTAAAATTCATGATAATAGTGACATTATTCTGATTCAATATCTGGGAGAAGAACAAAAGAAACCTAAAAATCAGAGCAGCGACCGTTTCGCTCCCAATCGCCGAATCGCGTGGGCTCCGGCCCTCTCGGCCCGCCGATCTCGCCGGTCTCTTTATTCAAATCCAACTCATCTTCTCCTTCATCATCATCCTCAGCTTGCTTGTCACTGCTTTCGTCATCGGCTTTGGCGTTTCCGGCATATTTTACCTCGGCGTTTTCATGCTGGGGTTGAGATTGCCCAGTCGATGAGGATAGGAGACGACTCACTGAGTTGATAGCGGAGCGAGTCAGAGGCTCGGGTTTAGTAGGGGTTGAGAGAATCGTCGTTGATGAGAATAGACGGCCTAGATTCCTCGCCATCTTTCTTTCTCTCTCTCTCTCTCTCTCTGCAAAAACAAAAGGAATAGAGAGGAGGGAAGAAGAAGAATACCAATGGTACTGGTACGCTTTCGTGTTTACGAATAACGAAGCCACGTGGTGGTTGCTGAAATTGCATTGGGCCTCGATGGGCTTTGCTTCTTAGGTGGTCCATAAGCCCAAAAACACTTGTCCAAAACAACTCAATATTTGATAAATGAATTTCACAGTGAGTGGATATACATATAGCATTATAGCTAGGAAGGGAGAGTGGAACCAACTGTGTGCAAGTATTCTTGTGTATTATTTGCGAGAAGTGTATACTAATGACTAAAACCTTATCCCTTGCACTCATCTTTAAAACAATGGTTGAAAAAGGAATGAAGGAATTTGTAATCCTTTCCAACATATTGGAGCTTGAAATCGAGATACGGTTCATATTGGTCAGGGAATTGTTGTCAAGTTAATACAATATGTTATGCTTTATATGAAATTGGTGTTGGCAAATTTAGCATGGCATTGTGTGATACAATGAAGGTTTGCTATTGAATATTGTATTTTCAATAATGTGTGTCATTAGTTCTCTCCCTGTTTAGGTTCTACTTCACAAACTCAAGATGCATCATCAGCTCGTCTAGGGTCTGATGTTGAATTCCGGCACTGCCCAAAAACGCGGCAGTGGGAGGGAAAGCTTCTCTTCAGCCCGAACGTACACCTGTCACGGCCAGAGAGACTAGTGAGCAAAATACTACATTACTTGAAATGCAACAGGTTTTGGATGTTTGTATTTGCCATTTGTAAGCGCAGACGATTAGGTTTTGATGAAACTACGTTCCCCTCTTCCATATATGACTTTTATTTTCTTGTGCAGTTGGGTGGGATGCGTTTGATGATGATAGAGCAATTTGGATCACATTTCTCAGTTTGTTGTATGATGAAAAGGACCAATGTACATTTTTCTTGTACAAACTTATTTTTCTTCGAGTACTTTTTCTTAGCAACAGATGATTGCTGATGGAAAACAAGATAATAATTTCCCATAAATATGATTCATTGATCAAATTGATGAAGAACCAAAACTGTACATTATTCCTTTAAAACAACCACGCCAAAGAGCCAGGTAAGAACTATAAACAAATACATGTTCTAAGACCTATACTACCCAGCTCCAGCGAAATGGGAAAACCCCACTTCATTATGCCAACAAAAGCTTTCTAGTTGTTGCCCCATTTAAAAGCCACTTCCGGCCTGCTACTTCGATCCCTCCAGTCTCAGCTCCATCACAGGGATAAAGAATCGCCGAGTGGATAATCCATGAGACCACCACCTCTGAAAAATCCTTCTGTGTCTGTCACACTAAGAAAATGAAAAAGATGCCATCCGAGCTGTGTTGCTGTGCCTTGGTTCTCTAATTCAGAATCATGAATCCTTGACGATCAAGCCATCTATGTCATTACGGTGTGCTTGCCACTGTCTTCTGGCTCTTGCTGATTTCTTGGTGCCGCTTCAAGAGATTGGATTCAGGGCTCCCATTGCTATCTGTGTGGTCTTCTTCTTCCTTGCAAAGGTAGTTGTCAACCTGTGCAGCAGCTTGCCGTCCCTCTGAGATTGCCCACACCACCAGGGATTGACCACGCCGGCAATCCCCAGCAGCAAAGATCCCGTCCACATTGGTTGAGAACCGACCATAATCTGCCTTGAAGTTTGAGCGGTTGTCACGCTCCAACCCCAATTTCTCTGCAATCGGCTGGCAAAAGGAACACAGTAACCAGTGAGCAAAACTCAAAAATATTTTCTATTATGCAATACATGAAGCAATTATGGAATAACAGCACTTCAAGATACTTACCGCCTCAGGTCCAAGGAACCCCATTGCTAGAAGGACGAGATCAGCCTCAATTATCTCCTCAGAGCCCTCGATCTCCTTGAATTGGAACTTGCCAGAAGCATCCTTCTCCCACTTGACGCGTACCACCTCAAGTCCTTTCACAACCCCATTCTCATCTCCCACAAACCTCTTAGTCAGCACCTCATAAGTTCTTGGATCTTTGCCAAACTTGGCTGCAACTTCTGCGTGCCCATAATCTACTCGGAATATACGAGGCCACTGCAAACCAAAAAATAGAAGAAGAAATAAGTACGCAAGACATATCAAAACATGCAAGGTCCCAAAACTCAGTTACCAACCTGTGGCCAAGGGTTTCCTGGAGCCCTTGTTCGTGGTGGCTCAGGGAGAAGCTCTAAATTTACGATGTTGGTACAGCCATGGCGAATGGAGGTTCCAATGCAATCAGTGCCAGTGTCACCTCCACCAATGACCACAACCTTCTTGCCCTTGGCAGAAATGTAGTTACCATTCTCAAGATTGCTATCAAGCAAGCTTTTGGTGTTTGCATGAAGAAACTCCATAGCAAAATGTACTCCTGACAGCTCTCGCCCCGGTACAGGAAGGTCCCTGCACCAATAAAGGCTCACTACTGTTAACAATATTCAGATAGGGACTATAAAAATCTACAGCATTAAATAACCATATGTCACCTTGGTTTTGTCGCTCCTACTGCTAAGATAATTGCATTGTTCTCCTCCCGAAGGAGATCAAACGAGTATGAAGGATCGTTTCCAACATTAGCATTAACCACAAAGTTGACACCTTCCTCGGCCATAAGGTTAACCCGCCGTTGAACTATATCCACTTTGTCAGCCTTCATATTAGGCACTCCGTACATCATAAGCCCTCCAATTCTATCAGCACGCTCGTACACAGTCACTGTATGACCTATTTTGTTTAGTTGATCAGCAGCAGCTAGCCCAGCAGGTCCACTTCCGACGATGGCAACCTTTTTCCTGTAATTACAAACATATCAAAAGATGATGATTCATGCACTGGAAATCTGCCCCACTAAATTATTGAATATATTCTAACAAAACAATGCCAGAGAGAACCACTGTTAGACCGAGAAAAAAAAATACCCAGTTCTCTTGAGAGGAGGCCGCGGCACCATCCAACCTTCTTCAAAAGCCTTGTCTATGATGGCACATTCAATGCTTTTGATAGATACAGGATTCTCAATGATACCCAGAACACATGAACCTTCACAAGGTGCTGGACAAACTCGACCAGTAAACTCAGGGAAGTTATTTGTCTCAAGAAGTCTCTCTAATGCTTCATGCCACCTATTCTGGTACACCAATTCATTAAACTCGGGTATTTTGTTACCGAGAGGACACCCAGTGTTCTCCTGCAGTTTACATCAAAATAACAAATTTACATTAAAAGAGCAAATTTAAGAGAGTCGCAGTGCATCCAGGACTAAATAATAAATAATCAGTAACAAAACAGGAACAGTAGCAAACAAGTTATTACCTGATGGCAGAAAGGAGTGCCACAGTCCATGCAACGGGCTGACTGAGTATTCAAAAGTGGGCCAGGTTTAGTTTCCTCCATAACTTCATTCCAGTCATTCATCCGAATTTTAGGATCCCTGTATTGAACGCCCTCACGCTCATAAGAAATGAAACCCCGGTGTTTAACAGCATCAGTGACCTCACTAGGTCTGTTCAATGTTTCAGCATCTTCTACCTGATTGGATGTCCCATTTAAAGATGCAGATGCCATCTTCTTTAGTTCTTCAAATGCATCTTTCTCTTTTATTTCCACCTCCTCATCTTGCTTCTGAGCTTCTTCAGCAGCATGATCCACTGCCTGTTTGGAGGCATCCTCCCTAATGTTTGCAAGTACGCGCTTGTACTCTCTGGGGATAACCTTGATGAATTTAGGCAGAAGATTCTCAAAATCAGCCAGTACTTCACTGGCCAGCAAGCTTTTTGTGTGACGTTGATGCTGCTGAATCATCATTTTAAGGGTCATACTATCTTCTTCTTCAACTTTATCAAGATCTACAAGCTCAGGATTGCATCGAGATGGAAATTTTCCATCTACATCAAGAACATAGGCTATGCCACCACTCATACCAGCAGCAAAGTTCCTGCCAGTTTTCCCAAGCACAACAACAGTGCCACCTGTCATGTACTCACAGCCATGATCACCAACACCTTCAACTACTGCCCTAGCCCCCGAATTGCGAACACAGAATCTTTCTGCTGCCATTCCATTGAAATATGCCTCCCCGCTGGTGGCACCGTAAAGAGCTACATTACCAATCACAATGTTTTCTTTCGGGTCAAACTTGCTTCCCTTGGGGGGATAAATTATGATCTTCCCACCGGACAATCCCTTACCAACGTAATCATTGCTGTCACCTTCAAGCTCAAGGGTGATGCCAGGGCAGAGGAAAGCTCCAAGGCTCTGGCCTGCACTTCCGTTGAATTTGATATGGATGGTGTCTGATGGAAGCCCTGCCCTGTTGTAACGTTTGGTAACCTCATGGCTAAGCATTGTCCCAACAGCACGGTTCACATTGCAAATTGGTGTTTCAAAGTAAACGGGAAGAGCTTTATCTATAGCAGAATTGGATAGCGAAATAAGTTTGTGGTCAAGAGCCATGTCCAACCCATGGTCCTGATTCTGAACACAATATTGAGCAGCTCCAGGCCGAATGTCTGCAGCAGGTCTAAGTAACAGGGAGAGATCAATGTTGTCTAGCTTCTCATTGTTCTTAGTAACTTCTTTATCGACTTCAAGCATATCTGAACGACCAACCATCTCATTTAAAGTTCGAAAACCGAGTTGTGACATTATCTCTCTCACCTCCTCGGCTACCATAAAGAAAAAGTTGATAACATGTTCAGGTTCTCCAGCAAACTTCTCACGAAGTACTGGATCTTGGGTTGCAATTCCGACAGGACAAGTGTTCTTGTGGCACTTCCGCATCATAATGCAGCCAAGAGTTATGAGGGGTGCTGTGCTGAAGCCAAACTCTTCTGCACCAAGAAGTGCGGCTATGGCCACATCTCTTCCGGTTTTTAGTTGGCCATCTGTCTGGAGAACTGTGCGGCCACGAAGATCATTAGCAACCAAGGTTTGATGGGTCTCAGCCAAGCCAAGTTCCCATGGAAGCCCAGCATTCTTAATACCAGTCCATCTAGAGGCCCCTGTGCCTCCATCATGTCCGGAGATTAAAACATGGTCGGCATGCCCCTTCACAACTCCACTAGCAACTACTCCAACACCAGCTTCAGATACTAACTTGACGCTAATTCGAGCTCCCGGGTTAGCATTCTGCAAATAGTTGGAATAAAATTGAGTCCGTAATGTGCTCCATAAGCAGCAAAATACGTATTACCATGAATAAAAGGGGAGTGGAGTGAAAGAGGGGAGCTAAAGCAGTTTGTAGGGACATCAGAGCAACGAAACATACCTTAAGATCATGAATTAATTGAGCAAGGTCTTCAATTGAGTAGATATCATGATGGGGAGGTGGACTAATAAGTCCCACACCAGCAGTAGAATTCCTGGTAACAGCAATGTCTCCAATAACCTTGTGACCAGGAAGCTCACCTCCTTCACCAGGCTTGGCCCCCTGTGCAACAACGGCAAAATTTATCATCCGCAGAACAAATAAATCAGTTTAAACTAAACCTCAACGAGAAAATCTACAATCGGAATATAATATAGAAATCCAAGGAACAGTGCATTAGAGCTTATATGTAAAATATCTTAAGATACCTGAGCCATCTTTATTTGCAGTTCATCAGCATTTGTAAGATAGTAACTTGAAACTCCAAATCTCCCACTCGCAACCTGCTTAATTGCACTCCTCTTTGGATTCCTTGAACCATCGGAAAGAGGCTCCATACGAGATGGCTGCTCACCTCCCTCACCTTCAGAAGAGAAAATAATTCATTAGAAATTAATATACATGTATCAAGAAGGTAAAGATTAACTGACTAAAGATTTAAGAAGCAAACCTGTATTTGACTTTCCTCCAATTCTGTTCATAGCTATGGCCAGCGTAGTGTGTGCCTCCAATGATATTGATCCATAACTCATAGCCCCGGTACAGAACCGTTTAACAATCTCACTGGCAGATTCCACTTCATCCAAGTGAATTTGCTGCTCTGTGTGTTTAAATTTCAGAAGACCACGGAGATTGCAGGCTTTATTTAATTGATGAATGAGCTTCGAGTATTCTTTATATGCCGCCACACTGTTAGTTCTGGCAGCCTCCTGAAGCTTTGAAATAGCAAAAGGATCATTTAGGTGAACCTCACCACCTTTCCTCCAATGATAATCCCCAGGATTTGGCAGTGCCACAGCATCTGCACTTCCAGGGGGAAAAGCCCGAGAGGGAAATGCCATATCATGCAGATGAAGTCCATCACGAGCAAGCATCTCAAATGTTGCACCCTCAACTCTACTACGGGTTCCTGCAAAGCATCTCTCAATCACTTCAGATGAAAGACCCAAAGCTTCAAAAATCTGTGCACCCTTGTAAGAGGCCAAAGTAGATATTCCCATCTTGGCAAGAACCTTCTGCATTCCATAGTTGCTTGCTTTGAAGTACTTCTTAACCAGTTCATCTTTGGAGTATATTGTCCCATTAGATTTTGGTGGGATCTTTCCATCAACCTGCAGTCTCCAAATGGCCTCTGTAGCCAGGTACGGGCATATAGCATCTGCCCCAAATCCAACTAGCGTACAGAAATGGTGTACTTCACGCGGCTCAGCAGATTCAATTATCAACCCTACTCGCGTGCGCTCAAGATTTTTAACCAGATGTTGATGAACAGCACCAACAGCCAAGAGGGAGCTTACAGCAACACGTTTTGGGGAGAAGGCTGCAAATTGAAAGAACAACAATCAAATAAAAATTTAGCTGTCAATTAAGGACTCAAAATTTCAACTCGAGGTAACATAAATAACCAGGACAATACCTCTGTCTGAAAGCACCAGTGTGGTATATCCCTTTTTAATTGCCTCATGTGCTTCAGTGCATATCCTATCCAAGGTCTCCTCCAATCCTTCCCTACCACGCTCCTTGGAATAAGTTATATCAAGAACCTTACAACGCCAACCTCTATAATTCATTTTTTTTATCGCTTCCATTTCTTCAATGCTTAAAAGAGGACCTTTGAGTGAGAGACGACGGCATTGTTCTTCAGTGGTTTCTGTCAGATCACCTTCCGGACCGATCATGCATTCCATAGAAGTGACTACCTTCTCTCGGATGGGATCAATTGGAGGGTTTGTTACTTGAGCGAACATTTGCTTGAAATACTCAAATGTAAGCTTTTCTCTATTAGACATAACAGCCAAGGGGGTATCATTTCCCATCGACCCAAGAGCTTCTACACCATCTTTTGCCATAGGAAGCAACAACATTTCCAACGCTTCAACTGTATAACTGCATATAAGACAGTATGCAAATTATAAGACAATCAAGAAAGCTATAACAGTCTGACCAAAGAAAAACAAAAGCTATAAAAATAGGCAGGACAAACAGGACAAACATCACATACCCAAAAGCCTTCAATGGTGTCAATAAACCATGGATTCCCATGTTTTCCATGTTCTCATCATCAGTAGATGCCTAGACATCACAAAGGGTAAACTATCAAGGTAAGAATCAACTCCAAAAGAACTGAAAACAAGACTAATACAGACAACTTTCCATGAATAATCATCACAAACTTACAGTAACAACTCCCGCTATGGATGGAGGGACCCTGTCAGATTCCTTAACAGAATCAACTATGTCCCTGAGCTCAATCTTTTGCCTTTTAAGCCACTCCCCATACGGTCTTGCCAGGGAATATTGCTGCTTCAACGCTTCATCATCTACAACAGTATGATTCTCAAAATCCACCAAAAGCATCATTCCAGGGTTAAGTCTTCCTTTCCTGCAGACATCTTCTGGAGGTATGTCTACAACACCAACTTCACTGGCCATAATCACTCGCCCGCTGTGGGTAACGTAAAAACGACCCGGTCGGAGTCCATTGCGATCCAATGTAGCTCCCAGATAGCGTCCATCAGTAACTGCAATTATTATTTGTTACAGTAAGTCAAAAATGTTCAAACCAAAACTTACATAAATATGTATTGCATCGAAATCAAAAAAGAAAACAAAAAAAATGACCACAAATATTACATGATATAAGCGCTGGCCCATCCCATGGCTCCATGAGAGATGAGAAATATTCATACAGCGCTTTCCTATCAGGATCCATGTTCTTGTCATTTTGCCATGCTTCAGGAATCATCATCATAATAGCTTCAGGGAGGCTTCTGCCAGCTCGAACCAGAAGCTCAAGAACACCATCAAAAGCTCCTGCATAAAGGAAAAGATCAAATTTGTGCCAATTAGAAACGAAAAAATGTTTGCAAATCTCTTCTATTTTCACATCAGGTAAGATAGTATATACTGTTCTCATCCATATATATTCAATAACGTATGACACAAAATGCTATAAATTCACCTGAATCAGATGAACTGGCATCCACAATTGGTAACAGCTTCTTCAACTCATTTTTTGACAGACCAAGTTCAGTACACTTGAGCAGTCCCTCTCGTGCCTTCATCCTGAGTAAGTTTATAAATATGTAAGAAATTCATTTAAGACACTCTGAAACCTGAGAGGAAGCAATTCATTAAAAGCATTCTTAATAACAAATTCTGAAAACTACCAGTTAACATTTCCTCTAAGGGTGTTGATTTCTCCATTGTGGCCAATGACACGCATAGGCTGAGCACGATCCCAGCTGGGAAAAGTATTTGTCGAGAACCGTGAATGTACCTGCAGGAAATATCAAAATAACCAACCGTCATACACAATACCAGCTTCTCTATTCAAAATATGGAAATCCGGTGCTAAAAGCCTAAAACCACACACATGAAATTGTGTTCGGGCCACTCCAGTTCAAAGTATACTGCAGTGCCAGTACAAATGGAAATCCTAAGCTATACTTTGACCAAACACAATTTCCTTTTCACCACTCATTCGAAATTTTTCACCCCCAACAACTGATCATAGAGAGCACTGCACCAAGTTTCTGCAAACATGATTTACTTGATAATGAGGTTTCTTACCAACTCACCCAATGCATCCAATCCAGCATCCAATTTCAATTAGTAATCAAGGGAGTGGAAGAACTTAAGAGATCATTCAAACCTCAATGCCTCAGAAGTCATTCCTCAACCTTGCATCTCTTCAGTTACTGGTTGTTCCCATGCTGTTGTGGAGTATGGAGTTAGTGGAGAAAAAACAAAGTTAATGGATAAAATATTTACCAGGGCCATGTAGCTCGTAAACCTTTCATTGCCAAGATCTGCATAATAGTAACCCTTCAGCTGATCGGGTTTCAGCTGACCCTTGTAAACAACCGTCCTGCATAAAATCAAGTAACAGAATGAGTTAAGTGATCAAATAAATAAAAATCTTCCTGGAAAAAAGTATGCTAGATATCAGAAAGACAAACCTCGAGGAAAGTGAACATATGTAGAAATCTTTAGCACCACCATGTTGAAGGTTTAATGCAGCACGGATGGCAACCATTGAAACCCTTCTAAGTATGTACATCTAGAAGGTGAAAGGAAGAAATGTAAACACAACCACATTATTAGGTGCATATAACTTATTGATCAGTAATTTATATCTCTAATTCACAGAGATCTTGTCAGTATCTTTGTCATCTAGATTTTAGAATATGCACATGAAAGAGAAATTACCTGTCGCTCAAGATCAACTTTTGACCTCGGAGTTGGTGTAAGGAACACTTGCTCAATAACAGGTTCTGTCTGGCGAGCAGACTTCCCCAAATCTGAGTTATCGGTTGGAACAGATCGCCACCCGAGAACAGTATGTCCAAGAGACTCGGCAACCTGCAAATACAACAAAAATGTTTCCCATGAATGCCATGCAAACAAATAGAGAAGCCATCGGCACGAATAATGTGCATCCAACACAAACAAGCAAAGTTGAAATTACCTTTGTAAACACATTTTTGCTTTCTTCTCTTCGACTCTCAGATGTGGGCAAGTAGAGCATACCAACAGCATATTCGCCTAGCGGTGGAAGCTCAAACCCAATATCTTTGGCAACCTGAGAAACAGCAACCCAACAACAATTAGTACCAAGTATACAGAACCTACTAATGAACTGTATATAAGTAGCCTGAAATCGAAGTGCATATTTTCCTAACAATTTTTATGAGGGGAACTTGAATTCACTAGGCGAATAATTTGTTAAAAAAAATAAAAAAAAATAAAATCCAAAAATTAGAAATCATATAATTTTCCTATCAGCTTGAATAACAAAAACAAAACAAAAAACCTTTTTCACAGAAAACTTCCAAAACTCCCATTATATATGAAAACAAACTCTCAGTATCAAAAAGGATAAGATCTATCCTGAAGATATTTTATCTCATTAAAATCCATCAAAATTGAAACAAAAAAACAGATAAATCAAAGCAAAAACTCCAAAATCTGAATAGGTGATAGATAATACACCTCCTTGTAGAAATCGTGAGGAATAGCCACGAGAACACCAGCTCCATCACCGGTGTTTGTTTCACATCCACAAGCTCCTCTGTGTGTCATCCGTACTAACATTTCCAAAGCATCCGTAATCTACAACATCACATCAGAATATGAATACACACACAGTCACACATGCACGTAATACTAGCAATTCAAAAAGAGCTGCATACAAAACGACGTCGCCTACCGTTTTGCGGCTGCTTTCACCGGACAATTCAGCAACGAAGCCGACACCGCACGAGTCCTTATCGAACGACGGGTCGTAGAGGCCGAGGGGCTTATCCGGAACGGCGGAGAGCATGGAGCGGACCACGACCCGGAGCTTCGGAGAGCGACCGGGACCGTCGGATCGCCATAAATGGAACGTTTCGGATCCGGAGGCCCTCAATCGGGTCCCCAAGAACTTTTTGGCTAAAGCTTTGGTAGCAGAGCATCCACTAGCTCTGCTGCCGAGCCTCGCTAACGGTGAGGCATTGAGTTGAGATGAAGCGAGGGAAGGTTTGGTTCGGAGTTGAAGAACGGAACCAGAGCTGGCCGCCAACATTATTCAGAAATCAGAATCAGGAGTCTGCAGATTTGATTCCGTTTCTGTATATATATAATATAGTAGTAATTATAAAAATATTGTGTTTAATAATAATATGGTTTCGTTGTTTATGGAAATTCGACTCCTTTTAGAAATCTATATGAGGTTTTTTAGGAGAGTAATATGGGATTTAGATCCGAATGAGAGACTCTCCGGTGAGATCTATATGAGCAGAAACGACACCGATTACAATTGGTTTGGTATCGGTGAAAACGGAGGGAGGAAAATACAGCCGGAAAAGCTGAAGAAAAGGCCGGATTTTCCTATGGCTTTGTAATTCTTGACCGGGAATTTGTAGGGCAAAAAAGCAAGAGGAAAATTGAGGGGAGGGGAGGGGAGGGGAGGGCAGAGTAACAGCAGGAGATTGAGAGCGTCCCTTGAGTTTTGGGTTCTCCGAGTGGAGGCAGAGAGCTCTATTTTATAGAGAGAAAACAGCGAGCGTGTGTGCTTATTTTTCAGACTTAGAGAGAGAAAAGCGGAGAGGTTGGTGGGGACCACATAAATGCTAAAATTTACCAAGTCCGACCTCACTCTCCCACTGTTTTCAAGTGATGTGACAGCTCATAAATTCTGTAAATGCCACGTGTGCAATTCCCTATGCGGCACGCGACAGCCGCTCATGGTGGGTCCCGCGGGTATCAGATGGATAATCACGTAATTAGATAAACACTCACTGAGCGAGCGTTTTGTTCTTTATCTGTTTTTGTTAGGCCGCCTCTTGTTCTGGCCGAACCAACAGGCTCGGCGCCGAGCCTGCACAGTAAATACAAGGTAATTCCTTAATTTATATTCTTATATTGGAATTATTTATGCGTACGTAACTTGGTCCTCTCAGATTCTGCTAATTATGGTACTTGAATTCCTATCCAACTGAATAACGAAAATGCATTAATGCACCGTACTTAACCACCCGATACGCACGCGGCCAATGGTAATGTGATTCGGCGCCAGCGGATTTCATACGCGGCCAACATTTTTTTTACTTTACAAGTCTTTTGCTCTTTACTTTTGATGACGATTGATGTGATTTTTATAACTGTTCCATCACAGAAGAAGGTTCCAAATATATGTAGTTTTCCTTTTTTAATTTTCTTTAGTCAGTCCATGTTTATGACTAGCCACAAAATTTTAGTTTAATATTCTGTTATGTACGTAGTTTATATATGTATAAGTGTTAAATAGTTCAAAGATTTTATTAGGACTTCTTCATTTCCTCCACCGCCCCAAGTATTTAAACAACAATTTCGCCCTTATATATAAATATTAAAGAGGAGTGAAAATTACACTCCTATTGGAGTTTTTTTAATATTTTTTACACATAAAGTTATGGCATTTTGATAATAAACACATCATTCCTTCATGAAAAATATATATATATATATATATAAATAAAAACTCCAATGAGTGTGTAGAATGTAAAAGAGGGAAGTGTAGTTTTCATATCTCATATTAATCGAAATATTGATATTGTCAAACATATAATTATTTTTGTCAAATTACAAAAGAATATGTTTTTAGAAAAAAATTGTAGATTTCATTGATTACCATACCTAAAAAATAAACATATAGGGTAACTCAACAAGTGAACTCAACCTCAATAACATGGAAACTAAGTGCGTGATGAGGGTGACAAGATCTAAACTCAAGAAAGTTTCAAGTCTAGCCGAAGGTTGATGACGGTAGCTCAAACCCAAATATAGCTTTTGTCCAAATCGCAAGACCATAAGACTCCTCACCGAAATTTGGTGGCTAGCCGGCATGAATAGTCAGCACTTGCTTCATCACCTCAACCAAGAAATCGATCAAAGCCGCACCACCGCCTATGGTAAACCATATTTGATGTAAATCAAGGAAACTCAACCGAGTGTGGCAAAGCCCATACAACGACCAAAATAAGTTGACAACCATACTCATATTGACAAAGCCCACAACGAAAAAGAGTAGCTGTACCTTCAAAAGAACTAAACCCCATCACAACCACCACAATCAACGAAAAACATCACGTACTAAGGTGAACAATCAACCATATATTCGATTAGTCTACTTGCACAAACTCTAGATCCGACAAGATCAGCGCTAGAAACTTATACGTCATTGTCCTAAACGCAACACGAGAGTTGTTTGACACAACACATTTAGGATTGGCTAGTTAGTATAAGTTCTCTAAAATTATAAAGACCTTTCTTGTTCGATCTATTTTTCTATTTACTCTCACCACTTAAACTAATCTGATTGATCACATTATTTAGACTTTTTGTTGACAATATAATAACCTTAATGAACATATTAGATCGATCACAACCATTGCTAATCACTTCATTATCAAGCTAAGCCTCGATGAACATGGTAGAAATTGGCCGGCTCTAATTGTCAAAAGGGTTACGCATCACATTCACCATAATTGGCATAGCAATAATTCATCGATCCCAATTAACGTGCAGTGGAGAAACTAGTGGGTGTAGTACACTAGTAGCCACCCCACCTGTCTCCAAGGACTAGAAGATGAAAATTCAGAATAAGCGAGGGCACCTTTCGTAAACAAAATTTATAAGGACTCCTTTGTATCAATCAAGAAAAGTACGGTGGCCCAACTTTGGTCATCGTCAAGTGAAACGTAGCATGGGTTGCTTTCTTTCATTCATTATGATCGAGAATGATTAAAACTTGTTTGAGTTGGATCAGGTAAATGCTAAAAACAACTACAGTCAAAGTCTTTCTTTTAACACGATTGACAGTTTGACACTCGGATTGCTTATACGAGATGTCATATGTCTGCTGCTTGTTCCTTTTCGTTGTTTATTATTTTCTTTAAGGAAACACTAGAAACACGAGGCGGGATTCTTTGGTCACCAGGAGGACACCAATGTTCGATCTTGCTTGTTGGTAATTTGGAAAATAAAAAAGACGAGAAATTAAAAGGTAGTTGGGTGGAAAAAACTGTTGCAAGTCAAGGTTCCAAGTGGACTTTGTTGTCCCCCTTCATGTGATAAAATAAATGGATATGGACTCTTTCTTTGGGAGGGTTCAGGTTGTTATAACCCTAGCTTGCTCTAGATGCATACGTAGTAGATACGTATATATACGGATTAAAATTACTACAGATTTCCGTACTCAAGACATGCATACTGTGTTACTCTTGCTTTGCCAAACAAAAAAAACATGCATTAATTAGTACTTGTCTTATACTTGAAAAGAAAATTAATGATTTTAATGTGATAAAGATCCAACTGATTAAGAGTGAGTGGACGTCGTTTTTTCCGAAGGACCTTGCTTTGGTTGTATTAAGCCGATCATCATTCTTGGTAAATTTACTCAGTTAATCACAGAATGCTTTGTGTATATACATGTATCTTATGGTAAAGGATAAGCATGCATGCTGACTCGATATACTTGATTTTTTATCTTTCACGGTAAAAAAGTCCAATCAGATGACATACTAATTGCATCCAGCAGGCAGAAACCCTGTATATATTATACTGATCGAGAAAAAGCATGCATACATACATAAGAAATAGGGTTTTTATCACAAATGGTACCTGAACTTTACGTGAATTATATACATGGTACCTGAACTTCACTTTTGATCACAACTAGTACCCGAACTTTTTGTTTTCATTTTAAATGGTACCTGAACTTTTTGTTTTCATCCTAAATGGTACCTAAAGTCAATTTTCAGTAAAAAAACAAAATTTGAAAAAAAAAAAAACCTCTCTCTCTCTCCCGCCGGAACTCTCTCTCCTCTCCCTCGGCGCCGCCGTCAACCATCTCCAATGATCACAAAGTTTATATCAACATGTAGAGCACAATCCAAGGATGAAATTATGTAACTACATCAAAGTAAGATTCAAAGTAGATCGAGAGATATTGATGCCGGAAGTTCCAAAAATCGAAAAGTCGACGACCTCAATCCTCCACGTACGGTGGTCAACATTGAAAATTGAGGGTACCACGAGGTTGCTGGGATGGAGGGCTTCAAAGCCCAATAGGTTTGGAAGATCGGAAGTGGCCGGAGGTGGTGGCGCCTTATGGTGCAGAGGGAGAGGAGAGAGGTTACGGGTGGGGGGGGGAGAGAGGGAGGGGGAGAGAGAGAGAAAGAGAAAAAAAAAAAAAAAAACTAAATTTTTTTGTTTTTTTTTGTTTTCAATTTTTGACCGTAGGATGAATTTGTTTTAATTTTTTAACGGTAGATTTGACGATAGGTACCATTTGTGATCAAAACAAAAAGTTCAGGTACCATTTGTGATCAAAAGTGAAGTTCAGGTACTATGTATATAATTGAGGTAAAGTTCAGGTACCATTTGTGATAAAAACCCTAAGAAATATATGCAGTAAATTCTGTAGTCAACCGTAAGAAAAAAGACTGCAGTAAATTAGGTAAGAGAAATGGAGATGGGGAAGTGATGGTCCAAAGCTAGGGCACTTGGACAAGGACAAAGCCAACACGTGTCAGTGACAGCTATGCTGTGCTTAATTATGAGTGCTGGCTGGCCATTCAGTCGAGTTGAATTAATCCATAAAAGTTTATTGGTGTTTGTCATAAACTGAGAATTGAATCCATCAATTCATTTGTGTTTGTCACAAGTGTACGTCAGGTCTAGCTACATGATTAAACGGAGAAACTTGTTGGGTTAATGCTCCGAAGCATCCATGCTCTCTTAGATTAATTAGCGAGTTCAAAGATTTGATTTTCAAAACCGCAACAGAAACCGCTTCTCAATCTGGTAAACTGCTTCAATTGATCCAAATAAATACACAGTCTTGAAATTTCACTGTACGTTTTTTTTTTTTTACACCCAAGTATGGAATTAACCATGCACAATGCGACATTAGGAACACGCAAACTTGATGGGGACTTGGGGAGTGGCCAATCGGCACTGTTTAATAAGATTTTATCGTTTAATATTCTAATAACAAGCAAACATCTGAAGCTTAATTTAGGATCCCATGATTCGTGACATATATCCTACACTACTACAAGGTCCCCAACCACACGTGTTTTCAGCTTATTTCTACTTTTTTCTTGCTTTTCTTTTCTTTTGGGAGATATAGAAAAATGGTTCAGTGATTGATTATACATTTTAAGACTTCAATTTTACAATTTATACTATTTTTGAACAATAATAATGCATGAATTAATGGGTCCATGTTGCCACCACCATCCACGGTACCAACATGATTAACACTTGGATTAGGGATTTTAACACTTAAATTACTGAGCCTTTAATTACACTACGAATCAATAAAATTTTAGTAAAAGTTTATAAAGCTTTGAGTCTTTCCACCAATATATTTTTACATGATTTTGCGTTGGACGCTTAAATTTTTTCACAATATTATAGTACGTGATCGAGCCATCATGCGCGCATGTATTAGGTCAGTATACGTCTACAATTTAACTACACGTCACAAAATATAAGAAAGGAAAAAAGAAATAACCAAAAAAGATAAACTTTAACTAATATCCATGTCAAACCGTCAAAGTTAGTATGTTCCCGAGACATTTCCAGAACAAAACTAACATTAATTACTTTACAAGTAGAGTATCTTATTGATACCCCAGGCTAGCTTAATGTAAAACAGATAAATTTCATGAACAAAGTATATGCTAGTTAATGGGGTTTTAGTTCGCGTGATTCGCAAGTAGTTAGATTTGTCTCAATTATTGAAGGAACCCACCATCCAAAGTTAGAGATGGAAGTCAATTTGAACAGATGGAGCATCATGATCAATCACTAATATACAGACATAGTATCAATACTTTTTCAACTTTCAACAAACAAAATTCATTTTTCCTTCATCTTTAATAATGCGAACTTTTTCGTGCGCTAGCGACCGAGAGATTAGTCTGGCATTAAGGCTTGGCCCCGCAATACCCCGGTAATGGGTGAGCGGGATGGGCTGCTGGGATACTCGTCGGGGGCTTCGGCCCAAATTGCATGTGTTTTTAGGTGGGTGCTGGTTCCTGACCGGCCCACCTCCAATGGATCAAAAAAAATAATGCGAACTTTCGCATATTTTTTGGGTTAGTTTCGACACTGTAAATTCTAGAACAAAAATTTGAAAAACATTCACACGTGTTAAGTGACTGATCGAGGTTAACAAACCGGTAAATTCTTACAATGTTCTTATAAACTTGTATAAATCACCAGCTTTATTCCAACTGCAATTATTTGGTCTATGTATCTTTATTCTTAATTTCTTTATATCCATCCATTAATAATATATACCTGCTTAATTTCTCATGAAAGATTCTAGATCCTTATACTATATATGCACGTAAACCTCCCTTGGGTGAAGCCATATAATTGAGAATATACTAAATTGTTGGCATGCATGATGCATGTGGTGTCCCTGCAAAAATACATTATGAAAATCAAAGAGTATCTAAAACAAACAGATGTCTCAAATTACATAATTAGACTCAAAATAAAGAATTAAGCCTCAGACCCTCTGACCTTAATGTTAACTTTTTGTTAACTCTATTTTGAATCTTTTTTTTTTTGTTGTTGCAAGAATTAATATATGAATATAAGTTAAGGTCCTCTCACTCCTCTGTCAACCTGCCGTTATATATATTTGGTGGTGTAAAACTCTATATATACAGAAAAACGTTTATTGACAATCTGAGGCCGACAATGATGCCTTACCTACATTGGCTGGCTAATAATAGACATGAAATATATAATATGGCTATGAAATTAAAAGGTGCATGTACATTGTACAATATATAATATACTGCTAGCAATTCATTGAACTAACAACTAACTATAACAAACTACAACGGAGTGTACAATTATTTAAATAAAACGGATATTAGATCCCACACTAGTCAAATCATGATTTTGAGACTGAGAAATTCAACTACACTTAATTAATGGAGCACTCTAAAACCTATTTTCTCTTGTATTTTAGCATAGCATTATTATATATTTAACCATTCAATCAATCAATCCCACCTCACACTAATGATATAGAAAAAACTCCTAAAGGGATGGCGAAACCCCAACGTACAAAATTGATAGCATAGACTTTCTATGAAAGAAATATGCAACAACATTAAAATCAATATTCTCACTTTTGGTAAAAAAACTATTTAACTTTGAAGGCAAATCCGAACCAAGCTACATTTGACTATTTGAGGATTGGAACTTGTCCGAACCACTACATGTCTTTCATCGATGAATAAACAAACGGAAGAGCAACACAAAAATAATGGAAACTTTCTCCCTCAGCATTTTTTGTAATCTCCGCCTTAATTAAATTAATGTTCATGTCATCATATTCAAGGCCAGGAGAGCAATTAGAACAAGAAAAGAGTTGGATGCCTCATTTAAATATTGCAATTGACCATGGCTTAGCACCATTATTTTAATTCGCTAAGCTCAATAAATCATAGATGCAAATTAAAATAAGGACCGGAAAATCGTTGTTAATTGTGGTGAAAAAGTTGTATGCGGCACAACCTCAATATTTTATCCCACAAGTGACATATTTGCCTACGATTTTGAGTCGCAAAATTTAAATAATGGTTTTGGACTATTTCTTCATTGATGAGGGTTGTTTGAATTAATAAGAAAAGAAAGAAACTCTTAAACAAGTTTATGAGTTGCTTGTCCACTAATGGCATGGAATACAAATCTTTAATAATGACAAGTTGATTATCAATGTTAAATTCTCGTGCAACACAAAATCACAAAGTACCATATGCTAGTGGCATGGGCAACCTACCAAAATAAATACAAATATAACATACATCTTAATTTTTCAATTTTCCTAAAGGCGGGTCTACATGACTTCACATACATGTCACTATTTTGAATAGTAAACTACAAAAAAGCCCATGACATCTCTTCATTTTTCTCCAAAGTCCACAAACTTTTAATTCATGCATATAAGTAAATTTTTTTTACACATAAGGACAAGTTGTTTACAAGCTTACATGTGGCAAGTGTTAAATTACTTTTTTGTCTTCTTCTAAGTTTTGAGTTTGGAACTCAATGTTTGTACCAACAAAAAAAAAAACTCAAAGTGTGCCGCCATATATCCGTGCAGTAGCAGATATCCGTACAATAGTAACAACAAATATATATGCAGTAGCAGTAACTGTAGCATATATTTATGCAATAGTAGAAACAGATATCCGTACATTAGCAGAAATAGATATCCGTGCAGTAGCAGTAACAGTAGCATATATTTGTGTAATAACATAAATAGATATTTGTGCAGTAGCAGTAACATTTGTAAATGCAATAGCAGAAATAAATATCCGTATAATAACAGATATCATTTAACATATATTTATACAGTAGCAGTAACAATAACATATATTCGATTAGTAACAAAAATAGATATTCGTGCAGTACTGTTAGTGCAGTAGCAGTAATGGTAGCAGTAGGGTACAATACTAGTAGCATATATGCGTGCAGTATCAGTGCAGTAGCAGTCAGTAGCAGTGCAGTAGCAGTGCAGTATCAGTAGCAGTGCAGTAGCAGTGCAGTAGCAGTGCAGTATCAGTATCAGTAGCAGTGCAGTATCAGTATCAGTGCAGTAGCAGTGCAGTAGCAGTGCAGTAGCAGTGCAGTATCAGTATCAGTATCAGTATGAGTGCAGTAGCAGTGCAGTAGCAGTGCAGTAGCAGTGTAGTAGCAGTGCAGTATCAGTGCAGTATCAGTGCAGTAGCAATAACTTTCTATACCTGTAGTATATATGTGTGTAGTAGAAGTGTAATAGCAGTAACGGTAGCAGTAGCGTGCAATACTAGTACAATATATGCGTGTAGTAGCAGTAGCAGTGCAATATCTCTTGATAGCTGCTACTGCAAACTTATCGTGATAGCTGTTACTGCATACTAATCTTGGTATATAGTTGTTACTGCATAGCAGCCTTAATAGCTGCTACTGCATAGTAGTCATAATAGTTGTTACTGCATAGTAGTCATAATAGTTGCTACTGCATAGTAGTCATGATCGCTTCTATTGCATATTTGTCGTGATAGTTGCTACTGCATGGTGATATATGCTACTGTTATTGCTACTGCACGGATATTTGCTAATATTACTGCACGTATAATCACTACTGCTACTGCACGGATATACGTTATTGCTATTGCATGAATATTCACTACTGCTACTGCACAAATATCTAGTAGGCCACACTTTTGGGTTGGTATAATGGCAAACTTGTAAATAAAGTAAAGAAAAACCTGATTATGTAATTGCACCTTTAAAATTTGGGCCTAGTCTTAAATTGTAGTGTGTGGGCCTGGGCTGCATGTCCTTATTTGTATAACTCTAATCTTAGTTGGTTTATTTGTATTTTGTAATGTTGTCATGGGTGTGTATGTTAAATACTATATTTTGAAAGTTGAATGAAACATTTCTATATAAACTCTAGACCAAACATGAGAGAATCAAAACCGACTTGTTTAAAATAGATATAAAACTTTGTATGTTTCCTCGAGAGATTGGAAGCCGCTGGTTCATAGACCTGTCAATAGAAAAGATAAACATCTTGGATATAACATTTCTAATTGAGACAATCTAGTTGCAAACTTTAGTAGTCCCACATCATATGGTTAGCAAATGTTAAAGCGATAAACATCAATTTCAATTGACTAGCTAGCTACTTGATAGTTATGATCCATAAAACTTTAGCCTAAAGTGTCAAAAGAATGATCCACTCAAAGAAAAGTGTGAAAGAAAATAGCTAATTAAAAAAAATTAACAGATCGAATTTTTCAATGCTGAACTCGATGCGCATAAAAATTTATAGTTGATTTGTGTACGTTAGACACTAAATATTTTTTATTTCATTGTATCTTAGAAATAACAAAAATAAAAAATTAACATGTCATAACATATATTGTCAACAATGTAAATTAAACTAATACCACATGAAATTCTTATATATACCACGTTAGAAAACATGTAATTGTAAAAGCTAGCAATATCGAACAGTAGCTACATTTATAAGATTCATACCATTCCTTTTCTATAGTATGGTCGATGTCAACATAGATGCATGTTTTGGTGAAATCTGAAGATCGATCCCAATAGGAAAATGGTCCCATGTGTTGTATAGTTTGGTTTAGATATCTTTCTAGCTAGTTGAGGCAATATCAAAAGTCCAAAACAGTAACTCAGCTGATGCATATTATAGAGTCACAGATATGTTGGCGTGCTCATGTACGTGTATATTAAGACTTGGAGAGTTACTTGTTTGATTTGATAACTACTTTTTTTATTTTATTGGTTCATAATTGAATTGCAACTCGATCCATGTCATGACTCCCACCCCACTTATCAACAACGTACGTACCTGCCTTATAGATAAGCTATTTTTTATTATAACAAACTGGAAAAGGTGATACAGATGCGGCTTATCGAAGCAGAAACAGTCGCCTTTCTTCGGTTTTTTATTTATCATAAATTTACGGTTTCTTTCTGGTGTGAAGCTGCAGCAAACTGTGTCTGGGTTTTACATAAACTGGTCGATGGTTTTGAAAATTAAAACCATGTTAGCTAGCCTTTTCTTCTAGAGTTTGCTTTTTTAATTATTAAGAATCTAATCTAAGGTTTTGCCCCTTTGTTAATTAAGGAACGTAATTATTTTATGCATTAATAATAGGGGATGTGGCCGTTTGAGTGGGTTGAGGAGTCCTTGGTATATTCATTACTCCTTCGTAGTTTCCAAGAGTCAATGCTGATAACAGCCACTCATTCTTGTCCAACCGACCACGCGCTCGTCATCTGCGTTTGGAAAGCACTCGCCAATCATTGGGGATTGTCTGACCAGAGAGCTAAAGTACTTGACCTTTTTCAGAACATGTTCGGCACGCGCTTAGGAGGCGTGGTTGTGGCTTTGTTATTCTAAATACAACTAACAATTTTGTTCTGCGTGGTTGTGGTTGTTTTTGTTTTGCAGCAAAAAACCTTTTTCTTCTAATATTATAACATCTGACGTGTCACGTATTATGGTTTTAGTACATAATATATTATATATAATTTTAGTGTCAAAAATGAATCATAATTAGTATTTATATTACTTACACATTTGAATTGTATCAAAGAAGACAAATACATTCGCTTGTTTTAACATTCGTATCAGATATAATATATACTTGAATTATGATTTAGGTGAATATAAAATGATGGGATGATGTTATATATGGAGTGACCTTCAAATGCTTGCCTAGCTACATAAAATGTACTCCATGGAGTAAATTATCTTCTTTGTTATATAGTTTACCCTAAATGACCAATTTGGTATGTATTTTCATTATTGTGTCTTGTCTCTTTAATTGGCTAGTCACCATGTTTTGCCTCTTAGCCAATGCGGTCCATATCAAAGAATGAATGATGTTTTGGAAGCATTTAGTACACTAATCACAGTTGTTATCTTGTTTCAATATTTGTATTGGATGTGATAGTGATTTAGGTGAATAAAGAATCATGGACGATGTTATGGGGCAACTTCTACATTCTTGTCTACATAATTTTCCTTCACGGGAGGTAATTATCTTCTTTGGCCAATTTGATATGTACGTGTTTTAATTAGGATTTATCTAGTCATTCCGTTAATTTAGTGTTAAATTATGTATGCAGAAAGAGATTAACTTGTATGTTTATCCGTTTAGCCAAATACATTATTGTGTCTTATCTCTTTAATTGGTTATGTTTTGCCTCTTAGCCAATGTGGTCCATATGTTTAACCTCTTTAATTTCTTTGTTGGTTGTTGGCCAATCCATATAAGGACATTGACTAGACTGAAAACAAGAAATCAAATTAACTAAAAAGATAAAACATGCACATCCATTCATTTATTTGTCATTATGTTATAGTTTTATCAAAGTTCTTATATATATATATATATATATACAAACGAGAAGCAGGGTCAACCTGATAAGCTGATAAGGTGTAAGAAAGTCATTGACATCGAACATCGAATGGAGATAGCTAGCTAGCATTAATACAACTTAGAAGACGAAGAACAAGGACCATTCATTCATTTGCTTCTAAAAGCTTAATTGCTGGTATTCTGTTGTCACTGCAAATCTGCAATTGCTTGTTGTCTAGTCAAATAGTTGGTTGTATTCTGCAATGATCGATATTCAAGACGAAATAACTGACATGTCTTTTTCGATATCGGTACGGTCAAAAGTGATCGAAGCTAGATTGGCCAATCCGAGACAATCATATGCACAATAGATCAACAAGAAATGATTAATCTATCTTAAACTTGCTAGCTAAGGCCAATAGCTAAGGCCAATAGTTAATCTAGACAAAAATAGTTGCTAAAAACTCAATTTGACATATGAATTATTATGAAAGGTACTTTTTGGTACTTATAATTTTTTGTTTACTCAAAATAGTATCTGAACTATTGCACCGTTATCTAAAATGATACCAAGTTAACTATTTTAGGTAACGGTGCAATAGTTCAAGTACTATTTTGGATAAAAAAAAATTGTAGGTATCAAAAAGTACATTTCACAATAGTTTATCAAATTGAATTTTTACCATATATATATATATATATATATAGGTTTGTTGCAGGTAGTAGTAGCAGTCGTATCCAGGGCTGGTGGCTCATGGCTCCAGTAAGGTAGATGGTGGTAGGGTGTTAGTTTTTTTTTGTTTGGTCTGAAAATGGTGGTAGGTGGGTTAATTACACATATAAACTATGAGTGGGTTGGTGGTGGCTGAAAAGTGACCATGAATTGTGAAGCTAATCCAGTGGATTTAAGCAATATAAGTATAGAGGATTAAGGTTACAATCATGAATCATCACGAGGTTTTGAACTATTCCCACCAACCCAGGCCAATTGCATTCCACATTTTCACTTGGAAGCTAATTTGAAGTTTCCCTCTTGCTTCTAGCTTAAGCTAAATTGGTCAAAACCAACTGAAAAAAAAATGCTCCTCTTTATCATCACAAAAAATTAAGTAATCTACAAAAGGAGGTTATTGGAGTTTCGGTGATGATACATGTGTAATGTGTTTTTAATGATTGTAAATCTTGATATATATGAGATCTTGGTATGGACTTCAAATTATCAGCATCACCAATATGATTTTGATGTATATATAATAATATATATAGGCAACAACTTCTACCACTAGCTAGATTTGATAGACTTTGTGTTAGACCCAAACCCTGGCATACAAATAAGAGAGACTGAGTCACTGAGACAAGAAAGATGGCTCATCACAAACACAAACCAACAAGCAGTATTTCTCAAGCTGGCTAAACTTTGTTGGCTCATTTTAAAGTTTTGAGATTGCGTGTCAAATCGTAGTGATTAATGAATGAACAAGTACTCATTGCTCATGGTAAAAGATCAAAGTCTTGATTGACGTCACGTTCCAACCAGAGCTTAGTCCATATCTGATTCTGATGGACAAGTTTTTGTCAGATTTTCCAAGAAAGAAGAAACATCGCCGTTACAGTTGAGGTAGACGACGATGAAGGAAAATTAAGCTTCATCATTCATCAGTAGGAAAAGGAGTTACACACCTTGTGTGTGGTAGGTGGGTCGTGGGTAGGTAGCTAGCGCTAGTCTGTGGTTAAGGTAGTAAGTATCTCACATGCTTTTGTGGTATAGAGTTCCTATCGGTCTCTTACATTTCAGGCATTAATCATTCGGTTGACGTCGCCCCATGTTTCAGAGCTAGTGGTTTTATGATTTTCCTTTTGGACACAAAAACAATTTGATTGCTAATAGATTGAGCTTCATTTGGCCCAAAAAAAAAATGTAATTTTAGTAGCTGGAATGCCCTTAACATAAACCAAAAGGACAGAGTAGTGGAAGGAAAATCAAACAGAAAAGAAGTTGACATTGGAATAAAATTGACTAGTACACACTTACATGCTGCCATAGCAATCACAAACACAATAAAACCCATCTCCAACATTCAACCTGTTCAGCCATAAAAAAAACTGAACAGAATTTTCAGTGGAATACAGAAATAAAGCCGGATCACAAAATTTCAAGACTATAACCCTGAACTGTTTTAAATCGCAACATCTAAAGCTCGGTGTCACATAAACGAATCATCAATTCAGAAACCATTCTTCGAGCAAAAGGAATATAACTCAGACTGTACCTGAAACAATGCAGATCATATGTTACAAGGTTGACAACAGAAGCTATTGGAGAAATTTTTCCAGATGGCTGACAGAGGCTAAGCAAGAAACCAAGCCACACAGTACAACTCATAAATGTTTGAAAGACTTTGTTTGACAGTTGACACGAACTCGATTACAGGTCAGGGTGTAAATAAAGTGAGATAGGTGAACTGCGAACAGGAGAGGAAACTTACCAAATAAGGGCGCAGACCTCACATATCATTGCAATTAGTGTTAAAATTTTGCTATGGATCTGCAAGACGAAAAAGAAAAAAAATAATCGTAAGGTTTCCTTTCAATCCAATAGATGAATATATATGGAAGGAATCAATCATTATATACAGTGATACAGCAATATGTACAAGTTGAAGACGTGATTCATGTAAAGACAAGAAGTTGAAAGAAAGGTAGAGTTATCTGATATAACTACATTGTTCTAATCCTCAGTGTCTCAAGTTTTTAGAATCTCGAGTATTATTATGATACTAAAATACATGCTGATGCTTTATGGTCAAGACGTGGGATGCATTACAACTTTATAACTGAACTTTTAAGACCAAAACTTCAAAAATACATCTTTCTTGATCAATATTATCTCATTTGTGGGATATTTGGAAATTATAGGGGTAAGCTAGAAGGTATCTAACAATAAAATCACCATCCTTAGTTCACCACATATTACTGGGAATCCAGACCCAAGTAGTATCCAAAGTTGCAGCTTTAACTCAAATTTCTCCATACTATCAAAGGATAAAGATTTCATACTAACCAAGAGAGCGCAGATTAGTGCTAGAACAACACATCCAAGGTAAATAGCTGTTGCATAAATTCGGACGGTGTCAAACATCATTCTCATTTGTTGGGCAGGGCCAAAGAGGAAAGCTGTGCTGCCAAACAGGAATAGAGGTCAGCATCTGAATGACCTTGATGAATTTCAGTTACAATGAACCAGAGACACTTGCATGAAAAAGAAAAAACAAGAGGTACTGAACGAACTTGAGAAATTCTGTAGAACATCAGGAACAAACTTATGTTGCTATATAATGTTGAAAACTCCACTTCTGGACCTACCTTCCAACAGCCAACAAATTGCCAAAGGTGAACAAAATGGCAAATTTGATGGGTTTGGCAAAGACGATCATCGACTGCCAAAGAAGCAAATGTTATAGAGAAACCTGTACAGAAATACTATAGAAAGAACTTCACAAAAAGAATTGTACTTATATCATAATTTTGTCAAAACTATCTTGCCAAAGGTAAATAGAAAGTTCCCCTCGGGCAGAATGCAAGACATTGAAACTGGCTAAGGGAAGAAGCATCAAAAGAGTATCAAACGAATCTCTCCAATACCTCAAAGTTTAAAGTTGCATAATTGGTCATTCATCAACACAACTCTCATTCCTACTCAGGAAAGCTCATTTGGATAGAACTCTAGTACAAGAATTTGCTAATAACTTCACCCTTGAAAAATTAAAAATTGCATGTTGTGCAAGCTAAATACTATCGCCATCAACTAAAGGTCAACATGGTGAGAAAAACCACATATTGTCTCAAACCTTAACTACAAACAATTTAAAGAAAAAATGATGAGTCCAATTTGGGGAAATTCCATTTGCTTCCAATAAAGAAAGATGGGCTGTAGCTCTCCCACTATAAAAAGGAGAAGTCCACTAGCTAAACCCTATACAGTTACAAAAGAAATAATGCATATGAGAAGCTTAATTCAGTAATTCATAAGAAAAATTAAGAAACTAAATATATTGAGGTTGAAGAATTCTCATACCAGGAACATACAAATCAGACCAGCCAACAAACAAGCTCCAAACGCGTACATTCTCTGATCAAGTCACAACCCAGAAACCAATTAACCATCTGAAACTAAAATCAACAAGAATATGGAAAGCAAATTACACATACCCACAATTAAAAATTGAAACTTTATTTGCTATAGAACCTGAGTAGCAGATAGAGAACACAAGCCTTCAGATTCTTCATCCAAGAAGCCCGCTTCACCCTCTTCGTTATCCCTTAGTATAGATTGGTTGAGCTTCTCCCACATTTTTCACAAATCAATCGATCTCTCTCTTCTCTCCCTCTTGATCTCTGCAATTAGCTTTCAGAAACTTTTTTTTTTGGCAATATTATTTCAGAAACTTCACATTCTAGAGCAGAATATTAGAAAATTCACCCTTTTTTTTTTGTTTGGCCACGTGTTAATAATTTCACCAATAGGAAACGTACACGTCATAAATTCTTTTTACCTGTCTTCCGAAACGAGAATAAAACGTTTCACATCAGAAACGTTCTCAGTAGGCGCGTTTTGTTGGCACTATTTTTCTGAGCCTCTCTGTGTTGGAGAGTAGAGAGAAACAAAGCCCTAACTGCAACTAGGAGAGGAGGTAGAAGAAGATGTCGTCGACGCTACTGGAGGTGACGCGTGGTGCTCACGAGGAGGTGGAGCGGTTGGAGCGTCTGATAGTGAAGGACTTTCAGAACGAGGCGACGAGCAGCAAGGAACGGTTGGCCCAGAGCCACCGTGTCCGCCACATGATCGATACCATCTCCTCCACCACAGAAAGACTCGTAAGTATCACTCTTCGCAATCTCTCTGCAATCTTCTATGCCTTTCTTTTTGTCTTGCCTCGAATGCTTGTGAGAGTGAGCCAGTGAGAATGTTAGGATTGTGAATTCGAGGTCTATATGCTTGCAATTGTGGAAATTCTAGGGTTTATGAGTTTGGATATGAATTTGTTGTTAAATTTTCAGATTGAGATCTATGAGGATAACGATAATGCGAGGAAGGACGAGATTGCGGCTCTTGGAGGCCAAACTGCAACCGGCACCAATGTCTTTAGTGCATTCTATGATAGATTGAAAGAGGTATTTCTTTCTTTCTTTCTTTTGCCTGTTCTTTTTCGCAATACTAATGTTTCTTAGTTTGAGATTTTTAAATGCGAGAAATTTAATCATAAAAGCCTAATAGTATTTTGGCAAAACCTGTCTTTATAATTAAATTGAATTGAAATTATGCAGGAAATTTTATTGTGTTTCTGTTGGTTTAGGTAGAACTTGTTATGGTCTTAACGGCTTCTGTAAAGTTACTCTGAAAACTAAAACTCTAATGCATGTGACACCTATCACTCATACACTGTGCTCCGTTTACTCATATATGACTAGAAGCATTCCTATGCTATGTGCAGATCCGTGAGTACCATAGAAGACATCCAGCTGCACTAGTTGTTGATGCTAATGAGGAACATGAAGCACTGCTTAAGGAGGAGCCTCAAGTTGAGTTCAGTGGAGAGGTCAGTCTCTATCTTTTTGTGTGTGGATAAACAATGCTTGAGGTGACGAAGACAAGGGAATTTACAATTGCTTCAGCCTTTTCCCTTTCTACATGAGATTGAAAAATAAATTACCAGTAAAATGCTACTTTTATTATTATTCGTTTTTCCATTTTACTCACTGCCTCTATGGTTATTCAACTTGTTATTATTTTGACATATTCACTAAGCTGAAAACAAGTTATTACTTTTTTTACTATGATACATACTTGCTTAGCTTGTTACATTCGTTCTATCATGTCATTAATTATATTTAGTTTTGCTTTTAGGAAGCTTATGGACGATACCTGGATTTACATGAACTGTACAATCAGTATATCAATTCTAAATTTGGAGAGCCCATTGAGTACTCTGCTTACCTTGATGTTTTTTCACAACCACATAAGATTCCTCGGAAGCTGAAGTCTACAAGGTGAAGTAGGCCAAATATTTTTTTGTTTACAAGAATTATTGATCATTATTTTGCTTCTTCCACTGTGGCTTTAATATATTGACATAAAGCTTGGGAATGATTTTGTTTTGGTTTTCTTCAGGCAGTACAGGGAATATATTGAAAATCTAGTACAGTATCTGGTATATTTCTTCCACCGGACAGAGCCATTGCAAGATCTTGATAGAATATTCGCGAAGGTTAGTTTCATACTATCTTTTTACTTTGATTAGTGACTTCTAAGAACTTCAGGCATCAATGATATCCCTATTCTAGATAAAAGTGAATCAGGATTTATTTTTTATTGTTCATTATATATTCCGGTATATGACTTATTGTCTAGTGCACATTTTTGTTAAAATAATAATAAGATGTGCAGTAATTCATGTTATTTGTGGCATCAAAACTGCATATTGTATATTTAAAGATGGAAATTATTGAAATTTGGAACCATTTGATTATTGTTTACTTTAACTTGATGTCTAGAGTCTCAAATGGGCTACTGCAAATGGAATTTGACATAATGTAATGTGAATCATATCAGGTTAGCCTGGACTTGGATTTGGAATATTAAATTATGGTGTTTCTGTGGCAGGTTGAAACTGAATTTGAAGAACAATGGGCAGATGGCAAGGTAGAAGAATGGGAAAATGCTATTCAAGAAAGTGAACATGTTCAAGATCAGCAGACTGTTATCGATCTTGACTATTTTAGCACAGTGGAAGAACTGGTGGAATTGGGTCCTGAAAAGCTAAAGGAGGTAATGGTGATATTAGAAGTTTTAAATTAAGCACATGCTACCGATAGAGAAATGTTAGTTACAAAAAATAAAATAGTAAATAAGTTGATAACTACTGTTAAAAGCTCAAAATCAGTTTCCTGAGTTCTTCTCTTTATTTTACCTGCTAGGCATTGGCTTCATTAGGACTGAAGACAGGTGGTACTGTTCAGCAACGTGCAGAGAGGCTTTTACTTACAAAGGTGATTGTTCTGTAACTTTTATTTTCTGAGAAAGTAGTCTACAAATATATGTTCATTTATGTTTTCCTGTGCACTGGTTTTAGAAAAAACAGCATTATGGGCAGCATTTGCAGTTGGAACTTGGAACTATGTGAAATGGCCTAAATATGCTTGGCTTGTTTTGGTGGTGATAAGACTACTAAATTAACAAGAAATTAGGATCACTTAGATTTACAAAGTAGGTCTTGGAAAATCATGATTCTGTACGGTATTGTAGCACTGCACATCATCATTTTCAATCGTTGTGCGTCTGCCCATATAGGTGATATACAAGTTTGAGCCTTATGGTAAATCTGTCTAATTTGGGGCATCTGTTATTGTTAAAAGTAATGTTCAGGTCACTTTATTTCTTAGTCCTGCCATGTTGGAATTTTCTTGTGTTCAACATCTTTATTGCTGTTGTGCAGGACACACCTCTGGAAAAGTTGGACAAGAAGCATTTTGCCAAAGGGTCACGCGGTTCAGCACAGAATGGGGCTGCTGTAGCTCCACAGCAAGCTGGCATGTTAAAAGAAATTGCTTTCTTGGAAGCCAAATTGAAAAAATTAAGTGACTTACTGAATGAGGTTGCTATTTATTCTCACCTGCTTTTTGTGCCTGTAGTCTGTATTTAAATGCCTTTTGAATGTCAGTGCACATTTACAAATTATCTGCTGCATTGTGCAGGCTATTGAACGAACCAAAGACAACATTGTGAAGAAACAGGCTTTGACATATGAAGAAATTGAAGCAGAACGTGAGGATGTAAGTAGATATCATGTCTTTTTTTTTTTGAAACTATTTAAGGGACAATCCACCTAAACTTTATTCTTATTCTTGTTTAGATCCCCTATCACCTGAACTCTTTTCTTTTTCCTTGCCTATTATATCTTTGTTAATATATCGTCCAAGTTTGTCTTTGGCATTAACAAATGCTTGCTTGGGTTGTTTCCTTGCAGGAGGAGACACAGGCTGATACTGAAAGCGATGATGACGAGCAGCAGATTTATAATCCACTCAAATTGCCAATGGGTTGGGATGGGAAGCCTATACCTTACTGGCTGTATAAGCTTCATGGTCTTGGTCAGGTTAGTTACACTCGGAATATTCTTTGTTTTTATGCTATTTTCATATTCTTGTTTCCATTTATTCGATATACATCATGTTGGATTTTCTGGTGCTCGGGGACTTTCTTATTTTTTTAAAGAAACGAAAATGATTACTTTTTGCAGGCACATCTATTTATTCAATCTTTCACACTTGTATTTTTTCTATTTTTGTGTTTCAGGAATTCAAGTGTGAGATATGTGGGAATCAGAGTTACTGGGGGCGTAGAGCTTTTGAGCGGCATTTTAAGGAATGGCGCCATCAGCATGGAATGCGTTGCCTTGGCATACCAAACACCAAGAACTTCAATGAGATCACATCAATTGAGGTATTTTTTTTCAGATAGAATCTAGTTAGGATCAATGTTTTTCCAGTTTAGTGACTTTAGTCTAACCATTTCTACGATGCAGGAAGCACAAGAATTGTGGAAGAGGATACAAGCACGGCAAGGGGTGAACAAGTGGCGTCCAGAACTTGAAGAGGAGTATGAAGACAGAGAGGGTAACATCTACAATAAGAAGACATATACTGATCTGCAGCGGCAGGGACTGATATAAGTATGCAGCTGTGTTCTTAATTGTCAACTGGGCGATATTAGTTTCAGGTGGCAATTGGGCGGGTCAGGATTGTAGGGTTTATGTACTGTTTTGTAGCCAAGTGTAAGGTCATATTGTTATGTAGAGCTCAAATTTAAGTACATCAATTACTCAAAAATTGTACCATGACCAGTCTTTCTTTGCGAGTTCATGTTGCGTACACCTCTAAATGAGACATTTCAATTTTGCCAAGAAAAAGTCAACTTCATTCGTATAAAGTGTTATTTCTTTACAAATTTGCGTCATGTAACAAAGGATTGTGAGCTTAACTTGATCCATTAGTTGTACGAAAGAGTTTGGGGATGACTCTTCTTTCCTTTGAAATCTGTGTTTGTCAGTACAAAAATGACAAGATACGGGTGTTAGAAGTGGCTTCTCTCTGGATGTTGCAAGAATAACTATTCACCAACATACAAGGAGACAGCTAGATATTCTGAACAAATGCTATTTACAGATTTCACCAATACAAGACCATACAGGGCAACAACATCTGGAACAATTGCTATTTACAGATTTCATCGAAACAAGATCTTGTAAACAAGAGAGCAGAACCATTTACGCCGCGAATGACTAGCAGCCTGGAGTCCACATATGTTCCACACACAAGCTTCGACAAATCGAACATCTCAGTAGGAATCTGTGTCCTAACTTCTTGAACTACATTTCTTGCACTATCAACATTTGTACTCAAAGGATCACCGAGGCTCATTGTTACATTATCAATCTCACTTGAAACAAGCTTTGCCACTGGAAGGCTCGATGGAAACTCCTTAAATAGTGCTTTCTTCCATTTTGTACCTGATAGTTTTTGAGGAAAAGCATCATGAGTGTCTGATGGACCCAAGGACAGCTTTCCTGTGGTGTTTTCTTCTTCCTTCAAATATAACCGCCGCCCAGCCTTTAATTTAAATATAGAGTTCACTTGCAGTTTTCCATCTACACCAGTCTTGTCATGGGGCCAATTCTGACCAATCATGACTCTGAAGCCAATGTTGGAGGTAAACGACAGGGTGGTGTTCAACTTCGATACTCTTGACACAGTTAGATGCACGTTACCAATGAGGACTCGTTCAAGAGGTTGCCTAAAGGTCAAGCCAATGTGCTTCCCAGTAGAGTACAATAGGCGCCACTTTCCTGGGAGTAATTCCAGCCAGTTCTGAGTGTTCAAAACATAAAAGAGAAAAAATAGAATGAGCTTCGCCAAGCTATTACAATTGATTAGAGCACATAAAAGCAGACACGCATGAAAAACACTTGAGTCAGTACCTTTGGCCTTGAATGAGGATTCAGCATCTCCATTAGCTCGATGAAGTGGGAAAGTCTGCTACGCTAAAACATACAATTTACACAAAGTCAGTGCATCTTGCAATTCCCAACTTTCTGTATTCCTAAAATTACTTTGAGATATTTGATGTCTAGACTCCAGACTGCAAAACTGAGAACAAATACAGATATAGAGTGCAGGATGGAACAACTACAGGAGTGTTCTATCCACTATACTTCAGTTCTTAAAAGAATTTGCACAGTGGGATCCGGCAGTGGATTTGGTTACTGACCAAAGTATTCCTAGATAAATAGCTCTTAACAGGATGATCTAATACATTCTTTCTGGTACGCTTAAGTAAAAAAGCTAGAAATCAGAACAAGTAACAGGTTAATTCACCCCTTCTGAATTTTTTATGGTAAAAGATAGACAATATGATAAAATGACAGATGGTCCATCTATTCATTACAAAGAATTCATAAGAGTTAAAAAAACAAAAAAACAAAATCAGTTATCCATATACCTGAGGCCGGCCATAGATGTACTCTTCTGAGATTCGCAATGCAGTTGAACCAAGACCCCATCTGATGATATCAATGGATGGGACTACCCGCCATCGAGGTCCACATAGAAATGGGTGTGTAAGAGCATCTAAGCAACTGTAAAGTATTTTAAAAAGGATTTTATATTTGGAATTAGTACTATCTATAAGAAAAATAAAAGAAAACCAATCCATATTATAATTCCATTTTAAGAGCAGATTCCTGATTCAAGTATCAAGAATAATATACCTTACTCTTTTAGAAGGTTTCGTTGCTAGCAACAAGGATAAAAGGTGCCAGCCTGCACCCCAATTCCTATCAAGTATCTGCAAGGCATAATAAACCAAACATTTTGACACAAATGTGTACGGGTGTTAATTGGAAATTTGCACTAAAGGTACAGTAAGTACTTGGAGTCCAGCATTGCCAGATGAGGAATTCCTATGGAGTATTTGCAACAGAAATTCACGCAAGCATGAAGGATCATTTCCCTGAACTTGCACATTTATCAAAATTGGTGTTAGAATAAACAATTCATATAACCAGAAGTTCAAGTTGTCACACATGAAAACCAAAAACTGTCAATCTATTGACCATGAAAACAGAGTCTTGATGATTGCACATATATTAACATAATCATTTTAAACCAGATGGAAAGCAGTTTTGTCATATTTAGCATAGTACAGTAGGGAATTACTAAGTAGGGTGTCTCCAAGTTTCACGGCTCTGGTATTATATGATCAAAAGGCTCAAACTAAATAGAAACCTTGGCATTTGATACCTTTGTGAGAAATGACTTGAACTTTGAGAATATTGAGGGGTCCATCAGTTCCTGCAACACCATTTTTGCCATCATGAATCCAAGACATCTGTGCAACATGGATGAAACAAAATAAACATTCAGATCTGCTAGAAGTATCAATGAAACTTTTTCTTAAATATCTTCTTGTCATCTCCAAGCCATACCTCATATCAAATGCAATCATCATTTGTCGCCTATCCATGTTAGTATCCATGGTGCCACCATTCGGACGATCCTCATAAAAGTCTGCAGTATTTCCTAATATTCCTACCTGAGTGAATTATCTTCTATTAGATATCATATTATAGGTCAAGTAACTCATGTCAGTATTTCTATTAATGCTGAATCTCCAGTTGGCATAAATCCAAGTCCTGAAATTTTATGGTTCATGGAAAGTGATATCAGACAAAGAGCCACAAATGAAGAAATACAGTGCTCACTTTAATGTGTCTATCCACTGGGCTTATGTGCACATTCTCCAGCCTCAACTCTGTATGGGCAACTCCATGGCTGTGCAAGTAATTAACCTGAATATAAAAAAGCATTAGAAAACATCATCATCCATAATTTTCTTGAAGGAAAGTGCTATGCACTTATGACTGCAAAAACTATACATACTCCAATCAAGAGATCTCTCATTAATAATCTAATCATCCGCAATTGCCGAGAAACTGCAGGTCCCCCAACTGTGTCATCTCCCACCCTTCTAACAGATTCCTTGTCCAATGCAAGAGTAGCCTCCAAGGTTGGAAGCCAATCCGATTGTTGAAGCCAATGTCTTAAAGAAAAACTACCATGATACTGCAATCAAAGCAAGAAAAATATACATCTCAATTCTATCTGCTAAATCAACCTTAATCAGTCAGTGGTATCTGGGAAAAATCTAACGACAAATGAAAGAAAGATTGGAAGACAATCAGCCCGCACATGTGAAGAGTGAGGCTTTCCCTGCATGGAAATTCTCCCCCAAAATAAATTATTTTGTAGAAAACTATCCATCCTCTATAGAAGTAGATCAGATGATTGATTATTCAGAGCAGAGTAAATTTGGATATTTAAGTCCAACAGACCACTGTTCAACCTGCAATGCTCTTGTTGAGAGTGTCATACATCCCAAGTAAAACACTAATTTACTGGCAGTAAAGGAATCCATGTTACACAGAAAGGGACATACCCCGTGGATGAGAGTGAATGAGCCGCGACCACTACTTGTAGCTGAAGAAATGTAACCATGAACTTGCATTGAATAAGAATGGTACAAAAGTCTACGACGAACTAACTTCTTTAACACCTGAAGACATCAAAAATAAAGAATTAGAATGAAATGAAACCTTATAACGCAAAGTACTTAGTTTTCAATACAGTATACACACCTCTATTGCCCGTCTACCCCTATGCTGAGCTCGAACACTAGTAAGACGTCGAAGAACAACTTGTGTGTTATACAAAGGACTGCAATTTCATAAACAAGTCAGCAAGCTTGATCTAGTAGTAACATGTCAATATGAACAGTTTAAAACGAAAGTGAACTTACCTATTAGTATCTCCAACTACAGCTTCATAAACTACTTCACCTGCCTATATAAAAGCTCAGACCAATTAGGCCACCAGAAATTCATCACATGAAAAGCATAACATTAGCAAAATTTACCAAGATATAACTCTTCATACCCGACCACCAAGGCCAACACTAACACGGTCGAGCACTTTGAAATCAGACATCTTGAACTTTATGACATGACCTGATTCTTCCTCCACCGGGACTGATGAGTCACTCTGAGCATTTTCCTCAAATTTCAGAGATGATGAACACCGTACTCCCAAACATGGTCTCCTCTTCCAGTCAGATGTCTTTCTAACGGCACGCATAAGACTCGGCCTGATCAGTCTTGTCGAAAAATTTCCACCAACACAAACTGCTTCAAAACTTTCAAAACTTGGACTCAACCCAACCCCACATAGTGCCATTGATAGTAGCTCTAAACCAAGTCCAAACACCACCTAACAAGAGAACCATAATGTTAAACTTCAGAAACTTCTCACTTAAGCATTAGCTAAGCACGAAAATGAATCCAAAAGTTGTTTAATTTCTATAATCATATGCTTCACACTATTCTGGGCCAATCTGGGGAAACCAATTTATACTGTAATTCAGCTCAATTAGGCTCAAAGTTTCAATTAGGCTCAACTAGTTGTTTCTTTCTTGTTCAAGTTTCTATGAATGATGTAAAACTCCATAAAAACAAGCATAAAAGAACGCAAATGACCATGAATTAAGTAAAACTCCACAAAACAATTGAATTGAAACCGAAAAGTTAAAATCTTTCAGCTGGGTATTCTCGGCAGCCGAACACAAAATGATAAAGGAGCAAACTTTCCACAACTTACCAGCAAATAATTCAGAGATTGGTGTCTGAGAAATGCTCAATTTGAATAGGAGAGGCAGAGAAGACGATGTATATAGACATAATTGTGTACATGAGACGGAGGAGAAGAAGCGCCAAGCGTGCAATTGTTGCGTGTAAGAAAATGGCATAAGCGTTTTGCCATGGGTTTGTCGCACGTCTACGTCTGCCTCTCCAAATATCTACATTTCTATTTTTACTTCTTCTTCTTTGTTAGATCGCGACCGTTGTTAATGTGTTGCAATCGTGAAACGACGGCTCTGATATGATTTGGTCGGAGGTAATCGGTGTCGGATTCTATTTTTGTGAGCGGTGACTGGTCAGAAAGTTGGAGTATATGTTATTTTGTGGATGAGTACAAAGCTCAATATCAGATTGGTGGTTGGTTATTGCCTTATTGGCTTTATAGGTTGTTTGTAGCTTTGCAACGCTTATTTCTTTTTTTTTGTTGGTAAAAAAAAAAATTATATATATACAAATGAACTATGAAAGTCTTCTCAAGTACTTCAATCCATTTGACCAAAAGAAGAAAAAATTACTCAATCTATGAATTTTTTGTTTAGAAGTACTTCAATCCATGATGTGAAGAAATTAATGATTTTCTCGATCCATTAATTTTGGGAGTTGTTATTAACACACTCCTTATTGTTATACACTCCTTATTGTTATTAACACATTTTTTGTTTGTCTTTATTATACCAATGGTCTATAATATTCTAAATTCATTATTGCATTGAGGGTACAATGAATTATTTAAATAATAAAGACAAACAGAAAGTGTGTTAATAACAATTAAGGTGTGTTAATAACATTTCTCTTGATTTTTTATTTTTTGTTTTTGATAGAAGTACTTCGATCCATGATGTGAAGAAATGAATGATTGTCGACCAAAAGAAATGAAGAGAAGCGAATGATGGTACTTATGTTGGCCCAACAATAATGGGTCGTTTCCTACACAATTTTGGCCATTGTGCAAGTACAGAGATGGGCAAAGATCAATGCTTTTGGGTCAATGACTCAAAGGCTTTGATTCGAGGATCCATAATAACTTGAAGTTTGTCTTCTAGTCTCATACTCTCATGTTCTATTTTGATTTATTTTACCATTAATACAAGAAAATATCAAGACAAATATTGAGAAAATTGTTAACAAAAATGTTGTATCCCCTCTAAATTTTGTTGGGAACAAATTCCCTTTGATGGATCCCATCCAATAAGGAATCGGAAGAACGGGAAATTTAGAAAGTTAGAAGAGAAGTAATTGACTTCAATTAATATCTTAACTCTATGAAACCACGATTGAAATGAAGTCTTACTAATATAATTGATTAAAATTAGATTCATTATTGAGCTATATTCGTACAAAATAATTTTTATTTTATTGATGTGCGAGTTATTTTGGGATTATTAAGAAACAGTGGGTGCCTATGATCGTTAGATTATCTTCTTTATAAGCAAGTGTTATGAATTCAACTTAAAAATGAATTAATAAAAAAAAAGTAAGAACGACTTTGGCATGACAATGATTCTTATGTCATCTAATTATCAACCTCATAAGTGAGGATTAGTTTTGGTATCATATCGATTCGAAAGTAGGTTTTTTTAATTATCAACCTCACAAGTATTGTGACTCCTTAATAATAAAAATGTAATTTATGACATTATATGGACTCTGCCATAATTTGAAACCTTGGAAATAAAAAAAAATGGTAAAGTTTTTTATAGAGATGGTAAGTAGGTAGGACTAAAAATTTAAATAAAAAAAAAAATTTCATTAATAAGAATTTAGAAATTTAGGAAAAACCAAATCAGAGAGAATCGGAATAAACCAAATTCCCAAGGGCAATCGGGTCACATAAGATCAAAAACAAAACTGTCCACCAAGTCGTCTCCAAGTCACATTAAACCAAAAGCCTAGTCGAGTGTTTTGCTCGTTTCTCCCTCTCTCGCTCTCTTTTAACAGCGCATGGTTTTCCACATTTAACCCCAGCCGACGCCAAAGTCTCTGTTTGGCTCAGAGCAATCTTCGATCCCAATCTCACTCAATTCCCCGGCGATCCCTTCTCTCCGATTCCGACCGCCGCCCACTCTATTGGTGGGGTTTTGGGCAGTTACTTGGTTCAACCCCAAAAATTGATTACTTCGTTTACAATTAGGGTTTTCGATATTGGTTATTGGAGTATTGCGTGTCTCTGCAATAAGGGTTTCAATCTCCAATCTGAGCATTGCGTGTATTTGGGCGAATCGAATTTTAGGGTTTTGCTATTCGATTTCCAAGCCCAGTTTTTGTTCGGTTTTATTTAATTTGAATTAAGAGGATTCAAAGACCATTCGGTGATTGAGATTAGGTAGGGTGTCGAGTAGTGATGACGAGGAGTTCAAGGCACAAATCAAGCAAGCATAGCTCGAGGGATGCCAGAGAGTATTCAGATTCGGAGAAAGATTTGAGCTTAAAAGATCGAAAGAGCAAGGAAGAGAGCGGTGGAGTTAGGGTTTCGAAGGAGTCAGTCTCGAGTGAGAAGCGGAAGCTCGATTTGAAGGATGGAAAAGACTCGTATGGTGGCTCTGGGAATGGGGAGTATTCTGAAGATTTAGTGTCTTCGAAGCGGCGAAAGGAGAAGGTTGATGATGGAGCAAGTGATAGGTGGAACGGTGGCGAGTATGATCATAGAGGAAGCGGCGAGGGGTCGAAGAAGTCATTGAAGGCCTCTGGGGATTCAAAAAGTAAGAAAAGAGATGAGAGTGTTGAAATGTATGGAGAGGGTGGTGAGGTGAAGAAGAGTACTAGTAGTAGTGGAAAGGGCGAAGGGAAGCATAGAGATAGAGATAGAGATAGAGATAAGGATTCGAGTCGAAAGGAGGGCAGGGAAGGTGGTGGTGGCGTAGAGAGAGAGAAGGAGAAGGATAGGGAAAGGGAGAAGAAAAGTAAAGATGGGAGAAGTGAGAGATTGGTTAGTGGTGGTGACGAACAACGGCTGGTGGCAAAGCAAGTCAATGAAAATACTGGTAAGGTAACTTAATGGTTTGTTAGTTCTTGTGTATTATAATGTGAATGTATGGATTTTTGGCTAGAAATTAGTTATTATCAGTAGTTAAGTACAGACATATGCTTAATGTTTTGTTTTGAACGCCCTTTCTCTGGGTAAGAGATATTGTTGCTATTTGCTGAAATGCTGACTTTCCATTTAGTGTAGTTCAGCAGAGTATGACAATGGCTTTTGGGTTATTCTTCTATTATGATTGATTGAATTCAGCATTAAAAGAATTTATAAATGTGATTCTTTTTGTGGTATACTCTGCCAGAAAATCTGTATGATTTTTCAAATAACTAATGCTCTGTTTGGGGTACATGTGAGATGAATGTAGCATTCCACATTGAATTAGAAATATCTTCAAGCACAATTTGAAAGAAGAAGAAAAATCAAATTGACTGAAGTCATAAATATGATTTTTGAAGGGAAATCTGGTTAAGCTTAGATTTTGATAATGGCAATTAATGGAATGTTTGAAAGTCAAATACCATCTCGAATAAATGCAAGCAAACATTTTCAAAAATCATGTCACTGATTCTTAATGTGTGAAACTTTTTAGACTGAATTCTTCTCTTGTGGTTTATATTTTATAGATATATATATATACATAGATAGATAGAAGTCCTGTTTATTTGTGGGACCCACGGCCGTTGTTCTATAATACTAATTACATTCTTGGCTTAGGATTTATTTATCTACTCTGAATGCCAACATAACTAATAGTTTTGTTTTTGGAAACTAACAATGAAGTGTCTTGTTGGATTGAGCCACGTGATTGATGTGGCAAACAAGTTGGCTAATGTTCATTGGTTTACTAGATGTGGCAGTTCCAACTCGAGATAAGTAATTATATATATATTGGAGTAGTTAACACTCATTTCTAAGATGTGGGTGTGATTACTAGCTTTGTCGGTATGATTGCATTCATTGTGTTGTGGAAAATATATCTGAATGGTCGTTGGTTCTCACAGAGAAGGTTTGCTTTTCTTCTATTCAGTGGTCATGGGGTCTGTATTACTTGTCTAGTGGAAGTAGTCGTTCTTCCTTTTTCTGAAATTATGTTTCCATTCTTAAACAAGGTGGATGAATTTGTCGTCCGGTCTGTATTAGTTGTTGTTTTTTATTTTTATTTTATTAATATTGATATAGATTTTTCTTGGATTCTCTCTCTCTTTTCTATGTTGCCTTACTATCCATTAATATATCAACATTTTCTTTTTGGCCAATAACAACTTTTGTTTTTTAATGGGGCTAATACACTCATTTTCATGATTTGAAAGTATACAGTAACATAAGGCAATGGGAATCTGCTATATGCATGGGATTAACCAATAAACCACTAATGTTGACATTTCGCTTAACTTTATATTTGGGTTGACATTTAATATCGATTTGGAAATGGGACTAGAATGAAGCTATCAGATTGCTGGATTACCTTAGTACATGAGGCTGTTGGTGAAAATGTGAAGAGGTTGCATAATTTGTTCAGCAAGAGAGGATTCCCTTTATTCTTTTCAGTTTCTCATAGATTATCCAAAGCTTTGTTTGATAGTAACTAGTTGACAATATTCTGTAACTAGATCTGTTCATGACTTTGTTATATATAAAAGTTACATTCTGCAAGCAAAACTTTATTTTGGGTGAAACTTACCTCCTATTCTATGTGGTGTTGCAGATTTAAATGGACGGAAGGAGTTGGAAAGTCCTGAACCAGAGAACCAGATTGAGAGACGAATGAGGAAAAGGAGAGATGATTCTGGTGATGGTGAGAAACATCTTGATTATGTGGAAGACATCAATGGTGGGCGATTATCTTCTAGGGATGATTTAGGCAGGGAAGGCAGACAGAAAGATGAGAAGCGCAAGGATGAGAGGTATAGAGAGAAGTTTCGAGAAGACATGGATAGGGACAATAAGCACCGAGATGACAAGCAAAGGGATGAGCGCTCTACAAAAGATCATCTCAGTAGCAAGTCTGAGGATAAGCATTTAAGGGATGAAAAAGATATAATTGATATGCAACAGAAGAGATCCAAGCTTCAGGATGGTGAGCGCAAAGGAGAGCATGACCGTGATCGCAATCGGGACCGTGACTCATATCATGTTCGTGATCGTGAGCGGTACCATGACCGTGAACGTGAACATGGGTGGGATCATGGCCGTGACCGTGATCGCGATTATGATCGCGATTGGGACTGGGATCGTGAGCGGGATGGAGATCGTGACCGAGAGAAGAATCATGATCGTGAGCGAGCTCGAGACCGTGATAGAGACGGTGATCGCGATCGTGATTATGAGCGGGACTATGACGGGTCACATCTTGATGATCGCAGCACGAGATATAAAGATAGTAGCAGGGGAAAGAGAAGATCTCCCGATGATCGTGATGATTCTACTGATACTAAATCTAGAGGTGTCAAAGCTCGGTATTCTGACTTTGAAAAGAAGTCATCAAGTGGTGATAGGGTTGAGTCAGATGTTAATAAGGGAAGATCTCAGTCGCGGCAAGCTTATGTAGACACTATATTAAGCAGCAATAAACGAAGGACTTCTCCCAGTTCAAATTCAAATGCTGGCATAGACGAGTACAGGTACTTATTGTTATTATTATTTTTTCACATTCTGTACATAATTGGAAAAATGTGCTTAGATTGGCATATTTCGGATATTTGGTTTTCATGCCTTTGTGAAGTCGATTAGTGTTGTATATTATACCTCGAAAGCCACCCTTTCAGTGCAGTTTGGGATCTTTTGGTCATTGTGAGATATGATACAGTTTAAACTAAGTAACTTAATGCATGACTAAAAGTTTTAATGGTTGAAAAGGAAATTATCTTTAATCATTTTATTTGTGGAGGCACTATTTTATTGTATTTGTTTGAAATTTCATTTATTTTTCTTCTGTTACAGGTATGTGAATCCAGAAGATTTGAAATATAGGGATTCTATGGCAGAGCAGAGGTCCAAAGCAATTCCTCCCAGAGATGTATCTGGTTTATCTGGAGTTTCGGAAAGAGGTTCCAAGTACAGGTCAATGGAGAAACCCAGTAAAATGGATGATAGCCATTTAGGGGAGCCTGCAAATGAAAAGCCTTCAGGTTCCAAGGCTTCACCAATGGCATTGATGGAAAGATCTCCTTCATCATCAAGTATTGACCGTAGGTATATGAACAGAACTGCTGTCAGACGAAGTACTGACATTGAAGAAACAGGTCGGAGAAGCAGTGCTTCTATGGATAATAGAGATTTCTCTAATACTGAGGATAGACAGAGTCGGGACTTACCGTTGGAGAAGCCCTTCGTGGATGATTCATCTCCTGCTGATTCATCTGCTCACAATAGAAGTAGTCAGAGTAATTTTTCTTCTTCGTTTACTCCACATCCTAATTTCAGGGCTGGAGTTGAAAGCCCTTCCTTTGCTGGTTCAGTGGAAGACGATGGTAGAGTAAACTCTAGTGCACGTTATAGAAGGAGTAGTGATCCCAATTTGGTTCGAGGGCCTTGGAGAGGTATCCCAAATTGGCAATCACCAGTTCCAAATGGTTTCATGCCTTTCCCACATGGGGCACCTCATGGCGGTTTTCAAGGGATGCTGCCACAGTTTTCAGCTCCACCAATTTTTGGTGTTAGACCTTCCATGGATATTAATCACTATGCGATTCCTTATCAAATTCCTGATGATAGGTTTTCCAGTCACTTGCGCCCACTAGGGTCTCAGAACATTATGGAAGGTTTGGGTCCTTCTCACATGCATCCATGGGATGGGAGTACTGGTGCCTTTAGGGATGATTCTAACATGTATGGGGCCGAATGGGATCAGAACAGGCATCCAATGAATGCACGGGGATGGGATCCCAGTGCTGAGCCATGGAAATTACATAACAATGATGTAAAAAGGGACTTGCCCTCCCCATCTCCCAGAAATGATTATCCAGTGCAGACCCTTGCGGATGATGCTGTAGCTGGGCAGGTAGGTCAGATGTCTCATCATGAAGATAACCTGGATCTTGGAGTTCATGCTAAAACAGCTGAAACAAGGTCCACTGTAGCTTCTCCTATGAAAGAGTCTATGCCTATAACTCATGAGAAGTCACCGGATGGCTCTAAATCGCCAATCAATAACGTCCCTTCTTTAAGTCATTATTATCTTTCCAAGCTTGACATTTCAGCAGAACTTGCTCATACTGAGTTGTACAGCCAGTGTATGAGCATACTGGATACTGAGGGGAGTGCAACTGTTGATGAAGATCCTACTATGCATACGATTTTAAAGGTGCATATGTTTTGCAAAGCTTTGTTGAATATGTATTCCTTTTTGTATATTATCTTACTGATTCTAATTGCATCTAATGTCACAGGGTGCAACAGCAGGATTGAAATCATCCAAAACGTTATTGAGTTCCTCACTTTTTCCACCTTTAAAGGATTCTGTTTTTCAGGTATGCTTTACGATGAATGTTAATGTTTAGCATTTGCTGTATATAGGCATCTTGTTAATCTGTTCTTAATTAGGCATATATGTTCCTTGCTTGTTCATTGATGTTTGTGTAGTATTTGCTGTATATAGGTATCTTGTTCATATGTTCTTAATTAGGCATATATATTTTTGTGTTTGTTCATGGATGTTTAGGTGTACCATTTGCTGTATATATATGTAACCTGTTCATATTTTTTTTTACTTGGGCATATATATATATATTTGTTTGTTAATGGATGTTTATGTGTAACCTTTGCTGCATATAGGTATCTTGTTTATTTGTTTTTAATTAGGTATATACTTGTGTCGGAAACTCGGAATAATAGAAAACACAAGTAAAACAAAAAATGAGAACACAGAATAATTTGGAATAGACATGCATTTTCATGAAGTTAGGTATTATAATACGTAGTAATTCTGTTTAATACTTGGTTGACATTATGTCTTGTGTCTTGCAGAAAGCTATGGATCTTTACAAGAAGCAGAGGATGGAAGCGAGAGGCATGTCTTTTGTTGCTGGAGGAAGATTGGATATTATTTTAGCATCCAATCAGAAGAACATGGAAGCAAAAGTTTGTGATGTTGAGTTAGTGGAGCATCTAGTGTTGAAGTCTGATGCAGAAATGGTAGATGCTCCAGTGTCAAGTTCAGATGAGAAGAATGTTGCCACTGTTTCATCTGATAGTGTTGAGGAGAAACTGAAGGACCTGGTTTCAATTCCTAGTCACGAGATGCAAAATCACATCTGTCTCGGTTCTCCCAAGTTGGACATGGAAGTTGATGACTGTAGTCGAGGCGAACCAGAAGAGCCTCAAACATTTCCAAATGGGGTCGAAATGGATTCAATATCTTCAGAGCAGGTGAAACTAGAGGTGGATGATGCAGATGGTTTCTCCTTACTTGATAATAAAGCATCTCTTGCTACCACCACCACCACTTTACCTGCGGTTGGCTATGGCGTGAGCAAGGTCAAAGATGACAATTCTATTTATCATGCCGAGGAAGGTGTGGCTGTCGATGAAATAAGGGGTCCATTAGTAATACCAGATGGTTCCCCAAAGGCTTGTGAGGCTTTGATGTCTGGGTCTAATGAGTCTGATTCGGTAATTTTAAGTCGGATACATCATTCCCCTGAAAGTACACATTGAGACAATTTCTATATCCATGTTTTTGTTTTCCTTTTCCTTTTATTGCATTTAAGTTAATTTTGCTCATTCTATTATCTGTGCTCGTTTCAGCAAGAAATAAAATCAAAATCTGTTTTTTTTTTCAGCCCTTTGAGCAATGGTTGTTCATGTCCCCGCATAATAGTTTTCCTTCCAGCCCTTGGCTTTGTTGCATGAATTTTTGCGCGACTTTCCCATTTACTGGTCCCTTTGTTTGTTCAGTCTGCATTGCTATAATTTGCTTCAAAATCGTTGGTCTGTTGCCTGAAATTCTGGCACTGTGTGTTTTGTTTTGCTGGTTCTGCATTATTTATTTGGTCGTTGCCTCATCTTGTACAATACTACAAGGTGTTTTTTTTTTTTGGACAATTACTACTTCGTCTTTCTTATGAAGTATATACATATATATATATATATATATAGATATATTTTTTGTGTTTTTTCTTTTTTCTGTTGGTGCTTTCTAAGATTAGTATGTGCTTCATGCAGATTTAATATGACATTCTACTTTAGCCCTAAAAAGTAAAAATGTGGTTTTTCCTTCCATGTTTTTCGGTTCTTACTGGAGTCCTATATTCGTTTTGGGTACTTGTATTTTTCTATCCCTTTAAAAACTTGGTCTTTTATTTTTTTGAAGCTTAATTTTTCATATTTCTGAGATCCCTTATGAAAGGCATTGGTATTTGTTTGTTTTTTTAAGTAAATAATAGGGATTTTATAAATAATTTCCTATGGTTAGAGTCTGGGTAATTAATTCTAATCTGGACAAACCTGTACTTTCTATTGGAAGTCTAACCATTTTCCGTGTCTAACATGGTTCCTTCCCAATATTTTTCTTTCAAGGACAAAAACAAAATTCTCTTGAACCTAGTTATAGAAGGACATGGATTAATTACTTGGCCGAAAAGGCAAAAACAAAATTCCCTTAAACCTAGTTATATAGAAAGACATAGATTTATTACTTGGCCAAAAAGGATTCAAGGTTTAGATTATGTTTTCCCGACTTACTTGATTACCAAGTTTTGTTGGGTATGTAGTTTCGATCCAGAAAAGACCTATATATACGAAGTGTAACGGAGAATAAAAACACCCCCAAGTTCCATAAATTCAACCTAATTTCTTCTGTCTCTGAAGTCGAACACAAAAGAGGAAGACGAAATGGAACCGCTGCTGAGTATGAAAGATTGCGAGGGCATAGAAATTCCACCTGGTTCATCGTGCGTTGATATTTTTGTTCAGGTAGTAGTAGTAGCAAAGCAGAAAAGTACCAACATCAAAACCCAGATGGGTAGTAGTAGTACCCCCAAGATTAAAGAGCCCAATTCTGTGGCTGAAGCTGGGTATGCTAATACGAACTCTGAAATTGAATCGGTGAGGAAAAGAAAGAGTCCTGATGATGACGACAAGGGTTATCAATTCAAGAAGCAGAAGATGGCTAGTACATCCGGGACTAAAGAACCAAATTCGTCAGTGGGAAAAGCATTGGAGGTGGATGCGTTATTCTCGGTTGGCACAATAAAGAGAGAAACGTCTTCTCCTAGGTTAACTTGTATAACGAGCTCTGATTTAGGGTTTCAGGAAAAGAAAGGGTTGTGGACAAAGAAGAAGAGTATTGATGGTAGTGATGATAATAAAGATTCGGGTTTGAAGCCGAAGCTGATGAATATGAAGTTTAAGAAGAAAAAGGGATTGGGATTCAAGAGGCCAAAGGAGATCAGAGCACCAAGATATAGTACTGATCCTAAGGACTTGCCTGAAGAGTTGAAGAGGAAGATTGAAACTTTGGAAGGGATTGAAAGTTTTGAAAAGGCAAAGATGATTATGGTGATAGAGAAGAATTTGTACGAGACTGATGTGACAGATGGCGCTAACCGGTTGTCAATGCCTCTGAAACAAATCAAACCGGAGAGTTTCTTGGACGAGGATGAGATCAAATTTCTTGCAGGTCAAAGAGACTGGCCGGTTTCGGTTATAAGTCCCCGACTTGAGGATGAGGATCTAACCTTCAGGCAGTGGAACATGCATAAGGGTAACGGCAACGTGAGCTCGATGTATCTGTTCAAAACACGTTGGAACGAATTTCGCAAGAAAAACCGGCTACAAAAAGATGATGCAGTCCAAGTTTGGTCATTCCGGGATGTGGGAAACAACCTTCACTTTGCTCTTGTTTTGGTTGAGAAGGCGAAAAAGGGTGGTTCAGGTAGTGATGGTGATGGGTCCTCGCGATCAACAACACCGCCTAGCAAGAGTGATGTTGTTAATGGTGATATTGGCCAAGGAACAGAAGCAAAGGAAGAAGGGATGATGGGAGGATCAGGTGAGATTTATGATGGGAGCAGTAGTGGGAGTGGGAGGAGTTCAACACCGTGTAGCAATGTGTCTCAAGATCACGAAACTTTGACAACGTGTAGCAAGAGTAGTGATGTTGTTGATGGTGAAAGTAGTAGTGATATTGGCCGAGTAACAGAAACAAAGGAACAAGGGATGATAGGAGGTAATAACGATCATGAGAGTAGTAATGGGACAAGTACTGTGAGCAATGGGTCTAATTAAGGCTCATTTTCAAAGGCTCTTAATTTCATGCATGTCCTCTGTGTTCTATCCCGAACGTACTGGGAGTTGATTTTGGTTTTGTATCTATGTATTGTTCTCCTGGTTTTCCTTCCTCCGAAGGCTCTTAATTTACATGTTAATCTTTTTGTTTGTTTTGTATGATTGTGATAAGATAATGGTTTATCGATCTGTTTCTGATTCAAGGTTATGAGCTACCATTCTGTCCCAGCAAAAAGAAGGTTTTTGCTTGTGTCCCAGCATAAAGTTTCTAATGGTTTTTTGTTGCACTATAAAGTTGTATTTTTGTGCTCAATTTTGAATTGGTATTTGTTTATACAAGCAGAATGATTTCGGACAAAGCGAGTCATCTTATATCCAGGTATACAACAACTTTCCAGGTCTGAGGCCTTCTCTTTCTAGCTTGGATCTTTGCAATTCTGATTCTTATTCACAGTGTCACTGACTAAATTGATCGATCAAACCCACAGCCACAGGAGCATGACAATAAATCCGATAAGTTAATGGTGTCCATGTCCTTGCTCAGATCTTGGCTTTCCATTTCTGCTTCTCGCTTCTCTTTATACCGATATATTTTCTTTTATTTTTTTTGGTCTTTTATTATTCTTCTTATTGATTCTTTTGTTTTTTTGGGCTTCCTACACCTAGGTTAGTAGACCCAAAACTTATTCGGATCGGCCTGTGGTCAGAGGGCCCTTTTCAAAGCCCGAATTAGGCCTTATATGTACAAGGCCGAGCCCAAATTGCCCAATTAAAAACGACACGTTTTTATCAAAGGCAGAATTGGGCCTGGCCAAACCCAAATAGTCACATAAACAACGACACATCGTTTTATTAAATTTAAAATGCCGAATTTCGGGCCTAATTTTTAATAGGTCCAACCCAAATTGCAAAATAAAAAACGACACGTCGTTTTATTAAAATAAAAATTGGGCCTCGACTGAACCAGGCCCAGCCCAAATTGTTTCCTAAAAACAACACGTTTTATTAAATTTAAAATGCCAAATTTCGGGCCTTATAAAAATTAGGCCCAGCCCAAATTTCTAATAAAAACGACATTAAATGATGAATTGGGCCTGGCCCAGTCCAAATCCTCTCATAAAAACGACGTATTGATTTATTACATTTAAAATGCCGCAACGGGCCTAATTTTACGAGGCCCAGCCCAAATTATGAAATAAAAAACGACGTGTCGTTTTATTAAATAATAAATGCCGATTTGGGCCTCGATTGTACAAGGTCCAGCCCAAATTGTAAATAAAAAACGACACGTCGTTTTTATTAAGGCCGAATTGGCCCTAGCCCAGCCCAAATGGTCTCCTAAAAACGACTTGTCATTTTATTATATTTTAAATACGGAAATGGGCCTAAATTTTACTAGGCCGAGCCCAAAGTGCGAAAAAACGACACGTCATTTTCTTAAAATAAAAATTGGGCCTCGTTTGAATCAGGCCCAATTTTTTAGAAAAATGCAGTTCATAAGGAGGCATCCCGAGGTGCCCCCGACACTTCCAACGATGCCCATACTAGCAAGCTAACTAACGATACCCATACTAGCTAGCGAGGCTAACTAATGACGCTTGCCCATGCTAGCGAGGGTAATGTTCCCTATCCCCATGCTAAGGATGCCTACAATGCCCATGCGATTTTTCAAAGTTGAAAAACTTGAAAAATCATAAAAAATAAACGATTCGAGATTTTCGAGATTTATCAATTGGAACACCTTTTAAAAAATATGTCTTACCAATGGTGAATATTTGAGAATTTTTTTTTTTTTTTGCAGAAACCATGGCTTTTCACCCAAAACTGTGGGTTATAACACACGATTTTTTGGCCAAAATCGCATGTTCTTACTTTCGCACCAAAATCTTTCCACACTCAAATTAAGATTTTTAAGCACTTTTCGAGTTGACAGAATGCAAAAATATCGACTCGTTTATTTTTTACGAATTTACAAAATAGAAAAACTAGAAAATTCATAAAAAATAAAAAATTAGAGATTTTCGATTTTCTGTCAATTGGAACACATTTTTAAAAATATGTATTACCAATGGTGAATTTTTGAAATTTTTTTATTTTTTTTACCGAAAACATAGTTTTTCACCGAAAACCGTGGGTTATAACACACGATTTTTGGGCCAAAATAGCATGTTCTAATTTTGACACTAAAATCTTCCGACACTCAAATCATGATTTTTAAGCAATTTTCGAGCTGACAGAATGCAATAATATACACTCGTTTATTTTTTACTATTTTCCAAAGTCGGAAAATTAGAAAATTCAAAAAAAAAAAAAATTAGAGATTTTCGAGTTATGTCAATTGGAACACCTTATAGAAAATATGTACTACCAATAATGAATTTTTGAGAAATTTTTTTTTTTTGCCGAAACCACAATTTGATACCAAAAACCGTAGGTTATAATATCGGCCAAATTTTATGGGCTCCAGGGCCAAGCTTTTTTGGAAAATAAAAACCGGCAGATTTGTAAATTTAAACTTAATGACCTTTACACCCAAGTTATTTTAAATATTAAAGTGGGCCAATATTTAATATGCTTCAGGCCCAATTTATTTCGAAATTTTAATGTGGGCCGTATTTGAATGGGTTACTGGCCCAAGTTTTTGGGAAAACATAAACTGCGCCGATTTTAAATAGGCTTCAAGCCCAATTTATTTCAAAAATTAATATCTGGGCCTAAATTAAATGGGCTTCAGGCCCAAGTTTTTTGTAAAATATAAATTAGGCCAGTGATTATGGGCTTAAGGCCCAATTAATTTCGAAAAGATTAATCTGGGCCGTATTTTAATGGGCTCCTGGCCCAAGTTTTTGCGAAAATATAAACTGCCCCGATTTTAAATAGGCTTCAAGCCCAATTTATTTCGAAAATTAATATCTGGGCCTAAATTTAATGGGCTTCAGGCCCAAGTTTTTTGTAAATTATAAACTGGGCCGGTTATAATAAGCTTCAGGCCCAATTAATTTCGAAAAGATTAATCTGGGCCGTATTTTAATCGGCTTCAGGCCTTTGTTTTACTAATCTGGAACGATTTTAAATGGGCTTCAGGTCCAAGTTTTTTGGAAATATAAACTCGGCCATTTTTAATGGGATTGAGGCCCAATTTATTTCGAAAATATAAGTCTGGCCAAATTTTAAAATGCTTCTGGCCCAAGTTTTATTAATCTGGGCCGATTTCTAATGGGCTTCAGGCCCAAGTTTTTTGGAAAATTTAAACTGGGCCACATTAATGAGCTTCAGGATCAATATTCAGAAAATATAAGTCTGGGCCGAATTTTAATGGGCTTCAGGCCCAAGTTTTTTGGAAAATATAATCTGGGCCTCTTTTAGTGGGCTCCAGGCCCAATTTATTTCGACATTAAATTAATCTGGGCCGAAATTTCATGGGCTTCAGGCCCAATTTTTTTGGAGAATATAAACTGGGCCGGCTTTTTATGGGCTTCAGACCGAAGTTTTTTAAAATATAAACTAGGCCGGTTATAATGGGCTTCAGGCCCAATTAATTTCGAAAAGACTAATCTGGGCTGTATTTTAATGGGCTTCAGGCCCAAGTTTTATTAATCTGGGCCGATTTTCAATGGCCTTCAGGCCCACGTTTTTAGGAAAATATAAACTGGGCCATTTTAATGGCCTTGAGGTCCAATTTATTTCGAAAATATAAGTCTCGGCCGAATTTTAAAGGGCTTCAGGCCGAAGTTTTATTAATCTGGGCCGATTTTTAATGGGCATCAGCCCCAAGATTGTTGGAAAATATAAACTGGGCCATTTCAATGGGCTTCAGGATCAATTTATTCAGAAATATAAGTCTGGGCCTAATTTTAATGGGCTTCCGGCCCAAGTTTTCTGGAAAATATAAACTGGGCCGATTTGAATGGGCTTCAGACCCAATTTATTTCGTAAATAAATTAATCTGGGCCGAAATTTAATGGGCTTCAGGCCCAAGATTTTGGAGAATATAAACTGGGCCGGTTTTTAATGGGCTTCAGACCCAAGTTTTTTGAAAAATATAAACTGGGCCATTTTTAAGGGGCTTGAGGCCCAATTTATTTCGAAAATATTAATCTGGGCCGAAAATGAATGGGCTTCAGGCCCAAGTTTTATGGAAAATATCTACTAGGCTATATTGAAATGGGCTTCAGGCCCAATTTATTTCCAAAATCTTAATCTGGGCCGAAATTTAATGGGCTTCAGGCCCAAGTTTTTTGGAAAATATTCGCAGGGCCAGATTTTAACGTGCTTCAGGCCCAATTAATTTCGAAATATTATTCTGGGCCGTCTTTTAATGGGCTTAAGGCGCAAGTTTTATTAATCCGGACAAATTTTAATGGGCTTCAGGCCTAAGTTTTTTGGAAAATATAAGCTGGGCCGGTTTTAAATAGTCTTCAGGCCCAATTTACTTGGAAATTATTAGTCTGGGCCGAATTTAAACGGGCTTCAGGCCCAAGATTTTTTGAAAAATATTAAACTGGGCGGATTTTTAATGGGATTCAGGCCCAATTTTTTTGGAAAATATTAATCCGGGCCGATTTTTAATGATCTTGAGGCCCATGCTTTTTGGAAAATATAAACTGGGCCGATTTTTAGAGGGCTTCAGGCCCAAGTTATTTTTAATTATTAATCTGGGCTAATTTCTATGGGCGTCAGGCCCTTTTTTAAAAAATATAAATTGGGTCCATTTTGAATGGCCTTCAGGGCCATGAATTTTAGATAAATATTAACTGGGCCGATTTTTAACGGGCTTCAGGCCCAATTTCTTGCTATAATATTAATCTGGGCTGAATTTTAATTTTCTTCAGGCCTAAATTATTTTGGAAAGTATAAAGTGGGCCGAATTTTAAAGTGGTCACAGATTTTTTAGAAACTTATTAAACCGAGTCAATTTTTAATGGGCTTCAGGCTGAAGTTGTTTTGAAAATTTCAATGGCCGCTTGGGCCAAATTTTGTTGGAAAATATACATTTGGCCCATTTTTAATGGGTTTCATGCCCGAGATATTTTGGAAAACATTAAACTGGGCTGATTTTTTTTTGTCTTTAGGCCCAAGTTTTGTTGATAAAAAGTGAACTGGGCCAAATTTGAGTGGGCTGAAGGCCCAAATTTTTGGTAAAGAATTAACTTGTGCAGAATTATAATGGGCTTCAAGCCCAAGTTTTTTGGGAAAATATTAAGCTGGATTTGAATGGGTTTCAAGTTTTCAACGTATTAATATGATAAAGAGTTTCTGTATCAAAATCAGTTTTCTATTCCTTTGAACCACAATAAATGAACTCTCACTACCATCGACTACAACACCATATAATAGAAAGGACTGTCACTACTGCTCACTGCAGATCCCAGAAAGGTAAAAACTTGAAAATTCCTAAAAAATAAACGATTCGAAATTTTCGAATTCTGTAAATTTGAACACCTTTTAAATAATATGTTTTACCAATGGTGAATTTTTTAAATTTTTTTTTTTTTTTCCTGAAACCATGGCTTTTCACTAGGGCTGCCACTCGGTCGGATCGGTTCGGTTTTAGGCCTTACCAATCCAAAACCAAAAATATTTCGGATTGAAAATTGTCGTCCAATCCAAAACCAAAATATTTCGGTTTCGGTTTTTTCGGTTATGTTTCGGATTAGTTCGGTTTTCGGGTTTTCGGTAAACCAATTATTTTTGGTAATTCTCGAAAACTTTCGGTAGTTTTCAAATATTTTCGGTAAAATGTCCAAAAAGAAAAAAAAAACCTTAAAATTACATATTACAAATTTAACAATGAAACTAAACATACAAAGACAAAATCACAAAACCATGAAAGGTTTACAAATTTAAAATTTCACAAGAAAATGATAAGCATTATAAATTTAAACAATGAAATAAACATGACAAAAATATCACAGAAAGTTCATATTAAAACATTACAATAATCCAAATGAAGGTTTGCAGTCAACAGGTCTTCTTGCCATAGTTGCCAAGTCATAACGCACAAAGTTCACTAATCATGTAAAAAGATTCCCCAAGATCCCCCTATCTTGATTCCAGCACTATTGTGTGGCTCTACGTTAGCTCCTTGACGTTATTGTTGCTCTCGACGAACACTTGTATCCTCGTCACAAGTTCCTATGAGAATATACAAACTATTTAATACACTTCTACTCTTATAACAAAGCTAGACCTTTAAGACTTAATTTTAAGACCTAGAAACCTTAGTCGCAAATCCTACACTATGGTATAGCTATAAGAAAAAGATACGTAAAATCATAAGCCATTTGGAGCTGACACAAAATGCACAAGTGATAATAAAGTGAATTGTGCAGCATGATTCCTAATATGCAGGGCCAACTTCGTAATGACCTATAACCTTTATATGAACTTCAAAAAAGGAAAGGCTGGTTTCGTTTGAAACCTGGGAATGTCTACTTTTCAAATACAAGTGTCCCAAAGAGAGTTTGAACAAGAAAAGCCACTGAAACAAATAGAAAGAACGAAACAATACTGCAGATTTCAGAAATTCCTGCAGCATACCTGCGAATTTGGAAATTCATAACTAATTCAAGGAAAATCATTTTCAGGAGATTCCAACTCTGAAATAATCTTTGAAATGTCTACTACAAATTCTCAGAAGAAACCTATTTCAAATTATGAACAGAAAAGTACAGTTTTTAGTAAAAAGGTCATTGGGTCACAAACTCAGAAAAGTTATTTTGTCAGTGCAGACCTACAACTTCGAAAATTCATAACTAAATGAAGAAAACTCGTTTTCAACGGATTCCAATTCTGAAATACCCTTTAAGATGTCATCTTCAACTTCTCAGAAGAAAACAACTTTAAATTACAAACAGAAATGTCCAGTTTTAATGAAACAAGTGGCTGGGTCAGAAACTATAGTAATAATAGGTGAAAACCAATTTTATAACCATGCAACAAACCATACAGAACTGATCTTAATTGAAACGATACATATAGATACAAATACGCATTGAAAACTGATTTGGTATTATAAGTTGATTATAAGAATGAAAATTACCACAAGATGACAAATACCTTTCAAACTAAAACTGATTTATGAAACAAGCAAAACCATACCGGATTTCCATGTTAAAAACCTTAGCTTTCTCTACGTTTCTGTACTGGGCTTTCATTAGCTCACATAACAATTAAGCAATTGGTGATCTGAATAGAGGGAAGAGAAGAGGAGAAGTGCAGCGGAGGGTGGGCTCGAGGAATCGAAAGGGAGAGAGATATTTGCAGGGATTGAAGAGGACGAAGAAGATAGCAGATCGAAGAATTAAGTCACCATGGCATCACGGGACCTTCATCGTTCTCTGCTCACAAAACCAGACCTCCCTCTGTTTCTCCCCAACACATATATAACCACCCTTGTTCCCATCAAGCTCGACACCACCAACTATGTTAAGAGAGGATCAAGATTTATACCTGGATCGAGGCCTTCTGTTGTCGAAATCCGGCTGAAAGCTTAGTGTTCGAGCTTCAAACCTTCTTCCTTAGAACTCGTCTAGACAATCGGCGCTTCAATCCTTCTTCCTTGAAGGCTTGCTGCGTGGGTCGTCCTCGTCCAGATAGAGAGAGGCAGCGAAAGAGAGAGGGAGAGACCGAGAGACTGCGAAAGAGAGAGGGAGAGATTGAGATGGTGACTGGTGAGAGTGACCGAAGATTGGACGGTCTAGAATTCTAGATGTGAGATCCAACGGTTATTTTCTTACTTTCAGAAAATTAATTAAAATTACTTAATTTCAATTATCTAAACTTTTTAAAAAATAACCGAACTTATGCTGACTATAACTTTTTCATACAATCTCAAAATTTCACGTGCTATATGTCTACGAACTCACAAAGACATGCTCTACGATTCACGTCTAGACAGATTTCTTCAAAAAAATAACAAATCAAAATGTAAATTTTAAGTAACATTTAAAGTTAAGAGTTTTGATCATTGAGCTCAAAATAATATTGATCAACGGTGAAAGTTTTACGAAAATGTCTAATTTTTTTCGACCTAGTCATTTTGCTTCACACTAATTATATCAAACGGTCGGATTGTCCATTTTTCATCTCTAGTTTTATGGTTTTTCAAAATTATACAATTTAGTTACAACCAATGAACATTGTTAGTTGACATATAGGAATGTTGTATAATCTATAAATCTAAAAATGAAAAATAACCGATCAAACCGTTGGATGTGATAAGCACTAAATAAAAGGTCTATGTTGAAAAAATTATATTTTTTTATAATGGTTTCACCGTTGGTCAACATGGTCAACTATATGTGTCAATAACTAATGTACTTATATATATATACCATTAATGCTGAAATGAGTTAAACGACCATAACTTTTTCGTGTCTATCTATTGATGTAAATAAAATAAACTTAATAACTCATTATAATGAATTTTTTCTTCATTGAACCTAAATTTAAATTAAAGAGGTAAAAACGCCTAAATATTGTTATTGTCTCTAATTCTATATATGTTGAGGACTAAACATGAGGTTGTTATGAGTCTTATAATATTTCAAGTTTTCAACCATAAAGTATAGAATTTCCCCATAAAATATTACCAGAAGTTTTTATTGTCAAACACTCAAACACAATAACAATAAAATTACGATTGAGAGTAAAAATACACATAATTTATTTATGTGTTTAAAATTATGTATATATTTGGAGAATATATCGGCATATACTTCGATTATTTCGGTAATAATCGGTTCGGTTTATTTTCGGTAATTGGTCGGTAAATCGGTCGGTTCGGTTTTTTTGGTTTCGGTAGCATCTTTTTTCGGTTTTCATCGGTTTCGGTTTTTTCGATTTTCGGCTTGTGAAAAGTCGGTTACCAAACCAAAAAAATTCGGTCGGTAATCGGTCGGTTCGGAAAGTTCGGTAAAAAGTGGCAGCCCTACTTTTCACCCAAAACCGTGGGTTATAACACACGATTTTTGGGCCAAAATCGCATGTTCTTACTTTCGCACCAAAATCTTTTCACACTCAAATCATGATTTTTAAGAACTTTTCGAGTTGACAGAATGCAAAAATATCGACTTGTTAATTTTTTTACAAATTTACAAAGTTGGAAAACTAGAAAATTCATAAAAAATAAAAGATTAGATATTTTCGAGTTCTGTCAATTGGAATACCTTTTAAAAAATATGTATTACCAATGGTGAGTTTTTGAGAAATTTTTTTTTTTTTGCCGAAACAATAGTTTTTCACCTAAAACCGTGTGTTATAACACACGATTTTTGGGCCAAAATTGCATGTTCTAATTTTGACACTAAAATCTTCCCACACTCAAATCATGATTTGTAAGCACTTTTCGAGTTGACAGAATGCAAAAATATTGACTCGTTTATTTTTTTATGATTTTCCAAAGTCGAAAAACTAGAAAATTCATAAAAAATAAAAGATTAGAGATTTTCAAGTTCTGTAAATTGGAACACCTTTTAGAAATTATGTATTACCAATGGTGAATTTTTGAGAAATTTTTATTTTTTTTGCTGAAACCAGAGTTTTTCACCTAAAACCGTGAGTTATAACACACGATTTTTGGGCCAAAATCACATGTTCTAATTTTGACACTAAAATTTTCTCACACTCAAATCATGATTTTTAAGGATTTCTCGTGTTGAAAGAATGCAAAAATATCGACTCGTTTATTTTTTACGATTTTCCAAAGTCGAAAAAGTCGAAAATTTATAAAAATAAACGATTCGAGATTTTTGAGCAAAGTCAGTTGAAACACCTTTTACAAATCATGTCTTACCAATTGTGAAGTTTTGGCATAAGGAAAGTTAAAGGGTAAAGGAGGTTGGCAAGGTTTGGCATGCCAGGATATGCGGTGACACCTCCAAACATACCAAACCATGCCAACCACATTTTCTCTGCAACTTAATTTGTCCGTGACAAAACTTCACTAACGTTAATAAATAATTTTTAAAACTTTTCCAACTTACTTTGCTTGAAAAGCTCGAGTTGTTTGTGAGTTATGATTTTTCAAAGTCGGAAAACTTAAAAAATCATAACTCACTAACCAGTTGGGTTTTTCAAGCAAAGTCAATTGACACACTTTTTAACAATAATGGTTTACCAATGGTGAAGTTTTGACACAGATAAAGTTGAAGAGAAAAGCGCAGTTCACAAGGAGCCATCCCGAGGTGCCCTAGACTCTTCAAACGATGTCCATGCTAACGAGGGTAACTAACGATGCATGGTTATTTTTTAGAAATTTTTATTTTTTTTGCCGAAACCATGGTTTTCACTCAAAAACGTGGGTTATAACGCACGATTTTTTAGCCAAAATTGCATATTCTTATTTTCGCACCAAAATCTTCCCACACTTAAATCATGATTTTAAATGACTTCTCGTGTTGACAAAACGCAAAAATATCGACTCATTTATTTTTTACGATTTTCTAAAGTCGGAAAACTAGAAAATTCATAAAAAATAAAGGGTTATTATCATAAATGGTACTTAAATTTTACCTCTATCTTATCGATGGTACCTGAACTTTAATTTTTATCACAACCAGTACCTAAACTTTTCGATTTCATCTAAATTGGTACCTAAGGCCACCTTCGGTGAGCACTCCGGCAAAAAATAGCGCGTGAGTTATTGTTCATAATGAAATGACTGCATTACCTTAACATTACTGTCCCAAAAATTTGATTTAATGACTTTAATGTCTTCTTGATAAGGATACCCTCCTAACTTTTGGATTTAATAAAATCCTTATCAATTCGTTCTGAAAAATAAAATAAAGTGATTAAATCAAGTGAGAATTGTCAAAAATGCCCCAGCCCAAATTGCGAAATAAAAAAAGGCGTGTCGTTTTATTAAATTTAAAATGCTGATTTGGGCCTCGTTTGTACTTGGACCAGCCCAAATTGTAAATGTATGTCGTTTTTATTAAGGCCGAATTGGGCCTGGCCAAGCCCAAGTTGTCACTTAAAACGTTGTTTTTATCACCTTTGAAAGCCTGAATTGCATTGGCCCAGCCCAAATCGTCTCCTAAAAACGACATGTTGTTTTATTAAATTTAAAATGCCGAAATGGGCCTCGTTTGTACTTAATTAGGCCTAGAAGTGGTTGGGCTGTTAACCGTGGGCCGTTGTCTGTGGGCCAAAACTTTTTGGGCCAATATTAGGTGATTCTTTTGTTTCTTGGGCTTCCTACGCCTAATGTTAATTGACCCTCTTTCCAAAAAAAAAAAAAATGTTAATTGACCCAAAACTTATTCTGAACTGGGTGTTGTCCGTGGGCCGTTGACCTGGAGATTTGACCGTTGACTGTTGACCATGGGCCGTTGTTCCTCGGCCGTGGGCCATTGTTCTTGGGCTGCTTTTCTTTGTATTCTTGTTCCCTTTCAATTATTATTTCTATTTGTTTTTGAAAAGACTTCAATACAAAAGATCTTTCCTTTAGTGAGTTCAACATAAAAACAGAAAGGAGTGAAACGGACTCCGTAATCACAAAACTACATAAACAATGCTATTAACAATACCATTTGGAACTAACAACTTTGGTTGCTGGGTCCAGTTCATTGATTTTACAATTCAAACCACAACAAGTCATCCCGATGTCCGACTCATTCGATCAATAAGTTCATCGATCAAAGATGAAGATAACAGTTGAGCTCTGCAATTCTTCAACTCTGTCGCTAAGAGAAGTCGAAAAGCACAAAGAGATCGAGGAATGCAAATGAACACAAATTTCTGAACTCTGCTTCTATTGAATCTGTGAGGAAGATTGGTGGTTTGTTAGTGGGAAAAGAATTGGAGGTGGATTGTTATACTCGGTTGGCACAATAAAGAGAGTGATGTACGTAGGAGACAGCTTGACACAAAGAATTAAGTAATTTAGAGTTTAAGCTTCCTTGTCTTAGCCTACAAGTAATAGGATTATTTTCCCAATTCTAGTTTAAATAGGATTTTTGCTTTCCAAAAAGTTCATGACCTAAAGTCTATATAATGCAACCAATAATTTAACAATAGTTCATCAAACTAAGAGATTCATCTCAAATATTGTCCTTCCTTATATTTGGTTTGACGCTTGTCAACCTTTTACGACCCATAACTTTCACTACGTTAGAGAGAAAGGCCTTTGCCTAGGGCAAATTGTATAATGAGTTGTGATATTAAGAAGAAGAGTAATATTGATGGTGATGATGATAAAGATTGGGGTTTGAAGCCGAAGCCGAAGAATATGAAATTCAGGAGGCCAAAGAAGGAGATCAGAGCACCAAGATATAGTACTGATCCTAAGGACTTGCCTGAAGAGTTGAAGAGGAAGATTGAAACTTTGGAAGGGATTGAAAGTTTTGAAAAGGCCAAGATGATTATGGTGATAGAGAAGAATTTGTACCAGACTGATGTGACAGATGGCCCTAACCGGTTGTTAATGCCTCTGAAACAAATCAAACCGGAGAGTTTCTTGGACGAGGATGAGATCAAATTTCTTGCAGATCAAAGAGACTGGCCGGTTTCGGTTATAAGTCCCCGACTTGAGGATGAGGATCTAATCTTCAGGCAGTGGAAAATGCAAAAGCGTAACGGCAACGTGAGCTCAAAGTATCTGTTCAAAACACGTTGGAACGAAATTCGCAAGAAAAACCAGCTACAACAAGGCGATGTAATCCAAATTTGGTCATTCCGGGATGTGGGAAACAACCTTCACTTTGCTATTGTTTTGGTTGAGAAGGCGAAAAAGGGTGGTGAGGATAGTAATGGTGGAGGTGTGAAAGTGGCCAAGGAACGTACACAAACAAAGGAAAAAGGAATGATGGGCTCTTGATTTCGTGTGCTCTGTGTTGCTTCCTAGCTATATAGCTAGCTAGGCTCTTAATTTACATGATTATTGTTTTGTTTTGTCCGAGGATATCTGTAGGTTTCTACTTCAATGTCATGAGATTTCATGCTGCGCGCAGGTTTAATGTTTTCCGTTTTGATATTCTATTCCTAAATTACAGCCAAGGCTATATATAGCAAGAGCAGTATATATAAGTTATCCACACAGAAAAAAATAGATAACCAGAAATTGAGAGGAAGAGCGCAGAGGTCCATGTATAAAATTGTCTTGCTATAGCGTTTTTTTTTTTGCCAAATCCCGTTTTCATCAGAAAACTCATTTTTATTACCCCATCGGAATCAATTTCATAACTTTAGACTCCAGAAATATTTAAAATTAAAAAAACAAACATTTAAAGTTGGAAAATTCCACACTGAAGTTTCACCACGTGGCACATTAATTTCTTGGCCACAACAACTTATGGCCACTCGTGTCGTGCCCACATCCTATCTCGATCTCCTCCATCAACAACATGTTTCAGTGATTCAAGAAACTAAGAAGAGCAAATGTAAATATGGCCAATTTGCTAGCAAGCTATCCCAACATATCAGAACTCTCATATGGATTAATTACAGTTTCTAGACCGGCTAGGAGGACTAAATTGATCAATCTTAAGGGGCATTTTGGGTATTTAGAGAGTAAGACCAGAAATTCTGTAGTGCATTGCTGCACTAGTAGTAGTAGTAGTAGTAGTAGTTCAAGTACCTCATCAGCTGAGGAAGTGAGTTTTGTAGGCAGTGGAAAGTTTGGTATTGATAGCAAGGGAGAGTTCAAGTACTTGGTGAGTGAGTATGGATGGAAGATCAGGAGTTTGTTTAGGAATGGAGATGAGGTGAGGAAGGCAGCTCAAGTTCAAGCTGAAGCCTTCCATGAACCTGTGTTTCTCTTCAATGATTTGTTCTTCCAATTCTTCCAGGTTAATTTGCTTAATTAATAGATTTCATTTGGCTTTTTGTTCCTCTTCTTCAAATTCAGATCATGATTTTCATCATCATCTTGTTTAATTTGATTGCTGCAAATTAAATGCAGGCTGAAGTGTTATCTGGGCTTGTATATAAACTTAGGAACTCACCCCCTGATAGGTAACCACTATTTTTGGATAGATTGAAATTTGGGATCATGAGCTTATGTACATGAAAAATGATGTTCTATATGAAGAAATTCAATTAGTATGCATTTTGATATAGCAAGTATGAATATGATGAGACATAATGTATGTAACAGGTATGCCTGTTTGGTTGCTGAGCCTACGCCCATGGACACTTCCAAGTCACAAGAACTAGTGGGCGTCGTGGATGTCACGGCGTCGAGAGACTGGTCTGTACTAGAGTATCTCCCACCTGATGCAGACGAGTTTCTTTATGTGTCCGGCATAGCTGTTCTCAAGAGTTTCAGGTTTTTACTGTCCCCAAACACCAACTTATTATGCATGTTTCTTTTTGTTTTGGGTACTGATTATTTTGACAAGAGGTCAATGGGTTTTCGTTGACAGGAGGAAGAAAGTGGCGACTGTTTTACTTGAAGCTTGTGACATGCTCTCAGTTGAATGGGGTTTTCGGTATCTTGCTCTCCGTGCTTATGAAGACGATTTTGGTGCCCGTGAGTTGTATGCAAATGCCGGTTACCAGGTTGTCTCCGGTGATCCGCCGTGGATGAGTACTTGGATTGGAAGAAAACGCCGTGTTCTTATGATCAAACGGTCTCTTCCGACTCGATAGTTGGGCTTCAAGTTCTTTCATGCTTTTCCTCTTTTGGGGGATCTGATTTTAAGGTGTACCTACTGTCCTAAATAGACCAACTTCTTGATCCCTTGAGGGATAACAGTCTCTTATTCTAGCAAAAATTAAACCATTGGTACAATTCCATCACTAACGAACAATTAATGAATATGGTTAATTCATAGACGGACAAATATACACAACTGCCCACAACCAAAAAGCCGGCAAAACTATAGCTTTTATTAAGCTTAGAAGTTTGTCCGCACAAAAATATATAAACAAAAAGAAAAACAATACTACTTTTCTTCCTTTTTCTTTTTTCTTGGCAAAAATACAAATTCGGTATATGAACTGTGAGATCCCGCAGGGTAGGGGAATGGGTTAGTGTTTGTTCTTCGCAGAGAAACAATGGCTGTGCAAGTTGAAGAAAAGTGCATATATATCATCATCTTCCTTCCTACTAATTCATGAATTTCCTGCAGTTGGGAGCTTTACATAGACAAGGAACTTTGAATTCATCAGGTTCATTGGGATCAAACAAGTAATCATACCTGCCACAGCCAGAAACAACAAATACATTACAAGCAGCTCTCAGAGGAGAGAGAGAGAGAGATAGATCGATATATGGAAATAGCGAGGAGGAGAGGAGAGAGATGTATACGTTAGCTCGTCACCGGCAGATACATTAGTCTTTGCAATGAGAACAATCCGGCTTTCCTCATCACCAACACTCATGATCCTCGCATAGCAATTGGGCATGCACTATACACAAAACAGTGAGGTGAGTGACAGATTCATAATGAATACTAAATCCCTTTGGAAACAAACAAGTCCCTCTATCGCAATTGCCAATTGATCCATAATTCACAACACTACCAGAATATATAACAGAAATGAAGGCTGCCATCATTCCATGAACAATTCATTGAGGTTTATAGCTCTATAGCTTGTTTTAAATAGTGGGGCACGAGATGATAGCAAAGCTTCCAAACCACTATCAAGTGGAGTGTAACTAGCAACAACAGGCAAAAACGGCATCCTTCATCAGAATGACTTACCGAATGGTTGATCAGCCGTGCTATATTTCCTTTATCAGTGGCATCTACTACCACTTCTTCGCTAATCTTAAAGAGCTGAAGACAAGGGTAAATATTAGCCTTTAAAAAAAAAACAAAGAACAGAGATAACTAGAACCAATCACAAAGAAAATAATTTGAACCACTTGCAAAGAATCAACTCACATAGCAGTCTTTGCCTTCTGATCTATAGCGTGCCTCCCTCAAATCTGCAATACTGCGCCTCACCTGTTCACCACGATATTCAAGAACCTGAAAGAGAGACATGCTTCTTAGTCCATTGTGTTTTTAAGTGAGTTTGACATCCCTAAATTCATACTTTGAATACAAACAAACACCGTGGACCTACATTGCGGACATAATGGAATAACTTCTCAACTTACAACAGCTGATACACTTAACCAATATTGCTACATACCATTTCCCCTTCTTGAATGTTTCTACGTGCAAAGAGACCCCATCCATGTATCCCAGATCTACCAAAGCAAACACGATCGTTTTCGGTTCTCTGCAGTCATATATACATCCAAAAATAGTCACAAAAAGAAACAGAAAAAAGAAAAAGAAAAAAAAGGAAAATGAAAGCCGAGAACACTAAATGGATAACAAGGAAATACTTGCCTGTAAATGGTAAAGACGTTCTCTAAAAGACGAAAAAGTTAGAGGTTCCTCTACTACCTGTTGAAGAAGAAAACAGGTCATCTTGAGTTAGACATCGCCCATGAAAAAAGGAACGAAAACAACTATTTTTACCATCCAATACTGAAAAGGGAAATGAATTACTCTGAATTTGTTCAAACTTCGAATTGCTTCCAAGGGATGATGGGAATGTCCCATCACTTGATGGGCAACAGCTTCTTCTTCTGTTCTCTAGCCATCAGAAAAAATAATAGTGAGAAAAGATAGCTAATTACAGATCTAATTTAAAATATATAATAATCTGCCCACTGATCCACCACATTATGACATATCCATTTGTCATCCATTTTGGTGGCAGCAACCACATATAATAAAATAACTTCTAATGGTTTACTGTCAGTTCCTGATCAATATTATGTGCATGATAAGAAGTTTATAAAACTCAACACTCTCACAAACATCCCACAAACACCTGAAAATTATTCAAGCTATAAGCTGGTTGATATTTTAAGTTTCACCCAATTTATGGGTTAACTTTTAGCTCAAAATAAGAATTCCCTCTATGCCACATTGCATTCAGTGCATAGATAATAGTATCATACTTTGGGAAGACAAAGATCAAAGTAGAATACCTTCTTACTATCTTTCAATCTTTTGAATACTCGGCACCTTGCAGAAGATAACGGCTCGGGTTCAGTGGTTTCAACAATTGGAACCTCTTCCAACTTTGTTCTATTAGATGAAATTAGCCTTGAACCAGGCCTCTTCTTACTTTGAAGAAGGCTTTTGGCTGAAAATACACCTAGAGGAGTCTGTATAATTAAGACTGTATCTGGATTTGGAGCCCTGCAACAAACAAAATATAGCTTGTGAAGGACAAAAATTAGGAATGAACATATGTCCAAGAATGACAACTATTCAGAGGCATTAATACATAAGAAAATCTGAGAGGAAAGACGGTGAAGGGAATGGCAATCCATACCTGTGATAAGCGCAATAGGAAACCATTTTTGTAATCTGTTTCCCGTTTTTCTCCAAAGAGTGCAACTGCATATAAAGACTGCATTTATTAGCAATACCATTCACAAGGATAATCAAGACTAAACTTAAAAGATGCAACAACTTTAGAAACCAGAACAAACTAACAAAATATGAATTTAGTAAGAAATATTCTCCCTCGTATGTTAAAGTACAGAGCAATAATGAAAACAGACAAAAAACGATAAGAATCTCACCTCCATGCGGTACCCTGCCCTGGATGCACACATTGCATGGTAATAAGTGGAGCACCTGCTACATTGTGTGCATGAACCATGAATTTGCTTACAGATAACACAAATCTGAAGCACATGTGGCAAAAGAAAGCCTTGGATTAGCATTCAAATAAGATCACAATGAAAATGACAGAGCAGAATCAGGCTAAATGACTGCATTCTGGATCATTTGTAAACCTCGTAACCCAAAACGCATCTACTCTTTCGATTCAATGTCTATTGCCAAGGTCACTCTCCATTTGGTGCGGTGCAAAATTTGTTATCTTTTAGTGAAGATATTAATTATGCATGTAAAGAATTAGTGTCATTTGGTTACAGTACCATATTCATGACGCTCAAAAGTCAATTTCAACATATATAGTGAGATGTATCATAAAAGATGATATACAAGAACAAATAATCCACCTTCACAAAAGAATTTGATGGAATACTCAAGATCCCAAGGGCAGGCTCCATCTTCTCATCACTTGCAAAAGACACTTCAGGTCTGAACCAAGCACACGTAATATGAACCCACAATGTCTCAATATCAGTTGGCTTTAAAGCACCTCCTGTGGGCCGAAAGCATGAAGAAGATCAGATCAGAACACGAGATCAAGATAGTAAAATAAAACTTCATACATATGACAAACACATAACTCAACAAATCCACTCTAGCAAGAAACTTGCCTTTAACAGGACAGAGGCAACATTCTCGCTTGACTTCAGGTGTTTCACATGCTTTGCAAACCCACGAAGTGAAATCCCGGACATGTCTTGCTCCATAGCATTCTTGATGAACGGCAATTTGACATCTGATTGAAATATAAAACATTAAACATTCGCCTCATTTTCATGCCTTTATAAACTATGAAGTGAGGGCATCCAACACTTGTTTGTCAGTCATCATGATATAATGAAAATGACCCTGTTGTCGATACCTGTTGCAGATGATGATTTTGTTGTAGTCCCAATCTTCAACCCATCTACATACAGCACATCGTTCTGTTGTCCACTTAGCATAAACGGGTTCATACTTTTCTGTCATAGTAACCAGGGAATGCAATTAGTTTACATCTCCTCATCTGGTTATTGACATGTAAATTCATAAGGCCAAAAGAACAAAACAAAAATACCTTGCAAAAAAGTAAGCAACTTCTGCTTCCGTTCTTTAATAGAAGGTCGTTTAGGTGGTTTAACAGACACAAGAGCATTTTCATGAAACTCTGCTAACTGCAGCATCTGCAAAGTCAAACAAGATTGCATCAAGAATATAGCCTGTATGTGAGAGGCCATCAGCATACTATTAGACGCAAAAAAAAAAAACTGAAAGTGTAGTACAAACCCATTGTTCCAGTGCCAGTAAGGAGCCTTTAACTCTGACACTAGTCCTCCAATTTCTGGACTTGGAACCTGTGTGTCGCTCCCATTCACTAAGTGCTTGCTTTTCTGTCCCACAATACCCACATTTGCACACAACACTGACACATAAGAGAAAATGGATATAAATAAAATACTTCCAGATCTTATATTACAGTAATCATCAAATGATCTGCCTCATAAGGTAAAAAAAGACAAGAAAAGAATTAACATTATGAAAACCCAAGACTAATGACATAACTTTCCAGGAAAGAATTAAAAAAGAAAAGAAAAAGGCAAGCTTATGCTTACGAGTGAAGACTAGGAAAATATATGCCTTCCACACCATTACAGAGCACAGTAACCTTGTTAGGCAGCACCAGTTGTGCCTCATTTTTATTAGATCTGCACCAGAAATTCAATAATCATTAGGGACTAGAGCTAATAAACTAACTACTCATACTATACAAAAGAAAGTTATTATATTGCAACATTCATATTAATAAAATAATTAACAACAGAACATTTGTACAAATGAAACACAAAAACGCAGTTCATAGACTTACTTGACTTTTGGTTGCTCCTTTTCAGAATCTGACAATTCAAAATTAAACTTTACTTTGCAAGGAGGGCAGAAATAATCAGTGCCCCCCAAATTCTTCAAAAAAGAAATAACAAAGTCAGCAAACTCTTGAATCTCTTCACATTCATTATGCAAACTGAGGAAAATATAATTTATAATATTAAGGATGGTGTATGGACCTTAAAATGGTTGCTGGAAATTTTATCACACTCTGCATGCACCCACACTCTGCAACCATCACACCGAACCTGCTCAAAGTAAAGTTAAACAAGAAATTAATAAGGAACAGCAGTTCTCTATAAAACAGTATTACTTTCACAACCCTAGCATAACTTGTAGGTTTCTCACCCAACTTCCACTGTCAGACTGATTCGAGATCTTCTTGCATATGCCACAAACATGTTTTGATTTCGTTAACTGCAATAAGAATTCATGAAATATGAACAATACACACTCTAGAATGCAAGAGACTGAAGAAATTAAAAACCAATATACGAACACCCAAAAAAAGGTAGGTTGTAGAAACCCTTACCCTAGCACATGTTTTACAAAGGAATTGGCCTCCAGGAGTTGAAACCTTCATTTTCTTTGGCATTTTTAAAGGAAGGTCCAAGCCGCAGCCTTCGCAGGCTCGTGTGTCTTTCTTCTTCCCATACATGTCCTGCTTAGAGAAATTAATAAAAAAAATAAAAATCAATGAACAATGGCTATCTAAAGAGTACATATATCTTTTATGATTATATCACAGAAAAAACCTCTAATTTCCAATTGGTCACTGAGAAAAATAGAGAAGAAAAGGTAGTTTGCACCTAAGGTTTCTCACTTTTGGATTCCTTAGCAAAAGGCCAGTTCTACTGCATTCTCAATAACGAAGCAAAGAATAGCCAAAAATGTCCATTAAACCCAGTTCAGAAATTTATTTCAATTTATCTTTTCGATAATGTTTGAGAAATCGGTGATCATACTACGTCCTAGCAATTACACAACACTAAGACAGAAAATAGTGCTCTTAGGAGAACTTGCCTGGTCCACAAACTGATAGTCCAAATCATGATTTGAACCAGTAGCCTCTTGAACCCCTCTAAGTAGAGATTCATCATACATTGGGTTCCCAGCGGCCATGTTTATATCTGCTATCAACTTCTCAGTAAACCCTTGTTCCACCAAAAATGCCTCCTCAGTTGCCATCTGGAAATCACAGGGCTTGCAGTTGCCCAGTTCAGACTGCTCTTGAAACCTATATCATGCAAAACATTACCTAACCATAAAGGGTTTACTGAATTGCAATTAAAACGCATATGAACCACAACAACCACAAACCTGTCTACATAATCCATAAAGGGAAAAAGCGATCCCCTTTTGACCCAGGCATAATCCTGCTCAAGATCACACAAATGATTGTATTAAATGGCCACACTCTCCTAAACATTCAATAACACGAGTCCATAAATAGACAAATTCCATAAAGAGAAGTAATCCATACCCTTTGGTTCTCATTCCCAGAGTACCCGAAAAACATGACACAAGCTGCATCAGGTATGCAAGCCCTCAAAACCAGCTCCGGCGCTTGCGTCATTGGATCAATAACAATGGCAGGCCAAAAGGGCTCCTTTTTCCCTGGCTTCGCCCACACTATATCACCGGAATAAAAGTCTTCCGGTCCATACAACCCGTCTTTCCTCTGCTTCGAAATCCTCACTGCGCCCTCTAAATCATCTTCTTCTTCATCAATAATCTCTACCACCGCACACTTGTCGTCTTCAACCAAATGCTCATGCACTGAAGTGAGTGTACTACGCGAGCTAGAATTATACTTCCTAATGTTAAAACTCTTAAACGGCATATACCCATCTTCCTCTTCTTCTTCCTCCTCCTCCTCCTCTTCTTCTTCTTCTTCTTCGCACAGAGCCGAATACTTCTTAGAGCTATACCCAATTCTCTCAGCATTTCGTAGCTTCTTTGCATTTTGGTTAGCATTTTTCTGGGGTTTAAAGCTCGTTTTCTCATCTTCAACATTACAATCACGCACGCTAGTCTTACTCTCTTTCTTCCAATTCTCAATGACTGAATCGTTAAACCGAGAAGGCAGTACCTGAACTCGGCCCCTCGAAGTCCTAACCAGAGGCGGCCGCGAAACCTCCGCCTTTGGTTTTGCCGATTCTCGAACCTTGGATTTCGACTCCACCTCATCAGGGGAGCACGACACTTCGGTGCACCATGAGAAGCCGCCCTTCTCCGCCGCTACGGAGCCGAGCAAGCCGCGAAAGCTCACCGGAATTATACCTGCGGCGACCTCGCCGAGTAGATTGAGAGGGTAATATCCATTAGTCCTCCTCTTCTTCCTTCCCGAGCTCTCATCCTCCTCAGAGTCACCGAATTTGCACCGTTTCAGACTCGGCATTTGGGATTTCAGGTTCTTCTTGATTATCATTCTCCTCGAAAATTCAGACCCACCGCGAGTCTCTGAATCCCATAAACCACAAAACCCTCACTCCCGCATAGCACCCACACAACCCTCTCCAATTCACGTCAAAACCCCAATTCTGGAATCTCACCAATAAACCCTAATTCCCAATTGGGTCCCAAAAACAGAGCAATTGAAACGACGACCGCCGGCCCAGAATTTCTTTCCCCAAAAAGTCTCGAGCTTTGATAAATACAAGGAAAATCGAGCACAGAAAGTGATGGACACAAACGGGATCGAAATTCACACACACAAGGAGTTGGATAGGGAAATAGGGATCTATCTATTTCAGGAAGTTTCTCTCCCAACTGCTTCAGAAGACAGAGAGAGAGAGAAATAGAATATAAAGTTGCAAATGCAAATCGCAATGTAATTTGTGTTAAGCCCAGAGAAAGATAATACTTAAAATTCCGAGTCTTCGAAATTGTCTCTCTGTTTTTCTTTTTATTTTAGAGAGAGAGAGAATGAGGGGAGGAGAGAGAAGCGGGTCGGCGTTATCTTGCGAAAGTGTGTATATTGGTACGATGTGTGTGTGTTAACGTGCGCCTTACGTGTTTAGAGCACAATTCTTCAGAGCAATGGTGGTCGTGGCCAAAATCTTGGGTTGGGTTTTATTTATAAATTCATCTAGTTACTTAATTGTGTTGGGCATTTTGGATTTGATGATGGTTGCCATGGTTTTTTTTAGCAGAGTTTGTTCCACGAAAGTTGGAAACTTTAAGCTACAATGCGACTGCCCAATTTCTTTGGTTTTGCATTTGAATTGATTTGGGTTATGTGGATTGGGATGAATTAAAATTGTACACATGGTATTGATTTTGGTACCAAAGTTGATTGATTTGTGTTGGGATTTGGTCGTTTTTGAACGCTGCAAGTCTTTGGCTGAAGGTAGCAGTGGCGGTTTGATATGTGAGTGTGGAATTCTCCCACTTTTTTTTGGGGGGTTGGAAACGTGATGGGTAGGTTCAAAGATGGAAACTTTAATGGGTTTGATTCAAAAATTGTTGTAGACAAATTTCTGTAAATTGGGTGGTGTTCATCGGAGTAATAAGGGCGGCGTAGGTGGAGTTTCAAAAATCCTTCTACTTTTTTTCTTTTTTCTGTTTATTTTCGTTATGTTTTCTCAATGGTTATGAATCTTGATAGGAATTATATGGTTTTGAAGTACAAATTCATCACCAGTGGGAAAAGCACAAATTTTCCCACCAATTTCATGGGTTAAGGGTTATTTTGGGTATTGGGTTTGTTCTGCTAACAGGGTATTACTGTTACCGTTATGGTATCTTAGTTGCTTTTGGTTGTTGGACCTACTCCATCTTAGTTGACTAGTACAATCTATAGAAGATCGAGTTGATGATGGTTTGTACTTTATGAACCTTCTTCTCATTTTTGGTTTTTCGGAAATAAGAGTGAGATATCTGAGTCTGAGGAAGATGAGGATGAGAATCTAAATATGCTCCTTCTCTTCGATTTCATGTTTGTGTGTAGATGGAATGGAATGGTGGCCAAAAGGGTCGGTTTTGTGGATTGAAATTTCTCTGTCCAGTTCTGAAATTGTAGAGCTCTGCGTCTATGGTCCTTTTGCCTCGACTCTTAACAGTTTAATACCACTTTCAGGCCCAAAATAGATGTTGACATAAGTTTTGGTAAATTGGTTTTTGTATTCCCATCTATCTAAGTCTTGAAATTCGATGGGAATTTTGAAATATTGGTAGTTGGGTTTTGAAAATGAACAATATGAATGAGGTACCATCATATCAATGAAATTCTTTTAGGATTTTTTTTATTTAAAAAAAATAACAATCGATATAATGATCATGGCAGGCCACAATTTTTGTTGTTTTTTTCTCTGTTATAATATGTTAAGGAGGAGTTGAAAGGTGAACCTGCATAAGTTTTGAGATGGCCTTGGTTGAGCTTGAGCATTACAGGTGGTGGCTATGGTGATTAGCTCAAAGGGAGATCGAGATGATGGTGCCGAGTTTGTTCCTTCCCAAAAATGTTGGAAATCTGATATAAATGCTGAAGAAGAAGTTCCCCTTTTGGGTTATGTCCTAAAAGGTTCGGCGGCTTCAGCTAACGTTGGGCCCCTCCTATGTTTTGCTGCACTTGTTGATCATACGTAAGAACAGAGCGACTGTGTAACTTGGAAGATGGGGAATGATGTGGGACCCAAATCGTCAGATTGGAACTGTGACTGGTGTTAGATTTCTGACTGCACAAAATGAAAGGAGCTCTCAATTTCCTTTCCTTTGGGTCTTTGGCTATGGAAATAAGTGACCAAAGTATTAAGCCATGGAGTATGATTTGGTGCATTATTTGTGTTTTCTGAGCAACAAATTCCAATCTGGCAATTGCAGAAAGAGGTGTAGTTTGTTGCATAAATGGAAATCAAGAAAGGAATCTTTGCATATTGTACTTGGAGACTTACGTTCGGAGTGGATGACATGCATTCTAATATTAGTAAATCTGTTGGTCTTGTTCACAGTTGAACTAGTGCAGAGCTTCCTCTATACCAGTCTTACCAGATACCTATTCTTCTTCTTTTTCAGTGATTAACAAAATTTCATAGCCGCCTCATTCAAAAGAAATTCAAATAAATATATCTCCATTTCCAGAAAGCAATTCATGCATACATATAGTGCAGGGGGTCGACAACATTTTCTTCCATACCATATAATATGAACAAGTACAACTAGATTTTGCTTCCCCGATTTATTTAACATACCCTATTTACATCCGAACTTGGCCATGCAGGTCTACAGTAGAGAGAAGAAGGTTATTACAGCAGATAGAGAGAGAAGGAGATGAAATACTTGGCAGGATTTGGTGGTGGGGGGTAGGGGATCTGGTTTATTCAGCATTACCTAAAACTGAGTTCAAGTCTACATCATGCCAGGCCTAATACCACTACTGATCTCTTCCATATTACATCTTCGGACCTAGCAGCTACTTCATTCCTACTTCTTAGTAGTTTATAATAAGTCAAGAGTTATTGCCTCTTGGCAAAAGAAGATTCTTCAGTCTTTGCAAACCTTCCACGGATCCTCGGCTGGTTGTCTGCGAGAGCCTTCCTGCATGCATACTTCAAGAAGAGCAGTTCATTAGTTACCAACCTTCAGTAACATAAGCTTAAGATTGATTTTGCACCAATTAAAGCATCAAAATTCATGCATATTCTGTTTGACGTCATTGACGAGATGCTATCATACTGCCTTTGAAAGGTTAAAATGTAACCTTTGGGGGTCAGTCAGAGTTGGTAATGGTTACAATGGTGTGGATATGGCAGCTTTTTGAATTTAAACTTTTAATGGGACAGGAAATCATTCATGTATGTAGTGCAACAGCCCAACAAACATCTAATGAGAAGACATGAACAAAACAAAACACGCAATGCTGGTTCACTATGCTGACCATCGAATAAAGGGTTTGAGGGTGCATAGGATGGGAATAGAGCATTAATGAGACAAATGTTGCTATGCAGTCCTCAATCTTGATTCTATATATCGCTCTGATAAGTTTCTGTATTAAGTATATATTCAATACAAGAGTAGCAAGTCTAGAGAAACACTACTGATGAGGATTTTACCTTGATTTTCCTGCCAAAGTTCCTCTTTGTCTTCTTGTTCCTGTATCTTGAAAGCTTTTCCCTGCGTTCCTCAGTTGTGCAGTTGGTGATGATAATCGACCTCTCAAGGGGAGGATGGATGAGGCTTATGTTACTGCTACCAAGAGTCTGTCATAAAAACTCAGTATCAATGAGCCTGCCCCATCCTGTGAAAATGGCCAGACATGTCTAAACATTTCTCAGACTTTGTTATAAAGCCAATAACTGTGCAGAGCTTGATTGCAAAAATTATACTATCAATGGGTTGAATGCAGAGAGATACTATCTCTGACATCAGTTGCACAAGCATTAGTCTATGGATGTGTTCTACAGTGAGGAAGGGGGTTTTTAATACAGGATTTAATTATATTGTTCATAAGAGAAACATAGGTGATAGTGCTTTGAGTTGTCCAATAAAATATCAGGGGTCTTTAATCATTTTATGCCTTTTCGTCAATCCATAACCTCTTCTCTACCCAATCTCTGTGGTATAGATAAGTGCTGTTTTCACTTGTAAGAATGTCATATATTTTCAGAAGTATGAAAATAAATTAGCAATCTAAACTAATTAAGTCTGACCTTAATATCTCCTTCACTATATGCCCTCCGAATCCCATAAGCAGCACCAAGATCCAGTCCAGGAATATCCATAAAATTCGGCTTTGTTGAAGCTCCATGCATCCACTCCATTGAGCTTAAGCATCCTGAGCTGACACTTTTCTGGAATTGTATGTCACGAAGTGGTTTGTTTTCTTGAATTTGATTTCCATCTATCCTCAAATCAGGAATTTTGATATCGAGGACCTCAGAAAGTGGTGTTTCTATTGGATCCTTTTCTAGGATATCCTTGTCATAGAAGACATCATCCAATAGCTGTTCACTTTGAAGCGATTCAATGTCTGCAACCTTGAGTCCTTGAGAGGAGATGACATCTTCCCCACAAGACATCATTGAGGCTGCTGTCATGGGATCAAGGCTGATGACTGGTTCTTCAATGATAGGCTCCGGAGCTTTAAATAGATCCCATTCTCCTCCGAGGTCATATTCTGATATCATGGAGGCCTCAATAATGTTATTCTGCATTAGACAAAGGACTATCAAAATTAGCAAACAACACCAAGATTCACTGGAAGCTTCAGAAATGACAATACTCTCTTTCCAGGAGATGTAGAGACATTTAGTGTTCATAAAGTTGAACTTCAGTTCCCAATAGACAAATAGTAGTAAATGTGAAAAATTAGCAACTTCTGTTGTAAGTATTAGCATTTGGCCACGGGCTTGAACAAGAACAAACAGAAAGCATATGACTTTATAATCTGAAGGCCATATATATGATCCTTACTAATCCAGATTGAGTTGAGGACTAACATATTGGTTGGGCATCCAGTAAAACTTTGCAAGTAGCAGTACATAAAATTCAAACGTAAACAAACAAGTGGACGAGTGGCGAAGTTCTTAACTTTAAGGCACTCACGAATAGCTGGGCCCTAATGAAACTGCTAATGCTAAAAATCTTATATGAATTCCACTCTAAAAGTGCAGTTTTAACACCAAAACTAACTCACCGAGGATGGAGAAGATGAACTTTTTACCTTTCCTCTACCCTTTTCTCACTCAAAAGCAAAAAACAAATTACATCTTTCCCTCTTTAGCATCAGTGTGAATGTGGTGAAAAAGCTAAATTTCCAACTACAAGACGAGACACTACACCAGAGAAAAAGAGAAATTATAGAACACGTAACTATGAAAACGTTTCCAACTAAACAACTTCCTCTTTTATACTTTTCCAGATCCAGCTCATAAAGCTAGCTCCAGCTGTTTCCATGCATGCCCTGAGCAAATAAAGCCAAGAAAAAGATCGAAATTTCTTTTCTTTTTCCTTTTCTATTTTGCTGAAACCCAGATACTGTAAAATGGAAACACTTTTACAGTGTTTTGGATTCAGATAAATGAAGAGAATCTCTTCCTCCATTGATTAAATGGGGAGAGAGAAATAGATAAGTGAAATTCTCTCCAAAAGTAGAGATATTTCATATTTGGTAAAAAGAAAACGAGATTTCTGTGTTCTTTGATTGATATATACCCCAAATTTACCATCAAATAGAGATTTTCATTTCGCTTCTTTTCAATTCACCAAAACAACACCAAAATAAGAGAAGGTAAAAATCTTCCCTCTTTCTCTTCTCGTCCTAACTTAAATTCTCAAAAACAAGGTAAATATTCCAAAATTTTACATTTTCACTGTTCTTTTCAGCAACCAAACTATGAAATCTAAAAGCAAAAGCACAAATTATCAAAAGATTGAACTTTGTTTTGGTAAAAAAAAAACTGAATTATAGTAATTGAGTTCTGACAAACAGAGCGTTGTTGATGGTATTCTACAGAGTAAACTCTAAAAGCACATACACTAAGGCCAAGTTCACACCTTTCTACTGAATCCGCTCAAACCCATCTCAGAACTAATCAAATCAATGCAGATCAAGCGAAATCCACAAGAAAATTAAAGACAAATATCTCAAAATTAATCAAAATTAACAAATATGCATATATGTATGTGCTCAAAGAGAAAGAGAATACCATTGAAGCATTGGATTTCTGGTGTCTGCAAAACTCCTCCAGCTGCTGAAAGTCTTGAGGGGTATTCTGGAAATAAGGGAACAAAAGCCCAGTCTCTGCATACATTCTCTAAAACCCACAATTTTCTCTCTTCAAAAAGTCTCAAACTTTGAAGCAGAGGACTCTTAATAAATATCAGCTCCCAAAACAATAAAACAAAGCAAAAGGCAGTGTAACAGAAATACACTGAAACCGAGTAGCCAAATTGCAATGGGCTGTTTTAGGTTTTGTGATTTTGAGCTAGTAGGAGAGAGAATTTATATGAGTAATAATGAGTGGGAGTAGTATTCAGAAATATTGGGAGTGATGATGGTATCATACAATAAAGACAAAGTAAGGAAAAAGACACAATCATTTTTATAATGCACTGTCCCCAGGTCCCTTATCATGCTCCCTTTTAATATATTATTTTGTCATTTTTATTGGTTTTTAATTGTGAAATATAATCATTATTGTATTGCAATTTGTATTAGTGAGGTGAATTCAGCCAAAATATGTGGACATATTTGTGGGCTGGACTGTGTCACTGTGGTCATCAATCTACACTTTCAAGTTCAATGCATTTGGATTTACTGTAAGATAGAGCTCCCATCTTCTTTTGTAGGCTTGGAACCACTGTAACTTTTTAAGTTCACTGGAGGTCATTTAGCTAGATAAAATATATTAGAGAATGGTAGATTATTCTCGAAAAATTCTACAATGCCCAAAATGCTATTGCTTAGGTATGTTAGCAATAATCTAGATTGTTAGATCTGTAAATCTCTATTTTGCCCCTTATAAGTAAAGTCTTAAAAAAAACTCAAGCACTAGTGCCCAAAGCACTCAAGACATTTCCCACTTTCAAACTTTTGCTCACACAAATAATGAAAAAGTGATAAATTTAAGAATTTTTCTTCATGTGAACTAGATGAATAAGTTCTTAAGTATCTTTAAACTCATATGCGTGCTCACTTTTTTTAAGACTTTACATTGGAAGAGGATTTCACAGACGAATATTTGTTTTCGATGTCATCAATCTAATGAAACACCTTTGCACGCAACATGGAGCTGTTCAAGTGCTGTTGCGGTGTTGGAGAGGGTGAGTTTCTTCTCTGTTTTGGCATCTGATCAGTACTCGTCTTTTATTGTTTTTTTGAACGAGGCTATGAACAAGTTGGCGGAGGGAGAGCTTCAATTATTGGTTATTCTTCTATGGTTGAATTGGAAACAAAGAAATACACTTTTGCATGAAGGAACATCGCAGCCAGCTTTTGAAGTGTACCAAACTGGAGTTGTGCAATTGCAAGGTTTACGTGAAGCTCAAATGTTACAGCAGACGGTTAGGACTATGGGGGAGAGGTCAAATTGCAGGTCCTCTGGTGTTACTCGTTGGCTCCCTCCTCCTCATGCACGTTTTAAACTAAATTGTGATGGAGCATCGTGTGTCCAGCAAGGACACTTTGGTGCTGGAGCTATTGTTCGAGATGAGTTTGGGGCTTTGGTCGGTGCTGTTGGTTTGGGTTTTGAGCATTTGATCACTCCTTGTTTGGCGGAGTTGCTAGCTATTCAAGTGGGTTTGCAGTTTTTGTTTGAGCATGGGTGGATCAATGTCGTGGTTGAGAGTGATTGCATGGAGGCAGTAGCCATGATTAATAATGATGATCAATGTTTTGCTTCTGATGGGGTGGTGGTTGATGAGATTAAAAGGTTGATGGTATGGCTTAATATTTCTACTATCAGTTTTGCTCCCCGTGATGGAAACAAGGCTGCTCATGCTATTGCAAAATTTGTAGCTCGAGAAAAGGGGCGTTTTTCTTGGTTAGGGGTTGGGCCTCATTGGCTCATGTCTATTATCACTAGTGATATGCCTGTAACCAATGTTCATGATTGGGATATGAGTAGTTCTCTTCCTCATGTGGGGGTTATGGAGACTAATTTAAGTCATTCCCGAATGTAATCTTTCTTATGGAATAAAAGTTCATGTTTCTTCTCAAAAAATAAAAAATAAAAATAAAAAAATATGCGTGCTCACTTTTCTTCTTTATAAACTTGTTAAGTAATTTTTATTTTGGCTGTGGCTTAATATCTTAAAATGACATCATCTAAGATGATTCAATGAGTATTATCGTTGAAAGAGTTTCTCAATAATGTTTAGTACATAATAGCATCGTGGACGTAGTTTTTTTCTTGAGAAAGAAAATATATATGAAAAAAAGTGTAGAACGTTATCTAGAGAGAGTTGTGGCCTTGTGAGTAGTTATTTTTCTTTAGGCATGCGTACTGGATAGTTATCTCTCTGCATATTTTTTCTGAAAAGTAGTTGGTAGTTTTTTTTTAGTGTTTTTTTTATTAATTGTTTTATTTTTTTACTTTTTTGTCTCTAATAGTTGACTTTTACCTAAGATTATTTAATATTTGAGAGCTATTTTGGTACAAAAAATATGTTAAAATTCTTTTAATAATAATATAGATATGATTAGAAGTGTCACATATCTGACTAGTTTTGCCTATAATTTTGACATTTGAGCAAGACGTGTGAGGACACAATAGAATGGTACTTGTTACATGACAACTATATATGATTATATGTGTGTGTGCCTTTAGTTATTAATCATGGGGATGATACATAATGCGTTGAAAGAATATGAAAGGAGACAAAGAACTCCATGTTTTATGCAGACTAGATAGGAACTATAGTAGCATAAGAAAACGTAGCGGTCATATAAGCAAACCATATGAATAGTCCTTAATATTGACCTTAGTAACTTTTTCGTTTTTCTTTAAAAGAATGTAACTTTCAAGCTTAGCTAGCAGGACATTTCCACTCTCCAAATAAAAAAATTGAAAAGACTCAAAGAGTGTTATATATATAAAAGTATAATCTGTGACATCTGATAATAGTGAAGCCAGCAGTCATCCAAATCCAATTTTTGTTGTTCTTTTTTCCCTGAAATATGAGAATAGATTTGTTGGGAAATAATTTATTAGCTGTAAAACTAAAAGGTAGAAAGATATATAGATTCTGTCCAGCAATTTGATAAAAATATTCAAATTCTCTTTCGATATGGTGAGCCCTAGCTATTTGTCCATATTGCAATTTGGAATTACTGGGAAAAAAATATGGTAAAGTTTCAACCCAACTTTAGTCCCTTTCTGAAACTCAAAGCATATAGAATAAGTCTTACATCAGATGAAATGCATAAATGGAAAGAAGAAGAAAAAAGTGACCAGCTGAAAGTAAACCACATAATTTTATTTTTATGTTTATTTTTTGTGGGAGAAAGTAGTAAATGTTGTGAACTAAAATGAAATTAGCTAGCTAGAGACTAAAGAACATAGAGAGAATTGATGGAGAGAATAGATGTTTGATCTTCTTGTATTGGTGTGTCTAATGCACAAGAGATAACATGTATTTATAGCAATGGAAAAGAGGAAGTGGGTAATTAACAATTGCTTAGTGCAATTTGGTTGGTGAAGTGGAATGTGGTTGGTGAAGCTTATTACATAAGCCATGACATAGCTTCCACTCTTCACTATCTTTTACCATATACATATTAACCCAAATTGGACATTCACATAAGTATTTACAACACTCCCCCTTGGATGTCCAAGAACTGACTTTGCTGCATTTGAACTTCTTTGTCTTCGAGCATTAGAACAGAAACTACGATTAGCATTGTGCTAAGTATAGTTAGGTAGAGTCGAAAATAAACAGTCATTCGCTGATGCCAACACACAAAACCTTAAATCCAGGAAAACCCATTGTAGGACAAAATCTGGAGTTTAGGAGAAAATTGTGTAGCCGAATGATGTATCTCGAAGCACTATGAGATGTAAGTGCACAGAGGAACTAACCACAAGAGATGTGCCTCATCAAAACCTTGCCAGAGTAAACCCAGTGGGACAAACCTCTGGTCGAAGGAAAAAGAGTACACGGTGGTTAGAAGTATACGACTGGATACTCCCCCTGATTTCGGCAATCCTCAGTGAAGGTGAGATCAGTGTCAATGATATGACAAATAGTTAGACGGTGGCTGAGATGGTGTCTCGTTAAAAACTTTGCCAAGGTAAACCCAGTGGGACAAACCCTTGGTCTAAGGACAAAAAGAGTACACTAGCCAAGCGTCGATCAAATACGAGCATTCGTCGGGATGCTCCCCCTCACATGCACACGACTGGGTGCGGGAATTTCGACTTAGGCACAAATCGTTACTCTAAGGTAGCTCAGATAGCTTCCTGAGACCGATTGCCTTAACATGTTTCTGAAATGAATACTTTGGTAGTGACTTGGTGAATAAGTCAGCATGGTTGCTCTATGAACCAATGTGCTTCACTTCGATCTTGTGATGCTCTTGTTGTTGATGCGTAAAGAAGAGCTTTGGCGAGATGTGTTTGGTGGCGTCTCCCTTGATGTAACCATGCTTAGCTTGATCAATAACAACAGTGTTGTCCTCATAGATGACAATTGGTTCATCAGGATCATGAGATAGCTCACACGTACTTCGTATATGGCCAATAAATGCTCGAAGCCATACACACTCTCTGGTCGCCTCGTAGAGAGCGAGTAGTTCAGAGTGGTTTGTCGAAGTAGCTACTAGGGTCTGTTTTCGAGACCTCCAGGATATCGCCGTATTCTCAATGGTAAAGATGTAACCAGATTGAGAACGTCCCTTTATGCGGGTCTGATAAGTAACCAGCATCGGCGTAACCGAAAAGGGTTGCGTTATTTCAAGTGCCAAGGGGGGTTGATCCACTCGATGACGCATAGGGATAAAACAAGCCCATATCCGTAATGCCTTTAAGGTATCGGAAAATGTCTTTGATGCCATTCCACTGGCAGCGTGTTGGCGCGGTGCTGTGTCGAGCTAAACAATTTACAGCAAACGAGATGTCCGGTCTAGTACATTGGACCAAGTACAATAATGCGCCTATTGCACCCAGATATGAACACTTAGGGTTCAATATCTCTTCATCGTCTTCCTTAGGACGGAATGGGTCCTTATTAATGTCTAGAGTTCGAACGATCATGGGAGTATGCAATGATTTAGCCTCATGATGACTAAAATTGTCGCAACACCTTCTGGGTGTAGTTCGACTGATGTACTAGGATTCCATCTTTACGGTGCTCGATCTACAGGCCGAGACAATACCGTGTCTTCCCAAGATCCTTCATCTCGAATTCCTTCTTCAAGAGTTCAGCAGTTTCAATCAACTCTTTCGAGGATCCTATGAGATTCATATCATCTACATAGACTGCGATAATAACATCTACTGAAGTGGATAAACACGCAAGGGCATAGTTCGTTGTTCACGTATCCCAAGCCGATCAAGTATTCACTTAGACGGTTATACCACATCCGTCTGGACTATTTCAATCCATATAGTGAACGTCTCAGTTTAATCGAGAACGTGTTCCGTGGTCCGGAACTACTTGATTCAAGCCACTTAAGTCCTTCAGGGACTTTCATATATATCTCTGTGACTAGATCCCCATAGAGATAATCTATGACCACATCTATGAGCTGCATATTCAGTTTTCCGGAAACTACTAAACTGATTAAGTAGCGGAACGTTATAACGTCCATTACGAGAGAATAAGTCTCATCGTAATCAATTCCAGGGCGTTGAGAGAATCCTTGCGCCACTAGGCGAGCATTGTATCGAACAATCTCATTATTCTCATCACGCTTCCTTACGAATACCCATTTATGACCAATTGATTTAACATTGGGCGGTGTTGGAGTGACTGGTCCGAACACACTTCGTTTCGCTAATGAATCCTATTAGACATGGATTGATTGTTTCCTTTTTAGCCAGTCGTCTCTACGTTGAAAATCATCAACGGAGCAAGGTTCAATGTCATCGCTTGTTTTGATTTCGGTAGCTACCACGAATACAATTATATCATCGATGATAATCTCATTTCGATTCCACATCTCACATAAACATGCATTATCGAGATTTCTCTATTCTCGGAAGTGGGTTCTGATGTTGGAGCGTCCCCCAACGTCGTCTCTTCTGGGACGGACCCATAATCCGGATAATCTCGTGAGATTGATCGGTTGAGATTGCGATATCAAGAGGATTCGTTTGTGCCAAATTTATCCTCTTCTGGGGATAAGAATCCTTTGAACCTAGTGGTCCACCTCGCTTCTGGGAGGGACATATGACTGGTTAGCCGTCAAGCCGTACGTCGTCTCTTCTGGGACGACACATCCTACGGGGATGTTACATCCTTCAGGGATGACTTTGCGTCCTACTGGGACGTCTTATCCTTGCAGGCAAGTTTGCAGCAGGTATATATGATCTCGTCACTTTAGCTAGATCAGAGAAGCGTCTGGCATTTTATAGGCTTTACTCTGTAGATCTAGAATTCTTCGCACTTCACTTATCATAATGTGTGGTACGGGGATCTAGATGAGACATAGTGGGTACATGCCACGTTAATTCACGTCGTTCCTTATCAACGTTAACGTGCGAATCTCCCCCTAACGACGGGAAGATAGTCTCATCAAAGTGACAATCCGCAAATGCGGTAAAGAGATCGCCTGTCAAGGGCTCTAAAGAGCGTGTAATAGATGAGGATTCATAATCGACATATATGCTCATCTATTATTGAGGACCCATTTGTACGTTGTGACGGCACAATTGGCACGTAAACTGCATATCCAAATACACGTAAGTACGAAACGTCAGGTTCGTACCCAGTCACCAGCTGTAACACGGAATAAGATTGGGTAGCAGTGGGCCTCAATCGGACCAACATGGCTGCATGCAAGATTGCATAGTCCCACGTAGAAATTGGAAGCTTGGTGCGCATTACCAGGTTTCATGCAATCATTTAATGAATGCTTCTACGAGGCCATTCTGGGTGTGAACATGGGAAACCAGATGTTCAATGTCAATCCCAAGGGACATGCAATAATCATCGGAAAACTTCGATGTAAACTCTCCGGCATTATCAAGTCTTCTGGACTTTATAGGATAATCCGAGTGGTGAGCCATCTAGGCGAGAGTTTAGCAAAAAAACAGCGTTTCTTGTGGACATTAAATAAACTTGTGACCATCTTGTCGATGCATCAACCAGTACCATGAAATATTTAAATGGTCCGCAGACTGGTTTGATATGTCCACAAATATCACCTTGGATTCTCACAAGGGAATTTTGAAACTAGTTTGGTGGGCTTTACACGAATTGGTTTGAGATTTATCTTTCAAATAGAGCAAGCTTGGCATGGGCTTTTCGGATAAATCACGAAAAACATTCCTCCAAGAGGATGCCCATTCGATGCATTCATAGTTATAAGCATCGTATTACGACCCGGGTGTCCCAGACGGTCATGCCATAGCATATAAGTTCTCTTATCAATCGGCGTCAGGCGATAGATAAGGTTATTTTTCAATCAAATGTATTGTGGTAACATAAAGACCACTTGAAAGACATCTCAATTTCTCCAAGATACGCTTTTGGCCGTATTTATTGGAGGTCATGTGTAAAGGAAATCCACACCATTTTCATGAGCGGTTTCAACATGATATTCGTTTGCTCGAATGTCCTTAAAACTCAGTAAGGTGCGACTGGACCTCGAAGAGTATAAGGCCTCAGATATGGTCATAGGAGTACCATTAGACAACGCGAATTGGGTTTTTCCAAAGCCTTCGATTAGGGTCGACGGGCCCGAAATCGTTGTCACTGAGGTTACTTTAGGCTTGAAGTTGATGAGATACTTTTAATCTCGTAAGATAGTGTAAGTGGTATCACTATCAGCCAGACAATCAACTTCCCCACTAATCATGCCTAATAATATAATAATTTAAAGTCGGTCACAATGCAAATGAATTTGCTCAAGATACTTTAAATTATTTCGAGAAACGTTGAAACACTATGCAAAAACAAAACCATAATCCATTTCAGCGACAAAGTCAACTGCTTCAAGAGTTACATTTGGAGTAATTTTGACCATATTAGCTTATGCACAACAAGTTTGTTGTGAATGATCTGTACCACCACAATGATAGCAGAGATTGAGCTTAGGAGCATTGTCTCTTGCTTTGGGACGACCGGCCCTGTTATTGTTCCTTTCCCAAGGCTGTTTCGGTTGCCATGGGGACAAAAGTCATTTGTTTGGACAAGAGCCCAAAATTCACTTGGCAGGTGAGCACGAGGCTCGCGGAGATTCCGAGGTTGTCGGGACGACTGGCCCTTATTTCGGTTCTCAGGTCATGGACTAAGTCCACGAGCAACATTAGCCTCTGACAATGAAATTGTCAATGCACCAGTAAGGAGAGAGTTGTTGTTCCTCATCAAAATGAGGCAATTTTTCTCGTCTAGCATTAACTGGGTTATGAGCTCGGAAAAATTAATGAACTTTGATTAACCGTACTACTTCTGGAGTAGGTTATCCGAGCTAGGAACAAAGGTGGTGTACGTCTTCTTCAATAAGTCAACTATTCGTCATAGTACTAGAGAAGAGCACGGATCTTGCATTATATTTCAATAATAGTTTTGAAGTCCTGGAAGTACAGGTTAATCTAATCATGGCTAGCTTCTGGTAGCCAGATGATTTTCTGATGGTTAAATCGGTTTTTGAGGGAGTCTCATAACTCCTGAGGTGATGGCTACGAACTCAGATTTCATGGAATCTGACATATGGCGGCGGAATAAGATCATCGCCTTAGCATTCATCTCTCGCGTAACAGGAAACTCGCGATTGTCCTCCTCTTGGAAGTCAAGTTTGGTCAACATTTGTTTCTTCGACAGGAGAAACTGGATTAGTGTATCATATAAATCGACTGGTTTATATGTTCATGATAATGTTTACGGATTAGACATGTGAATAAAAAATTCAAAAATCTTCTGGTTTGAAACATGTAAGCATGGTTTTGTGAGAATTAAAATTCTCATGGATTTATATCGAAATCGACAGGTCGATATATATTGATGAAATCTTCTGGTCATCATTTGACAAACACATATATATAATTTCTACCACATAATTGCAAGAAATTGAATAATTCTACAATGAAAAGTTATTTACTCAACCCTTTCGGTAGCTCCAATTAAATACGACCAGGTAAGGTAGGGTGAGGTTTTTGGTGGAGCGAGGCTCTCTTAAGTACCGAACCGCCGAACCTTGCCTAGACATCGCATCTAACTGGGTGAGCCTAGTCGTGGAAGATTCATAACCTTTCGTGTCTTAATGTGGAGATATATGTGCCATGTGTACCATTTTACATGCTTTTATATTTTGGTTTAGTGATCAAATAATCAACAAAATAATAAAGCAAAGGTAAACCAAATTATAATTCTCTCTTGATCTCATGTTAATTTAGGGTTCATGCTCAATGGTTATGGTTCACTATTTGCCAAGGATTCAAATAGTAAAAAAAATATAACTTACTTGAGTAATGCACCTAAAATAATTTAGGGTTCCACGAGTCAAGAGAAAAAAAACTTCGACGAATTTAATTTGGGTTGCTCCTTCGAATTTGGTGAAGATGTTCAAGAGAAAACTTCAATGAATTTTGAGATTGCTTCTTCAAATTTGGTGAAGATTTTCCCCTTGTTCTTGAAGATGTTCTTCGTTCTTCCTCCTTGTTCTTCAAGATGTTCTTCGTTCTTCCTCCTTGTTCTTCAAGATTTGAGCAAACGTGCTTGATAACGTGTTGTGAACTAAAATGAAATTAGCTAGCTAGAGACTAAAGAACATAGAGAGAATTGATGGAGAGAAGAGATGTTTGATCTTCTTGTATTGGTGTGTCTAATGCACAAGAGATAACATGTATTTATAGCAATGGAAAAGAGGAAGTGGGTAATTAACAATTGCTTAGTGCAATTTGGTTGGTGAAGTGGAATGTGGTTGGTGAAGCTTATTACATAAGCCATGACATAGCTTCCACTCTTCACTATCTTTTACCATATACATATTAACCCAAATTGGACATTCACATAAGTATTTACAACAGTAAACAATTAGTAGTGTTAATTGATGAGAGTTCTTTATGCTAATCCCATCCTAATTGTCCATATTAATTTAATTAGATATATCTTTTTCTATCAAAGTGGCATGCCTAGCCTCCTGTATTCAGTAGTATATACAAGATTCTTTGCCGAAGTAGGTTATGTACTTAATTATGTCTAAATAAACGTCTTCATATATATTAAGGGCTCATTCTTATTAGTTTAGGGTTTGATACTTGATAATATTTAAATGGAATGCAAAAATTAAGAACAAAATCAAGAGGAAAAAGATGAGCAGATCCCAGACCGCACATATATAGCATGAAATGTTTTCAGTAGTTGTATACTTGTATCTAACTGGACTTGAAGTATACATATTTGTTTTAAAGATAAGTGTGAAAGCGAAACCCTGATCATGAATAGGAACCTGTATAGCTAGCTCCACTAAGAGGTTTCGTTTTCAGATGCATAGTTTAATTATGAGCAAGTCAAATAGCTTTCAATTAGCTCGAAAGGAAAATTCCATGTGACAATTAAAAATGGAGTTTGGCTGTAAAGTATATACAAAAGTGATGAGCAGCTAAAAAAAGTTTGGTGTTTCAACCAATTAAGGGCTCAGAAAGATGAGTGGAGTATATGCCCTAACCCTTCTTTTTCGAGAAATGAGGAGCAGGGAATGTACACAGCAGAGAGTTCATAAATACCTTAACATTCCCACATTTGGAAAGGAAAAAAGAAAACGTAAAAGGGAAGCTAGCTCTCCAAAGAACCCATATTGGACCAACCGTTTGATTCCATTTGGTGCTCTAAGATCGCTACGCTTGGCAGCCGAAGTTTTGGTAGTGGACTTTAGCAGACAAAGAATGAAATAATGTCTAGCTTGTAGCTTTGCCAGTGATTATGGGAAATGATTGTAAAAGCTGCACTTCAGCTAGAACATACATATATGGGTCGGCAATGCATGCATGTGTCTGCTTTAATTTTGCTTTTTTTTTTTGGGAGGATTAGTATGTAAAATTAGGTAAAGGTGTTTCCAGGATTGTGCGAAAGCTAGGGTTTGGTAATGAACACAAAATTTTGCAGTACTGGGTTGACTTAAGATGAAGAATATATTACTAGTGAAGAGGAGGCGAAGTGATCGAACTTGGTCATTTGCAAGATTAGCATCTTGATTAGTTAATCACTTTTTAAGAGCTAGGTGCTCTTGGAATCTATTACTTTGGCCTTCTCGATCTGATCGCTCTTTTTCTGTTTTAGTGAGCACAATTGCCATGTAAGGACAAAATAACCAGGTTTGTTTACATACATTTCGAGTTTCATCTATCAAAAATAAAATGCCGATATTAGAGAAGGCGAGACATATGTCATTGGATTATCTAAACTCGAACATGTCATAGAACTACAAAAAAAACATTCGTGAAAAAAAACTAGTCTCAAAGGCGCGAATAAAACATCATTAAACGTTTAAGTTTTTTTTTTTTCAATTGAAAAAAGCTGGTTAGGGAGGTGAGATTGAAATTAGAAAATGGGGTAGTAGAAATTAAAAACAGATAAAATGACAAGGTGTGTTTTCATTGCATATCTCAAAGAGATGGGGTTGCTTAAAACAGCTGGCCGGAGGTGATTGTCTAGTAGTGCTTTTGTCTAATCTTAATTCTAGATGGACGAATTGCAATTGGAATTGCTTTGGTGATCGATCTATCGTGGGGGTCCTCTTACTTGAAGGCACTTTTTGGATTCTTTTGGATGTAAACCTGCAGTGATGTTTCTGTTTCTGTGTGAAACTGTGAATATATATGTGAGAGAGAAAAGAGAGAACAGGAAAAAGATTAAAGCAACTAGTGCCATGCACTTTTTTTTGTTCAAGGCACTTGTATATATATATATTGTTTTGGTAGTTGGTACCCTTAAAATTGATAAATCAACTATTAGAATCCGTAGTTATGTTTGGTTAATTTATTATTTATGTATGTGCATATATATATATATGTCATAATCAATAGTCATTGGTCTCAATCTTATAATTTGTAATCAAAGACTCAAATTAATTGATGTGAAGGTAATATGGACAATACATCTCTTCACTCAGATAGCATGATATCCTTGATTTCCAAAAAAAACAAACATAAATTATGGTTTTCAATTAATTTCAATTTTTTGTTTTTTATGACTTGATAGCATGCGTGTTAATTTACATATTTGATTCAAGAGTTAAAAATAGAACCAAAGAGTAACATGTCCTGAATGATTGTGAAAAATTAAGAACTGAGAATAGGAGTGGGAGATCAAGAGGAGTTACTTTTGAAAATTGACAAGCGGAAAGAGAAGAACTTGAGAGAAGTAGTTTGTTGAAAATTCATAAATCAAGTTAGGATAATTCTTAGGTTCACCTCCTGGGTGAACCCATCCGTTCACCCCCTTCTATATTAGCCAATCAGGCTTTGACACATGTATTCTTATTAAATAAATAAAAAAGAATGTTGTTATTAATACATTTTTTTGTATTTTTTAATTTGTTTTTATTATATAAATAATTCATAAAGTCTTTTACATTGTTAATAAAAATATATGTGTCAAAACCTGACTGGCTAATATGAGAAGGGGTGAACGGATGGATTCACCCAGGGGGTGAACCTAAGAATTATCCATCAAGTTATGTACAACTTCCTCCACGATATGTAATCTTCAACATAATACACGTACAATCAAAACAAACTAGTACTTTAGCTATCAGTATGTCACATAAGAAGGCATACGTAGAAACTTGGCAATGCATTGTATTGGAGTATTTGGGTTTCATTTTCTATAGCAAATACTTTATAATTTATCCTCTTCCATACAATCCCTATTAAATAATACTTTGGAGACTAAGAAAAATGATGTAATTTCTTAATAAAAAACAATGTCACCAGAGTGATATATTGTATGTAATTTGTTATTACAATTATGTTTCAGTGCAGTAACAGGTTACGGACCACATTTGTCATTGTCTAACATGGTATCAAAGCGGGTTTTCTTTCCAATCACGTCCTGAACCCGAATTATTGGGCTCAAACGAATGATTCGACATTCGAAAAGATGTGTTGGCTCCAGTGAACGAATTGTGAACTATGGCTGGACTATCGAAAAGATGAGTTAGCCTATGTCTACGAATTGCACGTGCAGATCTAAAATTAGGTTGCACGCGGGAGGGCGTGTTGGAAAGTGGAAGATCTCACATTAGAAAATTGACAAAAGAAAATATAACTTAAAAGTGGATGTGCTACTCGCAATTGTATCGAGGTCTTTTGTGATAAAACTCAGCTCCTAATTTGTGGTTAAGTTGAGACAATATCGGTACAGTAGTGGGTCACGCTTGTCGTTGTCTAACAATATGCTCTAGATTACAAGTTTAACATTGAATATAGCTAGATTTTTACAAAAACAAACCTAACATCAAATTAGCTAATATAATATTTTTTAAGAGATTACATAGTTTAAGTTTGGATCGATGATAGAAAAATACAAATTAAATTATTTATGCATTAAGACTGAGTTTTCACATAGCTAGTAGTCTAGTACTAGTAAATTAATGTCTCCATCAGTGTCTATAACTATGGAAAATTGATGATATTGGTAGTGGTCGTCCAATACAAAAGTTAGGTGGTATGACCCATCTCGTTTCGACATTCTTCCTATTTTATCATATAATTTTTAAATTCAAAGAAATATAGTTTTCATTTTTCAGCTTAATTAATTGCACCAAAAGATCTTGCCAGGTAAATTTAATTTTAACTCTTGCACTAAGAGAAAAAAAAAATATCTATATTTTTTACTGTCTTCGCAGGTATTAGTTAAAACAATAATTAATGTCCTCTATCATTTTTGGAGTTGATTTTCAGAAGAAGACATGCACTTTCGATCAGAGGCAAAAAGCTATGGCGATGCACTATATATATGCATGGGATCTGTATCATCTGGAATTCTCTCATATATCGCGTCTTCAATTCCTGGTGCAGTACATGTCTTCCTCGAATATTATTTTTTGCAGTACAAGTATTGCTATATATGTACAAACAAACCTTATATATATATAGGGTGTTGTTAACACACTATAAAATGTTAATAACATATCGATCCCTTCCTCTATCTTTCTTTCTTTCTCTTTTGAGTGTACACAACTTAAAGAGATGTGTGTTAATAACATCTTATATATACAAGTACATGGCTAGGGTTTTAGGAAATTGGACGCTTTGTCCAGACATGGACATATATGCTTGCTTATGATTGATGTTGGGGAAGACCCACTTGTGCATACTAAAATCTAAGAAGTAGCTAGTGGGCATACTATTCTGTGCATACATATATGTATGGCATGTCGTTTACTTAAAATTAATTATCATGATGTGAGTGAGACTGTCTGAGTTAACACCACCTTTTAATGCAACAAGGCTGAATGTGCTTTGAATATATAAGGGACTTTGTTCGCGTATGACATTAAGTAATTAGGTTATACTTGTCGTTTCTCGGAAAATAAGATGTCCATGAGTTCACATGAAGTCATTAGGTTGTTTTATGCAAAGTTCATGGTGTTTTTATTTGCTACTAGCTTGTTCAATAAGCGCGACCCAACTGTTGTACAATTCTGTAATCTGTATAGCTAGGAACAACCTAGATTTTTTGGGGAAAGTAATAGTTAGATTTGGTTTTTGCTTTTCTCACAGTCAATCTGATAGGTGATGATTACTAGCCAGGATCAGATATACAAAGTAAAATTAAAAAATTATAGTCATGCAAGAGATAGAACTTCTCTGCTGAACCTTCGGGTGAAGCGTCATTTTCAGATCATGCAGATATTTTCAACATTAGGGTTAAATATAGCAATAAACTAAGCACATCCGAATATCCCACTTATAAAAGAAGCCGAACTCATCCCAAGGACAAATAAACTAAAAAGGTTAGTTGCTTAATTGTTTTTAATTCCTCGAGGGAAATATTAGAAAAGGACAGCCATTTTGCACAAGGGCAAACATCCTGCAAATATCAGTTGATAATCATATAAACATTTTATCTTCATGCCGTATATACGTTCTTGATAAGCTCAAATCTATTATAAGGACAAACGTGCTAAATATATATTTTCATCAACTAATAATTAACAAAGACAATCTTACCAAAACTCAATAATTGACACCGATAAGAAAGGGGAAGAAGCATTCATTACATGTCACTACATTCCCAAACTGAAACCCTAGATATTACTGTCAGAATTGCTAGCTAGTATTTTGCTTTTTGAAGAGTGCGAATAACATCCAAATTTCCTACTCTATAGGTTAAACTTATTATGTTTAGCTTGTAAGTTAAAGACTAAAGGAAACATCAAAGTCCATAGAAAGAAAAGGCTACACAGTACGTGGACATAATAATAAGAGAAGACAAGGCTAGGGTTCAATTCATCCTCTTCCACCTTGGCACATATATACAACTGACAACACTTGTTCTCTGTTTGTTATTCAATAGCAAAATTCCACACACACCTCACCAACGGACAACGAGGGCCACTTGAAATAATGCCGGAGGGGAACAAGTCGTCTTCCTCCAAGTAAATAAGGGATCAAATGCTAATTCTGGAAGAGCTCACTAAAAACAACAAGGTGGTCTATTTCATTCTTGGTTCTTTCTTTCTTTCTTCTTTGTCCGACCTCCCTCGCATCCGGACAAGTTGTGGTGGTGCCCTCGATAAGACCATCACCTTTTTGTGGAAAGAGGCGTTTGAGGACGACCCGAGTGGCATGAATGTCGGCACGTGGCGGCTTGTGGTTGAACTGTGCACATCGCAAAGTGAAGAGTGTGTGCCCTCGTCTGACCAAACAAAGCGAAGAGTGTGCCGTCACTGCCTTGCTTGATCAGACGACGACGGCACACAGTCCCAATACGGTGGCCTTGTTTTGATTTTGGCCCAAAATGACACACCGAGGCAAACCATGTGCCAAAAACAACACTGACCCTTTACTTGGATATTGTGAAGGGATTAATGCATGTCGGTATGAGGAGGAGTTGTAAAACTACACCCTACTAAAATCAATATGGCAAGCACTTGTTGTTAATTCACTGCACAGAGTAATTGGTAGAAAAAAATGAATATTGGGGATGGACACGAAAGAGATAATTATACTAATTTAAAAGCAAACTGGTAATCCATGTGCAATCCAAAATCACCCATTTGAACCCTTCTACATAAAAAAAGTAAGCAAAGCTGAGCTCAAAATAGTTTTCCTTTCAACAGTCGGAGCCCACCAATCCGCTAAGCCAAACAAGAACATAGTCAGCAAAATCGCATTGACCCCATTTACTGTATCTTAGCCCCTGAGAAGTCCATCTCCGGATGCTGCAAAGATGCGATGCATAAATATTTGTAAATTTGCACGCAGAGCAGTTGTGAAAAACAATTTCATAACGAGTGAGAAGTGTAGCAGAGCTTTAATAAATCACCTCAGCCATGAATTTCTTCAAGATCTCCTGCTTCTGCATTTCCTCACTGGTTGGAAGGCCCATCTGCTTCTGTCTCTGGTCAAACTGTAAAGTAAAACATACACAACTTAGAAATCATGTATTCAGAGAGCACTGAAACTTTCAAATGGGAGTTCACAAGAGTAGTTTTTTTTTTTAAGAAAAGGACATCGGAAAACAAGTTTAATAACTAATGAGTTACCATCATCTTTTCAACAGTCTGACGCATTTCTGAGTCCAGGTCGGATAATTTACTGGGTTCAGGTTCGACTTTCTGGGTGTCAATTTCTGGGTCACCTTTCAACAGAGCTTTCCACCACTCCAGTTGGTTGTGTTTGGTCAACAGAATAGAGACAGCCGTCTGATCCTCTGCAAAGTTGATGAACCATCATGAAATTCATACACTCACAAGATAGTATGCTCCTCCGTAACAGGTATGGAAAGGAGAGAGCATGAAGCAGTAGTCCCCATAAACACAAAGCATTTAGTTGTGATCAATCAATCACTTAATTTAAGTTTTGCCAACAATGGTACCATATTATGTATACATTTGGGACTCTAAAATTCTCTTTTAAATGATGTTGAGAAGTAAAATGAAATGCCATGTCCTTGTATGCACTAACATACCTATGCTCCATAAGCAATCATCAGGCTTGATAGACTGAAAGAGCTCCCCCTGCAAGTATTCTATGTACATTAGAAGAGGCAAATAGACAAACTAGAATCATCATCAATTAACATAGGTCAATTCTCATCTTCCAGTATTTTCAATTACGTATAGTATCTCCAACTAAATCCTCTACCCCATATCATGCTTCTTCTGCCTTTTAAACTTTTATGATGCAGTTTTTAACTAGCCTATCCTTTCATATTGCATCTAGTGGTTTGTGATATAAGGCAGACTAATAATACGAATAACAAAGCAGCAGCAGACTTACATCAATTATAAGAGGCTGACCCTTCAGTCCAACCTTCAGATAGTTCTTCTTTGCCTCATACACAATATCCCTTGATTTAGTCCCCGCAGGCACTGGAATGATGATATTAACCTCCTGCAGACTCTGTGTCCATGAGTATTTCTCCAAATCAAGCCCATTCCCTTTGTTTGGAACTGTACAGATAAATCAGAGTTAAAATAGGAAAAGATAGAACTATAAACTCAACACAACAGAGAGTATTTGCTTGCGAGAATACACTATAATCTCATAAAAATGCTAAAACCAAAAGAAATGCCTACAAATATAGGTGTTTCGTCATTCCAATCCCAAAACAATTGCATTATCTTTCCCGAAGAATGCCAATTTGTTAGAAACCAAACAAGCCACAGAACAATGAAATCAAATTCTTCAACATAAATCACCCAGTTTTAATGAAGCAGCGCCCATATTGAATTTTCAAAGATTTCAGCCTCAACAGCATAACACAATTCCAAATCCAACACATTAGGAAGCAGTCGCATCGAATTTACAGTTAACAGATTCCAAGTTCAAAACTTTGTCTTCCAAACCTTACAAACACATTACTCTTTAGGAAAATTTCAAATCAACATTTGAACAGTTTAATCAAGCAGTCCGAATTATCATCCAATTTTCAAACATTTCTGTCACAGAGCACAACACAGTTCCTCAAATCCAAACACACATAAGGTAACAATGTCATCGAATTTACCAGCTAAACCGCATCCTCCAAGTTCAAAACTTTGTATTCCAGTGTTGTTTAGGGAAATTTCATATCAATTCTTGAATTGAAACATTATATCCCTAACCAATCAACCAAAATCACATAGTAATACCAAAGGAAAAGTTAATATGATCCGTACCTTTCTTGCCATTCTTCTCCTCCACCTTAGGAGTCTCCTCCTTGTCCTTGTTCTTCGCTTCCGCCTTAGGCTCCTCCTTGGGCTTCAAATCCGCCTCCGCCTTCTTCTTCATCTTCTCCTCCTCCTGCCACCTCTTCTTCCTCTCCTCCTCCATCTTCTTCCGCTCCTTCTCCCTCACCGCCTTGAAGATCGCCACCAGATCCCTCTCCGCCGTCGGCCGCTTCAGGAAGTCGCTCTCTTGAGCCAGAAATTCGAACGCTCTCTCCAGAAACCCCGAGGTGTTGCCCCGATCGAATTTGGTGCTAAACGACGTCGCTGGCACTCTCGCGGACGAGGACGACGGCGACGATTGGGCGGATTTGGTTTGGGCTTCGCTCTGTTCCTCTTGCATATCGGAGATTATCGCCATGGCTTCACACAGAAAGTTGAGTGCTTTGAGATTGTTAGGGTTTTGATTCAGTTTGGGTGTCGTGTTGTTTGGTCGTTATATATATACTGCTACTCAATCGGTCAGATCATGAGAGTTCCAGAGAGTGTTTTTTTTTTTTTGTAAGTTCCAGAAAGTTTTACGGTGCCCGATTTTATTTTCTTTTTCAATATTTTGGCGTGTCGAGTTTATCGGATCCGAGTCCAACCCTAAATTTGGACAAATCAACATTTAAGGGCTTTCTTTTTGCCCCTTTGGACTGCATTATCAAATATTAAGTAGATTAAAAGTGAAGGGACAATATATGCATACATAGAACTATTCTTTAGGCAGAAAAAATGTTCCACATCTCATGAACTCATATGGTGCTAGACACAGCTTCTTCCTCGGCAATGGGGAGCCCCGTTTCGACAACAGCATCGCGGATTAGTTTGAGTGATTCCTCTAAATCATCCAGCAATTTATCAGGATCCGGGATCACATCCGGGTCAACGGCTAAGCAAACAGTCATTTTGTCAGCATAGCTTTGAAAATGCAAATGCATTGCCTGCCACCAAAATACTACAACAATGAGCGAAAGTTCAGAGAGGAGAAATTTGTTTATCATATGGTTAACATCAGTACCAAACAGAGAGAACGTACGTGTGGGTGACCGTAAACATTAGCAGCAATGTAAGTAACTGGATGGCCGTAAAAAGTAATATCTTCGAGGGGACCAATCAAGCTTGAGAATGATAGTGTGGAGTTGGAAAGAATTCTGTGTGCTACTGCTCCAGCTCCCTGTAAAACCATGCAAGTATCTGTAATTGTGGAAACAGTACTCTATATGAACAAAAAGACAGTGAATTATGAAATGTACCTTAGCTCCAATCAGTTTGGTTAAGAGATTGGCACATAAGTATGTGCAAACAGCTGCAAGTGAGTGCTTCTTTCGATCAATAAGGGACTTGGCTCCACGAACATAGTCCAAAGGGTCGTCTTGTAGAGCAATGGTGAATGGGATAAGGACATATCCAATCTTATTACCCCACTTGGTCTTGGATTTCTTAGCCATCATATCAGCCAGATCCTGTAACATATGTAACTAATTAGATAATACTGGAGAAGAACCGTTTGTTTTGTACAGGACCCTTGTTAACTTTATCTTGTAAACATAGCATGAGGATTGAGGAGGGCTAGCTGTATAATGATCACCTGGATCCCAGCAGCTGGTCGTAAATTTACAAGAATATTTGCTCTAAGTCGGATGCTTTTTGGAAGATTATGTCTATTCTGCTTTGCTCCCTCATCTTTCTCATTTCCGCCTGCTGCTAAATAAAAAAATGTGTTATACAGTATGTTTAGGAACACATTGAACCATTTGCCCACAGGTATCAGTGAGTCTGTCCTTTTATGTACGAATGAGTCTTTCATTTAAGTAGTAATGAGTTTGTCCTCAAGTATCAGTGAGTTTGTATGAGCATGTGAAAAAAGAACAGGAGAAGCTACATTAGTAACAGAAAGGGAAGGAAATAATTCCAAGAGAACTTACCATATCTGCTGTTCAAATACCGCGAGAGACCCGCTTGTGTCACTCCCACTACAACATCATTGATTGTCTGGTAAAATATATACAGAAACTAAATATGAACTTCAACAGATGGAAGATAATTGGTATGGTTTCAGTTAATTCTGAAGTTAACAAGAAGCCTCTTAGATCAACCCTGAACTTTTTTTAATAGTAATAGGCTATTGATTTTCAGCCAAAAAAGTTCTTGACAGCTACCAACATTAAGCTACAAATTGTGCTAGTTTTACATTCTGTATATTTATGTATCAATTATGAATTCGGACCAATTGCAAAGTTTGGTAGCTCAATTGAATACTGAAACTACAACAAAATATGCATGTGTGGTGTAACATACCATGTTCATAGCGTTCTTCACTTGCTTGATGTGATCCAAACTAACAGTTCGATGCAAGAAGCGCTTGGTAGTAAGCTCAACCCCAAGTGGACCTTTAATAGGAGTCTTTGTGTCTTTCAAAACCAGCACAGTGGCTACAAACAGCACAAGATCAACAAGAGTGTTCCCTATCAATGTTATTGCTAACCAAATAGCCAATAACAACCTCCAGAACACACCCGAATCACTTGAAGAACTACCCTCCCGTTTCCTCTTGGTTGGAACACTAGGCAAGGCATCCGGGTCCGATGTTTTTCTGCTACAAGCTAGTACAAGTGACATGAGGGATGCGCCATCCCCCATTGAGTGGTGAATCCGAGTCACTGCAACAGCTTCTGCATCTGAGGTTTTGACATTGAGGATATGTACTTCCCATAATGGCTTGGAAAGGTCAAGAGGGCTTGTGGTAAGGTTTGAAATGTAGTCTCTAACAAACTGGTCAGTATGCTCCATACCTGAATCCAAGTTTGGAACAATAACATGGTCTTCCATATTTACTGAAACTTGGATCCATCTCTTTTTTCCACCTACGTTTCTATCCTTCACCTATTAACAAAGTTTCAAGAGTGAAAAAAACATAGTCCATGTTCCCAAATCATTATTGTACTTCAAATTCCATTAGAAAAAAGAAAAGAAAAAAAAAGAGTGATCTACTGTGTAGCCTACAGATGTTGATCAAGTCAAATCATTGAAATGGCATAAACTAAGACCCATGTACAGAAAGCAAATCCAGCAAAATTTAAAAAGGGCATGTTTAATCAAAAAAGAAAAAACAAATGGGTATATACTATTTTGCTAGAGAAGCGAGGATGCTTGATAAGGTTTTGCGTCAAGCCGGCTTTAACAGCTTCCGGATTGATTCTCGTGTTGCTGCCCATTCTTATAACAATGTAACAGCTGAAATTTGGTGAATGAAACAAACGGGCTGCCGGGCTTAGACTTAGCTGCTGATCTTCTTTGGGGAATATATCATCATGGCATTCACCTCCATTTTTGTGTTTTAGATTACAAGTAGTAGGCTTGTTGTGTTTTCCATTTGGGTTTTTTCTTCTCTTTACATCCATGGCTTCAACCATGTGATAAAGTTTGGAAATGTAGAGCTTTGGTCAGAAACTCATGGGTTTGAATTAAATAGATGTGATTCAACCATGCTAGTAGTGGGACTACCTTGCATTCCTGGTTGGGAAAATGTTAGGTATCTACCTAAAATTTCCACTAAAAAAGCCAAAAAACAAGGAAATGCAAAGCTTCATTGTACATTCGACTATCGTTCCAGAAAGGGGAAAGCTATTGTACATAGTCACTATTGACAATTTGACGCACACCGGCTTTTTCACACAACAATTGTGAATGGCATTGCCTAACAGAAACTCTGGATCCATCTCTTTTTCTTTTTTACCTAACATGCTATTCTCGTTCACCTATTAACAAGGTTGTATAGCGTTAAAAACTATAGTTCTCAAATTATATATATATTCTACTTGTTGAACTGTAAATGTGATATGCATAAACTAAGTCCATGTACAGAAAGCAAATCTAGCTAGCAATGAACAAAAGGGCACTTTTAATAAAGAAAAATAAAAGTCGTGTTGTGTTTACCATTTTGCTAGAGAAGCGAGGATGCTTAAGCAAGGTTTGCTTCAAGCCGAATTTAATAACTTCCGGATTGAATCTTGTGCTGCAGCCCATTCTTATGACAATGTAACAGCTGAATTTTTGTGAATGAAACAGACGGGCTACTGGGCTTAGACTTTGCTGCTGATCTTCCATGTTTGTCTCAAAGTTCAGTAGCAAGCTGCTTGTGTTCTCCATATGGGTCTTCCCTTCTCTTTTTGTATCCCATGGTTTCAACCATGTGGTGTTTAATTAATATGTGGGGATTCTGGGAACTGAAAATGTTTGGGGAATTTAGAGCTTGGATCAGAGACTGATGAAGGTGGTGGTGATTCAACCATGGTGGTAGTAGTGGTAGTGGGACTAGATTGCTTTCCTGGTTGGGAAACTTGTACGAAGACTGGAATAACAGAATCTGAAGGGAACACCTCCTTTGTCTCTGACCGATATTCTATCAGTCAGAGACATTCTTCTAACAACTGGCCAAGCCATTGACTATCAGACCCGATAGTAATGGGCCATGAAACTAAGCCCAAGAAAGAGGAACCTAAAGTTGCAAACTTGCAATGTCTATAATACTTTAGTTATAATCAATATCAAATCATTATCAACCAACGATTGGGGGTGTAGCTCATATGGTAGAGCGCCCGCTTCGCATGCGGGAGGCACGGGGTTCGATTCCCCGCACCTCCATTTTTTTCTTCTTTGTCTTTCTTTCTTTTTAGCCACCTAACCTACTGATGGTCTTTAATACCCTTCTGCACTAGTATCCAAATTGGTTAGGCAGATCGATCTAGTAGAATTCAGCTACCTAGTTAGCTCTTTGAATTGGATTAATTTTGGTAGGTATCTGTCAAAAGTTGGTCTCTAAATGGTGCTCGCTGGCAAGTGTAAAAGGTCTTTCTCTTTACTCTAACTAGCTCTACATAGTGAAGAAATTAACCTAGCTACTTCTGCTGGTATCATTCTTGAGATGATCACATGCCACTCTTATTTGATCTTCTCCTTCTTTTCTTCATACAAGAACAACAAGTAAAATACATGGCATCGTCTAGTAGCTATTTTCGAACATTCTCTTTCTTCATCGTGTGCTTGATTTTGAGATGAGGCTATCTTTCAAAGCCTTTATCTTTTCTTTTGTTTTGCATACATGTAGGATTAAATTTCTAGACATTAAGAATGTAAGACCGTGATTGTAGCATATTGCTAATAAGTTAGTAAGGCCGTGATTGTAGCATATTTTTCACATAGAATGTGATTGTCTACACTTGTTCACTATGGCGAAGCCACTTTAAACATGTCTTGAGAAAATGTATTAACAACAAAAAATATTTGAATGGTACGTTTACGGCACAAATTGATGACCACTATTATGTCACGGATATAATTTTCTTATTCTTTAACATAATGTTAAGATATTGGTACTGTACAAGAGATATTTTTGTTAATTATCTCATTTACTATTGAAATTAAATTATATATTAATGCATTATTTTGTAGGCTTATATATTTTGGCTGTCACACTTGCAATGTGGTCCAAATTAAACTCCAAAATGAGTGCATGAACTATGAATTGGGGACTTCCATCCATCTTTATATATATCTCCTTTAATTTCTAACTCATTGGGAATGGTTTAGCCAAACGACGATGATTCATCCTAGAAACGACAACCATAACATTGTTAATCTATAAATATATCACTATCAATTATCAATTATATCATCTTTAGTGGACAGTTGTCCTATAGGAAACTACTTCATGTACATCCCGCATTTTCTCAGAAAAACGTCAATTTTTTGTCCAACAACAAAAACGTCAATTTAGTTTGATGTTGTGTCTCATCAAAGTCCACATGGTATTAGGGTCGGTCTCTGGGTTTCAAATTGAAATAATATGTTTGAGTTCAAGCTGACTTGTCTTTTCAAGTATTGGCTTTTTGATACAACCACAAAGTTTATGGTATCAGAAAAATGTTTACAATAGTACAACATGGTAATTAATGTGTTTGGTACGTTTAACTTGGTGATAGAGTATCTTATAATATATATGGTAATGTGTTTGGTTTAGAAAGCAATGAGTTAGCAAAACTATAAGATCGATATAGAGATTAATTATCCTTAATCTCTGATTAGCTATATATAGCTAGGAAAAGCAGGTACTGTACGTTGGGTGGAAGTTGTTTTCATCACTCTTCTCTTGTGGCGCTGACATAACTAGTTGATCAAACAACACGTAAAAGTGTGATTATAGTTTGAAACACACCTCTCTGCGTGAATCGATCGTGATTGGTTAATTGGTTTTGCATTTTTCATGCATGGGAAAGTGATTTTTCATGAAAAAAAAAGGAAGAGTTTAGGTCTCTTTGAACCAATATATATATTTTTTTTTTTTGGCAAACTTTGAACCAATATTTTAGAGGCACTTTGTTTTACCATAAACAATATATTTGCTGATGCAGACTTTTGTTTGACACATATTAATTATATATACGTACGTACTGATGGGGAAGCAAGGGTGAAATTAAAAAGAGCAATTATATATTCTCCAATTAAAACAAGAAAACTTGAGCAAATTGTCAAGCATGTCATTTTACCTTGCTTTTTATATGTGAAGAAAACAATTTTAGTCTAGCTAGCTAGGTTAATGAATAATTGAATATGATCGATAATGACCTTACTCTTTTCATTTAATCGATGATATATATGTAATAGTCATAGCTGATGGTGATTGTAACGGGTGGTAATCGATTGTACGTAGTGACCACTAAGCTAGCTAGCTAGCTAGCATCCATTTCATCATGTTATTACTTTAATGCTTTGGTTCGGTTCAAATTGGTACATAACTCTAAGAGCATGTGCACCCATAAAGACTAAATTTTAAAGTCTAAACTAAAATTTAAGCTTCAAAAGTGATACTATTAATCAATTTAGACTTCTTATCACTTTTGTATTTCCACTCATAAAGTCTAAAATCTAAAGTCTAATTTGTTAATCAGCATTTGATCCCTATCGTTATTCAATCATGACCGTTGATTGAAAGTTTAGCGTAGCTTTTGACCATGTTCAGTTTAGCCTTGGAGAAAAATTGGCCTAGATATAGTTTGGTCTAAATGAACACCAATGAAGATGATTTTTTGTAGTTTTGGCCTAAATTATAGTATAAGCTAGCTTATACATTGATGAGTGCACATGCTCTAAATTTGACTCCGTGCCCGAAAATTATTTCTGATTAATGATCGATGTATGTGTGAGTATTAGCAGCAAATTGATCATAGAATCATTATCAAAGTCATTCTCCCAATATGATTGGAATGTATTGAACCCCCAAATTTATTGACTACTTGAACTCCAATCTTTTGTACGTGTTTTCTTCACGTAGATTTTCCAGAACATGCATGCTCATTGTTTGATTGCGATATATGCATGTGTATTTAATTTATAGATATAAAATATTAAAATGTGTAGCGCTGGGTTGTTTTCGTTAGGGAAGCATGTGAACAACTCCAGAAACCATGCTCATGCGACCATGTCTATTGATCCAAGAATCTCAAGTCCATATACATGATGTCTCAAGTTCGGATACTCTCTCTTATGATGTCGTTGATTATTATTAAGAGAACCGAAAAAAAAAAATTTAGGAAAGCTAGCTAGTACATATATATATATAGTTGGTAACCTTTTCTTTTCTAGATAGCTGGAACTCGATCAAAAAATGGTTTCAGTAGAAACTAATATATAAAGATAGGAGGACGAAATACCAAAATTCCGTAGAAAAGAGTATAAAACAATGGGTCTTGATCAACAGGCGGTTAAGCACATGTAACAGTGGCGAATTTTTGCATCAGATGGAAAGGGTGGCAGTGTATTATTATGGGGTTTTTTTTTTTTTTGGGTCTGAAATTTATGGGTTGCTTGGAAAAGCAGAATATTATTGTTATTGAGTGGTTCCAAAATATATTTAAAAAAATAATGGTTAACTGTATTATGAAGATTTGCTGCAAAAAATTAAACAAATCATGTGATTAGCAAGAGGGCATTTGGCCTTATGTCCCCCACCGTCATGAAACTAGGCACATGCATGTTTATCATCTTGATCAATCAATCTGTTAGCCAGTTTGCTAGTCAATCAATTCTTATATATACGATCGACCACTCTCAGTTTGAAGGTATTTAATTAGTTTACAGTAATTCAGAATTCTATTTGTGTTCATTCTGATTATTTTTCTGTAAATTTTTATTATTTTTATAGTAGCACTATATAGTACATGATCGAGGTGTTGTCAAATTATCAATTTGCTTGTTTCGATCTTATTCTACGATGGTATATAGTGCATATATATTATATGTTATATATAGATTAAAGGGTTAGTTCTCTAAACTCTAAAGTTAATTTTAATAGAAGAATCTAAGCTAGCTTATTCTCTTATATTATAAGCTATCTAATTGAACAGTGGAGTTTTCATATTCCTTTCTACTGTAAATGCATTCCCCTTTCTCTTCATGACTTTGTATTATTCTAAATCAAGAAAGAACCTTTCTTCTTTTGGTTAAAGTATAGAGGAAAAAACAAATCTCTTAAGTCGATCACACAATATGTATCTGAAAAGAACTAGCTAGTCTTGTCACATTATTTGACACAAAGTTTGACAGTAATTATAACCGTAAACTACACAAGAAAAAAAAATGAATTACTATTTTCCGATGAAGAAAGCTTAATCAATTACTAAACTAAGGTTAGCTCAAGTGATGAAACTATATTAGATCAAGAGAGTTGAACCAAGGGTGGAGAATTAGCTATTGTAATAATTAAGCAGCGACTTAAGTGATGGAAGCAAGAATGCAAATTCCATCACGTTAACTTTAATTAGTTTGCTGTGGGTTGGGTGCATGGTGTGGTGTGGTGTGGTGGTATTGTTACGCTGTCGTTTCGCTAATTTTTTCTATCATATGATGATTACATGCATGCAGAGTTTTCCTTGATTTAATCTGTAATTTGTTAATAATCCACGACTCCTCGATATCGGATCTGGATACTAGTACTGATCGAGTACTGTCCCCTTGTATCACACAATTAAAATTAATTAGTCAAAGCCATGACCCATGCATGACTTTAGGTAGTCAATGCCAATACTAAAATAATTGTATTTCATTATTTATTAACTCTGTCGGTGAATTCTCATCTTAACTAATCTGTTTCATGATCCAGTCATTAACAAGTTGATTAGTGCTGCATGTTTAACTCTGACCATCAGAATCTAATGGTCAATGATCTGTTACTAATTAATTTAAACCAAGGGATTAGTGTTATTCTTAGTACGTATAAAATACAGTGTGCTCGTGAGTCATAATTAAGCTCTATCACTTACGTCTGATTCTCAAAGGGAACAATATAAATATATACAGTATTATCTTATTTCCAAATTAAGGGTACACATTATTCCTAAGAATTAATCAAGAATATATCACTTTTTTGCTAAGACTTTTCTTTTTCACCATCAAGGGTTTAAATTGCCTTCATCATCAGGTAATCGATCACCTTTTGTGCCCCTTTTCTCTTTTGTCTATGTTATCTTTTTCTTTTTCCACAAGCTCCCCACGTTAAGGTTTCTATTTGGGATTAGTTAAGTTATAGAGCACTTTCATTTTTGTAATTTCGTTGTACACAGATTGTTAATTCTTATATATATACTTTGTAATGAACTTGATTTAATTAACAACCTTTCTTTTCCTCAATCAAAGAGTTTGTTCTTCCCATTGATATTCCTTTTGAAAAAGTTTTTAAAAAAAAAAAAAATTAATAAAACCATTCGTGAATTCAATCTTGAGATTTCATTTTCTTAGTCATTAAGTTAGAAGGAACTTATCATAATGCAATTTTCATACAAACTATGCATATTTATATGAATGTAGAATTACGTGACGTATGATTTTTCTATAGCGTTTCATTTTTGTCATATATCTTCTAAAAATTACGTTACTTATATCTTAATAGGTTCACGTACTATTAATTATTCCATCATATTTAGTTTGTTTTTATTTTCAATATTGCAGTTTATGACCTATAAAAATATGTAATGCACTTAATAGGTCTACTGTTAATTATATGTTGACCTAAAATTTGTATGCGATTGAAAGACAGGTTGAGATAGAATTAAGCCAAAGACAAACAATGTGTTAACTTTTAAGCATCTCATTCTTGTAATTATGATTATCTTTTTTTTAGAACAATTTGTAATTATGATTATCTATGGTTCTGAACTCAAAAGGGTAAGTGGCATGATCGTTGATCAATCATTTTCAAATCCTAAATATGATCATAATCAAGGAAATATGGTAAAAATTATGATCGAAATGAGCAGAAAATGAATGAATTCAATGTAAAGGCATCACATCTATGTATCTATGTCAATGACGAGATGTTTTTGTCAGAGAATCTCGCAACCTCGATCTTACATCTAGATCTGTTGGCAAAAGCCTTCAACTCATAAATATGTTTATCGATAAGTTTTGATCGAAAATGTTAACTTATTAAATTCAAGGTTGATTTAGGATTAGGGTTTACCATCAAGAACCAATGCTTTTAATGTTGTTAATTCACGGATCGAAGGACTTGTTATTTGCATACATCTCTTGATAGTGTCTCAGAGTTTAATAAGGTTTTAATTTTATGTGTGATCGTGTTATTTTCTCGATTTTTTTTGTTGAGACTCAATCTTGTAGTACTTGTTTGTCTGGTCAAAATTAATAAGGCCTCGTTTGTTGGTGTAATAGTGTTATTGTTTCCATCTTGCTGAGACACAATGTTGCTTTGGGTCATTGAACCTTGCGGTACATGTTTTTGTATGGTTAGAATTTAATTATATTCCTATTACATTTTGTACAACATCGATCTAATGTATATGAATTAACAAGTAAATTCAGCATCACTGCCTGGCCTACTACTTTGTACATATTATTAATAAATACATGCTACAAAATGTGGGGACCTTGACCAACTTTGCTTGCTGCTATTCTTAATGAGAGACTCTCTAGTCGTCTTCACTTTTATGTGGACAAATTTTGCTACATACAGTTGGCCTTATAAATAAAGTGAAACTGAAAAAAGGCGAATCCTTTTTGTTAAAATAATTTTAATTAGAATTATGAATTAATTAATTCGTTAAAAAACAAATTTGATTGACTAATTAATTAGTATCCCCAAGCTAATAAAAATGACAAAGAAAAAGAGCAGCACATTGGCACTTAGCTTAAGAGCTAAGAGAATCGAGCTCATGCATGCACAATGACCGACTTTAACTAATATTATGACGTTGCGCTTATTTTGCTTTTGAGCGTATATATAAAACTAATCCCTAATTCCTGATGTAGACTAATGAATTTTAGATTTCATTAAAAAAAAACAAAAGTCATTGATTTTGTTTTGTTTTGATCAAATGAAAAATTAATTCATTAAAAGTCATTGATTTTGAAAGTGTCATATTGAGAATTTAGATTGGATGTGGAGGTTCAAGTTATAGGTGTATTAAAGAGAGTGAGCGTAGGAATTTTATAGCAAATACAGGAAAGAGCTTCTTCAAGTTACGTGCTATTATTTAGCAAGGTTACAAGGATCCAGAGTGTACTTGTGTCTTAAATAACGAGACTGATTAAGTAGACAGTACTCTAATTAAGTTGATACCAGAGACCGATCCGGAGAAAAATTCATACATGCATTTCCTCGATCTGGGTTTAACCTAGCTTCAAAGTCGAATCAGGAAAAAGGAGAAAGGGAGATGAGAAAAGCAAATTAGTTCGGCAGATAGCGAGAAATACAACCAGATGGATGGAAAAGCTGTATCGGGTCTGTGTGGTCTGTAGGTGATTATTCAGTGGGAGAGCCAGAGGTGATCGAGAGGAAGTAGCAGCCAGCTAATGCTCAAGACACAGACCTCACAACAACCTCTTTTATTCTCTCACTACCGTCCCCACTCCACTCTCACACTCTCTCTCCACCATCACCCCTATATAATACGTATGTATCTTGTTCATACATACACAACACATTTTAATTATTTATTAATTAATTAATTTCAAACATATATAAATAAACCCCTCCCCACCCCACTCTATCTTCAATATATGTTCAAACCCCACCTTCCTTCTTCTCTCAAATTCTCAATTCGTAGCTCTCACCCAAACACTTTCGGACTTCATTTCCGCAGCCGGAAAATCCAATGGGATACGGCCGACTCCAACCGTCCGACCCCGGAGGCTCAACGCACATGGGCGACCAATCCCCGCCGCAAAACGCACCGTCTGGTACCACCACAAGCAGAAGCAGCAGGAGGAAGCTGATCATAATCTCCATTTTATCCGTCACTCTTATTGTCGCCGCCGCCGTCTCCGCCGTGCTTCTCCTCGCCGTCCGATCCAAGCAGTCGGCCTCGCAATCGAACTCGCTCCTCCACCGCAAGCCGACGCAGGCCATCTCCAACGCCTGCTCCAAGACTCGGTTCCCGTCGCTCTGTGTCAACTCACTCCTCGACTTCCCGGGATCGCTCAACGCGTCGGAATCGGACCTGGTCCACATTTCCTTCAACATGACGCTGCAGCACCTCAACAAAGCCCTCTACCTCTCCTCGGGGCTCTCCTACCTCCAGATGGACCTACGCGCCAAGTCCGCCTACGATGACTGCCTCGAGCTGCTTGACGACTCTGTCGACGCGCTCACCCGCGCCCTCACCACCGTCGCGCCTTCCGGAGGCGGTGGGTCCAGCCAGGACGTGCTGACGTGGCTGAGCTCCGCGCTGACGAATCAGGACACGTGCGGAGAGGGATTGTCCGACGTGAGGGGTGCGGTGAAGGATGAGCTGGGCAAGAAGCTCCAGGACTTGTCCGAGCTCGTGAGTAACTGCCTCGCGATCTTTACGGCGACGAGTAGTAGCGATTTCTCGGGAGTGCCGATTCAGAACAGGAGATTGCTGATGGAGCGTGATATCATGGGGGAGAATGCCGATATCTCGCGGGATTTTCCGAGATGGTTGGGTAAAAAAGAGAGGAAGTTGCTGGCTTTGCCGGTGGCGCAGATACAGGCAGATATCATCGTATCCAAAGACGGAAACGGGACCTGTAAGACGATCGCCGAGGCAATCAAAAAGGCGCCGGAGTATAGTAGTCGCCGTACAATCATTTACATCAGGGCTGGAAGGTAATTACACTACACGTCTACACTAATAAAGCTCAGCCTTTTCCCTCTGCATTTTCCTATTCCTTTCGCTAATTGCTTTTGGCATCCGACGGTGGTGGTTAGGTTGCTATTAATTATGTGAAAAGATTTTCTGATAATTAATTTCTTTTGTGTAGTGATTATTGCATTGACATTACATAACTACAGTAATCATGTGACTATAAATTTTCAGGTAGGGTTAATTTCCTGACTCGCATGATTTTAATTAGTATTGAATTATACAAGAACAGTAGAACACCCTTTTTCCATAAACTTTAATTAGTATTGAATAATAAAAACAAAATATTTTGGAGCCAATATATTTATTGTAATTCAATTGTGGGTTGTTGTCGGTGGATCTTAGTGGGGAAGACGTGACTCGTGAGAGAGTATAATTGAGCATATGTATCGACGTCGTTTTCTAATCTTACTGGCATGGCATGCATTTCATGGTTTTACTTTTTCAGTAAAAATGATTTTGGTTGATTTCCAGGTACGAAGAGAATAATTTGAAGGTGGGAAGGAAGAAAACGAACTTGATGTTCATCGGAGACGGGAAGGGTTTAACCACAATTACCGGTGGTAAAAGCGTTTCTCAGAACTTGACCACATTCCACACCGCAAGCTTCGGTAAATTCTTACTCCATCTCAAAAATTCAAACTCATCAATAATTACGTTGAGTTCCTTTACCTTGTTATTTTGTAATCATTTGAGTCATATCTTTTTTCTTCACCAAAAATATGTGGTGGGTCATTTTTGCTCATTATCATGCATGACCTCACTTACGACTTGCACGTGGCATGTTAGTCTCATGCAACTTGCTGATGTGTGTCTGACGACCCTGACCTCAGACCTTTTTTTGTTGAATGTCATAATTACCCTTCTCAAGTCACCGTGTGTCATTTTTTCCTTGAAGAAAATACTAGCTCTAATAAGTGAATGTTCTAATTCTTCAGCTAACTCCCACTCTTTTCCTCTTTGTCATAATGTTTAATTAATATCTCCTACTAAACATGAATGGGATACTGGATAGCAACATAGGTTATTAGACTTGGGTGACTTGGTAATGGCCAATGGGTATATTAGTCAATTTATTAATGTTTTTTTTTAAGAAGAATTTATTAATGTTTTTAGGGGATGGTAAGAGTCTTAGTTTATATACCAGTGTATGGTCCTAATAGTTGTGATTAATGAATTTATGGTTATTGGTCCACAGCGGCTACTGGAGCTGGCTTTATTGCACGGGACATAACGTTTGAGAACTATGCCGGGCCGAACAAGCACCAAGCCGTTGCCCTCCGTGTCGGGGCGGACCACGCGGTTGTCTACCGGTGCAACATTATCGGATACCAAGACACATTTTATGTGCACTCAAATCGGCAGTTCATTCGTGAATGTGCCATTTATGGGACTGTGGACTTCATATTTGGCAATGCAGCTGTGGTGTTTCAGAATTGCAGTCTCTACGCCCGCAAGCCCATGCCCTCTCAGAAATGTACCATCACGGCCCAAAACAGAAAAGACCCGAATCAGAACACGGGTATGTCTATCCACGCTTGTCGGATCCTTGCCGCGGCTGATCTTGAGCCCGTAAAGGGTAGCTATCCCACATATCTTGGCCGCCCTTGGAAATTGTACTCTAGGGTTGTGTACATGTTATCCTACATGGGGGATCATATACAGCCACGTGGATGGCTCGAGTGGAATACCACTTTTGCCCTAGATACACTCTACTATGGTGAATACATGAACTATGGGCCGGGCGGGGCGGTAGGTCAACGTGTAAAGTGGCCCGGGTATCGGGTCATTACTTCCACCGTCGAGGCCACCAAGTTCACCGTTGCAGAATTTATATATGGGTCATCATGGTTACCGTCCACTGGTGTAGCATTCTTGGGTGGACTTTCGGTCTAAACTAGTCTATTAATATTGCCCATATCCATAATTAGGTGAAGGTTTTATTTTCTTGGTAAACTGTACGAATATAGTCTTTCTACTGTGTTCTATTTTTTTTGACAATATATAAGAATAAGTCGCATTGTTCTCTTTTTTTTTTCTTTGTTCATTTAACTCAATGATGTTAATGGTATACAGGCTAAGAATTTATTTTCTCCTCTAAATTGGAGTGTGATAACATGAGGATGCAAGTTGCTGTCACTTTCAAACTTGGCTCTATGTCACTTGGATCTTGTGGTCGTGTCCGCTTTGTAGTTGTGCCTTAAATTTGATTGATATGTTTGGCGTCGGTTGGCCGTGATTTAGGAAGAAAATTTATACTAAAGATGAAAAACACTCAAATATGATTTCATTTAACTAGTACGGAGACTCCTTGATATGACTTGTTGCGAGAAACACAGTATATAAAACTAACTCGTGACCATTTATTGTAGAAATTAAGTATACCCTCATTATATGTAGTTTAAAATTTAGACAACGACAACCCAACCATTGTTCCCGTATTAAGTTAAGAGGCAGAGCTACAATGGTGGCAATGGAGCTTGTGGATCACAGAAACGGTAGGTAAACAGGAGAAAGCGGAAAGTACTTGACCATGTTCAGTTCCATAATTAAGCTTTCTTTTTGAAGCCCACAATTTCTTTCTTCCACTATTGAATCGCGTGATGTACATAGAGACATTTACCCTCATTTTCGTTGCTTTGTAAAGAAAATGAAGAAGGACTGAGAATCAGGTCATGTTACAATCAACTGTTTCTGTTCTGATCAGGAAACCCACCTGTCGGAGAAGACCACTGTTGCACAAAGTTGTCTACTTTGTGAATTGAATTATATGAAGCAACTTGTTTTGTCATTATGTTTAAGGTCAAACAAAGTGCCTGTTTGTTTGTCTTTAGGCCCCTCCTTCCTATATCTAAATCAGAGATGAACCCCTCCAAGACCAAGACCAAGACCAACACCAAGACCAAAGAGCATGGCCAGCTGTGGTGTAATAATTCATAGTGCAATGGTGTAGTACTGTAGTCCACTCATGTTGATGTGATTTTGTAACATCAATCCAATCTTGTGCCTCCAAACACCAAATGCTCACATGGCTCATCCCAATAGCATTGAATTGGATCAGCCACCCCCAACTCAAAACCAGAATAAACTCTTTTGTATTTGTCCTTAAAATGAGAGTATTGGATTAGGGTCGACTCCAAAAACGACTTTTACAAGGTACTGTAAATTTAGACCAAAGCTTAATCAGGCAGCACAGAAAGCCATACAGATCGGGTAGGGAATGTCGTACTATCAGATAGGGAAGTGTTCAAAACAAACTTCTCTCCCATACAGATCGACTTCTTTTTCCATCGGAGAAAAAGTTCACTGAATCACATTTACGGCCTAATTGATAATAGTTTCTCACCTCGCAAAAGAACCATAGGTAATTCATGAGTGCATTTGAATGCCAGTAAATAAGAACACAGTAATAAATCTAAAAATTGTAAGATCAGAAATGGTACGTAATCATGATGGATAAACATAATAAAGCACTAGTGTAAAACCAAAAAGAAAGATTGGGAGAAATTGTACAATGAAAGTATGTATTATGTATTACTGTCTCGTTATTATTCCTCGAGATCAAGCTTAACAAAAAAGGAAAAAGAATCGGAAGAGGAAGTTATTTAGGCGGTAGATACAAGATCCATCATCAAACAAGGAAATGAGATACCTGCAAGCCATTAGAGATGGATAAGGGGCATATGGACATAGAGGCATTATGCCTTGTGTATTCAGTATGTAATCTTTTCAGCAAAGCTCATCAAGGTGTCGATCCATGATTGATGAAACAGATTCGAGAAATGCAGCTTCACTTGTTCCTGGGAGTTGAGCTTCTTGTGCTTCCTGAATGATCTGTTCAATTACAGATTCCTTTTTCAAAGTCTCCCTGCACATGATGCTTCCAATGGCAAAGGGAGTGAGTCCTCTCTTTGCACCTTTCTTCAGAAGCATAGTGGAAATGCGGAGGCTGCGGGCACATTCAGGTGGTAGGTCCCATCCATGAAACTTCAAGAGTTCAATATCTTGTTCAACGTCTAGTGATTTGATGTAATCAAGAGTGTCAGACGAATAAGGTACTTGAGCTTGAGGCCAGTAAAGCCAGTCAAATGTGCAATCTTCAAACTGCATTTACATATTGTAATTGAAAAAATGTATAAGATTCAAATGCTAATTACAGAAGAAGCTCTATGATTTCTGAGTGTGATCGAACAAAACAAATCGCATACTCTAGTAAAGCATTAATTGAAGAAGAATTAAGCACTTACATTCTCCGGCAAACAGTACCCATGATCAATGGGAATAAGCACAATTTGACCTTCTTCACCCTCTCTGTTGATCAATATGTTTCCAGCATGCCTATCTGCATTTGCTAACCTTATGTCCAGCACAGAAATTTTATGTACCTCCTGCACTGGGAAAGCACGAGGACCCATATCCTCACAACTTCCATTGTTCTTCATAAACATCTGCAGTGATCCAATCTTCACGTTTTGGGGACCCGACTCATAACCTTCTGGATGGTTAAATCCTCTATGCAAGCATTTGACCATAACTGTGGGTGGCACCCCGGCAAAGCCCTTCTCCACGTTATAAAACGTGCGAGGTCCACTTCTCGGATGATCCAAAACATAAGCTGCGACTTCCCTCAGTGCCCCTTCTCCGACCCGTGTACCCTTCTTTAAACCTTCACCATCCAGTGACAAAGGCAATCCCCGAGGGTTATTCAGTGCCATCGGTTCCTCATCTATTGGCTTAAAGACAGAAACATACTTCAGACCAGATGAGTCTTGCATGAAATAAGCTCCACCAGATCCCTCTGAAGACTGAACTGGCTCACAGCCTCTCTCTAACCCATCATAAGTAGAGTAAATCAGGTTTTTAATCCCTGATGAAAATTCAATCTTAGGATTTACAATTAGAGGTTCCAAAACGAGTTCTCTTCCTATTAGTTTCCTCTCTAAAACTTGACATCGCACAATTTCTCTCGCTAAAGGAGGCTTTTTCTCGTTCAAATTTAATGCCTCAATAGACACTACAAAATCCTTCTCTATAGGTTTAGCTCTAACTTTAGCAGATTTCCGGACCAGCAAGTGAATAATAGCATCACTACTTGTGCAAAGATCATTAATGAGTCTTTGATCTTCAAGCTCTTCACCATGACATATGAGTTCTTGATCTTTAAGATCAAGATACCCTTTCCCTTTTGTAGCAATCTGCTGCTTCACATAACCAACATTTCTACTCCTCTCAACATGCAACTCAAACTCCTTGCCACACACAGTCCTAACAGTAATGGCTTGGAGATCTGAAAGCCTAAGTACCAAATGCAAAAGGTTCCCATCAGTTACCCCATAGTCCCTGACACAGGAATTGTTCCTAGCCAATTCTCTACCTTCAAAAACCAGCTTCTGTTTCTTCACAAAAAACCCTTTAGAGGCCTGGATTCTCAGTTTCACCGAAGCAATGGAATCTGACTCCGTTACACACATCGGAACTACAGACCCACCAACACTGAGGTATATCAAAATGGAGTCACAGGATGACGGCCCATATTGACTGGTGAAATTATAGGGGAATTTCAAAGATTCTTCGTACACAGGACTAAGAGCTACACTGGCAATAGACATTGTTGGTCCTCTAAATTTAGCACCCTTGTAACTCAAATCCTGTCACAGCTATAAACTCTCAAACCCAAATCCAGTCACAGCTTTAAATTTCTACAACATTCCCTCCTGAAAACAAAGAAATGGGGCTAAACCAAAACGCCAAGCCCCACAACAATCAAAGCTGATGCTATAAAATAATCTTCTTCCTCTTCTTCTTCCTCTTCTTCTTCTTCTTCAAACTATTTGTTCCTGTTAGCATTAAACGAAATAACCTTCCCAGCTAGCTTGAATTCAGCTACCCTACAAATTCAAAAAATTTCCAATCAGATTCAAGGGATCAAATCATTCCAACTCTGGAATGAGATAGAGATAGTAATTAAAACCCTGAAATCCATCCCTTCTCTTTTCTTATATCTTTACCATAAATAACTAAATAAATAAATAAAATCATACCTATATATCTAGGACATTCAACTAAAATCAGGTCTTAAATATAGCATTCAGAAACCAGAGTACCAACATATATAAACCTGGAATAAAACGATCACACTAATTTTGTTAAAAAGAAAAAGTAAGTGCGGAAATTAGTTATGTTCACATTTTCTCAGAAAACCAGCCAAAGAAAATCAAAATCACTATTTCTGGACATTAATTTACGATGAATGAAGAACATAGCATCCTTACCTAAGCTGAAAATATGAGCACAGAAATTCAGGCGATACGACGATGGAATAAGGCACCGGCAATCTCAGTGGTCATTTTCATCGGAGCTGGTTGTGCTTCTAGAAATTTTCAGAGAAAATCCGAAATTGTCTCGAATAATTTTTTTTTTCCCGAGAAAAATCAGAGTGTTAGAGGGAGAGGAGTGAAACCGCGAGTAATGACTAATGAGAGATTGTGACGAAGTGAGTGGGAATATATAGAGGTGGACCCGATGACGTGTGACGGAATTTTGTGATTTGACGTGTGCCGGAATTTTAGGGGGTGAATAACGTGGTTGAATTTGTAACGGACGTTACGATTTGGGTGGGATTAGGAATTATTTTAATTTTATTAATTAGGTAAATGAATGTTTTGCCCAATAGTAACATGAAGTTGAAAAATGATAAAACGACTAGACAAAATGTTCTAGTCATCCCAACATTTTGTTATACATCTCTTTCTTCTTTTTCAATTTTAATTTCCCTCAACCTTTTATTGAATTTTATTTGAGCTAATACAAAGTTAAATTAAAAAAAAATAATGTCCTATTGAAAGTTGAGTTATTTTCTTTTTGACTTATTGGTGAGATTGTATTATAGATGTAGCAGCTAGAAATAGTTCTCAAGAATTAATCAGTATTAAATATAAAAGATAGATATTTCTCTCAGCTTAGGTTAACGGTCGTTAGCCTTGACGGAAGAGGACGTGTTAGTCAGCTATCGTGAGAACATAACAGTGTACAACACATCAAACGAGCCAATAGGACATTGCCACGTGAGAACAACATGAAATCTAAATGTTGGGTGGTGAATTTTTATTACATGGCAGCAGCTGGTTGGACTAAACTGTTTAGAAGGTGTTTTTGCAGCTGATGATCGAGGACTCGAAAATGTTACATCTCAGAATTGTGCTCCAACTAACATCCCTTGAATTCCATGAGAAAAAAAAAAAAAAATTAAACCATGAACTCTTATTATCTTTGTACAAACCAAATAAGATTTTAGTTCCTATTCGAACTCAAAAAAACGAGAAAAAGAAAGAGATGAACAAATTTCTCTTGCCACCAGTGTCCACCGAGGCCTCAACAGGAAGATTACAACAACAAAGTATATAAGCACATGGTTTTCACAAATTTCTTTCTATGAATTCCCAAATCCTTTCTTCCATATAGACCCGATCGCTATGCCGGCGTGGCATGTGACGTTCATCCGGGAAAATTAATAGTTCATAAGTCTTCCTAGCTGCAATGAGTGCATTGACAAGCCTGGCAGTATGCCTGAAATGCACATTTTCATCGATCATGCCGTGCACTAGTAACAACTTTCCTTTTATCTTGTGCACATGGTGCATCAATGAGCTATACTCGTAATCTTCTTCATTCTGATAAGGGCATCCCATATATTTCTCGGTATAGAATGTGTCATACCCATCCCACGCTGTTACGGGGGCACCGGACACTGCACATCGGAACACATCAGGAAACCTGGCCAAAGTCATAGCTGAAAGATACCCACCATAGCTCCAACCATACAATCCAATGTGACCTGCTTCTGCTAGTCCTTTTTCTATAAGCCACTGGGCTCCAGTCAGTTGATCATCGGCATCAACACGACCAACATTGCATTTCAAAGAGCCTTCAAACTTCAGTCCACGTCGAGCAGTTCCTCTGTTATCCAACTGTAAACGAGGAATCAGTCAAAACAGTCAGCCTTGATCTATATATATATTGGAATTCCCTGTTCTAAGTTAATGAAGTCAGGATAACTATTTTCATCATATTTTAAACCCCTTTCAAGCTATCAAACTGTCCTTACAACATTAGCATACATTTCAACTTTAAAATCCTTTATAAAACATGTCAGTGCTTTGATTTTACAAGAGGGGCATTTTCTTCATATGCAATTATAAGTTCTATATTGAGACTTACTAATACATTATAAAAAGCTATTAGATTAAAACTTTGGAAAAACATAGAGAACCATGGAATGTTGTAGTTGTTGCATGAAAGAAAACTGACCTTCCATACTAAGATGCCTTTGCTTTTTAGAAACTGCGCTCTCATGTCAACTGTACTTATCCAAGAATCAGAAATAAGCTGGACACTTGGTCCACCATACACGTAGATCATTGTTTTGTAAGGTGGAGGTCCAAATTTTGTTTCATCAGGCTTGTATAGAGCCCCATACAGTGTTGACCCATCATTAGCCCGTAAATGAACCAACTCTGGTGGCTCAAGTTGAAGCCTTTTGAATCTTGGAATTGTGAATGGCTGCTCATACAGAGTCATAATCACGCTTCCGTCGTGCAAGGAGCAGAGTAAAACCTTGGGAGGAAAATCTAGGGAGTCATAGATATCAACAAAATTCCTCATATGATGATCAAGCACGACCACATGCCTCCCCTTGTTGCGAGTCAACTTCACTGGAGCTTGCAAGGGTTGGCTTCCGTCTGTGAATAGTTTAGTACAATAAAGGTGTGATTCTAATGGCCCATCCAAGGTTCCAGTAAAATAAACAAGACCCGCAGCTTCATTTATACCAGCAATTTGCTCAACCATCCATTCTCCTTCAGTGATAGGACCTAAGCATGTCCCATTGGCATCATGCAGGTAAAGATGTTTGAATCCTGATTTCTCACTTGCCCAGATAAACCCCCCAGAAAATTTGGTTAGTCCTTTGTCTAGAGGTGTGAAACAGTCGTGTAAGTTGACCCATGTGTGTTGTTCTTCTACCAATAAAACTTTTCTCTTCCCATTTTTAATATCAAACTTAAGGATCTCTAGTTTGCTGTGAGACCTGTTCAAAACCTGAGCTATTAGAACATTTCCATGCATCCAATTTACTCTTGCCAGATATTCCTCCTCATGCCCTGTTTCCCCACAGAGAAGCTCCATCCAAGTAATAGGACCTCCAACAGAGGAAACTACTCCTAGGCGAACTTTGACGTTTGAAGCTCCCGCAAAGGGATAAGGGTGATCTTCTTGAGCTTCTAAACCAACAGAACTTTTACCTTGATGCATGATTCTGAAGAGAGGAATCTCAGAAGAATCAACTTCTGTGAATGCAATGAATTTGCTGTCTAGAGACCACCAGTATCCATTCTTGCGATCCATTTCTTCCTGCAATCAGTAAAATGCTGTAAATGTAAGAATAATTTCAACTGAATCCCCTGGGAAATAAATATAGCATCATTTGATATAACTCGTGATTGCCTCTTGCTGTTGAAAGCATATTATTTGATGAATTTCTCACCTGAGCTATATATTCAGCAAGGCCATGAGTCTGCAATACACAAAACACCAGAGTCATATCAACCAAGAGTACCAAAATGCCAGAAATTCAACTATCTTAATCTACAAAAGGTTGAGCTTTTAAAATCAAATGAATAGACATATTACTTTTCAAACGCAGAACACTAGCACACCTTTAGCATAAATTATTTGGTTAGAATAGATGGACATGAAGCCGTTACATGCGAGCATGACAGAGATAAAACTATATGTTTATAGAAAGTCTACAGTTGTAACTTGTAACAAATATTAATAATTTCAATGACTCAATTAGTCCAGACCTACAGTTACTAGTAAAGAAGACTTACCAAAACATCTCCTCTGGCGCCAAATGTTAGTTGTCTTGATTCATTGTATGACAAAGTTAGAACATGCAACTCGCTGTCTTTTACATAACCAAGCATTGTACCATCTGGAGATAGATGCGGATCAATAATTGGTGAACATGGTGTGCTTGGAAGCTTGAGCTCTGGTTTTGAACAGGAAAGATCCTGGAAATAAATCTGTCCATACAGAAAGGACCATATCATCAGTTGGAAAAGGTTCATTTCAAGCTCATGTATGTGTAAACAAAAACATTCAATCATTAAAAGGGATTGAGGAACAAACCCCAGCTGGCAATGGCACCATGATTGCTTTCTTTGCCGAGCTTGTCTTCACCCATTCATACCGCGTAACTCCCAACCCGCGCTCCCTCAACCTCTCTCTCCTCAACTTTTCTTCTGGTGATATATTGCTCTCATCAAGTCCACCATCAGGAGGACTGAAACACAGCTCTTCCTTACAAGTCTTGAGGTCAAAAGCAAACACCTTCCTATTCAAAGTCTGATCAGGACTAAACAGGTACGTTATAATACTATCATCGGAACTGAAACTGATTGAAGTCGGAGCAACATATCCAGGCAATGGATGTTGCACAATCTCCTCAATCGGGAAAAGAATACAGTCATCAAGTGTCTGTGAAAAATTGGAGTCCGTTACAGGCATTTCGCAAGTGAGTGATCTCGAACGCTTCAAATTCTTCTTCTTATCGTCCTCATGAACTGATTGCATTACAATACGACTGGTATTTGTTGAGCAATGACAGGCAAACAAACACTCAATTAAAAGCCATATAACCGATCAAGATTGCGAAAACATGAGGAAAGCACTGAACATGTGAAACTAACAATCGTATTTATCAAACTATTTCTCTTCAATACTGAATTTGCAGTCTAAATAGGCAATGAACACTTCATTAACAATGAACTAATACATCCTAACCCATTCAAAAAAATTGGAGTTTCTGAAATTACTTAGCAACTAATCCGAGTCAAAATCGAAAAGCATTATTACCGGCTGAGAAACCCTGCGAATCAGTTCTCTCTTATCAAACTATAATCCACTGGATCCGATCAAATGCTAACGAACTGCAACAAAACCGCAACAAAAATAATATCAATCGCAATCAATAAAAATATAAAAGATGGAAAAAGATAAGTGCATCGCTTTGAATAATTAGAGCTGAACCTGGGAAAGAGGTGAAAATGATCGGCCATGAAAGCTCAGAAGCTCAGAAGTGTGATGAGGATTAAACGCAAATTTTGATTTCTGAGAAAACTGAGAAGCGGTTTCGAATTCAGAGAGAAATTGGATTCTTGAGAATCACTGAATCAATAGCTATTTTTTGTTTTTTTTCTATTTCTTTTTGAGAAAATAATGATGCAAAAGCGGTAGCTTGACGACTATCTTTGCCTGTTTGTTGTTGGCTTCTACTTGCAATGATACTAATCACCATCATCTAATCTGTTGTTTTAATCATCTTTTTTTTTTTGGTCAAAATTGTTTTAATCATCTTAATAAATTAAAATACGCAACCGAGCTAGTCGCGTTTAGTACACGCGCCATGACTTTTCTTTCCTTGTTCGTTTTTCAAATACTATTTTGATATTTTCCCTTTTATATATGATCTGGGTTTGATTGAAAATTGGTGCTAAAAAAGGAAAAAAAATATATACTACGTAGCTAGCTACGTCATTACCTGTATATGTGTGATTCCATTTATAAATGCCACCCTAATAAAATATGGACAATTTTGACGCGAAAGTGTGTGTTCATATACATTTTTGGATAAAAATTGACTAGCATCGCAAATAATAAAGGTGTAACATTTGTATTATTATGAGATAACATTGTATCACTCTAAATCACCAAGGTAATTCATAACTTTTGACTTTTATGTGTTCTTACTTAGTAGAGAATGTAGGCCAAAATATCAACTTAAGCTTTTTGCTCACTAGCACAATGTAATTGCACTGTTGTTTGAACCCTAATGTGATGAATAGCTTGAAAAGTAGATTGGACAAACAACACTTTGTGACATAACCATATTCATTCATGTGGTGATTTTTTCTTTTTGTTGTAGCTGCAAGCATGAAACATATCTACTTCCACTTTTCCATTATCCAAAAGATGAGGGGACCATGTCCTTTTAAAGGACTTTTGGATCAGATTGTGGGGGTTAGTAGCTCCCCATACTGATCCCTTTAAGGAGGTACCCTAATCCTCTTGCTGGGCTATTGAAAACAGTTGGAAATGCTTTTAAGAGGTTTCTTGTGTCTTGCTCAACCATCCATTTTCTTTATGTATAGATAAGGGTTCCTTATCTCAGTTTTTATCTCCTTGGTAAATGGTTTTGTATGATAACAAATTCAAAGTTATGGCATTGCTGGCAAACAATCTTCTAGCATTCCTTATCTAGGAAGGAAAAAAAAAACACACTTGGAGATGGTCAAAACAATCGAGTCACATCAAAGGATTGACTTACATACAGGGGCGGACCTACGTTATGGCCTAAGGTGGCTCTGGCCCCCCCGTGATTTGTCTGACTTGATCCAATATGTATTATGCTGCCTGAAGAGCATCTGTTTAATTAATTAGATTGAAGCTTCTATACGTATTTGGCCCCCCCAAGTGTCTCACATTTCACTTTACTTACTAAAATAAATTTAACATCTCCAAATGTCTCCAGTTCCCCCACTTTGGTTAATTTTTTATTGATATAAAAGTTTTTTTTTTTTTTTTTTACTGTTCCTTCATATCTTGGCCCCCCCCACTCTCAATCTCTAGTTCCGCCCCTGCTTACATATATAACTTATTAGTTATTACAGCCATTATATAAGGGAAAATGGGGATTGGAATGACACGTACAGCTGCACATATATGGATGCTCTATGCACTTATCTGTGCCTCATCTCTCACATTTCAAGAACCAGTTGAGAATTTGAAGGTAAACCTCAAGAATGCAACTTGTGGATGAGGAAGTCATCTCTGAGCTGCGCTTCATGGGTTCTTCATATAAACGATAAGACGAAAGATATCATATATATTTAATGCGAGCAGCAAGTAGCTTCATTGAAACGTAATTCGAAACAATCACCAGCTTGGCACATGAAATTGCTAATAATTTCTTCATGTAATACTCTCACATTTCTGAATCTTCAACTTCAGAACTCATTACAAAGCTAGGAAAAGCTAGTGTTATATCCCTGAAAAACAGAAGAATATTAAAAATGCAGAGCACAAACATTACCATTAATTGCTCACTCAAATAGAAGATAAAAAGAAGGCAAATCCAAGTTTTGCATCTAATGATTGACAACTTGATGTAGAATTTATTGCTTACTTAAGATATGGTAGAGTCATATTCTTTATCAAAGTTGGATGCTTCGAAACAAATTCCTTCCACTCTTGCGGATCAATCCTTCCATCACCGTTTTTATCTGCATCACTAAATGTCTGAAAAAGAGACGGAGAACTTTAGAATATTCAGCTTAACTTAGCATCGAGAGGTTGGGTTACTATATGTATCAATTTTCACCTTATCCACAATGGCTTCGACGACATCATCTGAAAGTACCAGATCTGATTCATGCAAAAGTGCTAGCACCATCTCCTTCAACTGTCATAGAAATTACTACCGTAAGTTGTGAAAGAAGAATCATGAAACTTATTTCGACACCATATACTTATGGTTGCCTAACTTCAATAAGAGAAACCAAAATGTCAGAGAAGAAACAAAAGAAAGAAGTTTGAAAAAAAAAAAAAAAAACTGACCTCCTCACGTTCAATGTACCCTGTTTGTCTCAGATCATACAGTCTAAACGCAACTGCAAAAGGATTCCCGCCATAAATGAGCAGATATAATAGATTTAGTAGGAGGATAGTCTCAAAGTTTATTCTATCCACTTTTGGACAAAAGAACTAAAAAACCTTGACATATAGAGGAAACTAAAACTGGAAAAACATGAGTATCATTACCCCATTGTAAGTAAAAAGTAAACTTACATGCAATTTTTTCTTCTACAGGTGCATTGGGGTGAAAGACACCCAATGATCGAACAAATTCTCCAAACTCAATAACCCCATTGCGCTTGACATCAAATAAGTCGAAAATCTACATATAACACCTAAAGATTAAGTTATGTAGACAGAAATAGCTACCAGCTGTGCTTACTTTTTACATATCACTCTCTCTCCCCTCCTCATCATCACACTCTCTGAAACATATTACTGATAGCACAGTTTGAAAATAGAGTAGGAGCCGACATTACACACCCTGTCTGCAAAAAGATTCCTCTTATGTTGGTTCCTGAAGAGCGCTAGCTGAAATTCTTCCTGTTCCAAAAGATGGATAAATGCAATATTAGTCACTGTACATAAAAACCAAAATTTCAGAACAGATTGAAGATAAAACTGTGGTTAAAAAGTACTTCAAATTTTAGTAAACCTACCTTGTGGATAAGACCATCATCATATATAGAACTGCTCAATTTCTTAAAAAGCTCATACAAGGCTTCTACTTCATTCACTGTAACTGCAACAAAGAAAAAACAATTCAAATTTCCATAATTCCATTTTGGCTAAAACTAATACCGTAATAAGTAAATATCAGACAATCAGGAGTCAGGAGGTGTGGTCCATTCAATGTCTTTCACAGTATGCAACATGAAAAGGAACTGGATAAGCTATATCCAGCTGTAAAGATCCATCTTAACTAATGATGCTCCTATATGAGTCATATGACATGCTTCTTGTTAAACTTATGTGCCATATATGTTCTTCTTAATTGACATTTTAACCACCAAACTTAAGAGTCAAGAAGAACATTTTTGTTGTTCTAGTATATCTATGCATGATAGCACACTGAAGAACTATAAGTTACATATCCAGATGCCTTGGCATATGTTCTTGTTTAGTTTATCTTAATGATCTCCTAGTTGATTTCAGATTACCAGATCATTAAGACAGAATGGTAGATGCCCAAGAAATGCTAAGACTAGTTATGGCTTCCTAAGCAATTCCATGACAGTTATGACTACAATGCAAATGAGCATATTGCGGCAGAGTACAAGGGTGATAAAGCATGCTTACAAGGTGTTTCGGCAGCAAGAACAGTAGGTTCCTCATACCCAGGAGTTTTTTTTTCTGGCTTTGAAGAATAGCAGCCCATTAACAAACCAACATTTCACTCACAGAAATCCTGAAAAAACAGTAAGACCAATGATGAATGCATTAGGTCTCTATTTGTAGCAGCACAATCAAAAGATAGAATGACATTTAGGTACGAATTTTCTATCAGACAAAGAAGGCAGCACAATTTCTGTAAACCGATCAAGCAACATATTTGTAGTGCAGACACCAGCAATTTCATCTTTCTTTCTTTTTTCTGTTTTTCCAATGGCTGTGGGACCAAGCAAGCATTTGATATTTAAAGGAGTAAATAAAAAGTAGTTGTGGAAATTTCAGAATCTTCCAGTAACCTAACAATCTTCATATATTATTATAAACACTCCATACCAATAAAGCTTATGTAAGCAGATCTGACCTCCTCGTTAATTTCCAGATCTGACTTCCCCGTTAATTTCCAAACCATGTCTATTCATATTCAAAGGACTCAAGCTATCAGTACAAGCACACAGATGCATATATACAGTGATAAATTAACATCTTTTCCTTTCTTATCTTTTTTTTTTATATATAATTTTGGGACCACAGACCAAATACAACCATATTCCGGTAACCAAATCCATAAAAAGTCGTAACATTCGGCATTGAATTTTCTTGTCTTTCTCATTTTGCCAGAACACCCACCAAAGCTGATGGAACGAATCTAAAAGTTAAGCGACTAAACACAGAAAGAGTCATGCTCTCACTTTTCACGTTTGCCACTCGAAGCCATAAACTTGACCGTTTACTGAGCAACAAAAAAGGAAAACTCATATAAGGAAACAGATGATTTTGAAGGTAAGTGATTAATTGGACAGAGACAAATGCAGGAAACAAAAAGTTGAGATGTTCATCACTTGAAACCCAATACAAAGAACATAGAAACGTAAACCATAAAAGTTAAAAACGAGCCAAACCCCAGCTCCCTAAACTACACAAATGACTCAAAGGTCGAAACTTTACAGAGAAAAAGAAAGTAGAAGGCATTAATTCTCGATTCAAGAACATGAACATAAATCAAACTTAAGAGAAAAAGAGACGAGAGCTGACCTGGGAGACGAGAGTGGTGGTGTAGGAATCCAAGATGGGTTTGATATATATATATATTAACTTCGAAGATGAGCCTTTTCTCTTTATTTGGACTCCAACTCTTTTGGCTTTTTTTTTTGGTCTGAACTCTTTTGGCTTTGAAAGTGTGAAAAATCTTAGTTTTCTCAGCTTCCTTTAGTATGGGGCTGAACCAGTCTATCTCTCTAAGTTTAAAACAAGAGGTTGTTTCGCTTTCAACGTTCGCTTTCGGCAAAGCCAACTGGGGCTGCTCGCTGCCTCGCTCTCACTGCTTCGACTTATAAATAAACGCTTTTTTTATGTTCCAAGTTTTCAACTTCAGCTTTGATTTTAGCCGATCCCGTTGAATCTTCTCAAGTCGCAGTCGAACCCTTTCTAATTTTAACAGTAGTACATACAAACTTTTACGTGCTTTCCTTTTAAGAAAAATTTTACGGTATATTAATGTATCAATACATCAAATATGCTAGTTTAATATAGAGGTAGACTCCCTCCATACATGGGTAAACTAGTTTGGCTTGATCTCGAACTAGTCTACTTTTGTATCGAATAAGTCTACATCTATATCGAACTAGTCTATTTGCTATATCGGTACATTAATGCATATTTTTTATTTTTGAAGAAATGACAATAAACGTTTGTTGAACAAATGCAAATTAGTTATGAAACTCACATAGAAGATATCATTTTTTTGGACAATACATAGAAGATATCATAGCCCGTGATATATCAAAGTAGTTATAACTTATATTTAGTGCTTTCGTTTTTGAACAAACGACAATAAATATATCACCGGTCATGTCGTGTTAATTGTTTAAGTAAGAATTGTAATGTATTTTTAATATATTTTTTATATTTTAATTTAAAAGATGAAATTCCGGTTCTCGTAAGGTCTCACATATAATTTTGTTAAAACTCTAAAATACTTTTGAAAACTCATGCAAACCGGTTTTAAGAATTTCAAATTTATCATTGTTCAAAAAAATCATGTGCTAAAATAAAGAAACTGTTTCTCAGTTTGGCACAATTCACACATACTAAAGTGAAAATCTAATTTCGATAAACAACGTATATGTTGCCAAAACTCATTTTCATTTTTTAATCATATAGTGAAAGAGCCCTATTTTTTATCGTAACATCGACATGATATTGCCCTACTTTAAACAAGCACCCCTACTTTTCATCAAAAATAAAGATTGTTTTTTGTCAACAAAATAAAAATAAATGTTACCTAGCTAGTATAGGCTAGGGTTCCATTTTAGTCGTGCCCCAATTGTTTGGTGGCCTTCTTTGTGTATATATTACCCAAGCTAGCTTTAATGATGATTTAATTTCAGTATCCAAGTTTGCAACTTTTCGTTTGATTTAGCCGATCCCATTACATCTGCTCAAGTCGGACCATATTTTACAATACTACCACGATCTTTTCAACTTTCTATTGCTCTTTATGATACTTTTAAAAAGAAAAATGCAAGAAAGAAGAACAGATTTTTTTCCCATTAAGTAGGGCCAAAGTATCCATCTTAGACCCAAAACGTCCAAATTAATTTTAGGACTAAATTCTTGTTACTCCCTGAACTTTGGGGGTGAAATCAGTTCAGTCCATGCATTTCTAATTTCATCAAAACAGTCCTTGAACTTTCAATTCGAATCAAATTAGTCCCTCCGTCACATTTTCCGTCCAATTGGGACGTTAATGCTGACGTGGCAATTGGGAAAAACCTATTATGTCCTTGACTACTATTCCCCCTTCACACCAGTTTTTTTTTTCCTGTCTCTCATCTCTCTCCCGATCTCTCTCTCTTCAGCTAGCGCTTCTCTTCTCTCTCTCTCTCTCTCTCTCTCTCTCTCTCTCTCTCTCTCTCTCTCTCTCTCTCTCTCTCTCTCTCCTGCCACCTCTCAAGTTCACCACTGTCGTCCACAGCAGCACCCACACACAGTTCACTTCCTCCCAATTCCAATTGATTTGGACACCCAATTCACTAGGGCCGTCCAGGGAAGAAGACCTGAAGATCGATGAAGAAGTGTCTCTCTCTCTCTCTCTCTCTCTCCTCTACTTCTTCCTCCTCCATTTCTCTTCACCTCTGCACTTCACCGCTGCCTTCAATCCGACGCCCTCTCTCTCCATTTCTCTTCACCTCGAGCTCACCTCTTCCTTCATCTCTCAACTCTTCTGGATTCATCGAAGAAGAGAGATAGAGACTGACCCGAGGAGAGAGAAATAGAATCCACCTCGAGTCGTCAATCTCTGATCGCTGCCGTGGCTCACCGTCATCACAGACGGCTTCGCCACACTCCGATGAGTAAAGCCCAGACTTCGTGTCTACCGGCAACGCTAGAAATAAACTCACGCGCGGTCGCCACCATCGACGGGACTGCAGCTCTTGGTTCACGAAACTCCGTCGTTTCATTTCACTAAGCTCAACAAGCTCCTGTGCTTCGCAAATCTCATCTTTAGTCCACCAGAGAGAGAGGGGTTGGGGACAGAGAGAGAAGGCCAGAGAGCGAGAGAGAGATGAGAGAGATCGGGGTTGGGGTCGGGTCGAGCAAAGAGAGAGATGAGAGACAGGAAAAAAAAACTGGTGTGAAGGGGGAATAGTAGCCAAGGGCATAATAGGTTTTTCCCAATTGCCACGTCAGCATTAACATCCCAATTGGACGGAAAATGTGACGGAGGGACTAATTTGATTCGAATTAAAAGTTCAAGGACTGTTTTGATGAAATTAGAAATGCAGGGACTGAACTGATTTCACCCCCAAAATTTAGGGTAGTAACAAGAATTTAGTCCTTAATTTTATTTCCAACAAGATGGCTGAGCTATCATAAATATTGATTTTGAGATCCAAAGGTTTACCCGTTTACGTGCTATCATATATGCAAGTTAATGAGAGATGACAATCATGAGACTATAATTTGGTCCCGATAATAAGAGACGATCAAATTATGACTTTAACACATTAAAAACATGAAACCTAGCAGCCTCGCTCTGCTAGGGTTGAGAGAGTGCCTCCCTTGGCGGCTCAATACCTATCTCCATCAACGATGGAAATCAACGCCGGCCCTTCTTTTGGTGCCGCGCACATTGAGTACGACTCTTGTCGTCTCTTCTATGCCTTCGCGTTTCTCTGATGAGGTATGCCAAGGTTTTGCCTGGGTGAAAGATCTTGGTAAGGTGGTTTGTCCCAGTGCTCTTGGGTGTGGGTTTCGGATCTTAGATCCGGATCAGACAAGGCTTGGTGGATTTGGGAGTCGTTTTCGAGTTCCCCACCATGGTGGTGACCGGCGTCGTCTTCTGTTGCGACGGTTGATTTGGGATAGTGGTGGTTCAATCCTTACATGGCTACCCAGATCGGTGGCTTTACAACCATGGCTTTGGACCGCGACACCGTCTTCTGTTGTGAGGGTTTCTAGGGGTCGGCATCTGCCCGGGGTTCTAGTTCGAATCTTATTGAAGCGACCTACACATGTGTCAACAAGTGGGAGTCAGATTATGATTACTACGGCGATGATGGATGGCGGTGTGCTTGCTATCCACGATGGCTGCTGGGTGCCCAAAACAGTTTTCAACGTTTGGGGTGTTGATTGGGCTTGGGCACAATGCTGGCCTCTGTTGCCGGGCTCCTATTTTTCCAGGTTGATTTGGGATCCTGGAGAAGCTTTCTTTTCTAGCTCTTTTTCCCATAAAGCAGTGCAGGGTGATTTAATTCGCAAGCCTCAAGATCATGACAATGGTTCTTTTGTTGTTGGTAATTGTCTTTGGGATGCTGCGAAAATATTTTTGGATTATGCTAAAAGTTATTTAGTTGTTGCAGACAAGTTTCGATTGTGGTTTCACTTTCTTTTTTCATGGGTTCTCCTTGAGCTAGATTGGTTTTATTGGTCTCAATGGCAATGCTTGCCGGAATTTTTCTGTTGGTTGTTGACAGCAGTAATGCACGGTGTATGTGTTGTTCTAGGTTTCGAATCATCGATTAGAGTTCTAGGTTTAGACTCATCGATTAGGTCACTTGTGTGGTCTGTATTGCTCCTTTTTAGGATGCCCATATTAAGGATTGTAATCCTCATTTGATTTATAAAGTTTCTGCTTTTCTCAAAAAATCAAATTATGACTTTATTATTTGGATAAATAATAAATTATGGAAATTTAAAATTTCGCTCGAAGGATATTTTAACATCAATCAATAGTTGGATCTCTATATTATTGTGTCGACATGTGATTAGCATGAATGAAGCCAGAATTTCTCCTTAGCCGTCCTTGTTGATTCTTTTGAAGACATATATGAATGCTTCTAGCTAATTTGCTAGGGCATCTATATAATTATTCATGCTAACCACTACCCAAATTGCAAGCAAGCTGTTTGATTGTAACATGACATTTCCCTTCTTTAAATAATTTGATGGTCTTCCTTGTAACATCACAAGCTACACTAAATTAATTCCATCTATCCCTATTATAATATATATGGTCTGTACGTTCTATTCAATTTACTGTCTAATTATCAACTAATTACGATCGATTTCATGATGTTTACCTTGTTTAAAACACAAATTTTGAATATTTTTTTCTCTTAGCTTGCTTATATTATCAACCCAAAGTATGCTTACAGTATATAGTAAAAACTATTTTACTTGCAAATTTACAACGTGAAATAAACCCCAACTTTCTTGACGATTGGGGAAGAAAAACATTAAAAGAAAAAGAGAAATCCCACGTGGAGATTCGTAGACGCAGCAGATGGATACGATGAGTCACCTCCTTGATATGTCTCTGTAAGCGCGACCGTAGCGTAGCCCCATGCGCGTGTTATAGATAATTCCAGAATTGCCATGAACCTCGCGTACCGACTACCGAGTATCTTTCAGTCATCACGAGTTATGCTACAATGTAACGCATATAGAATTATCAACAAAGCACCGTTGGATCAAAGCCGCACACTAAGTCACTAATTATTGATTTAATGGTTAGTGGTCAATTCCTTTGTTGACAAATTAAGCTAAATGGTGTCTAAAGGAAATCCACCAAGATTTCGATATTTTGACTTCTAACAAAACTGACATCATGATATTTTTTTATCCGAGAAGAAAAGAGTGAAAAGGAATGTGCTTTTCATTTTTAAAGTTTTGCCTGATCATTAGGTCATTTACAAACTTCTGGTTATTTAATTATCACTGAATACAAGGTAGGATTAAAAATTAGGATAGAACGTCGACTAAAAATTTGTTTATTTACTTAATTGGTTTTTGCTTCAAATATAATTTCTCAATCTGCATGCATGTACACCAAATTAATTAGTACATGCAAAGTTTCTCCAAGTATCTAGTATATAAACTCTGTGCTAATTTTTTCAAGATGCTCGTATCCTAATGTTACTGACGAGAAGAAAACAGAGATAAAATGCGATATATTCATAATTTGCTTGAATTAATTAATTAAATGAAAACATTGATCTGAGTTGGAAGATGCCCAAGACATGACCTCATGCAGTACGTACGTGAAATATTGCATGGGATTATTGTTAATAATTAATTAATTAATTAATTAGTATATAACATTATAACTATATGAAGCTGATATGAACTATAAATCCCTAGCTCATATTTGGTTCGATCGCCACATTCTTTTGTCAACTCCATTGATGAAATTTATATATGTTCAGTCTCTTTCAAGCTCACCATTCCAGCAATTTCAGCCGTACGTGTAAGTATATTATAAGTCCAGGACCCTTATATATATATATGTATTTCATGTACGACAATTGAACGTGTTAATTAATTACTTAATTAGGCACGAAATTAATTATTTAAATATGTAGTAGGGGGATTATAAATTTGTTACTTGTCGTGTTGTAGTTGTTTGGGGTTTATCACTAAAGTCGTGTTCTCGTATCAAAATAATATACGTATCCAAAAAAATTAATAGTATTTTCATAACTATTCATTTTCATGAGTAAGTCTTTAATTAGGGGGTCAAACTATTAGATTTGTTCGACCATCCAATCAGCCAACGCTATGTGCGAAAATCAATGAGGATTAGATATACTAATAGTTGATTTTCACATTTCCATTTCTAATAAGTTTCAATCCCTCTCATTAGGGATTGATTTTCACACTTAAAAAAGGTGGGGAAAATAGTAGAATACCATAAACGATTTAACTGATGGGCTTACTCAGAGTTGGCCCAACGGATATTTAAACCCCTTCGAAAAAAACAAATCCTAGTCTCTCTGTGCAAAATCTGAATTCCCAAATCGCTCTCTCTGAATTCCCGCGCTCCGATCACAACCGCAACATGGCGGTGGAGGACATCGCAGACCAAACCCCCGATGCGGACATCGCAGCAGACATGTTGCTCGAGGAGGAAATGGAAATCGAATACGCCGAGGACGAGAGCACAGACGATGAGAGCTCAGACGACGAGTCGTTGGAGGAGAACGAAGATCTGTGGCTAGTGGACGCTAAATTTGCCGGGGGGAGCAAGTCCCAACAGTGTACATTGATTTTGACACAAGGAATTCCAACTTCCACTCTCGCAGTAAGCTCCTTCAACTTGTTTGGTTTTTACTTAATTAATAGAATTAATTAACAATGATTGATTCTACGCAGCTAAACGGCGTCGTTGCCCTCAGCGATTGGAAAAAGTACGGTGTTTTCCCGCTCGCAGGTGAATTGCTCAATGTAAGAGAAGCCAGCCTCACTCAGGTCATGGATAATCCGATTTTCGAGACCATTATTAAGATTCTCGGACTTGAGCTACACAAAATATATACCAGTACCGAATCTTTGAGATATGGTTGTCTCATGATTATGACTGCTGATCAGGTTTAATTGATTAATTAAGTCATTCTTTCAAGCTCAATTATTGTCCGGTTTTAGTTATACTTGTTTTGTTTCTTGATAGGATCACTATGGTTCCTACATCAAAGGGCTGGTGATCAATTTTCTTCATATGTTCTGGCCGTCACTGCTAAAACTTCCATCGTTTTTGTCTGAGCTTATAACTCCTCTTATCGTCAAGGTTGGTTGGTTGGTTGGTTGGTTTACCTGAGTTATTAACTAGTGTATATGCTTACTTGCTTACCAACTAATTCGATATAAATGGAAGAGATTTTTCTTGAATATCATTGTGATATGCTCGCGCTCCGCACAGGCAACTAAAGAGGTTGACAATGGGATAGAAAAACGTGTATTTTATTCCCTGCCGGAGTATGAAGCTTGGAGGGAAAGTTTGAGGGGCAATGCAGATGGCTGGACCATTAAGAAGGTGTGTGTTTCCAATAAGTAACAAACTGATGTAAATTGCTTCATATTGTTTTCACTTTGCTCCAGTAAGTAACAAACTGATGTAAACTGCATCATATTGTTTTCACTTTCCTGTCTTTTTAGGGAGTGGCAAGTTTTCACGATCAAGGGAAGGAATATTTTGAAAATCTTTTAATGCAGAAGAAAGATTTCGTTTGGGTAGATGAACGTGATGGGGAGGCAATTGAGCTTGCTTTCAGTAGGAAGTTTGAGGTGCGAAGTTTGCAGTCTGGTATTCATCTTGATCACAAGGAGGAGCTTGTAAAGTATAGTGACTTTATTCACAAGGAGCTTATACCCTTTGGCATGCCGGCTGTTCTGCAACGCTCAATTCCATCATTGGTTGATGGCTTGAAGCCTCATCAAAGAAAGATTATATTCGGCTCTTTTAAGAGGGACGACTTTATCAAGGAAGAAGTAGTTGCCCCCTTTGCTCAGTATGTGTCTGAACACTCGGCCCGTCCTGTGTCTGAGAACTCGGCATACCACCATGATGAGCAGAATCTTGACAGTACAATCATTAAAATGGCTCAGGATTATGTGGGCAGCAACAACATTCATCTTCTTGAACCAAGAGGTTTATTTGGAACCCGTCAATCGGTGAGATAACCAACACTTGATTAAGAAGATTTCATCATGCAGTGTAACTTAATTCTGTGATTTTATATTTACATTTATATTTTTCTTCACATATAGGGAGGCAAAAACCATGGAACCGTTCATCATCTTTTTACTCGACTTTCTCCTATCACAAGGTTCCTTTTTCCAAAGGATGATGACAGACTTCTTGACTACTTGCATGAAGATGGCAAATCTATTGAGCCAACTTGGTACTGTTAAATTCCTGTCTGCAAATTAAAGAGTATTGTGTTATAGCTGAGGTGACTGTTTTTATTATACAGGTATGTACCAATTATCCCAATGGTTCTTGTTAATGGTAGCGATGGAATTGGGCCTGCTGGGTGGAGCTCTTACATCCCTAGTTATAACCCAAGAGACGTTGTTAAAAATGTGAAGTGTTTGATTAGTAATGATACAATGGTGCCAATGGATCCTTGGTACAGAGGCTTTACTGGAACTATTGAGAAAACTGTAACGGAGTCTGGCGTGTGCTACACTACTCGTGGGATCATAAAGAAAGTCGATGACACAACACTCAGGATTACAGAGCTGCCAATTGGTATGTGGACCGAAGAATATTTGGAATTTCTTAATTCTATCTCTAAAGTGAATGACGAGGCCAAGGATCCTTGGATTGAGGTAAAGTCAACCAAATTATTGAGGTCTATCTCACCACATATAATTCAAAATGTGTTTCAGGCTATTTTCAGTTTCTGATCGAAATTATGTATGCGCTGCAGGATTACCGACAATTTTTTTTCTGTAGTGGAGTTGACATTCTCGTCTACTTGTCTGATACTGAGAAGAACTTGATAGAAGCCAGTGAAGAGGATTTGTGTAAGAAGTTTAAACTGACCACTAGCCTAAGCACAAGTAACATGCACCTGTTTGATCCAAAAGACGAGATCAAGAAATATGACACTCCAGAACAAAGTATGAGTTAACATAGCTAGCTTTTGGTGGTTTAAATAAGTCTTGGTGGTACAATATATAACCAGAGTTTCTGTTTGCCTTTTGATTTTTGCAGTTCTTGAGGAATTTTTTCACCTAAGACTTCAATTCTATGAGAAAAGAAAGGTGAGTCACCTTTGGCCATTAATAAGCAGATGTCTAAATTTGTGGAACTTTTTGAATAGGATACAGCTGTTAACTGCTTTACTATCTTGCATGCAGACAGTACTATTGCTTATCCTTAGATCGGAGTTGTCGAATTTGGAAAACAAGGTTGGACGTATGTGTGGTGTCTTAGATGGAGGAGAGCTCAACTTCGATAAATTTAGCACTGATCCTTATCTAAAATCCATGCCAATTACGTGCCTCTGCAAAGATAAGTTTCAAATAATGTTGGAAGAATTATCGGCTGATATAGATACGATCAAACAGAAGATTAAAAAGTTGGAAGGTTCACCTCCAAGGACATTGTGGTTGGAGGATCTTGCTGCTCTTGAACATGAAATTGATGTATGTATTAATTGTATTAGTTTGCTCATTTTTCCTTTTCACCTTTCATGTCTGATATATAATGTATTATTATATCAGAAGCTGGAGAAAAGTAAGGCCAGGAATGCAGAAGCTATTGCAGGAACTAGGGTAACATCTTCCAGCTCTGCCATGGGAACAGGTAATTAAGCTTGGATTAGTTACAAAACCTTTCCAGTTAAAACTTCAACACAACATATGTTATAACGTTGATTCGATCATCTCCAGGTATTATATGTTTTGTTCTCCTTTCTTACAGCATTGCTGCACGTAAGGAATTATCTTTCATACCTTGAGGTAGTAATAACGGCAAATGATACATGTATATACTTTGTGAAATTTCTGAAAAACTAAGATTTTCCCCTCTGCTCAGTATAATCTAATAACTTTCAAACTTTATGATTATAACTGTATGAATCTACCTTTTCCCTTAGGATTAACTTGCAAACAAAATTTATATTTTGTTCTACTCTTATCAGTCAGTTGTGAATTAACTTAGTTTCAACGTCACAGATGAAGATGGATGTGATACCAGTGCCTAGTCTACAACAACAATCAGCTGCATGTGCCCATCGTGGAGGAACTAACTAGCTAGCTAGTAGGAATTAGAATTAACATGAACTTGGTGGACAATTTGACCTTTTTAATTCAGATCCAATTCTGAATTCATGTGCGTTGTGTTAATATTCTTGTTGATATGCTCCGCCATGTTTTTGGGTTTCAAGTGTTCATCTATCCATACACGGATCTTTGTACAACTCTTCTTGTTCATGTTTGTATAAAAGTTTATATCAGTTTTCTATATATTTGTCTCTGGCAAGGAATTTTCTTTTCTCTTACCCATCTATGGGATTTCATTAAGAACAATATGTATGTGCTCCTGCTCCGTTGAATTGAAAGACTCTGAGACATGCATACAGGTCCCCATGGACTTAACTAATGAGCTTATTCAGAATTTTCAAATGAGCTCATTAGTTTTGTCTATACTAGGTGCTGATCGAAGATGGTTATAATATTTCATCTAGCTTTCTCTTTTTACGCAGAGTGTACCGGCACAAGGGACACGAGAGACTTTTGTCGAGCCATGGACGAATGCAGTGTCCATGAAAGAGATGTAAGCAGGGCAAGCGAGTAATTGCGGCTGCATCATTGTCCTCCTCAAAGTCTTGGATACAAATAGAACATGATTGTTGCTTCTTAGCTTCCAAGCAATCAGGCCTCACTTTCTCCAATCCCAGCTCCTCATCCTCATGATTGTTGGACGATGATGATGACAAAGATAATTGACATTCGTATTCTAAGAGCATTACAAGGACCTCAAACTTAAGAATACTAAAAGGGGAATAAGGTGATGGAGGAGGAGCAGGCCGCAATCGCAACCGCACAGTCACGTAGTCTACAAGCACAACAAGGGTCAGCAAGGGGTCGAGGCCGTCCATATCCCTATCAACCTTGGCAAAGATTTTTCCAATGACAGCTTGATGCTTATTTTCTGGGACACACAGTTTTGTTGAAAGGACATGGGTGAAGCTCTCTTTAAGGGCACTCCTAGAACTAGAAGATGTTTGCTTCAGACGCGAGAGACCAATGTCCCTGATTACTTCTTCTTTCTCCACCCTAATTTGGTCTTCTTCATGTTCCAAACTAGTTTCTGGTGGCTCCTCATCATCTTCAGCATTGATCCAACCACATTTGACTACTTTGAAGACGGCGAATTTGATCGGAACCAGGTCGGGAGGGTTGTACGGCCCCTCGCCTCCTAGGAGGTCCTTGTTGGGTTCGAATTGTTGATATACTGCGCCGTCACCAATATAGTGCCTCTCTCTCACGATTGACATGACGCTTCAATTCGATGGATCGTGTGCGTTTCAATTCTGTGAAAACTAACAAACAAAAATGAGGGATGGAATAATGAAATTAAAATAAAAGAGGCACGCGGGGTTGTTTCTCTCTTTATATAGGCTATGCTGCACCCAAGCTAGCTAGGAATCCCAATCCTTGTAGGACAAGGATTATTGAGAATCCAATCCTAATAAGGATTAATTAGCTCATGGTATACTGAATGGATGTAGCTTAAAAGAGTACGTTTCTTGAGTATGTGGAAATTAGATGATAAGTAGTATTAATTTGCCAGTTTATTTTAATCTCGTCTTCTATGATTGGGCTGCATTGACTTGCCTGATGGAAAAATTTAAAGCCCAGTCAGTTTCTTCCCCTTTTGATCACTATTCATTATGAAGAAAGAAACTCTGTTTCCATCACAGCTTTTCCAGAAAAGCTAGAGAATAACATTGTACTACACCAGTCAATACCTATAATAAATGGAAAAACAAACAAAACAAGCAAACCATTGGTAGATTGTTTGTCCGCTTTTCAAACTTTTCTCAGTACGTATGTAGCTTAATTCAGTCTTGCACTAGTCCAAGGAATTGGGAGTACTTTGTTACTTCTATATATCATCACCATTGGTAGGATCACTATGGAACCCAATATGGAATTCCAACAGCCTCCGTCGCATCAGGAGGGCATGAGATTGTTCTTGAGAACAAGGAACAAGTAAGGTGGCGGCTGATCGAGTGGCCATATCTCAACATACAAGTTTCAACTTTCAAGTTTGCTTAGTTAGTTCATCACCTGCCAAATCCATTACTTAGTACGCTCATAACAAATTTTATTAAGGAATGTGTATCAATTGGATTTCATTAAGTTAGATATCCAGGATATCCAGCATATTCTCCATGATACAAGTTAGAATTTTCGGTGAGGTCCATATGTGTATGTTCTCCATAAACCCAGCACCACTAACACCATTCCACTAGCTGTACGTGTCTGATCTGGCTGGTAATGAATCAATACAAACAATTAAAAGAACTATAAACTTGAATAACAGCAAAGAGTTAAGAATGATTACAGTAATCATTAGCGGAAACTACTCACTTTGGTGTTATTTAGATAAGCCTCGCTTGAATCTCCTTGTGTATTTGGGTAGGTAGCTGCACATGATGAACACATACGAAGGATCAGAGATACAATATTCTACCACACAATTTGAAACAAATTAAATATACAACAAACGTCAATAAACTAGATCGGCATACCAGAATTAGAACATCAACAGGAAAAGAGACCATAAATGCATTTGTGTTTACAATTAAATAAAACTTAAAGTGTAACAAAAAAATCATAGCTAATAAAATTTATAGCTGACCAGAACTCAACAATGCAGATGATTCAAAATATGTACAGCAATTAAACAGTTACACAAGATCCAACAAAAGTGTTTATGAAAATCTGTTTCCAGATTCAATATTATCATGGCTACTTTATCGCAAATTACACTGTAAAGGGATGCAAATTAAGAGAGGGGCATGATAGGGTGCAAAACCAATTAAATGTTTTTAAAAAAAAATTAAGAGTGGATGAAATGTGCGCACTAGTGCATGGGCTGCAACTATAGTCTTAATCATGAGATGAAGATTGCTGTCTTAAGATCAATGCTGAAACATGAAAAGGTGAACTTCAGTATCAGTAGCAACTTAATAGTAGCACTACAAAAAAAGTGCCCTGTACCCACTTTTTTTTTTTCGTGTCCATTGGCAAGTTGCCCACGAATTTACGTGCGCATTGGGCTTGGCGACGATGCGGCGACGATTATCATGTTCGTCTGCTTTGCTCCCGTGGCTATTGCTCATTTTTTCACGAAAAATGTAAGAAACGTGAGATGTTCTCCACTGAGCCGGTGGAACCCACAACCTCGTTTGTGATGATGTTTTCTACGGCTGTCTTCCTTGTGGAATTTTAAATTATATGATTTTTATTAATTCATCCATTTTGCTATTTTTTCTTGCTTTAATTTCATTATCCGTCATTTAATTCGATCTGCAGATCTTGAACTCTTCAAGGAACAAATTAGATGCTGCTAGTTCAATCTGCAAATCTTCAACTCTTCAAGGAACAAATATGACGCAGCTAGTTCGATCCCTTGAACCCAATTCCAGTTCGATCCCTTCAACACAATTCCATTCCCATTCGATCGAGTTCGCTTGTGCTGAAATCCTACAAGCAAATGGCATGTGAAATTTGATCCCTTCTAGATTTTGAAAATTCTGTAATCCTACAAGAACGAATTTGAACAATTATCAACTAAAATAACAAATAAATAAACAGAAAATCCACATATGCAGATCGATCCAAGAAACACCTAATGAATGATTTTGTTGGGATCTTGGTAAGTTGGTTAATATTGAGGTACAACTCAAAGCCTTCTTCAGTTTGCCCAAATATGTCTTCTGCAGATTGATGTCTAGCTTGTAGGCGGTGGCCTTCAAATGGTTGCATCGGCATCGACATCGGCATCGGTGCTTCAAGATCTTAAATTCCAACAAGAAATTCGTCGGCTAATAGATCGCCCAGATCGATCTGCAAAAGAAAACCAACAAATATAAGAAAAAGATCTGCAAAAAAAACCAACAAGTATAAGAAAAATTTATGGAGGGAAGGAGAGAGAATATGGAGGGGAAAGAAGAGAGAGAATGAGAATAAAAAAGCAACCTTGGGTTTTTGCCGGGAAAAAGCAACCGTGTTTGTACCAAACAAAAAAAAACAACCGCGTGGGGTAACACACTATCTTGGGATGTGAGAACTTTATTGATTTTTTATTTGTTAGTCACGAAACCAAGTTAAATGTGAGATATCTGTAAAGAAATTTATTGTTTTTTATTTGTTGGCCACGAAACCAAGCTATTCATGAGGTTTTCTGGTTTTGCACTGTTTCACGTCTCATAGGCACAGAACGCAAAAACGTGAGAAAAAAAATCGTAGCTAATGCCCCCTTTTGTTGTAGTGTAGGTTACTCATTTGATCTAGATCAAATTTCTGCCTTTAAAAAGGAGGCTGAAACTTGAAAGTACAAATAGACAAATTTGGGACCAAATTCTATCCAATAGACTATTGTGGAACCAATTGACAAAGAAAAGGAAAAATGATTCTCCATGACTAATATCAACCAAATATTACAAGAAAGATAATATAAAATTCAGAAAATGGAGAAAACGAAAAATTGAACCAACGGTAAGTCAAAGAAATGTACACCTGAACAAGACTGGAAATGGAATTAAATGTAACCGGTAGAAAGAACAAAAATAAAGCTGACTAGATAATCAGAATAAATGTACTCTTCAAAATATAAGGAAGTGGAAAGCTCATTCTTCAGGGTAGCATTAGAAATGGCACCATAACAAATAAAACAAGCTACTGACCTAAAAATGAGGGCACACATTAACAGGAAATCATTTCAGATGAAATCAGTTCCATCCCTAGCTAATTAGGGACATCAACCTTCAAAAAACTTGTATAGTTTAGGCATTACCAGAGATCATTATGCAGTATTAACTGGGATACATACCACCAGCTGGGTTTCATTCTATCGCTTTTTCATGCATTGTTTTTGTGAAAAAATGAATTATTCATTTACTAAAGCACACGTTGTGTCACGCCCCGATTTTCCAATCAATTAATAAGGCATTTTGCCCTTAATTACAAACCATTCGGGAACGTGACGACATGGAATATCAAATACAAATATGCACAAGAATTTTTTTCCTTTTAATTCAAGTACAACAACACATACTCCATGCCCAACGTATGTAAATGTTGACCCGTTCTTTAGAGTCAAACATTACATACCATAAATTACATAATAAATTGATGTTACAAAATATTAAGTAATTAATCCAACAGAGTTTATCACAAACAGCGGAAGTCTATAAACCAACAAATGTATGCAGCCTTGCTTACTCCTGGTTATCCTAACCTGCAGGTATAACCCCTACACCGTGGAATAGTGTACCGGGTTATATCAACAAACCCGGTCAGCTTATGAAGCCGGTATGAGTGATCTAAGTTTACTCACCCTAAAACGTTTAACAAAAATATACATATATATATTTTGTTTAAAACAATATATATGTAATTTATATTCTTCAAATATGATTCTAATCCCGAAAATTCATATTATAGAATATACTGAACCTACGCGTCCCATACCACGTATTTTAACCCCACACGTCCCATAAACGTGTATGTTAATCCCAGGGTAATTCAGAATATTAAACAATATAAACCTTCCCCAAAATCGTTTCCCAAAATTATGATTTCTTTCTTTTTAAGAAAAGTAAATCATCATAATAATTACTTCAATTTTTAAAGAAGTAAAAACTTCTAAATACAATTCAATAATTCTCCAAGAATTGTAATTCAATAAATCAATGCTTCAATTATTTAAGAAGCAAATTCATATCATACTCACACAAAACCACAATCAACTTCAAATGATTAAAAGCGAGAATACCATTTTTCTTCTCCTTTTAATACATCAAGATAAAGCGAGAATACCATTTTTCTTCTCCTTTATTACATAAAGTATTCATCTTTGTTTTCAATGAATACATGGCTACACAGTCTAGAACTCTAACCTTCACCTTCTGGCTACACAGTCTAAAGCTCTAACCTTCACCATTGGCTACACAGTCTAGAGCTCTAACCTTCACCCATTGGCTACACAGTCTAAAGCTCTAACCTTCACCCATTGGCTACAAAAACATTCGAGTAGGCAAACACAATATCATAATTTTTGAAATATTGTTCCCACAAAATCCACCAATTAAAACAATAAAATGAATACTTTCAAATATTGTTTTAACACAAAATCACACATGCTGATATATCAAATTAAAACTGTATTTAATTTATATATCGCAAAATCATTTAAATAAATATAATTATTTATTTTCGCAAACAACACAATATGAATTAATATTCATATATAAAATATCGTGAGATTCACTCACCTCTAATTCCTGCTGCGTCTTCAAAAATACCCGGGAATCGACAAAGCTAGCCAAATGCTTCATGATTCCAAAATACCTATGAACATGCAATTTTCCACTTAGCATATCATAGTTTCCAAATTGATGATTCTAAAATCCAATCACTTCAGATATTCCTCAAATGTCTCTTAGACATCAATAACCATAATTCGGGACAGTTTGACCAAAAGTCAACCGTCGGTCAACGTGGGTCCCACGTCTACTATTCATCAACGGGTCCCACACAAAATCCGAAACTTCCAAAATCCATCAACATGCTTATTTCTAGCATCCTAACATCATATCCAAAATTGGTGATGATCCAACGGTCGGATCATCACGGATCTAACGATCCATAACTATCGCTTAATTGATCATTGATCAAACGACCGAATTTGACAAAAGTCAAAACACGAAAGTTGTTCGTATCGACGAACCAAGCCAAACGGAGCAAAGAACTGCTCCTGGACCGGCCGGACGCGCCGCCGACACGCCGCCACCGACGGTGGCCAGCCGCCGGACAAAAGTTGTCTGATTGCTATGAAATTTTAACAGCATGTTCTACACATTACCAGAAACAACTTTCATAACTACCACAAGGGCCAATTCAAAGTAAAAAGTCTCGAATTTACCTCGATAGTTCCAAAACCCTAGGATTTCAAATCCAAAATTCTCCTTCGTCCGAACTCCGATTGAAGCGTACTTTATGTTGTTAAAAAGCCCCAAGCAAGGCCTACAAAGCCCAGTAGGTAAGGTAACTCGATTTGGCCGAAAACTTGCCCAGAAACGGATGAACAGTTCGGCTGCGTTTTTCCCCTTTTTCTTTTCTTGATTTCTCCTTCTATACTAAGAATTGATCAAGGAAATTTATATAGGGTTGAAGAGAATTGAGTGGTGAACAATTTGGGACAAGTTTCATGGCCGGAGATGGCCGGAATTGGGAGAAATCGCCGGTCAAAGTGGTCGGTTACTGTAGCACGGGTGAACAGTAATTTTCTGGGGGAAATTCTGATTTTTGGTGAATAGTAAAACCCAAAATCATTTTTATAGAAATTCGTCAAACTTTCGAGGTCCATAACTTCTTCATACGATGTCCGTTTCCGGTGAACCGAAATCCTACGAACTCGATTCGACGAGGTCTACAAATCTGGTGAAGAAAGTTTTCCCAAATTCTCAACGGATACAAAGTTACCTTAATTAACCTTGTGTAACTTATAATTACCACCGTAATTATCGTTTTACGACGAAAACCCCTAAAAATACGAAATCACACCATTTCACGACCTATTTTATAAAAATAGTATCGAAATTTTCGGGGTATTACACGTTGAGACTTAATAAAAAATTTAAAGTTTTAAACCGCGAGAAAACCAAAAGCACTACTCTTCTTGCAAAATAAATGCAAGCTTCAAAATATTTTCTTAAGTAAAAATCCAAAGAAATTCGAAAAAAAAAATTTAATGACTTAGCGACGAATAGTTCGTCGCTACAAGTGTTCATTCCTTTTTTATTTCCTGGTTTAATTTAATGAAATGTGTTCAATCCCCGAAAGTTTGTTGACCCTATTATGGGTCTAAATGAGATGTGGAATTATTTGGTAATCAAACTCGATCGAAAACCAATTCATGCATTGTTTTTGTACGTGAAAAATGAATTATTCCTTTACTATAGCACACGTTGAGACTTAATAAAAAATTTGAAGTTTTGAACCGCGAGAAAACCAAAAGCACTACTCTTCCTGCCAAATAAATGCAAGCTTCAAAATATTTTCTTAAGTGGAAATCCAAAGAAATTCGAAAAAAAAAATTTAAAAAAAAAATTTAAATGACTTGTAGCGACAAATATTTTCATAAATGCAAGTGCTAATTCCTTTTTTTTTTCTGGTTTAATTTAATGAAATGTGTTCAATCCCCGAAAGTTTGTTGACCCTATTATGGGTCTAAATGAGATGTAGAATCCAAAATTGGTAATCAAACTCGATCGAAAACCAATTCATGCATTGTTTTTGTGAAAAAATGAATTATTCCTTTACTATAGCACACATTGAGACTTAATAAAAAATTTGAAGTTTTGAACCGCGAGAAAACCAAAAGCACTACTCTTCTTGCCAAATAAATGCAAGCTTCAAAATATTTTCTTAAGTGAAAATCTAAAGAAATTCGAAAAAAAAAATTAAAAAAAAAATTTAAATGACTTGTAGCGACGAATATTTTCTTAAATGCAAGTGCTCATTCCTTTTTTTTTTTCTGGTTTAATTTAATGAAATGTGTTCAATCCCCGAAAATTTGTTGACCCAATTATAGGTCTAAATGAGATGTAGAATTCAAAATTGGTAATCAAACTCGATCGAAAACCAATTCATGCATTATTTTTGTGAAAAAATGAATTATTCTTTTACTATAGTACACGTTGAGATTTAATAAAAAATTTGAAGTTTTGAACCGCGAGAAAACCAAAAGCACTAGTCTTCTTGCCAAATAAATGCAAGCTTCAAAATATTTTCTTAAGTAGAAATCCAAAGAAATTCGAGAAAAAAAAATTAAATGACTTGTAGCGACGAACTATAAGTCGCTACAAGTGCTCATTCCTTTTTTTTTTCCTGGTTTAATTTAATGAAATGTGTTCAATCCCCGAAAGTTTGTTGACCCTATTATGGGTCTAAATGAGATGTAGAATTCAAAATTGGTAATCAAACTCGATTGAAAACCAATTCATGCATTGTTTTTGTGAAAAAATGAATTATTCCTTTACTATAGCACACGTTGAGACCTAATAAAAAATTTGAAGTGTTGAACCGCGAGAAAACCAAAAGCACCAGTCCTCTTGCCAAATAAATGCAAGCTTCAAAATATTTTCTTAAGTAGAAATCCAAAGAAATTCGAAAAAAAAATTTAAATGACTTGTAGCGACGAACTATTCGTCGCTACAAGTGCTCATTCCTTTTTTTTTCCTAGTTTAATTTAATGAAAAGTGTTCAATCCCCGAAAGTTTGTTGACTCTATTATGGGTCTAAATGATATGTGAAATTCAAAATTGGTAATCAAACTCGATCGAAAACCAATTCATGCATTGTTTTTGTGAAAAAATGAATTATTCCTTTACTATAGCACACGTTGAGACTTAAATTTTTTTTTGAAGTTTTGAACCGCGAGAAAACCAAAAGCACTAGTCTTCTTGCCAAATAAATGCAAGCTTCAAAATATTTTCTTAAGTATAAATCGAAAAAAATTCGAAAAAAAAATAAAATTAAATGACTTGTAGCGACGAACTATTCGTCGCTACAAGTGCTCATTCCTTTTTTATTTCCTGGTTTAATTTAATGAAATGTGTTCAATCTCCGAAAGTTTATTGACCCTATTATGGGTCTAAATGAGATGTGGAATTCAAAATTCGTAAACAAACTCGATCCAAAACCAATTCATGCATTGTTTTTGTGAAAAAATGAATTATTCCTTTACTATAACACACGGTGAGACTTAATTTTTTTTTTTTTGAAGTTTTGAACCGCGAGAAAACCAAAAGCACTAGTCTTCTTGCCAAATAAATGCAAGCTTCAAAATATTTTCTTAAGTAGAAATCCAAAAAATTCGAAAAAATAAAATAAAATTTAAATGACTTATAGCGACGAACTATTCGTCGCTATAAGTGCTCATTCCTTTTTTATTTCCTGGTTTAATTTAATGAAATGTGTTCAATCCCCGAAAGTTTGTTGATCCTATTATGGGTCTAAATGAGATGTGGAATTCAAAATTGGTAAACAAACTCGATCGAAAACCAATTCATGCATTGTTTTTGTGAAAAAATGAATTATTCCTTTACTATAGCACACGTTGAGACTTAAAAAAAAAATTTGAAGTTTTGAACGCGAGAAAACCAAAAGCACTAGTCTTCTTGCCAAATAAATGCAAGCTTCAAAATATTTTCTTAAGTAGAAATCCAAAGAAATTCGAAATTTTTTTTTTTTTTTAAAAATTAAATGACTTGTAGCGACGAATATTTTCTTAAATGCAAGTGCTAATTCCATTTTTTTTTTTCTGGTTTAATTTAATGAAATGTGTTCAATCCCGAAAGTTTGTTGACCCTATTATGGGTCTAAATGAGATGTAGAATTCAAAATTGGTAATCAAACTCGATCGAAAACCAATTCATGCATTATTTTTGTGAAAAAATGAATTATTCCTTTACTATAGCACACATTGAGACTTAATAAAAAATTTGAAGTTTTGAACCGCGAGAAAACCAAAAGCACTACTCTTCTTGCTAAATAAATGCAAGCTTCAAAATATTTTCTTAAGTAGAAATCCAAAGGAATTCGAAAAAAAAAATTTAAATGACTTGTAGCGACGAACTATTCGTCGCTACAAGTGATAATTCCTTTTTTTTTTCTGGTTTAATTTAGTGAAATGTGTTCAATCCTCAAAAATTTGTTGACCCTATTATGGCTCTAAATGAGATGTAGAAGTCAAAATTGGTAATCAAACTCGATCGAAAACCAATTCATGCATTGTTTTTGTGAAAAAATGAATTATTCCTTTACTATAGCACATGTTGAGACTTAATTTTTTTTTTGAAGTTTTGAACCGCGAGAAAACCAAAAGCACTAGTCTTCTTGCCAAATAAATGCAAGCTTCAAAATATTTTCTTAAGTAGAAATCGAAAAAAATTCGAAAAAAAAAATAAAATTAAATGACTTGTAGCGACGAACTATTCGTCGCTACAAGTGCTCATTCCTTTTTTATTTCCTGGTTTAATTTAATGAAATGTGTTCAATCTCCGAAAGTTTATTGACCCTATTATGGGTCTAAATGAGATGTGGAATTCAAAATTCGTAAACAAACTCGATCCAAAACCAATTCATGCATTGTTTTTGTGAAAAAATGAATTATTCCTTTACTATAACACACGTTGAGACTTAAATTTTTTTTTGAAGTTTTGAACCGCGAGAAAACCAAAAGCACTAGTCTTCTTGCCAAATAAATGCAAGCTTCAAAATATTTTCTTAAGTAGAAATCCAAAAAATTCGAAAAAATAAAATAAAATTTAAATGACTTATAGCGACGAACTATTCGTCGCTACAAGTGCTCATTCCTTTTTTATTTCCTGGTTTAATTTAATGAAATGTGTTCAATCCCCGAAAGTTTGTTGATCCTATTATGGGTCTAAATGAGATGTGGAATTCAAAATTGGTAAACAAACTCGATTGAAAACCAATTCATGCATTGTTTTTGTGAAAAAATGAATTATTCCTTTACTATAGCACACGTTGAGACTTAAAAAAAAAAATTTGAAGTTTTGAACGCGAGAAAACCAAAAGCACTAGTCTTCTTGCCAAATAAATGCAAGCTTCAAAATATTTTCTTAAGTAGAAATCCAAAGAAATTTGAAAAAAAAATTTTTAAAAAAAATTAAATGACTTGTAGCGACGAATATTTTCTTAAATGCAAGTGCTAATTCCTTCTTTTTTTTTTTCTGGTTTAATTTAATGAAATGTGTTCAATCCCGAAAGTTTGTTGACCCTATTATGGGTCTAAATGAGATGTAGAATTCAAAATTGGTAATCAAACTCGATCGAAAACCAATTCATGCATTATTTTTGTGAAAAAATGAATTATACCTTTACTATAGCACACATTGAGACTTAATAAAAAATTTGAAGTTTTGAACCGCGAGAAAACCAAAAGCACTACTCTTCTTGCTAAATAAATGCAAGCTTCAAAATATTTTCTTAAGTAGAAATCCAAAGGAATTCGAAAAAAAAAATAAAAAAAAAATTTAAATGACTTGTAGCGACGAACTATTCGTCGCTACAAGTGATAATTCCTTTTTTTTTTCTGGTTTAATTTAGTGAAATGTGTTCAATCCTCAAAAATTTGTTGACCCTATTATGGCTCTAAATGAGATGTAGAAGTCAAAATTGGTAATCAAACTCGATCGAAAACCAATTCATGCATTGTTTTTTCGAAAAAATGAATTATTCATTTACTATATCACACGTTGAGACTTAATAAAAAATTTGAAGTTTTGAACCGCGAGAAAACCAAAAGCACTAGTCTTCTTGCCAAATAAATGCAAGCTTCAAAATATTTTCTTAAGTAGAAATCTAAAGAAATTCGAAAAAAAAAATAAAAAAAAAAATTAAATGACTTATAGCGTCGAACCATTCGTCGCTACAAGTGCTCATTTTTTTTTTTCTGGTTTAATTTAATGAAATGTGTTCAATCCCCTAAAATTTGTTGACCCTATTATGGGTCTAAATGAGATGTAGAATTCAAAATTGGTAATCAAACTCGATCGAAAACCAATTCATGCTTTGTTTTTTCGAAAAAAATAAATTATTCCTTTACTATAGCACACGTTGAGACTTAATAAAAAATTCGAAGTTTTAAACCGCGAGAAAACCAAAAGCACTACTCTTCTTGCCAAATAAATGCAAGCTTCAAAATATTTTCTTAAGTAGAAATCCAAAGAAATTCGAGAAAGTTTTTTTTTAATGTTCATGTTTGTATAAAAGTTTATATCAGTTTTCTATATATTTGTCTCTGGCAAGGAATTTTCTTTTCTCTTACCCATCTATGGGATTTCATTAAGAACAATATGTATGTGCTCCTGCTCCGTTGAATTGAAAGACTCTGAGACATGCATACAGGTCCCCATGGACTTAACTAATGAGCTTATTCAGAATTTTCAAATGAGCTCATTAGTTTTGTCTATACTAGGTGCTGAAGATGGTTATAATATTTCATCTAGCTTTCTCTTTTTACGCAGAGTGTACCGGCACAAGGGACACGAGAGACTTTTGTCGAGCCATGGACGAATGCAGTGTCCATGAAAGAGATGTAAGCAGGGCAAGCGAGTAATTGCGGCTGCATCATTGTCCTCCTCAAAGTCTTGGATACAAATAGAACATGATTGTTGCTTCTTAGCTTCCAAGCAATCAGGCCTCACTTTCTCCAATCCCAGCTCCTCATCCTCATGATTGTTGGACGATGATGATGACAAAGATAATTGACATTCGTATTCTAAGAGCATTACAAGGACCTCAAACTTAAGAATACTAAAAGGGGAATAAGGTGATGGAGGAGGAGCAGGCCGCAATCGCAACCGCACAGTCACGTAGTCTACAAGCACAACAAGGGTCAGCAAGGGGTCGAGGCCGTCGATATCCCTATCAACCTTGGCAAAGATTTTTTCAATGACAGCTTGATGCTTATTTTCTGGGACACACAGTTTTGTTGAAAGGACATGGGTGAAGCGCTCTTTAAGGGCACTCCTAGAACTAGAAGATGTTTGCTTCAGACGCGAGAGACCAATGTCCCTGATTACTTCTTCTTTCTCCACCCTAATTTGGTCTTCTTCATGTTCCAAACTAGTTTCTGGTGGCTCCTCATCATCTTCAGCATTGATCCAACCACATTTGACTACTTTGAAGACGGCGAATTTGATAGGAACCAGGTCGGGAGGGTTGTACGGCCCCTCGCCTCCTAGGAGGTCCTTGTTGGGTTCGAATTGTTGATATACTGCGCCGTCACCAATATAGTGCCTCTCTCTCACGATTGACATGACGCTTCAATTCGATGGATCGTGTGCGTTTCAATTCTGTGAAAACTAACAAACAAAAATGAGGGATGGAATAATGAAATTAAAATGAAAGAGGCACGCGGGGTTGTTTATCTCTTTATATAGGCTATGCTGCACCCAAGCTAGCTAGGAATCCCAATCCTTGTAGGACAAGGATTAATTGAGAATCCAATCCTAATAAGGATTAATTAGCTCATGGTATACTGAATGGATGTAACTTAAAAGAGTACGTTTCTTGAGTATGTGGAAATTAGATGATAAGTAGTATTAATTTGCCAGATTAAAACCCAGCACCACTAACACCATTCCACTAGCTGTACGTGTCTGATCTGGCTGGTAATGAATCAATACAAACAATTAAAAGAACTATAAACTTGAATAACAGCAAAGAGTTAAGAATGATTACAGTAATCATTAGCGGAAACTACTCACTTTGGTGTTATTTAGATAAGCCTCGCTTGAATCTCCTTGTGTATTTGGGTAGGTAGCTGCACATGATGAACACATACGAAGGATCAGAGATACAATATTCTACCACACAATTTGAAACAAATTAAATATACAACAAACGTCAATAAACTAGATCGGCATACCAGAATTAGAACATCAACAGGAAAAGAGACCATAAATGCATTTGTGTTTACAATTAAATAAAACTTAAAGTGTAACAAAAAAATCATAGCTAATAAAATTTATAGCTGACCAGAACTCAACAATGCAGATGATTCAAAATATGTACAGCAATTAAACAGTTACACAAGATCCAACAAAAGTGTTTTTGAAAATCTGTTTCCAGATTCAATATTATCATGGCTACTTTATCGCAAATTACACTGTAAAGGGATGCAAATTAAGAGAGGGGCATGATAGGGTGCAAAACCAATTAAATGTTTTAAAAAAAAAATTAAGAGTGGATGAAATGTGCGCACTAGTGCATGGGCTGCAACTATAGTCTTAATCATGAGATGAAGATTGCTGTCTTAAGATCAATGCTGAAACATGAAAAGGTGAACTTCATGATCAGTATCAGTAGCAACTTAATAGTAGGTTACTAGCATTTGATCTAGATCAAATTTCTGCCTTTAAAAAGGAGGCTGAAACTTGAATGTACAAATAGACAAATTTGTGACCAAATTCTATCCTATAGACTATTGTGGAACCATTTCCAAAAAAAAAGAAAAGACTATTGTGGAACCAGTTGACAAAGAAAAGGAAAAAGGGATATTTAGATAAACCTCCTTACCATTTTTATTTTACAAGGTATGATTTATTGACTTTTTTCTTATTAGATTTGATCCAACATTAAATTGTAGATGCCACATTGGATATCTTTCTTCCATATTTTTGAAATTATTTACAGAATGTGCCATTATCAGAATACCAAAACATTCAATTTAAATCCCTAAATTTAAGTTTATTATTCAAATTTCCATTATTACTAATTGTGTAATAAATTCCTACATTTAATCATATTATTCAAATTTTCATCAAAGTTAATACTATCCAAATTTAAGTATATTATTCAAATTTTCATTAAATTTACACGAAATTTTTTTGTTAAAAAAATTTGTACAAATTAAGGTGTAGATAATTAAACCCTAAAAAGTTAATTACCTATATTTTTATAGGTAAACTATGATTGATTGACTAATAGCGATTTTTCTCAAAAAATTAATTAATAGCGATAGGTAATTTACTTAGATTAGTGTAGGTAATTCACCTTTGTACTTTGTAGGTAAAATAATTTATTCATAAGTGATGTAGGTAAATTATGAATTAAGTCAATGTAGGTAATTTATTAAAAAAAACGTAGGTAAATTGTTCATAAAATAGTAGGTACATACATTATAAAAAAAATTAATATGTAAATTAGTCATAAAAAAGACTAGGTAAATTATTCATGAAAGAGTAGGTAAATTATAAAAAAAAGTAGATAAATTGTTCATAAATTAGGTAAATTGTTCATAAAAAAGTAGGTAAATTAACAACAATATTGTAAAATATACATAAATGATTGGTAGATAACCATAGTAAGGAAGAACATGTCGTTTACGATCGTTAACAAAATATCAACCAAACAACGTACAATAGCAACAAAAAATAAATGGAAGTTATAAGACCTCATGACTATTGGAACCAAAAGAATGAGGAAGACATACAAAATCTTGAGACTCTAAACTCTACGGTCACCGCGCTGCATCTCCCTAATCCTCATTTCTTAAAACGAATTCTCATCTCCATTTTCTTAAGAAACAATAAAATTGTTATGGTTGTTTGTGAAAAGAAATTTAAATAAAATGGTAGTATAGTGACAAAATATCAGCAAATAATTATTATTTACCTTAAAAATTCGTGCAATATTGATTAGGTTAAAGAGAGAATTAAGATGCAAAATAGAGGGAGGAAAAAAAGTTCTTACCATTTTGAGAAGTCAATGATGGTTTAAATTTGAAGATTAGGTTAAAGGAATAGTTGACATCTCGAAATATAGAAGGCTAACTCATTGTTTTCAAAATGAAAAAAAAACTTGGCATATAGTCAAAGGATTAAATTCATCAATGAAAATTTACTTGGTTTTTAATTAAAATTTGAAAAGTGGAGAAAACGAAAAATTGAACCAACGGTAAGTCAAAGAAATGTACACCTGAACAAGACTGGAAATGAAATTAAATGTAACCGCTGCGGTAGAAAGAACAAAAATAAAGCTGACTAGATAATCAGAATAAATGTACTCTTCAAAATATAAGGAAGTGGAAAACTCATTCTTCAGGGTAGCATTGAAATGGCACCATAAAATGACAAATAAAACAAGCTACTGACCTAAAATGAGGGCACACATTAACAGGAAATCATTTCAGATGAAATCAGTTCCATCCCTAGCTAATTAGGGACATCAACCTTAAAAAAACTTGTATAGTTTAGGTATTACCTGCAGAGATCATTAATTATGCAGTATTAACTAGGATTCATATATACCACCAGCTGGGTTTCTTTCTATCGCTTGGTCGTCATTCAATTCTTGACCAATGTCATCATAACCAAAAAAGGAACCAAGAACATAAGCATCATCAAAACGCCACCTTGTACCGTCAGCAGTGGTGTCCCATTCCAGGCTGAATATCCGATTGCAGTTTGCCTCGGCCGCACTGTGAGAACTACTAAACTCGACAAAACCAACACGTTCAATTTTATCTAACTTCCTTGCAAAAATACTTTGATATTTCCCACAATGTCGGCTTTTCATTACAATTGCTGCTATAGTAAAAGTATTTCCCTTCAATTTTGCATGCTTCAAATTAAAAATTTACTTCCATCACTTCCTAAAGTTCATTCATGTTGTTTTGTTCAACGAGGCCAACATTGGATAAGGATGGAGAAGCTTTTTCTAAAAAAAAAAAAAATATAGCAAACAACCTTTTGCCGACGAATTATTCGTCGGGAAAAGCTCTTCATACTTAATTTTTATTTTTCTATATATTTAGCTTAAGTAATATAAAAATATTTCAACGACCACCGGTACTTTAAAAAGTGTGTTGAAATTAAAGTTTCCTTTGGACTGTAGCACTTTATCTAGCTCTCTTGCAAATATATTTTGATATTTCCGTCAATGTCGGCTTTTCATTAAAATTATATGCTATAATAAGGGATTTCTCTTCAATTTCGCCTACTTCGGAAAATTATCATCCAACACTTTCTAAATTTCATTCACGTTGTTTGATCAACGAGACAAAGATTGAAAAATGATGGGGAAGCCTTTTCATTTTTTCTCAATTTCTTAAAAAAAAAATAGCAAACAACCTTTTGCCAACGAATTAACTATTTGTCGGGAAAAGTTCTCTTTACTTTTTTTTTTTTTCTATCTATCTAGTTTAAGTAATTTTAAAATATTTTGACGACCACCGGTTGTTAAAAAAATGTGTTGCTGTTCTCCTTGGGATTCTAGCATTTTATCTAGTTCTCTTGCAATAATACTTTGATATATCCGACAATGCCGGCTTTTCATCAAAATGCTATAATAAGGGATTTCTTTTGAATTTTGCCTGTTTCCAAAACTTGACTGCCAACGCTTCCTAAAGTTCATTCACGTTTTTTTGATTAATGGGGCCAAGATTCGGAAAGAATGGGTAAACCGTTTCATTCTTTCTCAATTTTTCAAAAAGAAAAAAAGAAAAATAGCAAACAACTATTGCCAATCTTTTCAAAAAAAAAAACTACATCGATCGATCAATCACCTCAAAAACCATCATATATGAATAAAACATAATTGGATTTAGCAGCAACATATATACAAGGAAAACAGATATAATTAAGGTACGTATTATATGATTTTTGGTGAATAACAGAACTTCAAGCAACCAAAGTCACATATCTTATATTCTAATTTTCAAACCTACTTGCAGTAGACAAAACCTTGGAGAATTTTACCCGTTTTAAATCATCAGGTGCATAATAAATTCCAAAGTTGAATATCCTCCAAATCTAAGCCGCAAATCACATAAATTCAATCCCTACCTAGACAATAGACATACATAAAAATACACAGCAAATGCTCATATAAATATAAATATATGTAACTACGTACGTACCTCTCCGGTATGAATGAAGCAGAAGAAGACATATTTCTCATCCATCTCCGGCAGCAAACCTGCGACCCGTAGGGATCGGATATCATTGGTGTTGGAATTGGCTGCCATCGTGTGCTGTTGAGGTTGCTCCATGGCCGTTTAGGGTTTTTTTATCGATCAATTAATTTTTTCAAACTCTCTTTTCTTCCACTCGATCACATACTATATATCAACTATGTGCAATTGCCCATTTTGTCAAGATCAACGTACGTTCGTACTAGCTAGAGCCCAAGATCGATCGATCGATCGAGATAGATTGAAATTTGAAATTAATAGTTATTCTCACATGCATGCACCAAACAGCTACAATGTTGCATCTACAGAATCTTCTTCTTCAAGCATCGACTGAAAATGAGTGATATTTTAGTGAGTGAGTGGTTCAGACCTAATGGGCTCATCTAGTAAGAGCCCAACAGCCCAACAACGAATCAATCCCTCCTTCCCTTCCATTTTCTAAAACCCTCTCAGAACCCCATCAATTCCCAAAACCCATCCATGGCTCTCTCCAAACCCACCTTCCTGACCCACCTCAAAACCCTAGCCAAACCCCCCCACCGTCACCACCGCCCCACACCGCCCTCATTCATCTCCCTCCGCTTCCTCTCCTTCGCCACCCCGGAGGACGCCGCAGCCGATCGACGCCGTCGCAAGCGCCGCCTCCGCATCGAGCCACCAATCAACTCTCTCCACCGCACCCAACAACAATCGCAAGCCCCGAAACAGCAACAGCAACAAAACCCGAACGCCCCCAAATTACCCGAACCCGTTTCGGCTCTCTCCGGCAACCGCCTCACCCTCCACAACCGCATTCTCACTCTCATCCTCCAGAACGACCTCGAGGAGGCCGCGCTCTTCACCCGCCATTCGATCTACTCCAATTGCAGACCCACCATTTACACCGTCAATTCCGTCCTCGCCGCTCAGCTCCGCCAGTCCAAATACTCCGACCTGTTGTCTCTCCACCGGTTCATAACTCAGGCCGGCGTTGCTCCCAATATCATCACTCACAATCTCATCTTCCAGACTTATCTGGATTGCCGGAAGCCCGATACTGCTATGGAGCACTACAAGCAGCTCATCAATGACGCCCCTTTCAACCCTTCGCCGACGACTTACCGGATTTTAATCAAAGGGTTGGTGGATAACAACAAGCTGGACAAGGCGTTGGAGCTCAAGGAGGAAATTGATGTCAAGGGTTTCGAGCCAGACCCGGTTGTGTACCACTATCTGATGGTGGGTTGTGTGAAGAATTCGGATTCGGATGGGGTTTTTCGGCTTTATGAGGAGTTGAAGGAGAAATTGGGAGGGGAGGTGGAAGATGGGGTTGTGTGTGGGAGTTTGATGAAGGGTTATTTCATGAAGGGAATGGAGAAGGAGGCCATGGAGTGTTATGAAGAAGCTGTGGGGGAGGGTTCAAAGGTGAAGATGAACGCGGTGGCTTATAACTCCGTGTTGGAGGCTTTGTGCAAGCATGACAAGTTTGATGAGGCATTGAAGCTGTTTGATATGATGATGAATGAGCATTCCCCGCCGCAGCGGTTCACAGTGAATTTGGGGAGCTTTAATGTGATGGCTGATGGGTATTGTGCTCAGGGGAGGTTTAAGGAGGCCATGGAGGTTTTCGGGAAGATGGGAGATTATAGATGTGACCCGGACACCTTGTCGTTTAATAATTTGATTCAGCATTTGTGTAATAATGGGATGCTGAGTGAAGCTGAGGAGGTGTATGGAGAAATGGGCGAGAAGGGAGTGAACCCGGATGAGTATACTTACTCTTTGTTGATGGATACTTGTTTTGAGGAGAATAGGCCTGATGATGCAGCTGAGTACTTTAGAAAAATGGTTGATGCCAAGCTGAGGCCGAATTTGGCTGTTTATAATAGGTTGGCTGATGGGTTGGTTAAGGTAGGGAAGGTTGATGAGGCAAAGTCATTTTTTGATCTGATGGGGAAGAAGCTCAAGATGGATGTTCCGAGCTATCAGTTTATAATGAATGCATTGAGTGATGCAGGGAAATTTGATGAGGTGCTTAATGTAGTGGATACATTGTTGGATGACGAATGGATTGAATTGAATGAGGAGTTGCAAGAGTTTATCAAAGGGGAGCTCAGAAAGGATGGGAGAGAGGACGAATTGGGAAAGCTTATAGAGGAGAAGGAAAGGCTGAAGGCTGAAGCTAAGGCTAAGGAGATTGAGGAAGCGGAAGCAGCAAAGAGAAGTAGAAGTGCTGCTGTCTCCTCCTTACTTCCATCTAGCTTGTTTGGGAAGAAAGAAACCAAGACAGGGTCTACAGAGGCCACTGAAAAAGTAGGTGAAGCTGCCTCAGGTTCTGTGGAGGCTGCTCCAGCTGCTGATACGAACTTGGGAGAGGAAGCAGTCAAAGGTGAAAGTTCAGATGAGACAGAAGCCAAAAGCGAGGGTGCAAATGAGCAGGTAGTGGCTTGAATGCAACATTTCTGGTGGAGACTTGGTACGGGAATGGTCGTACTTTATGTTATCTGCTTCCCTAGCTAGCCTAATTTGTTATTAGGTTGTTTAAAATCGCTTTTCTCTACTTGAATCCTGAAATTTGTCAAATCATTCATTTTGATGTTTAAGTAAATACCTGAGATTTAAGCAAATACCCTAATCAAACCATTAAGCAAATACCTGAGATTTAAGTTTATTGGATGCCACTAAGAAAGTACAAAGCGCTCTCAATGCTTGGGTTTCTTCTTAGCAATGTGCCTAAATGTGTGTATTAACTATTGAGTCTAAAACCTTCGAAATTATATTGAAGTTACTTCTGGTCACATATTTAGAAATAGCAATTGTCCAACATGGTGGAAAAATTCACAATTTCATACACCAAATCTTAAAACCCCAATTCAAATCGTGTTTTTACCTTCTGCTGTAAATCGAAGCTCACAAAAGAAATTGAAATTGTAAATTCAAGCATGAACTCACAAGGGTATATTTGAATCCTTTGATCTCTTCCGAGGGGATCGGCATCCCTTACTAAGGTTTCATAAGTTTCGAGTATGGAACCGAGCATTTTTTTTTCATGTGAATAGACCACCGGTTTCTGCAAACAAATGCGAGATATGTAGAGAAATGGTTGTGCCGGGGAGGTGGATATCATCTTTAACCATTTTGTATAATAGTAGGAAAGGAAAGACACGATTCCACAGCATGTTGAATTGTTGATGGTAACGTTACCCAGCAAATTGAAAAGGAAAGAAAGCCTGCTTATAATACAATTTATTAAGCTGAAAACTTCCAAACCTCGAGAGTTCAGTCCATTACAACATACCAGAAACAAGCTGGCACTGGTGCAACAAACTAGCAACAAGTCGGCACAGGTACAACATAACAAGAACAAGTTGGCACAGGTACACGTTACAACATTCCAGCAACAAGCTGACAGAAGTACAACACACAGCAGTGTCTCAAGCAACAAAATGTAAACTTCCAAAATCATCTGTCTTAGCTACATAGGTTTGGTATGCACACTCCCGAATCTGGGTTTTGCTGTTCCTTCCATATCCTCCCAGTAACTCTCAGCTTAAGTTCCTTCCTGTCTCCTCCAGAGAAAAATAAAGCCATGTTTCGTTGGATAATGAGACCATCATGGCTATCCCTCACCTTCCGGTGGCTATCACGGACACTTCTTGGGGTGCCCTCCCATATGAGTTTCCTGCCATTTGCTCCAACCTCGAGGCTGTAGCTGTAGTTCCGAGCCTCATTCTCATCACCCATAAAACGTAGAAACGCCATATAAACAGGAGCCATGCCAAGCTGGAAGGCTTCAAAATGAAGGCAAAAGTATTGACCAAAACAATGGAAGACCTGACAGGAAAGCAAATGAAGCTCATAAGGTTTAGGTATACATATGTAGAGAAGAGGAAAGATGAATCATAGTATGCAGGCAGTCCTCTACAAAAGCTCCTCAGTTCTAAAACAGAACGTTTAAATGTTGGGATAGCTTACTGGTGAGTTAACCACTTCCTCCAACACTTGCCAAAAAAGGGATCAAGTGATCAACTCCATGAAACCCTTTCCATTAGTAAGAAACTTAACTTGCTAGCTTCTCGAACCAGTTTGACAAAGGCATTATCATTAACAACGACATGGGAAGGATAAAGAGGAAACAAACAAGAGGATTTAGCGTTAACTTGACACAACTTGTATGCCAAAAACAAAAGAAAATATTCATTCACTTTAACCTAGATATGCCGGTTTAGAATGGAAGTGAAAAGTAAAAGATACATCTTAATTATGATCAATTTCATGATCAGAGAAATGGTTCCACATCATAATGTTCTCCAAGTGACAGAAAACAGATTGGTTTTGACTTTTGACATCAATTACAAAGATAATACTGCATTCTAGCTGGTCTCCATTTTATTGTCAGCTTAACTAGATGAACAGCTATATAGATGAATTACATTTTCACTGTTAGGTACTTTGACTTTACCCTTAAAACTTTTTGGTGAAACACCAATTTTAAGAACAATGTGGAGTATAAATAAACTTGGATGAGACACATACTTCGTTGCAAAAACCAATCAAAAGATATAGATATCATATGACACTTACTGTAAGCATCCAAGTGGCATTCTCTACTTCCCGGGGATTTGACTTTACATAGCGATGGTTGAATGTGCATCCTGTGTGCATGTCTACCTTGTGATCATCTCTAAGATGGGCAACCAGGAAAGGGATATCCCCAACAACAGAGCACTCCGATCCAGCATATGGGCAATTATATGGTCTGAAATTGCACACTGATTCATGCTTTAGTTTGCTGTAGTAAGGAAATATCTCAGGGCATCCCAAGGAGTAATACTTGCAGGGTAATTCCAAGGACTCAGCCACCTTCTCCAATGCTAAACACCTAATATCTCCAAGCTCCTGCCTACAAGTGGGGCAGCGATTGTGCACCCTTGTTTTACAGGTGGAACACAGTGTGTGTCCATTGTGGCACTGCAAAGAGGCAAATTTGGTTATAAGGCTTACACTAAGAATCACACCTCATTTAACTTTAGCTTTGATGAATTAGCAAAGTCAACAGAATATCCACATTCCCATAAAATAACGAATGATGCACCAGAAGATACACACCTCATGTAAATGCAAGGAAAGTATGGTCGAGACCAAATAAAATGAGCATATGCATGCAAATGAGGTCATGAAACGAACAAGCTAGCTACTTCAATGACATATCCTTTACTAACAAAGTCTATGTTACTTCATTTGTTGGGAAACTAGTGGATTGCAGCAACAAATTCACCTACTATATAGCTGTTATAAGAACAAACAGAAGTGATTAATCAAATTGCATACATACAACCTGGTTCCCTTTTAGTTGGACCAGGACTTTCCAAAAGATATATGCCCTGAAAAGACCCTCACTGCAGAGTCATGAACTTGCATTGGACAAAGTTACTAAATTGTACCTCTTTTCGTCAGCACATTTCATGAATTTAAATACCAAGTAAACATTGCTCACATCATCTAAATCATAACTACCTGGACCCAGAAAGATCAAGGACTAGGTTAACAACACTCTCCTTGCAAAGAAAACCCAATCCCCATTCACCAGAATCATCCATAGACATTCCTACAATTAATACTCGACTCAAAGCCCGGTTCCAAAAGTCCATCAAAAGCCTATTGCCAATAGAAGGCAAGCACAAGTATATCAAATTAATCAATTTATTCAAACCTCCAATTTGACATGACGAACTTAAATCTAATCAAAATAACCCAAAATACAAGCATTAGATAAACAATACCCGAAACAAAAACCCAATTCACGAAACCAAAGGAAAAGCAGATACAATTACACAATGAAATTCCAAGCAAATGGAGGAGAATAGAGATGAGTACCTGATGGATTGGTGGGTACATGGAATTTGTGCAGACGGGACATTCAAGCAATTCGTGTACGCTGGTGGCCGGAGCAATGGCGGTGGTACCCGGAATTGTGGTATTGTTGGTGGCATTATTTCTGGGCTTGGAAGAAGAAAAGTCATGGTGGTGTTGATGAGGGTGGGGATGTGGGTGAAGGGTGCTATGGTGTTGATGGATCTCATCCTCATCGAGACCATCCGAGGATGACACACACTCTATGCTTTCCAAGTCCATCCCTTTCCCTCTAAACACCCCCAAAGGCCTCAACTTTTTCAAAACCCAATATCAAAATGATGAATTTTCGAACACCCAACTGATCAAAATCCCATGAAATCAAAATACGATTACTGGCTCTGTCTGCGACTTCCTTCTCTTTCTTTTTCTGGGAAAATTCAGAGAAAGAAAAAGGAGGGAGGGGGAGGATTGGATTGATGGGATTCCCAACCCCCCTCTGCAAAAAAGAGGTTCTTTTCTTCCTCGCTCTCTCTCACACAGAGAGAGAAGGGAGAGAGAGATAAGGGTAACCGTTGATTCCGAAAATCAAACAGGAGGATTGAAATCAGACGGCTGTTAGGTTCTGATTGTTATTTGTTTAATGTGGTTTTTTTTGTTTCTTTTTCAAAATAATGTGGTTTGGTGGACATTTAGTTTAGGATTAAACAGTAAACTACGATGACGAATCACATTAACACGTGGTTAATTTCGTCAGTGCACATCATGAATTCAACTCTGTAAAAATTTCCAAAACAAATTTCTTGCAAAAATGTGAAGTGTACACAAGCATAGAGTACATCCTAAACAGGTAAGGAGCCAACCCTTGTGAAGAGTTGTACACAACGCTTTATATGATTTATTAAATAAATGTTTAATATGTACAAGATTGGGATACAAATAGGTTTCAACATAAAGTTTACATGCTAGCAACAACAGAAGAAAGCTCGGCTTCCCCTTCGGGCTCTACATCAGACCCTTCCGTGGTTGCAATCTGCAAGAACAGAATAAAACATCATTAGCATTTGAATATCTGTAGGAAGTAATCTGAAAGCCGTATTCAGTTAACAAATATATGTGGATAGGTAATACAGACCTCAACATTCTTCTCTTTATTTTGCGAAAGATAGTGATCCAATGCACCCTTACCATGAAGGATTTTAGCTCCACAACCCTGGCCGTCAGATCCAACGGCCTCTTCATCAATTACAACTGCATCTATTACGTCATCACCAGTTCTAATATCAGGAATCTGCAAAAGATTAATAAAGAGTCCAATTAGCTATTATTTACTGTTTGGAACCAAATAATAGAAAACGAGAATTCATTACTACACTTCATTTGCAGTCTGCTTTGGGCAGAACCACAAAACCCCACTTAGTTTGTAAAAGAGAAGTGGCCTTACCTCATACATGGCGTCCATCAATATAGTTTCTAAAATTGCTCGTAAGCCACGAGCCCCAGTGTTCTTTGATATTGCTTTCTTAGCAATTAGCCTCAAGGCACTTTCCGTGAAATGCAGTTTGACCTGAGAGAAGTAAAGCATAAATGTAGGTACAAAAGAATCATGCTTGCAGACCCGGGAAGTGAAGAAGCAAAGATAGCATTCAACGTGCAAACTACCAACATGTTAAAAATGGCCTAAACTTTGAATTCTTCACTCATATAGCAGCCAAACAAGAATTACTTACGTCATTCATTTGGAACATCTTCTTGTATTGCTTCCCTAAGGCATTTTTGGGCTCCGTTAGGACCTACAGAACATCTTTGCCAGTAAGAAACACATGGACTGTACTTAATAAATACATTAGATAGACTCCAAAAAAAAAAAAAGGTTCTGAATGCTTTAAGCAACCATATAGAAGCAAAAATAAGTAGAGTAATCACATCAACAAAATATTGCCATATCAAACACATTTCCTTTCAGAAGGGAGATCAAATCAAATCACTGGACGTATTAGTAATAATATAACTTGTTAAGAAGAACAGGTATGCATAAGGATAGTTACAAAAGTTTGTTCATACTGCCTCACAGTGATTTCCAATCAGTCATCACTCCATGAAGACTACAGCTGAGATAAAACGGTAGTGTATGACATTTGCCAGACATTAGTGGCAAGACCTGTTGGAAACAAGAAGAAAAAGAATGCAATATATACCTGAACTAATTGATCTTCAGTTAGTGCAGATAAGCTGACAAGAATAGGAAACCGCCCAACAAATTCGGGTATCAAACCATATCGAATAAGATCACCACTTTCAACCTGCCAAAAAAAAATAGTTCTCAAAGAGAGTAAATTTCTTACATGAAGCATGGTATTTCTCAAGGAGAAATAGAATTTCTTATCAAAAGAAGTAAATAGCTATAAGTTGTTACTATTCAATACTGATGGGGACTTACAGTCTCCAATAAGGATGATGTAACCACGGCATCTGTAACACCACCAGTTCTCATGTTTGCCCTAACTGGAGCACCAAACCCAATAGAAGAATCTTGGCGTCTGTAGGGAAGCAAAACAGAAACAAGCACGTTAGATAGATAAGGAAGCTAACAAAAGATAACATAATTGCAGTGTTGGGATGGGATAACCTTTCTGAGATGGTTTTCTCTAAGTCAATAAAGGCACCCCCACATATGAAAAGAATATCCTTTGTGTCAATCTGTGAAGGTTGAAGAAACAGGAAAATAAAGAAAAAAAATAAGATGATGAACTGATTTCAAGTATCTATCCTACAATAGTACAATCACAACTCCACAAATTAGTTAAATATAACACGATTATTGCTTGGCTAAGCTTATGGTGATCAAGATATGATGGTATCTATGAGATAGTAAATAAGCACTTCTACTACAGTATGTAGGTTGATGAGGCATATAACCTATAATGCACTGCTTGTACCTGAATATTTTCACCTCTCGGATGCTTTCGAGCTCCCTTTTCTGGAACATTTACAACCTAGATCAGAAGGAACTCCTCATATCAGAATACAATCAATGAAATTATCCCCATGGACTATATTCTTTTCAAATGAATATTAGTCCGCAATTGAGTCCTGATACTGCTTGAAGCAACATGCCATCTCCATGACACTGACTAGAACTAAAACCAAGAGATTATGTAAATGTGCACTTACTGTCCCTTCCAGCATCTTTAGTAATGCCTGTTGAACACCCTCTCCAGATACATCTCTGCTGATATTTAGGCTCTCAGCCTGCAAAATAGGAGCTAATGTAGGCAGATATAAAGGAGTGGTAAACTTCTCCGCACAGAGAGAGAGAGAGACAGAGAGCGAGAGAGAGAGGCAAAGGAACCTTTTTGGTAATCTTGTCAACTTCATCAATATAAACAATTCCCTGTTGTGCAGCTGCCACATTATAATCAGCAACCTGGCATAGAATCCAGATGGAGATATATGAACTGAGTCCATAATAGAATAGAAGTGTAGGCTCCAAACAATTCTTGATGATAAACAGGAAGTCATTGTAAATCTAAACAGTAACAGAGGGTGAAGGAGCTTTGATGCTTCATATGAGGAATTATAGCATAGACCAATTCAAACAGCATTATGTTTCTCATAGAATCTAATAGAAGTAAATAACATAGAATGACATAGCTACAAGAACAAACCAAGGTACAAAAGATGCTACCGTAATGACAAAACACATACAAAAAATTTAGATGAAAATGAATAGAATATGCTCGTCAATACATACCGAAAGTAGTTTGTATAAAATAGATTCCACATCTTCCCCTACATATCCTGCCTGCATGTGACAACATGATTTCATGACCATATCAGAATGACAGAAAAAATGCATATGGAATCCCTACTAACTCTGCTTTCATTCTCATATGCCTAGCAACAGAAATTGAGACAAAAACTATAATGAGAAAAACAGGCGTGTATGTTAAATATTTCCTTCAGACCATGAAGGTCAGTGTGTGCAACAAAGTATACAGGCTGAATAATGCATATCGACTTAAAAGTCTCAAAAGAGAGAAATGACAACTGCATAAATGGCCTTCAATTACAGAACAATAATAAATAGGAACAAAACTTTCCTGAGTTAATGTTGTAGCATCCGCAATGACAAAGGGAACATTAACAAATCGTGCCAAGGTTTTAGCAAGTAGTGTCTTCCCTGTCCTTGAAAGAGCATTAAAGAGAACAAGTGAGACATCCAATCCAGAAAAGCATTACAGACAGAAATGTTCAACCCTATAACAATATACATGCAACTCAGACATAAGGTATCTCAAAGTCTTCTAAGGATCTCACCGGAATTAAACCTTTTGCAATCTTAAAATTGAATGCATGGGAAAGCTCAAAGATCATTCACTAGTCTAACACAGTTGAAAACTACTTGCAGTATTTAAGACAAAGATAATAAAAAATTACCTGAGCCTGTTGGCCCCATTACAAGAATATTACTTTTCTCAAGCTCCACTCTATCGTCATTCATGGCATCTGCTTTGTTACCTGAATCTCCTGCAGACCTAACATCCAACACAACAGCATGTCAAAAATTCAATCATGAAAACAGAGCTAATGTTTAAGTGCAGGAGTGAGCATCAATCAGTTAGTCAGCTTTTGAGTAGAAATGGAATCTAGATCGACTGTCGGTTTTCTTATTATGAAAGCCTGAATGCAACACTACAGGGCAACAAGCTGAACTGGATAAAAATAAAAGGCGTAGTTCAAAGTACAACTGCACTTATGCTTAACATAAAAGCTTCAATATGATTCTTCTTCATATAGTAGATAGACTCAAAAAAGATAAATGTATTGAGGACATGGAACTGACCACTTCTGCTGGGACTCATGATGTACCCTCTTATAGTGATTGTAAACAGCAACAGACAGTACCTGCACATATTAAGACTCAAATTTATAGGAATTGCAGAAACATGAGCATTTCAAACTCCAAAAAAAATAAAAAAATTCACCTTCTTTGCCCTCTCTTGCCCAATTACAAACTTGTCAAGCCCTTTACAGATTTCCTTTGGTGTAGGAAAATTGCTCCCCAGATTGGACCCACCCCAACATCCATCCTTTGAATTCGAATCGAACCCTCCACCTCCCGAACCGGGGGTCGGACCACCTCCACCTCCGCCACGAACCAAATTCGGGCCAGGACCGGCCCTGATTACAATTCCGTCACCGGACCACACCTCAGGCGGGTCACCATAAGAGGACATAACGCTATTACAGCCACTGCTGTTCAATTTCTGGCCCCAATTCCTCTCACTACTAGTCCTGCTATCTTTCTGGGCACCCAAATTGCCAGAAAGCGATACGGGTTTGAACGAAGTGAAGTGGTAGGGAGTGTTAAGGAACAAGTCGTCGCTTTTGGTGCGGTACACACAGTGAGAATTGGCGACCCGACCCGTATGCATGTAATTGAAGACGAAGTACCTGAATTGAGAGACGGTAGACGACACCGTATCTCTCGAGGGTTTGGACCTGAGCGCCGCCGCAGCCATTAGATTCCGGGAAAACGAAGGGAAGTTAGGAAAGGATTATCGGAACGTTGTGGTTCATAAATGGGTCAAGAATGAAACTTTAAGTGGGCGTTTGGGAAAACTGAGTGTGAATTGAAAAGGGTTGGGGTTAGATTTTGTGAATTTATCATGTATGGTCAGGAATTTTGATGATGGAAATGAAGAACAAGAGTACAAAGGAAGCAGAAAGATATTTGAGCGGATTGTAATAACTTGCAAGAAAGAGAACTACACATGAAAAGAAAATAAATTATAATATCTGAAATTTCAGAAGAGGGCTTTAGGTTTCTTGAATATCTATATATACCCACCACCTCTCTTTTATTTTACTAGTTTACTCAACTCACTTCCCACTTCAAACATCAATTTACTCAACTCACCCATCTTCTAAACTCAATATTTGTATAATACCCTTGATTCCTTTAGTTAATCCCAATTCATGTTCCTATAGTTTATGTTAATTCATTTTCCCACTCTCAATTGCCACTTGAACTAACTTTATAGACCAAAACTTAAGTCAACAGTCTCCGGGTGGCTGCATTATAGAAACTCTAGTAGTTCCAAACAAGTTGCTTTTGAACGATCATCTTTTGTTAACCAAAGAATGTGGAGTCAGGCTGAAGGCCTAATAAACCAAGCTCATTTCTTCAAGCAAAGCTTAGTTCTGCATCAGCGATAGCCTGACTTGATTGAGCATTTAGACTGTTTCATTTGATTGGCATTAGGTGCCTGACATCCAATCTATCTCGAACGTAAAATCGATAGCACGACCAAGGAAATCAATAAAGATATGAAATAAGCGCCGCTTCATATAGCTCGGATGAATTGTTCTTTCTGTACAATGCAGAAAAATAGGCTACAACATCTGAAGTGTGCCTGCTGCCAAGTGATATGAAAATGACAAATATGAACAAAAGCGTGGGCCTCATAATTCTAAGAGCTAATCTAGGAGATTTAGTTATGAGATAATACAATATGCAGATAATTACAAAACTGTAGCCTAACTGATATACAACACCCTAGCTAGTTAGCATCTACAACAAGATATTTCCTCCAACTAGCTTTGCAAATCAATCGGAATGGCTGCTCCTCAGCTTCACTTTCTCATTTAATGAACTGCAAGATAAATGAAAACTATCAGAAGCCGATAAGCAAAAATTAAGAGCTAATAATCATGAGAGTGACATAACGTTTGATCATAACAACTACAATTCGTTCTTTCAAGATTTAAAATCAACTCTTTTTCATAAGAATATTACCATTATTGAAAAACAAATTTAAGACAAACAATATCCACTCCAACTCCATAATCCATTTCCTCCTTTTCAGGTAGTCATTGCTATTACTCCTCAAGTTACCACCTTACGTAATATACATTGATATCTACGAACACAGGTCTTATTGTTTCTTACATACAATAAAGAAGATAATGAGGTCCAGATTAAGATCATTCTTACCCGATTCTTGACTTCAGAGTTTCAGCTTCACTTATAGCATCGCTTGCTGCGTACAGTGCCATCTTCTTCACCTGAAAAAAAAAAGAAAAATCTGTAAGTTCAATAAACAACTCTAGATACGCCAAAGGCAAGTATCACACAATAATAGTCTTTAGCATTTTCCATGGAGGAGAAAAAAATTCTTACAAATGCATAAAAAAATTTCAGGTAATGTGCTGTAGGAACAATCCAAAATAACATGTACCTCCAGTTTATCTTCCCTGGATCTATGGTTTTCTGGAAGCAGGCGAAACTCCTCAGTTAACCGAATGCATTCTTGAACGTTTTCGGGGGAAACAAAGTCGAGGGCCACCTTAATGCATGACTGAAAAGAAAAGGAGAACAGTGTCAAACTTAACTACGTAATACGAGTTGCTTTAGGTTTTAGAAGTGCACTGGAATGTTATGATCCTAGAGGTTGAGAAAGTAAGCCTTATGTTCCTTGACAACTCGACTTTTAGCAAGATTGGTTGGTTCTTACGCTTAACTAACATTATTCTCCTAGCAGTTGTAAAATAAGGGAAGCCGTGTAAACTAGACATGTTGATGGGAAGAAACCTCACTTGTCGATTTCTCACTTGATGTGGGCATCCAGCAGGAATGAAAACAGCATCACCAAGGTGTTGCTCAAATGTCCAAGGTTCAACACCTGAAAATAATTCATATTAATATTTATAATTTTCAACAAGATGACCTGCTAAATATAAGCATTTTCGTATCTTACCAAACTCTTCCTTCAGCTTCTTTTTATGCTTCTCATCTAGATAAAGGGTCTGGTCATGAATAGGATGAATAACCTGAAGCAAGTGCAAGTGCAGTACATCAGCTTAGATTGACTTGACTTAAAATATTATTTGCTAATGTTAATAGGAAACGACACGCACTGATTTCACAGGAAGATTACTGATGTGGCGAAATTCTTTCTGATGCTTCAGTACGTATTCTATTAACTTGGGTACATCTTGCCGACGAAAAATATCCCAGACGGCGCCTCCATATACAACCTCTGATTTATTATCACTTCGACTACTATTTGAATTTGAATCAGACTCCATGGATTTGTTTTTGTTGATAAGATTTCCTGATTTTTTTTGCCACGAGGGATCAGACTCATCTACAAACTTCACGTCTTCTGTCACATTAGAAGGCTCAAAATGTTCGTCATTACATGAAGTTCCTTCAATTATTTCATCTTCAGCTTCATATTTCTTCTGTAATCTGTCGATGATTTTATGCTGCCCTGGAGGAATCTTTACTTCAGTTGCGTGTGTCAGCACATTAACCTAAAGAAAATTACACAAACAGTATGACTTAATAAGTTGAAGTAGCATAAGGGCATAGAAAATCTGGGAACAACAAGAGGAAAAGATTGCTAACAAAGAACCATAAAATTGATAAAGAAATGATGAGAAGAAATGTGTACCGCATCAGAGATGTCACAATGCAGTTTTGTTACTGAATCACCTCTACCAAGCTCCTCCATAGTTCCATAAGCGATGTATGTCTTAGGTCCCAAGTCTGGCTTCAAAGCAATAGGAAGCCTTGTTGCAAGATTTAGAACACCTGATTTGGGATGGGTATAGTCACTAAAAGGAAGCATGGCCATAAATTCAGCACCATGCCTTGGCAAACACTCTTCAAAGAGATTTGATGGAGGCCAATCCTTCAGCTTCAACATTTCTGGCCACCCATTTTTGTACTTACGACCCTCTATATAGCCCTTAAAGAACTGAAAAATATTAATCTCAACCTGCAGCACCAAATTGGAAGCCAAATTACAACATTAAAACCGCAGGATAGCACCAAAAAAAAAATAGTCACACATAAGGTGAAGAAATTATTTTAGCAGCAAAAATAAGCAAACTGCAGCAAGAATCACAGGTCGCACTATGAAGGCATGTGTACAAGGAACAAGTGGTCTAACCGTCTAACAAGTTTACCAGGTAACAAACCAATTGCAACTTCAGCTAACAAACAAAAATAGTTACAATGGAGTTTTAGTTAATTGAAAACCAAAAAATAAAGAAGATTGAGCAATGGAGTTTTAGTTAATTGAAAACCAGTAAATTTCAGTGACTTTGTATAAGGTGTTGACAGAAGTACAGATGTAAACCAACCTTGGGTTGACACAAGCTAACCCAATATCATGTATCGTATGATACAACATTAAACATATAGAATATCGAAATAACAAGGATGAAACTTTTTAGGGTACCAAACTGCCCCATACTAAAATCCCAATAAAACATATGCAGCAGTTATTAGCACTAAGCTCTGCTTGAAATTGATCTATAACTCCCGAGTAATCCCTCAATGATCATCGAGACCATCATATAATAAACTGAAACATGGTTCTATTTCTAAAAGTAACATATTGAAGCAAAGCAACAAGCTTCCTAGGTTGCACAAGAACTAGCCTCATTGGAATCTTTTTTCCCCCGATCCTGAGCTTTGGTAGAATCTTTTAAATTAATAAATAACTGGCAAACCCATTTGATATCACAAGGATGACACTAATTATCAACTAAACAGCTAAGTATCAAGATTCAGAATGGAACATTAGATGTTCAGTATCTTATATTAAGCAAATCAGCATTTTGCAAAAACAAATAAAAACTAGAGCAGATAGCAGAGATTGAAATGCACATTCAACTTGTTGAGAATGCACACATACCTCGCACCAATCAAGGCAATCAATGGCCTTAACCTTGGCTGCCTCCTCTTTCAATACTTTTTTTGCCCCAATAAAAGCCCTCCACATGACCATTGGTTCCCAGCTGAGGCCGGTAGCCTTTTCTTGTACATTTCTAACTATAACTGGTTCGCCTCTCCTCCAGTGTAATTGAAAATGCTCAATATCAATGTTTCCCAAATGAACAGCATCTGGGCAGTAAATGAAGTTATCATGACAGTTCTCTCTATCAGCTGCATGCCTTACTTCAGAAGCTTTTACACCATTGCCAGCAGAACTGATAGAATGACACGTAGAACATCCTTGAGAAAAATCAACATCTGATGACTGATAATGAACAGTGAGGTCCTCAGAACTGAAAATTAGTTTTTCAACCCAATCAGCTTCAAAGATACGTCTGAGTTCAAGAAACTGGGCACCACAACCTCCCTGTGCTTTTGGTGGACAAGGAATCCTACCATCAGCCTCTGCTCTCCAATCAGGAAACTCAGAAGACATATCATTTGTGTACTCATTTACTGGTATGCTCTGTGATATATTTCCATTCACTTTTTCAGGAATCTGGCCATTTGAGACTGTACCTTTACCATGTACTCCTTCGTACAACTGTTGACAAGAAGATTCTGGTTCACTGCCTTCAGGCTGACATCCTTTCCTTAGTTCCCAGCAACAAGTGAGACAGAGATCATAAGAACAATCAGGATTGGGGCAGCTTCTGTGGAAATTGACAATGGATGTATTGCATTTGTCACTGTTGAATTTGTCCATGGTCACAAACTTGAATGGAAATTATAAATACATTTGACTGAAAAATAGGTAGAAAAAAAAATTCACAATCCTCAAATCTAAGAGATCATAAAACAACTATTGTTAAAGATTCTGACAGATGCACAGAGTAAAACCAAAGCTAGCTCCATGGGAGATCATATAAACATTGCGGATTGGGAATGCAAAAGACAAAACTTGGAGTGTCATACCAGAAAAATTAAGACAACCTCAACCCAAAAAAATGACTATTCTTCTCAATGTATAAGAACAGAGATATGGTAATAGTTTCAAGTTTTCAACCAATAACTTTTCTGAGGCAACAACAAAGATGTTATAGAAAGAAATGAGATTTGCAATCCTGATAACTACAGTATCATCAAATTTAATTTTACAGAACTGAGTCATTGATTCTCTTAGGTCCCTAATAATATGAATAAAACCCATCCCAGAACACTATGCAAGTAGTAAGGCCCAATCATACCCATAACAGAGTGACGGATTAACAGTGACGTCAATAAAGCAAAGACAAAAAAGTTATTCTACTTATCAAATACAAAGCCCATACATATATTTGAAAAATTCTCTAAAGTGGACAACTAGTGATTCAATTTTGATCATCAGGGAGAATTGAGATGATACCAATACACTCGATCATCATCCTCTAGTATAGACCTCGTGAGATCCTCTTCAGTTAATTGGACACCTGTGAAACAAGAGGGAAAAAGTTGTCATTAAGCATTCTCACTTCCGAACCATCAGTCTAGCTTAAAAACTGAAACTTCAAAAAAGAAAAATATCAGATTACAATACCACGTATACAGCTTTCTGCATCTAATTCAGATCTCTGCTCCCGTTGAATATGCCTAAGGAGAGGCAGAGTTTTGCTCAGCAAGTAAAGCAACTTTTCCAATTTAATATTTGTATCTGTTTCTTCATGCCCAGCCTGCAAAGCAAGTACACAGTTTTGCCCAAAACGAAAGAAAAAATATGTAATGCAGAACAGGAACAAGAGTAACAGAAAATTAACATCATGCACATACCATCACAACTAAATCCTCCTTGAGGCATATTCTGCAGTTGCAGTTACCACGACAATAAGGACAAGCAATCTCTATGTCCTCTTTTGTCTTCTCGGGGTACCTATTTCATTTATATCAAAACACACCATCAGAACCATTAGGCGGGACTCATTTATTTCAGCAATATGAATTAACATTCAAAAATTAATTGACAATCATGAACACAAATGTCCAACATACGGAGTTAACACAGCATCTACTTTGTGAAAATACATGCTAGAATTTGGAAAATAATTTACTGATTATATAAATGGAGCTACTGAAATCAAGCTGGGAGTTGTGAAAAAAGTTATAATTATGCATGGGCAGAAATGCACTTTGAGATCTCATTACCACTTTGCAAGGCAGTCATAGCAATAGCGTTTCTTTCTGCAATTTAAACAAATGACAATGCCATTTCTGTCATTCCGTAAGCACTGATGGCACCATAAACTTTCCTTTCTCTCCTAAAACAGAAGGAAAAAAAAAGTTAGAATGGACAAAGATTTGACTTATTAACAGTTGTACAAATATAAATTTACAATGGCAATAAAACAATGCATCACTAGAACCATGCATAGGATTTGGAAAATACAGGATCTTTCTACAAAGAAAGTGGCTTGTTCGATAAGACCCTAACAACCTTGTTCAGATAGCTGATCTCAATCAAGAAAAATGATTTAGGATAACTCACTGATGTATCAGTAGATGTTCCCTTGTTAAGGTCACTGGGATGCGCCTGAAGGTGGTTAAACTTCCTGGGTCTCCCTCTAAGCCTCTTATGGAACTTTTGCTCAGTATGTTCAGAGTTCTTTAATTGCTGAGAACGGAAGTCCCTGTGATTCATTTGTTGGTTGTTAAACTTCCTGGGTCTGCCTCTAGGCCTCTTATGGAATTTTTGCTCAGTATCTTCAGAGTTCTTTAATTTCTGAGTAGAGAAGTCGCTGTGATTCATTTGTTGGTTGTTGATCTTCCTGGGTCTCCCTCTAGGCCTCTTATGGAATTTTTGCGCAGCATCTTCAGAGTTCTTTAATTGCTGAGTACGGAAGTCACTGTGATTCATTTGTTGGTTGTTGATCTTCCTGGGTCTCCCTCTAGGCCTCTTATGTAAAATTTTCTCAGTATCTTCGACATTCTTTAATTGCTCTGCATGGAAACTCGAGTCCTCCTTCAAATAATTTTGATGCGTCAGCACTGTAATCTTTCTCAAAGCTTCAGGAAGAATGATTCGTCTCTTCTTCTTAGGCCGGCCTAGCTTACTCTTTGAGCACTCATCTCCACCATCAATTTTCCCAACATTTTCTCCTTCCTGACTATGATCTTCTCCAACAGAAGCAATTGGTCTCTTGTTTGTAGAACCCTTTGGTCGGCCAGGCCTTTTTCGTTCGACAACCTCATTTCCACCTACATTATTGCCACAGGCTGCAGACATTCCCTTATATTCCTCACCCACGTGAAAAGGCCTCTCATTCTCCAAACCCACAAGAGGAGCATCTTTTCCATCACCATCATTACCGATTACCATTTCATCAAGCTTTTCTTGAATTTCCTTTAGTGGGCTATGCTCATCCTTTGTTTGGATGTCATTCCCACAATTGATTTCACTAGACATTCCCATAGCTTGCTCTCCTGCAAGTTCAGTCCTACCATTTTCGAAGCCTGTTGACCAAACAGTCTCGGTAGCACCTTCATGACTGCCCACAACATTGCTGGACACTTCCCGATTGTCTTCAACAGCAAGATCTTTCTTTTTAGTCTTAGACCCCCCCTTTGGTCGACCACGCTTCTTCTTCACCTGAACACTTTCATTTCCAACTTCAATGGCAACAGAGGCTTCCATGGGCATTCCACCATCTTCCTTGCCTGCAAGATTAGACCTCCCATTTCCCAAAGACATATGATCAGTTTGATTTCCTGCATACATACCTCCCATGATTTCACCTGGCACTTCCCTTATTTCATCACCAGAGAGACTTTTCTTATGCTTTGAACCCTTTGGTCGACCACGCTTGCCCTTTGGCTGGATAATCTCATTTCCATCTTCATTACCATTAAATGCTTCCTTACATATTACCATATCTTTCTCACCTGTAAGAACAGGCCTCTTATTCTTCAAACCTGTCAGAAGAACTGTTCTATCAGAACCATCATTAGCAACCACAGTATTCCCAGGAATGTCCTGATTTTCTGTTTCCTTGCTTCCAAGAACTGGACTCTCATTCTCCAAACCCATGAAGAACACCATTGGTCCACCACTGCAAGTTCTGCCAAAAATTTCATTAGACATTGCATTAGTTCCATCAATTCCAGGAATTTCCTTCCTGGGCCGTCCGCGCCTTTTCTTCAACTGCAGTACCTCATTTCCAACTTCATGACCACCAGACTCAATAGCTACCATTTTCCCACTTTGCTCTTTCTCCAAACCAATAGGCTGATTCGGAATCCCGTCAGCAGCAGTCCCTAACGCTCCAGACAATCCCTCACCTGTACGATTTCTCTTGGCCTTTGAACCCTTTGGTGGACCAATCTTTCTCTTTGGCCCAACAATATCGTTCCCAACTTCATTACCAGTACTAGCTACGGCAACCAATCCATTATTTTCTTCACCCACAACAGGCATACCCCCATTTTCATCATCTGCAAGACCCTTCTTTTTATTCTTGGAACCCTTCGGTCGACCTTGCTTTCTTTTGGGCGTTACAATCTCTTCTCCACCCACATTGACACTGGCAATTCCACTCAACCCTACAATACCTTCTTCAGCTCCAATAACTTGCTTCTTGTTCTTTGATTTTGATCCTTTTGGCCTCCCACGCTTACCCTTCGACCCTTGAGCACCACCTCTACATCTATCTTCACCATTTCCGGCCCAACTTTCCCCAATTTCACCTTTATTTCCAGATGCATTTACACTCAAACATCCCTCAACTCCTTTACTATCAACATTACCAGAGGCCTCACCACCCCAAAACTGACCACTTCTATCAAATAGGCCTTGTATTCCTTCACCGCCATTTTTACCAGCATAAAGATCAGACCCAAGGACTTGATTTCCCTCACCACCGAATCCACAAGAACCTTCATTTCCCCATAAGTGAATGCCTTCACTACCATCAAGACCCAAACCGCCACCAAATTGAAATTTTTCACCAAACCCATCTTGAATTTCTTCAAGACCAAAAGCTTGACCAGCACCAAACCCACCACCAACCTCAGTTGCTCGGCCATTACCGCCGCCCCAGAAGCTCACACCTTCACTATCAAGACCCAGGTCACTTGCACCACCCACTTCACCAAAAAGGCGCGCAATTTCATCCCCAACACTCAGTCCACCACCACCACCGCCATTTCCACCACCAAACCACTCCTCACCACCAATACCCAGATCCCCATTTCCCAAAATTTCTTCACTTTTACCCCCAACTCTCTTTCTTCTCCGCTCACCCATTTCAGCTCCACCGCCATTTTCACCATTACTGGCCTCCTTAAAACCCTTCCCCTTCTCCATCGTCACTAGAATCCCACTCAAAGCTTTCTCCTTTCTCTCATTCAAGCAGCAATAAATTCAAAAACCCACCATTGGAGACGAAACAGTCACTACTACTGTTACCCACTAACAACACTCAAAGCTCTCTCATTCCCCAAATTCAAGCACAAATGAAAATAAAAAACCCACCTTTGGAGACGAAACAGTCACCACTACTGCTACCCACTAACAAAAGGCCTTACTCAAAGCTCTCTAATCCAAGCACCGATAAAATGAAGAACTCACCTCACCTTTGAAAAACGAAACGATCAGTACTACTCAATAATAATAGAAATTAATAGGTAGACGGTAATTAATTGTTGGCCCGAAAATAGTACAGTAATTATTGTTGATCAACGATTGCACAGCCCTGTTTCCAAGGCAGTAATAATTGAAAACGGTGGGTCATCGCAGCAAGTGGTTAATGGTAGAGTGAGAGTGATAGTGAAGGGACAACACCCATGTGTGAGTGCGACTTCGTAAGGCGTCATTTCGTGGAGCTTAAGAGAGAGTCTGAGGAGAGAAGAAGACCTAAAAGACTTGATGTTGTCTCTTAGGATGCTCTGGTTTGTTGGGAATGGTACTATGTTAGACGATTAAAGGTAGACATGTTTTATCCATGGTCGCATCCTTTGTTTAAGACAGAAATGCCACCTCTTACTTTGTTCGTTTGATCATCACAGGATCTCAACCGTTAGTTTCTGACGTCTTGTTCTACTCCTCGAATTACATGGTTTGACGTCTTGTTTCTGACGTCTTGTAAACGTTGGGCCGTTACAGATTCCACGACCAGATAGTCTCTACATTTACCATTGCAAAGGGAAACTAACAACAAGTGGTTCTATGGTCTAGTGGTCAGGACATTGGACTCTGAATCCAGTAACCCGAGTTCAAATCTCGGTAGAACCTTCTTTTTCTTAACCCTATTTTTTAACTTTTGGCAGGAAAAGTCTCCTGGTTGCTGAGTATGAATGCAGTGATGCAGTCTACACTTTTCCTTCCTCTTATAAATTCCGAGATCAATCAACAAACAACAATTCCAGCATCTGACATAAATTGTAAAACTCACACATACATGGTTTGAATAGTGAAATAGATTTCTCAGAGAGCAAGGCAGTGATGGAAATCTACAGTTCTCAAATTGTGGGGGGTTTAAGCTCTAAATTGACAGCAACAAGGTGTACACGTTCTGCTTAAAAGTAAACGGGAAGAAACGCAAAAATTACATCTTTTGATCAATATGTTCTCTGATGATTCAAACATATCTTCATTGTAGTTATTGCAAACATAGACTTCAACAGAAAGCAGCATTTGACACGAGATCAGGGCTTGCCCTTGTCTTCTTCCTTCATCTTCTTCTCCCATCTGCGCTTCTTGTACTGAAGCAACATTTCTGGCATCTTCTCCATCAACCTGGCAGTGTTTTCCCGTTTCTCAGCAGCTATCCTGTCAACTTTGTGCCCTTTCCTCTTGGTTCTCATCTCTTTCCTCTCCGGATCGTATGGCCAATCCTGTCCTGCAAGGAGCACTTCCTTTCGAAGTCTAGCTCGATGACGAGCACTAATTCCAGATGACTTCCAGGCCCCTAGATGCCAATAACCCCACACACCCTTGGATAGCTCGGTCTTGTATTTAACCAACTTCTCGCGCCATGGGTACTGGTACTCCCCAATTGCCTTTGCCACAGATTTTGCAGCTTGGCCTGCCATTGATTTACTCTCTACGGTTCTGTGCCAGAGCACATAAGAAGAACAAGACTATATATGTTAACAAACTCTTAAGTCAAAAACATCGAAGAAAGGCAAAATGAAGTAGAGGTGGAAACAAATTGAATGGACAAAGAAAAGAAAAGACAGAAATATTGATTGCTGATGGATTCATGGAATGGAAATCCCTTCATATTCTTAACGTCAAGAACACCAAAATGCAAATACATGAAAACCACATAAACTACTGTTGGCTTGTTTATCACAATAGAGTGATGAAACAAGGCTTAGGATATGTGAGGGTGGCGAAACATGCAATTTATCAGAAGTACCTTATAAAATCTAAACTTTCTTGATATAGGGATACACACTCTGAACTAATTTTTTACTCATAACAATGTTGAAGCTATAGCATTGGAATCTAAAATCCTCAAAAAAGCAAAGAGCCACAATCAAAGAGAAATAAACCCCAAAAAAAAAACAATCATTTTCTGTGTTCATGTAAAAGAACACACTTTAGGGATTAGGGGTTTAGGGAAAGGCCTCAATTTTCTAAGGACGAATCACCCAACAAAAAATGTACAATAAATTGAGTTCTCAATAAACTAGACCCTAAATTACTAATGAGCAAATTACAGTCAAGATAGCTTCTTTTGGAAATTACAAAACCTCGCAGAGAAAATGCAAGAGCAATCTAAGTTTCCTTGTATTATCGCCCAAAAATTTGATAATAATCAGAGTCCTTTAGGGTTTAATCATAAAAAGAGCTACAATCAGAAATGGAGATAGAAACTTACCCTACCTGCTCAACTGGTTTAGTTTCGCCGCCGAACTGGAGAGAAAGGGGATTGGCGTCAGGGAGAGACAAGACTGAGAGTGGTGAGGCTGAGATGCTTTAATTGGTTTCAATGAGAAAGGGGATGAATTTGTAAGTGGGCTGAGAGTGATTAATGGGCTTGGTAGAAATACTGTCATGCTGGCATCAAATCCAACCTTCGATGCCCGAGAAATAGTAATTTCCTTGAACAATTTTTGTACTTTTTTATAACGCAACAACATTGAGTATTGAGGGTCTCCCACTTACAAATAAGCTGTAAAAATAAAAAATAGCGGTCAAAAACTGAGTGGAATTCGATACAGGCAATGTTTTATTGAAACGGCGAAAAATGTATTTACTTTAGCACACGTTAAGCATAAAGAGTGGAGACACGGGACTTCTTCGAGACCTCGATTGTTGAGAGAACCAATCGCTCGGCCCGAATGTGCACGGTTTAATTTATTTTCTTTAGTAGAAATAGAAATATATTAAAAAATAAATGAATTTATTGATTGAATTTTAAGTTTGTAAAAATTAATCTTATAATTAGGACGAAACTGTAGTACATTCTATTAATCTTATAAGTTTTAAAAAGTTTTTTTATTCGCTGCCTTTTTGTCAAACTGTATTGGAAAACTAAGTTGGGAAAGAGAAACAGAGAGTTCAAATGAAATACTCTAAAACCCTGTAAAAGAAAACTACACAGATTCCATGGTAGCGTTTGTATGGTAGCGTTTGTATGCATCAGCATACAATTTATCCGCAAAAGTCGGGAAAAAATTGAGGACCAATTCACCTAAGTTGGGGAATCTAATTCTACTTATAGCCAAACATGAAGAAACAAGTCCTCGTGAATGCATGTTTTCTTTTCCCTGAATTTCACATGACAGATACACGAGTTTTAGCCAGAAGATCAACTAGACAAACTTCTGAAGGCTGTCCCTTTCCTATGGTTTGGTGGTAGCCTTGTTTCTTCAATGTTCGTCAGCTCGATGTCAATCTACTCTGCGCTCCAAGAATTTGATGCTGCCATTATAAAGTCGCAGTTAAAACTTAATTCACAAAGCAGGCAAATAAAACAAAGTACACATGAGGCAGATAAGGCATAACAATCAATTTACAATAATTTCTCTGGTTAGGAGCCACTGTCCGGTGTAATGGTATATGATATGGATAAAATCATATTGATAATTCCGAAGCGCCAAATAGAAATCATAGAAGTCACAGAATCCAGCATCAGTTTATTCATTTAGTGTATAGTTTTTGGTTGGTGTCTGCAACTGGAATCACATTACAAGTTCCTTTTACAATTATACGGCAAGTTACTGTTAGTTAAGATATGTCTATGTCATAGGGGTTACCTGAGTCACCTGAGTTGCATATGATGAACTATCGGCCAGGAACTTGAGAAAGTCTTTCTTCTTTCTTTCAAAATTGAACTTTGCGTTGTCCCATAATGCCTGTTCTCTCTTCATATCTTCCAGCATTCTTTCTTTTCTCCATTTCAACTCATTGATTTGTCTTTCTGATTCTAGATAGCTTTCGGGCAGGCCTGATGCTGCCGAGAGTTTAGGAAATTTCACATCTACTTCTTCCCTAATATCAGATAGGTTCAAAAACTCAGATGTAGCAGCAAAAAAGTCCCTATTGCTATTATTGACCAAGAACAACAATTTCCAACTGGTTCAATATTTATTCCTCTTACTGTTCAACTATGTAAAACAACATACCAGTAAAAACAATTACAAAATAATCGTATCCATGCTTTCTAATTTGGAAACTCTAGTCTTCTGTAGTTATATGAATAAATCACATTTAGCACTGTTGACAAAGGTCCTCTCCAAATACTAGTCAAAAGCAACTGAAAGTCAGGCCTTATTACTGCTAGAGTTCTCAAAGGAAAATTTCCTAAAGTAAAAGTGTAATCACCTTTTTACAATAAAAAGTATTCTGAGACATAGAACTTTGTAGATTAGTGGTAATCCCCGCCTTAAGAAATTGAAACCACAATAACTTATGTTCTGACTTTTGAAAGGCCACAGCAAAATGGCAGATAGCCCATTTCAAAAAGCATATAAGATAACTTAATTGATAATGCACTTCACCTAGATTTAGAAGATACAATATTAAACATGGCATTACATTGCCAGAATACAGTTCGAATCTACAGGTTGTATACGTTAAAATCGTAAATTTAACCCATAAGTTAATTTTCGAAAAGAAAAGTAAAACTTTTCTTAAAAGACAGTGTAAAATAAAATTTTTAAAAGACAGTGTAAAATAAAATTGAAAATCAAATGTAGTTAAAAGTAAATTTTCCCATTTGTCAGCAGAGCTCCTTACCGGTTGCCAAGGGAAAACACACCAGTCCTCCGAATCATCCCACCATCTAGAGAAATGGCCCCATCAGTTATACATGGAAGAGCAGGTACCATATCCACTCTTGTTTTATACACTTGTAAGCGAGAAAAGAGGCTATAAAATAGAGTCTCTCTCAGGCCATGTCCACTGGCTGTGAGACAAAATAAATTTGTGCTATCCACATTGATCATATTTACAGCATAGCCAAGAAAACCAGGTGGACACTCCCCATTAGGCAACCTTGGCTTTAGAATATCAAGCCTCCTTTGAGGGTCATTATGTACAAACTCACCAGCATATGGTCTGCAGATGAAAGAGAAAAAAATCTTTTGATTGCATAAATCAATTCCAGTGCAGATTGCCTGACTATGACAGCATATAGGAGACGTACCTTAAATTTTCAAGGCAAATGACCAGAAATCGACCTTCTAATGTCCTCCCAATAGACGAAGCAAGCCCGTGAAGACCGGAACTTATGTTTATGCAGCCTTCATTGTCATGGAATTCTAGAGCTTTGACACCATCATATGTCTTGCAGACAATTGCCAACATAGTCTCCAGTCCTAAGTACTCTGACAAAAGCCTGCATGCCAAATAACTCAAATGAAAACTATGTCCAGGTTGGTTATAGAATTGGTGGATAAGGTAGGGTAGGGGAGAGCTGGAGGGGGGTGGTTTAGAGCATGTCCACGGCCAGGTGTTATCAATGTGTTACATTCCTCACTTCCCGTGAATAAATGTGCCCCATCTTCACCTGGTAAGTGCAAATTCCATAATTTTAACTCAAACACCCTCCAACTAGAATTCCATGGCAATAGTATGGCTCTCCAGTGCACACCTCATTATTCAAAGCCAAACAACATAGTGAAAAAAAAAAAATGCACGGATATTCACACGCACACAATGTTCATATGCAGCTAATTATGAGGTTATGGCTAATGCAGAGTTCCACACTTGTAGACTTATTGAAAACAAATGATATCTAACTTCTGACCTGCTAAGATTATCATCATCTACTTTGCCGAGCATAGCAACAATACCCACGACATCCTTGGTCAGGGGAATATCCGCGGCCCGATTACCATGACGCGTTTTCAGCTGCCATAAAATGCCTGCAGCTGACTTTTCATGCTGAAGAATGTTTTCAGTTGTTTCCTTCTCACTATGGTCATCATTTGCATTAGTAGGTGTAGTTGAGGAATGATACTTGCCTAAAATAACTGAAAGGGTAACTGTTTAGTGGAAAACAATTTTAAAGGAAAAAGCAAAAAAAAAAAAAAAAGAAGCAGGCATTAGATGATAGCAAACAGTCAAGGATACTCAAGAAATAAATGCAAGGACCTGATCTATTTGTAAATGTTGAAGTCCCATTTTATCTGTTCTCTCCATGACAGGTTTATGGCTAGTAATTTCTATTGTTCCCTTTAGTGACTCCTTAGCTACTTGTTCAACTAGGTTTCACATTTTAACGAACTGTAATGTTTACCAGTCAAAATTGGATGGCCAATGTCTTAAACTTGGCAAATATTTGAACTCAATGTGATTCCTTTTCCCAGCAAAACAACCTTTAACAGTGTACATTTTTGAGATTATATAACATCCATGATATTCAGGAATAATTTTTGCACCTCAGAAACCAAATACAATGTTGTCAAGAACCTACAGCAACATGGACTGTTTGGGTTGAGGACTCATGCATGGTCTTACAGAACTAGAATGTCTGGTACTTCTTAACTGACAGAAGGGTGCCTAGCTATTTGTCAGCCATCGAAGAAGAAGAAAAAGAAGATAAATACCTTGCAGATCAAGAATAGAGTCTTCTAATTTGTTTTTCTGAGACTTCAGAAGTTTCATGTTCTCCTCATGCTGTTTAACTTTCAACCCAATCACATGCAAATCATCTTGAAGTCTCTGTATAGATTAGTTCATAGATAGTTAGTCTATACTAGAAATGACTATATCATTACTATATGAGAAAATAAATCTTACTTATTTTTCTATTTTTACTGATTCATTACCTCAAGAGGAATTTTTAGTGAATAATCCCCTATATATTATCAACATGCATGGTAAACAAATTTATAAAGGACCTCCAGAATAATTTCTTGTACAACCTTGGTGTAGAAGATGATAGATTCTGCTTGTGCAAATCCTCCGTTTTGCATTTCATCCTTCACAACTAGACTAGTTTCATTTTTATCCACTTGCATCATTGCTGAAGACTCTTGAATAGCTAATGACTTAATCGGAAGCTGCAAAAGGATGATCAAATGGCATAAATACTGAAGCCAAAACCCAGGATGCATGTATTTTCCTTTCTTCTTGACTAGTTTACTAAATATGTTGTTTAGCATGTGAGACAATGAATGAAAACAAGAACTGATCTCCACTCACTAGTAAGTCAATGGCAGTATAAATAACTTTCCAAGTAAAAGGACTCTCTAAAAGCTAACTGAATATGTTGCAAAATCTTTTGTACCCCGGTAAGACTTGGTTTCAAACCAATAAGACACCGAAAGGTAATTAGGATGCATGTTCACAGAATTTTCCTCTTCTTCCTCACAGTTTTGTAAACTTGTCGTTTAGGCATGCCAAAACTGAATCAAAATAAGAGTGACTAAACTCAACAAGCCCCTAACGGTAAAAATAAGTTTCCAAAAGAAAAAGATTTCAAAATCTTTGCTCACCGGCAACAAGTGGTTTGAAACCAAAGAGAAAAGCATGCAAATTGCTAAAAAATCTCCACTCACCACAAAAGCAAGGAACTGTTAAGTATCAAGTCATCTATAACCGTTTCTGCCTCATGGTTCCAATTACAGTGGCAGTGTCTACAGGAAAACTTTACAGTCAACCAAGCAAAAGTTTTAATACAGTAATACCTCGAAGCCCTAAAACAAATACACAATTCAAGACCTATCTCATATGCTATAAATGTAAACTTTCAAAAAGGGTCAATTGTGAACTTAATACTAGCAATTACAAGAACTTCGACAGAAAATTGCAGCAATCCGATTTTGTAATACTTCTTCCAGTAATGAAAATGCATAATTCGAGTATCCCAAAACCCTAGTCCAAAGTTCAAACCTTACTCTTTGCCCTCCTTTGTACCAATGCAGAAAACGCATACTTGCATGTGGGTTTTTTCAATTATCGAAGTGTCTAACCTTTCTTTCATTCGTGGAAACTTAAAAGTTGCAGAAAAATGAAATTGTAGAGCTTAAAAGAGCAAAAATTAACTAAACCCAGTCACAAAAAACTAGTCAGAATTCAAAAATGTAGATAATTACAATCATTACGGAATTGAAGTTCATCTTCTGGGAAATTCAATGCACCAAAAAGCAATGGCGATATAGAGAAACGACATGCATTTGACTTATCAAAATCCTAATGCTACGATTCTTTCGTAACGTACATAATACTTGGAGAAGTGAACAGAAAACTAGGAATTGTATAACCTGTTCTTTTCTCACATTTTCTCAGAGTGAAAATTTGAGAGCGACTCACCTGGTTGTTGGGTTGGAACATCTTTCTTCCGAGTTGACTCGGCTCTCTATCGCTTTCGCTCTCTCTCTCTCTCTCACTCTCTATATGCCCCTCTCCAGACTCCCAACTGAAAATTTAGCTCGTATATAGAAGTATTAACGAACGAGAATCTAAAATATCATTTGCCTCCCTTGTGGTTTTCCGAAATATCACTGCAAGACCTAAACGGAAGGATGTGAGATCAGGACCGTCAGATCACATGGTCTCCACCATGATCAGTTGAACTTGGATGATCTAAGGGTCGTGAGAGAATTTCATTGTTAAAATATTTTGTTTCCTTTTTTTCTTATTTACCTTCCCTATTTACTTATTTAGTGTCCTTCATTCTTAAGGTCCAAATCATCTTCATGACCACATCAAAATTACCAAAATTACTAAAAGCACACAGTAAATAAAACACACTTCCATGTTACCCCAGAAGATAAAAAAAAACAAAAAAAAACAACCAGAAGAGCATGATGCAATGGCAATTTTGCAATCGGTTGTCCACGAATTTTGGTAAAAATCATAATTTAAGAGTGGAAAAATTTTGATGAGAAAAGAAGAACATGCAATTTTGGCCAAACCGTGTGCTATAGCCTATATAGTACACAATTTTGAGTGAGAAATCAAGGTTTCAGAATTTATTTATTTTTTAAAAAAATTTTGGAGTTGATCGCCACGGTGTTAGAATATCGTTCTTACCCGCGTGGTTGGACCGAGAAAAAAGAAAAAAGACTACTATACCAGACAGACATAGTAAAAGTCTAATCCTGCATTCTCAGGATTGCACAGAACAAAGTATTAGGAAGGAGAATTCTTCATTTCCCAAACAAAAGTGTGTATTCTCATTAGCTGAACTATACGTTACATCAGTGTAATGTTAGATGCATTGAGGCTGAAGATTGGGTACCAGTTAATATTTCTGTAACCAGCTCAGTATACCAGTTAAAATTACATAAAACTAATAGTAGTCTAAACTAATAGTAAAAGTCTAATCCTGCATTCTCAGGATTGCACAGAACAAAGCATTAGGAAGGAGAATTCTTCATTTCCCAAACAAAAGTGTGTATTCTCATTAGCTGAACTATACGTTACATCAGTGTAATGTTAGATGCATTGAGGCTGAAGATTGGGTACCAGTTAATATTTCTGTAACCAGCTCAGTATACCAGTTAAAATTACACAAAACTAATAGTAGTCTAAACTTGCTACCAAACTGAGGGAATGGAGTTATCTATGCCTAGCTGACCATGAGCAGTATAATGCTTATAGACTTTGAGAGCTGTTAGCCTTTAGGAGCTGTCCCCCTTCTTTAACTGGAGTACTGGACTACTAGACTCTTCTTGGCGGGAGCGGATGGTCTCCAGTAGCTTGTGCCCCAACTTCTTTGTCTTCTTGAATCTCTTTAACGATCTCCGATGGTCTTTGGTCACTTTCTCTATACAAATATTGATCTTCATCATCATTGACTTCTTCTCTTCAATTTGCTTCTCGACTTCTACAACATTCGCTGATGTCAAAAGCGGCAGACTTTCAGCTACTGGAAAACATATTTCAGGTTCCCTGAAGAACAAATCACCAAACTAGGTCACAAATACAGTGGATGAAACAATTCTGAATATTAGAATGAAAATTTCTCATAATGCTTTGACATTTCATGACAAATTAGACGACTTGAGTAGTTGTTTATGGTTTTGCTAGCATCAAAATTAAGTGGATTTTTATATTATGAGTTCATATGAGGAAAACTTATATGTAGCCCAAAAGCAACCACACCAGCCTAAGGCATGGAACTTAAACTAAGGAGAACTACCAACAAAAACCAGCAGAAAGAAAGAGAGAAAGAAAGATACCCGACTCCAAAAGAAATTACTCCATTCTGTTTAAAAATTCCTCCATCCAGAGATATAGCGCCATGTTTAATAAAAGAACGAGCAGCCAACATATCTTCCCTGGTTTTATATACTTGGAGCTCACCAAAAAGACAATAAAATAATGTTTCCCTAAGACCATGGCCTGCAGATGTCACTCTGTGTAAATGATGGATATCCAGGTCAACCATATTGACTGCATATCCTAAGAAACCATCAGGAGAAATTCCACTTGGCAAGACGGGATCTGGCAATGCCAGTTTCCTTTGAGGGTCACTACCGTCAAAGTCACCAGTGTAAGGCCTGCAATACAAATTTATAAGTCTTGTTTAATAATACAACATTCCTTTGCAAGATTCGCCCTAGATCAATTGTAATTAGGAAGCTTTCTGTGTTACCGTATATCTTCCAGACATATAACAAAAGATCGACCATGTGTAGATTTCTCAAGTAGAACTGTTTCTTCATAAAGAGAATGCATAGAATCAACTTCCCCATGGCCACTCTGTACAAACTTCTCAAGAGCACCAGCAGCTGCAAAGGATCTACAGACAATAGCAAGCATTTGATCTTTGCCCAAGTACTCGGCCAATATCCTACATACAGACAAATACAGAAACAAAAAAAAGAAGAAGGAAGAAATAAATACTACGTCTTAATTTGATGGAGGGAAAGAGAAAAAAGATCAAAGGGGGCATCAACCTGCTAAGATTACTAGTACCAACTGTACCAAGTAGAGCAACCAATCCAATCACATCTCCCATGAAATGATTGTTTGTCTCTTGGAATGAAACTTCTCTAGATAGACTACAGATAATAGCAGCTGCAGTGTGACTCATGCTTTCTATGTGGTTTATCGATTCCTCTTTGTAAGGTTCAACAGAACCTGGGTAGGAATTACCAAAATACAGAAGCATTTTAGTCAAGTACTTGATTAGTTGATTCATTGTAAAGGTAAGATCTTAACATAGGAAATATTAGAGCTCAACAACAGAGAAGATTTTTAGATGAAGAGAATATTTGATTGAAAAATTCTATACAAAAATTTGACAAAATGGAAAAAGAACAAACTAAGGTAAGCAAAATAATGCATTTTTTAGTAGAGACAAATCTCCATCAACTAGGACAGGTTTCCATACGTCTATGTCCAACCAAAGAAGGAAACATGAATGAATAAAATCCTACAAGTAACTCAACCTTGCAAATCAGAAAGTTCTCGCTTAAGTTTTGCCTTCTCTTTGTTAAGAATGTCCAATTTCTCTTCCAGATCACCAATGAGTATTCCAAGTTTGCGAATGTTATTCTCCTGTTCCTGCAGGGAGAAAGCAGAAACATCAAGGATGGAAAGTTTCTAAGGTAAGATTTTCCAACCTGCCTGATTAATGCAATAAGGAGAGTAACAAGTTGGAGTATCATAACAGAGAACCCTATACATAAAAAAAAAAGCTTAAAAATCTATTTTATTCTATCTAGAACTCTAATATTTGAAGGGATCTGGTCATATAATACATGAACTAAGAAAGTCCATCCATGTAGATTATAAAACTTCACTTTATCTACAAGCAATGTAAAGCTGCATTTGTTTATGTATACTTTCAATATTCACAATTAATACCTTAAAGTTTTCTAATTGCAGAAGGCAAGATGAATCTGGAAGAAGTGAAATGTTTCCATTTGGAAACAGGGATTGAAACTCATGATGCTCCACTTCTGGAACCTGAACACAAAAATAGTAACATCCATCATTTTTTTGTGGTCAATGCAAAATATTCAGTTACCTACAACTCTACAAGTAACTTAAAGCTGCATTTGTTTCTGTATCTTCTCACTATTCACAATAAATACCATTAAGTCTCCTACTTGCTGCAGAGGCTCTTGGAGCGGCAAAATCTCGCGCGGATTTTGACTCTCATCATGCTTCTCTTTTTTTATGAGAAGATCATCATATTTCTCTTTTGGAGCTTGCACTACAGGAACCTGAACGTAAACATTAAATTAGTAACTACCACTGTAATTTAATTTATAAATGAGGTATATAAAGAAAAGTCTGTAAAGCAGGACTAACCTTAACATTCAGATGCAGTTCTGGATGAGATGAATGAGCAGCTACAAAGTAAAAACTCCCTTCGACTTTGGGAACAAAAATAGCCGGAACAGTACAGCGGCCGTGCTTGAATGTGTATCGAAGGGATTCCTCCATAAATGAACCGGCCTTTATTGTAAGCATATGTAATTGGCCACTTTTCTCTTCATGATGAATAGTATCATCAACAACACCAACAGAGTTGACAATTTCAAAAATTAAATTTTCCATTTGAGTACCGGCCATACAAACCTCAGGCACCTAATATCATGTCCAATACTTTAGAAAGAGTATGGAAAATACAAAAACCTTGATAACCTAAAAACCTGAAACACATAAATAAAGGCATTACCAACCTTTGATGAAATTCTCAACACCCTTTTCTCAGTTTGGGACTGAAGATTCAGTAAAACATCATCGTTGCAGTAGACAGAAATTGATACTGCAACCAAGGGAAGACAGAATGACAGGATGAAATTAATGCTCCATAAATCAGTTGAGATAGACTTGCAAGGATGAGCAGGACACTTTCAAAGAAAGAAGTCAAGTAAGGACTCTACATGTCAGCTAATTCGCAGCATTTTCAATTACTTAAATGTTATAAATGCATAATGAATGTGTTCCTCCTGTTCACATTTTTTTTCCATGCATGCTGTCAAATAAAAGTGCATACCATTTTTCCCATAACCTGCGGTTACTTTCAAAAGGCCACCAAGATCAATGCATCCATGATGATCAACCTACATTGAAAAAGATATGAAAGAATTAAGATATTTTGGCTTAGTTCCGAGTCTAACAATGTAATGCATGAAAACAGAAGTGCCAACACATATTGCAAGAAATTAGGTGGCATCATTATCATTGCTTGTAGGGCGTGAAGCCAATACAGAACATCAAGATCACCAAGGCAAAAAAATCAGCAATCGCGAAAGAATCTCACCGTACGCGATGTACCTAGTCGATCTTGGATAGAAAACCCCTCCACATTCAATTCAACTTCAGTGCCTTCTGTTACATGATTGCCATATCCATCAAACACCTGGTGGAAAATACATGATTAATTGTTAGCAAGCACAACCAAATCGTGATAAAAAAAAAAAATTACAGTTGTTTACTGAACATTTTGTAGTTTCAATTCTTAAATAAATTGGCCTCAATTTAGCCATGAAAACCATAGAATTTCTCTGTAATACCTCTAATATAAACTCCTGAATAGAGCAACCTGGAAGCACTTGGTTTTCCAAAATAGGAGGAAGAGCCTTAACAATCTGTAAAGGTCCAGGATTAACTGGAACAATAAAATCGAAAACAGAACGTAGAATGGCATCAATAAATTGACCAAAGAAAAAATGGCATCAATATAGGTTAATGATAAAAATAATTTCCGATGCTCATTTCGTTGCATATACAAGTATTTTTAGAGTATATACCTTGGCATGGAACTGAAACTGAAAATAAGCCATCTTCTGTACATACAACTAAAGTAGCTTCATATCTTGGACGAAGTTTGTCTAACTTGTTGCTCTCAATCAGCATACCCTGCAAATTGGAAAGAAAGAAAGAAAAGAAAATAAAAAATGAGCAAATTAAAGGCTTCTCCACATATGTAAATGTGGAAATTTAAAAAACAGTAATATATTTACTATATACTATATATAAATGAATGCCAATCTACATGCATAGGATACCTTTACTGTCAAAGTCATGTTACAAGTTGAAAGTTCTTTCCTGAATTTCTCTACATAGAAAAGCACAGCCCCATTTGTCTGAACTTTGGCCAGCACTTCCAGAGTATTTGCAAATGGAATTCGGTTGTCATATACATCATAACATGCTATAGAGAGAGATGGAAAAACTGAACCAACTCTGTTTGACAAGATAATTGATATGAGTATATATAGATGAATCTTTCTTGTAAGAGAGAAACAAATCACACATAAAATATGTGTAATAAAATCTCCGTTAAAGACAAAAGAGACAAACTATTGAGGATACAGCATACTAACTACAAATAAAAATGCATGCTCAAAGGTCAATACAGAACTAGATATATATTGTCCAAAAAAAAATTGCAATAAGTTATCTTCATGTCTACCCAGGTACCATGGGGAAATAACACCTTACCTCACTTGATACAGTGGAAGCTGATCATCATTTAGAAGTCCCCACTTTCCAACCTTGGAAGATGGCTTGATTCGTACTCTTCTCTCAGCACTCTTACAATCTGAGTCAGTCTTGTAAACAAATGGCAGATTACGTGATCAGAAATAAATTATGACTATACAAGAACAAAAATAAAATAAAAATTGTTAAATATTACTTACAAGATGGAATGAGAATGTATAGACACCAGCCCTTCGAAAGAAACCTGGGAGCTTGCATTTAAGTGGAAAAACATATAACCCTGGAATTCCCTTAAGTGACTTAGGTCCTACGCGAACTGAAAAAATATGATGAACATCCTCAGCATTGCCTCTGAAGTTAACCTCCATAGACATATCTAAATTACTTTTGACGATGTACTTCTGATCCAGAGTTTTTGAAGCACTAGAATAGACATAATTTCCAGGTCGTATAACGGCCACAATTTGTTCTGGAGGAACTTTTCCCGCTCGAGCATCCACAGGTAATGCCTGAAAGAAAATAGGATACTTTCTTTTACTAGAATAATTTATTAATTGAGGATGTGGTGAAAAGTAAATGAAACTTAAAGTGTTTCTATTAAGAAAGAAAATAATGATTGTCAGCAACCATATACACCAGTATATATATTCTTAACAAAAATAAATATACCACAAATCTCATCCCCGGCATTAATGTAATCCTTAGTTAACTAAATTGATCAGTTTTTGGCTTTCATCACTCAGCCGTATCTTAGGCTATATTTAAATTTTATGTTTAACCCAATGATTTCTCACAATTACCACTTATCTCGCCTTTGGCCTTTAGTGTTCCTTTTTCTTTTGACCAGAATCAAATTATCTCAATTATAAACAAAGAATAAGAAAAGAAATATACTAACCCCATCAACCTCCAACTCTTGGCATTGTTCTGCACCAAGAAGTTCAATTGTAGAAGGAGATTTCTGGCGTTGTCTCTCTATATGGTTATCCCACTCAGTCCTTTCAACAGCTACGCACTGAAATCAATGGCTCAGAATTTAGCGCAACAGTCAGCTAAAATCACCCCCATCTCTCCCCCCCCCCAACGAAAAAAATCCCTTCATTTGCCAAAATTAAAAAAGATGAAGATGTGATGCAAGATGTTAAAATAAAATAAGCAGCAAACCTTTCCGGCATCAATCACACTGAGAGGTACTGACAAGGATTCACCCATATCCAAATTAGTATCCCCATCATTGAATGAAAGGATGCACCCCTTTTCATCTGACAGACGTGAAGGCCTTACAAAATAATTGTACAACAGTTGTATTTTAGTCAAGCCAAAAAAAAATAGATGATTTGAGCACATAGATTACATAAAGAACGGTTTGAGCAGCATATGCACAAGAAACCACACCTGCATAAAATTCGAGCCTCACCTGTTTAGAAAGAAAACAAAATGTAAAAAAAAAATTTGTCAGGAGGTAAAATTGATATAATTTCATTGTTGAAGAAATCCAGACAGCTCTAATTATCTGTAAGACGCATGTCATACAAATTATGGAAGGTTTATCCATGTGATTCGCATTTCCATACAAACTTCACATGAAGTAATATACAAAGTAGACTCAAGTTCCATGCCTTCCTATGTTATGAAGAAGATTACTTACCACCAGATTCATCTTGGAGACCTTCAAGCAAAAAGTATTCAATTGTTGCATAGATATTGTTTTTATGAACCCCAGCACATGCTCCCTTAAGAAGTTTAATTCGTTGGCCAGACTTCCAGGTGATTCCATTCCTTGTTATAGATTTATGCACCCTTGCAACTACAATTCAAAGAGACAGAAATCTATGATTAACAAGAATGAGAGTAAATTAGATTTAAAGTCAGAGGAACTCAATAAGCAACTGATGTAACAAAGAATACAAATTTGATGTTATTAATTAGAAAAACCAAGCTTCTTATCCATTTACACCTACCTTCAGATGAAATACGAAGTGCCTTTTTGTTTGCAGGACTGACAACAAAAACTGGTTGGTCTTGACCACAGTCAGCTTCGTCATCATACTTGGCATGCATCTGAAGAATCCAATCCTCATAGTCCCTCTTTAGTTGAGAAGGATTTAACAGGTTTCCATCTCTATAAAATTGAACTTTGATGTCTAGGGAAATAAAACACAAAAGCTAGATGGTAATGTTTCCATATTTATCATTGAAAAAAAGAAGGAAGAAAGAAAAAAGAGGATTATACCTTTCTCGTTCTCAAGAGGCTTAGTGCCTAAGTTCCTCAATGTAGTTGTAAAAAGACTATGGTGTGCTAGGTCAGTCTGTGGTTAACAAAGAATTTGATCAGTATTTTTATATATCGATTGAACTAGCCAACCAAGAGAGATAAACACATTGTTTCATTTTCCCAGCTCCCAGAGTCTAGATATATTAGGATGCCCGCACACAAACCCAGATGTCTTTGGTGGAAGTATATATTTATATGAAGTGGCCTTAACCTCTCACCCACAATGATCATTGATTACTATCATGGATGACAGAAACTGCACGAAAGCACATATTTACTCATCGAAGGAAATGGCAATCGCTGAAAGGGTTACCCAAGTCACCCAGCACTAAAAGAACAACGATGATAACTGTTTAGCCTTTAATCAATGGCTTATCAGTAATAAGTCTATCAACCAAACCAGCTAATAGAGCATCTATCTAAAAGCTGTTGGTTTCTAGGACTAAAGATAAAGTATATGCTGAAAAAAAAATATAAAGAAATGTTTTTCAAAACATTTTATGATAAGGACACGGACAGGCCCGAAATTGCTTTTTCATGCATGCACACTCAGATTTATAGCATTTTGTACCTTTGATGGTGTTGGATTGAAACCAGCATCAGTTTCTGCAACCAGAATATTGTTTGTTCATGAATATCAAGAAAACAGAAAATGCTAAAAAGATACTTGAGAAGCAAACATCAGCAAGCTCTCATGAACATGACTGCCCTACCTATAAAGCATTTAACTCTCATGCAACATCTTTTCACAATATCTCCTCTTTTTTGCTTGAGATCCATGAAGGGAAGACAACCCTGTGGTACATCAAATAAAACAGAAACCATTAAAACAAATAGCAGTTCCCTGAATCATGGACCATTCCTACAATTATGTGTTGGAAATGATTAAACAGTTCGAAGGATAGTCTGCTATGGATGTGAATCTTGTCTATATTTTTCATCTAAATCCTTTAGAGTTACTATATCCATCAAAAAATTTAGTACATGAATGAAACACTGACGCAACACAAGTCTGACCCATCTTTCATCTGTTTATTATACTTAATTCGCAATTTATGTACAAGGAACCCTAGAAAGTGAGAACCCTGAAGACACCATTGGTATCTAGACCATCCATGAAGATGCATATTTGAAAAACTTCATTCATTTATATTCTTAATAGACAACAATGAGACTGCAAAAGATTTAACTCTTAGAAAATGGGCAACAAACTTTCAAGCCAACACCATCCCTCACATGCAGCCCCATCCTGAACGTGGAGAGGCAGACACATGTAAACATATAGAAACACATACATACAACTCCACCTTGCACTCTGCAAATAAACAATTAAGTGCAGTATGGGGATCAGACCCTCCGATCGCAAGATCTCCTACAATCAGTCTGATACCATGGTACACATTCACTAGAGATAAAAAGTTTAAACTATCAAGAAATGGGTCAACAAATGTATAGCAAGCAAACAATTACATTTCCATGCGTTTATATCCTCATGAAAAATAATAGTTGTTGCATCATAAAGTACTGCAGCTTTCAACATGCGCATGTAACAAAGATAATGAAAGCATATAATACTTCAGCTAACACTGAAAAGTTATTATCTCTTTCTGATTATTAAATTACATAATTCTAATGTATTTCTAGAGAATAAAATATAAGAAAATGGCTCAAGAAAAACTGACTACTTACCCAACGAGCATCTGGGAGCAGGCGACCAAGCCTTCGAATAGAGACACGACTAAAGGTTTCAAAGTTTTCTCTGGTGCTGCATCCCTCAGACTCTAACCCCTCCAAAATTCTGTCAATGTTCTCTTTTCCCTGTGATAAACAATTTCATAAATTTTCACAATGTTGTAAAACACTGGTTTTCTACTAGAAGGGTTAACACACACAAGATGTGTATGCAATGCGGTTGGGGTTTAGCTAGGATGAGAAACAAAAGGGTGAAGATATAGAGGAGCGAGTCGGTTCAAATAGAAAATGAATAAAGTAGGAAATGGTTCTGAGGTTGAATTGAGTGGGGTATTTCAGATTATACCATCAATTGTTTCTTAATCTATTACCAAAGTGGCTTAAGAATAGATCGGGCACATTGTGCGACTTCATATATATATATATATATATATATCCAGAAAATAGAGAGCTTTTAATATATTACAACAGACACCATCTTCTTTGGCAACATACATAAATACCATATATACCATCTCCATACCTTAACAAAAGGGAAATAGACACACTTCAGGCGAGCATTAGCTTTCGTATATGTTTTTGAATCTACATTTATGAAGTACGTCAAAGAGTCACTAAAGTCAACATTTTATCAACAGTTAAAAGTTAAAAACAATGTATAAATAAGTAAATAGACAAAAAGTACACAATTTACATAATTGCATAAAAATCTATCCATAATCTATCCATATGAGAGAGAGAGAGAGAGAGAGAGAGAGATTATCAAAGAAGAGACGGTCGCTTGCCTGGAGATTTACTCTTATTATCTTGCTTACAGGAGAACTGAAGCTGTAAAACAAAATCAGGACCATTGCAGGAATGAAAGTTGGTAATTGCAATTTCACCACCCTGAATCTCGGCTAAATCAACACCATTGACCTGAGACATTTAAAAAGGAAAGTTTCCTTCAAAATATTTAAAGACATAATAGTGCAATAACCTTACACCTTAAGGTACAATCGTTAAAACTCATATATATAGAAAAAGATGGATATAAGAATGAACACTAGAAGAACACTGTTATTAGATATTAATTATCATACTTGAATGATTAATAAAGACATGAGTATGTGAAAGAAGATGTATTCCTTTTGTACAAAAATTCTATCTATATTTTGAAATGATGCCTATTGGAGTAGTTGATAATTACATAAAAACAGATAATAATTACTTGCAGAAGTAACCATGAATAGAAAACCGATATGGTAGCAAGTTACCTATAATATCAGAAACCAAAAAAAAAAAACCATTATGTACCTCAAACTTGACTGGCATTATGGTTTTCCCTGATTTTGAATCTTCGTCATACTGCAAATCAAGTAATGCATGATAATAAGCATAGGATTCTGTAGTAGAACTCAGCAGATAATGATGAAAAAACAAGGAAACCACGAAATATCTCTAGTAAAACTCATAAGTATTTGATCAAAAGTTAATTGAAAATATTGAAACCCAACCAGTCACACTCATCATTCTGCAAATGTCATAGGTTTTTGTTTCTTTGGTGAACTACATCACTGCCATTACTACATACAAAAATGAAGGATCGAACAATCAGAACATATGAAATAGATCAGGGCCGCCATATTGTCATCTTAGAGGGACTGAAGTGGACATAAAGCAACAATATAGACAAGGTCTTTAAATGAATTCCAGAAAGAAATTCAAAAAATTTAACATCACAAACAGTAACTGCATGTAACTCTTTTTGTGCTTCATGTCATACTGTTGTGAATATATGATGCTTGTGCTGTGCCTTAATCATGCCTTTTTTGTTGCTTATTTTACAGAATTGGTCTACTGAGTTCAAAAAATTTAGTTTTTTTTTGTGCATCCAGTTAAGCTAGCATTTGCATAGCCTCTTGGACACTTTGTGTCAAGCCTAGTGGTGTCAGGCTGTTTTAGATCATGATGTGCCGTGTGTACTGTGCAATTACTCTATAATGTTGGCGCCAGCTTGTCTAATTTTGAATCACTACATAGAAAATCTGTAAGATAAGCTATTCAGTAAAATCAAACCTGAATATATGGGAAATATATATCCTTCAGCTTGCACTGGAGTTGAGATATGTCCAATTTTAATTTAGGTTCAGAAATTTCAACCTGTCAAGTAGATCAAAATTATACAATTCAATGTATAAATAATAAAGTTCAAAATTATTTATAAGCAACAAATAATTGGATGCACAAAACATCTGAAGGTCAGGTGTCAATCCACCTTCACCGCATTTCTGTTTAATTTATTTTTTGTACCAAAAAAAAAAATCACTGGATGAAAAGGTAATCAAAAATTGTAGTGGCCGGCCAATTTCACATGCAAAAAGTAGAGGTAAAACGACCAGTGTTCCCAAAAACAGTCACAAGCATAATTGAAATGGACAACAAATTGAAGCATCAGGCAACCTTGGTAAAGCTGCCATGAGGCGTTCTGCTAATTTCATCTTCTTCAGGTTCTCTCATGCTCCCACCAGTCTAAGATAAAAGATACAGTTACTAATAGATTGATCAATTAACAAGTTCTATCATGAACAAGAGAAATGGTCCCAAGTGAAAGTATTGCCTTCGGAAAGGACAATATTACGGAGCAGTTTTTACCTTCCAATTTGACCCTCTGAGTAAAGCATCTCTATCAAGATTTAAGCTATAAACTTTCTTCGAATCCTTTGTCTTGGAAGAAACTAACGCATGCCTATAACATGATTATGAAATGATCAAGGGTTCAAATCAAATCAATTCAATACTGCAAAAGCAACTCACATTGAGGAGCAAAAGATTATTTTCAGAGAAGTCAAACCTCCCCAATTGCATGGACGCTACAGGTCCACCATATCCAAACATTCCAAAGTACGGCTGCATATACAAAAAAAACAACACTTTACAAACTAAACTAGTGCTGATGAATAGGAAGAAAGAAGATAACAAAGACAGAGCAATGACATGCAGCTTATATATAAATTTTAATAAATCATTAATGCAGACACACAAACACATTAAGATTCCATGATCATCATATAATAGTAGTAATTAAATTACAACTATTGAAATAGCTCCACATAAACAACAAATTAAGGATTAATGGTGGTATACTAAATTTACAGATAAATCATGAGGCATCTAAAGCGTGGAAAATAAGGACATGAAATTGGGGTTCCTTTTTTGTTTCAGGTGAGGGATATACAACCTTCAGAGCCTAAATAAAGTCACAAGCTGGTTCACCTTATTAAATCCAATATATACTCACAAGTACTGTTTCAGCAATAAGAAATGTCCTTCATCAAATCTAGCGAAAAAATTGAAGAGAATATTTAACAGATTAAGTATGCTAGATAGGTGACATAAACAAGGTGGAATATTCAGCAAAGGTAATAGTGATTTCCTTCGATGTACATCATCAAGATGGAATAACTTATTTAGAGCTCCAAGTGAAGATAGCCACACCTCTCATCTAAAGAGGAGGTTGCAAGTTCAAAATAATGCATTTCCTATATGTTATTACTGATAAAAAAAATATATAAGAGGAAACTATATTTTTAACCAAAAGAGCCACAGGCAATATATACATTATACTAACACACAAAGGAGAATTTCTTTGATATATCTGTATCTATTCAATTCACACGTTGAAAAGGTAACTGGACTCCAGAATCAAATACATATGTCTAAGTGCATGCTTCTTCATTACATGCAAGTATATACCAGATAAACATTCACCCAAAGAGGACAGATAAAACGTAACAGAAAGACCAGGAAGATATTGTGAATTAATTTTACCTTTAAGTACGGAGGTTTGCCCCCTATTGCCTGTTCTTTGTAAGATCTGTGAAGTGAAGCACCCATCTTTCCCCTAAATAGAATGCAAACCTTATTCTTAGCATAGAAATGAAACACCAACACCTCACATTTATTACCAATTATGTGAAAGTTGCATACATAAATATCAAGGCTAAATTCTCAGGTGATTGATGTAAGAGTTTTTTATCACATGTAGAAAAAGGCAATACATTACATAGCCATCCTGATAACCCACACAGGAGTTAGAGGCAGCTTCAAGAGGGAGGGAGTTCCGATAGTAAGAAGCCATATTGGGTAGCTATCCTTTTAGCTCATTTTTCTTGACTTTATTTCCTTTGGAACTCTCTTGTCAAATAGAAACGTACCAACAGATTTCTAGCAAAATATTTTTCACAGCCTTACAACTTCTGTCTTGCACTATTGTAGAACAACAAAGTTACTAATAACATGTAACTAATCACGAAAAATGATTTAAAAAGAAGGCAGAAAATGGTTTTTTTTTTTCTTATTAAGAAATTAAAATTGTATACCATTTTACTATGGAGTTTTCATCACTTCCATCCATCCCTGGACCGGTGTCAAATATTGAGATCATATCATCCGCAACATCCACACTGTGAATAATGAAGTGAAAAATGAAAAAATTGTAAGAATCATAGAAGTATAACGAATTATTATATGGAGTCAGAGGATGGATATGAGCACAACAAACAGAGTAGTATATATAAACATTAAACAAAGTATCAACTTGAAAGAGGAACATATATGTTTTGATAAGGAACTAGAAAGCAAGTTTTCAGCAACATATAATGTTGCAAGAGGAGGTAGACCACTTTAGCTTAGTAATTGACATGTAATTTTACATGGCTCAACAATGACTCAGTGCTGGTCCTAGGCTAATAAACATAACAGAGAAAGCAAAGTATCTGTAAAATACTAGATTGACACGATAGACCAAAGTACAGAAGCAATCAACCATGGCACACAAGAAAGAATGATGACAACATTAACTTCTCAGCTATGACCAAAGTACTGTCCTCGAGAAGCACAAATCAAAAGGATCAAATGACATGTACGTTGGACTTCCAGGTTGTTATGTAATGTATGAGATAATGACATAAATACATTGACAAAAAAAAAATAACCTCTGTATGTATAGAATCTACAATTGTCATACCTTATATGTTTAACATGTTTCTCTTCATTGGACCATACCGCTTGAAGAGAATTATCCTGATGATAAATGTGCAGCAGAATGTAGCCAATTCAATCAAAATAAAACTAAACACAGATGTTGTAACCAAACAAAGAAATACACAAGTGAATAACCAGATCCATTTCCTCAGATATATATGTCAAATAACTTACAATCAAATCTGCCAGAGCAGTCTCAAATGTGTACTCTTGTGGTAGTTCCTTTAGTATATCAGTATCAGGTGTCAGATCCCACATATTCTGAAAACCAGTCAAGTTCACAGTGACTTAGTGGCATCCTTTGTTCAAACAAAAGCCTTTTGAATGGACCCAAAATACCTCTCGAATTCTAAAATTTTGTTTATATAGATATCGAAACAGAGGTATAAAAGATGTAACTAACCTCAAAAGTAGTAGCGGTCTGGCGGAGACCATCCTACACCATAAACAAAACAAGGAAAATATCACGGTTTGTTCTTTTTTGTATTCATCCACAAGCAAATAAATTAAATGATCGCAACCACAACAGTAATAGTACTCCACTAGTTACTAAAAGATTAGATAACATGACCCCCTCTTAGATAACAGAAACAACAATATTGGAACAATTTAGTATATGTTTCAAATTTCCATGTCTCCAAAGAAACCAATGCTTCCATTTTCCAAAAATTCCACACACACAAAAAAAATATAACATAGCTTGAAATCCTGCATTTCATCTTACTTGAAGCCTTAGAATGTGACACTCGTGTGGCTTGAAGTTCTTGAAATTCACTACATTTTGTATCTTCATGTCATCAGCATCTACAAGAAGAAAGCTACCACCTTTCCAGTTGATTTCGCGTTTCCTCTTATGTGAGCCTGATTGTCTCCAAGTGCGGACGTATTCCTCTTCCACCTTTCGAATGAAATCTCCAAATGGCATTTTGGGCTCAGGATTCTGCAATTTCAAATGAACGCTTGTGCCATTTGGTAATAGGATCTGGAATCTATATTCCTTGTCCATATTACCAAGATCTTCAAACACGTCCGGTCCTCTTTGATCTGGTACAGAATTGCTGCATCCATTTTCAGTAACATTAAACGTTCTACTAAGGGTAAGCAATATATAACTAAGAGATTTGTAATTGCCAGAAGCCAAGAGAAATCATATCAACCCAACATTATTACAACAAAACACCTCAAGCCGAAATACAAAAGAAAGTTAGAAATGGGTGACTCACTTTCTCTGTAGCTCAAGCGAGTTCTCAAAATAGACGAGAAGTCGCTTCAAATTTCTGCTGCACAAAACAGAACAGAGTTACAACTCTCTAAAAGCTTTTCCTTTTCTTCAATAACGAAGCAGAGGAGCTAAACCTTCGTCAAAAAAATCATATCCCACATACATTTCTAGGCGTAATGAACACAAATCACAAAAATCCCCATACTAATTTCAGTTGTGCTCAAGCAAATGTGTGTTAGTGTGAAACAATCATTCAATAAAACTCATAAAAGTAAAATCTTCATGCCTGTGAGACTCTGCCGCAGCCAAGAAAGTTAAGAACTTTAGGGTTTTCAGAGAGCAAAATCAGTGTTTAGATTTTACAAATGGAGGACTGGGATTTGCGAAGAGAAAGCGACACTGAGAGTGTAGAGAGAACGAAACGATTAACATTTATACGCCTTGTCATCGTTTTGTCAACTAGTGGTGGACTTTACACTAAAATGCGCTGGGTCTGGACACGTCAGCGACAACATTTTAGTACAGGTGTGGCGCACGATACGCCCCTGGGTTCACGATAGTGGCGTTGGAGAGGCGTAGATATTGGGTGGGAGAAAAGGGTGATTTGCTAAGTTACGCGGATAGAGCAATGCGCGAAACTTGCTATACAAGCTCATTTTGGTGGGACCCGGAAGAGCGGTAGTGGGCTGAGCGGCTAGCTACGAATGGAAATTCTGCAGCCTTTTCGCGAAACGACGACGCGTGGGAGACTTTGGGTCGGACGTGGGACCCGGCTTCATTGTATACGTCTCGGAACGACACGTGGGATACCAGTCGGCTGGCTGATAATGGGCCGGGTCATGATTAAATGGGTTGTGCCGGGGTTCATTGTCAAATATTAGCCCAAAAAAGGTCTTTGATTTGGTCTAGTTTCTCTCTTTTGATCATTTTAGACGTACAATGAGATAGTGCGAGTGTATTGACATTAAAGAATAAGTTTTATGGGCTTATGGGGTTTGTATTTTAGAGGTTAAAAATATTTTACTCGTGAAATCGCCTTTTTACTTTTCTAGGGTTGAATGAGAAATGGACAGAGTAGTAACAAGACTTCTTTTATCGAATGTGAGACTCGAATTTCAAATCTCATAAAATATTGTGAAGAAAAATATTGCTACTCCAATAACTAGATGATAATAAAATAACAAAAAAAGCGGATAGTATTGTTTTTTGAGATTATAATAGATAGCAACGAGAAAATGAGTGATTGGCTCGTGAATTATATCTCTAGGGACTTCAATGTCACCTTTAGTACTTGGGATCATGGCTCTACATCCCTCCATTTGTATGATGATTCCATTTTTGATAATATAGACATAACAACCTAACCTCCGAATTTGATTCCCTTCTCACTCTCATTTAAAAACAAAACAAAAAATAGAAAAAATGCAATGAGGATCAAATTAATCGCTATATATATCTTCACATTGGGTTTTCACTTTATTAAGTTTACAAGGTTGAATTGGATTATTCGAGTGGAAAATAGTAATTCCCCTAAAGTCAAGATTCAAGAATTAGATTGGTTGTACCAAATCTTAATTATATTTAAAGGAATGTAAATACCTCATAATAACAGTGAGTAGCTGAGATTTCATAGTTTCTGGTAGTTGAACCATAATCAATCATCTCGATCATTTCCTCAACATACCCATTATAGCTCCAAATATAGATACAGACATACAATAGGTAGCTAGATACACAGTTTTGCTTCTAATCCACATGCATTAATAGTTCTCAGTCAAAGCTAGTAATCTATGTCACAAATCATGTTTGTGTATAAATCATGTTTGTGTAGAAATCTTGGAGAAATTATGTGGAAGTCCAACCCTTCTGTGTTTGTGAAACTTCTGAATGAACCCTAGCAATGGTCCCCTGCCCCCTAATTTGTATATATCGATGAGTGTGATATTTGCTGCAGTAACATAAATAAACATGCATCAAGATGATGAAAGGTGCTTGTCACCAACCCAAATTTAATCCTCGATCCTCATGAAAAAGCTAGCAGGGCACAACTGAAAGTGATCAGAGTGAGAGACTACTGCACCTCTCAGTCGTCCCAGTTAAGCCTCTTGATCTTTGCTTGAACCTCCCTTTAAATGCAAGCAATAGGTCATCTACCTTAGTTAAATACTTTCATAAGTTCAAATTAAGTCTCAACCATACCCAAAAATGTGTGTTATAACATAACTTCCTAGCTCAGCAAGGAATAATTGAAGTTAATTAAAGGGTTTATCTATGTGGTGGAAACCATATTGCCCCCACTAGAGGCTTCTTTGATAGAAAACAAACAAATCAGCCAATTGACTTGCCTTACCATTATAAGGACAGAAGTTAACTACTTGTCAAATGATCAAATCTCTATGTTTCACATGCGCGCCCATGCATGATACCACATCTACCTTGTGCATTCATTCATATACACATTGTAATTTGATTTTTTTTTTTATAATAGAATTATATCTCGTTTTTAAGTCGAATTTAATACTTTAAGATAAGACTTATATCACTAGATTAAATGATCGTAGACACATTATTATTAAAATTGTGTTGACAGTATAAAAGGTAACAAATTACAAGTAACAACATTGGACCCTTGGAGAAATATATATGAGGCAAAAATATCTACATAAGTTGCTGAAACTTAATTGGCAATTAGTGTTAAGAATTGGGTGAAGCTAATTATACAGTGATGGTGATCGACTTGGTGAGACTGATATATAAGTGGACCGCAGTGGGAAGATAGTAAGTTACAAAGAAGGACAAGCCAACATATATGCACTATGCTCTGCAACTTGGGTCGAATTAGATGTGACCTAATTAAGCAAAGAAAGAGAGGACTGGAAAAAAAAATGCAAAGAACAGACCAAGAGGTAGAGAGAGGAGAAGAAGTACGTCAAGACTCAAGAAACAGGGAGAACTAGGGGGAAGACACACTGCAGTTTGGTATAGGAAAGAAAAAAGATAGAAAGTGAATCCTGGCCGCACAATGAAAACAGATGGGCAAGATTAGGACATGAGGAAATATGAGGCAGGAGCTGTAGCTTGGCGAGATCGATTCACACGTGAAATGGTTAAATAGGATCGGCGATTTGCGCGGACTTGCAGTTATTATTACCCTCACCACACTATTTCAGTATTTCTTCTCTCTGCTCTTTCTCTCTCTCTCTCTCTCTCTCTATCTACTATTACACACTTCGTATTTTTCGGGAGCTTTCATCTCTCTCTGTGGCAATGCCTGTCTAGCTCCTTCTAGACATCTCCTTTCTCTTTCACTCTCTCTTAGATCTTCGTTCGTATCGCGAAACTGATCAGTGATTGTTGGCGATGATTGTGCTCAGGTTCGATTGTCTATGTGATTGTCAGATTGTTCCTCTTTCTTGTATTTATTTCCCATTCTGGATATGAATTAAGTATATATAGTTGTAGCATTTCATCATGTTTCTGGATGCATGACAGGAAGCGTAGTTTTCGAGTTGTGGAATGGCTGATTTGACAGAAATGAGGTGAAGCCGATCGATCTGTTGGCCGGAGATTGATCGATGGGAAAGAAAGGAACCAGCTGGTTTTCATCGGTTAAGAAGGTTTTCAAACATAATTCTTCCAAGAACTCGCCGGACAAAAAGGTTCATTTACCATTATAATTTACTCGATCACCGGCCAATTAATTTTCAGTTTCACGTACGAATATATTCTTTCCTAAATTCTCCAACCATGACCACACAAGCAAATTAACATGGCCTCGATCTAATTATTCTTTTAGCTTGGAGTTAGGCTAGGCTTTAGCTCGTTTTAAAAAAGATTAATCTTCGAATATTTTTGTGATTCATATTTGCATGTGACTCAAATATGTTGTTATGGCCGGTACTTACATTAGATGAGATTGAACTCTCTAACTCATGTTAACCCTAACGCATTTTCTTATTTCATACGTATTTTTTATTACTTGATCTAGCTTACTACAAGGGCTAAATATTTGTTTACACGATCATTATTCATACTTGATCTACTAAGATATCACCTAATTAACTAATTAATTGGTAATTGTCTAAAAAAAATTAACTAATTGGTACATGCTTTAATATTTATATCGAAGAGTGATCTTCTATTGTTGCCCTGCTGGGAGGTGATATGGTTTTTGCCTAGCTAGTGGAACCACATAAGTTTAGCTAGCTCCACCCTTTAGTACGTACTGGCCACAGGCCACTGCCTTGTTTTGGACCATGAACCTAAAAAAGGAGCTAGCAACTCATGGTCCCCTATCATCATGCATATATGTGACCATAAACATCTATTCATGATCAATGTACAAAAGGCACCTAGTCCCCATGAGTCATGACTTATAATTGTCATGCCACCTAAGATGTCACATCATCCCAAAAACAAATATCATTCTTTTTAGAGCAAATTTTTCTCATAAATATCGTTAATTAACGTGATTTCATTTGTTTTGTTAAGGAGGTTGCGGAGAAATGGCAGCAACATGATGCTCCGGAGGTGGTGTCCTTCGAACATTTTCCAGCAGAGAGTTCTCCGGACGTAACCAACTACGAGAGCACTGCCTCAACTCGTGCGAATAATGAAGATAGAGACCATGCGATTGCCGTGGCAATGGCAACGGCTGCCGCCGCAGACGCCGCGGTTGCGGCAGCTCAAGCGGCGGCTAAAGTTGTGAGATTGGCTAGTTATGGACGTCGTGAGTACTCTATGGAAGAAAGGTCTGCAACCCTAATACAGTCACATTACAGGGGCTACCTAGTAATATACTAATACTCCTCTTTGCCTTTATTATTAATTTTGAACATGTATACACACATTTTTAGTCATGGTATCATCTTCACGTACATCGTCTGAAATATGCTATGGCGTACATGAAATAAGTTGACTATACGAAAAAATGATTCAAACTAATAATTTTGTAGGCTCGACGAGCTCTACGTGCATTGAAGGGATTGGTGAGGCTACAAGCATTGGTGAGAGGCCATAACGTGCGGAAGCAAGCCCAGATGACAATGCGTTGCATGCAGGCATTAGTTCGCGTACAAGCAAGAGTTCGAGCACGACGGCTCCAATTGACCCATGACAAGCAGCAGATTCGTAAACACAAGGACAACGATGATGATATTGATGAAGAAGAAGAAGAAAGATCAAGAGCATTGGTAGAGTTGGAAGAAGAGCAGAAGCTGAAAAGTCCTGTGAAGAAGCATGAAATGCAAACTAGGCACCAAAGACATGAAAGCTATTTTAAGGAAAAAGCCTCGAGGAAACATGACGCTGTGGTCAAAAGGGAGAGAGCTCTTGCTTACGCTTATAGCTACCAGGTCAGTCTAGCTCGATCTCTTTCACATTTCTAGTAATGCTGTTTGTACACACTTAATTGACCATATTAGCTCACCATCTTATGTGATCGTCGATCAGTGATTTCAACGATAACATAATAATTAGTCGTTACATACAACAAAGTAACAAATATTGTTTCTCTTTTCAGATTTTTACATTTGTAGTAATCTATCATTTTGGCAGAACAAAATTTACTCTTGTTAAGATTAGCTAGTTTATTAAATCCCCCTTCGCTTGCAACAATATATTACAGCAACAACAGCAGCTTCTACAAACCATTCCTCATGGTAGTGATTTTGGGCTCCAAGCCGACCAGAGTGAAAAGGGCCAATGGGGATGGAATAATTGGCTCGAGGGTTGGATGTCGCCGCAACCAAATCATGCCCGCCGCTCGGGCGCACGAGAGACCTCTTATATGACACCGGCCACCACCACAACAACCGGTGACAACATTTCCGAGAAGACAGTTGAAATGGACAACATTGCACATTTGAGTTTGGGGGTTCAACTCAATCAAGACATAACTAATTCGGACTCGTATTCAGCTGGACAACGCCAACCGAGCCCGGACAATGTACCTAGCTACATGGCACCAACTCAATCTGCCAAGGCCAAGGTACGAGGCCAAGGCTTGGTGAAGCAACGGAGCCCACCCACTCCCCAGTGGAACCCTTCGACAAAGAAAGGTTCGGTAATCGGTTCGGGTTGTGATTCGTCAAGTTCGGGTGGAGGAACTGTGGGCTACTCGATCCCAAGGAGCCCAACCCCAAAGAGTAATGGGATACGTGGGCAGGCTAGAGGGTTGATGGGCTTCAGCCCTGATTCCCCATGGTGAAGAATGGCGTTGGAGACACGATTTCAGCTAGTTGTGCTTTGGTACCAATTTCAGTGGCTGGATTTTCTTGAAAGAAAAAAAAAATATTTATGTTTGTTAATATGCTCTTTTATTGGTTTATTTGTTTATTTAATCTGTGTTATGAACTTCCACGAGGTTTGCAATAAATTATGTATCTTTCTGTGAAAAATTATACAAAGTGGTGGCCAATAGTCCATTACGTATATATCATCATGTATCTCCAACGCATGATCAATGAAAAGATAGTATAGCCTCGAATTTCCTAAGAGCATGATCTCGCTCCATCCTCAACGCATCTATCTCAAACCTATGAGACGCCTGCAGATAACAGTACGTAGTATGACTTGAGTTAATTAACAAATCTAAATGTGATTCCCACAATAAATATTGCATTAAGAATTAATATTTACCTCAAGTGAGGTCAATGCTTGTTCCAAAGCCTTATTCTTCTTTTCCAAACTTGATTTCTCCATTTGCAGTCTGGTATTGTACTGATCGATGTAAAGCCTCTCTAGTACTTGAGCGGCTATGAGTGGTTATGAAACATCATCACCGGACAGATCGAGAAATGAAGTTGGTACATGCATGGTAGACTCAATTCATTTCCGCACAAGTTTCTAAGTCCAACATAATTCAGACAGCACACGTACATCTAAATCAAATGCATTAAAACTCGCTACTAGAAAAGAAGCAAGTACTGTAAGTACTTAATTAATTAGCGTAATTTCCAGAGTCTCCCATTTTTCACTGCCACAAATTGGATTGGGGACAAACAGTAATACTATTTGATCAGGCTCCTCCAGTTTAATTACTCTCATCTATTATTCTTTGAATCTCATCTCTTACTTGATTATTCCGCTTCAGTTGTATATTCTGACATATAAAGCATAATAATTAAGAAAATGAAGAATGCTTGTGATGAGGAAATAGAGATCGAGTTTTGATCGATGTGGTACCTGAAAAATTAAGAAACAAAGAATGATGTACGTAGAAAAGAAGCTTCAAGCTTGGACAAAAAAATAAAAATGGGTGGAAAGAACATGGATTCATGTGACTCTCGGGAAGGACACTCTGTTCGAGTCTTCAAGATGTTCAGCAAAAAGGCTGCAGTCACCTGCTCGTAGCTAATTAATGTTTTGCCACGTGTCTACTGCAGAAATTGCGACGTCACCTGCTCCCAGACACCTTCGTAGTGGAACGATACAGCCACGTCACAACTTAGGTTTGCTTGTGACACGCGGAAGCACCTTATTTGATGATAAATTTTCCAGGTCTGTAGTGTACCATTGGTAATCATATTTGCTGGCTTTGGCGCTTTTTCTGGATCTCATATATCTCATCCCAACAGGTGTACGTAGTTGCTCGTTTGTGTGTGACTTCTAATTTTCCTTTGGTTTTCTTTCCTCTTTCAATTTCAAAGGTTATTCATAGATACCTTCCTTCTTCTATATGAGACTTTGGGTCTCTTTCTCCCTCTAAACCCTCTCTCTCTCTCCTAGCCTTTCTTCGAAATGGAGTCTCTAATATTCACTAGCTTAATCCCATGCAAATCATCCGTCAATTTAGTGCGACCCAGATTGGTTAATCACCACGATGTGATTGGGCAAGTGGGTTTTGCACCTTTGTGGAAGAAACGAAGTAAAAGAGAGGCCTTGAGGCTTAGAACATCAGTTTCAGGTAAAGCTGGTTCACAAGATGGGGCTTCAGTTGTTGAAGATGAGAAGGAGGAATCAGCAAAGGCTGTGTTATTGGGTGCCGAGAGAGATTCGTCCGGCTCCGTTATCGGGTTTAATCTGAGTCCTCCCAATGGTAAGTCTTTGTTTAATTTCAGCCTTGATCGGTTTTCAGTTTCGCAAGTTTCAGTTTTGATTTTGATTATGAATTTTGCAATCTGATAGTACCACAATTATTTAAAGTGAGTCAGCTTAATGAGTGTCGTAGTGATGAAGACACAATCTTGATATGGGAATTGGTATAGATGCTCTGGTTTGTGATAGGGATCGGAGGCAATGTACTTTTAATATTTTAATGGCTGTTTGCCCAAATTCAGCTGCCAAAATCATGACTTTGGGTTCAATGAGAGATGAACTGTGATGTGTCAATGAAGCTTAGCCTCAGATATTTATGGGTCATTAATATTTAGTGGTTGAGTTTTTATGGAATATTTTTCATTTGTCTGTTCCTCTGTGGGGTACCTTTTAATTTTGATCGTCGACATGGATGTCCATGTGACTCAGATCCCATATGTATGTGGTCTCTATCTTGGATTGTATATTTGTATTGTACCCAAAATATTTGGATGAGAAATGTGTATATGAATTGCTGGTGGACGCATCTGATATTTTTACTGCAGGTGAAATTGTGTTTGACACCGATGAAGTTGTAACTTCTGATAAAGTGGAAGTAGTAGAGGATTTAGGTGGAAAAGAGAAGTCTAAAGCAAAAGTGACACGCAGCATTGTTTTTGTTACTGCCGAAGCTGCACCTTATTCAAAGACAGGAGGCTTGGGAGATGTTTGTGGTTCTTTGCCTGTTGTTCTAGCCGGACGTGGGCACCGTGTTATGGTTGTCTCTCCAAGATATCTAAATGGTTCTCCGGCGGACAAGAATTTTTCGGGTGTCATCGATGTAGGCCACATTAACGTCTTTTGCTCTGGAGCAGAGCAAGAGGTTGCCTTCTTTCATGAGTATCGGGAAGGTGTTGATTGGGTAAGATTTTAAGGTACCCTTTTTTTTTCCCTTGATTATCCTTAAATGTGATTTACGATGATGAGCCCTTTTGTTTTCCTCTTTAGGTATTTGTAGACCACCCAGCATTTCATAGACCTGGAAATCCATATGGGGATAGCTTTGGTGCATTTGGCGATAATCAGGTACAACTTTCCAATTGATCAATTCTTATATCGTTTAACTAGTGTTTGTCTTTTGTTCAGGAATAATGCTAAGTTTTATTCTTATTTGGTTTTACAGTTTCGGTTCACTTTGCTTTCCCATGCAGCATGTGAAGCACCATTGGTGCTTCCATTGGGAGGATTCACCTATGGCGAAAAATGTTTGTTCATGGTCAATGACTGGCATGCAGGCCTTGTGCCATTGTAACTACTTTACTTTTTTTCACAAACTTATTTACTTCTATATATATATATATATTCTTTGTGTCTAGAATTGGTGATTAGGACTTCTAATCATTTCATGTCATCTGATTCATTCAGACTTTTGGCTGCAAAATATCGTCCACATGGAGTTTATGCTGATGCCCGAAGTGTTCTTGTGATTCATAACCTTGCACATCAGGTTTGATGTTTTCCTAATAGCAATGTTCAGTCTTTAAGCCAATTAAGAGATCAGTTATTTTTGAAATAGGTTTTACATTCTAATCGTCTATTAACCATATAAATCGTTGTCTTGCTTATGCAAGGGAGTGGAATCTGCAGTAACATACAAGAATTTGGGGCTGCCTGCAGAGTGGTATGGAGCATTGGAGTGGGTGTTTCCAGAATGGGCAAGGGCTCATGCTCTTGATAGAGGTGAAGCTGTAAACATTCTAAAGGGTGCGATTGTGACAACTGATCGGATATTGACAGTTAGCGAGGTATGTTGCATATCATATATCTTTTTATGTTTTGTATCATTTGATGAAATATTACTCATTTTCTTGATATCTATTTGGATTTTTAACATAAATCTACTATAAAAGACTATTATTAGATTAAAGCTTTTCTACCAAACAAGGTAACTTATATTTTATATGCTATCATTCTTTTCATGTTCCGATTATACCTTTTACTTGTAGGGCTATGCATGGGAAATAACTACTGTTGAAGGCGGATATGGTCTAAATGAGCTCTTAAGTAGTAGAAAGAGTGTTCTTAATGGTACGACAATTGAATTTCATATCTCATTGTCTAGCTTCATATTTCCATGCTTGATTAGGAAAATAATATCATCTTATGGTATTTTATTTTTGTAATCTTTCTACAATAAACAGGGATCACCAATGGCATTGATGTGATTGAATGGGACCCATCTTCTGATAATCATATTGCTTCACATTATTCTGCTGATGATCTTTCTGGAAAGGTTGAATGCAAGATTGCTTTGCAGAAAGAATTAGGTCTTCCAATTAGGCCTGATTGCCCATTGGTAAGAGAGTAATATTTATTTATGCGGGGATTTCGTACCAAAATAAACTGTCCAAATTATTAAAATGAGTTTTGAACTTTATAGATTGGATTTGTTGGGCGACTGGACTACCAGAAAGGCATTGACCTAATTCAATCAGGAATACCAGAGCTTATGAAGGATGATGTGCAATTTGTGAGTGTTTCCTCTTTTTAAGTAGTTTGTTCCCAACTTCAAAAGAGAATATAATCTAAATGTATCGAATGCGTTTCAGGTTATGCTAGGTTCTGGGGATATACGATGCCAAGATTGGATGAGAATAGCAGAGGCGACTTATAAAGATAAATTTCGCGGTTGGGTTGGATTTAATGTTCCAGTCTCTCATAGAATAACTGCTGGGTAATTTTAAAGATTTATGCTTTCATTAGGGGTTACCAATACATATCCATAACACTGACTGTACGTGTTCCTGGATTTCTAGGTGTGACATATTGTTGATGCCATCAAGATTTGAGCCCTGCGGGCTAAATCAATTATATGCAATGAGATATGGAACTATACCGGTAGTTCATAGCACAGGAGGACTCAGAGTGAGTTCCAACACTTGGAGAAATATAATTTGTTTCATCATGTGGCGCTTTTGCCTTATGCCTTGGATTACTTGTGTTACAGGATACAGTAGTGAATTTCAATCCTTATGGTCCAGAAGGCCAAGGCGAATTAGGGACAGGGTATGCATTCATCCTTTTACTCGATAGCTAGCGTGGTGTTTTTTCTCGACAACTTTTCGTTGTAGAATGATTCTTAATTCTGTTACTTATTTTGTCATTGTGGCTTATATTGGCAGGTGGACTTTTTCTCCACTAACAAAAGAGAGCATGTTGGCGGTAAGTCAATTCGATCTTTATGCTTAAGTTCTCCCCTGGTTTGTATTCAAATACTGTAAGCAGTTTTAGTAACATTTAATGATTCGCAGGCGCTAAGACTTGCTGTGGAAACTTACAAAAAGCATAAGCCTTCTTGGGATGGATTGATGAAAAGAGGTATGGAGAGGGACTTCACATGGGAAAGTGCTGCAATTCAGTACGAGCAGGTCTTCGAATGGGCATTTATCGACCCACCATACGTTGCTTGAGGCCGAAAAACAATAGAAAGAATACAAGTGCAGTGAGATCAAAGAATAACCTCCCAAATTTTCGTGTTTCACTCCTATATTTGTATAGGGTATCTGAGATCCTCCTACACACAAAAGCTTTTGGCTTAGTTGTTTTCGTTGGTGTCTACATGGTAGGTATACAGGAGTTTGATCACTATAGATAGTTTCATTCATTTAGTGAGAATGCAGCAGTTTATAAAGGGCTTTATAGTTTAGATATTGTTGTTGTAAAAAGAAAATGGGATATTTTTTTTTAGTTTCATCTAAATAAAATGTATCATTGAGATGGTCATGGTTACCAATATTATGTACGATTCTCTGTGTACCTTAGAAATGAAGTTGCATGCATGTATAGCCATGAAATTGGAATGAACTATACCCTCAATCTACTACAACAGTTTCTTTAAGCAAGGGCTATACATAGCTATGTGTTGCATTTTAGGCTGCAGTGCAAATTGCAACAGCTTCTTTAGATTTAGAATCCTCTCAACTATTCTACTCGGACTCTGATTCTTTAACACCATACACAAAACTCGTTGAGAATTATAAAAATGTTTCCTACCAGCTCACTTCAAGTGCCCCACGTTGAAGTTCTAAATCCATAAAGAATAACATGTGCTACAGCTGCAATGCTAAGCACCAATTTTCTGCCTTCTATTTCTAATGCCTTAATTGCATAATTGGTATTGTTATTCTTCTGCTTTGGAGTAAAATTTTAGTAAACACGAACTCGTACTCTTTTCGATCAAAAAATAAAATAAAACTTGTACTCTAGTAGTCTAGTCTATAGCCGTCTGAATTATATATTTCTCTCGCTCATTTGCCTAAGTTTTTTTTACAAAATTTCGGATCTTCTCTCTTCCATATATTAGTGATCAAAGTTATTTATTTTGTATCTTTTATTTTTTCTTTAACGGTATTTTTGTATCTTGATTAACGTTAAAAATAGTTGAGAGTTGAAAAACTTTTGCCTATCTACGATGCTCAAACGTTAACCGAGAAAGATTACATAGACATATTCCCAATTCAAAAATCGTTTGGCCCATAATCAAGATCCACGGAAGGAGCATATTTTTTGTAGTAATAGTTTTGCTCTAATTTTTTTATGATTTATCCTACCATAAGGTTCTATCAACGATAGAAAAATATGACCCCCATGTAACAAAAAAAAAAAATGAAGTATGAGATACTTGGACGCATGATAGAGTTTTCACTTTATATAAAAAATATTTTTAATTAAAGTATCCGAGTCTTGGACTGATGAGTCATCATCGGACCTACCTTGCTGGCTGGGGCGGCTGCAACTCTGAGGGTACTTGCGTAATAAAACCTTCTCCTTGAGGGCATTTGCATTTACACCAGCCGTTATTCCGTTTCCTTTTTCTCTTCGCTTCCGATGAATCCAACTGTTGATTCCTCCTTTCCTCGGGAGAGTCCAAACCCTAGAAATAATTACAGAGAGAGGTTTCTAGAGGGAGAGATTCGAAAATCCAGAGGGAGAGGGGTTAACGATTTAGGGAGAGAAACAGATAAAAATTCCGGGAAGAATCGTTCTTTTGCGAATGAGAATGAGATAGATACCCAGAAATCAAATCAATTCTCTTCGAGGAAATCCCAATTAGAAAAGTCCAGATTCTAAATCAAAACCCCATTAACTCCTCCTTCAATTCGAGCCCGAAAATTTCCGGGCTTTCTCGAAGAACCATCGATGATTTCGAATCCAAATCTCATCTACTACGCCTGCATTGCCCAGAGGGACACAATTCTCGGCGAGATTTCTAAAGAGCCCGGCATCGGAGCCTTAGCTCTGCAATGCATCGAGAAAACCCCACCTCACCATTCCCTGTACACTCACACGGTCAGAAAACGAACCTACATATTCTCAGTCGTTGACCCTTTTGTCTACTTCGCCATTTTTGATCAAGATCTCGATCAATCGGAGGCCGTTTCGTTCTTGAACCGCTTGAAATGCGATTTCGAGAAGGTTAAAGCAAGTGGGCGGAACTCGAATGGTGGTAATTTCGCCTCCCACTGCTTCCAAGCTGAGTTTGATTCGATCATCCGAGAAATAATGGCCTCTTCGGACTTGGACTTGCCCAATGCGCCGCCGGCGAGTCGGAATCTGAGCATGGAGTCTAGTAGTAAAGGGAAGAGATTGCTGCTGTCGCCGCTGCTGGGGAACAAGCAGAGCCAGGGGTTGAAGAAGAAGAAGAGATTGTCTGGGGAGGTCAATGGGGAGTTGTGCAAAGATGTGATGAGCACAATGGACAAGAAGCTCGATGTGTGTGAGGATGTTAGAGACTTGGCATTGCCGGGTGCGCTGAAGAGTGGTTCTTTGCATTCGTGTGAGCGCCAGAAGGCCAAGCAGGTGTGGAGGAAGCATGTTTGGGTGGTGTTGATGCTCGATTTGTTCGTGTGTGCCGTCTTGTTTGGGGTTTGGTTGTGGGTTTGCAGGGGATTCAAGTGCATTGACAGTTGAATTGGGCATGTTTGAGTGGTGCTGTATTGCGATTGTGGCTTGTGCTTGGCTTTGAAGATGAATGGTTGAGGACTTGGTGACATTACAAACAAGCATTTGGGTTGATAAGGGAAGGGATGCGAAATCAATGGGTTCTAGAGCTCTGTTTCGGTCTTGTAATGGTAACTAGCTTTGCCCTGTCGATGAACGCCTTGTATGAATGAATCTTGCTCGTGTTATACAGTTATCTAAAAGCTTTTTAATGTAATGCATATCAAATTGTGTATACCTATAGATGTACCAATGCGATGTTGGCATTGTATTTTCTCTCCTTGTGTTGTTTTCAGTTGATGTTGTAATTGCTGCAATGTTTCTTGACATTTGGCTTTATCAATAGAAACTGTTTGTTTGCTTTAATGGAAGTTGTTTGACTGTATTGCATTTTTATTTCCGTTTCTCAGTCACTATCTATATATCCTTTTTCATGGCAAGAAGAAGATATCATAATTATCAAAAGAGTAGAGGCATTAACCAATCAAACTTTTACATTCATGCTTTGCTTGGCTCTTCAAAGAAAATAATAAGCCTTAACACATTGAATCTCATAGAATTTGAGCAGCCAAAAGTTTATCTGTGTAATTAATCATCATCCTGTTGATTATATAGAGCATGGTTCAAGGATTCTGAGACTTAGCAGAGTTGAGCCGGGCTCCCATAGATGTCTTTAATAGACAAATACATCTGGTAATTTTGTCACTCTGTCCTTTCTCTAGTTGTTTAGACCTTTGTTCCAAATCATGGGTCCTCTATAGTTTGACATTCGAAGGAAAGGCTCTTGTATTAGCCAAAAAGGAAGGAAGGCTCTTGAGCATATTGCTGCTTATGTTCCAATGTGGCCATTTCCTGTACCTGGTAAGCTGATGGAGCTTCCTCTTGGTGGATATGCATATGGAAATTAACTTTCTGTGGATCTTATTGCTATTGCAGGGTTCTGTTGGTGATCCCATCGTGAGGAAATATGTTGCTTCAGGGCTCAGCCGAGAAGCAGTACGTTATGCAGTTGCAACTTATGGAGACAATCCTGCTGAGGTGTTTTTCTTGAGCTCTTTGCCTGTGCATTAAGCTTGATTGTCACCACCAAGTACTGGGGTGGTGCTGGTAGTTATCATGATATTTAGCCATTTAACTGAATGAATGCTTTTCTTTCTGCTCTCCAGGTTCGGGAATTTGTCAATGGGTTCAACACTTTACATGAGACGGGGTTTACCGCAGACAGTGTTGCCGAAGCCCTTCTCATGTATGATAATGACAAGGAGAAGGCACTGTCGTATCCAACCAACAGTTCGTCATGCGGTGTTGTCTTGCAGAATTTGTGTTCTGTTTTAGTTGTCTACACTGATTGTAAAGAATTGCTCTCGGGCTTCACATATGATAGTCGCCATAATTCTGTCTGAATTCTAGGGTTGCCATGTTGCGGTGCACATTTGTGTGATGTATATTTTGAGTTAATATCAACAATTGGATGGCGCAGCAATTATATTTGAGTAAGATTATGGATATAACAATGTTTGAATCTACAAACTCTGGATCCTGTGTTTCTCGAGGAATGTAAATCTTTCTTTTCGGGGCAAGAACGTTAAGACCGCCATTTCACTAGCATCTGCTCTGGTGTTTTCCTTTTGTATTGCTCTTGGGCGCTTCGCAGATGAAATACGATTTACCCTTGTGACCCAAATAAGAGTTGGCACAAAGAATGAACAGATCTAATAAAATTAAAATTATAACCTAATCCAAATTTGTTCAACAAAAATTAATTAACAGATCGGAACTATCCTTACTAAAAAAGATCTCAATAAAGATGAACTGAAGGAAGGGTAGCTAGCTGAGTGCATTAAACTACGATATCATTCCACAAATGAAACACTTTTTCAAAGTAATCACAAATTTCTATTGCTTTAAATAAGAATACCCAAGAACAATAAACAAAAATGCTACAAAAGAATGCTACACTTTTTCAGTTTCATTTCAACATTCATATACACTTGTGATAGGGAAAGATGAGTACTAGAAGTTCAGTAAGATGAGTACTAGAAGTTCAGAGCGGCTTTCTTTTTCTGGGCAGCACCTCTTGTAGTACTTTCTGGGCAGCACCTCTTGTAGTACTGTGAAGAAACTGAAAATTAGTGTGTGATCCCACTTGTGATAGGGAAAGAAATTACGAGAGGGAGAGAGAGAGGAGAAAAGAAATTACCTGTGATCGCTACTCCCAGGAGCACCTAAGCCACTGTGTTTGGGCCTCAGGTGGGTAGCAAAGGATGTGTTATCCCCTGGGCATCTTTTCCTAGCCCTTTTCCTTTCTGCCATCCCCATTTGATGAGAATCTTGCAGGCCACATTAGTAATCTTAATACAAGATGGTTCTGATTTAGGTGGACACCTGCAAAATAAAATCCCATAGAATGCAAGTTAAGATACAAATTTGAACATACCTACAGAAAACTAGATTTTCCATCCTAGAACAAAGATGCATCATTCTACTGCAAAATTTGATGCAATAAGAGAAGCAAGAAACCCAAATTGCAAGAATGAATTTCATGTTTCAGAACCCAATATAACTTATATTAAAGATCGATCAAAATGACCTAATTCAATCGGCTCTCAACAAAACTACCGTTGAGATCAATCAACTAATTTAGAGTCCGTTGAGAAGAGAAAAAAAAAAGCAAATTAATAAATTAATACGCTGCTTATATATAATCATCTTCACAGTTACCATACCGGGACGTACGTTGTCATAAGTAATAGTAATACGTACATAAGCTAGAAGCTCAAAATAGGAACGCTGGATGGTATCCGATATAACACACACTAATAATACAAGAAACACTAATTAGCCAATTAGCTAACAAACCCCTTACCTGTTTATAAACCTGGTTCTTTAACTCCCTCAGTACCATCCACCCACATTTTGTTCTATCAGTTCTCAGCGATCTTTTCATCCAAGCTAAAAAAACTGATGCGACCAAGAAAATTATAAATGTTGATCTGGTATTTTTACCCAATGTCCACTGCCGCCCACCTACCATATTTGAATTAGAATTTTGCAATCTATCTTTATTAATTTTCCCCCAATATCTTAAAATTCATGTATTAACAAATTGTTTGAAACATATATATATTCTAGCTTTTTTCATTCAAATTAAAATGTATACTGACAATCATATTATATTTCTACTTACATATATATACCCCCTCATGTCAAAAGATTGGAGTGAAAGCATATTATTCTATTCTCCTTTCTCATATGGTCTCTTATAATTAATGTGAAATCATGTGAAATTCATTTAATTGTGTGCACTGTGAATATATATTTGTGACTTCTCATACACATATAGCCACATACGATTCAAATGAATGTTCACAAGACTCATAAAAGGTGTCAGGTTAATGAGCGTAGATTGTCATAAATTTATTGGCTTCCAACTTTGTATAATGCCATTTTGACCTATATATATACATTTTAATATATAATTGAAGACAATATTGTAATTAACTAACAACAAAGAATGAAATAAATAAACATAGTTATCCCTATTTTTTTAAATAACGATTTTTAACTATTTCATTTTTAAATAATTAACAAAAAAATCCACTTACTCTTCTTTTTTACATATGTAGAACACTAGAACATGTGCCGATGCTAGTTAATAAATGATCAATAACGGAAGGGAAGGAGATGTTTTTTTTTTTTTTTTGGAGAATGGGGAAGGAGAATAGGAGATGTTGATGCAAGTAAGAAATTCAATTTTCAATGTTATTTTATTGGACTAAAGAAAAAGAGAACATTTATGATGATAAATAATGCAATACGTACGTAGTGCGTGATCCAATTAATTATTCGGGATCATTCCGTTGACCAACATTCTCTTATTCCCGGCCTTCTTCTTTTTAAGGGTCTGTCCTTGAAATGAAGGAATTCAGGTATTGGCCCCAAACCAAAATATGTCCTAGCCTTCTTCTGTGCGGTCCTGGTCATTAGGGTTTAGGGTTTATATGGATAGGGATGAATCAGAGTGATCGAGTACAATGATAATAATTGTAGACAAGTTAAACCCTAAAATATTGTCCATATATGGGATAGGGATGAATCAGCGTGGGTACCTCGATATTCAATCACTTCCAGCTTCTACGATACTAATACTATGGTGTCTATGAATTTCAATTGCAGCTGACTAATTGTAGGTAACCGTACGTAGAAGTTGAAAGTGATCGAATATCGAGGTTCGCTGAAAAAAAAAAAAAAAAAAACTCGTAGTAGTTAAATGGTTCAAAGAGGCACGAATTAAGCATATCTCATGAGATTAGGATAAAGGATTCATGAAGCAAATATATATTTACTTGAAAAATATTATTGGTTGCTGGAGCAAGTGCTTATGCAACTAATATATAATCCAACATGTTCTGCAGGCTTTTCGCAAGATGTTCAAGTGTTAAGATTTGTAATAAATTAAGGTTTCTTTAAATTTCCAATCAAGAGATTATTCGATCTCTCGGTTTAATTCTGAAGTAAGATAATACGTTTTCTATTTATTGGATTTGAATTTACAGGTTGTTGGCAGATGTCAAAGTACATGGTGCGCGCTGTGCTTTTTGTTCTTCAAGTCTGGAGTGATATTCTTGCAGTAGTCATTTTAATTTTATTTTGTTTTGATATTTGTAGTTGTAAATACATTTGTTTGAAAACCAATGACAATTCTTTTTTTATTGTACGACTTGACATGTTCATTGTATAATTTATTTTTGTATGTTATGATTAAATATCTTATGACAATTGTGGATGATGTTTACAGATGAAAACCAAAAGTTTACCAGCAAGAAATAGAAATTTAATAACGATGTGTTTTGATGGGAAAAAGTGAGAGAATTTAATTAAAAATAAGAATTTTACATTTCCACCGGTCAAATTTTAGTGTTTAGCTTTCTTATCCCATGAAATCAGCAATTCCCATGGAAAAGAATCGTGGAATTTGGGAAGGCAAATTCCCGACTTGAATTCCTCTCAAAATAGGTGTCTTTTTTGAATTCCATCCAAGCGGAAAATCCTATTTTTAATTCTTGTCATTTTTAAAATTCTACTCGATGAAATACAAACAATAGAATTATCAATTAATGGAATTATAATTCCTGGAATCATAATATTCCTATCATTTGAGAATATCTGTGAAAATTGAAAATACTTCATTCAAACACACTGTAAAGGAAAAGGAATTCAATTTTTTTTATTCTTTTATTAAATTTATATTTTTTTTAAAAGTTGAATAAGTATTTACGACGGCTGCAAATGTCGTAGATAAAACTAATATCTGACGCATAGGCTTGCGACACAGCACAACCGACGTGAATAGTATTTGTGATGCTAAAAAAGTGTCGCAAAAGCGTGTGGATTATTTGCGACGCAGTTTTCAATGACGGCTTATCGTAACACCGTCGCAAAAGTATAACACCGTCGCAAATATTCTTTTGTGACGTTTTTCATTCGTCGTTAAATTCCATTTTTTTATAGTTAAAACTACTAAATTTTTAATCGATTCCATCATTTACTCTTTCCTTTGTTCTTGTTTGAGTACCAAGGGCTTTCCATGAACGAGTGCTGGCCGGGTTCACTGATAGCGTCCTAAGAAATCAACTTATCATAAAAATTTATAGCTTCCAGCTTCCACGGTGGTGCATATTTTGCCAAGAAACATAAAGGGAAAATCTAATCCAGGAAACAAAAAAAAGAAAATTTGCTTACAACTTCCATGGTGGTGCATATTTTTCCCACTACCAAAATTAACTCAATCCCAAAATTCACAGTTAGAAATAGTTTGAAAGTTAAATGGTAATACATGGAAAGTTTTAGATGATATATATAATACATGGTAATCTAGACAACAAGAGCATTAGTTAACTGTCCGGAAAAAGATTCTTAGTTGGACCAGGAAACCATGAAACATTTGGGCTCGGGAATCCCGAAAATCAAAGTTTTGTTTTGTTTTTGTTTTCTCCACATTACGAGCTTCCTAGTTTGACTAGGAAAAGTCACTCTCAAAAAAGATTCCTGGCCAAACCGGGAAACATTTTGGCACGGGAATCTCGATAATCAAAGTTTGTTATTTTGTTTTTTCTCCATATTTTGGTTAGACTAGGAAAAGTCACTCTCGAAAAAGATTTTTGGCCGGACCAAGGAACATTTTGGCCCGGAAATCCAGAAAATCAAAGTTTTTTTTTTCGTTGTTTTTTTTACACATTTTGATTATGCAATTTTGATACGTAATTATTTATTTTTCTAGTTATTGTGATATATACATATATACACCAAACAATTAATTTTATTTTGGATTATGCAATTGAAGTTTCCATGGACAACGTAGAAGATGCTTGGTGAGAAAGCAAGAATTGGATGGGCTTTGTCTTTTTAATTTTTCATACAAAGTTGGAAGCCAATACTTTCATGACAATCTACACTCATTGACTTGATGATACCTTTTATGAGTCTTGTGAACATTTGAATTGTATGTTGCTATTATACTTTATGTGTATGAGGGGTCACAAATATTCACCCTTCACAAAATTAAATGGCATGAGGAGGTATATATATGTAAGTAGAAATACAATATAATTGTTAGTATATATTTTTGAATGAAAAATGCAATTGATCAATACTTACAAAGCTAGAATATATGTTTGAAACAATTTGTATGGAATACATGAATTTAAGATGTTGGAGAAAACTTAATGAAAACATATTGGTGTAACCAAACGAGGGTCCTCAGATTCGTCCCCTGTATCATCAGCATGCCAGCTTATTACTAATTAAATACAAGGTGGGGTGATATTTCTGACCCTGAAGTGGCCAAAGTCCTTTTGAAGGAGTACTTCCAAGACACAAGATGCACCGAACCACTTCCCTTGCTCCATTGGCAGCAGGTTCATACACCATTGAGTCTCTCCTCATCCAGGTAATTGGCCATTCCCCAACTTTATGTGAGAATGTGGAGTGTTATCCCACATTAGAGAAAATGGACCTTGCAAATGTCCTTATAAGGATTTGGGCCTATCCAACCATTGCCAATTGGTTTTGGTTGTGATGCCCAGATTACTTTATCATGGTATCAGAGCTGTAGGTTCGCCCACGTGTGAAGTCAAGTGGTCACACGTGCTCCATATCACCCAATATAAGTTGTCCACGTGTTTGGCTTGAAAATTCGTCACACGTGCGGGGGCGTGTGAGAATGCGGAGTGTTATCCCACATTGGAGAAAATGGACCTTGCAAATGTCCTTATAAGGATTTAGGCCTATCCAATCATTGTCAATTGGTTTTGGTTGTGAAGCTCATATTACTTTATCAAGTTTCTGTGCCTGTTTGGTTTTATCATTGATGGCGTCCTTATAAGGATTTAGGCCTATCCAATCATTGTCAATTGGTTTTGGTTGTGAAGCTCAGATTACTTTATCAAGTTTCTGTGCCTGTTTCACTTGAGGTGTGTACTCTCTTTTTGAATCAGAACATCATTCTTCACTTTGGTCAGATGTAATAACTGATATTCAAAATGTCCAATTATTTTATCTGTTTTTCGTTTGTGGTGACAAATATTTTTCAAAGTACCTCATGCCAAGTGAAGTGTGTACTGTGTAGCCATAAAAAATATTCATATTGTAAAAGCAAGATGCAGCTGTTGCTTTTCTCTTTTGTTAGTCCTGTATTTTTGTTATGGACTTTTTACAGATATAAAGTCCAACTTGAGGATGGACTTGAGAGAATGAACTTTTTTTTGTTTTTAACTTTTTCGTTGGAAGAAAATGACGTTTCTGTTTTGACTCCATGTTTTCTGTACTGCTTTGTTCATGGAACTTGTGGTCTGCTCTGTGTGTCTTTCCAACCACCACAGTGCTGGAGAAAAGATCAGAATGCACTTTTTCCGTTTTTCATCATATCTATATTGGTTGTTTTATGGTTTTACCCTCAAAACCAGAATCCAAGATGTATAATTGCTTTGCTGCTTAATACTTCATGCTTTCTTTTTTTGAATAATATATGCTTTCAAATTTGCAGGCCATCGAATGACATTCTACCCAACACCAGTCTCAACAGTGAGGACTTTCCGATTCCTAGCAACCGTACGCTTGAGGACATGGGTCTACCAATAGGTTTTGGTGCGAGGAAGCCCCAGTCCCGCAGCAGAGCAAAGTCTTCTAGGAAAAGTACTGACATCGCCAAAGGGATAATGGAAAATATGGGCTGGGAAGAAGGAGAGGGTCTGGGAAAAGACTCTCAGGGAATAAGTGAACCCATCCAAGCCAATCAGAGGCCAATGCATATGGGTTTGGGTTTTGCTGGGCCGTGAAGACAACAAGGGAAAGGGTAAATGGGGGAAGGAAAACGAACCATGACTTGAAGATGTGGACTACAGATTGTGTATTCTTGTGTTGTTTTCACAATGTTGTATGGATGCTTGACTTCTGTTTTTTAGTCTCAAAAGGATTTGAATTCTGTCATATTACAGTAGAAGCTGAAAGCATTCAGTAATGGTTCACAATGTATTCTTGTGTTGTTTTCACAATGTTGTATGGATGCTTGACTTCTGTTTTTTCAGTCTACAAAAGGAGTTGAATTCTGTCATATTACAGTAGAAGCTGAAAGTCAGTAATGGTTCACTACTTTTTTTAGTCTCAATTACTTTGTTGTTTTTATGTGAATATTTCTTTCTATTTGGTAGTACAGCACTAAATTCCATGTTTATGATCATCGGGATCGTCAGCACCGTCTTTACCTATTAATTCATTGACTAGTAATTCAATGAAACGACATTCATAGTAATATTGATGATCATCACCCGAGTTACTACTACTACTCGTACTGACGATCATGAACGCGCGGGTCCAATCCAATCAGAAAGTTCTTGGTAATACCCCATTTACTCGACCAATACAACATTCCATTGTGAGCAAAGTGCATGTCCGAGTTGATTCTGTCAAAACTAAATTCTCGTGGGAATGATATGATTGACTCTCTCCATTCACCAATCTCAAAAGAGAAGGAAGAATTCTCGTGGAAAGTTTATCTTCAAATGTTTCCTCCTCATAAGGAAGAATTCTTACAACCTTGCACCTATACTCGGCATTAATATTAATTAGCTTCCCACGGCCAACATCGATGATACTAGTCTGTTCTCTTCGATGATCTGTGTCGACTTTCTTATAATAGCGATCACATATGAATCCAACTGGTACGTGACGGAGGACTCGAGAGGGAGGAGGAAGAGCCACCCATTGCATAGTACGTATAAGGATTACAGATGAAGTACGTAATCACGTTGCAGATACTCACTTGGTAGGGATAGTCCTCTGTTTGACGAGTCTAATTTCCCAAAAAAAAAAAAAAAAGTAAGCTAGCCATTCATAGAAGTAAGCATCTAAAGAATCTAAACAAGAACTCGACAGTGATGAAAGGCAACTAAGCTGAAATTCATACCAAACCACCAACAAAAAGTTTGCAAATTTCATGAACATGTTTTTATTCAAAAATAAATTAATTTACATGAGTTTTATCTAGACATCAAACACAATAATTTAGATGAAAACCTATCCCTGTGACTAAGAGCCAGGCGCAGACTTTTATCCACAAGGGGTGAGCTTCTTATTGCCAGCACCCCGAGGATTATCGTCTTTCCAGTCATCCCATGCCCTCGCCTTGTCTTGAGCAGCATCATCATCTTCATCATCTTCCGGGGGCGGTCCCGGCAGTTTCCCACTGTCATTGTACCATGAAGAATTTGCTTCTTCCATGAGTTTAACATTCCTCTCTTGCCATTTGTTCATTATCTCCATCTCCTTCAGCCCAGCTTCCTCTATGCTCATGGTGGGCAACCTTGCACAAAAGTTCACTTTAGCATCTCAAAATATGTATTAAAATGACAAAAGAATCAGAAACATAAAAACCAGAAATTTTCATTAGGTTATATTCATGATAACTTAGACTTGCCATATCAAATAACAGAATACATTATAGTTTTTCTCCAATTTCCTTTCAGATATTCTTAGAAAGGTACCTATGACTAGGCTGGAAAACCTGAGCTGCCATCCTTTCCCTCTCACTTGTTATGCTTCCACCAACAAGACTTGCTGGTCCAAAGATTAGTGGCTGGTGTTTGTGCTCATGCATCTGTGATACACTTGCTCTCCCTTCGAGAACATCTTGTGCAAAAGTTGCGCATGTGATAGGTGGTGCTGGTTTAGTATACTGCACTCGAGCTGCAGCATCACGATGCCAAGCTTCAGCCCTCTGGGCACGATCATCAAGAACTTCTTGATAAAATTCTTTGTCCCCCTCCTGAAATACAAGGTCACAACAAATCTTTTAGACCAGTGTTCTTTTACTCAATATTTATATGTTTTTACTCAATATTTATATGCTAGACAATACCTTTGATTGCCTTTCCTTAATAGCTAGCAACATCTCTTCCTCCTTCTTTAGCATTTCCAACAGATCAAAAGCCTGAACATGATAGCATAAAAGGAGGGCATGAGTCCAAAGCACTGTATAAAATAATTATGCGGAAGATTACTTTAAGGCAATAAACCAACCTTACAGAGTGCCAAAGAGATAGTAGTAAACCAGGCCTGCAGAAAAAAAAAAATGTAATCAATCATTTAAACAACAAATCGCTCTTAAAGAAAACCAATCAACAGTCCAGTAATGAGGTCAATGCTATTCATGTCCTGGTACTCAAACCGAGAAGCAATTAACACCAGTGAATGCTAATACTACTTCCCTACACAAACAAAAGGAGAAATCAACTAACCTCCCGTTCCTCCTCTCCATCATCATCCAGCACATCTTCATCTCCTGCCTCAATAGGAGTTGACAAGGCAGATGCTCTAGTCGAACGCCCTCTCCGCTCTTTCCGCTCCTTAATTTCCAGCAACTTTGATTCTGCAGCTCTTAGGCGTTTGAATCGAGCAATCTGGATAGAGAAACAAGTAGAATAAGTAAATATTACAACAACAACTTCCACTTTCCCATGTTTAACCACTAAAAAGTCTATAAGTATAAACCGATCAACACCACAATGATACAAGCAATGATGAATCTCCAGGAAAATTGGGTCATAACATCAGACTTTCATGCGTTTCCGAAGAACATGCTTAGAAAGAAAGTACCTTCTGAGCCCTTCTGTCAGCCATTGAATTCGATTTTGGACCATCTTGTGTAGATCTTTCTAACTCCTCTTCTGGCACAAGTTCCATTGCCTCACAAAATGAAACAAATTCCTACAGAATTTTCCCACATATACTCAGAAACCTAACCTAAAACTTTGAACGAAAAAATGCCACATATATATTCAGAGAAAGACACTGATGAGCATGATATGTAACTGTTCAATGTGCCTCACCTTTAACTTAGCCTGGGACGCCTTAACAATCTGTATCCTATCATCGTGTGCAACCTTTTCAGTTAACTCACCAAGATAATATGGCACCTGCAATCAAAACACCGCCACATAAAGCTCATAACTTTCAAACCAAAATGAACAAAACTTTCAGCACCATTACATAAAATGATTACTAAAATGTGAAATCACCATAAGATATTTGAGATTGGTGGTGCTGATATCCTCCTTGGTCTCGTTGGTTGAGAACAAACCAAGCTTGCTTATCATTTCATCGCACTTCTCCAAAGCCCTGCATCCTTTCTTCACCTCCTCCTAATACCCATCGCTCAAGTCAATTACCCATAAACAAAAAAAACCCTAGAAATTGAATCCATTAGCTTATGGTGTGGATTAGCTTACCTGATCAATTCCATCACCGGACTCTGTCGCCGTCAGATGGACCTTCCGAGCTTGCTCGAAGAGCGCCGGTAGAGGCATGTCGTCCATATTCAGTTCACCCATTGATTTCAAGAAGGGGATTCGTCCCGGTTTCAGCTTCTAATTCCTGGTATTGTTCCAAAGAATTAAGCTTTGAATCGCAAAATTTTGAAATTCTAGGGCTTTCAGATTTGGAAATGGGATTCTTCAGAAGGGTTCGGAAATTTCGGGAAATTAGAGGGAGAGAAATTTATACGGGAGTTTCTGTGTGGAACAGTACAGGGTTGCGTATGGTGCGTCTCTGCCCCTACGTTGCCACGTCGATAAAAATGAATGTGATGAAGATTTTTTATTTTTAATGGAAAATGATAAAAGATTTCAAAATATCATTCGCATGTGTACCATTACTTTATTACTTGGAGATCAATTCATGTTTATCTCTGAAGATTTCATAGCACCATGCCCTAGCCTATTAAGGTGAACTTTAAAATCAATTTTGGCAAAGGAAATCGTTAAAAATGACACTCAAAGTTTTAGTTTTACAAAAACGATACTTTCATTAAAAATTCATAACGTAAGGTTTTTTCTTATTTACGAGAGTGTTATTTTTGTGCAAAATTTTAATTGAAATATTATTTTGAGTAATTTCTCATTTGCTTTTATCACTTAACATCCATCTATCTTAGTCATGTTTTTTTGTCAAAAGTCTCAATCATACAATTTCTCTGGACACTGAGTTATAAGTGTGAGTGGTAGGAATGAGCTACTCAATTATTTCATAATGCCAAAATGGAGAGTGATTGATACAACGGCTAGGAAAAAGGTCAAGCCGACCAGACAAACATAAATTACAAAAATATATGAAAAAAGAAGAAGAGAGAATTAATTGTTGTGTAAATGGTGACCACCCCGACCTGTAGATTTCACATTTAATACTCAATTACTCATTCTGTGGAAGAATCAAAATGAAGAGAAAATAGTAACAATGTTGTTCATGAAATGGAAGTTTTTTGAAGCAAAGTTCAAGTAATTTCACTATTTCAAGTGGACCCAAGAAAAAACACAATAATTTAATACAAAGCCATGTTGGGAACATGGGCTGTGATCACAAATATCCAGACTTGACTGTGACCCTAGTAGATTCTTCATTCTTTAATTATTTTCAGAAAATGTTTATGCAAGAGAGATTGCTTGGAGATGATCAAATTATGAGTCCAGCATCACCAAACCCAGATTCCAAGGGCAGATCAAGGAAAATTAAAATAAAGAAATTTAGGTACTTACTGGTCCTTTTCTCTATTATAAAACACTAAAGTGTAATTTACAGCTTTTTAAGTTTAATGAATTTTCATAGCCTTTGATGAACAAGCTGCTGCTGCTGCTTTACAGGTCTCAGCCAAGAGAGAAACTTCAGAAGAAGCCCATCTCTCTGGACCCATGACCCATTTGCTTAGGTGGTTCCATTATGATCATTTTGAACTTGAAGTGATATTCTTGATTTCTTGCTCTCATCATTTGGACACTTCACTGCTAAATATATGTATTCCCACTTTATTCATGGTATTACTATTATAGGTCTTATACATGTTGGAAATTTCAGTGTATTGGGTTTTAGTTGAAATTGATTGGGTTTTAGTTGAATTGGGTGTGATACGTGATTCTGAAATACTTGCAATAATGGGTTTCTGATTTTGAAATATCTTTTCGGTTTGTTTTGGACTTTTGGTAAAGAAAATTAGAAAAAGAAGCAAACAGATATGATTACTGAAAAGTATTTTGTAGTCTTTTGGGGGATTACTTTTGTGACACTTAAAAACTATTTTAAGCAGTGTAGTTTTCTACAGGTAAGCAAGCCACTCTGGAAATATACAATATCATTCTGGGACTGTTTTGATTGGGATATGTTTATTGTTTTCCTGGAGTCCACTCTCACCAGTAATGGTGACAAACAACCAGGAATCTAGTGCTTTTGCTTCCAATATCAGTCATGACTTATGACTCATGACCAGTGCTGCTCAAGAAAATGAAGAACATGTGGGGTTGAGCTGTTAAGGTCAGTCTTTCACTGAAAACCAGGGAACTAAAAAGCTTCTTCAATTCTCTTTTTAACTGATTTTGCAGTATCCAACCTGAGTAACACCACCATGCCTTTTGCAGACTCTAGCCATTAAAGAACTGCGCTTTTCGAGCTACAAATTAATCGCCAATAAGCTTTGGTTTGCGGTTTAGAGCTACAAGAATCATAAGCCCCTTGCTTCTGTAAGTTCTCTTACAATATGAAACTTAGTGCTGAAATGATTCATGTGTACCATTATAATTGTGATAAGAATTATTGTTTCTCAATTACTTTGTTGTTTTTATGTGAATATTTCTTTCTATTTGGTAGTCTAGCTTGTACAGCACTAAATTTTATGTTTATGTGCGTGAATTATTGAAGCATTGCAAAACAATGCTTAAATTTTCAGTTTTTGAAATCATAGTCTAACCTTTAGTTTTCAATTTGATGTTGTTTCCTAAAGGAGAGGACGAAAAACTTTTGAGTAATGGAAGAGAAAGTGGTGACAGATTCATATTTGATTGTCTCTGAAGATAAGAGTGATAGCTTGTATCCTACATATTTTGGTGTTACTTGTGCATTCTTTGCTCTGCGGCTCCTGTCAATATCTGATGTGCAAGATGAGAGGTTGTCTGAAGTGCGCGATAAGATGCTTCGAGGAAGTGCCCAGCTGCTGGGATTGCTTGTGTGGAGAGTTCAGAAAGAAGGAAGATGTGGACAGCAACAATGTGAGCTTCTCCATAAGCTTGAGATTGCTGAGAGAGAGATTAGAGAGTTGAAGAGACTGAGACATGAAGACGCAAAAGCGAATGAGAGAGTTGTGAGCATCTTTGCTGCACAGGAGCAGAGTTGGTTGAACGAAAGGAAGAAGTTGCGGCAGCACATTGGAGCTTTAATGAGTGGATTGAGGGTTTTCGAGAAAAAGAAGGATAAAGCAATTAGTGACTGGAATGAAAAAATGAAGGATATGGAGCTCTTGGTGCAATCTAAGGATGAGGCATTGGAGGAGGTGGATCAGAAGTTGAAAGAATTAGAAGAAAAGGTCAAAAAGGCTGAAAATGTTGCTGAAGAATTGAGAGAGAAGGCAAAGATTGAAGCTCAGCAGCATTCTTCTGAGATTTTGAAGCACAGAACTGCATTCATGGAGCTTGTGTCAAACCAACGGCAGCTGGATGCTGATATAGGCCGGGCACTTAGGCAAGTTGAAGCTACTAAACGGGAGTTTAATTTAGTCTTAGATCAAAAGGAGGAGTCGGTTTTGATGGTCCAAAAACTATCCGCGGAGATTGTAAAGATGCACAAGGATTTGGAACAGAAAGACAAGATTTTGTCAGCAATGCTGAGGAAATCAAAGTTAGATACATCAGAGAAGCAAATGCTTGTAAAGGAGATTAAGTTATCAAAGGCAAAGAGGAAGCAAGCTGAGCTTGAAACAGAACGATGGAAAGTAGTATCCGAGTCTAGACATGAGAGGCACTCATTGAGAAATATGTTGGAGAAAGCGAATTCTAGGTTTGAGATTGTTCTAAATGAAAGTGGCATGAATACTAATGCAACAGGTACATCTCATTTACACATTGGGTATGAAAATCCTGAGTTCAGAAATGAGTCTGATGAGTACTCGTTCGAGGAAAATGGTGAGCTAGGTGAGGATGAACTCTTAATTATCCTTTTGGATTTAGCATATATGGTTCCTTTAGTTAACCTCATTTTCTGTTATTGACTTTGATATATTCATCACACCAGATATGAAGCAGTTGGAAGGTTGGGTTCGCTCCGAAGCAGAGAGGTATGCAGCTGTAATTGAGCAGAGGCATCACCTAGAAATAGATGCTTTCATAGAACAGTTAAGACTCAAAGATGAGAAACTAGAGACTTATCGGTGGCGCTTGCTGAGCATGGAAATAGAGTCAAAGCGGCTAGACTCCCATCTTGAGGGACTGAACAAAGATATCTCACAGCTCAGACATAACAACATGAAATTGGAAGCCTTGTTATCGGAGCGAGAAGAAGAATCAAATTCCCTGAAAGAGCAGTTTGTGTCGCAGTTAAGATTTCTACATTCCCAGACGAACAAGGAGGAAGATCAGAAAACAAGGACAACTTTGGTTGAACCATCTCAAGAGGAAGACACCAACAAAGAAGAGGAAACCTCATCCTATGTCGAGTCTAACGATCAAACTTTGAAAGTACAATCTCCTGACAAAGAGTTTGAAGGTGAGAAGGATGAGGGCACAAGTCAAGAGGGAAGCGAAACTTGTGCAAGTCCAGTGGAAGTTAATGGTGCCGAAAAGTTGGTGCTTGCATCACCAAGCCAGGCCTCAAGTACAAATAATTCTCTGTGGAGAATGGATCTTCAAGCTCTCGGAGTTTCGTACAAGATCAAGAGGCTGAAGCAGCAACTTTTTATGCTTGAAAGATTTACAGGAAAGCATGAAAGCGGCGAAGATCATAAGGAAAGCAATGACAATGGACAAAGTGGGATGAAAGGCTATCTTTTGCTGATGTCTTTGCTGAATAAACAAGTTGGACGGTACCAGTCTCTCCAAGGCAAAGTTGATAACCTCTGCCAACGGATGGTAAGCTTCGATTCTCAATTTTCGTAAAAGAATATGACATTCTTACTAGCTTTCAGATTTAACCGAGACTAATAAAATGTCGAATTAAAAGTACTGAGTTAATGTTGAACTTAGCACAACATTCTTACTAGCTTCACTATACGATTAGTCATATATATATATTAACCCATCTTCTACTAGTTGAAAATGATGTCATTTAATTTTCAGTAACTTGTTTATGATTTTTCAGCATGAGAATGATCTAGATGGAAATGGAAGACACGGAGATTCTGATGTTGCAAGAACAAAGGACAAGTCTAAAACACTAGAGCATTTTCTTGATGAAACATTTCAGCTGCAGAGATATATGGTTGCAACAGGCCAGAGACTAATGGAAATCCTACCTAAGATTGCTTCTGGAATCGTTGGGATTGCTGAAGAGCTAGAAAAGTGTGCAAGCTTCGACATGAATCGCTTCACCGAGTTTATCAGGACTCTCTTCCAGGAAGTTCAAAGAGGTTTGGAAGTTCGAATAGCTCGAATGATTGGAGATCTTGAAGGGACTTTGGCTTGTGATGGGATGATACACTTGAGGAGGTAGTGATGCATGTACTGTTGTCATCAAACCATAAGATTAATAACAGTAGCTTCTACTGATTTATATACTCAGATTTGTATAGCCCAATAACGCATATAATCTTTTTCTTTTTTTTGGGAAATGAACGTATATAATCTTAATAGAGAAGAAATGCCATGAATTTAACTTCGATCTCTGTGCTCTACCTTTAATATGTTAGATTATCAATCTCGTATAGAATCCTAACTTTATTACAAGATGCAACATAAAATCAAAGGAGAATGAGAAGGACCTTTTTTTTTTTTTCTTTAATTCAAATGGAAAGACCTTTTTTTTTTTCTTTGATTCAAATGATGCACTCTTAACTTGAAATTCCAAATGAGCACTCTAAACATTAGGAATCAATAGTAGTAAAAAAATGTACCCAAACATGGATAATGGATTGATTACCCTTTATTCTCTCATAAAATTTAGTCTATACCATAAGAGCTCCTACTTTATTAGGAGTCGCCAAATTGGTTAGATGCCAATTTGAAGGGCTAGCTTTCCGTATTGATATTTGTCACATAAAATAAATTAATTACAGAAGAAGAAAGAAAATGACTTGGTCATTAATGGAATTGTAGGTATATGAGGTCAATATATATACTCAAACTGAGGTTTCCCTGGTTGGGAAGTATTCTAGTTCATGCATATATACCCTATTAGTGACTTGCATATGTCATAGTCATATTTGAATGGTTTACATGCATCTGCAATTCTGCACAATTATTAATTTGTTCCCACTTTCCACTACCATTTTCAATTGGGGTGGTTGAATTAGTTGGTGATTAAAACTTTGTGGAGCTGAAACTTTGTTTCTTATGATGGAGAGATCGAAGCTAGAATTCTTTGTTCTGATCATCAATCATGTGCTATTATCTCTTACCAACTTACTTCTCATCCAGTCCAGCTATGTCTTTTCATTTTGTTTTTATGTGTTTCCTTATTGTAAAGGAAAAAGGGAAAGACCTGTTAATCTATGACAGACGTACCCTGTAAAACTAAATCCAATATTCATTCGATCATTTACCAGAGGGAGATTGTTAGCACAGATCACTCTATGATCAGAGTGAATCACTCCTCTACACAAATCAAGAGACGTGAGTTTGATGAATTGGGATGTGTTTTGAGAGGGAGTGGTGGTGGTGGTGGTGGCCATGGAGGACTGAGGAGGAAGAAGAACGCTGGAAGAGAAGAGTGACACAGGAGGAGAGAAAACAGGTAAGAATCCTAGACCTAGGCTGATACCATGTAGAAAACAATTTTCTCTTGATTACTTTCGATTACAGAATCATACAATTATATACTATACAATCAGTTATGAATATATTCTACATTAAGTACAGCTTTAAGACTATTGCATATAATTAGGAATCAATCAAGAGACGTGAATCACTCTTGATTTGTGTAGAGGAGTGATTCACTCTGATCATAGAGTGATCTGTGCTAACAGAGATGTACAATATACTAATTAATGGAGTAATGGCTGGGTTTTTGTGGGGTTAATACTTGATCTTATTGTCTCTTTTTGGGACCCAATGACTTTTTTGAGCAATCACTTGAAAGAAAATACCAATGCAGTAATGGCTGAGCCTGGCCGGTAGTAGTCCGTAGTACATGACTCTTTTTTCTTTTTTGAGGGACATAAATTAAAGAATTACTTCACAGCTAGCAATTAGTATTATTGTGAACTAATAATGCAGAAGAGTGGGTTTAGGATATAGAAAAAAATAAAAAAATCATTGATCAGTAATTGTCATGGTGATTAAAGAATGGGATGAGTGAGCTCATAATTAAATTGAAGATCATAATGAAGTCAATTGGCAACGTTTCACACGCTAGCTTGATTCTATATATTTTGCTCTGTCGGTGGAAAATTAAGGACAAGAAATAGAGGAGGGAGTTGGAGTTTTTGCATGCAGCTCAGATATTCAGTACTGCTCATGTGATAATCTAGCTTCGCGCGCTTCATTATCATCAAGACTATATACAACAACATCTGAAAACCCTAATCAAGCCTGTTTGAGTAGCAATTTAAAGAACTAATGGTACCCGAATCAATTAAATAGCTAGGCTTTAATAAAGTCCCGGCCTGTTGATCTAAACCATGTTGATGAATAATTTAATTTGAAGTATATATTGTTTTCTTCAATCCCCGCCCTTTTCCACTGTAGAAAATCAAAGGAATCAGGCCAAATGCCAGTACTTTTGACTCGTTAAAGTTTGTAAAGACCCATAAAGAGCTAAGTTTTGTCATGCATATCGTCTCTACCTTCCAATTCCAAATACTTACCCGCCCATAGTTTTTTGATATTTCAATGCACTTGAAGAGAGACTTCTCATCTTTAGTAGTAAAAAATTATACAAAGACATATATATGGACAAACAAATACTAGAGTTTGTATACTTGCGACACGATAAGTAATAAAATCAAATATGAATTTATTATAATTTTTACACGATACTACACAAACATGATTAAGCACGATGCATTTTCATATCAACTCATTTGTGCCAAATTTTTCTTAGAGTGAATAAATGACAAAGTGTTCTATATGATTCTAGCTTGATCGAGTTATGTTCTGTATCTAATTAAACACCAAACACTGAGATTACTAAACACATTTATAGTTTAACCACAATCTGCCCCCAAATTTGTGATCTCACACATTTTGTTTTATCTTATCGACCTGCAAAATATGCAGAATACCAGTTTTACTCTTTCTATGATATGACTTCTCCCGGCGACCAATTGACAACTACTGACAGTTAGTAGTCGTTATCCCTACCTCACCTCTTTGACCCACGAGGGCTATTCGGTCATTTCGCAACTTCATGTAACATGTCTTAATAAACTGGCATTTCCTCGTGAAGAAGAAGCGCCATAGGAGCGTTTGCTATGTGACCATTCACATTTCACATTCACCACTACCAACTCTTACTCTCTCTATCTCTAAAAACTCAAACACCCATTTCTCTCTCTATAAAAACACGCATACCCACTTCACCAGCTGACTAGAAAAACCAACAGAGTCTCTGTTTTTCTGAGGGAGATAGAGAAAAAAAAACAGAGAGTAAGAGAGAGAGGAGGTAATGTCGTCCGAAGCAAGCCCCGAACCGAAGCTGTCCCTGTTCTCGCTTCCGAGCCAGCCACCCGAGCCTCAGGGGACGCTGACTCCGCCGCTCCTGACCTCAGTCTCGGTTCCGTTCCAGTGGGAGGAAGCGCCGGGGAAACCGAGACACTGCGGCGGTGGCACAGAGCCCAAGGCCAAGTGCGCGAGATCCTTGGAACTGCCTCCGAGGTTGTTGTTGTCTAGTGAGGCCAAAGTTACCAACATGCCCTCACCGACGACGGTGCTGGATGGACCTGACGTGGGCCGGACTCTGTCCTTTTCGTACGCATTGAGGAGCCCGAGCAAGGAGATTAAGAGTGGTGGTAGCGGGTTTGGGTCTATGAGGTGGACCGGGTTTTGGAAGAATAAGGAGCCTGTTGACGGCAATTTCGACTTTTCGCCCACCGGAAGTGGCGGCGCTGATCGGACAAAGGTGAAGATCACAAGAATTAGGAGGAAGGCTAGCTTCTTCAATACTGCTTCTCACACGAGGTCACATATGTGGGTAAGAGTAAATTGAATTTGTTTTTTTTTTTTTTATGAAATTGAGTTAAATTATGCTGTTAATGACTCTTTTTTTTCATTTCCTAAAATATTTTAGAAAGTAGAAACTACATAATTATGCATTTTCATGATTCTAAATTCTAACAAAGACAAAGAAAAGGAATAAAAAATTGTTCTTTCATAATGTGTCTACATAATTGGCCAAAACATAACATGTTCTTCTTTTTGGTCTAGGGCCAAAACATACATGTTATTTTCACATGAAAATGTTAGTTTTTTTATGCCCAAGAATTTTAAATAGATATAAAGGTCCAAATTGTGTGCACTATCTTCCCATTTTCTACTAATGATTGGACTTCTCTTGATATATGAGTGAATAAAAAATGCGATCTTTCTTTTAATTAAATGCCTCTTGATAATGAGATTAATTAGTTTAATGACTTCTTGTTGCTCAGATAATTCAATATAATTTTGGGGTAAATCATATAGTTATTTTTTATTTTATAAATGCAGGCCACCATTTATGAAAGCTTAAAGCAGGTGGTTCCATGGAGACGCAGACAAGAAAAACCGAGAAAATCTGCAACTGTTGGATATGAACCTGAAACCTGTGATCCAATTCCCACTTGTTGATCAATTTGCGTAAATATAGCATATATAAAGCAATAGTCCTAATAGCTAGTGTAAGTTACATATATAAACTAAAGCTTCATCTTTATGTAATGAAGCACCCCCATTCCCAAGTCCCAACCCACCATTCAAATCGATCATCTATATAGTTGTCACTGCACCCAACAACTTGTTTCCATTTTCTAATTTTATGAATATTTATCATCTACTAGTCTAGTACGTACTATATATTCTGTTCAGAGCTATCAAAATAGTCATTATATGATATGATTGCAAGTATCGAATTAGTAGCAAAGCCTCTGAAACAAAACCAGTTGATCATGAAATAGCTAGATAATGGATTAAAACACAAATTAAATCAAGTTCAAATTAAGCTAGCAAGAGACATATGCATGCTTGAATATAGAAGAGATGTGGTCTTAATTTGCTAATACCTAGCTAGAGACTATTTGACATGTATAATAAAAGTCACATATGCTAGCAAAGTCATGGTCATGATCAGCGCGCAGCAATCATCCCAGAAAAAAAAGACAAAGACATCTTCTTCTTGTAGTTGGCTTTGAAAATAGACTGCCTCAGCTTTTTGGTTCTCTGTGTTAGCTCCATGTTTGGCAATTGCTCTAGAAGCCTTTTGTTCTCCTCTAAAATCTTTACCTCAGTTCTCAAACCCATCCCCTGCACATATTGAAAAGTCATAAACAAATATACTGGCTACGTGATTTCCATATATGATTTTGACACTTCAAATCAAGAAATGTTCAAAGTGGGCACACAACATTGCTCACTGGTCATGTAGTCATGAACTATGATGCATTTGACATTGAAATGTATAATAACACCAAGCATAGAAAAGGGTGACCTTAGTTTATAATATTTGGTCCTCAATACATTTAGAAATCCATGATTGAATACTTGGTCAAAAAGCAACAGTAGCAATTAGACAGTATCAGTAATGGGGCTTGAGATTTTACCTTGAGAGTTTCAATAAGAGAGTTCAAGCTCCTAATCTTTCTGTGAGGCCACCTCATGATATTGAGTTCCCTGCACCTCCTCTTCAACAGAGTCACTCCCACCTTCAATTCCTTGGCTGCTTTTGTTATGGGGAGGTCAAAGTACTTCTTTATCTCCTCCAATTCCAATGCACCAGAATTTATCTTCATCTGTGTCTTATATCTCCTAGTACTACTTGTCCCTGATGAAAAAGCAGTGCTTTCAATCACCATAGAAACTTCATGATGACCCAAAACACTTGGGATATTGTTTGAGTTGTCAAAGGACTCGACCATTGTTGAAATGGGCATTTCATCAAGCATCACAGAATCACAATGAGATGATGGAAAACCAGAGCTTTCAATCATCATGGAAACTTCATGCTGACCCAAATTACTTCGGACATTGTTGGAGTAATCAAAAGAGTCCATTGTTGTAAGAGTCTTTTCGTCAAACACCACAGAATCACATTGAGATGATGAAAAACCAGAGCTTTCAATCATCAGTGAAACGTCATCATGACCCAAATCACTTGGGACATTATTGTTTGAGTAGTCAAAAGAGTCCACCATTGTTGGAAGAGGCTTTTCATCGAGCACATGATAATCATAATGACATGGTGATGAAAAAGTAGTGCTGTCCAATGTGAAGTCCCAGTTGCATAAATCTTCAAATCCTTGAAAACCCATGTGGGGAATTTGGTTGTAATCTTCTAGTATCGGTAAAGCCAGTGAATCGAATTCATTAGGAAAATTTTCAAGCTGTGGAGCTTCAAATAACGAAGTAGTACTGATGCACAAAAAAGGCCATGAACAATATTATACAACTAAAAGTTACGAAACAACAAGAAGCTAATGCAGAGAGGCAGAAGCAGAGCATTAATCAAAAGCTATTGAATATATTTGATAAGTAAATGTGAGCAAAGAAATGAAAGGCAGCAAATTTAAAGATGATTTGGCTTACTTTTGAAATGGGTCTTGATAGAAGTACTCTAAATAGCTAAAGGCAAGTGGGTTTTCCTCAATCTTTGGAAGAACAAGTTGTTGGGTAGAGTACTCCATTGCAAATTTGACAGAGAGAGTGCTGAGTTGAGCGAGTTGGATTAAACTCGTGAAGAAGAATGAGGGTTTAAATTGGGAGGGGAAAGGGTTTAATTAGAAGATAGGGGTTACAATTTTCGGTGTGCACTTACTAAATGTGGTATTTAATTAGTGAACAATTACCAATCACAAAAGGGGGGCGCATCTAATAATGGCTTAATTACCATCATTAATTAGTGCTCTTCATGTATGTACGTGTTGAGAAATTTTTCCAAGAGCCCGTCAATCCATCTCATATATGTGACCGGCCAATTATTGCATGACACGTGGATGAGAAATTTTAAGACACTAACGCCATCCATCTCCCGTTTATTCTTAATGCAACCTGCATATTTAATTATTCACCTCCTCCAATTTAGCCAATCAAGCTAGTGTATTAATATTAAAAAAAGAAAAAAAACTTTATTTCACAACTACGGCTGCTGCAACTCTTCTTCTTGGTTCTCCAGAGCTCAAGAACTTACCAATCCCACCACCCCCAACCCACAAAATGCTCAACAATCCAATCTCAACTCTCTCACAGTCTTACCCACTCAACGTATCCCTCCAAATCCAATGGCTCTTATCTTATCCGAGAACGCCGCCAATCTCAGCCTCCCCTTGTCGGAGCGACGGCCACGTTTCACTCTACCCCACTGCCGCCTTTACCACTTCCGTTGCCACCAACAACTGTTCCTCCACCGCCATCTCTGCCGCAGACCTCGAGAGACTCCAACTCTCCAAGTCCTAGGCTACGGTAACTCAGATCTACTTTCTCTCTCTATAATCTGGAATCTGGAATCACTCCTGATGACTTTTCACAACGTGAAGGAGGCAAGCAATTGGGAAATTGAGACAAAACATGAACTATTGTAATTTTGGTTTTGGAAACTTGGTGTTTTGCTGGGAATTCTCTTTTCAGATGGAGAAGAAGGGTGAGGTGGTTCGAGATTAAGAATAAACGGGAGAATGAAAGATGGAAGGCGTTAGTGTCTTAAAATTTCTCATCCACGTGTCATGCAATAATTGGTCGGTCACATATTTGAGGTGCTTTGACCGGCTCTTGGAAAAGTTTCTCGTATGTGTTAAGTAAAATGGGTATGGATTGAGATAGATATGTTTTTGTTATATGGGTCCAAGTATAGTCATTTTTAAACGGAAAAAAAAAGTTCGATGAGAGTACTCCACGATTAACGAGGTTGAGGGCATAAATTCCCATAAGAATATAATTAATTACGATAGTATCATACCAGTAAAAATCCACAAATTGTAGATTTGTATCTTTATCCTCGCATTAATTATTTGAGTTTTGTGATTATATATGCACGATTACTAATTAATTACGACGGCTTAAACGGTAGATATATGTCATGGCATTAGCTGTTTCACTATTAATTAATCTTCATTAAGTTGGAACTTTGATCGTTCATAACTTCTTGTAACCATTTCAAAGCTCTTAACATTAAATTTAGGACATGTTTTCTTATTGTTTATTATTGAGTTTCTATTTTTAAAGTACCGCTCCAAATGTTGATATTGGAAGACTAGTTTAAGGAACAATTGAGCTTTAAGACATTCAGATCTGATATTTAAGCTCGGTGGCAACAAACTTCACTTTCACCGTTGTACTACTCGTTGCAAGTTTCGAATCGGTATATCATAAGCTCGAATCAGACACTTGAGCAAAGAGTTATGAAGACTAAGAGTTTGGCCTTTCTCCATCCTCCTTTACATGCCTATCAATCTTGTTAGAACTTTGATCATCCATAACTTCTTGTAGCGTTGTCCTTTTTGGACAAATTATATACCGTTTCAAAACCCTTGACGGGACTAAAATTTAGGAGATGTTTGCCTGTTTTTTATTTGTGAGTTTCTATTTTTCTAGTTCCACCCCAAATGTATATACTGGAAGACTATTTTAAGGAACAATTGAATTTTTAGATTTTCAGATCCAATATTTAAGTTTGGTGGCAACAAGCTTCACTTTCACCCTTCTACTACTCGTTCTAAGCTTCGAGACAACATATCATAAGCAAGAACCGAACACTTGAGCAAAGGGTTATGGAGACTTAAAGTTTGCCTTTCTCCATCTTCCTTTATGTGCCTACTAATCCTATTAGAACTCTTGGAGCAATGTCTTTTTTTTGGCAAATAATATACTGTTTCAAAGCTCTTGACGAGACAAAAATTTAGAACACTTTTGCTTATTTTTTATTAGTGAATTTCTATTTTTCAAGTCTCACTCCAAATGTGATATGATAGAGTTTTTTTATTTTTCTCAACCTGCATCTTAGATATTTTTGTTTTATGCTAACACATTTCGTTTTATATGGCAGAGAATTATTCAACAATGAATTGTATAAATTTTAGATTTTTGAAATGTGAAATTTAAAATTGAGCTAAAATTATACTCTCTAAAACAAATTGTGGAAACACCTTTCCCGACGAATTGTTCGTCACTATAAGTGGTTTCAGCAAATATTTTTATGCGAACACATTTCCCGACGAATTGTTCATTGCTATAAGTGATTTCAACAAATTTTTTGTGAGAATACCTTTCCCGACGAATTATTCGTCACTATAAATGGTTTCAGCAAATATTTTTGTGAACACATGTTCTAACGAACAAATTGTGGAAACACCTTTCCCGACGAATTGTTCGTCACTATAAGTGGTTTTAGCAAATATTTTTATGGGAACACATTTCCCGACGAATTGTTCATCGCTATAAGTGATTTCAACAAAAAAAAATTGTTGGAACACCTTTCCCGACGAATTATTCGTCGCTATAAGTGGTTTCAGCAAATATTTTTGTGAAAACACATGTTCTAACCTAAGGCTTTGGGATGAGCTCGAGCTACCACCAGCCTTGGCCAGTGCATCTTGCAACCTATTCTCCTCTTTACGAAGAGTCTCTTCAAGCTTCTTCCTGCGATAGTGGCGCCAAGCTGCTTGTATATAACAAGCTGCCCAAGTCTTCCAATTTTGTGCGTTATACATAAAGTTGTACTTGAGCTGACTGCTATGAAGTTGCCTAAACTGCGAGGCTATAGACCTTAAATCGTCTGCTTTTAGAACAAGGGCTTCCACTAAAGTAAGTGCTCGGACAGTTACAGTTGAGATGGCAAGATTAGAAGATGGGAGATCAAGAGCTGGTGTGATGATCTCTTCACTACAGTAATCACAGGCCCTTAGAATTACACGGTTGAAGTAACCAGATCTCTCACCATTTGTGGTGGCACTCTCTATAATGCCTCGCATTATTAAGAGCATTGCATCCACCGGTTCTCCCTCGCGAATAATGTAGGTACCCTCTGTATAGACTTCTGGCTTGAGAACATCACACATTGCTTCCAGTAGTTGGCCATCCAATTTGTCAAAGAATGGCACCTGAAAATTAAATGCATACTGCAAATTAATCCAATACATTTATAAAAATTCCAAAAGGCGACGATTTAACACAAAAGAAATAGCATGACATGTACTGATCAATGTGGTAGCATTTTATATGCAGTAGTATGGAGAATTGTTGGTCAAGAACATATGGAGAATAATGTATGTATCATTTTCACTACTAGAGAAGTAGAGATCAACTATATTGAATTGGAAAATTAATAACTTACTCGCTTGAGTACACTCAAGCAAATATGCTGCTTTGTTTCTCTCCTGAGGTCCCTAGGAAGACTCAGAAAAAAATTCTCCAAGGTAGCTCTTATGTCTTCTCGCCACCGATGTTTTTTGATACGCATCCTGAGATGATTAGGAAGTGTATAGAAGGCCATACAATATTCTCTCTCCTGTTCCTTTGCTATCTTTTCCGCCAATCTTGCAGTTTTCAACTGTAAATATGTCTATTTCGCAACAAAATACAGTTCGTCAGTCATAGCCTAAACAACCTAATTAATTAGAAGTGTCACACAAGTGTAATTTAAGTACTCAAAAAATAATGTACAATTGCTCATTAGATGATTAGGAGAATGAATTAGCAGGCTAGGGAAATGACATGATAGGTAAATAGCTCAATTGGTGTCGGGTACACTTAGTTTTCACCAACCTGCATGTTTCCAATAAGAGATGGAAGTAGAATCAATCCAGAAATTGAAACCAAAGCAGCGAAGTAGATTTCCCACACATAGGTACTTGTTTTGAGGCCTTGACCGAGAGAGCTGCAGAATACAAAACTGAATGATGAGTATAGTAAAACTAAAAATAAGAAGCTATACGAAAACTTGTAGAAATGAAATGGGTAGTGAAACTACAGACGGTACGTATTACCTTCATGTGTTTTTATGTTCAACAAATAAATGTGCAGGCACAAAACAAAATGTATTTGTAAAATAGATTGAATTGCACTTATGAATCAAAACAAGATTAAAGGATCTAATTGAACCTCAGATTTTGCAGTCCCCACCAAAAGCAGTAAGAAATCTTTTGCAGAAAATCAGCTGAATACACTACACCAGATCCAAGGGCATCAATGTATATTCCAAAATCAAAATGTGTGGAATTTGCAGAGCAAGAGTCATTCGTAAATGTTCGAGGTCCAAAGTTGTTATCACAATATAAAGAACAATAAGCAGCATTGTTGTTACAGGCATCTTGCCAGCAAGCTATTTTTCGCTCTACAGCAAACAAGTACCAAAAGGCTCCAACTACCTACAGGGCACCAACCCACTTGATGATCAGAATCAGTTGCACTAAGATGAGTAAATAACGATCATAGGATATAAAACCAAGTGGGTGGCTAAGTTCCCCCAAATGTTGCTCACATATTTTTTTTTTTGAACGAACAAAAAAAAAATGCAAGCTTCTGAATTATCCTATGCTTTAAATGCAAGCTTTTAGTCCACATTAGCTCCATTAACAAATGCAAGCAACCATCAAAATGTGTGTCTAAAATGTTTATCTGGTTTGATGAAAATGCATATAAACATGGTGCAGACACATGCAAATGCACAACTTAAAATAAGCAATCTTAAAAATCTTGGTAAAGCAACAATTACTATGTAATATATTTCTCTTTTGGTGAAAAACTGAAAATTAGAGAAAATTAAAATATATCTAATAAATGAGCTGCAATGCTAATAAAGTATATTGATTAAAAATGGTTATGAAACTTACATGACTGGCAAGCAAATAAAGGAAGAGATTAGCCCATGCAGTTTCAGCGAGGATGCGAGAAGTACTCGTAACTTTTTTTAACAGGTAGCAGATTCGAGTAACCCTTGGCACATATTGAAAGATAACAATAAAGTTCAAATACTTTGTTGCAGTTAAAAACCTCGAGTCATTTAATTTTGGAACAACTGTAATAATTAACACCTGCAGAGATAGTCTGTAAGTCCACAGCTGCAACGTACTGCAACTCGATCAATTTAGTAATATGATACGTACAATGCTAATTAAAGAGATCAAATCATTACCTGTGGTATTGGAAGAATGACCAGTATGTCAACTAGGGAGTAGAACAAAAAATATCTCCATGTAATTTCACGAATCTCTGCCCGAATCTCCCAAACTTCAGAAGAAAGACTAGCAATACGGGAACTGAATTGAAAAATGATATGAAGTATATAAAAGAAATCAATGATGGATCGGGAAACAATGGCTACAGTCCCCAATCTTCTGTCCAATCGAAGGCACTTGTTATCCTCGTTTAGAACAAGTATATAACAGAACAAAGGATCCAGTGAGAGTGAAACTACACACAAAACTAGAAATGTATGAGTCCACCAACGAAATTTTTGTGGCCCAAATAATTTCCTCTTGGAACCCAAAACTTCATAATAAAAGTTCAGTACTTTCGCAGCAATATTCATCATGTATATATGTAACTGATCGACCAAACTATTCTCTAAACCCTCAACCTGAACCTGAACGAAACTTTGCTTACTAGTTCTTACTCTTTTTTTTTAGTTACAGCTTACTAGTTCATACTCTGTTCTTTAGGGTCAGTATAATCTTTCTTTTTAGATAATGTTTCTCCCCCTTTTTTGGTATAGACTTTGTTTCGGTTCTTTTCTTTTCATTGTCAAAGTCCCACAAACTGACTACTCTAGTGGAAGACAGCAAAAAAGTCACTCATCGTAGACTTCGCAATTGTTGTGTAGTTTCCCAATCATAAGAGAAAAGTTCAGAACTTTGATCCATGTTCTAGGCTTTGAGTGTTCAGAATTTCAGAGCATACTTAAGAGTTAAGATTCATGGTTCGGTTCCTTCAGGATATGTACAGTCCACAAGATTGATATCTACACCCAGTATATCGTTCTACATATTCTAGTACCTATCCAGAGCATATTCTTCTTGTACTGCGTTGTATTTTTTTTTTTTTGAATCGTATTTTCATGTTTCATGCTGCTTCATGTTGCTAAAGCTTCAGGTTTGGCTTCAGCAATGTGCTGGCCTTGTGTGTATATGTGTATTCTAGTACCTCACCTGAACAACCTCTAACATCTGATTGCATTTTCCAACTGAGATGGAATATTATCCAGACCATATTCTATATATGTATTGCATTGGATTTCCGTATCGTATTTTAATTTTCATACTTTCAGGCTGCTTAATGTTGTCAAAGCTTTAGATTTGGCTTCAGTAATGTGCTGGCCTTGTATGTTTGGGTTAACAGAGAATGGCAAGAACTAAACGAAACATTAACGATCTAACTAGTTCTTTACCAAATCAAGTGGAGATTAGCATATTGATACAAGTTCCTAACAAATTTTGAAAAATGTTATCTTGAACTAATGCATGTGTATACATCTCTATGATGCTATACTGGGTTGTGAGACTGCAGCATGGTCAGTGGCAGAAAAACTGCCCTCCTTAGTCTTTAGAAGTTGTACGTACATGTTTATAACGTCGCCATGCTGTTTGCAACGCATGAGCTGCCCTTGGTTGTCGCCATTCCTCCAAACCAGAGCTGGGGAAAAGCCACCAGAACTTAGAGACTACAGTCTTCAAGTCATTGGCCCTTAGTGCAAACACTTCAACTTTGGTGTGCGCCTGGACTGTTTTGGTTGAGAAGGGAAGGTTGGATAGGCTGGGATTGGGAGAAGTCTTGAGCACCCAGTCAAGAAGCTCTTGTCCATAGAAGTCACCCTTCGAGAGACTATCAGCGCCTGCACGGCCCTCGGTGGTGTAAGTCAATAGTTTGCCGCGAGTGATGAACAACATCTCATCAAGAGGGTCTCCCTTCCGGAGTATGAAGCTGTGCTCTATGTAGAGCACTGGCTTCAGATGATCACAGATTGCGTCAACCAATCGTTTATCCATATTTTGAAACATTTGAACCTGTGAATGTCATCAGTACTCATCATGTTAATAGCATCATAAATGTGTTACATGTTTATATATATGGACAATAATTTTCAATAGAACTCACTTTACTGAGTGGACCTGAGCAAAGATGTTGCTTTGTTTCTCTTCTGATGTCTCTGGGAAGATTGTGAAGAAAACTCTCCACATCAACACCTCTAGTTTCTTGCCATTTGTATTTCTGGTATTGCCAAATCCGCTTCTTAAGCCTCCGAGGAAGGGAATGGAAAGCCATCCACAACTCTATCTCTTGCCCTTTCAATCTCAATTCCTCCAACCTTGCAGTTTTCGATTGCAAATACGTCTGTTCCAAAACAAAAAAGGACTTAAATGTTAAATTTGTGTCACATAGTAACTCCAACTGAGAGCTCTGAAATAAATTAAACTTATATTTGGGACCAACCTGCATATTTCCAAGAAGAAATGCAAAAAGTATCAAGCCAGAAAGTGAAACAAAAACTGAGAAGTAGATTTCCCATACATAGGTACTTGTTTTGAGGCTTTGACCAAGGGAACTGCCGAAAATAAAATTGAAATATACCAGAAGTTAATCTCCAAATTAAGGATAGGTAAACAAATGTGCAAGAACAAAAACTCTAAGAATAGCTAGGATGATCCTAATATTGTGTGCAAACCTCAGATTTTGCAGTCCCCACCAAAAGCAATAAGAAACCTTTGGTATTAAATCTGTTGATTCGATGACACGAGATTCAAGAGCACCAGAGTATATTCCAAAATCAAAGAATGTGGAATTTGGTGTCTCTGGAGAGCAAGAGTCATTCAGAAAAGTGCTAGCTTGAAATGTATCATCGCAATATAATGTACAGTAAGCACTAGCATGCATTTTACAGGCTTTTCGCCAGCAAGATGCTTTCCTTTCTATCGAAAAGAAGTACCAAAAGGCTCCAACAACCTACAGGGCCAACAAACCACTCGATAGTTAGAATTTACAAGAGAAACACTGTACTAAAACACCATGGTAAAGCAACAAATACTACATCAATAATTTTTTATAGACAGTTGCTTGACTGGAAATGGTAATGAAAAACTTACATGACTGGCAAGCATATAAAGAAAGAGGTTAAAGGCAGCTTTAGCCCATGCAGTTTCAGCGAGGATGCCAGAAGACCTTGTAGCTTCTTTTAACAAGGAGCAGATTCGAAGAACCCTTAGCACGTATTGAAAGATAAGTATAAAGTACAATGATTGTGTTGCATGGAAAACCCTTGAGTTATTTAATCTTGGAATGACAGCAAAAACTACCACCTGCACAGAATGGAGCAAGTTATGAGTCCATAGTTGTACTCAAACTCTAAAGTAATGCCAATTTTATAACGATGTAAACTTGAAGTGGTTCCAACACTTCTACTTGAGAAATTTGGCAAATACATGATATGTACACAAAATAGGCAACTAGTTGCAAGATAATGTAAGTACCTCAAGTAGGTATTCTTACCTGTGGAAGTGGAAGAATCACAAGTATGTCGAATAGGAAGTACAACAACAAATATCTCCGTGCTATTGCCTGAGTATCTGGAACCGGTTCATCTTCTCTCCGTGATTGAGAGGAAAGAGTAACAACACTGGCACGAAATCGATAAATGATATAAAACAAGTAAAAGATATCCACGAAAAATCGCAAGACAATAGCTATGGCCCCTAATGTTTTGTCCAATCCAAGGCATTTCTTCTCATTGTTAACCACCAGGAGATAACAAAACAAAGGATCCAGTGAGAGCGCGATAACACACAAAAAAAGAAGCATCTTATTCCACCTTTGCTGGACTAATTCCTGGCGGTCAAGAATTTTATTCTTGGAACTTAAGCCTATAGACAAAACTCCATAATAAGTTTTCATTACTTTCCTAAAACTCACTAGCCCTTCAAAACCAGGCCCCATAGCTCTATAGAACTTGGTGAGAGCCGAGGCCGAGCCCAGTGATGCTAAACTTGCACTTGGATGAGCACCATTAGCTTTGTGAATTTGTTCTTCACCATTTTCTTCTAAATCACAGCTCTGTGTCCTATTCAGATCATACAGCAAACAAAAATTACTAGTTGATTAGCTTAGCATACATATATGGACTGAGCCTAAAGCAGTACCTGCTTAAGCTTAAAATCTTACAACCCAAAAGTGGAAGAAAAAACAGCTGAGAAAAAAATTCACTTTACCTTGGAATTTGAGCCGCCATTGTCACAAATCTTGATCTAGCAATTTATTTGCAGGTAAAGAAAGAAAAGAAGGGTTTTAAGAAGCAATAAGTGTCACAAAGATTTCAAAGAAACCAAAGAGTTTGGAAGTGAAAGACTTGAGCTCACTTTAACAAGTGAAGTCAACGTAGATAGTGTTCAAAGTCTTTGCAATATTCATTTTTATTTTTCTAGTCAACTGTACCAGGCATGCTTCCTATGAAATAACCTGGGACGGATCCAATTACAATTCCTAGCGATATTCATAATTGTAATGTATCCCTTGTTACATGTATACCATTAAATACTTGGAAATTTTTTTGATTCATCTTTTTCAGTCAAGTCTACAAGAATCGCTCAGCCTTTCATTAATGTTTAGAATTAATGTTTAGAATTATTTGAGTTAACTATCTATTTTCAAACCTCCATCTTCCAAAATCTAAACGCATAAAGACATGGTATTTGGTGACAACGAACCAAAAACGACGCGGATTTGTTTCAGCAAGTCCCACCAGAATAAGCAAAAAAAAAATGAAAAATCTCTCATGTTTCGTAAAACCAGAAAAACAATCAGGCATTGCCATATACAACAATATACTTTACAGACAAGTACACTCAACGAACTGATTGTGCTGTTACACTTTTGTTGATCTTCAGTTAAATAATTTCATGTTACATTTGGCACAACAAAACCATGCATACATATAATCAATCAAAACCTATCTAGCTATATATACCTATTGTTCTTCAGCAGTAAAATCAGGCTCTGCTGGCTTCTGAAGTAGCATGGGCGGTATTCTCTCTGGCACCCTACGCGGTGGCCGTACAGCGCGAAGTACATTAGCAGCGAATCGCGAGGCATAAATGGTGGCAACTAGACTTGGGGAGCTAGTCTCAGCCTTTGCCAGTGCATCTTGCAACCTATTCTCCTCTTCTCGCAGAGACTCTTCAAGCTTCTTCTTACTATAACGACGCCAAGCTGCTTGTATAAAGCAAGCCGCCCAAGTCCTCCACTGTCGTGAGTAAAACCTGAATGTGTGGCGGAGCTGCTTGCCGTGAAGCCGTCGAAACTGGGAGGCTACAAATTTCAAATCGTCTGCTTTCAAAGCAAAGGCTTCGACTACTTCACTAATGGCTTGGACAGTTCTAGTTGAGATGGGAAGATTAGAGTAGGTGTGCGGATCAAGAGCCCATGTAAGAAGCTCTTCACCGCAGAAGTCACCAGCCTTGAGATATTCAGAGTTGAAAAACCCAGTCCTTCCACCATTCGTGGTCTTAGTCAATAGCTTGCCTCGCATTATGAAGAGCATCTCATCCACTGCGTCTCCCTCCCGAACAATATTGTAGCTGTCCATTGTATAGAGTACTGGCTGAAGACGGTCACACATCACATCCAACAATTGCTCATCCATTTTCTCAAACATTGGCACCTGAAATGCATTCAAGGAAATAAAAGATCAATTAATAACACAGAGAATATATACAGAAGCATTAATTAGTACATGCAAAAGGCACGCCAAAAGAACAGATCACTATCATGGTGGACAAACTATATTGAGTTGGACAATTAATACAACGGAACTTACTTGCATGAGTAAACTCAACAAAAATATGCTGCTTTCTTTCTCTTCTGACTCCTAGCTTATTCATTCATGCGAAAGGAAAAAGGAAAATATATACAAGTAATAACTACATAGGACAAGATAACTCACTCGTCTTAGTAAACCCGAGCCAAGATGCCGTATTGCGTCCTTCCTGAGGTCCAAGGGTAGAAGATGAAGCAAACTGTGTGTGTTAATTACTATGTTCTCTTCCAATTTGCCTTCAATGGTTTGCAAAATCCGCTCATTAAGATTCTCAGGAAATGAACAGAAAGCCATCCATGATTCCATCTCTTTCCTCTTCAATCTCATTTCCTCGGTCTTTGCTCTCATTTCCTCCGATCTTGCAACTTCCGACAACAGATATGCCTATTTGATAACAAACAACAGTACGTAACTACATTGCCTCATATAGATATTTGAGTATCCAAAAACAATTCATAATTGATTACACTAACCTGCAAATTCCCAATAAGAAATGCAAATGAAAGCAAGCCAGAAATTGAAACGAAAACTGAAAAGTAGATTTCCCACACATAGGTACTTGTTTTAAGGCTTTGACCGAGGGAGCTGCATAATTTACAATTTACATATATCAGAAAGCAAATCTCAAAACTCTAAAGTGTACAAATGAGTAGTGTCATAGAAATTCTACAAACATAATTTGGATTAGTTAACAAATTTTTTTTAATTATAGGCTTATAGCTCAACGCAAGATCAACGATCTAGTATGTGCAAACCTCAGATTCTGCAGTCCCCACCAGAAGCAGTAAGAGATCTTTTGTACAATATCAGCTGAATGTACAACTTCCGATGCAAGGGCATCCGAGTATATTCCAAAATCAAACAGTGAGGAATTCGGGGTCTTTGTAGAGCAAGAGTCACTCAGAAATGTCCTACCTTGTAAGGTGTTACCACAATATAAAGAACAATGAACACCAATATGATTACAAGCTTCTAACCAGCAAGCTGCTTTCCTTTCAATAGAAAACAAGTACCAAAAGGCTCCAAGAACCTATAGGCTCAACAAATTAATGTAACCACGGAATGGTCAGAATCCGAGACAAGCCTCTAACACTGAGGAAATAACAGTTAGGAACTATAACGAACTGATTGAGTGCATTATGAAGTTCCATGTATTTGTTTCTCATATTAATTAAGCTTATGAAATTTTTAATGTTTTGCACGCAACCTTTCACATCAATTTTTAAGTTGATTAAAACAGCTTTGAAGAAAATCAAAACGTAAAAGCAATTCAGATAAAGCCGACTGATTAGAAATGGTTCTGGAACTTACATGACTGGCAAGCATCAAAAAGAAGAGATTAGCCCATGGAGATTTAGCAAGGATGCCTGAATTCCTTAACACTATTTTCAACAAGGAGCAGATCCGTAGAACCCTCAACACATATTGAATGATAAATATAAAGTTCAACGACTTTGTTGCCCCTGAATCATTCAGTTTTGGAATCACAGCAAAAACTAGCACCTGGACATATATATCACAGAAATTAGTTAGTTTATGAGTCCACATGCAGCTAGCTATAAGCCAACTATAAACAGACCTAGCCTGCATATAAGTAAAGTGACTTTCCTTACCTGTGGGAGTGGAAGAATTACAAGTATGTCCACGAGCAAGTGCAACAAAAAAGATCTCCATACTGCTCCGTTTGTTTGAGAAGAAGGAGTTACAATACTAGCACGAAATTGAAAAATGATATAAATCACATAAGAGAAGTCAATGGTGGATCGCAGAACAACAGCTATGGTCCCTGTTCTTGTGTCCAATCTGAGGCACTGCTTTTCGTCATTAACAATAAGGAGATAGCAGAATAAGGGATCCAGTGAGAGGCCAATGACACACAAAACTAGGAGTATCTCATTCCGCTTCAGAACTAGCTTGTTAACCAAAACTCCATAATAACGATCCAATGCTTGTTTAATACTTGTCATAAATTCTTTTAACCAAGGTTTCCGAACGCTGTGGTTTTCAAATGCCTCATATTCACGATTCGAATACCAATCAGAGAATCTGAATATATCATATATATATATATAACAAATTAATTAAACAAATATTAGCTTAAAACTCCAATACTCTGTCAATAAAACATCAAAGGTAATCCAAGAAAGACTATAACAATTCAAATACGAAAACACCAACTACAAGGACTAGTCACTGGCTAGAACAAAAGCATATACTAATTACTTTCATACAAGGCTGCAAGTAGTCAATAGCACCCATAATACACCCAAAAGTGAGAAAACAGTTAATTTACCCTGAATTTGGAACCTCCATGGTTACTGGATTCATTGCAATATTTCAGCAATAAGATCTGTAGCAGCAGTTGGTGAGCCACAAGAACAAGTCCACGGGGCTATCTTTCCAGTCTTTCATATTCTTGTATAAAATGGAAGAACTGGTACATACCTTTTTGGAACGAACAAACCATTGATGAAAGATCAACTCAAAAAGGATTGTGGTCCAGTCGTCGAGGTGACCCACATTTGAGTTGTTTTCTTATATCAAAGGTGAATGTAATTTCTTAGTCACCTGGTGACCGTAATTAAGAGAACATTTCTGCTGACATCTATAATGACCAAAGTATGGTCATCCACTGTTATGATTCATGAATTCTTTAATCATTAGGTGACCTGGTGAAACACTACCAGTGATGTCAAATAACACATGATTAGATGACAGGTTCTCTTTGTCATTTGAGCTTGTGTTTCATTTTGCCTCGAGCTTCGTTTGAATTCTTTAGGCAAGGGATTGTAATCGGGGATTTATCTTTTGCAAGATATACTATTCGTTTCGCAATCTTCTTTCCCAAATTTCGTAAAACCAGAAAAACAATCAGGCATTGCCATATACAACAATATACTTTACAGACCTAGTACACTCAACGAACTGATTGCGGCTTTCTACCATTGTGCTGTTACACTTTTCTTGATCTTCAGTTAAATAATTTCATGTTACATTTGGCACAACAAAACCATGCATACATATAATCAATCAAAACCTATCTATATATACCTATTGTTCTTCAGCAGTAAAATCAGGCTCTGCTGGCTTCTGAAGTAGCATGGGCGGTATTCTCTCTGGCACCCTTCCCTTTCGTGTACCACTACGCCGTAGCCGTACAGCGCGAAGTACATTAGCAGCGAATCGCGAGGCATAAATGGTGGCACCTAGACTTGGGGAGCTAGTCTCAGCCTTTGCCAGTGCATCTTGCAACCTATTCTCCTCTTCTCGCAGAGACTCTTCAAGCTTCTTCTTACTATAACGACGCCAAGCTGCTTGTATAAAGCACGCCGCCCAAGTCCTCCACTGTTGTGAGTAAAGCCTGAATGTGTGGCGGAGCTGCTTGCTGTGAAGCCGTCGAAACTGGGAGGCTACAAACTTCAAATCGTCTGCTTTCAAAGCAAAGGCTTCTACTTCACTAAGGGCTTGAACAGTTCTAGTTGAGATGGGAAGATTAGAAGAGGTGTGTGGATCAAGAGCCCATGTGAGAAGCTCTTCACCACAGAAGTCACCAGCCTTGAGATATTCAGAGTTGAAAAACCCAGTCCTTCCACCATTCGTGGTCATAGTCAATAGCTTGCCTCGCATTATGAAGAGCATCTCATCCACTGGGTCTCCCTCCCGAACAATGTAACTGTCCTCTGTATAGAGTACTGGCTTGAGACGGTCACACATAGCATCCAACAATTGTTCATCCATTTTCTCAAACATTGGCACCTTAAATGCATTCAAAGAAAAAATTAAAATCAATAAATGGTTTCATATATGAACTTGAAAATTAATAACACATGCAGGTAAAGGTACCCAAACATTTGGTCATATGCATCTATTGGACAAACTCACCCTCATCAGTAGAGCCAAGCAGAGATGGCGCTTTATGTCCCTTCTAAGGTCCTTTGGAAGATTACAGATCAAATTATCTTCGTCTACACCTCTGGTTTCTTGCCATCTGTATTGTTCATACCGCCTTATACGTTCTCTCAAATTCTCAGGGAGCAAACGGTGGGACATCCATTGTTCTGCATCTCTCCTTTTTACTCTCATCTCCTCCAATCTCGTAGTTGTAGACTGCAAATATGTCTGTTTCAAAGAAACTATCTCATCAGAAGAAATGTCCCAACCATTAAATAAACATTCAATAACACTTTTAAAGATAGAACCCAATTGGGATCGTTTGCTCCATTTTGATATTGCAAAATTTCTTAATCAATTTAGAAAATGATACTAAAGGCAGCTATGGGACACAGAAACTTCATTGTACCCAAAGGATGAGTAGTCAAGTACAAGCAGTAAAGATATCAACCAGAAATTGGGAAACAGTTCTACGTCATAAATATGATTGCATGACTAAAAGGTTCCAAAATACCAACCTGCATATTTCCAATAAGGAATGAAAATAGCACCAAGCCCGCAATAGAAATGAAGACTGCAAAGCAAATTTCCCAAACATACGTACTTGTTCCAAGGTTTTGACCAAGTGAACTGCAAAATGAACAACAGTCAAGCATAAATCATCAAAAACAAACTTCAAAAGTCAACCTTACTAAGCCAAGTTGTATAAGCACACCTCAAATTCCGTAATCCCCACCAAAAGCAGTAAAAGAACTTTTGAGGAAAGTCTGTGCTTGACTCAACAATACCAGATTGAAGACCATCCAGGAATATTCCAAAATCAAATTGTGATTTATCTTCTTCTAGTATTGGGCATGAAGAATTTAAGAATGCTGTCTTATTAACAAGCTTCTCCCTGGCATCAGTATCACAGTATAAATCATCTCTGGAGCATATGGTTGAATTCCTCCCGCAAGCTTCTTTCCAGCATGTGGTTTCTCGTTCTAAAGATAACAAGTACCAAAATGCTCCAAGTACCTACGAGCAACATATCATCACTTGAAGATCAGAACATTTTAATATAGACAAACAACTACACTGTCAATCATAATAGAACAAACCTGCAGAAATATCCCTCATGCTATGTTACTATCAGATTCACAAAATTTACAATAGTGATTGAATACAAGTCAAAGAGGCTCACAAAATCAGAACTTTTCCTATTAGTCTGCCACACACAAAGAATTTTTTATTTTCTTTAAATAAGGGAGACCTGCCTATCATAACAATTCCATCAGAAACTTTTCAAAACAACACCACTGTCAAGCAGCTATCTCATAAGAGCATAACCAGCAAGTTCGCTCAAGAATGCTTACAAAAAGATTATGCATTTTTAACAACTCCATAGATGATAACATCCATTAGATTTTGAGTACCGCATGTATTTAAATAACAACTGAAGGCATTTCACATGTCCAGATGGTGTGTGGCAGACTGTGAATGGGGGTGATATGCATCTATTTAAACACAAAAGTTCCTAGAACTGTTATTGATTTTCATAAATAGATAGGCAATCAGTGAAATATTTACCATGTAACAAAATAATCCTAGGAAGCACAGCATAAAATGAATATTATGATCAAACATACATGACTAGCGAGCATGTAAAGGAAAAGATTAAATGCGGCGCCTGCCCATGCAGTTTCCGTAAGTATGCCAGAAGCCCTTGTTACTTCTCTATACAAGGGATATATACGAATAACCCTTGGCACGTATTGGAACAAAACAACAAGCTTCAACAAATTCTTTGTATTCAACGATTCTGAGCCTCCCAATCTCGGAATAAAAAGTAAAATGACCACCTGGAAATATTTCTTAGTATTAGGTTTCCAAAGTAAAATCGAAATATACATATAATGTAAACGAGATGCTGAATACAACTAAGGACAATAGTGTACCTGTGGGAGTGGAAGGACTGCAAGAATGTCAATTAGAAAGTATGAGGATAGATACCTCTTTGCAATAGCCCAGGCATCTTCAACCAAAACACCTCTTCCAAAAACTCGAGAAGAAGGAGCAATAAATCCAGTACGAAATTGAAAAAGTATATGCACGATATAAAATATATCTGTGAATGAGCGCAAAACGCTAGCTGTTATCTCCATTTTTCTGTCCTTGGCAAGGCACTTATTGTCATCATCAATCACAGGGACGTAAAAGAACAAAGGATCAAGGGAGACGGCAATTACACATGCCAATACAAATATTTTATTCCACTTTTGAAGGAATGGCCCTTGCGGATCAAGAACTCTAGAGCCAAAGCTTTTACCAACAACCCCATCAATCGAATAGGATTTCCATGACTTCTTAATCCTCTCAGAACCAGATTCCAGGCTTCTTTGAAATTTATGTGAAACAGAGTTAAATCTTGTTCTGAACTTTCCTCGGTGTATTCCATTATTTGGAGAATATGGTGGGTCAATTGGTTTCTCTGGATTCCAATCCTGAAACCTAAAATAAAACCGTACCGATGTTAACATTTAAATGAACCATCAACCTATTACTACCCCATATACCACTTAAAATACGAGCAAACTGGGTGAAAGAAGTGATATTAGCAATAGTGTTGGCACATTATAAGCATCAGATTACCACTGTGATTGTAAAATTGGTAACACACTTTTGCTTAAGCAAGAAAAAGCAAAACACACTATAAACTTCTGGCAAGTTCTTCAGAGTAACAGTTAACGAAAGCGAGATAGATACTATCTAGAAGCAAATAGTGAATATCAACAAAGTTAGCAGTTTTGTTGAACTAACCTGACCATCTTCTCTGGCTGAAAATTCATGACTGTAACTTAGACAGAACCTCCAAATGAAAAAATCAATCAAAGAACTTCTTCATGTACCACCAAGTTCCCAAAGTCAGTCCCTGAACAAAACATTCAAAGAAAAATGAAATAAATTCAAAACACAACTATTATATGGTGCCCATATAAATAAAAAGCCAAAGTCTTTGGCTCCAAAGTGCCATTTGCCGCAATTCCAAAAAGCAGACATCGCACTACACCTAAAAATATCTTCAAAAAGTAAAATCCCACCACAGAAACATCCATACATGAACGGATGAGCATACATAAATTCAGGAAAAAAAATATATCGATATTTTCTAAGAAACATACACCAAGAAAACCACATAAAGTAACAAAAAGAAGAAAAAAGCCAAATTGGACCAGCAATACCATTTCAATATTTGAACCCAAAATCAACTGACTTCAAGTTGGGATTGAAAGAATTTAGATATATAAATTCTAAATTTCCCAAGACAGACTTAAAAATTAAATCTTGATCAACTCAACACGACCTTTTACCAAAAATCACAACTTTGAACTGAAACAAAGAACCAACAGAAGTAATTCATCGAGCAAGGGATGAAGGAACATACCCAGAAACAAGTAGAAAGTCTTGGAGAAAGTGAGACTGACTTGGGTATTATCAATCAAAGAGCCCCAGATAGCTGTTTATGTGTTGTGCTTGAAATTCAATGAGAGAGAAGAAAGTTCGAGGAAAATGCCTATAGGGCAATCAGAGATGGTGGGTCTCGAAGTCTCAGAGTCGGCCTCGCTCGTGATTAGTTTTATACAGTCGGACAGAAATGGAGTATAGTCCAACCAAGTGCGATTGGCGATTGCGATTACAAAGTCTTCCTTGTCTGGGTCCCACTAAAACCTATAGAAATAGTTTTATATATATATACTGTTTGCTCTCTCTCTCTCTGTGTCTGCGGTTACTTTCAGTCCGGTGCGTTGAAGTGACCTATATGCTAACAGTTAAACTCGTACCCGCGCACTTGCCGGAGATATAGGAATATCTGTTCGGTGATTTTTTTTTTAAACCCGAAAGGTTATTTTTTTTACAAAAATAATTTACTAGTGCAACTTGCTAAAGTTATGGTATTTTTAGTAGTTATTCAATGCAGTGAGACAAGGATTTGTGGTTATTCTATAGGGAATTAGGGTTCTTATTATAATTGTTTTTGAATTGTAACTCAAATAAAAAATTATGTCCTTTCACACGAGGAAGAAAGACCTTAATTACTCATGGGGTTTAGTTTAGTGGAAGCATGCTAGACCTGCAAGTGGAGCGGACGTTGTAGAGATTATACTGGTAATAGGAGGTCTCCAGTTCGAACCTCAACTTGTAAAAAACGCCTCATGGGGAAGGGAAATATCCATGTTGCTCTCATTTCCTGGAGTGGTTGCCCAGTTGGCCACCATTTTATGGATTAAAAAAAAGACCTTAATTAGCTTTGCCATGATATTTAGAGATTTTTTATATGACGTTAAGGATTGACAACCATAGGCTTGTTTTCTAGTTAAATCATTTTGGTATGTAATTTTCTTATAAATTTAAATTGGTGATTTAATCGTTGTTGACGATTAACTCTTTATCTTTTAGAAAATAGTAATACTTACGAATTGTAGCTACTACTCAAGTGTTTGTTAGAAAATGTGTAGGTTTTTAATTTTATTCTTTTTGTTTTGGTTGTTGATTTTACTATTTTACCTTCTTTTGTAAATAAATTTGGTTTGTTTTAACATTTTACTAGCTTTCTTTCTTTTTCTTGGACATAGTGAGCTGGCAATGTTTGATTGGATAGTGTAGAGGCTTGTGGATAGCCCGTGAGTACTGGGAAGGAGAGCCACGACGGTACCAAGCAAAGAGTATGCCGATATGACAGTCAAAGCACCATTCTATGCTCCTCCGGTGGACTTTTACTTTTGACTTAGTCACCTTAGACTTTTGCATCCACTACGTGAATTTATGCTACGCTAGACTTCACAAGGCAAATGAATTGTTCAAAAAAAAAAAAGACTTCACAAGGCAAATGTGAAACACATTACGTTTGTTCCTTACACTATACTGTCTATAGTGGTTTATGTACCCCATTTTGGGGACGTCAACGACGTTCTTATACCGTCTAAATAGTATTGCAAAACTTGTGAAGTTTGCGCACTGCAAAATATAACACAATTAGAAATGAGATATGCTAATAAATGGTTTCGTTTATCCGATCACTTGGTAACCGGGTGAACACCATCGTACTAACAAGTATTAGTGACTCCACCCAAGGAAAAACGTGACTACTAATGCATGATTCATGAAGTCATCTATTGGATGGAAAATTCTTCAGTACACAACGTGTATATACATGATGCAATATCAGTCATCTAGAGCGGGTCAGAAAAAATAGATTATTATTTTTTTATAACCTTTGAACGGCTGACGAAATGTCGTGTAGCTACACGCTGTGTACTGAAGACTCTCCACACTATTGAATAACACCTTTTGTTTTCTTGGCCTGAAATCATCACTTCCATAAAGCCCAATGGTTGACCCAAAAAAGCAAAAGCCCAGTGATCTCAAATTTACAAGCTGCACGGCAAAACGACCCAATTAAACGCAGGAAGATGAGGAACACGTGTCAGATGGGAGTGTATGCGGATGCACGGGATCATTCCTAAAGTGGATGCATGAAAGCCGCCACGTGGCCCTCTCCTCTATTATTATTATAATTCATTCTCTCGGTGCCAGAGCCAGAAGCTACAAAAACACCATAATCAATCATCTCTCTTGGCTCCTCACTCTCTCTCACTAAATTTATCCACCTGCTCCTGAATCTCTCTCTAGGGTTTCAGATTCTATCTGGTTAAGGAGCCAACCAAAAGTACGTATTCAGATACGTGTATATTCTTATGGAGCTTGTTCCAACAACTTCGCTCTAGATTCGGATCCTCCGCTGGCTCAAACCCGAACCGTATACTTTGACGCCGTCGATCCGTCTCTTTTCCGAGCTCAAACTGGAAGATTTCGGTAATCGTATCGCGGCGTTTTTGCGTGAGTTTCTTATCAAAACTTGATCCAGTTTAGCTTCTGATCTGTTTTCGATTGCCTGCGCGCAAGTGTTTAAATCGTTATTGATTGAAACTGGGATTGATTTTGAGATAAATCCAGCTCAATAATACTATTATAAGTCGCATATTTTTGGTAGGTTCAATCTGCTGGAAATTTGTTCAAGGAAAAGTAATGTATTTCCAGGCCGAAAGAATGATTATTTGTTTGCAGTTTGACTGATTTCAATGGAAGACTTCATTTTTGGTTTACATTTTCAATTTCTAACTTCTTCTTCCTCATTGTTTTTCTTCTAAAATATTTTTTGTATTAAAAACTTGGTCTTTTCGGGAAGCAATAGAAGTAAACCAAGGAAATCTATCAAGTTATTGATCTAATCACCGTCTTATTGTTAAGTACGTGAATCTGGACTTTGTTTTTTTTAATTTATTTGTTCCTGCCTATTGTCACTGTAACCGAGTCATGGCAGACCATTATATTTGAGGAAAAGGAATCAATTTTAGTTACGGTGATATTAATTGATGATTTTCCTGTTTTTGTTGCGCAGTTATCTAGTGCGGAAGGCCAGACGGGTCGATTTAGATGATATGCAAAAGTGGGATAAGGAGTCTTTTTGTTCAAGCTGGGAATATAGTAGCGTTCACAAAAACTGGGGCGCATTTGAACAACATTGGCAGAGTTTGCATGCAGACCTCTTCGGGGAACCGCGAATTTAGAACGAGTTTAAGGATGATGGTTGATTCTAGTGCGACTGAAAAACGGGGATCCATTGTTGATGTCTTATCGGAGAAAGATGAAGAGGGTGGATATATCAGTGGAGGCTGGAAAAGGTTTATATGGGTTCGCCTTATTTGGTGGTTTTGTTTTTGTCAAATTCATAGAAAAATAGCATGTTTCTTGAGCTGTAATTAGCACTGTTCTGATCTCCATGCTCCTTGTTTTCTGGTTGACAGTGAAGGCGGAAAACTTAGTTGTGGCTATTCAAGTTTCAGGGGAAAAAGAGCCACCATGGAAGATTTTTTTGATATTAAAACTTCCAAGATTGATGGGCAAACAGTCTGCCTGTTTGGAATTTTTGATGGTTAGATTCTCTTTATCTTCTTTACTTTATAGATAGATTCTGATTATAAACCTAGGGCTACATAACATTCCTCATTAGGCGTGTGAAGTTGTATGCACAATAAATTCAGTGTTTTAACACGTGGAATGACCTTGTGTTTTCAAACATAGTTGTGACCATTTTGTGGCTCATCCTTAGGAAATTGCAGTTGCAAAAGGTTAGCTGAATCTGAAAAGTGAAAAACGTTGCCCCTTTAAATGCAATTGGTGATAATTGTCCAGAGAAATGAAATTTGTAGTTATTATTATTTTAAACGTGGAGAAGTTTGCATTTTCATGAGAATAATTCTGAACTTATTCCTAGGACTTCCATGTCCCGACATTTCAGTCGAAGATAATGGTTATTGCCTAGACCTTGTAGCTTAAAGTACTTTGTCTAGGAACATGATGCAATTTTTTTTACTATGGTGTCCTTACAGGTCACGGTGGTTCTCGTGCTGCTGAATATCTGAAGGAGCATCTATTTGAGAATCTCATGAAGCATCCAAAATTTATTACAGACACCAAGTTTGCTATTAGTGAGTGCAAGTTCTTTGTGGCTCAAATTCATGCAGCACTTTCAGTGAAAGTATTCAAGTGATATGCTTGTAGCATATCCTTTGTTCTGATGCAGGATTCCACATAGGTGAATTAAATAAAAAATCATGTCTGTTTAGGACAGGTGAAAAGAGAAAATGGTTTTAGGTCTTTCATTTCATCAAGGTGTGGGATCCTGTATCAAACACTTTGCCAGCCTGTGACATGGGTCTGTCTTTGTTTCTTCTGGGTAATTTGGGTGAGCTTGCAGGTGAATCGTATCAACAAACTGATGCAGCTTTTTTGGATTCCGAAAGGGATACGTACCGTGATGATGGTTCTACTGCTTCAACAGCAGTCTTAGTAGGTAACCATCTATACGTTGCCAACGTTGGAGATTCACGTACAGTAATATCAAAGGCAGGCAAAGGTATTCAGTATTAACTTGTTAACTGCTTCATGATTAATATAAATGTGGTTAATATGTAAATAGTACTTAACTGAATATATGGTGAAGTATATTAAACGTCATTCAAACTTTATTTGCTGAAAATGTTAAAGGATAAATATGAGTTTTAGTTGTGCTTTGATATTATTTTTTTTTTCAATTAAGAACAAAAAAAATCTCTTGAAATGGTCTTTGAATGAGTATTTAGAGTTATGGACTTGTAGCCTGGATTTCTAAAATTTGTTCAGCTGTTATTTTTTTTTCAAATTTGTTACCTTGTAATGGACATTTGAATCAAAGAGAATGATAATTTATTGCCAGCTGTTTTTTTCTCGAATTTGTTCCTTTATAATGGTCATTGAATGAGTATTACGAGTTATGGAGTTATAGTCTGGATTTCTAAAAGTAATTGTGTTACTCCTTTTGAACAGCAATTCCTCTATCTGAGGATCATAAACCAAATCGAAGTGATGAGAGGAAGAGAATTGAAAATGCTGGGGGCATTGTAATGTGGGCAGGTAAGACTTGAACAAAGCCTCTTTAATTGAAGCCCTAAAACTGCATGTTGGCTGCTATGATGTATTTGTAGTTTCACACAATGTATTACACGGGCATCACTTGTTTCTCATCTTGTGCCCATGTAGACAACGTATCTACAGTTGTAGAGCTGCATGTTTCTTTCTTTTACTGTATGAGTGGTCTAGTTCACATCTTTTTGTGTTATGTCCTCAGGAACTTGGAGGGTTGGTGGTGTGCTGGCTATGTCTCGGGCTTTTGGAAACCGCATGTTGAAGCAATTTGTTGTGGCAGAACCTGAGATCCAGGTAGGAATGATGTTCTTTTTTATTTTTGGGTTGATTTATTTCATTCGTTGTCTTGGGAATTAATCTATTGTGGTGGTTAATCTTTGTATTTTCCTGTCGTTCTAGTCATAGGGCGTTGAATTCAGTGTAGTATCCTAGTAATTAATAGCAGGATGTTAGTAATTGTTGTATCTGATGAGTCCTATTTTGATACCAAAAATCATAAAGAAGATATACCAAAAATGGCACTTTGGTGATGCATGGGTTACGTCACATTAAGTTTTGTTTACAAGGGTGCCATTTTTGTGCATGTATTTTATTTGGTGCCAATTTTAAGTTGATGCCCAATCATAAAATGCTTGTTTTCTCAATATTCCAGGGGAATAACGTGAATAAAAAACAATTCAATGAATAATATTTGGTCATTCATTCTAGTACTGAATTTTAATATGCTGTGTAATGAAAGTTGGAGCTGTCTTGTGACTTTAGAATCTGTATTAGATTGTGAAGTGGAACCTAGCTGATGTAGTATTTACATGTTGAGCAGTTATAAATTGAAGTGCGAATATGATGGTTTCTTAATTGTGGGCATCTGCGAAAAGCGGGCTTGATTATATATGGGTGTGTGTGTGTGTGTGGGAAACTGGGAATTGCTTTTTAGATTGCAATCGATTATACTCTTTAGATTGCAAGCTAAAGAGAATGAATTTGCATTTCTCTCTCTCTCTCTCTGTCCCAGGACCAAGTGATAGATGAAGAATTTGAATTGCTGGTGCTTGCTAGTGATGGGCTATGGGATGTGGTACCAAATGAGGTAAACCTGACCTGACCTGAGCTTACCCTATATTTCACATATAGTTCAATGAGAGAGCTCTTTTTTGGTGTAAATTAAAAAGCACTTTTGTGTAGGCCAACAGGTGACTATTGGAGTTTTTTGTTTCTCAAACCAGATCTCCCTGCTTATATATTTCTGCATTGTGTGTCAGGATGCCGTTTCACTTGCCCGAACAGAAGAAGAACCTGAGGCAGCGGCTCGGAAGTTGACGGGAACCGCATTTGCCCGTGGTAGTGCAGACAATATAACATCTATTGTGGTGAGGTTCCACCATGACAAAGCAGAGTCTGCCGGTGCTCACCATGATTAGAAAAATCTATATCGCATGTCTGGATTCATTACCATTTTTAAGTGATTAAATTAAATTTGCAAGGCAATGCAAATGGCTGAATGTGCATATAGAAATGGAGGCAATTAATTTATTCATTGGTTTTGTTTCCAAATTTGCTTTTGTACTGAGAAGATGACTTAATGATCTGTTTCATTCTGGTTATATACGTTTGTATTGTGTGCGTATCTGCCTGTTTTATATTGGCGGATTGTACTATGCAGGATTCTCTATTGCATTCAACATTATTGAGTGGTAAACGTCCAGATTCAAGATTGATATCAAGTTTTTGATGTGTATAAGTAATTGAAAATTACAGCTCCAACAGAATAAAACGAGATGTAATTTTTTGAGATTGAAGCAAGGCATTCGATCAGCAGAGACACATTAAGGAATCCTAAATCCATAAATTTCGAAGAACGTAAGAACAATCGATAAAGCTAGAGAAGAAGTGATCGATGGAAGTAGCCTCAACAGGCAAAGCCAAGTCCTAACTCCTAAGAGAAGAAACATAGAAAGCCTCGGCCATCATCAGACTGGTTTACTCAGCATCAGACTTCCTCATTGTTACCAGCAATACCAATATAAAGCTTTAACAGCATAAAGCAGCAAGAAACATGAAAATGCAAATACAATTAGACCACCTCTCCATCAGAGGAATCCTACTACAGATAACGTGAGCTGGGTTTTTGATGATGAGCTAGCTAGTAGCCTTGTGCTGGTAAAAGATGGGCATCCCGACTGCCAAGAGCGAAAAATTAAGTGTTCTCGACTACACGATCACCCTCGGGAAAAATTAATCTTGTGAATGGATATATAGCGTGAAGCTGCATAAGAGGAATCATATAACAGATATATGGTGTGGGCTAGTTCTTTTTTCTTTTTTTCTTATGATGAGCTAGTAGCCATGTACTGGTAAGCTAGGTACTAGCTCATTATAAAAAATAAAAAAAATCAAGCCCAAAACTCTGTTTGTGTAGCTCCAATCACAAAACTCAAAGTTCAATTAAAATACAAACAACCCTGACATGAATTTCAGATGATTGTAACTAAAAAACTTAAGATACATGGAATCATCAACCAGATGTTCATATCTTGCTCAAAATAGCATCTAATCCTTGGTATTCAGGCCTAAGCAGTAATTTAACCTGCACAGTAGACCTATCTGATCCTAAAGCTAGAGACGAATCCTTGGTATACACAAGACCTCACTTTGGTTGAGTTTCCTCTGGTTGTGTGCCTTGACCTGGTGGACCGTCGAGAAGGAATTCATCAACTGTGGCAATAACAAGTAACCACTTAGTCTGTTGCAATCTCAAATAAAATGACCATTATTTCTGGATATCTCGAAGAACCATGTAACCAAGTTCACTTTCTTATTAATAGTTTGTGATTTGTTGATAGTAGATGCAGAGTTTGGCATATGTATCTCTATCGCTAACAACTTAACATGTGATGGTTCTTGAATGTGACACAGATGCAGACTTGCAGTGTTTGTAATCATCTAAATCTAAAAAATTAAGCAATTGTATTTTACCCATGTCATTTTGCTCTGGAGATTCAAGAATATTATCCAACTCAGAAGGCTGAAACTCTGAGTCTGAGTTTCCCACTGCTCCAAAATCTGTTCATAAAAAATATATGTTAGGGATTGGATATTTCCAACAAGTGGGATAAGAATCCCAAAAAAAAAAAAGGCCAGCATGAGCTTTAAGTCTTTAATGTTAAAGTATCAATGAATGACAGCATGACATCAAAAAGAAAAAGGCCAGAAGAATTAGGAACCCATCTTCAACAAAGCTGCTACTAATTACTAAGAAAATGCAATCCCTAACATAAAGAATGATGAGGTATTACAAGGTTTCCTGAGCATATATGCCATTAAGACTATGGTTTGGTAAGTGCACCACTTCTCTTTTCTGGAATTCCATGTTCTAAATAAGAGTATGCATCTACAAAAGCCATCTTACCTTGAAAGTTTGACCATTCAGCAGCATTAGAGAAGCCAAAATCCCAAGTCATCTGACCCGATGATTGAAGTGACTCCTTAGAACATGCTGTCCAACCATCTGATCCAATACTCAACCCTTCTAAGTTTGCCATATGAGAAGTAAATGCAGAGTCAAGCGCTAATGTGTCCAGATTTAGCCCGGATGTTTCAGGAGTGAAAGGAAATTGACCGTTTGATGCCACTGTTATAGGACTTGAAGCCACCTCTAACTTGATACCACCAGCAGGGAAGATAGGTACTGTATCAGCTGGATTTCTGTACATCATGATCAACAAGGGGCCGAACAGTAAGCCCCTAGAAAGCAAACATTGTAGAGGGAGAAGTGTGTGTGCGCCCATGTGTGTGTATGAGTGTCTGTTAGTGTGTATGCATGTACATGTAACCTGGACCTTTCAAAATGAATGAACGAACGTAGCACTTTAAGGAATTGAATTCCAATGGAATGTTAATCTCTATCAGTTTATTGTATATGGAAAACAGCTACCACTGGACTTGGAAATCCATCATCCAAGTTAACATCAAAGTAACAACACATCCAAAATGTCATAAACTAACTAGAAGTCAAGAACAATAGCAGAATAAGATTTTTGTATGAGAATCTGTGGTGCTAACCAGGTATTCTGCTTCCTACTATCACTATGAGAAATGCAGTTAACACAATGAAAGATAAAACATATGAGAAAGCAATAGAAAACAATTGGATGGGAGATGCAATACTCACTCTTTTGCGCAATTTTGTTGCATATGAAGGAAATTTTCTGGAGCAGGCATTCCATTAACCCCATGACAACTAGATATGGTGCCCATGGAATTAATTTGGGGATAACCTGTAGATGGAATGAGAGGCTGCTGCATGATAGGATATCCCATATGTAAATTGTTAACTGCACCTAATGAAAACAAAAGAAGAATATGGCATAAATTAAAATGATATTTATGACGTAGTCTTCAATTAGGAAGGAAAATATCAACAACCTTCCAAGATATCAACAACACAGAAAGGAAAATATATGAGAAGATATGCCCAGAGATCATCTGTTACGAAGTACCTCAAATCAACTCTACTAAAAAGCAATGTACATTCAAAACATCTTATTTACATTTCTCTTCCCATATACGGATGTCCATTTTGGGTTAGAATTGTGGATGAAGTTAGATATACATTTTAGCCAATTTTGTTTATTGTAGTCTACCTAGCTATACTCAAAGAAAAGCATCAAAGCTGAGAACCATAACAACTAGAAGATAAACAAAGACTGGTTTTTTTATTAAAGAGTAAATTCCCCTTAAGTAGTTTTTTTATTACATTGTAATTTTCTCATTATAGAAAACTTGGAACTCAATAACTGTCATTGGTAGTGCAAATTGCAAAAAAAGGCAATGACATGCATCTCTACTCTTTTCTGTAATTAAAACACTGCGTGCACGTTAAATTTTCCCTTCTTTAAATGTTCAAGAAGTTCTTTGAGAAGAACATACCAGGCATGTGATGCATTCCATTCTGCACAGGAGCTATTGCAACGTTTGTAGGCTCTTGCTCTTTCATCAGATGGTATTGCTGCTCAAGCAACTGGTTATACATATCGATTTGATTTTTCAGCTTTAGCCTTATGTGGTAGGCCTTGAAAAATTCTGCATTTTCTTCTTCCAATTTTTGCCATACTAAATCAAAGAAAATTAAAAAGGATGAAATTTGAGTAATTTGTAAATGATCGTAATTATAAAATTGTGTTAGCCAATCTATGGTCTCTGATGCGTGTGTTTTTCTAGTCATGTGTAACACATAATAGATATGCATGAAACAACATAGGGGATTTTTCCTAGAAACATTTGATGTTGATGCCCATGAGTTAAAGTGCAGGATTTGCCTTGTGATTAGCTGGAAGGTAGAGAATATGCCATCTATTAAGTTGAATGGATAGGAAAAATTTTACAGGAAACTACCAAAAATGACCCCCAGATAGATAAAATTAATACAACTATGATGACATATCTGGATATTGCGGCAGGTTTCGGTACATTTAAGATTCTCAAACAAATCTAGCTGTTAACCTAAGAATTTGAGGTCAAATGAATGGCATATGTTCCATGAGGTGAAAAAACGGGAAAGTTCTGAATAGTGACTACCCATATCAAATAATTATGTCTCAGTTATAATATAAAGGCAACTCACATCCGGTGCATATCAACTACATCGTATTAGCTTTCAAACCACTCTAAGGGAGTAACCTAAGAAACATCGAAGACAAACACCAATATAATCACGAAGTCTAACTCTTCTTCCACCCATCAACTACTGATGCTTACTCGTTGGAACAATGAATGAGAGCGGAGATGTCAAAATCAAAGGCAATAGTAACGTTTATTCTCATGTAATGGAAATTATGCGGAATAATATAGGACCATACCCAAGTTTGTAAAGCCAGGCTCAATGCTAGCACGATCTAAGAGGGTATTGACCGCTTCATCCCTGTTCATATACAACTGCAGACACCTTTCAATCAAATTCTGGACCTACAATGTTCATCATTGTACCAAAACAAAAAGATTCAACTAAGTATAATCCTTTGAACAAGTGAAAATCAAACATATATATTATGGAAAGATCTATCTTACAACTTGAATATCTTGAAGTGTGACTTTGCTGCTCTTGTTCCTTGAAATGTTATTTTGCTTGTCTTTGCACACTGAGAGTTTCTTTTCTGCTGTATTCTGTGGATCCTGTAAAGTCCTTAGAATTTAGTGCTTTGAAAGCCGAAAAAGTGAAACAAGATTTCCCCTTATATGCATAGGCCAGTAAAGAGACTTGGGAAAACAAACAGCTAGAGATTTCCAGACAACAGCACTAGGTTTTCAACATGACAATGAGAGCAATTCAACTTCATCCAACATTTTGCAAAGAGAGTATTATAGGGATCCTAGTAGAAAGAACAGCATATCCTAATCATCCTGTTAATTACCATATACACATTTAGGTCTATCAACCTATGATACACAGATTCCACTGAGTAACTAAAATGATACAATATAAACAACGCCATTACCTAAATAGAGAATAAATCTCAGAAACAAAGCACCCAGTAATCACTTTGCATGACCCTTTCTTCAATTTCCAAGAAAATCCAAAAGAAACATAACCCAAAAACCCAAAATTGAACTGAATTCCTTACTCTCATCAACAAAAATGGCTCCAAGATAGCATACACAAATAGCTCAAAGGAAGAATCTTTAAGCAACAACGCGCATAATAACAACACAGGAAGTAAGAAAAGTATGAAGAAATAAAAAAGATAACGTTTTTGCATTACCATAAAATGAAAGACTTGAACTTTGTAGTTCTGACAGGGTTTTCTTGAATCTCAGTTAGTGTTGTTTTCCATAGTCTGAGCAGAGCAGGTGTCAAATTCTAAGGAGAGAGAGAAACTCATGGACACAATCAAAGAGGGATACAAATGGGAGAAGATTGAGGGTACACTAACAGAAGCTAGCTAGGGTTTACTGAAACGTTGTTGTTGTTGTTAAGGGTTTAGAAGAAGAAGAAGTCCCAGGAGAATTTCAAAACCAAGCGGGGGAGAAAAGAGAAATTTGTAATTAATGCTCTCGGTGTCTGGTATTTATAGTTTTTGCGTTTTTAGGCTGAGTGACAGTGTGAGGGTGACTTATGGTCACCAACCTTCTCCAAAATGTTTTTTTTTTTTTTAATTCAGAATATGGACAAAAGGTGAACACTTTTTTTTAGAGGAAAACAAAAATTAAACTCTAGAACACAAGACATTGACCCAAAAAAATTCTAGAACACAAAATAAAAGTATGTATGTCTTACTTTTTTTTATCTCCAAAGCAAAAATTCATCAAATACAAAATTAAAGACACATCAAATTATTTAGACATTCTCCTCTAGTCCACTTGTCCCATCCAAAACAAAATTTAGAATTACAACTCAGGGTGCAGAATTTCCCTTACACATAGCAAAAGTAGTATTAAACTATTAAATATTAAGTGATGAATTAGTATTCAACCAGCCTCTGGACAACTGGACCGTTCCTATAAAGTAACAAATTAACAATGACCAAAACCCATTTTCACTTTTGCCCAAATTTTCAATTTCTGAGTCGGACTTTTTGAAGCTCCGGTTCTCAGGAGGAGCATTTGCCAAATAGTGAAATAGGTCCTCTCAGATTCAAACTTGTTTCCCATTCCTGACTAGTTGGGTAATTATCATTTGCCTTCGATTTCCATTTTCTGTTGGAAAGTTGCATGCTTTTTTTGGTTTTCTTTGTTCAATTTCAATCTTACAGAGCTAGGGTTCTATGTTGGAGAACTAAATTATTTGACTTCGGGCGGCGTTAACCGTTTAGAGCTCTGTTAATGTGAACTAGCGGAGAATGTATTGTTTTTCATTTTTAAATTTTGGGTCTTCCCAGTCGGTGAATTCTGATCATTATTCTCTTGAGCGTTTTTATATTTTCCTGGTTCTGGAATCATGATTGAAGTGTTTTTATTAGAGAAAGATAGGATTTTGGAATTGGTATTTTGACTTCAAACATACCCATATTTGTCTGATAAAAAAAAAACTTGAATATTACCATAAGAAATTTGCATTCATGGAATCTAGTCAAGGTACTTGTGTGACATTATATGCATCAAAGTCTCAAAGCATATCATTTCTTGTAATAAAGTTTCTGTGAAATTATGTGCAATGTCATGTCAGAAGGCTTGAAGTTCAAGTAGTGCAGCAGTTGCTGAACTTTAATGTATGATAGGAAGTACAATTGGTGTATTTCCAAGTGTCTTAATACCATCATTTTTAGGAATTCCCCATCGCCATCTAATAGATTTGAAGATGATATATTCCATTTTTTTCTGCCTAATAAAGTGATGCTTGTTTCTAACCAATATGAGGGAATGTAGCATAGAGTTAATGACTTTTAAGATCTATATCAAAGACCTATTTCTGTTTTTGTTTGTGGGGGAGGGTTTAAAATTACAGTTTCAAATAATGTTGCTTTTATAGGTATGTCATGTTTTTGTATTCTGTTGTAAGTCTTTAACAGAACGTCTTGCTGTTTAACAAGTAACATGATTTTAAGTGATTTAATTGACCTTTTCTTTTCTCTCTGTATCAGATATTTGACATCTCTTGGTACAACTTCTTTCTGCAAAGGAAAAATGCTTTAGTTTGTGGAATCTCATACTGGTGCAGTTAAGTAAGGAAGAAGCATATTTAGACTACTAAGGAATTTATGGATTGCAATAAAGGTGAGGCAGTCAGGGCTAAGGAACTTGCTGAGAGGAAGCTCATAGAAAGAAATTATGCTAGTGCAAAAGAGATTGCTTTGAAGGCTCAAAAGTTGTATCCTCAGCTTGAGGGTCTCTCTCATTTGTTGACAACAATAGATGTTTATATCTCTGGAGAAAACAAAACTATTGGAGAAGCGGATTGGTATGGAATACTTGGTGTGGTTCCTTATGCCAAGTATGAAATAATTAGGAAACAGTATAGAAAGTTGGCTTTCATGCTTCATCCTGATAAAAACAAGTCTCCTGGTGCAGAAGGCGCATTTAAATTGGTTTCAGAGGCGTGGAGTTTGTTATCGGATAAGGCTAAGAGAGAAGCATATGAGAGACTAACATATCACCACAGTAGGAATTTGAAAGGAGTTCAACGGGGAGTTCCAACTCATTCTGGGAATGCTTTTCAAAATGTTACAAATAGTGTAACTTCACATGCTAGGGCCCAGCATGGTCCCACTCACTCATATGGAACACCTACTACTTTCTGGACGATTTGCAATCTGTGCAGTACGTATTATCAGTTTCTCAGGATTTATCTAAATCAAATTCTCATGTGCCCTACATGTCAGAAGGGGTTTAGTGCTATAGAAAAGGCTCCACCTCCCTGTGTTTTGGAGTCGTTTAGTAGTTCTTCTCGCCAGGAACATCGCACTACAAGACACCATGGTGCTAGTAGTGAATCATTTAATTCTGGAAGAAACAATGCCGTAGCTCAAAATTTGGGAAACGAGGGGTCTTTAGCTCCTAATTCATTGAATAAGACAACCTTCCAGCAGGACCCTTTCTCCAAAATGACTAGTCGCGGTACAGTTCAGCAGGCAAAAAAGAAAGTGAAGAGAGAGTGTGAGGAGAGACAGTCAATCACTGAATGGGAGAGGAGTCAAAAGTTGATGGGAAACCCTTCATTCAAAAAGAAAAAAAGAACTGATGATACATATCTGAATGTTTGCAAAGGATACATGGCTAATAAGATCGCCATTGGAAATGATGGAGCTGACTTGGGAGGTATTTCTGAATCAGGTACAGGTAATGTTGGCACAAAAAGAATTTATGGTTTCTCTAGCATAGATAATATGCCTAACAGCAAGAGAGAGTTGTCCAATGGTGAAATGCAAAATATGCTGATGGAGAAGGCACGAACTGATATTTCCAAGATGCTTAAGGAGCAGAGCTCAGCTACTGAATCAAAGAATGAAAACAAAGAACAAGAGAAGCAGAAAGTAGATAAGAAACAGAAGAGTGCGCTACATGCTGAGACAAAGAAAAACAGTGATAAGGATAACGATGCCAGGTTATCAATGTCAATTAATGTTCCTGATCCTGATTTTCATAATTTTGACTTGGATCGAGCTGAAGGTTCCTTTCGAGAGGAGCAAGTCTGGGCCGCATATGATGGTGATGGGATGCCTCGTTATTATGCTCGTATTCAGAAGGTGATCTCCAGGAAGCCATTTAAAGTTTGCATCAGTTGGCTTAATTCACGAAGCAACACTGAATTGGGTACATTGGACTGGATCGGTTCTGGTTTCGCTAAAACCTGTGGGGACTTTAGGCCCGGCAAACGTCAAACTTCTAAAACTTTAAATTCTTTCTCAAAGAAGGTTGGTTGGAAAAAAGTAGCACATGGAATGATTCGTGTATTTCCTGGAAAGATGGAAGTCTGGGCTCTATATAGAAATTGGTCCCCTGATTGGAATCAGCATACCCCCGATGAAGTAATAAACAAATATGACATGGTGGAAGTGCTGGATGACTTTAGTGAGGAACACGGTGTGTCTGTTGTTCCACTAATTAAGGTTGCTGGTTTCAGAACAGTGTTCCAAAAGCACATGGACCCTAAGGCAGTGAGGAGGATTCCTAAAGAAGAGATGTTTCAGTTCTCGCATATTGTTCCCAGTCACTTGCTTACAGGCGAAGAAGCTCATAATGCTCCGAAGGGCTGCTTGGAATTGGATCCAGCAGCTACCCCCTTGGAACTCCTCGAGGTGACTACAGAAGCTTATCAGGCACTAGTGGCAGAGAATGTCGGAAAAACAAAGGAAGAGGTGTTTCAAAATGCCTCAACAAGAGAAGTAGAGGCAGGGATGGAAGAAGGGAGATTTCAGAAGGCGGAGGACAAACCAATGGTGGTAGGTGATGGTGCATACCTAGTTGGCCAAGGAAACTGATGCTATATGCTCACCAGTAAGTTAAGGAGATTACTGAAGAAAATACAGGTCTAGATAGTTTTTGCTTTTTGGTTATGCCAAGCCTTTTGCAAATGTACATACTGCTAACTGCTTCTTTTGCGCTGTATTTGTTTAGCAATTAGCTGGCAGGTGGATTTTGGATTTTGGCGTTTTGGGAACGCTAAACTTTTGTACAACTGATGATGATCATTTTTGTAAGCATGGCTTGGAAAATGAAGATTCAATGTCCTTGGCAACATGGGTCAATGTTACTGATTTGGTACACGGATTCTTTTCTGTTTGTTTCCCAGCACAACCTCTATTAGCCAACTAAACTCGAAGCTGAAAATGCCAATTGATCCGCAAAACTACACATTCGTCAAAGCTTAATTATCTTTTATTTTCTGAAATATCTTCTCCGTTATTTCTTTAATATTTCTTTGGATGCCAAGAAAACCCTATGATTTTTCAGAGATGTTTATGTGGCATTGTGGCCCATAGGGAAAGGATTTTTATAAAATATTTTCTAAACCCTATAAAAGTATCAAGTGTGGAAGAATTTCAATACTTCGTAAAAAATCGTGTTTTTTTTTTCATGAACACTAAAAAAATGTAATCTATCATGAAAAAAAAAAAAAAAAATTCGGCCTCGTGAAGTTTTATTTTTATTTTTTCAAAGTTGTAAATTAGAGAAAATTGTAATTAAAAAAATGTCGAGATTTTTTAATTTCATAAATTGAAACATGTTTTTAAAATCATGTTTGAATTACTATGAGATTATTCATGGGACAATTCGAATAAAAAATGAGATTTTGCATGGTTTGGCACATTCTGAGGTATTGAGACATGCCAATCTTGTCAACTCATTTTTTTTCTTGAAAATATCCCTCAACATAAGCTTCTCATTCATTAAGCATGAATTTTAGAAGATGTATGATTCTATGAACTCGCGGAGCACCAAAATCTCGAACATATATTTTTTCATGAACTTTCTTATTTTTCGACTTCAGAAAATCATAAAAAAATTGGTTCGGGATTTTTGAGTTTCGTCAATTAGAACAATTTCTAAAAATTATGTTTTACGAATGGGAAGCTTAAGGGATGGGGGGTTTATAAATAAAAAATAGAGCTCGGTATGTTCGTGATTTAGAGGCACTTATGGCACGCCGAAACATACCACACTTTGTCAATACTCTTTTTCTTGAAATTCTCTTGTGTCACAAGTTCACCATCCAAGGATGATTTTTAAAAATTATTCCAATTCACGGAATACCGAAATCTCGAACATAATTTATTTATTTTTTGAATTTTCTTGTTTTCTGACTTTGAAAAATCATTAAAAAAAAATTGGGTCGAAATTTTTGAATTATGTCAGTTCGAGAAGTACTTAAAAATCATGATTTGAATGTGAACAGATTTTGGTAAGAAAATACGAATATGCAATTTTGGCTAAAATAAACATGTGTATAGTCCATAGTTTTGAGTGAAAAATCAAGGCCTCAAACAAAAAAAAAATCTTGGGGAAGAGAGTTCTGGGGTCGGTTCCCACGGGGTCAAGACATCTTTCCAATGTGACACAACATGGTTGGATCTTTATAGCCTCGCTCGCTTATTTTTTGACACCCCAATGGCTAATACTTGCCTACTTGGGCATTATGTGCTTCCTTAGTATCGCGTAATTTTGCTTGCTTAGCCTTGCCTTGATGCTTGAGCTAATTGTGCTCGTTTAGCCTCGTTTGGAGAAAATTAATAAATAAAATTTATAATTAGTTCATTACATAATAACCTCTCACAAAAGTAAACAATTGCAAAAGCATTAATTCTAGCATCGTTTGTGATCAAACCACCTTATATATTATATGACAAACATAGTTTTTTAATTCAAACATAGGTTTGTGTCTTTCCACAAAGCACCCTTGTGTTATTTTTATCAACTTTGACGGTTTAACTCGATTGCCTATGATAACTGGTTAGATTACCTAAAAGAATTCCGGCCATATGGAATTATAATCTTACTGTTTGCCCATTTAACACATAACCAATTAAGTAGTAGACTTACTGAACCATGTATACGAATGTTGTGTCATGATGTGAGTAATATTTATTCTTGAGTTTTTTGTATTTTTTTCCTCACTATATATTTATCATTCCTTTCAAGCTCTACCATGAGCTTAAGGTTAAAGGCTGCAAAAGTGAACAATTGCAAAAGTATTAATTCTAGTGTTGTTTGTGATCAAACCACCTTATATAATTCATATGACATTCTTTTTAAATTCAAACATAGGTTTGTGTCTTTCCACAAAACACCTTTGTGTTATTTTATCAACTTTGATGGGCCAACACTATGATTTACTGTTACCTATTTAATCAATTCTGGGTAAATATCAATTTTACCGTAACAATATATAATAATGAAGAAGAAGAGCTGATCCATTGTTGTTGTTTAACTTTGTCACCAAAGAGTAAAATGAATGAATCGGATTAACATAAAGTGTCATTTACAGTATTTGTTTGTTTGTTATTTTAAGGTTGAAAAATGTATCTAATAAATCTGAGCCACACAAATGATCGAATGGCTATGCTCTCTCACTCTCACAGACCACGCGACCTCTTATTTCTTTCACATGTTTTGCAATCCGAGGCCGAGCCCTCGTCTTCATCTTTCCTCGAAGTCCTTCATACGAATACGAATACGAATACGATTACACAGAGAACGAGGCGAAGATGTCGTCATCAATGCCACTGGAGGTGAACGAATCGCAGAACGAATCGCCGATGGATCGATGACATCTTCTCCACCACCGAAACGAAACGCTCATATGTAATTTTCTTTTTAACCCCTCGATCTGCAATCGTTCATGTTTTTCGAGAGAGATTGAAAATTTAAGTATGGAATGTGGAGTTTAGTTAGGTTTGCAATTGCAGAAACCCTAGGGTTTATGATTGTGTTAGTTCAGATTGAAATTGGGATCTAGGGTTTACTGACGTTTTGTTTCCACTGCATTTCTTATGTTCTTTCGGTTCTTGTGTTAGAATATAAACAATTTAATTTCAGATCTCTTCATGATATTTGTTCCTTTTCTTTTATTTCCAGTTTTTTTTTTTTTTTTTTTTTATATTTGTTCCTTTTCTTCACGAAATTATGCATTTAAAGTGAAAGGGCCGAGTGCTGTTGATATATGAAAACATATTTGACACCTTCGTTCTGAGTCTTATTTTTCATTACCATCAGTGTTGTGTCAATTAATGTTGATGCCTTGTAGATAATTGGTATTGAATGAATTTAATTGCAGGAGGTAGTACTTATTGGTGTAGATTCCCTTGGATTTGACTTGAGGGTTTGCTCAGGAACACAAGTTCAGACATTGCGGTTTGCACTGAATGCACGGGTATGCTAATTATCCTTAAGCCATAAGGTTCAACATTCTATTTTTGTACTTTTCATTTAGAGCTGCTATGCACAGAGCAGTGGTTTAAATACTTGTAAATCTTTGCAAATTGCTACGTCTCTCTTGAGAAAGATGTCTAAGGTTCATAGTTGCCTTGTAGAGAGAACCAATTGAAAATTCGCAACCTAATTTACGAAACAGTGTAGCATGTTTCCTGTAACTTCCGAAACTGTCATTTAATATTTTTGAACCATCGCTGAAGCACAATAAAATATACTTGCACCTTCCTTCATGTATTAGTCTTAATGGGAATCATCTATGAAATGCAATTTTGTGTATGTTAAAAAGTAACATAGCCGAGGAATTGAGCCGAACGCGCCTCTCACGCACCTTCTCTTTTTCTCTCAGAAATCTATCCGTTAGAAACCCTTGATTTTTTCATTCTTGCTTTTTTTGCTGCTCAGTCTAATGTAAGTCGAAGCAGAAGTGAACTTTGAAGGAATCTCAGCATCGATCAATGAAGGAATCTCACTGCTTCATATAAGTTTCATACACCTACTGGGCGCTGCAAAACTAAAGACATGATGGTATGCCAACCCACCCTTCTAAATGCTGGCATCTGACACATGGCCTTTTTTACCAGTGTTTTGATATTTAGTGCTTCTTTAACTATGTTATATCTTATGATTGCAGTTATGCTATCCAACAGCAGTCTGAGGAGGAGATGTTCATGGCGTCGTTGATCTGCAATTTGGATGTTGAATGTGAGAAACTTCTAGTCTGCAAAACAGATCTTGATTGTATAAAGACCCTGCATTTTGATACATAGGTAATTTAGATTTCAGATGTTCCATACTTTTTTGTTTGATTAGATGCCAAACTTCTTGAGTCTTGACATTCAGTTAGTCTGAGGACAAGCTATAGCATTCTTCTACTTCTTTAATTGACAATATATCATTTTAACTATATCAAGTTTTTCTTAATGCAGGTAAACCCTAATTTTGGAAAACCTTACAGTTGGCCCCAAGAATTTGCATTGAGTAGCTGCACAAGTAATGCTTCAGCAACATACTTTCTGGGGAAATCTCCATTCCCAGCTTTGGATGCATTTGTAGAATTTGTTGCTACAATTGGAAATGTATCAGGTGCAACCTTGTAGCCTGCATTAGAAGTCTTTGTTCTCTTTCTGCCTTGAAATTGTAAATAACTTGCTGCTATTCTAGGTAAAATTCGCAGCTGGTATTGGTTCTCAGAATTTGGACTCATGGTCTACAGCATGTCAAGAAACAGATACTGTGAGCGAATAGGCAGACAACATAAAAGCAATCATGGTATAGCCTATATGTTGTTGCATTTCATCATATCTTATACACTTCAAAGACATGCCGGGTTTATTATCTGCATGTATTTGGGGAATTTTCAGCTGCATTTTGTCTGGCACTTACCCCTCCCCACTCTTTCTTATATTGTAATACAACAAGCTAATATGCCTGTTTATTCTATTGGTTAGTGATATACTTTGCTGACCTCAGAAGGGCTGTTTATTATCAGAAATGTCATGATCCTGACTGCAGAGGTGAGGAAAAGTTAATATTCTAGACATTTATCTATTTTTTGCTCTCTTTTTTATTCAATAAGTAATTGCTCTCAACGTGCATATATATGACACCAGGTTATAGTTCTCCCTCACGTCCAATTCCATGTGATATTGTCCCTGAAATGGTGCATGAATGCCAAAATGATCATGAACGTGTTCTTTTTGATGATGAGAACACAACAAGCAGTGGCACTACAGATTCATGGTGGTTCGAAGCCATAAGAGTTGCAGATGAAGTTGAAAATAAGCAGAATTCATTACAGCTCAGCAAATATGGTAGGACTAAATCTTCTGTGCATAATCCGAGTTTTGCTATTGCCATTTATATTCAGTTCTTTAAATGTTTTAGCTCAATGGTTTAGCCACAAAACAGGAAGCAACAAACCCTCTCCACTCTTGCTGGATTTAAAACTTGGGTATTAAACTTCTTCCATTTCTTATTTTCCCATGTTTCATAATTGCCTTTTTCCTGAAGTGGCTGCATGACCTTGTTTTCCTCGTCATTAATTGTGCATTTGATTCGACCAAATGGCCGGTTCTGCAGCATTCTTCAGTTGAAGAGCAGCAGATGTGTTGTGGTCGTATAGAGAAGAGATGTTGTTACACCTTTCCCAGTTAACTAGGAAATTGTATACAAACAGCCCAATAAGAGGCATCCAATACGGAAAGCCCAAAAATAAGGGCAGGGTCAGCAATGCCTGGCCAATTGGAGGGACGCGCACAGAGTTAAAATGGGTCGGCTTTCGGGTTGGGCTTATATAATAAACGATTTGGGCAGGGCCTATTATTATAAGGCCCAATTCATTCACTTGCAAGGAACAAAAACGACACGTATTTTTTAACGATTCGGCCCTGGCCTAGTAAAAATAAGGCCCTATGTAACCATTATATAAAAATGCCGTGTCGTTTTGTAACAATTTGGGCCAGCCCACTTCATCAATTTGCAAGGAACAATTTGGGCCCGGATTGGTCAACATTAGGCCCAATCTAACCATTATATAACAAACGGAACGTAGATTTTTCTAACAATTTGGGCCGGGCCTGGTTAAAATTAGGTCCAATTTAACATTGTATAAATACGACACGTTTTTTAACAATTTGGGCCTGGCCTATTACAATAAGGCCAACTTCATTCATTTGCAATGAACAAAAACGACACGTCGTTATTTATTTTGGGGCCTAGTAAAAATTTGGCCCAATTCAATCATTACTTAAAAAACCAATCGTTTTTTAACAATTTGGGCCGGGTCTGGTTAAAATTAGGCCCAATGTAACCATTATACAAAAAACGACACGTCCTTGTCCTAAAAAATTGGGCCGGGCCTAGTAAAAAATAGACCCAACTCAACCATTACTTTAAAAACGACCTGTCTTTATCTAAAAATTTGGGCCGGGCCTGGTTAAAAATAGGCCCAACGTACGCATTACATATATAAACGACACGTCGTTTTTCTAAACAAATTGGGCTGGGCCTCTTAAATTAGGCCCAATCTAACCATGTAATAACAACGACATGTCGTTTTCCTAAAAATTGGGCCGGACCTAGTAAAAATTAGGCCCAATTCAACCTTTACTTAAAAAACGACGGGTCGTTTTGATAAAAATTTAGGCCGGGCCTGGTAAAAATTAGGCCCAATCTAACCATTGTATGAAAACGACACGTCGTTTTCCTTAAAAAAGGGGGCCGGGCCTCTTAAATTAGGCTCAATCTAACCATGACATAAAAACGACGTGTCGTTTTCCTAACAAATTGGGCCGGGCCCAGTAAAAATTAGGCCCAATTCAACCTTTACTCTGAAAACGACGGGTCGTTTTGTTAAAAATTTGGGCCGGGCCTGAATGACGTGTAGTTATCTCAAGAAATTGGGCCGGGCGTCGTAAAAATTAGGCCCAATTCAACAATTAATTTAAAACGACGGATCATTTTTTCGATTTGGGCCGGGTATGTTAAAAATTAGGCCCAATCTATCCATATATTAAAAAACGACGTGTCGTTTTGTGACAATTTGGGCCGGGTATATTTATTATAAGGCCCAATTCATTGGTTTTCAAAGTTTTTTATTTGGGCCGGGCGTAGTAAAAATTAGGCCCAATTCAACCATGACTTAATAACGACCCGTCGTTTTTTAAACAATTTGGGCCGGGCCTGGATTTAATTAGGCCTAATGTAACCATTTTATAAAAACGACACGTCGTTTTCCTAACAAATTGGACCGCGCCTGGTAATAATTTGGCCCAATCTAACCATAATATAAAAAACCACGTGTCGTTCTTGTAACCATTTGGGCCGGGCCTCTTGCAAAAAGGCCCAATTCATTCATCTGCAAGGAATAAAAACGACAAGTCCTTATTTTACGATTTGGGGCCGAGCCTAGTAAAATTTAGGCCTTATTTAACAATTATATAAAAAAGGTCGTTTTTAAACGATTTGGGCCGAGGCTGTTACAAACTAGGCCCAATTCAGACCTTTACAAGGAGTCGGTTTTTGACGATTTGGGCCGGACCAGGCCCTATTATGCCCTTTACTTGAAATAAAAACGACACGTCGTTTTTAAGCAAAAAATAATTGATGTTACTCCAACTTTCTTGGCTTTGGTGTAATATTTTTCGCCCACGGAACAGCCCAAGAACGAATGGCCCACAACCCAGGAACAACGTCCCACGGTCAACAAAACCCAATAAGAGGCATCCAACACAGAAACTCCTCACCTCTCTCTCCCCCCTCACCAAAACTCCCAAACTCGTATCAATGGCTTCTTCTGGATCCAACCCAATAAGGAGAGGGAGAGTGTTTGTTGACAATGAGGCTGCTTTGGTGGAGGCTGGGGAGTTGGTTGGTGCTTTCGAGAGAGGTGTGATCGACAAGGCTCATGTGTGTGGGATGCTGGTGGAATTGATCGGAGGAGAGAAACTTGGCAGGACAAGTTCCGAGGAGATTACCGTCTTCAAGTCAGTTGGTTCTGCAGTTGTGGATATTCTTGCTGGGCAGCTGGTGTATGAAACTTATATGAAGCAGTGAGATTCCTTCATTGATCGATGCTGAGATTCCTTCAAAGTTCACTTCTGCTTCGACTTACATTAGACTGAGCAGCAAAAAGAGCAAGAATGAAAAAAATGTGTATGTATGGTCAAGAGTAAAAAAGCATTGAAATAATAAATTTTCAGATCAGTATTGCATTTAAATAATACAGGACCTGACTGACCGAAAAAAAAAAATAATAATAATAATACACGACTGGAGGACTGTTTTTGGGGCTCCTTCCATCTGTTGTCCCCAATTCTCTTCTGACGAGGCAACCAGCTAGAAGCAAGCCAGAATATGGTACCTGAGAATTTTGTTAGCATTACTAAGTTTTAACTTCTGAGTATAGTGCTGAGAGACAACTTAATGATCTACTGTTCCCAAGAATGCAAGCCGCAAAAAGTAAAGTAAAGTTGCCTGAAAATCCACGGTAGATGGGGCAATCAATCAAAGGCTATGTTACTTTTTAACATACACAAATTGCATTTCATAGATGATTCCCATTAAGACTAATACATGAAGGAAGGTGCAAGTATATTTTATTGTGCTTCAGAGATGGTTCAAAAATATTAAATGACAGTTTCGGAAGTTACAGGAAACATGCTACACTGTTTCGTAAATTAGGTTGCGAAATTTCAATTGGTTCTCTCTACAAGGCAACTATGAACCTTAGACATCTTTCTCAAGAGAGACGTAGCAATTTGCAAAGATTTACAAGTATTTAAACCACTGCTCTGTGCATAGCAGCTCTAAATGAAAAGTACAAAAATAGAATGTTGAACCTTATGGCTTAAGGATAATTAGCATACCCGTGCATTCAGTGCAAACCGCAATGTCTGAACTTGTGTTCCTGAGCAAACCCTCAAGTCAAATCCAAGGGAATCTACACCAATAAGTACTACCTCCTGCAATTAAATTCATTCAATACCAATTATCTACAAGGCTTCAACATTAATTGACACAACACTGATGGTAATGAAAAATAAGACTCAGAACGAAGGTGTCAAATATGTTTTCATATATCAACAGCACTCGGCCCTTTCACTTTAAATGCATAATTTCGTGAAGAAAAGGAACAAATATAAAAAAAAAAAAAAAAAAAAAACTGGAAATAAAAGAAAAGGAACAAATATCATGAAGAGATCTGAAATTAAATTGTTTATATTCTAACACAAGAACCGAAAGAACATAAGAAATGCAGTGGAAACAAAACGTCAGTAAACCCTAGATCCCAATTTCAATCTGAACTAACACAATCATAAACTCTAGGGTTTCTGCAATTGCAAACCGAACTAAACTCCACATTCCATACTTAAATTTTCAATCTCTCTCGAAAAACATGAACGATTGCAGATCGAGGGGTTAAAAAGAAAATTACATATGAGCTTTTCGTTTCGGTGGTGGAGAAGATGTCATCGATCCATCGGCGATTCGTTCTGCCATTCGTTCACCTCCAGTGGCATTGATGACGACATCTTCGCCTCGTTTTCTCTCTCTCTGTAATCGTATCCGTATAAAGGACTTCGAGGAAAGATAAAGATGAGGGCTCCGCCTCGGATTGCAAGACATGCGAAAGAAATAAGAGGTCGCGTGGTATGTGAGATTGAGAGAGCATAGCCATTCGATCATTTGTGTGGCTCAGATTTATTAGATACACTAGTCAACCTTAAAATCCAAAACAAACAAACAAATACTGTAAATGACACTTTATATTAACCCGGTTCATTCATTTTACTCTTTGGTGACAAAGTTAAACAACAACAATGGATCAGCTCTTCTTCTTCATTATTATATATTGTTACGGTAAAATCGATATTTACCCATAATTGATTAAATAAGTAACAGTAAATCATAGTGTTGGCCCATCAAAGTTGATAAAATAACACAATGGTACTTTGTGGAAAGACACAAACCTATGTTTGAATTTAAAAAGAATGTCATATGAATTATATAAGGTGGTTTGATCACAAACAACACTAGAATTAATACTTTTGCAATTGTTCACTTTTGTGAGGGGTTCTTCCGTAAAAAAACACCATATTTAACATAATACCATGCACTTTCAAGGAGTTAGTTTCCACCCTACATCATACATCGGAGAATCTTATACATGAAGAGTTAAGGTCCAATTTGTTTATAATAATTCATATCATGTGCCTCCAAGAGACCAAGACCATGCATTATATAAATACTCATAAAGTGTAAGGAAGTTTCATACGCAAATTCCACGACCAATATATATATATATATATTCATATGGTTCGAATTCTACTGCCTTCTTGAACACTTCTTCAATGGTAGAAACGTAGAATCTGCATGGAAATGTTTGTGTAATTTCAACGGGAATATTAATATATTTTTATTTTAAATGGTGTCGATCGACACCTAGCCACCAAAGCCAAAACCGACGTTGATAATATTGTAAATTTCGCATTTGGATTAGTGTTTTGTTTTGGGTTAATCTATTCTATATTTGGTATATTGTAGGATCGACCTAATTTGTTTTTTGTTTTATTAATAAATTTGGGGATTCACGGACGAGCTAGCGGTTAAGGTAGCAAATGAGATTCCATGGTTAGGGATGGCAATGGGGCGGGTAGGGTACGGGGATTAAAATACCATCTCCGTCCCCGAAGTCATTCCCCGTCCCCATCCCCGCCCCAATCCCCATAATAAGATACTGGGGATTCCCCGTCCCCATCCCCGTTGGGGGGTAGGTTCCCATACCCGCCCCGATCCCCGTTAACAAATATTATTAATTTATTATACAAAACTTCTTAGAGATTTAAAACATATGAAGTTAAAATCAAAACATCAAAATAATATAAGTTCCTTATTTCAATCCAACAAAATAAAATACAAGTCTTGCTTAAAAAGAACTGCAAAAGTAAATAAATAAAAGTTTATGTGTTGACAAAAAAAAGAGTCCACAATTGGCGAGAGAGGAGTAGCCGTTAAAGTTAAAGAATTAGGGTTTAGTTCAATACCTTTCTTTTATAGGGAAAAATTGACATTCATAAAATATGATTTTATAAAAAGTTTACTTAAATATTTATTATATTAAAAAATATATAAATAATAATAATTACTATTATATATATTTTTATATATATAATTCTTATTGGATGGGTATGGGGAATTGGGGATGGGGATCAAAATACCATCCCCGCCCCGTACCCGATTTCAAAAATCGAATACTGGGGATCCCCGTCTCCGTTACCCGATATCCCCCGAATTTAACTCCCGTTAGGGTCGAATACCCAATGGGTACCCTACCCGGTGGGGATTTTTGCCATCCCTATCCATGGTAGGTAGGGCAATGGTGCATAAGAGAAATTTTTCCAGAAGACGGTCAAATCCACGTACGATTTGTGACAGTCCAATTAGGGTAAGACACGTGGCCTATGGAAAAAATTCCTTTAGGCTCTGTTTGCTTCTCCTCTACCTCCCCTTCTCTCTCTCCTCTCTCTCTCTCTCTCTCTCTCTCATTCTCTGCCCAGTTCAAGAACCACGCCACCTCCCATCGAGCTCTTTCCCAGCCGCCGCACAAGCTCTCACGCCGCCGCTTCTCTCCAACCGGTGGCACCCAGACCACTACTGCTGCACCCAACTTCCAGTCCCAATCCATTATCTTGATGGAGGGATGCAGCTTGCTTGAATCATCACTAGCACAAGCACCACGCCTAGAAATTTCCAAACAACTCATGAGCAAATCAAAGCAAACCGTCTCTTCGAAAAACAAATCCAAGATGCAATCTTCATCACACACTAAAGCAAAACGAAAACCCAGAATTAGAATGAATCCCACAAAATCAATCAGACCCAGAAACTAAACTACAATGAAAACCCAAAACGACCTCCCCAATAATTCATTCAAGCTTTAAAACAATGGATGAGTCTCGAATTGGACTGTCAATGGATAGTTCTTGAACGGGGCAGAGAGAGAGAGGGAGAAGATAAGGGGGTAGAGGAGAAGTAAACAGAGCATTAAGGAATTTTTTCTATTGGCCACGTGTCTTACCCTAAGTGGACTGTCACAAATCCAACGTGGATTGACCGTCCTCCAGAAAAATTTCTCGGTGCATAGTGAGTAATTAGTGGCACTTTCCTTGCGTGAAATTAATCACAATTTAATTTTGTATCTATTCTTGTTAATGTCTAGGTTAACCCAAACTTCTTGTTAATTAATTATGTTTTTCGTCCAAACAAAAAAAGATAATTAATTATGTTTTATGAGTTATGTCTACGCGTATTGCCATTTGGTCAGCTATCTTTAATGTAATTATGTCTTTTTACACATTCTAGTCATCACCACATCAGGACACTTTCTGTTTAAAAGTGTATAATCTACTATTTTCAATAAAAAAATGGCGACATTTACGTAGAATCATACATTATGTTAAAAGTTTATTGTTAAAATTAATAAAAATTTAGAGAAAACAATTTTAAGTAGAATAGTCGTGGGTCTTGACGAGTAACGCATATAATCCATCAATTAAATTTCAAAAAATTAATCTCAGACCTGATCAAAATTTCCTCACCTTCTCATTTATCATGCAAGACACCACAAATACCTTAATTTTGTTTATACGTGTACACATACGTCGCTGAATTCGATGGGACAAGCCTACTGGTCGAGTCGCCTAACTGAAGACCCTCTTAGGATTTAAAGATAGTGCTTTGGGCCTATTTTGATTCATGAAGCTGACAAGATTCTAAGAATCCAAGGGGGTAATTTCGTAAAATACATTTTACTCAGTTAATAACCATGTATGGCAAGTGGCAATCATCCAAGTATCCTCGAGCCTAAAATCTCCTCTATAAATAAAAGCCCCCTTCTTCTCCTTCACCTTCACCTTCCCCCTCTCGCTCTCTTTCTCTCTCAAAACTCTCCATCACATTATATACGACCTTAATTTCTATCACCGCTCTCTCTCTTTCTCGATCGAACCGAAGCTCCTTTGGCTCGTATTGATTCACTCGGTCAGTTTTCGTCCCTTAATCTCTTCTCTCTTCTGAAATTTAATACAAACAAACAGTTTCACTTTAGGATTATTATGTGTAAAACGAAATTTAATTGCCGTTTTTATATTTTAATAAAACCTCTTAGATTCATTATTCTATCGCCGCTTCTCTGCATGTTACCTGGAAAGTGGAAACTCCGTTCATTCTTTTTTTTTTTCTTGAATTTATTTATTTCATTCTGGCATATGGGTTTTTTACTCTCTCTTTTTTCATTTTGTGATTAGTTAATTTGGTTTTTTATTTTTGGGACAATGATTAGTTGGTTATTTTCATGGTTTTATATTAGTGGTAAACTGTGAGGGGGAAACAAAAAAGCGGTTGGTGGTCGTTTTAACTCACCTAACGCGACCCATGAGCAGGTGAGGCTGAATCGCCACTGTTTGCGGTGGCGTGACACGTCACGCGCCGCCTTTGCTGCCTTCCCTAGTACTCGAACCGCTCAGCGGTTTGACTCTTTGAAAAAGAAACCCTCAGTTAGACCCACACGTGTCTACAGTCGGGCCTACTTGTTGACTGGGCCCGGTGGCCCAACTTGACCCCGAAAGGTATTAAAAACTTGGTCACGGTTTCGCAGATCTAGGACTTAACTGCCAGATTAATGTCGGTGCGAAGTGCCACGTGGACGGTGGAGATTCTAAAGCCCACCGACTCGTCAGTTGAGTTGGAGTGGGTCGCCTCGCGGGTCCTTTTCTCCTTTTTCATAAAATGACTGTTACCTGAAAAACAGTTGATCACAGTTGATATGTTGTATGGTCCTCACATTTATTCTCTTTAGTTTGAAACTATTTGCATGCATTCTTATATCAAACTAGAAACTGCCACCCACCCTAGTTGGAGTGGGATGAGGTAGTTTAAGGATGTGAGTGAGAGAAGTTATGAGTAGTTTTTTAGGTTTATTTTTTTAATTATATATTTGTTTTGTATTTTAACTGTTTTATCATTAGTGATTAAAGTGAAATATATAATTTTTTAATCTTTAGAGGTTATTAATATAAAATAAAATAAAAACTGTTTTGATCAACAACGTGTATTTGCTTAAATAATAGTATAGAATATGTATGATTTTTGTATTTTCTTTTATTGTTTATTAGGACTAATGTAGAAATGTGAGAACTTCTATCATATTCCGAAATGCGACTTAGAACGTCACTTAATTCGATATTCAAACATTACAATAGAGAAAATTCTACAGCTTATTAATGGATCTATACATCAGTTCTTGGGAGAAAATCCGTGCATGTATAGAGTTGTCTAACACTACATGGAATTAGTCAACCATTGCATTAGTTTACCATTTTCAGAGACTAAATATAGGGTGTTGTTATTAACACACCCTAGTGTGTTATTAATACACCCTTCCTCTCTATCTCTCTTCCTTTAATGTATACACCTTAAAGAAAGAGAGAAGAATAGTGTGTTAATAACAACACCTTAAATATATTGATACATTAATGTATCCACGGAGAAAGCTTACAGTAGCAATTTTCTTGTTGAATCACAACCTCGCTCGCCATTTTTGGCTACATAAAAAAGGGTTATGGATTTATCGGTTGCTTAATCGTTCACACCATCTTTTTTCATGTCACATATAGCGGCAACAAATATTATAGTGGCACTTCGAGGTACTTTCGTTGGACTTTAACACTTCATCTCATGCAGCGTGGCTGCTTCTAGCTTCTCTTTTTACTTTTGGTCTAAAGTTGTAATCCCAAATGTCTAGACGTGTCTTCTTTGCTAAACCCAAATATGCATTAGCCTATCGATCCATGCCACCACTTCCCCAACTGACGCGTTAAATTTGTTCTTTTGTACTTTTTTTTTGTTCTTTTGTACTTTTTCTACAACATTATTCATGAGTTTTCATGAAACTAGTATAATCCGTCCATTGTTTACCAAATTTCCAACACCGAATTTTCTGGGTAAGAAGAGTCAAGGAGTCAAAGTAATTTTTTTTAGTCTTAAAAGGACGGGTCAATTAGTGGCTTCTTAGGTTACACGTGTGAATCCATGGGATCTGTGTGCTATTTCCCATTGATTTAATCGTCTGTTGTGGTTTCATGTGCTCAATCAATCATCCAACAACCTCTCTTGCTTTTTGACAAAGAAGTTTGGCGTAAGAAGCATCTGTGTTTTGTTTACTCATTGTGTGATTGAGTCTGTGATGAAGAAGCTTGTTTCTGTGTTCATATATTCATTTACTTAGTGCTATCCCCATAACCTCAATTCATTCATTGATTACATTTCTTTCATTCACAAGAGTGAGAGCCACATATTACATATAATTTAGGCATCCTAATAATTTGGCAACCCATCATATTCTATTATATATGCATGTTCTTTCACGTGTATTTATAGCTAGGTTGGGACAATATATACATGTATTATTTCAGTCGTAGTGAAAACCATGAAGCATTAATTCATTCTAGAATTATAAACCGGTTAGGTTAAATCACTAGAAAATTGACTATTTTCCTATTTTCCAACAGAATGATAGCTACGGTAGACTAGGTCTGTACGTACGTGGCTGTTATTCTCATGATAAGCCCCCACTGTGGACTAGCTTTACATATTTCAGTTCAGCACTAATCAGTGCCTTATTTATTAATTAAATGGGAGATAGACTATTTTATAAATTAATGATTGATTAAGTTGTAGATGATCAGTTGGAATGAGTCTAGATAGTAGTTAGGGTAGAGCCAAAAGAGCCAACGATATATACTTTGTTTATTGAGTTTGATGTAGGGTTTGTTTCATGTATGTGATCTGTCTTTGTCATTCTGAATCAGCTTTGATTGATCCCTGAATGAATCCCTTGCGAGACAAAAGCCTTTATAGATTTTACATGTAATGTCTAGTCACCAAATCCAATTAACTAATCCGGCCACTAATCAAATTGGCCCCCCTTGTTCTTGTTTTGTTTTGTGTCAAACTTTCTGTGTGAAAAGATGTTCTATCTGGAAAAGGACGTTATCTCTTAGAAAGTTAGAAAAGAGAAAATTGTGTTCTGTAGGAAAATGACATTTTCTAAATTATATTTATGTGTTTGTGATATCCTCATCATCATGAGCTACCACTCTGAAATTACTTGCAACACCTGTTATATATGTTTTTCACTTTTTCTTTATTAATTCTTCAAAGTAGTCTTAGTCTACCTAATTATCATTATTATTTTCTTTCTGGTTGAGTATATATAGTCTAGCTAATTAATTAACAATACACTTTAGGTCCAAAGTACCGTTGTCGCTTTATGTGTGAAAATGACCATTCTTATTGTTTAATCAATCACATGAACCTGTTGAACTAACATGATTTGTTTCAAACTTTTTTTTTCATATTCATAAACTTATTGAACTAAACATGAGGGTGATTTTTATTTTGGAGAAAATTATGTAGAATGGTGTACTGCCGACATCTATTGAGATCTTAGCTTGATCATCAACACTACCTTTGTCAATATGTTCTGCCTAACCTTAGGAATTCGTATGAGCTATGTATTTAGCATTTACATATATATAATATATATATTTGTACTTCATTACTGACTGTACATGTGGTATTTGTTGTTTTGATTTGTGTGAAAATAGATCGACGACAATGACGAACTTTGCTAAGCTGAACCAGGAAATGGGATTCCAGAGATCATCATCTGATAAGCAAAAGGTGCAACCTATCAGTACAAAAGTAGTAAAGAACGACGAGAACAGTGGTGATCTTTCCTTAGCATCAATAGCCTCAAACCTGCATGATATTTCTTCCATTGTTAATACACCTATCCCCTCGTCAGATTTAGCTTATAGTTCATGGGTGGTACGTCCAATTTCCTTTCCCTAGCTTTATAATAGAAACGAACAAAAAATAGCACAAGTTTAATTAGTTGGTTAATATTCTTGTATTGGAAATTTATCTACTTTAATTTGGACTTGGCTCTGTATTATACCATACATCCATGCTATTCTCTTCATTATGTTTTAATTCTTGGTTTAAATTTGGTTATTTGAATTAGTCTCTTTATTGGATATGAATTTAATTAGGTGGAGCACCCTTCTGCACTAGGCTCATTTGATCGGATGATGAAAGTTGCAAAAGGGAAGAGGATTGTTGTCTTTTTAGACTATGACGGCACCCTTTCACCGATTGTTGATGATCCAGATCGCGCTTTCATGTCCAATGAGGTATATATTTGTAATAATTATTTCTCTTAATAACGTGATCAATTACTAATTAAATACTCCCTGAATTCTCTATATTGACGTATCCATTGATATGGCAGATGCGAGCAGCAGTACGCGAAGTTGCCAAATATTTTCCAACAGCAGTAATCAGTGGGAGGAGTAGAGACAAGGTAATGAGTCCATGATTAATACAAAATAGTCTCTAGAAAATGAGAACGACTCTGTTTTGATTTTCCAATAATTTACCATTTTCTCGATTGGTTATGATCAGGTAAAAGGATTTGTTCAGTTAAGTAATGTATATTATGCCGGCAGCCACGGAATGGACATAATGGTGCCACCCAAGCCACTAAAGCCCTGTGATTCCAAGAACCACACCACAGCCTCAGCCTTGGATAAGAAGGTCAGTGCCATACATCGAAGACTATTTTCTTTGGTTTCTTTTGCAACCAAAGAAAGGTAATTTAAAAAAAAAAAAAATTACCGGCAATGACACATGCAATACAGTTAATCTTGCAGGGGAGTGACGCGCTCTTTCAACCTGCTAAAAGATTTCTGCCTGCAATTCAAGAGGTAAATATGCCTTGAGGTCAAAACTCCACAAAATTGTAGATTAATTTACTAAGAACTTATGTAAGGAATTAGTTTTTCCTTTCAATTGCAATAGTTTTCATACAACTAAGAAACTTAATGTATGTGTTTGTGACATGACAGATAAGCATATTGTTAGAGGAAATAGCCAGAAAGATAGAGGGTGCAAGAGTAGAGGACAACAGATTCTGCATCTCTGTACATTACCGGAAGGTCCGGGAAGAGGTAACAAATATCTTGCATAATTTCTTTATGATTAATTTCATCTCATGATTAGATCATTACAGTGAATTACATACTTACAACTTTCCATTGCATACATGAAAATTAGCTGAAATTCATATGCATCTGCAGGATTATGGCATATTAGAAGAAAAGGTGAAGTCTGTTGTTGAAAACTATCCTGAGTTTCACCTAACTCGGGGTAAAAAGGTAGGTTAAATAATCCATAATTTAATTAATTTCACCCTTGTAAGGAGATATAGTAACATTGTTAACAAAATTTTCATGTGATCATTTTAGGTCCTGGAGATACGACCATCTATAGAATGGAACAAAGGTCATGCTCTAGAATATTTACTTGACACTCTTGGATTCAGCAATTCGGGTGATGTCCTGCCATTGTACATTGGGGACGATCGTACGGATGAAGATGCTTTCAAGGTGATCCAAGCCAGAGGACAAGGATTTCCAATAATCGTGTCCTCCATCCCAAAGGACACCAAAGCTGCTTATTCTCTGCACGACCCATCAGAAGTGTTAACTTTCTTGTTACGCCTTGCAAGGTGGAGAAAAGCCTCTTCTTCAAGCCGGTCACTCGCTCAAATTTGGGGTATTGGGAATTCACATAAGACCAATTAGCTAGGTTTTGTACATAAAATTTTTAAGAATGAGGAAGATTAAGAGGCTAGCTGAGTTTATTTGTTATAGCTAGCCTTATAGTTAAGTAGAGCAATAGATGAAGGAATGAAAAGACAAAAAAAAGCATACAGTATCACTGTTGTTTTAGTTGGTCAGTGAAACTGTTATGCTTTCAGTTTATATGGGGTTTCAGGTTATAGATGCATAAGACCTAGACAAGTTTGGAAATGAGTGTTTTGTACTTCGTTAATGCACCTTTTGGCATTGTAATATATGTTCAACAAGTCCTTTAGTTTTTAATTGATTCTGCTTCTTATCGAGCATTTTTGCGTTCCACATTGAGAATTTGAGATGAAGAAACAATTCCCGTCTCTTTATAACTGATGACTTTGAACAGAACGGAATGAGTTAGAGAAGATGAAACCCTACCATTTAGCTATTTAGGCCCGTTAATGATATAATAAAAAAAAATTATCATATTTACTGAAATCATACAAAGGACGAAGAAAGCACAAAGAGTCTACGCAACTAATTATTGTGAAGGAAAGGTTGTGTATGTTGAGGCATTCAAAACATCTTATTCTGTTGGAGCATATCTTGTGGAATCAACTAAGGGAGACCTATTGTATGTTCGAAGATATTTAGTGGATGGAGGAACCAAGGAGTTTACGTTTTCTAAGTTGGTGTTCAATGGATCCATTGTGAAGCATGTTGGCTTTGTTTGTTGGGGACAATCAATCGGTTTCTGTATCGGTTTTGGCTTCAAGCTCTTTAGGGTATCAACCAAACTGCATTTACTTCACAGATGACACTATAAATTATCAACTATTTGAAGGTGGAACAATATATATATATATATATATATATATATATATGATGTAGGCACAAAATGTGACATGGGTATCTTTAATTTAGTGGAGGGATCCATTACACAACATTACCCGCGATATCCTTTTGCCAAGCAAGTACATGTACCACCACCTTTATGGATTGCACCACACTTTAAAGGACTCTGCTAAGCTGGCTACTCCTTCCTTCAACAAGCAAGATTTTCTTGATCTATTTATTAATATTTTTGAACAAATTTGGATTAGATAGTAACTCTATCATTACACACACACATATATATATATATTGGAATTTTGGAGGTTGTGTGTTAATAATATTGTGAATGCTCTAAAAATATTATTACAGATCGATCAAAGAAGGTTGAGTGAATAATGAAATTAAAGCCATTTTCCCACAAAATTCCCTCCTAGAAAATTCTAAATGAACTTTAGCCACCACGTTAGAAAAAATATATATATATTTTGAAGCACATCAATTTTCTTGGAAATATTCTAAATTTCTTAGACCGAGTGTGTTGCAAAATTTTATGAGCCCATGAAAACAATCCGTGCTATTTCTAAGACCCAAAGGTAAATCGTAATCCATATTTTCTAAAATAACAACAAATTAAAAAAATATTTGATGGAAAACCTTTTCTGACAAACAATTCGTAGCTACAAGTGTATCTCAATTTTTTTTTTGAATATTTGAGTGAATAAAGAAATTAAAGTCATTCCCCAACAAAATCCCCTCCTAGGAAATCATAAATGAACTCTAGCTACCAAGTTGGAAAAAAAAAAATGATATGTTTTGAAGCACATCAATTTTTGAGAAGAAATCTCTTACTATATAGCACACGTTTTTTTAGAAATATTCTAAATTTCTTATACCGAGAGCCAAACGAAATTTTATGAGCCCATGAAAACAACCGTATTATTTCTAAGACCCAAAGGTAAATCGTAATCCATCTTTTCCAAAATAACCACAAATTTTAAAAAAAATTGATAGGAAACCTTGTGCTGACAAATAGTTCGTCGCTACAAGTGCATCTCTAATTTTTATTTTTATTTAATATTTGAGTGAATAAAGAAATTAAAACCACTCCCCCACAAAATCCCCTCCTAGGATATCCTAAATGAACTATAGCCACCAAGTTGAAAAAAATATATATGTTTTGAAGTACATCAATTTTCGAGAAGAAATCTCTTACTATAGCACATATTTTTTGGGAAATATTCTATATTTTTAATACTGGGAGCGAAGAGAAATTTTATGAGGCCATGAAAACAATCCGTATTATTTCTAAGACCCAAAGGTAAATTGTCATCCATCTTTTCCAAAAGAACAACAAATTAAAAAAAAAATTGATGGGAAACCTTGTGCCGACGAATATTTCGTCGCTACTAGTGCATCTCCAATTTTTATTTTATTTTTTGAATATTTGAGTGAATAAATAAATTAAAACCATTCCCCCACAAAATTCCCTCATAGGAAATCCTAAATGTAGCCACCAAGTTGAAAAAAAAAAGGCATGTTTTGAAGCACATCAATTTCCATGAAAAAATTTCTTACTATAGCACATATTTTTTGGAAAAATTCTTAATTATTTAATACCGAGTGCGAAACAAATTTTTATGAGCCCATGAAAACAACTCGTATTATTTCTAAAACACAATGGTAAATAGAATATAACCTCTTTAAATTAATTTATTTAAAAAGAATTATTAATTTAAAGAGATTATATTGTACTTTAAACTTTTGATCAATAGAAAAATGTAAGCATTTGTATTCTCGACAACTTGGGTACGTACCTCCTTGGGACGCTAAATGAACTTTGGTAACCACATTGGACGTGGATGCATCGAACCAAAGTCCTTTTTTCAAGCATGCAAAAAATATAATGAAATAAGATGTGCTCTCTAGCACACAACTTTTGAAGAATTTTGGAGGTTCTTTTCACGGGTACGTGCGAAGAAAATAACTTTTAGTTAGATGAAATGATATTTTAAGGTAGTAAAGCATGCAGGTTAAATATAGTATGCCATGCCAAGAACGTACGTAGCTTCGATTCCAAGTATGATCGATAAGGGATAATTTAAAACTAATGAATAATAATGCCAATATATATAAGTTGATCGAGTATGATGTTGAAGATGATTAATGTGACAGACATGAAGAGACTCGAGAGCCGTGCAAGTGAGGATTGAGTTTTGTTTTATTTCTTCTTTTGTCTGCTTGACTTTATCCATTTTGGGATACACCAAGTACTCAAGATCGAGTGCAAAGCCCTTGCATGCAGATGATTAATGTCACTGACTTCTGTATGATAAATCTCACTTGTGTAAAAAGAAACTCGATCGAATAATTAAGTAATTTTAAATCCTGTTCAAGATTGTATTCTTGGTGACTTATGTAATCTTTGTTAGGAATTAATGTGTTGGAGAGGGTATTAGTGCAATAGCATATTACCTATATATTGACAAATCACAATGTACGTACTCGATCATGAACTGGTTCTCTGCCTTTCTTCTCTCCCTTTCTCTCGTCATCTCCTTAGTTTTTCATGATTTGTTCTTCGATTTTTGGGCGGGTTAGGTTAATATATGGTATTAATTAGAGCCTCTAGGCTAGGGCTTACGCCATAAATCTTGGAGCTCCAGCTATTCTCTTTTCTTTTGTGAGTCAATAATTAATCTTTTGAAATATCAGTGAGTTAAAACTTAGATTAAAGTGTTCTAATAAAACAAATCTTTTTTAGTACATATGTGTTCTATCTGTTTTTCAAATAACTTTTGTTTCGCGACAACATATAAGTGATAAAGAGTCAATAAAATTCTCAACGAACTAAAATAAATTCTCTTTTTGAGCAATCGAGTACTAAATATAAACTAATTTTACGTAGCTAATTTAATTCCTTTGTAATAATATATGTTCTGATTTGAGCCATTTTAACAATTAGTATGGTGGATCTTGGCCATGCTTGTCGTTAGTCTTGGTTAATATTCTTAGTCGACATTAATGTTTGACAGGTCACACCAGAACTTATTCAACTGAAAATATCTTCAATATCATAACATTAATCAAATAAATTAATAAAGTGCCTTTGCAACTTTTCTTGTGAAGCTGATTAATTAGATATTTCGATTGATATCTCCAAACGAATCCGTCATTAATGCAAATTAAAGAAACAAAACCCTAGCTATGCACTTTGCACTTAATTTGCACCAATAACCATATTTTGATTGAAGAGCTAGATTATAAAATGACCTTTTGATTTTTATATAATTATTTTATGGCTTAATGCATCTTTCAGTGGAGCCTTCGTGCACTTCTGATCGCTAGTGAAGCTGATGTTCTTATAGGTTTATTTTTCTATTTTTAATGAATAATTCATACCAATAATTCCTCATTAATAATTTACTCTAAATTGTAGAATTGATACTCTAGCTAACTTTGTAAAAGTACGGATCACATTCAGCCACTGATGTTTTAGTTTATATGTAAATTCCTAGAATCCAGGATTGCATACAGTAGTTTCCTTTATGTGTGGCCTTTTGAGATATTTATTTTTCTTTAATTTTTGTCAAAAAAAAAGACTTATACACAAAAAAAAATGCATAATCTCCATCTTGATTAGCTGCAGGTACAATCGCGTGCTCTATTCAAATTATATAAACATATATATATAGGGTGTTGTTATTAACACACCCAAATGTGTTAATAACACACCCTATATCTCTATCTCTCTCCTCCTTCTCTCTCTATCTCTCTCTTTCTCTTGGGTGTGTTAATAACAAGACCCTATATATATATTGCTGGATGTAACACAACTTTTCTAATTCCATATGCTTTGTCACCTAAATTTTGTATTTGTATTGTTTAAAATTGAGCAGAAGAGTTCACGATATTTAATTTGAGACATGTTATAACGCTCTTTTTACTAAATATTTGACATATTATAATTTGAGACTATCAAATTCATCACATATATGTAAGCAAAAATCTAGAGACTAACATAAAATAAAAGTTTCTATAAATTTATAATCTTTAACGTAATGGTAGTCCGGCAACGCACTTTCTTGCTTGTCACGTCTTATTCCATTGAAAATTTATCCTATTAGTTAGAGGCAGACCAGACTTGGCTTGACCGTATTACTAGTGAATCATTTGACATCAAAGTTAACTAGCTTTTGCTTAATAAAATTTTTCATCTTTTGATTTAAGAAAAATCACGACTATATAATATTTAATCTGAATGGCATACATATAGAATATAGATTATTCTTTGCTTATATTACTCAATAATGCAAAGATGAAATGGTCTCCATCAAGCTACTTTTACACAAATGGATTCCCTGCAAGTTCTAGTACTGCAAATAATTATAAAACCCTAGCTAGTATTCCATGGAATTTGGAACATGATCAACAAGTGTCCTAATTTACGAAGTCCACGTGAACCCCATGCATGGATTGGCCTAGCTTGGATCGTATAATTTATTATATATATAAATGTAGAAGGAAATTAAAGAATCTGACAGTTTCTCTTAATAATAGGTATGGGATTATGAAACAAGAACAGTGAACAGTGAACAGTGAACAGTATGAACTAAGTAATTCAATTTGTCCTGAAAACCAATAGCAGGTTTGAGAACTGGGTAGCTAATTAATAATTGTAACCAACCATGAACTACCACATTACACATCGTAGTACCCTTTTTTTCTTTTCCCTGGATATAAATGAATAATACTTTGTATCATTTTCATGCAGTGATTAATTAAGAATTAATGATGCCATCAGTTGCTGAAAGTCAAAAGAAGTCGCTTTAGTTTCTAGTTTCTACCGACATCACATGATGAATATATATAAGCCAATTAAGTTAGCCACCAATCCATGTTTGGGGGAAAATTCTGCCATACATCGAGCACCGAGTGTTCGGGCACATGACAGGCTCTTAAACCCTTGGATGCATCCTCTACCCCACCCCACCCCCCTGCAATTGTATCCTTCTGCCTGAACACTCTTATGCCCCGGGCACTGAAGGTGCACCCCATGTTTGGGGGTCAAATTATTTTTTCTTCTTCTTCTGATTCAAATCAAATTACTTTTCCCATCCGAAAAAAAAAATCAAATTACTTTTACTGTTAAAAGGTTTCATTACAATGGCATTGTGTTATATAATATATTAATGTACCTACCATAGGTGTTATCCATTATTCATTGATGGAAACCATTGTTGGTTTTCTTTAGCTCCATAGACTAGCAAGTATGGCTCTCAGGATGCCAACTTCAACGATTGTAATCGTGCTTATTCTTAATACAACTTTCTTTTTCCCAAAAAAAAAAAATCCATTATCCATTTGATGCACATGTGACCTACTCTTTATTCATTTAGGCCACTGGAAAAAGAAAGGCAAGTCTATGACCATTTAAAATTTAATTACTCATCGATCCAACTCAACAGTTAAGCAATCCAAGATTAATTGAATGGGGAAAGGGGTCAATTTAGTAATTTCAAATTTCATTGGTCATTTGATTATTAAGACTTCAAATGTCAACAGGCATTTTTGCCCTTCACCGTTGCATGAAACTGTATTTCGTCTAATAAGATACAAAAAATAATATTTTTTCGCAACAAATTGGTGCAAAGAGTACATATGATCGCAATCGAAGGTGTTATTTTTATTAACATTTTAAAAAATATTTTGTTTTAGTTTCCACTTTGTGGTAATTCCAATTTCCACAGTGAAGGCATGCTCATCACTCACTCCATCATAAACGTACTCCATTTTTTTTTTGAGAGCCAATGAGTTTAAGTAAAAAAAAAAAGAAACAAATTAAGTTTTAACTAAAAAATTACGAAAGTTGAAAATACCAATAGAATTATCAGCTAAAAGCTTCAAGACACCGTTAGAAGGACTATCTCAATACTTCACACCTAAAAGGCTAAAAGACATAAACTCCACTTGAATAAACCTAAAAGATGGATAAATTCATTAGAGGGCATAAATAAAACAGAGACAAAAGAGCAATTTTTTTTTTTGAAAGGAAGAACAATTTATTAAGAAAATACAAAATTGGTGAGAAACAGACAAGTGATGGCATGGTCGTAGTTAGGCTATAATACAAAGGGCACTTAAACATGAAAATCAGAATTTATAATTATTTATTTTATTAGAATATTACAAGTTGCAAATTAATTAGAGTTGTGTTTAATTATTATAATGTATTAAAGGTGAGATATGTGATGAGGATGATAGGGAGGCCTGAGGTTCTTCTTCTATGGCGGTGAGTCTCATACACTTCTCTCTCTCAGAGACTTAAATTCTCTATCTCTCTCTCTCTCTCTCCCTTTCACTTTCACAAGGTCTGACCAACTCGAACCGAGTTGACTCACTCAATCCTCTGTTATCCTTGTTGTTATTGCAGTGTGATCGCAGAGCGTAGGCAGAAAGCTAAAGGTAGAAGCTTGCGTTTGGGGGATTGGTCTTATTCTTTTCTGTTTATTTTGTTTGGCAGTGGATTCATTTTGGTTGATTTTCAACGTATTGTTATTGTTTTGTAGAAAGAAATTGAAGAAGAAGAAGAAGAAGATGAATGAGAATAATAAGAATGGAGGAGGAGGAATTGGTGGGATGGCAAATGACTACATTATGAGGCACCATAGGCACGACCTCAAAGAGCATCAGTGTACCTCTACTCTCGTCAGGCACATCAAAGCCCCTGTTCATCTTGTACTTCTCTTTCCATGACTCTGCTTTATCTCTTTGCATATGCATTTGAATATTGATTCGATGAGAATTGACTATTGAGAAGCATATGTCTTGTGATTAATTCTGATCTGAGATTAGTCTTTCGATATTAAACATGTAACATTGAGGTAGGTAGGTGTGTCTTTGTGTTTATGTACACATGTGTTTGTTGCTTTTCGTCTATAAAGAGATTCAGGGTTTGAGTTTGACATTGGAGAATCGGTGTCTGAAATGGAGAGCAGTGGGAATAAGAAAAGGGGAGACCTTCATTGTTTAATAAACCTCACCTAAGACAACTCTGGTGGAAGATTCATTAATTTGAAGCTTTGAAAAATTAGGAGATATATACCTCAGGTTAGCTTTCTGTAAATTCTGTTTCCATGCAAAATGGAGGATTAAGGTGCGTGAGAGAGAGAGAGAGAGATCATCGCTGAGAATGAGTATTTCTTTCAAAGAAGTATGACTGATAACTATGGATGCAAATGCTGCATTAGTCGAGATTTAGCAAGTAAAATTGTTGTTTCTATTATAGCTAATGTGAACATTCATTCTATTTGTTTCAGGTTTGGTCATTGGTAAGACGGTTTGATCAACCCCAAAAGTATAAGCCATTTGTGAGCAGGTGTGTTGTGCAGGGGAATCTTGAGATTGGAAGTCTCAGAGAAGTTGATGTTAAGTCTGGGCTTCCTGCCACCACAAGTACTGAGAGATTGGAACTTCTTGACGATGATGAACATCTTCTTAGCATTAAAATTATCGGTGGTGATCACAGACTTAGGGTATGGGAGACTCTTCCTTGTTATGAGCTAGCCATTACTTCCCTTTTCCTTCATTTTATATGATCAAGTTAAAAGATCATCTCCTCAAAATTTTAAAATGAAGTTTCATTCTTCACTGGAGTTTCTTCATCTGAATGTGAAGTTTTTTCAGCCTGTTGGGCTTAGTTAGAATTCGAGCTTGCTTTCTGGCTGTTAAATCGCTTTGTGAATCAACTCAACTCAGCTTTTTGAATTCTCATTATTATTATTAATTCATTTTTCCCCAGAACTACTCTTCAATCATCTCCCTCCATCCAGAGATCAATGATGGAAGACCAGGGACTCTGGTGATCGAGTCATTTGTAGTTGATGTGCCTGAGGGGAACACCAAGGATGAAACCTGCTACTTTGTTGAAGCTTTAATTCAGTGCAATCTCAAATCACTTTGTGATGTCTCAGAGAGACTTGCTGTACAGGACCACACTGAACCAATAGATCGGCTCTGAAAACATATGGAGGTAGGGTGTGCCATGAATGAAGCTTCTGAGGCTTTCATATCTCGGAGGTTTTGGAGAGCAACACACGGTCATGTCTCTCATTTTTGTTTGCTTCGTTTTCTGTTCAAAATTATATTGTCAAAACTCCCGTCTTTCTTTCGAAGTTTGAGGACCACAGTTGTCATAAAGGTCTCTCTGTAATTCTTCATGAAAGAACAAAATAGAGAAGAAAAAGGACAGGGGTTCTATTCTCTTGTAATACTGGGTTTTGTTCCAACTGATATGCTTTTCGGTTGTATATACACTGCTGAGAGAGACGGTGTCTGTATATATAGTTCTAGTTGCAACTTACATTTGTTGAAAAGAAAGCTGGGTTCATGAGTGCACGTTTTTAATATCAGTAGTGCAAGATCTTAGCATATGTTTCTACTGAATGATTATTTTTGGTACGATTGATTCTATTTTACAACAAGAGACTCTAGCCGCAAAAACAAAAGTATCAAATGATAATATTTGAACGTGCCATGAATATCCACTGGTAACCAACACAGGAAGGGGGCTATAAAGCAAGTACTCAATTCACACTAATCTCACTAACAAAATTTCAGCAAGAGAGTGGGATTATGACATTTCCCCAAGTAGGTGCTTCAGCAGATGGACACTTGCCTCTTTTAGATGTTCCTTGTATATATTCAGAGGCTTGTTCCATTGCTCACGGACCCGACAACTTTGACAGTGAAATTCAGCATACAGGATACGCTATTGCACATGACTATTGTGATATGGGGGCAAATTCGCCTGCTGCGAACCACCCTGCATCATGCCAGGGCCCATTGGAGAAGATATTGTTCCAGATGGCATGTAAGGCTGATTATGCATCTGAATCGGCATGGACTGAGGAACTGCCGGAACTGTAGGTCCCCACCCGGCTGAAGGTTGAGGCATCATAGCCTGACCAGTAGGAGCAAATTGAGCACCATTGTATTGAGGAGCAGCAGCACTCGTCATGTTAACTGGCTGTTGCCCCAGAATCGAGGGTTGTGCGTTCCCCATTGGAATGTTAGGAATAGTATAGTCTCTGCTCCTATCATTGTTGACCTGTTATTAGCATATTAACCACAGAACATTAGGCACAGAGACCTAAATCATGGGAAAAATGATGAGCAAAAAATAAAGACCCTAGAGAAGTGGAATCTAATCTCCTTCAACGACAGTGGGAATGATTAATGGAGTTGCCACAAAACACAGATACTCTAACTCTATATTTTGTTAACCTTTATGCTGAGATCAGTATGACGTGAATATGAGATGTGGAGCTTGCAAAACCCTCCATCATAAATGCAATGCCCTTCCAAGGCTTCCTTCGCAACAACAGCTGTCTGAACATCTGCAGGCAATTACACAATTAGTACCTAACCTTATCACTAGCCATTTACAATCCAGTTGAATATTTAATCAGCAGTTAATGAACTAGGTCTCTGATTTTGAAAACCATGAAAAAAGGCAAGTAGGAAGGTACCGGGATACTGAATCAAAGCCTGAACTCCCCCGTTCTTATCAAACATGGCAATCTTTTGGACAGGTCCAAAAGCAGAAAAGACCTAGTGGCAGGAATAGAAAACCAAAGATGAGTTCCAGCAAGTAAACCTGGTCAATTAAGAAAAGAGCCCACTACTAAAAATAATTAGCTATACCATGTGCAGAACGTCCAAGGTGACTGCATACTGCATGTTCTCGATGGATGCAAGAAGCACATTACTCTCAGGTTCTTGCTTTTTACCATCCAAGCCCAAACTTATCTGCAATTATAAATTATGAAAATTTGAAGACAGAATGATATGCTCAAGGACTTCCTAGAAAAAGCACCAGATTCTTTTTTACCCCTCGATAAGTACCAAAACACTTAACAAACACTCAAGTGACATGCATGCCAGTGACAGGAAGTGGCTACTCTATGCTGTTTACATGAAGAAAACTTAAATTAAATGAAAGCAAACATACTGTAAAAATTTTACAGGCCAAATAAGAAAAAATGGCATACACAGTTCATAGGAGAATATAATTTTATTGTTTCGATGGCACACTATAATAAAAGGAGAATCTTTGCACATATGGTGCGGAAGTGTCTGCCTTCTACTTTGAAATAATCTAATAAGCGGTTCTTTCTTACTGCATTACCTGACCATTTCCATCTATGGCTGATGGAGCAACAGGAAGGTAGGGATTAGTGTAGTCCCTGAATAACCAAAAAGGTATCAAAGTGAGAACAGTGGTCACCAGAGATGAAGGCATAAAAAAAAAACTTATTTTTTTGTAAACTGTAAAGTTATCATAAAAACAGAGGTACCATACGTATAAAAAACTAAAAAAGTGCAGCAGGATGCAAAATAAAATTTAAGTATTATTCCCAAAGAAACTTCAAAATGAAGCAAACATGTAAATACCTGCTTCGGTGACTCTGAAATTTCACACTCAAATCTGTGTGTCCAGAATATGTTATCCTGAGACTACAAGGTCCCAAATGATCAGGGAGCAGATAGCTACACCAAATGCAACAGAAGTTAGCAAACCCTTACACATGCACATCTGCCCCAATTAAGAAAGAATACAACTCCAGAAAATGTGCAACTACCTAACGGCCAAACTTAGGATTACTGCAGTACTACCTAATGAATTACATAATATAGGTAACACTGTTTTGCTTTATTGGAACAAATTTGCATGTTTAAAATTTTTACAGAACATTAGTGCTCTAAAGGATATCTAATAGCCAACAGGTCACTAGCCTTTATATACGTCACGCTGCAAACGACTATTACAATCTTAGATTAATACCATTTTTATACAAAGAAGAATATAACTCACCTAGGGATGTTTCTTCCATCCAGTGAATTTTTTGCATCAGTGGCAATTTGTGCATCTGAAAATTGGACCAGTGCCTGAAAAGAAGAATCCAAAATGAGATTGTCTTCAAAGGCCAATGGAAGCTAGTTAAAAACTTTTAGAAGTAAATAACGAATATGAACCTGGAATCCCGCTGTCTTCTCAAAAGTAGTTATCTTGTGCACAAACCCAAAAGCTGAAAATACCTGCATCACTGGAACAACTTTCAGAAGGATAAGCAGAAACTATATATCTTACAAACTTGAGAACAAAGTTTAGACATAACTCCTATACAAATTATTATGGGAAAATAAGTTTAGACCTAAATATTCAATTTCCAGGTACTGTGAAAACATATAGCAGAAACAGGTTGTATTATCTTCAAAAACAGCTTTTATAGTTGAACTGTGAAAAATGAAAGCAACAAAAAAAAAGTATGCCCCCCTCCCCACACAAAGAAAGCATAGGAATATAAGAAAACTATGGTAAATAAAGAATACGATGAAACGAAATAATCCCAAAAATCCTGCAGAACATCCAAGACTTACATATGCCAACCACATCCTGCTTGTTAGGATAAAAAGTTTTCTCAACTCCAAAAAGTTTGCAGAACCTTACAATAACTATGTGTGTGCGTGCGTGTGTGTATATGTACAACTTCTTTTCTAGTCTACTAAAACATGATATTTCTTAAGAGTAATAACAAAAAAAATTGTATAAATATTTAAGAGCCACTATCCTATCTACAAAATGTACTAGAAGTAATTACTGTCGAAGGCTCCATTTTCTAGTTGAATGGAAAAAGAACCATGTCATTAATCTTCTATTTGACATCACTAAAGCATCTATTCCAGTTTTTCATAAAGGGTCCAATTAGTCAAATTTACACTTGGAGTAAATAAGACTTGAGATACCATGTAGTACAACACAAAAGTGTGAGACAATTATGCCTGATGTAACAAAGTGATAGGAAAAATGCTAGCAAACAGCTAAGCAGAAATAAAAATGGGATGAGGAAGATGCACAAGAGAAGAAATGAAAACATTCTAAAGTATTAGAGTCGTAGGATTAGGATCATGAGGAGGAAGAGTAGGGAAGAAAGAGGCAGTGGTAAGAAAAGGAGAAAGGAGACAAACACACATGCGCTCTTTCTCCCGATGCACTAAGCTGCCATTGAAGATTTTTCCTTGAAATGGGCCTGCTGATCCATTCACATTCATGTCAAACAAAAGCATCCCAGAACCAGACAAATTACAACCCTAACACAATAGCTTAATCCCAACATTATTGTACTGATAAGTTTACCTCCTTAACTAAACAGGAAATCCGACAAATTGCTTACCAGGTGTAAAACATCTATACTGACAAGCCGTGCATCTGCACCTTCAATTGTTACCAACAATACATTTCCGGCAACATCCGCAGCAGTTTTGTTGTTCACTATTTCTTGCCTATTGGAGTACTGTAAGTAGACAGTTTTCCCCCTTACTTGAGCAGGTTCTGACGATGAAGCATAATATGATATCATCGTAATAGCTTGATTTAACTCTGCCTAAGAACATTGAAGAAATATCAAGGAAAATGAGAACCAAAAAATACATATGATAAAAAGGCAAAACTTACATAAAGGAATTATTACACTCACAAATTCAATAAAAGCCTGATTGCGGTTTGCTCCAACATTGCACTTTGTGTTCACAACTTGACCAAATGGCTTTCCCAGTTCAATCAGTTCCTCCTCTGTACACTCCCACGGCAAGTTCCTCAAATGGAGCACCTTGGATGGTGGCTGAGTGTAACGGAACTGTGGCTGACTGGACACGGAAGCCATTACGTAAACCAACCGTCACCTACAAAACAACACCTGACAAATACTCAGTCCCCCAGACCGTCACATTTGTCCCCATTTCAAAACTAGATTCTGCGTAGAGCATGAAATGAATATAGCTTCATCTTAATTAGACCCAGCTAAACAACATATGCATAAGTGCACATACACAAGTAGTCTGTTAGGCTTACAGATGCACAAAACAACATACACATAAGCGCACATACAGATGACCAGTTTTCATCTCCTTTCATCTCCTTCTCTTCCTCCTCCACAAACCACATGTTTGTATTATATAAAAACAAACATACGTGCATACATATATATATATATATATATATATATATATATATATGTTCAACAACATATGCATAGGTAATATTCGATCCTTACATAAATTTATACCTTTTTTTATTTCTTTATGAAAAGCGTAACTAACGTATCAAAAACACACAACTAGAATTGGGTGTGGTTTTTTAAGTGATGAGACAACGGTTAACTTCTTAAAACAGCAAGGTTACTACGTATGAGACCAGAAATTCTCACTGTCAGACATCGGAAATTTGATAAGGAACATAGAAATTCTCACTCTCTCTTCTTATGGGAATTAGTACAAACTTTCACTTAGTTTAGCCACTAGTTACAAAATTGTTTTTGAGAAGAGCAAGGGCTCTCCAGCCAATATCACGGCGGTAAAACCCTCCTGGCCAATTAATTTCTTCAACACCTTGATAAGCCCGTTCCCGTGCCTCTTTAAGATCTCTTCCCTTGGCAGTCACCCCAAGACCACGCCCCCCAGCAGCAATCAAGTTTCCATCTGAATCTAATGCAGTTCCAGCATGAAATACAACAACAGATGGAGCGACATTCTCTGCTTCATCAAGGTTTGCAATCACACTTCCCTTCTCGTATGGCCCTGGATACCCTTTACTCGCCATTACCACCACCATCGCTGACCCAGCCGACCACTTCAAAGACACTTCACTTAGCTGTCCTCTACAAGCAGCAAGTAGAACTCGTGCAAGATCAGATTCCAACCGAACCATCAAAACCTGACACTCTGGATCACCAAAGCGCACATTGTACTCAATTAGCTTAGGTAAGCCGGACTTCTTCTCAATCATGAGACCGGCATATAAAACCCCAACAAACTTGCAGCCCTCTGCAGACATTCCTTTCACTGTGGGGAGAATGATGGATTTCATGACTAAATCTTGAAGTTCTTTTGTTAGGATGGGAGCTGGTGAGTACGCACCCATTCCACCAGTATTAGGCCCTGTATCACCATCCCCAACGCGTTTATGGTCCTGAGCAGATTCGAGAGGTATAGCATTCTCTCCATCGACTAATGCAAAGAAAGACACTTCTTCTCCTTCCAAATATTCCTCAATAACTACACGACAACCTGCAGAACCAAAAGCATCGTTTACAAGCATTGAATCAACAGCTTCAAGAGCCTCATCCAAAGTCATTGCAACAATAACCCCTTTTCCAGCAGCCAATCCATCTGCTTTAACAACAATAGGCACCCCTTGCTCTTGGATGTATTCCTTTGCAGCAGATGGGTCCGTAAATGTTCGATACTTAGCAGTAGGTATTCCATACTTGTCACACAAAGTTTTCATAAAGTTCTTGGATCCTTCCAAAGCAGCAGCCTCAGATGATGGGCCAAAAGCATGGATTCCAGCCTTAAGTAGATCATTTACAAGACCTGCAACAAGAGGGGCCTCGGGTCCAACGACAACAAGTCCCACACCCCATTTGTGGCAGAAGGAAATCACAGCCGAGCTATCAAAGATGTCGAGGTCTGAAATACAAGTGGCAACACCGGAGTTGGAAATTCCAACATTTCCAGGAGCACAAAAGATGGCGTCACAAGTAGGGGATCGCTTCAATGCATAGCAAAGGGCATGTTCCCTTCCTCCTCCACCAATGACCAAAACAGACACCCTCTCCTCTTCAGAAGCAGCGGTACTAGTTCGGGCACAAAGGGAAATGGACGGCCGCGATTTGTAGGCATGACAGGTGAGAGGGGTAGATGAGGCACTGTTGAGATGGCGAGAGCGGAAAGGTTGCACAAAGGATAGGAATGGCTTTTGGGAGCGAACGATGTGAGTGTTGCTGTTGAATTTGGGCAGTGAAGCAGCTCCAACCAGGTTCAATGTTGCACAACCCATTCTATGATTCTGTCTTTTCCCTCCTCTTTCTTTTTGTTCTGGAAATCCCTCCCTGGCGTTTAACCATTAATCATTTATACTGGTGTATATGTGTCTGCACACACACACATATGTGTATGTGCGTATTCAAATAAAACTAGGGCAATAGTCAGATTGAGAGGACATCTATGTCCTCAAAATTCTTCAACCTTTTGCCACAACAAATCATGACAATACCGAAACGTATTTCCTAACGAATAAGCTAAAAATTATCAGTACTTCCTAGCAATCATAAAAAAGTGCATATGTGCGAGGGTGAGATCGAAATTAGGGCGCGAGAAACGAAACTACAGAAGCATGCATGTTCAAGATTGAAGTGAAATTCAGAGCAAACTGAATGCAGAACCGGAAGCGATTGAAGGTCGGGGAATTATCTACCTGAAAAATCCGAAGGAGCTGAACTCTGGACGTTCTTCAATACTAGGGTTCACAGAAGACGAAACGCACGCTGTTATTGCCTTTCGGGGCTGAGACCGAGCACACGGATTATGGCGTCAGCTCAAATCAGAACAAGAATGAAAAAAGAGGAGAAGAAGATATGCAGGAAAGTCGGGTAAGCTTGAGATAAAAAGGACAATGTATAAGAGGGTCCAGAAGAAGATGAAGAAGAAGAGTGGAGCTGTGACTCGGATAGTATGACGGGTGTTTGCGGTTCAGGGTCCAACAGATTTAACCCGATTTCGCTTGGGTCAAGTGGGCTTCTACTTTGAGCCAATTTTATTTTTTTTTGGGTTGGTATTTTTCTTTTTGGTAGTTTTTTTTTCTTTTCTTCCGTTCACGAATTATTTTTGTCTTGATATTTTTTTGTGTAATTAGCGATTTGAGGATGAAAATCAAATTATTAAAACTTCATAAATATGTATACTGTAGCATACACTATCTTAATCACTAAAACTACAAGCATTATACTTACGTTATATATTTAATTTTGAAATTTAATCTCATGTTATAGACGACCATGAACTAATAAATTACTAAGCGACTTTAAATCTTATGTGTTGATCATTATTCGACTTCATTCTCACATGTAGCACACAGATTGTCCGTTGGAGTATCTGAACTCCATCCTTGTAGCATCCTTCTTCATAGTTGGCCGGCTACATTCAAGTGATCGAAGTAATACACCACAACACAACAGTTTATCGATTACACCAAATAACTTCTCATTCATAGTCTAAAAGTTTGGATTCAAGACAGTTGATACCCTGCTTTCCTAAACAAGCTAGGGTTTCTTTCTATAAGAGTATTGCAATATCGATATTCTTGAAGGCTGAAACAGTTGCTGAATGACATGCATGAAACTGAGTTTTTCAGGATCACAATATCACATGCAAGACTAATACGGCATCCAACTACTATTCGATCAGTTAACTTTGACCAACAAGAACGTCTTTATAAGGAGTGGGATGTGGTGCTGCAATATTGATATTTGGTTCCTGCTGCTGCTGGGCTAGTTGTCTTTTTCTCCTCCTTTGATCTTCTAGAATAAGTGGAACCTGCCCTTCCCTTTCGTGAACAAGTCGCTCCTGTGCCCCTCCCCTCAGTTTCTCGAGCCTTAGGATGGCACCGTCATCCATTTGTTGCATCTTGAACACCTTCACCACATTTGCCAATCCTCCGACAAGTAGCAATACGCTGCCAAATATACCCAGCCATATCCAAGTCCTGCCCTGCAAATCACAAAACCACAGTAGCTAAGGGTCCATTTGGCAGTGCTTATGTAGCCAGGGGAGTTTTTTTACCATAGGTCCGCACACATATGTTTTGGTGAAAAATACCAAGTGATTGTAGAAATGCACGCACTTGAAACTACTAAAATGTGTTTCTATAACTCATAAAACACTTTTAGCTATATTAGTCACATTAGCACTTCCAGAAGCATGCATGACCAAACCGGCCTTGATTAAGTACTTACTACTTGTGACAATCAACTTACCAGTAGCTCTAGGCCATGATAGACTCCTCCATCTTGTTCAAGGATATTAAGAACTGCGCCCATTGTGAACAATACACTAGCAATGAGAAATGGGATATGTACACTCTGTTGCAAGATTTGGATGTGTCCATCTGATCTCTCGTAGATTTGGCACGAGTTGTGGATTGAACCAAGCAACCATAAAACAGGGCCAGCAATAAGCATGTTCATGGCATGTCGCTCAAGCTTGTAGTAGCCATATCCTTTCTCTGCCTGCAATTAATTGTGCACACTAGCTATATATATCACAACTCACCGCAAATGAAGTACAAACATTAAGAATATGAAGAAATCTCGTAATGTTCATCGTTTAGGTTACAAGGATGACCAAAGAGGAGCGGGGATTTAAATTCTATCTCGTTGCAAAGTAAATGCGCTTCGAAGTTTGATCTCCCACTAAAAGTTTGCACATTTATTTTTCATTCAAACACATTGAACTGTATCAAATTTTCTCCAACTTTATGTATTTCATTACAATTTCTCTTAGACTCTTATGTTAGCTTTTCATAGTGATCCGTAACTAAATTAATACTAATCCATATCAGTTGAGGGGAATACAACACGTACAACATTAATTAAAACTAGCTCAATAGGTTCCAACTTATAACACACATCATATCATCAAACATTTGATCGAAATGTGCATATATATATATATACCTGAATGAAGAGGAAAAGAATGGCCAAGAAGGAAAGAAGGGAGCCTGAGGCCTGCACCACCGGAACGGCGAACTCGACGAGGGCAAGCTGCAAGTCTAGCTCCATCAACCGCACCCGATAATCGAAGCCGGCAAGATGGGCCAACATATCGTGCAAATTCACGATGAAAATAAGGCCAAACCCTATGAGCAAAAGAACTAGACCTGACTTTGGCTCCTTTGACAGCTCAGCAACAAATCCGCCGAGCAGCACCGCCGAGGCGAACACATAGAGCCCGGCGTTCATGTACTCCGCCCGGTTCCGGCTCAGCCGTGGCCCGTACATACGAACCTCTCGCGCCGATGCCAGCTTCACCATTCTAGCTAGCTATGTGTTTTCGCTTTTCAGTATCTATGAGAAACCTACTTGGAGAAAAATGTTCCAATTTCTTCTTCTTCTTCTTCTTGTTTTCTAACTAGAATTAGTCAAGAACATAACTGTGCAAATCTGAAATGAAGGGGTACCGTACGTGGCTTCGTGCATGAAGGGCGCTTGTATAAGGTGTTTTAGTAATAGATCGCTGACGCGTGGCAGTTCGGAGCTGAGTATCTAAGTTTTTTTTTTTTGAACAATGAGTATCTATATTATGTGGATTTAAATTTTAAATTAATATTTAGTTATGTGGCATGCCACATAGGATTGAGGCCTCAATTAAAGCCAACAATTATTTTCCTTCTAATAATGTATACTTTTTTTTGGGATAAATGGGGGCCAAAAGGCCCTCTAATAATGCACTTTGGTCCTCGGTTTAAATTTTGTTACCTGTATTTTAACAATTTTTGTTAAGAAATGTATTTTCACTATATTATGTGACCAAGAGATAGGAAATTACTGAAATGTACTTAATTTTTTAGTCTATTTCATTCCACAATTTACTTTCGTGCATTGTTTTAAACTTCCACAATACACTATTTTGTAATATTTCTTTATGATTGTCTATTAATGTGACAAATTCGAGTACTTTATATGGGTGACATGATCATAAAGTATTTCACATAAAATTGCGAATTCTTTATGGGATAAAACGATATTTGATTTTCCTTTTTCTCATTTTTTTCCCCTTTTAATGTTCGAAAACTTGCCTCTAGGCTCTAGCACTTGAACAACAAAATATACATTAGCACTACATCATCATTAAATGAAAAATTGAACAACAAAACTCTTTGTGCGTTACATTGCAAAATTGTGGAACATTAGGGTGTGCATTGTGGAAGTGAAAGGCAATTAGCTTGGCCTTCAACCAAGACAAGTTGTTGAAAACTACCCAGAAAAAGAAGAGAGGAGCGATGTTCTCTTTCATCGCAATTCCCCAATTTCCCACATTGGGAAGAAGAAAGTGGAGTCCCGAAGGCAAATTGGGAAGAAGAAAAATATAATTATTGAAGATATAATAAACTATTAAAGTGAAGTGGGGATGGGAGTATGAGAGAGAAAATGGTAGTGTTAAAATCACTCCCCTAAATAAGATATACTATAAGGTAGTAAAACGTAATTTGTTTTAATTTTTATGTGCATATTGCAAAAAAGAGGAAATGAAACGCTGCGTTAAGGGGCAAACATGTAAGAACGACATGGTTGAACGCGGACCATCGTTCTCGTCTCTCTCAAGATGTTGGCACTTAAAACATTGAAGCCCATCAGATGGAAACAAAACGTCAAACGGTTCTCGACCCTTTATCAAGCTGCAAAAACTGACTGCACCAGCATAGTTGCCACCAACATTTGCATAAATAAGCATTGCAGAAATGGCCAACTGGATATTGCTCGCAAACTGTTCGATGAAATGCCTATGCGAACCGTAGTCTCATGGAACACCATGATTTCTGGGTATTCAAAGTGGGGAAGATTCGATGAGGCCCTGTTTTTGGTTTCAGCTATGCATCACGGCAATGTACGACTAAATGATTCCACGTTTACGACTACTCTCAGCGTATGCGCGCGTTCGGGCTCTTTGAGTGAGGGAACAGAGGTCCATTGCTTGGTTCTGAAATCTGGGTCGGAAAGCTTTGAGCTTTTGGGGAGTGCATTGCTGTACTTTTATGCTAGTTGCTTAAAACTTGAGGATGCTAAGCGGGTTTTTGACGAGTTGCATGGTGGAAATGAGTTGTTGTGGAGCTTAATGCTTGTTGGTTATGTGCAGTGTAACTTGATGGACAGTGCTGTGGAGTGGTTTGCGAAGATGCCGAAGAAGGATGTTGTGGCATGGACTACTTTGATTTCGGGGTATGCTAAGAGGGAAGATGGGTGTGAGAGGGCCTTGGAGTTGTTCAGCTTGATGAGGCAGAGTGGTGAGGTGGTGCCAAATGAGTTTACTTTGGACTCTATTATAAGGGCTTGTGCGAAACTGCGAGTGCTTCGGGCAGGGATGATCATCCATGGTCTTTCAATGAAATGTGGTCTTGAATTTGATCTAGTTGTTAGTGGTGTGTTGATAGAATTCTATTGTGATTGCCAAGCTGTGGACTTTGCCACGAGAGTTTATGAAGGAATGGAAAACCCGTGTTTAAATGCTTCCAATTCATACATTGGGGGGCTTGTATGGATGGATAGGATAGAAGATGCAGGGAGAGTTTTCAATGGACTAAAAGAGAAGAATTCAGTTTCATACAATTTGATGATTAAAGGTTTGGCGATCAAGGATCAAGTCGATGAGGCAAAGAAGTTATTTGAGATTATGAAGCAGAGAACTTTAATTTCTTCCAATACAATGATTTCTGTGTACTCTAGGAATGGTGAGATTGATAAGGCTTTACAGCTTTTTGAAGAAACGAAAGGGGAAAGAGACCATGTGACATGGAATGCCATGATGTCAGGTTATATTCATAATCAGCAGCATGAGGAGGCTCTGGAACTATATGTGACAATGTGCACATTATCAATAGACCGTTCAAGATCAACATTCGCTGCTCTATTTCATGCCTGTGCATGCCTTGGTTCTCTTCAATTGGGACAAGTACTCCACGCCCAGTTGATCAAGACACCATTTGAATCGAATGTGTATGTTGGAACTAGTCTAATTGATATGTACTCAAAATGCGGGAGCATCACTGATGCAGAAACATCATTTAACAGCATTGCTACACCCAATGTGGCAGCTTGGACAGCTCTCATTAACGGGTATGCACAACATGGGCTTGGCTCCGAGGCAATTTTGCTGTTCGAGAAAATGTTAAAGCGAGGACTCATCCCAAATGCTGCTACTATGTTTGGTATTCTGTCTGCCTGCAGTCATTCTGGTCTAGTCAACGAAGGGAGGAGATTATTTGAATTAATGGAAAAAATTTATGGCATAAACCCAACTTTGGAACACTATGCATGCATAGTGGATCTTCTTGGTCGGTCTGGCCATCTACAAGAAGCTATGGAGTTTATTGAAGAGATGACTATTGAACCAGATGGGGTTATCTGGGGAGCGCTGCTAAATGCTTGTTGGTTGTGGATGGATATAGAACTTGGTGAGCAGGTGGCTGAGAAAATGTTCAGTTTGGATCCCAAGCCGGCATCTGCTTATGTAGTTTTGTCTAACATATATGCTGTACTGGGGAAGTTTGGGGAGAAGAACAATGCAAGAAACATTTTGAGAAAATTGAAAGTGAAAAAGGATCCTGGATGCAGTTGGATTCGGCTCAATTTCCAAGTTCATCAGTTCGCTGTACAAGATAATGACCATCCTCATTGTAGTGCGATTTATGAAACTTTAGAACATCTGACAGCAAATATGAACTCTATTGTACAATTTGGTTCTGTTTATATGCCAACCGTGAACTCTAGTTCTATCAATGCAACGTACTCTCATTGACCAAATTCACAACAGCTGTTTATTCTATCAATTCCTCTATGTATGATATATATGATTTTTGTTTCTTAAGTTTCTTTACGGATTGTTTAGTTTCTAGCTCAGCATGGATTTTTTTTCTTGTTTAAGTTGCATGGTTATCATTAATTGGTTAGTCTGAGCTAACCTGCATATATATGTACGTAAATGGTGAATAGGTTCATTGTGAAGTTAACTCTTTATGCACAGGAGAATTTGAGTGGAGGTATTGTTACTTATAATTAGTTCCTGCAACTCTTTATGCTGATGCTGCGCATGGAGACTGCTGTTATTTTTTCACTTTAGCAATGACTCTGATTTAACATCTTATGAGGTAATGTCAACTCTCTTTGAGAACGTTAATTTTGACTGTTTAGGAGGGATAGATAACTTGAAATTTTTCACTAGCAACTTTTGAAGATACTACACAACTTGCTAACTTTTTAAGAAATTGTAGTACAACAAAGAGCTCTTTATATTACAACTTAGCTGCTTTCACATTTCCGTCTGAGAGTTATTGATACAGGTAAGGTGACAGACTAGTCAATGTTTTAAACCTCGGGTATTACATAGTTAAGGGTATAGACATAGCTATGATTCTTAGAGACCTAATTTGTTGGACAAAACACACACAAAAAGGGAGGGAGGATTAACATATTTGATCCTCAGTACACTTTCTTCAACTTTTCCCATTTGTACTTTCACTAATTACAATCTGCAGCTGTTTAGATTTTTCGTCATTCTCTTCGTCAGGATCCCTTTTGTCTGGTGATTCCACAGTTTTCATTTCCTTTTTCCTGTACTTGCAGTAGAGCAGTAGTTGAAAAATGCCTAATGGGCTTCCAACCAGATTAGGGGACTGCCAATTAAGTTAACAAAATATTGTACGTGTTAGTTACTTTTCATACTTCCCTTTGTTACTATAAAGAAAGCTGGTTTAAATTAATGTTATACAAACCGCAAGAAAGAGATCATGGCCTAGTAGTCCGTATGCCATCCAAAGTGAACTAGAGAGGAAGGAGAAGAAAGACAAGTAGAATGGCATGAATTCTACACTCTTCGTTACAATCACTTGCTTCTGCAATTGTTATTTAAAGTAACAAGAATGAGTCGGGATTTTGACAAGAACGAATGTGAAAACAAGCAGATTATTCGGAGATTTGTTTCTTTTGTTGAAACTAACTGTGAGTTTGAGAAAAGATAAGTTACCACAGCTACCAGTGGAGAAGCATACATTGTTACAGAGGCCACCAGCCCTAAGCTTCCAACAAATACCTTTCGAGGATGGTGGTCATGGAAAACAAAGGCAGAGATGCTCGCGGTGATGCAGAACATGATGATAACAGGTATCACAAGCACAGTTACCTTCATCTGCATGAAATGAATTATACGTTCTGATCGTTATACATTATGCATGCATACATACATACTTTATCAGTGATTTCATGCATCCATGCAGATGATAATATGTATATCAGATAATCATGGCACGCATGCGACCAGAAAGTTCCATACACTAGCTGAAAAATTAAACTTGCCTTTCTTGTAGGTGAAGCAAACCAGAAATATATGAGAATGAACGAGAACTCAAGAAGAATTCCTAGACCATTAATGGTAACCACTGGAAAGTTTTCCCAGCCGCAGCTTACAACAGGCAATCCATACCAAGTATAAAGGAGACAATTGACCAGTGCAGTGATGTAAGGTACACACGAAAACTCCTCCGTACTTTTCTTCCTTATGATTCTTGACATAGTCAATCTGCAAAGCACATAATAAAGTGTTTCGAACTAATCATAAACGTTTCTCTGGATTAAATCAAATCAAATTAATTGAGGTAATTAATAGTATGTACTATGTAGACAAATTAAATTACATGGGAGTTGAGTAAAGCAACAAAGAAGCAGCATTTCCTGCATGAAACGAACAACATGCAAACTAACATTTAGCCATTTAGAATTTTAATTAGCTAGGTAGCTAATGAAATAATTAAACAAAGTAGTAATTAAGTACCCATCACCCCAGTTGCCAATCGCAGCTTATCTCCCATGTTCTTCGTTCTGGAAAAATGGTTAATATTAACACCAAATCACAACAACAAGTCACAAACAATTGAGAATGTTGGATGTGTATATATAGACGGATAAGAGAATATAGAAAATTGCGAGTAGTACGTGGAAGTGCGCGCTGTATGCCTTTATAAACTTGTGGATGAAAATGACTAGCACTATCTAGTTTGGAGCTTTTTCATTTCTTCAATTTAATTATTTAACGCAGACATTGATCCTTGTAGACTTGTGTTAGTGTTTGACACTGAAATTAAACGGACGAACAATGCATGAATTGGAATTGCTAGTTGTTTTGGTTTCTTAATTTAGTGACTGGCAGATCATGTCGATCAGATTCCATCCACTTTTTAGGAGTGATTTGGTAATTCATGTCATAGGCAATTTTTACTAAAAGCCAATCTAAGTTGCTTCTGCCTTTTTCATTCTAAAACATGCATCATTTTTGTCAATAAATGTGCTAATAGTAGTAATTAACCATATACTAATACAAGTGCTGTTTAGTGTTTTCTTTGATGATGTGGCTTCCATTTAACTGTAATTTGGGACTAATCACAACCTAACTATTACTAATAGAAGGAACAAGAAAGTGACTCTAATTATCTTGTTTAATTAATATTTCAATAAAAGTTTTCCTGCATAATAGTTGATATTTTACCACAACTAAATTGTACCAGATATTTATCCCCTTAATTGATACTTTGATAGAGTATAAATCAAAAGTCATTCATTATTCCATTCACAGAATCACACATTATCACAATGGGCCTCTAACTAGAACAAGCTAGCTAGGCAAAGAACAACTTTTCTTAGGGAATCCAAACTATTCTGACTCATGAAATGTGTGGATTTATTGTTTTCCTGAGAAGACAACAATATTTATTCCAAATGAAATGCATGTGAAGTAGGCTGTGTTTCTCATGGTTTCTGAATGAAATAAAATCAATGGGAAGGAAAATTTTAAATAGAGGAATCAAGTCCTTCCCAGTCAAATATATATGGTTCATTAATTATAATCCAAAACTCAAAGTGGAGGTATCCGTTCCCCCCCGCCCCCTTTAAATTAGTTCTTTTTTTTTTGGGATCGAGCGGGTGATGAACTGATACCATTTGCAGGTATATATTATTTTGGTGGAGCTGGATTGATTGGTGTAGATGAAGATGAGCTGAGCTAACTCATGCTTTTGGGTGTCCCCCATTCACATTTTCTTTTTGGAACAGTACTAGTAATTAGAACTAATTAATCTATTTGCTAAAATCCAACATTGGGTTTGGTTTTGAATAATATATAGGAGAAAGGTGAAAACTGTTGGCAAATGCATGGTTTGAACACCCACTTGCTGATTAATTCTGATTGATTGAGGTCGACGATGAGGTGGGTGGGTCACCGGGTCAGGTTTATGCAAATGCAAGTTCCATATATGCATGATCTCTAACCAAAATTTGATTCTCATGCTCGATCGATTGGTAGTTTTAGTTGTAAAATTTGTGGTTTCCAGCAAATGATGAATCTATCTATTATCAGTTGAGAATTCAGAATATATTCTCTACTGAAAAGAAACATATGATCAAATGCAGTCTGTTGGTGATGTCTAGCATATGTATAGATATATATATCCTTTTCATTCATGTATATATATATATATATATGGAGATTTGAATAGTACTGATCAACTACAACAATATGCCTGTATAGTCAAAATTCTGAAACATCGATCAAAAATCTCAATCGATCTTAACTTAACACGTACAGCGTTTATTATATATGAACCGAGACGTTTTTCATAAAGGTGTAGGGTTCCCTTTTCGCATTTCATGTCTTTTTCTCAGTAATTAGCATATACCAATTGCAATTAGCAACTGGTTTCTACATTAATTTTGGAAATTGGAAACAATAAGATGCCTCCTTAAGCAGAAGAATTTGGCATTTGGATAAGAATCTTTATGTTTTGTGCTCTGCTCGATCTGCTTTTCAGATGAATAAATGTAGGTGTCCAAGATTGTGGGGTTAATTAGGTATATATATCAACAAATGAAGAGGTATATTAGAGATGCAAAGCCACAATCAGAGGTAATGCTATTGCTAGCTAGCTTCTTATGGTCATCTTATCATAAACTTTTTATCAAAATAAATGTCTGGTTTCACTATATATGTTTATTGAAATTAAGCTCTAATTAAATCAATCATGTTGGCAATGGCATTGTCAGTGGAAATGAGTATGTCACTCCCTGAAGCTTTTCCACATAGAAAAGATGCATCAGACCAACCAAATAGTACGTGAGTGTGGATCAAGATGGCATGAAGAGACAAAGTTATGTTATTATTTCAAAATCTAACCTTCATTTCAGGTAAGGAAGATATTAAGAGAGAGAAAAAAACTAATAATTACGCTTGTTATATTTACTCAGTTATTGCCTAGTTCTTAGTTTCTTACTGTGTCTGTAGTCTAGTTGAGAAGTACCTTTGTTTGTAGTTTTGAGTACAAAGAAACCTTCATGGCTTCATTATATATATATATAGAGAGAGAGAGAGAGAGAGAGAGAGAGATGAGATAAAGATATTTCTTGAAGTACTGTCAAGTCAGAAAGGGCAACCAATTATTTTATATTTAGATATGGATAGGGGGCATCTTTCTCTTCTGTGGGTAAGTAAGTTACAAATTTTTTTACCTTTTGTATGTTGAAGGGGCAATCCACACATACATAAGCATCTGAAATGAAAAATATGCACATAATTGACTTCCAACTTGGCTCAAAAGCCAAAACTCTTCCCTCGAGAAAATGATGCGCGCGCTTCAAGTCCTTGTTTTTACAGATAGTGAAAGCTTATTACTTCTACTTAATTTTTTTTTTTGGTTACAAGGGAGGCCAAGGCCAAGAACAAAACAAAGCAAAAACTAACAGCAAGGCCTATGAATGCCAATCAATCTGGAACGACCTACTCCAGCGATATCATCAAACACCAAGCGGGATAAGTGGGGGGGAGGGCTGCAGAAAACAGCAGTTCCACGAGGTAGGCCAAGGCTATCCTTCGCCAACGCATCATTTATGCTTACATTTATGATTCCTGTTATGGTTATTCCTAAAATGTAGATAAACTTTCACACTAAACTTTTCTGAACAACTATTGTAGTGCCCAAATTTGTCTTGTTGCATAATTCCCTTTGCTACTAGGCCCACCCTTGCTGGTATGAGTTGGGCTCTAGAACCAAGGATTCCTTTTTCTTCTTTTTTTTTTTGGTAATTACACTATAAGCAAGCACCAGTGGATCCACTATGTGGTAAATGTGCAAGCCTATATTCGGGACAACCAGTCATAGGTTCGTGGTCCAAATTTGGTTTTCTGTGTTCGGGACTGTACGTTTTACTTGCTATATATTGATTTCGACATCTAAGTGAAAATGAATGGAATTAAAAGGTGTGTACGTACTAATTAATTCTCTGTTTCCGAAGCATCATGAAATTAATTAATCCCCGAGTTTCTTATCTTGATCCCACCAATCAAAGGATCCAACCAATCAAAGGATCCAAGGTTCGTTCGGATGTAGTTTTATTGTACGTACCTGAGCTATTTACTGTATCAAGATTCAAGAGTCGAGAAAGAGTAGTGTGCAAGTACGACCTGCAAGTTTGTAAATTGTAATCATCCAAATGCCACGGCCGGGAAACTTCCTCTTTCTGTGTCAAACACTAAATTATTGAAGAAGATGACCTGGACATGTGATGGAAAGAGCACAAGTAAGACTAGTTATATACTTTAATTTTTTTTTTCTTTTTTAGAAAAAGAAACTTTGTGGAAAGACTGGTTGTGACCTCAACACCACTACACACGTTTGGACGTTCCTACCAAGATCTATAGTTACAAGGACATCCATGAGCAAAATGGGTCAAACCCTTAATCAAATTTAACGCCCATACCCACGACCTACAAAGAGAAGTAACTGAATCCGAAGCATAACTGTCTTCGCATTGCATGCATATGCTGACAAAGGTTAAGAGGGGTGACTTATCCTTTTGGGATAAAGCTGCAGGAAATTATTAGTATATTTAAAAATATATATGTATATATGTACTTTTATTTATAGCCATATCGAACTGTTCTTTCCTTCTTGCTTCCTATGATATCTGTGTTTGTTTTCAACTACAAGTCTACAGAGGCTACGAGTCAACAAACAAACACACAGTCACATTTTCTAGTTTGTTGGGCACTCTCTGTAGTCGCTAGTCTGTTACTGACTTTGTGGTTGTGGCATCTACTTCAAGATATATTCCCTTTTATTAATTTATCTGGATTCAGCTATATCACAGTAGCACACCTATATATACATATATAATATATCTCGATTATATCTCTTATCACTTCCAAACACAACTTTTCTATATATTTCTGGTTTCTCATATTCCTAGCCTTCTCCTCCATTTTTAATTGCTAAGGTTAATGCAAAACATGGACAGATGTCGTCGGAAGCGACCCAAAATCACTACTTCTGATCAGTCTGAAGGTTGGTAGTACGTAATTTAATTCTCCATTTCACATATATATATATATATATATATATGTTAGATTTCCTCTCAAGTTTAGTTTATTGTTCCACAGATTTTTCGAAACTTACATTTACTTATTGTTTGGCATGCAGAGGTTATTAGCATTGAATGGGAATTCATACATATGAGTGAACAAGAAGAAGATCTCATCTATAGAATGTATAGGCTCGTTGGAGAAAGGTAAATCTCTCATTCGGTAATTTCCAAATCTTACTCTCTTTTGTTTAATTAGGCTCTCTTAGCTATAAAATGTCAGTGTTTAGAGCTTAAAACATCTAGAAAGGAGGGGATTTACTACTAATTGATTTGTCATTTGCTAATATGCATGGTAATTCGTATTGATAAGTCTTTAGCAGTTTTTTTTTTTTTTGAATGGTGATAAGAAGTGAGATAATTAAGAATAGGCTAGGGAGATAATTAAGTTTATAGGAGCTTAAACACGTAAATCTGTTTCATCAAAAAAGAAAGTTGTACTGTGAAGTTGTAAAGTTTGTCTTTGAAATTACTGCTCAATAGTCCTTCCCTTCTGTAGTTATTATAAACCAATATCTCAAGTACCACTTTTGCTTTGAAGTCATGAAGTCATGAAACTATCTGAAATGAGCACTGAGCAGTTGCTTATAATGTTTGACATATGAGTAATCATGGCACATTTAATTTGATCTTCCTCTTTGCTTTGTGGTACGGTGCTAATAAGTTCAAAACTTTAAGATGATGTGAATTTTTGTTCTCTTGGTTTCAGGTGGGATTTAATAGCTGGTCGGATTCCGGGTCGAACAGCAGAAGAATTAGAGAGGTTTTGGATAATGAGACATTGTGATATGTTTGCTGAGAAAAGAAATAAGCATAAGAAAGATAACTCGAAAATTGTTCCTCGTCGAATTTTCAATGGATTTAAATAGCTGTCTTCCCTTTTTCCCTGGTGTATGTTCTTGTGCAGTAATTTAGTTCTTAATTGCAGGTTCTCTTTAGCAACCTGTTTCTCTAGAAATTTTAAGAAACTGAACGAAAAAATAAATGGTGAAGGTAAAATGTACATGGTGTACCAAGGGTCACAACTCACAACATCTGTCATATGCTTCAGACTTTCAGTGTACTGTTTGCATTTTCTACAAGTGTGGAATATATTCATATAAATGGAGTGATGGACCATAAGTAATACATTTCATGTATTATATACATGGGCATATATGTGGAATCTCAAGTCTCATACCATCGATTCTGTTAAGAATTAATTAGAGGGTATGACATTTCTATGCCGACTGTCGATCACTTTAGACTATGGTATAGTATACAGCATCATTGAGATGGCGATCAGAGATAAACCAATGCTGGAAAACTTTGAAGGAGAACCGAGAGAGAGCGTATTGTATAGCTTCAATTACTTTAGACTATGTATCTGCGAAGATAATCTACCCGAGCTGGATGCTTGAGCTTCATGAGGGCCTTAACTTCATGCTTTCGAACCATTTCTCTCGAAATATTCAAGTTTCCAGCTATCTCCCCTAATGTTCTGTCGCCCTTGCCATCAAGGCCATATCTCTGTCTGATCACCAAGCTTTCTTTTGGCTTCAGGGAATCAAGCTGGGAGACAATTTTCAGTAGAAGGATTAGCTACTGCATGAGTGGGATTGTATAGATCGACTACGATGCAGGGGAAAGTAGAATATCAAAATTAGCAGAATAGTCGAAACTTTCAAAGAATATTAAGCCTCTCTCACACTACAAAGGGATTAGGTCTCTTTTCGAACCTAGAATTCACAATCAGTAATGATAAGCAACTTCAAACTAAGTTCTAGAAGTCACATATGCTAAAAGTCTAAAATCAAGTGAACTACAAGGTTTGTGTAAAAGTGAAGTTTAAGGACCCTAAAAATCTCTAGCAATCAATTGTTGAACAAGTAAGCAGTGCAATAGTAATGTGAGGATATTGAAGAGGAAAAAGTAAGTACCACATCATCAAGAGCAAGCCTGAGAAGAGCAGGTTTCCGCCGGTTATCACCTTCAACACCATCCACATCAGTAATACCGTTGATATATTCCTCTTGTGTGACTGAATGCCTTGAATGAAGAGAGAAGACAGGTTTTGAGGCCCTCATTACTTCATGATACCTCTCCGGAGAAATTCCAACCTTTTCAATTATCTCCTCCTCTGTTGGCATTCTTTTTAGCTGAACCAACATTTCAAGCTTAGCTTTCTGGATTTCCGCCCTAACCTGCATAAAAAACCAGGTGCATATCACAACATATTTCTCATTACAATTACTACCAAGGGACTCGTATCAACCAATATGCTACTGTGAACAAAAACATCAGTAACCTAGCTTAGGGAGAAAGAAAGCTTACCGACTCAAGGCCAAAGGAGACACGAGTAAAGCTTGAGAGTGTCATGGAACGTATGATGGCATGCCTGATCCAGAAAAGACCATATGTGGAAAGCCGGAATCTTCTTTGTGGTTCAAAGCGATCAATGGCCGTGATAAGTCCCTTTACTCCTGCCTGGCAAAGGTCTTGAAATTTCGGACCATTTGCAAAGTCTTGAAAATATTTGTTAATGACAAATAACACAAGTCGGAGATTGTGCTGCAATAGGCGAAAAAAAAAATCACCAGTTAATTTCTCTTCTGCACATGTGAAGCCATAAACTTTTAATTAGTAAAACCAATATGTAAGCAAATTAAGCACTGCATACCTTGATGAGTTTGTTCCTTGCAGCTCGACCAACCTCCAAGTGTTTTTTCACTTGAAGCATACTCATACTTGTTGCCTCAGCTAGTTCACCCTTATTTGGTTCTCTCCCCAAAACTTTTTGCAAATTCTCTTTCACTTCAAGAAGACCCTGAATCATGAAAACCAAACATAATTCAGCAACAAAACACCACACACACAAAAACAATGGACAAGCCAATTTTCAGAATCACAGCTGCCACAAATCAGAAAATTGGAGAAGGCTCACCTTCATAGGTTGCATTAGCTTGAACAACCAAGTATGCTCAGAAGAAGTAAGAACCGGAGGAATCCTCATTTTTTTCCAGTCTAAACTGACGAGATCAGTTGAAGCCGAATACTCCCTTACAAGCTCCTCAATCTTGTCATTCTCACTCTTTCTATCTTTTCTCTTTAGAACTACTGAAGCAGCCACTTTCTCGTCCTTATTCCATTTCAACGCAACCCTTTTATCAAGACTCAATCTTTTAGCCTTGTTTGTCCTGCTCCTAACCACAATGTCATCACTTGTTCTCTTCTCTACTTTGTCATCAATTTCACTTATCTTCTTCCTCCTTTTGCGACCTCTCTTGATCATCAAGCCATCTATATCTTCCACATCCGAAGCTTCAGTCTCGGGGCTACGCTTGTATAGGTTTTCCAGCTTGGCAGCAGCTTCATTGTAATCCAATTCCAAGGTACAAGTAGGAGCTTCCTCTGTCAATGCAGCGTTTACACTTTTGGGGAGCTTTCGAGCCTTCCCTAGTCTCTTTTGGTTCTTCTTTCGTGTTTCTATAGGCAAAGGTATTTTCTCCTGGGGCGCAACCAATGCGTTCTTTTTGGATTTATCAGTTCTAAAGGCAACAATCAACGGCTTTCTCAACGATGATCTCTGACTCAATGCCAATTTTGCGCTCAATCCGAATGGAGTCCTAGAAACTGAGCTAGAAACTGTCACAACTCCCATGCCAATTCCCGCAGCAAAATTCTAAGTGATGAGTAAGAGCACAAATTCTGCAACCACACATGCATAAAGAAATGCACCCATTTGAGCTCATCCCTTGTCAAACAACACCATATATAGCTACTTCAAAATACACAACTTAGAAACTAAATCTTCATTGTTAATAAGCAAAACTATGATATATGGCCCCTAGCTCACGTACTCTTAACTAGCTGATCTCTCCAAATTTGTCAGATTAACTTAAATCTCATTGACAATTAACTTAAATCTCATTGTATTCAAAACACTTAACACCCTTCAAAGAACATTAACAAACAGATTACAATAATCTTACAGGAATACAAGAGCTCAGGTGCAGAGACAATCATACCTGAAACAATGTCCGATCAGATGCCGAGAAATCTCCAACTGAAGAAAAAGAAAGTATTTTGGTACATGGCAAGTTTGAGACTTTAATACAAGGCGCGTAAATATGGAATTACGGTGTCCACAATAAATTCTGAAATACGACTATTGGTATTTGAATCGGACGAAGGGGAAGTGACCACGTAGACAGTAGAAGACTAGAATAGGGTGACGTGGGTAGTGCTGGAACACAGAATGGTCTCTCTGAGGCTCTGGCGTGGAGATTTCTTAGTGGACGAGAAGATATTTGGGACAGGAGTGGATTATGTTGGTGACACATGGGATCGGTATTATTGGATGTAGCATTTTGTGGGACCTAGCTAAGTGGTGGTGGCTCCTGGGATCTGTACGTTGCTCAACGACAGCCATTGGAAATATTACTCTTACTATTTTCAAAAATCAAAATTTAGGTTTTTGTATTTTGAAAACTCATCAGAAATTATTAAATGGAAAAAAGGCCCAAACTAGTCTTGGCCCAAGTGTAAGCCTTGGGCTTCTTCTTTTTTTTGGTAAAATAAGCCTTGGGCTTCTTTGTTGTTGAGAATGCAACACTTATCTTGTCTTGGACAATATTCCAAATTAGAAAAGAAATCCATTGTTTGATTTGGTCGGAGAAAAAGATCAATGTTGTGATGGGTCGACTTCTACTGTTTCCACGCGCTGGTCAACCACTAGCTAAGCCATATTATTATATTATTATATGTACATGGACATGAACTTTTCATATCATCTAGAAGCTTATATAATATATTATATTATTTTATATGCTTCATTACATTACCATGAAAATTCTCTACATTTTACTAATTCACTTTCCACGTACACAAAAGCTATCGAGTGCTAGCTGACCATGCACTTAATTTTATCCCAATCATTGAATTTTGAACTCGTCCTAATTTCTCCTCGACATATTACAAATCTTATACTAGCTAAGACCGAGTTTCAATTCAAGGATTCTATTCCTAATTTGTTTCAGTATGGTCAATTATGGGTGTTTTTCTTATGGGTCTCCACAATGGGCGTAGTCCCCAACTTAAGGAGCTTTGGTTGATATGTTTCACGTCGGTTTTATGGTTCGTTTGGCATGCTAGAAACAAGGTCAGATTTGATGGCAGGACTTTCTCTATTACTGCGGTTTGTCGTCTTATTACGGGTCATATTCATGCAGCTAGTCGGCTTGCTTCGGGTCCAATGTATAATACAATTCAGGATCTTCGTATCTTGAAGAGTTTTGGTGCTAGTTGCGTGTTGCGGCGTGCCCCTCAAGTGGTTGAGGTTCTTTGGCATCCTCCATCAATTGGTTGGGTCAAGATCAATTCAGACGGAGCTTGGAAGCATGAGGAGGGTGTTGGAGGTTACGGTGCGGTTTTTCGTGATTTTCGTGGTCACTTTCTTGGGGCATTTGCTGCTAATATTGATATCCCTAGTTCGATTGCGGCAGAGGTCATGGCCGTTATCATGGCAATTGAGCTTGCTTGGGTTCGTGATTGGAAACATATCTGGTTAGAGGTTGACTCTTCTCTTGTGCTTGATTACATTCGCTCTCCTGCACTGGTGCCTTGGCAGCTCAAAGTCCGTTGGTTCAATTGTTTGTCTCAGATTTCCCACATGACTTTTCGATCCTCTCATATTTTCCGAGATGGAAATAAGGTTGCCGATGCCTTGGCAAATCATGGTACATCTTTAACCGAATTGGTATGGTGGGACGAGCCTCCACAATTTATTTTTTCGCATTGTAATAATGACCTATTGGGTCTTCCTCAATTTCGTTTTTGCTAGTTTTGTTCTTTGATGTTTGTTTGCTTTGGGAGGTTTCGGCTAGGTCCTCCTCTCTTGTATTCTTTCTAATTTAATTGATTTGGGTGTTAGGGAGGGTACTCCTCTCCTATCACTCGTCTTTTAAAAAAAAAAAAATATTACTTTAATAAAACAGATCAATATTATGTTCGTATATTACGTTTGAAGGAATTTAGGGTTATGATTAATTGTTGTTGTCCCTATCTATTGGAGAAAAATCTAGACACTAAGGTCTTATGTTTACTGTTTATTTAATTAGCATTGTCACCCTCAAATTAATAATATCATCATCATCATGTCAAATAATACTCAATTGGATTTTTAACTATATACCCAAATGCATGAAAAGGTCATAATATTGAGAAAATAAAAATATAAGGTAAGATACATATCGATCATCAACATAGTTTCATGCCATTTGGTAACAAAAGCTAAAAAGGGCTGCCTTCATATGTATGAATGGAATAGAGTTCCTTTTTTTTTTTTAGGGTTTTGGCTGTTGGCCAATAGATTTCAGGGTTTCAGTGATCATATGAGAGAAACTGTATAGGAATATATATATATATATATATATATATATATATATATATAAGCTTCAAATAGTTAATTCATTTCCAAGGACTTAGACTGAGGCTGAGGGTTCCAAAGTTCCAAACCCTAAAAAAATATATATAATGCATCAGACCAAAACTACATAGAAAACATATACTAATTAATAGAATCTACTTGGTCTTTGTTAATTCAACTCCATCGACTATCCCATGAATCTAGGTTCATGCTACTCTAGTTAGTTCCCAAATATGCATTAAAAAAAAGAAGTGAGTGCATTTGTTTGTTGTAGCTTATTTAAAAGCTAAAACCGATCATAAAAGTTAAAACATGCATGTTCAAAACTTCAAATCAAATGAACCACCATCCATGCATATGCAGATATCGGCATGCATGCATGTTTCCACTTTCAAGTTTCAACACGCCTAGCCTAAGCTCAAGTCTCAAGTCTCAACTCTCAACTCTCAACGCGTTAGAATATGCAATAGTGCAATACTACTATTTACCTAAGTTAATTCGGTATTACAACGATTGGGTTTTGGACCTAGCTCAGTTTTGTCCCTTCAAACATGGGAGACCCAACCCAAGTTTTCACAGTGAAACGTAAGCATAGGTTATAAGTTGACGTCATCAAAGGACGGTATTTTTGTAGGGGTACTTGGTACTTTGGTAGTAACAACGCGGAACTGAGTTTGAAGATTCTTGGTCTCCTCCTCCTCTTCTAAGTTCTAATAATATATCGCTGACTTTCTTCTTTTGTTTGCTTCAAATCAAAAAGCGAGATTAGTGAGAAATATTGGTGTTGATCTTTTTATGTGTTGCGTGTACGTAGCTTTGATTGGAGAAGCTCTAGCTCTTTGTAAGAGCGAGGCTGAATTGGTCAGCAATTGGACCTCTTACTACTCTTTGAAATCTCACCTCAATTCCTATGACCAAAGACTGGTCTCCCATGAAGAAAATCAACTCCACTTGGATTTTGATTTTATTTTCTCGGTCAAACTTCTATCTCTCTCTCAATTCCCTCACTTTCTAAACATTCAAATACAAGCTAAAGCCTTCCCTTTAATCCCCATAACCATCTCTCCCTCAAGTTTTCACCTTCACCAATTCAAAGCTTAGCATCCCAAAACACAAAAACACCCTTCGATCTCAGAAATCTGTCCTGTTTTTCCATTCCATTGGGGTAGTTACTTTTGTCTGTGATTTGGGTGTTCTTGAATAAATGAAATTTGCCGACTTTGATTACACTACTTTTAAGTCTTTAAATTGAAAACCCAGTTCCAATTTTGGCTAAACTCGCATGCTTTCAGTCTTGATTCTTTCTTCGTTGAATCAATTACATTGCTTCTAAGTCCTTGGGTAGTAACTTTTGAAAACCCTGTTCCATTTTTGGCTAAATTCCCATGCTTTCATCTTGATTTCCTTGGTTTCTAAAATCTTTCTTCATTGCAAAGCTCTGACATTAGTTTACTAGTGTCCAAAATCATGCTTAACATGCATACTTTAGCATCCGATCCATTGCAATTTAGCTAGATTCAGCTCTTATATAGTTTGCTACTCGTTTATGTTAGCTGAGCTCAAAGCTGCATTAATAACATATTTAAATGGAGAAGTACTACAACATGGGAGTGAATTGGGAGCACAAGACTAGTCTTGTAAATGAGCTAATAAAAGGCAGGGAGCTAGCTAGGCAGCTCCAGATGCATCTCAATGTTGCATCAAATTCGAATCCTTCAACGACCACTCAAACAGCGTTAGCCCGTGAATTGTTGATCCAAAAGATCCTAGCTTCCTACGATAAGGTGCTAACCATGCTCAATTCTAGCAGCTCCGCCCCAATAGCCGTGGCAGTAGAGCAGCAGCAACAACAACAACAACCCCCATTTACAGCAGCTGCAGCTACAGGTGTTGTCACGATTCGAATGGCTGACTCCCCACCTTCGCTTAATGGGAGTCCTCGGAGTGAAGACTCTGACGACCACAAAGATCCCTCTAGAAAAAGGTTTGTACTTAATTTTGAGATACAAACATTATAGGTTTCAATTTTTTTATCAAAGAACAAAAATGTGCTTTCCTAGTCAACTCGGTACATATATAATCAATTTGTGGTAATTAGCTGTGATGAAGCAAATTTGATGTTAAATTGTTAAATGAATGCAGAAAAGGTCTAGCAAGGTGGACAAAACAAGTAAAAGTTACATCAGGTATGGGGCTTGAAGGGCCTCTTGATGATGGCTTTGGCTGGAGGAAGTATGGCCAAAAGGACATTCTAGGAGCCAAACATCCGAGGTACCTATATCTAGGATATATTCAATTTTATTCATATGAAACTAATCTATATATGTTTCTTGCGTCAACATTAAATAGTGTTTGTGTTGTGTTGCAGAGGTTATTACAGATGCACTCATCGGAATGTTCAAGGTTGTTTGGCCACAAAGCAAGTGCAACGCTCCGATGAGGACCCAATGATCCTCGAAATTACTTACCGAGGAAGGCACACTTGTTCTCAAGCTGCAACCTCCACCACCATAACTAGTCCTCCTGCTCGACCGATATCACCATTGCCTGATCAAACACCAGAACCACCACAGATCAATCAGCCGCCTCAATCATCACAGCACAATATGCTCCTAAGCCTCCCGGAAGGCCTCAGGGTCATAACCGAAGGCTTAGACACTAGTCACGATCATCATCGCGACGAATTATTTCCCTCGTTTAACAACAACTGTTATGTGGGAAATTTTTCTCCTTCAATAACTATGCCTACTACTGCAGCTTCAATTTCTGGGACAAACTATTTCTCTCTACTGTCTCAGCAGGGCATTGGTGGTAACCAAAATCTGCAGATCAGCGCTGCCACCGAGTCGCATGAGATAATCTCAGCTGCTACTTCAGCTACCAACTCTCCTACTGTTGGGTTGGATTTTCCATTTGCTCAAGCTGATCATCAAATATTATACCCCAACTTCACTTTTGACGATCCTGGATTTTTTCCCTAATCTCCTACACATAGCTTCCCAAAAGTAACATACAGCTTGTATGAGCATTTGAGGTAGCTAGGTCGCATTTTGGGAGTACTTTTTTTTGCTGTAAAATGCAGAATTTAAAGAAGCAGCAAAATAAGGTCTTCCAAATGTGCATAATTAATTAAGGAAACACTTTCTAATTCCCCCTACTGTAGGCTTTACCTTGTAGTTGCGGTTATATTTCTGTTCATCTTGTGACAAAGAGTACTAGAACTCTGTAATTTTTTCCTACTTTAATCAGGTAATTGATTGAATGTCATCTTTCATTCTTTCTTATTCATTCATTTCCAAAAGAGAAAGGCCCTTTTATTACAACAATTGAATTGAGTTCACACCCCAAGAAAGACAGGCCCTTGTAGTACACCTTGAACAAGGGCACAGACCATTTGAACAAGGCCCAATTGGCCCAATTGATAGTAGTAGCTAAAACCTGAACCCCAAGAAGGCAAGAAATGAAAGCTGTTCACTAACAATTTCACTGAAGCCTATGCCACTTGGCAATTGGGATTTGGTGGTCAAAATTGGAGTTTGAAGTCACCATCATCCTTGAATTATTGAGGCATGGAACAGCAGCAGAAGGAAGAACATTATTGAAACTCAACATGGCATTGGCAGCCAAAGAGGTGTGAGCCACATTGACATAGCTAGTGGAAGCAGGATTTGAAATTGCAAATGGTTTCTGCAGATTGAAGCTTAGAGAAGCAGCTTTAGTACAACCGTTGATTGGAGCAACAGGTGGGATTTTGAAAGGCTGCTGCAGAGGAGGAGGAGGGTTTCGCCATTGGGGCAATGGAGGACCGGCAACAAGAAGTGTCCGAAGCAATGGACCGGCTTCCCTCACAGCCTGCATGAGTTTTCCTGTCTGAGGCAAAGTCTTTCCTATAGCAAAATTGTCAACTATTTGAGAAGCTAGATCAGTTTGGGTACTCATACCCAAACCACTGGGTTGTATAAGAACATTAGTAGTCCCCAAATTATACTGTTGTACCACATTAGGCTGCTTCACATTCACAAAATTCATGCTGCTGCTTGAATCAACCATGTTGATATTTGGAAACTCTGGTGAAGAAACTGCATGATCAAATAACGAATCAACAGAAGAGACACTGTTCGATTCGGTTAAGCTTGAGTTTGTTTTTACGGTTGTGGGCATTAAAATTGGGGGGCTAACAGGCTGGACTACATGAATCGGAAATTGATCAATCGGAGAAGAATTAGGGTTCATCTTGTTGAAGATCTTCTTCAACTGGTCTCTGGCTTCATCTCTTTCTTTGTATACAACCTCTAAAAGATTGAGCAAGTTCGTCACATTTTCTTGACTCTCATTTACTTTACTTTTTACTGATTCTAGTTCAAGACTGGAGTACATAAGCTTCTTTTTCAACTCATCAGTGCTCTGCATGTCAATTCAAAACAGGTAATCTAATGGTTAGATATAATAAAATGGTATTTTCAATTCCATCAAGTACTTGAGCATAAAATTGAAGAAACATGAATAGACCAAACGATTCTGAATGAAGAATCTGAAAAACCTAGCCAAACCATCATAAATTAAATTCTTAAATAAAATCGAAATAAATAGAACTTATTTGAATAAAATAGAAAGGGGCCGGGGAAAAAGATTCAATCAAAGATTCACCATTAATTGGTCAAAACAAGAATGCATGAGTCACCATTAAAAGTTTATAGCAGAAATAAGCAATCGGCCATAAAATTAAATTTATCGATGCCATGGAATATCACAAGCTTTCATCAATACCAATATATATATATGCATGGTATTACTCAAAGATTCAATTGATCAGAACTTGAAAAAAAAAATTACATTAATTCACAAGACCCTAACGATCAGTAACTCTTGTTGATCGATGAAGGCCAGGACTTGTAATTAAATTAATTAATGCTTATAAAATTATGGAATCACATAGGCCTTTGCTGAAAAAAAAAAAATCCCAAAAAATCAAAATCAAATATGTTGGTAGTATAAATTAAAATTGATAAGGGAGAAATCGAATCTTAAAAATAACAAAGCTTAATGGTGAATCGGTTAGATATATATATATATATATAAGATCTATCAATGACAAACGCTTACATTCACACTAAAGAACTGAAATATGAATTGAAAGAACAATGAAGAAAATCCAAGAACATATAATATATTGAATTGTGAGGTATAATAGCAAGACCATCACATATATATATATATATATATATATATGTCTCACATTTGAAGTAGAAATTAATTAAACAATAAAACTGAGAAGAAATGTCACTTAGAACAAGAAATAAGGAGTGACTCACCTCTTGATAAGTAGTAGCCCATACAGAACCCAACTCCTCCATAGTATGAGTATCACCCTCTTCGTTACACCGGAAAATAAAAGAAATTCAGGCAGAAAAAGAAAATGAGAAACTCAGGAGTACTTGAAGTAGGGTGGAATGTGAGTCATTTTATAGAAGAAACAATGAGGCATATAAATTAGATAAGAGAGAGATATATGCCTTCCATTCCACGTCAAAGAATTAATAAGGAATGCACAAAACCTTCATTATGAATAGAAATTAAATTCATTTTAGCAGATTCCAATTTGGAAATTTCTACTCTCTTTCTCTGAGTGGTGAAATTGTATTTCATTCAATTATTTTTTTTCTTCATTATTTAAGGATTTTCGTTTCTTTCCAAAAAGAAAGACAATTTATAGGTAACTCATAAATTCGCCGCGGTTTTCCTTATCTATATATATGGCGACTTTCCATACATGCTCTATTTTGAAATGAAATTTCCCTCCGGGCGGCTCAAGGCCAAATTAAGGAGAGAAATTGGCCCCAAAAAAATTGAGAGGAATGTTCTTGTAATTAAGGAATCAAGCAATGACGTTGTAGCTAGATTCTGATCAACATCGATGAAATGAGAGGAATATATGATCTTTGTGTGCGTGTTTTTTTTTTTTTTTTCATTTTGTCGACGATCGAGTATATTAATTTTCAAGTAGTATTTTCAACTTTCAGAAAATTCAATAATATCATGTATATCAAGTTAATTATTTACGAATTTTTCACGACAATTTCGATGGCAAAATGTTATTTCAATATTCATGTCTTGTGAAGTTTGTTTTCGATAAATAATAGTCCAATATAATAACAACTTGTTAAGCTAATAAGCTAGTGAATGATGGCAAATACAAAGCAACATGTGATAACCCTTCTGGTTATCCCAAGTAGTGAGGGATGGTGGGAAAACGGGTCAACTGGCTAGGATTAGACTATGTCAGATGTTCGATTCCCTCCAATTAATGTAACAAAAAAAACTACATATATAGATAATTAGATATGTTTTTCTAATTGTGAAGACCAAAAATTTGATCTAATATTAAGGGATAAAATACCCTCCAAAGTTGGGTTGATATAATTTTATTGAGATGGGTACGTTTCAAATGGCAGCCATATTATGTATAAAATTACTTAAAATTCTCATCATTGTATGAAATATAATTCTTAGGCTCACTTCCCTTTTGTAATCAATATACGTACTTCCGCTATAACAAGCAATTATTCTTCGGTTTGGCATCTTCACACTAGTCTGTCAAAAATCAAACTTTCATGGTATACGGTTCATTTAATTTGGTTATAGGAGGAAAATGAAAAGATGGAGAAATTTAGATGTTTTGAAAGAGGAATTTGGTTAATGGCTACCGTGGTCCATCTATGTTTCCTAGGGCCAAACATGTCGCTTAATTGATTAACCATACATAAATATACCAAGGAAATTAGTAGCAAAGCAATTTGGCCCCCCACTCCCTCTGTAACTCTTGTATGTCTATTCTTAGAGCTTGGTCTGGCTAAGAATTAAAGGTCGTGGTCATCATGAGCTAGCTAGGTTATAGGAGGGGATATACATAAAAGGTTTTGCCGTCACTCATGACATGCATATATTTAATTTAGAACTACCCGCTAGCTATAGATACCCAATAATTGTAGGACACCCATTGGTTCCAAACAACGACAACAATACTCGAGCTCACTGCCTAACTAATTAATATCCCTAGCTATTTTGGGTTTTGGTTCGTAGCTAGTTGTAAGAATGATCAGTCAGAACTATGGGATTTGGATGATCATTTTGATCGATCAGTCGTTGCTCATATGAAATTACTTATTTTAGAGATAGTAATTAATAAGGACAAGAAATTGTTTCAAAACACCTATAGAACCAGAAATGCACCATTGAAGTAAAAATTAAGGTGTGGAAAAGTTATATGAAATTAAAGTAGAATAGAGAGAACAAACTGAGGTAAATTAATCTACTTAGTTTTTGGAAGCAAATATCAAACATACAAATTATTAGGGCATGCATAATGCAAATATTTGCAATAAAACTTCATTATATTTTGATGCCAATATTTGCAATACGGGATTTTCTCGATCTCTAGCTGATTCATGGCCACTACACATGGCAAAAAAATTAGTTATGATCAACAAACCTTTTTTGTTGCTTGAATGATAGAATAGGATGGATACAAATCCTAATTTTTCAACAAATATGATAGATATTAACGTGCACATAATTAACAACTGAAGATTTTTTTTTAATTTGTTCTTGTTTTTTATTCAAATTTATTAAAATTTCAGAAAAATAAATTCTTACACTCCATTGTCACAAGATTAATGGTCAGGGTCTGTCTGAGGAGAAGATGTGAATTGAAATGCATATATATGATGCATGCATACATCAAACTAGATCTTGAGAATGCTGAAATTACAAATGGTTACCCTAGCTAGCTAAAACTAGTTATGACTTATGACTGATCTACAATTACAATTGTACGTTAATTAATAAGAATACGGTAACAAACTAATTAATGCATGCCTAATTCCCACATTCTCTTTTATTAGCAGCACCAGTACTTCAGAGATTGAGATTAGAGAAGTACGTTGTTAGGGTTATAATCCTCAACCCTAATGTAATTAGCAGAACGTTTGCTGAATTTGGTGAGCGAGTTCCTCAGCACTAAGTTGGCATTCGATTCCAATCTAGCAAGAACAAGAAAAGGCAATCATTAGCAAAGATTTCAATGTCTTTAAACCCAATTCTAATCTAGCAAGAACAAGAAAAGCCAATCATTAAACCCAATTAATTCAGTAAATCTGATTTGATTAAATACATTTCATTGTCTATATCTGTAGTAGCTATCAATGCCTGCAGAGAACGATACCCTAGTTTTCAGCAATTTGTAGTGCTTTCAAGGACCCTAGCATTTAACATGTATCAACAGTCCTCACCAGTTCAGTACATATCTAGAACTCAATCTTATTTACAACTTGGAGTAATATTGAAATCACTGCAAACATTGAAATCACTGCAAACAGAGATAGTAATAGATCATACGTACCCTTCAAATGGACAATAGATAACACCCAATTAACCAAGGAAGAGAAACTAGACATTCATGATGAGGCCCCACTATGCATGTATTTATCATTTTCACTATTTAGAATAACCAGTAAATAAACAAAGAAACATTTTTCTAGATACGTCGAAGCTTAAGGTACTGTGTGTCTGACACAAAAACAAAACTGTGTACCAGTATGTGATGTAATATAGTGAGTTTTAAAATATGTACTGTATATTGGGCCATTGTGATCAATAAATAATTACTTACAATTTAAGTACTGCATGTTATATATATTAGTGGTTGAAGATATAGTTCTCTTTAATTTTCTCAGAGCATCAGAAATTAGTGCAGAAGTTTGTATTAGTATAACAAATGGAATGAAAACCAGCTTCTAATCTAACTAAATAAAGTACGTGATAATAACGATTGATTAACATAAGTACCTTGATGGTAAAGGAATTAAGCATCTTTTCGTCTTCCGTCTTGATTTCGATGTGGAGAATTTCGAGGGAAAGATCTTCGAGGGCCGAAATGATTTTGAGAGCTTGTCCTGGTATCCGAGGAGACACCGTGTTTAAAAGAACATTAGCACCAGAAAACTTCACTTCCACATCCGCAACAGCCGACTTAGAATTGGCGAAAAGCTCATTGAGATTGTCAATAACATTATTAACAGAGGTAGAATAATTAGTAGTCGACGAATTCGAAGGAGATGGTTCGAGTGATGAGCTGGCTGCAGCCACGGTTGGACTGGAGAGGTAAGCTGGTTGTTGCAACGACGTCGTCCTGACAGGCTTGTAAGGGCTAGTTGGCTGTGGAGTTCTTGGACTAATAGGCAAGCTGCTGCAGCTAATTCTGGGACTAGTTAAAGGACTTAATGGGGGTTTTCTGGGGCTAAGTACTAGTGGTGATGAAGGTAATCTTGGACTACTTGAAACTGGTAGCCTAGGGCTTAACACTTCACTGTATGCCTTTCGTTGCTTCTTGGCCTCTAGTGATTGAAGAACTTGCTGCAATTCATTGATGTAGTCAACCACCCCTCCAATAATTGATGCTTGATCTCCCTAATTATCAAAATTTAATTCCAATTAAATCACGTACTTCAAAAGAAAGAAACTAAACTAACCTAAACAAAATGAATGGAAATATGTGTATAGCTACTCTAAAAGCCACACTCTCCCTAGATCATTAAGTATGAAATTCTAAGCATCGATCACATATGAACAAACTTATTGTAACTAGAAAAGTACGTTGTGAATACTGACTCTTTTGACATAGAAACAAGGCATGAGAGAGCGCAAGACTGTCAAGTGCTCGTTCATTTGCTTCCTCCGGTTGCGCTCCACCGTTATGTGAGACATCCTTTGCTGTCCATCCTCCGAATTCCCCGCGGGGGAAGCCTCTGCGGAAAGCTTCACTCTCTTGGATGATTTTGGTGAAGTTTCGAGCTCCGGTGACGTTTCTATGCCTCCATCTTTTGATGAGCTAAACACAAGTTCATCGCACGGTGTTGGCGGAGGAAAACTGTCCATGAGTGCTCCTGCATCTAAGCTCTCCAATATGCTGAAAAGATCGTCACCAGGAACCAAGCTGCTGGCATCGCCGCCGCTGTACTGGTGATCGTGTTCTTGGAAAAATTCAGATAAAAGTTGATCATCCATACTGGCCAGAAATTAGAGGAAAGGGGTTGAGGGAGCACGAAAAGTTAGAAAGATATAACGTTGTCAAGATCAAGAAAAGTGTGTATTGAGATGGATGCGAGAAACAGGGAGTAAATAAGAGTGACTCAGGTGAAAAGGACTAAACCATCACCATCACCATCACCTATTTTTGATGAACTTTGTTAGTTGGTTTTTAATTTAGCCGTTGGATTATAATTGTCTCTGGGATCTTTCTTGTATAGGAATCAGGAATCAGAGAGAGGGCAGTGGAGCACACAATCCCAAGAAAATACAAAAACAAAAGAGGAGAGAACCGTTTGTGTGTTTGTGTGTGATCTGTTAGAGAGAGAGAGAGAGAGAGAGAGAGTATTAAGGCTGGCAAGAAGTTATGTGTGTGTATATATATATATATATATATAAGGAATCTTCAATAAGCAGGTCTCTTCAATTATTTTTAACAATCTTCATTTACATCATAAGTTATTTGATTACATTTTAAAATAAAAAATAATACCATATTCAATTGTAGATAATAAATTATACTCAAAAGTTGAAATCCCTATAATTTTTCTACTATAAAATCTCTATAATACCATATGATAGTGAAACTACTAGAAAATATAGTAGAAAAATTATAGAAATTTTAACTTTTGAGGTACCATTTTCAAACACAAAGAACAAAACTACAAAATTATAGCTTGCCCTATGTAATCTCACGCATGATTTGCGTATTTTCACCATTTTGGTCAAAATAAAACAATTATCTAATTATGAAATAATTCGGAATATGAAATACCGCAAATTAATTAAGTATGGTAGCAAGTTCTCCTGAAAATAATCTCTAAGAAAAAAAGGTTCTCCTGAAAAAAATTTCATTATTTAAATTTAGACAAAACTTGATATAAGTCCAAAAATTTGACCTCATATTAGATGCAATCCACCTTTTATTTTTTATTTAATCTAAGTCTGCTAACTAGTATGCCAAATAGGATTACATTCCTTATATTACATTTTGACTCAGCTGAGTGCATTTATAGTTTATTTCGTATTCCCACTTTGCCCATTATGTGAAAAATTAAAACAATTTAAATTGTGGACCAATAATTAACAAATTTATGCACCCTATTAATTGTAATTTCTCTAATTTAGTAATAATTAATTAATTATGATTGACCAATTGAAGAGCACTAACTCATTGTTATTCTCTTGTATTAATAAGTTCATAGAACATATTCTACACGGTTGTCATTTTCTTCTTCTTTCTCCTTCCTCTTTGTTTATTTGAATTATTAGTTTTTTTTTCAACCCATCACCGAACAATCTCCATCATCAATATAAAAATTAGTATTTGTTATATGGAATGACAAAGGTATAAATTGTTTCATTTGTTTCCACACCCTATGATATAGGTATAGGTACTTAAATTGTTTTCATGATGTTCTTAATATGTTTTCATTTATATATATATATATATTTTTTTTTTTCTTCTTGGTTTATCAATATATATATTGATAAGTAGAATTGTTAACTAGAGTTTTTCTTTAAATGATAGTTTAGTGAGTACATCTACTATGTTTCCCTTTCCAAAAAAAAAAGTCTACTATATATGTTTTTTTTTTTGTTTTGAAGAAAACACAGAAACTTTATTAATTAATAACGGATTACAATCCTTAGCATGGGCATCCTAAAAAAGAGCAATACAGACCACACAAGAGGCCTAATTGATGATTCTAAATCTAGAAATCTAATCGATGATTCGAAACCTAGAACAATACATACACCGTGAATCACTGCTGTCAGCAATCGCCAGCTCCAACAGAAAAATTCCGACAAGTATTGCCATTGAGACCAGTAAATCCAATCAAGCTCAATTAGGACCCATGGAAAAAGAAAGTAAAACCACAATCTAAACTTGCATAATTGCTCATGCTTATTCTTAAGCAAGAAATTAAATTGACCCAAATCAAATAACCAAATTTGATCTATGACTTGGAAGACCAAAACTGCTAAACCGTCAAAACCAAGCACCCAAAACTTTCCGGGATCCCAGACCTTGAAACCTTGGAGTTGTAAATCTTTGACACCCAACAGACAAGGCACCAACACCCAATCAGTTCGGCGAGATCCAAAGAGGAGTGGTACCACCAGATCTGAAGTCGGAGAATCAAAAAGGAAATCGGGAAGAACACGTTAAAACGTGACCCCGACAATAACAGCAACCACGAACAACCCAATCACGTGCAGCCGAAGAACCATCGGACCTCCCACCCGCATGAGAGTTGACGCAACCACTCTGGACCACCATAGAAAGAGGCGATATGGAGATAATTTGGTCGCCCAAGAACGACCGTTGAAACCAAAGGCAAGAGGCCCTTGAACTGGTAACGGCGCCGCAACGGCACCGTTCATGGAGAGAAAACCCTAGGGTTCTCTTTTTTTCTCTGGTATTAGTCTACTATATATGTTGTTGAACATTCATATGTTTATAGTAATCAAAACTACAAAAGATCAGTTTAACTAAAAATTCTTTTTTTGTTGGACAATAAAAAAAACTCATTTAAATGTATAGTGGTTCAACAGGGAAGTACAACTCGTATTTAGTAAAAAAAAATCGTTTCTCAGTTAATTATTAGGTTTGTCCTGAATACATTCCTTTTTAGGTTTTCACTGGTATATATTATGCATAGAAAATGTATTAACTGCATGCAGTTAAGTATATATTGAAGATTAATTTTGGCCAAAAAAAAAAGTATATATTGAAGATGATCAGAATTCAGAGGTGACAGTACGTGGGAAAATTCTAAAAAGTGAGGAGGAATATATTAAGGGGTTCGACTTTATAGGGGCTGTAGATCGAAAGTGAAGCCACTATATATACGCATGCATGAATGCCATGGATGAGTGAGGCTAGGATGACCTCTCTGCTAGTTAATATGCAAGAGCTAGCAATGCCATGACTACTATCCTCGGGAATGTTACTCTGGTCACCTCCTTATCAAAACCACCAGTACTCCCCTCTACTCTTAGTCAGACCTAGCTGATCATCAATCGTCACTACTGCTTTGTAAAGGGAGTAAAAACATGTATGCATTTACCTGATCTCCTTAATTTACTCCTTCCATATATATATGTTTGAGATTCTGATCATCTAGCAGGTCCAGACTAGCACTGGTATATATCCTTTCAAATAATTATTATATACTATCGATGATGGGACAGATTCTTAAATTTGATTGTACGAACAACAAGGATCATTAGCCAGAGAAAACCTAGCTAGCTACCAACAACATTAGATAGCTTCTTTTTTTTGGACAATAACAACATTAGATAGCTAATTAATACTCTCGATCTGACTGTTTTGGTTAACTAATAAGTAGATGAGCTATTGGTTACGTGGTGCAAACTAGGCATTAAACCCTATCTTTAGGCATTAAAAGTTCAAACACTACATGCATATATTTAGTAGAATTTTTTTTTCTTTTTAAGTAAATAGAGGATTAGGCGAGTGAATGAACGGACGAAAATCTGCTATCCTCTCCCAATCTAAAACAAGGTGAGACGAGACCAAGCACACACAGAGAACACATGGTTCCACCATTTATATATTAAAAGGGAATTTATGGCTACACTGTATATGAAGTATAATAAGGATGATGCTTAATTAACAATGGCTTTGATGTGTATAAAGTACGTGTAAATGAGACAAATTGAAGAAATACATGTGTTTTGAGCAAGAAAGGATGAGCAGAAATGAATGAATGAATGAGACAGGGGTCCATAGAGTTTCAGATGAAGATGATGACGACGGCCGGTAGGGTACTACTTAATTACTCAGATTCTGCAACTTGTTCTCCCCTTATTTATTATATATTTACGACTTTCAGTATTTAAATATATGAAAATAATGAAAGGTAGGCTTTCAATGTGCAGGTCCACGGCATCTCCGTGCCTACAATGAAATCAATTTCAAGTTATTAGATAGAGACTAGAGGATCTCTGAGACTCTCTCTCTCTCTCTCTCTCTCTCTCTTCAGTGTTAATTAGTGAAGCTGCAGCTGCTGCAAATTGCAATATTTTCATGGTCACTGGGTTTGGCAAATGGTCGAGTACGTTGATTGACAAAGGGTACGGGGAGTAATTGCAAACATATGTTGTAGTTTTGGCTTGGCTAGCAAAAGCATGGGAGTGTGCGCGTTTCATTTAAAGTGAAGGGGTTGTGTTTGTGTACCATATAATATATAGTATATATACTTGTTTTTATCACATTTACTTCCCTCCATATCAGTCCAATTCTAGGTTATCACACATCAATTTTCATATTTACCACCCTCAACAACCTCCCTCTCTCATCAATTATATTATCATATTTTAAAACTTTTGATATCTTTGAGTTTGATACCATTCTTTCTTCTTATAATTAATTAATATTGCTATTGTAAGAACATTAATTTCCTTAATTTGTAGCTCTTAGGTAGACCCGGTCTTGAGCATAGGCAAGCGAAGAAATCCTAATTAATTATAAAGGTTTTCTCTCTACACAATCATATGCATAATATAATTCTGATGTCTCTTTTTCAGTTCCCTAATAATATACACTTCTTCTTCTGAAAAAAAAAAGAAGAAGAATAATTAATTAGGATGGCTCTCGATCTCTCTAGCAATGCGGTTAAGGGTGTTAATCTTTTAATTAATTACAATGGCTTATGTATAAAAATTCTTAATAAAGATCTGTAAAACACCAAACAATCATATGTAATAAAGGGTCTATAATTACAATGACATAGCAAACTAAGATTCTAGTACTTCTTGAACCAAAAGTATAATTGTTTTACTTAATTGGCCTATCTACAGATTGCCAAAAAAAATAAAATTTGGCCCTATCTATAATAAACTTTCACCCACTTCTCAGTCTACTCCTCCAATAATGATCTATAAAAAGACTGAAATTCCTATATGCTGACAGAACCCACCACTTCTAGGCTAGCATGTAGCTAGAATCTACATATGACTGCATGCCTATACGTTGTTTTGGACAGATCTAGCTAAACACATATCAAGGCAAGTTGCACAAAATTTGATATTACTAGCTAGCTGCCTAGCTACCTAGCTACAATAATTCAACAATAATGTTTCTTCTAGCATCAATTTTCTCAAAAATAAACCCTTTTGCTTTAAATCACTTTGGGTTGGCATTTATCGCAGAGCACCATATATAAGAGAAACACACAGCTCAATTCCCCGAGAGGCAAAAGCCTGGTTTTCTGGGTAGGTAGGTCTCATATCATATAGATTTAGTCAGATCTAGATCTACAAAACACTATGCGCGCAGTTTTAATTTTGTTTGTACACAAGTAAATGAATGAATGAATATGAAAATGCATGTTAGAACATATATATATATATATATACAATTACAGTTCTACGACTGTTTATAATTTATAGATCCTAGCTCCTTCACTCTGCTTACATATCAATGAATGAGAATGTGGGACAAAATTTTAAAACAAAGCTAATCAATATTGCTGTCTAGCTAAGAGTAAATACCATGGGACCTAGCTCGCTCTTCCTTTCTCAAACTTCATTCACTTCCAAATCTGAAAACCTCATTCAATTCCACCCACGAAATGTCTGAGACAGACTTTATTACAGCTCCGACCTTATTAACTTTCTTTTCTTTTCTTTCAATTTCTCTCTGCGATCTCATCGTCATCATCCTGATCATGAAGTTAATATCCCCCCATTTTCTCCGTCGTCTTCTACGCCGGTAACCAAGCTGTTTAAGGGTCGAGATGTCCGGGAGGAGCAGCACGGTGCGTACTTGTTGCCTTGTTGGGATGGAGTTGTTGTGGTCACTATCCGATGGATATGCATGTCGGAATCGAGATGAAGTACGTGGGACCCTAAATTAATCTTTTGATTCCATGCAATTAGATTTGGTGTGTCCCATTCCCTTATATGTTTGGGATGTCATGTCCCCCTCTCTGACCCAATACCGTTGGGAGCCAAAATTTGGTGCAGCTCCCCCTTCCCATGCCACTCGTAATTGAATTTACTAGCTAGGGTTTTCAAATTTAATCATCATCTATGTACCAAATTATTTGAGTCTCAGATGATTTATCATCTATCACATAATTAATTAGTTTTATATATCATGCAAGTCTTTAGAAGAATGACCGTATCCGAGGGTATTAAAATAAGGCAGCCAACTCAAGTCTTATACGTACTATTATTAATTTACAAATAAAGGGTTTTTCACTTTTTTGCTCACCCAGACACCTATTTCGATTCAACGTTTCTTGATCTCTTCCTAACTCTTAATTTTCTTTTTCAATAACTTTCATCACCAAATTGTTTCAGAAAAATATATAGTTTAATAAGTTGATGGACATGAAAGGTCAAAGACCTAATTTTTATGATTCACCTTGCACCTCCAAAATTTCATATGTCTATAAATTACTAATTTTTCAGGAAAAAAAACTACAAGAACATTAATAATATCTTGAAATCAATGAGATGCCATATCATTAGTTTAAGCATACAAGTCTCTGATGAACATGTGGAGAAACCGTCGTCATGGTCACCGTCATCTCTCTCTCTCTCTCTCTCATATATATTGCTGCATGCAAACAGACACTTAAGAATGCATACAGTTTTTATTTTGGATGAACTGTATTGATGATTTTGAGACAAACCAATTTATAACGAAGCTGAAATGCAACCAACTCCATCCCGGTACACAATATATAAAAATTATTAGGGCAACAAACAGGGCCGGCCCGATGATTTTTGGTACCCTGTGCTAAATGAAATGTTGATGCCTTTTTTTTTTTTTTTTTTTTTTTTCAATAATCCAATAATCCATTTCATTACTTCATAAATATTTAAATCCACATTCATAACCAAATCTCCCAAAAAAAAAAACCAAAACATTGGCTTTCATCAGCCAAAGTCTTTTTAGGCTGAAAATTTACAAGCATCCTTAGAAATACAACAAAAAATTGTCCACAAAACAATTCCAGCAGCTAGTAGCAGCCTAAAAAGCAAAAGCATCCCAACAAAATGTTCCAGGAACATCGTCCCAGCAAATTCATTCCAGCAATCTTCAATTGTCATCTAAACACTGTCCTCCTTGCATTTTTAACTGCAAAATCATTAATGACTCTTGCATAATCAAGGTTCTCCAGAAAACCATTCTCAATAGAAATCAAAGCAAGACCATTTAATCTATCTTGTGACATAGTTGATCGCAAGTAAGACTTCAATATCTTCAATTTAGAAAAACTTCTTTCAGCAGATGCAACAGAAACAGGTATAGTAAGAAGTATTCTATAAGCAACAAATGCATTTGGGAAACAATTAAATGCTTTTAAAGAACTCAATATCATGAAGGCTGATTTTGCTTCAATTGTCAATACCTCTCTTATGACTTTCAATTCTTGAAACAACGATTCCCCATCAAGATCAGAACAATTACCATGCTTCAGAGACATTTCAAGATGATAACAAGATGATTTCAAGTCATCCTCATTCAAGGACTGCAACTTCTTGACACTAAAAAGGAATCCAAAGATATCCTCATAAATTTTATATTGCTCAAACCTTCTAGTAAGTGAGCCAATTGCTTGATCTACAATATAGAGGAAATAGTGGATCCTAAAAGACTCTTCAGCAGACTCAAGAGCTGGTTGTGTGGACTGATCATTGAGATTCTCATCAAAATGTTTTTTCCTACGGATTTGACGTTTTTGTACAAATACGGGTTCAATCTCCATTTCAACGGCAATATTTTTTGCACTAATAATAGCCTTATCAAGTCCAGTTTCCCTATATTTTTCCAAGTACTTAATCAAGCCTTTTACTAGTTTTATAGCACAATCAATACGCATGTCCTTTTTCTGCAAGCTTTTGCTAATGTTGTTAACAGCAGACAATAAATCAAACCAAATAATCATGGCTAATAAAAACTCAAAATTTCCAATTCCATGTCTAGCTAAAGAATCAGCCTCACTTCTAATTTTGGGATCATTATCTTGTTCTGCTAATTGAAGCAAGGCTTCTCTTATTTCTAGAGTTTGAGTTTTTAATGCATTGACACTGTTGACATGACTTTCCCAACGTGTGTTTGACAATGGCTTGAGAGTTAAACCTTTTACGTTATCTCTCAAAATTTTCCAACGCTTTGTGGAATAAGAAAACACAGTATACACACGTTGTAGCACTCCAAAAAAATCTTTAGCTTTAGTACAAGAGTTGGCAATATCACAAAGTGTTAGGTTAAGACTATGACAACCACATGGTGTGTACAAAGCTCTAGGATTTATATCTAATAGTTTTCTTTGCACACCTTGGTGTCTACCTTTCATATTAGACCCATTGTCGTACCCCTGTCCTCTAACATCATCAATATCAAGACCAAGAACTTTTAACACATTTTCTAATTCCTCAAAAAGTCCTTGTCCTGTTGTATTGTCAACCTTTAAAAATGATACAAAAAACTCTTCTACTTTTATCGAACATGTGGACACATCCACACAACGTAATATGAGAGTCATTTGCTCTTGGTGACTAACATCAGGTGTGCAATCCAAAATCACAGAAAAATATTTGGCCTCTTTAATTGTTTTAATGATTGCATGTTTGACATCATTGGCTAACATATTGATCAATTCATTCTGGATTTTATGACTAAGATAATGACTATGAATTTCATTATGCTCAATGCGATCAAAATGCTTTTGCATGACTGGATCCCACTTGGCAATCATTTTAACTAGAGCATAGAAATTTCCACTATTGTGTTCATCAATCCTCTCCTTTTTTCCACGAAATGCTAGATTTTCTTCAGCAAGAAATCTAACAACAGAAATTATTCTAATTAAAACATTCTTCCAATGTTCTTTCTCTTTTTTAATAAGCTCATGAAGATGGTTATCAATAGTTTCATTTTTCTGAAATCTGAGTTGTAAATCAATCCATCTACTCATGAAAGTCATGTGTTGAGCACTTGATTCATGTTCTGTGAGCCTATTAGAAAGATGTCTCCAGTCATTAAGTCCTTCATTTGCTAACTGATTTATCCTATGACTTTTGTTAAACAACTTACAGCAAAAACAGAATACTTTATCCAATTCTTTTGAATAAACTAACCAAATCCTATCTTGCTTCTCTCCATTATGGCAATGTCGAGTATAAAATTTTGAGGAAAACCGTCTATTAAGCAAATTGTAAGGACCTTTCTTAATTGACATATCTCTTTTTGGGCCATTTCTCAATAATTCTACTTTCAATTTTGGGCTAAGATTATCCCAAGTTCTTGGATCATAAATATCTAAAGCAGGCATAGCTTCATCCCAAACATTTTCATTACCACCATTAGCATCAAAATCATTTCCTCCCTGTTGATTATCAGCTAAATCAGTTTCAACTAAAGTAGGAATAACTTCATCCCTATCATTTTCATTATGGCCTACATCATTAGCATCAAAATCAATATTTCTTTCCTGTTGAGTATTACCTAATTCAGTTTCAATATGGTCTAGATTACCCTCATCTTCAACTGAAATATTTTCTTCAACTTGATTCGACTGCTCATTGACTAAATCCTCATTTTCATTATTTTCAACTGAAATGTTTGGTTCTTTGAAAAAATATTTATCAAGAGCACCCTTTTGAGATTCATTATCTATTTCACGTTGTCTCTTCCTTTTTTTTTTCTGGTATCCAGAAAGTTGTTTCCTCGGAAACATTTTTATTTAAAACATACCCAAAAAAATGAAGAGATTCCAGCAAAATCACAAATAAATTCCAGCAAGGCAGCAAAGTCACAACATGATCAACATCACAAATTCACAATTCACAAATAGTAAATACAATAAGAAATAAAGAAATAGAAGTATAGAAGTAATAGAACAGTAGTACCTGGTTTTTAAGCCTTCAGAAATCTCAAATTCATAGAAGAATCACCTTTAATTTTCTTCATTTTTCTGAGATAAGCCGATCAGATTCCAACCACAATATGCCAAAAAAAAACACAATTGGTATAAATTCATGAATCATTATTACAAATTTGCAATAACAACTGACAATCTATTAAATAAATTCTATTGAAAATTAGGACTTTTAGAGTTTTACCTTATGCTGGCTGTGGAAACTGGAAACGCCAAAACGCAATGAAGGATCAAGCCAAGTAGCCAACAAGGATGCTGAGTCTCAATTTCAGATGAAAAGATAATGAGGAATTGTTTTTCATTTTCTACTCGGAATGGCAGAATGGGAGAACTGGGCAGTCTGGGCGGCTAAAGAGAAGTGCTTCAATTAAATAAATGGTGACTTTGGTGGGAGTTGAAGCTGGAATGGAAAAGAAGAACACGGCTAAAGAGAAGTGCTTCAATTAAATAAATGGTGACTTTGGTGGGAGTTGTAGCTGGAATGGAAAAGAAGAACATAAAGTGTGCTTAATTAAACCAAAGTTTTAATTAAAGAGCCGTTTTGTGCCCATCAACTATCGAAATCCTCGATTCCTCTCACTGCCCCATACTGTGAAAGTGTCACGTTTCAAAAAAAAACATTACATCCCATACTGATATATTCTATTCTTAGCCGTGCCCATCATTCCCATCAATTATTTATACTATACATATAATTTTTTTTTTTTATACATATATAACATTTGGGCTAGATTGATATTGGTGCCCATCAATTGTTCGGGCCCTGTGCGGTCGCACAGCCCAAACCTATTCAGGGCCGCCCCTGGCAACAAAGTTCTCAGTAAGGGTAGGGTTGGGGTACGGTAGAGCTGTAGGACCCAAGACAACTTTTTCAGGCCAAGATGGTGCAATAGCTAGCTAGCTAGCTGTTATTTGAACAAACATACATTCTTTTATTTTGCTTGCAAAATAAATTTGAATCTACGATCGATCTATCATTGTCTCCATTCCATATATGTCCTTCCATTTGAGGCTTTTGAGCTAAGTATTATCTATATTATTTTTAAGATTCTTAGTTAGATTTTGATTTACTTGTGTCCCAACTTTGTGTACGAGCCCCTAATTAATTTTCCCTAAATAAAGAAAACCCTAATTAATTTCAACTAGTCTTTGAACTAATTTTTCGTCTAATAAGGACCAAATCAACTTCCTTTAGCAGTTTTCAGAGTGGCAGATGAGTTATTCTACCATACCTAGGCAATTTATCTCATAGATACAGGAGAACACATAATGACGTATAACATACGCCACATTTTTCTACCGTTGGAACAAATGATAAAGTAGATCTAATGATGTGGTACAATGTATCCCATAAATGAGAAGTCAAAGAAAGAAACCCTAGCTAATTTTGTTTGATTAAAACGCTAATAGATACTTTTGACGAATGTCCTGGCCGGAAGGGGACCAAATCCTTTCATGTTTAGTTAGATTGTCAAAAACCCAGGAATTGTTGGCCAAAAAAACTGAAAAACTAAGAATGGAGAGGCCAAAGCTATAAAATATAATTGAGTATCACAAAAATAATTAAGGCCCTGAAAATGCATATTCGAACCTTTCGTACGTACATGCATATGGCTAACAAATTAAAGTTGAGGCTGACATGAGATAGAAAATGCATGATATTGATCGAGGACATGTGGGGATTCCTCCATTGGTGTTAAAGCATCCCTCAAAAGGAAGGAAGATGAGGCTTGAATGCCATTGTAGGGTACGTTGCTGCCTCTGTTTCACTCCATACAAAACAAAAATTTCGAATCATGAGCTTTCTCTGTGTTTTTTCTGATGGAGACGAGTGAGACCAAGAGATATGCAGGTTGTAGGTCACTTGATGCCGACTTTAGGCGCGCGCTTGGCTCCAAACCAGAATGTCTCAAACAACTACTTAATTTGACCTTGTTAATGCATTAATATAGATTAATTAGTTTTCGTAGTCTATCTTTTTCTGGTCGAAGGAGATTTGAAGATTGTTGTCAACAATTTTAAATGAAAGTAAGTGCTGGAGGATACGCATGTTCATCAAAGGCACTGATGACATATTCTAGGAGACTTATCTCGGCTTTCAACTTTGATAAGCTTGGATCGATCGGGTTATAACTTATAGTTGAGGTTTGCTTTTGAAATCCCCCAGTGAAATAAAAAATAAAAAATGACGGTTTCAACAGTTCACCATGAATGTTGGGGGATTGAATTTGGTAATAGTCATAATCTAATTTTTTTATTTATTTCTTTTACCATCATCCCAAAAGTTCAACTTGTTTGATATCTGTGGGCATTAGAATCTGAGAATTCACTCTATATATCCATGCATGCAGTACCGGAAGTACATTAAGTTACTGAATTAAGTGTTTGGACACACAAGACAGATGGATCAGATTGTATTAAAGAGCAAAGTAAAGCAAATGAGCCAAATATTTCCTGCACAACAATTATATTGGGGGCATGCAAAAGGGATTCAAGAAATAATTATGGAAAAGAAAATTGACAAACATGTCATGAACTTTGAAGAATATAAAGTGGTCCTCCTCCCAAAGGCTATCATTGTGCATGCCATTAACATATTTAATACAAAATCAATTAAAGAGCAAAACAAGCCCAATGAATTTCCTGCAGAACAATAATTTTTGGGCCTACAATAGGGTTTCAAAGAAGAGAAGTATATGATTTGAAAAGAAAATTTATTAACAAAGATGGCGTGATGAACTTAATCTGAAGAGAATGTGGCCCTCCTGTGGCAATGATTCTGCATGGCATTAACATACAGTAAAACATACATAGAAGCTCAAGAAACTAGCACCATCTAAAAGCTTTTACTGAGTAGGTACGGTAACATAAGGATGGAAAAGCAATGATAGCTAGAATTGAAATCTTACTGTGCTAGTTCATAGTAACCAAAAAAACGGAAAGAGGCTTAAAAGAAAAAACATTAACCATGGAGGGTAGCTAATGTCAACGAAACTATATGTAGAGAGCCGGTAATTACAGTAATACCCAATTGATCCCTAGTTCTGCTTCTGTGAATCTGATTTGCAATCTTCATGGAATCCTGGAATGAAGGCACAGCAGCCAATAGAGGTCTTGTTTTCAACTTGCTTAAGCTAACTAATTGGTCAATAGATGAGTCTTGGTATTCTTTCATTCCATCGTGAACAACATCAAGGCCCAATTCTTTGGAAGCTTGGATCCAGCAATTTCTTAGCACTGACGCTGCAGTTGTCCGAGATTTTCCCCCAGCAATGCTAGCTTCTGTACAAAGGACACCCTCTAGATTCCCACCTGAAGAAAAGGGATCAAGTTTGTTAGAATGTGTATGCTTTCCCAAAATCTATATATGAAGGTATCATCTTTCTGACTCGTTCACATTGAACATTACAACAAAAGGGGAGTATTAGAAAAGGGAACTCTCCGACTGCACCTGAAAGAAACTCTCTTGCAAAACCTAGATGATCTTTATCACTTGCCATTGCAACCACAAGAGTCAATCGTGCCTCTGGGAATGTCATCTTTATAGTGTCCATCAATGCTTTAGCAGATTCTTTGGTGTGGGCTGAAAAGCATATTCTGATAGTATTAGCACTGTTGTTATATGTTGGTAGACGTAAAGAAGACATCCATAGATAAAGCTGTAAACCGGAGATCCACAATAAGAGGATTAAAATAACCATTTATGTTGAAACCCTTTAAATATTGTGTATACCCTTTTTTCTGTTGTTACGTACAGCAAAAAATTCATAGATGCGAATGAGAATGTACAATAACATTCAACGAAAAACAGACCTCCATCAAGCAATATTGTTGCTCCAGACAGTCCCAATGCCTGAGCTTCTTTTGATGTTAGAAATTGACTTCTTCCAAGCAGGTGTGTCTGCTGTAAACCAGTTCTAATGGATCCATCTGAAATCCTCCATCCTGAAGTAAGCATACAAGCATTAGGTGATTAACTTAAAGAACATCGCCAAATGAAAAAAAGCCGGGTAATTCAATCAATTATGTACAGTAACAGTGAAATGACTCTGAACTCAGGTAACATGGACAACATAGAGCAAGCTGACAAGATACCGGAGTTTAAGGAAAGTAAGTGGATGTCACAGTCTCACAGATAACTCACAAAAAATCTGATTCTGATTCTACTTAAGTGAATCAGCAAAAATCTAGGCATATAAGAAGCATCCATCCTAAATATTGCACAAAGCAGTAGTCAACGGTGTGATTTAAATGCAAATAGTTTGTTAGACAGAATCCTATGTTGAAGCAAAAGAAAACTCTTCGACTAATGAAAGAAAACCTGTGGGTTTCTAGTATGACTACATTAAAGCTCAACAGAACATTACAAAAAAAAATACTCACTAACCTAAGTTTCGGAGACATAGTGCTGCACAAGTAGCAGTTGCAGCATTCTGAAGTTGGTGAATTCCAAGCATGTATAGTTTCAAATCCAATAATTCAATTGACTGCAAGGAATACCACAACTACAAGTTTTCACAAAACTCCACAAAACTCAGTAAGATTGAAATAAATACCATTTAAAACAGAGTCCATGATGAAAATAAAGATTCAATATATCCAAAAATTTGCCTCAAATGCTTACCAGCTTTAAGTCACTCTCAACTTGTATCACCATGTCACACGATTGGAAAGGTCTACCATTGAGCATGCTAAAACCATTTATCTTACTTCTATTTCTAGTATCAGAAGCTAATACTACAGGAGAACTCATCAACAGTGCTTTATCACGAAGAATGCACTCAATATGTGGAAGAAATGGACCGCCCAAAACCACCTGAAATATACACTACTTAATAGAGTCAATAAAATAAGCAAATCTCAATATACTATCATGATTAAAAAATGAAGTATATATCCTACAGTCGGCAACAGCAGTTCTGATGACACATAAGCAACAATTTGAACATGAGAATGATGACAAACGAGAAAACAGGTGGCCTATGACTACTATGTTCAATAAGACCTACCAAGGGAATCCCATGGTGGACTGTTGAATAACCTAGACACTTCTGCAATTACAACATGTGTAGAAGGAAATGCAAGACAAGAGTAGGTTAAATGTAAGACAATACAGGAACACTAATAGCTTATTGGTGCATGGCATTAAATCCACAAGAATCTCCAAGGCAGAACCACCTAACTGGGCGGCCATGTTTCACGATTCCAGACTTCGCCATTGCAATGCTTTCCAAAGAACCTCCAAGTGCAGCCAAATGTTCCTCACCTATTGTAGTAATGACCGATGTGGCTAGTCCAGAGCTAGGAATGACATTAGTTGCATCACGTGCACCCCCCAATCCAGCCTGTTCATTCGAAGTAAATAAAATTAGTACGATTTCAGGTCTTTATTACTATCATATCCTTCTACCAATTTGCATATGACAGGGAAGTAGTTGGAAAAATATATCAGAAGGGAAAGTGAAGAACCTCAATAACTGCAATGTCAACATTCTCTTTAGCAAATAGTGTGAATGCCAGAGCAGTAAGAACCTAAGAAAGTCCAATTAGTTACTACATAAATGAAAAGTATACAACACATCAGCATATTTTGAAAGTTAAAACTGCACTCTAGATTATTACATTAAGAAGGGAAACCGTCAACATGACATGATGAATCTACGATAGATGAACTTTGAAAGGAAAAAGTCATATTGTGAGTTCAACTACATGCAATATATAAATTCTCATTAATAATATCTAAATATTATAACTTTGAGAGCTATACAGTTTCTCAACCATATCGATAGATAATATAATTTTCCGCAATTAGAATAATACGCTTTTAAAAATATTATACTTAGGCTGATACCTCAAAGTGACTAATATATCCATTTTCAACTGCTATTGCACGATCAAGAGTCTTTTTACTCTCTTGAAAAAGAGAACTCAAAGCCTTTGCCGACACTGGCTCACCAAACCTTCCCAATGATATTCGCTCCCTGATAGTTTGAATATGTGGGCTGCATACACATAAATGAAGCCACTCTAAGAATAGCAACAAACGAAAAATAGTACTAACAACATAGCCATGAAGGAATGAGCCAGCCACACCTAGTATAACAACCAACAGAATACCCTTCTGCCCTCAAAATGTTGGATAGGAATGCAGCTGTTGATCCTTTTCCTTTGGTCCCGGCAATGTGAACCGCCTATAATTGCTGTCATGCTAGTTAGTTACACTTGCTAAACCAATAAAAGATGACCCAAAAAAAAAAAGTCCTATCTAACCAATTCATATTATCCATAAGTTTCTTGGGTTCACTTCCAAGTTCTAACCAGCAGCCAAGCAAACACTTTCAGCAACCCAAATACAAAAGACTTTAACTTTAAACAATAAACTTCATTTTTGGAAATATTCTCACTAAGCAAACTGAGCACAAGCACTGAAAAGAAAGCTAAAACCGCGTTAATTCGAACCTTGAACTTAGAATGAGGATTACCCAGAAGCTCCATCAACCTTCGCATCCGACCCAGATCGAACCCGTCATCCGAATCCGTACCCGCTCCTACAGGAACCCCCGATTTCTCGTAGTTCTTCAGTGAATTCATGTACTCCATCAAGTCCTTCAGCTCCGAATCCTCTGGGTGCGTACACAGGCCCCTTTCGGACCCTGCATTACTCAATAGCCCGACCCGAATTGAACAAATTAGGCCTGTCCTACTTGTAAAAACGGAGCATTCCCTGAAAAGCTTGAGAATTTTCATTCTGCGAGTCTCCGGAAAACTGGAGGAGGAGAGAGTCAATAAGGCTTAGTCATCGAGGGGAAACGCACCGTTTCACTTTTCACCCGAACGCACCGTTTTGTTTGTCCTGGCCGTGACATGGTGAGGCTCCACGAATGACACGTGGCAGACTTCGCGGGTACGCCTCGTAGCAGCAGTTATATTTCGTCCCTTGATGTACGTCACACTTGGGCAATTACATTTACTCCGGAATCGGGATCAGTAAACCCTAAACGAATTTCTCCTCCAACGGCGACGTTTTGGTGCTACAGTCGACTTTCTGCTGTAAGTTACTGCTTCTCCGTTTGGTTTCCCGGAAAAGAAAAGAAAAGAAAAGAAAATAATTTTTCTCTTTTTAACTTCAAGATTAATGCTTATTTTTGATAAATTTTGAATTTCCGGGTAATTTTAAAATGGGAAATGCTTGATGTTGTGAGTGGAATTTGTGTATTAGGTTAGAGAAATATGGAGGTAGTGAAATGTCAAGATATGCAGAAGCTTGAGGTTGTTTGTACAGAAAAGTTGGAAGATTGTGGGTCTAGTGAGTTAGAGAACAAGAGGAAGAGAGCTGAAGAGAGGTGTGGGGAGTTAGAATTGGAGATTGTGAAGAAAAAGAGTGAGTATGAAGCTCTTGAGGCCAAGTTTAGGGCATTGGAAGTGGAAAAGCTCGCTATGGAAGAAGAGATTAAGGCATTGGAAGTGGAAAAGCTCTCTATGGAAGAAGAGATTAAGGCATTGAAGAGAAGAAGTGATGAAATTAAGGAGCAAGTAAATAGTGGTGAGAGTGAAAAGAAGAAATTTTGTGGGGTAGAGAATGGGACAGAGATAATTGTTGATCTGAATGAGGATAATCTGGAGGAAGATAAGGTCTTTCAGCTTATGCTTGAGAACAAAGTATTGGAGTGTGAGAAGAAAAATGCTGAAAGTGAGGTTGAGGCTTGGAAGCAAAAGTTCAAAGAATTGGAATCATGGGTCTTCAAGTTGAAGCCAACTGGGGATTCCCTTGAAGCCAGCAGGAGAACACAACCAAATGAAAGGAACAAAGTTGAGGACGGATTGAACGTTGGAGTTGGCATGGAATATTCAAGGGACAAAGATAGAGTTGTGGACCTGGTAGACGTCAGCTCTAAATATCAGTCCCCTGGCAAAGGGATCTTCCATTTCCCAGCAGCAGGTATAAACTATATTGCTTACTTATGTTGTAGGTTACTCTAATATCTATTTCAATCTGTTGTCCTGTCGGCCTGTCCCCTCTTTCCTTGAACAAATGGTTTGAGGAAATGTGTTAAGTGTCCAATCACTTCATTTTTTGAAATGTTTCATAGAATATGCAAATTTGTGTTATTACCAAATTTCGGGTAAAGGTTTAAATGAATATGGGCATTAACTGCAGGAAATGCAGATATTGGTTAGGTTTTACTCATATAACTGTTAGGTTTTTGAATATTTGGCGCCTGGTATCTCCTCTGTTATCATGTTTGGTGTTCTTGAAGGGAGAATGTGTTTTTTTTGTTTAATTTCTTCAGAGTCTAAACCCAACAAATGCTTAGTTCCTTAAATACTGTTTCGATCACCATGATTTTAGCAGGTACACCTCCTAATGACCCACTTTGTGAGCATCGCAGTGGTGCTAAGGAAGAAAAGAAATCTGATATGGAATATGGTAACGTAAAACAAGTAAGAAAACAGCTGGAATTCAAGGAAGATAGGAGTCCTGGCAAGAAGATGGCTCCACCTACGCCAGGTGGTGGCATACCTTTCTCTCTCAGTGTCATTGACATTAGTGATAGTGATGACGAACTTACTATTGCCGAGAGCCAATCACTGTTGCCTACTGATAATCAAGGAAGCAGAAAGATCTGCATTTCATCAGATTCTGTATTAGGAGAAACTTTTGGTTGTGGAAAAGATTTGGCTACCAAAAGCTTTTTGAAGCAGACACATACTGACAATAATGATGAGGAAGATGTAGATAATTACAATGAGGCATTACTGTCTTTCTCAACACCCAAAAGAAAACGAGCTTCTAATGTTGTGACTAGTGACTCTGAGAGTAGTGATGATAATATTCCTATCAGTTCAGTCAAGAGAATGCATCTTGAGGAAAGAATACAAGATCAAGTAGAATCTGATCCGAATGGCAGCTTAGGGACTGCTAATGTGGTTGAAAATGTTAGTGTTACCTCTCCAAGGCGGCGTCTAGTTAGGTTGAGAAAATGTGGGGGAAGAGATGGGGCACAAGGGAATTCAAATCAGACTAGTGAAACTAAAAATGATCTAGGAATTCTGACAAACAAGGATGTTAAAGATGATGAACCCGAAGAGGTTGGGTCAGAGAGTGAAGGTGAAAGCTTGGGTGGATTTATTGTGAATAGCTCTGATGGTTCTGAAAGTAATGATGCTTCAAGTGAGTCAAATAGTGTCTCAGATGATGATGTGAACTTTGATGAGATTCTATCAACATTGCAAAGGAACAAAGATCAGAACACAAAGTGGGAGTTTGAGACAGACATGCTTGCTGCATTCGGTAAGGATGCAGAGCTGTGCATGAAAGCTGTATGTGCTCTTTATAGACAGCAAACTTCTGAGGAAAAGATTAGTAGGGGTTCATTGTACTACAATTCTCGTGGCTTTAGCAAATTTGATGCTCTCAGGTATGAATTTGAATGCATACTTTAGGAAACATTTTCCGTATTCATTTACAAAATGTGACTGAATATTTGGAATAAATCTTAGCATTCTATGCCTTTCTCAAACTATACTCTTACTAATTTTTGGTTTTTCCTACTTTCAGGGGATCTAACTTGGCCGAGTTTCTCACTGGTGGAGACCCAAACGGTGATCTGACTATAACTGCAGAGGAGTTGGAGGAGCGTGACCCCCAGGCCATTGAAACGTGTAGAACATTTGCGAGTCGCTACTCTAGGCAACTATTTGAGATCTACAAAAACAAAGAGGATCCTTTCTTTCTGCCACCTTGACTGTGCAAGCTAAATGCCAACTTAATGATATTTATAATCCAAAATCCTCTGCCAGAAGTACTCTCAGAAATGAGAGAAGGGTTTCCATTTTGGTTGCCAAGTATGTCTCTTTTTGGTTTCAAATGTTTGTATATACAACTTGCAAAGTGGAACATCAGAAAACTTTAGTTCACTGTGTAACATAACCCTATGTATTTGTGTATGCATTCGAAGTTCGTTCTTGTTATGTATATTGCTCGACTGCCTTTATGTTAGTACGGCCTTCTCGTTGTTAGAAATGGGCAGCAGAAGAAGAAGAAATTTGCCACCGGAGCTTTTCTTGTGCCATTTTGTGTTTTTGTTATGCTGATATTATTGGTTCAGGACCCAGCAACTCTGTGACGCTTTAATTATTGCTCCTGCTATAAAGAAACACCCTTGCATTTGCTTTAAAAAGAGAGGTGGTTTATGAACAAGAACAAAACACTGCCCGCTATCTCATCATCCCCAACATAGTTTAGAAGAATCATCTTCCAGAAACACAAGTGAGAGAATCCATGCTGGCATTAACTGGCAATTAAGCACTAACCAAAAAGATAAAACATGAAAACCCTTTTTTTAAATAAATTGAAAAAAAAAATATATATATATATATATATATATATATATATTTGAAGGGTCACATGGGTTCAAGGGTCCCTAAACATGCGGGGTGACCCTACATAGTTAACTACCTTTCCTCCTGATAAGAAAAGTTAACTACCTATTCTGGTCTTTATAAAAGCCTTGGGTTTTCATCCACAACCCCCCACCCTTCGGCCTCTAAAAGTCCAAAGCCATTTTCGTCTCTGAATTTGTTAAAGCCTCTCCTCTCTCTTTCTACGTTACGTTCGTAGTCTCTTCTTGTTTCAAGAAGAGAGCTTCTAACGTAACAAGGAGAGAGGAGAAAAGGAAGGGGGATAAAAAATGGCCATTTCAAGTGCCGCGTCATTCAACGGAGTGGTTGCCATCGTTGCTCTCATTTTCACCGTAGTTGTGCCCATGGCTCATGCAGCCGACTTGGCTCCTGCTCCGGCTCCGGCTCCTGCTCCGGCAACCACAAGCGATGGTTAGCTTTCTTTTCTTTTCTTAGACACAATGACATGTTTCTATAACATGGTTACATTACAAGAACCTCTCGAAATGTCCATATTTCGTTAATGAAGGTATCAGGCCCCCCTTTACGAATTAACGAGCTGTTACAAACTTTTCGGAGCTTGATTCTTTAATTAAAAAGGAAATTCTGGACATTTCACATGTTAAGAGAAAACTGTGTTTTGGTCGAATTTCAATTTGATCGATGCTAATGTCCGGGAATGTTCATTCTGTAATTGCAGGCACAGCAATAGACCAAGGGATAGCATACATTCTAATGCTGCTGGCGTTGGTTCTCACATATCTGATTCACTGAACCATCCATGTGATACTTGTATATTAAAGCAACAACATGCATACCATCTGGGTTTTTAGGGTGGGTGTGATGTAATGTGGTGCATAAAGCAGTTGGGATGGCATTAGTTTAAGGGTGTATGCTAGAGAGAATTAATTATTTGGGATAGTTTCTTGTTGAATATTTCAAGTAATAAAATTGGTTCTCCATTCATAATCTCAGTATTACTACATTAAGTCCTTGCTTGTTTCTTTTTCTTCACTTGAATTGATCATCAACACCCAAGTCCGGTTCGGGCCAGCTTGTCTTTTGCACAAGAGCTTAATAGGCAACAAAAAAAATGATGGATTTGTATTACTTAGGGTTCAAACTCAGAGCTTTGATCTGAAAGTGCATTAGTGACTTTGAAACATAATGAATTGAACTCCCTGAAACCTCAGATTCTCACAGAATTTAAACAATCTAAGAATGTTGATTGATATGCTGAGGTACAATCACATTTCGATAACAACGAATTCATTAGCAATGAACTAAATGCTTGGATCCGGTTAGAAATCGTAATGTCAACTCAGCTGATCTATAGGAGTTCAAGAAAAAAGTATAACACTATAATTGTAATTAAATTAAAATTGAAGATGTCAGCTGAGATGAAGTCTCAGAAAAAAAATTGCCCAAGGAAACGATCTAAAATGTACAAAACTTTGCTCATCATTGAGCGACAACGTCAAGAACAGCTAAAACTGTTGGGAAAAAAGGTTCAGTCCCGCACTTGCAGGCCTAAAAACGATGAAAATTTGTTATCTGCAAGCTACTGTCATCTACAAAACTTGGTAGGGTGATCTTCCTTGTCAAATGGTTTCCTTATGTCCAGTCACCAGACACTGCATCGAATGACCTTCGAAGGATCAAAAACAGGAGGGAAAAACGTGGACTCCGCCCCTCTATCATGAAGTAGCATACCGTTGATGTAGAGCATATTTCACAACTTCATAAAAGGAAACAACAATCCCAACCGAAGGGCCTGCACGACCAACACGAGGACCGACTCCTGTAAACAGTCCCTTGAGTCCTCCACCCCTGCACCAATAATAAGGTGAGTGTCATTACTAGAATAGATCTACACGACCATAATGCATGCCACTAAATTTTCAAGATGAGAGGTTACCTCCAAACCTCCATTAGCGTTTGCCTTGTTGTCATTTTCATTTGCCTGACTGGATCGTTCTGATTATTTTTTTCCAAAAAAGAAAGATAAGGGCAGGGTAAATACATTCAAACAAGTACAACATTAGACTTACTAAACAAGAATTTTCGGTACAATAAATACATTATAACATCTGATATGCTACTCCATTTTCATCAACAAAAACCATCACTGCGATAATAGTGCTATCTTTTCAAAATGTTTGGAAAAAGGATCAAACTCTTTTCTTTTGTGTTTTTATCAATTCTTAGGTTTCCAAAACTTTCACAAGCAGAACGTGTTTATCTATAGAGAAAACAATCATTATAGAAACACAATTCAGAACAAAAAGAAGAAAAATACCTCTATCTGTCTTCGGGTCTTTGCAACATCCAATGGACATGTAGCTGCAGCAGCAATGCTTCCTGCAACAAAACCCGCAGAAAAATTTGCCCCAAAGATACTGACTGCATTTGCTTCATCACCCACTAGACTAAGCAGTCTTCTCCTAATCTGTTCAGAATCAAAATAAATGTTAGAACTTAGAAACAATTAGCACCCACACGCTTCAGAAGAGTGAATCCTTACTGGCTCAAGAGTCGACCAACAGATTGCAGAGTAGGGAACATCACGAGCAAGTTGTGCACCCATACCAGTCCAGAGGACACGATAGCCTCTTACTGTTAAAACAAAAAGGACATTAAAATCATTTAACTTGCACAAAATTATTATTCTGGAGTAATTCAGGAACCACAATTAAGATAAGGAATCATGACTGCTCTACATAAAAAAAAAAAACAATCAAACCAAACTCAAACCATCATCAGAAACAATTGACTTACAGTTGTTCTGAGAGTTATTACTTGTGGTCTTTACATGAGAAACCACATCCAATAAAGTCTTCAAAACACCAGGAGGCTTCACACCATTTTGGATCACTTTAAATGCCTGATAACAATCATAAAAGAATGGTAGATAAATGAACAAATGACCACCACAAGTCTGCTTTTAACATATCCTAACAAACAAATACAAAACAACTTCTAACGCAACAAAGCAATTTAAAACATGAAACCAGAACAAAATTACACATAAAATGAAGTTCTAAGCTCTGAACTACCTGCATGCGAGTTCTAGCAAGTTCAATAGGATAGCATGTTGCGCAAGCTAATGAGCGTGCCAAAGAGCCGGCAACTAAGGGAACATATACACTCATGCTAGGAGCATTATGAGCAGTGAATTCTTCTAACCAGTTACGAAATATGTCGTAGCATGGTAGATAGATCCCCACCTGATTTACAAAAAGGTGAGTCACATAAATGACATATCAATGGAATACCGAAGTGGAAACTGAACTAAAATCTGAATAAATTTAAAAACCTACGGTTGGAACAGCCAGGGCTAATCCTGCATTTGTGCCTCTCCATAACCTTGCAAACCCTTCCTGCAATATCACACTCCTAAATCAAAATGATAGACAAGCAAAGACTAGATGCAGATTGGTATTTGAACAGCACATGAAACCCTACTTCTGGACACAAGAAAACTCCTTTTGCACCGCTAGTGAACAAAATGTAGACATAGATGTCCACCTGTTTTCACTGACCAACTATGCTAATGTTCCACATAGCTAAGCACTATGAATATTTTTCATGATTTAAGAACAGGCGACTAGCAAAGCAATAAAACCAGGAAATAAATGAGCAGTTGCAATTTCTTTTTCTTTGAACATTGACATCATCAATACACTTGAATGACGGCACAAATCCACCAACCTGTCGGATGATTTTGTAGAATACATCTAGTGTGCTTTTGTACTGAAAACAATCTGGTGGGCATATTGATACAGTACCATGAATTCCAGCACGTGTGCATGATGGTGAACACCTTAAATCCGCAAACAGCTGAGCCATAAAGTAAAACAAAATCAGGTATCCCAGTACTGGCAGAGAACATGGATATATCAAACATCAAAGCCCCAAAATGCCAGGCATGACTGAAGGAAGACATTTATAAAACATATAAACATAGTTCATAAGACCTTATAATTTATAGGTATCCCACAACCAAGCCATTACAAAAGATAAACCCACCATATGTGCAAAAGTTTGATGAAGAAAGAAGAAACAGGAAACAGATGCAATAACATAGACACATTGCAGATGTTGGGCACAATGAATATCTGTAACCCTCCATAGTACTAAAATCCAAACTATCAGCTAGTTCAAAAAACCACACTTTCACTTATTTGTGTCTAGATATGAATACAATAATACGATAACCTATGTAGGTATACCACACACTCGTGATCGAACAACATGGCGTACCAAAACAGGTATGCAACCTATGTTTAACATCTTTCCATTTCCTCTGATAGTTACAATCCCAGACTCGTGCACCATGCCCATTTAAACAGTGAGCAAATAAAGAAAATTCATGTAGGCTTGCATAGTACATAACATCATAAGCAACCACATTCAAGGTTTGGAAATCTCATTTCCTACGAAAAGAATGACACAGAAGTATTGCATTCATACCGTGGTAGGCCCAAAAAATGCCATGCGACTTGTGATATTACTTAGTGGATGTGAGTAAGGAACACCAGCTGCCTGAGCTTGCAACCTTGTCTGTTAATTAAGATAAAAGGAAGAACATTGTTCAATGCAAGCTAAGATTTGATAATCCACCAGAAGTTAAACACTAAGAGCACATTTAACAAAACCACCCGAATTTTGGTGCAACACAGTTGAATATTTTTCATAAAATCGGTCGAAAAAGCATCATCCTTACATCAATTAAAAAAATCTAATAGGCAGCTTCATCTAACCATACTTCTAAATACAAGAAAATGGTATCATATCAACAATTCCAGAAAACAAAATGCACAATCCCAAGAGAAATATCTGAAATTGCACACTGCAGTTTCTTCCCTACTACATACAACCTAAAGCAATACGAACAAATAAATAAACTCTCACAATGGTTTCACTTTTCCCATCTCTCATTTTCTCAGAAATGAAACCCTGTAATACCAAAACCAAAGCACATATACCTTGGCGACGTCAAGTGGATTAACGATAATCGCAGAGAGAAAAGCGGCGCCGGCCGCCGAGAAAGCTCGCTCCGCAACGCCTAGTTTCCAATCCGACGTGTTTGTGCTTTTGTAGCTCGAACTGCCGGGCTGCGCAGCAGAGAATCCGGCGTCTCCTCTATCCAGAACCGTCAACTCCGGCATCATCAACAACTCTCTGCCGTCAATTTGAACTCGGTCGGTTTGCGCCGCACTCACCCATGGATTTTGTGCCCTCTCCAACTCCACCATCGCGTTTCCGTTCACAGGCAATCTAAAATAAAAGATTTATTTTTGGAAACAAAAAAAGAAGAAACGTTTCGCCGGTTTTCTTGGAGAAGAGGAAAAGGAGAATAGGCTTTACCTGAAACAGAGCGACCGGAGAGGGAGAAGCGAATCAGACTACTGACTTCTGAGGGCCACGTTTGTTCGCGCTACTGAAAGAGACTATTTTCGCCTAAAACCTACGGAAATATATATTTTCCATTCAAAGAAAAAAAATATATATTAATTCAAAAGGTCAGGGTTTTTATTATTTTTACGATTTGTTGTTTTTGTTTTGGACCGAAGCAAAAGGCCGAGGTTGAAAGGTCCACTGGGGATTTTGATTGATGGCAAACCCCTCCTGATTTAGTGGAAGCAAACAGGGCCTTTAATCAGCGAGATGGGAGTGAATAGATTTCTAGGGATTTCTGGGTCTTTCTATTGTGGCGTGACACGTGGTGTCGAATAAGCAACACCAAGCAAATTACGTTTTCTTTTAATGCGAAATAATGATTCTTAATAATATTGTTCAGAAAAAATAAGAAATAAAAGACCTTCCTTTTCTTTAACTAAGAGTTAGGTGGAGAAAAATATAACTACTAAAGCAAGAAAAGTACCTAAATTCCCACATGAAAAAAAAAATTCCGGTACAATTTTTGGCCATCCATTGTAATAAAAATAAATAAATAAACCCAAGCCCAAAAAAAAAGTTCTATGCCCAGGCCCAAAATTGAAACACAATACCCAAGCCATGTAGGGATACGGTTTTCTTCTATGTTAAAAATAACCCTTCGGCCGAAGTTGCGAGAAGATTATCACCGTCACCCACACCACGTCCGAGAATAGCGCTAATTGGTGCAATATTACACAACCTTTATAGTATGGGCTATAATTTTTTGGTCAAAACCCTTGATTAGGTCACACACTCTTACTCACCGTGTATTATATATATATATATATATATATATATATATATATATATATGTTTACAAATTATTTTGTGTTGGATCTGACCCTAGAGAGAAGATTAGAAGTCATTTCATTATTCTTGGGTTTAGGTTTTTTTGTATATTCACTTTTACTATTATGGGGAAGATACCATTTCCTTAAAGCCCAACCCAAAGGCCTAAATAGGCATCCCTAGAAATTGACCAGCCCATAAAGCCTTAATCACTCAGAGTCGACCCTCTGCTTCATACGAATCATAATCACGTATCAATCAATCAAGTTGACCCTCTGCTTTAATTCATATGACCGAGGACTTAAAGGTGACCCTGCTTAGTTAAGTTAACCCTGCTTAGAAAAGTACGTAGTCAGCTCACATTATAAGAAGTTTTTCTCATCTCTAAACCCATCAGAGAATGAATATGACCTTAATTTGTTCTGTTGACGAGACCTAGGTTTAAATGACGGCTTCAAATATATTAAGCATATTCGACTAAATAGCAAGAACAATGTACGTACCTACAAGACAAAACCTGTCACAACAGAATTTCCAATTAAGTATGAAAATCACACTGACATAGTAAGGTTGATTAAGGAAAGCTAGCTTCTAAACCTTAAAACCCTTAATATTCTAGCTTCTAAACCTAAAAGTATTTCCAGCGTCAACTGTGAAGTACGTAGGTTGGACCAATATGCATGAACATCTAGCATACAAACAAAACCCAGAAAATGATCGAATGTACGTTTGTCTAGTATGATCGAGATAAAACTCCATCGATCTCCTTGTATGTCACAACCATCCAAACAATTTGGTCGACCCATTAATAACCTTTCAATTAATTAGTTAGTTTACCCTTGTCAACAGAGAAATGATAAGGTTATTTTGTGGCTAGGTGTATAATTATATATTATATTTGAGGGAACAAGATGTTGTTACTAACTTATTAGACCATAATCTAAGGCTTCTAATCAAGCACAAAGTATATATAAACAGAATATCCTTGATACATACCTTTTGAGATTTTCTTGTACTTCCCCCACTGCATAGGTATAAACGTCCCTCGTAGTATTAGCTAATACAGATTACTAGCTACCATATATAATTCATGAGGGCTAATTAAGCTAGCTAGGAACTATTATACACAAAACTGATCGGAGTCTCGATCAGCTGGTAGCAAGTAGATCAAGATGGCCATAGCCGTGCTGAATGCCTTGGATACTGCTCGAACACAATGGTACCACATGACGGCCATTGTCATAGCCGGATCGGGCTTCTTTACCGATGCCTATGACCTCTTTTGCATCTCCACCGTTGCAAAACTACTCGGCCGCCTTTACTACTATGACCCCCATTCGGGAAAGCCCGGAAAGCTCCCCGTACACGTCAACAACATGGTGACCGGGGTCGCCCTAGTGGGAACACTAATGGGCCAACTATTCTTCGGCTACCTCGGGGACAAGCTTGGCCGCAAGAGAGTGTATGGCATCACCCTCATCATGATGGCTACCTGCGCCATTTTCTCCGGCCTATCCTTCGGGTCCACGGCGAGTTCTGTGATGACAACCCTTTGTTTCTTTAGGTTTTGGCTTGGTTTTGGCATTGGCGGAGATTATCCCCTCTCCGCCACCATCATGTCCGAATACGCCAACAAAAAAACACGTGGAGCTTTTATCGCGGCGGTGTTTGCTATGCAAGGAGTGGGGATTATCTTTGCCGGTTTGGTTTCCATGACACTCTCGGCACTCTTCCTCCACTTTTACGACCCTCAAGCATTCAGTAAAAGCCCGGGCCCTAAAGACTACACTAATGTGTTCTCCACGCAACCGGAGGCAGACTTCATGTGGAGGATTGTCCTCATGCTCGGAGCTTTGCCGGCGATTGTGACATTCTACTGGCGGATGAAAATGCCCGAAACGGCCCGTTACACAGCCTTGATCGAAGGCAACGCCAAACAAGCAGCGAGTGACATGGGTCAGGTTTTGCAGATCGAAATCCAAGCAGAACAGGACAAGGTGGCGCAGTTCAAAGCTGCAAATGAGTACAAGTTGTTCTCCGGAGAGTTCTTCAGGCGGCACGGGAAACATCTCATCGGAACAATGACTACTTGGTTCTTGTTGGACATTGCATTCTACAGCCAAAACCTAACTCAGAAGGATATCTTCCCTCTTATGGGTCTCACTGACAAAGCTGAAAATGTCAATGCTCTTAGGGAAGTCTTCCAGACCTCCAAGGCCATGTTTGTAGTTGCAATGTTCGGGACTTTCCCAGGTTACTGGTTCACCGTCTTGTTCATCGAGAAGATTGGACGGTTCAAAATCCAACTCATCGGGTTCTTCATGATGTCTGTGTTCATGTTCATCATAGGGATCAAATATTTTGAACTCAAACAACACGCGGACATATTTGCGACTCTATACGGTCTGACTTTTTTCTTCGCCAACTTTGGTCCGAACAGCACCACGTTCGTGCTTCCTGCCGAGCTGTTCCCGACCCGCTTGAGGTCCACGTGTCATGCGATAAGTGCGGCGTCCGGGAAGGCAGGTGCGATGGTTGGTGCATTTTGCGTGCAGACCTATACTTTGGATGCTAACCCCTACAAAATTAAGAAGGCTATGTTGTTTTTGGCATTTACCAACATGTTAGGGTTTTGTTTCACGTTCATGGTCACCGAGACCAAAGGAAGGTCCTTGGAGGAGATCTCCGGTGAGGACGGCGGCAACAACAGCCAAAATGAAACACAAATGACCGGTACACCAATGACTAGCTAGGTAGGGAAGGGTTTAAGTACTATGCAAATAGGGTAATTAGTCAAATAAATGAGCAATATATTATTTGCTCTAATACATGTATTATATTTGTACTGGAAGTACCAATAAGAGCTAAGAAATGTCATAAACATTTTCGATCAGAATGTCTTTTATGTCCTAAAAAGTCAATATTGTTTGAATTTCTTAAACCCTAAAACCACAACTGTAAATGAGTGTAAATTACTTTTACGAAGTGCTAATAAAACAAAAATTATCTTATTTTCTCTTATATATACAGTAGAACCTCTTTAAATTAATACTCGATAAATTAATAATCTCGATTAAATAATAAAATTGTCCGATCCCGACTTGGGACTAACGTGCTAAATTAATAATCTCGATAAAATTATAAGATAATACATTTTAAATATTTTCTTTGTATATTATAGGTCCCAAATATTTTATAAATTAATAATTAGCTAAAAAGTACATAATAAATTGATCATGTGGTTTTCTCAAAATATGAATAAATAGTAGCTTGTATTTTTTTGAACTTCTAATCTAGCTGAATCTCATCTTTAATTGTTCGCAATGCGCCTAAAAGTCCTGGAGTTGTTTTCTCGTATTGCAACAAAAAGTTTTAAAGTGTCATTGATGTTTTGAGTGCTTCCTTGCGTGACACCAGTCCCAAAGGTTGTGTATCATCATCAACTTCAACTTCAACTTTAGAATGCCCTGCCATGTTGTCAATGATCTCATCTACGCTTAAAACCTCTGTACTGGTATCATTTACACCGGGAAAATTCAAGAGGTGGTTGACATCCATTTTTTCATCGAATTCATCGAATCTTGTTAAATGAATAAATAAAATATGTTTACTGTTACGCTCAAAACTAAAAATATCTTTATAAATTAATAATTATTAATTTATCGATAAATTAATATCTCGCTAAATTAATAGAATTTAGGTGGTCCAAAGGCTATTAATTTAAAGAGGTTCTACTATATTATCACTAGAACTACCACTACAAGCTATCTTTTCTAGGTAGCTGTTATTAACATTTTCCCTAAAGTCACAATGTACTCGAAAATCAATGTTTACTTCCTTTAAGAAAAAAAAAAACTTTTTGCCACAGAGTTATAATATCCACTATAGCATCCACAACACTTAACATAAAAATTCAATGAAGAGTTTAACGTTAGACAACATTAAAATCTTTTAAACAGCACAAGGCAACAAATTATAAAAGTTGAAAGTGCAAGAAGTAGATTGTTCTTTGCGACAAAATACACTATAAGTAAATTGAGAAGAGTGCAAGTTATTTATTTGGAGTGTCAAATACCATTTCTCCAATTTTATGTTTTAAACCATTAAACCTTATTGCATCTCCAACAATAATAGTTATTCTTTAAGTTAAATTAACAAGACTAAATTCTTGTTACTACCGTGTATTAATTTGAAGGGATAAGCTATGGTACGGTGATGTATGTCATACCTCCATTTACAATTTTTTTGAATAAAAAATTACATATAATTGAACCAAAATTACTACATTGACAACAAAGTTACCACATTCGTTTTACACTATTTACATATAATTGAACCAAAATTACAATTTTGACAACAAATTGTTCATAGACTTGTAACAATGTCGTAGATGAAGTAATTACCTAGCTCTAATAAAATAAGAATTACACAAAAAGAGTCTCTCGTTACGAAGAATAATTCAGAGTAATTAATGTCGTAGCCATGAATAATTCGGAGATCAGTATTTCATTTGTTCTTACCGAATAGATCGAAATAGTCAGCTGAATCAAATCAGAAGAAGCTAGCTATTCCCCTCTCTTGAATCCATCAATAAGGACATGATTACGAACATGTTTGATTTTCTGGATAGGATCTATATTTAAGGGGCAGGTTAGGGTACGGTGATGTATGTCATACCCTCATTTACAATTTTTTTGAACAAAAAATTACATCTAATTGAACCAAAATTACTACATTGACAACAAAGTTATCACATTCATTTTACACTATTTACATATAATTGAACCAAAATTACAACTTTGACAACAAATTGTTCATAAACTTGTAACAAGGTCATAGATGAAGTAATTACCTCTAATAGAACAAAGCTAACACGAAAAAAGAATATCGTTATCATAATGACAACACATTTTGTTGTTATATTTGTAAATGGAGGTATGTCATGCATCTCAGTATTGTAGAACTTCCCCTATATTTAAATGACCGATGTAAATTAAGCATATTCGACCGAACTACTGATTAAAGATAATGTGCCAACAGGTTGTCAGACCCCAGAATTTTCAAGAGTGAAAATATAACACTGAGAGGGACAGAGTGGTGTTGAATATTATACCCTATATATCATAATTACATGATAGTTACCACTTACCAGACCATGCCGAAACAAAAAAAAAATCCAGTTTCAAGAAAATGAAATTAAACCAAAGCGACAAGCATAAACTTATACTTCCAGCTTTATAATTAGATTGAACCAATATTAACAGCTAGCATATAAACAAAACCCAGAAACTGATGTGTTTGTCTACGATGAACGAGATAACCGATCTCCTTGTATGTCTCAATTCTCAACCATACACCTTTCAATTTGATAGACGTACCAATAACCTTTTATCTTACCCTTATTTGTAATTCGGAAAAGAAAATATATAGACAGAGAAATCTTAAGGGTAAGTACGTTTGTAGCTTGCTAGCTGTAAGCTAATCTTAAGGGTAAGGTATAACTTATTAGACCATATATAAGCACAAAAGTATATATGCAGGATATCCTTGATATTGATACGTAGCCTTTGTGATTTTCTTGTAGTTCTCACTATGCTTAGGTATAAACGTCCATTGTTATATTAGCTAATAGCTATATATGTATATATATATATGTGTGTGTATATATATGATCGATCCATAGTCATTTCCTACAGATTAATTTATAGCTTATGCTAGATCATGAGCTAAGCTATATAGGTAAACAGTGCAGAAATAATTAGAGTCTAAGGCAGCAAGCCAGCAAGCAACGCAAAGCAACATGGCTATAGCCGTGCTGAATGCTCTGGACAATGCTCGAACGCAATGGTACCACATGACAGCCATTGTCATAGCCGGATCGGGCTTCTTTACCGACGCCTATGACCTCTTCTGCATCTCCACCGTTTCTAAACTCCTCGGCCGGCTTTACTACTATGACCCCAGTTCGGGAAAGCCTGGAAAGCTTCCCCAAGGCATCAACAACCTGGTGACGGGTGTCGCCCTAGTCGGTACCTTATCGGGCCAACTATTCTTCGGCTATCTCGGGGACAAGCTCGGCCGCAAAAGAGTTTATGGCGTTACCCTCATCATGATGGCTGTCTGCGCCATTGGCTCCGGCCTATCCTTCGGGTCCACACCAAGCTCGGTAATGACAACCCTTTGTTTCTTTAGGTTTTGGCTTGGTTTTGGCATTGGCGGAGATTATCCCCTCTCCGCCACCATCATGTCCGAATACGCAAACAAAACAACACGCGGGGCTTTCATAGCGGCGGTGTTTGCGATGCAAGGCGTGGGGATCATCTTTGCGGGTTTGGTTTCCATGACACTCTCGGCAATCTTCCTCCACTTTTACGACGCTCCAGCATTCAATGCAAACCCTAAAGACTATTCCGACGTGTTATCCACGCAACCGGAGGCGGACTTCATGTGGAGGATTGTCCTCATGCTCGGGGCTTTGCCGGCGATTGGTACTTTCTACTGGCGGATGAAAATGCCTGAAACGGCGCGTTACACGGCCTTGATCGAAGGAAACGCCAAGCAAGCCGCGAGCGACATGGGTCAGGTTTTGGAGATCGAAATCCAAGCCGAACAGGACATGGTGCTCCAATTCAAGGCTGCGAATGAGTACAAATTACTATCAAGAGAGTTCTTTAACCGGCACGGGAAGCATCTCATCGGAACAATGACGACTTGGTTCTTATTGGACATCGCGTTTTACAGCCAAAATTTGACACAAAAGGACATTTTCCCGGTCATGCATTTGACTGAAAAAGCTGAGCATGTCAATGCTCTTAGGGAAGTCTTCCAGACCTCTAGGGCCATGTTTGTGATTGCGTTGTTAGGGTCGTTCCCTGGTTACTGGTTCACCGTCATTTTCATCGAAAAACTCGGACGTTTCAAGATCCAACTCGTCGGGTTCTTCATGATGTCAGTGTTCATGCTCACCATAGGGCTCAAATATGACTACCTGAAAGGTAATCCACCAGTATTTGCAACTCTCTACGGTCTGACTTTTTTCTTCGCCAACTTCGGTCCGAACAGCACCACGTTCGTGCTTCCGGCCGAGCTGTTCCCGACTCGGGTGAGGTCCACGTGTCATGCGATAAGTGCGGCCTCCGGAAAGGCGGGCGCAATGGTTGGTGCATTTGGCGTGCAGTACTATACTTTGGCTGGAGACCCCAATAAGATTCGGAAGGCTATGTTGTTTTTGGCATTTACCAACATGTTAGGGTTTTGTTTCACGTTCATGGTCACTGAAACCAAAGGGCGGTCCTTGGAGGAGATCTCCGGCGAAGATGGTGGCAACGGAGGCGAAAATGGAACTCAGATGACCGGTACACCAATGACGTCTAGGTAGCTAGCTAGGGAAGGGCCGGTTACAGTATGTTGTTTTTGATTAGGTTGTCAAATAACTGAGCAATATCTTATTTGCTCTGATGCATATATCTACCAAAAGAAAAAGGATACATGTATGTAGAACTACCAATAAGAGCTGTATGCCAAGGGTTGTGAACTAGTTTTAAGTACGTACTTAATTATGTTTAAGATAAAATGGAAGGCAAGTGATGTACCCTTTTTTTCTCACTGTTATTTTGTTTTAATTTCCTAGCGTACCACACAGGACAATAAAATGAAGACGTATGTATGTGTTTGCTACAAAATAAAGATTGAATTTTATTTTACATAGAGCAATGCTAAAGGGTTTTGAATAATGCCTTATGGCTTTAATTATGATGTGTCATTCCAAGTCAATATTTTTGTTATGCATGTCAAATCCTCAAAAAAAATTATGAGACAAAAAAAAAAGTCTCAATTCTTGAAGATTGGAAAATCTCAAATAAGTGCTAAGGGTTGTGAACTAGTTTGAAAATACATGTTTAAGATAATGGAAGGCAAGTAATGTAACCGCTTAAACAACAACAAAAATTGAGCCTACCACAGCGAGCATTGAAAATGAAGATGTCTGTACACAATTGATCGTCTATAAATTGAACTCATGACCTTCTACTAACAAAATGTAGACTTATGCCACTAAACCAAGAAGTCCTTGGCTAATGTTTCATTTGCTTTATGATTAGAATCTTGGGAATAAGACATAAAGCAATGCAAGGAGTTCCCCAAGCCCAATTATTTATAGTCCAGGCATTTTCTCCTGGAGAAGATGGGCCATGCCGAGCCCAAAACCGAACTTGAAATTTAAATTTAGGCTTATATAAAAATAAATAAATACATGTTAATGATTTTCCAGCGTTGCAAAATTGTATTTAAAATAATATCAACGTATCCGGTTGTAACAGAAGAGACACCTGAGTAACCGAATCGAGTGCCGTCTACAGTGTGAAAATCGAAACCCTAGAAATAGTCCCTCCTCGCCCAAACTTGCCTCATGAAATGGGACATGGAAATCGAAGAAATCGAGGCCGTCCTGGAGAAGATTTGGGACCTACACGATAAGCTCAGCGACGCCATTCACTCGATTTCCCGAGCTCACTTCCTCGACTCCGTCAAGGCCTTGCGGAACTCCTCCGATAAGAAGAACCACCCCTACGCAAACGACGCCGTTGTCGATGGGAACCGGACCGGCTTCGTGTTTGTCAAGGACTTCCGAGTCGAGCACGACGATGACTCCGCGATACGGGAGGCCAAGAGCCTCAATGCCATTCGCACCGCGCTCGAGAACCTTGAGGACCAGCTCGAGTTTTTCCATGTAAGTTCATACAATTCTAGGGTTTTGTTTGTCACTGGTACGGAGGGAATTTGATGATTAATTGTTTGATTGTGCGTTTATTGTTTGAGATGGGATTAGATTACAAGAAATGTGTGAAAATTTTAATTGAACGCTCATCCGGATTTAGAAATTATGTAAAAATTGGTAGTGTTCGTTGGTGGTGCTTGTAGTGTAATGTGCTTTGTTTTGGATTGGTTGTAACTAGTAGTAAAAGCAAATTGAACTGAATTAAAATATGGATTATGCTGTTTAAATTTCTGCAATGCTGTAGGAAATAGTTAAATGCATATAAGTTTTCTTATCTGCTTAGCTTGGGTTTCTTTTAGATATGATTTTCGACATGCAGTTATAAACTGCAGAAAAGTAGTGTTTCGAGCAGAGGCAAATGAAGCTCTAAACATGGACAGCCTAGGTTAGACACTTGGGCATTAGGATTGTGTATAATTTCCATAGAGAAAAAGTAAGGGATGACACACAAATGGATTGCTGACCATGGGGTAACCATGAATTGCCAATCAGTTGTTCACTTCTGGGATCATCTATACATTATTAGGTAGTAAGCTCCTGAGTTCAATTGAGCTGAATACATTAGGACAGCAATTTTTAGGAGAGAATTGAGAAATCATGAAGCTTTGTTTCTGCAGCAAGTGCTATGAAAGCTAAAGATTTTTGTGTCCATATATTATAAGCTTTGTTTTGGAACAGGAAGAGGATGAACAGTTAAACATGAAGAAATAATGTAATTGTAGTACTTTATATTGTTATACATTTACAGAGATGAAAGCTCATGATATTTCAGTGGCAAATAGCCTTATGTTCAATCAATAGGGATGGGATTCAACCTTTACAATACAATACAACAAATATTCAGATTGTTAATGAATTGGCCTGTTTTGTTAGTTTTGAACCATTCTTTTGTTGGGGTGATTTCAATTCCAACTGCAATGACCAGGTAGCCGGTTTCTGGTTAACAGAGTTCGGACTGGTTGATCAGGTCCACTTTTGGAAATCATGATTGAATGCTGTACTGTGGCTCTATTGCACATAGGTGCCAGTAGCATTGCTTTTACAAGAGAGAAAAAAATCCTCTGTTACTGTTACTGTTACTGTTGTGTGGTCCTGAAACTCTCTGTTTGGATTTTAATTAGCACTTGCTATTTGAGACATTCCAAGCTCAGCTATTTATGTCAATTCGTTTTCTTTTAAAGACTGTGCAGGTGCAGCAGCGGGCTGAGAGAGATGCTGCAATTGCACGCTTGGAGCAAAGCCGCATTGTTCTAGCACTGAGATTGTCTGAACACCATGGTAAGAAATACAAGGTTATTGAAGAAGCTCTTGCCTTTGTGGGAGATGTCTGTGATGCAAGTGGATTTGTCACTCCCAAAAATCTCTTTGGTACTCCAATCAGTCCTGGTGACAACTTGGCAAACTCTGAAGGGAAGAGGTCTAACATTTTAATGAGAGTTCTTGTTTCAAGTGTAAATTTTGCCAAGAAAACTCTTAAGTTGGATAACATGGGTGGACTACTGGGAAATGCTGCTTTGGTAGCGGTAAGCATGATTGCGTTGGTGCATCTTCAACAGGTATCAGTTAAGGAGCAACCACAGATGCTGGACGATAAAATGTACGTCAACAGGAATGCTAGAAAAACATCCCGGATGGATGGGGGTTCTTCATCGACTGGTCGTTTCAGCAACTTGGATGTGCTATTAGCCAGGGGTTAAGGCAGAAATCCTAAAATTTTGTAGCAGGCTGTTAAATGATGGCTAGCCACGCTGTTATAGCCTTATTTCATAGTCCCACAGAGTTTGGAGTACTTGTCAAGAGGTGTGTGATAATGTGTAATCTAGTAGGCTGTTCTTATTCAAATCGTAGTTGACACAAACTATCTTACAAGATATTTGAGGTTGTTGCCCTCTTTTCTGTAATCATCTGAAATTGGTTGTGTATAGTACAAGTTTCCATATTCATCTACGTCTTCTGTTTTCAAATTCGGTGTATGTAGCCATCTGAAGGTCTGAATGAGAATGCCCATTTACCATGCAAGTTCAACTCATGTTACACCAGTATAGCCTATAAGATTGGAACAATGTGAGCTTCCCAGAAACTCGTAGCCCATTTGAACCCCGTACAAAACTAATGGAAAAGCTTCATTCATATTCTAATATGGGAGCAGATACTTTACAGCCAACAAGATTGTCGAAACTTCCACACAAAGTAGGGTCAGCCCTCTGAGACTTTGGAGCCTTAACATGTGAGGCTTCAGGAAACTAGTAAAGGGCTTGAATCTCATCTTATTAGTCAGCCCAATTTGAACACGGATATTCTATATAATAGATTGCCAAAAACTAGGAAGTTTGTTTAGCCAACTTTAGTGGATATTTCCACTAATGTCAAGATTAATTAGAAGGGAAAAAAAAAATCAGAGTCTTTGTATATAGTGGGGGGATGATGCCAAATTACAAAAGGAATGTCGGAAAGCTATCTAATCTTTAGGCTTTATGAGGTGGGATTGTGACTTTTAAATTGTTTTTATGAGGCAGAAGAATGACAAGGTTTAAAGAGTTTGAACTTTGAACACATAATTAGCCTCATAATTTGCAGCTGTGTATAAACACTTTCTTTGACTTCCTATTGGATGCATGACTCAAACGCCTACGCAATTTCCCTTTCAAGGACAAGGTGAAAAAACATCCTTTCTTTTTGTCCAACTTTTCTTTTTCTATTGATCCTTTTGTGATCTCAAATTTGACCACAAAGATTGTGTATTCCATGGAGAATGTCAACCAAGCAAGACAATATGTACTAGGTCAACCAAAAAAGTAATGAAAATTGCATTTTTGAAATTTTTTTTGTGTCATTGTATGTCCGAATCATGGGGTAATTCTACAAATATAAAATGCTAAGAAGCTATGGTCTATCATGAATGCATTCAAACTAGGAGTTTAGATCAATTATTGTTAAAAGAAAGGTTCTCCATCGAAATGTAAAACTTGAATTAAAATTGTAAGATGTTGAGCCATATTCACTAATTATCAATTAATTTCAAACTAAATACCGAATTTTCTTACCAAAACATCATAGTTCTTCGCAAAAAAAAAAAAAATCTCATAGTCTAAGTCTTCACATTTCTCATGTTCTTAGGGGCTAATTTATACAAGACATTCCCACAACATTTTTATTTATTTATTTATTTAACTTTTAGAAAAACTAATAATTAATATAATAACTTTGTAACACTAATATATAATACATGATTACATGAGATTGAGATGGTTACATTAAATACACAGAAATATAAAAAATGGAAGAAGACATTGCTTTGGTTCCAAGCTTAATGAGTGCACGTACGTACATTGTCCAAATCAAATCTTCTCAATGGCAGAAGGACCATACATGGACCATGCCCAAATCAGAAAACCAAGTTTATATAATTATACAAGTCCAAATATTATTCTTGTAAGAATTTCTAATGAACAAATTAAATAAGGAATCTCAGTCACACATTCCCACCCATGAGGTCCTAACCATAGCTGCCGTCGGTAGGTGAAATAGGATGGAAGTTGGAATGTTGGATCCTCTACTCGGCGGGACCCCCATCCACGTGTCTCGTGATAAGCGTTGCTGAGTCTTGATGGAGTCGCCACGAAATCGCCGGTCGAGAGTCGACAGCGGCAATTGGGTGCAGAGGCCCCATACATATTTTCACGTGTTGCCCACCCCATTTGTCTTGTTGGGCCGGCCTGGCCCACTCGATTTTTAGAGTGGACACGGTTGCCGTACATGGAGAACGTGGAGAGTGATCACTGATCAGAGCAGTGAATCAGAGATGGTCACAAGTCCGACCGACCGTGGTATGATTAGTCAACCTTTGATCCAAAAAAGTCATGATTGCCTTTCATTAAGCATGATTTGGTGGACTGGACCGGACCCTCCAACCCATCGTGTCCGGGTCGGAGCTTCGACCCACAATTAAGAATTTGAAACGTCAAACGTACGTATCCCTCCCAGTTCTCAAAGTAAATATATGATCGAAGAAAGAGAAAAACAAAGCGGCTGATCAGACACAGAGAGCTAGGTGTTGTCATTGTTCATTAATTAATTTTGTTACTTCTTACAACACTTGGCCGGAGTTGAAACGGTGACCAAAAACCCACTTGCAGCAAACCAGCCATTATATCATGCATGGCAAATTGGCAACTTGTCTCTGACATTTATATATATATATATATACGCAAAATCATAGCACTGTGCTATCCTCCTTATAAAGCCTGCGACTTTTATCTGATCACTTCATTAGCTTCAACTTAGCTCGGTTGAGTATGTTCAGAGCTTTAAACCATGTGTACTTATGTATCAGCGCCTATATATATACACCAAACTAATCGTTTCCGTGAAGTATCTACATCTAGTTAGGATCATTCATGTGTGAACTTCTTCGTTACACACGCGTAAGAAAATTCTTAAATCCATCGTTGCATAAACTCTCATCAATAAGCTCAGCAAGCATGAAGAGCATGGCTAGCATTTTCTTTAATATATATATATATATATATAGTAAATGGGAGCTAGCAAAGGATTGTGTGGTTGAATACTACTTGAGGATATAAAGTAGTGTCATGCAATTGGAGAGATGACCTTTAGGTCATTTTGAATAGGTAAAGGTCGCAAGGAAGTGTGTGCCGTCAGGTCATGTTGGAACTATATATAAAATACTTGCACATTGAACAGTGTCCCCAGACTAGAACAAAACAAACATAAAATTCAATAAACCTTTTACTATATATATATTTTTTTTTGTGTATACGTCTACTAGATTTTTCTTAAGTACTTAATTACTGGTTCTCCGTGCATATACCAAGAAATATTAATTAACTTTCTAGCTTTGTTACAAATTGACAATATATACGAACGTTGCCTGTTTAAAATAGCCAATGCCTGACAGAAGATATCAAAATTCTGGATAGTTGGCTTCTCTATATAGGAATCAATTAGGTTGACTGGACTGAATTGTAAAGATGTTGATTTTACAAAAATTGCTAGCTATGTTTTTCGATCCCCTCCTCTTCCTCTTCCTTTTGTGTTTGGATTTTCACTTTTGTTTCATTCCTTTGTCTTCTGGTTTGCACAGCAAAAACGTACCATCAACACCGAGTCTAGCTTGAATCTTGCATCAACTCAAACTCTCTCAAACTCTTAACCATACATCTGAGAGCCCTGTAAACTAATTTTACGGGTAACAGAATAATATTGCATTTACATATTAGATACATATAGTAGAGCAGAGGAACAAAAAGCTGAAATAATAATGAATCCATCCCATTTTGATGTACAGCAATATATGCAAAGAGGAGAAGAATCATAATAATACTCTGTTGGCAACGACCCTTGATCAATTCTATTAAATGACCCAACAACTGGGAATTTAGAGAGTAATGAAAAAAGTTGTTGCAACAAATTGAATTGGTTACCAACAAGTGTCAGATTGTGTTAGGGTTTTGGTAAAAGTTGACAGCAATTGAAGCTACGAAGGATTATTACCATCACCAACTTGCCATTAATTGAAACACACGTACGTACAGACTCAATCTCACTTGCAAAAATGGCAGCTAGCCGTAAAAAGTGAGTGATTTAAGAACCCCCGGCCTGGATTCAATATTCATCAGCATCTCATGTGAAAAAGAGAAACATATCATGAAACAGAGACTGAAGCTTGCCAAGCATAATCACTACACAAACATATATAAAGATAGATAACGTTGTTTAATTTTGAAACCCTAGTTTAATTAACTTGGCAATCATTTTGTGATGATTGATTTTTGAGAGTGCACGCTTTTAGTCTAACCATTCATGTCAAGCACCACTTACTTACTAATTTCACTGTTCAAATTTCGAGAGCTACCCTATATTCAGTTTGCATTAAATTATATAAAACTTAATACAGACAAAAAATACGACTCACCATTAATAAGAACTACAAGTAGCTAGCTGCATGCTCATGCATATATTTAACAATATTACAATCACGAGGTACAAATCAACATGTTTTACTATCATGTCACAAATGAGCATGATAAGAATGTGAAACGTTGTAAATGAACATTGATCTCTTCAAGTAGATGTTCATCCCAAGTCCAGCTCTCCTCCTTTTCATGGAGATACATAAACAATCGCCAAGATTGTCAAAATCTTCAATTTATCTCATTGCTAGAGGAGGAGACACTATCAAGACAATGACTTTAGCCAACAAAACTTCTCCTAGCTATGTCGTTCTGCAACACAACCCCAACACCATCTACTCTTTTATCGGGTACAAGCACTATCAATGTTCATTTTAAGTCTCCAATTTGCTACTTACGTACGACTTCTTCTTTTGAACAATCATTTTATTATATAACATGTAATTACAATTCGAATAGCTGATTAAATTGTTGTAATTCACTCATGAATTTCTTATAGAACTTTCAACTCATCACTTATAATTATTACAAACAATAAGTGATAGCTGATTATAGGCCGGTGCATGTGTACTGAAAACGGCGAATAAAAGCCGTCATCTCTCTTTGTACGACAACTTAGCACATTGTTGAAATGTTTGTTGTGCTTTTCACAATGCATGCATTATTGGCTTCAATAACTTAATTAGTCCAGTAAGTGAAGGAAGATAGATATGATATGATATGATATGATATAAATGTATTATAATTACCAAATTAACCAACTCACCAGAAAATCAGTCCTAACCGCGAAAGGACATAAATGGCTACCAAGATAAAATATTCATCATCTGCATCCATGAATTCACTGTACACGTATTGACGTATAACACGCAGTCACCTACAACTCTATAAAGACTAGAGTCCTATAAATATGATATGTTATATGGATATACGACATATCTATTAAGAAAAACATTTAACATGTGCCACTATAATTATAGATACGTATTTACTATGAGAAACAGTCTGTGATATTTATACTTCTAACTTCTGTCCCTATCTTCACTGCAAATTTGATGCAATTCACATCTCTCTCTCTTATCGATAAATTACATTCGATAAATTACTTCTATCCTAAGCTGGATAAAAATTACACCAAAAACTAAATAATTTCGCCATAACAACTCCTAAATTTGATATTTGATATATGATGATAATGATATGCAGCTCTCGTTTTCTTTTTGGGTATTTTCTTTTGGTTAAAGTTTGTTCTCTGGGTTCCAGTGCATGAGTTCACTTTTGACAGTTAGCTTTATCAAATTACTGTCATTGTTTTGACTGTTGAATATTCATTTTTCACCAATAAGAAAGTTAATGGTGTTAATGCGTTGAATTACTAGCTGGAAAATGTTCTTCGATAGGAAAAGCCAGAAATATATGTGCATGCTTGCAATAAGTGGGAAAAGGGATATTACCAAAAAAAAAAAAAAAAAGTGGAGCTAGCTGGTTTAACCATTTGGTTTTTTTTTTTTTCAAAAAAAAGGGTTTTGTTTTTGTGGCATTCTCATTGTCACTGACTCACTGCAAAGCAAATAGTGTAATATGCAGAAGTCACCATTGTGCTCCAGCAATACAAGACTCCATAGTAGTCTATATATATATATATATATTAGTCCCCACGTATTACTGTTTGAAAAGAAGAGCACGATCGATGCAGGTGCCTTTTAGCAATTTCTGGGTCACACACTCGGCCAGAACCCGATAATTTATAAAAAAAAGGTACCCAATTAATCATCTTTTACCAACCGGCAACCACAAAAAAAGGACCCCCTCTTCCTCCAGAAAAGGGTAATTGATTTTTCGATCTCCATTCCTCATCTTATAAGATATATATGGAGCCCGGCCTTACAATATAATCAATTGGTCAAACTCGAACTCAAATCAAACTTATCTATCTCAACCTCTCATATATATAGCTTGACACTCTAAATTGAAAGCAAAATTGATTTTCACATGTCCTATATACAGATTACAGATTTACAGCTAGCTAGCCACTGCATGCATGTGAAAAGGTAAATGCAGCACTGGTACAAATTATTCATGCACTGGTACAAGTACTACTAGGTAATCAAGTTTAAGACATAATTATGATGAGAAATTAATTCTCTACTTTTTACTGTTGTGAGTGTGTGGGAAGGGCGTGGAAGTAAGATTTCTAATTACTTTTTTTTTTTTGGTTACAAGATTTCTAATTACTTTGTTAATATTAAGATGGCCGGAAATATCATATATATCAACTGGGTTATTTGAGACATAATCATTGGGGGCTTCTATTTCACTTTGAGTACTAGTCAAGCAAGCAGTGGTAGGGAGTGTATGCTCTCTTACTTAAACGCAATCCAATGACAAACATTTATATCTTTCTAAGGGCCCCTTAATTGGTTAATTATTTGTCATGTGAATTAAATTAAAACTTGGAACATGATGGAAAACATAGCTGCCTTGCAATTTCTAAATACATGACCCTAATTAAGTCCAAAAACATGAGCTTCAAAGCTTAGCCACTTACTTGCCTATCGTTCAAGTCAAGTACTTGGGTAGAAGAGTAGTACTAGGTAATGTTATAATTGATTTGATGGCAACCAAATAAGCGCAAGGACGTCGTGCAAACTCTATACAAGGAATTAATAATAATTGGGCCATCTTCGAAAAAATGAGTGAATGAAAAAAAAATGATTCCAAGAACTCATCAACTGTAAAACCCGTCTAATAATGTGTTACCCTCAATAACATGTGCACGAAATAAAAAGAAAACAAATACATATGATTCTTATAAATTGAGAACGATAACCATTTCAAATTAACAAACATGTCATAAATCGAAGAATGTAAGCGTGCAAATCACAATAATAATTGTGACAGAAATCTTGCATATATATGCTTTGTTTTTCTTTATGCCGATTCATGTCAATCTCATCAAAATGGAAATTGTGTCAAATACTGATTAATATGGTTCCTATTATTTTTGAATGCTAAATTCTTCGTACCAAGTTATGATCTCTCAAAAAAAAGATATGATGCCAGCTCTGATTTAAATCCCTCATTAGTCAAATACAGTTGATATGGCAAGTCTAAACGTGATTAGACATTGGTCTATTCACCGCAAAACCCACGCTTATTTTGTTTCCATTTGAGGCTCCCCGTGTGTATATGACATCTAAATAGTATCCAAGACTTTGATTTTGCCAACGTGTGATATATATTAACAATATAATTTGAACTCAAAACAAACAAAAACAAAAGTAAAAAGGGAAAATATTGGAAGCTGAGAATTCACACCAAATTGGACTCAATCTCTACCGGCCAGGCCACAAACCGCTAATTACGCTAACTCATCCGGCAAAAAGAATGCCACGTTGGGTTCATTGAATATTGAAATTTATTTATCAAACAAGTATATAAGCAAAAATATAAATCTCCATTAATATTTCGCGATACATAGATACACTCTAAACAAAACTGGGCTCCATCAATTTTTAACGGAGATACACATGCATACTAAATTAACTAATTTTGCGATGAAAAAAAGAAGCCGGTTTAAACAAAATCTGCCGTGAATAATCACCGGCGGCCAAAAAAGGAGTGTCAGTCTCAGAGGACCACTAGAGGGTCTGAGCCAAAAATGTCTTGAAAACAGTCATCCCCTTGGCACATAATCGCCGACGTCGTGTGAGAAAACGACGAGTCGAACGTGTCCATCCGGAACAAGTCGCCGAAATCATCAAATAGGAGCGGCCCGGGTACAACCCCGTTGTCGAAGAAAGGTGAATCGAACAATAGCGTTGATGATTCGAAAATGGGGGATTCAGGTGTTGGGAACCTGAAAGAGTCTTCCTCCTCCAAGTTCGGAGACTCCATTGGAATCGTCAAATTTTGTTCCTTTTCACACTCTTGTGGCTTCTCCTTTAACGTTGGCTCAGCAGCATCTTCGATTGGATGAGTTCTGAACTGTAGAACAGAAGTAGGGGAGGAGAGATGGTGAGATTCCTCGCCGGAATCGTATCCGGAAACCGATACGGTCACATTCGGTGTTGTTTCCGGCTCAATCTCAACCTCAACCTCAACCTCATCAACAATACTCTCATCAACAGACTCTGCATCCTGCTTTTGCGGTGGTGAAAAATTTGTTTGAGCATCGGGACCTCGGAGTTTAATTGCGGCATTATCGTAAACCATAGCTGCTTCCTCTGCAGTGTCAAACGTTCCCAACCAGAGCCGTACACGTTTCCCCGGATCTCTGATCTCGGCCGCCCATTTGCCCCAAGGCCGCTGTCGCACGCCTCTGAACTTTCGGTTGCCACCATTGGCCGGTGGACAAGACGACTTCTTTGGTGCTGGCCGCTTTGTAACCGGCCGTGTCTCTATGGCAGGCCTTTTCCGGCCATTGTTGCTAATCACCGGACTAGTTCTCAAGTCGGTTTCTATGCTAATTTCGTTGATATATTGCTTCACTCTCCGCCGCCCGAAGTAGAACTCCGCCTCTTCTTCATCGCTGGACGAGTCAGTGGCATCTTGATCGGTCATGGATATCCGAACAATTTTCGAAGTGCCGGGCTCTGTTTTCCGGGATGGTTTTGTTAATTTTTTTGTGGTGGTTCTGTGTTGGGTATATTTGATAGGACAAAGAAAACTCGACTCCATTTCCATACTTCTTTCGGTGTTGGGTGGCTGTTTGATTGAGTTCTATTCTGGCATTGAAAGCAAAAGGAGACCCAAAAAGAGGCAAGAAAGAAAGAATAAAGAGGTTGAAGAAAGTAAAACCGTGAGCGAGAAGACTCAAAAACTTGGAGATAAACAAAGGCCAAAGCAGAGTGTTCCAAAACTCTGCCAAAAAGACATAAAAAGTCGGACACAGATAGATACCTCTTGGAGAATGGACTCAATAGAGAGAGATGGAGAGCCTCTGGGTTTGAGCACAGAGAGAGGAAAATATCACAAAGGGTATTTTCCAATCCAATATTGGAAGAATCAAAGGGGGAGTGAACCGAGTAGAAAAGGAAAATAGAGAAGTGGCCAGAATCAGAGTCTCGATTCTGAAGTAAATCAAAAATCTGGTAGATTCTGAAACTCTCAAGTATATAGAGAATGAGAGAGAGACTACTGTTGCTCCAGAGGAGAGCAGAGGAGAGTGTGTTGGTGAAGACTAGTAGAAAAGAGTTGAAGACCAAAACACTGATCGAAAATCGCTGTTTTATAGGATCCCAACAGCCGAAATTAGTAAAAGACCCGAATGCAAAGGCCCTTCATATTTATTTGCTTTTAAATTCTATTCATATTTTACGTGCCAACAAAAATTTCTGTTCATATTTAATTACTCTTTTTCTTTTTAATATAGACAAAAATGAAGATAGGGCAGGTCAAATCGAAAGCCGGTCAATAGTTCCGGTGACTACACACCGTCCGACACATCAAAATAAGGTGTTTGGTTTTTCGCAATTAATATGTCAGGGTGACAATTTATTTTTGTGCTGGCGTTATAGTGATTTTAGTCCTTTTTTAGTTTAAATTTGACAACCAAGATTATTCTAACAGTCATCTCATAATTCACTGTCCTTTTATGCATGTAGTCATATACATTTAAATTTTTAAATTTAAGAGAGGTCAATCGCTCTAAAAATAAAGTGTTAATAACACTACTCGAGCCTAGAGAATAAGAAATCGATATTACAACTGCACCTTTGTTACCTTTAATCTAATAACATAACCTTTTTTTGGTCATACTGGTGTTTATTTATAATTTTATACAGGAGGGAATACAAGTAAAACCGTCAAGAGTCTATAACCCAAAAGATCGAGAGAAAGCACTGACAGTTAAAATATCACAAATCACAGTTACAAGTAAAATTAGTAGTCCAAACAAAAGATAAGCATTAGAGTCAAAATAACACAAAATTCGGTTCCAACCAACAGAAAAGCATAAGAGTGATGGAGTCAAATTTATCACAAATCGGTTACAAATTACAGCTGCGCATTTAATTCCTTGATAAAATCAGATTTTGTTTTAATCACCTCATACAATATATATAATTATAATAACTATTGACCTTCAAAAAAAAATTATGATAATCACTGCACATAGTATTCCCCAAGAAATGCCATAAAAAGATAACCCCCCGAACTTATTCACTAAGAAATGGACAAAGAAAATCCCCAAGATAGAGTCAAAGTTCCTCATGCCTTTTGAGTAATTGCATATGTCACAACTCTATGGGATCCGATATTATTGAACAGAAAATGTTCGCAAAAAAAAAAAAAATTGTAAGTCAATGCAAATTTTGTTAATCACAAGGAGTGTGAACAAGTGGATTCATATGAAGATCGAGTAAACTTGATAAGTATTGTCTGTGCATTTTTCTTTCAAAATGTCGTGGAAGATATTGCAAGCTCGACTCCCCCTTCTACTAATTTGATGAACAAAAACCAAGAACTCTCTCATGCATGTACATAGAGTTGACCCGACCATTAACATGTAAACAAAAGTTAATTGTCAAATGATAAATGCTCAGGTTACATACATCTAATTAATTAGTAATTATTGGACAGCATTTGCTAATTGGTTGGGTAGTTGTCTTGGGATGTTTAAGGATTGGGATTTGATGAGGACATGATTTTTTTTTCGTTGTAATAACATCAAAATTGTCACCGGCCGTCAAATCTCAGGCCGTAACAAAAGCTCCAATGACTAAGAAACTCAATCATAAACAGGCCAGTAGCTAGAAAACACATTTCACGATATTTTCTTGCCTACAACAATGAAGACAGAGATGGCTTTGATTCAAGAGGACTTTGACCATTGCCAGTTTCCTTTCTCTTTCCAAAGAAGCCATAAGATGAGCTTAGCATAATAAGAGTTTAGTTTCTTTGTTAGGAAAAGGGTGTTGAACTCTTGTCTTGGATGTAGGATTAGATGCTCTCCCGTTAGAGCTGCCAACGCGTACGTATTTGATCATTTACCGTGTCAAACTTTCAAACCCAAATTTAGCAAGTGGATTCAAGAGCGTCAGTGAAGGCAATCGCCCATTTATGTTTAGTCCTCAAAAACTTAGTAAATCCATTTTATGGAATTAATAGCTAATTATAATGTCAAAAATAGGGTTAGAGATGAGGAAGAGCTGCTAACGGAGTTGCTAAACGCACACTCTAAGACAAATTGTTGGACTAAATGTCTCCAAAAAATGGCTCAAGATTGTTACAACTATATATACAACGAAGCTCGCTTGCGAGTTTCATCTTCATGCCTAGAGGTAGAAAAATTCCCGAGACCGCCACGAGTATAAAATGATCTTTATTAATTAAGCAGAGCTACGTTAATCTAATATCTCTATGCATTGGTTAATATAACAACGAGAATTTTCAGAAGATATGTATGTATGTGAGGTTGCATGGCAAGCTCGAACGATAAACAATGATATAAGACATTGGCTCCAAATGGTGAATCAAACAAAAAAGGCCGACTTAGTTTGTTTTGGCCTTGAAGCTGAAAAATCAAATACTAAAAGATTAGACATAGGGTTCATGTTACTGGTCGTAGCTCCAGCCATGCATTGTGTCACTATGTGGCAGCAAATGATTGGTGGTTAGGCCATCACAGTCACAGACTTCCTCACGGATTCCACAGGGAAAGCGTAGGTAGAGGTTTAGCCGATTTGGGAAAATGTCTTTTTGATTTACATAGCATCTGTATTCGTTTGAAAATACATGGTTTCGAAGCATAACTATATATAGAAGCAATTTCGCAAATTGAGCAAGAGCGGTCCAATAGAGAGAACCACTTGTAAAACTGTGAGAGATATGATGCATGTGTTTCAGTGTATGGAGCTAATAATGAAAATGGTGGCGGTGATGATGAAGGAGATGACGAGTACTGTACGTGATCTTGTAGTTGGATTATTGTTTTTGTAACATGAAATAATATTTCGTCACATGAATTATTGAATTAATATCCTTGGGAAGGTTGGGGAACACATCTCTAGGACTTTCTAGTGATGGTGTAGTGGGGAACTCGAGCTAATTAAGCCTAGTTCATGTGTACAAGTGAGCTTCAAGTACTGTAGCTCACTATCGGTGTACTTATTGTGAATACATGACAAGTCATTTTCCATGGTTCACCTTCGGTGCATCACATCGAGGCGTACTCTTATTTTTCTTTTTAGTTAAACCCTAAACTCAATGTCGAGACTCTTAGAATATCCGTCATCGTAATCACGGATTCATAAATTTTTCTTTTTCAAAGCGAGATATAGAGAAGACCGACTAACTTATTTTGCTTAACTAATTATCATGATCTTAGTTTATTTGAGACAATTTATTGAACACTTTGTTGCCAATTTTTTAAAAAGAAGAGAAAAACATATTCTCTAAGAGCACCATTATATATAAGTTTATACAATTTAAGCAACTATTTCCTACGTAAAAGTATTTATACATGCAAATACATATTTACTACAATTTTGAGTCTAGCTATTGAGTTTATGAATAGTAGAAAGCCGTCTCATTATGAAGGAAGGTTTTCAAAGGATATTGTTGTACGTATTTGTATTTGTACATAGTAGGGATGAATAAGTTTTATGTCCCATTAGATCAATGGAAACTCCTATAGAGGATACCAATGTCTAAATGGTGGCTGCAAGAGTCCCTATTGACAATGGAAACAAATAATTGTCCCCTTTGTAGTGAAAGGGGACTATTAAACAAAAGAAGCTAGTGTATGTTTTTGTAGTAGTATCTCAAAGTCTCAAACGCTTGCACCCATTTTACGAAAAAGAAGAAAACAAGCTTAATTAGAATTAAGTTTGACTGTGGTCCTCTCCATGAAGTCCCATTATACGACGAAGCTAATGATCAGTATTATTAATTGTTTGGGGATGAGACAGAATTCACGACCAAAAACAAGAGAAGGAGACAGAATGCCAACGCTATTTTGGGAAACCAGCTAGTGAGTAGTCTATTGGGATATATTAATGTTGACAATATGAAGGCCCCCAAAACAGCCTAATTAACATACTGCTTCTACTTAAATCATCAAACTGCAAACCGACCAAGATAAGAAATATATATATATATATATACATATATAGGAATTGGTTTCAGAGCGGATTTGCGAACATTGTAAGATCGACACATCATTTGACAGTAACAACTTAATTGTTTGAACAAAACTACTTGTGGCATTTTGGCCAAAGTCGTCCGCAGCCTCTGATCGGCCTATATGTATATAAAGTGTATGTATATAGGAAAAGATCAAGACTAAAAGGTCGCAAACGCACATTCCTTTATCAATGTCCCTTATATAATTTCTTTGGCGCATTTCTACGAATACTTTACCTATTACTCCGCCATTTTCGAGTCATTACTGGATTCAATTTCTTAACTTTGTGTGTTTCACTAGGGAGGTAATCGATCCCATGTTTAATCGGAAGATTAAAAATAATGATTAGATAAAAATGGATTGGGGAAATTAGACAAAATCAAAGTAGTAGTGCAGGTGGTTCTTGGAGTTTGTCCCGGGGCCATTGAGCCAAGTGAAGCATTAACAAAAAGACAGCTAAGAGAAGAACATCAAATTCGACAAATCCCCGGGAGGCTTGCGTTTTATATATAATTACGTGTACTTTGTATAATAACGTTGGTGTTTGTTTTCTCTAGCTCTTTCTACCAGTGGCATTCTTGTTTTTTGTTATTACATATTTGGAATTATTGATGGTGGTGGTTTGCTTTGCCAAATTAATAAGAAGGAAAAAAAAAGAAAAAAGGTGGTAATGTTTGAGATACATATACATGCATATGACTATATAAGTCTTGAAGTCAATTAGAGAGATATATATATGTGTATATATATATATATATATGAAGCTAATTAAGCTAAGAATCAAGTCCAAGATTCTTGTTTGATTCTTTTTGCTCATAAGCAACGTCTCATCAATCATCAATATTATGTTAATCCTCTTCGTAATGCCCTATACCCCTTGGGTTATGTGTTACCGGCTTATCATCCTCCTCATGTTTTCAACTACTTGTTCATTTTAAACTTACTTTGTCTACAAGAAAAAAGGAAAACAAAAAAAGCTTGTTTATATTTTATAAGAAAGCTTGAAAGATATTTTAAGAGTACGTGTTTGTGTAAGCACTTTAACTAATTAGAGCTTTTATCAGAAACACATTTTACGCATACTAATTAGAAGTACCTTTCAATAAAGAATCAATAAGGTGCTTTTCAAATCGTTTTCAAGTGCTAGCTATATAGAACAATATATATGTGCTTATAGTTTTTTAGAAGCACTACTAGTAATAGTAAAAGGGCATGTTTGAAATTGCTTCTGAAAGATCTAAAAACGATTTTCAAAACCACTTCCAAGTGCTTCTAAAACTCACCAAAGACACATTTTATTTTTCAAATTTTTTCATATTTATAATTAATTTTTTTAATTATTTCAAAAGCGCTTTTGAGTCTCCGAAAAGCAATCCCAAACAAACCCAAAATGCTTGTGGGAATGAGAAACGGAGCAAAGGGGGTCAATCAACCCCCATAAGTTAAGTAAATTTTTCTCCACGATTAATTAGTTGTTATGATCGAGAGTTTTGGGGGAGTTTGCTAAATTGTTTTAAAAAAATGACTAAACATCAACACTTGAACTCTAGCGCAAAGCTTTTTCGTTTGGTTATCTCGTTATCTTGACAAAAAAAAAACTATTGAATCTGCTACCGCATACTCTAATACCGCATGTATTATCTTAATTTGCTTTCCTTACATTCTTGATGAAAATGGAAATATTGCTACGGAGCAAAGAATTAGAATTAATTCCTACATTGAAAAAAAAAATTACAATCAACGAGGGGAGTTATAAGCCAACAGATTACAATTTTGTAAATAGCTAGCAATTATTGTGCCGACAATTGGTGATTAACTCTTCCAAGAAACCACAATGGAGTGCATTAATTAAAAAGGGATAAAAAGCCAACAAATTATTGTGCCGAAGAATGAATTGAAGTTAGCTCTAAATTTATTGCAAGGATGATGATCGATGAGGATAAGAGTAGGAAAATCTTGTAGTTAAATTTAATAAAGCGTATTTATTACTAGTTCCTCCTCTAAACTTGTAGTACTATAAAATATTATAATTAAGCTGGAACAAGATCTATTGTGAAAAGAAGGGCCGTCCATACACGACTTGGAAGCAAGAGGGAGGTGTGTATAGCTTTATTATTGTGTCGGTCTTAATGTGCGTGTGCGTATGTGTTTCTGCTGCAACAAACGACTTTATTTGCTCAGACTTTCATGGAGAGCTTCAAATTTAAAACAGCTAGCAGCTCAGTTACAGCTAGTAAAAAAAACTAAACCAGACCGGATTAATATAATCTTTCATTGAAGCAAGTCACAAGCTTGTCTTTGAAGGAAGAGATGTTGGTCTCTCTCTGATCCCTCACTCACTCACACCAGACAATTCAAAAGCAATAAGAAATTACAACATTAATCCCATAGTAATTATTTTCACGGTTTCACCGTTGCAATCATAGTTTTTGTGAAATATATGGAGAATCCTAGCTTCCATTTCTATTTTCAGTACGTCAAGATAGATAAAGTAATCTGAATTTGCTTCATTCACTGCATGCTCCTCTCTTCTTAATTTTGATTAATTTGCACCTGCAAAAACTATACATATGCATGCATGCACAGAATAATACTTTCTTGCCAAAGAGTGTATGCCATTATACCTAATTGCATGAGTAATTGATACTATTACATGGAAACGTATGCGAGGAATAATATTCCACATCGGAAAGTCAATTTTAGACATTTTTACTGTTTGTCAATTGATTTTAGGTTGGATGTACAAATTGCTACATGAAAATTAATTAAACAATATTCTAAAATCTTGGTTGAGTCTGTCTTTGGGTACTTGGTCTTCTCTGATGCACAGAAGCAATAAGTTTCCTAGCTAGCGAAGCTTGTATTCTAATACCAACCTGCTATATATGTGGTCAAGAGCAGTACTCACATGCCTCTCTGAATCGATTTTTTACAGAAAAGAAAAAAAGAAAACTTGAAAAACGCTATAAATTACTGACCCTAGAAACGTGCGGGCACCGTGTGCAAAGTAAGATCGATGTTGAGAGAAGAACACACCTGTTTCCTTTTTTCTCCTGAGGAGAACACCTGGACTCTTATTTGTCCTAGTATATATATCTAAAATCCAAAAGTTTACAAATCAATGGCCTCTAATTCAGATCATATATGAACACTACTGGACCAAAGAGCACTGAAACAAAACCCTAAAATATCTTCTATGATTGTATCAACCATTCCGTTGTCTAATTCTTTATGCGTTGCATAGAATCTATTATATTACCTATGCAGGGTTGAAAAGGTTTTGGGAAGCCCTACAGATACATACATATACACTGGCTATGGCCCCAAGCTCCAGCAAGTGTATATATAAATGGAGATTTGTCTCGAGACTCGACGACAGTTGGTGACGGGCGCAGGGCATTCAGTGGGCCCACAACTGACAGTGCTTCAGTCCGGTGACCGGCGGCGTTCGCGGCCTTGACGGTGACCGTGGGACGAGGCGTCACGTGTGATACCCCCATGTGGGCTGATCTGGACATCAGTCGGATTAGGCACTAAAATATCCCATACAATTTCAAAACCTAATTAAAGAGATTTTGTATTTGTATGTATGGGTGACCAACTTAATTTGTACTTGGACCAAACAAAATTCAAGACTGTACAATTGCACTTTTTGCTAGTTGGGGTTGTAATCTATCTATAATGCTGGCTAATTAGTTCTGACAATTTTGAGGAAAATGAGGCCAACTTTGTAGAATGCAAGGCAATGCGATATTTATTTTGTTTTTGTGTTCAACTATAGGTAGGGGGATTTGGTAGAGGGACTTGTTTCATCCTTGCAATATTTATTTTAGAGTTTGTTAGTTTATGGGTTTGGTGAAAAGAAATAGAGTACGTCTATATGAATGATTTTCATTTCCAAAAGCCCCAAAAATGGGAAAGCTAAGAAAACCTTTGCCCCCTAACACATATACAACCAAGGATGGCTAAGTTATATAATTTGTACAATGTTAATACACCACGCCATTTTCCTTTCCACGTACAATCTATGTAATTACCTATAAATGATGCATTCGAAATCATATGTCCATGTTTTTTTTTAAAATTCAACTTAACTGATTTCACTTTTATTCGAAAGCATGTGTTTGTTTGTATATATAGTAAATGATCTTTCAAAAATATATAAACGATGGATGGTTTTGGCTATTAAACTACATTGCCAATAGCCATAAAATAATATGTAAAGAAGTCGCAAAGAATAATATCCCCCTATAGCTAGAAGCATCCTCCTATATTCATAAATATGCATATATTTCAGAACTTAATTAACCCATTCTATCTATCTATCTAGCTATGCGGAAACTCGGTGGACTGCATGAGATGCTCCGTAGTCGTTTACTCTTTTTCAATGAATATTAATAGTAAGCAATTAGACAATAGTTAGTGAATGAGTAATGACCTGAACCATGATTAACCAATTATTAAGAGTACGTATAATTAAACTCATTGGATTTTTGATCGACATGTTCTGTTTAGAAACTAGAAAGTACTGGTTTTTGATACGGCAAACAGTACCGGTTTTGACACCTAAACTCCACCAAAATTAAAGTCTTGAGTGGAACTCTAAGTCATACTTTGTTTTTGAGATAGGGCTTGTCTTCGAGTCTTGATTCAGTACAGAGACAAATACCAAAGCAAGTACATGAATACACTGAGATTAGGTAATAATGTCTTGGCTTTAAATCTGATTATTGAACCAGATTCTCAGGGACCATGCTTCAATCACTCACCACCCCACTCGTGCCCACGACCATTTTCCTGGACTTATTTTAATCTTAGATGATGAGCAACTCAGATTCTTGCACATATATGAAGACTAATGTATTATTAGTCTAATGTATTTATTACTATAAAACTAATGTATTTAACATACTGAATACTGATATAGCTAGGAGGACATGGGTCACCATGTCCCTTTTGATTTTTGAGTTTAATTTTAGGACAGTACCTAAAGTTCAATGGGCATACCTATTTTTTTTTATGGGGAACTTGAACTTGAACTTGGACGTACATATTTAATGGATTTTAGCATTCCTAGGTATTGTTCTTCATTTCATTTGTGACTTTCATGGCTCTTCTTCATTAATTTGAGCAAGATATTAGCACCAGTTTTTTATTTTCTAATTAAGATCCCACGACATAATAAAAGCTCGAGGTATGAGCAAGAATTAAGAATCGTGAATCTAAAACCAGTTTTAGTATTAGAATTGGTTATTGATAGTTTAATACTTCAGTATAATTTGAGATACTGATAGTCATATATATGCATAGTCAGAGGACATGCGATTATAGTATAAATCTAACAGTGACAGTCTTTTATTTAATTAAAAAAAATCCAATATTAATACAAACTCAGTAGAATTTTTTTATTAAATCCAAGATTTCCGCTTTTGGAAAGAAATAAAAATCTAATATAATAATAATAAAAAAATAGTTTTTTTTAATTATTAGATCTTCTAAACTTCTTAGACTGTGACCTTTGGAAAGTTCAATGGACAAATGGTAATGTGATTAATGCTATGCCGAAAATTTTGACTTTTAACACATATATAGCTAGATAATTATTGGGGAGTGGGGAAAGAGTTGGTTCATTACTTGTAATCGAAAAAGAAAAAGAAAAAGAAAACTTCAATTTACGGTTATAGAAATGTAAAATATGCCAACAGAGCAATTACATGGCAGAACTCCAGATTAACATACGCGGGAAAACCGGTTTAGAGGTCAAGGCCCATCAGAGAAATTCACTATTGAGTCATTGAGATTTACACAAAAACTTGGTCACTCTTTAGTCTTTACTTCTTTAGTATGAGACTGAGAGATTTTTCTTACAGGCATTCACCCAAACCAATATTTAAGCCTAGCTTCCAATTCCTGGTATCGTCATACAACGTGGTTCTAAACCCTAAACCCTAAAACAGCCACCAGTTAGGGAAAATTATTCAGTACACGGCGTGTCGCAATTTGAGTCGTCCAAATTGGGTTAGAAAAATGGATTAATATTTTTTTCACATTTGGACGGCTCAGATACACGCCGTGTACTGAATACTCTCTTACCAGTTTGATAGAAATAACTCATTAGATATATTGCGTTGCACACGCATAGCATAGCGTGTGTGCTGGTTACTAGTTGCATTTTAAGCATGTAGAAATGTACGGGCCTGATCACCAAAAAAAAAAGAGATGTATGGGCCTGTCGAGCGCTGCCACAGTACAAATCTAAGTAAGACGGGTTGGTCCACTCTAACCCAAACCGGAGATTTTCTGTTAGAAATCAGAATCATGAAGAAGGATTAAGCACTTCCAGTTTAGGCTCTGTCAACAAAATGCGATGGTGCTATCTGGAAGTCAGGAAATCATGGCAAATGTCCAACTGTTTCAGCTAATAATGAATTTCAATTCTTGGAAATTTTGCATTCCCGGAGTGGAATTGGGTGTTAAATATTTGACACAACAAATAAAGAAGCAAACAAGACCCAGCTGGTTAGGGGCTGGGATAAAGAAAAAGAAAGAAAATGATCAAATTGGGGACACAAATGATTGTTCTAAAGATCACCATTTAATTCATACAAACAATAAGAAAAGCAACATGTGTTGACATTTCTTTTTCGAATCGAGGACATGTAATGGAACTCTTCTGTAGTCCATTTTTTAGGATTCAAGAGACATTCATTCATTCATACACAGCTGAAACACTGAAAAGATGAGGACACCCTCGTATGGCACATACCACAGCTCGTTTTAGCCCATGGCATATTTCTGGGTCCAGCTCCTTGCCGTCGTCTCATACTTGTTCCTGTCTGTCTTGTACATGTGAGCAATCTCTGGCACCAATGGATCATCGGGATTTGGATCAGTCAACAGAGAACAGATTGAGAGCAACACCTGATAATGAAAACAAACAACAATTTTCCATCAGAACAACAAAACTGCAAGGAATGACTCTTCAAGCTGTTTAAAGTCAAAACAACTGTCTATACAGTTAAAACCAATTTGCAAAATGAGAACATCAAAATAATCACTTTTCTAACTTCAAGAACAGAGTTTTTTTTTCCTAATTTTCTCTATATTGGAGCTTTCAGGGTAAGAGGAAAAACCTTGGAAATGGTTAGAGCGGGACTCCACTGCTCCTTCAAGATGTCAAGGCAAATGCTGCCGTTGCTGTTAATATTTGGGTGGAATACCTTTGTTCTAAATGCCACCTACAAATGACCATTAACTTATCAGCGACGCAGAAAAAAAAGAGAAACTAGACCTCCATTATCAGAAAAACAAGATAAACTTTTAAATGAGGAAAAGTAGAATGCAATGATACTTTTGCCATACACTGGAATGACACCCTTAATATTATCCCTCTTATGGAAAAGTTGGAGTTGATACATCAATTTTTCATTACACTGGAATGACACCCTTAATATTATTCCTCTCTGGAAAAGTTGGAGTTAATACATCAATTTTTCTTAGTGTGATTATAGATAATGTGAGGGGAAAATGGATGTTAAAAGAAGAGGAGGTGTTGGAAGGGGTGGTGGAAGAAGAACAAAATTTACTTGGTGTAATTACCAAATCAAACAAAAGTTATTCAAATAGTAGGATTTGCCATAGTTTCTCTAAGAGGGTAGAAAAAAGATGGCTCTGACAGAATATCTAATGTTCAAACCTCAGTCACACTTCATCACACCATCGGAAAGAATGTTCCCAGCCATTAAGATCAGAGAATAATTATGTGGACACTGATGTCAAAAGAGATAAACAACAAACTTCATTTTTAAATCGGACAATAAGTACCTTTGGTGGCTTAAATGGATAATCTGGAGGAAAATGAATAGTAACTAGAAAAACACCCCCAGCATAAGGACTATCTGGGGGACCCATAATCGTTGCTTGCCAATGAAACATGTCTTCGGCAACAGGACCTGCAATATCCCCAAAGAAGAGAAGGCAACATATTTAATGGACGTAACATGCATTGAAAAGATAATAGAGTAGGATTTGAACAGATTAAAAAGTTATTAGTTTGAATAACATAAGAAAGCTCTTGAATGAACATTATCTGTCCAAGAAGCAAGTGTTTAAGCACACATGTGTATCTACTCTGACAATTACAAACAAAAATGCCAAGCAAATGACACGACATATTTTAATGACTTCCCCATGCAGTGTTTAATAAAAGAAAACTATTTTGAATGTTCTCAATCATGTGACTCATGTTTACAGCAAAGTTGACAATATGAACCAGTTGGTTGCATGTAAAGCCATGACCGGACTGGATAATCCAGCGGCAGAAGAAGTTTTGCAACAAGAAAATGTGACCAGGCAGACAAGCTGGATCAGTAGAATCCAAATTAAATTTGTAAGGGTGAAAATATCCAAAAACGATGCATATAATATCAGATCTAAAATGGAATCATATTAACTAGCTAAGCATACTCTTCTGTTCTCACTTCATCACTCACTTGGAAATGCCAAAACCATGGTGCATGAATGGTGCAAAAAGAAGGGTAAAAGATCAGATCAATCTGTGTATATGATGACAAAACCTTTTGTTATTTTAAACATTAATTCTTCATTATATATCTGTACTCACCATGCGGACAAACCTAAATTCCCTACTACTATAGCCATAACTCTGACCTCAGCACGGACGACACATCAATACGCAGGATCCACACACGCTATGACATGTAGGCACATGACAATTCTCTTCCTAGAAATTAATTTTGCAGCAGTTTCATGTTTCCTATGCAAAGTAACTATCCAGAAACTCATCAGATGAGTAAAACTACAAATGCTATTGTTGATTTGTTAGAAGTGATGGTTCAGTTTCAGGTATACGCTTCTTAGCATCAACAATAGAATAAACCTCTTCATCCCAAGATTAGAGGACAGCAATTGACTCGGATGAAGCAGGCTTACACCAAAGGTGCACCAACAATTGAGATAGTTTCCCATTTATGTTAAGGGACAATTCCAACTCGTTTACATGGAAAATTGAAACTTGAAAAAAAAAATGTTATGATCATTTGCCCAAAAATGTTTACTAAATCATGTTTCACCCAAAAATTAGACAGATTGCAATGATCACAGATCATTCACTAGAAATCAATCAACCATTCATTAGAGCACGAATTGATCATATAATCAACCGCACATTTGGAAGCGGAAGTAACAATCAAAAATGAAAGCTTTCATGTCAGCACATAATATTCAATTTCAAACAGAAACCCCAGCAATCAACCAAAAAAGCTAAACTTGGAGATGAAAATGAATTCATAAGCGAGAAGAAAGAGATACCTGCGCTGCATGACGTAGGAGGATCCTTCTGCAAATCCTTGAGTTCCTTCAGGATCCGCTTCGACGCCATCTGCGAAACCCTAATTTCACCAGATCCAAAATTAGCATCAAAAATCAAAACAAACACCAACAACCACAATACCAAAACGCCTACAGCTAAGAATTAAACTTTTCAAAGAGATCGTACCTGATAGACAAAGTGCTAAGGAGAAAACAACAGAGAGAGATCGTTCTACGTGAAGAAGAGGAAGACGATGATTGATGATTCTGAATGAGATTGAAGAAGGAGAAAGGAAGCGACTTTTATATATAATGCTTTTCTGGAATCGACCTGTACGTTTCTGCTGATTGGGGGTTAAATTCTATTCCCTCTTCGCGTGGGTCCCACTTGGCACGAGAATTTCTCTCTTCTTTCGTTTATTTTTCGGGTTTTTCTTTTTGTTTTTTGGCGCCGAAAGTGGCCAAGAATAAAGGTTCTTTCTTTGTGTGATTCACTCTGAGAAAGCCAAGAACGGCGTCGTCTTTGGCCTCCCTGTAAAAAGCGCATAGGCGCGTTCTTTGAACCGTTGGAACTTGGAAGTGACCTGGTCTTCGTGCTCGTTGCCGCCATTGGTTAAAAGATACAACGGGCGGTCAACAACACGGTGGCTGAATGAGTCCATAAAAGTCCGTCACCGTCAACACCGAACCCATCAATTTTCAATACAAATTATTTTTTAACCAATAATAAGTGTCTTTTTTTTTTTGAGAGAATAATAAGTGTCTTTTCCAAAAAAAAAAAAAGAAGCAAGTATTATATTTTGGTAGTCTTTTTGTCACCCAACTTTTTTAGTTAGGAGATATATATATGACTTTACGGTCAACATGATAATTAAAAAAACACTAAATTCAGAGGTAAAATTATAAAATTTAAAAGTAAATTCTATTAAGCCTATACAAATTGCATCATCGCCATGACAGTTGTCCTACATACTACACCTCTGATCCACCAGCAAGACAATTGACGGCGATTACAATAAAGAAAAACTCTGGCACTCCTGGCTCTATGATCTGATCTTATGATGGACTTGGAACTCGTCCCCGCAATCAACGGTTCAGATCACATTCAGTGCCTACACTCGCTCGCAGGAAAGCACGCCTCCTACTGGACCCAACCATCGACGTGTCTAGCGTGCGCCGTTTCGTAGCTTGAACGATTAATCGAGAGATTCGAGAATCCAACTCCCACATGGTGCGTAGCGCACACCCGGAGCAATCTACACTCCACCGCCACCCGCACGCCACTCGCTCCGCGTCGCTCACCGTCTGATATACGCCGCCGACCCGGCCCGGAAAGATGGAAAGGTTCAATCTTCAGAGGCGGGTCAAAATGAACGAAAAGCATTCGGAATCCCTAGACGGCCGCCGAAACGACAACGGAGAAGGAACGGGGATGCGGCCGTCGGAGAACAACGTCACCGAAGATCAGGAGCCGTTTATGGGAGTCAAGGTGCGGAGAAAAGCCTCGTTTCACAGAGAGTTCAACGGCGACTACATCGACGTCCGGTCCAATCAGTACTTGATGAAAATCTTGCAGAAACAAGGTAGCTTATGATCAATTTTTCAATTTTTTGTCATCTATTCGCTAAATCAAACTTTAATTTTTTTTTTCTTTCAATTTTTAGTTTCTGTTATGGAATTGGGAAGTTTAGGTTCATAAAATTCTGCTAGGAATGTTGGATCAGGTTAAAATTTGCTGATGCACATATCTTGTTAATGAGAGTTGAAATCGTTTGAGAAGGTGTAATCTTGGTAATGAAGTTTTTGTCAATTGTAGTTCATTGAATTCCATTGCAATGCATTTTGTAGGTGACAAGGAAGTTTTGTTTGCTGATAAAGTTTTGAAATTTACTAGTTCTGGGAAGATGAAAAGGCGCATTTTGATGATCACTGACTTTGCCATTTACATTGTTGACCCGGAGGCTGATGCACTTAAACGGAGGATAGCCCTGGCAGCTGTAGAGAAGATGTGCTTGAGCGAATTAAGTGATAATTTTTTCGCAATAGTCATTCCCACAGAGTACGATTTGCTCATGGCTAGTACTCGCAAGACTGAAATCGTCACCGTCTTGGTTGAGGCTACTAAGAGTGCTTCTGATTACGAACTTGAAGTTTGTTTCTCTAACAGGTAATGCACCTTTACGCTTCGGATTATGAGTTTGTGACAAGCATGGCTTCTCTTCTTTTAATTGTTAGTTGGTCAAGGCCACCTTCATTTACTTTTAGATTGTTACTTGCTTCATTCAAGTAAGTAGAAAGCTCAAATTGATTTGGATAATGAAATAGTTTCTATTGGCCTTGTTCATTTGTAGCGTATATTAGCATCTCTGGGTATGAATACATCAATAGGTAGCATTAGGAGTCTTGGACGAGTTTCAACACACACAATTGTTCCTTTTTGTTTTCTGTTCGACTATTCTTCATAAATATCTGTCACACTTAGAGCCAATGCGAGTGAGTCAATAGATTCATTTCTTAGTGCAGCATATAACCCCATTCGTACCACTCACTTCTTAGATGCTGTGAGATGGGAATATCAGCTTTACTTTTTGACAAGGGTATATGTAGGATATGACATCTTTGGTTCTTATGTAAGTTATCTTTATTCTGGGAAAATTAAAGGAGAAAGGTCTTGCTCGGTTGGATGGCTGATGCAACTTAGAATCTTCATTATATAGACAATACCTTCAGTGTAATGTTTGAAAGAATCCTGCTTAGGAGCGTAGTTTTCTTTTTGGTTCTTTACTTTCAATGGGACGGTACCCAGAATTTACTTTAATTAAGATATTGCTGACTTCATCAGCATTGTACTTGTATATCCTGAAATTTTTTGAGTTGCAAATATTTTAGACCTTCGAGTTACCTTTGAATTTATTCTTAAGGATCTTCACTGGATGCATGCTGTCTGTATTTTTTTTTTTTGCAGTTTTGAGTATAATGCTGGTGCAGAGTTGGTGAAGGAGGTTCAATTTGAAGAAGTTGAAGGTCTGGCACCTTTATGTTCGAGGATTTTGTAACTACTAAATAATTTTCCCAGCTACTTCTATGATTTGTTATACTGAATTACATAATCCTGAATCGTTTCAACTTCTATGAATTTCAGGAGGTGTTAAAACAAGAATACTGAGGAAGTGATTGCTGGGCCAGCAAAGGTTTTAGGTATTTAGACTGCCGGGGATCAGTTCTGATCCTCGTAAAGATGAATCATTCTTTATCTATTGCGTGCCAAGGTTCTTCTCAGCATCAAGTCAAACCTGTATGGAACTATTGTCTTTTCTTCTCATTTGTGTGTGATTCTTATACCAAGAAAGGTACATGTAATTTTTTCAGACTTTTAGCCAGTTTGATCTGGATGTATGAAATCATTGATATGTCATTAAACAATAAGATTTTTCAGAATCGATCAAAGATTGTTTGCAATTGCAGACATTGCCTGTAATGCACATTTCCTATTTTCTTTATTTTTTTTTCCCGATTGTACATTGATTTAGCATTACAGGCCTATAGATTCTGCATCTCTTCAATCTATCTCTCAGAGAGTCGGAGGTTTGTTTTATTAATGAGCAAAAGAACCTTGAATACAACGTACAATGGACAAGGAACATACTAGACACTGACTTCAGCTGTAAAACTAATTTCAGCATCAGCTTTCATAAAAATACAAGTTTCACATAGGAACTATTACAACGAGAAAACCATTTTGCCCAATGCTGATTGAATTTCAATTGAAAGATAAAAAATCATAGAATCGTAACTAATAACTATGAAGAAAGAATTTCACTGTGGCTGTGCTTGTGGTTGTGCTTGTGCTTGTGCTTGTGCTTGTGCTTGAGAGGTTGATGCTATGAGTCCTATATCGGCCACAGGAGGTATAATGGCTGGAGTAGATATTTCTGATGAAGATGGTTGAGTAACTGGAGTCGCAGTATTTACTTGACGAATTTCCTCCACCTTCTTCACTACATCCGGCATTTTTGGTCGCTGCTCTGGCATTCTGGCCACACAAGACATTCCTATCTGTAACATCTCGACCATCTCCTCCTCAATGTTTGGATACCTCAGTAGCTCCACATCAAACACTTCTGCTGTCCATTCCTCTCTGACCACTGAGTTCACCCACCTCACCAAGTGCACAACCTCTTCGCCGCCTGTTGTATGTATTGGGCTTTTTCCAGTGAGAAGCTCGAGCAACAGCACCCCAAAACTATAAACATCAGATGCAGGGGTAGATTTCCGAGTGTCTGTCACTTCCGGGGCTCGGTATCCTCCATTACGCACTGCTGGGGGAGGCATTGCACTCATCAGCATTGGTAAGCCGACATCAGACACACAACCATATCCTTGAGGGTTGAGGAAAACATTTGAGGCCTTTATGTTTCCATGGACAAGCTTCCCACCATTGTGTGTGTGGATATGAGCAATGCCTCTTGCTGCACCAACTGCTATTTTCAGTCTAGTCTCCCAGTCAAGTGGAGTCCTGCCCTCTCCTCTTTTAACTGCAAAATCAAAGATTAGTAAACATCATTGAAGTTTAAAACTAAGTAGGCGTCATTTTTGTGCTTGATTACATACCATGTAACATTGCAAAGGCGCTTCCCTGCTCGAAGTAATCATACACAACAAGCTTCTCATCCTTGGAGTAGTAATACGCCCTCAGCGCCGTGACATTCTCATGGCTGATGCTTCCCACAATCTGCATCTGCTGCTCAAATTCCTTCTTTCCGACGCTCACTTCCTTCAACCTCTTCACCACAACAGTATTTGCATCTTCCAAAGCCGCCTTATACGTTGTCCCAAAGGTTCCCTTACCAAGAATCTCAGCAGATGCCCTCAGCAAGTCCTCTAAATCAAATGCAAAATTAGAACCCTCAAAAAAGGAAAGCCTATCATCCTTATCTTGGCTCCCCGAAACTCCCTTCTTCGAAAACCCTTGTTTCTTCTGCGGTTTTGCAGTCACCCCATTTCGATCACCATCAGATTTATTGGAGCAGCAAACGATCATGAAAAAAGCAATCACAACAAACCCCAGAACACACCCGCCAATCACAACACCCAATATTGCAGGCTCACCAAACTTCTTGTGCTTACTTGGTTGAGAAGAATTAGGTGGTTGAACTGGAAGAGCTGGAGGAAGGGCTAGTGACGAAAGACTGTTACCCGAAAAGGCCCAACTGGGGAATCTTTCGAGAGACTTGGGCACACTGCCTGTGAGATTATTGTTGGCTAGATCAAGCTGCTGCAAACTAGGAACATTGAGGTCTGGAATTTCACCCGAAAGCGAGTTGTTAGCAAGACTCAGATATGTGAGGTGAGTCAAGTTGGAAATCGAAGAAGGGATGCTCCCACTAAATGCATTGTTTGAGAGATTCAGGACAGTGAGATTCTTCCAAACCGAAAAGTCCAAAGGCAATGGCCCGGAGAAGTTGTTGGATTGAAGATAAAGGGAGGTTAAGTTTCCGAGTTTAGCAAAATCAGAAGGGAATGGACCTGTTAAGCTATTCAATCTGAGACTTAGAACCGAAAGCGCAGATAGGCGACTGAGAGTGTTGGGTGGGATTGGGCCATGTAAACCAGTTCCAGGCAAATGAAGCTCTATGATTCTGGACTCATCTTTGCTGCAGACAACTGCGGTCCAGTTTTCGCATACAGGTAAGTTGTCACTCCAATTTAGAGGGCGTGTGTGAGAAACATTGTGAAGGAAATCAAGCAAAGCTTGCTTATCTTCAACTGGCTCAGCAGTGACAATTTGCAAGGAAATTGTACCAATGATCAAGAAAATGAAGCAAACCTCTACTTTCTTGTCCATTTTCTTAGCCAAAGCCTTAATCTTGATCCCAAGTTCCCAACTACATGAATTTGCATAGATGACAATTTACATCAGAATTAAGCAGAACAGCTTGATTTGTAAGTACTCCAAACAAGGTTGACTAAAACTCTAAAAGGAACAAAAATTTAGAGATCAGTCAAAAAAAGCAATTAGAGCTAAGTTTGAATTAGGAGAAGATAAAGCGTATACTTTTCTTTGTTCACCTACTTTGTTAGGTACTTGGCTAAGAAAATCTGTCACTATTTTATTTTATATGCTTTCACTTTCACATCAAGATCAAATAGTTTCTAGATCATACTGATAACCCACATAAAATTGATTGAAAACGAGAACAAAACCAAAAAAAACAACTTACTTGCTGGCTCAGATCACACCATAGCTCTCTTTGCTCAAGCTAGCTTAAAGTAGTGGGCTGTTTAGAGACACATTGTAGCTTGTGGTTTCAGGGACAAAAAGAGAGGAAAAAAACCCCAAGTGGGTGTGTTTTGCAATGATGGTGGAGTAGTGATGATGATGGAGATTATGAGCTGGGCTAAGCTTGCTTGTGGAAGCAGAATGGCCACATGCTAAGAAAGCAAGAAACCATTTAGAAATTCAGATTCAGATAATTAATAATCACAGTCCAAAAAAAAAAAAAAAGATAATTAATAATCATATTCATGATTTGATGTGGGAGAGGGCCAATTTAGAAGCTGCTATACTGCTCTGTGCTTTTATTTTAATTTATAGCGCAGGAACAGGAAGGTGCATGTGGCCAATTTGCGGAGGAGACCAAAGAGATCAGGGTCTGAGATAGACTCAGACATTAAGGAAATCCAAAGATGAAGCTACTACGTGATATATATTAAAGAATAATGTGCAGCATTTTTTGTCTTTAGCACTTGGGTGTTAGTTTGAAACTATCGAGCTAGGTTGTTGTAGTTTTCTATATTATCATTTTCGCTAATTACGTACCCAAAAAAAATTTGTATTCTTGTTGTTGTTTATGTAATTTGGACATGTTTCTGTTAGTGATCGGGTAAGGCGATGATGTATATATATAGACTATGAAAAGAGGAAGCGAATCTTGATAGAATTTTCGAGATAGTTTCTGCGATATCTCAAGATCATTCGTTTTACAATTTCAAAATAAAATTTCAGATACATACTAAATTGGTTAGACGAATGTTTTTTGTTCTTCCTAATTTCTTTTCTTACTGTTAAATTCATCAAAAATTGAAATTGTTATGACCTCTCGAAGCTCTGCAAACAAAATTCTTGCACTGGTCACCTAACCTCTAATGGTTGGATTATTGGAATTCGACACCAACCGAAAGTGGCGCCAAAATTTGACCCTCAAGTACCAATCACGGACGATGATGCCACGTATGTGTTTCTTAGGAAAAGAACAAGTAATGTGGGCCTCTTAAATCAGATCCATTCGTTTCTGTTTACTACTGATCAACAATTGCAATCGAACGGTCACAATCAATGTATTGAACTACGATGGCAGTCATTATCTTTGTCTTAATTTTCCATGCAAATGCATCTTAAAGCATTGTTAAATAATATCAGTGATTGTCAACGGGGGATAAATAATTATATTGGTATAATGTTGTTGAAATTTGAAAACTTGAAATGAAGGTCTGAATTCCTAACACATGTTATTAAATAGGGTAATGATACCCTTAAACTTGTTTAATGCATCTATATATTCATTTACTCATAATGCATGCACTTGCTACTTGCTTACCGCACTTGACCTTGACATCTTCAACCCATCACTTCATCGAGTTTAGTGATGAAAATTTTCAACATGAACCGCCAACACCACATGATAATTTATGTCAACCGGAAATTTGACCCGTTAAATAAGTGGGTTGTGTTTACCCGTTTAACCTATAATTGATTCGTTTAACATGATTTCGAGTTATTTATTTTAGTTGTTTAAATCATAAATTTTGTTTGTAACATTTATCAAAATTTATAATTTATATTTTTCTTTTCAACTAATATGCATTTAATAAGAAAAAAAGAAAAATATTTCTTCATCAGCAGTCGTAATGAGAGACTTCGACATCACAAAACCTAAGAGAATATTACTATACATCGCCTAAAGTTGACAACCACACTTAGATACCATCTTAATGCAACGAGAACCCACAACTTTTTTTGTTTTTTGAAAGAGAGAACAATCACACGCCATATTGCCATAAGGCGACTTCACATCAAATGTGCAGACGCTCTTCGAAAGAGATCGTATTAACTCATTGTGAGATAAACTTAATTCTCACTCTTTAAACATGAACTTAATTCTCATTGTAAAAGAAAATTTTAAATTTTAATCCCTCGTCCCATCCTTCATGATGGAACACGTGTCAGAATATGATTGCCTAAAGGGTTTTCCTTATAGTGACCTGGCTGTCCGCGATATATCGCCAAAAATCGCAAAAGACAAACAAATAAAAAATGAAAATGAAAAGTCGAAAAAGATTGACGAGAAGAGAGAGGATAAAAATACAGAAGAGCGCACCTCCTCCAAGCGATACACAAAGACCTCCAAAATATCGCGATAAAATAAAATCCCCTGAAAAATCTGTTCGGCTGCAACCTCCGTTTTTCTCTCTCTCCTCCGTCGAGAACAAGACCAATCTCTCTCTCATTTCTGTAAGTCACTCAAATTTCTCGTCTCTTTTTCAATTTCTTCCTTAATTCTCAGATCGCAATTTTTCCTTCTTTCTCTAGTTTACTATTTTCTTGAGCTCATTGAATCTGAGATTTGGTGCTTGAATTCTGGGTCTGGTTAATCACTCTCCCCAGAAAATGATTTTGGGTTCTTCAAGTTTTTGTCTTTGTGTGGAAATGTTGGAGGAAACTGAGCTAAAGATTATGAATTGGGACTTTCAATTAGGACAATAATCAAACTCTTAGTTCCAACTAATTTTGGTGAATATATTGGATTTGGATGAATGAAATAATGAGGATTTGGATGTTTCTGCAAACTGTTTGAGAGTTCAATTAGTTTTTGTGAAACCAGAGAATTAAAGGCATTAAAGATTGGAAATTTCTATCTTAGAACTCAGAACGAGGAACAATTAAAGCCAAATTCACAGCATTTCTATGCGGTCATGAAGAAGCATTGCGAATTTTTAATTGATTGAAGTTATTTTTCAAAAATAAAGTTCAAACGAAACATGGTTCTTCTTGATTCTAACCTGTTTCTGCTCATATTTTACTTTCATGTTCCTAGTAATTCCTCTTTATTGTTTCATCAGAATCACTTCTTTTCTTCTGGCTTTTCTGAAATGCATGCAATTAAAGCTTTAACACACATATCACTCAACAGAGACAGAATGATCAGCTACTTACTGTTGAATTTTGTTTGCTCTCTGTGTAGGTTGACGTCCACTGCCGAAGAAGTAAGTTCATTTTGTTAATCTGTTACAATTTTTTACAATAATATCCGTTGTAGTTAACAATTTTTAGATTAAAAGAAACAAGATGTTGGTTTTACTTTTTAGATTGTGTACTGGGCACCTTGCATGATAAGTTGTTTTGATGCAAGATCATCTAGAAACTATTACCATATAAACGAACTGGTTTTGTGCTTGTAGCAGTGGTTCGAGAGAAAGATATTTGCTGGGAATATGCTGAGAAATTAGACGGAAACAAGGTGAAATGCAAATTCTGCCAGAGAATTCTGAATGGCGGCATTAGTAGATTGAAGCACCATCTATCTCGGCTTCCAAGTAAGGGTGTTAATCCGTGTAGCAAAGTAAGAGATGATGTTACAGACAAAGTGAGGAACATCATAGCATCCAAGGAGGAGGTGAAGGAAACTTCTAGTAGTAGTAAAAAGCAGAAGTTCACAGAAGTTAAATCTCCTCCTGTAAATGTCTCTCCGGGTAAAGCTCTCATGTCTGTGGAGACACCATCTCCACTTCAGAAGGTTTTTCCTAATGTCACTCCCATTGCCCCTTCCTCCTTGAATAACCAGGAGAATGCAGAGAGGAGTATTGCTTTGTTCTTTTTCGAGAACAAGATTGACTTCAGTATAGCCCGTACTTCATCATATCAGCTAATGATCGATGCCATAGCCAAGTGTGGTCCTGGATTTACAGGCCCATCTGCAGAAACCCTCAAGACTACATGGTTGGAAAGGGTCAAGTCCGAAATGAGCCTACAATCTAAAGATATTGAAAAAGAGTGGACTACCACAGGTTGCACTATCATTGCCGACACATGGACTGACAATAAGTCGAGAGCCTTGATCAACTTTTTGGTTTCATCACCCTCGCGGACCTTTTTTCACAAGTCCGTGGATGCATCTGCATATTTCAAGAACACAAAATGCCTTGCTGAGTTATTTGATTCGGTCATACAAGATTTTGGCTCGGAAAATGTTGTGCAGATCATCATGGATAGTAGTTTCAACTATACCGGGGTTGCAAACCATATCCTTCAGAACTATACAACAATTTTTGTGTCTCCTTGTGCCTCTCAGTGTTTAAATCTTATTCTAGAGGAATTCTCAAAGGTAGATTGGGTGAACAGATGCTTCCTACAAGCACAAACCATTTCAAAGTTCATATACAACAACGCCTCAATGCTTGATCTGATGAAAAGATTCACTGGGGGACAGGACCTCATTAGAACTGGCATCACAAAGTCTGTGTCCAGCTTCCTCTCATTGCAAACCATTTTGAAGCAAAAATCAAGGCTGAAGCACATGTTCAACAGCCCCGAGTTCTGCACTAACTCCTCTTATGCAAATAAAACACAGAGCATTTCATGTATTTCCATTATTGAGGACAATGATTTCTGGAGGGCAGCGGAAGAGAGTGTGGCCATCTCCGAGCCATTTCTCAAAGTGTTGAGGGAAGTATCTGGAGGGAAACCTGCTGTCGGTTCTATATATGAGCTAATGACCCGGGCCAAGGAATCGATAAGGACATACTACATAATGGATGAGAACAAGTGCAAGATATTTTTAGATATAGTTGATCGAAAGTGGAGGGATCAACTCCATTCACCTCTACATGCTGCAGCAGCATTTTTGAACCCCAGCATCCAATACAATCCAGAAATAAAATTTCTGACGTCTATAAAGGAGGACTTCTTTAAAGTTCTGGAGAAGCTACTGCCTTCGCCTGAAATGAGACGCGATATCACTAATCAGATATTTACATTTACGAAGGCAACTGGGATGTTTGGTTGTAGCCTGGCAATGGAAGCAAGAGACGTAGTTTCACCTGGTAAGTATATGAAGTTTTTTGTATGAGAGAATGCTGTTATTGTTGTGCTTATATGTGTTTGGCCTATTTGTGACATTGTAGGGCTTTGGTGGGAACAATATGGCGATTCTGCACCCATGTTGCAACGAGTTGCCATCAGAATACTGAGTCAAGTTTGCAGCACTTTCACCTTCGAGAAGCATTGGAGTGCATTCCAGCAAATTCACTCCGAGAAGCGCAATAAGATCGATAGAGAGACACTGAATGACCTGGTCTACATAAACTACAATCTCAAGTTATCAAGGCAGACAAGAAGCAAGACTTTAGAAGCCGATCCCATTCAGTTTGACGATATTGACATGACTTCCGAGTGGGTGGAGGAGAGTGATAGTCCAAGCCCTACTCAGTGGCTTGATCGGTTCGGTTCTGCTCTGGATGGGAGTGACTTGAATACAAGACAGTTCAACGCTGCCATATTTGGTTCCAATGACCACATATTTGGTTTATGATTTTGAAAATTAATCTACCAATTGTTGTACTTTCTTGATGTTGTATTTGCCTTGTAAATAGTATTTTCTAGCTCTCTGTATATAGGTATCCTCTTTTGTAATGTGCATCTGTTGATTTATGACGATGGGTTTAGGGTGAGTGGTCCTCTTGAACATCAAAAATGTAGGCAACAGCCTCTTACTTCTTGTAGTTGGATTGAATTATGTTGTTTTACCACTGTTTTTCTAAAAGGAATGATTTTTACACTCTTATTTTTTCGATATGCTCTGCTTAATAATCGTTTGTATATATTAATGTGTCGATACATTAATGTATTGATGAACTAATACACCCAAATAGTTTGGCAATACGTTATTAAACGACATGTCGTTTTAGATGCCCGGTCCACAAAATGTCGTTGTTAGACCCCGCTTAATAAAACGCGCTCACGCATCCGCGCCTTCTCTTTTACACAGAAGAATACTCTTCACACTTCTTCACCAGATTTTGAAAACCTCTCCTTCGTCTCTCTGTGTTTGTATCTGATCTCCGAGCTATGGATTACGATTACCGGAAGACTTCATCCTACGGCGGACAGATCCCGCCCTACCGACCTACCACGTCATCACCGCCGATGTACGGACCTCCACAGCCATCGTCTTCTTTGTATCCCAGGGTCGGTCAACAGGGTCAAACGCCTGTCCCTCCTCCGTCCCACCACGGAGGTGGTCATCGTCCCTTCCCTCACCACCAGACCGCAACTACTTCCTCGCCTTCTACTTGTAAGCCAAAACTGTCCTCCTCTTGTTTATGGAAATCAATGTTGATTAGGGTTTCCAATTTGTGCATCTTTCTCGTCATTTTTTGAAATTTGTGTTCCCAAAATTGCAGCGGGATTGGGCATTCGAGTTGCTATAAAGCCAGACTATCGGATCACTCCTCCGGTAAGCTTCAGAGTTTCAATTGTGGCAATTAATAACAGAAAGGTTTCATTTTGTTCTAGAAAATTGTGTGCGTAATACCTGCCTTATGTTCATGATTGAGTAGATTAGGTTATGTGGTAGTGGTACATAGCATTTCAATAAATTTAGGCAGGTCTTGAAGATCATATGTTGCATTATTTTCTGGAGTTTGGTTAACTTTACATGTCTGATATGATTTGGTTTTCGTTTGGTTGTGGTTCTTTAGCCTCAATTGTCCACACAAGTTGGAGATATACCCCGAAGCAATTTCCAATTTGACTTTGAATTTGAGAGGAAAGTTTTGGTTGAAGCAGAAAAGGAAACCCCGAATTGGGGCAAGCTTGGGCTGGAAAACCTTCCACCTAAGCCTGCCGAATCACCATCGTCTACTTCCTCTTCGGTATGACATTTGTTCTTGTAGCTTGTGAATTTTGTTTTCTGAGATCAATGCAAATTTGATGCGAATTACTTGGAGTAGTTCTTTGTGAAATCTGTTAATGATATAAAAAATCATTATTGCTGAATTCTTTTCAATTGCTTTATTATCTCAGTTGAACATGATGTCTCGTGGTGGATATGCATATGGAAATTAACTTTCTGCGGATCTTATTGCTGTTGCAGGGTTCCGCTGGTGATCCCATTGTGAGGAAGTATGTTGCTTCAGGGCTCAGCCGAGCAGCAGTACCTTATGCAGTTGCAACTTATGGAGACAATCCTGCCAAGGTGTTTTTCTTGAGCTCTTTGCCTGTGCATTAAGCTTGATTGTCACCACCAAGTACTGGGGTGGTGCTTGTAGTTATCATGATATTTAGATATTTAACTGAATGAATGCTTTTCTTTCTGCTCTCCAGGTTCGGGAATTTGTCAATGGGTTCAACACTTTACATGAGATGGGGTTTACCGCAGAAAGTGTTGCCGAAGCCCTTCTCATGTATGATAATGACAACGAGAAGGCACTGTCGTATCTAATCAACAGTTCGTCATGAGGTGTTGTCTTGCAGAATTTGTGTTCTGTTTTAGTTGTCTACACTGATTGTAAAGAATTGCTCTTGGGCTTCACATATGATAGTCGCCATAATTCTGTCTTAATTCTAGGGTTGCCATGTTGCGGTGCACATTTGTGTGATGTATATTTTGAGTTAAATATCAACAATTGGATGGTGCAGCAATTATATTCGAGTAAGATTATGGATATAACAATGTTTGAATCTACAAGCTCTGGATCTGTGTGCTTGTTTCTCGAGGAATGCAAATCTTTCTTTTCGGGGCAAGGACGTTACGACCCCATTTCACTAGCATCTGCTGTGGTGTTTTCCTTTTGTATTGGTCTGTGTACTAGGTAAGATGGAGAAAACAGAGTTTTTGTTCTCTGTTTCGTGAAATATGATTTACCTTGGCGAACAATTAAGAGTTTGCGTCAATATAATTAAGTTATTCTTTTCTACACTACTGATTGTCTAGAATTTGCTCTTGGGGGCGCTTCGCAGATGAAATATGATTTACCTTTGTGACCCAAATAAGAGTTGGCATCAATATATATGAGTTACAATTGCACAAAGAAAGAACAGATCTAATAAAATTAAAATTATAACCTAATCCAAATTTGTTCAAACAGAAATTAATTAACAGATCGGAACTATCCTTACAAAAAGAGATCACAATAAAGATGAACCGAAGGAAGGGTAGCTAGCCGGGTCCATTAAACTACGATATCATTCCACAAATGAGAACACTTTTTCAAAGTAATCACAAATTTCTATTCCTTTAAATAAGAATACCCAAGAACAATAAACAAAAATGCTACAAAAGAAATGTGTGATTATGTTGCAAAAAGAACACCCTCTATCATACACTGAAATTTGTGTAACTAAACCGATAAAGCTATACCGACTGCCTTCTGTAGGCATAGTATGCGGAATTCCCATCTTTCCTATCTGCAGTGTACTGTAATGGGAACAAAGCTATTTCATATGACGGGCAAGACACTCGGAATCAATTTCCAATCAGAGTGATGATTTTTCCTCAAACTTCATACTCTACATCGTGCAGGCTGCAAGCATCTAGTGGATGTGAATCCAATGTCTTTTAAACCATCTCCCTGCATCTGGTTTAACTTTATCCACGACCTCAAAGCAAATCAAATCATACACCAGCACAAATGGCTCCTGTGACAGCAAAAACAACCTTGGGAAGTAAATCAGATAAAAGGGGAGCGGGTTGCCACCAAATTTTATTTAGTAACTTTCTGTGTGTGTGTGTGTTTGTGAGAGAGAGACAGACCTCCCGTCCAAGAGGAGCAGCAAAACTTGGCGTCATTAAGATGTTTAACATCAAGCCCAATAAACCAAGATCCGACACTGACATCATCATGGGCGTAGGTACGGAGCATATCTCTGCAGAACAACTCACCAGATTTCAAGTTAGTGCTCTGCATAGTGATAAATGAAGGAACCAGTTCATCAGAAAGAAGACTCACCTATTTATTGAAACAAATTTGGCCAGAGCTTGAGAAATGACATACATCTCACCTGAAGCATGGCGGAAATATCTGTTGGATGCAGAAACATAATTTTCAGTACAAAATTTCAACATTAGGCATGAAATGCATGGCTGTAAATCTGTGACTCGTACCATTGGATTAGGCATATTTCATGTTAAAATGTGATTATTATATGTATTTGGCAGGATAACTAAAGATTAAACAAACAAAGAGTGGTTCCTGACTTGATCAAATTTTGTTGGTCGTTCTTTGCTATGACAATACAGAAAGTATATCTGTATAAAACAATCGAGAATTGAATGAATGTGCATAAAGTCCAATAGCTTCCATATCTCGTGAAGCTATACAAAATGAAAGTATCTTCCTAACTACCAAGCAAACTTGCAATATTTTGACAGAAACTTCATATCTTCGAACTGATACATCGGATGTTCTACTCAACAGGATATAACTACTAATTTATAGTTTTCATTTTCTAAGTGAATTTTACTCCCATTTGTTAAACATTTGATAAGAAGTTACGAGTAATCAGAATATAATCTACTTTCAATTACATGATGAAATATGTTGAAGTACAACTTACGATTTTTTATCACCAAACTTCCACCATTCTGGTTCATACCAATTTTGATTCCTGACAAACACCGGCAAGCACAAATATGAGACATAAAAAGATCATCAAATTCTTCTGATTGTTAACACTTGTTTTTGAAGTTCTAGACTTTACTCACGGTTCAGAGAAAACTTCGCCTGATTTCATGCACCCAATATAAACACGAGGCTTGTCTAAATGAGTTGCAAGTGTAGCTCCCAGAACATCTGCACACAAAAAAAAATTAAAAAAAAAGAAGAAGAAGAAGATAACCCATGAAGAGCCGTCTACAGTGTAAATAAATGCCAATGAAAAAGATCTCTATTATTCATGATTGGTAAAAATGAATTTGTATAAGACCTATTATACACAATCTTTTCTCTAATTAGTAATTACAAAGAATGGTGTTTCCCAATCTACTTTCACATAATCCAACCAAAAGAGCTTATCAGTGTGTAGCAATTGTGAGGAAGCAGAGTTGGTACAGAAAACAAATTGGATTTTCCAGTTGAACATGAAGTATGATGAAAATGCCAATTAAAAAGTGAGTACATGTGATAAATGATAATACTGACCAATATTTACAAAAACATCATCGTTGACTTTGGCATAAAACTCAGCATCCCATTTATCAGCAACATGAGTGAAGAACAGTTTAGCTTTCTTGGAGAACTCTTCAGGAGCCTCCAGATGGGTATCCTGAAAACAATGGGGTGAAAATGATCAGATTACTGAAATGAATATATCGGTATATTTTCCGCACAACTCCAAATCAAAAAAGTAAGTTTTACTTAATGCAATGACCCCTAAAACGTACAAGAATAAGGAAGTCTTTGGTCTGCTTGTTTTCATTGTCAATGGCTCTGTCCAAACTATCCCCGTGATTTGCACTGGAGGACAACATGTCATCAGACAAAGGCTCTAAATCATAATAGATTTGGCATGGAGCATGAGAGAATAAAGGGAATATAATGAAATGTAAACCTTCTTCCAATAACAAATCTTGCAATTATTCCCTTCTCATTCTCCATATTTTTCAAAGCAGTACCTACAGAAATTAACATGCAAGCTTTAAAACCTACAAAAATGACTTTCAATGTGCTTACTATAACTAACACATCTGGAAAAGAACATTTCACAACATTTCACATGATCCATCATCATTCAAGAATTTATATTCATTAAATTCCAGATTAGTAAATTACCAGTTCCCATCCACGCCTTACGAATTGCATCTCTATTGTTTTTTCGACCAAACTTTGTGAAAATTCCTATCACCACTAGTGGCCTGGTTCCATTTTTCATTGTTGAGCGCTTTAAAGTAAAACCCTCTTGCCTGGCTGCAGCCAACTCCATCTCAACTGCCGATAACTTCTTATGTTGTTCCCTAACAAAGAACTTTCCATATCAGAACCATAGACTTGGAATCACAGAACTCAATCACAATTGTTGAATTGAACCAGAGAACAAATGACTACAATCTTACCTGCAAGCTATGATTTTTAATGTATCATCCACTGATATGACAGATCCCCCCTAAAACAATAAGAAATAAGAATCAGTTTTCACTGCTCAACTTAATTGGTCCTGAGTACTTCGCTTATCTACGCAATTATACAACTGAGTTTAAACATGAGAAATAATACTTCTGTATCCAAAACCCACCATTAACTTTGAGCTGGGCAGCAACCCCATTCTGAAAATGTACCAAAAACGTACTGAACCACTATTTATATTACAGAAACAAAGCGTATATCATCGAACTAATTAGAGATAATTATGCTTGCTAAATGTGAAAAAAGCATTCATTTTTTGTTGCACAACAGAGCTTAAAATCCACCAAAAAATTGAATCCCAAATACAAAACCAAGAAATGCCCACCTGCCCAGTGATCCTATCAAGCTCTTTAATCAAATAAACCCTGTTCTCCGAATCTTGCCACAACCTGCATCCAATCCCACAATTCAAAATCCAAATTGAAAATTTGGGGATAATCAAAATCGGAAAATTCAGAGAGAAAACAGAACGAACCGGCCAGCGACGTAGATGGATGCGAAGGTGGCGAACATGGAGACCAAGAGTGTCGGAATCCGGGATCGGAAAACCTTACCGGAGATACGGGCCTTGCTCTGCATTCTCTCCACCATTTGTGAACTTGAATGTATCAATCTGATTCCAATTTGGGCCAAAGATCAAAACTTTGAAATGCTAGTGTAGTAATAGTGTACCAAAAAATGGTGGGTCTTGTCAAAATCGGTAACAGATCTATGGTTTTGACTGAAATTTGGATTTCAATGTCGGAAAGACGACTGAGACTGAGAAGGGCAGAGACGTTGCGTCTGTACGAAGTCGTTAAAGGTTGGTACTTGATGATGAGTAAGTAGGTGACTTTTTTTATTTTATTTTTAACGAACTTAAAGTTATGTGCTTGTTGGTGTTTGGGTTTCAGTGCCACTGGCCCAAAGAATTGCAGTTTCTTTCCAAAAAAAAATAAAAATTGCAATTTGAGGAAAAAATTAACTTAATAAAAATAAAAAAGAGAATGAAAACTTCTGAGTATCGATTAACCTTGGTCTTTAATTTTTGGTTTTGATTTTCTTTCTATCAATAAACTGCTACCTTACTGGTAAAAAAAATAAAAAATTGGTTTTGGTGAAGATTGAATATTGAAGTCGTCTTCAAGGTATAGAAAGAGGGCGACAAGTTCATGTTTATACAGTGCGTTGTAGCATATGTTTATGTTCCTGGGACAATCAGCTTAATATATTATATATATATATATATATGATGGTTGCAGTTGCAGTTTTACACCTACAAATATATATATATTTCACTCAAATAACATCAATTGTTAGATTGATATAGAAAGAAGATTTATGGTTTATTGATTAGGCCGGAAAAATTAATGAGCCTGAATGTTCTTCGCAATATATTGAATTGAATTTCAGTACGCAGAAGACTTAGACAAGCTAAATAGATTAGATGGAAAATCAGTAAGGGATGCTGTACATGTAGAGTCTAGAAGTCCCAACTCCTTTGTGAAAATTGATACATATATAGCTGTACGTTTCTCGTACGTAGTCGGAGGCTGTGCATAATAAGTAGGTCGTTATATATTATTGCATTTGAGTAGTGGAAAATGGATGATCCGGTGAGAAACAAACAGACGAAGCAAAGCAAAATTGAAGCTCTAAACAATGACGATAACAAATTAGAGGCAGCAATTAATTAAAATGCAGCAAAGCAAGCAACACAGTACGTATGCGGCAGAAATTAGCATGCAGGGTATTAGGCTATTAGCAAAGAACACAGAGCTAGCAGATCGATAGCATTGAGAGAGTTTTGTTTAAGATCAAACATAGAATTGAAGGATAAGGTGGCTACCACCTCAACAATCCGGCCCGCCGAAGCGCGTAGTCTGGTTTTGAGGCCTCCGGCCACAAGTTCTTCGTGAAGGGAAGATTAATTTAAGAATTTCGATCGGAGCCAATGAATATGTGATTTGCGTCAGGTGCATGCAGAAGTCCAGATACTCTACTCTCAAAAGAAAATCGATCGGCTTAGCTTGTAAAAAGCAACGCTGCGGCATGCATGATCTGCATGTTCTGAGACTTATCTTTTACGTACTACTGGTACTAGTTAATCAGGTTTGAGTTTGAGTGAGGCTCTAGTTTAATTTCTTTCTTGTTTTAGTTTTTAGTAGATTTAACTTTTCTTGTTTTTAGTTAAATCAAATATTACTTTATTGTTATTGCTCAATTACATGTTCGTTCAAGTGTACGTGTTCGTGAGCGCTAGCTTTTATCATTGGAACGCATATAGTACTATAGACTAATTTGCAAACATTAATTGAATCATTAGGAAAAGGAGAACCATGCATGCATGCATTGAATCGCCTCCTGCAGCCTGCTGATGCTTACTTTTGGCGCAGAAATTAATTTGCCATTGACGTACTATTAATTTGACTGTAAATTAAAACTTTGGTCGACAAAGAAAGCTAGCCACAAAATTCTAACTTGCATATATATATATATATATATATATATATATGTCTTTTTCAAATGATGGATATATGCTAATTACAGCGATAGGGTAGGTATCAAAATGGTCCACGTTAATTATGATTGATCAGCATGAAACATGCTACGTACGTACGTATGAAATATATATGTGATCGATGCTAATTTAACCTGCATGGTCATGTTTATCAAAGTAAGGTCCAATTAATGATGTGCTCGAATTAATTGCCACAAAATTAGTAAGAAAAGGCCGGCCAGGCCGATATATAGGGAGCCAAGTTCAGTACGCGTTTGACATATCATAAAAGGGGAATTCTAGGATACAAAACTACCAAAGTCCTCCACGCATGGCATCAAGAATGAGAAGGCAAAGGAATAGATCGATCGAAAACAAAATGATGATATATAGTACGTGTAGAAATTCGCCATTGACTATTTGATCGGTGGACAATTAAAGTAGCTACTACTAAATAGTATATACTAAATAATTTTCTGGCCAATTATTGTGCACGCCTGAGCCACAAAATTAATGACGACCTGACCGTGATTTATTTCTACCAGTCTACTACACGACCATTCGGTGGCGATTTGATTGAATACGAACAATCATGGATGCTATTAATTACAGCGACAGATCGATAGATATCAAAATCAAATATGTGATGCTCATGTTCATGTTTATTAAAACTATGGTCCACAAAATTACGTGGTAGAAAATATAACAATATTAATTCATTATTATTGAGTTTAGACCAACTTAATTAATTCAATTTAAATTTCCTTTCGCTAAACGTTAGCTAGCTAAGCTGGCTTTAAATTAATATATGCGGTTACTATTTGATCCAGGATGGTGATGGATAATTTTGTTGCTATCGATTTGTTGTTTATTTTCTCATTTGATTCGTGTTAATTACTTCGATCATATTAAACCCCACGTACATCATCATACATGCGTTAATATATAATATAGGGAATTCTTCATTTTCATTTTCTTCATTTTCTGCTTATTATACGTGGTTTCATCTTTTCTCGGCAGGCAGACCATTTAATTTTGATAATTGATCTGATACGTTATATGACATATATATATATATAGTTTGCTAACTTTCCTAGTGTCTCATTAAACATAGACTTAAACTAGAACAAGCATCAACCACAAAATTTACTCTACAAAATGTGCTAGCTTGAATCCGATACTTGTCAAAAGACGACAACAAGAAGATGATATAGTACTTCATAAAGTTACGAATCTTGCTGGTTTTTACAGTTGTTATTATTGATACTATACATATAATAAAAGCCAAAAAGAATTCTACAACTTGGCTTAGAGCATCAATTTTATTTGTTTTGCTTAAAAAAAAAAAACACACGTTATTACATTTGCACCAAAAAAAAAACGATTTAGTTTTTGAAGGCAACATATTGAAGAGCGAAGAGAAGACGTGAGCCATGACGCCACCTGACTCCGACTACGATCATTTATCATCCTCCTGAATTCATTCGGCACAACAACTCTCACTAACTCTCTCTCTCTCTCTCTCTCTCTCTCTCTCTCTCTCTCTCTCTCTATATCTAACAGAATCGGGCCAGCTGCACCACCTTTGTTTTCAACAAACAACAACGAGAAGAAAGAATGAAACTTTATCATCATCAACCTTCGTCTTCTTAGAAATTAAAAACAAGCCCAGAAAAAAAAAAAAAAAACGTACAATGGTTACAAATTCTACATTCTGGGTTTTCAGAGAAAGATTTGGTTGGTGAAGGCTTCGGGTTTCGTGGGATTCCTGGTTAGTCCACACCCAATTATTAATTATTCATTTTTCATTATTATAGTACTGTGATTGTGAAGTTGTTGGCCTCTGTTTTATTCATTAATTGTTTAACTTTCGTTCCCCTATAAGTTATTGGTACAAAACAAAAACGATATTGAGTTATTGGTACTGTGGACAGAAGACTTTTCGTTCTTTCTCATATTTAAATGTAAGAAACGGCGTGTAGGTAGGGTGTTTAATTTAAGTTTTTTTACGTGTTTAATGTGGGGCTGCTTATAAGTTGCCCATGTCTGTTTCTTTCTTCCACATTCATAGTTCGTGGTTGAATTTCTCAGCTTTTGAGCCTCAACATTGCCGAGTGATGAATTGGGTTTTCTAACAGGATCATATTTTGTGCAGCTGCTGCTTTGTCTTAGCTCCATAGTGACGTCTTGGGCCAGTTATTCAGGTACATACCCTTTAATTTTTCAGCTCATTTTGATATAAAGCTAATGTCTTCATGGTTTTTGGGTTTCATTGTGCAAAAGGAGCTAGTTTATGCTTCTATCTCTGAATTTTATCTTCGTCTTGTTTGGCCTTTTCAACTCAGAGAAAAAGGAAAAAGCCTTATTTCTGGTTTGGTATTTTTATGTTAGGCAAGGTTTCTTATTTTTTTTTTTCCATCTTGAATTGCATGTCTTCTTACAGAATTAAAAGGATGATGGAGGATTTGTGGACTGTGTTTTGTGGGGAATCTGCGCCTTCCAATTTTGATTTTCTGGGTCATCCTTCTTCATGCATCAATCACTTGGTGATAATTTGCTTGGACATAGTTCTGTTAGTAATGCTCTTGTTCAGTATGTTTCACAAGTCATCAAAAACAGTTCACATTCCTGCCCGGTTCCGAGGCTTTTCAACTTTGCAAATAGTGTCTGCAATTGTCAATGGCTGTCTTGGATTTGTGTACTTGTGCTTGGGAACCTGGATTTTAGTACAGAAGCTGAGGAGTTCTGGAACCGCTTTGCCTTTGAATTGGTGGTTACTTACTTTGTTTCAAGGGATAACATGGTTGTTGGTTAGTTTAAGTCTAAGCATCAGGGGAAAACAACTTCCAAGGCAACCTTCGAGACTGTTGTCCATCCTTGCATTCTTGTTTTCTGGAATTGTCTGTGCTCTATCGCTCTTCGCTGCCATTTTAGGAAAAGAAATGTCTGTTAAGATAGTTCTAGATATCCTGTCTTTTCCAGGAGCAGCATTGTTGCTGTTATGTGTTTATAAGGGGTATAAACATGAAGAGGATGATGAGAGCCTCACCGGAAATGGCCTTTATGCCCCTCTCAATGGTGAGTCTAATGGCATTAGTAAAGGTCAAGATCATGTTACTCCATTTGCCAAAGCTGGAATTTTCAGTAAAATGTCACTTTGGTGGCTAAATTCATTGATGAAAAAGGGTAGGGAGAAGACTCTGGAGGACGAAGATATTCCCAAGTTGCGCGAGGAAGACCAAGCAGAAAGCTGTTATTTGCTGTTCTTGGAGCAACTGAGCAAGCAGAAACAAATTGAGCCATCTTCTCAACCATCAGTGTTAAAGACGATAATCATATGCCACTGGAAGGAGATTTTACTATCTGGCTTCTTTGCCTTGCTTAAGATAGTCACTATCTCGGCTGGTCCTTTACTTCTCAATGCCTTTATTTTGGTTGCTGAGGGAAATGAAAGTTTCAAAAATGAAGGTTATATGTTAGCCATAACACTTTTCCTTTCAAAAACTATTGAATCTTTATCACAAAGGCAATGGTACTTAAGATGCAGGCTTATTGGTTTGAAAGTTAGGTCTTTGCTCACAGCTGCCATTTACAAGAAGCAATTAAGATTGTCCAATGCTGCTAAGTTGGTACACTCTGGTGGTGAAATAATGAATTATGTCACTGTGGATGCTTATAGGGTTGGAGAATTCCCATTTTGGTTCCATCAGACTTGGACAACTAGCCTCCAGCTTTGTTTTGCTTTGGTAATTCTTTTCCGTGCAGTCGGCCTAGCCACATTTGCAGCCTTGGTGGTGATAGTTTTGACTGTTGCTTGCAATGCTCCACTTGCTAAGTTGCAACATAAGTTTCAGAGTAAGCTTATGGTGTCACAAGATGAAAGACTCAAGGCTAGTTCTGAAGCTCTTATAAACATGAAGGTATTAAAATTATATGCATGGGAAACCCATTTCAAGAATGCAATAGAGAAATTGAGGAAGGAGGAACATAAATGGTTATCTGCTGTACAGTTAAGGAAAGCATATAACTCCTATCTCTTTTGGTCATCTCCTGTTTTGGTCTCTGCTGCAACATTTGGGGCATGTTATTTTCTCGGAGTTCCATTGCATGCAAACAATGTTTTCACTTTCGTCGCAACTTTGCGCCTTGTTCAGGACCCCATTCGATCTATACCTGACGTTATTGGGGTTGTCATTCAAGCCAAGGTTGCATTTGAGCGTATTGTGAAATTCCTTGAGGCACCAGAGCTGCACACTTCAAATGTCAGGAACTGCAACATGAAGAATGTAGCACATTCTGTTGTTATTAAGTCAGCTAGTTTTTCATGGGAAGAGAATTTATCAAAGGCCACACTGAGAAATATAAATTTAGAGGTTAGAACCGGTGAAAAGGTGGCTATATGTGGAGAAGTCGGCTCAGGAAAATCAAGCCTCCTAGCTGCAATTCTTGGAGAGATTCCAAATGTTCAAGGAAATGTAAGTTCCTATTTTTTATCCCCTGGCAGTTCCCACAGGCTTGTATTCCATTATCATTGTGATGTCTATGAATGTAGTCAATCTAGTTTTTTCTTTCCTTAAAAAATAGATAAACATTGTAAAGTGCTCTTCATGGACTTTCAGATTCAAATTTTTGGGAAGATTGCCTATGTTTCTCAAACAGCATGGATCCAGACAGGGACGATACAGGAGAATATTCTATTCGGTTCTGCTATGGATAGTGAACGATACCGAGAAACGCTTGAGAGATGTTCACTTGTAAAGGACCTTGACCTACTTCCCTATGGTGATCTTACGGAAATAGGGGAGAGAGGGGTCAATCTCAGCGGTGGTCAGAAGCAGCGAATCCAACTTGCCCGTGCTCTGTATCAGAATGCTGACATATATCTCTTGGATGATCCATTCAGTGCTGTTGATGCACATACTGCTACTAACTTGTTTAATGTAACTACACTTTGTTACTTCCCTTTTGATTAAGTACTTCTGGCTTTTAGTGAAAGCTAACTTGCATGTTGGCAGGAATATGTTATGGAAGCACTTTCAGGGAAGACAGTCTTACTTGTGACCCATCAAGTTGATTTCCTGCCTGCGTTTGATTCCGTCTTGGTTAGTCTACTTTCAATTTTAGGCTATTTCTCTTTAAAATCTTTTACTCTTATGCGTAAGCCTAGTTCAAATATACAAATTGTACGTCAAAGGCTAGTCATTTTCGTTCTATGTTTTATTCGTTGAAGATTAGGATTAGCAGAAGCTGTATCCAAGACAATAATTTCATGTTAAATATTGTTGACAGTTGATGTTAGATGGGGAAATCCTTCAAGCAGCTTCTTATCATCAGTTATTGGCCTCGAGCCAAGAATTTCAGGACCTTGTCGATGCACACAAAGAAACTGCTGGTTCTGAAAGGCTTGCAGATGTCCCTTCTGCCCAAAATTTTGGAACATCGTCCAGAGAGATTAAGAAGAGTTATGTAGAGAAGCAATTAAAAGGAACTAAAGGTGATCAGCTGATTAAAATAGAAGAGAGAGAAATAGGAGACATAGGTTTGAAGCCATTCATACTGTATCTGAAACAGAACAAAGGGTTCTTGTACTTCTCAGTCGCTGTTCTTTTTCACCTGACATTCGTCATTAGTCAGATAGCACAGAACTCTTGGATGGCTGCTAACGTTGATAATCCCAATGTTAGCTCATTGCGATTGATCGTGGTTTACCTGTCGATTGGATTTTCTGCAACATTTATTTTGCTGTTTAGATCTCTCTTAACAGTTGTTTTGGGTCTTGAGGCATCAAAGTCTTTATTTTCACAGCTGCTAAACTCCCTATTTCGTGCACCCATGTCGTTCTATGACTCAACACCTCTGGGAAGGATACTTAGTCGGGTAAGCATTTCAAATAGAAACTTTGTTTATAGACCTCTGGGAGGACTTAAAAGGACCTCATTGTTTTATATAATGCATTTTTTATTGTTTAGGTTTCATCTGATCTAAGTATCGTAGATCTTGATATTCCATTCAGCCTTGTATTTGCTTGTGGAGCTACCATAAATGCTTATTCCAATCTTGGAGTACTAGCTACTGTTACATGGCAAGTCCTGTTTGTCTCCATACCAATGGTCTGGCTAGCAATTCAGCTACAGGTAATTCTATATGAGCTTCTTTTATATATGATCTGAATTTGAAATTGAAACAGCAGTCTTTTTCCTGAAACATTTGATTTGATACAGCATGTTTTTCTTTCAGAAATATTATTTTTCCACTGCAAAGGAGTTGATGAGGATCAATGGTACAACTAAGTCCTTTGTAGCAAACCATCTAGCGGAGTCTGTATCAGGAGCCATTACAATAAGAGCTTTCAATGAAGAAGAGCGGTTCTTGGCAAAGAATTTTCACCTCATTGACACAAATGCTAGTCCATTTTTTCACAGCTTTGCAGCAAATGAGTGGTTGATCCAACGGTTAGAAATAATCTGCGCAGCAGTTCTCGCCTCTGCAGCACTCTGCATGGTTTTGCTTCCTACTGGAACTTTTAGCTCCGGTAAACTTTTCAAACTTTTCCTGGAAGCGAGTGCCTAGGCTTTTAGTTATTGAGTCTTATATAAATGGCTATTTAACTGCAGGGTTTATTGGAATGGCGCTTTCTTATGGTCTTTCCTTAAACATGTCCTTGATCTATTCAATTCAGAACCAGTGCACTATAGCAAATTACATCATTTCTGTTGAAAGACTAAATCAATACACGCATATACCAAGCGAAGCCCCTGAAATAATAGAAGGAAACCGTCCACCGCCCAATTGGCCTGTTGTAGGTAAAGTGGAGATACAAAATTTGCAGGTAAATGCTGGTTTCTTCTGTGTTCAAACTAACCAAGTTGATGTTAAAGAAGGTTACTGAGAATATTTGATGCCAAAACAGATAAGATATAGGCCAGATACGCCACTTGTTCTTCGAGGGATCAGTTGCGTTTTCGAAGGAGGACACAAAATTGGTATTGTTGGTCGGACAGGCAGTGGCAAGTCTACTCTAATCGGTGCTCTATTTCGTCTGGTGGAGCCAGCCGGAGGGAAGATTATAGTGGATGGCATTGATATCTCTGCAATAGGACTTCATGATCTGAGGTCAAGATTTGGAATAATACCTCAAGACCCTACTCTCTTTAATGGCACTGTCAGATACAATCTGGATCCCTTATCTCAACATTCAGACCAGGAAATATGGGAGGTGAGAATCAATTTCTAGCTATAATGCTTGTTTACTGTAACATTGCTTTTCGGTTATTTGTTTGGACCAAGCTGATCGAGAGCGCTATATCTTGTGCATTTTGAAGGTTCTTGGGAAGTGTCAGCTTCGAGAGGCTGTCCAGGAGAAAGAAAAAGGCTTAGACTCGTTAGGTAAGGTTGTGTTGTTCTATTAGTATTAGTATGTGGTGGTGTACTTTTGCTTTGTAAATCTTGATCAGCTTCTTTTTCAGTTGTGGACGATGGATCAAACTGGAGCATGGGGCAAAGACAATTGTTCTGTTTGGGCCGCGCTCTTTTGAGGAGAAGTCGGGTATTGGTGCTTGATGAAGCAACCGCTTCCATTGACAATGCAACTGATACGATTCTGCAGAAAACCATAAGGACCGAGTTTGAAGCTTGTACGGTAATTACAGTAGCTCACAGGATACCTACTGTGATGGATTGCACAATGGTTCTTGCCATTAGTGATGGTGAGTTTCATTGCTCTAATGCTCATCCAAGAAAACCCATATCTGTGTATCCATTAGTAATAATGAAGCAAATGTTTTCCATTGTTTTTCAGGAAAAATAGTGGAGTATGATGAGCCAATGATGTTGATGAAAAGAGAAGACTCGCTATTCGGGCAGCTTGTCAAGGAATACTGGTCTCATCTCCAGTCTGCAGAATCACATTGAATGAAACAGTAATTGTGATGAACCAGGAAGCAAGCAGGATCAATGTAAACTATTGCTAGCATGAAGAAGTGAGGTGGGGAGAGGAACCTGAGACTTGGGAGATCAAATTCTGGGTTTTGTGAAGAAGTTAGCGAGGATTCTCTTCCGCATTCCTAGACGGCAATGGAAAATAATTGGCTACTTAGTAGAGATCATTACTAGTTAGAAACTTAAATCACTTGTCAGCTGCGGCAGACAGTTTGCCAGCCACCCAAAAAATGTAATACTCTAAATGGAATATAGGTGGTGAATTGTATCAAGAAAAAGGAATGAACCGCTATGAAAAATGCAAAATATGAAAGTTATGGTATATGTGAAGTAACTAAAAACAAGGAAGCAAGTCATGCAGACCTTCTCAACTTTCATGTGTAGTTCAACTGTTAACTGGTTATGCTCTCATACTCGTTAATCAAATTTAACACACGAAGAGCATCGACGCTTTTGAGCATTCCATCAAGTAAAGCTCAAACAAATAAGTCTTAACTCGGTCTACCACATCATTGCTTTTTTGGTCTTTGATTCTAAATTACTTTCGACACGTGTCTACGTAAATTTTCTATATCAAGCTAGCCCACACACACACACACACATATATATAAATATATATTTTGAAGAGAAATGAGAAGCCGTGCTGAGACGTACGTACGTGAGCCATGACGCCATATCTCTGATTCTGACCTTGATCATCGCTCTCAAGCTTGTCCAACTCTCACTCACTAGAATCCAAGCTCTTTATGACTAAAAAAACACCGCACATGGCCACAAACCCAGAACCTATTCACCAAACTGAGAATGACCCCCTGGACCCAATAACAATAATTGTTCAAAAAAAAAAATAACAATAAATTGTTTTACATGAGCCACACAGAACCTACATAATCAATGTTTGATGAAATGAATGCCTGCCTCACACATTTCTCTGTAAAATTACTAAGAAGTTCCTACTAGTCCTTCAAGGCGAACATTCTTGACTATACTACTGAAATGGGACACCAACTTCGTTGTCAAGCTGAAACTCCATAATGGCATTTCTGGTCAGTCCCCACGCTTATATTTCTGTATTATCATTATTATATTCGGGATTGTTGAGTTGTTTGATTCGTTTTGATTTCTGCACTCTGTTTTATTCGTTGTTTAACTTTATGTTGATGAAATAACTGGTACAAAACAAAAGCCAGATTGTTTTTGTTATATTTAATTGCCGACTGGATCTTAACTTATTTTCACACGTGTCTATTGTGGAACTTTTTTAATAACTTGCCGATCTATGTTTCTCTCCCTCATTCGTAGTATGGCTGAATTTCTGAGCAGTTAGAGCTTAGAAATTGGTTGGTGATGAATTCAATTGTTTTATCATAGTTTCTGCTGCCACTGAGTAGCTTAAAGCCTTAATTAGTCCCTAGCTAAGAGAAGGAGGACGTCCTAGTATCTTGGGCCAGTTTATAAGGTATGCCCTTTACTTTTCTTAACTCATTATGATATAAGATACTGTCTTTGATGCTTTTTGGTTTTAGTTTTGATAAGAAGCTTGATATTGCTTATCATGCAGAAAGCATAAAGAGTTACTGAAAAAGATGATGGAGGATTTATGGAGTGGGTTTTGTGGGGAATCTGGAGGTTCAGAAAGTTCCAGTTTTCAGTTTCTGATTCATCCTTCTTCATGCATCAATCACGCGTTAATAATATGCCTCGACGTAGTTCTGCTAGCAGTGCTTTTGTTCAGCATGTTTCGCAAGTCATCAAAAACAGTTCACATTCCAGATCGATTTCGAGGCTTTTCGAGTTTGCAAATAGTCTCGGCCATTGTCAATGTCTGTCTTGGATTTGTGTACTTGTGCCTGGGAACCTGGATTTTAGAAGAGAAGCTGAGGAATGCGCATACTGCTTTGCCTTTGAATTGGTGGCTACTTGCTTTCTCTCAAGGCTTCACTTGTTTGTTGTTGAGTTCAACTCTAAGCCTCAGGGTAAAGCAACTTGCAAGACAACCTTCGAGACTCTTGTCCATCCTTGCGGTTTTGTTCTCTGCAATTGTCTGTGCTCTATCGCTCTCCGCTGTCATTTTAAGAAATGAGATGTCAGTTAAGATAGTTCTAGATATCCTGTCTTTTCCAGGAGCAACATTGTTGCTGTTTTGTGTTTATAGGGGGTATAAATATGAAGATGGTGATGAGATCATAGTTGAAAATGGCCTTTATACCCCTCTTAATGGTGAGTCCAATGGCATTACTGATCATGTTACTCCATTTAGCAAAGCTGGATTTTTTAACAAAATGTCATTTTGGTGGCTAAATTCATTGATGAAAAAGGGTAGGGAGAAGACTCTGGAGGACGAAGATATACCCAAGTTGCGTGTGGAGGATAGAGCAGAAAGTTGTTATGGGATGTTCTTGGAGCAACTGAGCAAGCAGAAACAAATTGAACCATCTTCCCAGCCATCAGTGTTAAAGACGATAATCATGTGCCACTGGAAGGAGATTTTACTGTCTGGCTTCTTTGCTTTGCTCAAGATAATCACTATTTGTGCTGGTCCTCTGCTGCTCAATGCCTTCATTTTGGTTGCTGAGGGAAATGAAAGTTTCAAGCACGAAGGTTATCTGTTAGCCATAGCACTTTTCGTTTCAAAAACCACTGAATCCTTATCACAAAGGCAGTGGTTCTTCAGATGCAGGCTTATTGGTTTGAAAGTTAGGTCCTTGCTGACAGCAACCATTTACAAAAAGCAATTGAGATTATCTAATGCTGCTAAGTTGACACACTCAGGTGGTGAGATTATGAATTATGTTACTGTGGATGCTTATAGGATTGGAGAATTTCCATTTTGGTTCCATCAAACTTGGACAACTAGCCTCCAGCTTTGTTTTTCTTTGGTAATTCTTTTTCGTGCAGTCGGCCTTGCTACATTTGCAGCCTTGTTGGTGATACTTTTGAGTGTGATTTGCAATGCTCCAATTGCGAAGCTGCAACATAAGTTTCAGAGTAAGCTTATGAAGGCACAAGACTCAAGACTCAAGTCTAGTTCTGAGGCTCTAGTGAACATGAAGGTCTTAAAGTTATATGCATGGGAAACCCATTTCAAGAATGCAATAGAAAAGTTAAGGAAGGAGGAGCACAAATGGTTATCTGCAATGCTGTTAAGAAAAGCATATAGTACTTATCTCTTTTGGTCAACTCCTGTTTTGGTCTCTACTGCAACGTTTGGGGCATGTTATTTTCTCAAAATTCCATTACATGCAAACAATGTATTCACTTTCATCTCAACTTTACGACTTGTTCAGGACCCCATTCGATCTATACCGGATGTTTTTGCGGTTGTCATTCAAGCCAAGGTTGCATTTGGCCGTATTGTGAAATTCCTTGAGGCACCTGAGCTCCATACTTCAAATGTCCGGAAGTGCAACATGGAGAATGTAGCCCACTCCATTGCAATTAAGTCAGCTAATTTTTCATGGGAAGAGAATTTATCGAAGTCCACACTGAGAAATATAAATTTAGAGGTTAGAACCGGTGAAAAGGTGGCTATATGTGGAGAAGTTGGCTCAGGCAAATCAAGCCTTCTAGCTGCAATTCTTGGAGAAATTCCAAATGTGCAAGGGAATGTAAGATGCTACTTTTCTTTATATTCTGTTAACATATTAGTCATATCTTTATTTTAAAAGAACAATGTGCATGCATATAATCATAGCATTTTCTTTATCGACTTTCAGATTCAAGTTTTTGGGAAGATTGCCTATGTTTCTCAAACAGCATGGATCCAGTCAGGGACAATACAAGAAAATATTCTCTTCGGTTCTTGTATGGACAGTCACAGATACCGCGAGACACTTGAGAGATGCTCACTAGTAAAGGACCTTGAATTGCTTCCCTATGGAGATCTTACTGAAATAGGGGAGAGAGGGGTCAATCTAAGTGGTGGTCAGAAGCAGAGAATCCAACTTGCACGCGCTCTCTATCAGAATGCTGATATATATCTCTTGGATGATCCATTCAGTGCTGTTGATGCACATACTGCTACAAATTTATTTAATGTAAATTTGCTTTCTAACTTGGGCTGTGACCTTTTCATTTAAGTACTTCTTGCTTTTACTGAAAGCTAATGCTCACATTGGCAGGAATATGTAATGGAAGCACTTTCAGGAAAGACGGTATTACTTGTGACCCATCAAGTTGATTTCCTGCCTGCATTTGATTCTGTTTTGGTCAGTCTTCTCTTAACTCTAAAATGTTCTTTATGCAAAACCAATATTCTTCAAACTTATGAATTGTTGAGGGCTAGTTTTTTCCTGCATGTTCTGTATTACTAATTGAATGTTACCAATTTAAATTTTGTTGACAGTTGATGTTGGATGGGGAAATTCTACAAGCAGCTCCTTATCACCATCTATTGGCTTCAAGCCAAGAATTCCAGGACCTTGTCAATGCACACAAAGAAACTGCCGGTTCTGAAAGGCTTTCAGATGTCACTTCTGCTCAAAATTCTGGAACATCGTCCAGAGAGATTAAGAAGAGTTATGTAGAGAAGCCATTAAAAGAAAATAAAGGTGATCAATTGATTAAACTAGAAGAAAGAGAAATAGGAGACACAGGTTTTAAGCCGTACATACAGTACCTGAAACAGAACAAAGGGTTCTTGTACTTCTCAATCGCCATTCTTTTACACTTCACTTTTGTTATGAGTCAGATTGCACAGAACTCTTGGATGGCTGCTAATGTTGATAATCCCAATGTCAGCACATTGCGACTGCTCGTGGTTTACTTGCTGATTGGATTTTCTGCAACATTTATTTTTCTGTTTAGATCTCTTTCAGCAGTTGTTGGGGGTCTTGAGACATCAAAGTCTTTATTCTCACAACTACTAAACTCTCTCTTTCGTGCACCCATGTCTTTCTATGACTCAACACCCCTGGGAAGGATACTTAGTCGGGTATGCATTTCAAATAAAAATAAACGTTGGTTATCTGTACTAGGAGGACTTAAAAGAAATTAACAATTTTATGTACTGCATTTTTCGTGTTCAGGTTTCATCTGATCTGAGTATCACAGATCTTGATATTCCATTCAGCATAGTATTTGCTTGTGGAGCTACCATGAATGCCTATTGCAATCTTGGAGTATTGACTGTTGTTACCTGGCAAGTCCTGTTTGTCTCCATACCAATGGTCATTCTCGCAATTCGCCTACAGGTATTGCTGTTCTTTCATAAGTTATCTGAATTTGAATTTGAAAGAGCATATATATGTATATATATATTTTCTTTATGTTTTTCTGAATATAACATGCATTTCTTATTTTCAGAAATATTATTTTTCCACTGCAAAAGAGTTGATGAGGATCGATGGAACAACCAAGTCCTTTGTAGCAAACCATCTAGCGGAGTCCGTCTCAGGAGCCATTACCATAAGAGCTTTCAATGAAGAAGAGCGGTTCTTGGCAAAGAATTTTCTCCTCATTGACACAAATGCTAGTCCTTTTTTCCACAGTTTTTCTGCAAAAGAGTGGTTGATCCAACGATTAGAAATAATCAGCGCAGCAGTTCTTGCCTCTGCAGCACTTTGTATGGTTTTGCTTCCTCCTGGAACTTTTACCTCTGGTAAGCTTCTCTTATTTTTCTGGTAGTGCCTGGAGTTTAAGCTATTGATTTTTTTGAGAGGTTTATCAATGACTATGTTACTGCAGGATTTATTGGGATGGCACTTTCTTATGGTCTTTCATTAAACGTGTCCTTGATCAACTCAATTCAGAACCAGTGCACTATAGCAAATTACATCATTTCTGTTGAAAGACTAAATCAATACATGCACATACCGAGTGAAGCCCCTGAAATAATAGAAGGAAACCGTCCACCACCCAACTGGCCGGTTGTAGGTAAAGTGGAGATACAAAATTTGCAGGTAAATGCTGGTTTCTCTTGTGTTCAAACTAACCAAGGTTGATGTTAGAGAAGGTTACTGAGAATATTTGATGCCAAAACAGATAAGATATAGGCCCGACACGCCACTTGTTCTTCGAGGGATCAGTTGTGTTTTTGAAGGAGGACACAAGATTGGTATTGTTGGTCGGACAGGCAGTGGGAAGTCTACTCTAATCAGTGCTCTATTTCGTCTGGTGGAGCCAGCCGGAGGGAAGATCATAGTGGATGGCATTGACATCTCTGCAATAGGACTTCATGATCTGAGGTCAAGATTTGGAATAATACCTCAAGACCCTACTCTCTTTAATGGCACTGTCAGATACAATCTGGATCCCTTATCTCAACATTCAGACCAGGAAATATGGGAGGTGAGAATCAGTTTCTAGCTAGGTATAATGCTTGTTTACTGTAATATTGCTTTTCGGTTATTTATTTGGACCAAGCTGAGAGCTATCTTGTGCAATTTGAAGGTTCTTGGGAAGTGTCAGCTTCGAGAGGCTGTCCAGGAGAAAGAAAAAGGCTTAGACTCATTAGGTAAGGTTTTGTTGTTCAATTAGTATTAGTATGTGGTGGTGTACTTTTGCTTTGTAAATCTTGATCGATCAGCTTCTTTATTTTTCAGTTGTGGAAGATGGATCAAACTGGAGCATGGGGCAAAGACAATTGTTCTGTTTGGGCCGCGCTCTTTTGAGGAGAAGTCGGGTATTGGTGCTTGATGAAGCAACCGCTTCCATTGACAATGCAACTGATACGATTCTGCAGAAAACCATAAGGACCGAGTTTGAAGCTTGTACGGTGATTACAGTAGCTCACAGGATACCGACTGTGATGGATTGCACAATGGTTCTTGCTATTAGTGATGGTGAGTTTCATTGGTTTAATGCTCATCTAAGAAAACCCATATATGTGTATCTAATGAAGCAAATGTAACATTTATTTTTCAGGAAAAATAGTGGAGTATGATGAGCCAATGAAGTTGGTGAAAAGAGAAGGCTCGCTATTCGGGCAGCTTGTCAAGGAATACTGGTCCCATCTCCAGTCTGCAGAATCACATTGAATAAAACAGTATTTATGATGTAGTCTTTCTGCTATCGCTGAGTAGCAATGCGTTGAAAAATAATAAACCAGGAATTAGCATGATCAATGTAAACTATAGAAACAATGTACAATTGTTAGAAGGTGGAAATAGCTAGGAAGATCATATTCCTAAAATAAATCTTAATTAGAGAGCTGCCTTACAATTGACAAATTGGACTACTACAAGAGTACAACTGTACAAGTAAGGATGATGGAGAAAGGCTAGCTAACTTGTACCAGTAGAAAACAAAGCAGTGGAGCATTTTCCATAGGCTATAGGATTCAGACAGCCATCAAAACAGGAAAATTTTGAGCTGGTGATCACACATCGATAGTTTACTTATGTAGTTGATCGATGTGGTAGTCTAGGAACTGGTGTCGGCCACCTTGGATCCACTCTCAATGGGAAGAAGCAATAACTAGTAATATTTCCAGCTACGACGTCTATTATCTCTTGTGCCAAGCTTCCGGTACGAACGTTGATCTTGACAAAACGAGTTCCATCGAGTACTATGTACAAGAAACCCTCTTCTTGTGGGTCGAAACCTATCAGATCCACTCTTTCTTCCATGTTGTTCACTACAATACGCTTTTCTTTCGAACACCATACTTGAGCTCCATCGGGCTCAACCATAAAATCTTCTTCTTCTTTCAATTCCCAAACAATTAAAGAATTGTCAAGCTTGTCTAAGAAGCACATTTGCAGACACCCTCCGCCGCCTCCAGGCACACCTATGTGCTTTATTTGATAATCGTAGTGGTAGTAGTTGGGTTTGTAAGCAGGGTCCTTGATTATTAATTTAATGTAACGACATCCATAGTCACCAGAGTTGTTGTCATTAGTGTGGCTGATTATGAACGGGTCCAACCCAATCAGAAAGATTTCATCAACAACTCCCCAGAAATTCCACCAATACAACATTCCATGGTGAGCAAAGTAAGTGTCCGAGTAGATATCGTTAAAACTAATCTTTTGTGGGAATGATATAATTGACTCTCTCCATTCACCCGTCTCAGAAGAGAAGATCTCCACTTTGAATTCAGAGGAAGATCTATCAAAATCAAAATCAAAATCATAGCATGTCCCGTCATAAGGTGTAGGAAGAATTCTCACAACCTTGTACCTATACTTGATGTTGATATTAATTAGCTGCCCATGGCCATCATCGAAGATAGTAGTACTAGTACTAGTACTGCTGCTACAATATTTACTAGCCTGTCCTCGTCGATCTTCGTCTTTCTTATAATAATTGTAAAAGGGATTATCACAAATGAATCCAACTGGTACTCGAAAGAGGGTTAGAGAGGGAGGAGGAGGAAGAGCAACCCATTGTGTGGTGTATGGATTGCAGATGAAGTAATCACGTTGATGATACTTAATTGTGCAGCACAAAACCAAGTCATTAGACGCCCCTACCACTTGTGGCTCACTTTCCAGAGACATGGAACTCACGAGTGTTTTGAAAAGCCTAGCTAGAAACTTGGGCAATGAAGGATCCAATGCAATAGGGAAGGTCTCCCCTGGAAAGTTTATCAGAGCAAGTGGTGGATTTGGCGGTGCATGCTTATGTTGGCTTTGGAGTCCAAGTAGAAAGCGGCCAATAAAGTATGGCTCGGACATGAGATTGTTCCAACGCTTGCACACAGACTTGTATTTTTAAACGTAGTGATAGGACGGAAGTCTACAAAGAATATCGACCAATACACCGTCAGGGAGATCATCAATATTGGTATTCACCAACTTTGATTTTGATGATGGTTTTCGTGTTGATGATCTTTTTGAGTGATCATGATCCAAAGCCGATGGTACTGCTCCAAGGGACGACGGCGATGTCATACTGTCTCTTCTCTTTCTTTTGGTAGTACCATTAGAACTATCACCACCTCTCATGACTCTCGGCTTTGACGTCCTTGAGAACTAAATGAAGATTGGGTTTAAATTAGAAACACATAATACAGAATATACGTATCGGATGGCATAAGTTATAAACACAATAGTCGACAATAGTGTTTCAGAATCCAAGTGTATATAGGAAAGGAAATTAGAAATCAAAAGGGATTAGATTCCAGTACTTACCTGATTAGGATTGGATTCCAGTACTGAGGCAATAACTTAATTATAGAAAGTACAGAAAAAATTAAAATAAAAATGAACCTCTACTTTCTTATTCGATACGGTCGTCTGTCAGTCTCGATTCCTTTATTCTTGTTTGGAGGAGTGTTTTTTGGAACCTGCTAAGAAATCAACTGTTCTTGTTTAATTTCTCGTGCCCATGAAAAAGTAAATTAAGGATTAATTCCTTATATTTTCTTGTAACTTAACATCGATCTATCTCACCATATTATAATTGACGTTATGATTAACATGATCATCTAATTTAGTGACATAAGTCTCTATTTTCTTCAGACAAAAAAAAAGTCTCTATTTTCTTGTATTCTGCGGTTTCATTAATCAAGGCTTGAGGACAGCCACACCAACTGTCCAACTCTACATTTTAAAAATACTCTCGACAAGCCGCAACCCAAAATATCCCAACTACATATCGAATTTTATACAAACTTAACCAACTTAATTTCAGCAGTTCGACCATCTCGTTTGGTGTCCCTAAAGAGATATCCGAATTATCCCTACCGCTTACCGAATTTCCAAAAACTTCACAAAATAATTTTTTTGTGGCGTCATTCTCTTAGTAGAAAAATTATTCATTTAATATATTAAAAATACTCTCCACAAACCGCAACCTGAATTATCCCAACCACATACCGAATTTTATAAAAACTTAACAAACTTAATTTTTTGTGGTTCGCCTATCTCGTTTTGTGTCAAAATCTCGTTTGGTCTAGGGAATATTTTTTAACATCCACTAAAAGGTCAAATTTCAATAATTTTTGAAAATTTGGTTAAAAGTCAAATTAAGACCTCAAAAAGGGAAAAATTTTCAACTATCCCTGGTCATCCAAAAAATATCCTATTATTAATAAGCTGACGGGCACTTACACAAGATTAGAAAGTAACCTTCACACAAGTATCCTATCGAAAAAAAAAAAAAAAAACCTTCACACAAGTAGAATAACCAATGAGGTTAATTAGTGCCTTTAGAAGCAAAACAAACACCAGCAATAATAATCTTTGTTGTCTTCAGGGACCTCCGAGCACTGCATTTTCGATGTCCTCTCTGCTAAGTGCATAACTAAATCTCCTCTCCATATCCTTTTCAAGATTTCCGGGACCGGTTTTTAGATACCTACATCAGCAGTGCAATTTTCAACATTGGTAACATAATATGGTGGAAAGGTCTAAAACAGCAATTTCAATCAATGATATAGAGCACCAGTAGAAAACAAAGCGGTGGAGCGTTTTCCATAGGCTATAGGATTCAGACAGCAGTCAAAACAGGAAAATTTTGAGTTGAACTCATCGAAGCACAAAATACTCATATTCAGGCAGTAAGACATTAAAGCCTCTTTATTCTCATATTCTCTCTTGTGCAATTATTACTAGGTCACGTGGAACAGAACCGGTCTATAGAATGTCAAGGAATGGAAGCAATTATAGACTATTGATTTTTTAAGATCAAGATTATGGCTTTGGTGTGAGGTAAGATCCCTAACATACTCAATATGTACAATTTCGATGTTAAGATCGATCCATAAAACTTCTCAACCATACTTCCAGTAATGTGAATAGAGATTCTAAGAGGAGAAATTAAGAAGACTACCATTACACCTAGGGCATGAAGTGCACAATGTGTTGAAATTAACACACTTGTGTTCCTGAATGACTGACCTTAGCTCTTGGAGCTCCTAGAGAGATTTAAAATCAATAGCGCGTACTGGACTTTATTTTCTTTTCCTATGAATAAACTAAATAGACTCTTGCAAACACGTGTATACGGCATATTATATATTGTATGAACTAACATAATCTTTCCTATTTGGTAATGGCCCAATTTAGAGTACTTATATAAGCTAGTAACAAACTCATTACCCAAAAAAGAGATCAAAACTCCACTCAGAGCCAAAAGGACCTTCAAAAAGCATAAGAAACTGCTTTTCTTTCTAAGTTTCTGGAAGGTTTCCTATGATAAGAAATTGAAATCATGTTTTGTAGTAGTTATATTGTACACGGAATATGCATATGGTCATACTAATCCCTTTTCTAAGATTGAATCATAACTTGTTTCGAGATTAGTACTCCTTAAAATAATTTAACTTAACCAAGCTTTTATGAAATATGAACATAAGAGGAGCTATATCAGGGGCGGCCCTGAATAGGTTTGGGCTGTGCGACCGCACAGGGCCCGAACAATTGATGGGCACCAATATCAATCTAGCCCAAATGTTATATATGTATAAAAAAAAAAAATTATATGTATAGTATAAATAATTGATGGGAATGATGGGCACGGCTAAGAATAGAATATATCAGTATGGGATGTAATGTTTTTTTTTGAAACGTGACACTTTCACAGTATGGGGCAGTGAGAGGAATCGAGGATTTCGATAGTTGATGGGCACAAAACGGCTCTTTAATTAAAACTTTGGTTTAATTAAGCACACTTTATGTTCTTCTTTTCCATTCCAGCTACAACTCCCACCAAAGTCACCATTTATTTAATTGAAGCACTTCTCTTTAGCCGTGTTCTTCTTTTCCATTCCAGCTTCAACTCCCACCAAAGTCACCATTTATTTAATTGAAGCACTTCTCTTTAGCCGCCCAGACTGCCCAGTTCTCCCATTCTGCCATTCCGAGTAGAAAATGAAAAACAATTCCTCATTATCTTTTCATCTGAAATTGAGACTCAGCATCCTTGTTGGCTACTTGGCTTGATCCTTCATTGCGTTTTGGCGTTTCCAGTTTCCACAGCCAGCATAAGGTAAAACTCTAAAAGTCCTAATTTTCAATAGAATTTATTTAATAGATTGTCAGTTGTTATTGCAAATTTGTAATAATGATTCATGAATTTATACCAATTGTGTTTTTTTTTGGCATATTGTGGTTGGAATCTGATCGGCTTATCTCAGAAAAATGAAGAAAATTAAAGGTGATTCTTCTATGAATTTGAGATTTCTGAAGGCTTAAAAACCAGGTACTACTGTTCTATTACTTCTATACTTCTATTTCTTTATTTCTTATTGTATTTACTATTTGTGAATTGTGAATTTGTGATGTTGATCATGTTGTGACTTTGCTGCCTTGCTGGAATTTATTTGTGATTTTGCTGGAATCTCTTCATTTTTTTGGGTATGTTTTAAATAAAAATGTTTCCGAGGAAACAACTTTCTGGATACCAGAAAAAAAAAAGGAAGAGACAACGTGAAATAGATAATGAATCTCAAAAGGGTGCTCTTGATAAATATTTTTTCAAAGAACCAAACATTTCAGTTGAAAATAATGAAAATGAGGATTTAGTCAATGAGCAGTCGAATCAAGTTGAAGAAAATATTTCAGTTGAAGATGAGGGTAATCTAGACCATATTGAAACTGAATTAGGTAATACTCAACAGGAAAGAAATATTGATTTTGATGCTAATGATGTAGGCCATAATGAAAATGATAGGGATGAAGTTATTCCTACTTTAGTTGAAACTGATTTAGCTGATAATCAACAGGGAGGAAATGATTTTGATGCTAATGGTGGTAATGAAAATGTTTGGGATGAAGCTATGCCTGCTTTAGATATTTATGATCCAAGAACTTGGGATAATCTTAGCCCAAAATTGAAAGTAGAATTATTGAGAAATGGCCCAAAAAGAGATATGTCAATTAAGAAAGGTCCTTACAATTTGCTTAATAGACGGTTTTCCTCAAAATTTTATACTCGACATTGCCATAATGGAGAGAAGCAAGATAGGATTTGGTTAGTTTATTCAAAAGAATTGGATAAAGTATTCTGTTTTTGCTGTAAGTTGTTTAACAAAAGTCATAGGATAAATCAGTTAGCAAATGAAGGACTTAATGACTGGAGACATCTTTCTAATAGGCTCACAGAACATGAATCAAGTGCTCAACACATGACTTTCATGAGTAGATGGATTGATTTACAACTCAGATTTCAGAAAAATGAAACTATTGATAACCATCTTCATGAGCTTATTAAAAAAGAGAAAGAACATTGGAAGAATGTTTTAATTAGAATAATTTCTGTTGTTAGATTTCTTGCTGAAGAAAATCTAGCATTTCGTGGAAAAAAGGAGAGGATTGATGAACACAATAGTGGAAATTTCTATGCTCTAGTTAAAATGATTGCCAAGTGGGATCCAGTCATGCAAAAGCATTTTGATCGCATTGAGCATAATGAAATTCATAGTCATTATCTTAGTCATAAAATCCAGAATGAATTGATCAATATGTTAGCCAATGATGTCAAACATGCAATCATTAAAACAATTAAAGAGGCCAAATATTTTTCTGTGATTTTGGATTGCACACCTGATGTTAGTCACCAAGAGCAAATGACTCTCATATTACGTTGTGTGGATGTGTCCACATGTTCGATAAAAGTAGAAGAGTTTTTTGTATCATTTTTAAAGGTTGACAATACAACAGGACAAGGACTTTTTGAGGAATTAGAAAATGTGTTAAAAGTTCTTGGTCTTGATATTGATGATGTTAGAGGACAGGGGTACGACAATGGGTCTAATATGAAAGGTAGACACCAAGGTGTGCAAAGAAAACTATTAGATATAAATCCTAGAGCTTTGTACACACCATGTGGTTGTCATAGTCTTAACCTAACACTTTGTGATATTGCCAACTCTTGTACTAAAGCTAAAGATTTTTTTGGAGTGCTACAACGTGTGTATACTGTGTTTTCTTATTCCACAAAGCGTTGGAAAATTTTGAGAGATAACGTAAAAGGTTTAACTCTCAAGCCATTGTCAAACACACGTTGGGAAAGTCATGTCAACAGTGTCAATGCATTAAAAACTCAAACTCTAGAAATAAGAGAAGCCTTGCTTCAATTAGCAGAACAAGATAATGATCCCAAAATTAGAAGTGAGGCTGATTCTTTAGCTAGACATGGAATTGGAAATTTTGAGTTTTTATTAGCCATGATTATTTGGTTTGATTTATTGTCTGCTGTTAACAACATTAGCAAAAGCTTGCAGAAAAAGGACATGCGTATTGATTGTGCTATAAAACTAGTAAAAGGCTTGATTAAGTACTTGGAAAAATATAGGGAAACTGGACTTGATAAGGCTATTATTAGTGCAAAAAATATTGCCGTTGAAATGGAGATTGAACCCGTATTTGTACAAAAACGTCAAATCCGTAGGAAAAAACATTTTGATGAGAATCTCAATGATCAGTCCACACAACCAGCTCTTGAGTCTGCTGAAGAGTCTTTTAGGATCCACTATTTCCTCTATATTGTAGATCAAGCAATTGGCTCACTTACTAGAAGGTTTGAGCAATATAAAATTTATGAGGATATCTTTGGATTCCTTTTTAGTGTCAAGAAGTTGCAGTCCTTGAATGAGGATGACTTGAAATCATCTTGTTATCATCTTGAAATGTCTCTGAAGCATGGTAATTGTTCTGATCTTGATGGGGAATCGTTGTTTCAAGAATTGAAAGTCATAAGAGAGGTATTGACAATTGAAGCAAAATCAGCCTTCATGATATTGAGTTCTTTAAAAGCATTTAATTGTTTCCCAAATGCATTTGTTGCTTATAGAATACTTCTTACTATACCTGTTTCTGTTGCATCTGCTGAAAGAAGTTTTTCTAAATTGAAGATATTGAAGTCTTACTTGCGATCAACTATGTCACAAGATAGATTAAATGGTCTTGCTTTGATTTCTATTGAGAATGGTTTTCTGGAGAACCTTGATTATGCAAGAGTCATTAATGATTTTGCAGTTAAAAATGCAAGGAGGACAGTGTTTAGATGACAATTGAAGATTGCTGGAATGAATTTGCTGGGACGATGTTCCTGGAACATTTTGTTGGGATGCTTTTGCTTTTTAGGCTGCTACTAGCTGCTGGAATTGTTTTGTGGACAATTTTTTGTTGTATTTCTAAGGATGCTTGTAAATTTTCAGCCTAAAAAGACTTTGGCTGATGAAAGCCAATGTTTTGGTTTTTTTTTTTGGGAGATTTGGTTATGAATGTGGATTTAAATATTTATGAAGTAATGAAATGGATTATTGGATTATTGAAAAAAAAAAAAAAAAAAAAAAAAGGCATCAACATTTCATTTAGCACAGGGTACCAAAAATCATCGGGCCGGCCCTGAGCTATATCATTCCTATTCCACGTTGTAGGGGGAACCCTTGTCCTCCAATTTGACTGGTCAACTGGGTCACACAAATTGAGAGTTTGAAAATTTAAGTCTTTAAGATGAGTTTTTGTCTGAGGATTAGTGCAATCCCACTACCATTAGCAAAGTATGATAAAACTAGCTGACTATGAACATAACACGTGCTTTAGCTATCTCAGTCAATTTATCCATCCCCAGAAAATTCTATACTATCGGTAGCATTTACTGTTTTATACCATCAAAACCACAACACAACAACTCCAATTTGTAAAATTTCAATTCACAACCTCATCAATTCAGGACCTTTTTCAAGGAAATATGAACACTAAATCCCTAACTACAGCACCAACCAGTCCATCAATAATCCAAAAAATCAAACTTAAATTACGAGAGAGCAGAACCCTAACCTTACATAGAGATCGGTAACGTCGAGTGAGAGCTGGGCATGCCACTCGGGCTTTTCGATCAGCCAAACGGCCCGGTCCTCTCTGCTCTGGAAAAAGCCCAAGCTTCTGAGCCAGGCCTCAATGCAAGGCAGGCTGTGAGAGTACAAAGGCTTCTTCTTGTCCGGTAGCCTCTTCAGCCACTCGTCCTCCGGCGCCGCCGAGAGCTCCTCCGCCTCGGAGGACTTCGAAAACACCGGAATCGAGAGCTTTCTAGAAGAGTGAACGAGTCCAAATGGAGTCGATTTCGGCGAAAGTGAAGAATTAGGAGTGGAATATTTTGGAAAATTTGAAGAAGGTATAGAAAAGCAGATGAATTTAGAAACGGAGAAGATGGTCGACATTTTTAGAGTAAAAAGCTTACAACTTTGAACTCTCTAAACAGCAGAGAACAAAATCGTTATCTAAAGGGCTTCTAATATCAGCCGTTGGATCTTACGTATGGCCATGATTTGAAACAGAAGTTAGCCCGCCAAACCTCCATTCCCAGAGTTTCGTTTCCCACCAAAACAAAAATTACGCGACGTCGTTTTGCTTCTTTTCTGTTTCAATCCCCCTTCTTCTTCTCTGCAAACCCCCAAGTCCTCTCTTCCACTGTGAGATTTGTGTTGATGCGATGGCGTCCGATTCAAATTCCGGCGATCCAATCTCCGACTACAGCCGAACCCAGCGGATTGTACTTCTGATTGACCTAAATCCGCTGCTCCACCTCCAAAACCCTACCCCATTTCTCAACTCTCTCCTCTCCTCCATCAAAACCCTAGTTTCCTTCCCTCCTCTCTCCTCCTCTCTCTTCGCCTTCAGACCCTTCTTTTCGTCTCTCTCTCCTCTTTTCTCGTGCTCCAAGCTCCCCACTTCGTCTCTCTCCCTCTCCTTCAACCCCCCAAATCCTACTTTCCTCTCACTCTCTCAAACCCTCAGCTCTCTATCATTTGACCAAAACCCTAATCTGACTGAATCCAAAATTCCCCGGGCTTCGTTCATCGCGGCTGCGATGCGCCAGCTCGTGCACGACTACGCTTGGGACCCGGTGATTTGCGATCCGGTGACCGGTACGTTTCCGAATTGTGATGCTTTAAGGTCTAATTTAGTTGTTCTGTTCTCGCCGGTTTGTGGTTCTTTGAAATTTGTGTCTGAATTCTTGAATGCGGGAGTGGGTGATGAGTCTTTGGAAAATTTGAATGAGAGATTTCGTGGTTTCTTTGAGAATGTGGATGAGGCATTTATTAGTAAAGATATTCAATTTAGTTGGGTTGATGTTAGGTATGAATTGGAATGTGGTGAGGATAAGGTTGGGAGTGATGTGGTTAGATTGAGTTGTGGTTTTTTTGAGAGGGGGATTAGGAGTTTGGGATGGGGGTTTTGCTCCACAGATTCAATTGTGCTTGGTTCTGCTTTTGTTCCGTTTGGTTTGATTTATCCAGAGATTGGGGTTTCTTCAAAGCTTTTTGGCTGTAATGATTGTCATAAGAAAGTTAAAGCACAATTAAATCTTAAGATAACAGATGTAATGGGAATGCCTTTGGAATGCAAGTTTTTTGATCTTGAGTTGGCTGATTTGAAAATGTTGCCTCGAAGTAGAGCTGATGATGCTTTTTTTTCCCTGGAAAGCATGAACTCACAAACAAAAGGTCATGAACTGAAGAGACTGTTCTGGGGAACTGTTGGCAATGGAGTGACAAAGATTGAGGTTAAGGCTTTGCAAAAGGACAATGAGTTTGTGAAATTCAAGGGGCAGTTATCGGATCCTATTCTTGTCTATGAAGTTCAAGGGAAACCTGGAAAAGAAATTTCTGGTGGTTTTTTTGTAGATAAGGTTCTTGAAACGCTATCAATGGAATTGGGTGAGTTTGTACCGAGGAAATTGGCACCCGTTTGGCAGATTCTCTTGAGTTTTTTATACAGGGACGGTTGCTGGGCATTAGTGTCTCTTTCAAATGATAGTGGTGTATCACATACTGGAATCCTTAAGCCTTTTACAGTTTCTTCAGCTCTGCTGTTTATTTTGGATGAAGGATTTCACCCTCACAAAAAAGGGCATGACATTGGTGCAGTGAATGAGGATCAATCTAGTCCAAAGATGAACAATGAGATATGCAAACCCGATGTTGATTTGAACCACTTGTGTGGGTTGCAAACTGGGCCTTCACCATCTAATAAGCATTCTGCAGAAATTGATGGAAAGAAGAAAAGTAGCAAAAGAAATGCACATTCACTCCAAGACCTCACCTGGAGTGCTTTCTGTAAGGCAGCATTCGAATATTCAGACTTACATTTGGAAGAGGTTTACTTTGCCAGGCAACGAAGCAACTCAAAAAAGTTGAAATTTCTGAAATGCTGGATGAAACAGATTAAAAAATTGAAGTATCCAGTAATGGAGAAGGAGTCCAAGGCACACCAGGAAAACCAAAAAGAGATGGACAATAGGTTGGATACGTTGCACCAAGAAAGTGAACAGCCAATGTCATCATCTGGTTCAGCTGGAGAAAATTCTTTGACTGTGGCTTCTGGAATACAGGATGAAGCTGCTCAGGAATATAGATTAGAAACCTTGGGAGCTTTTTTCAGTAATTTGTCCAATAAGATCCGACAAGGGCTTGAATCTGAAGCAGTAGATTTGGGGGCTTTGGCATTTCGGCTTGTGAGTTCATCTATATATTGGTTGAATCAAAAGCATGAGACAAAAACCCCTGCAGAGAGTCAGACTCTTGTAAAATCTGACAATATTAATGATTTGGTTGCTGCTGAGCTGTTAAAACTTTTACTCAGAGATCCCAAGGATATGGTTGCGAGGTACAGAAGCTATGATCCATCTCTTCAAGCATCGGATCCAGGATCTGAAGGATTTACTTCAGAAATAATAGTTCGAGAGTATCCTTTCTCATTTATCACTTAATCTTTTTCTTTTCTTTATATTGTGCATAATTCAATTCTTACTTTAATACTATGAACAATTTGCCTCTGGTTACTGTTAGACTGTTCCTTCACTGGCACAAAGATATGAATTACAGATATTTTTCCGGATGGAGATCTTACAATCAGAAGTTGGAGCCAGTATCGGAGATTCTGTGAAACAGAAGTTTGTGAAACATATTTGCATGCTTTTGGAGACCATTCGTGTTCGGTGTCATCTGGAGGGAGGCTTCTTTGGTGACTGGACCCTAGAAAATTATGTTGGAAAGATTATAAAAAGCAGGTAAATGAGGTTGTCTGCACATGTGTACTCGTAATTACCCATAAGTATTTTTTTTCTGATGAAATTAATTTTAGTGAACACTGAAATGGTAGATATTCACTATGAAAGTCCAATATCTGTTTATGTTTCACGTGTTAACATACAGTAGTAAAACAATACTAATATGGTGGATGGCTATCGACTCTAGGTGATTGATTTGTATTTAGGGGTATTAAGAAGAAGGGAGAAGTATCTCAAATTAAAATGTTTATGTTTTTATTTTAAGTACAAGGGAGAAGTATCATATATGTTTTTATTCCAAAAGCTTAAACACTAGTACAAAAATGTTTATGTTTTTATTTTAAGTACAAAAATAAGTTTCATACAAAGGAATACATATAAGTTTTGCAAGAGTTTTCTGTATGTTTGTTGCAATAGTCCATTCCTTTGTTTTTAATCTGCCCCAATTGACGTGCAAACACTGCATTTTTGTTTGAAGTAGTAAGATTAGGCAGATAATGATTGAATTCCCAAATTTTCAGGTACTGTCAGACCCTTGGAGATGTGGTTCATAAAATCTACACAAAAATGGATCTGTTGCTGTTTGATGATGAGGAAGAACTCCCTAATAATTTATTCAACAGCGAGGATAGCAATCAATCCTACAGAGAAAAACCAGGGAGAGATGAGGTGGGTGAAAATAGTAGAATCAAGGAATTAGCATCAGCAGAAGATGAATCCATTGATCTGCGAAAACATTACAACGGAAGACCAAGTGCCCTAGTGGTTAAACAAGAGGAGCATGCTCGCAAGTTGATTGAAGCTCAAGAGAGTAGAGAGAGGGCTCGGAGATTTGCTTCTTTTACTAGTAGGGTAGCTGATTTGCAGCGAGTTTGGGCCCCAAAACAGCCAAAGGCGTTCAAGCCAAAATCAAATTCTCTTCCAAAGCCGTCTAAAAGGAAGGACCATTCAGATTCCTGTTATGAGAGAGTATTAGAAACCCCAATGACAGAAAATAAACGAATCCACATCGATGAAGAAAACTACCGAGACTATGGAAATAAGTCATGCCGTTCTGTTTCTAAATCATTGTTTCAGGATGACCAGTAAATGGTACTGTAGCCTATCCTTAGATGCAAAGGCATGGAGCTTTTCCCAGGTATTTGCCAAATAATCTGTGGAAGCCTATAGGAAGTTTGACTGAAAGTGGCTAATCATAACCCTTACATTTGTCTGATCAAGAAAAGAAAAACATTACAAGTGTAATTTTTCTTTGTCAACTCTAATCGTGTTACCAATTTGCTGTAAACTGGTACGAATTTTATTTTATTTTATTGTGATATTAACATGCAAGTGTTGTATCTCTCAGCTTGTAGTTCATTTGTTCAGGCCATACATAATACATTTCGGAAATTTGAGCGATAAAAATTAAGCAGAAGATGTCTTTTTTTTTTTTGGAGAAAAATTAAGCAGAAGATGCTACTCATTCCTTTTTCCTATCGTCTACCAAAAAGACTAACACGTACGTTTTGAATGAGATGCCAAAAAGATGAGAACAAACACAAAAGAAAGAGAAAATGCCAAAAATTTGCTTGATTAGATAACTTGTTACATTATCTGTCACTTATGGAACGGAATCCTTACATTAAGAAAAGCAAATTTCATTTAGTAATGTCAGGATTCCTTTCTTCCTTTTTAAATATATTACCAAATGATGGTTGTTACAAGCTAATGCTTTTGAAGGTGATCTACTTCTGGAGAGCCAATGCTCTCATTTCTTGAAGAAGATTCTCATCAGATGTACATGGACATAGTGGAGCAGCATTACTCATGTCTTAATTAGGAGGTTAGGTCAACGTCATGTGAAAGCAAACGGCCGTTTCATTTGGTCAAAGCTTCAAGCCCGTGAGCATTAATTCCAACCCTTATAAAAAAGGAGCAACCGCTAGCTCTTCATGAGCTAGCCTTATCAAAAATGGCTACACCTCCTCTTCTACTACTCCTAGTCCTAATCCCATCGCTGTTTCTAAACAAACCCTCTCACGCCGGTGACATAGCCATCTACTGGGGGCAGAACGGCAACGAAGGAACTCTACATCAAACGTGCGCCACCGGAAAATACTTGTACGTGAACATAGCTTTCCTCAACGTATTCGGCAGCGGCCAAACGCCACAAATAAACCTAGCAGGCCACTGCAACCCAGCCTCTAATGGTTGCAACATCATCGGCCCCGAAATCACCTTCTGCCAAAGCCAAGGAGTCAAGGTGTTCCTCTCCCTCGGAGGCGGAATCGGAAATTACTCTCTATCTTCTGCAGCCGATGCAAAATATGTAGCCAATTACCTCTGGAACAATTTCCTGGGCGGCCAAGGAAAATCTACTACGCGTCCCTTAGGCGACGCCGTTTTGGATGGGATAGATTTTGACATAGAGCTGGGTACAACTCAACATTGGGACGACCTTGCACGTTATCTCAAGGCGTACGGCAAACCCAAAAGAGCTGTGTACTTAGCAGCAGCTCCTCAGTGTCCGTTTCCTGATAAGTTTGTTGGGGGTGCGATTAGTACAGGGCTTTTCGACTATGTTTGGGTTCAGTTCTACAACAATCCTCCGTGCCAGTATAGCTCAGGTAACACTGACAATATTTTGAACTCGTGGAATAGATGGACTACGTCTGTACAAGCAGGGAAGATATTTTTGGGGTTACCGGCGGCTCCGGAGGCGGCTGGAAGCGGGTTTATTCCGGCTACGGTGCTGAATTCTCAGATACTTCCGGTGATAAAGAAGTCGTCGAAGTATGGTGGTGTGATGTTGTGGTCCAAGTATTATGATGATAAAAGTGGTTATAGTTCCTCCATTATCAATAATGTATGACTTTTTAATTCCTTAATAATGAGGATAATTAATAATTTTTTTTTTGGCAAGAGAGAATAAATAAATTGGATGCTCTTATCTTTCCAAGATACTACTTTCTGGTCAAAGTCAATGTTTTTAGTTTTATGAGAGATAATCAAAATCTTAATCATTCTGTCGGTCAGGGCATTGGCAAAAGTCAACATGGGCGTCTGGTTTGACCATCATATCAATAAGAAAGTCCTACATTTCCAAGACGGCAAGAATTTGAACTAATTTTAAGACTGGGTTGCTCAAACAAACCAATTAAGAAAATAGGCAATTTAGTAAAAGTTAGCTGTTTAATTCCAACAAACGTTCACTCATTGTGCTGCTAAAACATATATCAAATAAACTAAAAACGGGGGGAACAATAGGAGTACAAAAATATAGCACATAGGAAAACAACCAAAGCTCGAAGAACATCATCCGTCGATTCCAATGGAAACGGTATAATCATACGAAGTTATCGTGGTGCAAGGGCAGATAACAAAGTCATGCTTCTCCGTCGAATCTAGACTTTGCGCAGTTGGATATTGTGAGTGGACTCGAGCCGCCAAATGGGCTGCCTGCCACTCTGAACCAGTGCGACCTCTTCTCCTGCCTTTACCATTCCTTGCTTCTGTATAGAAAATACAAGAAAATGAATAATGTGGTGTAGATCAATCAAACAGTTGACATGTAATCCATTTGACAGGGCTATTAGATGGTTGACATTGTTAGGTTAGTTCAAAACTACAGCATTGGCCTTGGCTAACAGTAACAAGTGTCCGCCAAGAATGACCCTAATATGAACATGGCCGACTTGATAAACCCCCAAAAAGGTTGTATCAAGTTATTAACAAATACCAAGTTAGAATACTTTATGGCAAATGTATATCTAACCAATGTCCATCTAAAGCTTACCTGCAGCACAGTCAAGGCATTAGTGAAGCTCTTCTCCGCATCATCTGCGAACTCCATGTATATGGGACATACACCTTCATACAGAGCCAGTCTCTGTTGAATCCTCTTACTGCATGGTCATCAAAGTACAGGTATCATGATCAGTCAAATTATCAAATTCATATTCCTAATTACTGTAGCTTAAATAACAATATCACAAACAAAGCTTTTCTGACCAACAACATGAAACTCACTCATTTGTAAAAGCAAATATTGTTCCAGAAGGACGATAATGGCTCAATAGAATAGCCATGAAACCAGTTCTAGTAAACACAACAATTGAGGTTCCAAGAGTATTGGACATCATGGTTGCATGGTAAGCAAACATCTCGCTCATATGATTCTACAGAAATAAAGAAGTCTAGTCAGTTTTCAGTTATGACAATCAGATGGGAGCAAACGATTTGGAAAAAATAAATAAATAAACAAAGTTAAGATGGGAGGACACTGCAGATCAAAAACTGAATGATGAAATATATGTTCCCTAACCTTGAAAGCTTTCCCAAGATTGGCTGGCATTTGGCCACCTACAACGGTTGCCTCTGTTCGAAGTGCAACAGTGTGCATAACTTTCACGGCTTTCAGTGGATACCTGCATGGATATGAAACCACTGTATTGAATATCCTACGGTCTAAACATTACACTACAATCCAAAGCTGGTCCCTTGAGCATAATTCCACAAGCCACGACAACTTACTTTCCATGAGCTGTTTCTCCAGAAAGCATAACAGCATCAGCACCCTCTCGGACAGCAATGGCAATGTCTGATACCTCAGCTCTGGTCGGGGTTGGATGAACAATCATGCTTTCAAGCATATTTGTTGCAACAATAACAGCCTTCCCCATGCTACGGCATATCCTGATTATCTCTTCCTGCATTATGAGATAAAAATGTGGAGTTAAGGATGTAAAATTCTATATCAAGTTACTGCTATAATCAGCCATGCTTGTTGTCATATGTTTGTCGTTAACTACCTGCAGAAGTGGGACCTCTTCAACAGGGAGTTCTGCTCCAAGATCTCCTCTTGCAACCATTGCCTAAAATAAGACGAGCATGTGTTAGTTTAATCAGGTAAGTGTAAAGTGTCTGCACAACCTGAATCTTTAAGCCAATGTGCTAACTATATAAGTTTATAGTTTTGCTCAAATTACGTTCTTTATGTAAGAGACAGATATTTATTGATCGAAGTCTACAATGTGGTTCTTAATAAACAGATGTTCAAAGAAAAAAAAAAACAGATAATCCGGACAAGACCTTGCAAATTGTTTATTGAGCAGGAAGTTTATATTCATTGATTCAGAAAATTACCCCATCAGATGCTGTGATAATGGAATGCAAATTTGGGATCGAGTCTGCACTTTCAATTTTTACAATAACATGTATATCCGCATTAGAACCTGCAACATTAAATGAAGAATACAATTATTTGTAAGAATTAAGTAAAGAACATGGTATTCAAATGTATTTTTTGACTGTAAGAAAATAATATTGGAATAGTTACTTTGCAGATAATTCTTCAATTCATATACAACTTGTGCATCTTTAACAAACGAAACTGCATAGAAGTCGACTTTATTATCCACTCCAAATTTGATGTCTTCCCAATCTTTCTCTGCAACAAATTAGTTTAGACAAATTAAGTCTGTTAGCAAAACAGATAACTCCTGACATTACCTTCAAAATCTTAATAAAGAAAAGGAAATAAACATATTATAGAACTGTAAGGGTGATAATCGATAAGTTAGGAAGTTAGGAACCGAACCAGTGATGGAAGGCAATGTTGCACTTTTCCCTCGCACATTCAAATGCCGCCTAGACTTAAGTTCTCCTCCATCAACAACTTCACATTTCACTGAGTCTGCTGTCTTGGACTTCACCAAAAACGACATCATACCACCTATAGAACACGTCATGAGTCCGAACTCAGATACTCAGAATGCATATAAATAACCATGAACTTAAATGTTTAACAGAAAACTAAGATTTAGCATACCATCAACCAGAAGCATGTCACCCTCTTCTACATCATTAACAAAATCATCATAGTTCACACTAACACAATCTGCTGTTCCAACTCCTCTTTGAATTGTAAAAGTAAATTCCTGCCCAGGGGCCAAATTGATTGGCTGTGGCAGGTCACCACTCCTAACCTCGGGGCCCTGATACCGAAGAACGCATGTTTTAATGAAATGGCCCAGATAATTCCCAAAAGTAACACTTCATATGTCAAGTATAACCTAAGAACAAACAATAAGGGAAAGTTTACCTTGGTATCGAGCATGATTGCAATGACATTGTCTTTGGATTGCTCATTATACTCTTTAACCAAGTCGATAACTTTCTGATGAGATGCATGGTCTCCATGGGACATATTGAGCCGAGCCACATTCATTCCAGCCTCAGCCAACTTCCAGATCATTTCACGAGTGTTGGTGGAAGGACCAATTGTGCATACAATCTTGGTCTTACGTCTGACTGTGGGCTTTGACCACATACCCACTGAAGTGTCACCATATTGTTGAATCGTCTGCAACTGCTGGAATTGCTCCTCTATCTGACCAGTAACACCAAGGAAATCTAGTAAGCTATACATCCTAAATTGCATTTACAATTTCATTTACATTCCAACCCTTTCGGCTCAAACAAACTAAACATGTAGAAACCAGCTTATCTACTATCAATTTAGCATTCAAAAACAACAATTTGCTTTTCCTTGGTTTTAACGCCACAATAGGAAACCAAATCCAGCTCCCAAAACTCATAAGAAACTAAGAAAAAACAATGCATTCCTTTAATTTCCTTCACCAAATAGACCAAAGACTAAGAATTGAGTAGCACTAACCTTCGGCAAGTCCTCCGGTGAGACCGGAACGACCTCGGTCTGTAACGGCCGCTTAGCTGCGATCTCAAACCTCCTCTTACCGCTTCCAAACACTTTCCGGCTGCTCTTCTTTTCCTCGGAAGCTAGAACTCTCGAAGCGAAGCTCGGAGGCTTGAGCTTATCGGAAGTCCGTCCCTGAGCGGATCCAGCCCCAGGACACAGGATCGAGCTCTGAATCGCTCGCATAGCCACCACCTGAGCCATTTTTGGTTCGGAGAGATAGAGAGGTCCGAAAAGCACAGAGCTTTGGAGAGAATGAGCGAGTTAAAAAGCGTGCGGTGGCAGCTAAATGTGAGTTGGGGTGGCGTTGTAGAAGTCGCCGCGAAATTTTGGCGGAGGTTTTGAGGAGGAGACGGAGAGTGAGAGTTTTTTGGGGGCTTTGGTCGTATCGAAGAAATGAAAATGTAGCGCTAACGTAGGTGCTGCCTTTATTATTCAAAGCGGAGGTGTTCGCAAGTAAAGCACGGAATGGGAAATGGGTGGGTCATCGTCATTGGGCCCCGTGGAGGACGAAAAGCTGTATGCTACTTGGCAATGGTGGACGAATTGGATTGGTTAAACCCTAAATCCTGGTGTTAAATTTTGAATGGACTATCAACTGTTAACGGGTATGGTAGACTGATAGGAAACATTTATGAGTCTTGGTACAAGGGTAAAAGTAAACTGATATTTACCTTGAAAAATTACAAATGAGAGATCAATTCTAAAGCTAAAGAGTTGGTTTTATGCCTGTAAATTAAGCATCATTTTAATTGAATGAATAAGACAAAAACTCTTCAAGGGTTTTCTTGGTTGAGATGTGTGGTTCGTGTGCACGAGTAAAAGTATAGACATTAGACAAGGTATTGCGGCGATTGGGTTTCATGATGTTATCAACTATCAAGCTGGTGTGTTTTGGTTGCTGCTAAGTGCTAACTTATGCTCAGGGGCCAGGAGTTCTATCACCAAAAATTACCATACTTATTGCAGTAAATGACTAAAAGTAACCATGAGGCCATAAGTAGGAATGATTTTCTCAAAAGTAAGAACCATTTTTCATTTTCCAACTGACTTTGCTCTAAAAGTAACTAAAATTTATTTTAAACATTTTTCAAGTGATTTTGCTTGAAAAACTCGAATCGTTTGTGAGTTATGATTTTTCAAAGTCGGGAAACTTAAAAAATCATAACTCACAAACGAGTCAGGCTTTTCGAGCAAAGTCAGTTAACACACCTTTTAAAAATAATGTTTTACTAATAAATAAGTTTTGACATTGGTAAAGTTGAAGGTAAATATGTAGTTCACAACGAGGCATGTCGAGGTGTTCCAGACACTTCAAACGATACCCATGCTAGCGAGGCTAACTAACGATGCTCATGCTAGCGAGGCTAACTAACGATGCTCATGCTAGCGAGGCTAACTAACGATGTCCATACTATCGAGGCTAACTACCGATGCATACTTTTGCTAGCAAGGCTAACGATGTCTATGCCCATGATAAGGATGTCCACGATGCCTATGCGATTTTTCAAAGTCGGAAAACTAGAAATTTCATAAAAAATAAACGATTAGAAATTTTCGAGTTCTGTCAATTAGAACACATTTTAAAAATTATGTTTTACTAATGTTGAAATTTTGAGAAATTTTTATTTTTTTTGCCGAAACCATAGTTTTTCAGCCAAAACCGTGGGTTATAACACACGATTTTTGAGCCAAAATCGCATGTTCTTATTTTCGTACCAAAATCTTCACACACTCAAATCATGATTTTTAAGAACTTCTCGAGTTGACAGAACGCAAAAATATTGACTGCTTTATTTTTTACGATTTTTCAAAGTCGGAAAACTAAAAAATTCATAAAAAATAAACGATTCAAAATTTTCAAGCAAAGTCACTTAGAACACCTTTTAAAAATCATGTCTTACCAATGGTGAAGTTTTGGCACGACAAAGTTAAAGGAAAAAGGGTGTTGGCCAGGTTTGGCATGCTGTGGTACCTCCAAACGTGTCAAATCATGCCAACCTCATTTTCCCTTCAACTTTGTCAGTGACAAAACTTCACAAATGTTATAAAAAAAATTTGGCCAAAATTGCATGTTCTTATTTTTACACCAAAATATTTCTACACTCAAATCATGATTTTTAAGTACTGCTTGAGTTGACAGAAAGCAAAAATATCGACTCGTTTATTTTTTATGATTTTTCAAAGTCGAAAAACTAGAAAATTCATAAAAAATAAACGATTTGAGATTTTTGTTTAAAAAAATTGGAGGTCGGAAAATCATGAGGCCATGAGTAGGAATGATTTTCTCAATTAGAACATTTTTCAAATGTCTTATATGGCCATAAAAATCTCATTTTTTAATTAAATATTGATTTTATCCATACTTAAAATTTGACTTAATTTATATCAAAATGCTTATAGCACGTGTTTTTTTTTCATGAAACGTTTATTTTTTGAAAACTTTTAAGAGTTTATGCGTAGATGTTAAAGAAGACATAATAACTTTATGGAAAACAATTTCATGATTTTATTAGCACAAAATTGAGCCATTAGGCACAAAATCAGCATTATTAATTGCTTATAAGTAATCATGTGACAAAATTGTAAAAGAGAGTGATATTTGCCTAGGTAGGAAGTCGGCCAAGAGACTAATCTGGCTTCTCTAGTTAGGTGTATGTATGACTCTAGCCTTTGACTTTGATTCATAATGAATTAATCTTCTTATCAAAAAAAAAAGTGACAAAATTGTAGAAATTATTTTTGCGTAAAAGTATCAATCTTTACCATTTGTTATTTTCAATATGGGTTTGGAAAAATTAGCCTCATGAGCGAATCTCAAAATTTAAAAGGAAAAAGGAAAATCTAAAATGCTTACGCTACTCTAGCAGTAGCAGATCCTTTACTCCAAAACCACACCAGAAGAGCGCGGGAAATTCATATCTATATTGGCGCCACCAGATACCATAAACAACAAACCCTCTCTCTCAGATCTGATCGCCTCTCGCTAAATCCCTCATCTCTCACTCTATTCAGAAATCCCCAAACCCTAATTCGACAACTACAACATTTCCAAGGAGATGGATTTGCAAGGCTTATCGGTGATCTGCAACGGTCTCGGAATCGCCGTAGATGATGACGACGGAAATCGGATCGCTTACAAGAAGCACAAGTACTGCTTAGGTACGTCACCTATGTCTCCGAGAACTCTCCGATGATCGATATTATAGAATTCTTGTTTACAATTATTAGGGATTTTTTTTTTCTGAAATGAAAGTTTTCTTCTTCAATTTTCCATTCACCATTCGTTTTCAAAAATTGTGCTATTGATGTTTTAGTTACCGCTACGAAGTTATTTTTTTTTCTCTGGGTACAGTTAAAGTTCATTTCTTTAATTGCTCAATAGTAACTTGGCTTATACACAAGGAAATGGTATGGGTAAACCAATAGAGGGAATTGCTTTCTTCAGTCAAATGGGTATTTAATATTGAAGTTTCAATTTCTATTATGTTGACAGATAATTTGAAAGATTTGCTGAGGTTCTTGAGGCGCGATGACCCACAGAACCGGGATGTTTTTAAGGAAGTCTGCAAGTGGAATATTGTTTCTAAGGATTTGATACCTATTATTGAACACTGCCAAGATGATCGTAGCTTGGTTTTAAATACAGGCAAGTTCTTGTATTGTCTTGGTTCATGAAAAATTACTTCCAAATGACAGTTTAATTATTCATTGTTTTGAATTTGCAGTGAAGGTTCTGGTGTTCCTAACTATGCCAATTGAGCCTTCATCAAATGACATTTTACAACAGATAGAATATTTATGGGAGTTGAAGTCTTCAATTACGTCCAGTGACATTGTTGCAGTTATAGTATCACTTCTGGAAAGCCCACTAGAAAATCTGGAAAGGTGAGGAAAAATTACATGTATTTCATCTTCTGCATCATTGGTTGATTGCAACAAAGGAAATTAATGAATTGAAAGGAACATGCTAGGTTCTGACTCAGTTAATGAACTTTGCAATCAATCAACTATGATCATCAACTGAGTCAGAACCTAGCATGATCAACTATGATCATACATACTTTTACGTAGATGGTTCTTAATGATTGTTGTTAGTTTGTTTAAGCTTTATTTCTTTTTGTTTTTCCTAAGTTATGTTCATAATATGATTAGTCAATCATTTTTCATAATTGGTTACATGACTAATACTATGCTAGACAGTGATGTGTTCACAGAGGACGATTGGAAATTGGTGCAGCTGGTACTTACTCTATTCCGAAACATTTTAGCCATTCAAGAAATTTCATTGCAGCAGAAGGCTGGGGGAACTGCCAGTCAATTTCTATCACGCAGAGATAGCTTTCTGGAACTTTTGTTTCGTGAAAATGTGATGGACTTAGTTTTGGTCATAACACAGCATATTGGTGATCATCGTAGTTATCTCTCTCATGATAACTTGCTTTTATTGGAAATTTTCCACTATATATTTATTGGTCAAGAGCCAGAGTTGATTGCAAATGCATATTCAAAAGTTGCTAAGGTTGGTGTCCTTTCATCTCTTTCTGACATCTTTCTTATAGAAGTATATTTCCTTGAAGCTAGCAAAGAAAATGTAAATAAAGATGATATGATTATTTTTTTCTTTCTTAAGAAGTTTTGCTGTGAGACAGAGAGCCTGGATCTTTCATTTAGTTATGCAGTAGGTAATTGCTGTTTTCTGATATTCCAGTGATAACGTGTATTACTAGGTGGACGAAGATACCATAGATTCGGTAAATAGTCTCAAGTCTATTATGGAGGAAGAGAAAGAGAAAAAAAGACTAAAAGTGAGTCGTTGTTCCAATTTTGGTGGGACATTTATTCGGCTTACCATGGTACGTAGTTTCACTAAGGACTAATGCTAAGCGAGGGTTTTTATTATATCATTCCCTAATGCCATCGGGCTTTCCTTGGCAGGATGGCTCTAAGGAAGTTGTCAAGGGAAGACCTACTTCTGCTTCTTGTAATACTCTACATAAACCACAAAATCATCGAGGTCCAATAAAGAAGATTGCTTGGGATCATGGGACATTACCTTCAACGAAGGATAAGATTTTGGAATTGCTTCATGATTTTGTGAACCAATTTTTATCAGGGGGTTACAATGGTACATCTTTCTTACATTTGAGTTCTATACTTCTGTTATATGTTTTTGTACTTTGTCTAGATGTTCCATTATCATGCTATTCTGACAAAGTTATCCACATGTGTATCAGTTTTGATGCAGTCAATTCGTCAGGCTATTGAAAAGGAACACCACTCAATCCAGAAGAATGATGTCATTGTCTTCTTTCAGGTTGCTCAGTTTGTTACTTCTTTCCAATATCACAAGCATTCAATTTCTAAGGTGAGATATGATATCTAAGGTGATTGTAATTAGGTTATTCCTAAATGGACACTGTTTTTACCTTATTGGTTGTCATGGGTGCACAATATTCTCTAATGTTGGTCTTGATTGAAATTATGGGGTTTATCTTGACCAAAAAAAAAGGATTTTTAATCTCTTTCCATTTTATAGGGATTCTCCCAAAGTTTCTTATCTTTCCATGCATAAATGCTTGTAGTTTAATTTTTACAAGAACATATAGCGTAAAAAAGATGAAGACGTGACAGCCATTTTAATTTTCACCTGGATCTTCTATGCTGTAACAGCCAAGCCTGGGAGCTGAAGCAAACACAATTGAAGTTCCCACCATTAAAGATGCTGATAGAACATTCTTTAGAGGTGATATATGTGGACCCATTGCAACCTCAATGAATGAGTCGATGTTCCAACTAGTCATTTCAAAGTGGCGTTCTGCATTCGATGGGTTGAAGGAAACACATGATTACAAGTTTCTGTCTTCAGCTGGTTCTCTTATGAAAAATATGGTGATCACACTCTTTCACTAGCTTGATGTTTTTAGGTGTATTCTTTGCTCAGCTTAATAAATGAATGCTTCGATATTTAAAATTCACAAATCAGTAACGCTTCAATATCTTACATTCATTTCCTCTATGTCTTGAGATAACATAAAGCCAAACACTTGGGAAGCATAGTTTAACACTCTTTGCATGCAAACTTTTTGTCATTGACGTACTAAATTCAGTAAATTGGCTTTTTGTTTCGAAGTGCTGTTGCTACCTTGTACCAATTACTAAAGGGACATTGGTGTACATGATGGAGAAATAAAATGAACTTAAAAAGGAACAATTACAGTTTGAGGTCCATTTGAATGAAAAATTTAAATTGCTATATCTCTAAAGCTTCTATTCAAGTAATTGACATTTGAAGTCAGGCAGGCCTATAACTGTTTTATAATTATGGTCCTGCAATATCCTTCTTAACCAACTTCTCTTGCTTGCAGATTTGCATGCTAGATTTGGTGCTTAAGTTATTGCCAGAAGACTCCAAGGAGCCTCAAACCACTCGCATACTTCTGTACAAGTTATTTTATGATCAGACCGAAGAGGGGATGACCCAGTTTATCTTAAGTTTGCTGAAATCGTTTGACACTCACAAACAACCAAGAAGGTGATTTACTTTTCATATCAACAAAAACACTTTTTTCTTGGTTGTTGCATATTGGGCATTAATTTAAAAATCCCAGTTTAAAAAGGGGAGATGATTCAGCCTTCTATTGCTTCATGTTGACTGATCAGTCTGATCATCAACATCAAAGCGACACTTGCTTTTAACATTAGTGTACTAATGGTAAAATACAGACTAGTGAAAGGAATTAAGATCCATTTGGTCTTGATTGAAGGTAATTCTGAAACTAATTTCAGCTTCTGATCAGAATGCCTTTATGTTGTTGCCATCTTCACAAGTGTTCCCTATCAGTGATCTTGCAGATTTGGTAGAGATGGTTTATAAAGTTTTACGGCTCATGGAAAACCTTCAAGCATCTGGAACATTGAGGGTATGTCACATTGAAAATTTTGGATGGGGAATGTTTTTGGCTGTATATTACTTGAATCATTTTTGAAGTGTGAGGGTAGATATTGGTATTATGACAACACCATAGAATAGAGACATGTTCTGTTCCCATTTCCTTGATTAGAGCCAGAAAGTCTGCCACATTCTTTCAATTGGGGTTATTTGTAAAAGCATATGTATATGCATTATCTTAGTAATTTAACTGTTATATCTGTCTGTAATTCATCTGAAAATTACTACAAATTCTGCATTTGAACAATTTTTTTCCTCATTTGATTTTTTTTCATTATTTATGGTTTATGTGTATTATTGATACGCAGTTCAACAATATGGTATAAACTTTTATTGTATCCTTAGTTCCTTACTGAAGCTATATTCCTTTCGTGGTTAAGGTTTCTAGAAAGTCAAGGAAGGGGAGGAAGATGAGAACATTGAGTGAGAAGGAAACAGAAAATAAGCTCTTAGGAGAGCATGAAACAATTCAGAAAGAGAATGACATCTCCAATGGTGAACAATCAACAGATATGAGTGTGACTGAGAAAAGAAGCCTACACACAAGTTCTGATGGGAAACAAGACATGATTATCCCTGGCCAGCCTGATGAAGGAAAAAACTCTTTGTTGGAGACAGAAAACTTCCCAGGCAGTCAGGCACAGTTAGATTACAAAAAATCTGGTGACGCGAATGATAATCTTTGTTATAGTACAGGTGACTCTTCTGGCGATGAGCAAGTAGCAGCAACTGCTGAAGTTGATTTTAAGGTGTCAAGTTTGGTTTCTGCTTTTTCAAACAACAGCATCATCCAGAAATTGTGTTGGTTGCTTAAGTTCTATAAGAGTAACTTGACCAGAACAAATCACTACATAGTATGCATGTTGCGAAGGATCAGTCATGACCTGGAGCTCTCTCCAATGCTGTATCAGGTGACACTTGAACACACTCACCTTTAGAGAAATTTTGGTAGCCATTTACAGTTCATTTCTCATCTCATCTATTTTTTTTTTTTTTTGCAGTTATCACTCCTTACTATATTCTATGATATCCTAGCTGAGCAGAAGTCATCTCCTTGCAATGAATATAAAAACATTGTTGATTTCTTGAAAAGTTTGGTCAGGAAAATGCTAAAAAAAATGAAACATCAACCCTTACTTTTTGTGGAAATTCTCTTCTGGAAGACTCGCAAAGAGTGTCATTACATTAATGCTGAATATTTATTGCATGAGCTTGGCCAATTGAGGAATGAAAGTAGAAACTGGGGAGATACTTTAGAGGATGGAGAAATGGGTCGATCAATGGACAAGGGATGGACAGGTAGAAGCCTAGCAGACGCACTTGGTGAAGATGAAGCTGATGTTGTGCTCTCTCACGAGTTTGGATATGACAAGTAAGAGATGCTTCTAAAATCAGAATATTCACATTGTCTTCATTATATTTTGATGCTATCAGTTTTCTACTAAAGTTGGAAAAGTGATATATCAGTTTTCTACTAATTTTTTTTTAGTTTTCTAGTAAATTGAAATATTGGTCTGTATAAAAATTCTAAAGCTAGTTATTAACTATTCTACAATCAAATACCACCCTTTGGTTGTCCAGCCTTGCTCGAAAGTGGTGAAGTTTATATTGTTGATTTGGATCTTACTTTACTGGTTTACCCTGTTGCCAAAAAAAGAAGACAAAGAAAGAGAAAGAACTTTTCTAAGTAAACAAAGATATGCTCATTGTTTTTTTTCTCTACAGCAATGAAGAAAATTTTGGAAAAGTGAAAGGAGATGCCGCATCTATTTCAGATGATGAGATTGATGGGAAAGAAGATTATGACAAGTACCTTCCTCATACTTACAACTCTAATGAGCAATATTATGCATTTATCTGAAAATTAATATTCTACTTAGATTTTCACCATATTAAAACCATGGTGCATTTGCCTATTGCAGCGGGGGCCAGTCCATGAAAACTAAACCTCCAAAAAAGAAAAGACTTGTTATTGGAGAGGAAGTGGAGATGAAAATTAAGGATCTGTATGAGAAGTATGTTGCTTTGATCTTACTGTTTTATTCTGAAAAGCCTTTTTCCTTTCTTTTTCTTTTTCTTTTTTGAGCCTTTAATATGCAATGTCTATATATACTGTCATGTGATGATGGGAACCATAAACATATGTAGTGGCCATGAGTTTACCAAAATTTTGAGTTGGTGTTTAGTTGTTTACATAGTTTAATAGCAGTGTAGGCCCACTTAATTTATCATCCACCTTACTGAATTTCCTTACAAATATGGCCAATTTAGATTCAAGGACAACCAGAATTGTAGTCACCTTATTGCTGAAGTTCTTGATCCCGATGGGAAAATTTCATCGACGCAAATTTCCAACAAGCTTAAACAGCTTGGACTCAAAGTTGCACGAAGGAAAAGATTGCGTCATGCACAGGAATCTGTTTCTGACAAGCCTAGTCAAACTGATGGAGATGGAAAAGTAGAGGAAACAGCTAATACTCATCGTGAATCAAAAAGTCGGTCTTTGTAAGTACATTGCAAATGAATTTTAATTTCTGAGTATTACAGAGATTACTTTTTACCATACTTTTTAAGTTTTAGATGCAGTACTGAACTCACACAGTATGATGCTATATAAATGGTTGGTGGTGCCATCTTCTTTTAGTCTAAATTTTGTTATTCATTTGCTCTTTCATTTGGGGACAAGTCTTGTGTCGTTGCTTCACACTCTTACTGTTGGTTAATTTTAACTTGATATTTTTATAGGCACACAAGAAAAAGAGTCCGTGGCTTAAGCGAAGAACAGGAAGCTATAATTAGATCTGTTTATGATCGGTGAGTGCTACGTGGTTGCTTGGTTGAAATTTTTAACTTGATCTCCATTCAGTTAATTGACAGATGCTGAAGGAGCAAAAAAAAAAAACCAGAAAACCCAATGCTACAGTCCATTATTTACTATTTTATAGTTCTAAAGAAAAATAATTATTCTTTGATCTACCCAGGTTTAAAGAGCATAAAAGTTGCAGCCAAATGATTGCCAATGCAATGGATGGGGATCGTAAATTGACAGCCCCTCAAGTTTCTCGTAAACTTAAGCAGCTTGGATTATATATTCCTTGGAAGAAGAGGTCTGGAGCCAACTTGCTGACGAGGGATGAGGACCTAAATGATTCTAACACAGACAACGCGAATGACTCTGATGATGAAACATTGTTATCATTAATGAACAGGTTATTTATGTTCCTGTCTGAATGCCAATCTTTTTATTTTTGGCTATTAGATACTAGTTTCTCTACTTGCTTATTTTTCAATGTCTGGGCATGCACTATTGTCATAAAAGTTTTTGAGCTCTCATATGAATGGTCCCTCCCTCTCACAGCTACTCATCAATGATGTGCACGTGATGTGGTAATTGTGAGAGGGGTGTCTATATGTCCCACTCCATGAAGACTTTCTCCTATAATCAATAAAAAATATATATTAGCTTCTTTCTTTTCTCTGATTCATGTTGGTTCCATCTGCACATAAACATGTATAGATGTATAAAAACCTACTGAGCATGTCTATTTTTTGGACTTCTAGGGGCAAAAAGGATAATATCAGATTCAGTGAGTTACCAGAACAGGCTACTAGACGAGAAGTGTCGGAAGATGAGTCCGGTGATGAAATGCTAAGCTCTGTTCTCAAGTAAATCTCTTTTTACTTGTTAAGTAAAAAATAAAAATGATTTAAGTGTATGTTTCTTATCGTTAAGACAACTATGTCTTTTTATTAATATGCCTTTTGAATACAGGAAAGCTAGGGGATCCCTTTCTAAATCAAAGGACCAGAACCTCACAGCCATTTCGATTCAGGGAATAGCAAGAGGAAATGCTTTGGAAAATGGAGTTGAGCAAGCTGTAATATCTTCTGGCTGGTAATTGAGCATCATTCAACTTTTTAAGTTGTATGCAAAATATTTAGACTCAAGTCTGGAGCGTTAAGTCTGGCTTTTTCATGTCCTAGAAAAATGAATTCTTGGGAAAGGAGGGTAAAAAGTAAAGATTGGCTATGTGAACTTTCTATAGTTATGATGAAAGTTGAAACTTTATATTCATTACACAACTAAATAGTCACAGTAATAAGCTATAAGATAGATTTGCTGCTTTGGTTTCCTTCATTTCCCCTGCTACTCTAACTGTATAAAGAATGATTATGATTATGCTTCAGCAGAAGCTTTAATAGCCTTCCTTTCATCTCTTTCTATTTAGTCTTATTTAACTTAATGTACATTTCTTCTCAGGGATGTTAACAAGCAATCCACTGGGTTGGGACTTGCCGAAATTGACGATGTTGATGGTTTCAATCATGCTAGTCCCAATGGCACTGCACAAGCTGAAGTCACTAGCACCGGCGGTGGTAAGCTAATAGAGGCTACACCTGTGAAAAAATTAGAGGATGTGCAACATGAGCAAATGGACATTGGGTTGGAAGATTCAGGGGATGAAGCGACTCATATTGCATTACCACAGAGTGGTGCAAGTAGAAGGAAGTTTAGGATGATGGTACTCGAAGATGAAGATGATGACTGAGACGGCAGCGTGGTCAGGTTTCACTCTGCTGGAGGGTATGGAAAAGATGGTTTGGTCTCTTCTACTTGATGTCTTGATTGTACAGGTTAGACAATTGTACCCAGATGACCATCAACCATCTTATTTGAAGTATTTTTCCAAAAGCGCGCTAGTGTGCTCAAGCCTCTGCCCTCAAGTGTACCATACGAGCACCATAAGTACTTTTCTATTTCTTGTCAAGTTAAATTTAAAATTGTAAAAAGAAAATGCGAGAAAATATATCCCGACGAGCAACAAAGGTAATTACTAATATATCTCTTAAAAAAACAAACACAATTTATGTGAGACTTTTACCGACGAACAATTAGTCGGCAACAATAGACACATTTTTATTATATATTTTTGCTTTGTAATTATTCGTCAATAGAGACTTTTTATTTTTTTATGAGAGGTAAAATTTTACCTAGTGTTTTTTTTTAATGGAATGCTTTTTCCGTGGAATTATTCGTCCCCAAGAATCCTCAATTTGAGCTCTTTTTGGCATGTATTGAGGATTCTTATTTTTCATTAAAAAAAACTCAAATTGATTTCTGCTAGACCTTCATCTATAATTGGATCTTATTGAGCCGAAAAGAGCAAAACAAATTTAGATGGAAATGAAATTTGGTTTTGATTTCTGAGTTATGTTTTTATGTTTCTAGGGAAGCGTACGTTGCACAGAGAGAGAGAGAGAGAGAGAGAGAGAGAGAGAGAGAGAGAGGAATGAGAGCAGAGATGTGAAAACGAGGTTAATTTCAAATGAAAAAGAGAAGACTCCGGATCGAAAAAAAAAAACAAAAGTGGAAATTAAAGAGAAACAAACAAAAAGAAAAAGCAAGCGAATCATGATTGAAACGCGAGGAAGTAATAATTCGTTAGGACTAGTTAGAAGAGGATCCGCGCGTGTTCATACAATTGTCAAACTTGGATCTCACGTAAAAATGATTAAGTATATGATTCTTATTGTTAAGACAACCATCTCGATTCAGGGAACTTCGAAGCATCTACCCAAAAAGCTTAAGTATATGCTTCTTATTGTTAGGATCGAGAGGATGGATCCGTGTTCATACAATTGTAAAACTTAATTGGATCTCACGTAATATGATTCTTATTGTTATGACAACGTACCATCTCGATTCAGCAGGGAACTTCGAATAAGCAGCTAGATGGATGTTACGTACCAACAGTCTCCTCCCATTAGCTTCCAAAGCCATATTTCATGTCTGCTTTCATTTGAACTCTCAGGACCGCAGACCCTACAGCTTCATTGAATCATTTCCCACTAAATATAGTACGTGGACTTGTTAAGTCTACCCACATGTGTTTCCAGCCGCCGCCGACTACATACCATCGCCACCATTCCCACCTTCAAAATCACTTTTGCGGCAGCTACTTTTCTTCTCATCGGCGACAGAAAAAAGCTATGAAATTTAGATTCCAATTCCAGATTCCAATTTTCACCTTAACAAATCTTTGAATATGAAGAATAAGGAAAAAAGAAAAGAGAAATTTCTTTGTGATTTTCCATCAAAGTCCATTGAGAACTTTTGTTTTCCAACTTAGTGAAGGAGAATGTGGCATGTTTATTTCTTTGGAATGAAAATGTGAATGAATCGGAATTCATTTCTAATACTTACCCCCATTTGGTAATCAAACTCCGGATATTCAGGAATGAATTTTTTTTTTTTAGTTACTTTTAAGTGAGACCCATAATCATTCTGATTCATGTACATGTTAGTAAACGCAAGAGAACTCAAGAATTTGAATCAATTCTTTTATTCTCATACCAATTCCATATAAGTAAACATGTCATCGAGAGTCGGGGCAGTTTCGTTTTCAATCAGAATAAGCAAGCATCACAAGGGATAATATGGGAAAACAAATAAGTAATAAATACTTGAAACCGAAAGGAGTGGAGCAAATTTCCCGCCCACCTAACTAAATGCCCAACCTCTAATTGAACACGTGGCCTGGGCATTTATCATGGTTAACTCAAGAAGCTGAAAAATTATTTTATTTCGATTTTAACCTTTCTCATAGTCATCCTTTTATTCCGATTTAGAATTAAAAAAAAATGTTTGCTTCCGATAGAATGTAAGCCAAGCCAAGACAACCAAAGCCAAATTTGCTCCAGTTGATTGGAGAGAGAAAAGGTAACTCAGCCCTCCACTCCCCACTTTGAGAGATCGAAATGATATATATAACTAGCTCGCTCTTCAAATTTCAGTCATTGGCATCTCTCTTGCTTAGTTTCAAAACCATACTTATATATATATATATATATTCATGCTGGCATTCGTAGTTATGAGTGGACGTAGATCCATACATTCTGATGATTCTGTGTTGGCTTGGCTTCTATGGCTGGTCATCATTTCGTCTGCTGCTATTTGTTCTTGTTCAAGTTCTGCTGGGACTTCCAACCATGTCAATATCAGGTGCATAGAGAGGGAAAAACTGGCTCTTGTTCAGTTCAAACAAGGGTTGGTGGATGACTCTGACGCGCTTGCCTCTTGGGAAAGCAAGGAAGACTGTTGCGAGTGGAGAGGAATTGCATGCGACAACCAAACAGGTCATGTCATCAAGCTCGATTTCTCCACTATTTTTCGTGAAAATGGAACTACTTTAACAGGTCAGGTTGGTCCTTCCTTGCTTGAATTGCCGTATCTAAATTACTTGGACCTCAGTCATAATTCTTTTGATGGAACGATTCCCGAGTTCATCGGTTCTTTGAGTCGGTTGAAAGATCTCAGACTTGGATCTAATGATTTTAGTGGATCCATTCCTCCCCAACTTGGCAGTCTATCCGATTTGCGTACTCTTGATCTTTCAAACAACTCTCTTACTTGTGAAAATCTAGAGTGGCTATCTCATCTTTCTTCTCTGAGATACCTGAACATGTCATATCTTGATCTTTCTAAGGTTGTGAATTGGTCCCCACCTATAAGCCAGCTCTCTTCACTCATAGAGCTTCAGTTATCTTCATGTAATCTTCCTGATGTCGTCGATGTCCAATCACTTTCATTCCTTAATTCATCCACCTCATCATCCCTTGAAGTTGTTGACCTCTCTTTTAATAAAATCCTCAATTCTTCAATATTTTACTGGATAGCCAGTCTCAGCAGCAGCCTGGTTGACATTGACTTGTTTTCTAACGACATTGAAGGTCTCGTCCCAGATGTTTTCATAAACATGGTTTCTTTAGCATCTCTTGATCTCTCTTTTAATCAACTTGAAGGTGGCATACCAAAATCGTTTCGAAGCTTGTGCAAGTTGGAAACATTGCATCTATCCTTGAACAAGTTTTCTGACAGACTTGAAGACTCGGTAGAAATTCTTTCTTGTGCTCAGGATACCCTTGAGGACTTGGACTTGTCTGATAACTCGTTTTGGGGGTCATTTCCAGATGATCTTACAAGATTCTCCTCCCTGACACGTTTATACCTTCAGAGAAACAACATGAGTGGGTCTCTCCCAAAAAGTTTTCAGTCACTTTCCCAGCTAAAAGACTTGAGACTAGCTTATAACCAGTTCAGCGGGTCATTCCCACATTTTACAGGTCTTCCATCGTTAACAACCCTATCTCTTTCCAATAACAAACTGAATGGATCCCTACCTGAGAGTGTCGGGCAACTGACTAGCCTCGAAATGTTTCTACTGGATTCGAATCATTTGAGTGGTGTCGTCACACAAGCCCACTTGTCAAACCTCTCTCGTTTACAGTATTTGGACACTTCTTTTAACTCTCTTTTGTATTTCAACTTAAGCTCAGATTGGAACCCACCGTTTCAACTTCGTTTCTTGGGCATGGCATCTTGCAAGGTCGGTCCTGCATTTCCTAAATGGATTCAAAACCAGAGAAAACTTCAATTTCTTTTCATGTCTAATGCTGGAATCAATGCTGGAATATCAGATTCCACACCTAATAAGTTCTGGGATCTGTTTTCCACCTTGATTTCCTTAGATCTCTCTATGAACCAAATCCATGGGGAATTGCCGAATCTTTCATCAAAAAACTACACCTTAAGTACAATTGACTTGAGTTCGAACCGCATGTCTGGTCCACTCTCACCATGGCCATTACCTCCAATGCAGCATGTGCTTCTGTCTGGAAACATGTTTTCAGGAGTCCTATCCTCCTCCTTATGTGCAAGTGCAACGGCGGCTCAAGATTTGTCTATACTCGACCTTTCTGGGAATCGACTATCAGGGGAGCTTCCTAATTGTTGGAATAAGGTTCAACGACTGCGTACGTTGAATTTGGCCAAGAATAATTTCTCAGGGAAAATACCAAGCTCATTCGGCTATTTGAGGGGTATTCTATTGTTACAATTACATGATAACAATTTTTCAGGAGAATTGCCTTCTCTAGAAAACTGTACAGATTTAACACTTCTTGACGTCGGATCCAATAAATTATCTGGAAATATACCAGAATGGGTAGGCCAAAGACTGACACACTTGACCGTTCTACGCATACGGTCTAATCAGTTTTACGGAAGCATACCCTCGAGTCTATGTAGTCTACCCGCCATTCATGTTTTGGACCTCTCTCAGAACAATATATCAGGATTATTGCCACATTGCCTCAACAGTATATCAACATTTTCTTCGGAGGTGGAGGATTTCGGCGTTGGATGGGGTGCTGTTATACAACTCATGTGGAAAGGAGTAGAGAGGGAGTTTGGGGGAAGTATCGAGTATTTGAGGAGCATTGACATTTCAAGCAATTACTTAACTGGGGATATTCCGGAAGCTTTAACAAGTATGCTTGAGATGACTTCCCTAAACCTTTCAGGAAACAATTTGACAGGGGTGATTCCTAGAAACTTTGGTCAGTTGAAGAAGCTAGAATTTCTTGATTTGTCAAGAAACCAGCTATCCGGTAGCATTCCTGCAAGTTTTTCGAGCTTAAATAGAATATCTGTCTTGAACTTGTCATTCAACAACTTGTCAGGAAGAATTCCACTGAGCACCCAACTTCAGAGTTTTAATGATTCTGCATTTACTGGAAATGTTGGACTTTGCGGACCACCACTAACACGACTATGCCCCGGAGATGGAACATCTGAAGATCCTAAAGTCACCATTAGCAGTGAAACTGAAGAAGATAATGATGGTCTCATAACATCAGGGTTTTATGTTAGCAGTGGGATTGGATTCTTCACAGGATTTGTGGGAGTCTGCCTTACATCACTGCGTAAGACTTCTTTGAAGAAACGACATGGTTTAAGGCGCAGATGAAGAGGAGAGTTCAGTTGAAGATAAACGGTAATTAAGCTAATATATTTTGATAGTGCTCTTTTCATTTATTTTGTGTTGTGGATTCCACTTATGATTTTGAATCTTGACAGCCCTAGCTCTATATAATCTTTCTTGCTTGATTATACTACACAATAAATAAACAGAATTAATTGTCTTTTAACCATCATTTTGTTTTGACATAATGTTAGAAGCTGCTGGCCGGCGTGTGCTGAAATAAAGTTTGGTCCATCGAGCCCTGATCGATGTGGGAGGTTTCAGATCGATCTAAGGTGTCTTTGCTTTCTCATTCAGCACAATGCTTGATAAGGTGCCCTGCCCTCATGTGTAGACTTGTGGCTGTCTCACCTAGTTACTGGTTTCTTTGGTAACTGGGTCGTTTTGTTTGCTGTACTGCTTTTTACTTCCAGTCTCTTTAGCTAGTCTCTCTGTGTTTCCTTGTTGCTTTGCTTCCCCTGTTTTTTCTCTCTCTTCTGAGCTTTTAATAGAAGTATTTCCAGACCAAAAATAAAAAATTCAGCAAGATGCTTGTTTGTTTGTCTTAGAAATGCTGTATAATTGAATGCTGTTCATCCAAGTATTTAAAGAGACATGTTTCTTTTAATCTATTACTTTACTAATCTGGTTGAACTAGTATTTTATAATTTTCATAGGTTCTACAAAACATTCCAACAGCTCAGAGCCTCAGACTAGGTCAAAGACTCTAGTAAACAAACTGTTCAATGATGTTCAATGGCTATCCTCACCTTATTCCGGAATGTTTTATTTAAGATCATTATTGCAGAAGTTACCAACATGGAAAGAAAAGTCACCAAAAGTAAAACGATCCGGTGAAACTATAATTGATTTTTATTCAGAGGTCCATAGATAGAGAATCCCCAAACTTTGAACAATATTGCCACAAAAGGCATCAACCACTACGTCAAAGAATCACTACGCCCTATAAAACGAACTGTTCAATAATTACTGTTCATAATTATACAATGATTTGATCCTGTAATGAACTTCATTCAGCCTCGAGCACACAAAGAACAAAAGGATATAGTCAGAAGCCATTATGAAATAGATGTTACTCGGACAGAGTTATCAGCCGATCCTGTCAAGTAAATGGGCAAAGTCGGGTGCCAGTCTACAGTAGTTATGGCAGCACTGTGCGGGAGAGTTCTCAACCCATTTGTAGCATGACCTCTCACCTGAACCAAGTTAATGAAACAAAGACTTGAATTAAAACAGAAGCATCACCTACATCCTCAAAATATGGCAATCGGGTAATCCAAGACCAATTTGACTTCCAAACCATAAACGAGTCTGATCCACGTTGGATCGCAAGGTTCACAATGTTTAGCAAGTAGACACTAACAAGTCCACTATACATGAAAAGCTACTCAGATAGAGGGAGGTAGGGGAAAGAAAAACCTGATAAATGGGTGCTCTTACTGAAGCAGATGTTACCAACAGTCTCCTCCCATTAGCATCCAAAGCCATTTCATGTCTGCAATCTTTTGAACTTTCAGGGCCGCAGAACCTACAGTATGGCATAGAGTAATGTTCGTTCATCTAGTGTATGAGCATATATTTTGTTTCATAGAGTCTTAAGACTGGTGTGGCACCAATATTCAACAATTAATATTGTTGTGGCAAAGAATAAGGTACCTGCTACAGTTCCTTGACCAAAGGATTTGACCTTGGTTTTGCAAGCTCCATTCCAAAATCTGACGGTGCAAAGAAAAAATGATTAGGCATAATAGTACAGAGTTCAAATAATAAAGGGAACAACACTATTAATACACTAGTTAAACTTTATGCCCAAATGAATTCAAAGTTCTTGCCTTTCCATCTACTCCCAAACTGAAAATGCTAGTCTCATCAGGCCCAAAAAGAATGGAGCTTATAGCAGAGTCATGTGCAGGCCACCCAGTTATTTGTTGACCCGCAGACATATCTGTGGCTTGTTAAGGTGTTCATATATCTACGCTCATGTAGCGGTGCAGGCAACCTCTGCTGTGCACAAATTAGAGCACCCGCTTACCAAGACAAAAAGCGTTATCAGCTAAATGCCCTTGCAGAGGGTGCTTTAATCATCTTGGAAAAGTAGATAGAACCCCAGTACATGCAAAAGTGTCTAAAACAGGGCTTTTATATTCATATACAAATAATTAACAGCCTACTTTCAGACGATTAAAATAAAGCCCTAACATAAGTGTGAGGATACCAAACATGTGAATCATTCCATCAGTTGCAGCAGCTGCTAAGATCTTCCCATTGTGATTGAAACTAAGAGATGTAATTGCAGGTGGATCTTTACCAAGAGGAAGGACTGTCTTCATGAGGTTAACAAGGCATATAAATATAAGGGGAAATTGCATGCATATATGAAGTTTTGGTCCAATCAGGAACATACCATAGCCTTCCATGTCTTCATGTTCCACACAGTTAACGAAGCAAAACCCAGACTATCAACATAACTCGAACCATGCCTGCAAAGACAATAAAGTCTGATTATGGTATTCATGAGAAATTTATCACACAATACAAACATAAGTGCACACCTGTGCATGGACGTAAAATGTAAGAAGAATCTTTCCATGACCAAACTATGTCATTTCGACACCTTGTGCTAATGTATAAGTTTTACAATAGTGGCAATATTTCAATCAAATGCAGTCTGGACTGTCTGGTAAGGTAAGATTACGGAAAAAACGTACCCCTTGGATGCTGCAGCAGAAACAAAAATTGGCTCTACAGGGCTGCATTTTATATCCAAAACACTGTAGAAGGGGAAAAAAAGAGAGGTAAATAGCAGCACCAAGAAGTACACAATTGTAACAGTAGTATTAGGAAGAACCTTGGAAATGATTCACTTGTCTGAAGATCACAGACAACTCTCTTTGCATCGACATTCCATGCTTTGATGCCTCTATCAGCAGTGCCTATGAGAAGCTTTTGTCAAAAGAACAACAACACTTAAAAGTACATATTTCCAATCTCAAATACTCAGATTACAATTCCAATGACAAGCAATATATGATTTCATTATGAATATCTAATGTACATACCAATCGGTCAGATTTACATTCCCAGTCAAGTGACAAAATCTTGGCTCCACAATAAATGGTTGCATTTCTGGATGCTGGAGTTGATGAGTCATATGTCCATATCCTACATCAAATTGTTAACTATGTATGAAAAAACAAATACAGATTGTAAATTTGAAATTAGCTAATAGTCGAGGAGTTGAACGATAAAGTAGCATACATAATCGGCAAATAACATAAGTAATCAAAGGAATGTGACACCTAGGCAACTGACAGATCAAGGATATGAGTGACGACAACCAATAGGTCACCAGGAAGTTGACATGGGATATATATAAAACACAAAGGAATTAAGAAGCTTGTCACCCAAGCTATAAATATATTTTTACAATTTCTAACTTCTGAAACACATACCTCACTGTACCATCGTCAGATGCGCTGGCTATATTGTTTCCAGATGCAGAGAAACGGCAGCAACTGATTGGACTTGTGTGGCCCAAAAATGTCTCCTAGAAACCAAGGTGATCTGAAAGTTATGGAGTCTCCAATAAAAGACAAACTAGTGAAAGTAAAGAAAAATCACTTAAGAATATCAAGAACCAATCATGCCTTAAGCAATTTACCTGAAAGTCAACTTCAACTTCAGGGAAGTCTTCTACACGGCTTTCCCTGCCATTTTCTGCCATATCACATTCAATTGTTAAGCAAACGATAATCTAAGAAACAGCTACTGCACTGTCCTCAATAAACAAAGGAGAAAGAAGTCAGGTATAGAAGTAAACTACCATTATAGGAACCATCCTGGAACAGTTTAATGGTATCACCGGTTCCACCATCTCCCACAAGAATATTTGATGGGTAATCCAAATCGTTAATGGACTTGGATATGATCAATTCTGGTTGAATTCCAATGGATCCAGCACCCGGATCTCGACCAACCTCTGCTTCCCCGATTTGAAAAGTAGCAGGAGGGCAATTTTCCTGAGCATCTAAAGATGTAAGACGATTTTCCTCAGGCACTACACTTGATGAGCTCTTGGTTCGTTCAGTGCTTTCATCCACTACTGATGAAGCATCACTGAGTTCCAAAAGAATAATAAGAAATAAAAAAGCCTGCACCATATCTATACAACTTATTAAACACAGTTGTCTCAAGAGATGAAACTATGAAAGACTTTTACCTTCTTAACTGGCACAACTGACCATCCTTTTCCTCCAGCAAAGCCTGAAGTTCTGACAACTTGAGATTCAGTTGCTTGATGTCTCTTTTTAAACGGTTGACAGTAGTCTTCTCTGAGCTAATTTTTAACAAGGCTGGCATGCGTGGTTTAGTTAAGGGCATTTTCTACAAATCCTAGTCATAATGTACCACAAAAAGAGATGAACCAATGAAAAACTGACCAACAGCAATTCATCTAAACAATACTGGTTTTGATATGGTAGTATGATATTTGATATCTATGGAATTTGTCGCCACATGAACAGAGAATCATAAGAACCCTACTCTCAAATGACAACATATATATATATATATATATATATATATAATATATGTATATGTAACAGAAGAATTATATTGAAGGATATGAGTACCGTTGAAAATCTCACTAAAAAAATTCCTCACAGATAAACGCAAGGCCTCGTACCATTCCTTTGAGAAATATATACGAAACTCCGGATCAGCACTTGGCGTCTTTACATATGGAATGGCTGCAACACACAGACAAGAATGTAAACCTATGAAAAAAAGTAGTTCACTATACTGAAATAGACTAACGAAAGACAAACCTACCAAACCACGGAGTCCAGTCCTGGCTCCTTTGCAACAAATCATTCCCCTTCATACCAAAGAACTCTAAAACTTTCTCCCTCCTTCCTGCATTTATGGCATTAACAACATAGTACCGTAAAATAGAGACCTCCATTTTAGACAGGGTAGCTAAAAGCACGGTCTCGGATGATGAAGAAAGACACTGCTTGAAAAAACTCAGCAGACCCACTAATTTTTCTGCCTGAAACTTGGGTACATACACCAAGAAGATTAACTCCATTATCTTATCCACTTGAAACCCTTTGCCAATGTCCGTCGACAACTCCGAATCGAAAGCTTGCAGAGTGTTAGTGAATCCTCTAAATACAAGAAACTCCCTCACAAGCTCCTCAGCATACTGCATATTCTCCATCTTGTCCCACCTACACCATCAGAGATATAAAATGTTCACCTTCTTTAAATCCATACTAAAATTGCAAATGTCATTATTATATTACTGAATCACAAAATTGATGATTAATGCTTGAACAAAACAATTGCGGAGAAACTCTGATTGCTTTGTTTTAGCTCACATTTAGAACCAAACAAGTGTGATCAGTCGCGGAGGCTCCATAAAGCATTCATCTTGAAGAAAATACGGCAGCAAATAAGAGAGAGAAAGGGTTTAAAGAGATCTAGGGTTTACAGTAATTCAAAGTTGAGGAATTGGGAGAGAGAATCGTACCTTGTGGAATCGCAGGAGGGGATTTCGTGATTACAGCGAAGTGGGGATTTTTCTGGGTAGCGCTTACCAGTTACCACCACCTAAATGTCTAATTTTTACAACGGAAACTGGGTTCCATTTAGCTTTCGCAGGAGGAGTAAGAAACACAAGTAAAAATTGGGATTGGCGCTTAAATTTTTACTTTCGTAACTATTCTCTTACCGGACTGACCACCAATTACTTTTTCTTTTTCTTTTTCTACTATTGGTCATTATTTTTTTTGTCCTGAAAAATAAAGAAGCCTAAAAAGGCAAAACACTTATGCCACCCAGCCCAGCACCAGGAAAGAAAAAAGCACAAGTAAAGTAAATGAGGCCCAAAAAGCAAACCCCAGCCGGGTAACCCATACAAAAATGGAAATGAAAAACAGTTACAGATTCCTACACAGCTTTTGCAATTAAAACATTCCCAACGCTTTGATCATCAAATTTAGGAGCAAAACGACATAAAAAGAAGCGGTTTCGTCTCCGTTACAGTTCAGATTTCTCAGGTCAGCTCTCCCATTTAAATTGGGTAAATTCTTCACATCTCTGAGTTTGAATATCAATTTCAATTTGGGTTTCTTCTTCCTTTTCCTTGTAGGAAAGATTCTTTTTTTTCTTTTCTTTTTTCTGAGTAATTGGAACGATTGTTTGTTTGTATAAGCCTATGAAGAACAGGAAGGATCCCAATTTCCCAGTCCACGCAGTAATAGGACTCTTTGTTTTCTCAATTTGTATGATGAAAATTGACAATAAAGAGAACAATTTTGGTCTTAGAGTTCAACTCGCATCAGGTTTTTCCAATTTTCCTGTTAATTTTTGACATTAGGGTTTTCTACTGTGAGGGTTTATAGATGGATTCGAATTTGGACGAAATTGAGTCGAGGCAGACCAGTCTACGCAGAGCCTACGAGACTGCTAATGCCCAAGCGTCTTCGATTGTCCGATTCACGCTGCAGTGGAAGGAGCTTGAGGAGCACATTGAGTCCACCAAGAACTTGGTCCAGACCCGATTCGAAGAGCTTCAGAACCGGGAGAAGGAAATTGGGGTAAAGGAGAAGCATTTGGAATCCCAAGATTTGAAATTTAAGTCGGAGAGGGACTCCAAGGCCAAGGATTTGCATAGGATTCAGAGATTGATTGAGGAGAAGCAAAGGGGGCTGGATGCTAAAGAGAAGCGGTTTTCGGAAGTTGAAGAATTGATTACTGAGAAGGAGGTGGAGTATGGTTTGATCCAGAAACGCATTGAAGAGAGGCAAAGGAAATTGAGTTCTGTGGAAGAGAAGTTGGGCGAGCAAATTAGGGTGAAGGAGACACAGTTGAAGTATGTTCAGGGGTTAGTTGAGAAGCAATGGAAAGAATATGATTTGAACGATGAGAAAATTCGGGCAATGGATATGAAAGAGAAAGATTTCAGCTTGCTTAAGAAATCAATGGAGGAGTGGGCCAGTAAACTTGAAGTGAAGGAGAGGGAACTTCAAAGATGGGTTGAGAAGCTTGAAGGAAAACAGAAAGACATTGGCTCTAAAGTTGATGAACTGAATTTGATTGATAAGAGGGTCCATGAATGCCTCAAAGAGGTTCAGTTGAAAGAACAGCAATTGTATTCCCTTGAAAAGTCACTACATTTACATTCCCATGGACTTCAAAAGAAAGAGAGGGAGCTTGAACTGAAGCAAGAACAATGTGATTTGGATTTGGTTCGAAAATCCATGGAAGTGCACACCCAGAATTTGAAATCGAAGGAGTATTCTCATCAATTGAAGGTCGAGCAAGTGGAAAATACTCCTCCTGCTGCTAACAATGGGAATAGGGATGCCAGAGGCTTGCAGTTGTTAATGAATCAGAATTTGAGGAGGAATGATTTAATGCTTAAAGAAATCGAGGATATTCTTCAAGCGTCACCAGACCCAGAAAAATTGGTTTTGGATGCAATGCATGGGTTTTACCCTTCAAATTCGACTGTGGAAAACAACAAGAAGAAGTTTGATTTGACAGTTGTTAGGAGGAGTTGTAATTTTTTGTTAAGGGAGTTGAAGAGAGTCTCTCCAAAAGTTTCTCTTCAGGTGAGAGGAGAAGCATCGAAGTTAGCAGCTGAGTGGAAAGCTAAAATGAAAACTGACAACTGGTTGGAGGTTTTGGGTTTTTTGCTGCTTCTTGCTGCATATGATTTGAGTTCTGATTATGATATGAAGGAGCTTGAAAGTTTTGTTGGTATAGTTGCTCAGTACTATGACACAGCTGAATTATGCCCGGCTCTTGGTATCAGGGGTAAGGCACCTGATCAGGGCACACCTGGTCAGAGCACTTCGAAAAGAAATCCGAGCAGCATCAGTTATTCCCCTGATATCAAAAATGAGAAACCTGCAGATTCTCCACTGGTCAATATTCAACGAACTACCACCACAAATACAGATGCAAGGAACTTGCAGGTGTTTCCAAATGAGCATTTGAGTACTGGAAATCAATTGATACAGAATCCAGTTGTTTCAGATAGTTCCTGTCAGTCACTAGTTGGTTTAGCAGGTAAAGTGCTTGCAGCAGGTTTGATCCAGGATCTTATTGCAAAGAAGCAACTGCTTGAGGCCGTTGTATTTAGTTGCAACCTCAGGTTAACTGACATGTTTCCCCCAGTGCCACTCTTAAAAGAATGTGTGGATGGTGCAATAAGGAATGGCTCAAAGGTTGTAGACGACCAAATATTTGTCCTGAAAGCTGTGATTGAATGCATCAAAGATTGCAACCTAGAGTCTGAATTCCCATCCAAGGACATTGAATTGCAACTGCTGAAGCTGGAGAGACTAAAAGTGGATCGGGAAGCTGCATGTCTTGACGTCAAGCCGGTTAAACAACAATCTCAGAGGAAAAGGAGGAGGAAACGTGATAGCAGCACCTATGTTTCCGAATTTCAACCTCCACAACAACAGAAGAAGAAACACATCAAGTGTTACCATTGCAATGAGCCAGGGCATGTTCAGAGCAACTGTCCCCGAAAATGCTGAAGGCTCATGAAGTGGTGGTAGTTTGGTTGTAATTTTGCTTAGGATTTCGGGACAATGAAACTTTTGGAAAGTTTATATGTACAGGCTTAGTTCTTTCAGTAGCTATCATGATGGTTTTTTCCTTAATCTTTCTGTTGATACATGCTTAATCGTCTTTCTTTCCTTCTCTTCTACCTAGTTCATTTGTTCTTACAAGAAGTGTAGGTCCACAAACACTTCATGATCTTGGCTTCAGATTGACCAAACTCTACAAAACTATGGTGGACAAGATATTAATTTAGACCTTTTCTCTATGAAAGGTCCAGTTTACCCAAGTCAAAAGTCGTCCTCTTTTTGTTACATATAAACCTCCTCGCTTATCTAAAGTGTGGTTTAGACCTTTGCAGATAAGAATATGGTGATAAATATATTGTTCCAAATTTGTTGTACAACCTTCACCTTACATAGAACAATCGGCAAGCGTATAACTGAATTACAGTAAAAGCAAGCAAAGCCAGAGCTGTAAAGTAAATATAAACCTTGCGCTTGAAGAGCTGAAAAACATCAGGTCTTATAATTTCATGCTCCGTAGGCACTTTTTGTTCATGACCACTACACTGTTCCATCTTTATGGAATGACTGATCCTATAATTAGCTGCAGGTGGGTGTTTAGCTTCATGTATCTTCTTGAATATGAGGTCCTGCTCCAAATAGTTCATATCTAGATGGGACTGGATCCTATAAAACATAGTCACAGCATCTAGGAAAGCCATGAAGAAAATAACAGATGAAACTAGTATCATGGAGAAGGGAACCCACCATTGACTTCTGGGAGTACTACTAGGCTGCAGTGACGACGAGGATGAGCCTTGTACTTGTACAATCCCTAGGAAAAACAGGCCTTGCAGCCCAACATAAGCGATTGTTAAGTTCTGAGCTCTTGTCTCGTGGTACCATACGCGTTTTTCTTGTTTTTCGTTCATGATTCTCAGTTCCTTGAAGCTTTCCTCGAGCTCTTCTAAATTCATGATGAACTGCTTGCTTGCCGGAGTACTATTACCAGCTTAGGAAGCAAGAAGCAAACTATACTGACGCTTCATTGCATGATTAGGTTTATCGTTTTTGGGTTACAATATATAGAGTATAGATTTCATAGCAATTACCTGGAAATTATGAACTAGCTAGCTAGGTACCTCAACGCGGTTTTGTGCCTTTCGACTCTGCTTCGTTTACACGGAAGTCGTTGCTGGAAATATGACCTTTTCAAACCATTGCACAACCAGCCATTTATATAATGTAAAATTCAATGTTTTAAGGACAATTTAATAAGCTATTGGGAACTATTAAATTTGTACCTTGTTCACAACATTCAAACTCTAATCAAATTAAACACTTTTTTTTTTGGCTAATAAATTAAACACTCTTTGAAGGCAATTTATACAATATCATATATTGGAAAGTACAATAATTGAGAGGTTATTGCTTGGAAGAATTACTAAAACAATCTATAGACGGATTAAAAAACTAACCAACTATAACTTGTTCAAGAGATCTAATATTATATATGTCACAACATGCAAATTCTAATCAAAATACTATTGGAAAGCATTGTAAAGTACAAATTAACCAACCTTAATTAGCACTTTGAGTCGTTCAGATTATTGCTTTGAACAATCACTAAAACAATCTGTAAAATGTAACAACTACTTCACGATCTAAAGAATGTAACAACTACCTCACAATCTTTTGATCCTCTGGGAAGTTCCAAAATGTGTTGTTTGATATTTTCTTCGTCTCTTGAACCGATCCAATTGCAAGAGAATGAAATAGTTATCTTCTCCAAAACAAATGCATTTTCTAGCTAGCAAATACTTGTATGCATTTCTCGAATTAAGCACTTCTCGTCCACACACATGAAACTCTACGATCTTCAAATGTGACGAGAGACACAAAGGCGCTGGGTCTATATTATCAAAGGGCAGACGAATTCCCTGGGTGCATCATAAGAAAATAGGTTAGACCCACATGATAAGCAAGATTCGTATCAGATAATTAACACTAGAATATTATTTATAGCATGTAATTAATTACCTCATAAAGTATATAATAAATTCAGAAAGATGAGGAGAGTTCTGCAGCATCTTCGTCACTCCATTCCCTGTAGCCCTCGATATTTGCAAACGGGTTAGGTTGTTGAACGTGGGCATATTATCTAGGACTTGTTCTTCACCTTTTGGAACCTAAAAAAGGTTTAGGACTAAAATCTAATTAGTATAAAGTATAAACTAAAAACCCTAGCTAGCTCTTGCGTCTCTCATGGAATGATGGAATATATTCTGCTATGTTGACACGATATGGACACACACACACACACACATATATATATATATATTGGGCTTCTTGGAGCCCAAATAAAATGTCATGCCAATCGAAATATAAACTCACGTTCTCTCTTCCTCAAAGAACCCTAATTCCTCTGGGGTAAGATCGATGGATATTGATTATTCTCTAAACGCAATCAGGATCCAGAAAACAGGATTTTTTTATCAGGGAGAACGTAAAGTGAAATACTCGGAATTCAACAAACCCACCGATGTATGGCATTTCACTCTCGATCTACTTTCTTTTCTTCTTTTAGTTTGTGTCTCTCTTGGTTTCCCTTTATTTTCCTTTCGGGTTACTAATGGAGGTTGATTTTGATAAATCTGATGAATTTGGAAAATCCATTTTATGCATTGTTCATCGATCATATAGATTACTAGGTCAGAATTTGCATTATTAATGCTTTTGTATATGTTTATTCATTTCTGTGTCTAATTACTGTATGTATTGTATAACAACAATTAATCTCTCTCCCAGTCTGCCCGGCAGAAGAAACGTCATCGGGAGATCATGAAGGATTTAAACTCGTAATTAAATATACTCATCTAGCTCCATCTCTATTGTTTGTCAGTGTTTTTTCCGTCTTGGTCAGCCTTCACAAATTCATGATTATATATCTAATTTTGCAGCTGGGCCAATAAATTGGCTAAGCGTACATATAATTTTTATTTGAAGACGATCGCTATGAAGATGGCAGCAGTAGAATTTCCATCTGATGCACCAAAGGCCCAACTGTCGGAGGAGACATTGGAGGGGGTAAGAAGAGGGGCGATTACACAACAAATATTGGAGGGGGTGAGAAGTGGAACGATTACACGAAAAACGATCAGGGATGAAATGGTTAGAAGTGTTCTTGAGGTGAGATCAAGTCTGACTAGCTAGCTAGCTGACTTCATTGTCCTAATTAAATTAAATCCTTTATTTAACCAGTTCTGTTAGTGTACGTGTGTTTTTTCCTTACTCCTGTAATCCAGCCAAGCTTGAAATGCTTACATACCAAAAATTTGTACGTACGTACTTAACTGTTTTGCAGAATTTGAACAAAGATCTGGAGCTGTGGGGGTTTCATCCTATTGATAAACAACAATTTGGAAGCAAAAGCATCTCTGCTTCTGGGATTGGAGATAATTAAAGAAACAACAGTCTGACCCTCATACCTCCTTAGAGGTAAGGACTTTAGTACATAGTTAAGTACATTTTGATCAGAATGTGGCTTAGAATATGTAGGCGTCTAGACATAATGCTCTTTCCAGCTGAGTGGTGCTGCTTTCATGCATGGGCTGAAAGAAAACCATTTTTCCTGGATTTGTTTTAAGCTTATATTAATTTTCTGATTCAAAAATTGTAACCGGTGAAAAGAAGGTTGCAAGGTTAAGGGTGTTATGCAACTTTTATCTCTCTGCAGTCACTGTCTACTAATCATATTATTCAGCGGTGCATAATGGTGGTTTGTTTTCACTTCTTTGTAGATATGCAACATGGTGAAAAGAAAAAAGAGGATGCCAACAAATTGATAGCATGAGAGCACGAACAATATATTAGAACTGCAGTTACCATATTAGCAGTAGCCTACATAGTAATACGTTTTGGTATTTTTCTACTTTCATGAGATCATGTGCTACAATTAGAAACTCAATTCAAGATTGTTATTTGATACTACAATTAGATTCGTAAAATTGAAGTGTTGAAGCATTTTTTGGTTACCATATGCATTTAACTTGAGTTAGTCCGTTGGAGATGCTCAACATATAGTAAATTATATTTTACTATTATCCATAATTCCTCATCTAAAAGTCTAGTTCCTCCTTTAAAATTCATTATTTTAAACTATCTAAAAAGAATTTCAACTTGGCGCACCGTACCCTTAAACTCTCTTTCATTACCGGTTGGCGTATTGGTGTTTTCTTGGGTTTTGAGACTTAGAATTTTGATCTAGGTGTTCCTTCGATTTTAATATATGTGAGACTAAGAGCTTGTGGTTGGAGTTTCAATTTAGGTAAATATAAAGAATCTAAATTGAAACTTTATTTAGGAACAGAGATAGATTTAGGTAAATTTAAAGTACATAGTTGGATCTAAATTTTCAATTTTCTCTAAGAATTAAAGATGGGCGTTTCACTCTCATCATTGCCATCTTCCTTTTCATCGTCTTCGTTTTCACTCTCGTCATCTTCATCTTCACTGACTTCATCTACGTCTTCATCACTTTCTTCCGAGTCTTTAAAACCAACCTCCCTAGCTCCCTGGACAGCCTCCCCTACATACCATAAAACAGCACGAGGGATGATCTCATTGCGAATGGTTGACCTACACAAAAATAATGGCAATAGCAGATAAAAACACGTTAACAAAGAGTTCTGAATTACAATAGGTTGAGTAGACCTCAATCATACTAGAGCGATTTGATGATTCAAATCATCATTGTAAAAGATAATCATATTGGAAACGTGTCCATGGTCTAATTAGTAGTTAACAATATGAACACTCACCCAATGTAATAATCTCGTCTCATATCTTCTATGAATTCCTTCTCCTGTTAAGAAAAAGAAATTGAATAAGATACAACTATATTTAAGCTTGTTGAATACAAAAAGATTTTATGTAACTTGAAACTGTCTTACAGCTTTTTCATCAATTTGAAGGGGATTGAAAAAGTTGAAGAAACTTTCACATTCTTTCGTCAAGCAGTTTTCGGGATACCATTCGATCTCAATCCTGCAAAGCGCCAACTTTGAGCCAAATTATAGAGTAAATACCAGCAACCATGTCTTAAGGTACGAGCCAAACTTACCCTATTGCTTTGTGAAGAATGGTTTCATCTTCATCAAGAAGCTGATATGTCTTGGTCAAGACAGAGTTTTTAAAGAAAGGGTTTTTGTTAAAGCAAAACTCAAGTATGAACCCCTTAGGGTCATCTTTCCTCAACCACTTGATGTCTGTAAGATACTTGAGAGCTTCTCCATCACGAATACTAATCTGATTGCGAAAGAGTAGAGAATATGTAAGTGATTTGAACAAACAAGTTAAAACAAATTGTACAGGCACCAACTGGATCCTCACCTCCGCATCTAGCAACTCATGGTTTACCAAAGCATGGAGCCAGAAGTTAGGCACACCTTTCTCTGCCAATTAAAAAGACATGACCAATAATAACAATTAATAAATGTCGCAAAGTAAATAATATACATGACACAACTAAATAAAGGTCAAGAGTGTACGTACCTTCGGGGGAATCAACCCCTTGATTTACTGCTTCAGAGTCATTAGTCACTTTATCAGCTTCAACAACACCATTTACAATCACATATCGCTGAAAAGTGATAAAATAAAGTATACTTTAATAACCCAAGAAAGGAGGGGAAAATAAGCTTATATTACCATATATTCTCATATATTTAGGTATATGGACCAGCATGATACCTCACTGTACATGTTATTATACACTCTCTGATACTTGGCTTCAAGTTCTGCTCTTGCCCGGTAAAACTGTTCCCGTAATCCATCATGATCTTTCTGCAAGTTGAGAAAGCCTTTAGTTTATAAGTTGATATAATACATGCAACTATAATAAACTCGTCAAATAATAATAACATGCATGCAGGGCAATAGAAATATAGACCCTTAAGGAAACAGTTTACTTTCAGTACCCAAAGAATAAAACATATATAGGACTGTACGTCTTGAGTACTCTAGTATATACCACATCAAAACAACAAATTAAAAAAAAAAAAAAAAAAAAAAAAAAGGAGAGTAGGCTACCTGAATGTTTCTAAGATGGTCAACATGCTTTTGGACATCCAGTGATAGGCTATTGAGGAAACATGAATGCCTTGATGCGATCTCTATCATCTGCTCTAGCTCAGCCTCCCCCGTAAACCATAAAACAGCACGAGGGATTATATCATCCCGAATGATTGACCTGCAAAATAATAATGCCAAGAACAGAAGAAAACAAGTCAACAAAGTACTGAATTACAAAGTTCTCAAATGTCCAGAAATAGCAAAGTTCAAAGAAGTTTAAAAGATCCAACCTAAACAAAAAAGTTTAAAAGAATACACCGTGACCTCAATCATATTAAGTTCAGGAATTTATCCATGGGTAAAAAGCAAGTTATGAACTCACCCAATGAAATAATTTCCTTGCAATATATATTTGAGTTCTAGGTCCTGTTGACAATGAAAGAGGATCGAAGAAGTAAGACACTACAAGCTAATTGTTAAAATAATAATAATAATCTTACTTTATAGTCATTATGGACTTCAGGTGGACTAAAAAGGTTGAAGAAACTTCTACGACTACCAGTCCTATGTTTCTTCAAGCGATTTTTCGAATACCACTCAATTTCCGTCCTACAAAGCATGCACCAGGTGACAGCCAAATTATAGTCGAAGAAATACAAACAACCATGCATGCACATAAACGAAAACAGACTATTTTGCATTATAGTAAGGTACAAACCAAACTTACCCTATTATTTTCTCTATAATGGATTCATCTTCATCAATCATATGATATGTCAAGGTCAAAACAGAGTTTTTGAAGAAGGGGTTCGGACGAAAGTAGAACTCGAGTTTGAAAACCTTAAGGTTATCTGTCCTAAGCCACTTGATGTTTTCAAGATGTTTGAGAGCTCCTTCATCATAGTCTTTAATCTAATTCAAAATAATAACAATAATAATAATAAGAGAAGCTATTGATTTCACATACAATTAAGTTAAGACTATGACCATTAAAGATATGAATTATATTATGGTCTCACCCGTCTACTTATCTCAATAAAGGCTTTCAAAGCATAGAGCCAAAAATTAGGTATCCCCTTTTCTGCAAAAATACATAACCAGTATTAATTAATTTTCACAAAATAAATCATATATATATAATAAAGGTTACCCTCTTGATTTGTTGTTGCTGGTTCAGAATCAGTAGTAACTCCAATTGCGTTTACGATATTGTATCTCTGCAAAGTGATGATAACAACTTAAAAAAAAAAAAAAAAAAAAAACAACCAACCTAGTTCGCAAGCATGATACCTTGTCGTAGAGAGGCTGATAGAGTTTCTCATATTTAGCTTCAAGTGTTCCTCGATCCTTGTAAAACTGTGCCTTCAATTCATCATGCTCCTTCTGCAAGTTGAGAAAGCTTCAAGGTATTTCGATCACTTCAAATAAAATGCTACTTTCATATATTCATCAACTGATAATGATGATAATAATAATAATATTACGTACCTGTATCCGTATAAGATGCTCAACTCCGTTCCCAACTTGTGCAATAAAAATCAAAAGAAGAATGTGAAAACCAATATCAGATTACAATATGGAAAAATAGAGAGGGAGAGTAGGAGTACCACAAAAGCCGAGATCGGACACGCTGTTGTCGTTTCTCATTCTGATTCTGATATGTAAAAACTTAACAATTACCACAAGGAGAGCGGGTGGGAAGGAGAGAGGTAGAAGGCGGCAATCTAACACCAAGACGTTATAGAGCGTCAAACCCTTTTCATTAATTCGTTACTTTTTTTTCTTTTCTTTTTTTCTTCCTTCCTTTTGGGGATCTCAAAGAGATGTTGCGTCAAAATGGTAAATCATGTGCCTAAACCGGAAGTTACAGGAAGTAGCTAGAGGCGTCCGGAGGGGGAGCCGAAAGACCAAACTTCCAAACTTTGGGTTTTTATAACTTTAAGCATTTGGTTCAGATCTATGATATACCACCAAGCTTGTTTTTCATTTTGGAAATGTAGATTTAAAGTTATTTAGTTCAGAAAAACATTGAGAAAAGTATATAGTATAACATCAAAAAAAATATTCTTGAGATTGAAGTAGTACAACATCAATCGAGCCTCCAAAACTCTCCATCGCCCAAATTCCGTCAACAAATAAAATTGAATAGTAAAAAGAACATAATAAAAAAGTTAATTATTTGAGGGTAGATAACCTAGACTCTAAGTTTAGAATTATATTGACTTCTGAACGGAACCCAAAAACTTTTCAGAAAATGCATTCAATTCTTGTGTGAATGGAAAAAAAAGAGAATCTGTTACGTACAAAGGGATGTGACTATAATAGAGGGGAGGAGAGTGAGATAGAGTTTTGGCATTCGGATTCATCTATTGTCGTTCTAAAGTGTTATTGATTTAGTCATTTAGTTGATATTAATATTATTATTATTTTGGACAATAGTTGATATTATAGTACACATCAAAACAATGTGGAATAATCAAGTATAAACCGTAATCCCCGCAGCCTGAATCTCTAACCTTCTCATGGATGCCATAGTAGTTCAACTTTTTGTTCTTTTCTTTTTTCAATTTTGGAGGTACATGCTTATAAGCTTATGGCAATCCATTTCCAGATTGGGAAGTTTAAGTATACAATATTAATTATTCATACAGAAACTACATTTACATAGTTCCAAAACAAGATTCATGTTACAGTAACTACGCATATCATGTATAGTTAATTATCAGTCTCTCTTTGGTTATGGCATACAATTTTGGGTGCAAATGAACAATTGCATAAGGACAGTGTACTCAAGGCTGCCTTCCGATCAACTTACAAACAGAACATAACAAAGAAATTAAGGCCTACGTGCCACGGATCAATGAACATTAATTAACCACAAAACGTTGTAGCAATAAGCCCTCTTCTTCTATAAAAGAATCCCAACTCTTTCATACTTGATCACAGACAACATTTCCCACGAAAAGTTCACAAAAGCTTTTCAATCCACTGCTTAATTTAGATATGGCTTCAATTTCCGTAGCAACATTGCTATCTTTAGTGACACTACTACTACTTCTGGCTGTTGGGTCTAATGCAGGTGGAATTGCTATTTACTGGGGCCAAAATGGAAATGAAGGCACACTATCACAAACATGTGCCTCAGGGAACTACAAATTTGTGAACATAGCTTTCCTCTCATCATTTGGCAATGGCCGAACCCCTACCATAAACCTCGCGGGTCACTGTGACCCCTACACCAAAGGATCATGCACCAAGTTCAGCTCACAAATCAAGTCATGCCAAGCCAAAGGCATCAAGGTCATACTCTCCATTGGAGGAGGTGCTGGAGGCTACTCTCTAGCCTCATCCGAAGATGCCCTCCAAGTTGCTACTTACTTGTGGAACAACTTCTTGGGAGGACACTCCTCTTCCAGGCCTTTGGGAGATGCTGTTTTGGATGGAGTGGACTTCGACATTGAAGGAGGGACTGACCAATACTGGGATGACCTTGCAAGGTACCTTTCCGCGCATAGCAACAAGGGCAGCAAGAAAGTTTCATTGACTGCTGCTCCGCAGTGTCCCTTTCCTGATGCTTGGGTTGGAAAAGCACTTAATACAGGCCTATTTGACTATGTTTGGGTTCAATTCTACAACAACCCTCCTTGTCAATACACTTCTGGTGATGTCACCAATCTCGAAGACGCTTGGAAGCAATGGACATCAGCCATTCCTGCACACAAGATATTCTTAGGACTTCCTGCTGCACCTCAAGCTGCTGGTAGTGGATTTATTCCTGCTGCTGATCTCAACTCACAAGTCCTTCCGGCTATCAAAAATTCGGCTAAATATGGTGGTGTCATGCTTTGGTCCAAATATTATGATGATCTCGATGGATACAGCTCCTCCATCAAGAATAATGTCTAGAATGTAAATTGAAAAGGATCCTTTTTGTATGCAAATAAAAATCCTTTTATGGATTTTATGAATGATATATATAATTTGGTCTAAAAAATGAACTTTGATGAGTTCTATTTGTGGAAGATGTATGTACGTACATCTCTTTAATTTTTACTATCTAGGGGACATTGTGGAATAACTACATGTAGCTTGAGAAGAATGATGGGTGTTGATGGTGAATGAGCTGAAGTGATTGTTGACCTCTCTCTTCATGGCTCTGTATACATGATCTAAGCCTTCCTCAATCAACTCCAAAACTGTCTGGGGCATTGGTGGCATGTTGATTTCGACCGATCCTTCCAACATTCTCACTACTTCCCCCATTGTAGGTCTCATGAAAACCTCATCTTGTATGCACCAAAATGCGGTTTTCAAGGCTCTTATCAGTCCTTCTTCCTCCACTGCTCCTTCTAGTCTCCTATCTGCAACTTTCAGTGGCTCTCCACTTGTCAACTCCTACGAGCATGATCAAATTTATTTGACAAAACTGTCACATTTTCTATAAGAGATCATGTAAAAGTTTGTAGAAGTAATTTCTATGTTACCTTAAAAGCCCATCCAGGATAGAAGAAGTCGTCAACATCAAAAGACATGTCAAGGTTTCTTCGACCACCAATGATCTCTAAGAGAAGCATGCCATAACTATAAACATCAGCCTTGACAGTTATAGGCCTGTTACTCACCCACTCTGGAGCCAAATAGCCTCTAGTTCCTCTGACCATGGTAACAACATGCGAGTGCTCTCTTCCCATCAACTTAGCTAGTCCAAAGTCAGAAACTTTAGGACAGAAATTTTCATCTATAAGAATATTTTCTGGCTTGATGTCACAGTGGATAATTCGATCTCGACATTGCTCATGAAAATATGCAATCCCTTGTGCAGTTCCCACAGCTATGTTAAAGCGAGTCTCCCAATCTAGCAACTTATCTCTGGAATAATTTGAAGGAAAAATCCATTTGTCCAATGACCCATTTTTCATAAATTCATAAACCAAAAGCCTGCCATGCCAGCACAAGAAAATATGCTCATGAGATTTCAATGATGTGCTATACTGCATTATACCATTCTTCATGTAGTTACAGATGAAAGCATAAAAATGAATCCGAGGATTACTGCTTACCGTTGTGAGGCCTCAGAGCAGTAGCCACATAAACGAACCAAGTTCATGTGATGCATAGAGCCAATGGTGTTGACTTCAGTTATAAACTCCTTCTCCCCATGTGGCAACACCCTTTCAAGTTTTTTAACTGCAACCAAAGTACCATCTGCAAGGCTTCCCTTGTACACACTCCCAAAGCCACCTGAAAATTTAGCATACATACATCATTACTATGTACAACCAAAATGACTACACAAAACTGAATTAGCAAGCATTATAGCCGATACTTACCAGTTCCAAGCAGCTGTGAAAAATTCCAGGTACGAACTTGTAAATCGCGGTAACTAAAATTCATTGGAGCACCAGACAAGATTAAAGACTTTTCCATGGCTCTCTTGAAGGATTTCCTCTTATGCACATTGTAATAAAGTAAAAGACATAGGAGGGCTATGAGAAAAGTCATGCTCAGAACAATAGGTATAACCAAAACCTTTTCTCTCCTACTACCCGACCCATCTGATGAATCCCCGGATCCTCTTGTATCGCCCTCTGGTGCCACCGAGCCATTAGACCTTACCTTGACAAACAAGGTTGAGCCAGGGTCCTGAAAGCCACCAAAATCCATGCTCCTCGAAATCCAACAGTAAGCCTTTTCATCATCAAGCCCGTAAACTGAAGCAACACATTCACAATCAGCTAAGCAAACATCTCCACATTTCGATACATTTTCAATGTCACTGTAGTTTGCGATGACTGAAAATTCTGGAAAATAGTAATTGGTTTGCTGCACCATTGAAATTCTAAACTGCGAAGGCTGATAATCCTGCTTCGAATCACATTTCCCAATCAACGATGAATTCTCCGAACACTGATCTTCCCCATTCACCTTATAAGTCCCTGGAAGACATGTGCAAGAAGCATTAGTCTTAGTCCTATCCAAAGTACAAATCCCATTGCCACAAATTCCAGAAATGTCACATGGGTTTGAAACTGCAGCCCACTCTGGCACCCATTGCCTAGACCCATTAACATCATCGTCCCAACGATATAAACGCAAATTTCCATTAGTTTCGAGTGTCAATCTCCGAAGAACAGATAACCTGTTTGATTTATTCGAGGCTGCTGATAGTCCTCCATCATCACCATCATTCTTGTACACATACACAGCTCCATCCGATGAATCACCATATACAATTCCAAAGCTTCCTGCTGCATCCAAAATCGCGACAACATCTCCTGTCACGTTTGATATGTCTGGTCCATTCCAGTAAGAGTTGTTATAGTAAGATTCTGGTGAGGTATTGTAAGTACTTTCTGGCATATTATAAGTCAAGGCAAGGCTTAACGAAGTGCGCTGTTGAAGCATTTTGAGGGCATAATAGCCACCATGAGAGGGTGATTTAGATGTTGTGAGCTCTAAAGAGACCGAAAGAGGTTGGTTTGGGAGGAGAGTGTCAGAGGGGTGTGAAAAACTCTGCCACATAGGGCGGTTGGCTTCATTGTATAAGATGAAGTTGCCGGATTCTAATAGGGATGCAAATTCAGCTCCGGTGCCTGAAGTGTTGGAGGTCCAAATAGTAGTGTCACCGTCCATGAGAACAAGGTTTCCGGTAGTTTCCAGCTCCAGGATTGCATTGTTGGTGACAGCAGAATTTCTAGAAAATTAAATTTGTTGGCTTAAGTGATCATGATGATCATATTTGACCTGCAAGACGTGTTGTAAAGACTAGAGATGGGGAATTGGTTTGTGTTCTTTTTCTTTTCAAAAGCCAAAGACTCAAAAACCAGTAACCATTCAAGAGTGTGCTAAACAATGTGAAACAAAAACACTTGATCGATCGGATCAACTATTCAAGAGTGCTAATAAATCATATAAACAGACTATGATTTGTAGGTACCTGTGTGTTTAATTTTCTATTTTCACATACGCGTCAATATTTTGCACAAAAGTAAAACGTACTAAAACTTAAACTAAAGATATCAATGCTTTGAACTTAAAAACAATGATTTGAACTAAAAGTACGGATGCTTTTTGGATGCTTTCTGGATTCCTCGTACATTTAAAAAATTGTAGTTACTCCAATCATTTCGCCCATCCTCTAGAGTGATAAACTTTCAAGGTAACAAATTTCTATGTGACAACAGAATTTCTAAATTGTGATGATTGAGACAAAAATGAAAGTCATCGGCTTAGGTAGTGATGTTATATATGATCATGTTATCTGCAAGAGCTTTTGTAAAGACTAAAGCAGATTATATTAACAGACTAACTGAAACAAAATGACATAGTTTTGTTGGGATTACCTGTTAGCAGACCATACTATGACTCTGTCTCCAGGAAGCTCTGCAAACCAAATTGCCAGTTGAAATTTGTCATCTTCATCCATTGGACTGAACCCAAAAGCAAATGTGCCATTATCAGAGACTAGTGTCTGGTTCTCTCTAGCCAACAGCCTCGAACCCAAACTAATCTGGCTAGCCATGCAGGCACCAAACCCAGCTAGAACCAAGAAGAACAATACGAAGTAAGTACTGGAAGCCATTATTGGAAGCTATAACTTACCAGTACGTGTACGTAGTAAGCCAAAGAAAAGGTTAGTTAGCTGTGTCATATATATTAGGAAAATTTGGGATGACTAATCAGATTGAGTTAGGCTTTAATGTTGGGAAGAAAATTGGAGCATAAAACGGCGAGATTGGGACACGTGTATGTTGTGGTGGGTGAGCTAAATTTTGACTAAAAATTGCATCAAAAGGGTAGGCTGAGAGGTGCCATGGGATATTGGGCAACGTGTTTAATGGACTGTGGTCGTGGAAATGGACTGTGAGTTCGTGACCAACCGAAAGGCATGAGCTTATGGACACGTAGTTGCAATTATTTGCATCAGAATTCTGGCTTTCACATTGTAGTAGTGATCATTTAGTTTCAGAATATATATGAGGATTGATGGTGACTACTGACTCGATCAGTTGAAGTGGATTTGGTGAAAATAACGAGTTACATTCGGTGAAGGATGATGAGTTTCTGCCTTTCTGGTTTAGGGGTTGACACGGTTGAATCTACATTGTAGTTTGCTTTGTTGTTTCTACATTAGTCTTTTTGAGACAATTTATCAAATACCTTATAATTTTTTTGTATTTCCGTCATGTCTAAGCCTATTTCAAGAATTCTAACATCACCCTTGTATAGATAAGAAATTAAGAATAAAACACAAAAAGCTACTGAAATTGTAACACCTGTAGCGACAAATGATTAGTCGCTACAAGGTGTTCCTAAATAATTTTTATTTTCTTTTGACAAAAAAAAAAAAAAATCTACCAGTCCTTGAGTCGAGATGGTTACCTACACTAGTACTCTCTTGGATCCATCCATAAGTTGATGCTTAACTTGTTCATACAATACCAATTTTGGATGCTTGAATCACATGTATTTGGCAATTCGGATGAGATATGTTAAAGTTGTGCTAAATTCCGATGTGAAGGGGCAGCATAAATTGACATTGAAATCTAAAACGCAACAGATTTCCCATTTCAACATCTTATCCACTTTGTGAGATACAATTATTTGAACATGAAATTCATGTCTCATGGACCATTGAAGTGAATCACCTGTTGAAAATTAGGGTTAGGGTTTTGATGAATTAATGATTTTTGTTGGGGACCTTGTGCACTTAAGATAAGGGCTAATTAACCCCAGATTTCTTTGCGTTGACATCACCATGTTGAAAATCTATCTTCTAAAATTGAGTCCAAAGTCATCTTATTATCCAAAGTCAAACAATAAGCAACAATTAGTTATGCTGTACCATCCCAAAAAATAGCAATAATTCATGGCCTCCAAGATTTAAAAAATAAAAAATAAACAAATAATTATGGTAGAAACTTGAAGGGCTAGTTGGGCTCCCGCCAAATAAAGTTTGCGAGTGGAAACTTGGGCCGAAATACGGCCTTACCATTTTGGCGCTCTTTTCCGCTAACGATTTGAAGATGCCAACGACGTCGTTGCAAAAAATAATAATCACCCGCCCAATTCGAGGGTTAGGGCTTTTCTAGAGCCCTCTTTCAACCCCAGATAAAACAGAAAAAGGAGCCTCCTTTTAACACCCAATTCTCGATTCCATGTCATCTCTCTCTCCCCAGAAAATGAATTTCTACTACCATACGTTTACATAATTAATACCCTGAATTTTTAATTTTTCGTTCTCTTGTAGAGATGGAGAATTTGAATCTGAAATCGGTCACTCCCAAACCCTAAATCCGAAGATTGGGTTTTGGGCCTTAAGCTATGTGCAAAAGAGGTAAACTTTCTTTCTCCATAAGATTAAAGCAAGTTGATTTTTTTTTTGTTTGGGATAAATTGAAGCCAGTTTCTTCTATGCGTAGGGGTCCTCAAATAGTCAAATTCAATAATGAAACTATATTATAATGAATTTTTGATTGATGAAGAACATTCTTTACGGAATTAAACTGCATTATGAATGTTTGGAATCTCTTGCATTTGCTTATTGTCTCAAAGAGGGGACATGAGGGGGGACCAATAGGTTTCAAGTCACTCTCCTTTTCTGGGCTTTGTCACTGAAACCTCGGTTCATGGCCATCTCTTTCTCCGACACCTCCGGGGACCATTGTCTCCTATATTTTCCTGTTTTTGTGAGTTGTTTTTCAATTTTATGCTATTTATAATTTGCTCATCAATTTTGAATGAAAATGATGTGACTTTCTCTAACATTTAATTTGAGGTTGAGGAGATAGTGGATGAAAAAGCTTGAGATTTCCTTACCAAGAAAACTTTCCGATATTTTTCTTATTCCCGGATTTAAATAGTTTTAACCGATTCGCAGACAAATATAAAGCTACGTATGACAATGAGCAGCATTTGATTTTATCCATTTGTGGTTTGGAACTGTAGAATTTATGTTCATTGTCTACTATTATGTTTGTTCTGATGTTGTAATGTTCTGGAGGACCATGAGAATCATTGCCTCGACTAACATTGGAAACGTACTTCAGTTTCTGTTTTTTTACACAGGGTTAGAGTAATGGTTTTTACATGTTATGCTAAAAATCCAAATGGTTTAGTACTCAAGTTAAAAGTTCCAATATAATATAAAAGGTGTTTGTGTAAACTAAAACAGAACCATATTGTTAAATCTCAAGGCAATGATGATGTTTGAACTTTCATTTCCTTCCTTTTATTTTGTGTTCTTTACTTTTCCTTTACTAGCTAGGTGTGGGCTATATATTGAACCTAACAAAGGAAACACCCCAAGTTATGGTTTCTCTTTATCCATGCTCATGGTCCTAGGTACCTATCTATTCTTAGGCTTGCAGGACTATGAGTCTGATAACATGTTAGTAATAATCCAATACACTAGCTACTAGTCAAAAGCCATTTTAAGGCCTGCAATAGTTCTGCATCTTTTTCCCTTAGTTGTGCTGATTTATGATTCACATAGTAACTCTGTCATTGTTTAGATACTTTCATAGTTTGATATTGGTTTTTCTGAAAGAGGGTAAGGCCAGCTTAAAGCCCAAGTTACACTAGAGCATAATGACACCCACCATTCCTAATTACTTACTCAACCTCTAGAACTTACAGCTTTGCAACATTCATAATTGTAGTGCAGAAATACTATTTTTGTATTCAGAACACCGCTAATTGCATACAGCATATGATGATTATGACATAGTAGAAGAATATAATATGTCATTTAGGTTGAGCCTTTGTGCCAAGGTAGTTAGGAAGTGAGCATCACATGGTGAAATCATCCTTTCAAACTGGTCTAACCCCTCCTAAATTTTTTGATAAATACAAAATAACATCAAAAGACAATGACAAAGAATAGCCAAGCTAAGCAAAATCAACTTCTTTTTCCAGGATGTATATAATATAGGTTATGACTTGTGAAGAATATTCTGAAGTGTTAAGACACTTACTCCTATTCAACTTTTGGATGAGTAGGTTGGATAAATAATGGAGAATGCATGAATCTGCTTTCCTTAATTTCTAATTGTTACCTTCTGTTTATAGAATGTTCTTAAGAAGCTCAAATGCATGACTCTCTTCTTTTATCCTCATTTTAATCAAATTTCTAAAGCCAGATTTGCAGTTAAACTAATGGAACATGCATGAACCTGTTTATATTCTCTGTTTGCTAATATTTCTTTTATTTAACTGAATATTGAATATGTAAAAAAGAAACCATGTTATTTGTGAACTTTAAGAAGAAAAATGATTAAAAGGAAATGTGGGGTTAGCTTGTGATGCAACAGTACACTATGGATGCTTGTCAGCTTGTGGGGGCTCACATTTCTCTGTTTTTCTTCTGCTTTTCTCTTTTCCAATTATCAAAATTCAGTGTCTGTTGCCAGACAACCACATACCCAATTGTTGGAGAGAGAGAGCAGATATTAAGGTATATATATGTAGTAGAGATATGTTCCACATGCAAGAGGGCCTGATCTGCTAGCAATTACAAATAGCAATTTCCCCAATTGGAATAATTGTATTCCTTACCCAGTTTCCCTTGTTGTCTAAGCATTAATTTATTGCATATTCTTCACATTACAAGGTGGAAGCCATGGAAACATCCCAGCAACCTCTCTCCATTGAAAGCTTCTCATACAGTTGGTTAGTGAATCTCAAACCTCCATCTTTGGAAAGCCTAGACAACTCTCTTAGGACCTCACTCGATGCATCCGATGAAGCTTCCTTCATCGAGATGGACCCAACAATGCCACCCTCTCAGAGATTCTTTAGGATTTCCCAGCAGGATTTCAAGTTTGACTCGCAATCTTCTCTCACCACTCTTGTTCATGCCGATGAGCTCATTTCCAATGGTTACCTTTTGCCCCTTTCTGTTGATGACCCATTGAAGAACATGGAGGGATATGACGATTATTATGATCAGGCCTCGAATTCCTGTACTGCAAACCTTCCAGTCTCTTCATCGAAAGAAGCTGCTCCAACGGATAATACTTCTGCAGATTGCTCGAATTCCTTGAGAAGGTACAGAAGAATATCGAAACGGATTTTTGAGAAGTACTTGGATTTTCTCAGACCGTTGTACAAAAGGATTAGAGGGCATAAAGCAAATCCTAAAGCAGCTGGGAATCATGTTGATAAAAGGTTCCATTCAGCCAAGAACAGCAGGGTGTATTCATCAGAAACTACATCTCCAAGAATAAGCGTAGCCTATTCTGCCCCCGATGATTGGAGAAGGTCTTGTGATTCCGAGAGCTCAATCTATGAGGCAGTTCTCCATTGCAAAAGATCCATAGGTATGTTCTTCAAAACATAATTGGTCATTCATCATTGATTATAGTTACTTCAGTCAAAATGGATATAGCTAATGTTTGCTGAAACTTTGTTGATTTCAGGAAACTAAGTGAATTTGAGGATCATGTGGTACAAAGCAGTGAATAGAGAGAAGAAAGGGAAAGAATAAAGGAATACACATGGGAAGATCATCAGCCACTTGTTCTCAAATTTGTCATCTTCTTATATAGCTCTCCCTCTCTCTCTCCCTCTCTCTCTCTCTAATTTCTGACCATATAGGGAGGTGAAAGCAGAGACATACTCTAATTTTTCTTCTTGTCTTTTTCTCTATGTGGGAGAGAGAATCTCCCTTCTCTTCCTTGCTTATATTCCTGTAATATTAAACTAAATCAGGATTATTTTGAACATGGAAAGCACAGTTCCTCATCTGTATTGTATATTCAAGTTCATGCTTTGAAAATATACAAAAATGCATGTGTAGCTAATTAAGAATTTGGCACGGCAAATCCATCTACTTTATTTCAATTATCTAATGGTTTTAAACTTCTAATTGTTGGCGTTGCTCTTTCAGTGCCTAGTCAGTTTTTCTTTGTTCATCTCTCCACGTGCTACAGTTCACATTTTGTTTGGATTAATTTAAACCCAACAAGCTGCAGAATATTATCTTTAACAAGCCTGTCAATTGTATGATACTAAACGAAGACAGAGTTTGATGTGAGAATAATTGATTGGCTATGACAACTGGTCCCCTGCATATATATGTTCATTTTTTAGATTTATCATCATGATAAATTTGATTAATTTCCACTGAAAATATTAAACAAGTATATCTATCAGTTGGAAAAGCCAACGGATTTTTTATTAAAATCCTTTGTATAATACCTATAGGTTAGGGGTGGGTCAGTGGGTGAAAGATATAGATCATACGCTTTAATGAATTTTGTTATAGATATGATATATTTTTGAACTCAATCGATCTTGTTATATAGATCAGACAAAAGTTACTTGTTTATACATACTTGTATAGGCAACAAAAAATAAAAGAGAACCCTCCTGCGATAAAATTAGAGAAGAAGAAAGAACAAAGAAAAAATTGCAATCTATATACTTTTACACCAACAATCTCATAAGAAAGATTTTTGTTACACCTTAGAAAGATTACCGTTTCATTATAAATATTGATCATAGAGACGATGTAGACCAGATTTCTTAGACAACATATTAGGCAGTCGAAATATATCAATCGACGATGGAAGTTCTTACTAGATTAACATATATCAATCGACGATGGAAGTTCTTACTAGATTAACAGGTGCACGGAGAAATCCTAAATTTTGGGTCTTCATAACTCTTTACGCAGGTATCCGATTCGAACTTTACAACGAGAAGAACGGAAGAGTAAAACAAGCTCGTTGCCACCAAATTTGAATATTAATTGGCTCTCAACCTTTTGGAGACAGATTGTTCCATAAATTGGTCTTCCGGCTCCTCTACTCAAATAATTTAAATTTTGGAGACACCTTGGTTGTTGTTGTGTAACAACCTATAACTAATCTTCTTCTTTTTTTGACAAATCTGAATAATAATTGTTAAGATTACCATATATACATTAAAGACGTACATATTCTTCTCAATCTTATTATCTTCCACTATTATTTTGATGAGCAGCTGGGTGCAAACTATATATATATGGTAATTAAGAAACGTGTAGCATAGACAAAGATTAATTATCAGCAGAAAACTAACAGAAAGAGAAAAGGCAACATATTTGTTGAGAGACATATCACATTGATCGATTTGCATGTGGAAGGTAGGTTTGGCTTCATTTTGATTTTTGAGTAATGCATGGTAGACCCAAGGATATATGTATATAATATATGCATGGTACGTTGTAAAACACAATCATGTATATGGGCTCCGTTTGTAGCTTACATTGGTAAACGTAGTTTGCTTATAGATTATAGTGCATAATGTATTGGCCGGTGTTGGCTCATTAACAGACCAAATTGCCCACTTTCATGCTTTGGTTCGATTGATTACATATTATTGTCTTGCATTGAAGATCGTCATATATATATAGTCTCCATCTAGTCACAGAGGAAATACCATGCATATATATTATGGACCCAAAAGGATATATATTATATAGGCGCATCCTCAAAGCATTCAAATTTTTGTCTAGCACACACTACTAGAGTCATCTAGGTTTCCCAGATTCACTGCTGAATATGTTGATGAATTCATTGTACGTTACGAATTTGTCCGAGCAAACTCGCATTAGTGATGGAAAAGAGGGATAGATTTGTTATAGGGTTTAGGGTTCACGTACAGAATTACCACAGTACAGTAAAACAAACTTCATCCTAGCTGGTCCCCAGAACGTACGAAAAGATCGAGCTTTAAGCTAACAAAGCACATGCTTATGCATGAACGCCCATTTCTTTCAATCCTCGATCGATTTTTTGTGAAGCTTGAGATTGAACACAAAGCTAGCTCCATTTTTTCGATCGATGTGGGTGGCCTAATATGGATCACTACCTGTGTGACATGTGAAGCTAAGGAGGATAGGGAGACATGGACAAAGTGTGCTAGCATGAAATGCCAAAGCTGGATATGACATTGGTTGTGTGTTTCTTTCTACTTCTCTTTTTGTCTTCCAGTTTTGGATTTTCTGTTTCGTGGCCAAGGAAGAACAGCAACATAGAGTAGGCGAAGCTAGCTTTATCATCTTGCTTTGCTATGCTAGGCTTGTAATAGCTATGTATATCAGATTAGGCTGTGGGGGACCAACAACTCTCATACATGCTACTTGTCCCTCTGCTGCAATTGGTCTCTTTAGATATAGCAAGCAACTAAGTGCTAAAAGCTAAGCCAAGTCATAAGTTCATAACCACGAAACCTAGCTACCTTGTCATTAACATGTTTCCTTCATATTGTCATATGAATGTAGAGCAGCAACTGTTTGTCACTAGTTAACAACTAGCCTAACACCTTCCTTCCCTCAAGTTCAGCTACAACCTATTTATAAAGAGGCAGAGAGACATGTATATGGAGAGATGGATAAGGATGAAGAGTTACGGATGGAAGAATTAATGAACTTAATTTGGCAGATTACGGATTCATGAATTTTTCTCCTAAGTGGAAGGACATACCAAGAAGAGGGGCATGCATTTTTGTATATTCATAGCACTTCTCGTCTTACTCTTGTCTATTGTAATTTTTGAGGCATTTCTTCAAATATTTTGTCCTCGTAACTTTGTGAAAAACGTAAGATGTAAAGCTAGCTCTTTCACGACTTACCATAAATTCAACTTAGGTACCCAGTTGACTAAATTTACTCACGACTCCACCCTTGCCCGAGACTTCCTATAGACAAGACTTTAACTATATGTTAGACAATCGATCATTATATATCCCATCCAAAACTTAAACGGTAAGAATGAGTCATATCAAGCTAAAAAAACATAGAAAAACAAAGTTATTTAGGGATGAAAGGGTTGAGTCTCAGCTAGGGACAAACAGTAGTAGTAGTCATCAAAACTGGAATTATTTCTTTTCATGTTGTATCACATGATGAGTAGTGCTCAACTAGTAGCTAGCTACATAATAGAACTAATTAATTAAAAGTTAATTAGGCACTACTCAAGAAGCTGGTTAGCTTCTTGGGAACGAGTTTTGGATACTTGATGATCGATTATAATGAACATAAACTTGACACAAACCAGAGTACAATAAACTTGAACCATAATTTCTTGCATTTGTTGAGACGGCAATATTAGGTATTCATTGGATGAATGATAGGCCTGATTACTCTATCACAAGGTCAAATTAACTCAACACCAAACCCATTGAGATCGGATAACTAAGCCCAAGTTATAAGCCCACAGTTACACAAGGCAAAGTCGTTTGTTTGGAGTGGGGAACATGTACAATACTCAAATATGTGTTAGATTGATCAATTGGAATATATAAGCATGTTATTTGTGTAGTGATTTTTATTTGTCAGCTCTCGCGCTCGCCTATTCTCGATGAGGCGATGAATCAAGCAAAATCATCGATCAAATTTTACTCTTCTTTCAGAGAGGTTCTGAAAGACTAACTAGTATACATCATACACAAAACTTACAGCACCCATCTCTCACACTTTAAACCAATTCAGCACTCGATAATATTTGTGCACACATTAACTAGTCTCTTTTGTTAAGATTTTGGAGACTCTCGATCCCTATTTAGAATTCATGTAAGAACTCCCCTCAAGCTGAGTATATAAACTCACAAGAAGTTTAACATAGGAAAGACCTCCTGCGAAGCAAACACAGAGCAAGTTTGAGCTGTGCGAACTGCGAAGCCTTCGCATATGTCATATGTGCAGTAGCAACATAAACAAAATAACAGAGAACAAAAGATTCAGAAAACTTATGCACTGATATTTCATTCAACTGAAATTAATCTATTCTAGGCTAACATTTGCCTTATATAGAGCTTCTTGATTACCTCCATCCAGCTAAGGATCGGATCTTTTACAAGATATTTCATCTAGCATAATATCTAGATATTACAATAAAGCCAACAGTGAAGTCAGTGGGGAGGACTCTGTGTTTTCTTCTTTCCTTTTAGCATGTGGGAAATCATTAATTCCAACATCTTTTTATGTATGCCAACTTTGACATGTTCACTGGAACTAGGAAACTTGGTAACTTGTGTTCCTCCCATGTTCGAGCAGCTAGCTAGCAATTTGCGGTTTCAACTAAACTAGCTTCTAATTTCCAAATCCTTTTTTTCTGAGCTTGTTGCTGACTTCAAGAAATTCTCAATGTCTTTGGAATCCGAAGAGGTTCCATTTTTTAGATGGAACCACTTTCTGCGTGGTTTATTAGGGTTTTTGTCACTGATGGCAATTGCAATGTCATTGGGGAAGAGGTCTTGGAGCACAAAGGCATGCAAGACGGTTGTAATGAAGAGAGCTGTGACTGTGAGCGTCGCAATGACGGAGAGTATGACGGCTAAAGCTTGAGTTGCAACATTCGTTACTTCATTCGAGTACCTGATGGTTGAAACGGCAGCACCAGTCATTGGGAAAGTATATGCCCACCATGCCAATGAAAACCTATTTGAATCAATGTTAGAATTAACTAATTTCAAGTACGTACAAACTAATGATATGATGGAATTAAAATCACTTTTGGTACTTTAGAAATTATGAAAGTGATGATATCTTACTTGAATCCTCGGAAAAAATTGACTCGGACTGCCTGTACAAGCAGAGAATTAAGAGGGTTAAAATCAAGTTAGGAATACCAGTCTTGAGACTTAACAAAGTGAAGGATGAAATATCTCTGAAAATCTTATCATGCCACAAAGTCGGGCATGTTTCATAACATTGGTCGACAGTCTACCAAATACCAATGTAACATGCTAGATAGCTTGCAAGATCATTACCCCAATATGATCTCTCAGTAAAAAATTTAAAAACTAAGTAGTGCAACTTAATTGGTGAAGGTTATATATACTTGCCAGTGAGAGATAAAGGAACATGGAAATGAAGTAACCAATCCGCGAGCCATAATCAAAGGAGCCTTGGATTCTTGCCCATGCCATGGAAGCTACGCTAGGTGCAGCAACAAACAGAAAGAACACAGGATGGAGCTCCTTTGGGATTACTGTCTCATTTGTTGGAAGTCTCTGGTAGAGAGTTACAAATAAGACCATATAGTGAGCCATCCCAACAGCGAAAAAGAATAGTGGTCCTTCTTTTAGTCCCATTGAAGCACCTAGCAGTGCCCCCACAAAGTTACCAACAATGGAGAGATGGTTAACAGGATTGGCCACCTTTGAAAGCCGGCGTTGCCCTCCTGACATCCACTGTCCGTAGATTTTAAGCTCAAGACATAAGAGTGGGGTCATGAGGATGTACCAAAGAGCTGGATGGAGGTTGCTAGAAATCGAAGGTGGCACTCCTAGAGCTAGGAATAAGAGGGCTATAAATGGGGAAAAGAAGAAGTTGATTCGGATTGGGTGGAAATACTCTCGACGAACTGCTTCAAAGTAAAAGATGATTTTAAGAAGGTAGATGCAAGCAAGAACAACTAATGTAGCAACGGAAATGCACCACAGAACCAAATTTGTTGTTAAGCTCAAGTGGAGAAATTTCGTGGAGGCCGAGGTAGGTAGGGTCTTCCACAAAATAGCTTGGCTGCTAACACCAAGGCAAATGCTAAATGAAGAAATGGGATACCGTAGAAGAAATGGCCACTGCTTGTCTTCTGGAAGCAGTATTTCCTCAGAAGCCTGTGTTATTAAATACCAAAATCATTATAATTTCTAAGCTAATATCAAACAACGTACTGAGAATTAATACTGAATCAAGAACATAGAAAGCATGATTTACCCTAAGAGTGTCCAACTCTGGCCCTTCCAATGCATCAAAGTAACGGGCTGCAGGTAAAGGGTCCACTTGATCTGTACTTTGCTCAAAAGTATTCTCTGGTTGATCACTTTTTCGCGGTGTCTTTCCTCCTAGTAGTGTTATCTGCCTTCCAAGTTTCCCGGACCATGTCTTGAAATTATCAAACCTATTATCTCTCAGCCTTTTTATACTTGGATTATAAGGGAAATGTCCAGTGTGAATTGCCTGATCTTCAAATGCAGAGCTTTTTGGCAAGGGCTGAGAGTGAAATTTTGCTTCGGGAAGTTTGCTGCTACTAGCACTCTTAGTTGCGGCAGAAGAAGAATCTGGAATTCCATTGTTGAAAATTGTTTCAGGACTGAAGAGTACTCCTTTGATTTTCTCTAAATGAACTTCCATGGGTGATGATGGCATACTAATGGAAACAGAGTGCACCCTCTGATGAATTGGTGGTTCATATTCTTCAAATGTGCTTTCTGAAGCAGCTACCTCAATTTCCTGGTATAACAATGCAAACATAAGTTACTGTGTGCACAAGTATATAAACTTTGCTTTTTCTTCTTACTGAATTCCTATCAACGATAAAATGAACATAATACAAAATTCCATCTTGTAGATCACACTGTTTAAGACCAACTTACCTTAGCTGATGGTTGATGCTTATCATTAAGAAGGATATGCTCCTCAACATTGTCGAAGCCAACCACTTCATTTGATGATATGTATTTGATGAGAGATGGAATTTGAAGGGAAACATGTTCTTCAGAATCCATAGTTTTGATGCTGTTTTCCATCACAAAATTTTTGCAGCTGAAAAGAGTTAAAAGACTGCTCAATCATTAAAATGACTTCTATGGTAGCAAATTGATGAATCACTTTTCTTATCCAGCAAGAAGTCAAACTTGGTTGCAAATTGATGAACCCGATTACATGGAGTTGAATATTAATTTGCTGTTCTTTTCATTTAAAACTACAGACACTTGCATCAAGAGATTTTACATTTCTTAAGAACTGCAATGTATAATTGATCAGTTGGAATTAATACACAGCTAGCTTGACATAGGCACTGCATCACAACTAAAGATAATATATATGTGATGCCTATAATATATCTACACCACACTATCAGAAGGTAGTATTATTGATCAGCGATGAGTACCTACATGTTAAGCAAAAACAGCTCATATCATACACAATTATATATATGCAGAACGAACTCGCAATCTATATACAGACAATGCTCAATGAAAAGAAGTAAGAATACTAATTAACCTCGATCGAAAAAAGATGGAAAAATACCAGAAGCAAATTTGGGCACCGACTTCTCAGACAGATACAGAAAACTAGGTTTGATCAACTAGCTAGTGTACCCTCTCACTGGAGCAGATGATTATCAAAGAAAATGCAGATTAAAGAACATATTTATAGACGATAAATTTATGCGTGAGGCTAGAAGAACAAAGTGCACAAGTAACACACGGCTTCCATGCAGTCATGATCAAATGTACTTCGACTTTGATAACGACGCGGCTCGGCTCGGCGGGCGGCTCGGCTCGGCGGCTGCTTAATGTAGTTGAGAATTAATACTCTTTTTGCATAAGACAACGTACCATTTGTTCGCTGTTGCAATCATAGACAGGCTTGAAATGAACTGTCAATCTGTCATACATATACGATATCTTGGAACACAACCTTAGGTTTGACCGTTTGACCACATAGGAATTACAAGAGCTACCCTTCAGCTAGCTTGCAAGTAGCATTAAATACGGAAACAAGACCAAAAAGAAACACAAAGCTACCAGGCTAGAATTATTCAAAAAGTAAAACTAACTAAGAGCAATGTGCGGGAGTTAGAAATTTGTTACTATGAGGACATGATAAATAAGTAAATGAAATCATACACACATGCATGCATGTCTAAATCTTATCTTAGCTCATAGAGGTATTTCATCGAACATTTTTTTTGCCTATGGAGTAACAAATATTTTACATGTATAGGCACTTCCATTCTAATCAAAACAAGACAAATAGGTGTGCTAGCTTTGAATGTGACATGAGGTTTTCACTGTTCAATACTATTTGAGCAAAAGAATGAGACCATTTTCACAAATAATTTAAATGCCATTCAACCCAAACTGAAAACTACATGAACGGAGAAAGAGGAGATTGATAACCACTAGGGGTGGTCGGGTGGAAACAAATGCAAGCTGGGAACTCCCCAGTAGAGTTCGATCCTCCACTCGACAGCTTGGGGGGTTAAAAGCCATAAGGCCCCACACCTTAGGGTGTGGAGGATTCCTGGGTAATAAAGCCTCTAAGTGGCCAGCTGGTTTGAGGGGCTTTCGGGTTCGTGCACCAGCGAGCGGGGGAAATAGTCTGGCTTTGCTGGGATACTCTCGTGGACTTCGGTTCGAATGGTGTGTGTGTGTTAGTGGGTGCTAGTTCCTGACCGGCCCACTCCATCAAACCAAAAAAAAAAAAAAGGAGATTGATAAATGTACTCATCAAGTATATTAAAATGGCCATGTAGTCCCAAGTATTTTGGTAATCTACCGCAAATTAAGGCACAATTAACATAAAACATTAATTTAAAAAGTTGATAATGACTTTGGGCCGAGGCATCATCAATTTCATTGACCAAACATATATTGTCAATTTTCAACCGAAAGCAAAATGACAAAAGGTGAGGAGACGGCATGTATAAAAGTCGCATATGGAATGAAAATTCTGAAAAAACAGGACCGTACACATGGCTATACTGCTTTATTTTTTTTGGTCTGAAAACATGGATATATATACTGCTAGCTAGAAGGTCAATTATGCTGTAATCTGGAAACTACGAGTCTATAATTATATATAAAACCATAAATTATTGCTCAGAATTGACCTATAGTCTTGCAAATGAAATAATAAACTATTTTCATTTAAAACAAGGAGGGAAACATTAAGCAAAAATTTGTTGTCACTATGCCAAATGCTTAGGCCGGAGTGGAACGTGCACACCACCTGGACTGTGATGCTCTCTTATGTCCAAATTGGATGACATGATCAGGAACTTGAATTGTTCAATTTGATGATCATTTCCGGGCAGTGGCCTAATGAGTTTACACTCTCAAGTGTCATAAGGTCATGTTTCATTTTGCCCCAGTACTTGAGATTTTGATGCACCATTACTTGAACTATGATAGATCATATATATATATATATATATATATATGTGTGTGTGTGTGTGTGTGTGTGTGTGTGTACATATTGGAATTTGTAACTACGTACGTACCGCGCGAGATACTTTGTAAGAGATAGATCAGCATGAATCCATCACATAGAGATTACACTACAGCCAAAGTCTTGGTATAATAATAAGCATTCTTAGAATATCTAGCCATATCGTCCATGACTGTCTTAAAGGTCCCATCCCTGATATTATAAGAGATCAGCTTACCAGAAATGCGCAGAAACATACATGAATCATCCTCAGCAGCTTCATTTCCCTCTCTAGCAAGAAAGACAAAGGCAAATCCACAATAGGCCGAGTTCTCAAGATCAACCTTGTACTTAACAAACCAGACAGAGTAGTCCCTCTCCAACTCCAGCACATCAAATTGTGTACAAGAAGGCCGACCAATGCTAATAAAATGTAAGTGGCCACCAGATTCCCCAAAGTACGTTGCCCCTTCCTTATACTTATAGATCGAATCATCATCAAAGGAACAATGAGAAGGTCTAGGCACCACTCCAAAACTACTATCATCTAGGTCATAGTGTACCATTTCGTGTTTCGAGTTTCTCCAATGAATTCGGCCGTTGCAGTATACCCCAAGGAAGTGATCGATGGATTCTTGTAGGCCGGTACAAGAGTAAATCAGTCTCGAAGTTCGTGTCTCAGAAGAATATATCTCAATGTGGAGCCTACTTGGTCCCTCACATGCATGTTAACACACATGAGCGGACCACCTTGTAGTGAAGTGAGTTGCAAGGATCAAACGCCAGAGAAAAACCAGGGTTGATGACACGCTCATTAACATAAGGAGAGATGGGGAGTTTCGAGAACTGGCTGGTTGTGGGCTTCACAACAAAATAGGTATACCGTGGGTGGAACACGTCACTGCGGCACAGGAGCAAGCCATTGCAGGAATCCAGGATGTCGCGTGCTCCTAGCTAGGTCTAGGGTGAGAATGAGAGGTTTGGAGGGAGATGGGTCTTCGCCACCAAGAGAAATGAAGTGGTATTCACCATAGTTTTGTGGGGAAATTCCTTGAAATAAGAAGGCGGCGGAGGCGGAGGTTTTGGGGTTAGGGTTTTGGAGGGTGTGGGTGTTGCAGATGTTGGGACTGGAAATGAGAGGAAGCCAATTCCTGGAGACACATTTGGAGAGCCCATAGACATTGATCCAAAGACATTTGGGGATATGTACCGACAAATGTCTTTGGATCAAAATTTGGGGTTAGGGCTTTGGATCAATTTTATTTTCTTTTGTTGCTCGTCAAACTACATCATAGTCCAATTAATGTCTCGTACGGTTATATCATAATTATTAGAGGTTTTTTAATTCAAGTCCAATTTTTTATATAAAAATTAGATGCAGTTCACGCATATTTTTTTGTTAATTGCGGTCTATTTACTATTTTTATCTGTTCATTTTGCCCTTATAATTAAATAAGGGAAACAATTCAAAATTCACTAATTAGAGCATAATTTTAGCTCAATTTTAAATTTCAATTTTCAAATATCTAAAATCTACACAATTCATCGCCGAATAATTTTTTACCATATAAAACTATAAATGCATTAGCATGAAACCAATATTTCTAAGATGCAGGTCAAAAAACATCAAAAACTCCATGATATCAAACAACTTAATATACCTACATTACATGGTGGAAATTACTAAATTTACCTAGACATATGAAGTAAAAAAAAAAAAAAACAAAGATCATATCACCAATCTAGACAAAAGGTACAAAATAAATTAAGCAATATGTACATATAGATTCATACCTAATTAAAAGGTAAAAAAAAAATAGAGAGAAATATAACTTCACATAGAGATATATAAAAACTTGAATATACCTCTTTGCAAGATTATATGATTCATGATTATTAATATAAATATACCTATATTACAGGGTAGAAAAGATTAAAAAATTTTCAAACAATATTGTTTCCATTGAATATCCTTATAGTAGGTATTAAACAATATTTTATTTTACCTAAACATATGAAGCAGAAAAAAAAAAACGTACGTAGATCATATCACCAATCTTCTTCTGAAACTTTACCTATAAATATGACATATGAATGTGAAACAAAAATCCCCAATTAATTCTATGTAAAGATTGACTAACACCACAATCGATTCTATATTAAAGGAAGTAATATAGGAGAAGCCACATCAACAACATACGTATGAGAGAAAAAATGGCCATGGAAGAAGAAATAAAGGAAGAGATAATGTGGTGGAAAAAAAGATGGCCATGGAAGAGGAAGGAGATGAAGAAAGAGATAAATCAATATGAAGAAGGAAAGGTTAAGATGTTTGGCGGTTGAAAACAATATATAAGGAATTTATATAAATTAATGCACAAATAATTAACTTTGATTAAAAAAGAATAAATTTAGGAAACCTTGTTTAGAAAATATAATAAATTCATTTATTTTATGAAATTTTGTTTGACTTTAATTAATTCTGTTAATTAAGATGACAATCTATCACCATTTATTACAAAATGGTATAATAGGAATGTAAAATAACAAAATTAGTTTGACAAAATTGAAAAGGAAAGAAATCTTATGTGGCATGTGAGTCACTGGACTGCAATTAGAAAAAAAATATTTGTCCGGATTGCATCAAAAATAGAGCATGATTTCTGGACTACAGTCAAATTTTCTCTAATTACTTGGTGTCTTGGGCCTCTTGGCAAGAGTTCTGTGGGTACAGGAGCTAGTGATGTGCGATTGGGTAGTTAGATTTATCATGGATCACTTTTATTTATTTATATATTTTCATAGAGGTTTTGAAAAGCTAACTTGCATACATCAAATTAACGTACAATATCCATCTCTCACGGTCCAGTTCAGCACTCGATAATGTTTGTGCATATATTTATTGTAAGGTCTCATGTTAAGTTTCATTGAGACTCTAAAATACTTTTGAACATTCGCATAAACCGACTTCGAGAATTTTAAAAATCCAAATTTTTAAGAAAATCACCCAAAACTGTGGACTATAGCACACAGTTTTTTGACCAAAATCGTATGATTTTCTTTTCTCATCAAAATCTTCACACCCTCAAATCAAGATTTTTAAACACATTTCAAACAGACATAATGAAAAAATCTCAATCTGATTTTTTTTTACGATTTCCAAAGTCGAAATATAAGAAAATTCGTAAAAAAAAAAGGTCGAGATTTTTTAGTTCCGTCAATTGGAACACCCTCTAAAAATCAAGCTTTACCAATGGTAAATGGTGTTGACAAGCTTTATTTGTTCAAATTCTAATAGAAAAAGTATTTATTTTGAACAACCTGTAGCGACGAACCATTCGTCGCTACAAGTGTTCCTATATTTTTTTTCTTTATTTTTTTTTGACGAAATAAAAAATAAGCACTTCCGAGGCTTGTAAGGTCTCACGTTGGGTTTCATTGAGACTCTAAAATACTTTTCAACACTCGCGCAAGCCGGCCTCGAGTATTTCACGAATCCAAATTTTTAAGGAAATCACCCAAAATTGTGGACTATAACACACGATTTTTTGGTAAAAATCGCATGATCTTATTTTCTCACCAAAATCTTTCCACCCTCAAATCATGATTTTTAAGCACTTCTCAAACTGACGGAACATAAAAATCTCTTTCCAATTTATTTTTACGATTTTTTAAAATCAGAATACAAGAAAAATCATTAAAAAGTATATCGAGATTTTCTAATTCCGTCAATTAGAACATATCTTCTAAAAATTAAGGTTTACCAATGGTGAGATAATGACACAAACAAACTTCAAGAAAAAATAGGGTTGCCAAGGTTTATTTGTTCAAATTCTATTAAAATAGTGTTTATTTTGAACAAGTTTGTCACTATAAATGTTTGAAATTCCGGTACACCGGATTGTCCCAACAACGGTATAGTCGTCCTAAACACTAATCGGAGAGTATACACAACTTTCAACAAATTAAAACTTAACTCTCCTACAAACAACAATAGGAAGCAATACAAATATGCTTCACAATGAACAACCTAGGTTTTAACTATTGCACAAGCAATACACAATTGATAACAAATATATATGCAACAAGCACAATCAATTGTACAACCTAGAATCCCAAAGTGTGCATCAAACTAGCACACCACGGACTATATATATCTATGTATGAACAAGCACACAATATGCTAATCAATTAAGCACAATACAATAGATATCAACAATCACACAAGCAACACACAATATGGTCACCCGGAACCTCTACCACTAGAGGAAAACCGGAGGGGAGCCGTACCCCATGCTCTTGTGTAACACTATGAAAACGCCAAACGGCAACACGTACAAGGGGGAACTCCGTCCCAAACTCTACACTATCAACCCTATGACTAGTGGCAGCTCTAACCTTGTGTAGCTCCGAATGCTCTTCAAGTGATCCCACCTCAAGCTTCTCCAATTGATCGAACTTCACCGGCGTGAATCCTCCAACTGCAAGACACCGACTATGCAAGTGTATGTGTGTATGAATGAATATGAATTCAATTCGATTAACACAAGCAATTCAACAAGGAACAATTGCTTGCATTAACCAAACCGAATTGAAAAGCCTTGAATATGATTCAAGGATTAACTAAGCTATTCACAAGGAACAATAGCTAAGCCAACAAACAACAAAGAGATTGAAACTAATGATTCAATCCTTCAACTCAGCAATTCAACAAGGAACAATTGCTAGAGTTGAATAGAATCTCCTAAATCCTATAACATAAGCTAAACAAGCAACTATGTGCAAATCAAAGTGTTTAGCAAGGATTAATCATGGAGATCAAAAGAGTGGGATCCTATACATGGAACTAGGCTCACTCATATACCAGAAAACTCTCTCAAAGTGTATTTTGACTATGGGGAAAGAGTTCTAACCGAAATGAATCGTCCAACGTTCTATTTATAGAGAACTGGAGATTACTATGCGATCGATCGCCCGTAAGGATGCGATCGATCGCGTAGTGCAAAAATAACGACCAGAAGCGTCTGTAAGTATAAACCCTCATTTGCGATCGATCGCATAACATGGTGCGATCGATCGCACGAAAAGTCCCAACGGACATATTTCGAACTGCAACGGTCATAAAAATCCAACGGACATATTTGCCACGTGGTGCGATCGATCGCATGAACAGTGACGATCGATCGCAAGGCATAAAACAGCCTTAAACATAAAGGAATGCTAATCAAAACAAATCTATAAGAAGATCTAGCAATCCTATCATCATAAACTCAAATGTATGAACAAGTGCATACAAAATTTGAGCCGGTCGCCTCGAAACTTGTGATACAAGACACAAGTGTGGCAATCAAGCATCCTATACTTATGTGATTCACATCATAAGAGAAAGGAAAACAACCTAGATAAACCTAGGACAACAAGGAAGACTAAATGTCAATGAAGTGCATGTGCATATGCATGAGTCATACCTTGAGATGCTTGAACGAAACCTTCGATGACCAATGATCGAAGTCCGGAGAAAAGACCGGATAAGAAAGGTGTCTTCACGAACCATCTCGAGTAAGAACAACCTAAGCCACGACACATAATCCCTAAACAATCTAGCATTGAATACAAAACAAATGCTAATACAAGGGAAGAGGTTTTGTCAAATAGGAAATAGCCAATAGCAAATATTTTGCCCTTACAATGTTCCTAAATTTGTTTTTCTTAATTTTATTTTGACGAAATAAAAAAAATACTTCCGGGACTAGCTTGTCAGGTCTCGTGTTGGACTTCTTTGACACTTTATAATACTTTTGGGCACTCGCACAAACCGGCCTCGAGAATTTAAAAATCTAAATTTTTAAGTAAATCACTAGAAAGTGTGGATTATAGCATACGGTTTTTTGGCCAAAATTGCATGATTTTTTTTTCACCTAAATCTTTCCACCCTCAAATCGTGAGTTTTAAGCACTTTTCAAACTGACGGAACGCAAAAATCTCGTCCCGGTTTTTTTTACGATTTTCTAATGTCGGAATACAACAAAATTCGTTAAAAAAAATGGTTGAGATTTTCTAGTTCCGTCAATTAAAACACCTTCTAAAAATCAAGTTTTACCAATGGTGAGATAATGACACAGACAAATTTCAAGAAAAAATGGGATTGATAAAGTTTATTTGTTTAAATTCTAAATTTAAAAAATGTTTATTTTGAACAACCTGTAGCGACGAACTGTTCGTCGCTAAAAGTGTTTCTAAATTTTTTTTCTTAATATTAAGTTGACGAAATAAAAAAGAAATACTTTCGGCTTCCCGTGCTTGTAAGTTGTAACTATATTAGCTAGTCTCAATTTATATATATGCTAAATTTGACATTTTCAGTTTGTACCTATGAAGCATGGAAACGGAAACGGGTACGGGGGTACGATACGATACGATGCGGGGAAACGGCAAATCTTAAAAATTATATGATACGATACGGCAAGGAAACGCGAATAAAATAATATATAATTATATATATATATATAATTAAAAACTGAATACCATAATTTATTTTAAAATAAATTCAGTATTGCTGATGACAAGGCTCGAGCCCTTGTCTTCAAAAATGGAGTCAAGCCCATTTTCCACCAGACTATTCCATATCTTTGTTAATATTATTTTGTATAAAGTTTATATTTAATTATTAGCTCAAGTTATTTTTAAAAAATAAATAGGTAAAAGCTCAGCCCATAAGACTCTTCTTAGATTGATTCATTCTCTTCGACTGTGTCCTTTGATTTCATCTTCTTCATCAGGCATTAGCCAAGCTCTTTCTTCTTCTTCCCCTTTCCTCTTCCTCTTCATGCTCTTCTATTCTTCGTCTGAAAAGCCTTGGGTTCCTTTCTTCTTCATCTGCTTTCCTCTGATTTCTCTCTTCCTTCCTTCCCTTTCCTTTCTTTTCCTTCCTCTTTTTTCCTCCATATCATCTGCAAATCCACAGATCGATTCGATGCTCGACCTACCGTCCCGCGTTTCCCATTAATCACAACAAAACGTATTCAATGTTGGATACGCCCGTTTCCATCAAGTTTCCATCAGGCCTTCCATTGGAAATGAGTTTCCAACCGTTTCCATGACGTTTCCAACCCGTTTCCGGTATCGGTACGGGGATTCGGCAATTTTTGCTGTTTCCATGCATCATAGGTTTGTACACGTACATATTCATTGGAACTAAAATGCTTTTGAACACTCGCATAAACCGGCCTCGAGAATTTTAAAGATTCAAATTTTTAAGAAAATCACCCAAAACTATGGACTATAGCACACGGTTTTTTGACCAAAATCGTATGATTTTCTTTTCTCACCAAAATCTTCACACCCTCAAATCATAATTTTTATACACATTTCAAACTGACAGAACGCAAAAATCTCAACCCGATTTTTTTTTACGATTTTCCAAAGTCGAAATACAAGAAAATTCGTAAAAAAACAAAAGGGTCGAGATTTTCTAGTTCCGTCAATTGGAACACCCTCTAAAAATCAAGCTTTACCAATGGTGAGATAATGACACAGGCAAATTTCAAGAAAAATGGTGTTGACAAGCTTTATTTGTTCAAATTCTAATTGAAAAAGTATTTATTTTGAACAACCTGTAGCGACGAACCATTCGTCGCTACAACTGTTACTAAATTTTTTTTCTTAATTTTTATTTGACGAAATAAAAAATAAGCACTTCCGGGGCTTGTAAGGTCTCACGTTGGGTTTCATTGAGACTCTAAAATACTTTTCAACACTCGCGCAAGCCGGCCTCGAGTATTTCACGAATCCAAATTTTTAAGGAAATCACCCAAAACTGTGGACTACACACGGTTTTTTGGCCAAAATCGCATGATCTTATTTTCTCACCAAAATCTTTCCATCCTCAAATCATGATTTTTAAGCAATTCTCAAACTGACGGAACATCAAAAGCTCTTTCCAATTTATTTTTACAATTTTTCAAAATCAGAATACAAGAAAATTCATTAAAAAATATTTTGAGATTTTCTAATTCCATCAATTAGAACATCTTCTAAAAATTAAGGTTTACCAATGGTGAGATAATGACACAGACAAACTTCAAGAAAAAATGGGGTTGACAAGGTTTATTTGTTCAAATTCTATTAAAATAGTGCTTATTTTGAACAAGTTTGTCACTATAAGTGTTTCTAAATTTGTTTTTCTTAATTTTAATTTGACGAAATAAAAAAATTACTTCCTGGACTAGCTTGTCATGTCTCATGTTGGGTTTCTTTGAGACTTTATAATACTTTTGGACACTCGCACAAACCGGCCTCGAGAATTTAAAAATCTAAATTTTTAAGGAAATCACCAAAAAGTGTGGATTATAGCATACGGTTTTTTGGCCAAAATCGCATGATTTTATTTTTCACCTAAATCTTTCCACCCTCAAATCATGAGTTTTAAGTACTTTTCAAACTGACGGAACGCAAAAATCTCGACCCGATTTTTTTTACGACTTTCTAAAGTAGGAATACAACAAAATACGTTTAAAAAATGGTTAAGATTTTCTAGTTCCGTCAATTAAAACATCTTCTAAAAATCAAGTTTTACCAATGGTGAGATAATGACACAGACAAATTTCAAGACAAAATGGGGTTTATAAAGTTTATTTGTTTAAATTCTAAATTTAAAAAATGTTTATTTTGAATAAACTGTAGCAACGAACTGTTCGTCACTAAAAGTGTTTCTAAATTTTTTTCTTAATTTTAATTTGACAAAATAAAAAAGAAATACTTTCGGCTTCCCGTGCTTGTAAGTTGTAACTATATTAGCTAGTCTCAATTTATATATATGCTAAAATTGACATTTTCAGTTTGTACACGTACATATTCACTGGAACTAGGAAAACTCGGTAACTTATATATATGTTCCTCCTATGTTCGAGTATTATTTTTTTTAGCTAGCTAGAGTTTGGCGATTTCAAGGAACCTTCAAATTTCTAAATCCTTTTTTTCTGAGCTTGTTGCTGACTTTGAGGAGTTGTCAATGTCTTTGTCCGAAAGGTTTCCATGCTTTGATTGGTACCACTTTCTGTGTGGTTTATTTGGGTTTCTGTGACTAATGGCTATTGGAATGTCATTAGGGAAGAGGTCTTGGAGCACAAAGGCATGCAAAAGGGTTACTATGAAGAGAGACATGACTGTTAATGTGGCGATGAGAGAGAGTACGACAGCCAAAGCTTGAGTTGCTACATTCGTCACTTCATTCGAGTATCTGATGGTTGCAGTGGCTGCACCGGTCATTGGGAAAGTGTATGCCCACCATGCCAATGAAAACCTATTTGAATCAATGTTAGAATTAAGCTAGATTGAAAAACAAACTAATCATGGAAAATTACTTTCAATACATTATGAAAGTGATGATATATATCTTACTTGAATCCTCGGAAAAAATTGACTCGGACTGCCTGTAAAAGCAGAGAGGAAGTTAGGAATACTAGTCTTAATTAACAAAGTGAATAATCAATATCATCTCTCTTAGTACTAAACTAATTTGAACAGTTTATATATACTTGCCAATGAGAGATAAAGGAACATGGCAATGAAGTAACCAATCCGCGAGCCATAATCAAAGGAGCCTTGGATTCTTGCCCATGCCATGGAAGCTACGCTAGGTGCAGCAACAAACAGAAAGAACACAGGATGGAGTTCCTTTGGGATTACTGTCTCATTTGTTGGAAGTCTCTGGTACAAAGTTACAAATAAGACCATGTAGTGAGCCAACCCAACAGCAAAAAAGAATATTGGTCCTTCTTTTAGTCCCATTGATGCCCCTAGCAATGCCCCAACAAAGTTGCCAACAATAGAGAGATGGTTCACAGGATTCGCCACCTTTGAGAGCCGGCGTTGTCCTCCAGACATCCACTGTCCATAGATTTTAAGCTCAAGACTTAAGATTGGGGTCATGAGGATGTACCAAACAGCTGGATGGAGGTTGTTACAAATTGAAGGTGGGACTCCAAGAGCTAAGAACAAGAGGGCTATAAATGGGGAAAAGAAGAAGTTGATTCGGATTGGGTGGAAATACTCACGACGAACTGCTTCAAAGTAAAAGATGATTTTAAGAAGGTAGATGCAAGCAACAACAACTAATAGAGCAACAGAAATGCACCACAGAACCAAATTTGGTGTTATGCTCAAGTGGAGAAATTTTGTAGAGGCAGAAGTAGGTAGGGTTTTCCACAAAATAGCTTGGCTGCTAACACCAAGACAGATGCTAAATGAAGAAATGGGATACCGAAGAAGAAATGGCCACTGCTTGTCTTCTGGAAGCAGTATTTCCTCTGAAGCCTGTTTTATTAAAACCAAAACCATTTTATCATTTGCAAGATAATATCAAGCATATGTCGATAGTGAAAAAAGAAATTTGATAGCGTGCATTACCTTAAGGGTGTCCAACTCTGGCCCCTCCAATGCATCAAAGTATCTGTCTGCAGGTAAAGGGTCAACTGGATCTATAGTTTGCACAAAAGCACTCTCTGGTTGATCACCTTTTTGCTGTGCCTTTCCCTTTAGTAGTGAAACTAGTGATATCTGCCTTTCAAGTTTCCCGGACCATGTCTTGAAATTATCAAACCTCTTATCTTTCGACCTTTCTATACTTGGTTGATAAGGTAAATGTCCAATTTGAATTGCCTGATCTTCAAATGCAGAGCTTTTTGGCAGGGCCTGAGAGTGAAATTGTGCTGCTTCGGGAAGTTTGCTGCTACTAGTTGCGGCAGAAGAAGAATCTAGAATTCCATTGTTGAAAATTGATTCAGGATTGAAGAGAATTCCTTTTATTGGTGATGGTGGCATGCTAATAGAGACGGAGTGCACCCTCTGTTGACTTGGGGATTTGGATTTATCAAATGCACTTTCTAAAGCAGCTATCTCACTTTCCTGTTATATATATCATAGCAGAAGTTATTGCATGCATAACCATTATAAACTTTCCTTTTGCTTCTGATTGATTTTTGGGTATCGACCACAAAACAAACATCGCACACAAATAAACATCTTGTAAACATTTACTCTTTAAGACAAACTTACCTTAGCTGATGGGTCAGTTAGCTGATGCTTATCATTGAGAGGTGGAATTTGAAGTGAAACATGTTCTTCAGACTCCATGGTTTTTCTGTTTTCCATCACTAAAAGTTTGCAGCTGAAAATCGTGAAGGACAGTTCGACCATTAAGAAGACTTTCATGAAAGATGTTAAATCACTGAAATTTCTAATTGTAGGAATTTTTTGAACTTTAAACCAATTGATATTATTCAGCAAGAAATTAAACTTGGTAATTTTCTAGCAAATTGATGAACTACAGAGAGTAGAATATCAAGAGATTTTACATTTCTCAAGATATTATGAAGGGATGTCACAGTGACATATATAGGCCCTGCTCCACAACTAAAGATATTATGTAATGCCTATGATCTATAACACCACAGGATGTCACAGTACCAATACATTCAAGAATTATTGATCACTGATAAGTGATGCACGTTAAGCAAAAACAGCTCGTATCATACACAATTCTATGCAGAACTCGCAATCTATATACAGATAATGCTGAATCAAAAGAACAAATTAAGAGCACTAACCTCGAAAGAAGATGGGCAATACCGGCCGAAAGCAAATTTGGGCACTCACTTCTCGGCCAGATACAGAAAACCAGGTTCGATCAACTAGCTAGTGTTTACTGTGTGTGTGAGTGTCTGCTTCTTTCTGGAGCAGATGACTCAAATAAAATACAGAATAAAGGCTATATTTATAGATAAATATATGGGTGAAGAGCAGCACACGTCTTTCAGCTTTATCATATGAATGCGACTCCTCTCATCAAGTGTGAACTCAAGGAGTCGCATAGCTTGGAATGAGAGGAGTTGCATGAGTGCACTTTCTAAAACAGCTATGGTCCACTCTCGGAGAAATTGATGAGAAGAGTCGCATTCATATGATAAAGCTTGGATTTGAGTCCAAACAATTTCTTGGCTTGTAAGAAATGCCCAAGTGTGCTTGCAAATGAGGAGGCGGTTGTCTTGTTTTAGGCCTCAGGTTTGAGAATGTCTCGTTTTAGCCCATTAAGACAAAAAAATTTATCTAACCAATGAGAAAAAGACAAAAAAATAAGTTTAACTAAAAAGTCTTAAACAAATTCTGCTAAAATAAAAGGCTCAATAATTAGTAGAGAAAAAACCCATTCAAATTTTGAAGGCTCCCTTAGTCCCGTATCATATAAATCTTTACACCTTTTTTTTAACAATAAATCTTTACACCTTCTAAAATCTATTTCGTCAAAATAATTTTGGCCTTTGTATTTTTTTTTTAATCTTTTTGGCGTTCTTTTGTTTAGTTAACAACAATTAAGGCCTCATATTCTATATATATATATTTTTTTATACATCCGATCCATATCTATATGTTTTAAGAATATCTATCATCAAATTAGGTATGGCCATTATAATTTTGCCTTAGGCCTCAGATTTGATTGGGACAGCCCTGAGTGGAAGCACGCAGGTCAGATATATTGGCTGTGCTGGTAAGATAAGCCAAGTACGTGTGCTTGCACTGAAGAGGATTGTAAGATTTCAAGATATGTAAGGACAGTGGAGACACTATTCTTGGACAACAATGTTCGATCTCTGAGTCTACAATATTAGAGAACAAGACCTCAGTACGTGAATTAATTCTAGCCTGCTGCATTCTATTATTCGACCACACAATTCCATGGATCTGGGACCAGCTAGATATGCATGAATTAATTCCCTCGGAGAAAAATGAAAGCCCCATCACATTTATCTAATACTAGTTATATACTGCAGATAAACTAGCCATGGACTATAAACCCGGCCCATAAACTAGCGTCTAATTCCAAGTTTTTATATAACAACGTACAACAACATGAAAGAGATCGATAAAACTGCAAGCACAAGACTAAAATTTTGAAACAGAAAATTTCAATGATTTCAGCATGCAGATCGAAAAGAAGAACTTAATTGTATGAGGAAATAAAGAACAACATACTTTATAATTACCTTTCTTTACTGACTTCGCTCAATTCCATATATATATCGATATTTGACATGAATCGTTTCCAGGGAAGTTTAAGATTAATCATCGATTCTTTGCACACACAACTGCAAATCTTATATATGTTTGAAATACTAAGCATCGCTTCACAGAAAAACTAGAAACAAATATGAGATGAAGGAGTTGGGGAATAAGAAAAGTCAAAATTTCTTCCTTCCCTTGATCTTAATTTCTGTCTCTTTAAATTAATACAAATTAAGTTTTACTCTCCCACAAACGAAAACACAACAATCTTGATTCTTAACCGTCCATATAGTCCATGTCACTAGATCATTTAGGGGAAGGTTGAAATGATCTAGTAGAAAGCTTACCAGAAACATCCCATTTAGGGGAAGGTTACATACAATTGGCGCAATCCACATCCAATTTATCAATTAGGTTAAGAGCACTATTAGGATTTAGGTCACACGCAACTGAAGCATAGGAGTACAACTGTACCAGTAATACAAAAAATTATTTTATTTTTAGTCAAGGATTTCGTGGCATCTGTTACGTGTACGTGGGAGTTGGGAACTGGGGACTTAATTAGTACGCGACTATATATATATATATTTGGCACAAGTAGTCAAAATCGCAGCTAGACGATTATTCTTGCAAGTTCCTCATTTATATCATTTCTTCCACACTAGCTAAGCACTATATATAAGGATGAGGAGTAGTCACTCTTTTCCTCTAGTTTAGTGTACTAGTACTAAATTAGAAGCCTAAACCAATGAAACGTACTACACAATCCAGCATGCCCAAGCCACTGGATTTTGACTAGTGGCCGGTTAATTATATATATCTGAAAAAGCCCTAGAAATGGATTTTTCCCAATAGTTTTTCAAAGGGATGCCCTTGATTCACTCACAAGTCACAACTCTTGGAAGAAGTGGCCCAATAATTGAAACTGAAACTGAAACTGAAACGTATATATATATATATATATATGCGTGTGTGCTTAATTGATTAATTCCCGGCCGCCACCAATATTCTAGGGCTTTCAAATCGATCTTTCTTTTTGGTGCGAGATTGTCACATCGATCTTTTGTTACCCGGCCACCACCAATACTAACGTAATTATCATGACCTAATTTAAACAGGATTTTAGAGCAATCATGCAAGTTGCAAGACTAGCAATCGAGAGCGGACTCGCTTTACTTAATTGCATGCCTTCACTTATTTTTTTAGACAATTTGTCATAATCTCTTCTTGCTTCCTCAATTGCTTATTTTTAGACATTTTAAATTTTTAACAAGACATCTTGCCTCAGATTCTTAAATTAATTAATGAAAAAAGTACATGCATTGATCTAGTTACTCGATCCTTTAGAAGATGCGTATATATAAGAGTGGGAATATATAGTTTCTTTGTCTTAAAGCCCAACGGGTACCACCGTCTTAATTAATAACTAGAATTGGATACAAAAAGCGTACAAAACAATTAAGAAACAAAAAAAAATTTGAGGAGCCAAAACAATTCTATTCCTCATCCTAGGGTGAAAGTTTGGACAAAAACCGATGCCTACTAATTAGTTTCGTTGCTTGATACTGACACAAGGAGGAACAAGGTTTACAACCAGGCTAGGAGAAGTGAAGAGGGGAATATATATAGCTCACTTGTCTTTTTTTGAACTTTGATTAAGGCTAGAAGAAGTGTCGTGGCACAACCACTCCACCAATGACATTTATGAACCATATAAATCAACTTATAACCAAAACACCCCGGTTTTTTCATGCAAAAAAATAATAATCTAAAATGCCCTTACTTCCTCTTAACTTATATATGTGATGATATATTTTTGGCCGGTCGGACAATTTTGTTGGCGGTGACTGCACAGTTTGGCAAATTTTAACATCCATAAAGTAGTATGACCAAGGAAACAAATATATAAAAACAAAGGAGGCCGGTACAAAATCTTAGTAGGGAAAATGATAGATCTAAGGAGTGTGCTTGAAAGCTAGGGTTGAAATTTATATATAGAAAGCACTTTGTCCTCCACTTTGAAAGCTACCGCAGCAACTTGGCACGGAAACAGTGAAAATTCATAAGCAAAAGGTTCCAACTTTGCCTGGAAATTAACTGTGGCATGGATCGATGGTGATGGTAAGTAGGGTCTACGTTTTGAATTTTTAGAGCCAACATAACATGCAGAGAAAGCACGCGAGGCCTAGGATCCTAAGAAACATGGCTTGGCTTTTCAAAACTTAGGGCTTTGCATATATATATATGAACTAGCTAGTTGATCGATCGAATGAGATTGAGACGTAGCATTGGTACTTTGATTTATGCAAGTGGGATCGATGGTAGTTGTCCTATTCTTGTTTGCCTCTGGCCTCTGCCTTTAGAAAGTGACATACTTAGTCCTAGGGTGAGCCCAGCTGCTTTCTCTTGATGTGTCACTCACCACCACAAAGCAACAAGAAAAGCCAGTCGGCATTTCCTGGCTGGGCCAACCTGGCCAAACTAATAACTATATATACGTTCATCTAGTTGGTGACTTAATTGGTGTGGTCGATCTGGATTGTTTTCTTCTGTTAAGTAATTATTATTGATTAATTAGGTCATACAGCTAGCCACTCTGGGTTGGTTTAGTTTGTGGCTTCTCCACCCACATGCATAACAACACACTAATAATTAATGTTTACTTATATCTCAACTATATCTTTACCAGGTATAATATATATATGGTTTATCTTTTTTCTTTAGGCACGTACTCCGCCTCGAGCTCTCTTCTTAATTTAGACAGTTGCTTGAATTTTCTTCTTTCTTAATTTGGGAGATGAAGAAGTAGTTCATGCTTCAATTTGCTTTTTCGTTTTATCTAGTTTTGACGTCTTAGTCTATTTAAGACAAATTATCGAGCACATTACCTTGATCACTAAATTTACAAGTACATACCCTTCTCACTCCCTCAACTTCACTCGTCTTTGCCGAAACCTTCTTTTGAACATCTTAAAATTAACCTTCAAAAAACAGTGATATAGAGCTTCTCTACTTTAATTGATTCACATGCATGCATTTAACTGATGTTGTTATATATTAGGTTGATCAAAGTCATTGTATGCAAACTTTTTGATTTGATATTGATTATTAATTGATTGACTCGATCATCATCTGTATTGAACTATATATATATAATTGTTGATTATAATGTACTAATTAAATCGTATATATGACTATGAGCATGATCGAGATCGACATGTCAAATCTCCACAATTGCGTCTTTAAAATTGTTCTTATGGAGTAAACCAACCATGTGATCGATGGTGTTTCAAGCCCTACATATATATATATGTATACATCATTGAATCGTGATAGTTTTACCACCCAAAGTCCCAAAGGCAAACTTGGGCCTCAAGAAAAGGTAGAGCTAGTCCTTATCATCTTTACTAAATATTAATTATTATATTATTATTCTAGGGTTTTTGTTTGACCACTGGCCGGAATATATGGTAGATCGAGATCGAATGGGTTCATTATCGGTGAAAGATCGATCTGCAAACCCACTGGCTGATCGATGTTGGTGAAACATCCGGTTCATGTCCACATCAAGGAATTCAGACTTTCTGTAAATGGAAAGTATATATTATTTTAGTCAAAAAGGTCCTTTCACAAGGTACGTGGTTGTAATTATAATTTTGGTTGGTAGCAGAATAATTGGCTGATTAATTAGTAAAGGTGACAAGCAACAACCAGCAAAATATGAAGAAAGAAGAAAAGACGGAGTACTTGGAATGCTTTGGTCAAAAGGGAAATATATTGTGGATCAATCGTCGATAATTACTATTTACAAAGCTGAAAAGGACTCCATTATGTATAACCAACTCCAAAAGCAACAGATCGAAAAATAAGTAGTTTATGGGTATTTTATTTGTTGGTGAATAGTTTAGGGGTATATATATTGTGATTTGTGAACGATAACATTCTTTTACATGTAAGTTCATGCATGGGAAAGTTCATTAGGGCCTTTTTCAGAGAGATGTCTGTCCAACATGTTCAATTAATCAAGTTAACCCTATTCGATCAAGTTTTGATTAGCATTATCTCAAAAAAAAAAAAAAAACTTTGATTAACACAATTATAAATAAGTTGTTTTGTCAATCACATGCGAAATTAAAAATTAGAAACACCACTAAATTAATAATACACAGATAAATGGTGAAATTTACCCTAAACCCTAACTACCCAATGGGTGGAATTTCCATTTGGGGCCAAGCAGTTAAGTACACATTAGTCATGCATTAATAATGTACGTAGTATATATATATATATATGAACCGGTAAGATTTGGAATACTCGGCTGCCTCAATGAGGACAATTAATTAAGTGCCATATCCATTAATTTGTAAGATATCATATATTAGCTTGCTAGCTAGTTTTCATATGTATATGGTTGAAAATTTTCAACACACAATCATGACTCCATATATGGCATATATGCATTTACTTGTCAATAATTGAATAATCTACTATATATGCAAGTTGCAATTAAAATGATAAGGAGAATCGTAGAGAGACAGAGAGATTTTGCAGCTAGTTTTATAATTGTAGAAAGAATTAAAAATTGCATAAATGAAGGAAACAAAACATGGATAATTAAGCAAACAAATGAGCAAAACTTAACCCATTGAATAATGTAAAAAAATGAAAGAATGTTTGTTGACCTAGACCAGGACCACCATATAAATATATAATGGTGTTTGTATATCTACTTTCTCTATATATGTATGGTCCAAGAATTTAATTTAGTCATAGCCCTTTAATTCTTAATCTAAAGCATTAAGCTAAAAGAAGCTTTTGAGTAATGTGGACTGTGGGGTGTGACTAAGTGAGTACTTGAATTTACAAAAGTGGTGAAAATAAAAGCTTGGAAAGTGGCAATGGCGTGTAATCCACCAATCAAAAAAATCAATAATTATATATATATACAAGGTTATATAGGAACCCTAGCATGTGCTGCTGAGGTGTAAAAGACCTCAAGAAAAGACATAGGAAGATGCTCGATCATAGCTGGGAATCTCTCTGAATCCTACGACTCCATTTTCATTTCTTTTGCTGCTAAAAACCATAAACTGGGACCAGATCGAATTGAAAGAGAGAGATGCTCTTATTATGCAACTAGATAAATCGAGTTGATAAGAGCTCTAACTGCTCACATGCTAGCTTTCTTTCCATGATCGATCGGTGAACCTTCTGGACTGTAAGCAGTGTAAACCCTAAAAGCCATGCACCACCACGCACTTTTTTATACTCTCTGCCTTTTCATTTGAGTCGTCCTAATTATTTCATCCACCACACAAAACCCTTCGATCAGTTGAAGCTATGACATATAAATGCGCCAATAGTAGTGATGACTGATGAGTGCAGTGCGTACATGAGTGGATCCCCGGTGACCCATCACACAAGAAAACAAGAAAATAAAGTAGTGTAGTGTTGTGTGCAACAAGTAAAGTAGTGTAGTACTGTAGGGGAGAAAATCTTTTCTATGGAATATTGTTTTCGTATTACGTATTATTGTACAATATTCTTGAAAAATCAAAATCAAAAACCCTCCTTTTGGATTTTGTCTGGGTGAAATTTTGTCAAATTCTATGACTTTACGTGCAAGATAAGGAATTGCACAAACTAATTAACGTATTTGGGGTTGTTGTATAGTGTACTGGAGAGTTTGCTGGGGTTGTTGCATGTGGATACTTTTGAAAGACTCATAATGTCATACATTGAACTACTACTACCCTAGAGTACGTCAATCAGACGTAGTTGTTGGGATCAATTGACCATGTAAAAATGAACTACCACCCTAGAATCAATTTGTTCATATATAGTAGTTGAGATCAAACCGTGTAGGTAGGTTTGAGAGCGCAAAAAAAAAAATGAAACCTAGGAAAATTCTGTTGAAAACTAATAAGAAAAGAAAGAAATGAAGTTAATTATATTTACAAAAATATATATAAGGGGAGTCCCACCCTGATATTTACACAAACCCCACCCTATCTCATTCCATCCTGATATTTAAGGGGAGTCGAACCAAAATCTCTCATGAGACACAACTCCGTGTAATGCAAAATAAGTATTTAACAAAATGTGAATGTGAAAAGTTTAATGTGCAGCCGCCTCTATTTAGTCTTGTAGCACTTTATATAATAGTAGTGGCAGCTTAAAAACTGTGGAAAGCAATACATTCCCTCAAAAGAACTAGAAACGTGCATAATACCTTTCGAGTCATGTGCTTCAAAAGTAAGGACCGAAAGGTAAATAAATATAAAATTCAACCATGCAACAAAAGTTAATCAAATAAAAAATACAACTTTTCCAAGTCTAAAACATAAATAATCCTTCTTTGGGACACTAACCAATTCTTACATATTGATTTACAAATTAGATAAAATGCTATAACTAATTAGTAGTTAATTAATTGTTGGCCAATCATCCTAATTTTCTAAAGTAATTAATTTACTACATTTGGTTGAAAAATTGGATAAGGAGTCCTAGTTAATGTATAACTGAAATGGACAATGACAGTTAAAACCTTGAGTATGAGCCCACCATGGTAGGTATAGTTGTATAAGGCCAAGAAATTAGAACATGCTTCTAATTTTGGTTGTTGATCGAAGCCAACCAATATACAACTCAGAGCTAAATATGGCTTGCATTATTATCTCAACGACAAAATAGAGAAATTCCATTCATTGATCCCAAATAGGGTATAAATATAATGCATATAGATTTCAGGTTTTTGTTAGAAATATGCAAGTAAATGCAAAGAAATAGGTTTGGACAGAGTTACTGAAAGTCAGAAAATGAGCAATAAGAAAAAGGCGGGTACTTTAGCTTTTATAAAAAAAATAAACCCAATAACAAATAGTAAAAATGAAGCCAAAAAAGCAACGTACATTGAAAAGCAAAAGAAAAAGAAGAGGGAAAGCAAAGAGCCCAGATGGTCAGATTTGAGGCGTCACGGGTGAGTCAAATTTACAGCTACCGGAGGTGAAAAAAGAATTCATGGAATCGTTTTCATGTGGTTTTCTTTTCTTGGGGAGCATTTAACGTCCATTAGTGTCATGGCGTACTATAAATAGCACACAAGGAGAAGAAGGGGGCCAAAACCATTAAGCAAAAACTCATCACACCTTTCAAAGAATTTCTAAAACCTTACACCACACGCCCACACAAAAACCAAATTAAAGTTCTCATCTTTGTTTCCTCATTCTCCAAAATCAAATCCCACCAACCCATCTTCTTGTTCCTCCCAAAGTTAATGAATCTGATAGCATTTGGCTGAAACAAGCAAAAAGTTTGGACCTTTATTTGTTTTTGAGGTTAAAGTACAGAGCTTGGTTGAGAAAGCTGGGTTTGGAATCAGTTTGTTGGGTTCTTCAGCAAGATTGGTGATGGAGCAGAAGCACATTTTGTTGTCTGCTTTGAGTGTTGGGGTTGGGGTTGGGGTGGGTTTGGGGTTGAGTTCTGGGCAGGCAGTGAGCAAATGGGTGAACGGAAATTGCTCGGCGGCGGATGAGGTCACGGCGGAGCAAATTGAGCAGGAGTTGATAAGGCAGGTGGTGGATATGAGAGACAGCAAGGTTACATTTGAGGAGTTTCCTTATTATCTAAGGTAATTGCAGAAATTTTCTTTTGGTTTTTATGTCAATGATTTAGGTAAAAGCAAATGGAATCAGGGGAGATGGGTGTTTTTTATATGTAATTGTCTATGTAGAATGTCATTAAAGTTCAGTAAGTTTAACCAATTTTGTAATAATGTGATTCCTGAGCAAATGATTAAGTATGCTGTCAGATCCTCTGCACAAGTTTTTTCATCTTGTTTTTATTTTCTGGATAAAAGTTTGTTCACATGAATCTTTGACAAATTAGATGCTCTTAATTTTTGGTTTTTATTAATGGCTTGATTTGCTCAATAGGTTTATCTGACGCTGAGTTTTGTCAGCTATGCTCTTTAGGCATATTGTGCTTTTGTTATTGACTCCAAATTTTGGCTGTGTGGATGCTGAGTCTTCTGCTTTGAATTTGTTATTTGCTTTTTAAACCGTATTTTTCCGATCAACCCATCAAATGATGTCTTTTAATTTATCAAAACGAGTTAATAGAAGGACGAAATTTGAGGCCTGAAAAACAATAGATCATATTTGTGCATTTAATGCCATAATCCCTTTTGTCATCTTCTAAAGAATTCCAGGAGAAAGCTTATGACTATTTTCAAGTTTAGGCTTCATTCTGCTTCATCCAAATCTTCATCCAAATCATAAGATATCTACCATATGGTATCTACTTTTGTAATTTCATGTTAGATGTAGATCTCTACATAATACGATTACAAGCACTTCTTTTTTCGGTAAAGCATATCACGAGTGGTCTAATCTTGTCCTGAAACTTGCCCCTTTATGTATATTCTGTTTAAGAAGGCATTGTTATGGATGACAGTTCATGGGGACCATCTTTTCTGATTTTCATGCCATACACCTTTGAAGAAAGTTATGTGACCATGTGGACTTTGAAGGTCCAAGATGGACCATCTTTGAAAGTCCAAAGTACTTCCATATCTTCCTAGTTGTATAATTCTGATACATGAACTTGTGTTGATGCAATATTTTCCTGCTCTCATCATACTTTACAATTTTTGGTTTTATGATGGCAATGGCAGGGAAAGAACTCGGATGTTATTAACAAGTGCTGCATATGTTCATCTGAAACACTCTGACTTGTCCAAACACACCCGGAACCTTTCACCTGCAAGTAGAGCTATTTTGCTATCAGGACCTACTGGTATGCTATTTGGAAATGATTTCTGTATTTTTCATTGACATGCTTATGCCTTTTTTTTTCCTTTTTTTTTCCTTAGAGCCAATCTAACTGCATGTTTAATTCCCACAGAACCTTATCATCAAATGCTCGCCAAGGCTTTAGCTCATTACTTTGAATCGAAGCTGCTGTTGTTGGATGTTACTGATTTTTCAATCAAGGTAACCTGTGCAGCTTTATTTCCCCCCCAAAAAAATTTGGCTCCTCATACAATAATAATTATATGTCATTTTTGCATTTTACAGATGCAGAGTAAATATGGGTGTACCAGAAAAGAATCAGTAAGCATTCTCTGCTCTTCACATATATCTGTCACATTGTATTGCAATTCTGTTGAAAGAAAATTTTAGCAATTAGCTAGTGGAGTTTTCCTGATTCATTTTTGCTACTTTTGTAGTCTCATAAGAAGTCCATCTCAGAGGTGACAATGGAACGAATGTCTGGATTATTTGGGTCCTTCTCAATCCTCCCTTCAAGTGGAGAGACTAAAGGTATGGAAGGAAGCGAAGCTCCTCTTCTTGAGTCCCATCTCTTTTCATATCCTCAGTTCAGTGACAATCGGTGATGTCTAAAATCTACAGTTCTATAATAAAATTATTTTCTTGCAGGCACCTTATTTCGGCAAAGCAGTAGTACTACAGATCTCATATCAAGGTATATAGAAATGGATCAGTTTTGATTGTTAAAGTGAATGTGCCACAGTGGGTACATGTAATGTTTCATTTCTAAAGCATCAATACTTTATTATATCTGCAGGGGTGCTGAAGGACCAAATAACCATAAGACACTTAAAAGAAACGCCTCTTCTGTATCTGATATCAGTAGCATCAGTTCCAAAAGTGCTCCCACAAATTCAGGTTTTTTAATACAGCCTATACTATCTGTTTAAACTTTAAATTTCGTACTCTTCTACAATAGCTACATAGGCGCTTCAAAATTATCCTTAATCTGCACTGCTTTTGTTTTTCCAGGTCCTATCAAGCGAATGAGTAGCTGGTGTTTTGATGAGAAACTTTTTCTACAATCACTTTACAAGGTAATTTCATAACGTATAATTTATGAATGTTCAACAGACGTACTTCATTTATAAATACAAGTTTTTCTTTGTGAATGAAAACTTAAGTCTATAGAGTATAGACTAGATGGTTATACAGCTTCCAAATATCTTACTGTCGTACTAGTATAATACTAAAGGCAGGAATACATTTTCCTTACAGGTCTTATCTTCCTTATCAGAAACTGGTTCGATCATTTTATACCTCAGGGATGTTGAGAAGCTTTTTCTCCAATCAAGACGGTTATACAATTTGTTCAGTAAAATGTTGAAGAAACTATCAGGGTCGGTGTTAATACTCGGTTCCCGAATGTTAGATGCCGAAGATGATTGCAAAGAAGTAGATGAGAGGCTTGCCGCTTTGTTCACATACAATATTGAGATCAGCCCCCCTGAAGATGAGACTCATCTTGTCAGCTGGAAAGCTCGACTAGAAGATGACATGAAGAAGATCCAGTTTCAAGATAACAAAAACCACATAACTGAGGTACTTGCGGCAAATGATCTTGAATGTGATGATCTAGGTTCAATTTGCCATGCAGACACAATGGTTCTGAGCAAGTATATAGAAGAAATTGTGGTATCAGCGATATCTTATCATTTGATGCAAAAAAAGGATCCGGAGTATCGTAATGGAAAGCTTGTTATATCATCAACGAGGTACATACCAACTTTCTGTATGCATGATTTCTCAATTAGATAGTTTTCTTGGTTATATTTTGGTGCAAAGTAGACAGTTGTTTAATTACTAGTCTGGATGTGGAACAGTTTGTCCCATGGATTGAGTATATTCCAGGAGGGAATATATGGCGGCAAACTGGAGACAAATGCTGATTCCAACAAGGTCTTTATTTTATTTTATTTTTGCCTCTTGATATTTTACATTTCAACAATTGGATTAAAATTGAACTACTATTGACAATCAATGTCTTGATGGTTTATCATTTGTCCTCAATTTAGGAAACTGAGGGGGAAGAGGCTGTTGGTGCAAAGACTGAATCAAAGTCTGAAACAGCAGAGAAATCTGACACCAAAAATGAAGCAGAGAAATCTGGTTCCGCAGCGAAGAAGGAAAGCGAGAATCCACCTCCACCAAAAGTTGTAAGTTCAAATCCTTCAGTACTATAATAAAATCCACCTAGTTGATAATACCTATTTCCTTCAGATATTCTCCGTCTCATTGAAGTTTCATGGTGTTGGTGCAGGAAGTTCCCCCAGACAATGAATTTGAGAAGCGCATAAGGCCAGAGGTTATCCCTGCAAATGAGATTGGAGTGTCATTTGCAGATATTGGTGCATTGGATGAGATTAAAGAATCACTTCAGGAGTTAGTCATGCTCCCTCTTCGAAGACCAGACCTTTTCAAAGGAGGGCTTCTTAAGCCTTGTAGAGGCATATTGCTTTTTGGCCCTCCTGGTACTGGAAAAACAATGCTGGCAAAGGCCATCGCAAGTGAAGCGGGAGCAAGTTTCATCAATGTTTCAATGTCCACCATCACTTCAAAATGGTTTGGGGAAGACGAGAAGAATGTTCGAGCTCTCTTCACACTTGCAGCAAAGGTCTCCCCAACTATTATCTTTGTTGACGAGGTTGACAGCATGCTTGGGCAGAGAACTAGAGTTGGGGAGCATGAGGCGATGCGGAAAATTAAAAATGAGTTTATGGCACACTGGGATGGACTCTTGACAAAATCCGGAGAGCGTATTCTTGTTCTTGCTGCAACCAACAGGCCATTTGACCTTGATGAAGCAATCATTAGGCGTTTTGAGCGCAGGTATAAATAAACTCTTACTATGTGAAGTCCAAATTCTCATGATTCTTTTTGTGACTTAGCTTCAAGCTAATAGCTTCATGTGTGCTAACTTGGACTCTTATCTGCGTTGAACAGAGTCATGGTTGGCCTTCCCTCTGTTGAGAACAGGGAAATGATCTTGAAAACTCTTCTTGCAAAAGAAATGGTCGAAAATTTAGACTTTAAGGAGCTAGCAACCATGACAGAAGGATATAGTGGAAGTGATCTTAAGGTTTGTTTTTCTAAGAATAACGTGAATAATTTGAATGATAATCAGTAATATTCAGTATGACGAGCTATAAAACTAATGAACTATTGGAAAAACAGAACTTGTGTGTTACAGCAGCTTATCGACCTGTAAGAGAGCTTATACAACAGGAAAGAGCGAAGGATCAGGTAACTCTCTTCCTGTGTTGGCATCATAATTTTAATTTTCCCATTTTTCATTTAGAGTAATGCTGAATGATTATTGAAAACTTTGAACTACAGGAAAAGAAGAAGAAAGCTGAAGCAGGCAAGAGCACAGAAGATGCTTCAGACTCGAAAGAAGAAGAGAAAGAGGAGCGTGTAATTACCCTGAGGTCATTAACCATGGAAGATATGAGGCAAGCAAAGAATCAGGTAACTTCACATTCTTTTTCTACTTTTTGCCGAAAGAAACTGCCATTTTCATTCTTTTGCATATATGTTTATACATGTAATGGTGTAATGCAGGTTGCTGCAAGTTTCGCTGCAGAGGGATCAGTAATGAGTGAGCTGAAACAGTGGAATGATTTGTATGGAGAAGGCGGCTCAAGGAAGAAGCAACAACTAACTTATTTCCTCTAGATTAGTCGCAGGGAAGAATGAAGGCAATCTTAGACACTCATCAGCCTCGTTCTTTGAGCATCAGACAATGTGAACGGTGTGAGGAAGCTGGAAAGTCCACTTCAAGTTGCAGGAACAGTTGATGGCATGCACGGCAATCGGACAATCAAGTAGGATCTCTAGCTCAGATCCTCAGAAGAAGAAAACCTTACAACCCAATGAGAGTAAATATGGGATTTGTACACAAAGTGTAAGAGAGGGTTCTCGGTATTTTTTAGACAAACCAATTACCACCAGTTTCTTGTCATATGCTATTGTAAATGTGTGGTATCAGGAAATGTATGTGGGATTTCATAGAGTGGGATAGACTAACCTGCATTTGATATGCAGTATTCGGATACGGTTAGCTTTTATACATTGTTCAATCTTGTGTAATTCTTCATGGTACAGTACTGTAATATATATACATAGTCTTGGAGACTTGTGCTTTCTCTGATATCTGAAGTCAAATATTTATCAATATATAGAAACAACACCAGAAAAGTGTCAATACAAAAGTCTCAAACTCAGCAATGAAGGTGTTCATAATGCTGATTGAAACAACCAAAACTACAGCGACCCTAAGCTTAAAGTTGCCTGCCACATAAACCCTAGTCCAAGGCGTTGTCTTTCCCGTCCTGGAAGACTGGGAAATTGAGGTGCATTGTGGGTTTGAGTTTCCGGATTTCTTCCAGAATTGATTTCTGGTCTTTCTGGAGCTCCGTTTGCTTGGTTGATAGGGATTCAGGATTCTAGAGAGAGGAAGACGAAACGAATTACAAGTGGCAACAATGAAGCACTCTGCTCTATTTAAACCCTCTCGAAACTTCCAACTGGGCCAACTAAATGAGAAAGGGAAGCCCATCAAATTTAAAGCAGCCCAATATTAGAATTATCGTTTATGAAAAAGAATTTCCGTCGTCTCTCTCCCTCGCGCTTTGGTCGTTGAATCACAGAAAGAAGGAAAGAATGTCAAAACCATTAGAGAGATACCAAACACTTGCGCTGAAAGAGTCTTTAGGATCAATTCACAGATACCCATTAGTCTGCAAAGAGCTCAGCTTAATTCTCAGAGGCGCTTACAGTAAGCTTCCCAAGAATCTCCAATCTCTCATCTTCCAAGATACCCTCACCGCCTTTCGTTTCCTTCCTGGGTATGTTTTTCACCTTCTGTCCAAATTTTATGGTTTTTGTTTGTTATTAGTTTTATAATTGGCCCCATATCATATTTTTGATGATTGTATATCTGGGTTGTTTCTATTATTTGAATTTTGTTTTCAAAATTGAATCTTTACATCCCAAGTTTGGATCAAAATCTAATATTTTGTTTAATTAATGAGGGTTAGCGCTTAGAAAGCTTGATGATGATGATGATGAAACTTCATTTAGATTGAATTCCAATTGCCAATGTTAACTTTCTTCAACAAACTGCTTCATTTAGCTTGAATTATATCAACAAGTGATGATGAAATTCATTTAGCTTGAATAACATTTGGAAACGCTAGACTTTATTTATTTTTAATCGGGAAAGTTCCCCTGACATCATTCTTGTGATTGCTATTACAATACCAGAATGCAGACACGCAGTGCTGTCTCGGCAGCTCATCTTCTCCTTCAGAGCGTTGAGGCCACTTTGCCAAAGCAAAAGAAGAATTTGGGTGTTACAGAATATAAGAATTCAATGGTTGCTCACAAGAGGCGCACTAAAGCCCGCCACGAAGAGAATGGTGACATTATTTTACTCTGTACCTGACCATTTTGTTATGTTCAAAGGAGTAGTCAGACATCATGTGAAATTTGCTAGATGAATTTTAACCTGTGCTTTCCTCTCTTGTAGTTTCAGGATCTACTCATCTGCCACAAGATGTTCTTGTTCACGTATTCAGTTTCCTGGATTTTCAATCGTTAGTCTCTGTTGGACTAGTCTGCTGGTAATTCCTTTTAGTCTTAGTTTCGGGCATTAGATGTGTCGTAATTTATTAGGCCTATACCATAGCAAAGTAGGATCCTTCTTTTCTTTTTTTTTGAGAAGAAAAGTTGGATCCTTCTCGGTATAATGAATCCAAGTAAACTTTTAGCTCTAATGCTTCTTCATTGTTTCAATGAAGGCCATGGAATTTTGCAGCTAGTGATAACCGGCTGTGGCAGAGGCAATACGCTACGTTCTTTAGGGATTCTTATAATGATTTGAGTGTCAAGAAACAGCATACTAGTAGACAGGTTGAAGATGAAGGTTATACACTGTTTTGGAGAAAAGCCTTCAAAAGAGCATATAAAGGTGAATTATTAGATATATGCTTTTTGCTGGTTCTGTTTGAAATGCATTTGTCACTAGAGAATCTAAGTTGCAAGTTTACCTCTTATTAGAATCAGGTTATAGGGAGGGTTACCTCTGATAATGCATTGATCTTTGTGTTTAAGTAGCTGTATGCTTAGATTCTTAGTCTGCTTACTGTCAGCTTTCAAATGCAAAGTCATCAGCTTTCAAATACTCAGTCATCAATTCTTACCATTGTAAATCTGCTTGGATTTCAGGAATGAGTTCATCAAAGAAATTAAAATCCAGTAGGGGATACTGTAGATACTGCGAGACAATTGTTTGGCTCGATAACATGAAATGTTCCAATGAACATATTGGACTAAATTCGGAAAATCAGAAAATTGACCCTATATTACCTAGTCAGGTATTTTCTATCTTATTCTGTTCATTCTGGTTTTCCGATTACAGTTATTTAATGCCCGCTGTTTTGCTTTTCAATGCAAATAATGGTTCCGTTAAATTAAATAGTGAAGTGATGTGATTGATCCATTCTCTGGCATTACATAAAGGATAACCGGGATTGTTCCTCAGTGTGTTGCTGCCTTGCTGGTAGCTTATATATGCCAAAATTAGACCAGAATTTGAAGGATCAAATTTTCTATATTTCTACTTCTTTCGTTTTGAATTCCTGAACCAGTGATCTTATATCTACTTCGCATTTCATCATTTTCAGGTGGTCCAGTATCTGTTGGATGATTCTATATCATTGATATCTTCTTCAGAGAGTGAAAGTGATAGTGATACAGAAACAGGGTCCTTTTCCAGGTTATGGGCATATCGCAGACCCTTGACCCGAACCGAAGATACGCCTTGAATTTAAATCAATCTTGTGGATGTAATGATGTATTATGTATAGAGCTGCTCAGTGGGGATGCCCTGAGAGCGTTGATAAAGCCGGCCTATATGAGACTCGTTATTTAGTTTTCTTTCTGGGCATTGACACTTCATGAACCCAACAAAAACTGTTCAGAGAATTTAACAATAGCAATCCGTGTTCCGATTCGAGCCACGTTCAAAATATAATTCCTTATTCCAATTGTTTCTTATGAATTTTTCTATTTTTGATTAAACAATTTCGGTGCTAAAATATTATTGAAAATTACTTCCATGTATTGCTTTGCTCTCCGGTAAATAAATCACGGCAAAATTGAAAATGGAGACTTTATGAATAATTTAGGTGATTAGCCAAAGAAAAAATAAAAAAGGAAAAAGGAAAAAAAAATCCGGATATAGAGGTGTAACATTTAACAAGAGTAAAATGACGCTTTTGCCCTTGATTCATCTTCACTACCATCATACATAAACATTACAGAGAGCAATCAATTAGGGCTTTCTCAGTACCAATTTCCTTCTCCGCCACACACTCCGACCTCTGCCGTCTCTTTGCATCCCTGAAATTCCCTGCAAATTGTTTTCAAGAAATACCAAACGAAATCCAAAGCTTTATCACAGACCTCGCACAATCGTAGCTCCAACTTTTGCACAACCACAATTGCACAGATCTCGCTCACAACCGCCGTCAACCTTTATCACAGACCACCACGATCACCATCGGTCTCTCGGATTGCCCAAAGCTTCGCCCAATTCCACAACCACGATCACCATCCTCTGTCGCACCAGCCCCGTCCTTGACGCCGCTCAAGACCAGTGTTCATCTCTGCTGCGTCTCCAGCGCCGAGCCCCTTTCCACCACTCGACGCGGCTGTTCACCGCCGCTTGGTTTGTTTTCTTGCTTTTAAACACTAAAAACCAAAGCTCAGGGTTTGTCAAAGTCGATTTGGAAGTATATAAATTGCTTAGTAAATTGCATAATATTAGTAGTATTATTTTTTTTCAATGATTCAATTTATGGTTAGGTTGATTATTATACTATTAGTTATATCTATGTAGTTCATTGCTTAATGTAAATTGTTTTTTTGAAATTGTTGGTAGCAATTAGTTTTGATGTCCATATTGTTTTCCTTTATCGTTACTTTTTTGCTTAATATAAAAGTCAAATCATGTATGTAGGAATTGATGTTTGTTTAGATCAATAAATAGTTTGAGTTTTTCTTTCGTTTAACGAATTGATGTTCGCAGGTAACAAGATTTCAATACAAACTGGTATTGGAACGGCCATTGCAATTGCTGGAGTTGCTATCTACTCTTACCTCAAGGCCAAGATAGATGAAGAGAAACAAGTGAGTCAGATATAACTATTAAGTTCATGTCACAATTGTTATGTATCAGATTTTTTTAGTCATCTTCATTCAATTTTCTCTTTGGTGAGGCGGCATTTTATTTGATTGCAAGATTAATTAAAAAATGGATCTTATGTTTGGTCTAATTTTTGTGTATTCATAAATCTGTGTTTTTCTGTGTTCCAAATTAGGAATTCTATGTCCTGGATTGTAGAGTATTGAAGCTTTCCAGTTTTGTATCTAGGTACAATTCCAGGCCTGTTGCTGTGAAAGTCATACAGCCAAACATAACATGTTTTATTAGTTCTGAACGCAAGGAAAAATTTCAGAGGGAGGTGACTTTGCTGTCAAAGGCGAAACATGAAAACATTGTGAAGGTAAGATACTTATTTCCTCCTATTTATTCATATTTAGGCATTTTTCTATCAAGATATGATATATTTTATGTTCATCAGTGTTTCTTGGAAATCTTTTTAGATTTTGTTTGTCTGGTATGTGTATACTTTTCCAGTTCCTCAGTTTCAGGGATTAGAAGTATACCCTTCTGCAAATTGACGTTAGTTTCAAGAAATATCTTTCTTCTGTTTGAATTAAGGAGATATGAAAACATGAAATTACCTCCCAGTCACTGTACGTCTATTTCTGAATAGTTATTCAATGCCCTGTTGTTGGTAGCTTCTGTAAATTGGATGCCCAAGTAATTGAAATTATGGGGTTTTGGAATAATCTTGCCTTGGAGTAATAGTTTTTCTCTCTTAATTTATTAAGCTACTGATAGTGATATACACCTTTTGGTATTATAATGACAGTGAGAATGAAATATTTTTGGAGAAACTGGACGAAGCTCCAGCTATATAGTACAAGAATGCATTTTGTTTGAGAATTATCTAAATTTTGTTAAGAATGTATTGTTATGTATCATATTTTGTGCATATAGTTATGTCTCAGTTTACAGCGTCGTTTATGCAAAATCTGTGTGTTCAGTCAACCTCAAGTCTAATAAAGTTGATGGAAAAAATATCAGAATTTGTGAATTTAGTTATTTGTCGAGGTCATGAGGGTGACTACTAATGTATCTACACTATTGTAGAGTCTAGATGTGGCTGGGATCGATCCCAATTAATGGGCAGCTAGCTTTAGAGGGGCCTGTCATAACTCACAATATAGAAATATCAACAACAAATGCAGGAATTGTTTTCTTTAGAACAAATCAATGGTTCAAAACGTACATGTGCAAAGAATATTGACCAAACAAACCACATGAAAGTTTCACACACCCTTTACCTCATCCATTGATTACTGTAGGTTAATGGGTAACTTGACCATGGAATTACTTTGAATAAGTAATGACCCAGAGAAGAACACAAGGAGTTGCTGACCATACTCATCTGGGCTATGATCTTAAAAGGATTGTGGAAATCCAAATGCACATGGGGGCATATCAATATAGCTGCATGCTGTTAGGATATGCATCAGTACAAATATGAAAATTAGTAGTAGTAGTAGTTAGAGATCTTATAGTACTAGAGTACCAGCTGCTATTCACTGAGAGATTGATTTGATCCTGATCTGAATCATTCAACTCAACCCTACCAGCAGGAAGCACCATCGGTCTCTTGGATTGCCCAAAGCTTCGCCCAATTCCACAACCACGATCACCATCCTCTGTCGCACCAGCCCCGTCCTCGACGCCGCTCAAGACCAGCGTTCACCTCCAGCGCCGAGCCCCTTTCCACCACTTGGCGCGTCTGTTTTTAAAGGGAGGCTGCTGCTATAAGGAAGAGAAGCAAGTCATCCCAAATTAAGTTCTTGGTTCCTCTTATATACACCCCTGTTCTTCCCCTCAGTAAGTTTCACAATTCTGTTCAGCTTTCGTAATTCAATTTGTGATTTTGTTCGTATTTCCAACTGGATTTTTTTGTTTTGGTTTTTTCAGTCCGACTCTCGCTGCGAAAGAATAAAAAAAGCTTAGTTAGTAGAAAAAGCGAAGTGACTATAAAAATTCATAACCTCAATCAGCTGACTTACTGTGTGATGTTACTCTGAATTGGCTGTGGTTCTGATCGCTCTCTAATTGTCAATCTCACTCACACACTCACACGGATCTGAAATGACCCAAGTTTCTATCTTTTCTGTTTTTGGTTAAACCTGGGCTGGTGATGAGTCTCATGGTATTATGGGTAATTTGCGTCTGAATATTCATTGTTTTTTGTGGTGTTTCTAATCATGTTTCTTGCTCTGTTGCATAAAAGTTTGAACAGCTTACTTTTGACTTGCTAGATTAAGTGTTTCATTATTGCTCTGGAGTCCATTCTGCTATCTGACGATCATGGTTTGTCTTTTGGCAGTTGTTGATCTAACTTTGATAGATTTGCCTGGCTTAACCAAGGTTGTTGTAGGTATACTTCATTTACTGTAGCCCTTTATAACATGACAAGGTGAAAACTACATTCATTTCCTTTTAATTGAATACCATAGTTATAGATGTTTGTTACTGACAGAGGGACAGCCAGAGATTATTGTTCAAGACATTGATAACATGGTTCGTTCTTATGTAGAGAAGGTAATATGAAAGTCATTTTCCCTCAATTTATGACAAAAGCCATCTATTCATACCCCTTGGGTGTATCTTTTAGCACTGGTTCAGTCAAATCAGGGGTCTTAGAAGTTTTACTTTTACTTTCACCTTGGAGAACTGATGCCCCTTTTCTCTGCTTTTCTATCAAGTTATTAGTTTTCTCTTTTAAGCACATACTGTCTTTGTTATTTATTTATTTTTTGAACATTTTTGTGGTATGTTTATGGTTCAATTAGTGTTTGAATGCTCTGGATGGATGAAAGAAAGCGAGGTGACGATAGAAATTCATGTTTTTTAACACTGATTTAAGATGTGATGTTACTGTGAATCCCGACAGGTTCTGATCACTTTCTATCAATTTCTATCCTCCCCTTTTTGATATAGGATGTACTTAAAATTAAATTACGCCTAACATTGAATTATATGAGTGGTTTGTGGCTTTGCGCGAGGAAAACATAGTTGCTATGCAAAAGCAAATTTGTATGATTCTGTGACATTAAGTATAGTTATTGAATTTCTTTCTTAATTCTTATTATTGTTTTGGGGCATGGAGGAGCTAAGTGATTGTAGTTGATGAAGACCGATGGAGTTGTCCTTGAATTAGTCGATCCTAAACCCGCGGCTAGGCGCGGGCTCTCCTTCTAGTTCTAAATAAAAAGCAATAGATCCAATGTAATGGCAAAAAATTCAAGGTAATCAGATAATTTTAGATCGAGCAAAAATTAGGGCCGTCGTTTTTTTAAGAATTAATCTAAGCATCAAAGGATAAACGACACGTCACTTTTCTAACAATTTGGGCCGGGCCTGCAAAAATAAGGCCCAATGTAAGCATAGTAGAATAAACGACACGCCGTTTTCATAACCGATTTGGGCCGCGCCTGGTAAAAATTAGGCCCGATTTAACTATAGTACAATAACGACGTGCCGTTTTTATAATGAATTTGGGCCGTGCCTGTTAAAATAAGGCCCCACGTAAGCATCATAGAATAAACGACCCTGGGAAAAATTAGGCCCAATGTAACCTTAAATTAAAAAACGACACGTCGTTTTTTGTAACAATCTGGTCCGGGCCTGTTATTATAAGGCCCAATGTAACGGTTATATAAAAAACGACACGTCGTTTTTCTGACAATTTGGGCCGGCCTGGTAAAAATTAGGCCCCATATTACCCTTCAATTGAAAAACGACACGTCGTTTTTTGTAACAATTTGGGCCGGGCCTGGTTGAAATTAGGCCCAATGTAACCATGATAAAAAACGACGTGTCGTTTTATAAATAATTTGGGCCGGGCCTGGGAAAAATTAGGCCCAATGTAACCTTAAATTAAAAAACGACACGTCGTTTTTGTAACAATCTGGTCCGGGCCTGTTATTATAAGGCCCAATGTAACGGTTATATAAAAAACGACACGTCGTTTTTCTGACAATTTGGGCCGGCTTGGTAAAAATTAGGCCCAATGTTACCCTTAAATTGAAAAACGACACGTCGTTTTTTGTAACAATTTGGGCCGGGCCTGGTTGAAATTAGGCCCAATTCAGCCATTATATAAATACGACGTGTCTTTTTTGTACCAAGTTGGGCCGGGCCTGGTAAAAATTAGGCCCAACGTAACCATAACATAAAGAGCGACACGTCGTTTTTTCTAACAATTTGGGCCGGGCCTCTTATTATTAGGCCCAATGTAACAGTTATATAAAAAACCACAGGTCGTTTTCCAGACAATTTGGGCCGGGCCTGGTAATAATTCGGCCCAATGTTACCCTTGTATAAAAAACGACACGTCGTTTTTTGGAACAATTTGGGCCGGGCCTGGTTGAAATTAGGCCCAATGAACCGTTATATAAAAACCGACACGTCGTTTTTCAGGCAATTTGGGCCGGGCCTGGTTGAAATTAGGCCCAATTTAGCCGTTATTTAAAAAACGACACGTCGTTTTTTGTACCAAGTTGGGCCGGGCCTGGTAAAAATTAGGCCCGATTTAGCCATTATAGAAAAACGACACGTCGTTTTTGGAAACAGTTTGGGTCGGACCTGTTTAAAATTAGGCCCAATCGAGCCATTATATAAAAAACGACACGTCGTTTTGGTAACATTTTGGGCCGGGCCTGGTTAAAATTAGGCCCAATCGAGCCATTATAAAAGAAACGACACGTCGTTTTGGTAACATTTTGGGCCGGCCCGGGCCGGGCTTATTATTATTAGGCCCAATTTATCCATTATTTAAAAAGCGACACGTCGTTTCGGTAACAATTTTGGGCCGGGCCTCTTACAAAAATGCCCAATTCATTCTTTTGCAAGGAATAAAAACTATACGTTGTTATTTTACGATTTGGGCCGGGCCTTGTAAAAATTTAACAATTATATAAAAAACACCTCGTCGTTTTCTAAAATTAGTCCAATCAGATCTACTTCTCAAAAAAAAAAAAAAAAAGATATTTATAGATCTAAAACTCTTATATTCATTAAACTGTGCGCTCAGAACCAGTTCTAAAATAAAACGCAGAAAGAGGTAATCTAACGGATGATGATTCAACACTGGACTAAAACCGCAGTTACTTGATGTAAAGCCTAGTGAACAGAATTAACTCCAGCATGGTGTGTCTCTTCTCTAATCCTTCTTCTTCTCTTTCACTGAACCCTTGGGTATCTTGCTCAAAACCTTGGCATCAAACACTGCATACTGCTTCTTAAACTCAATCCATGCCTTCTCAGCAAAAGCATCAATCTGGACATCATATTTCTCATAGATCACTGGCACGGTGTGCAGCAAGACAAAAGCTGTCATTCAAATTTCAAGATGATGTCAATATTAGAAATATTAGAAATGAAAGTTTGTTAAACTTAAGCGCACAAGAACTTCTAAACGAACAAAAGATTTAAAAGAAATCCTTACTTAAGTAGAACAAGGTCAGGAAGTTGAACCATTTCCCAATGACTGACATAATCCACAGGACAGCTATAACCTGATAATCAGTGGAACACCTAATGAGTATATAATCCCAAAACTTGCCTACTTATACAGCTCAACTATGAAGGAACAATCAACTTACACCGAGGAATGTCTTCAAATCCCTCCCAGATGCAATGTCCCGCAGAACATGGAACCCTTTGTTGAGTTCAATCCTCAGTGCAGAGGCAAGATCAAGGACACACTTCTCAGGAATTTGAACATTTGGGATTTGTGGTGGAGCCCTGATCAAGCAACATAGCGAAGTCAGGGCCATATGATATTACATCAAACATACGAAGAGTATCAAGAGTATCGAACAACTTACTTGTTGATAAAGGAGGATGCATTAGACCACAGGAAGAAGACACCCAGAAAAAGTATCAACGAATGGCACACCAGAGTGATTAAATGGTATTCAAGCAACTCAAAGAAAATCCATAATACAGTGGCTCCACCAAGAACACTTGCAGATATTTTCTTGTCCCTCCATAGGAGGACATCAGCAGCTACAATGAAAGAGTGACATTAGATCATAATTGAAAGCATTTTCTTTCAAAGTCCCATCTCTCAGGCATAGTTCAGAAATGGAAAATGGAAAACAATTCCAGAAACTTTTGCAATAAAAGTTGGTCTAAAATATCCGTTTTTTTAAGGTATTGTTTAAAAAGCAGTCACCATTTTCCAATTTTAAAATCAAGCATGTACATAATATACAAAGATAATAAAACACACCAACCTTCGCGCATATGTACACAGAGAAAACAAACACCAAACAATGGAGAAAACAGTACGCACATCACCAAAGCAGGAACAGAGAGAAGAGAACAACTACAGCTAATATTCTATTCGAATTCAATTCACATAGAACAAAAACCTACGGGACAAATCAGATGTGGTAACAAATCAATTCATAAGCGTATATTAAGATGGCACAATGTGGTAACAAATCAGAGGAAGATGACATACACAAACGCATACATAGCCATATGAAATGTTCAGCACGTAACAGAAAACACATTCTGCAACATATGCACATATCAGAATTCAAAAGAGCAACAATCTAATCCAGTTCTTCCCCAACCTGCATATCAAATTTCATCATTGCATAACAATTGGGATCGACACACTAAAACTATTCACTTATCCCAATACCAATCAATAACATCAGAAAGCTAACTGGCTCACTAAATACCTCTTCATAATCGCCTACAAGATAATCAGAAGAAAGGGAAATGTATCGAAATTAAAAGAATATGAGATCTTTTCTTTGATGTTCTTATTTGTATTTTCGTAACTTAGATCGCGAAAACAAAACTTGCAAATTCTAGCTTTCTGTTCATCTCCAATCTTCTCCGATCAAAACCATTCAACAATGTGCATATAAAACATAGTGAAAGAAAGATAAGAGTGGGGGATATAGTACGTTTGCCACCGCCAAGGACCTTGTGAACGGGCTTTTCTCTGCCGAAGATCCTGAAAATGTTGGATTTAACAGAATCGTGCGCGGACGGCTTGGTGTCCTCAACCTTGGGCTTGACGGCATCGTGCAGCTTAGCCGGCTTGTCGTCGTCGGAAGATGATGACGAAGACGAGCGATGGTGGCCGTAGATCTTTTCCATCAGAGACTCTGGTTGCACTGCTGGCTCCGCCATGGATTCTCCGCTAAAGATCGAACAGATTGAGAGATTGAGAGAGAGGTTTGAGCTTTCTAGCGTTTGCGTTGATATCTGAGTGTGTGTGTGTTTGTATTGAGGGAGCGAGAGGCTAGGAGACCGAGGCTGAGGTTCGGATGGGAACGAATTTGCAAAATAACAGAAACCAAGAAAAGAGTACGGGGGCGGGAATGTCTCGGCTTACGGCGCCTGTGACCTATCATCGCCTTAATTCCTTTTGAATTTTGTTTCCGTTTATTCATTTTTCAATTATTCGAACGTTTTTATCATTTAAGTAGAAATTAAATTGAGAAAGAAAAAAAAAATGTTCTCTTTAAACAATTGAATTGAACATCGCATTTTTTAGTTGAGAACACCTTCTTGATATTCATGTTTGGATTGAGAATGTTTTAGAAAATTATATAAAAAACAGTTTAATTTAAATAGTGCACATTCAATTAGTCTCAACGTATGTAATTCATTAAATGCTCATATAAAGTACGCCTAAAAAAGTTGTTTGTTCCGACTCACCTTAGATTCCGGCATTGAATTCATTTAAACAAATTTAAAAAAAATTGAACAACCAACCTACCAAAATAAAGAGATGGACAAATACAAGTTTCAAGAAAGACATAAGAAAATGAGATGCACCAACTAATTTACCACAATAGGCAAAGAAATCAAAAATATATCCTAATACATTGATGCATGCATTGTGGAAATACCATATTGCCATAAATCATAAATGGGTTCATGAAAACCTGTGATGCACCTGGCTGTCACAATAAAATATCCACTGCTCGAGGCTAATGAGACGTTGTATTATATGATAAATGAATGTTTCACACAAACGGTTAATTAGCAAACATGTTTGGTGTTGTTCATCTTTCTATAATTTCTATGTCTATATTTAATGGCTCCGTTCTGCATTCATGCAATTACACAACACAGCCCTTGTTTGATGAATCGGATTAGTAGTGAAATGAAAATTAATTTTTTGAAAGACATAACCGTATTAACCTAATAGAGAGGTGTCAAACGGGTTGGGCTAGTAAACTTATGGCACATGCTCGCTAATTAAAATAGACACGACACGAGCACGGTCATCGTCTATTTCGGGTTTAGGTCTTCGCTCCTCCCTATTTGGGTCCGACACGAGCGATACGAGTACGACGTGAAGTGTAAATGATGGGCTAATAGAAACCCACTGGGTCTAGAAATACCAACAAGATCCATCAAAGATGGGCTAATGGGCTGCAATAATCAAATGAAAAGCACTCTAAAGGCCCAACTTAGCCGTAGGCCGAAGTAAGGGGTGATTCATATCAGCCCAAAATGACTCAGGCCCTACCCTAAAACAAAATGAGAATTATGCAGCAAATTAATGTTGAATGGCAGCATTCATCTATTATATACTTTGCCAGAAGCATAAATGAACTAGAAATCTGAACTACAAACTCAGTTGTGGACATGAATACAAGAAATCTGAAGCATATATGCAAATAGATACTACAATAACTGCAAAACTATAGATCAAGAGGGAGAAAGGATCAAATTGAAGTCGAATACATACCGATTTCGACATAACTTGATGTGGAGAATTGCTGCGGATGTTTGGTAGGCAGTTTAGCTTGGAATTCGTTTGAGACCACATCACTGCAAGGCTTCTTGTTTCCAAAGGCATAGTTTTAGGATGAGTTTGCTGTCAGTTTGTTTATTTTTTGTGCTAGCCTTAGTCTATCTACCAGGAGAAATGTGGAATATCCAATAATTGTCAATGGGATAAGAGAACCTCAAACAAGAATATGCTTTGTTACCATATATTGCTCAAATGATAGTCCATTCGTCAAAGTTTAGCAAACCATGCCATTTTGTCAAGTTTAGGTAAAAAACTTTTACTGCTAATAATAACCAGTACTCTAAACCTGCTATAAAAACCCTAGTAATACAAAACACATTATCTAAGCAAACCGCGTAATCAATTAATCCGAAAAGAACCATAATAAGCATTATAAAACCCCAACTTGAATAATGTGAGAGCAATGAACTTTTTTGAGAACGAAGTTGTAGAGGAAATACGGAGTTAAAGATCCAAGTTGAGTCGTTTGATTTAGAGTATTATCGTTGTCTAAATATTTTATTGTTTTGGGTGGAAAATTATTTTCATAAAAGACCCAAAAAGAAAGATAGATCAAGTCTAAGATCCTACTTCTGCATTTCACAAACTAAACAAAAGTTGATCAGCAATTTCATGGAAGTGACAACAAACAAACATGAAGATCCCACCATGTACAAAAATTCTTTGAGGACTAATTTGACCAGCCATCCGCTAATGAATTTTGTTCAACTAACAAAGGGCGCGAGAGAGCTAGCTACACAGAACTCGTCTCAAGGCCAACAACCAAGCAAACAAGTACAAAAAACGTCCAAAAAAAAAAAGCAAACAAGTACAAAAAGAAAGTCATGGTAGACACTTGAGTGGAAAAGGAATTTAGATGGGGACTGGTTTGATCCTCAACCTGAGATGACAACAAGGAAAAATGAAAAACCATGCATGACCATCATGGCGGTGGAGGGGTCACCCTTTGATTCCTTCTTTGAAATAAAAAAGCACCAAAAAAGTAAAAGTTAAAAGTCCCAAGATGTGAATAATCACGGTAATTTGGGGTGCAGAATCTTACAGGTTAAGGACAAGTATGTTGCAGTATGAGAATGTTGGACTATTATTCCATTCTATATACAAATATCCTGTGATTTGATCATAGTATATAATACATGATTAGTATAATGTACAAAACAAAGTGATATATAGTATGTATATGTGAAGAGTCAGCTTAGGCCTTTTTGTTAAAGAGCAAGCAAAGCAAGACAAAGTGAGAAAAGAAAAGAGAAAAAAACAGAGGAAAAGTCAGCTCAAGGAGGCAAGGTCTCAACATATCATCGTGCATACCATGAAGGCATGAACTACATTTTGTTGAATAAATTAGATCAAGTCAGCAATTACTACACCTAAAGACTGGATTCTGAACACATTTGAAGCTCTAAGCGTCTTCTTCTTTTGGTTGAGGTTTAGTTGAGTTGATTGGTTAAGGAAAACAGCATCGGCATAAAATTAAGAGCAAAATCACACTTACATAATTTAATTCAAGGTTTTAGCATTTAGAAATTTGTATTTCTAGGAATGAGACGAAAAAGTTCACAAAATATCGTTTTGTTTTCCAATTACTCTTACTTTAACAACTATTTAAGACAATTCGTCGAACACTTTGTTTTAGCCTTTTTCGTGTCACCCACTCTTTATTCTTTAACCATCTTTAAAGGTTTTTTTAACAAACATCTTGCCTTATAAACACGCTTTGAGCATTTTAGCAACTATTGAAGAGAGTGAAATCGACACTTTTATATCCTCCTAAATCTCAATGAGAAGTTATGAGATTATGTAAGTATTACTACAACAAAATACTAATCATACTATGCAACATACTACTCCAATGCGTGAGAATTGAACCATTCTGATATTCAAAAGAATTTTACGTCCCTTTTAAGTTTTAGGGTTCTGATAAATTTAGTGAAAAGGGAAAGTAGGTGAAGGTGAAGGAGCTTTCTCTGTTGTAATCTTCTGCAGAATACAGCGACCTAGCTCATTCATCAGAAGGAGCCTAAAACCACACAAACACAAACCCAAGCTTACAAGTCAAAACTTTTACAGCAAAGATTTATTACAAAGACCCATTTGCTTGTTGTGGTGCACCTAAAAATAAAGGACTTTGAACCTCTTTAAGGGCAATGGAGGGGTCCCTAAGCTGAAGAAGCGTGCCCCATCTGCACCAATGCCCTTAGCTTGGCTTGTAAAAGAACCCAATTCTCTGACTTTGCAGATCTTTTTAAAGACTCTCTCCCAAAAGTTAAAGGTTCTCTCTTTCTCATGTGTAACATAACCCTAAGAGCAACTCCAACCGAGGTGCCAAATGCCAGCATGGAGCCCAACGGTAACTTTTGACCAAAATTCTCATCTCCAACCGAGGTGCTATTGCCACGTGGTTGACATATTCTGCTTGGTGATGTCAAATTTGACATCTCAAAAAGGAGGTGTCAAATGTTTTTTTATCATTTTTTCTCTTTCTTCCGTCTCTTACTCCAATCTCTTTCTTCCTTCTCTCACCAAAACAATATAAAAAGAATTGAATGTATTAAAATAATATTTCAATTTGACACTTCGGTTGGAGCTTACATGAGCCAAAATGGCATATTGCCACATCAAGTGTCAAATTTGAATTTGACAATTTGGTTTGGCACCTCGGGTGGAGATGCTCTAAGAGGCTTTTCTTTTTGGCCTTTTACTCTTTTCATTTTTCTTTTTTTTTCTCTATTCTTTTTGGAAGTTTCTCTTCACCATCCTACTAGGTCATTTTTTCTTTTCTACCTCCATTCTTCTTCGTTCACTATCACGCTCTCTTCCCAAAAGGTCCATGCCATAGGATGGGGAGTGTTTATAAAGACATAAAGATCGTTTCTCACTTTGTCCGGTCAATGTATTCACTTTCAAAACAAATGTTTTGCTTTCATGGAAATTTTAACTTTGAAGAGAAAGAAGATGAAAGTAAAGAGCCACATCCACACTAGCTAAACCACTTTTCTTACTAAAGGTGGCCGTTCATTTTCACGGTTTGTGTTTGTCAAGTTCAATTCACAATGGTAATTGAATTTTGTGGTACACAACCAATTCAATAAATGTCATTATACGATACGACTCGACTTGCTTGATAACCGTTTTACATAAAATCATCACGAAACACGACAGACTTATTTAATAACCGTTTACTTCAAATCGTGTACACTAAAGTCTAAATCCAAACCCCCTAACTTCTTGCCATGTTGGTGTTGTACCGGGGGTTTGAGTTGAAAATTGGCACCAACATGTTCAACTATGGAGGACTAACCACACATTGATATGTAATTCAAACTTGGGAGTCGTTGACGGAGCGTAGGAGAGACCGCGCGTGGGGCCAAAGAATTGAATGAAAACCTCAGCACCATCAGCAAACTCTGAGAAACAAAAGAAAAAAAGTCTGAGAAATCTGCATTTTCGTAAGCCTATGAAGCTCTGAAGCGTTCATAGACTCTCCCATTGCTTCACATGCCTACAGTGCTAAAACCACACGTAATAATAATCCAGTCAAATAAAATCAAAAACACAGAAAAAGCAAAAAGAAAAGCTCTGTTTCCTGACTCACTCTCTAGTCTCTCCCTCACATAAAACGAAGCGAAATTTTTTAATTAAAGCCTCTGTCTCTTTTATTTATTATTTCACTCATTTTCTCACGCTACCCGTCTCACTCTTTCTGGTATAAAAACCCAACCCAAAACCCTTCATTATCCAAACACAAAGCTCCAATCTTTAACCCTCTCTCTCGTTCTCTGTTTCTCTGCAACCATGGAAACTCTGTACTTTCTTAAGTTCTGGAAGCCCAATCCTTCTCCCATCGCAATTCCCAGTCCTTTACTTGAAACAGACAATGAATTCGAACAAGAAGATGAGGAAGAAGAAGAAGACTCATTCTTCGATTTGGAGATCAGTACCGAATCAAACACCAAAACCCACCAAGAAAGTCCCAAACTTTACTCAAAAGAAGCCAAAACAGAACCAACCCTTTCTCTGTCTTCTTCTGATTCGATTTCGAAAAGGAAAATCCTCCCAATCGAACCCATTTCCAAGCCTCAATCTCCAATTGCTCTACTCAAATCAGCTCCAAAATTTGGGGTTTCAATTTTTAAGAAACCCAAATCAGCTTCAACAAAGAAAACAGAGGAAACAGAGTCCAGCATTTTGATGCAGAGAAGGACAGAAGTCAAATTTAATGAACCTTCAAACCCTTCTAAGCTGACCAGAGAAAACAGTTCGAGGAAAAACGGTAGCAGATTGCAGAACCAGAGCTCTGAAGATTCGAAAACAGAGCGATTTTCGAAGGATGTGATAAACAAGTACCTGAAGCTAATCAAGCCTCTGTACTTGAAAGTTTCCAAGAGGTACGGTGAGAAGCTGAAGGTTTCCGGCGACTTGCCAATGGCATCGCCGACGTCGTCGCCGGCGGTGTCAATGTACTCACCGAGGAAGGAGAAGCAGGGGAATATTCCAGCGGGGATTCGGGTCGTGTGTAAGCATCTGGGGAAGAGCAAATCGGCCACGGCGGCGATGGCGGTGGCGCCGCTGGTGAACCGGAGAGACGACTCGCTGTTGCTTCAAGCAGATGGGATTCAGAGCGCCATTCTGCATTGCAAGAGATCATTCAATTCTAGAGGTACTGAAATTTTTTTAAAAAAAATTGAATTTTGAAGTTCTTTTATATAAATTAAGTGGGAGAATTAATTTGGGTTTCATAATTTTGATCTCAGATTGCTTATCACGATCAACCAGTTGGACTAGTTCGTCCATGAACTCATATTCTAGTGGTAAGAATCGCTCTGCTTGTTTACAAATGTTCGAATTTCAAATTCCAAATTTGGGTGATTATAGCAAGAAAAATCTCTTTCATTTGCAGATTCTTCTCTGTTATCACGGTTCGCGATCGAATCTCATGAGAGATCTGCGAGAAGCTCCATAGAGGAAGATCTAGCATGCTTCTGAAATTTGATCAAGCTTTGTTTTGTTGGATTCTGAGTGATAAAACGCGGGAAAAAAACAGAGCTTGATGACTCTGTTTCTTTTGTGTTGTATGTGCTCTCTGCTGTAAAAACCAAGAACAGAAAGGAATTTTGAGGTTTAGGACTGAATTTTAGGGTTGTTTTTGAGATTTTAGCTTAATGATGACCAGTGAATACCATTAGGGTTTTTCACCTGTTGTTGTCTGTAAAGTGATGGGTCATTACAACTTGAACAAACTCTGATTGTAGTTGTGTATCAATCAGGGTGTTGCTTTATGCTGCTTTTGAATTAATATATGAGAGAAGCAAATCTTTTCAAATCAATCAGAGATATATGTGACATTATTTCTCTGCATTCAGTTCAGAGATTGTTGATTTGACTCAACAGGTTTTTGCTTCTTTAATTTTTCCAGGAGAAAATTGGCAGGGGACAAAATTTTCAATTAATCAATCTCATGGTTATCTGATTCTGGACAGCAGAATTGATGCTTTTATAAAAGTGCTTTTGAAATGCAAAAGAAGCATTTTAATTGCTTTTTGTTAAATGCTGGTTTTTCGTTCCAAAGCGAAAAAGCATTCAAATAGTCAGATGCTCTCTCTCCCCAGTCTCTCTCTGCCCAAACCATCCCATCCCATCCCATCCCATCTCTGGTTTGCTGAGATTCAATTCAATTTTGACTGCTTGTTGCATCTGCGAAAACAGCCATAAAGTCATTTAATTCAATTTTTACTTTTTTCTGTTCTAAATTTGTAACTTTTGACATTATTACAAGCAGCTCAGGTTAAAATTTTAATTTTACCCCAACTGCCCCTCCTGCTATAGGAGTTTTGGGACCCCAGAAATTGCTTCGAGTCATAAATGAAAACAAAATAATACCTGCATTCCTCATACGTAACAGTGAAGATGACTGTGTACATTAATTTTGTGGAATATTGTAAGTTATCAGATAATTCAAACACTTTATTTGATACTTTCTAAAATTTCTCTTGGGTGATCGAGTTGCTCATACTTTGGCTCGATCTTTTCTGAATGTAATTATCCAAATTTGTGGGCAGGCATGGTGATCGTGTTGCCTACTTGACTTTGATTTTATTCGGAAAGATCGAAATTCATTTTGATTATACGTTACTTTAAATTTTTCCAATAACATTGACGTAACCTCTAAAAAAAAACAATAACAAAATGAATGGACACAATATTTACGATAGAATATGAAAATGACTAATTACTATCACAATCACATGGCTAAATAACGTCGGATTTGCTCGAAACATTTTTCACTATGAACATAGTAAAAATCGTGGAATATAACAACAGTGAATAAATAAGGCATGCACTGCAGCAGCGCACTGCATTTTCAAATTTCAATACATGATTACATTATGACGACGACAAGAAATATCACTGATTTCAGACACCAACGCAAACTTCACGGTGAACCACATTGCAGACCCGAACAAGACAAAAAAAAAAAAAAAAACCACATTTCAACTTCGCAATGAATATTACCATCGCAATGCAAGGAACTGTTTTGATGAATATATGCGTATGCATGCTTGAAATAGAATGAAATCTTTGAATGGTTCCAAGTCCTCAAGCCAAGATTGGTGAGCACCAGCCCCTACTTTTTACACATCATAAATCTTAGACCAAAAATGTTTGTGGTGATTAGTTGTCTTCAACTCACCAAACTTCTTTTGTAACCAAAAAAAAAAACTCACCAAACTTCTTCCACTGAGATTTTTTGCTTTGTACGTATACCAAACTCACTAACATGCATGTATATACTAAACTAATTAACGAGAGGAACTAAGAGTTTAAGATTTAGAGCTAGACATGAGAAAATTACTTGAATATGTCAATCTAACTATACCGCGATTACTTGAGCAAGTTGAATTATGGTTCATAGTCATTCAATTGAAATTCGAAAAAGACTCAACTTGAATACAACATGAATATTCTACTACCATCGAGCCGGCGTCCATTTGTCGTGTCATTGACTCTTCAAATGCCTTAAGGGTGTTCATGCATTTTCTTTGAACCAAGATACTAGGAATGAGTCGAATGACTCATGAATTGCTCTTTTAAAATGTACAATACTTGCTCCCAAGTCCCAAATCAACATTGAAAAGAGTTGCCAAGATTACGGTTCATCGCACCGGTTCATCAAACAATAAAAGGACAAGGTCCAAAGCTTTGACATTGAGATGAATTTGAATTAAGACGAATGCAATGCACCACCAAGAAACACTAAACAAACAAAGACCCGACACGTACCATATTTTCGACCGAGGACCCATAGATTTGCTCTGTTTCCTCCTCATACATATGTTGTGTCTGCTGGGAACTAATATAAACTTAAACCAAATGTCAATTGCATCATGATTCATGTCTTTGGCACTTTAATTGTGTGTCTCTCTATCTATCTAACATGTGCGGTCATTTTCCAATGTGAGCTTTCTGTTTAGGAAAAACAACATCCCTGAGGAAACATTACAGTTGGAATTTGAATTTTTTGCTTCAGTTCATTGGATCTGTCTCAATCATCGTCCAAGTTTTGAGTAATGTTTAATGAATAACGTCGCTTCTCCATAGTGTCACGTACAATTTGAACACGGGGCTTCTCTTGGTCCACATTGTGACAAAAAAATTCGTAGTCGATCTTCAATTTTAACGATGCACATTAACAACTAAAAGAAGGAAAATCAACATTCAAATTCTATAACTTATAATCCAATTGTGAGTGACCACAAATTTTTTTATCTTCAGAAAAACGTTGTAATATTGACAGAGATGTAATGGGTCCTCTTCAATATAAGCCCAAATTCGAGAGCTTCAGACTCTGATGGTGATCACTTTTGGGCGTATATGTAGCAAAGACTGCAATATATCCCATCTTTCTACTGTGGCTAATTTTATTGTTGATGAACATTTAAAAAAAAAAATATTAGAAAAAGGATACTGTTATTTAAAGAATGGACGGTACTATCTGTTTCGTCTTAGCCCAACAACAAGCAAAGCCCGGTCCACAGACCAACTATTTCTGACAACGGAAAAATAAAAACTCAGGAGTGAATGAATACCAAAGAAAAACCCAAACTCATACATGCATGGTGAATACACCAGTCTTTATACTGTCACAAGATGTCCTATATCAAGAAATAAAAAATTCAAAAAAAAAAAAAAATATATATATATATATATATATATATATCAAACTTGACGATCATTTCACTTGCATTCTATAATTTGAACAGACTTTGTGGCAAGAACAATTTCCATGGAGCAATTCATCTGAGCAGACCTCTTCTTCTTGATCACCTTCATCAGATGAATCTTCCCATCCAACTTAGACGACGTCGTAATCGGAATAATCCCCGACCTAATGTCACTCCCCAACCGAGAGTTTGCAGGCAAACCATTCGAGGTCAAGTCCACCGATGTGACGTCCAGCTTCCTAGTCGACCGAGCCCTGACACGTGCCTCCTCCACATTGGTCTGTCCAATTCTTACACCTCTATACGAAAACTCAACGATGCCGTCTTCATAGTTGAAGTGACCAAAATTTGTGTTCTTCACCCCGAAGTGAGCGTCCATTTCCAAATTAAACGATGGACTCGCGTCGCTGCCGACTTGAAAGTCAGTGATGTACGCCGTTCGGACGCGGAATTTGGGGCTCTTGATTTTCATCACGGTGAGCGCAAAGACTGTTATGACTACGACTTGGAAGACGGCAAAGACAGATACGTAGAGAAGGCACCTCATGCGCTTCTTGTGACGCAGCTCCTCCGGGTCCGGTGGGGCGGACGCCGCGGCTTCTTGATCGCTCCGAATGTAGCCGCCGTTGGATGGTACCAACGGATACGGTGACTTTGCTTCGTTGTCTGCCATTTTAGTTTCTTTAACAAATGATCGAAGTACGTACGTGTTTTATTTCGAGTGCTGTGAGTGATGGATGTAATGGTGGTGGAGGCGTGGAGCAAGCAAATTAAGCAAGTATATATAGATATATGATCAATGCACTAATTTTGAAATGGAAATTTTCAACGAGGCTAGCTAGCTGCTTGTTCTCTGCTGGGGCGTAGGCACCTTTACTTATTCCAAACGCGGTAGGGCGGCTTTGAATTCAACCTTGACTTGTGTGGTGTATGGTATGGTGACGTGTTCATTCTCAGGCAACTTGTACAATATGTGGATATAATGATATATATATATATATATATATATAGAAGCTTCTGTCAATGAAATTATTATTATTATTGAAATGTCTATTTGACGATTTGACTTTGCTTAAAGGAAGCACACAAAGATAAGCCTGCAGATAGCTGGGTTGAAAATTTCATTTACGTACGTACGTAGGAAAAAATTGATCGAGCGTTGAAAAGATAAGCAGCTAGCTCATGTACGTTTTGTACGTAGTCTTGTTCAACAACATATTTTCATTTTTGTACGCCTGTACGGACAAGTCACCAGTAAAAATTCTTCATGTGAAAATTTGTTGTTGGCCACATCAAGAAAATCAGGGTTAGGTCGCATTGGGGTTGGGCTTCTGTTTCTTTTTTCTTTCATTTCGGCCCATTATTGTTCTAATAGTATTCTAGCTCTTTAACTAAGGTAGTGACATGCCCAGCTCAAACCCAAATTCGAGTCTCATTCTCTCCATATTTCTCCAAGTTGGTGCCCCCTCCCTCTCACCTAGGCCAAAAGCCACCTTGTAACCAAAAAACAAAATATTTGATTAAGGTTTCATGTTCGAATTCTCCCTTTCACTTAATAAAAAATAGAAATAATAATTTCATTCTTCTAATTTAGATAATAATAATTCTCATAATAAATTTCTAATTAATTCACCAATGCAGTTGTTTTTAGCAATTATTCTTAAAAGCTTGATCTATCATTGCGAAACTGTAAGTCTGAAGTTACTTGTTCACACTGAAGGATACTGATAGTTATAATAGTGCAATAACTTCTGTAAAAACAAAAAAAGGTAAATGAATTTTCGATACAAACTATTTAATTCAGCAACACTTTTGTCCGCTTGGGAAATTTCACCAATTAGGCAATTATATTGTACTATATATTGCCAAAATTTCACCAATTATATATTATTGGTAAAAAAAAGTAAGAATATATAAGAACTCTCAAAAATATTTGAAAATGATATGGCTGGTCTAGCTAGACCTCGAGTAGTTCTTTCAGCTGAAGCTGTAGAGTAGTACGCTTTTCTTTGTTTTGTTTCTTTGGGCCTCTGACCCCTATCTTACAGAAAAAAAAAAAATTTGAAAATACTATTGCCAAAATAAAAACAGATACCACTAATTGCTTCAAGAAAAAAAAAAACGATTGATGAACATTTCTTCTCCTACTGAAAATATATTTAATTACACAGCGGAAGTTAGAAGAAGCATAATCCTTAAATAAAGATGGAAACAATAGATAGAAAATCAAATGAACAAGTCCGGCGGCGCATATATTATTTGGACACGCAAACTTAGCCCTTCGTTTCTAGAGATCAAAGCTTCAATGTGTAAACCAATTCCCTTTGAAATCGTCTGATTTGGAGTGCTTAATTAAGCAGCTTTAAGTAGTCGCTTAATTAACACATCTTAAGATATGGAAGGTCTAACTTTTGACCACCCTATCAAAGACTACAAATTTTGTGCATTATATATATAAGCCATACCTCATTTGAATCTCCACTTCGATCATATTCCTAATCTCATTAATCAATCTATCATTTCCAAAATTTTGAAGAACAAACCAAAGCAAAAATGGCAGAGAGGAATCAAGAGGCTTACCCTTTCGCACCATACGCTAACGGGCAAGCCATGGCGAGAAGCGATGCAGAATCTACCAGAGCTCACTCCGATCACGAGCTACGCAGAAAGAAGCGCATCAAATGTCTAGTCTACATCGCCGTTTTCGCAGTCTTCCAGATCATAGTCATAACCGTCTTCGCACTCACCGTCATGCGTGTCAAGAGCCCCAAGTTCCGTATTCAATCCGTCACGGTTGAGGACCTCACCACCTCAAACACAGGCAATAATCCTTCCCTTACCATGAAGTTCATTGCCGAAGTTTCTGTCAAGAACCCTAATTTCGGGCGCTACAAGTATGACCAGGGCTCCATAAGCTTTACTTATAAGGGCACCCAAGTTGGTGATGCAATTGTTCCACAGGAAACGGCTAGGACTAAAGCGACGAGAAAGACGATCGTGGCCGGGGCCGTGACTACAGTTAATTCTAACTTGGCCGGTGATATAAGCTCAGGGTCTGTGATGCTTAGCACGTACTCGAAGATAAGTGGGAAGGTGTACTTGATGAACATGATCAAGAAGAAGAAGTCAGCTGAGATGAAGTGCACCATGACCGTTAATTTGACAAGCAAACAGGTCCAGGATATCAAATGCAATTAGAATATCATTTGCGTCTTAATTAGCACTTGAGATAATGTGAATTAAATAGATTTTGAGACATCGATCTGTGTGTTCATTTTTTTTAAGACATCTGTGTGTCATTTATTTGTGTATTTTGTGAAATAAATAAAATTGGCCAGCCATATCGGCTTCGTTTTTGTACCAAGAAGCGAAAATTTATTTCCATTATGGTAGAATACTTTTGTGTTTAAAACGTATGAAAAGCTCAAAATCAGATCATCTGAATTTATAGTGTGATATGTTCTAAGGAATTGGGTTCGAATTTTACATGGGAAGCTTGACATACGAGATCGAAGAGACCTGTTAGAGCAAGCACCCAGATACCAGAGTTGTAGAGTCAATTAATGGTAGCTAGTGTTGTTTGCACAATTGCACCAAAAAAGTCAAAGAATGAAAACTCTACCTTTTTTGACCACATCATCAACCATTTTAAAATTTCCGAAAAAGTCAATCCACTGAATCCCTATAATTAAAACCATAACGTGTTCTGAAGTTCTGAGAAATACTGTGATTTTCTTATATATGTTGCTCGATCGTTATTGTTCAGTTGCTTGTCATTCAACTATATTTTAGTTTAAATTAGGCTTCAATTTACCTCACATCGAGTAGTTTTCTACCTGAGCGTGGGATTGGGATTCATGTTTGGTTTTTGCCTTGGAGTATACTTAATTAGTTAATTGCCCTTTGCTGCTCAACATGCCATGGAGCTTTGCTTTTTCACGATTCCTGAATAGCAGAGTACTTGAGCTTCATGCTGTAATGGATCCAAACTATAAGAATACCATCTCTTCGATCATTTCCTATAGATATCCACTTTTACCGACGAATAATTCGTCACAAAAAGAATATTTTGCATTTTTATTGCATGACCACTTTTAGCGACGAATGTTTCGTCGGGACAAGAGTATTTTGCATTTTTTTAATAGTCACTTTTAGTGACGAATAACCGTCGGAAAAAGTGTATTTATCTTGTATCGCCAATTTTAATGACGAATGTTCCGTCGAGAAAAATATATTTTGCATTTTTTTCATTGCCTCTTTTATCGACGAATTGTGTGTCGCTTAAATGTGAGATTAATTAACAAATATATTGCACTTGCATATGAAATGAGGTTAATATAGTAAAGAAAATGTGATATATAATGCTTTCCAACAGCTCACGAAGTGTGATCTTCTTTTGCAATATATGGACCCGAAATGTTTGAAGCAAGCTACCTAATCTGCTCCTTACAAATAGTAAGGCACCCATGAGAGGAAAATCCTAGAAACGAAGAAATATAAAATTTCAATCTTATATTATTGTCACAAACAAAGAAGTTTCTTGCATACAAAGTTTCTTTCAATTTTAGGATGTTCTCCACTTATTAATTAGTACAACATCGATATGGCAATTTTAGCATGTTCTGTGGGAGGATGTGCTGTTGTCAAGAGGTGTGGTCTTTGTAATGATTGTGGCCACTGGTGGGAGGCCTGCCCCAACTCACAACTCCATTTTAAGGGGACCTTGAATCTGGCAGGTATCCATTGACCCCTTAACAGATCGATAACTGGAGGGGTTGTGGGGCTTAATTAGAGCGCTCGTACTCAAAGTTAAGCGTGAAGGTCTAGCTACTTGATCAAGAAGAACAATCAAGGGATTGTTGTTGGAACTTGGTTAATTGAGATGAAATCAAGGGCAACGTTGACTTGAACTATTTAGTGAAGATTGTAATAAGCTACAAATTGATTGAGGGTAAAAAGGAAAGAAAGAATTTCAACTAGGTCAATGATGAAAGTTGAGGCAGTACGTGAAACTTTATTAGCACTAGTACTCTTCGATCACATTGTGTTGATGAAGCAAGACCATTGTGAGGATGCTTGAGGTGATGGGCAAGCAAGGTATAGAAGCCAGCTAGTCTAATGGACATACCATCTACCTTTTTTAACCAAAAAAATACGAGTATTGATTCATAAATATCTTGCAAATAAGTACATGAAGACTTTGGACTCTCTTCTTCTGGTATAATTTGGTGGGATTCTCTCCCGGCATCTGTTAATTCTTACTTTCATAGAGATGTTATGGGGCTTCCCAACTTTCGATTTCGTTGATCGGTAGTTTTCTTAGTTTCTTGTATTTATGATGTTCTTGTTTGAAAGGTTTTGGTTTATGTCCTCCTCTCTCATTTTTTTTTCTTTTTTATTGAATTGGCCTCGTTTTTGCGAGGTTTTATAAAAAAAAAAAAAAAAGTACAGGAAGACTTTGCTTTATAGTTTAGATAAATCGAAAGAAACTCTCTAGATGACCTTTATCGATGTTATATAGCCTAAGAAATTCATATGTATTTGGTTTCATTCATAATGGAACCCAAAAACGTAAGTACAGTAAGTAACCCAACACAAGTTTTGATGTCTCTCAATCATCATTCATTTTTAATAGAAAACTTTATCCCCACCCTTATCTTTAACTACATGACATTTGAATATGTCGCTAGCTATGATTGAAGATGTAATGAATTTTGCGCCTTGCTTATGCTTTATCCTCAAGAATATAACTTTAAGGTGCGACAAGGTTCATAAACATCACTACCAAGTGGGGCACTTGATATTGCATTTCACATGTAACCGTTGCCCAATATATCAATTCTATTTTGTCTTAATTTGCAGCTGTTTCATCACTTCATGTTTAATTAATTAAGCACTAGCTTTACTATCAATCTCAAGCTTTAACAAAATTTAAAATCTAATGCTTGTCCAAACCAACCATGACACTGTCAAACAAATATACTACTTAACTTTCAATTGCATATATGTGAGCCAAGATCGATCACAAACATATATATCTCGATCGAGTTCTATTATCATGTTATTTATAATGAAAATAACGGAGTATTTTTATACAACGTAATAATGAATTTAGAAAATTATTGTCACAAAATAATTGCAGGCCGGGCTAGATAGGGAAAGTTAACCCAGAATTGCAGCAAATTAACAAGTTAATTTGAATGATCATCTCGTTGCAAGCAAAGGTACCAAGACAATTAATCTTGGAAAACAAAACTACACGGCCAGACGGCCTTCAACACACACAATTACAGATTTGTCCCTCCATGAACGTACACATTAAGAACACAGATTAATTAATATTGAATAACAACACAAACTTCAAATCCAGGAAAATGAAAAGAAAAAAAATACAAAAGAAAAAAGAATTAATTTGAGATCAATCAAATCACTTGCAACTCAAAACATTTACCGTTTTGGCCTTAGTGTCAACATTTATGGTGCAGTTCAACTCTGAAGACTTCTTCTTCTTGATAATGTTGAGAAGATGTACCTTCCCGTCCAACTTGGCATACGCCGTCAACGTCACCTTCCCGGAGCTAATATCACTCGCCAACACCTTGTTCGAGTTCAACGACACCGTCACGTTGATCTTCTTGGTCTTCTTCGCCTTGGCTTTGTCCTTGGCTATTGTGCCCTCTCCTATATCACTGCCTTTGTAGCTGAAAGTGGCCTTGGTGCTGTCGAACTTGTAGTGGCCGAAGTTCTTGTTCTTGACAGTGACCAAAGCGTTGAGATCCGCTTTGAAGGAGGAGTTGCTTGTGGTGAGAGAGGTGACGCCGACGGAGTCTAAACGGACTTTCGGGGTCTTGACGCGCATGACTATCACCACGAAGAGGACGATGATAATGGTCTGCGCTATCACCCCGAAAGCTATGCATGCCAGGCACCTGGTTCTTTTCCGGCGAGCTTCTTCGTCCCTCATGGTTGTGATTCTTGAGGAAGAGAAGGAATTGAAGGAGAGGAAATTAAGGCTTTAGTGCTTTAGTTAATGGGGGATGGTGTGGTACTGCAGGAAAGGAAAGTGTAATTTATATATAGGGTTGTGGTTTTGATGTAATTTTGGGGTAGTGGCCAAACGTATTATTGTGCTAGCTAGCTAGCTAGAGAGTTGTTTATACCTTTCCAGCTGAGTTGCCTTAACGTGTGTTTTAAACATGTTTTAGCCGTTAGGATTTGGAATAAGCTTTAAACTTTGTACATTACTTGAATGCATGGAAGCTTCTATATATATTTTGAATCTGATCGAGCACAGAATAAGCTAGTAGAGCTGTTAAGAATCGGATGAGTTGACTCAGAATGAGCTGTGCATTGGGGGAGACAGGTTGGGGTCCAAACTAGCAATTTCTTTCCTTCTAAGCCAATTTCGGTCCAGCAACGTATATGTTCGATGATTTGCTTCTGCATTCTAGCTTTTTGACAGTTTAACAAGTTAAACTACGTCCGTAATATCATAAGTTTCTGACTAGCTCCGTCACTAAAATAAAAAAATTTAAGCTAGCTAACGAGGTATATCTGAGTTATTGATTAATTAATATATAGCATGAAAACTTAGTACGTACCTAACCTTATTCCTATTTGCCAACTAAGTCAAATGCCAGAGTGTGTTAAGGTATATATACAGTTAATTAATTAAATAAGTACATAATAAGCTAGCTGAGGCTTGAATGGGGGAATTTAATGAGTGAAATTAATTGTATTGAGTTGGAAATTTCATATATGTCACACATGGAAATAGAATATTTCACGTACAAGGCATGATGTGTAGTAGGGCAAGGATGAAATTGAGAAGCACAAGTTTGAAATATTCTGAGTTTGAGTGGAAGACAAGCTTGATTCCCGTGATATTGAGGATCATCATATCCAAGCAAAGATCAAGATCCCAGATAGGATTCTTATGGGTACGTGGCTCCTAACCTGTTATGAAATTTATGACAATCACAAGTAACTTTTCTTTACTCTACGTGGGACATTGAAGTTTCATTTAGCTCCAAGATTAAGGATTTCGTTGGAATAGAAAAAGATTTCACTAATTAAATTATTGCACGAGGGGAAAAAAACACAATGAGATGGAAATTGAACCACCTTCGTTAACAAAATGAGATATAGTGAGGGACTTAAGAGGAGGAGAGAAATTTTTATTGATTTGGTTAATTTCAAAATTCAATGCCACATTGCCATGAACCTAATATTCAACATTCAATGCCTAGATGGTTAAAACTTAAAACTTGGGTAATCAATTAATGTTTGATATAGATTCCCTTACACTTAACAACTAGGAAAGTCTTTGTAGGATAAATTATTAAATCCACAATGTTGTCTTTTGTGCCAAAATCAATCAAAATCATCAACAAGCTAGATAATATTTAATGGAATAGTTAAGTATCACCGCTAAATCAAAGGGTTAAACAGATTATAATCATCATAATATTTCATACACATTAATTCTACCATATAATTATATATGCAAACCCTAGTTGTTATTTTCATGCACTAATAGTTAATCGTCATGTCTCTTTGATTATTGACTTTGGGTGACTGGTCTTCTACGGCGGCTATAATATAATGACCCTACCATGAACGTAATATTCGATACTACCTTAGCTTTATGATATATATATATATAAATCAAGTATCGAGGGACAATGCATGATCGTATAAAATTGAAATTGAATTAGGTACATAAAATTAATCAACATGTATATACACGTCTTGGATCTCAAGGAACAAATTAAGAGAACCGATCGAAACGTGTTCATTACTGGATCTTAAAATGAATGAATGAACCTAGCAAGGGTTTTTTTTTTGTTGGCAAGTAGAAACTTGATTAAAACGAAACGAAACAGAAACAGAAACAGAAACATACAAGAAAATAGTAGAAAGAGAGGAAGGCGGGTTCAAAGGGCACTTTCTACTGATAGCAAGACCAGCAACAAACCTTGCTTTTGTGATGGTCCAGAGCCAGCTAATTTGCCGGGTTTGTTTTGCCTCGTATTCTGATGCCTTTCTTGGTTGGACATGCCCAATTGCCCATGTGCTTTGGCTTTTAGACTAAAATGTGGTTAGTGCTAATTACGCTAGCTACTTAATTGATTGACCTTGTCAGACTTACTTAATTAATCGTTTCCCCTCAAACAAACAAACAAAAAAATCATTAAAACGAGAACGATGCCAGAAATGTGCGTCACTAGATAGGAATTGGGTCCAACATCCATGTCCTCACTCAAGTAAGAGTAAAAATGGAAGTTAAATTGTCTGGGGGCGTTTTGTCTTGGGGAGATTAGGTTAGGGTTAGGGCACACCCTTTACTCCTTTAGGTTGGAACATGACGGGTGCTATATATATGGTTACGGCACACCGGCACAACCTAATTAATTTGTATTAGGCTATAAACTCTGTATCAATCAAGTTCAAATTAAAATTGTGTACATCATATACTTTCATGAAACTCTTGACAAATCACTATACGTGTTTGGCCTCTTGCGGGGGACAATCCCAATTGGGGATGAGGAGTTGAGGACAAAAATGGAGAAATTTCATCTCTAAATTGAATTTTGGGACGGGAACATGGGTTTTTATAATAACTGTTTTTCTCTAGAGTGTGATTTAAATGCTACATTTTTCTCTTTGTTCCTTTTTTCGGTTTAGTGTGTACTCACTCTTTGTAGTATATTTATGTGCGTCACTAGTTTTAACATGGTACTATAAAGTTTTGTAGTTTTTCTATTTGACTATCGATAATATGTTCACGTTACTATTGCCAAAAATGTCATTATGTTACTTACTAATAGCACACATTTTTGTTATATGTATAAATGTTTTTATTAAATGGAGAGTGGGTTCGAACTTGGTACTTCTATTAATCTTTTATATGATATATTTACTGAAAAAAGAGGAATGGTTTTCCGATGGCTATCAAGTCTTGTTGTGCCCAAACGAAATATGTAATTATGTATAGGGGATGAGAATGAGAAAGTTTGAGGGACCCCGACTGTTTCCATCCACAGCCGGGCCGAATAACATTATATATTTTAGAATACGTAAGATGGGCCATAATGGGCCTTTCCACAATATGGGATTGGGCTCACATTAGGGTTAGCGTTGCTGGGCTTTCAGCATGGGATGACTTGGTACTGCCATCGATGGCCCATTTTATATGATCGACCAAAGAAAATTTGGCATATGCATAGTTTGACTTTGTGTGATAATATCAGTTTCAGATAAATCAGATCGTCATCGATGGGACACAGGCTCATTGTGTATAACGATGCAAAATACATGTAGCTAGGAGTATAGCAAGCTAACTAAGAATCACGGATGTGCAGCTACTTAATGCAATGCATGTCGTCAAGTGAAGGACTCAAGGCACTAGTCTGATATATGCTTTTATCCAAGGCCAAAAATAACTCTTTTTAAGACAAAAGCATAGGACAGATAGACAACAGTAGCAGGCTCGTGATATTTAGATGATCATATATTACGTCCGTACTGACCCTTTTTTAATATCTTTAGCATCATCACATTCCCTCTATTTTCAATCGCATTTTTGTTTTTGCTTCATGTACGTGCTTAACAATATTTACAATTTAAGTAATTTCTATCAATATGACGCTAGTATGTGGATGTGTGTGCTTCTCGATCATGCACAAAGGTAAGTTTATTTTTATTTTTTATTTTGGCAAAGAAAGGTAAGTTTATTTGAAGATCGAAAAATAACCTACACGTGACAAGTATGTTTGTTTTATAATGTCATGATCAAAACATAAATTGCAAACATTGTTAGACACATAGACTAATATTGCAATTAAACTGAAAACACAAAACCCTCGCCTAAAGGGCAATGCTAAAATGCAATCAATTGCGAAGTTAAAGGCCTTAATTATATTAATTAAGAAGAATATTGCTTAGCACATAGTCAAATAGCTAGCTAGGCCCTTTTAATTTTTTTGTCACGTACATCGATCCCTTTATATATTCGCTGATTCTCTTGCATAAAGCTAATTCCCCTGTTTGCATTGATCATCATTAGCACTGATTACATCAATAATCACCTAGCTTAAATTTTTTCTAATCCTCACATTTCCAAGTGAATGGAAAAACCACCACCATCACCACATGTGAATGCACATTCCACTACTACTACTACATGCATATCTCTCGGCTCTCTTCAGTACACCTTCAACTCCAAAGCTCCACCCTTCATCCAACGCCACCTCCTAAACAACCTCAACTCCATGGAAGACACACCAGCCCTACCTCCATCCAAATCCTACGAGCTAACAGCCTCCTCAATCTCCTACACCAAATCCACCACCACATTTGCCCCCTTTAACTTCCTCTTCAAGCCATGCACCTCCCCTCCTTCCCCCACCTACATCCTCCGCGACGTCTCCCTCACCGCCTACTCCTCCCAAATCCTCGCCGTTGTGGGTCCCAGCGGCGCCGGAAAGTCCACTCTCCTCGACATCCTAGCCGCCCGAACCTCCCCCACAAGCGGCGCTCTCCTCCTCAACTCCTCCCCCCTCAACCCTTCCTCGTTCCGCAAAATCTCCGCCTACGTCCCCCAACACGATGCATGCCTCCCCCTCCTCACAGTCTTCGAAACCTTCGCCTTCGCCGCTTGCCTCCTCATCCCCAACCCCAACAAGTCCAACATTGCAACCATCGTCTCCTCTCTTCTCTCCGAGCTCAGGCTCACGCATCTGACCAACACGCGCCTCGGCCACGGCCTATCCGGTGGTGAACGTCGCCGCGTTTCGATAGGCCTAAGCCTTCTCCATGACCCGGCGGTCCTACTTCTTGACGAGCCCACCTCCGGCCTCGACAGCACCTCCGCTTTCAACGTAATGCAGACTCTCAAATCTATCTGCACCTCCCGTAACCGCACTGTGGTTTTATCAATCCACCAACCGAGCTTCAAAATCCTCTCCACCATTGATAGAATCCTCTTGCTGTCAAAAGGTGAAGTAGTCCACCACGGAACACTTCCTTCTCTCGAAGAGTTTCTCCTCTCAAATGGCTTCACTGTTCCTCCACAGCTCAATGCCTTGGAATACACCATGGAAATACTAAACCGCCTCACTGTGCCCAAACCCATCACAACCACCACACCTCCTTTAATTTCATCTCCAAATTCTGATGATGGTGATGGAGCTAGACAAGTGGTCCGTTACAAAAGTTCTAGAATCCACGAGATTTTGACCCTTTACAACCGCTTTTGGAAAATCATATACCGAACAAGGCAGCTCCTTTTAACAAACACCTTGGAGGCCTTACTTGTGGGTTTGGTTTTGGGCACCATTTACATAAACATCGGTTTCGACAAGCAAGGCATCGAGAAGAGGTTCGGTCTTTTCGCCTTCACTCTCACCTTTCTCCTCTCCTCCACAACCGAAACGCTTCCGATCTTCATCAACGAAAGACCTATTCTTCTTAGAGAAACTTCCGGTGGGATTTACAGGCTCTCGTCCTATCTGATCGCCAATACCCTAGTTTTCTTGCCGTATTTGCTTGCGATTGCGATCATATACTCAGTCTCGGTGTACTTCTTGGTGGGTCTTTGCGCAAGTTGGCAAGCTTTCTCTTACTTTGTGCTGGTTATATGGATTATTGTGTTAATGGCAAACTCGTTCGTGCTCTTCTTGAGTTCCCTTGCTCCAAACTACATTGCCGGGACTTCGCTCGTCACGATCAGTCTCGGTGGTTTTTTTCTTTTTTCAGGCTACTTCATTTCAAAAGATAACATGCCCAAGTATTGGCTGTTCATGCATTTCTTTAGTATGTACAAGTATGCTCTTGACGCGCTTCTGATCAATGAGTATGGTTGCCTTGTGTCGAGGTGTTTGATATGGTACTCCGATGATCGGAGTAAAAATAGTACAGAGAGTAGTACATGCATGGTGACCGGCGGCGATGTGTTGCAGAAGAGAGGGCTCCATGAGGGACAAAGGTGGACCAACATTTACATTTTGATTGGATTCTTCGTTGCCTACCGTGTGCTTTGTTTGATGGTTTTGATCAGAAGGGTTTCAAGATCAAAGAAGTAGTACGTACTGATCGAATTGTAATAATATCTTTTAAGTGCTTGCATGCATGTTTAATATTTTTATTTCATGTTCAGAAACTTGATTTAAGTTCTTTGTAATATCGATCTGTACATGGCCAAAAGAGGTATAAAACCAAGCTCTCCTTGGCTTTAATATTTCGTTGATGTCAATAAATACTACATGAAATACAGATGTTCAATCTGGAAATTCAGTTCGATTCTTTGTGTGAACCTTGCCTAGCTTCTGAAAAATTATTTTGCATATCCTAAGCATGTTTTTTTTTGGGACAATTACATAAAGCCAGAATTTGATCCTTTTATTCTCCGTTTTCTAACCTAAACTTGATAATGTATGTTTGCATATATAGAATTAAACCTAGCTATAGCTATCAATGTCAGCATATATGTTGTGAAATAATTGGGCCCCAAATTCATCAGATCACATGCAAAAAGTTCATTTGAGCTTATCATTGAGATGGATAGATAATAGATTGATGGAGGGTGCAATATATACTTATTGAGAGTGATATATACTAACTTACTAAGCAATGGAGGAGTGGATAGAAAGTATTACAGAGCCAATGGCCCCAACTTTTGTTTATATGTCACGGGTCCCTTTAGCGAAAAATGATGTGGGGTGCGAGAGAGAAAAATCCAAGCTAGCTAGGTTCGTGCTGATGACGATGGAGCCTTTAGTTATAAATTATTCACGTACTTTTCAAAAGGCTTGTCGGGTGGTGTAAATTTAGAACAAGCAAGTTAAAATGCAGGACGCAGCAAGCGTTTGTTTGGTTGCTCGTATTCACTTGATCGAATCAGATTCAGCACCATCGTCACGGGTTCATCTTCATGTTACTTGTTTATTGAGGACCCGTGACTTGTGACTACTCCTCTCTCAACTCTCAATCTTCATGTCAACTTGTCAACCTTCCATTCCATGCATGTATTAGCCAAAAAAAGCTGCAAATATAATAAGCCGACGACCCAATAAATAAGAGAAAAAGCTGTAAATAGCACACTGTGTTTTGGCCCATTATTTTTCTTATTTTCGGAAATTTTTTAGCGGGGGTAATGTTCTTATTCCGTGGAAACAAACTTCGAAATTTTTCTCCTATCAAGGCACTCTCAAATCATTAATGCAAATAATACTAATGGGATGCCCATTTTCCCTTCAAAAAAAAATGTTATTTTAATTTTTTGAGGATATTTGCAACACGACAATTTCTCATCCAAAATTATGGGTTATAGTATACGATTTTTTTACCAAAATCGCATATTCATATTTTTCCACCAAAAATTTATTCGTAAAATGTGATTTTTGGACATTTTTTTAATTGATGGAACTCAAATCTCAATCTGAATTTTTTGAGATTAAGAGATCAAGTTTATTCCTCATACAAAGATCAAGAACAAAAGGAGATCTGAAATGCAGATGAGAGGCCTACAATAATCCCTACACATTGAGATAGGCTTACAATTAAATCACTTATTTATGGAGCAGAAATAATATTTTTTTTCGAAGAGTTTATGAAGCAAAAATCGAAATTACATGGTTTCACTTGCTATGCATGAGAGACCCTAATATCAAGTACGTACTTGTGGATAAGTACTTTATTGCATATTTTCATGGAAGTTCTAGAGATGTTATTCATGCTCGATCATTGATTGAGTTGATCATAATCAATCTCATGTTTGCTCCCACAACTGAGCCAACTCGGCCAAGGAAGCAATAGAAGACCCACCCTCTTCCTTGGCCTTCACGGCACCATTTCTGAATGCCAAAACCCTCGCTCTAATTTCATCCCCTCTCTCCGAGTCCATCAACTCCCTCACTCGCTTCTCCAACTCGTCCGCACTCACAAACCCGCTTTCCGACTCATTCACCCCCACAGCCACCTTCATCTCTTCCACCAGAAACACCCTGCTCAGCTTCTGCTCTGCGTACAAAGGCCACGCAACCATCGGCACCCCATTGCACACCGATTCCAGAACCGAGTTCCACCCGCAATGAGTCACGAATCCACCCACCGAGTCATGACTCAGCACCTCCACCTGAGGGGCCCACTTCCTCACCACAAGTCCCCTATCCTTGGTTCTTTCCACGAAACCCTTTGGCAATATTTCATCCAAACTTGGCTCCTCTACTTGTAACTCTTCTATAGGTGGATTACGTACCACCCACAAAAACCTCTGCCCACTTTTCTCTAAACCTAAAGCCATGGCCTCCAACTGTTTGATAGAAAACACTCCCATGCTTCCGAAACACAAAAACACAACGCTGTCTTTGGGCTGATTGTTCAGCCACTTCAAGCTCTCGTGGCCATCGTTATCTCCACTCTTCCCGGAGATCAACGGTCCAACGCGGAAGATCGGAGGAGTAGGCTGATTAGGCAAACACAGTCCATCCCTCAAAGCTACGAGAGCTCTTTCTTCGAGCAAATCGAACGTGTTGAGAATGATTCCGTTTGACTTTGCCATGTGTGTTGAAGTCTTCAAGAAGCTCTTGTAGAAGTTAGTAGAGCGGTCGAACAACAACTTGGGCAAGGCCGAGACAGGAATTGGCGGTAAGCCCGAGATGGAGATTGGGACGTCGCCGAAATCAGACAAACTATTGGTTGTCCGGTGAAAGGTGGGGATGTTGAGTAAGACGCAGAGACTCCTTCCCGCGGAGGTGTAGAAGTAGAATGTAGGGATCTTGAGGTCTTTTGCAACGTCGAACAATGCGTCGCAAAACATGTCGAGGATGAGAGCTTTGAGGTTGGAATTTAGGGTTTGGAGGACTTGGAGGATGTTGGGAATTTGGAGACGTGCATATTCAAAAGGGAGGTTGAGCTTGTCGACGTGGTCCGGAAGAGAAATGGTTGGGAGATGGTGGAAGTTGATGGCAGGGTTGGCAGCAGAGACGGCTTTGATATAGTTTGTCAACTGATCGTTGGAGCTGGCGACTAGTTTGGCGGTGGCGGCAATGGTGGTTGGCGCGGTTGAGGCGAGGATTGTGATGGAGAAACAAGGGTGGTGAGTGAGTAAGAGCTTGCCCAACTCTACCATGGAAATTAGGTGGCCTAGTCCTGGATATGGATACAAAACAATAGCATCACCACCCATTTTCGGACCCAATAATTGTTGCAATTAAAACTCGATTTATGATGGATATTTCATGTTCATCTCCTCTGATATATTTATAGAAGCTACAGACCTACAGTACTTACAAGCTAAATAGCACATTGAGAACACACTGTCCTTAGAAACTCACCGTTCAATACCCACCAAATTCCTATTCACTTTCCATTCAACTTATCAACATGGTTGAGACATTTTGCGCACCATTCTTGGCAACGTACTGCCAACTAAACTTCTGTATATTCGCATTCCATTCGACCTATGAACTTGATATTATTTTGGGCAATAAATTTCAATCAAAGATGACAGTTGAGATAAGCTTGGTAAGGTTGGTAATATCAGCCACAACTCAAATGGACTTAACTCAGCCTCGACTCCCCCAACTGTACTCTGTCTTCGCTGAAGAAAATACACTGCTTTCTTTAAAATGACTAGAATGAGGGTAATATAGTCATTGGGCTTTTTATTTTCATTTATTTGATGGATATCCATCTCCAAATCTTCATCAAGGGCTCAAGGTCATGACCAAAAGAGTCTCCATCAGGTACCTAAACCTTCAAGATCCACCATTCATAGTTGACCAAGCACATTATTGCCAAGGGGCAGTCCAAGAAATAATTGGGTAATAAATGAAAGCAAATCTATTACTGTATATTTGTCACATAAAAAGTATCACTGCAATAAATTATGGGCTGACGGATTGAAGCCTAAATTCCACAAGGGTGAAAATAGTAGAGCATTTCTCTGCATAATGAATTTCAATAACCAAAATGACCATCTTCTACAAGCCAGGGTAAGGTGAATGGGTGCCAAAAGAGGCCGAAGATGCAGTAGTAGTACACATAGATAATGGTGAATGAATGTTACCTTGATAATGCTCCTTACATACTGGTCAAGAGTAGCATATATCGGATAGCCAACACAGAGAGAGTAAAAAAAATGTTTTCATGTATGTGAAACCTTACGAAGGATATAACAGAGAGAGAGAGAGAGTAAAGTTAAATACTGTACTGAAATTCCAGAAAAACAAACAGAGAGACAAGAAGGAAAGAAAACAATAGCAGAAAAAGTCCTGGTGATTTGATAGTTTGTTCCAGTGATTTGACATCAATGAGTTAGGCATCACCAAGTATTGAGGTCACCGGAAAACTAATTAAAGAGACCTATGCAAAAATAGAGTTGCAGTCACAAACATTGAAATCTCTATGCAACTGAGGTCTATGATGTTGTTGCTAATTCTTTCCCGAGTTGCAGCATACCTGATGGTTTAAACCACACAATTATCACAAACATTGAAAGACTATGGTCGGTCACCTCCCATTTGTGCTACTTGAATTAATTAGCCTCAAACTTGTGAACAACAAAATTATTTTCATTAGGCTGTAGCTTTCGTAAAAACACCATCTCAGTTTTCGTTTTGATTAATCACACGTCCTCTAACTTCCCATTTTGATTAATCGATCACACATATCTATTACAGTATAACATCGATCATAGACGTGGTTGAATGGACTCGACTCAGCCATGGTTCCACGATTCACCGAGTTTAGTTAATGCAACCCGAGATGTCCCGCCTTCACTCAGTGCAGCATTTGCTTCACTCTTGAGAGCCATAGTCCTCTTCCTGATGGACTCTCCTTCCTCCGACTCCATCAACTCTCTAACTCGCTTCTCCACCTCTGTTGCACTTACAAACCCGTCTTTCGACTCCTTCATTGGCAAAGCAATCTTTATTTCCTCCACCAAAACAACCCTATTAAATCTCTGCTCTGCATAGAGTGGCCAAGACACCATTGGCACCCCAGCACACACCGCCTCCAACACCGAGTTCCACCCACTGTGACTCACAAACCCACCCACCGAGTCATGATTCAGTACTGCCACTTGTGGTGCCCATGACTTCACCACAAGACCCCTATCCTTGGTCCTACCCAAGAAACCATCCGGAAGCAAAGAATCCAAATCCGGGTCAGGCTGGACCGCAATTGCCACGCTTTGATTACGAGAAGGTGGATTACGGACCACCCACAAGAACCTTTGCCCACTCCTCTCTAACCCCACAGCTATTTCCTCCAGCTGCTCCTTTGTAAACAATCCTAAGCTTCCAAAGCAGAGGAACACCACACTTCCACTTGGTTGTGAATCAAGCCATGTCAAACACTCAGGCACATCATCATGACCACCACCTCTTTGATTGTGAGCAAAGATCAACGGTCCTATACAGTAGATGGGCGGAGCCGGAATACCGTCAGGTAAGCATAGCCCATCTGATATTGCTCTGATGGCTCTAGGTTCGAGCGATTCAAACGTGTTCACGATAATCCCAGCTGATTTGGGCATGTGGGCTGAGTTCTCTAGGAAGCACTCATAAGACTTATCGTTGCGTTCCAGAACTGGTTTTGGCATATCTGAGGATGGAAATGGTGGTACTCCTGGAATATAGAGAAGGGTGTTGAGGTCTTTGAGGCTCTTGTCAGTGTTTTTGTGAATAGTAGGGAGGGAGAGAAAGGAAGCTAGGCAGCCTGCACCGGATGTAAAGAAAAAGTAACCTGGGATGTTCAGATCAGTAGCAACAGAAAGCCCGAGAGCGCAGAAGAAGTCCATGATAAAAGCTTGGACAGTGAAGCTGTTGGAGATGGAAAGGAGGGCTTGGTGGACGTTGGGGTTGTTGAGGCGGAGGATTTCAAAGGTTAAGCTTTCATGGTTGGGAGAGGAAGTGGTGGAGGGAGGGAGGGAGATGGTGGGGAGGTGGTGGAAGATGATGGAGGGAGTAGTGGCAGAGACAGAGGCGATATATTGAGCGGTGTCATCGGCTCTGTAAGGTGGGGTGGTGATGAGTATGTGGATACTTCGTGAAGGATGAAGAGTGAGTATGACTTTGCCCAACTCTACCATGGAAACCAAGTGGCCTATAGGTGGTGATGGGTATAAAACAATAGCCTCCATGACTCTGCTCACACTTTACCGGTGGCGAACTGGCGATGGAAATACACCACCCTTTCTTGAAGGCTCTAGCTGCTTTCCTCATAAAGACAATAGCATCTTATACAAGGGCAAACAAGAATGTTTTAGTGCTTCTGCTTTCTCATTTCGATGGAACCTATCTTAATCAGATTAATCTATGGGTCCACAGCTTAATGGCCATAAAAATAAGATGAGGGATCTTGTCAAAACAGACGGCAATTAGTTGGTTAGACAACTACTAGTCTACCACTCAAAGTCAACAATGAACAAGAAGATCTATGGTGGATATATATTCTGATTAAGCAGTTCCATGCTGGTTGGCGTTGGCGTGTCCAACTTGTAATCTTTCCTTCTAATCAATGAAAGTTCAGTTTATGATAAAAAAAAAAAAAAACAGTCTATTCGTTAAATATTGTTGGTGTCGTTTTTAAAAAAGCAGTAAACTGTAAACATGAAAATGGTGAAACAGTAAATAACAATAAAACAAGCAACCGGAAGAATTTATCCTTGGTATTCAATTGCAAGTGCTGTGAAATTCAAAAATGTACTCTACATTTACATGAAATCAATTTATCATAAGCAAATAGGATATTACATGATGCCATAAAACACCCAAGTCCAGATGGGCGACAAGTTTAGAGCATTTCTAATTGTAAAATTTGAAACATCAATGCGAGAAGACTCCACTACATAGGTAATTTCAATAAACCGGAAAATCTGCTTCAGGCCAGGGTAAGGTTGAACGTTGCCAAAATGAAGTTGAACATAATTCATTCTCCAACATGAAGCAGTTACATACAGGTGATACTATGACATGCTCTTTCCCCTCCTCTTTTTTTCACCAAAAAACACTTTCACAAAATTACAAGCATGATAATGGTGTCCGATATTAACTTGAGCTTCTAGGAGATACTCCTTACATATTGGTCAAGAGCTGTATTGAATAGCTCACACCTACAAAGAAAATTACTTGTGATTTAAAAGATTTTCACTTGTGTGAATCTTACGAAGGATATAGCTGAACAGTGACCATAAAGTTGTTGAGATTTCACAAAACAAGCAGAAACAAAAAAGGGAAGAAAAAAAAAACAATTGCAGAAAAAGCCTTAATGGTTTCTGAAGAGAGCAAATAGTTTGTTCCAGTAATATTGTATCAATGAGTTGGGCATCCACCAAGTATTTGAGGTGCCTTAAGTCACCAGACATAAAATGATAAACCTAAGACTACAGTTTGGGCTATTTGAATCAGCCTCATGCAACTACTATGGTTACGCTATTAACTTTCATAAAGACATATCTCAGTTGGAGTGTTCAGATATGGTTGATAGTCAATTTATAATAGTATATCTGCATGATCCCCTTTTCCTTTAGGCATAGAAGATAAATAAACAGGTTATGAAGTAGAACCATAACATGAGCAGCATATGCAGAATATCAATGCATAACAAGAAATTGCCTGGCCCAAAATCAGTCCTGTTATAATTGCATCTGTTTAATTTCCTCACTTCGATTGATCCAATGGGATGAACGTTTTAATAAGAAAACAAAAAAAATTGAAATATTTATAAATGATGTATGACAGAATATCAGATGTAAGTTACGCTCTGACGATTAATTAATACTAGAACACATTGATGCAAACGTAATCAGTCACCTGATTGGAGTTCCGGGAGTATAGAGTGGGTTCTTCACAACATACTCAACATACAAGTTATAAATGTACTTCAAAGACTCCCGTAAGTCACCAGTCCTAGGATGAGTAATCAAAATAAGCTGCACAAAAGAGTAAGAACCATAAGATAAGCACTCAACAAATCCACAGTTCCAAATTGGCAACCTAAGCACGAAATTCAAGTTCAACTATACAATTGAGTAAAGCCTTTCTGATGAGAAATATCAGCTAAGCAAGTAACAAACTAACAACAAATTACTAGAAATTTGAAATGAATTACTCCACAAACAAACCCTGCCAATCTAACCTAACCTATTCAACCTAAGCCCCAAATTCAAGTTCAATTATATAATCGAGTAAAGCCTTTCTGATGAGAAATTGCTAGATCTAGTAATAGCCAATTTCCAACAGGGTATCATTACACACTCCCAGGCCAATATCAAGCTAAGCAAGTAACTAGACATTAAGTAGAAAATTGAAATGAATTGTTCAACATACAAATCCTTTCAACCTATTTCTGGATCTAGATGCCAATTACTGAAGAAAAAGAAAAAGAGAGAAAAGAAACGAAGCTAACCTTTATACCAGAAGGGCTCTCCATGAAGCTAAGCTTGTACGTATTGGTCCGAAAGCTGTGAAAGGAACAGCCTTGACCAGGCAATTGAGGCACGCCTAGGTTCCCTTTCTCGACACTTAAAAAGATGAAGATTTTCACGATCAGAAAACGAACAAATTAGCGAAGAGGGGAAGAATTTCGTAGCAGAGGATCTATTAGAGAAGGAGATTTCATACGCAGTGGGGTCCATCTTAGCAGTCAAGGACTTGAGGGAGAAGAGCAAGCCGAACATGAGCTTGTGATCTTGTTGAGCGTTGAGAGTGTGAAGAGGTCGGTTCCATTCTCTGTAAAGCAAGCAGATGCCGTTCCGGTTGAAGACGTAAATCATGTGGCCGTTGTTCCCCGACGCCGTCGCCGCCGGTAGCGACGGGCTTATCTCTGTTCCGCCGAAGAATTGCATTTTCTATCTTCTCCGTTTCCAAATCCGATCGGAAAAGATCAAACACAGAGACAGTAACTGATTTTAGTAATTAGAACCGAAGGTGGGCTTCGGTAAGTACCAAAACGCGCGTTTTTGTTGTGGGTTTTTTTGGGTATTTGTGGTCCTTTTTGGTCTTATTGGACATTTTACATATACTGGGCCAGCACGATTAGCCTCCACTACTCTGCTCTGCTCTACTTTCTTTGAAGCACAGGCAGCTTATAGAAATGAAAGTTATTTTGATAGATAGGGTACTGTCTATGGGTCGGACCTAAGCTTTTTCCGACAGATAGGGTACTGTCTATGGGTCCAAAAATTTACGGCTGTGTCTATGAGGGACCATTAAATTTCTAAACAGAAGTAACCTTCTAGAAAAGGAGAGAAGCTAACCTTCATACCAGAAAGGCTTTGCGGGAAGCTAAGCTTGTACGTACTGGTCATTCAACTGAGGCAACCCCTAGGTTCCCTTTCTCCACACTTAAACAGAAAGATCAAGATTTGCAAGATCAGAAAACGAACGAATTGGCAAACAGGAAAAAAATTGGCAGCAGAAGATCTATTAGAGAAGAAGATTTCACACGCGGTAGAGTCCATCTTGGCAGTCCAGGACTTGCATCATGTGGCCGCCGGCAGCGATGGGATCGTCTCTATTCCGCCGAAGAACTGCATTTCCGATCGGAAGATCCAACACAAAGAAATAGTGCGTTTTATTTAAAACCAAAGATGGGCTTCTTTTAAACTTCTGACGTGCATTAAACTTCTGATTCATTGTTTAATACCTTTGTTATGTTCACAGAGCAGTTTAGTAATCCATGCATTGGCTCATAAACAGAACTAAGCAAAACAATGAATCAGATCACCCTGAAATTCAGGAACGTTAAGGTAGTAAGTATTAAACACTTGAAACTTGTTCCAGGTAGGTTTCAGATTTGAGAGTACCGAGTACATAACAAAACACGAACGACCGAAAGCAAAAACAAACCTAGTTGAGCAAAAGAATAGACACTAACTTAACAAAAAAAACTACACATTGTCCACCAAAACAAAAGGCACTCCAAATAGGTTACAGCACTGTCCAACTTGAGCAAGAGTCTAGTACTCCCATTTCTTCATCTCCATACCATCAGGGGCACTTCCCTCCACCTTCTTGTTGCCCACTTCTTTCCAGTTTGTCGAAAGCACCGTCCCATTTGACTCCACCTGTACAATTTGAAGACAAATATTAGGATGCAATTTTGTTGGTTTCAAATTCGCAAAGGCCAACCTTCAAATCATATTAAACTGGTACAAAAATATAGGGTTTCTATTGCAGTATCAAACACTAGAAAGGATTGTCTTACAAAAGATTTTCTCATGGCCCTTCTTGTGTCTTCATCAGCATCCTTGTATATGTCTTGGAAAAATTTGTTCAAAGCTGCATCACCATCAAGCTTCTCATCTTTTTCCTGGAATCAGAGCATACACAGAATATTTACCCCAAGCAATTAGGTTAAGAGGCTAATGGCAAATCAACTAGGTTACAAAGCAAACCTCCTTCTTCACTTGGGCTTCAAGCTTGTCCCAATCTACCCTTTTTGGTTTGGAGGATGGGTAAGATGGCCTTTGGGCTCCAATAACTGTGAGCAGTTACATCTAATTAGCAACAATTCTACAAAAACTTGAACCAATAATTGGGGGGGGGGGGGGGAGCAAAAATGAAGTCCCCTGGTTACAGCAATATTGATGTACCTGGGGCATTAACCTTTAGAGGAACAGGGTTATCCTTGCTGAACTCAAGAGAAGTCCAGTGTACAGCTTCAGCTTTTGCAAGGCGAATTTCAACTTTAGTAGACAAAACATCAAATCTGCACTTTTCAGGAATTATCTGTTTCCAAACAACAAAACCCCAAGATTACTCACGCATACATAAACTAGCAAACGGCTCAAGGGTATAACAGTTACTCAGGCTAGAGTAAAGGCAAAGGATACTTTGTGCCACTTAGTTCATATATTAAAAGAGAAAAATGGAAAGGAAGAATTCTGTATATATACATGTCCCAATTAACAAAGAAAATTCCTCAGTGCCATAAATAGATGCAATACCTTTCCAAATAGGCGAGGCTGAAAATGATATGTATCTTCACCAGGAACATCAATACTGACACTTAACTGCAGATAGCCAACAAAAGTAACTCATGCAGCCATAAAACTTGTACGAAAAGACCCCAAAACTTTTTTTTAGCATGTAATATCCAGACAATTAAAGACAATAAGTATTTGATCCATTTGAATCGGAAACATACTATTTGTCCACCAAACTCAACAGCAACATTTTCAGCTGGTATGCCCTTTGCAAATATAGTCACAACCAGTTCTTCAGCCTTCTGGTAGAATTCATGCCTGAAATTTGTTTTTCACAAATCAAGCCATGCATCTAAGTGACCAGGAGTCTTCTCTAACAAAATTCTGATTATCATAATGCACATCCAAAACAACCTAGAAATCCAATATTTGATGGAGGAAAACAGGAATTTCCAATGGAGCGACGGTAATGCTCCTTGAAAACTAAAAGACACACAACAACTAAATTGATCTTCAGTCTGCTGTAATCAAGCACCATAAAGAAGTTGGGACTGACCTGTATTTTGGTTTGACAGGTGCTACTGTCACCTCATTGGAAGGCGGGTTCACTGGCTGAACATCTTCTGCAACACTCTCTGTAGTTGTTTCCATTGGTTGCTTTGGTGGCTCACCATTTTCCTCTGATCAGACATGAAATAGTAATCAATAAGACAAAAGGAAGGTAACCAAGATGTCGCAGAGTAAATTCTTATAGTACACTGAGTTACTTGGGTGTTTCCTACATTACCAAAACAAAATCCAATTCAATTACAAAATGGAGCTAACTATCTTATAGTGAAAAGCATGTAGCAAACTAACAACACACCTGCAATGAGGTCATCACACTCTTTTATCATTTTAGCGAATCTGGATTCCCCTGGTGCCAAAGAAGCACCAAGTTCCAAGGCTGTCTTTGCAGTCTGATATTCCTCGAGCTTCATGCAGGCAATTCTTTGACGAAAACAGAAAAAAGAAACATCACGAACAGTATAAACAAAAAAACAGCACAAGTATGTTAACCAAGTTCAGAACATACAAGTTAGCAAATAGCCAAAACATGTAGTACTTAATTTCAATGTGGATGTTAACCAATACTTAACATTTAACACACTTGGATGTTGCAAACTAATCAACACATAATCAGTAGAGACGATCCTTTTATAGACTTTTCTAGTTAACAGTTGCAAGCAATCGCCATCATTACATGATTACAATACGTAATCAGAATTTAGGTCCAAACAATCCCAAAGCTTCAAACTAAACCTTTCAGAATTCACATTATAAATAGGTGCTCAAACAAAACCAAAAAAAAAAAAAAAGCAAGAAACACTGGTATTATTTGCACAGCGTACTCACCCTTTGCGCAAGTAGGCTTTGACCAAAGACGGGTCCAACTCAATGGCCTTGTTCGCATCCTCAACAGCCTCTGAACCAAAAAAAAAGTATAATACAGAATTAATTTACAGAAAACGCAATCAATTCATTCAATTTTTTATTTTAGCTTTCCAGGAACGAAACAAGAAGACGATAAAGAAGAGGGATGAAATTGCAAGAAAGTAAGGGTTACCGGTGAGATTGTTGGATTTGATGTTGGCCTGAGCCCGGTCGGAGTAGAGCTCGGAGTTCTTGGGGTCGACGGCGATGGCCTGGGTGTAGAGGTCAACGGCCAACTCGAAGTGGTCGTCGATGAAGGCCTCCTTAGCCTGCTTTTCGAGATCGGAAGCCATGGATGGGGCAGAGACTTTGGGAGATGGAAGGGTCTAGAAAGCAGAGAGCGAGAGAGAGAAACTGATTGACTGACTTGTGGTGGTGGCAATTGAGAGTAATATATTCGCTAATCAGAGACAGAATAGGGAAAGACTTTGATAAGTCTTCGAAATTTATGAAAAACAAATTTTGGTATTTGGGTTAAATAATTAGGGGGTTGGATTTAAGCCCGGCCCTTAACTGAATTACCGATTCGGCCCGCCAAGAAGTCCACAATAGTATTATTGATTTATTGGGAAGGAGTGTTGAAGTTTCTTCTTCTTCTTTTTTATGTAAAATGGGCATCATTTGATGAAAACGAATGCCGGTTGTACGTTGCTTTGATAATTACAAGTAGAAGAGAAACTTGACTTCAGAGGAAGGCAAATTCCTTATCCTTTTCTTCGATTCTTCCATGTTTCTGCTTTCATATATTCCACACAAGTGTTAGTGTGCGAAAAATAAAAATGCACCAACAAATGTAAACCTAGCTCCCTCTACTAAAACTAAACGAAAATAGAAATTATGATAGCAATAGTAACAACTCCATAGAATTAGAATCTTTGTGATTTAAAATCATGCATATTTCATTATGCTGCATATTATCCAATTGATCTTTTTTTTTTTCATAGATTTTGTAGGGATTGATTTTCTTCCCTCACCCTATTTTCCAAAAATTATTTGAGATTGCTAGAAAGAAACCCTGGGCCTAGAAAAGTCACCAACACGGCAACACCACTCCCTTACACGTGCAACAAATTTTGTCACACGCTGCTTCACTATGATAATGATTCATGGTTTCACTCACTTTGGTAAAAGTAACTCTCTGCGTCAACTCGAGTTAACCCAACTAAGAATATGCAACGGTTTTGATGTCTCTAGCAAAAGTGACCAAGTTCTGTACCAACATAAACGAACTCCACTCCTTCAAAGACATTTGCCTGCGGGTTCTTTCACTATGCAATTCAAAGTCCCTGAAAGAGGGTATCTGTGTTCACAGCCCAATTATCAAACTGAGCCTTCAACATGACCTCTACTTGACCAATAATTTGTTGTCCCTCTATACCAAATGCTTTGGAGTCAAATGTGCACGCCACCTATTCGATGAAATGCCTGAGAGGGATGTTGTATCCTGGACGGGAATGCTCTCTGGGTACGTCAGAAATGGATGCCATGATGAGGCACTAGACTTCTTCGATTCGATGATCGTTTACGGGCAGTGCCCCAATGAGTATACCCTTTCAACTGTTCTAAGGTCATGTTCTTTCTTGGGTGAATTCGATCACGGGACTCGGGTTCAGACCTATGTGATAAAGCTTGGGTTCGAGTCGAATCAGTTTCTTGGCAGCAGTTTGATTGATTTGTACACCAAGTGTGGTTGCACTGAAGATGCTTATAGGATATTTAGATGTATGGGGAGTGGTGACACTGTTTCTTGGACAGCAATGATCTCTTCATTAGTTGAAGCTCGGAAATGGAGTCAGGCTGTTGGTCACTACATGGAGATGTTATCTACCGGTGTTCCTCCAAATGAGTACACTTTTGTGAAGCTTTTAGAAGCAGCCTGTGTTGTTGGTTTGAGTTTTGGGAAATTACTTCATGCCCATTTGATAGTTTTGGGAATGAAGCTGAAAGTGGTCTTGAAGACGGCCCTTGTGAATATGTACTCGAAATGCCGGAAGATGGAAGATGCTATCAGGGTATCAAAGCAAACTCCTGAGTATGATGTGTTGCTGTGGACCTCTATCATTTCAGGCTTCACACAGAACTTGAGAGTCACGGAGGCTATTGCTGCATTGCATGAGATGGAGCTCTCTGGAGTTGTACCAAATGATTTCACATACTCCAGTTTACTGAAGTCTTGCTCAGCAATTTCATCACTGGAGTTGGGAAAACAGATCCATTCGCGGCTGATCAAGTCTGGCTTGGAGGACGATACTAGTGCTGAAAGTGCCCTAGTTGATATGTACATGAAGTGTTCGGACTTTGTAGAAGATGCTTTGAGAGTGTTCGGCTCTACAACCTCACTGAGTGTCATCACTTGGACTTCTTTGATTTCTGGTTTAACTGATCATGGTTTTGAGCAAAATGCAATTCAGTCTTTTTTGGAGATGCGAGCAGCAGGAGTTCAGCCAAATTCATATACTCTCTCTAGCATTCTTCGTGCGTGCAGTATAAGTAAATCTCATAGTGAAACACTAAAAGTCCATGGATATATAATCAAAACTAAAGCTGGCAGTGACATAGTTGTTGCAAATGCTCTTGTGGATGCTTATGCTGCATCGGGGATGGTGGATGATGTGTGGCGTGTGATTAACACAATGATCCATAGAGATGCCATCACGTACACAAGCTTAGCCACGAGAATGAAACAGATGGGGCATTATGAAATGGCACTGAATGTCATCAATTGCATGTCTGTTGCTGATATTAAGATGGATGGGTTTAGCCTGGCAAGCTTCTTATCTGCATCAGCTGGCTTAGCAACAGTGGAGACTGGGAAGCAACTTCATTGCTATTCTGTCAAAGCCGGTTTAGGCAGCAGGTTATCGGTTTCAAACGCCTTGGTTGACTTGTATGGGAAATGTGGATGCATAGTTGATGCACAAAGAGCTTTTGGTGAGATTTCTCAGCCGGATGTTGTATCGTGGAATGGATTGATATCTGGATTGGCATCAAATGGATATATTTCATCTGCTCTGTCTGCCTTTGACGACATGAGGTTGGCAGAAATTAAACCAGATTGCGTTACAGTCCTGTTGGTACTCTTTGCTTGCAGCCGTGGTGGTTTGGTTGAATTAGGTCTCGAATATTTTCATTCAATGAGAGAAAAGTATGATGTAGCCCCACAACTGGATCACTATGTTTGTCTGGTTGATCTCCTCGGTCGAGCTGGCCGACTAGGGGATGCCATGGAAGTGATCATGACCATGCCTTTTAAGCCAGATGCTTTGATTTATAAGACATTATTGGCTGCTTGCACATTACATAGAAACATTACTATGGGGGAAGACATGGCAAGGCGAGGTATTGAACTTGACCCATCCGATCCTGCTTTATATGTGCTGCTTGCAAATTTGTATGATAATTCCGGTCAGCCAGATTTAGCCACGAGAACAATTCAATCGATGAAAGAAAGAGGATTGGCGAAGAATCATATGCAGCCAAGTAGAGGAAAGATTCATATGCAGTAAAGCGATGTAAAGCTCTCAAGTTTAGGAAGGATCATTTGCTAAATTAGGCAACGGCAGCTCCTCTATAATCCAATTCGCCCTTCAACTACCTCAAATTGAAGTCTATGAAAATCCCACTTGGAATTGGTGGAGATAAACTCCCTTCAAGTTAGAATAAACCTCCATCTTCTTCATCCAATAGACATTGGACCGAAAAGAAAAGGCCAGTTAATCCAGTTAGTTAATCATATCACCAAACAAGAGCAGATATTAAGAATACAACATAGTTCCCGTAAACACCACAAGTGTAGATTATTAAAAATTCAAGCCTCTCTCCCATAACTTAAATCTACAAACAGGCCCGTTGTAATCAAAGACAAGCAGGAGAGTTCCAAGAGAAAGATTTAAATTCAAATTTGGAAACTAAGATTCCTCAAAACACAAACAATCAGACCCTTAGGCCTTTGATTCAGAGTCAATTGAGGTGGCTTTAGCCTCATCCAACTTTGTTTGGTCAGAAGAAATACCCTGCAGCGTTTTGTAAAACTCTTCAGGAAGAGGACCAGGTCGGTGAAGAGGCACGTGTTTGGGAACTGGAGCATCATTCTCGATCACCTCACACTCGTAATCATCAGGAACACCCCATGGATCCCACTCTGCGATACAACACAATACACAATGCACACCATTACAAACAATCCATCCCTTTTTGTATATTCATGGAAATAAAGAGCTCGTAAAAGATCAAAACTTCAACGAAAGAATCTCGATCATATTATGGTACTTTGACAAATAATAACTATATTGTTTGTCTCAACGAGCACTTCATAACAGACCAAAAAAAAAAGAACTTCATAAAAAGGAAGGAACAGAAATACATTTTGACAACAGAAGATTCCAACAGTATCGGAACAAATGAACACTGACGAACTGAAGAGAAAAGATTTACTGAAGAAAACAGTTACAGGGGCTAGTAAACAACATACTTCACACACATTAAGATTTCTACTTTGGCCAGAATCTGAAATGCATTAAGTGAAGAAAATAGCATTTCTTTATCATCTGTTCCACTTCCACATAATGGACATGGGATAGTCAACAAGGTGCTATTGCAGGAACAGGCCTGGCATAAAATTACGTTTGAAATGGAAGCTGCTGGGAAAGAAGTGGATGAACCAGATATAAATGATTGCCACCACAGAATAACTATATTGACGAACTCATATTGTGAGTTAGCAACTAAGCATTCTCAAGCAGTAACTACTATCTGATCCTAAGAGCTGAATACATGTATGTGTAATAGCCCGTGGGTAAACAAACATATGAATGCCAAAGCTCGAAATGAGAAATGCATATCATTGGAACAAAATGTCTCAACGAAAACAAATCCAAACACTTCAATTTGACATTTTAGCAATCATATTTTCTTTGAAACTAATAGCATCCAATTGAAACTCGGAAACCACTAGAAATTCACAATTGTTGCACACTTTTCCTACACAAATTCAGCAAGTAAGAAGGTAAAACTTAATAACCATCACAAAACTTGTAATGCCGGACCTAATCACCAAAAAAATTCAATCTCAATTGCATTTTCAATTTCTATTTCTCGTCAACTAAACAAATCACGAATAGACAAAACTACAAAAGGCACACATTCTATGCAACATCAATAATTTTCAACACTTCAATTTCGATTTCCATTTCTTCCGAGCTAAAATCACACAACAAACAAACACATTTCAATTTCAAAAAGACCGGCAAAAATTGCACTGACCGATCATCTTTCCGATGAGGGTGAGCTCGTCTCGCGCCTCCTCGATTAGCTCCTCGACCTGGCCACAACCGAGCCTCTTCTCGATCGTCTCCCAGTCCTCCTCTTCGCGGCAGACCTGGAGACGCTGCCGAGTGAAGCTCTCGACGGCTTTGCGGTAACCTTCGTCCTCGGGAACGGCCTGGATCTCCTTTAGGGTTTTCGAGTAGAGCTCGATGAGGACCTCCCTCGCGTTGGGGACCACGTCCAGCCCTACGATCCCCGTCGTCTGCTTCACCCTGGCCATCAGTGGCCGTGCGATCGCTCGGAGGAACATCGTTTATGGTGTGATTGTGATTCTTTCGGCGAAGCCTAACTGTCTCACAGAGTCACTCACTGTGAAGAGATGAAAATGAAAATTGAAAATTCTTTGTTCAGGTGCTGCCGGACTTGCTTTTGGGCCCGGACTAGCTTTTGGGCCTTTTTCAATACTTCTTATTTTTTTAACCCATTTTTTTTGCATCTCAAATGTATAGTAGTCCATTTAGGAATATTACTATTTTTTTTAAGGCCATTTTCCTAATATTCTCATTTAGGTAATTTTTCAAAAATTGACAAGATTACAACCATCATCCAATCCTCAAAATGGAGAGATTTTTCCATGATTGTATGCTACTTTGGTCTTGGTCATTAATGATGCAATAATAATTCCATTAATGGAGATTGGGCCTAAGCTATTCGCGAGGTCCATAGTGCTTTCCGCCATCCCCGCAATGAGACTAGTAGTGTGTGTTTGCAATTAATGATAAGTTTCCAAAATAACCCAATAATTTTTAGAAAGAAAGTTACTCAACTAGATCTCTCCACCCTTTAATTAAGTCTGGTTAGTTTTGAATGAGCTTTTGATTAAGTGACTAAACAATGTCCCTTTATTTTATTGCATCAGAACGACCATGTACGTTTTGTTTTAGACAGGGTCACCCCCCCCTACATTTCTCCAATATAATAACACCCACCAACTTGCTTCACCATTTAAAACCAAGTATTTTTCTGGACCTACCCTTGTGGATGATCTAGGATGCCCCAATCTAGCTATTTATAATTTCACTTAATTAAATTTATAAATATTTATTTTCCTCTTACATATATAGAATAATATTTTCCATATCAGGTAAAAACAAAACCCTAAATAAAATATATTTGACTAACTCTAATTATATCTAAATATTTGACCCAAAAAAGGTATCCCGCACCCAGTAGTGTGTGAACAGACAAAAAGAGGATACTGTATTGAGTGTGTTCGTCTCGTGATAAAGGCGACTGAACCGGAGCCGGTCACGGTCTGACAAAATTAAACCTTTACCCACTTGATTAATTTGCGCTAATTATATTGTTTAGGGAGAAATAGAAGAGGTTTATGTTACTGGCTGCTGACGTGGGAGAGTCAAAAGGTTGACTAGAGCAAAATTAAGCACCACCCGCTTAGATTCTCCAATATCTTTTAATAACAATTTCGGGTTTAGACTCTTACTGCGATAAATGGATAATTATCGTTATCGTGATGTAAGAGAAGAATTGTTCAATGATTATGTCATATATGTATAGATGCCTCGTGGATGTTGGTGATGGAAGGAACTGTTCCACATATTGATACCTATGGTGATGGTAAGAATTATCAAGTCTCGTGATTCATGCTTGGTATTCATGAGATCATCAATAGGAGGGGTGAATATTTCATCACAATCTTTATGAAAATTACCACAAAAGAAAATCTAAGATATTAAATGAGTAAAAGTTGAAAGTATACGTAATGACGTAATGTTAACTATATTATTGATTATAGATCATAACAGTGTGATAATTTCATCAGATTTTATGAAATAGGTCTTATAGGTAAGTTTTACATAGAGTTGGCTAAAGTTAAATTAGAATATGAGAAATTTTACATACTATTATCATGCATATGATTTATGGTAATGTAAATTTGGTGAAAATTGGATTTATAATATGTAATTTTAAATTTTTCATGAATTTAGCGCCAAACCACAAAATATTTTTTCTTCTACATGAAGCTACTATAAACATTGTCAAACCAGATCATGAAAGCACTATAAACATTGTCAAACCAGATTATGAAAGCACTATAAACAACATGCTCATCCAAATAAAGCACTATAACCATTAGCCAGAAAAAAAACCTGAAAAAGGAAAAACCTATGTTTGGTTGTTTTTTGTTTTTGGAAGAGAAAAGAGGCTAAATTAATATGAAACTCTAGCTCTCTCAGCTATGGAGTCTTGGAGAGGGAAGAGAGATTCCTCCCTGCTTTCTATACAATCTTAGAATTAATCCAACCTCTCTCTCTCTCTCTCTCTCTCTCTAACAGAACCTAGCTACAGCTAAGCATAATAAAGAAAGTAAACCCAAAAACCTGTGTATATATACCCCCAATTAACTTGTCGGCTAGCTTATTAATTACCTAGCTAGCAGCCACCGCCGACGGTGGCTCCGGCAGAGGAGGAGCAATTGGCACCCCAAGACGACCCCAAATTGGACGAGTTAGTCGAAAAAGCATCACCAGAAGTTCCAACAGCCAAAGAGCCTAGAGTGCTACCACCAGAACCAGTTCTACCCAATTGCTTCATCCCCAAGAATATGTCCTCCGACACTCTCATGTTCGGAACCAGAAACTCCTCATCGTCCTCGTCCTCCTCGATTTCCTCATCCTCAGCCTCCTCGCTCGCTTTGTCCCCATCAACGGAATTGTTATTGCCAGGTTGTTCATCATCCTCACCTTGAGCTGCCAGTACTTGAACCGAAGCCGGAGACTCGGAATCTTTCGCTTTTTGAGTCGTTGATGCTGCTTTGTTCCGGGTGCTTCCGGCGAGAGAATTGCGGTGAGTCGGGCGAGGGTGCGTGTGGTCTCCGGCGTAGGTGACCACAAACATGGTGGAGTCCTCGGTGCTCCGCTCGACTTGCTTTCTGGCAGAGCATCCCTTTGAGCTGCTGCAACGGTAGTAGTTCCTGCATAGAAAAATTGCTGCTTGTTTCCGAGAGAGAAACTCGCAAAGAAAAACGGAGAAATTGGACGACATAATAGGGAGAAGTAAAAATTCCAACCTCGGATGCGGAGAGCCTTTGATAGGTTTCTGCCCGTATTTCCGCCACGCCCACAAATCCGAGGACAGATTGTCTGCAGTCAAATGGCATACCAATTTTTTGACTTGGCTCTTCCTGTACGTGAATCAAAGAGATCGACTTTCAATTTAAAACAAGGAACGAATTGATCGATCGAAGAAGTGGATTTGAAATATATACCTTTTTCGCGGTCGGATCAACTGCGGTGGAATTTGCATGGTTGGCATGAGAGGACCGACTAAAGGGACGGCCGCCTTGCGCCTCGGGATGATTAACTCTTGCGGATGATCATGAGGCGTTTCTAGCTTCTGCGGTTTCAGGCGTTGATGTTCATGGAATCTTCCGAAACCCGAAACGGGTGTGAATCCCGGGTTGAAATGAGGACTGATAGCGGTGTTGGTGTTGGCAGGCACGAAATTATTCTGCTGTTGTTGTAGTTGATGTTGGCCACTACTACTGGATCCCCCTCCAAAGTCAGAGATAAAGGAGGTAGAGGAATTTGGAATAATAGTACCAGCATCAGCAGCATAACTACTAGTACTAGTGGTGGTGGTGGTGGTATTATCAATGGTGGGGTTAGGGAAAAAGGGTTGGTAGAACTCTTCCAATCCTTGGAAAACACCGGCTCTGGACTCCAGATTGGGAAACCCAACTGGCGGATCGTTAGTCTCCAACTCCTCGCGTTTCACCCGATCCCACATCCACGACGGCTCTCGATGAATCGGATTGGGTGTGGTTGTGGCGGTGTTGGTGTTGGTGGCTGAATTACAGCTGCGCACCACCGCGTAAAGATCCCAGTCATCGTCCGCCATTGGTTTCTGAACCAACTGATCGACACCAACTCTGTGTTTGGTACTGTTTAGGCTGATTGCAAGGAAAAGAGAGGGCAGAGAGAAGGACGGCGCTGACTTTTTTCAGTGAGTGAAATCTTGGGGGAGAGAGAGAGACATAGACATGGACATGAAGATAGATTGTGTGTAAGCTTAGTGAGAAGAAATGGTGGAGCACTGACTTGGTAAATTGTTTAATTATTTATACCGGAAAATATAAAACATTATTAAAACCCAAAAAGAAAAAAAAAAAAAAAAAGGAAAAAGGAGAGAGTGGTTTTCGGGGGGTCATGGATTTCTCAAAGAGCCACTTTTGCTTGACTTTGTGAGAAATGTCAAAGGGGGACCCGAGCAAGGTGGCAAAGCCAAAGGACAATTGGTAAACCTGTGCTCGTACAGTGGATATCCCTACTCGCTCAAATTGTACTCGCGGACGTACTCGGGATCTGATTGGTAGTTGTTGGAAATCGTCCAAGCTTAGCATGTTACTGTACGAGCACATGGTGTGTTGGCACATGGTTTTTTCGAGTGGTGCAAAAACGACGAGCCGTGTGTGCGCGTGGGGGTGTGTTTTGGCTTTTGACGTAGTAGCCAGATTGTGTCTACAAAACCCACCTACCTTTAATGGCTATGATGTTTTGAGTTTGTGCCCTCCACAGCGAGAAGCAGAAGGTTCCAGGTTGGTAAGGTAAAAGAAAAAATACTTGTGAAAAATTTAAACTGTTTCATATGTGTCATAAAAATTGTTTAAAAAAGTATTATTACAAACCCTTGTGGTATTAAAAATACTATTTAATCAAACTCAAGTTGGAAGACTATTTTCTCCATTTTCTTTTTCAAGGTTAAATGTTGGTGAATTGTTCTAATTATAATAAATTTCACTTCATTTGGAACACATAAAATTACAAATATCAATCATAAAATCATGGATGGACGCACATTTGTTAAGAGTACGGATGTAATGATGGTTGAGATGACGTATGTATACTTGCTTTGACAAGTTAAAATTCGAGTCTTTATGAGGGCCGGTAATGATACTCAACTAGGTGTTAAGTGATTCAACCGTTATTATATATTGTAATGAACTTTTTAACATTAAAGGTGATTCGAGCGTTTCTATTAATTATAATGAATCTTAAATCATTAATTTTATTTTTAATATTACAACTAATAAAATAGTCAAACTATACACACTACGTGGCAACACAACAAATCAAATTGCATATCGAGAAAAGATTTAAAGATGTTTCACGCTTTCGATGACAAACAAGGGAGGTTTGTCATCATTCAAGAAACTAGACAAAGATCACGGAAGGTGTCAGATTTCCCCCTTTCCAATGAGAGTAAATTTTGAACAATATGGTCACTTTTTAGGGTAGTCAAATGAGGTTATTGGCTCATAGTTTAGCTAAAAATGCGCTTTTGTTTCCTGCATTCACTGTTTAGGTCGATGATGGTCCTTCTTGGTTATCCGATGTACTTATATCTGATATATTTTGACATTAATAATTACTTTTGGCAATAAAATAAGATAAAAAATACTGTTATCGGCTTAGGCACGCAAATTCTCACGGCTCTTGAAATCTCGAATACAACCATGTAAACCAATCACTCGATCAATTAGTTGATAATGAATTTGTGTCCAACTTAAAATCGCAAAGCCAATAACCAAGTGGTGAATATCTTGCAAAGCTGATATCGACTCCTATCATTCTTGATCGGAATCAGGGCCGGCCAGGAGATTTTCGGGGCCGGAGGCGAACTGAAATTTTAAGGCCCAATTTTTTCTACATAAATGTATACATTTATTTTTGGTATAAAAAAATTGTTCATTAAACAGATAAATGCATAATTATTCAATTAATCGGAGTAATTTGTGTAGAGTATAAAAATTTTAAGACATCTTTGAAATCATAAAAATTAATATTTAAGTTGAATTCGTTAATCTCTTCATTAATTTTCTTCTTGACAATGAAACTCACAAATTCAATCAAATTAATTAAAATTTAAAAACGAGTAGAAATTTTTTTTTTATTACCAAAATAGTTTCTTTATATATATTTATTTTTTTTCCTAAGAAAAACCCTACAAAAATTTTAAAAATTGGGGGCCTGTTAGCTTGGGGGCCCTAAGCGAAGGCCTAGTTTGCCTTGCCCTAGGACCGGCACTGATCGGAATACAGATAATGATACTATAGATCAAACTCTTTTTAGTATTTTTGTATCAAAACACTTCATCTTCGTAATTTAAGTACTTTAGAATTCCAAAAATAGGAATTTGGTTAATTAACATTATATGGGCGTAAACTAGCTAGTTGAGTTGTAACATGCATTTTGTGACCAACTAGCTAGTTCTTAATTAATTCGTGTATCTCTCCACAATGATAAATGAGACTGCAATTCTTTTCAAATTTATTAATGTGTTAGGTACGTATGTCAAATACATGCTTTTGTTTTTAGTTAATTTAATTATAGTTTACTAAAAGAACGCAATTTAAAAAATAAAATAAAAATTCAGTAAAAAGAGAAAAGTAAACTTCATTTTTTGATCAGAAAGATAAAAGTATGAAAATCAGTAAAAGGAGAAAAATTGAAAGAGTCCAGATTGAGGAAAAGGAGTGTGGAAATTATTTCCCTAAACTTAAGCTTTTGGTTTATCGATTTCATGGATAAGAACTCACAACTCTCGATCCTCTGCTCCGCGCCTACAAGGGGAGCTGAAGGAGTCGCCATTTGTGCGCGACTGAAAATGGGGAACCAACTTAGGAAGCAGCAAGAATCTCGACGGATTAATTAATCAAAGAGACAAAATCAAAGAGATTAAAAAAAAAAAAAAAAAAGGAAAAAGCTGAGAAGCTTGCATGTACATGCAGAGGCCCAAGAGAAAACTTTTTAGGCACGCTACACTCGGAGGGCTCAGGACTTTACGGTGTTGTAACGCGTGGAGAATCAAGACGAGCAAATCATAGCCGTTTATCAAGCCCACCAACCAACTTCCTGGTTCTATTGCAACCGTTTAACACGAACGCAATGATGCAATGATTTTCTTTTTCTTTTTATCTTTTTTTGGTAGACATTAATATCTGCAGATGGAGTTATAAATAAAAGGGAAAGGAAAATGTTCCTTTTTCTCAGTTGTGCCTTTAATATCTGTTTGGGTTTATTTAATTATTAGACAATATGGATTACACTATTAGATAATTAGATATAGAAGTTGCTTCTGTTTTTGGTGAAATGACTAAATGAGGGTCCTAGACTCCTAGGCTCAACAACCACCAAAGAAAAGATGTTTTTTTTTTTGGAATGTTAGAATCTTTAGCAATTTTATCTTAAAAGTCATGTATTTTATCTTAATAAATGCCGGTGAGTTGTGATTTGTTTGTTATTTAGAATAATTGACAACGAAAGGTCACAGAGTCAAATCTCACTGACATTAAAAATTAGGTGAAGTGGTGGGTATGGCCGTAGGGGTGGGGATAAAAAAAAGGTATTTTTAATAAAAATTGTGATTATGGCCTACTTTTTTGATATATGGGGAGAAAAGAGTCGAATTGGGTCCAATATGTTGTTAAAAAAGAAAAAACCTTACCAATAGACCAAATAATCTAGGTGCAGGTCATATTAAGCTTATTATAGTGTAGGTGAGAAAAGAAATTGATATCAACCTTATGAGATTGATGTCGAATATTTGTATGCGTATGTGACATGAATGTACTCACAATTTTTAGGACTCAATTACTCGAATTGAGGCATACACTTTATTTTGTTAAGTGTCTTATTTATTTCAAACGGAGATTTTTCGTTAATTACCACTTTCCTAACTAATAATTTATTGATAAGATAAATTTTTACCCGGCTCGGAGTGGTAGCTCACTCGGCCACCATTTTCTGTAACCAAATTTTTTTTTTTTTTACCTAAAAGCATGATTTTGTATAGATCGAATAAATATGTATAAAGAAGAATGTATATCTCGATATGACAGTAGAGATACATTTGCAATAAACAAATAATGTCATTTCCTATAAAGAAGGGTATATATGTACGTATATCCTAACATAATGCTATCCTAGATATCCTTTGAAAGACTAGGATAGTAGAGTAATACTACCAATCTTATACTTTTAACATCTTTTTATGTTTTTATCCACAGTATAGTTTTCGAGATTAAAGACATTCGCAGTATCAAATAAAGAGCTGATGATCTAAGATTCTAAGGTAACATGCTAGTATAGTATTTATATAAATTATATATGTCTAAACAACTTTAATTTGATACTCGTTAAATTACATTTTGCGATGAAAGAAGAGCAGAAGAGTCTAAGGAAGAAGATTGCTAGCATTATGAGAGTATTATACATAGACAAAACTAAATGCTTTCTTGGCCAAAAGATAGGATTAGACATATAACACTCGATACAACCAAAAGATATGTGGATGAACTATGTCTTGTGCACTGATATGAGATGAGTGATGTGATTGTCTTTCTCAATGTCATGGGATCTTCAAAAGAATGCATGCATTTTGTTCACTTATGGCAGATCGTCTCGAAAGAGAAAGAGATATGGGTTTGGCGAAAAGGAGTTTATGGGTTTGGCAGGAGGAAAATATGAGTGATAGCCATGAAGCTGGATGCCTCTTTGTTGCGATCAAATGAAAGCAAAGATTGAAATCTACAAGCAACTTACATTCCACTACAGTATCATTTTGCTTCTTTTGATGAAAGTAACCATTTTTTTGGTTTTCATTAATTGGAAACCACTTTATGGTGTGGGAAAAAAGAAGTGTCAAACACTAGGAAATGTGTACAAGGCACCCACACAACCACAGCACCAAGGGAACCATCTCCACCATCATCACCACCACGACGTTTGTCATTCCTTGTTCATATAAATGTTTCTTGTCGTTTCTGATCATCTCCTTTGTAGTTGCCATAGTTAGTAAACACAATGAGAGCCAGTTTTGGCCCTCCTTCGTGCCATCTACATCATTTTATATCATTGTAAATCTGCTACCGCAAGGAGCACGAACTAGTTACGAACCCGGTTGGGTTCGTTTATTGGAGGAACCGCTGCTCAACTCAATACTCGGTGAGGTTTCTCACACCATCGATCACCTCCAAACCTTTACAAAGTAGAAGTGGAAAAGAAAGAAGAAAAATGTACCACAACACAATCCCGTATTCATATATCATATGAAAAACCTTTTTACACCAATTTTCAGATTGCATATTGTGAAATACATTCTACATGACTACATCCAAATGCATGAAACACTGAAAAATCGGCATCCCAGCAAAAAAGAATACATGGCGTATTAACATTGCCTTTTCTTAGCTGTGGGAGAGGGGTCACAAATCTATTCACTACTATAACCAAAAAGAGTCTTCTGACTTGTGAGTGAGTGGCTCTCTAATTGATTAATCAACGAACCCTAATTCGTGCTCCGCCCTTTGCCGTGCCAGAAGAGTAATCACCCACATTTGCCACAAATAGTGGATCTCTATCTTCAAATCTAAACTCATCACTCATCTCAGTACCACTGGCATTTTCTGGATCCGTCTGCTCCAGTTCTCTTGTTAAATCATCCATTGTTTTCCTTACACTTTCTCTACTCATGGTCCCTGCCTCACCAGTTGATGAAATGCCAACCATTGTAATCTTAGGAAGATGCACACTTAGCTGTGAGTTCTGATCTACGTATTGCTTGGACAAGATTTCATCTTGGTGCTTTTGTTTTGACCACAGACGACTAAACCAATCTGCAAAAGGAAACCAGAGATCTGATCTGTTTTCTTTGTTGGTCTGCATGTCATCCTTTGGTTTAATCTCGGAAGTGCTACTCTGTAGAGAATCTTTATTAACATTTACTGTTTCACAGTTGGCAAGGCAGTTGGTTGACTTGGAAGCTCTAAGAAAAGAAGCTGCACTCCTGCCATAGAATGAACATAGTTTTGTTAAGGAGGCATAAAAGGAGATTTCATGGACATACGTCAACCCACTCTAAAATCTGAAGACATTTGCCAAGTTCTAATGGGCCTTAATGCAGAATACTTTGCAGATCAAGCAGCATTATTTGATTAGCATCTCAAACCAGTCACTCTACATTTCATCATACTATCTTCTATTAATGTTCACACAAAACATATAGCAACACAAGGGATCATAGATTAGGTTATAACAACATATTGCTGACCATAGAATATAGTCGATTTCAGAAAATGCATATATATGCAATCACAAAGGAAATATTTGATGTGATTGCACAAACTCCACAATGGCAATTGGCAAAGGGTGTACCTTCTCTCAAAAGTGTCAACCATATAAGGGAATTTCGGTTGAATGCCAGTTGCCTTCCGTAGCCACCTATTACCCAGAATTACTTTGTCAACAGTGTAATGAAGCTGCATTTCAGCTGCCTTAGAAATGACACTCAATGGTATTCCAGGATTCCCTATTTCATCCATCACTTCCTGAACCTGTCCAGAAATGAGCAAGATACATGAGACTCAAAAGAATGCGAACTGAGATATTTTGAACTTATTTTCACCATGTGTAATCCAAAATTATTTCACATTAATGTATAAAAAAAAAGTTACTTCACATGCATTGTAATTTTACAAATCATCCCAATATCACAAAGTGCACATTAATGTATAAAAAAAAAAAGTTACTTCACATGCATTGTAATTTAACAAATCATCCCAATATCACAAAACTACTTGCTCATTCAACAGAAATATTATGGGATTTCATACCTCTGGAGGTTCCCATAAGCTATCTCCCATCTCTTCAATCACTTCTGCAGCCAAGTTGTCATCAACCACATCCCTTCGCCGCTGCATGTGCCGAGTTTGAATTAAAGAATGGAAATGCTGATCTACAGATTCCTCAAGGATGTTATCAAGCATGTTTTTATCAAAAAAGTAGGGTGTATACCTGTTGGAACAAACAGTAACCAACAGAACATCAGCTATTCTGAATTAAACTTCAATAAAACAAGTGTTTCTGACAAAAAATACAAGTACTCAAGCAACAAGGAAATCAGCCTTCAGTTGAAAAAGAAAATCAGTATCCTCAGAAATATCCATTGTTTACCTAATTGACTAACTCACAATGCACAGAAAATAGAAAAGGGTGCCAACAATTTCTTTTAAGTTCCAACCAGAAAGGAAGGGAATACCAGTTCTTAATACTACATAGTACATACAATTTAAAAAAGAAAAAGAAAAAGGGAAGGTACTTGAGATTTGAAATCTGAATACGCACAAAACTTACTCCAAAGTAACTTCTAAGCCTATTTTTTTTGTAAATTCATTGAGATAATATGAAATGAAAGAAAACACACCATTTGACCCCATCTGGACTTGCTATTGCAATATCCAAGTTTTGAGCACTAAAAACTGGGACTCCATCAACCCTTTTGCATTTGCCATTCTGTGCACTTGTCTTTAGAATTTTGTTAGCTGCCTTGACCTGCAAGAACATCGAATGTTCAGAAACGCGATCATACTATAAGTTGGTAAGAAGTGCTAAAATATAACAGAAGATGATTGTCATATGATACCTGTTTCTCATTTGGAACAAACTGGAATTTGTGGGGCTTCTCCTGCATAAAACAATGTGAACAGTTTTACTAATTAATCCGAAGAGGAGCAGAGAATAACATGGAAGTCACTAATAGAAAAAGTCAAGCAATGAATCCACAACTGACTACTTCATAACCAAAACAGCAATGATGCATCAACATATAGATAATTAGATACAGATTAGAGAGACAAGAAGGGAGTACCTTGAAATGCTCATAAGCCAAATCGAGACGACAAGCACCCACCACCCCACTTGGAATATTCAGCCGTTTCACATATGTAACTAAGAACACAATCTCAGTCAGAATGCCCAGATAAAAATCAATTTGATCAATGATAACCAAAAAGAGCAAATGAGGAAAATAGCACGCATACATAGCAACAAAAATAACCAGCTGCTTCTGTGGAAAAGTACCTGCATCACCTAAATCCATAAAGAAACGAAACACGGGGCCATTTCTCTCACTATTACTGACCGATGCAAACATCTTCTTAAGCCACTCGGGAGTTCTACAAGTACAGGCCACACAACGATAAAGAAAATCAGTTGATAATAACCATAAGCTCAAAGACACTATGAATCTTCAAACTCAAATTCCATACAAACAATGATACAAGCAAACACAAAGCAAATTCCTGGTAAAAGTTGAAGTTGGGACCTTTTGGAAATGAAGGGTATATCGAAGTGGGTAGAGACGGCCATGAGACCAGTCCCAGAAAGGTCACACATACTGAAGACCTGGCCCACAAAGGCGGGCCCACTGCCCTTGATCATCGAATTCAGCCCTGCAATCTTGACCGTCCCAGGGAACGATGAGGAGCTCGACTCGGACGGGGACGCCGCGGTCTTCATGGCGGCGGGTTTGGACTCCGGCTGAGGAGCCGAGTGGAAGGCGAGTGATTTCGGCGAATTGGGGAGGAAGAGCGCCACGCGGATTGTGGACTGGGTGGCCGGATGAGACGACGTCGTTTTGGGGGCGGCGAAGAGAGAAATGAGATTGGCGGTGGCGGAGTTGAGCAAGTGGGCGATGGGTTTAGGGTGGTGGTTGCTTGGCGCTGGTTCGGTTGGTGAGGCCATGGAAGTTTAGCTGTTTAGCAGCTAATGAGTCTTGTCAAAGTGAGCGTCTGTGTTTATAAAAGGATGAGACTCGTGAGAGAGACAACGGAGAGACATATCCAATGAGGATTAACAGTGGCATTTCAATTTTCAGGGTATTTGCAAATTCACAATTTTTTTTTTAATATTCTGGACTTGTAAAAGTTGGGCTGATTTTTTTGGAGTCCAGAAGCCTTCCATCCCACTATTTCAAACGACATGTCGTTCGGGTCAGGCTGAATTTGGATCCCAAAGCAAATAAAACCCAAAGAAGCTCCTCTTCCCATCTGAAAACGCTTCATCCCCTCGCTCTCTTTCCTCAGTAGTCGCGCCATCGTACGGGCGGAGAGTCTCAGATCGCGACCTCCGAGTTTGCGATTCCCAGGCAATATATAGTTTTTCACTATTTCTTTTCGAGATTTAAAATTGAAATCCAGCTCTATCAATTTTGGTTAAAGTCAGAATGAGCAAGAATAAAGCTAATTTTTATTTGTGTGCGTGAATTGGCATGCATGCGTTTTCATTTTTGATTTGGCTGATGGATTTTGAATTGATTCTCCAATTTTCAGCTGTGTACCGTGTTTTTAGGTCTATATATCTATCAGTATTGAATGGGCTGTACTGAGCTTACTGCCTCCATTTGCTATGAGGAGTAGTCATTGACTTGATCAACTTCACAATCTCTGTTGTGTTTTTGTTGGTTATATCATAATTTGGTTTTCGATTGCTATTTATATTTAGAAATTGTTGATTCTTCTTTGCTGAAGAGGTGGGGATAGATTAGGATTTGTCTTGGGCTCAATTTTCTGTCCAGTCTTTCAATGGCCTAATTTTGCTATTCATTTTTTTTTAATTCCGTCAAGGACATGAAATTACATGAATGCTGTTTTAGCTGTATTTTAAAGTAGACTTTACATGATACTCTGGTTAGTGATGCCACTTTGTTTGATTCTCTGCGATTGCAATGATCAATCGAATTCAATTCTGCAGGCATAGTATCTGTATCCAAGGGGCTGTAGGAAGAAGGTTGCCATGGCTGCTTCGGAAGAGAATAATGCATTGTTTCCAATTTTCATCTTAACCATAATGGCACTGGCTCTAGTGCCTTATACAATACTGAAGTTATGTCGTGCTGCGTCAAAGCAAACAAAGAGCATCCATTGCAAGTGCAGTGACTGCTCTCGTTCAGGAAAGTACCGTAGGTCATTGTTCAAGCGGGTAAGTTCCTTCTTTTTGCTTTAGATCAATTCTTTATTTATCCAAATTCCAGTATTTGTTTTAGAATCATCTAATTATGTCTAATTGGACGTGGTTCCGATTGCTTTTTGCAGATTTCGAACTTCTCAACATACAGTAACTTGACATTAGTACTGCTTTGGGTCGTCATGATAGTCCTGGTTTATTACATCAAAACTCAGAGCGCCGAGGTAAACATTTTACTTGAACTTGAAGCATTAATCAAAGGCCTGACTATATGTGGTCTTTCTGTCAATGTCTTACATCCAATGCTATTGAGTTAGTTAATTGGGACTTCATATTAGATCTCGAATAGTGTATCCTTGTACTTGGAATCTTTAAGTTTGAATTTCATTTTGGAGATTTTTTCATCTTTTATATTCATCCAGAATCAAGTTTTCGATCCATACCATATTCTTGGTCTGGAACCTGGAGCTCCAGATTCAGAGATAAAGAAGGCGTATAGGAAACTTTCAGTACTATACCATCCAGATAAAAATCCAGATCCAGGTTAGGGGTGTTTTGTTTCTCAATATATGCATGCTTATTGTACTTCAAAATAGAAGGAAGGATGAGGACTTTCAGGACTACTATGTATACATTAACCGTTTATTTTTTCCTTTTTTAAGAGGCCAACAAGTACTTTGTGGAGAAAATAGTGAAGGCTTATCAGGCTCTGACAGATCCAGTATCTCGTGAAAATTATGAAAAGTATGGCCATCCAGATGGCAGGCAGGTAATGTGCAACTCATTTCTAGGAAAACAGATAGCAGCGTGCTTTTCAATATTTCCTTGTCAATGTAATATCAAGTAGAATTTATCATGTTTTGAAACTGAAAATGATGCTTTACTTAAATAGGGATTTGAAATGGGCATAGCTCTTCCTCAATTCCTACTAGACACCAAAACAAATGGTGGCATACTCTTGCTTGGGATCGTCGGTGTTGGTATTCTCTTGCCCTTGGTAATAGCTGTTGTATATCTCTCAAGGTCGGCAAAATATACCGGCAATTATGTCATGCACCAGACGTTGTCCACTTACTATTACTTTATGAAGCCTTCTCTGGCTCCCAGGTACTCAATTCATTCACTAATAAATGTCCACTATCAATCGTGTTCAAGTAGTATATTAAATCCTCAAATAGTAATCAATTAGGATTTATTGAGTACCTGAACTGTTAAAGTTAGCTTTACTATTATTATTTGTTGTTTGCTTATAGCCCGTAAATAGCAGCTGGTTGCAAGTTTGAAGTTTCAGTTAATTTATTGACATATAGAATATGTATAATACTGCTGATTAAGAAATGTTTAGAAATATGTTAGGTTAGCCCTCTTCTCCCCAATAAAAGCAAATTAAGAGTCAATGATGTTCTAGTTTCCTTCTATTTTAATGGATTTGGTGCAGCTGTTTTGGTCTCTTTTATAATTTCATTGATCTTATGAGATAACTTCAATATACAGCAAAGTAATGGACGTCTTCATAAAGGCTGCTGAATATACCGAAATTCCAGTTCGTAGAACTGACAATGAGCCCCTTCAGAAGCTTTTTATGCTAGTTAGGAGTGAACTGAATCTAGACCTTAAGAACATCAAGCAAGAGCAGGCAAAATTTTGGAAGCAGCATCCAGCCCTTGTAAAGGTAGTTTGTGCTCTGAGACATAACTATATTGCCATGTCTCCTAATCGTCATTTATGTTTACCTTTATGCCACTTTCTATGCAGACAGAATTGTTGATTCAAGCACAGTTAACTCGTGAGCCAACATCTTTATCTCCATCTCTGCAAGGTGATTTCAAACATGTTCTGGAGCTTGCTCCTCGCCTTCTTGAAGAATTGATGAAGGTGGTCTCTTCATTTCTTGTCTTACATTCTATTAGCAGCCTCTTAAAGAAGTCCTTTTGAAGCTAAAAATTTGTGATTTCCCTCAAGCCTAAGCCTGTGTTGGAAAACTCACAGTTGGTAGCCACTTTAGGCCAGTGTTACTTATGCTTTAATTTATACAGATGGCACTGGTTCCACGCAATGCTCAGGGGCAGGGATGGCTGAGGCCTGCAATTGGGGTGGTTGAACTTTCTCAGTGCATAATTCAGGTGATTGTCCATCATCCACTTTTGTTAAGCATGTAGATCTCATGGATATACTGACCATTGACTTCCTCTTTTATGTTCAAAATGTACATAATCAACTAATTGTCAGTACTCTCTCTCTCTCTAGACACCCAATTAGGATATATCGACAGAAATTTTGATATTGATTTATGCATAAATTTATTGAAATTTTGAATATTAGAGTACATGTACATGCATCTACATCTGGATAATGTACTTGTGAAGTTAAAAAATATTTGAACGTGTGTCTACATAGAACAATAGTCTTACCAAGACTAAGCAATATAATGTGAATGGTCCAAATTGTATGCTTGAATATGAGTGTATTTATAGATGTAGATATGGACATAGATATGAGCCCACTTACAAGCCTAGTGGGTAGCGTAGGTGGGTGTTTGATTTGCTAGTGGTAGGCTGATAGCTAGGTGTTTAGGTGTTTCTATGTCTCCAGATTCAGTTTCCTTACTATTTCTGCCAAATATTGATTGAAATGTGGTAAAATTTCTCCAAAATATCCATGCATATCAGCTATTGGATCAATATCTGCGATATTGTACCTATACTGGGAAATAATGGGGATATGTGGAAAGAAGTTATTTCACCCCCATGTCTGTGTTGGTGAGACGGTGACTGGATTATCTGTGCTGCAGATATTCTAAACCCACTCTCTCTCTCTCTCTCTCTCTCTCTCATTCTTACAAAAAATGACACAGTGGATATACACTTAAAATAACGTGCAGAGTTCTTAGTAGTGTGTGAATCCTGATTATCCTGGACCTTCCAGTTGCTAGTTTGTTGGTGAAATAGTTATGGTGCAATCTTTACTCGTGGGTCGTCCATTATCCCTCTTTATTTGAGAATGCTTAGGCTTGTGACCAGTAATGTTTTGAAGTATCAAGTAAAGGCCAATTTATGGAAAGCGGATTATTGCATGTGATTGAACTTTTATATTGATTATCAATCGTTGAACAGACACAGACACGGACACGGACACGAAGTTAATCTTTTGTTTCACTTTGCAAATATTAGTTTTTTTTTCTTCTGTCAAAGCAATGGCAATTTTTGCAATTATAGTAAGCACATAGCTATAAAGACACATCAACTTAGCTTCTACAGATGTGACTAATTTGGAGTCTTATTATTCTAATGGCCCATCTAACACAGGCTGTTCCACTAAGTACAAGGAAGGCTACTGGAGGATCAAGTGAAGGGATTGCCCCCTTTCTGCAGCTGCCACATTTCAGTGAGGCTGTTGTAAAAAAGATAGCCCGCAAGGTAATAGTCTTAGTTTGGAGTATGTCATGCTGGAAACTTTTAATCTGCATATTGCATATGGCTAAAAAATTCTATTTCTTGCATAGCTGCTGCTGGTAATGCTGTATTTCTAATCCTATTAGTTATGAATAAAAAACAGGTTCTGTGAATCCTCGTTTTGAGACTGAATGAGTGGAAAGTTTACACAAGTTGATCCAATCATTTTTTTTTTTTGGAACTTTGCTTTAATTATTTTTGTTCTTTCATTTGTAGAAGCTGAGAGTGTTTCAGGAGCTTCGGGACATGTCCATGCAAGAGCGTGCTGAGTTGCTTTCTCAAGTTGCTGGTTTCTCGCCCGCTGAAGTAGAAGATGTTGAAATGGTATTGGCAGCAATGCCTTCCATATCACTTGACGTTAAATGTGAGACTGAAGGTGAAGAGGGTATACAAGAGGGTGACATTGTAACTGTTCATACTTGGGTGACACTACAACGCGATAATGGCCTGATTGGTGCCCTTCCCCATGCCCCCTACTTCCCGTTTCGCAAGGAGGAAAATTACTGGTTTTTGCTTGCAGACAGTGTCTCAAATAACGTTTGGTTCTGGCAGAAGGTAAATTTCATGGAGGAAGCTGCAGCAATTACTGCCGCTTCCAAGGCAATTGAGGAGACAATGGAGGGTTCAGGTGCAAATATGAAGGAGACTAGTGCTGCTATCAAAGAAGCAGTTGAAAAGGTGAAGAGCGGATCTAGATTGGTAACTGGCAAGTTACCGGCCCCAGCGGAAGGGAATTACAATTTGACATGTTACTGTCTGTGTGACTCTTGGATTGGTTGTGATAGAAGGACAAACTTGAAGGTAAAAATTTTGAAGCGTACCCGAGCTGGTACACGGGGCGGTCTTGTGTCGGAAGAGGGACTCATTACAGAGGATGGGATTGAAGAGGAGGAAGATGTTGATGACGAGGAATATGATGAGGATTATGAGAGTGAGTACAGTGAAGATGAGGCAGATGAACAGCACGATACAAAACAGAAAGGCCTTGCTGCAAATGGTGATGCTCATAAACAAGGCACAGGCTCAGAAGGTTCGGGTTCAGAGGAGGACTAAAACAAATAAAGCTTTACTTAGCTTGTCTGTTTTCTTTGTTCATTTATCTTTTATTTGGTGAAAGAATTGAAACAACCACCACAGTGATAGTTACCGTATTACCATGAACCCATCCTTGATTTTGGCAGGTTTTAGTAGTTTCGATACTAAATACATGGGGTCCAAACCCATTTGAATTTCAGAATTTTAAAATATTTAGACATTTTGATGATTTTATTATTAATCGCCTTTCTTGGAACAAAAGTTACTGATTTATACCTTCTATCTAGTGAACACATATGAAAATACAATACAACTATGTTAAACCCTAGACATAAACAATTGAAGTTGACAATAGGATGTGTTTTTTTTGGGGTTACGTTGGAGAGGATTGTACTTTGATTAAATTCAATCACCCTCTCTTATTCGTGTTAAGCTTGTAGCTAACATATTGTTGCCTCATCATTCTATAGCAGACTCATATACTGTTATACCCATCTTGCCATCTTGGAGGTCGAAAAGTATGCTTTTTGTTCAAGGATTGGCGGGGTCCTCTTCAAATTATGACTCTGCCTTGACGTTCAAATTTTTCTATTCAAAATCAGCTGCCAGTAGTACAAACCCTAAACATTAGTAGCAGCAGTGATACTGATCCACATTTTCTGCATTACATCTCGATTTGTGGATCCTTCTCCGCCAAAGCCATGGGTTATCGCTTCTTCGAATACAACTGGCCGATCGCAGCTGTACCCAATTGGGTGGTTGCTTGGTGCTGTAACTCCATCACTCGGCAAGCCCTTTAATTTACTTGATGATAAGCAATGGTATTACTCTGACTAAATATTTGTGAGTAGAAAAGAATAACATGCATGAAAAGTATGATTTGGTCCATTTCTTCTTCTGAATTAGATCAATGGAGATGAATTAGAAATGCATCAAATTCTTGTCGAGGTACATGTATAGAAAATTTAATCTAAATTTGTACACTTGTAGTGATACAAAATGCATGGTTAGATTGTTAGGACATAATCATATATTCTCATATTATCAAGTGATATGAAGATACCAATATATGAGGATAACGAAGGAAAGGGTTTGCAAGTGGATATTCCACAGTTTATCAAATAATTTGATGATTTCCTTATACAAAATGATTTTCCAACCGAGATTAATAGATCCAAAGGAAAAGCCAAAGTCGGTGAATCATCTCAATCAACCGAAGTTCAGCCCAAAGTTAATAAGTTATCAGCATTTCTTGAAACTATAAAGCCACAATAGAAAGAAGAACGACCTCTTATTCAAAAACAAAAATTTATACGTACACTAAAGGCTCCATCATCAGCACGAACCTTGGATATACTTCTTCTTCTCTCGTACACTAAGCTAGCTAAAGTGACCCGTGACATAAACAAAAAGTAGGGTACCCTTAACATACACCCTAAAGTAGGGTACCCTTAAGCGAGGGCGCTTTGTATATATATCGCACTCAATACGTATGGCATGCACCCTCAATGATCTATTATCAATCTCAATGATGGATCAAATGAACTTTTTGCATGTCATGTGATAAATTTAGGGCCCGGCCCAATCATTTCACAAAAATATATGCTGACATTGATATGTTTAATTCTCCTTAATTCTATATATGCAAACATTATCTAAGTTAAAACTTAAAAACGGTGAAGTAAAAAGATCAATTATGGCTTTATTTAACATGCTTAGGATGTTTAAAGAACACATGGATAGGATGCAAAAATGAACAAACAAAGGCTATATTGTCAAGTTTCAACATAGGGGAGGATCTGTATACGTACAGTAAAGATTATAATTTCGACTATGAATCAAATACACAATTAATGACGAGGAAAACAAGGTCCTACAGCCACTTCAGGAAAACATGGGAAACTGAGAAATGGAAGGAGAAGTTTAATATCCAAGTTTTAAATCCAGCAAGGTTGGAAGGAGCTGTAATGAATTCTGCTTATTTTCAACTTCATCTGCAACTCTTATGGCTTCGAAGTACATACCTCGGAGACAAATGCCCCTACATGTGATCGGTTGTCCTTAAAAGCCGTCTTCTGAATGCGAATGATTAGATGTGGACAAAACGTTGGTGCATAGGGGTGCAAATACAACAATGAGTTTTGTTAAAACCAAGCTCATAGTGAACTTACATGCAATTCATAACATGCATTTATGTTGTAATTTGGAAATCCAAACCCCCTATATATATAGTATTTGTTATTAGATTTTTTAACGAATATCCAAAATCACAAAGATGTCGACCAAGTGATAATCGTGCAATTAATGTACCTTCAGTAGAGGAATCAAGCTCCAATATATATCCATTCCACGTTCCCTTGGATAGAATACTTTTCAAGTAAGTCTTCAAAAACGACTGATATTAAGAGATCAACCATTTCATCTCCATTTCTGGTTGCATTTGGATATTTTTGACCTCTCTCTCGTACACTACTAAGCTGGTACAGTTATCATCTTCTTCAGTTGCCTTGGCTACATTTGTAGCAATCTCCCATTCATCATCACACAATGGACAATGTGTACACCTCCTACAATGACAAATAGTAAGTACCTTTTATATTGTGGATTGTTAACAAAATTGAAAAACTAAAGTAAACTTAATCAGAAACATTACCTAGTATTTGAGCTTGTCTCTTCTGTCATTCGGTGCATGAAGAGTTCTTGCAAGTTGATATTGTTTTGAAAGCAGTAATTAAATATCTGTAATGCCAATTCTTGAAAGGTTGAAGATAATCCTTCTTCAACCTCCTGAATGCTCAATGTTTCTTCTCGGGGCACTGATATAATTTTTCCATTCTGTATTTATATATATAAGATAACTTTAGGATTCATATATATATATATAATTATAATACTGTATAATATAAATTAATACCTCTGCATACGGATCATTGCAATGGTTGATGATATTTTTTGCAAACTCTAACATTCCCAATGCATTATCTTCATAGCTGTGATTTCTGTGAATCCTCATAAATGCTTTTCTCAGCTTCTCAGGTAATTTACTTATTCAATCCTCAATTCTGTCTACCAAGTTATAATTGAAAGTAGTTTTGTAGTCATATTTCCAGTTTTTGTTCCCCTATCACTTCTGGTTGAAGTGCCAGAAGAACAAAAACTGGAAAGATGACTACAAAAGTACTTTCAATTATAACTTGGTAGATAGAATTGAGGATCGAATAAGTAAATTACCTGAGAAGCTGAGAAAAACATTCATGAAGATTCACAAAAATCACAGCTATGAAGATAATGCATTGGGAATGTTAGAGTTTGCAAAAAATATCATCAATCACTGCAATGATCCGTATGCAGAGGTATTAATTTATATTATTCAGTATTATAATTATATATATATATATGAATCCTAAAGTTATCTTATATATATAAATACAGAATGAAAAAATTATATAAGTGCCCCGAGAAGAAACATTGAGCATTCAGGAGGTTGAAGAAGGAATATCTTCAACCTTTCCAGAATTGGCATTACATATATTTAATTACTGCCTTAAAAACAATATCAACTTGCAAGAACTCTTCATGCACCGAATGACAGAAGAGACAAGCCCAAATACTAGGTAATGTTTCTGATTAAGTTTACTTTAGTTTTTCAATTTTGTTAACAATCCACAATATAAAAGGTACTTACTATTTATCATTGTAGGAGGTGTACACATTGTCCATTGTGTGATGGAGATGATGATGATGATAGTGATGATGAATGGGAGATTGCTAACAAATGTAGCCAAGGCAACTGAGGAAGAAGATGATAACTGTACCAGCTTAGTGTGTGTGAGAGAGAGAGAGCTTCAATTGATATCTACAATAGACATAATGATTATTAACGAAATTGTTAATAAGAAAATTCAGATAGTAAGAGTTAAGAAATAGTAAATGTTAAAAGAGGACAAGCATGTATTCTGCTTTGGTAGAAGAGGACAAGCATGTATTCTGATTTGGTACTGATTTCCCAATATACTATTTAATTTCTCAAACAGTGCATTAAAAAGCATGTGAGCGAAACTAATTTTTATATGTTGTTGCTGCTCTTGATTTCTTAGTAATGTGCAATGCTAATTACTTGCAAAGTAACTCGTACACAGTTTATATCATGTATGCATGTTTGTATGTTTGCAAACTATCCAATTTCTAATGTAGCATGTTTTCAAACTAACTCGTTTTGCAGTTTAGATGTACCTACACTGTTAGTTTTTTCTTCATCATTTTCTTGAAATGGATAAATTCCATTCCATGGCAATCTTCATTCTCTAGTGCAGTAATGATTTCTTCTCTCTTGTAGCGTGGTTGATGTCCCTCTTCTTCAGCAATGATTTTGCTTAACCAAATTCTGAAAAATTAAAACAATATTTAGTTTTAGATTTCTAAATATTTCATCAATTATTACCCGATATTTATTACCTGATATTCTTTGTAGCTGAATGTATTAGTCTATTTGATCTCTTCTTCTCCCAATGAAAAAACATTTTGCTGCACTACAATAAAACTGTTGTTAATTAAAAACAACTTTATTCAAATGTAAAGAACTACTTACTTCTAAACTTAGGTTAACTTTTTCTCCTTTATTCTTGGCCAGATTTGCTGGGAGTTTGTGAAATAGGATGGCTATGTTGCCTTATGCCAGAAGACATTTAATAACAGCTGCTATCTAAATCGGGAAGCAGAAACTAGATTTCCATTATGTGACCGCAGTGACGTTCATACAAAGTTTGGTATATATTTATCCCCAAAAAGGATTAATAATTCCTGATGAATGTGATAAAAGAAGACTCTAAAAGTTGTAAAGGGGGAAATCATAAGAAAAATAATGAAAAAATGACTCACTAGAGCAAATTAAAGTCTGAGCAAGCATATCCAGCTTGAAAAACTTCGTCACTTAAATGCATATACTAGCTGTTTAATTCCCTAATAGAAGAGAGAAAACTTCAGTGAGTTCTCCATGCCTTGTCCGGCGGCGCGTCCTTGGGACGTTGTCGTCGGACTGGCGAGTCTGATCCCTCAGGTCTTGGGTGGTTTCTTTTGGTATGGTCCTGGTCTGTTTGGTAGCATGGGGAGGTTGGGCTCGGTGGATCCAAATCGGCGCGAGTTTGGTTCGTCTGCAGTCGGGGTTGGAAGCGAGAATGATCAAAGAAGGCTGGTTACGGGTTGGAGTACTAGTCGTTTATGGCATCAGAGGAAGTATCTCGGGGTTTCGACGGGGAGAGCTTGGGATCGTGATGGATCTGTGGTGGCTTGGGTCTACGGGTGCACAAGATCCGTCTTGGATCGCGTTCCCCGGTTGGCCGGTGCGGCTGCGACGGCGGAGCTTGATAGCCTCGAGTGCGATGGTGCTGCGATGGTGCTGCGACAGTGATGCAACTGTGCTTCTGTTGGCTGTTCTCACGCAAACCTACTGGTATTGGGTTTGGTTGGACTTGGGCCATGTTGTTGGGCCATTGCTGGCCTGATTTTTATTTTATTGTTTTGATTGGCTTTTGTTGGCTAGTTCTTTGCACTTTTATTTTAGTTTGTAGCTTTAAGCTGCAAATAAATCCCTACAAGTATTTGGTAGGGCTAGGTAGGGTTTATCCCGGTCTGCACAATCAGCGTGCCTTGTCTGGCCTAGCGAGGTGTCGTACCGTTAACTTAATTAAATGGACTCAACTACCTAGTGGTAGGATAAAACATAGGGCCATCGGAAAAGGTTTTTCCAGTTGGCTGCATGATGAGAAATCTGAGTTAATTGGTAATTTATGATGCTATTTTGGTTTTAAAAAAAAAAAAAATTCCCACCACTTTTTCTTTCAATCATGGCTATGTCTACTTTTCATGTATTACTTTAGAATAAACATGCAAGGAACTCTTTAAAAATTTTGGACTAATTTTTGTTCCTTAATTTCTGAAATGTCAGCCATTTCTGTAAAACTATTATGATACAAGAACTTTTAGTGCAGATGTACCTGACTTTCTTCTTTTTGTGAGGGTCTTTGGGATTTTTTGTAAGATTATGAAAGGACGGAAAAATCGAAATTTTCGGCGAAATTTTGGGGTGATCCGCCTAAATATCGGTCGAAACAATCGAAATATCCCGATATTTCGCTATATATTGGATATTTCCCGATATACATCGTGTACGCCAGCGTCGATCGCTACCAACAACGGAATAGAGAAGAGAAAGAGAGAGACTGGGGAGAGGAGAGATTAGGGATTGAAGAGAGAGAGATCGGGGAAGACCGGAAGAGAAGAGAGGAGAGAGATCGGAGAAGAGAAGAGAGGGATCGGGTAAGAGATGAGAGGGTCGGATCGGAGAAGAGAGGGATCGGATGAGAGAGACTGAGATTGGGGAAGAGAGACTGAGAGTCCTTTATTTTTTTGGCAGTCTATCTATATTTTCAATCAATGAATCAATCAAGCATATGCTTTGCCAAAAAAATCAATCATATAACTACTTTCAAGTTTGAAGACATAGAGTCCTTTTTTTTTGGCAATCCATCTATACGTTCTATAGTTATCTATCTCATAAATATGTTTTTTTTGGCAAGCAGTACAATAATGACCCACCCCTGAGTGGCCGTAAGAAAGAGTCATTACATAGAGTACACTACTAGGATCTACCCCGAGTACACCCACTTTTTTGGATGAAACCCAAATTACAAAGGAAAGCCTACAGACCCCGCGAAAATCAAGCTACGAAGCTCAGGTATCCTTTGCGACATCTTCTCAAACAATAGAAGAGGCCGTAGCCCAGTCATCCATCAAAACAGACAGATAACAATAAAAAAGATAAAACAAAGCCCAAGAACCAAAAATGAGACCTAGGCCCAAACTTAGGATCCAAAAGGAAGCCTAACTAGAGGAAACCCTAGTCTTCAATCCAGCTTGCAAAGAAACGCAGCCAACATCACCACCGCCGTTGTAAGTACCTCCGTTGCGGCAAAGGCTGCCGCCTCCTCCTCCAGCAGAAAAAGAGACCGGCAAACCAAAGACTTTGCCTTCACCACTAGCAGCGAGATCGGAAGCACCACCACCATCAAGAAGACCCGAGAGGAAGACAAGGGCGGAGAACTTCACATCCACAAGAGAGCCAGGCCGACCGTGGAACTCACCAACACTGTCAAGCACTACCATAGCGGGCACACCACCTGCTAGATAACTAACGCCGCTGCACACGACCAAGAAGAAAAAGAGTAGGCCGAGACCTACAAACCCGAGATGCCATCGAGAAGACTCGCCACCATCTCCAATATTGGGACCAGAGAGGAGGGCAAGCCCACCATACCTGGTGGAAGGTAAGTCACCGCCGCCATGAGCAACAAACGAGAATACTCCCGAACGAGAGCCAGAAGAGAGAAACATGAGCCTAGATTTAGAATTATGACTAAAAATGGCAATCTACTTGTTAATTTGTTATATACAATCTTTTGCTCGTATTTATATACATAAATAAAAAACGTATTTATGAGAATCTCACAATCATATAATTACTTTCAAGATTCAATAATTATTAAATTTGTCAAAAGAGTTAAGCGGCCTAAGTTCTAGTGAGAAACTTAAATATCTTTTCGTGTAAAGAAAAGAAAAAAGAATACCTCCTCGATCAAAAAAGTTTTCCACATAAGGAGCAAAATTTTCTGGGGGTTCACAAGCTCACACTAAGTCAGTACATGCAAAATTACATGGAGAATATATTATTTAATGACTATTTTTCGCAATACACCCAGCGCTCACACATAGAGATGATGAAGACGGTGAAATGTATGGTTCTAACATACCCATGTAGTTCACTATGCAATGTATGTCAAATTTCAAGAATTGATAGCAACTCTGCGTATACTAATCTAACTTACATTACTACAACTCATTATGTCATAATGTTTGTTTAACATTTTCTTTTAAAATATAGTAGATAATTAATCAAATAAACATCCTAAAGTTTCATTAAAAATTTCCATGTTTTTTTCCAAATTTCCGTCATTTCTCTCAAATATTTACCGATATCAAAATTTTCTCGAAAATTCTATTTTTTTCACCATCGAAATTTCCTCGAAAGTCTAAATTTTGGTCATTTATGATTCAGGTATGTTGATCTGTAGGCATGCATACCAAGTCTCCCTGAAAATGGTTGTGGAGCAATGTTTCAACATGGCCATATCGTATCCATACTCTCCCTGATAGGGTTCAGAGCTTACAGTTTGATGCTAATATATCCATAATGTTGCTCTTCAAAGCAGAATCTAAATATTGGCACTAAATAATTCAAGGCTATGTTTGTGCTTTTAAATGGAAGAAGTATAGATTAAGAAATGTAATGGACATGAGAGCTGGCTTTGGAGGGTTTAATATTCATCTCATACTCTACTGGTCAGTCTTTTTTATTTTATTTTTCTTAAATTTTGTCATTGCTTACAGTGTATGAATTGGTTGGCAGATTTGCAGTGGCACTAATGGAACGCAACTTAAATTCCTGGGTATGACCGTATGAATGCGGTTCCAGTTATGCATGAATGAAATTGCTTAGATTTGTAGTACATCCCATTCAATATTGATAGATATATAGACCTAAATACACAGTATTGAATGGGCTAGATTTTGAATCTCAAATTTTGCACTGTGTACCAAGTAATATATTGACCTAATCTTACACGAATGAAAACCGCATCTGAGAAGAGGGAGAAAGACACAGAATTAGACTAACCTTGATCTGAGGAGAGAGAGAGAGAGCCTGTCCGTACGATCTACAGAGGAAAGAGAGAGCAACTGTCAGCGTCAGATGGGAAGAGGATATTCTTTGGGTTTTATTAGTTTGTGATCCAAATTTGGCCTGACCCCAAATAGTGGGTCGAAGGCTTTTGGGCTCTATTAAATCAGCCCGACTTTTACAAGTCCAGAAATTGACAGAAATTTGGTGAAGTACCATTCTTGAGTTCTTGGGTCATTATGAAAATTGTTGAAATATGAACCGTGTTAAAATGCCTCGACTATAGTCATCTCTAACTTATTACTATAGTTATCGTTCGATATTTTATATGGAGTCAAATACAATTTAAAGATAATTTACATTTGTTACATAAACAGAAGGACATCAATTTGCAAGAACATGTTAAGGATTTTGCGGCGTTATACACTCTAAATGATACCAAGTGATTCTCAATGTGTAGTAAGTCCTTTATTGAGAGGTTATATTGGAATAATTTCTATAAAATAGGGTAAAAGTGAGAAAACTGTTGAAGGAAAAACACATTTAGTGTGCCTTCGTCAAAGTAACTGACGATAGGTAATTAGGGGTTTTATAGTCATTCATTGTAATTATGATTACCTGTAATTGTTACCCTATATAAAGGGGATTATCAATGAAATGAGTAGACATATTTTCCCATTTTACTGTTTCACGTTATCAGCACGCTCAGAGCAAAAAGCCAAGAAAAAACCCTAGATTTTTTTTTCTTTCTTCTTGTTCTCGCTAGCACCAGAAAAAAAAAAAAAACCCTAGATCTAGCCGGCCAAGCCAAGCCGCCGATCATCATCTCCGGCCTCGTCGATCCGCTCGACCCAGATCCGATCGACGTTCTCAAATCTCGATCGGCCTTGTTCTTCCCAGATCGATACTCAGCAAGCCAAGCCGCACGGCCACGTTTCCGATTGGCCACCTCTCCATTTCCGATCGACCTAGTCTCCGATCGGCTCTCTCTTCCCGACGACGATCTCGCCTCTGCTCACCGCTCCGACGTGCAGCAGATCCGACTGCCCAGACCTGCACGGACCACCTCGTCTCTTCTCCGGCCGACGCTCGACTTGCTGCAGCCCCGGCCACTGCCCAAAGCTCCGACGCAGCAGCTCCGTCCCAGATCCGCACCGTCACCTCTCCGACGTAGATCCGATCGCTCCGCCCGATCCGCTCGACCCAGGCCCAGACGCACCCCAGCAGGCCCAGGCTAGGACGAGCCCAGCAGGCCATCACCCGGCCAGACCTCGACCCGGCCCAGCGGCGACTTGGCCCAGCGGACCCAGCCCACGTGTTGCAGCCCACGTGTTCTCAGCCCATCAAATCAGCAGGCCCAGCAGAGAAAAAGAAAAAAAACCTTCGCTACGCACGTCTGCATCAACACGCACGTGCGCTAGGATCGTTTTATTTTTCTCAAAGCCAAGTATGCTCTCTTTTATTTATTTAATTTCATACTTCGGTAAATTTAATTATTTACTATTAGAAATTTTGAGCATGTATGGTTAGATAATATTGATCATTTTAGCATGCCTTGTTATTTTTACCTACGTTTTATTATTCGTAGAAATGTTTGAGCATGCTATATTATTGCTATCATCATGTGTAGCATATATCTCGTTATATATTATTTGTGAAATTTGAGCATGCCTATAACTTATGTTTAGTATTTTTCAATTATATAGGCAATTTTTAATTAAGCATGTTATTTAGGCGAATAATTTTATAATTATTATAACATAGTTAGTAAATTTGCCATAATACGTGCTATATTTTTGTTCAATTAATTATCCAATATGCAATTTTTTTTTTAATATAAATTGTGTATTTCCATGATAATGCAAATTCATGGACGCTACAAAATAAGTACAAACCAACCATGTGATAAAGTATTTTCACAAAGCATCGAAAAAAAAAAGTGTGACCACTTTGAATTTTGGTCTCGAAATCTAATTCACATTCTTGGAACATTAATTATCGTGGATGTCTTTATGACTGCGTGATTAATATATCTTCACTCTTGTTTAAAACAGATGATTGATCCAACTCGACCCGAACTTGAAATACTGGACTCAGAAGGAATTGAGTACCACCATTGGGTTTTCTGATGTGCAAACTACTTTCATGTGAAGGCGTAATGCCTCATTCTAATTAGACTATTGTTTTGGTCTTAAAGTTTATTTTGAATAATGGTTTGTGGAATTGGATTTCTCTGTACGAGACCTTAATTTGATATCGTTGGCTTATTAATAAATTTCGGATTTAATTCTGATGCATTGAATTTATTCGATTTTATTTACTACACATATACTTACATGGTTCGAACAAAGCACTATTAAGATGTAAAGTAATACATCTAGAAAATAAAAGAAAAAAATATATATAGAATGAAACGTATATCATTCTACCTAGCTCGAAATACTCTAAAGAATATGAGATTTATTTATTTTTCGACTTATTAAATAATACCATCCAAATTTACTTGTAGGAATGTATCGAGGAGAAATTGAGTGCTTAGCTGACAGTGGGACTACCCACACAATTTTAAGGAATAGACAATTATTCATTGAATTAATTCCTTATAATTCATCTGTGACTACGATGATTGGATCATCACAATTAATACAAGGGCGAGGAACTGCCCAATTCTTGATGCCTAATGGCACAATGATTAAAGTCACAGACGCTCTGTATGCACCAAGAGCTAATCGAACCTTGTTAAGTTTCAAAGATATTCGTGCCAACGGTTATCATTTGGAAACTCACTGTGAGAATGGAACTGAATACATATATATTACCTCTAATGAATGTGGAAGGAAACGCATTTTAGAGAAACTAATGAGTCAATCTAGTGGATTATATCTCACTACTATTCGGATTATTGAATCCTATGCTGTCACCAACAACGAACTGTGGGACACTGACTCATACAGGCTCTGGCACGACCGCCTAGGACATCCTGGTCGTGACATGATGATCCGTATTTTAAAGAACTCACACGGACATCCTTTCTTTCGAGTGAAAAATAAAATGGGACAAAAATCCGTCACACTGCAAAGTGTCGGTACTAGTACTGTTCTAATGCAGAGCATGCCTTCTGAAGCACCAGATGCGCTATCTTCATCCCATTCTGCCTCATTAACTATTTCAAAGGCACGTCACTCGTTTTGCAAAGCCTGTTCTTTAGCAAAAACAGGATCGAGACCCTCCTATGCTAAAGATACAAAGCAAAACATTCCATTCTTACAAAGGATACAAGGTGATATCTGTGGACCTATCCATCCAGAATGCGGACCATTCAAGTACTTTATGGTTCTGGTGGATGCTTCGACACGCTGGTCACATGTCGCGTTATTGTCCACAAGAAATGCTGCATTTGCAAAACTCCTAGCACAGATTATACGTTTAAGGGCTCACCACCCTGATCATCCTATCAAGTCTATAAGGCTTGATAACGCTGGAGAGTTTACATCAAAAGCATTTGATGATTATTGCATGTCTATCGGGATCGATGTAGAGCATCCTGTACCCCATGTGCATACACAAAATGGTCTCGCAGAAGCCACCATCAAAAGGCTACAGATGGTGGCTAGGGCACTGGTTATGCGCACCAACATGCCTATCTCTGCATGGGGTTATGCAATATTGCACGCAGCTTTACTTATTCGTTTCAGACCCACTGCTAGCCAACCATTTTCTGCGTACCAATTGGTTACTGGATATGAGCCTGATATTTCACACTTACGCATATTTGGTTGCGCAGTATATGTGCCTATTGCGCCTCCACAGCGCACTAAAATGGGTCCTCAGAGACGAATATGTATTTATGTTGGATATGAATCCCCAACAATTATCCGCTATTTGGAACCTTTGACAGGCGATCTATTTACCGCTAGATTTGCGGATTGTCACTTTGATGAGACAGTCTTCCCGTCGTTAGGGGGAGATAAGAAAAAGGATTTTCTAAGGGAACGACAGGAATTGTCGTGGTTTGTCCCCACTATGTCTCATTTTGATCCCCGCACTTCACAATGTGAAGGTGAAGTGAAAAGAATAATCGATCTTCAGAACGTAGCAGATTCGATGCCTGATGCGTTTGCTGATATCGCTAAAGTGACAAGATCACATATTCCAGCTGCAAATGTGCTTGTAAGGTTAGAAGTCCCCAATAAGGGGCACAGCGCCGCAGACAGAGGTGCTGCAACCACACTTAGTGGAGGTGTGGTTGAGGCCGTGGCTCCCCAAAGGAAGAGGGGGAGGCCACTTGGTTCGATCGACACCCGCCCAAGGAAGAAGAGGGCGGGTACGGCACAACCCGATCCATTAATCATCAATGTAGAGAATCCCTCTGTAATACCCCGAATTTTTATAATTAATTCTTGGAATTAATCAAAGGTTAGAAGTTACTTTTCTTATCTTGTTGTGAAGTGAAAGTATTTCACAATGAATATTTACTTGAAACGCTAAGGGTCGAAAGTTGACTTTCTTATTAGTACATTTTCTCTAATAACTTCCTTCACGAAAATCGTACAACTCGTCAATATAAGTCCGTAGACATGTAATACGTTATATTTTGAGATCATATGAAAGAGTTATGATCAGCGGGAATTTATTCTATGTGTAAGGATCACTATTACTATCACTGATTATTCTTACATGAGAATTATTTTCTTATGCGATTGATTATCTTTTACATATAAAATATTAGTTTTAATAATGTATATTATATGTTTGATTAGGCTTTATGTTATGTATGTATATGTGTATATACATGCATGTCATATCTATATAATATAATTGTGAATGCAAACTTAGTTACATTTGTATGCTTTGTTCTAGTGCATATATATTTATATAATTGTTTGTTGTATATATATATATATATATATATATATATATATATATATATGTAGTGCTGCATTAGCATATAGTAGAACAATAGAATAAGTTTTAATATATACATTTATGTGTGTGGTTGCAAGAGAGAGACGGGTGGTAGGCAAGGAGAAATCCATCAAACTTGATGATATCATCCAAGTGGATGAGATTAGTAAGCAGATTGGTATGAGAAACCTAACTAAATTATTAGATATATTAAAATAATATTAACTAAGTTAAGTTAAACTAACCTATGTTAGTTAACTCCCTCCTTTAAGCCTATAAATATCGACTTAGACCTTACAAATCCTTAGAGAGTTGTCTGACTCTCTCATCTCTCTCTCATTCTCCTTCTTTCTAATATAAAAGGGCAAAGGCACCCACCTACACTAAAAATTAATTAGTAAGTAGCAAAGAGAAAAGAAGAAAAGAGAGAGAGAGAAAAAGAATAAGAAAATGAGGATTATGAAGTAGTAGTAAGGAAAAGAAAACAAGAGTCGGATATCTAAGGATGACAGAGACAAACCTCCAGTATATTCAAGACCAAGGTAGGGTTTCTAGTTTCCCAGTGATTGGACTATATCATATTTAATTTTCGTGTATAAATTAGGAGTAGTCAATATTATGAATATTTTCTTATATTGGTTGTAAATTTTATTATTACTGTTGTAAATGAATATTTGACGATATTGGTTGTTTCTAATATTGATGTACATATTGGATGATGAGTTTGACGATGGAATGTTGTTTAATATTATATATGTTGAGTTAACATATTATATCATTTTCCATACCTCTCTGCATACATTTGCATATAAATAAAGAAATTGGAAATGATGATGGTGATGGAAATAGGATCCCATGGGATGATATTTGGAATACAATTGGTATTTATTATTGATGAAGAAAGTGGTAGGGCTGCGGGCCCATTGAATTGAATTGAATACGGGTTGCGGACCCATTGAAATGAATATGATACGGAAACTGTTGAAATTGGAATGAAGAAGGCTGGGCGTTGATTCGTACAACGGGTCATTCGGGACCAAGTGGAATATGCATGGTATGGGACGTGCGAGGTCTGTTTGATCTGGAGTACGAATTGACGAAGGGTAGCGAAGGAACTTTAAATTCATGTATCTCATGCATACTCATATATTTATATTCTTTGTGATTATTTATATATTTACTGAATTGTTGGCACACTTGAATTAACTGTGATAATTGACCTTGAGGGATTTAATACCCTACTGAGCCGCAAGCTCACACCCTTATAGATTGTGCAGGCACAACGATATCAATTTGGAAGTGGAACATGAAGTTTACCAATAGAAATTGGATGCTTGTGTGATGTTGCTTGTATGGATGTTTGGTTATTTATGAAAGAAATGAATGCTGCTGGCATGTTTTGTATTGCTATGGAATAAATTCATCCTGTAATAATTATTAGAGAATAATTTCTCATGTAAATTGTAAGATTTGACTTCCGCTAAACTCTGAGTAATTTATGTAACATTTTAATTAATGAAATGTTCGATGTACCAAATTATTGTCATTTGTAATTGTGGTAAAAATTTAATTACTGCTATTATGAGTGATTCACACCTTGAATTTGGGTACCATATTTATACATAATATTGGTCTCGAATTTGGGGCGTGACAAGTTGGTATCAGAGCATTTTGGTTCGTAAAAGAATACATATGTAAATATATAACCATAAAATAGTAACAACTTATAAGTCAAAGTGCGGATAGTATGAAGTATGATTAGTTTAATTTACAATCCTCTTTTGACATGTAATATATTATAATGATAGATGGATATATATATATATATATACATATTTATATATATACATATTATATAAATATAATATATACATATATTATATATATACATATAATATATTCATCACTTTGTGTATATATATTATACATAACGTTTAGTGCTTGATATATATATATATATATATATATATGATATTGAGTGCATATAATAATTATTAGATATAATCATACAAAAAGTTGTATATATATATTTGGTTGGTTAATTGTGGCTGCTGTGTGATCGATCATCTTTGGCATATGTATATATATTAATACTTGTAATCATTCTTTTGTTTGATATATATATTATAATCATCACTTGTTATATATATGTGTGTGTTATGAGCACACATGATTATGTTATGAGCACCCATACTTGTCTAATTTTATATATAAAGATAGTCAAGTGCAATAGTAAGTATATATGTTTTATATGTGTAAAAAAAAATATATATATTGATGATAAAAATATTGAGATGCAATTTGTTCTGTTAAGATTTAATAGATGTCACAAATAGTCATGATCACATAACTATAGCTATAAAAGATAATGAGAATTTATCTGTTCTTTCAATGTGATTAGCAGTTGATTTTGTTGCACACATACTAAACAACAGTGAAATATTGAGACTTTTGCTTTTGATTTTGCTTAGTAAAATACTCCAAATTGTCTAATCTATGACTTGACTCAATCAAAACTTGTCCGATGTTTGTTTTCCTCTTAATATTATTCCTCTCTACCATGACAGATAGAATCACTTTAAGAAGATTAGTTTATTCAAAGATTTTGTGGATTGTAATTGGTTTGAAAGGAATGTGATTTTAAAATAATAATAATATATATGTGTATATATGAATGATCGACTATATTGATTTGTGGTAAGTACAAAGTACATTTTCATGTTCTTATATTTTTTTTTAATTTTATCAATCAAGATAAAATGGAGAAGAATATGATTTAAATTCTTAAATTCTGATTTTCTGTACTTATTTTCGTCAGTTAAATTCAGCAACCAAAACCTCATGTTTCGGCTACTTTGATCGTCATAACTTCTTCTTAAGAGTTGTTCTAAATTGTGTCTTCTATTTTGTATTCGAAAATCACAACAATCCAACGGTTGACGAATTCTACATCTAAGTTCTTAACCAGTATACTCGCTAGAAATTTTTTATGTTGTTCATAACTTATCTTACTCATTTCTTATTCGTTTTCAATGATCTTTATATTGAAATGAAGCTAATAACCTGTATTTTTGGATCTGAAAAATATCAAAATCATTAGTCAACAAAATACAGTACGTAATAATTTGTGCAATTCAAGTGGTTATTTTAAATTGGTATTTTTTTTTGACATATTCCTACTTTGACGACTTTTGAAAGTATGCTAATTTATTTTACCGATGTTTGTTTAAAAAAAAAAAATGGTTGACTATATAAAAGGATGGAAGGTTAGAGTTGGATGGTATATACATGCAAAGATGCAATCCATTAAAGTAGAATGACACTGTGCAATGAAACCACTATAGTTTAAAATTCTATTGCGGAAATTTTTAATTATTACCACTACCACAAGTAATTAACATGTTTGATATTTTAATCAGTGAACTTTTATAATAATTTTAAATTATTTTCACGTCAGATTTTAATTGTAATATATCTAAACGAGAGTCGATTATTAAGGTAAACTTTGATAGTATGATTGGAATTGAATTATAGTATGGATTGTTATATATAGCCGTGAATTTTTCCTTAGCTTAGATCATTGTTTGATTTAGGTTTGTAAATATTGATTTACTATGATTTGTATGCAAGGCTCAATATTAAATGATATACTAGTAGTCTGTGAAAAGAGAAATTACATTTGATACTGAATTATTTAGGTCAAAGACGTTCTTGATATATGTGGATTAAATATAAAAGAATTAGTATCAAAACAAAGGTTCTTTGTCCTCTTTTATAAATTGTTATAAATGGGGTACATTTTATATATGTATCCATATACTTTAAACTAACGAAGCTTTCAATGGATATTATGTGTTGCCATTTTTCGAAATGCATTCTTGTTCTGTATGTTAACCTTACCAAGTTAGAAGTTGATAAGATGATTTGTTTGAAATTTGTTAATTTATTTTGATGAGCTTGATGGTATACTACAATTATGTAGAAAATATATACATTCTCCTATCATTTGATCGTAGAATATATATTGTGTATTGTTTGCAATATTATCTAAAAATGAAATATGTGTTATATAACTAAGCAGAGAATAAAAGGAAGGACTAAGGTAGATACGGATTGTAACTTATACACATTTAAATGTAAAAATGAAAAGGGAGAGTCCACTTATCTCCAAGATAAAGAATTATAAGTGGGCATTTCCTTGTTCTTTCGATACCTAAATTAGTATTTGATGATGGTAAGTATTTTCTTTCCATTTGTGATGCAAGTTGTGGTCTTTTATAAAGGAACCCTTGGGATGTAGGTACTTGTATTAAATGTAGGACTTGTTGTCTTTGTACCAATTTGCCCTTCTCGGGAACGGTTTTTGGCGAGCGCGTGAGGGCGCGTGATAGGTCACCTAGCATAGAAATTTTTTCGATCTAAGAAGTGTTGTTTTCAGACTAACCATGGATCACTCAGGTGGGACTGTAGCCTGATCGGAACAGTCGCAGTATGTGTGGTATTTCTGCTTGGCGGTAAGGTTGTTTATACGTAGATTTTGTAAAGGTACGAGAAACTTGGCGACTTACGGATTGTGTAAGAATAGCAAAAGACAAACTAGGATTTGGTTAGAGTAAAAATTTACAATACATCTCTCTATCTCTTCACTTTTTGAGTAATTTAATATTTCTGTTCTTCGCGTTCTCTTTAGCTGTCTTTTAGAGTTCAACAAATCAGAGAGAGCTTGAATTAAGTGAATTTTGAAAAACCGAAAGTATTAGTACTTTCAAAGCTAAAGTTGTAGTTAAACTAGGTTAATGAGAAAATAATTGGAAGGGTATCAAGTTTAATTTGGGAAGTGTATTTTTCTCATTAAATTGGCCTCCTTTATTTTAGGAGTGGAATTTACATAGCAAAGGTATCCCTAAAATTACAAGTAGTTACAACCATGTAGAATAAGTAGCAGTTGATCAGTATCTTCAAGTTAGGAGAGCTGGAAGTCTCGAGATATTGATACAAGATTTGGAGTGACCAAGAAGCTCAATGATTCTTCAACAAAGGCATGGCTTGAAAAGATGAGGACATTGTTCATCAGAAAAGCCAGCTCACATCTTCATCCTCAACAAAACTTGACTGAGGGACATCGGAACTCCCGGCTGTGAAACCAAGAGAGTGGGAAGGTACAGGGAAAGATGATGAAAGAGATAAGGGCATCTCACCCAGAGTAGTCGACTTACCACAGTGAGGGCAGGTGGTATTGTCAAGAGCTTCCTTGTAGCGACTAACCTCAGCACGAAGCTCACTAATCTTCTCTCTCAAGGCCGAGATCACAACCCCTTCAGTTTTGGCTTTCTCTCGGGAACGCTGAGTCTTAAACCAGTTTCTGATTTTGTCAAGCGCAAACCCAGTATCGGAACTCAGTTCCATTACCTGCCTGTTATTCGGGAACTGACACACTGTAATACCCCGAAAATTTCCGTATTATTTTTATAAAATAGTTCGTGAAATTTGAAGTGAAATGTTACGATTTCATATTTTTAGGGGTTTTCGTCGTAAAACGATAATTACGGTGGTAATTATAAGTTACACAAGGTTAATTAAGGTAACTTTTTACCCGTTGAGAATTTGGGAAAACTTCCTTCATGAAAGTTGTAGACCTCGTCGAATCGAGTTCGTAGGAATTTGGTTCATCGGAAATGGACATCGTATGAAGGAGTTACAGCCCTCGGAAGTTCCACGTTTTTCTATAAAAGAAAGATTTTATTTTTTTTTCTGGAACTTTCTCTCTCCTCCCTCTCTCTCTCTCCCCGCGCAGCTCTCCCTTTCTCTCTCTTCTGGTTGTTTTCCGGCGAGCCGTGACCGGCCACCGTGTGCCTCACCGCCACCACCAAAAGGTGCAGCTCGGGCCGACAGACCTAGCCCACCCGGCCTTGCCGCCCGCCTCGCCGGCGTGACGCCGCACGCGGCGGCCAAAGAAGAGGCCGACGGCCTCCTCATGCTCCGGCCATTTTCCGGCCACCCCGGACCAATCCGTGTATCGGGTTTTGAAGCCCTCAACCCCATGAACACGATGGTGCCCTTGAATTTCACCGAAAACCACCGTAGGCGGCGGATTGAGCTCGGGAAGTTTTGGATCTAGAACTTGCCGACACCGATTCCGGCCACTTCCACTTCGATCCAGACTTTGAGGTAGTTACTAAACTTGTTGGGCTTGTTGAGTTCTACATTCTGGTAAATTTTGGTAGCCATCGGACCACCTTGACCGGCGGCCGGCAGCCACCTCCGGCGGCGCGTTGGCGGCGCGTCAGGTCGGTCCTGGAGCAATTCTTTGCTCCGTTTGACTTGGTTCGTCGTTACGAACAACTTTCGTGTTTACAGTTTTGTGAAATTCGGTCGTTTGAGCGATGATCAATTAAGCAATGGTTATGGATCGTTAGATCCGTGATGATCCGACCGTTGGATCATCACCATATTTGGATATGATGTTAGGATGCTAGAAATAAGCATGCTGTTGGATTTTGGAAGTTTCAGATTTGGTGTGGGACCCGTTGATGAATAGTAGACGTGGGACCCACGTTGACCGATGGTTGACTTTTTGTCAAATGGTCTCGATTAAATGTTCCGATGTCGTAGGAGACATTTGAGGAACATTTGGATTATTTTGGAAATGTATTATGCTAATTGGATATTGCATAATCATAGGTGTTTACGAGAAGTGTAGCTCGTGCTTGTCGATTCCTGGTTACTATTTGAAGACGCAGCAGGAATTAGAGGTGAGTGAATCTCACGATATTTTATATATGAATATTAATTCATATTGTGTTGTTTGCGAAAATAAATAATTATATTTATTTAAATGATTTTGCGATATATAAATTAAATACAGTTTTAATTTGATATATCAGCATGTGTGATTTTGTGTTAAAACAATATTTGAAAGTATTCATTTTATTGTTTTAATTGGTGGATTTTGTGGGAAACAATATTTCAAAAATTATGATATTGTGTTTGCCTACTCGAATGTTTTTTGTAGCCAATGGGTGAAGGTTAGAGCTTTAGACTGTGTAGCCAATGGGTGAAGGTTAGAGCTCTAGACTGTGTAGCCAATGGTGAAGGTTAGAGCTTTAGACTGTGTAGCCAGAAGGTGAAGGTTAGAGTTCTAGACTGTGTAGCCATGTATTCATTGAAAACAAAGATGAATACTTTATGTAATAAAGGAGAAGAAAAATGGTATTCTCGCTTTATCTTGATGTATTAAAAGGAGAAGAAAAATGGTATTCTCGCTTTTAATCATTTGAAGTTGATTGTGGTTTTGTGTGAGTATGATATGAATTTGCTTCTTAAATAATTGAAGCATTGATTTATTGAATTACAATTCTTGAACAATATTGAATTGTATTTTGAAGTTTTTACTTCTTTAAAAATTGAAGTAATTATTATTATGATTTACGATTCTTAAAAAGAAAGAATCATAATTTTGGGAAATGATTTTGGGGAAAGTTTATATTGTTTAATATTCTGAATTACCCTGGGATTAACATACACGTTTATGGGACGTGTGGGGTTAAAATACGTGGTATGGGGCGCGTAGGTTCAGTATATTTTATAATATGAATTTTCGGGATTTGAATTGTTTTTGAAAAGTATAAGTTACATATATTTGTTTAAAACAAACTATATATGTATATTTTGTTAAACGGTTTAGGGTGAGTAAAACTGAGTTAACTCATACCAGCTTCGTAAGCTGACCGGGTTTGTTGATATAACCCGGTACACTATTCCACGGTGTAGGGGTTATACCTGCAGGTTAGGATAACCAGGAGTAATGCAAGGCTGCATACTTTTTGTTGGGTTATAAGACTTCCGCTATTTTATGCTTCGCACTCTGAAGATTTATTTATGTAATATTTTGATGTATCAATTTATTATATAAATATTTGGTATGTAATATTCGACTCTTGTATTGAGTTTGAAATTACAATGTTGGGCATGGAGTTGGTGTTGTGTACTTGAATTAAAAAGAAAAAAATTCTAGTGCATATTTGTATTTGATATTCCATGTCGTCACGTTCCCGAAATGGTTTGTAATTAAGGGCAAAATGCCTTATTAATTGATTGGAAAATCGGGGCGTGACACACACCTCATAGAAATCCCTCAACATCTGGAATTGCCTCCCCTCGTGGAGTATTTTTGCGAGGCGCGACTGATAAGCATCTAGCTCTGCTCCAGAAAAAGTACCAGAAGGTACAACAGACGTCGTTCCAGTGCTTGGTGGTTGTGGATATTCGGATACGCTAGGCTGAGACGTTTCTGCCAAATCGTCGGACTTTTTACCCTGATCAAAAATAGCTGCTAATTCATTAAACATTTTTGCAAAGTATTTTGAGAAGTTTTGCTTGATTCCTTACCGGTGGCGAAGAGTTGGTATATATAGGGGATTCACCTTCAACTGTTACGAGCGTGATGAACATACTGCGTGATTTCCGGAAAGTAAGAGTAATTTGCGGAAGGCGAAAGTGTTAAAGCGAAAGGTAAAATGATAAATTAACACTCAATTATTGAAGGATGTCGAAAGGTGAAAGGTACGCCTCATGGAATTCTAATTCTCGTTGGAAGTTTAGAATGATGAATTTATTTGGATTATTAAGAATAGGTTTTGACAATATTTATTTCCGTTTGGGAATTTAGAAATATCGGATATACTGATTTTGAAGATTACTTTTGGTGGATCATATGGAGTTTAGAAATTAAGCATGAAAAGTTGTTGTTATGAAGAGATACTTATGATTGACTTTCGAGGAATTTTAAGATAGGCTTGAACCATAGAATTCTAAAGAGCTTGGTGTTTGTTTTAGATATTATTCTTGGTGATATATTAAGACCTAGGAGAATAATTATCTTAACTTTGAAGTGATTAGTCTTTAATTCTTAATGGATGTTTGGAGATACAATAATTGTTGATTCGGAATGGTAAGTGATTCATAGGTGTGAATTGTAAAAGGAAAATCTATACTTGGAAAGCAAGTTGGAATAAATTCGAAATTTTGAGGACATAAGGATACAATTATTTGTGGTTTACTTGGAGGATTTTGAGGATTAAATTAAGACATGAATTTTATGTATCGGAATTAATGCAAGTAAATAGTTTAGAGATGTTAAGATGAATAATGTACGTATTTGATCGAGGATTTAGAAAATAAGGATTTTGAATTTGAGGATTTAGTTAAGTATTCACTTATTGCTTGAGAATTGACGATTATTCTTTATGGCTTAAGGATTCGAATTAATGGATCTACAAGATTTTTGTGAAAGAGTACTTAGATATAAGATTTGTTCTCTTGAGGATTATTTTTGATGAGAAGTGTTTGTTGAGACTTATATCTAAGATAGATCCAGACAATATAGGTAAGGAAAGGTAATCCAATCTATTATATTGCCCTAGTATTACCAAGGAGAAGAAAAGCTACGTACGTAAAATTCGAGGACGAATTTTCTTTTAAGGTGGGTAGGATGTAATACCCCGAATTTTTATAATTAATTCTTGGAATTAATCAAAGGTTAGAAGTTACTTTTCTTATCTTGTTGTGAAGTGAAAGTATTTCACAATGAATATTTACTTGAAACGCTAAGGGTCGAAAGTTGACTTTCTTATTAGTACATTTTCTCTAATAACTTCCTTCACGAAAATCGTACAACTCGTCAATATAAGTCCGTAGACATGTAATACGTTATATTTTGAGATCATATGAAAGAGTTATGATCAGCGGGAATTTATTCTATGTGTAAGGATCACTATTACTATCACTGATTATTCTTACATGAGAATTATTTTCTTATGCGATTGATTATCTTTTACATATAAAATATTAGTTTTAATAATGTATATTATATGTTTGATTAGGCTTTATGTTATGTATGTATATGTGTATATACATGCATGTCATATCTATATAATATAATTGTGAATGCAAACTTAGTTACATTTGTATGCTTTGTTCTAGTGCATATATATTTATATAATTGTTTGTTGTATATATATATATATATATATATATATATATATATATGTAGTGCTGCATTAGCATATAGTAGAACAATAGAATAAGTTTTAATATATACATTTATGTGTGTGGTTGCAAGAGAGAGACGGGTGGTAGGCAAGGAGAAATCCATCAAACTTGATGATATCATCCAAGTGGATGAGATTAGTAAGCAGATTGGTATGAGAAACCTAACTAAATTATTAGATATATTAAAATAATATTAACTAAGTTAAGTTAAACTAACCTATGTTAGTTAACTCCCTCCTTTAAGCCTATAAATATCGACTTAGACCTTACAAATCCTTAGAGAGTTGTCTGACTCTCTCATCTCTCTCTCATTCTCCTTCTTTCTAATATAAAAGGGCAAAGGCACCCACCTACACTAAAAATTAATTAGTAAGTAGCAAAGAGAAAAGAAGAAAAGAGAGAGAGAGAAAAAGAATAAGAAAATGAGGATTATGAAGTAGTAGTAAGGAAAAGAAAACAAGAGTCGGATATCTAAGGATGACAGAGACAAACCTCCAGTATATTCAAGACCAAGGTAGGGTTTCTAGTTTCCCAGTGATTGGACTATATCATATTTAATTTTCGTGTATAAATTAGGAGTAGTCAATATTATGAATATTTTCTTATATTGGTTGTAAATTTTATTATTACTGTTGTAAATGAATATTTGACGATATTGGTTGTTTCTAATATTGATGTACATATTGGATGATGAGTTTGACGATGGAATGTTGTTTAATATTATATATGTTGAGTTAACATATTATATCATTTTCCATACCTCTCTGCATACATTTGCATATAAATAAAGAAATTGGAAATGATGATGGTGATGGAAATAGGATCCCATGGGATGATATTTGGAATACAATTGGTATTTATTATTGATGAAGAAAGTGGTAGGGCTGCGGGCCCATTGAATTGAATTGAATACGGGTTGCGGACCCATTGAAATGAATATGATACGGAAACTGTTGAAATTGGAATGAAGAAGGCTGGGCGTTGATTCGTACAACGGGTCATTCGGGACCAAGTGGAATATGCATGGTATGGGACGTGCGAGGTCTGTTTGATCTGGAGTACGAATTGACGAAGGGTAGCGAAGGAACTTTAAATTCATGTATCTCATGCATACTCATATATTTATATTCTTTGTGATTATTTATATATTTACTGAATTGTTGGCACACTTGAATTAACTGTGATAATTGACCTTGAGGGATTTAATACCCTACTGAGCCGCAAGCTCACACCCTTATAGATTGTGCAGGCACAACGATATCAATTTGGAAGTGGAACATGAAGTTTACCAATAGAAATTGGATGCTTGTGTGATGTTGCTTGTATGGATGTTTGGTTATTTATGAAAGAAATGAATGCTGCTGGCATGTTTTGTATTGCTATGGAATAAATTCATCCTGTAATAATTATTAGAGAATAATTTCTCATGTAAATTGTAAGATTTGACTTCCGCTAAACTCTGAGTAATTTATGTAACATTTTAATTAATGAAATGTTCGATGTACCAAATTATTGTCATTTGTAATTGTGGTAAAAATTTAATTACTGCTATTATGAGTGATTCACACCTTGAATTTGGGTACCATATTTATACATAATATTGGTCTCGAATTTGGGGCGTGACACCCTCTCATGAGATTATCTCTGATTACAGTTATGTCCATGAATCATTACTGGAGGACGCTCCGATGTTTGATATGATTCCAGAGAACAAAGAAATCTCAATGGATTATGAGAGTGCGTATGAGTTGATGGAAAGATCTTCCATACACATTGATGATATATTTGCATACACTGTTGCTCAAGAAATCATAGAGCACGATGATATCGAACCACGCTCTGTTGCAGAATGTCAACAAAGAGCAGATTGGCCTAAATGGAAAGAAGCAATCCAGGCAGAACTAGATTCTCTGGCAAAGAGACAGGTATTTGGTCCGGTAGTGCTAACCCCATCAAATGTAAAGCCTGTAGGACATAAATGGGTCTTTGTCAAAAAGCGTAATGAGAAAAATGAAGTCCTGAGGTACAAGGCTCGCCTTGTGGCGCAAGGTTTTTCACAACGCCCTGGAATTGACTACGAGGAGACATACTCTCCTGTAATGGATGTTATAACATTCCGCTACTTAGTTAGCTTAGTGGTTTCTGAAGGACTAGAAATGCAGCTCATGGATGTGGTTACAACATATCTCTATGGGGATCTTGATTCAGAGATATACATGAAAGTGCCTGATGGCCTTCCATTGCCCAAGTCAAGTGACTCTAAACCACGGAGTGCGTTTGCAATTAGATTGAAACGCTCACTTTACGGATTAAAACAATCCGGACGGATGTGGTATACCCGTCTAAGTGACTACTTGATTGGGAAGGGATATAAGAACAATGAAATATGCCCCTGCGTGTTTATAAAGAAAACAAGTTCCGGATTTGCAATTGTAGCTGTATATGTCGATGATATGAACATAATAGGTACTCTTGATGAAATAAGAGAAACCGCGAGCTACTTGAAATCCGAATTTGAGATGAAGGATCTTGGGAAAACTCGGTTTTGTCTAGGCCTTGAACTAGAACATCGAGCTTGTGGAATATTAATCCACCAGTCTGCATATGTCCAAAAGATGCTCAGGCGATTTAACATGGACAAAGTGCATCCTGTTAGCACTCCCATGATCGGTCGAAGTTTGGAAATAAAGAAAGATCCATTTCGTCCAAAGGAAGATGGCGAAGAGCTGTTGGGAGCTGAAATTCTCTACCTAAGTGCAATAGGCGCATTATTGTACTTAGCTCAATGTACTCGACCAGATATTGCATTCTCAGTAAACTTGTTAGCTAGATTTAGCTCAGCGCCAACGCAGCGTCACTGGAATGGTATCAAGAACATATTTCGATACCTAAAAGGAACCATTGACTTGGGTCTGTTTTTTCCCTATAGAAAGACAAGAGGGACCACAGATGGAATTGTAATCCCTAAAGGAAATGTTGATGGTGAGAGTGTTACCTCTTTCATCGAAAAACCAAATAATGTTTTGATTGGTTTTGCTGATGCTGGGTACCTCTCTGACCCACATAAAGGTCGTTCCCAAACTGGTTATGTATTTACCATTGGGAACACGGCGATATCTTGGAGATCAACCAAGCAAACCCTTGTGGCTACCTCCTCAAACCACTCAGAGATCATTGCTCTACATGAGGCGGTTCGTGAGTGTATATGGTTAAGGTCTATCATTACACATATTCGAGGGACTAGTGGTTTGAGTCCTACCACTGAAGAGCCTACTTGTATTTATGAAGATAATGCAGCTTGCATCGAACAGATGAAGCTAGGATATATCAAGGGTGATAATACAAAGCACATATCGCCAAAGTTTTTCTACAATCAGCAACAACAGGCTCTCCTCAAGATTCAAGTGAATCAAGTAAGTTCTGAGGAGAATGTGGCAGATTTGTTTACCAAATCATTGCCTAAGGCCATATTTGAGGAGCATGTGAAAAACATAGGAATGCGGAGACTTTCTAAGCTCCCTTGATTGATGTACGAATCAGGGGGAGGTATAGACTTCAGGGGGAGTCTAAACACACACATGTTATCATCAAATGTAATAGGTGCGTTGTACTCTTTTTCCCTTCGACCAAGTTTTATTTTTCCCACTGGGTTTTGTTGCTTGGCAAGGTTTTTAATGAGACAACAATTCATGCACCATTTCGTTTTTTGACTTGGCACAAGGGGGAGTGTTGAAGGAAAAACACATTTAGTGTGCCTTCGTCAAAGTAACTGACGATAGGTAATTAGGGGTTTTATAGTCATTCATTGTAATTATGATTACCTGTAATTGTTACCCTATATAAAGGGGATTATCAATGAAATGAGTAGACATATTTTCCCATTTTACTGTTTCAAAAACATCAATTTGCAAATATGCTGAAAATTGAAAAGCCATTGGATCGATATGTCTTTCCGTTGTCGCTCTCACGAGTCTCATCCGCTTTATACACACAGACAGACACTCGCTTTGACGAGACTCACTAGCTGCTAAACTTCCTTGGCCTCACCAACCGAACCAGCGCAAAACAACCACCATGCCACCACCTAAACCCATCGCAGACTAGAAGCTTAATTCTCACATATATTCAACATCCAAATGGCAGATCAAGGACGCCATAAACATCTCCTCCTCAGACTGTTGTACGTTGGATAGCATTTATAACTTCGACCATAAGATATAACACTGGTAAAAAAAGGGCATGTGTCAGATACCATCATTTACAATGGTGGGTGGCATACTATCATATCCTTAGCTTTATAGCGCCCAGTAGGTAGAAGCACTGAATTCTTCCCTGCCTTAATTTGTCGATAGAAATAAACGAAAACAACGATTTCTGGTATACACGTACAACAGTATCCACAAATAGTTGACTAGGCCCTAAGCCCTAAGCCAGCAGAACTTGAATCTTTAATTTTTATGATCGATAAACATGCAATTTTTCAAATCTTCCATCCCTCTCCTTTGCACTTCATATCCGTAAGCATATCTGATAATATGTCATCATATAGTGACAATAGTTGGTATTTCTACAAGGAAAAGTAAAAAAAAAAAAAAAAACCAAATGTAGGAAATGAAGAAGATTTCTGTTCATCACAAGAAAAGGTATGCATGTAATGTTAATTTGCTTCTTGCTTATAATTCATAATTGAAAAAAAAAATAGAGAAATAATGATCATAATATTATGACAAAATTACAGACTCAATATCCATTAATAGTGAGAAGTAACAAAAAGTTCCTGCCATCTTCGATCACCTACACATACGTACCTTGGTGACAAATGCCCCTACATGTGAGTTGTCCTTAAAAGCAGTCTTCTGAATGCAAATGATTAGATGTCGAGCGAACTTTGGTGCATAGGCATGCAAATACAACAATGAGTTTTGTTAAAACCAAGCTTATAATGAACTTACATCCAATTTATAACATGCATTTATGTTGTAATTTGGAAATCCAAACCCCTATATATATAGTATTTGTTATTAGATTTCACGAATATCCAAAATCACAAAGACATCAACCAAGTGATAATCGTGCAATTAATGTACCTTCAGTAGAGGAATCAAGCTCCAATATCCATTCCCACGTTCCCTTGTATAGAATACTTTTCAAGCAAGTCTTCAAAAACGACTGATATTAAGTGATCAACCATTTCATTTCCATTTCTGTCTGCATTTGGATATTTTTGACCTCCTATACGGGTGCAGATCCTCGGACTGCTTGTGCGACTCTCCTGGGTTTGGAATCGGTTTGGGCCAAATCACGGAATTTGACATGTTACTGCTTGTGCGACTCTAGGATTGGTTTGTTGTGATAGAAATACAAGCTTGAAGGTAAAAGTTTCGAGGCAATAACGAGGAAGATAACCAAGATGAGGACTATGACGATTATGATAATGGCACTGTACACATCAAGGCTCAAGCTCAGAAAGTTCAGGTTCAGAGGAGGACTAAAACACCCTTTATTTGGTGAAATTAGGAATTGAAACGTTGCCCACAACATGTGTTTCGATATTAAATATGTGGGTTTATTACAAAGATTTAGACATTTTTGCCATCACCCTCTTTCTTGGAACAAAAATATACATGGGAATTATGAGTGGCTGTTGATATGATTATTTTAGTGATTCACCGGATCAATTGCAATTTGTAAATGCAAAGGTTAATTAGAGGAGAGACTCGCAAATTATGAGTGGCTTGTAAATTTTATATAATTACACCAACTCGTGCTACCAATAATTTGATCTCTTCCAGACATACACAACTTCTTCTAAACTTGTATGGCTGCAATCAACCACAAAGATCTGAGAATCAAATCGGATAAAACAATTTCTCCTAGAGCACCTGTGAAACAATTTTTCCAAACAAATCGATTCTCAACATAACTTATTGAATATCTTCCTTTGTCTCAAGCACCTTTCTCATTCGATATTGACGAAAACTGAGCTTAGATATATCATATCATAAACCTCTGATGTATCTGACTGGTCAAGAAGAGTTTTTAGATTCAATCCTTAGTTCATCTGAACTTGTTTCAGCTTCCTCAAGTAAATTGTACAAGTTTTTGTCTACTTTGTCAGCTTCAACAATCTGTTCATCTGGATTTAATTCAGCATCTGACACTTCATCTGAGCTGTGGATTGTTTCCTTCTCCTCAATTAGCATTTTGTCAGCACCATCAAGATTGCTTTGCTTGTTTGCTTGAATTCTAACACGCTTTCCTTTGATGTACCGAATCTCCCATCTTGGCGGTGGATATTTTTTCTTCAATTTAGTGTATTTCTCCATCATACCTAGCTTCTGAAAGACATCTCCAACCTTGTCAACAATTGACTTATTTGGTTTGATCCCAAGCTCCTCCATGTCAGCAAATATCTACAGCAAGAGAAATTGTCCTAGAAGTTAAACTCCTTGATGCATAGAATTCAAAGGCTCCAATACACAAACTACCATGACATTCAACACTAAGGCATATGCGAATGAACTCATTTCACAATCAAATATGAATTTCATAGTTACACATAGTATTTGCAATCCTACAAGATCCAGTGCTCATACAGTTTTGTTCACATCATGATTGCATTGCTATGTTCCCAACTTTCAATTGAATATTTGTACTTTGCAAAGCATATAGTACCTCAAACATTTTGTCATGCAAGCCCTTCTGATGGTAAATCGAAATCATTTTGTCGAAGAACGTTCGAGGCATGCTATCCAAGTACTGGGAGAACAGCTTTGTCCAAAGCTCTTCGGCTTCTTCAAGTCTCCCATCCGCTGCTAAAGCATTCAATAGTGTGAAATAGGTCCCCATTGTTCTTCCTTGACCTTTGCTTAGCATCCATTTTGCAACCTAAAACCCAAAGAAAGTAATTTCTGAGATTTTACTATTAAGTCTATTATCCTCATCCATTCATGATTCTAAGCACAGAAAGAAGGAAAAAAGGACCTGAATTATTCTTTTCCAGTCTTTTTGATTCTCAAGAGTCTTCAATGCCTTCTTCACTGTAATCAAAGGGAATTCTAATTCCCAAGCAATAAAAGAATCAAGGGCGCCATAAACCTCCTCTTTCACATTTGACAATCCCTTAATCTACAAAAAGATTATTACTTCAACACTAAGCACAAAGATTGTAAAGTCCCATAAAATAAAATAAAGGAAAAGAGAAAAACTCACACACTCAACAAGCTTGAGCGATTTGGAAATGGTCCCAATCTTCTTATTGGCTTTCCAGACTCTTGGGTATCTGGGTCTTGGACCTTTTAAACCACATACCTGAAAAGAGATGCAAAATTTAAGAAGAAAGTGACTCCCTCACAAGAAAAGCGAGTATAATTTTCAGTATATGCAAATTACAGAAATGGGTAGCCCATTTTTTCCGAAGCTTACCACTACAGTGCTTCTACTGTGAGAAATTCTAGTAAATTCCAGTCGCCGAGTAAAGACCGGAAGTGAGTAGGTCAAGGTAAGCATACTAAGAAAGCATTTGAAAATTCACACAGAGAAAGATTGAATGGCTCAGACCAGAGCTGAGATAATTTTAATCCCTCTTTTTCTCTCCGAAAGCAGGGGAAACGGTGCGTTTTAACTGGAGAAGAGAAGCTAAACTACGAAACTAGAGTGGGTCCACTGGATGAGTCAATATTGTAGAGACGCTGTCATTATTCGTGGCCGCAGGGAATCGCAGCCCCACTTGAAGATGCCAGAGTACCCAACTCAAAAAAGAGCACCTCAATCCTCATCCTCTCAAAAACTCGGAGAGAGATATTATTTGGACCGCAGCACTTCCATTAATTCGAAGAGAAAACACAAGAAATGATGATGATCGAGTCAGCCATGGCCGTACGATTCAACGCCGGCGCAAATGTCTGCTCCTCCACCGCCGTACCTTGTAATAACTTCGCTCAACTAAGCTGAAGAGTCTTCAAGCTTTGGCTTTCTGACGATCTGTTCACACTTTGTTTGATTTTAATAGGTTTTCGTCCACGGTGGAGCCCAGAGGAGGTGACCGGAGCCGTACACGTCACCTCTTGCCGGCTTGCATACTCCGGCGGTTACAGCTTGCCGTGGTAAGCTAGCTAATTTGATTGAAGTAGCCAATTGGAATTTAATGGTTTCGCAATTTGCTACCAATTGGTGGAAGTGTATTGTTATGAATGCTAACTTACTTACAGGAGTAGAATTCGCCGATTGAATAATGATTCAGTTGCGAAAAGGAGCAATTGTGTAAAGAATGGGATTCGAGCATCCACGGAGCAATTAGGGCCTGGTTCAGAGCCTGTAAAGCCGAATGGGAGGCCGCAATACCATCCATTTGAGGATATTGCGGAGGCAACATTAGATAATGTTGGAGCTGCAAGACTTACATCTGCAGAATCTGCCAGGACCATTATTGAGGTAGTGCACTGTATTCCCTAGCACTTGTTGGTTGCATCCATTTCAACCATTAGCGCTAGTAGTTCTGCATTGTGCTGCTTATTCTTATCGAGGTTCGGCATTGTTAATGTGCAGGTTAACAGCAAAGCAACGCTCATGTTTTCAAGTGTGATCAACGATGAGGTTCATGAAAATATTATGTGTCCCGATTTGCCTTATGTAACTGATGAACATGGAAGTAAGTCAAGTGTATGAGTTACTCATCATACATTGGGCTTGTCAACCTTTTGTTTTTTTAGTTTTTACTTTAGTGAAGTTCTAATATGCTCTAGCATGTTACAGATATATACTTTCAAGTGAAGGATGGTGAAGACAATGTGTCTATGCAATCCATAACTTCAGAAAATAACTTTGTGGTATGCAATTTTCATCAACACATTTCAAAAAACTTATTAACTTCTAATAAACCATAGCGAATATTCCAGTTTAGCAACCCCTTTCTGCTCTAGAGTTATTCTTATGGCTTTTTTGTGGTTCATTATATGATGCAGCAAGTTATTATTGGCTTAGATACTATGGAAATGATCAGTGAGATGGAGTTGCCAGAAATTGATTTTGGAATTGATGAGATTGAAGATGAGTATAGTGATATTGAAGATGACAATGATGAGGACAACGACGACGATGAAGATGGTGACGATGATTCGGTTTGTTTTCTGTTTTTGTTTCTATCAATCTGGAGCATGCATGTATTGTCTCACATTTCTGATGATTTAATTGATTTTTGTTTAGGATTGGGTTGCCGTTCTTGATGATGAAGATGAAGATGAAGAAGATGATGATGAAGATGACGAGACTCTTGGAGACTGGGCAAAGCTGGAGACTATGCGTTATTCTCACCCAATGTATTTTGCCAAGAAGCTGACTGAGGTAACTGTCTACTGCAAATATTGTGACTCTCCCATGAAGTAATGTAGGTGAATTACTCTTGGCCAGCTGAAGATACATGACATGAGAATATGAGATTCCGTCAGTTTTTACTATACCGTAACTAAAATATATAAATGTTCTGCCTTTCATTTGCTTACTTGTAGCACTTCTCTTTTATGTAAGGCTAGAGAGTTGCAACTTTTTTCAAGCCATGGACTTTTGGTGAACTTATCATTTTCTGTTTCTGTTTTTAATCTTTAGGTTGCTTCAGATGATCCTGTAGATTGGGCAGAGCAGGCTCCAGCTAGTTTGGCAATTCAGGGGCTTCTAAGACCTGCATATATTGATGAACATACTGTCATAAAAAAGCATCTGTCTGATCATGAACCCAATGATGACGTAAATCAAGTTGGGAGAACTGTAGAAGACGATTTAGAAGAGCCTGATAAGATCAATGGGCATGAATCAGAATCTTTCAAGAGCAGTCCAATCCAGGCAGAGGAATCAGACAATGAGGAGGGTGAAATACCAAAGAATGGGACTACATTTTACAAACTAGAGATCGTTAAGATTCAGTTGTTTTCATCACATGGAAATCAGGTGTGTGTAATGATTTTAGGTATCTTTTATAGTTAATTATTGCTGGTCAATTATAAGAATCTTTGACTTGTAAAAATCGTTTCTATTCCTGATTACTGGGTCTTTTACACACACTATTAAGGCAGTTGTTAGTAGGTCCTTTCTTACTGATGACAATAAACTAATGTGAATAATGACAGAGACAATTAGTTATTCTCTCAAATCTTGGACGCACTACAGTATTAGTGAGTTACTTTCTTCTGTTCTAATTCTCCACAGACTGTTGTTGAAATAGAAGACTTCGTAAAAGCTCAGCCCGATGCCATTGCACACTCAGCTACTAAAATTATATCTCGTCTGAAAGCAGGTGGAGAAAAGACCACACAAGCTCTCAAGTCCCTCTGTTGGAGACTAAAGGGTATTCAAGTTGAGGTAACATATTTAAACTTGGTAGTCAAGCTTCCAAAATTTTTCAGAAATGGCTATAGATTTTTGGTTATATTTATGTTTAGCACCCCTCCCCAATCAAGAAGAGAAAAAATGTTGTCAGCTTTTCTTCATCCTACTTTTTTATTTATGCCATTTTATGATACTACAATTTTCATTTTCTTCAAGTTTGTTCAATTTTGATGCATTTGAAAACATATTTGCTCCTGAAATTATGCATTTAAAGTGAAAGGGCCGAGTGCTGTTGATATATGAAAACGACACCTTCTTTCTGAGTCTTATTTTTCATTACCATCAGTGTTGTGTCAATTAATGTTGAAGCCTTGTAGATAATTGGTATTGAATGAATTTAATTGCAGGAGGTAGTACTTATTGGTGTAGATTCCCTTGGATTTGACTTGAGGGTTTGCTCAGGAACACAAGTTCAGACATTGCGGTTTGCACTGAATGCACGGGTATGCTAATTATCCTTAAGCCATAAGGTTCAACATTCTATTTTTGTACTTTTCATCTAGAGCTGCTGTGCACAGAGCAGTGGTTTAACTACTTGTAAATCTTTGCAAATTGCTACGTCTCTCTTGAGACAGATGTGATGTCTAAGGTTCATAGTTGCCTTGTAGAGAGAACCAATTGAAAATTCGCAACCTAATTTATGAAACAGTCTAGCATATTTCCTGTAATTTCCGAAACTGTCATTTAATATTTTTGAACCATCTCTGAAGCACAATAAAATATACTTGCATGGGAATCATGTATGAAATGCAATTTTGTGTATGTTAAAAAGTAACATAGCCTTTGATTGCCCCATCTACCGTGTATTTTCAGGCAACTTCTGAGTATAGTGCTGAGAGACAACTTAATGATCTACTGTTCCCAAGAATGCAGCACAAGCCGCAAAAAGTAAAGCAAAGTTAAAACTTAGTAATGCTAACAAAATTCTCAGGTACCGTATTCTGGCTTGCTTCTAGCTGGTTGCCTCGTCAGAAGATAATTGGGTACAACCGTACAACAGATGGAAGGAGCCCCAAAAACAGTCCTCCAGTCGTGTATTATTAATTTTTTTTTTTCGGTCAGTCAGGTCCTGTATTATTTAAAATTTTAAATGCAATACTGATCTGAAAATTCATTATTTCAATGCTTTTTGGCTCTTGACCATACATACACATTTTTTTCATTCTTGGTCTTTTTGCTGCTCAGTCTAATGTAAGTCGAAGCAGAAGTGAACTTTGAAGGAATCTCAGCATCGATCAATGAAGGAATCTCACTGCTTCATATAAGTTTCATACACCAGCTGCGCAGCAAGAATATCCACAACTGCAGAACCAACTGACTTGAAGACGGTAATCTCCTCGGAACTTGTCCTGCCAAGTTTCTCTCCTCCGATCAATTCCACCAGCATCCCACACACATGAGCCTTGTCGATCACATCTCTCTCAAAAGCACCAACCAACTCCCCAGCCTCCACCAAAGCAGCCTCATTGTCAACAAACACTCTCCCTCTCCTTATTGCTTCATCATCACACTCCTTCATGGAATGCTTGAACGAACCGACCAAGTCCAAGTGAGCTCCCACCTTCAGCCGCTCCCCCTTCACCAACGCCACCTCCGAATTGGTGGCGCAGCTCACTATGTCTCCCATCCCAACCGCCTCATCCAAGCAGGCATTGCTCTCGAACCAAACATCATCACTTCCTCTCATCTCCTCCGCCAAGGCTCTCGCCTTTTCCTCCGTTCTGTTCCATATGATCACCCTCTTCAAGCCAGGCCTCGCCACCAGATGTGCTCTGATCAAATGCGGCGCCAGAGCACCGGCCCCGATCATGACCAAGACTCGGCTGTCATTTCTGGACAAAATTTTCGAAGCCAAGCCGGAGACGCAAGCGGTTCTGTAGAGGGTCAGCGCCGTGCCGTCCATGGTGGCGAGGGTTTGGCCGGTGGTGGAGCTGAAGAGCACGTAGCTGCCGTGAATTCCGGGCAAGTTCACGGTGGAGTTTTGGGGAAAGTAGGTCACGAGCTTGACGCCGACGTAGGGGAGGGAAGGGGAGGAGGACCAGGAGGGCATGAAGAGGAGAGAAGATGTTGGTGAAACGGCGTAGCTTTGGCGGATTGGGGAACATAGGGAAGCTGAGACTGTGGGAAGGGAAGAGTGGAAGTGGTTGATCAGAGTTTGGTGAGAGAGGATTGAGTGTAAGGACTCGGTGGTGATGAAGATCGGGAATGTTATGGTGCTAGTGTTGGATCCAGATGAAGCCATTGATACGAGTTTGGGATTTTGGTGACGTGGGAGAGTGAGGTGAGGACTGAGGAGTTTCTGTGTTGGATGCCTCTTATTGGGTTGTTTTGACCGTGGGCCGTTGTTCCTGGGCTGTGGGCCATTCGTTCTTGGGCTGTTGACCGTGGGCGAAAAATATTACACCAAAACCCAAGAAAGTTCGAGTAACATCAATTATTCGTTACACAAAAACGGCGTTTCGTTTTTATTTCATATAAAGGGCGGAATAGGCATGGTCAGGCCCAAATCGTCAAAAAACAACTCCTTATAAAGGTCTAAATTGGGCCTAGTTTGTAATAGCCTCGGCCCAAATCTTTAAAAAACGACACATCGTTCTTTATATCATTGTTAAATTGGGCCTAATTTTTACTAGTCCTGGCCCAATTGTAAAAAACGACGTGTCCTTTTTCTTCCGTGCATATAAATGAATTAGGCCATTTTGTAAGAGGTCCGGCCCAAAACTGTTACAAACACGACGTGTCATTTTTATACAATGGTTAAATTGGGCCTAATTTTAACCATGCCCGGCCCAAAATTTTAAAAAACTTGTCGTTTTTATGAAATGATTATATTGGGCCTCTTTTTACAAGGCAGGGCCCAAATCGTAAAAACCACGACGTGTCGTTTTTATTCGTTTCAAATGAATTGGGCCTTATAATAATAAGCCCGGCCCAAATTCTTACAAAAGGACACGTTTTTTATAATGGTTAGATTGGGCCAAATTTTAACAGGCCAGGCACGGCCAAAATTGTAACAAAAACGACGTGTCGTTTATTATTTAATGATTACATTGGGCCTAATTTTCAGAGGCCTGGCCCAAATCGCAAACAACGACGTGTCATTTTCGGTCCCTGCAAATGAATTAATTGGGCCTTATAATAAAAGGCCCGGTCCAAATTGTTACAAAAAAGACACGTCGTTTTTTATATATTGTTATATTGGGCCTAATTTTCACCAGGCCAGCCCTAATTGTTAAAATAAACGATGGGTCGTTTTGGTGGAATTGGGCCTAACTTTTATTCGTCCAGGCCCAATATAAAAAACGACACGTCGTTTTATATATAATGGTTTGATTGGGCCTAATTTTATCCAGCCCGGGCCCAAATTATTTAAAAAACGACCCGTCGTTTTTTATGTAATGGTTGAATTGGGCCGAATTTTTACTAGGCCCGACCCAAATTATTAAAATACAATGTTAAATTGCCTAATTTTAACTGGCCCGGCCCAAATTGTTCTAAAAACGATACGTCGTTTTTTATATAATGGTTACATTGGGCCTTATTTTTTACCAATCCGGCCCAAATCGTAAAAATATGACGTGTTACAATGGGCTGGGCATGGGTGACCCTGCTCTTATTTTTGGGCTTTCCGTATTGGAGGCCTCTTATTGGGCTGTTGTGATCAATAACTCAATATAGGGTGTTTGTATACAATTTCCTAGTTAACTGGGAAAGGTGTTGCAACATCTCTTCTCTATATGACCACAACACATCTGCTGCTTGTTGCCTTGCTCTTCAACTGAAGAATGCTGCAGAACCAGCCATTTGGTCAAATGAATCCTTTGCTGGCCATAGCTCGAAGGATTACTGGGCAATAGATAGGACCTTGAATCAGTTATAGTGCATTAGTTCAACTTGAGAGGCAGCAGCAGTCCACCAGTCGTCGTCATCTTCTGGATCCATGTTTTCCTATTTGTGGAAGGAAATGGGACAACCCAGATTACACGAAATTGAGTAGAGATTGGATGTATTACTGTATACAGTAAAGATGATAATTTAGACTATGAATCAAATGCACAATTAATGACGAGGAAAACAAGGTCCTGCAGCCACTTCAGGAAAAAGGCAATTATGAAACATGGGAAAATAAGAAATGGAAGAAGTTTAATATCCAAGTTTTAAATCCAGCAAGGGTGGAGAGGGTTTGTTGCTTTCTGTTTTGTGGCTAAGCTATAGAGCTAAAACATTTAAAGAACTGAATATAAATGGCAATAGCAAAACTCGGATTATGCACAGAAGATTTAGTCCTACCATATTGCTGAGCTGTAATGAATTCTGCTTATTTTCAACTTCATCTGCAACTCTTATGGCTTCGAACCACCATGAATCTGTAGTGCCACTGCTTGTCGTGTTCTCATCATCAAAAAGAACACGTTCATGATCATTTTGGCATTCATGCACCATTTCAGGGACTATATCACATGGTATTGGACGTGAGGGAGAACGATAACCTGGTGTCATATATATGCAAGTTGAGAGCAATCACTTATTGAATAAAAAAAAGAGCAAAAATAGATAAATGTCTAGAATATTAACTTTTCCTCACCTCTGCAGTCAGGATCATGACATTTCTGATAATAAACAGCCCTTCTGAGGTCAGCAATGTATATCACTAACCAATAGAATAAATAGGCATATTAGCTTGTTGTATTACAATATAAGAAAGAGTGGGGAGGGGGAAGTGCCGGACAAAATGCAGCTGAAAATTCCCCACATCCATGCAGATAATAAACCCGGCATGTCTTTGAAGTGTATAAGATACGATGAAATGCAACAACATATAGGCTATACCATGATTGCTTTTATGCTGTCTGCCTATTCGCTCACAGTATCTGTTTCTTGACATGCTGTAGACCATGAGTCCAAACTCGGAGAACCAATACCAGCTGCGAATTTTACCTAGAATAGCAGCAAGTTATTTACAATTTCAGGGCAGAAAGAGAACAAATACTTCTAATGCAGGCTACAAGGTAGTACCTGATACATTTCCAATTGTAGCAACAAATTCTACAAATGCATCCAAAGCTGGGAATGGAGATTTCCCCAGAAAGTATGTTGCTGAAGCATTACTTGTGCTGCTACTCAATGCAAATTCTTGGGGCCAACTGTCAGGTTTTCCAAAACTAGGGTTTACCTGCATTAAGAAAGAATTGATATAGTTAAATGATATATTGTCAATTAAAGAAGTAGAAGAATGCTATAGCTTGTCCTCAGACTAACTGAATGTCAAGACTCGAGAAGTTTGGCATCTAATCAAACGAAAAAGTATGGAACATCTGAAATCTAAATTACCTCTGTATCAAAATGCAGGGTCTTTATACAATCAAGATCTGTTTTGCAGACTAGAAGCTTCTCACATTCAACATCCAAATTGCAGATCAACGAAGCCATGAACATCTCCTCCTCAGACTGCTGTTGGATAGCATAACTTCAATCATAAGATATAACATAGTTAAAGAAGCACTAGATATCAAAACACTGGTAAAAAAGGCTGTGTCAGATGCCATCATTTAGAAGGGTGGGTTGGCATACCATCATGTCTTTAGTTTTGTAGCGCCCAGTAGGTAGAAGCACTGAATTCTTCCCTGCCTTTGATGATAGAAATAAACGGAAACAACGATTTCTGGTATACACAGCAGTATCCACAAATAGTTGACTAGGCCCTAAGTCAGCAGAACTTGAATCTTTTCTGATAAACAATTTTTCAAATCTTCCATCCCTCTTGTTTGCACTTGATATCCGTGAGCATATCTGATAATATGTCATCATATAGTGACAATAGTAGGTATTTCTTCAAGGAAAAGTAAAAGAAACAACTGTAGTAAATGAAGCAGATTTCTGTTCATCACAAGGAAAAGAGGCTATATGTAATTTTTACTTCTTGCTTATAATTTATGTTCTATTTTTCCTTGGCAAATATAATTGAAAAAAATAAATGAGAGGTAATGATCAAAATATTATGACAAAATTCCAGACTCAGTATCCATTAATGAGAAGTAACAAAAAATTTCTGCTATCTTCACCTAAACACACCTCGGTGACAAATGCCCCTACATGTGAGTTGTCCTTAAAAGCAGTCTTCTGAATGCGAATGATTAGATGTCGAGAGAACTTTGCTGCATAGGGGTGCAAATACAACAATGAGTTTTGTTAAAACCAAGCTCATAATGAACTTACATGCAATCCATAACATGCATTTATGTTGTAATTTGGAAATCCAAACCCCTATATATATAGTATTTGTTATTAGATTTCACGAATATCCAAAATCACAAAGACATCAACCAAGTGATAATCGTGCAATGTACCTTCAGTAGAGGAATCAAGCTCCAATATCCATTCCATGTCCCCTTGAATAGAATACTTTTCAAGTAAGGCTTCAAAAACGACTGATATCAAGAGATCAACCATTTCATCTCCATCTCTGTCTGCATTGTCTTTCTTATTGAACTCCAGGTCGAAATAAATGTGGCATGGTAAACCCTGGCAGCAATGCATTCAAACTTTAGGAACCACAGCCTGAAAAAAGCACCCAATGTTGCTGCATAGGGTACTCATTTTTTCTTTTATTAATGAAAAAGAAAGAGAAATTGTCACCTCCTGAATCACTTCATAATGGTGACGAAACTTGGAATCCATATTTTTGTACCTGAAACAAAAGAGAAAAATAGCAGTACAAATACATCAATAATAGAATACCTCAGACACTTATGAAGTATAACTAAGTAAAGAAGAACACATAAAGAGAGCAAACCTTCTCCAAAACTCGTCATAACTCGAAACAAGGAACCTTCTTTGTCCACTAAAGTGATCTTGATAACTAAAAACATGAACATTCTCATGCCGTTTGGCGAACTGCATTGCTTCCTCCTGCCTTGGAAATGTAGCCCAAACTTCCTTCCTAAACAAACAAAAAACAAAGGTCAAGTCACATTGTAAAAAAAATGTCTTAAAGCAGGAAAAGCTGGAAGGACAATTACACAAGTACCTTGAGCTCAATCTTTTCTGTGCAGTGAGATCAACGCGTATCTCACGTAACACTCGCAGCAACAACCGTGATGGTTGTTTTGGAGGAACACCATGTGGAGACCCATAGAATACAACTGGAGATAACTGCTTCCTACGAGTAAGGCTTTTTGCTTTAACTGCTGTGGAATCACCCTGAAGAAGCAATCATATATACTTTCAGGTCCAGTAAACAAGAACATACTATGAACTAAGAACTGTTCAGTTGACTAAAACATGAATTCTTCGAGTTAATTGCATACAAAAAACACTGAATTAATGAAACATTATTTATTTTCTGATCAATTCTTCTGCAGAATCCCCAATTACTAAGCCAAAAATACATACTTTGTCTGCAGAATGCTGCAAGTCTGATGCAATTTTCTTTATTTGCTCCGGCGATCGCGGAGAAGGAACTTCCTGGGTTTTACTCCTCTGATTCGATTTAATTTTGATTCTCTTCCTCTCTCTCAAAGCAGATTCTGAAACGCAAGAAAAATTGTAAGTTTTTGGAAAAATGAAAAACCAAACCCAAACACAATTATAGTACGCTCAGTACCAAATCTTCATCAGAAATATGAATCGCAATCCAAGTCTTCGAATTGAAATCCCTAATTCTACGAATTTCAAGGAGATGAGAGAGAGCTTACGAGGAGGTGAGATGCCGCACTTGAAGCACTCGAACAACCGATCAACGTCGTCCATGGTCACCTCTCACCGTCGTCTTGATTCTCTCTTCTTCTTCTTTTTCTCTCTCTTACTTTCTAATTTGGGATTTTTGTCTAGGTTAATATACACTGCTGGGCGGGAATTTGATTTTTCGGTCCACTGAAAATGCATTTCTGTTTACACTTGGTTAAAAATTGTCATTTATCTCCCACAATTCACACACAGTTGAAGGAAAATTGATGAAAGAAACAGCTGAATTCAATAGTATGATGTGTGCTATGTTTCAATACAGGTTTTTTGTATCTCATGTGAATAAATTTTCGTATTCACCTCTCGAAAAAAAAAATAGAGGTTTATATTAGTTTTGTCAGTAATTGTTCAATTTTATTAGATATGAAATATGCATATTTATATGGTATAAGTCGGTTTTTTCTATTAAAAAATTAGCCATAAGGCCACTTTGGGTGGCCTTATTATTCAAAAAGCCACCAAACATTTTTTTTCTGAAATAAGGCTACTAATATTTACAAAAATGCCACCGCAATATTTACAAAAATGTCACCGCATTTTTTTTGCTATTATTTACAAAATGCCACTGGATACGAAAAAACCAATAAAGCTACTGTCAAAGACCAATAAAGCAAAAGACCAATAAAGCTACTGTCAAAGACCAATAAAGCTACTGTCGAAGCACAATAAAGCTACTGTAACATCACAATAAAGCAAAGAACACTAAAGCTACTGTTAAAGAACACTAAAGCTACTGTCCAAGAACAATAAAGCTACTATCCAATACTGGATACGAAAAAACCAATAAAGCTACTGTCAAAGACCAATAAAGCTACTGTCCATGAACAATAAAGCTACTGTCCACGAACAATAAAGCTACTGTCCACGAACAATAAAGCTACTGTCCACGAACAATAAAGCTACTGTCCACGAACAATAAAGCTACTGTCCAAGCACAATAAAGTTACTGTCCAAGACCACTAAAGCTACTGTGGCCTTATTTCAGTAAAAAATATTAGGTGGCCTTTTGAAAAATAAGGCCACCCAAAATGACCTTATCTGTAATTTACCCTTTTTCTATATTGCCCACTATGTGTTTAAGCCGTGTTTGTATAAAGGGTAAAAATTCAATTTGGTACCCCAATTATTGTGAAATGTATTTTTTGGTTTTTTTTTTTTATTATTGCGAAATGTACATTTTGGGTAATGATACAATAGTTAATGTACCATTTTGGGTATAAAAAATTTGAATGTACCAAAAAATACATTTCGTAATAGTTCAGGCACCAAATTGGGTTTTTACCTTCGTCCAATTAGGTAACATTTTTTATCCAAATATGTGTCACGTATACGAACTTAACGACTAAGTTAACGGAGGTACCATTATTAATGCTTGTATGAATTTTGTACATATTTTCTCTAGCAATACATTTTTTCTTTTCCTCTGTCAGATGAGTAAAATCTTGAGATGATGATGTCTGGCTGAACGACTATTCGTAAAATGTTTCGATTGCGTAAACTGTGAGGTATGTGATGTATCAGTTGTAATAACCTATCAATCTAATGTTGGTCTTCAAACCAATTAAGGAGGTACCATTATCATGTACGCGTCAACTGTTGAATTAATCAATTTGATAATTAATTTCTTGAGGTGTTAACTGTCACCTCTGACTGAATTAACATTTAGAAAACATTGACCTTATATGGAGTATTGTATACCATCCTTTGATCATTCATTTTCAACAGCTAGCTAGCTAGCTCCTCACTGCATATGTAGGACTGGCTCTTCGTGTTGAGTTTTAGTTTCTCCAATCACTTGATAAGCATTTGTTATAAGAATTTTAATTAATGAGGTTCCGATTTGCAACTACTGAACAAACTGGAACTTGGATACCAGAATACCAGATCAGATATGAACTACCTCAGTGATTGAGGTTCATGTGTGCATGTCTAACTAGAGATTAAAAGTGATAGGTTTGCTGCAGCACTTGAGGCAGTAGGCAATAAAAACACAAGAAGACAAAGACACAGATGTCTCAAGTCTTTTTCTGCCATTGCAGCATCTGTGACTTCGTTATAATTGCATTTTGGATTTTGGCCTTCTCATAATAAGTTACATAATAATTTTCTTCATCTTCTAGAATTCATGTCCCAGTTCTGATTTCGTGTCTTTATAAAGCCAGCCCTTGATGAAAGAAATTGCAGAATTCATAGTATGATATATACACACACCATTATGTGATCTCCATATTGCATTTTGCTCATTAAGTTTGTGCTTCGCTTCGCAATGATATTCAAAGAGGATGACATGCCATGTTGCGAGACCTTTTTCTGGGTTTTCCTAGCTGTCTGTATTGTCCTTCTGTCAATTGCAGGAGTGACTTCAGGCCTTGCTCTTGGACTCTTATCTTTCTCCAAAGTTGATCTTGAGGTCCTCATTAACGCTGGCGAGCGGCGAGCCCCAAGCCCAAAAGAATGCAGGTAATTAAGTGGTAATTACTAATTACCTAATATACTTGTCCAAGTCTTGATGTTTCCTTATTTAATTAAGAGTCTGGAAAATGCAGCTGAATCAATCTACATGATGATTACTTTTCTGTTTTCTTATTGATATGCAGCAAAGATTCTACCACTTGTGAAAAATGAGCACTTACTCCTATGTACCCTCCTCGTAGCAAAATCGCTAGCAATGGAGGTATGCCACGTATATATATAGAAATGTATCCTACAGAGTACAGAATGTGATTTAATTCTAGGCATTTGTGTTATGTAAGGCACTTCCCATTTTCCTGGACTCAATTGTCCCAGCATGGCTTGCTATTTTTGCTGCAGTCATCCTTGTACTTGCTTTTACAGAGGTAAAAGTTTGCATTCCGAAATGCCTCTACTTTCAGTTATGTAATTAGGCATGAAGAATCAGTGTTATTTACGTACTTGTTTGTTTTTATCATTTTCTAGATTATCCCTCAAGCTCTTTGTGCTAGAGATGGACTAACTGTTGGCGCAAAACTCTCTCTCTTGGTCCGATTTCTTCTGTTGGTCTTCCTCCCAATATCATATCCAATCAGTAAGGTAAGCTCAACCAAATTAATCTAAATATCTAACAGAAAATATTGATGCAATTTATTTATACACACTGGTAATGGATATGGCTGCTGCAGCTATTGGATTGTTTCCTTGGGAAAGAGCATTCTGTACTATTCAGACAACCAGAGCTAAAGACATTTGTGGCTTTGCATACAAATGAGGTTAGCTTGCCATATCGAAAATCTGGTAGCTGAAGTTTGAGTCTTTGATGTACGTATTTATATTTTTGGTTAGGCAGGGAAAGGAGGAGAGTTATCAAATCATGAAGCTAGTATTATTGCTGGTGCTTTGGATTTGACACAAAAAACTGCTGAGGATGCTATGACACCCATGTCTGAAACCTTTTCGCTGGATGTAAATTCCAAACTCAACATGTATGTCCATTCCAAGTGTATTTACATCTACTTTATATCCTCAGGCAAACAATGGGTTTAATAACGAGCAAGGGTCACAGTTGTTTACCTATCTACTCCGGCAAGCCCAAAAATATTATTGGCCGGCCTCATTCTGGTAAGCAACTCCAAAGACTAAAACTGAACGAATCAGATTCAAGATATCATCACTTTTTTTCATGAGGACCTTAGTATGTAACCAAATGTTCTCCCTGGTTTTAGGTTAAGAATCTAGTCTTCTGCCACCCTGAAGATGAAACCCCAATAAAGTGTTTGACTATAAGGAGAATGCCAAGGTAATGCCATAAAGCTTTTTTGCATATTATGTTTGTTCTGTTTTTGCTGCAGATGTGACCTAACTCTGTGATATACAAATGTTGCCTACCAGGGTTTATGACAATTGGTCATTGTATGATATACTAAATCAATTCATGAAGGGTAACATCCATATGGCTGTGGTTGTGACGTGTCACAAGAATGCTAACACCGAAAATGATGCAGTATCGAAGAGTAACATGCTATATATACCGCTTCAAATTTAGATACAAATCAACTAGAGAGGAAAGGTAATTAATATACATTGTTATGGAGGAACTGCTACAGGTAATTAATTGTAGCAAGTTATGCTAATTAATATACATTGTTCTTGTTTTCAAGGTTTAAGAAGCTAATGCTTTATGCTCTATTCTGCAGGAAGACATAGTAGATGAAACAGATATATATGTAGATTTCCATAAGAAGTGAGTAACTATATTACCTATATATAGATGCCTTTTGTTCATACGGTTGTGCAGTACTCCACAATCTACACTATATATATTATATTTTCATACTAATTTAATTTTCCCTTTAATTTACAGAATAAAAGTGAACCTCTCATCATCTGTATCATCATAAGGATCACTTGGAAGATCTTCTTTCTCTTATCTTCATCCGGAGGCGCGATCCCCTGTTACTAGCTACCAGGAGTACTCCCATATTCATACATCATCAACTTGTATGTTCAACCCATCCATGAAGAAGCAGCAAGTAATGGACTAATGGCTTCCAATAACTTACTTTCAATATTACGATACTTTTGCACTTGGGCTCTCCAATTGGATTTGGTCGTATTCACATAGGCCCAATGTGTCAAGTAGTGATGACAAAAGCCCGCAACATATTTACTAGGAATTCGTTTATTAATCAATCTATACTAATTTGTAGAGCATATTTTATAAATGGATCTGTGGCGCAATGGTAGCGCGTCTGACTCCAGATCAGAAGGTTGCGTGTTCGATTCACGTCAGGTTCAATTTTTTATTTTTTGGTTTTCGTGGATCCCTCCTTTCGATTTGGTTTTTTTTTTTGGCACAAAATTTGGTTAATTGAGTATAATTCAAAACAAAGAAAACTTTGTTTTGGTCATCTCCTAGGCTTCTTTAGTTTCTGAAACAAACTTCTACTATTCTTGAAAGTCAGTACGTTGCTACTAAATAGTTAAGAGGTCTAATAATGGATTACTAGTTCTTGACTTCTTGTGTCTCCAATGAAATATTGTGCCAAATACTTTTTCGATGATTAAGTACTTATTTATCCATCTAGCCAGTTAAGTCATTGGTTTATTGTCCAAAAAAAAGAGTCATTGGTTTGTGCCAGTTAAGTACTTTATGTATGTTTCATAAGAGATTCATTCCTCTCATTTTATTTCAAAAATAACAATAATAATAATAATAGTGCACTACAATTAAATTGTTGTAGGGAGGTGACAATGGAGAGAGTTCGAGATGGGAATCAAAATTTCATCTCCGTCTCCAACATTATTTTTCACGGTGCTCGTAAGTGGCCAACCCTCTTTAACTAGAACGTAAAAATAAACACATATGTGAATTGTGCTAAGGGAATATATAAGTTGGCCGGGTAAATAATGTACGTTGGGCAAACTTTTGGGTAAATAAAATGTTTGACTGAGGATACATAATATATAGCTATCACATGATAAGGGCCGGGGTGACTCACACTGATTGACATATTTTGTTTATACTCTCTCTTTTACAAATGTTGCTTGTTTGATTGATTCACCTAGCTTCCATCATCACTGCATGCTTGGAAACTCCTCTAAAAATATAACAAGGACATTAATTATTGGTTTAGCAAGTTAATAGCAACCTCCACTTTAATATAAAACCATATAGAAATATGAAATGACATCAATTTGATCATGAAATACTATTTAATTTATATGGTGTACGTTTATATTGTTCTTCCTAGTAAACCCTAAACTCATATATATAAATCGCCATATATACATGTGATATGTACAGAGAGCTATCATGATATATAAGAGGCGAATCACACTGATATGTTTTCTATTGTTTAATCCAAAGCTTTTAGCTGCTCTCAGCATTAGTATCGCGTAAGTGGCATTTAATTTGGGTAGAAATTAAGGCCGTGTTTGTTTGCCTGGAAACCATGGTTGGAATAGGAGTTGGTTTCCCATTCAGTAAAGATGTGGTGTTTGTTTAAATCTCTGGCCTGGAAAGGAAACCACATAGCAGGAATTAATTCCACCAAACAGGTGGAAAAGAAATCCCACGGGGAGGGTGGTATTCTATTTCCATACCTGGCATGAAATGTTAAATTACAGCTACTGCCCCTTTTTTTTTTTGGTTTAAAGCTACTGCCCCTTTAAGTATTCAAAAAATTAATAAATATGGATATTTACTTTTTCACAAACAAAATATTGTCAAACATATTGCATACCTACTATTTTTATAGTTCATGCTAATTCTCTTTCAAATTGGTATATGCAGTACTTTCTTCTCTATATTTATATATGGATGCTATGAAGAAAAATAAGTTTTCTTTTGGTCTAATGGATTAGGGATTCAAATTAAAATTGGGGATTTGTCTAAAGAAGTTTCTTTATGTTACGAAGAAGAAGAAGAAGAAGAAGAAGAAGTTTGTTTTCTTCAATCACTTCGTCCATGTCCATTTCTTCAATCACTTCGTTCAAGTCTAGCTCTTGTGAAGCTTGCTTCGTATAAAAGCAAGAAGACCCAAGACAAAGTCACCAATTTTCTCTGGGTCGTCATTAGGCTTTAATCTTTGTTTTTTTTTTTTGCTTTCTGCTGATCTGCTCTCAAAGATGCTTTTATGTTTGGTTAGTTCTCTTTCAATTGAGGTTTCAATTTGTAAATTTGACATGAACATAAGAAATAAATAATTATTTATTTTATTTTGATAGGCAAAGGATATTATTGGAAAAGTATAAGTATTCATTGTCAATCTTGATTATTCAAAATTTCAATTCCTAACTTGTTCCAAACGCCAAAATGGAAATGTCAAAACCATTCCATTACGGGATAACTAAGGAAAGACGTCTAATTCCATTTCTCATTCTAGCATTCCGATCATCCAAACGAGGTCTAATAGGTCTCAGTCGGTACAGTAATACCAAATATATACAGTAATACCAATTATTTAATTTCTAAAAAATAATACCAAATAATTAATGTTGTGGAGCTAAAGAGGTGGGGCGTGAGGCGTGACCGTCCACTCAATATTATTAAACATATATATGACCTTAAACTTCATTATCAGTACCTATTTTATAATGCCCGCTGTCGACGTATCTGCTGTTCGATGAACATATGAAATGCCTGAGTGACAATATATTCTTGCCGATCAATTAATGGAGTTGTTATTTCCTCGAGTAATTAACCATGCATGCAAGAGTCGGAAATTAATCATTAAATAGTGTTCATGCATTATACTAGTAATTTAGTTAATAATCTGTATCGATGATGACTCGATATATATAATTAAACGTGTATGCATTCTAGCTGTTTTCATCATATATGCATGTGAAGCTAGCTTCGGTGGAATCTTTTGCTTAGGTTTGAAGACCAGATAGATAGGAACCTCCCCAGCTGTGTATGGTTTATGTTCCTCGATCCATATATGCATGAATCGACAGGGGTTATCTGATGCAGGTTTGCCTGAATTAAGCGTCCTGTACAAGACGTGTTACGTTTTCGGCTCATTTAGCTCAGCATCTTCTTAACTTTGGTGGGTACGTATTTGGCTGTACGCTGCACTATAATTTTATTATTAATTTGGGTGTTAATTAATACTATGAACAACCAAAAGCCTCTCACAAGTCACCATCCCATGAATTTTCTCATGACTTGTACTTTGTTTTTTTCCCAAGTTAAACTTTAATATTCCCGGTCTTTATTCCAGTCTGACACCACTGATTTTCTTCTTTCCCTGGAATCTATAAAGAAAGAGGGGTTCGGCACTAGGGTCGTCGACTTGGATTTGGACACTAGACTGCTTGTACCTATCTTCATATATATTTGTCTTTGTCCAAAATTCATGACACTTTGCTATTTGTTTGTATAATGAGCTGTTGCGTATAAAGCCAAGTGGCCAACCCCTTTGTTTGATCAATGCAATTCTAGTGTGTTGTAGCTACCATTCCGGCCATTTCTTTCACAGAGTTGCACACTTTATCGAGCATCGATTACTATGAAACAGGATGATGTTTCGTGTTGCCAGGTTGATTTCTGGGTGTTTATAGTCATTAGTTTGATCCTTGTGTCACTTGCTGGTATTGCATCAGGTCTTTCCTTAGGACTCTTGTCCTACAGCAAAGTTGATCTTGAGGTCCTCATTAAGTCTGGTCAACCCAAAGACCAGAAGAATGCTGGTTGGTAACCGAATTTCATTACAGTCTGCACTCACTAGCTAGTTCCTCCAATTCTCTACTTCTAAATTAAGCTTCATCTGCTATTTTCTTTTCTTTTTTTTGTATAATTTTACAGCAACGATTCTTCCTCTTGTTAAGAATGAACATCTACTTTTATGTACTCTCCTCATAGGCAAATCACTGGCAATGGAGGTATGCTGCTATAGACACGTACATACATTATTGGAGTATATATTAATTAATTCTGAAGTTAATTGATTTAATAATATAATATTGTTCTATTTATAAGGCACTTCCCATTTTGGTGGACTCAATTCTCCCAGTTTGGGCTGCAATTCTTGTGTCAGGCACGCTTGTAGTTGCATTTACAGAGGTAAGTTTGTTTTACTTAACCAGTTTCAGTTTGGTTTTGGCTATAATGTAGCTTAAAATTAATGTTTAATTTACATCTTCATTTATTTTTTGACTTAGGTCATTCCTCAAGCTGTATGTTCCCGATATGGACTAAGTCTCGGTGCAAAAATGTCTTACTTGGTACGGTTACTTCTGGTGGTCTTCTTCCCCATAGCATACCCTTTCAGTAAGGTAATACATCTTAACTTAGATAACTATCCAATTTCACCCTCTTTGTTTTCCATATACATGTAACTTCAGCCCTTGGATTGTTATACTATTGTGACACCCATGGAAGCACTAATGCATGAGCATTTTCTGTTTTCTGCCTCCTCGGAATTTTGATCATGGCAGCTGTTGGATTGCCTCCTCGGAAATAGGCATTCTGCACTCTTACGACGAGCAGAGTTAAAAACATTGGTGGATTTGCATGCAAATGAGGTTTGCTTGCTTCTTCTCACTGCATTTGCATATATGTGCATGTGTTCTGGTAACTGAAAGTGTTGATTAGTTAGTTCATCATTAGGCAGGGAAAGGCGGAGAGTTGTCGCATCATGAAACTACCATTATTGGTGGTGCGTTGGACTTGACTCGGAAGACTGCTGAAGATGCAATGACTCCCATATCAGAAACTTTTGCCCTTGATATAAATTCAAAACTCGACATGTACATATTCATGTAACTCAAAGCTAGTTGTACATAGTATTTACTTCTGCATGTTTAACTCTAGCTCAATGCTATATCATGTGTATATATATCATTAGGATTACACTGGGTTCAATAATGAGCAGAGGTCACAGTCGTATACCAATCTACTCAGGAAGCAAGACCAACATTATTGGCCTCATTTTGGTAAGCAACTTGGGGACTTCAGTTGTTCATTAGTTTCATTGTTTACTATTTTTTCTAATACAGATGCAGCCCTTTTGGCCTCATATAACTATTACCTGTTGCTTTGGACTTAGGCAAAGAATCTGCTCTTCTGCCGCCCTGAAGATGGAACCCCGGTTAAATATATGACAATCAGAAGAATTCCAAGGTCTGTATGATGTATGAGTATTCGCTTATGCCATTCGGCTACTAAAAGTTTTTAGCAGCAAAACCAACTAGTGCATAAATGTCCACCATGTTTAGTACTTTAATTTGTTTTCTCTATATGGCATAACTCGATCTGTATGGTCTCTGTAACAGGGTTTATAGCAATTGGCCTTTATATGATATATTGAATCAGTTCCGGAAAGGCCACAGTCACATGGCTGCTGTGGTGAGGAGTAAGAAGGATGGTAATGGGCAAAGGGAGAAAGATGTTAATAGTTCAAGATTAAATTCAACACGACGGGAGAGCAAAGGTGAGATTACATTCAGGATTTGATTACTGAAAATCAAGTTTTGATCGAGGTAAACAAATATGTCCTAGACTTGTAATGTCCGTGGTCAATGTTGCGTTGGATGTACGTTACAGGTTTAAATTCTCCCTATGACCAGAAAGAGCATCTGAGTAACACCATAGACACATCCCCTGTGTATTCAAGTGATCAAAGTACTGAATACTGCACTCCACGATCGGATTATGTCAGGGAACAAGATGAAGAAATAGCGGAGACACATCAATACAAGCGCCAGGGAGGTGGAAATAATGTATCGAGTGAAATTGTAGGATCTATTCAGTCTCACTTGGACGAGGAGGTAATCGGTATCATAACAATGGAGGATGTTATGGAGGAACTGCTACAGGTACGTACCAAGTAACTATATATATATAGACTCAAATTTAGTTTGATATACAAATTCATGAACAAAGAAAACTAGCTCTTTTTATAAACTTCAGGAAGACATACTGGATGAAACAGATGAATATGTGGATGTCTACAACAAGTGAGTAGTGACCAGTTTTTTGCTCTTCTGTAAACTCCACACACGTACTCCCTGGCCTGCTTTTAATTAAGTTGCTTATTTTGCTTTCTCTTAATTTATTTCAGAATCAAAATCAATCTGCTACCTTCAAGAAGATCATCACCCTCAAAATCTTCTAGAAATAAATCTCTATCTCAGATTTCTTGGAGAACTCCGGAGCCATCTCCACTGTCTTCGGTATACAATAGTCCCATACTCCGTTCTCCCATTAATTCCTCATACATACAGCCACCTCCTCTCTTCATCACAAGACCTACTTTGTATGCTTCCCCTACTAATAACTCCACTTCTCCACAAGCTGGATCATCCACAGGCCCTATTCGCGCCTCACCATCCTCATATCGAGTGAGTACGTATATTATATATGCACATAAATATTATGCCTAGATTAAGTTCAACTTATGTCCTTTTTTTTTTGGATAAGAAAACGAAATTACAAGCGGAAACCTCTACAACATCAACTTATGTTGGTTAGCTACTCGATCATAACTCAAAACTCAAAGTTTGATTTCTTGACAGGCCTCAAGAAAGTCATATGAGAAGCTACGACAGCCCAGTGGACGTGAACCTACGAGAAGCTACTGGCTGAGTTAAACCAAACCATTCATTTTGATTCATCATGAGTCATCACTGTTTGTCTTTAGATTTAGTTGAAAACTCAGTAATCATGAACTTGCTTTAGATTTACTGTATGACATGAAAATGTAATGAAGAAGATCACTGATCACACTTGGATATGATCAACCAATTAATTCTAACAAGTTATTAGAAGGTGGTACATTTCGATCTCTATTATTTATTAGATCATATATATATAACCTCACATTACAGACCCTCTGCTGACTGATGAGCTAGCTAGTGATGACGTGGATCAGGGCCTCCAGGAGACAATCGCTTTGACTCATTCAGACTATTCGTTGACTTGTGCTCATGGACTATAAAATTTGCTTCCTTCGTTTTTCTAACCAACATTTTTCGAATCGATATCACCTCTGAACTTAGAGACTGCGAATCAGACCTAACAGTGTTTAAAAACATAAACATCATTAGTAATACAATTACAAAACATCTCAAAGTAGTCATTTTTCTCCTTTGGTTTGAAAACTGCTATATATTCTCGTAGCTAGAGACCGACTATATAGGAGTCAAAAAGTCATTTTAATTTAATTCCCTTGTATTAATTATTCCAAGTGGGAGGGTGGGTTGTAGAGAGGACCATTAAAAACTCACTTTTCCTTGCAAGTGCTTATGACTAAAAGTGCTTCTGCTTTAATTTGTGTTAATTCTTTCTTCTTCATTTTTTTAGGTGCCGTACAGCATATGCAATTATGCATCTTAAAAATTCATCCATGTTCGAAAATCTCAACATATATGCAATCATCTATTGGATCAAACATTCTTCTCGAACTAATTAAGCAGAATATGGATTGACCTAATTAAGTAGGTCATCAAGTTTTTTGGTTCCTAGCTTTCTCAAGATTTGTTCTTAATTAATTTGATATATTTAGCGACTTTTACTTGTTAAAACTTAAAAATATAAAAGTAGATTAAGTTGCATCGTGTATCTAGATCTTGAAGTTAGCCTAAGTGGTGTGACGGCCGGATTGTAGAAAAAATTGAAAATGAATTAACAATAGTACAATACTAAGAAGTCATATGCTCACTCGATATGAGCATGGTGACTTGGTGAGGCCCTATCCATTTCAGGTTTACCTAAAAAATACTAGTCGATCAGTCTATCTTAACTTTAGTGCCTCAAGTTTATACGCAGGTTGTTGGTATATGTACATTTGTCAAAAGAAAAATTTACATAGTTGAGAATCGGAGAATCCTAATGAAAAAAAAAAAACAATTTTTTTTTCTTTCAATCTAGCCTGCAGCTGCAGTTATAACTTATAAGATAGGACAAGAAAGAAAAAATTCTAGGCAAAAACGCTATAATATGATAAATCAGCTTCAAGTATATATCTTATATGACAGAGAATGTCACCACCATTCATTTTTGGATAAGGTTCATTGCAATAAGACCATCCAGACATGAAATGGTATAATGGAAACTATAGCTAGCTTAGGCTAAGCCATGAAAACTCTGATCTTTCACTCACAACCATCTCTCCATCTTTCTCAGTCTTCTCCATGGAAACCCAAAAGCACAACCCTCCACCCCACAACTCTCCAAAACCAAACACTCCCCAAAAGAACACATCATATTCAACCACATGCCAATGCAAAAGGGTTTGGCAACAACAACGCACCAGCCACCATGAAAGAAAAATCCACAAGCGAAAACCCTAAGAAGGATGATGACGACGAAGAGATTCCGCAGGTCGTTACGGAGAGGATGCTGGTGAGAATTGTGGCCGCAGTCGGGCTGCCTCTGGCTACCGGCATAGCTTTTCTGAACGTTTTCCAAGTCTTCAAGGAGAAGCACTTGTGGGATGTGCCGCTTTGGCTACCGTTCTTGACGACTTTGTTGACTTTTGGGACGTCAGCACTTGGGATTGCGTATGGGGCTTTGTCTACGAGTTGGGATGCAGAGAAGAAGGGCTCCATTCTTGGTTTTGAAGAAGCTCAGAAGAATTGGGTTGATATGTGGAGGGAGGAAGATGAGAGTGCGTAACTGCGTAATTCATAGATCGATGTTGCATTTTTTCAAGTGATACGTACATATTGATTGTCATAATTATTAAGCATCTTCTACAGTACCATATACATTGACATAGTTTTCCCATAACTTCAAGCAATATCATTATAGTTCTTTATCCTTTTCCTTTAATTTGCAATTGATGCTAGCTAGCTGTGTATATTCTGCAGATTAATTCCTTTAACAGATTTTTTATATTGTGCAACTTAAGTGATGAGTCATGAGTGCGTCTAAAAATTTGATTATATTCATTTTTGTAATGATAATTTTTGTGAGAAATTTTGGTAAAATGAACGATTGAGACAATTTGATCAACTGCGTTTCACATCAGGGAAAAAAAAAACTGTGTTTTTAAGGTGAGTAATGGCGGATTTTCTATAGGGCAAGTATCACATGACTCTATTATATATCTTCTTGAATTAAATCTCATGTTTATGTATAGCTAGGCTTGACTCCATGAATGTGCTGCTTATCTCTAAATCTTTGGGGCAAAGCCGACTGTGTAAGCATTTGTGAATGGTGGATGTCATATTGTAAACTAATAGACATCTCTTTTGGGCAATGTGATTTTAAAAAATGTATAAAACAAAAAATGAATCTCCTTAAGAAAAGTTTTTTTTTTGTTAAAAAAAAAACGCCAAATTGAATGGTTCTGTCCTACTCTTCCTCCAACTCCTATTAAGCCCTGCGAGGTGCGAGCCATAACACTAAAACATGCACCTTCATCATTGGTAAGGCCGGGCTTTTTATCTTGAGACGGTGAAAAATTTATAGATCCGTTATTGATAATAAGTATCAAGTATATATAATTCATGGTGAGATTTAGGGACGGAACTACTCATGGGGCTGTGGGGGCTGTAGCCCCCCCCCCAAATTCTTGGTAAAATATTAATGAGTATAGAGTTATTCATGTAATACCCCCCCCCCCCCCCCCAGAAAAAAATAAAAATTAGGTTTGTAGTCTTCTATCCCCTCTCTGCCTCTCAGTCTCTCAAACTTTCACCCAGACCAAGTCAGTCAGTCACTCTCACGGCACTACGGCAATACCCACTTCAGCACTTTTTTATTTTCCTCTTCAAACATTATGTTTAGGATAACGTTTGGCAAGTTTGGTTTTTAGCAAGTAAACATTTCTCACATCTCTGTCTCTCAAACGTTATGCTTAGGATAACGTTTGACAAGTTTTAAGTTGCATTAGTAATTCTCAGATATGTGAATAATCTTAGGCTTTGGGCAAATTAATTTATCATACAAACTTAGCCCCCCAAGTTTTCAATTCTAGTTCCGTCCCTGATATTGACTGAGATTACGTATTTTATAGCACGCTACTAATAAGCATGCTTCAAAATAATTGAGGTGGACGTTGACTTGCACAGGATTTGAGGAAAAAGATTAACCCAATGGGTTAAAATTAGTCCAAAGCGTCTGCATCGATGATCAGATCTTAACTATACTTAAGTGCTATGAATATAGGTTGATGTCATTCCAAGTTGTAAAATAATTAAGATATGTTTAGATCTGAAACCTCAGTTTTTTTACATATGGATTGATGTAATCATCAACCTGATCGATATTATACACATTAAATATCAAATGCTTCTAAAGTTAATCTTTTAAAATTAGCATAACGACAGCTATGTACTGATCCAAGTAATTTAGTTTAATTATGTGGTGCTAAACTGCTAATTAAAGCTCTAACCAAGCTGGTTACATCAACTAGAAGTAGGTAGATAACAAGTAAAAACAAAATATCTATGAGTAATTTATTTTCTTCAGCAGAATCAGCACCAAGTAAAACCCAAACCAATCTACATGATCATGACGGAAGCATATAACCGACCAAACCGAACGACGACGTTTATATTCTTATTTTGATGTGAAAGGTAGAAACCCTAGAATAGGATTAACCAATGGTCTAGTTACGAAAGCATCATAGAGAATCCTAATCATCCCTTTGCCGATCAATCGAGAGAGACGTTTTGTATTTGTAGACAGGCAAGTTTTGATCAAAAGAATTAACAAATCATATTAAGCTAGACCTACCTAGCTAGCTTCTTGTCGTTTCTTTGGATTAAGTCATATCAACTTGATTTTATATATATTCGTATCTAGAGCATGGATTTTATATATATTTGGTTGAAATAGACATGGGTCTTCATTTTTCCTCTTACTAATTCTTTCTAGCATATATAATTATCACATTCTCATAATTGGTTGTGGGATGACTCTTATTTTTTTTGGTTACAAGTTGTGGGATGACTCTTAAGTATTGGGTAGTTTCTTTGTTTTTTTTGTGTGAAATTAAATGTGGTTAATTCTCGTAATTAGTTTAATTTATTCAAGAAATCGACACAAACAAATACTTATTGTGTTTGGAATATTCATAAAATCACTAAAGATAGTTGAGAAAGTTTTAATGTTTTTTCTTTGTCAAATAAAGTAAGATGCAGACGCTGACGTCCGCACTAATTTAGTGATGATTTCATTGGAAAGTGTCTGGTCCACAACATGAACAAGTTTCATTTTTTGAGTTAATTAAAGATAAGACCAGCATTAATAATCACATTTGCACATAGATGAGTGATCCTGCTCAAAGTATCATGGAAGATAGCACAGAGCACATAGCTATTAGCTAGCTGATTCAATATTTCATATCATGGAAGATACCGGCCACATCAAAAAGTTGAAAAAACAAAACAAGATTCCTCATCAAAGAAGCCACTACCATAGATTAAGACCAAACAATTTTTCTCAAAGAAAGAAAAAACAAATACAAATTATCACCCACACCTACTGTACACATGACTTCTCTTCTTAGAACAACATCTTACCAATATTTCTAAAAATATCAAAAATTATTACCGACCCTTCTTGTGCATTAATTATTCATGCATCTTTGAAATTCTAACCCTTAGATTAGCAGATGACACAAGAGTTGGGATCCTCCTCTGCGCTTCTAACATAGTAGTAAGTCGTCATGGGAGGGTTGTAATTGTAGTTCTTATAAAACTCGAGCACTTCATCTTTTGGATCTTTCTTCTTCTCCTCCTTTTTGGGCTCCTCTTTTTTGGGCTCTTCCTTCTTCTTCTCCTCTTTTGCTGGTCCTACCGACACTATCTCAGTGCGGCATAGCTTCCTCAACTTGCTCACCAAGTTCACTGGATCTATGTCCCCAGTCACTGTCAGCTTCTTGTCCTTCATGTCCATCGAAATCGAATCTAGACCTGAAAATAAAATTGCCACCACAAACTAATTAGTCTTTTTATTTTTCAGTGGGAATTCATTAACAGAGTAATGTGTTGATGAACTCAGATTAATTATTAGTACCTTCAAGCCCTGAGACTGCCTTCATGGCTTTCTTCTTGGTCCTCTCGTCATGTAAGTCCAATTTCAACACTACTTTCTGTCATGAAGCAGAGCAAATCGGTTAGACTACTCTAACAAATTTTAATCGGTATATATTGAGCATGTAAAGCAAAGATTAATTGAAAAGTTACAAACCCATAGATCATTGAACTTGGAACTTCAAATTAAGAAATTAAGTAAATAGGAGTGAGAACCCAATCATGACTATTTGGTCTCAAAGAGATAAAAGAGTATTCAAGATTGGAAAAGTTTTAATCAATCATTGGACCTAGAACTTCAATGAAGTGAAATTTCAGAACCCAGTGACTAAATATTTAGTGTCAAACAGACAAGGGGTAATACAATTAAATATTCAAAAAAAAAAAAAACACAGAACTTCTCAAGATCGACTTAAACCAAAGTTGATTTTGGTTTACCCAAAAACAGCATCATGATCATACATGCATGCATATATATATATATATATATATATATGTAAAAAGAAGACGGTAATTAAAAAGAACTGATAGTCATAGCTAGAGAGGAAATTAAAAGCTTTGGAGCAAAGTAAATTTACCTTCATTTTGTATCGAGTTTGAGAGATCTGAACCAGAAGTATTTAAGCTAAATGAAGCTGCTAATTTTAGCAGAAGCCAAGAAAAGAAAGAGAGAGATGGTTAATGATTTAGAGGAATAGACGTGTATGTCATAAGTGTCTTGGTGAGGTGAAGAGAAGCTTGGGACGGACAGATTTATACTGGGGGCAAAGAAACCCAGTCAACCCAAGTCCATACAAGATTCGATCAAGATTGATTATTGAAGATTGGAGTCTCCGGTCTATAATATCATGTGCGGATTTTGGACCCATGGATAAATAAATTAATTTTCTGGTACCGAGTACACTTTGTTTTCACACTTGAAACGACATCGTATGTCCACGTTTTGAAATTTCAACGGTAATCCAATCATGGAGGTTGCCCAAAAAAATATATCATGGAGGTTGCTTCCTCCTTCCGGGAAATACACAAGGATTGCGAGTCTTTGCCATAACATCATTAACATGGACCTTTGTTCTAGACTTGTCTAGTGGATCGCGTCGTCTTCGTTGTCCATGGTACTACTACAGTACTACTTCACTTATTCTTCATCAGAAGAACGAGAGAGGAAGTCTCTTCCAACTTTTTATAAACACATTTGCAAGGTCTTTTTTTTTCAATGTGGAATAACACTCCACATTCTCACAACTTCCACCGGCCCTAAGCCACTACGGCACCACCTACCTACCTAGCTAGCTTCTTGTCGTTTCTTTGGATTAAGTCATATCAACTTGATTTTATATATATTCGTATCTAGAGCATGGATTTTATATATATTTGGTTGAAATAGACATGGGTCTTCATTTTTCCTCTTACTAATTCTTTCTAGCATATATAATTATCACATTCTCATAATTGGTTGTGGGATGACTTGATAAAGCTATTTTCACACACCAATTAAGGTATACAATCACAACTTATTAATTACCCTACGAATGTGAATATGGTCGAAGATAGTATGGAAAAGTAGGGATCGAACCCGCTGAAGATTGATATTTAATTACATCTACAACGACTCAAAACAAAATAAAACCTAAACTGTCCAGCCAGAAAGATCTGACCGGCAGACGACTCTAAACTACTTTAAACGACCTGAAATTTTAACACAGTAAACTAGACACACGAAACTAATTACTGACAAAGTTATAAAATTTTCTGAGATGATTTGATATTTTTAACTATTTAAGGAAAACTGACTACGAAAACTGACTAAAATAAAATAAAAAACTGAAATTGTTGTGGTTTGCAAATCAATGCATGGGATGGAGAAGCTAGGGTTTCGAAATCCACCACCGAACAATTATATCAATGTCATGAATTAGATTAACAAAACTTTGAATTCCATGGATGACTATGCTCACGAAAGGTCCCTGGTCTAGGATGCAATCCGTATTCATTCTCTCTTATTTAGTATGTTAAGCATTTGGTCCAATGTCATAACTTATTTCCTAACATGCAATCTAGTTTGGTCATGCTCAAATCAACATATTAGAAATCATTAAGGTTTAAGAGAATATGAACATAGCAAGAATCTCAGAACATGGTGTGTATCCTAAGAATCCTAGAAACGATTTCATATGAGTACCGTGATACTCATCGCACCACAAATTAAACATATGCAGATATGGGTCATCCGACACATATTTATGGCTGGTCAATCCTAATACATGCTCTTAAGGTCGCGAATCAAAGAAACACATATAAGAACTACGGTTTACAAACAATGAAACCATTATCATTTGGAAAACAAAACTTGATTAATCCAAATATCAAAACATCAAATAATCATGTTTAGGGCTTCAATCTAGCCCTAACAACAAGAAATTCAGCCAAACATGGCTAGGTACGAAAATATGAAGAATAAATTCTCTCTAGGCAAAAGTTCATCTCTAAGGGAAATAAAGTTCTTTTTATATTGATCTCTCAATCCTAGACGCTTCATTTTAGGTCATGGACTCATTAAATCCAAGGAAAAACTCGATAAATAGAATTATGGATGCTTCGGTCTTCCTAGCTCATCAAGGTTTTCTCAAACAATTAGAATTCCTCCTTTTAATCACGATTTAAGCCAACTTCTATCTCTTTGCTTTTGAAACCTACAAAATATGAGAAATCAAATAAATAACTAGGAATAAATAGAAAACTAGCAAAAATAATAGGAAAATTATCACAAATGGTACCTAAACTTTACCTCTATTATATGGATGGTACCTGAACTTTACTTTTGATCACAACCAGTACCCGAACTTTTTATTTTCATCTTAAATGGTACCTGCCGTTACATTCCGTCAATTTTCCATAAAAAAATCTAAAAATTTTGAAAAAAAAAAAAAAAAAACCTCCCTCCCAGCCGTCAAAAAATTTAAAAGAAAAAACAAAAAAAAAATCGTTTTAGTTTTAGTTTTAGTTTTTTTTTTCTCTCACTCATTCTCTCTCTCTCCCCCCCGTAACCTCTCTCTTCTCCCTCTGCACCATAAGGCGCCACCACCTTCGGCCACCTCGACGGCGGCACTGATTGAGGTGTCCTTAGCAGAAGAGTGGCTTGGGCTGAGCGGTGGAAGAAGGCTGGCATAGGCATGGGTTGCCATGGTTGTGGGTTGGAGCTCAAATTGGAACAGAGGAAGAGCTGCGGTGGATTGTGATCGAACCACTGAAGTGTTAGACGACGGAGAAGGAGAGGGTGACCGGAGGAGGAGGAAGGAAGAAGAATTTCAGAGTTTTGGGAAATTATCACAAGCTGGTTTGCTTTGATTCTGGGCAATTGAAATGGTGGTGATGACGACAAGGTGCGGCGGAGCTTTGGTGGTGTGAATGGAGGCACGAGCCTGGTTTGGTGGGTGTCCAAATCAGTTTGAGTGTTGCCGTGGTGGTTCGAATTTCTTTGGGCAATCCGAGAGGAAGCGCCGAAGCGGATTGAAAGTTGTTTTGAATTGAAGCCATGGGTGAAGATGGAATGTGCTTGTGAGTTGGAATTGCATTAGGGAGAGATGATAGCTCCAAGAGGACGAAGAAGAAATTGGAGAAGGAGAGAGTGACCGGAGGAGGAGGAGGAGGAGGAGGAGGAGGAAGAAGAAATCGGAGAAGGAGAGAGTGACCGGAGGAGGAGGAAGAAGATGATGACAATTTTTTTTTTTTATTTCAGTTTTTTTTAGAGGTTTTAACGGAAAATTGATGAAATGTGACGGTAGGTACTAGTTATGATGAATTTGAAAAGTTCGGGTACCGGTTGTGATCAAAAGTAAAGTTCAGGTACCATCCATATAATGGAAGTAAAGTTCAGGTACTATTTGTGATAATTTTCCAAAATAATATAATAATTAATATTATAAACGTCGCATATAATGCTCATGTCATGACTCTTATTTTTTTTGGTTACAAGTTGTGGGATGACTCTTAAGTATTGGGTAGTATCTTTGTTTTTTTTGTGTGTAATTAAATGTAGTTAATTCTCGTAATTAGTTTAATTTATTCAAGAAATTGACACAAACAAATACTTATTGTGTTTGAAATATTCGTAGAATCACTAAAGATAATCGAAAAAGTTCTAAAGTATTTTCTTTGTCGGATAAAGTAAGATGTGGACGCTCTCTCCGATCTTTGACGTCCGCACTAATTTAGTGACGATTTCATTGGAAAGTGTCTGGTCCACAACATGAACAAGTTCCATTTTTTGAGTTAAAGATAAGACCAGCATTAATAATCACATTTGCACATAGATTTGTTCCAAATCAATGAGTGATCCTCCTCAAAGTATCATGGAAGATAGCACATAGCTATTAGCTAGCTGATTCAATATTTCATATCATGGAAGATACCACATCAAAAAGTTGAAAAAACAAAACAAGATTCCTCATCAAAGAAGCCACTACCATAGATTAAGACCAAACAATTTTTCTCAAAGAAAGAAAAAACAAATACAAATTATCACCCACACCTACTGTACACATGACTTCTCTTCTTAGAACAACATCTTACCAATATTTCTAAAAATATCAAAAATTATTACCGACCCTTCTTGTGCATTAATTATTCATGCTCTTTGAAATTCTAACCCTTAGGTTAGCAGATGACACAAGAGTTGGGATCCTCCTCTGCGCTTCTAATATCGTAGTAAGTGGTCATGGGAGGGTTGTAATTGCAGTTCTTATAAAACTCGAGCACTTCATCTTTTGGATCTTTCTTTTTGGGCTCCTCTTTTTTGGGCTCTTCCTTCTTCTTCTCCTCTTTTGCTGGTCCTACCGACAGTATCTCAGCGTGGCATAGCTTCCTCAACTTGCTCACCAAGTCCACTGGATCTATGTTCCCAGTCACTGTCAGCTTCTTGTCCTTCATGTCCATCGAAATCGAATCCAGACCTGAAAATAAAATTGCCACCACAAACTAATTAGTCTTTTTATATATTTTTCAGTGGGAATTCATTAACAGAGTAATGTGTTGATGAACTCAGATTAATTATTAGTACCTGCAAGCCCTGAGACTGCCTTCATGGCTTTCTTCTTGGTCCTCTCGTCATGTAAGTCCAACTTCAACACTACTTTCTGTCATGAAGCAGAGCAAATCTGTTAGACTACTCTAACAAATTTTAATCAGTATATATTGAATTATTGAGCATGTAAAGCAAAGATTAATTGAAAAGTTACAAACCCATAGATCATTGAACTTGGAACTTCAAATTAAGAAATTAAGTAAATAGGAGTGAGAACCCAATCATGACTATTTGGTCTCAAAGAGATAAAAGAGTATTCAAGATTGGAAAAGTTTTAATCAATCATTGGACCTAGAACTTCAATGAAGTGAAATTTCAGAACCCAGTGACTAAATACAATTAAATCTTCAAAGAAAAAAAAATCACAGAACTTCTCAAGATCGACTTAAACCAAAGTTGATTTTGGTTTACCCAAAAACAGCATCATGATCATACATGCATGCTTATATATATATTTATGTAAAAAGAAGACGGTAATTAAAAAGAACTGATAGTCATAGCTAGAGAGGAAATTAAAAGCTTTGGAGCAAAGTAAATTTACCTTCATTTTGTACGAATTGAGTTTGAGAGATCTGAACCAGAAGTATTTAAGCTAAATGAAGCTGCTAATTTTAGCAGAAGCCAGGAAAAGAAAGAGACAGATGGTTAAGGATTTAGAGGAAGAGACGTGTAAGTGATAAGTGTCTTGGTGAGGTGAAGTGAAGCTTGGGAAGGACAAATTTATACTGGGAGGCTGGGAGCAAAGAAACCGAGTCAACCCAAGTCCATTCAAGACTCGATCAAGATTGATTATTGAAGAGGACTTGGATTCTCTGCTATAAAAGAGAATGCTAGGATCTGGTTGGCTTTACATGTGAAGCTGCCACATCATCCTAACACAATCTAATGGTTAAAAATGCAAAGGCTCTAAAAGCTTAACGTTAGCACATAAGTAGCATATCATATCTCCTCCTCTCTCTCTCCAGTCCCCCATCCCCTCTTTTCTTTCTCTGCAACAGACGCCAACAAAGAAGCAACGCAATCGCAAAGAAGCTCCAGAACCCGCCTCACTCTCTTTCTTGGTAACAAAATAGAACTAAACCACAGACGTTGTTCTCCGACATGCCTTCATCGATCGAAATCTCAAATTTGAAGCTTCAGTTAATCAAATCGGACCGCAAACACTTCCTTTTGTCCAATCTATCTCCTCCTCCTCCTCCTCCACTTAGTATTGACTCATGGTTTGTTTGGCTAGCAATGAAGCCATAACCCTTTGCGATCAAATCCACACCTTCAAACTATCCCAAAAAAAATTAATCCGTTTCCTTGAATTTCTATTGAAAGATTTCTCCAAAAAGAAAATATATTGTTTAATCAATAATCAATGTCTTGATTAGATTGTAACCAAATAAAAATCTTTATTAGATTAAAAGCTCTGGTTAATAAAAAGATGAATACAATTTTCATTTGTGAAAACAAGAGAGGGTAGGCGTTTACAGAGAAAGAAAGGAGGAGATGGTGGAGAGAAGAGGATCCGGTGTTTTTGTGTGAAAGATAAGCATTTGGACCTTTTCATTTTTAACCATTAGATGATACAAGGATGACGTGGCAGCTTCACATGGAAAGCCAAGCAGATCCTAGCATTCTCTTTTATAGCAGAGGATCCAAGTCCTATTGAAGATTGGAGTCTCCGGTCAATAATATCATGTGCGGATTTTGGACCCATGTATAAATTAATTAATTTTCTGGTACCAAGTACACTTTATTTTCGGTGTTTTCACACTTGAAACGACATCGTAGCGTTTAAAGCTTGTCCACGTTTTGAAATTTCAATGGTAATCCAATCATGGAGCCCGATGGAGGTTGCTTCCTCCTTCCGCGAAATACACAAGGATTACGAGTCTTCGCCGTAACATGGACCTTTGTTCTAGACTTGTGAATCGCGTCGTCTTTGTTGTCCATGGTACTGCTACAGTACTTACTTCACTTATTCTTCATCAGAAGAACGAGAGAGGAAGTCTCCTTCAACTCCTAACTTCCACCCTAAGCCACCAATGCACCACCTACCTACCTACCTACTTCCCCGCTCCGTCCCCCACCTCTCTCTGTCTTGTTGTTCTCGTATATATATACATATACATTGAAACTCGTTCTCAATATGGCTACCGTGCTACATGGCAATGTAGCTGCTCAATAAATGGGTCTCGTATGTGATGTGTTGTTTACTTAGTCGGTCTTACGTACATCACGCGTGCATGACACATTGCTATTGAACAGTTGCGCGCATTATTATTTATGTGGCACGACGATTCTCCTAATATGATAATTTTCTAGACCAAAAGTTTTAGTCAATTGAGAAAATGTAAAAAATGTTGAAGTTAGACTAATTGGTACGTAAGTAAACCGACTACAGTGAGTATCAAAGCTAGAGTGGTTACATGAATAGTTTTATTTATTTTATACTTAATTACATATTAATTAAGGGTAGTGTCACATGGTTCATGAAGGAAGTGTCTGCTTCATATAGCCTACAGATATTTTGCTTTGATTCCACTTCTGCTGCAACGTACACTACCAGTCTACTAGTACTATAGTGATTAACATATAGTATATCCTCCATTTTTAAGATTCTGAGTGCATTTACCAGAACCAAGGAGTAACTGTAAGTAGCATGCATGAACCATGCAGGTATATATATATATATATATATGGAGCTTTGACTAGCTATGAGCTAGGGAGTGATTAAATTTAAATAGGAGAAAACTAATAAGATTAATACGTACGTACGTACATGCTTAGCTAGCTCGAACATGCATGGAAGAACAGGCTAGCTATATATAGAGTAAAACTTGCTCTCTGAGAGGATCATCGACTCGACAAGATTCGAGTTAGACGCTAATTTATATTATCTCTATTGTGATTCAGTTATTATAATAATAAGAAAACCCTAATTAATCACTTCTCTGGAACGCCTCAAGCCACAAATTAAACATCTAATTAACTACTTAATTGGTTGCACATGTACATTAATTGATTCTCAATGTGAGAGTGACACCGGTCAAATTAGTTTGACAACTCCTGAGTCCTGAGCAAAACCATTGTTAATCATCAATACACAACAACATGCATGCATCCAGATCGACTATGTATTTAAAGTTAAAACGTTACGTATCTATATTATATGTACTGTAGCTCTAATGATTAATAATATTTATGTATATAACGTATCCATAGATTTCAGATTCTAAATTGAAAATCCTATATTCAATTATTAACAAAAAAATGTAAAAGATGGACATTATACGTGTATACACGTCCACTTATACATGCATGTAGATCAGGGTTAATTGTAGCTGGGTTTAATGACAAAGTACTTGAGTACTTTTAAATTTTTATCAAGAATCAATAACTATGACTAGAAATTAACACACACACACACATACATATGGTAATTTATGTCATTTTAATGATTATGACACTATTATCACCCTAATTAATATTCGGGTGCATGAAGGAATTTTTTTTTATATTTTAACTTAGATCATGTCCTTATAACGTTTTGATACTGTTACGATCCTATTTTGATAAAGATTGTACGTATCAAAAATTGTTTAGTCATAATAACTTTTAGCATGTTTATTTATTTGAAATGAGAATGAGAATGAAGGAATTGATTTCAATTTATAAGTTCTCATGTGTTTACTAACACGTACATAAATTGGAATGACTATGGATCCCACATAAAATTCAGAAATTCATTCCTAAATATTAGAAGTTTGATTACTAAGGGGATATATGTATTATGAATGAATTCCATTGAAATGAATTCTGATTCATTTTCATTTTCATTCCAAAATTGTAAACATGTCATTTGTATCTTGCAATTTCTTTTCCATTATCCAAGAAAAGCAAGAGATCTTCAATCAGAAAACCTAATTAATAAATCACAAGAGTATTGTGTGAACTTCTTATATCTGACTAGGTCCAGTGTCTATTATACATGTTTCACTGATAATTTGTCTTTAATATTAACCACACAATTTCAAAAAGAAAAGCAAAAACAAAAACACCCAGTTTTCATCGAAAACATGGATCACAATTTCATTTTGTTTTCCAATTCCAGCAAAGAAACAAAAAATCATGAAATATCCCAAAGAAGACACCAAATGGAAAGCAACAAGGTGGGGTTCGGTTAAAAATATCTGGTCCGTATTGTGCTAGAACTATCTAGCATGTGGCCTTGTATATGGCCACTTACTATATCACTATTAGAGCGATCGAGCTAGATAGCATTGGACCATAGATTTCTTCAAGTCCTTTACAACCATGTGTCCACTGCTCCACTACGAGTATTTGGTTGGGCCCTTTCTAGCCCTTCAAATTAGTCATTCGAAACTTAATGGCACAATTGATATGAAATTAATTCCTATCCAATGAAAAAAAAATAACTTAGGGTTAAGGACGATTAAGACCACCCAATGAATCCCAACTCCATATTACACACAAGGTTAGAATAGTAATTAAAACATGACTTATTATACTTCATACTCGAAATATGGTATAATAAGTCCAACCACAGTGATGGGAAGTCCAGAAGATGAAATCAAGCTTGAAATAGAAAGCTGGAATTGGCAAATCCTAGTTTTAGACTTAGAAATCAAACCCAAACCCGCACAAACCACCACTACAAAGCCAGATTTCTTCAAGCTTACCTGACGATTTCGTGGTCCTAGAAAAAGGAAAGAGAACGAAAAGAGAGAACGAGAAGAGAGGTGATGAGAGAGAAAGAAGAAAAAAAAAAGGCAACAAATTATGGCCACAAGATCAAATTGGAGGGCTAAGATTAGCTTGTGGGGAAATAAGAGGATCTCTCCGTGAGGAGAAGATCTGAGTTCCTTTCAAGTGCTTCTAAAATTCACGCAAGACATATTTTATTTTTTTCAAAATTTTTATAATTTATAATTAATTTTTATAATTAATTCAAAAACGTTTTTGGATCTCAGAAAAGTAATCCCAAACAGACCATAAATTGACCTAATTTATAAGCAATGACTTATTTTTTAAAACCTTAACAGTTGATATTATTAGTGGGAATCATTTGAAACTCACATCTCAAATCCGATATTCAAATTTATTCTAGATACAACATAAAATGTAGCCTTATATGTTTTTTTTTGGTGCAAAACTGTAGCCTTATATGTGACACTGAATTTCTTGGCTACATAATATGCAAATTAAATTAGTGCGAAAGATAACTCCAATCCTCCTACAATAAGTTCATTGGTCAATTAGGCACGCTTTTAATTAAGAGACACGTATTATAATCGTGGCGACCAACCATTGGCTCGTCCCCAACAAAACCTCCACCCACCGACTGCAGCTAAACAATACCCAGGTCCTATATAAAAAGTCCGGCCGCCGGTGCCACAATATTCGCAAACTTCCTCGCTCTTTCGAAGCCCAAACCCGCCAATTTCAGTTTTTATGGTATCGAAAAACCCGAATCCGCCCGAGGACTTATACTTGGATCCGAACGAAATGGCGTTACCCGGACTCGGGCCATTCGCCTCGGTCACCACCGCAGCCACAACGACGTCGTCTTCAGAGGATCTGAGCAAGAAAATTCGAAAGCCATACACAATTACCAAGTCCAGAGAGAGCTGGACTGAGCCTGAGCACGACAAGTTCCTCGAAGCCCTCCAGCTGTAAGTTTCATTTCAGTTCTGAATTGGAATTTTGACATAGCTGAAATCGTGTTTAATTTTTGTGAAGGAAGATAGAATTTCAGTGGCAATTCATGTAAAAGAAAATGAAAAATGTGTGATTATAAACGAAATTGCTCAACGTAAATAGGCGAATTTGAGTATTGTGTCAGTATTTGTAATGACGTTGATGTTCTCTGAGTTTAAGTACATTTTTCGTGTTATTGAATCCCTAATTTTCTAATGTACATACTGTTTTATTCAGCTTTGACCGTGATTGGAAGAAGATTGAAGCATTTATCGGGTCAAAGACGGTTATACAGGTTAGGTTTCAATGGACAGTCTGAGTTTAGTCTACCGGATATCTCAACCTGTATTTGTTATTTCCTTCATGTTTGCCTTCGTTTTATAGTTTACAATGCAAACAAAGAAATGACTTGCTGAGAATCACCAACTTGTGCATTTGTTTTATCTTAGGAATTCATATTATTAGACAATAATGAATACCAATACTTACTAGAAGGATTCTTTTTGCAGATACGAAGTCATGCACAGAAGTACTTTCTGAAGGTTCAAAAGAATGGGACAAGTGAACATCTACCTCCGCCTAGGCCGAAAAGGAAAGCTTCTCACCCTTACCCTCAGAAAGCCTCAAAAATTGGTGAGAATAGTTCATTTTATGTATTATAGTTGTCGTAAAGTCTATACAATCATCACTCATATATGTTTTTTTTTTGTCAGTGGCACTCCCACAAGTGTCTGGTTCATGTCAGTCTTCATCTGCTCTACTTGAATCTGGGTTTATTCAGAGGCCAGATTCATCGTCAATGCTTATTAGTCCCATTACTGGTGCTGTAGTCCCTTCTTGGAGTTCTGTGCAAATAGCCAACCTATCACATGAGACCAAAGGTGAGATTACCAAGTACATTGAACCACCTTAGCGGCAACCTGATTTCTGTGTACATGAATGTTTTCTTTCACAAACTTAGTATTTGTCTTCTAGTATCGTATCTTTTTCCCTCTTCAAAAAGTTTGGTGTGTTTTTGCAGGGCCAACTATGCCGAGCTGCAATAGTGCAGAAAGCACTCCAAAAGCTCAACCGGTTGGTGAAACAACTGATTCAGGGAATCGCAGCCATAATCATGGCCATCCCAATAGAGGTGAAGCTTCAATCTTCATACTTGAAGTTTTTCCCTCCCTTGAAGTTAATAGTCACCTAAATGTTTATAGTTTAATATTGATTTTGGATTCTTTTTCACTTCGAAGTGGAATAAATTTGTGGCAAATTATGGAATACTATTCTCATACAAAAAAGAAGGAATTTCATTGAACATTCAATAAAGTAGATATGGGCGCATTTCTGTTTCAGTATGTATTTGGGTGCTGGATGTACCAAACTTTTAAGATATTAATAATACAGCTATATCGATAGGTAGGTTTTCTTTATTTATCCTGTGGTAAACAGTGGAAACATTCACCTCAGCTACATCTTTGCCAGTGTGGCCTTGCTTTCCAATGTATGTTGAGCACGTCAATTGTAGCATTGATAAGTACTTTACTAAATGTTTGACACATCACACATAAGAAACTTTGCTAAATGTTTATTTATTTTCTAGATGAGTCATTTACATCAAGTGGCATATCAGAATTGAATCCATCAAAGAAATCTATATCCAAGACACACTTGCACCTTTGGGAAATATATGTTTACCTGTTTTATCTCTTTCCACGCTGCAGTTTATAGTGTAGTGGCCTTAAAGTACAATTTTATAGTTAAACATTCATGTTTGCTGTGTATGACACCTGTTTGTTCTATGCAGTTCTGCCTGACTTTTGTCAAGTATACGGCTTCATTGGCAGTGTCTTTGACCCTAATACTGTAGGGCATCTGCAGAATCTGAAGAAGTTGGACCCTATAGATCTTGAAACGGTATTTATTTTCTCTTTTGTTGCTTATCTATCCTTTGAATGCCTGGTCAGAAGTTACTGCTTAGTTTTGTGCCTCATAATGCCTAAATAAATGTATACAACTGAACACCTTGTGTAATTGCACTAGTTGCGTGGATCAATTTAAACTTGAAAGTGTCATAGTTGTGATTTTAGAATATTTTTGTCTCCTATGCAGGTGTTACTGTTGATGAGAAATCTTTCCATGAATTTGACAAGTCCTGAGTTTGAGGATTATGTAAGTTTCCATTTTACTGAACTACTGTATTATTAACTTTGCTTGCACTTTGGACTGAGGAGGAGTAAAGATTTACAAGTTATTTTCTTTAGCTGATTATCTCTTGAGAATATATTGCTGATTTCTGGTTTGATCCCAGAAAAAGTTGCTTTCATCCTCCAAGACTGATGCGGATACAAAGAACCACCTTGATCCAAGTAAAAGCCTTCATGATGACCAACACAAGAATGTTGCTTAAGTGGGCAGTCGTGAAGTTAGAAGCTTCTTTCTCGTTGGTTGGTGGTACTGGCATTACAGATTGAATCTCGCACAACTGGTGTTGACATCCAGCAGATGAATCGCCAAGAAAAGGACAAAATTATCAGAAAGCTTTTGGTTCCATGTAGGTGTTGACATTATCTAGCACACTACTTCATAACTCTAGTGAGCTCATCGACTACACAGTATGTTCATAAAATGTTGCATTATGGTGTAGTCTGTTCAAAGAAAAGCAATACATTTTGCGGGAGTGTATAGTTGTTCAAGTTAGGTTAATGTCCCCTATTTTGTACAGTGGTAACTGATAAGTTCCTGTGTATTCATTCTGTTTCTAATCACAGTAAGTCTGCTTTGAATGATGTTTGTCCGGCGGTTAGACATGTTTTATTTTCTCTATGATAATTTCCTATTACAAACGAGAATTGATTTTCTTTTTACACCCCCTTCCACTAGAATTTCTTTGTTCTTTTTTACTTAATGACTTTGAGTTTAGTTTTTTTATTTTATTTTTAGTTTTTTTAATAATTTGGAAACACATGCTAGTATAAAATGTAAATTTCAAAACGTAAGTAACAAACATGTACTGTACAAGTTCAAGTAGATTAAAATGGGGTGTAACTACATTTTGGAAGATTATCTGAGAAGTGCTTCCTGGGTGGATTAAAGAGGCCCAACACTAAAAAGCAAGCATCTGACTTGGTAATCGATCGATAAATCTAGCCTGAATGGTAAAGATGCGAACAATTGATGATTTGCGCTCATTTATAGGGTTCAAGGGGTTGAGGAATTAATGAGTTGATGAATAGTTTTAGTTTACATGAGCCTTGAACTAACCATCCTGAAAGACACCATCTATAGAAAAACTAGTAAGCTAGCATAAAGGTACAACACGTCAACACTGATTCAAGCCTGAGCAGCGACATATCCGCCGCTTCCACGACCAAATCCAGGCCTTCTACCAGAGCCCTGTGTTATTCATAATAGAAAATGATCAGATACACATGTTGGAGAACCAACAAAAGCAATGGAATAGCAGCAGGTTACTCTGAAAGAGGGCTGGAAATCTGCAGGTGCACCTCCCTTGTCACCACCAAACTCACCCGAAGATCCACGAGGACCTCCCCGGTACCCATCACGATCCCCGCCAAAGCGAGGCGGACCACTGAACATAACCAACAAGTATTAGTCACCTCAACAATGAAAATACACAAACTAATTAGAGTGGCTATAATGTTACCGTGGACGATCACCCGGAGGGCCTCCCATTGGTCTACCAAGAGGCTTCTTCACCAAGGTAGCAGGCACAATTTCGGATGGAAGATTGAGGTAAGTCCTCAAGTGTTCAATTCCCTCATTGGTGAGGTACCAGTAGTAGTGCATCCAAGCAAATGTCTCTCGCACATACTCCTTGGATTTGAAGCCATTTGGCAATACTTCTAAAACTCCCAAAGGGGTTATGGAGAAAACAATTTTCGGCCGTGAGAAAAATACATTTCGAGCCATGGAAAATGTTTGCTTTAGACCCTATTTGGGCTACTATGTTTTTCTACAAAAAACTTGTTGCTGCCCATTTATCATGTATTGATTGTGAATTTATGCGTTATGATATTGACCTCAATGAAGGTAAAAAGGAAAGGAGGTGTGTGTGACACAGGGGTGAGTCTGACACCGATTGAGACTTTTTCCTCTTGGAAAGGAGCAATGCCAAGAGCAAATATGGAAATGATGTGAAAATTTTCCTCAAAGTACGTCATTGGATGCTTTTTATTTTTCAAATGAAAAAAGAAAAGAAAAAAAGACACAACAAACACGTCTTAAAGTGTCAAACGTCATCATTGATCGGGCCAAATGCTTCATAAGCCTCAAGCAAAAAATTTGTAGGTACAAAAAAACACATTTCACAATAATTCAGGTACCAAATTGGGTTATTACCCTTCCATGAAACTTCATATGCAGACCCTTTTGCATATTTAGTCATTTTACACAAAACTTAGAGAGCGTTGATTTTGGATCAACCTAAAGCTAACATTGGCAAAAAAAAACTAACATTGGCAAGGCCTTGAAATTAGATAACCGCCTAGTTAAGGAAAAGTGGACAGCATCAACCAAAAAATAGTCATTTTTCCCAATATCGGATAAAGTCATAAGCCAAAATGTTGGGCCAAACAATTGGAGTTTTTTATCTTGGCAAAAGAGAAAATTTTTATTGACTTGAAAATTGCCCTAAAACCATGTGCTATTGAGGTTCCAAGAAACTTCAAAGAGTTTTCAACTTTCCATAATAAGAACACTTAACTAATCACGGAATCGTTTTAGTATTACAGGAAACTCTAGGGTCATCTCTTTGGTCTTCACTAATAAAAATTCTTGCATCACAATGATTTGTCCAAACCAATCAGAGCCAAGACTCGTAGCTTAAAGGAAAAATAATTTACAATTTATAAATGGCACATAAATATTATTCTTATTTCATAACCAATTAAAAGATAAACTAAAAATCAACCAAAGTCAATGAAATAATGCATAAAATTTGACATGAACTATTGTTTTTTAGGTACATCCTAATAGAAATGTTCGAAATTTCCATTATGTCCTCAAAATATCCGTTTTTGACAACCAACATTAGATATGACATATTTTCGATATATTTTAGTTGATTTCAACAAAATTTTCATAGATTTACAATTAATATTGTTATCGACCGAATCGTTAAACATATATGTATTTTCACGCCCTCAACATTTCCGCCATAACTAATATATTACCCGTGACAATAATTTGAAATACATTGTGTATTTTCAGTTTATCATACATAATACATGATTTTTGATAATTTATGCATACATATCAATACATAGTTAAAAACTTAAAATACATTCCTCAAATTCCTTCCTTGCAATTTGTTTAAGAGCTCTTATTCCTCCACAAGGACCCATCACCCAACCAACAAACCCCTGCCACATCATGACAAGTCAAATACCCAGACAAGTTCCGGTGACTTTATTCCTACGTGGCAACAAATAATTGTTGAAAGCTTGGGTTATGTACGTGACGTACCGCGATTGATTCCACAGCGGATTTTCCTTACAGAAAACACAGACAAAAAGACAGATATGCCCCTCAATTAATTTAATAACCCTGTACTACTCCCTCTATAGGCTCCATTTGCTGCTGCTGCAGAGTTCAGAGCCAGTAGTATAAACCAGGTCACACCACCATTACTCTCTCTCTCTCTCTCCTTTTTCTTCCCCAATTCTACAATTTTCTTTTGCTTCCAAACAAGCACTTCATCTAAACCCTAGCTATTCTCCGTTCAATTAACCGAACAGTCTCAAATTTCAAGAATGCCAGAGCTTTCTTCTTCAATTCGTCTTCACTGTAACTCTCTGCTCCTGTGATTTTTCGTTTTGTTTTGATGCTCTAACATTGCTTCTGGTTTCGGAGAGTGTGATTATTTCGTCTTTTAAAGGTATTGATCTTCAAGATTTTGTGCCATTTACAGGTGATTTGAAGTGACTTGTTAACATGACGATTTTCTCCGGCAAAATGAGCTCGGAAAGCGACGATCAGAGTTTTCTTGTTCCGTCTGAAACGAAAGCACAAGAACTCAACAAGTAAGCGTCTGTTTATCTCTAAGCATTTGTATTATTATAATCTAATGCTCTATTAAGCTTTTGTTCTTCATGAATATAATAATACCTTTTATATTATACCACATCTGCATTAAATTATTAGTTCGCGGTTGGTTTCCAAGAAATGGATAATTGATATAGAAAATTAGCTAGAATCTTGCTACTCGTGGTTAGATGGTGCGTTCTTGCATAAACTGATAATTTTTGCAGGGAATTTTTGTAGTTCTTGTGCATTAGCTGATAATTGGTGTTTGGCGTTTTGTTTTGTTTTTGTTTTTCATTCAGACGATCAAGAATCAGATATACAAGGGATTTTCTAGTCTCTTTAGCAAATTTGAGTACAGGAAACGGATTACCGAGAGGAATTGAACCGTCAGTTTTATGGTATAGTACTTGACGCTTCCTAGCTTAAACATTGTGTACTATATATCCATGGAATGTTGAAAGATTCTGCTCTGTGGTTTTTTATTTGATGATTGTGATGGAACAGTGAACTTGATTTTCTGTTGGACGGGCCATTACAAGGTTCTTATGATTCAGTGTGTGGGTTAAGTTTTTCTAATAGTCTCTGGAGAATACTGTTGCATTTTGATTCTGTTTAAGATGAGTGTTTCAAATTGTAATACTTGTGAATTTCCTATCCATTCATAAAACAAGACAGATTCTGAGAGTTGTCATGAAAACCTACATAAAGGTCTGCTGCTAAATTCTGAGAATGTTGGGCTTCTGGGACCTGGTTCTTTACTGGGCGTCCATGTATGCATTGCTGAGGATACTCCTCCCAGGGTTGAAGACAATAGTCTTCCTCTACTACATAAGAGCAAAGAACCATATCGGCCTCCACGCCTTTTTCAGGTCCATGCTGATACTTTCTTGTTCTATTTGACACTACTGCATTAGAGCATCCAACATGATATGATGTCTGTATTTAAGTAATGCTCATTGCCCTTTCTGGTCCTAAAGTTATTGGAAATTGGGAATACATTTAGAAGGTTCAGCCAAAGAAATCTGCTCAAAACTCCCAACTTATATTCTTTCAGGCAGATTGGAATGAATGTAAGGATGAAACGTGGGTTTCTCCCGAGTCTCTGAGTCAAAATGAAGGACAGAAGCAAAACTGGAGAAGAGGTATAATCTCCTACCTCTTGCTACTGCATTAGAAATAAAGAAGTTCTCTCTAGTGCTTTCTTGCTTTTTAATTTTCCTATTGAGATTGATAGGTGAGAAGTCTCCTAATACAAATGTAAATTACTGATTCTATCAGATTTTTCTGAGGTGATGAGGGAAGGACAGAAGGAATCTTTCCAAGAGGAGCAAAAGAAAAATTCAAATGAGCCTGATGAAATTGTCATGCAACTGGAGGTGTCTGAAAATGATGAGATAATCAACTCCCCTGTACCTGAGGTAAGGCTCATCCTTAACCAGTTTATTGGTCTAAATTTGCTCAAGGGATTGAAAGTCTACTGCTTATTAGTATTCCATTCTGTTTCACACCCTTCTGTTTTTTGCTATCCCCACAGCATTCTGATCGTACTACAAATCACACCAAGAGCCCTGCAATTTGTTCTCCTGAATTTGCTCATCAGTTTCCTGCTACAGGTAGAGTAGAAAATGCTGTCCAGTAGCTTACTATTAATATGCTTTCAACTGAAATCTTTTTATCTTTCTCCATTACATAGTAACTTGCTATATTTAGCACCTGATTATAGGGTGGCTAAACTTATTTGCATTTTTCTCCAGAGAAAAAGCCTGCTTGTGGCATCTCTTGCACTAAAGGATCTGAATCAATAGCTCATGTGGTCTTAAATGAACATGCCACCAAGGTTCAAGACAAGCATTTGAAATCTGCTGCAGATGGAACCTCTGAGCAATCATACGGATGTAAAATCCCAGCTGTCATTCTAGGAGTTCTTGCATGCGTGGGCCTTGAACACATTCTTAAACCAGAGACTAGAGAAATTACTTGTTCTATGCTCTGGGATGGTTGTGATGTAGAGGACGGCAAGCAAGATTCTGCTAATAATCATGGTTCTCATCACTTTCTGTTATTGCCACAGAAAGGGACAGAACAGAAGGATATGGCATCAGACGAGCACCATCCTGGTGACAGTAAAACTGACAACAATGAGCTTGAATTTTTAAGCCAGGGAAGTGCTGGACAATCTGAAAAGGATCTGACTCGAGAACCATCGTATGGAACAAGTTCCACAAAAGGATTGCAATTAATTGATGCATCTTCTTGCATTCAACAAAGTTCTGTAGGCAGGTCAGCAAGGAAAGGAGCTTCAAAAACATGCAAGTTCTTTTTTCCTCTTGCAAATAAAAATCACATGCCTTCAATTAGCAAATATAGACCCAATGAGATCAACAGTGAAGACGGCATGTTCTCAAGTTCTGCTGATAAAAGTACGAGCAGGGAAAACCAGTCGGTCTCTGATGATTTGAAACTGAATCCTGTCTGCTGCTTTGATGAAAAAGACAGTTTGTCCATTGAAATTTGTTTGCCTGATGAGGACAGCTTAATAACAGTGGATGATTTCAGGATCAAGTCCTACAAGGATATGCTTGAAGGAAATCAAGTCAAAGCTGATAGGGTAAGCCCAAGTGCACCAGTTGATATTTCTATGGAGCTGACGGATTCAAATATTGGCATCAAGTATGAAAAATATGCCCCTCAATTATGCAAAAGTGAAGCACCAGTTCATCAGGGGAAGACATCTTACCATTCTCAACCAGCTTGTACGAATTCTCAAGTGAAATCCATTAATCCAAAGTTCCAGCCTCAAAATACATCCAACCGACCTTTCTCTACGAATACGCTTCCCACCACTTTCCATCGGTCCTATGCCAAACCGCAGCAGCAACTGCAGCAGACACTCGTTACAGACACGATTCCAACTTGTTACATGCCGGAGCTGTACCATGTTCAAGCTTTTCCCTGGAACTACCAGACGTCAAGTTATGGATGTGTTGCAGTGCCAACTCCAGGTACCATGTCATAACTACGCTGATTAGATAATAATTTTGTTTCAAGCTTTCTATTTGCAATAGTAACTCAGAAGATGAACTGTTTTTGTGGTGTTTTCAGGGCTTCAACTCTATGGCGGGACTAATATTCACGGAACTCAGAGCAATGCAGGGACAGCCTATTACCTTGGTTGGCAATAGTTGGTATTAACAACAACAGTAGATTGATTCTACCAATCATTAGAGGATGAGACTGTAGATATTCGTTATCATCTTTCAGAAGGAATGTACTGTTCTAGGGGTTAAGTAGTAGGACAAAAACTTTCTATGGAAATGTGAATCTATTCAATGAAATGCAAGTAGGAAATGAAAAGGGGTTAAGAAGCTTTTTAATCTCTATGGATGAAAAGAGATTGAAGTCTAAAATTCTACAGGACTTCAATCTTGTAACCAATTTACATAACTCTTGCAAGCCTTGATGCTTTTATAATTTCTAATTTTCTATGATTCATGAACTAGGGAAACGAAAGTAGGAAAAAAGAGTTATATATTTGTTTTTTTTTCCTCCTTAAATTCAGATGATCTAATCAATTGCTTAAAGAGAAAAACAGAGACAACAAAATCACAGATTACGAATGAAGTTAAAGTGCAGCCAAAGATCAAATTCATCGATATTAACAAATAACGTCTGCTATAAAATTCATATGTACATGAACAAGGATCGAACTCTAAAATTTTGCCTTAAATTGATTATAAGATTGAAGTCTTGGATAAACTCAGAAAAGCATGAAGTTAAATAAGTAATACTTTTGTCTCACTTGTTGGGTTTTCAGTGGATTATTTTGGTTTGAAAATTAAGATATACTGAGATATTAACAATTAAGCTACTAAAGCATTCGAAACTATCCAAGAATGAACTGCAAAAAGAGCTTCCCTTGGAACATGGGGATTCAAAATAATATTGAACTTGTAACAGAGTTCACAATTAAGAAACTTAAAAAGACACAGAGTAACACCAACTCAAATCACTCGACAGACTACTATCATCAACTATTACTTATTTAACCAAAATGCCCGAAATATCCAGTCTAAAATCACTCGACACATCCAGAATCTTAGTCCACCTCCTCCATCTTGCTCTCCTCTGCAACATCCTCCAACTCGGTCATGTCTGCATCTTCGGCAGCAGCTTCATCTTCATCGATGCTAAGACCCAGCTTCAACATCCTGTTGATTCTTGATGCAAAAGTGTTGGGATCATCCAAGCTGAAACCAGAAGTCAACAAAGCAGTCTCAAACAGCAGCAGCACAAGGTCCTTAACAGACTTGTCGTTCTTGTCAGCCTCGGCCCTCTTCCTCAACTCCTCCATGATTCCATTATCGGGGTTGATTTCCATTGTCTTCTTGCTAGACATGTATGAGCCCATGCTGCTGTCCCTGAGAGCCTGAGCCTTCATGATCCTCTCCATATTGGCAGTCCAGCCGTATTCACCAGTCACCAAGCAGCAAGGAGAATCCACAATCCTGTCGGATACAACCACTTTCTCGATTCTGTCTCCCAAAATATCCTTGGTTGTCTTGCAAAGGTTCTCAAAAGACTTCTTCTTCTCCTCTTTCTTCTGCTTCTCTTCCTCGGTCTCATCATCAAGCTTGAGTCCTTCCTTGGTGGCGGACACCAACTTCTTGCCATCGTACTCCTTCAATTGTCCCACGGCATACTCATCAATCGCATCCACCATGAAGAGCACTTCATATCCCTTCTTCTTGAGCCGCTCCAAGAAAGGAGAGTTCTCCACTGCCTTCTTGCTCTCACCAGTGATGTAGTAAATGTCCTTCTGACCCTCCTTCATTCTGGTAACATAGTCCTTCAAGCTTGTAAGCTCCTCACCGCTCTTTGTGGAGTGGTAGCGAAGAAGGTCAGCCAATTTAGCTCTGTTCTGACTGTCTTCATGGATACCCAATTTCAAGTTCTTGGAGAATGATTCGTAAAACTTGGTGTAATCTTCTTTGTTCTCAGCAATCTCATTGAACATCTCAATGCACTTCTTCACAAGGTTCTTCCGGATCACCTTCAAAATCTTGTTCTGTTGAAGCATCTCACGAGAGATGTTGAGTGGCAAGTCATCAGAGTCCACCGCACCCTTAACGAATCCAAGGTACTCGGGAATCAGCTCTTCACAGTTGTCCATAATGAACACCCTCCTGACATAGAGCTTAATGTTATTCATCTTCTTCTTGTTGTCAAAGAGGTCGAATGGAGCCCTCTTTGGGACAAAGAGAATGGCTTTGAATTCAAGCTGTCCTTCCACAGAGAAATGCTTCACAGCAAGGTGATCCTCCCAGTCATTGGTCAAGCTCTTGTAGAATGAAGCATATTCGTCCTTGGTAATCTCTTCGGGCTTGCGCAGCCAGATGGGTTTCTGCTTGTTGATAAGCTCCCACTCGTGAGAAACTTCCTTGATCTTCTTTTTCTTCTTTGATTCTTTCTCCTTGTCCTCATCAACTTCCTCAATAGCTCCTTCCTCTTCCTTCTTGGGTTCGTCCTCTTCATCATCACTGATCTCCCTTTCAGTGGTCTTCTCAGTCCACAAGTAGATGGGATAGCTGATGAATTCAGAGTGCTTCTTCACAAGTTCCTTAATCCTCCTCTCTTCCAAGTATTCCAACTGCTCAACAACAAAACAAAGAATCAATAAACCATTCAACCATCTGGAAATCTACATTAAGGAACCAACTAATGAATTGATTTAGACTTTTACCTGATCCTCCTTCAGGAATAGAGTCATTTTGGTTCCCCTACCAAGCTGCTCACCATTGACATCGCTTGTGATAGTGAAAGAGCCACCCGCCTGGGATTCCCAGATGTATTGTTCGTCATCATTATGCTTTGTAGTCACTATTACTTTCTCAGCAACAAGATATGCAGAGTAGAAACCAACACCAAACTGTCCAATCATGCTCACATCTGACACTCCAGATGCCAATGCCTCCATAAACTCCTTGGTTCCAGACCTTGCAATTGTTCCCAAATTGTTCACCAAATCTACAGATACAAGAATACAAGATTAATCCATTTGAATTAGATTGACTACCCACTAACATGATGATGACCCAAAGTAATACTATTAGACAATTTCAGATAAATGAAAAACTAGCCCTTCATGCTGAACAAGATAAATCAATTTGAATTAGATTGACTACCCACTAACATGATGATAACCCAAACTCCTAAAGTATAAAAGTAATACTAATAGACAATTTCAGATAAATGGAAAGACCTTCATCCTAAACAAGATTAATCAATTTGAATTAGATTACAACCCACCAACATCATCATAACCTAAGGAAATATACCATTGCAGTTTCAGATAAAAGAAAAATCATTCATCATGAACAAGATTAATCAATTTGAACTAGATTGCACTCCTCTTGATAATTATCTGATAAAAAGTTGCAACAATTCTCTTTGACAATCTATCTATACCATAAGGTAATACCATGAGACAACTTGTTATATTACTAATAGAACATGAGCACAACCATTGTTCTCTAAGAAATGCAACATATTTTTCAGTGTATTTGCAGATAAAAGAAAAACTCCTAATCTTGAATATATTTTCTGCAAAATCTACCATAACAAAACTGAAGATTGTATAATTAATTACCTGCTTTAGTCATTCCATTACCACTATCGATGATGGTGAGGGTGTTGTTGGTCTTATCAGGCACAAGCCTGATAAAAAGCTCTGGTTGAGCATCAAGCTTGCTCTTGTCAGTAAGGCTCTCAAATCGAATTTTGTCCAAAGCCTACACATACCAAATCCATATACAATCAATATCTCAAAATCAAGATCCGATACCTGTACACCAAATAAATTAAAAACAAAACCTGAACAAGTACTAATTGACAAATTAGGTTCTCGAAGATCAAAGTTAGGGCTTTTTATAATGTCCTAATCCAATCGTTTTCTTCTGAATTGCGGAAGCAAATTAAACCAGAACAAATGCAACAGAGAAAAGAGAGAGAAAGAGAATTGAACGATACTCACATCAGAGGAATTGCTGATGAGCTCGCGAAGGAAAATCTCCTTGTTGCTGTAGAAAGTGTTGATGATCAGACTCAGAAGCTGGTTGATCTCTGCCTGGAAAGCGAAGGTCTCCGCATCCGCCATTGATCGAAATCCAAGGTTTTTGAGGAGAGAGAGGAAAAGCCAAGTAGAAGGGCTTGAATTTAGGGTGAGGGTTTCCGAGAGATTTTGATTCTGATTTACTCAGCGAATGAATGTGAAGAGTCAAATTGGGAGGTTTGTTTATATAGAGGTGGAAGAGAAAACAGATGTTTCCGATTCCGGGACTGTGCTTCTGGATTCTTCTGAGTTCTGACCTTCTCGATCTTTCCCGCCTCCGTTGGACGGCGTCGTTTGATTAGTTTAGAATGTTGACTCCCTGTGATTCGTCAAGGATAGTATCATCGTCAGTGACTCTAGAATGTTCTTTTAAGTTGCGGCTCTCTCGCACGTATATTTGAGGGAAATAATTAAATAGCCCAATATCGCAACACAAACCATTATAACTACGGCCCAATGATATGGGCAAACTGAGCCGGACACAGGCCCATGAAGCAACACTTAGTGCTGGGTTGACCATTTTAACTACGGCCCAATGATAGTGTGAAGTGTGTTTATTGTTCCTGCATAGCCATTTGTTTCTTCTAACCACATCTTTTTTTTTCAATCAGAGAATTGTTCCTTTTCTTCTCTGATTGGAATGTATGCAATTCGTAAAGGCTACATGAAACTGTTGATTCTCCACTGTTCTTTCTTGTTTCCGAACTAAAAAATTTATGTCAATCAACAAAGGAAACTACAGAGAATAAACTGCAACACAAAAATTAGGAATCAAAATTATATTAAATTTGTAACAGAGTTCACAATTCTGACATAGAAGAACTGAGAAACTTAAAAGACACTAAAAGAAAGTCACCGAGTGACACCCACAGACACAACTACTAATAAGCAGGACATATCCACAAACTCAAACTAGTCCACAAACCCAGAACCAGAAGCAGCTTAGTCCACCTCCTCCATTTTGCTCTCCTCAGCCACATCCTCCAACTCGGGCATGTCAGCATCTTCAACAGTCTCATCTTCTTCAATGCTAAGCCCCAGCTTCAACATCCTGTGAATTCTCGAGGCGAAAGTGTTGGGCTCATCAAGACTGAAACCAGATGTCAACAGAGCTGTCTCAAACAGCAGCAGCACCAGGTCCTTGACGGACTTGTCGTTCTTGTCAGCCTCAGCCCTCTTCCTCAACTCCTCCATGATCCCATTGTCAGGGTTGATCTCCATGGTCTTCTTGCTGGACATGTAAGCACCCATGCTGTTGTCTCTGAGAGCCTGAGCCTTCATAATCCTCTCCATGTTTGCACTCCAGCCGTATTCACCAGTCACCAAGCAGCAAGGTGAGTCCACAATTCTGTCGGATACAACCACCTTCTCAACCCTGTCTCCCAAAATATCCTTGATTGTCTTGCAAAGATTCTCGAAAGACTTCTTCTTCTCCTCTTTCTTCTGCGTTTCTTCCTCGGTCTCATCATCAAGCTTCAGACCTTCCTTTGTAGCGGACATGAGCTTTTTCCCATCATACTCCTTCAATTGTCCCACAGCGTACTCGTCAATTGCATCTACCATGAAAAGAACTTCATACCCCTTCTTCTTGAGGCGCTCCAAGAATGGAGAGTTCTCTACTGCCTTCTTGCTCTCACCAGTAATGTAGTAGATGTCCTTTTGGCCCTCCTTCATTCTGGTAACGTAGTCCTTCAAGCTTGTGAGCTCCTCACCGCTCTTAGTGGAGTGGTAGCGAAGAAGGTCAGCCAATTTAGCTCTGTTCTGGCTGTCCTCATGAATCCCCAGCTTCAAATTCTTGGAGAAGGCCTCGTAAAACTTGGTGTAATCCTCTTTGTTCTCAGCAATTTCATTGAACATCTCTATGCACTTCTTCACAAGGTTCTTCCTGATCACCTTCAGAATCTTGTTCTGTTGAAGCATCTCACGCGAGATGTTTAGTGGCAAGTCATCAGAGTCAACAACACCCTTGACAAATCCAAGGTACTCTGGAATGAGCTCCTCACAGTTGTCCATAATGAACACCCTCCTCACATAAAGCTTAATGTTGTTCATCTTCTTCCTGGTGTCAAAGAGGTCAAATGGTGCCCTCTTTGGGACAAAGAGGATGGCTTTGAATTCAAGCTGCCCTTCCACAGAGAAATGCTTCACAGCAAGGTGTTCCTCCCAATCATTGGTCAAGCTCTTGTAGAATGAAGCATACTCATCCTTGGTAATTTCCTCAGGCTTGCGCAGCCAGATGGGTTTCTGCTTGTTAATGAGTTCCCACTCGTGAGAAACTTCCTTAATCTTCTTCTTCTTCTTCTCTTCTTTCTCCTTGTCCTCGTCAACTTCCTCAATATCTCCTTCCTCTTCCTTCTTGGTTTCGTCCTCTTCATCATCACTGATCTCCTTCTCAGTGGTCTTCTCAGTCCACAAGTAGATGGGATAGCTGATGAATTCGGAGTGCTTCTTCACAAGGTCCTTAATCCTCCTCTCTTCCAAGTATTCCAACTGCTCAGTAACATAACAAATAATCAACAACACATTCAATCATATGAAATTCTCACAAAAACCTAATTGGTTTAGATGTCTACCTGGTCCTCCTTGAGAAAGAGGGTAATCTTCGTTCCTCTGCCAAGCTGCTCACCATTGACATCCCTTGTCACAGTGAAGGAACCACCAGCCTGGGATTCCCAGATGTACTGTTCATCATCATTATGCTTTGTAGTCACAATGACCTTCTCAGCAACAAGATAAGCAGAGTAGAAACCGACACCAAACTGTCCAATCATGCTCACATCAGACACTCCAGATGCCAATGCCTCCATAAACTCCTTCGTCCCCGACCTTGCAATTGTACCCAAGTTGTTCACCAAATCTGCATATACATGACACATAAGTATATTAGACTTGAATTAAATCTTTTGCCCTCTAACATTCATAATCATAAAAGGCTGTTTAGTTCAGTACAAATGGATACTTATATCATCAATCCATCATGTAGTTCCTCTAAATTACTTTGAATTAGATTGACTAAAGAGGCTATTGTCTAGCTCTAGTTCTTTGTACTATCATCAATCCATACGACTTGTTCTTCATTAATCAGAAAATTTCAACTACAGATTCTCACAAAATGATTAGTTCATCTTGAATAATCATTTGATGGACAATTTCAACAACAGATTTTCAAAAAATGATTACTCCCTCTTAATTGAGCAGTTAATGGAAAATTTCAACAACAGATTCTCACAATATTGCATCATATTTTACAACACAAATAACAGATAAAGATCTTTCGTAATCATACACTTAAATTTTCTAAGAAACCACACATAATAGAGCTGATTAATTGAAATAGATCAGCAGGATATAAGTTACAACTAAATGAAATCTAAATTTTTTTTATTACCTGCTTTGGTCATGCCGATTCCGCTATCAATGATGGAGAGGGTGTTGTTGGTCTTATCAGGAACGAGCCTGATGAAAAGTTCTGGCTGAGCATCAAGCTTGCTCTTATCTGTAAGACTCTCAAATCTAATCTTGTCCAAAGCCTAAATAGATCACAACCAAAATTAACATCAGTCTCAAAACTAAAAAATCCAAATCCAAAACAAAAATACTGCACGAAGCAGATCTTAATTCGGAAATTATGATCTTCAATTGTAATTTTCTGAAGCATATCGTTCCTATTAACAAAGCATTGCACTGAAATTATAATAGAGAAAGAGAATGAAGACTTACATCGGAGGAATTGCTGATGAGTTCGCGAAGGAAAATCTCCTTGTTGCTGTAAAAGGTATTGATGATCAAGCTAAGAAGCTGGTTGATCTCAGCCTGGAATGCGAAAGTCTCAGCATCAGCCATTGCCAATAGTGCGATCGAAATCGAAGGTTTGCTTGGAGATTAGAGAGCGAAATAGCTACTCGAGATTGGGATTAGGGTTTACTGAGAGATTTTGATTCTGATTGACAGAAAAAACTGGTGTGCCCCTTAAATAGAGGAAGAGGAAACCAAAGCCTTTTGATGTCCCGGACTGTGCTTCTCGACTCTTCCACTCTTTTCTCGGCTAGTAATTTTTTTCCCGCGTTCGTTAGGTTTTTGGTAAACGACGTCGTAATGGGTGAGTCGAGAAGGTTCTGTCTTGTAATTCGATCGTCCACCGCTCTGGAATGTTCTTTGCAGGTGACAGTTTTTACTGACGTGTGAGAGCTCGCACGTGCTTGTTGACATATCACCAATGGCCCAATAGCAGTGCAACATGGAAATACGGCCCAATACATTTTTGGTAACTCGGGCCCAACTGTCTAAGTCAACCATGAACCACCCCAACTCTGGAGGTTAGCGCCATTTTCATCCTGTAAAACAGCTCGCAGCCCCAAAACCCTCAGTGACCGATGACTAAACCTCCGCGTCATGGCCACCGGATCGCTTAAGAAGAGGCTCAATAAGCGATCGTCAGACCGCAGGCCTCAGACTCCGATGGCTTCTCGGCGTAATTTGCCCACCTACTACACAAAGACCTCTGTGATCCTCTTCATTTTTCTCATTCTTGGCGTTTTTGTTCTCTTGGGCATTTCTTCGAACATGTGGAGCACCGTTGGGTACAGCGCCATCTTTACCGGAATTTACTCTATTGAGGTAGTCAATGAGTTCCCGCATGATCCCAATGCCTTCACCCAGGTGATCTTCATGACTAAATTTCCAGATTTGCATACACTTTAGTGTTGATATTGCTTTTATCTTTTGGGTATTGTTCATTAGGTTTAGGGTTTATTGGCTATTTGTTTTCAGGGGCTTCTTTATGCTGGACATGATACCCTATTCGAGTCGACTGGTCTTTATGGGCGGGTGAGTTTGCCATTTGTTTGTTAATATCTTAATCACTATATTGTTTCTGTGGTTCGTCCCTCCCTTAACCTTTCATTTTCTGTTTGTGTCAGTCATCTGTGCGCAAGGTAGATATACAAACAGGGAAGGTAAAGCTTATTACTTTTCAGTTCCTTACACGTATTATTCCTGCTTCATATTCATATAGTTGGTTGTTCATCATGTTAAGCGATCTTCTCTACATATAATTACCTGGTTAGCAAGTTCGATTGATATGTGTACTATATATAAGTTTGAAGTTCAACTAATTTAGTGTCTAACAGATATCATGTGGTAAGTGAGTTTCTGGTCTGTTTATCTGTAATTGGTAGTGACATTGCAAAAATTCCGCTTGTTTAGGTCTAAATCGATGATTGTTTTTCGTACGTACAGGTTGAGGTTCTTCAGGAGATGGATTCTGGATATTTTGGGGAGGGATTAACTCTTCTCGGTGAAAGGTCAGTAAGGAAAAATATGTTTACTTATGTTTTTCATTGGTTCAGTTAACAGTTAAATCAAAGCTGACATTAGTGGCAATTTTCTTTAATTGTTGATAACATGTTCATGATATGATTGACATTTAAAGAGTCCAACTGTGCTAATATAGTCATTTACATGTTCTTTTGTAGGCTATTCCAAGTAACTTGGTTGACGAAAATTGGTTTCAAATATGACCGAAATAATTTAAGCAAAGTTTGTGCTTTTTCTTTACTCCTTTCAACATATGTTTATGTTATCATATTGTATTGTTTTACCTTAAGCCGATGTTGAAGGAAATGCAAGAAAGTTGCAGTTAACTTTGAATAGTGCTATTATATGACTCCACTTCTGCATTGTTTGGAGTCGTAGGTTCAGTGCTTATACATTCAATTTATCAGATTCAATCTATTCTGCTAAGAATTGAACCTAAATTGAGAATTGAAGCTCCAATGAAAGGTGGCTCCTGATCCATATTAACTTGCTCCAGTTTTTGGTCAATGCAGTTTGAAAAGTTCACTCATCAAATGCAAGATGGTTGGGGACTGGCTACTGATGGAAAAGTGTTGTTTGGAAGTGATGGTACATCCATGTTGTACAAGATTGACCCTCAAACATTGAAAGGTTATTTTTGCATATGACACTTCATCCATATTTCTCTCCTTTGTGTGTGTGTGTGTGTGTTTCTGTTTGCATATGGTATCTACTTTGTTCTCTTTTTTTCTGAAACTCTCTATATAAATGTTATTGTTGTGCCATATCCTTGTTATTCATGCTATGTCTGATAGTCATAGAATTCATTCTTTACCTGAATCTGATGACCTGTTTTTCACCTCCGATGTAGTGATGTGTCATTTTATTGGTAACTTATGTTTTTTATTTAGTTGTGTTATATTTCATGCAGTTATAGACAAACATGTAGTCAAATACAAAGATCATGAAGTGCACAACCTCAATGAGTTGGAGTTCATAAAAGGCGAAGTTTGGGCAAATGTCTATCAGGTCACCATTTCATATCCCATGATAAGTCCATGTCAAATGCTTTTAGCTGTTTTGGTTGCTACATTTGGATAATAAAATACATCACTTTAAATTAGCTGATGAGGTGCTCTATATTGGCTTGGATTGGCTTCTGAAAGTTATGTATTCTCGCTGTGTAGACAGACTGCATTGCTAGAATCTCGCATGACAATGGCAGGGTGCTTGGATGGATTCTCCTTCCAAATTTAAGGTTTTTCTGTTCAAGTCCTTTTTCTTTATTTAGTTTCTAAATAATTTTTTTTTAATGATGAGATATATCATGTTATCTTCAAATTTCTTGGAGGTTCATTAAGTGGCTTATATTTTATTTTATACCTTACAGGGAGGGCTTACTAGCTGCTGGAAATCATGTAAGCCCTTGAACCAAAACCAATATTTTATCTTGTTATGTTGTTACTGCTTATTTTATATACAAATGTACAACGCATTTTCTGTAGTTCCTTGAAGGTTGAGGCAATATTGAAAATTCTCGAGGACAGATTTTACATATTCGTACTTATTCTTTTACAAAACCAGATATATTGAATTAATTATTTACTTATTATAACTTTAATTGTGTTACATAGGGTATTGATGTGCTAAACGGCATTGCATGGGATAGTGACACCAACCGTATTTTTGGTAAGCTCCAACTATCGTGGCTGTCTGTGAACATATCATTTTGCATGCAAGTTACGATGTGCTTATGGCGAACCGAAAACTATGTATTAACCCATATGCGTTGGCAGTGACCGGAAAACTATGGCCGAAGCTTTATGAGATCAAGCTGCATCCAATAAAGAAACGGTTCAAGGATGGAGCTATCGAGCAGCTATGCCTGCGGAAGGCATTCTTTCATTGAAGCCATGTTTTGCTACTGTTGTCCGAAGACTCTGAACATCTAGACTCTGCATTGTAAGGCTTTGGAGTACATACATCCAAATTCAATTTAAGTTTTACGGAGAAAGGAACGTAGATCAGTTGGAGAACTGCCTTGTAAGTTGTATGTACCAAACCAAGAGAGAAGCCATTAAATGGCTAGTAAATGAACAATTTGAAAGTTATTGAAAAATATTTGGGTGAAATTTTATTGGAAATTTGAGTCTAGTGACATATTAACTACAAAATTTAAGCTCATTCTGTCACACATTTGTGCTTGTGAAAATGGAACGCTGCTTGAAATTCCTAAGATAAGAGCTTCCAACGACGAGAACAACCAAAAAATTAGAAAAGAAAAGGAAATGTCCATTTTTGAAGTGGCAGGGGACTAAATCCTTGCCGATATTTCCCGCTGCTTTCGCTCGTTTAGTTGCAAAGATTTGAACTTTACCAAACTGATATACTTATTAACCCAAGTTCCTTTGTTATAGGTCTTTTCTGCTGAAAGACCCAACGAGTCATGACTCTGCTATTTGATAAGCTTGTCCATCTCTCTGAGAACATGTCCTCCACTACATGGTCTCTCAAGCAAAAGCTCATGAAGCCAACCTCATTGTTTGGTGCCAAGCTATGGGTTTTGCTTGTAATCTTCACCGTTCTATTCACCCTTGTCGTGATTGTCATCGTCTTGATGATCTATATCATTCGTTACCGCCGATACCGAAAATCCTACAACTCCCATTTGTGTGTTCAAAATCCCATTGCTTCCAAAGTACCTCACAATGCTGCTTATAGCCATTCATCCCTTGATCGGAGGCTGCTAATTGAGATGAACAGTGGGAAGCTGCGGCAAACTGTGGTTTCTGATCAGCTGTCCACTACTGGGGCCAGTGTTACAACCCCAAATAGTACTAAGGTGACTGAATCGGAATCGGTTTCTAGGTACTCTCCGGTGGTTAAAGATGTGTGGAGGGGTGACAAGTTTACTCTGAGGGAGCTTGAGGCAGCAACAAACGGGTTTGGGAAAGAAAATCTGATTGGCAATGGAGACTATGGGATTGTTTATCATGGCATTCTGTTTGATAATACTCGCGTGGCGGTGAAGAGGCTTGTGAGTGACAGGTACCCCCATTTTTTTCTCACTCAAATGTATTTTGGTTAATGGTAAATTATGTATCTGATGTAAATTAATTACAGTTGCCATGAGGATGACTTCATAGCAGAAATGGAGGCAATTGGGCATGTGAGGCACAAGAATCTTGTCAAGTTGCTTGGATTCCGAATCGAAAGAGCTTACAGGTACCAATTTTCATGTTGTACAGAGTTATTGCATATTTCGATTAGATGATCGAAAGGGAAGGGCGAATCATATTTTCTTTGGTACTAGATTGCTTGTGCATGAGTATGTAGATAACAAAAGTCTGCACCATTGGCTTCATGAATGTTCAAGAAGTGTCAGCCCTCTGACATGGGGCATGCGGATGAAAATAGTCCAAGGAATAGCGAAAGGGTGAGATCCCATTTCTCTAATTTTGTTCCATATGACTAATTCGAACTGGTGTACTCTGATGTGAATGTGTATATATGTTTCCGCAGATTGGCCTACCTTCATGAGGATATTGAACCAAAAGTTTTCCATAGAAGCCTAATATCTAGCAATGTACTGCTTGATCACCAATGGGATCCTAAGATTTCTGATTTTGGCCTTGCTAAGCTCTACAGTCCGGCGTGGGGAATCACTATAATGGAATCGTTAGGGTCAGTTTCTTTGCTCCCAAGCAAAACATATATATATATGTTTTGATCATTTTCACTGTTGGCACATATGGAATCTGACTAATTTGCTTCTCATTCTAAAATTGCATGAATGTCCAGTTATGTTGCTCCGGAATATGCTGCCACTGGTGATTTTACTGAGAAGTCGGATGTTTATAGCTTCGGAGTACTTATTATGGAGATAATATGTGGCAGGACTCCTATTGACCGCACTCAACACCAAGTATGCATTCATAATTTTGAAACATTGTAGGTGTTCTGTTGTTGGACCTCTAATATGACGTACTTATGACTCCTGATTGCAGCCCTATCTGGTTGACTGGTTAAAGTCCATGGTTGCCAGTCAAAGAACTGCTTATGTGGTTGACCCTAAATTGCCAGAGAAGCCTACTTCAAAAGAACTCAAAAGGGTACTTTTGGTTGCTCTTCGTTGCGCTGATCCTGATTTAGAAGATAGGCCTAGAATGGGAGAAGTTCTTCACATGCTTGAGCCGCACGACTTGCTACTGTATGATGTAAGATCAACTACTTTTCCCTTCTCGATCCATTTGCCCCAAATTTACATTCTATCTGTTATTCTCTCTTCTCCTACTTCTGATTTTTATATCATTGTCCATCATGTGAAGGATCAATGGCGTAAGAGATCAAGAGACATCTCGTCATCTTTGCCTACAAGAGAGCTTCTGCAAGAACTGGTGAAGGTCCATTAGAAACAGATAAAAGGAACAGGACAGCAGAACCGCTACAGAAAATGGCGTTGAAGTCCAACTAATAATCGAGCAACTCAATGCAAGTCCTCATGGTTCATCAAGGTATATATTGGTCAATTTGAAATAATTTATGTTAGAAAATCTGCTGCCCATTAAATTAGCAGTTGAGGTTCTTCGATCCTAACTAGTACATTTTACAAGTACATACTCAATTTCTTCTTTTTGTTTAGGTTGTCTCTCAATTGAAAAACTAATTGCTTGTTACATAATTTTAGGTTGAAAAACCATTAGCTGAAATAACATTTACAAACTAGATCCCTAGTAAGGCTAAAGCTTCAAAGAGTTCTCAATATGCAATAAGCTAGGCTAAAGCTTGACTAGGAAAATTAATACACCAAATGATATTTTGATGAAGGGATTGGCGTAGAGTAGAATCTGCCACCATATTAACTTCTCTATATATATACATGACGAAAAGAAAAAACTGAAAAGATTATGGTCAATACTAACGATGCTACCTTGAAGCATCAAATTTCTCATTTGCAATCCTAGGCATATCCTGCAGAACAAGTAGTCAACTTAACCCCCTCAATGGCTAACTTATCCTCGAGGAAAGCACATTCGACTGGTTTTTGCTTCTCGGGCAACAAACCACAGGCCTTTGGAGTCACATTGCTCGTAATTCCCTCAATATCAGTACAGTTCCACAGAAGTTTCGCAGGCTTTGCAGAAAGTGAGATAGAAACATTAGACATGCAAATTCCCTTGAAAGGGTCATTAGCAATTCCATCCAACTGTGCTGGAATGGTAACATTCTCGGCGACAACCTCTCTATAGTTGATGTTTTGAATGACAGGAAGTGCCTTAGGATCGAAGCCCTCGTCTTGATGTGAATTACCATAGGCACCTGTCATCCAAAACACATATTTCATAGTCTTCAAGGTCAGTCTTCTTACATAAATGTCTTTGACATAAGCCCCTCTCCCTACAGCTGTTTTGATCCGAATGCTGGATTCGGTGTTAATGGCTGTGACGTCCTCAACTCTAACGTCTCTGATTCCACCGGACATTTCACTGCCTAGAGCAACAGTAGCACTTTTAGGGGAAATGCAGGTAAGCCTCCTGATCACAACATGCTCGGTTGGCCTTCCGACTTTGATTCCATACTGATCCAATCCACTCTTCACTGCAATGCAGTCATCCCCGGAGACTATGTAACAGTCTTCGATTCGAGTTTGTGAACACGAGTCGGGGTTAATCCCATCTGTGTTAGGAACGTTAACTGGTGCAAGGATAGTGACGCCTTGGATTGTTATGTTGCTGCAATTAATATATGTTATCCCACGTACAGTGATGTACATGCAAATAAGTACCAAATTAATATATATATTTAGTTGAGGATGTGAAACCTGCTGTAAATGGGATGGACATGCCAGGATGGAGAATTGAGCAAAGTGAGATTAGAGATTTGGATGTGATTAGAGTACATAATCTCAATCAAGTATGGACGAGTCACATTAAAAAGACCCTTGTGGAACTTGTCCCACCAAGGAGCACCTTGGCCATCAATGGTGCCATTGTTACCTAAATTACCAAGGAAACGTGCCCATTATTATTATTGACCCAACATGGAGGTAAAATGATTATGCGAAATCCAATTAGTTAAATATATGGCTAATTACCGGTAATTACGACATCGGTGAGGTTTGTTCCGAAGACGAGACTGTTAAACCTTCCATCGGGGGAATATCTACCTCCCCCATATGAAGGCAGTGCTGGAAGAAGAGGCCACTCTGACTCATCCTGTCAATTTGGTCATGAAAAATGGTCCATTAATTTTTAGATGAAAGAATATCCATTAATTTAAAACATAATGTTTTAAAAATTGGGGTCAGTTTTTAAATGAAAAAATAACTCATCTGGAGCATAATAATGATCCTCAAAATGGAAAAAATAAAAAATAAAAAAACTTTTCATTTTGTTAGCTAGATAGGCTTCCTAGAATTTAGACTTTACTGATTGTAATTACAATCAGCCTAGCTAGATTCGTTAGTTTCGTGGTAATTACAATCAAATAAACCTAAACTTGGTATTAATTCAAGCACCAAAAGGGCCAGAAAGGAAACCTGAGTCCCAAGAATAACAGCATCCTTATGGAGGAAAAGGGTGAAATTGCTAGTGAGGTTGAAGCTCCCGGTAAGCCATTTTCCGGGTGGCACAATGAGCTGTGCTCCGCCGTCCGATGCAGACTTGCTTAGATGATCAACTGCAGCTTTGAAGGCCTTTGTGTTCAACGTTTTTCCATCGCCAACGGCTCCAAAATCAGTCAAAACAGCACTGTGCTTCCGGCATTTAATGGCAGAGTACGTAACCTCATCCTTAATCTTCTTCGCTTTTCTACATTCCGCCGCTTGTACGAACAGTAATCCAAATAGAAAAATGGTTGCAGCAACCTGTAATTTTTTCAGAAACAGATATAAACCAGCGAAAGAACACACATTAATCCTCAAGAATGTTCTAATTGGATGAGATTCAGACCAGAATTCAAGCATATATAAGAATTGCGACATAAAAGACATTACGAATTTCAGGGATGGAGGAAAAGCGAAAAGTACATACATGGGACATTGTTGATGATTTTGAGTCCATTATGATATGGTCTTGTTAATGTAAAAGGAATATTGTAATTAATTGTGTTGGGGAACAGGAAGAGAATTTATAGAGCAAGGAAAGAATTTTGTTGCATGTGTCTAGAAAGGAAATTAAATTGCTATCACACATACATTGCATAATTGGAAAAGTTATAACAACGAACTAGGGATACGGATAGTAACAATTCCTTGTACGTACATTAATTTTAGCAACTATAACGGTTAATTTTTTCAATTTAATTAAGAAATGAGTAATCTAAGAATTTACCAAAAAAAGAGACTAAGAGTTGACGACCAAGTAAAGTAGAAATTTACTAGAATTCCGTTCAAAGCATATGTATAAAAAGGCAAATTTTATGGTATTATCTAATTGTGGTTCTTCAGTTCCATTTTGCCAATAGATACTCATTTCTTCTTTAGGTTCTTTCTCAATTCTTTGGAAAAAAATCATGCATGTAACTAATCTGGTTATATGGGGGAGGAGTAATACATAATTATAGGTTGAAAGTCATCCTTCATTATGCTTATTGGAAAGAATTAATTAAAAAAAGGAAAAGATTTCTTAAAAAACCACTTTGATATATTAGTTTTATTGTCACTCATACAACAGTAGTATTGTTAAGATGTATGATGCTCAAAACTCCCATTTGTATAAAATTAGGCAGAACAAGTCGTCAACTTAACTCCCTCAATGGCTAACTTATCCTCGGGGAAAGCACAATCGACTGGTTTTGGCTGCTCCGGCAACAAATCACAAGCCTTGGGAGTCACCAAGCTCGTAATTCCCTCGACATAAGTACAGTTCCACAGCACTTTCTTAGGCTTGGCAGTTAGTGAGATAGAAACATTAGACATGCAAATTCCCTCGAAAGGGTCATTAGCAAGTCCATCCAACTGTGCTGGAATGGTAACATTCTCGGCGACAACCTCTCTATAGTTGATGTTTTGAATGATAGGAAGTGCCTTGGGATCGAAGCCCTCGTCTGGATGTGAACCATAGGCGCCTGACATCCAAAAAACGTACTTCATAGTCTTCAACGTCAATCTTCTTACGTAGATGTCTTTGACATAAGCCCCTCTCCCATAAGCTGTTTTGATCCGAATGCTGGATTCGGTGTTAATGGCTGTGACATCCTCAACTCTAACGTCTCTGATTCCACCGGACATTTCACTGCCTAGAGCAACGGTTGCACTTTTAGGTGAAATGCAGGTGAGCCTCCTGATAACAAGATGCTCAGTCGGCATACCGAATTTGATTCCATACTGATCCCAGCCACTCTTCACTGCAATGCAGTCATCCCCGGAGACTATGTAACAGTCTTCGATTCGAGTTTGTGAACACGAGTCGGGGTTAATCCCATCTGTGTTAGGAACGTTAACCGGTGCAAGGATAGTGACGCCTTGGATTGTTATGTTGCTGCAATTAAATTAAGACCGGCCACAATTAATATATGTTATCCCACGTACAGTGATGTACATGCAAATATATATATTTAGTTGAGGATGTGAAACCTGCTGTAAATGGGATGGACATGCCAGGATGGAGAATTGAGAAAAGTGAGATTAGAGATTTGGATGTGATTAGAGTACATAATCTCAATCAAGTATGGTCGGGTGTCTTTCAAAAGACCCTTGTGGAACTTGTCCCACCAGGGAGCACCTTGGCCATCAATGGTGCCGTTGTTACCTAAATCCCAAAAAAACCAGCTGTAACATTATTGACTGGAGGTAAAATGATTATGCAAACTAACTAAGTTAAATAGGTGGTTAATTACCGGTAATTACGACATCGGTGAGGTTTGTTCCAAAGACGAGACTGCTAAACCTTCCACCAGGGGCTTCTCTCCCTCTCCCATATGAAGGAAGGACTGGAAGAAGAGGCCAATCTGACTCATCCTGTCAATTTGATCATGAAAAATGGTCCATTATTTTTAGATGAAAGATAACCCATTAATTTAAAACATAATGTTTTAAAAATTGGGGTCATTTTACATTAATTTCTAGCCCTCATGAATCATGAATACCACAATATTCTTACTAATGAAACGTACTACTTTTCCAATGTTTGTAGATTACTAGTTGTTTGTCATCATTGAAATAGCCATGTACAAATTTTTTTACATTTTATTTATCGTCTTAATTAAGTTTTTTTATCATGCTGATCAACAGATATGTAAATCTAAAAATCTAAAAAGAAACAAAATCTAATCAACTAATCGATCTAAAGGTAGTTTCTATGACATTGTAAATTGTTATTATAAGTAAACACAAATTTCAAGTTATGTGCCAGTTATATATCACCTCTCTATTATACACATACACAGAATCTTACTGATTTAATTTGGAATTACAATCAGCCTAAATTAGTTAGGCTAATCTCAAGGCCGGGTATTCGATCACATTCATTAAACGGTTTAAACCTAAACTCAATAAGGTTAACGAAATATAAACAAGAAATCATAACAAGAACCAAAAGGGCCAGAAATGAAACCTGACTCGCAAGAATAACAGCATCCTTATGGAGGAAAAGGGTAAAATGGCTAGTGAGGTTGAAGCTCCCAGTAAGCCATTTACCAGGGGGCACAATAAGCTGTGCTCCGCCGTCGGATGCGTACTGGCTTAGTTTATCAACTGCAGCTTTGAAGGCCTTTGTGTTCAACGTTTTTCCATCGCCAACAGCTCCGAAATCAGTCAAAAGAGAACTGTGCTTCCGGCAGTTAATGGCGGAGTACGTAACCACGTCCTTAATCTTATAATCTTTTCTACATTCTGCAGCTTGTAGGAATAGTAATCCCAATAAAACAATGGTTGTAGCAACCTGTAATTTTTTCATAAGAAAACAATAAAAAAAAGAGAACATGCACATTAAACCTCAAGAATGTTCTATTTGGATGAGCTCGATTCAACCCAGAAAACAAGCATGAATTGTACTTAGAGATGGAGGATGAGAAGAGAGAAGTACATACGTGGGACATTGTTGATGATTTTGAGTCCATGATATGATATGGTTATGAAAATGTGAAGGGAATATTGTACAATGTGGAAGGGAAGAAAATTTATATATAGATATAGATCAAGGAATTCGTAGTGCAACGAATTTATAGAGAAATAAATTAAATGTTATCCCAGCATTCGTTGCATGATTGGAAAGATATATGAATTGTGGATACGGATGGTAATGGTTCTTGGTATTTGTTAATATTCTTTGATTTAAGAAAAGACTGACTTGAGGATTTGACCAAAGAAAAGATGAGAGTGATTTGAGGATTTGACCAAAGAAAAATTTGACATGCAAGCTAGGAAAGTAGTAATGGGTCTTATTGCCTTATTGTTACACGAACGTTTTTAATGCACATAATTTTCTTACTTTTGCTGCTTTTTCCCTCATTTGTTGGGTATGATCTTCTAATTAAAGATTCATGCATTAACCTAGCTCTAGTAAATTAAATAGGTGCAATTAATATATATAAGGTGAAATGCATCCAAAATATGAATGTGATACATCGATATGAATTCATTGAATTGCAAAGATTGTCTCATACATTTCACATTTGGTACATAACTACATATGTTATTTTGTTAAATGATAGTAGTCTTCGGAATTTCAGATTTTCTCCGTGAAGGTTTTGCCATTTTCCCGTCTTCTATGTAAACTATTTATTCATTAATAATTTCTGATGTCCATTTTTTTTCCAAAATAAATCAATTAAGTTGATAAAGAGGAGGTTGTGCTTGTACTAATTAATTTCTATAGCTAGCAAATATTTGTTGTTGACTATTACACTTCATCGATCACAGTTCTCTCATTCTAATTTTAGCTAAATATGGATTGGGATCCTCTTCTTATGGAGAGGTCCTCACCAACCAATCTTAACCCTCCATTTTCAATTGGATGGCCAAGATTTGTTTCATTTTTTTTTTTACTAAAATTTAATCTAAAACCTCAAACCCTCCTTTTATTCTAAACCCTATGCCCTAAATCCTATACCCTAAACCCCAAACTCGGGGTATGGGGTATGGGATTTGGAGTTTGGGGTTTGGGGTTTGGGGTTTAGGGTTTAGGATTTAGAGTATATGGTTTAGGGTATGGGGTTAGAGTATAGGGTTTAGGGTATGAAGTATAGGGTTTGGAGTTTTAGGTTAAATTTTTGTAAAAAAAAAAAAAGTGAAACAAATCTTCACCATCTAATTGAAAATGGAGGGTCAAGATTAGTTGGTGAGGAAACGTGAGGACCTCTTCGTGAGAAGAGGATCCCAATCCGCTAAGGCGCTAAGTAGAAAGCTAAAATTCCTAAAAAGAAGGAGAAAAGATAATGCAATGCATGGAGCTTGTGAGCAGAACACGAATAATTCCATGTGTTTTTAAGTAGATTTCATTAATTGCCTAATTGAGTGCGTTAATAAATGATGGGAAGCCAAAAAGATAAATTTCAATAAAACGGAAGAAAACTAGGCAAACTGCTTTTCTCGAGGCTGTGCAGGAGTAGGAGGCCTCGTGCATTAGTTTGAGCTAGCGAGCTCGCTTGCAGTGACTCCACTAATTATTAAGAAAGAAAGCTATTTTCTTTTTGTTACTACGTTTCCTTGTGAAACCTCATCATCTCGATCCATTTTGTGCACTATGATTTCTGTCTTTCATGCATGCGTGCAGTGTCTCAAATGACCAAACAAGGCATTTCCCTTCAAACTGTGCCAAGATGCTAAAAGCCCTTTCCGATGGGTTTTTGGAGGACTTGATTGGAGTTCCATGTAAATGAAATTGAGTTTTTTTTTTTATATGATAATGAAATTGAGTTAATTAGTGCAAACTTGATAGTTGATAGATACAAGTAATACAACAAGGTACATATATATATATATATATATAAATATATATATCTTTAATTGATTCACTGTATTGTTGTTCTGGTGAAGTATAGTTTTGTACTGATATCAGAACCACCAACATAATAAACACAAGCTAGCATCTTAAAATTTTAGTTCAGAAACATAAGAAACATGGGATAGCATAGCACACACAATCAAATAGCCTTACAGGCTCGTTATTACTATGTCTATGAAATTCTTAAGAAAATTAATGCATAGGCAATACTGATAATATCAGCACATGCAATTAAAACTACACTTTACCAGAATAATTTCAATATTCTTAAACCTGCTCGCTTCCATAAGCCCCTAGCATAATCGAACTAAATTCATTCCACGACCTGCAAATGAGCAATAAAGCACAATGCAAAATCATATCATACACTTTGGAATCTTGAAAGCTAGCTAGCGCACAAAGCAAGAAAGCAGGTGGACACAGTAGCTGTCCGGGCAATGGCTCTTGTAGGTAAAGGTGCGAGTAGTGAGGATTCTGGAGGCGAAGGCTTGTGATTCCGAATCATATTCAAACTCAAATACTACGACAATAAGTCGCACCTCCTTAATATAACGAGACTCAGCAATCAGGATGCTCGTGGCCCTAATAAAGCAAACTTTTCCATCTCCTAGATTGACAAAACGATGACAGCTGTCTCCGGCTCCGGCTCGTCGTACATCCAATAAGCAGGCCATCCGCATTTTGATCCCCAAATGGTCAAGTGGCTTAATATAAGAATCATCAAGATTATCAGTAAGTAGGAATCGCCAGGCTAGTACATCAGAATACTCCATATAGGAAAACAGCACCTTCTCCTCATTTTCACGCCCTTTTAAGTCCACGACTAAACCCTCCTCGGAGAACGTAAAAGGCATACCTTCAAACCCGATATGAGGTTGCCGTGTTATCCAGGAACCCTTGTCGGCGTCAAAGTAGATCACCTGAGTGGATGGGTTGTGCTTGGACACCACCATCTTGTTGCCCGTGACTGCATAAGAGTAAAAGGTCTCCATCTCAGTTTTGTGGAAATCCACCATAGGTTCCGGCAGAGTTTCCCACTGCTTAGATCGGTGCCTGTATACCTCAGAAACACTCATACCAGGATAACACATGGAGTGAAAGCCCATAGCATAGAGATCTCCGTTGAGCTCAACCAGCCACGGATAAAGTTTACCATGCGTGAATTTGGCAAGGCTGCACTTTCTTCTCAACATCTCATCGATCTCCTTCTCCTTGGAATCATCATCATCATCATCAATATCAAACAGGAACAGCCTTTTGCTCGGTTTTGGATCTGGACCGATCGGTGGTTCAATACCGCCGAGGAAGAGAATTTGGGAGCCGAAGACACCGCAGCCCATCAAGTCGGGAATTTCGTCTATACTGTCGCATAGACGAGCTCGTGTTCGCAAATCACGACTGGGTGAATCTCCTTGTTCTCTGCGGAATTTGCAGGTGGCGCATTCGATTGCTTGTTTAGTATCCTCATCAAACCCACACGAGCACCTTAACAAACCCTCCAAGTTGATCGACTGGATTGCGTAGCAGCAACTTTCGTCAGCCCGAGCATGGCTACATATGTACAACTTCCCATTCCGGGGCACCGCCTCCATCTTCCCTCTAGCCCTAGCTCGCTATCTTCTTTGATCTCGTCTCGTCTCATCTCATCTCAGATTGCTAGTTATTTATAACTAGGGTTTCTTACCCAATTTAAAAACCCATATCAGGATCTCCACTTTTCTTCTTCTCTCTTTTTTAATTTTTATTTTTGACACTTTTTTTTTTGGAAAATAAGTTTTAAGGAATGGTAAAAAAAACATAAATCATTTTTCATTAATTATAAACCTTGGAACAATTAAGTTTCTCTCTTCTATTTTCATGGATTTGAGTACGTATGATATTCAAAAACACATGAGTAAGATATAACACGTACATGTTCAAAGAACACGTACTATAAGTACTGGACGTTCGTTTTGGAGAACTTAGATTTTAGATATAACACCAACACCTTGATAAGGTATAGTAAAACCGTAGGAGCTTTGATAGTTTTCCAAAACTATAATAAGAGGTGAGGTAGAATACTATAGAGTATACACAAATATTAGATTACCTTATAGTAAAATTAGGCATATTCTACATGAGTAAAATCCTCAAATTGTACATGAATTATCACGAAATTCACTTTTTGGTACCTAAGTTTGATTAGAGAGTCTGGTGGTATCCAAACTATATCTCTGTTAGCCTCATTAGTACCTCCGTCTAATTTTCTGTTAAAAAAAAATTCATTAAGGATCGTACCAAAAACACAAAGAGTGAATGATAAAAAAGTCACGTATACGCCACGTAGGCAATTTCAACTGAAAATTAGACGGAGATACTAACGAGGATAGTTCATATACTATTTAAGGATTTTATCCTATTCTACATTTACGTGGATTGGCCCAAGCCCAAACTAGTTAAGTTTACATACACTATTGAAATGTTCCCTACTGAAACGTGGATTGGGTCTAGTAGAAACAGTGTTGACCAATTATGTAACTTCCCTATTGAAACGTTCGCTCTCCACGAGTCTCCACGTGTCAGGCTAGACGACTAGCAACTTGCCATGAGGCGTACATATGGGGGGGGGACCAAATACCTGTAAGAAAAGACAGTGAATTAACGTCGCCACTCGCGAAAAGGTGTTGAGTGATTAGTGAAGGCATAAAGTGCTACGTGGCAAGCTATAACAGCTAATCAACTCGTAACAGAAAATTCAAAGCCTAAATTGCAACAATCGTGCCATGTGATTCGCTGTCATCTCCCTCGCTATCCTGCGACGGCCCATCTGCCTCACATTCCTTAATCACTACCTGACAAGTGTCGCTTATCAACCTTCACTTTTGCCCTTACTCGCTTATAAAATTTCCGAAGATGCCACTGACCTTTCTAAGTCGCATTTCTCTGATTATAGCCATGTTAATTTTGTGTTACTTATTTTTTGACGCCAAGTTTTAATTGTATGCACACTTTGAGGCTTTGCTTACTCACACAAAGATCATGTTCCTATGATCAGATTCATGATTAGCTATATATATTTTAGGGTGAGACAGGCTATTTATTTGATGGATAATTTTTTTTCATTGGTATGCGCGCATTTTATTTATCTGTCTGCAATTACTTTGTGTTTATCGATTAACAATGTTAATTTTTTTTTCCCCTAATAAAAAACCTAAACTTAATTTTATTGGTAAAAAATGTTTCAAATTTCATACTCTCACCAGCTGCCCTGTGATTAGCTATATATATTTTGGGTGAAACATGCTCTTTGATCGATAAAATATTCCATTGTTGTGCATGCATTGTGTTTCTTATTTTGTGCATTATTGTCTACTTGTGGACTACCAATGTTCATTTTTTTTCTCTTTTTTGAAAAATGACAGATTGACAGACTAGCTTGAGCAATAAACTCGAGCACTTCAATGAAATCCTAGCCAAATAGCGACCTTGACAAGTAAACCACTGATAATAGTCATGTTTATCTCCAAGCAACCACTTATAAGTAGCCCTACAACTATCTAGGCCTGTATTTTCTTCAGTAATCTGACTAATCTCCATAAGTTACTGGGGTACGTACATCAGTTTTCTTGGCCAACTAGATATGCACCATCTGCACAAATCATTGCATGTGCTACGTACTTTTTTTCAACTAACCTTATTTGAGAAAGAATTTGTTATATTTTATAAAACCTAGAAAATCAAGGTCAATTCAATATAAAAGAAAAAGAGAAATGAGAAAGAGAGACAAATCAAAACCTCTCAAACAATCCATGTGGGTTTGGTCTAGTGGTTGGGGCTAGATCCACCATGTTTGGCCGAATGTTAGCAGGCTCCTCAGTGAGGAGGTCCTGCGTTCGATGCTCCGCATGTGTAAAGAACCCCATGGGAAGAGTTTTAACCTTAACCCCTCCCCGGCTCGGAGTGGTAGCTCACTCGGCCACCATTTCTGTAACAAAAAAAAAACCTCTCAAACAAGATTTTTGTTTTGTTTTTTGAGTTAGATTTAAATTTTGTTATATTCTGATGTTCTTGTTTTGGCCACGTGAGTGGCGTTGTAGTAATATGGTCCAAAATCATGCCCCTTTGTTTTCCCAAGGCTCGTTGTAAGTATTTTAAGGCCCGGTTTGCGTCTCGTAAACACATTAAACGAGTGAAAGAGTATTCTCATTCCAACCGAGTCCCAGACTTGAGAGACAAAACTTGTGGACATAAGCTGTGGTGTTTGTTCACTTCATTTCCAACCCAACCTTAGACTCCTCCAGACCCATCTCTCTCTCTCTCTCTGAACCACTTCAATGGCGGTAGCCGCCACAACCCCCAATCCCTTCCGCCTCATCAAATCCTCGTACCTCCTCCCCAAACCAAACCCAACCGTCTTCTTCCGTCCCGCTAATCTCTGCCACCAAAAGACAGTCCTACATCGGACTCGGAGAAAACTATGTCTCACCGTCTACGTTGTCATGGAGGACCAAAAGCCAAGTACCCACATCGACAAGTCCGAAGCCAATTCCGAGATCCAAATTGTAATCCCGTCCGTACGTGGCGCCGAGCGAATGGCCAAGAAGAGATCCGAGAGGTTCACTTATCTTGTGGCCGCTGTTATGTCTAGCTTTGGTATCACTTCCATGGCTGTCATGGCCGTTTATTACAGATTTTACTGGCAAATGGAGGTACTTAATTTCATTCTCCACCTCTACAACTCACAAAATTCCCTTTTTAATTTTTATTTTTAACTTCCTCTCTGTTTGAGTTCTTGAATTGGGTGCTTAAATTTGGTGTAGGGTGGGAATGTGCCTGTGTCTGAAATGTTTGGTACATTTGCTCTCTCAGTTGGTGCTGCTGTAAGTAACAAGTTCTCAAATTTGCTCCTAATTTACCAAATTGAACTTGCAGTTTACTTTTTTATTTATGGGATTTCAGGTGGGGATGGAATTTTGGGCTAGATGGGCTCACAAAGCTCTGTGGCACGCTTCCTTATGGAATATGCACGAGGTTTGCTTCAAACTTTGTTATCTCCAAAATCTTGAGTTGGGTTTTTGTTCTGGGAAATTGAATCTTTAATTATGTACGCAACCCAATAGTGTTCGACTGTTGTTGACTTTGAGGTTTGAATTAATTGCAGTCCCACCACAAGCCCAGAGAAGGCCCATTTGAGCTTAACGATGTGTTTGCTATAATCAACGCAGTTCCAGCTATATCTCTGCTCAGCTATGGTTTCTTCCACAAAGGCTATGTTCCTGGCCTTTGTTTTGGCGCTGTGAGTCATCTCTTTCAGTATCTGAGAGTTTATTCTTTGATTAATTGCTGGGTGGAGATTATATAAAGTATTCATCTTTATTTTGAGTTCTTTCCTCAATTTCTTACTACCATTGACAAATTGACTTTGAATGAAAAACAGGGTCTTGGAATTACAGTGTTTGGGATGGCGTACATGTTTGTCCACGATGGTCTAGTTCATAAAAGATTCCCGGTGGGTCCCATCGCCGACGTGCCCTATTTCAGAAAGGTCGCTGCAGCTCATCAGGTAAATACTCGATGAAACAGAACCATACACAACTCCCACTCTCATGAATTATTGCATAAAAACAATTTAGAGAAGAAGAGATAACCATTTTAATTTTGTTTTTGTTTTTGTTTTTATATTTTGGTGTGGCTATTTTTTTATGAATTTCTGCTAAACTGAATCCGACCGTCAAAGATTGTGTTTTGATTCTGATGTTTTGGCTTCAGCTCCACCACTCAGATAAATTCGAGGGTGTGCCATATGGTTTGTTTCTTGGACCTCAGGTTTGCCTACTATTCTTAAATACCCAATAATCTCATCAATTTTGTCCTTTTCATCTTTTAAATTAATCATATTTTGTGTTGTGGGGTGATGCAGGAGGTTGAAGAAGTGGGAGGACTAGAAGAGTTGGAGAAGGAGATTGATAGGAGAATCAAAGCATCCAAGAACTCATAGCTAAATTGAATATTGTAGCGAGTAGGGGTTAGACATAAATGAACGAAATGGGTTTTGTGAGCAATTTTGTTTTACATATTTGTATGTGTGTGCCAAAAACGGTGTGCTAGGCAGCTAGAAGGAGCAGCCTAGAGTCCTTTGAATGAAGGAAATGGGTATGCATGTATATTATTATTGTATTGTATGGGGATTTGTATTTTGTCCCACTTATAAATATACTTGAGTAATAGCAACTTTTTGTCATTGTACAAATGTTAACACTTGCGAGGGTAATGAGAATGAGGTGTTTTCAAGTCTATTCGAGTGTGGAATGATGGTCAAAAGATGAGATTTATATAATAAGCTTTCATGTTGAAGATCTAATTAAATCTTCCAACAAGATTACTTTCGCACATGTAAAACCTTTTGATGTGCATGAACCACGATTGGAAGTTGACTATCAAAACTTTTGACACACTCATCCTCGTGTTTCTTGACCAAGATGTTTTATTCTATTCGATCATGTAAATTGACAAATATATTATCTTAATCTCTTTGCTCATTTACACCTTTTTTGATCAAACATTCTTTGTTATTCGTTAGACATTTTAACAAATATTTTGTTAAGCTATCTCTACGCTTATATTTAGAAAAAAAAGTTACAACACTTTGATGACAATACACATCATTTCGAGTGAAAGTGATTGCCTTTATGGATACCTCTAAACCAGTCTCCATAAACGATAGAGATCGAATTGCCATAGAAGATTGGAAAGTAGCTAGTCTGAGATAAGTGGGAAGTATGAGTGAGATAAGAGTCCAATCCTATGAAGCCATGTGTACGTACCTATAAACGTGGAGAGGTAACGTACCCTAAACAAGTTTCGTGGTGCTGACTCAGCCCTGCATGTGTATATATAATGGTTCCCTCATGAACCTACCGCCCATTTTGTTTGTTTGGCAAGTCAATGAATCATGACTCATTCCCCTTCTACGTGTTGACTGTGGCTCTTGTCCCATCGACCCAACCCAACCCAAACCTAACTTCTCCTTCGTCTCAAATATAAAAACGGAACCCTAGTGGCCCATGCACTTTTGCCATTCCAATTTCCATTTATAGATTAAGACCTCCACCGGGCACCGGCCATATATCTCTTTCGTTCTTCGTGTTAGTTTAGTTATTAGCACTCATTAGTGGGAGGATGCTTCTGACATCATTTTGGACATATAAGTTATCTTCATATCTACATGTATTGTGATGTAAGAGTCCAATTTGGATAGTTGACTTTGGATTAATCGAGGGACACAATTATTTCTTGTTGAAATTAAGGAAATGAAGGCCTTGCCGCTTTGCTATTTCTCAAAACAAAACTCGCTGCTCTTACAATTGCAATTGCAATTGCAATTATTACTTTCACAAATATTGCAATTGTAAAAGAAGGTAAAGTTGAATATAGGTTAAAATTTTCGATGTAAATGAGGCTCAACTAAATGGGACTTAGGAACATCTTGTTAGTTTTGCTTCATTATTGGTGCCCTTTCGACCAATAGCAATGAGGGTGGGACTTTGGAATTAGACCCATGTTGGTATTTTTGTCCCCCATATTCTTAGTTGTGATTGACACGTTTTGCATTCTTAGCAAGCCACGTATGTTTTAAACAATTATCATCACTTCCTTTTATGATTATGATTACTGCTTAATGACATGTTCAAACTTCAAAGTGGGGAAATCCAAAAGTGAGTGTTAATTTTGTCAAAATTGGCAATACAAGCTAGCCGTGTATATAAACATGTCACCGATTTAAATATACGAGATAACCTTTTAATTTCCTCAATTAGGTGGGAATCCGGATTTAAACTTTATTTGTAAACCCTAATTTAGCTCTCTCTAACTCTTAAGAGTATATGCAGTGGGATGAGTTTAAACTGGTCTAAACTAAAATATAGGCTCAAATTGTCTAAACTAAAATATATGCTCAAATTACCAAAAGTCAGCTGCACTAGGGTGAGTTTAGACCAAGCTAATTACAAGCTACCTTCTTGAAGAGCCTAAACTGAACAGGGCTCTAAGCTAAGCTAAAAGTGGGATCAGGTTTGTGCAAGTTGTTATCAGCCATAAAACAAGAACCTTTGTTAAAACCAAGAACAATTGAACAGCTGTAAACACAAAATTTAGGCTTTAGACTTCATGGCTGGAAACATAAAATTAATAAGAGGTCTAAATTGATGAATAATATCAATTCGGGAGCTTAAATTTTAGTTTAGACTTTAGTTTTTAAACTTTATGGATGCACATGCTCTAAAGTACTTGAGAATAATGGAAGAAATTAATAATTCAAACTTACTGCGCAGAGGAGAGTAAGAAAATTAATAGCTAGAGAGAGGATTGGGCCTTACTGGACCCGAGTTTTGTTTATTTTCTTCGTCTAAATGATTAAAATTAAGCATTGGGCATTACATGAAAGCAACTACAGTAAATATTGGGCCTCATTGGACCCAACTTTAGTGTGATCTTCGTCCCATTTTATACTTCTTCTTTGGCTAACTTTCTGTTTTTTTTGGCCAACATTTTATTTTATACAACTTCAAAAGCCACCATTTTCCCGGGGAAATCACGGCATCGTATTACACTGAAAATGGAATTCCCGGCAATTTGTCCGTCCCAAACCCTCCGTTTGCCTGCCAATTTTTCAGGGAAGCCAAAGACTCACTTCCAGATACTTCTCGGAAAGATCTCCGGCCAGTCCAAACGCAATCACATGGTAAAATCCGGGCAAGCCTCGACTGAAAACAGTAGTAGCTTCTCAATCTCGACGACGTTCAAGGAAGACAGAGATCGAGCATTGGAAAAATTGAGCAACGGAAAGAGTTGGATTCACTTTGCGGGTATTGGAGGCTGTGGGTTGTCTGCGCTGGCCATGCTTGCAATCAAACAGGTAAAGCTTGATTTCAAGCCCTAAATCTCTGCTTGGTTGCTGATGAAATGGTTTTGATTTCTGTAGCTTCCCAACTTAAGTGTATCAGATTTTGAACCTTGATAGTTGATTTTTTTAGTGTCAGCTTATTGATGTCAATGAATGTGACATAATTGAAAGCTGGAATACTTCTAGGTTTTTTTTGAATTTTGATAATTGATTTGAAAATCTTGGTAGGGTTTTGAGGTTAGTGGCTCAGATGTTGGGTGGAGTAGCTTCATGGATGCGCTGCAGGAAGCCGGGGCATGTTTGCATATAGGTCATTCAGTGACTAATATGCAAAGGAACAGTGCCTCAAGATTACCAGACGCCATTGTTGTTTCAAGTGCTATTCCCCAAGACAATGTGGAGATTTTGTATGCAAAGTCTGTTGGAGTACCCGTGTGAGTACATTTCTTTTCACTCTGCCATTTGAAGCTACAATATTGGAACTTCTTTCCGTGTGTGATTTACAAGCCTGAAAATTGCTTTTAGGATGTTTAATTTATTAGCCTAGCAGATAACTTGTGCATAATTGTGTGCTTCTGTGCTATGCTAAAGAATTACCAAGTATGCTATTGTTTATCAGTTGTGCTACTTTAATAGTATAGTGGCTTGTTTATACAAGTATGCCACATTATCTGTTCTGCTAGGTTCCTTATCATATTGTCTTTGTGATACAGGTACAAGCGAGATCATTGGTTAGGACAGCTGACACAGCACTACAATCTCATTGCTGTAAGCGGTAGCCACGGTGAGAATGATTATAAGCTACTATCCTCGTCAATTATAGTTATTCTAGCTTTACATTGTCAATATGGGTTTGTAGAATGACCTTCCATGATCTGTATATTGCTTAATATTAAGTATAGCTCAAATGGTTTTATCAAAACTTTTCTATAAAATCAACTTTCTGTTGTGTTAGTGGAAACACCAAACTATGAAATATTTGTTCCTATATGATAACGTGTAGATAGTTGTAGATGATAGAATTTTAATCATGGAAGTTATTTTTACATTGTTCTCTCAATTCGTTGTTATTTGCTTATCTAGCTGTCAATGTAAATAAGATGGTTGCGTGACCTTTTCCTTTTGCTTCAGTGGAGAGTATGTGATTCCTATAAAAAGTAGAGTAAATGCACTGGTTATATGCTTATATTGTGATCTTGCCAAAGATACTAAGCAAACTAAGCTAGCATGCTCATATCAAATCCTGAAACTGATATACTTTAATAATGGTGATAGGATTCACTTGCAGAGAAATCTGAACTACAATAATTACATTCTCTTCATTTTTCTTAATGCACATGAATGTTAATGATTAATATTTAATATTTATAGGAAAGAGTACAACTGCAAGTATGCTTGCTTATGTTCTAGATGCCATGGGTGATAATCTTACAGCAGTAGTTGGAGCTCATGTTCCACAGGTATCATTTTTCTCTAAGCAACTTCAGATAAAAGATGAATTTTGCAGATGCAATATGCAAAACGTATCTTTCCTGTCCATTTGCCCATGTTTAAATCCCTAGTTTTCTCCTTCCTTTGAATTAGCATTTTCCATGAGGATGTTTAGTTGTCTTATTTATCATTAGTAAATGAATTGACTTTCTATAATTAGATATGGAAATGATCAAAACTTTCCTTTGCAGTTCTCAGGAGGAAACATTATCTTGGGTGATGGTCAAAATTTCGTGCTGGAGGTATACTTCCTTTTTTTCTTTTTCCCAATGATGGAGTTGAATTTATCTCATTAGTTGCATGAGCATTGAAATCCATGAAAGGATGACATGTATACTCTCTCAGGCATAAGGTGGACTTGCTTCACATGTAGAATTAAATTCATTTCACTCTTTAAGCCAAATAAGGTGAGGTAAGTAATAGTATCATTAGCATTCATGTACAAAGGACTGAAGATATCCAATTCTATTACAATGATCACATCTATCAGCAGGAAATAATGTTAGCTGCTAAGCTTTTACTAATTGATATTTTTTATCCATTCTCTAAGCCATTTTCATGTTTATAAGGATTGTAGCTTTACACTTAATTTCTATTGTTTTTTTTGGTGGTAGGCTGATGAATATGATGCTTGCTTCCTGGGACTATCACCTTATATAGCTGTTGTAACGAATCTGGATTGGGAGCATGTTGACATTTTTCCAAATGAGGAAGCAGTTAAAGCTACTTTCCGTAAATTCCTGAATCTAATCAGGGTGGGTGGACATCTCATTTTATGTGGAGATAGGTACAGTGCTCTAAGTTTTTGCATTTTTATGCAGCGGGTAGTAGGAATTCTAGAAGCTGTGTGCATATTATTTGCTTTACCAAGAAGAATAATGAGATCTGCCAGTTTATGCATCATACACGTCAGCTGCTCTAGTTTTGATTTTTATTTATTATTATTATTATTATTTTATCCTTAATATGATTCCTTATCGTTGATTCACACTCAGTGTCTATGTAATTGTTCTTAAAATTATGCTGTACTTCTGTTGAATGTATTTTGACTTGCAATACAGGCTACAGAGGTCATTTTTTTTTTCTATATTCTTATTATATTTTTTCCTTGTCATCAGTGAAGGTGCATATTCCCTGCTGACTGGTGGAAAGCAAGCAATTGGATCGGATAATATGAGTGGTCAATTGCCAATTCCATTGGAAAAATGTTGTGATGGCTACAATGTTACAACTTATGGAACTGCAAGTTCAAATGAATGGCATGCATCATCAATTAGGCCAAATATAAAGGGTGGTAGCGATTTTACACTGGTAGGTAAAGATGGTCTATATCTTGCTTCGGATTCTTATTTTGTTTTGTTGATAACCAACTTTGGGTTTGTATGTTTTGGTATGACTCCTGAATCATGCTGTTGTGTACTAGTATTTTCATCTGGACAAATGGCGTATTGAAACTTAAATGCATATTTTCTTCTCTCTGCTTCCAATCTCCTGCAGTATCATTGGGGCCGCTCAGTGGCAGAAATCAGTCTACAGATTCCTGGAGTTCATAATGTTGTCAATTCATCAGCAGTGAGTTATCACTCAATTTATGCACACCACACTGAGTGCAATGTTTCTCATCACATTGAAGGCTGCTAACTTACTCATTAATTCCTTCCCAATTTTGGTGTGCAGGTTATTGCCACTGTAATAGCATTATTCAGTAACCAAAGTCAAATAAGCAATACAATAAATGGTCTGAGGTTGCACTTGAACAACTTTATAGGCGTTTCAAGACGTTTTCAGATGATTGGCACAATATTTGGATGCCACATATATGATGATTATGCTCATCATCCAACGGAAGTTCGTGCAGTTATTCAAGCTGCACGCCAGAGGTTCCCTACCAAGTCTCTTTTAGTGGTATTTCAGCCTCATACTTACAGGTATTGCAGAGTCTCTAGCTAGAGTATCATTAGCATGATTCATATATTGTGGTAAGACTCATTTATGATATGATCTTTAGTCGTTTAGCAGCACTGAAGGATGACTTTGCCAGTGCCCTCCATGGTGCAGATCAAGTTGTAGTTACTGAGGTAAATATTCTTGGCACATAGAGTTTGTATAATCTGTTGACCAAAAAGAGTTTGTATTATCTGATATTCGGGTTCATAAAATTTGTCCGCTGTGATGTCAGGTTTATGCTGCTAGAGAAATAGATGTTGGGAATGTTGGTGGAAGGGAGTTGGCTGCTTCTATAATCGGCCCACCATCTGAATACATCCCTTCTCTGGTAATACTAAAGTTTAAGTTTCTTTAGGAAGTACATGATGCATATTGGAGAATCCTTTGTAGTAAAACCTTTACCTACTTTGGCATGATATGATGCAATAATGTCTGAAAGACTTTGACTAAAAATGACAGTGGGATCAAATGGAAATCCCAACTCTCCAAAGGGTTTAGTAGGGAAGCTTTTTGTAACTGGATATGTTTATATGCATGGGTTAGTTAATTTGATGACTGTTGAAAATAAGGTTTGGTGGCTTTACAGGGTGATGTGGTAGAGAAGTTGACATATCAGATATGCAAGAACCCTCATCAAGATATCGTTGTTTTAACACTTGGAGCAGGTACTTCATATTTCTTTCAATAATCTCACCTGATCTCATCAGTTCTATAACAGAGGGAGAATTCTGAAATAAAAGTTGGGAGTCTAATATTATTTGAATTCTCAGGTGATATAACAACTGTGGGACCAAAACTGCTCTACGAATTGGGAAGAAGATTATAAGTACACTCTAACCAAATACCTGGAGACGAAAAGTATGGCAACCCCATTCCTGACCAAATCTTTGCATGCGGGTAGCTTTGGTTGAATGGATATGCCAACTAGAAGAAAAGTTATTTTGGAGATGATTTAGGGGAAACAAAAGCTTCATCTTGATTGAAGCACATTACCATCTAATGGGAACAAACTGTCAATTCTATACACAAATATCTTATTGTGAAAGTTCATAGCAGATGGACTTCAGGCTTCTGTTTCACCACAAGAACTTTCGTGCAGAGATGAGATTTTTTTTTTTGGCTAATAGATGAGATGAGACTTGAAAGCGACCGGTTAGAAAGTTACAGGTTCGTTTGAGTGCAAACTGTATACAAGGTAAACATCTTCCAGTTATGTTGTCACTTGAATACCAATGTAATCGCGGTGAATTCTTAATACAGAAGTCTAAAACTTTTTGTTGAACTTCCGCAGATTAAACAAGAACAAGCATATGGAGCCAAATTCATCAAACTGTAAAGAGCAGGCATGAACTTTTCAATCCACAGATTCAAGAGACAGGTACCAATACTCCTTGTTTCTCATTTGGTTAAATACAGCATATTATGCTTGAACAAACAACCACAAAAAATGAACCCACTAAATCTAAGCCAAGCCAATAGAGAATAGAGAAAGACAACATAGAATTGAATTGAAGAAAAAACAAACTTTACTGACTCTGACTCTGTACACAACTTCTAAACTCTCCCTAATCATGAACAATCTCATCTGCAGATAAGCTCAAGCAAAGACTGAGCTTTGGATCAGTGTCACTTGGAAAAGGGTAAAAGACTTGGAAAAGGGTAAAAACTGTTTTACCCTCCGAAAAATGAGAAGAAGCCGCGCTTCTTGGGCTCTTCCTCAACCATGACAGCCTTCATGGTGTCCTGCTCAACAAGCCTCCAAGCCGCCTGTTCGAAAGCCAGTCCAGCCAATGTGGGAGGCCTATTCAAAACCAGAGGGTACCCTCTATTGGTGCTCCGAATTACCTCCGTGTCCTCCGGAATCATCCCCAACAAAGACAAGCCCAGCATCTCCTGCACGTCCAGCACAGACATCATATCCTCCCCTTTGATCATATCAGTCCGAACCCTGTTCACCATCATCTTAATGTCCCTTATTCCATCGCACTCCAGCAGCCCAATGACTCTGTCTGCGTCTCTCAAGCTCGTAATGTCCGGCGTGGTCACCAGCACTGCCTCATTGGCCGGAGTGATGGCGGTGATGAACCCAGCATCAATGCCGGCCGGGCAATCAATGAGGATGAAGTCCGGGCAGCCCTCTTGCCTAGCCTTCAAGGCATCCACGACCCAGACCAGAGCTTTGCCGCCGAATCCCATTGGCAATTTGGATCTGGGCTTGGAAATGCAGAGCAATTCAAAGTTGGACCAGCGCTTGTCCCTCACCAGAGCCTGGTCGAGCCTGCAATCGCCGTTGAGGACCTCCACGACAGTGTAGTTGACGCGGTTCTCGAGGCCGAGGAGGAGGTCGAGGTTGCGGAGGCCGACGTCGGCGTCGATAGCGACCACGGAGAAGCCGAGGCGGGCGAGGGAGAGGCCGACATTGGCGGTGGTTGTGGTCTTGCCGACGCCGCCCTTTCCGGAGGTGATGACGACCACGCGGGGAGTGTCGCCGGCCAATTGGGGCTTCCTATTCCATTGGAGGACGGAGCGGACAGTGAATGGGGATGAATTGGGTTTTAGGGTTTTGGGGTTACGGAAGGGTTTTAGGGCGGTTGGGCAGTTTGGGGCGTTGGTGGTGGTGAAGGAGGAGGGCTTGGGATTGAGGCTGGGGAGGAGTTGAAGAGCGAGCATTGCGGCTTATAGCTAGTTGAGGGATCGATCATCACAAGTAGAGCATTTTCTGAGAGTGAGCCATGTGAAATGTGAGCGATAATCGTAAATACTTGGGCTTTCTCAACAGCTATATTTACTTGTCTCAATTAGGAAATTAGAAAATAAGAAAATTTATTTGCCCAAAAGAAAATACAGCGTTGGGCTTCGGCCCTCTACAGCTTTGGCCCAAAAAGCAATAAAGAAACTGGTTGAGCCTGAATAAGAAGGCCCAGATTCGCCGGTACCAAGTAGAACCTCTCACCAAACCTATCCACTTATCTCTTTGAAATGCTACTAGATGGCTATTAGTGTTTGTAGATCTGTAATCCTGGCCGTTAAATAAAAAAACGCATTAGAAATATTTTGAGGAAAGCGCGAAAAGTCAGATATTCTAGATTTACCATTTCGATCAACTCAGGGACTTCTGCCACGCGTCACATTCCAATTCGTAACGTACACGATTACCCCTTCACTGTCTCTGTGGTCGGTTATTTCTCTATTATGAAATTTTCACTTTCTTCGTTTCTTCCACAACACCACAACTCTCTGTTTCTTTAGATCCAATCACTTCCGATTTCTGCTTCCGGCGGATGACATACAGATCTCGGCGCTCTTTCCTCTGCCTTTCGTCTGAATCTGGTTTGCTTTCTCTCTCTCTCATCAGCATCTTTTAATTTCGTTCAATTGTGATATATCATATATGTATGTATCTAATTATTGAATTTAGGGTAGATTTGTGTGCTTAGGTTAATCGGTGTTTGGATCCGATTCTATGTTTGTATGGAATCGGTTTGTAATTGTAGAATTTGAAGTTGATTAGATCACGCGGTTATGTGTAGGATTTGTGCTGAACTAAGTTTTTGGTACAGATCTATTGGGCTATGTATTGATTTGAACAAAGTAGATGCCACCGTCTGTATTTTTGATCGGGAAATTGAATGAAAGTTAATTTAATGGTCATAAACTGGCCCCAAATTTGTTATCAGTTTTCGTTTTCACTCTTGTGCCGTAGCTATTGAATTGAATGCGAATTTATTCACGGGTCTATCGGTTTAGTATTATTCTATCAACAAGATTGGATTGATTTAGTTTTGTTGCTTATGATTGAGATTGTTATCTTCAGGACCTTGGGAATCCAGAGTTGTGTTTAGAGTTGACTCATTGGTTCACTGCTTTGTCACAGCTAAGTGTCAACGAGTTTGTTATTAGATCTAACATGTTTGCGAGTTCTGGGAGAATGTTATATAGGTCCAACTTAGGTTGCATTCTGTAGCGCGTCTTTTTTTCTTTTTTTTTTTAAATTTTTTTAGGGCACTGTGAAATAGGTCCAGCTAACTCATGGTCATGATTCTGGGGTTTTCTCTTCACTGTAATCTGGATAGTGTTCTAGCTGTTAACTTGGTGGTGCGTTTTATTTTTGTTTGGCACAATGGCACACAAGTCTATATTCTGGATTCCTTTTAGTTGAGCCAGTGAGCAGAACTGGATTCATGATATGCAATTGGGCTGAACATAGTTTGATTGAAATTTGTGTCCCAAGTGCTTTCTGAAGTGTTTTCAGATGATTCCTTAGGAGTATCAGTGGTGTTGTATGATTGTTGCTGTTAGAGATGCAAGACTTGGATTGGACATCTGTTGATGCATTGGACTTAATTGTTTATTCTTTTCCTTGTGCACAATTAAACATGTTTATTGAGGTGACGACTAAACAAAATAATCGAGGTAAAGATGTTTCACCTTGCTGATGCCCATGTTGACTGTGTACTTTTTCTGCAGTGAGGAAGGCCATGTGAGCCGTTTGAAGCAGATTGTTATTATTGCTTCCATAATTGGCGTTTGATGATCAGTTCTTTTGGTATGATCACCATGGGCAAATGCAAAGGTTGTGGGAAATTAGGAAGAATGATGCCAAGGGGTGGATCTGTGAGCGCATATCAGTTTACCCTTCTGTTGTCTCCTGTTGTTTCCGTTTGGGATTGCATCGTACGCAAAATGAGGTATTCTTACAGACCTGAGTGGGTGTAGTTGTGAGGATCATTGTAGTATATTAGTTTTCAACAAGAGAATTAATTAAATTTTATTTAGTAATATAGAAAACCAAGGGGACATAGTTATAGGGAAAATGTATACAGTTTAGAGGAATTTCAAAATAAGTTAAACAAAGTGATCTGTTTAGAGGTTGTTAATCTAAATGGATAAAATGGAGTGTAATAAAGTGCAACCTGTGATGAGAAAAGTTAAGAAGAAGCAGGTGAAGGACGAGTTAGATCGTCAAAAACAGGCTGAGAAAAAGAAGAGGCGCTTGGAGAAAGCCCTTGCTACTTCAGCTGCCATCATTTCTGAACTAGAAAAGAAAAAACAGAAGAAGAAAGAAGAGCAACAGAGGCTTGATGAAGAGGGTGCTGCAATTGCCGAGGCTGTTGCCCTGCATGTTCTACTCGACGAAGACTCCGATGAAAGGTGCGAAATTGTTTTGAACAAAGATGAAGTGCATGCTTGGGATTGTCCCGGCGATATTGACCTGTTTATGGGTGGAGGAAGGGCGTGCTTTCCCTATCAGGATTCTGCAAAGTGTTCACTTGAAGGGATGGGGTGGGGATCTAATGCTTACAGATCAGGGTGCAAGTGGGGTGGTTTGGGGAGCAGTGAATGGTCGTTCTCGACTGGGCCTTATGGAAGGGATTACCGCCATACTTCATTTCGCCAGGAAGCAGGTTGGGGGCCAACAGGATTTGCTGCTGGTCTCATTGCAGCACAGGCTGTTTCGTCGCTCCAGATTGCAGAGGAGTCACATGAGGGCACAATTGTGCTTGATGGTATGCTAAGACTGTAGATGACATCCGAGTCAAATTGTCATCTTAGTGAAAACTAGCCTGGGCTGTATTTCTATAATAATGTTCTGTATATAATTTTGCGAATGTTTGTTTCATGAGATACACAACTCTTCTTCAGTTTGGACAATGCAGCAGGGTTATGCTCTCAACTTTTCTTTTTATATTTTCTTGGAGGCTGCAATAGTTTTAAGTGCAGTGATATTTGATGACTTGTCTTTGGTTTTTTTTTTTGTGGGGTGAAACAATGTAGTTTTCTCGGATCATTGCTGAAAGTAAATGTTGTGATTATGAATATCCCCAGTTCAGATTCCATTTGTTGGCTTGATTAATTTTTATTTTTATTTTTCTGAACAAGGTGTTGAAGCGCCACCATTGCAAACCTGCCAGCGATAAGCAAATAAAAAGCGTCGTATTTTTAACAATTTGGGCCGGGCCTGTTAAAATTAGGCCCCATGTAACCATTATATAAAAACGTTTTCCTAACAAATTGGGCCGGGCCCTGTAAACATTAGGCCCAATTTAACCATCATAGAATAAACGACACATCGTTTTTCTAACAATTTGGGCCGGGCTTGTAAACATTAGGCCCAATTTAACCATCATACAATAAACGACACGTCGTTTTTCTAACAATTTGGGCCGGGCCTGTTAAAATTAGGCCCAATTAACATTGTATAAAACGATACGTCGTTTTTATTTTGGGCCGGGCCTAATACAATAAGGCCCACTTCATTCATTTGCAAAAACGACGTGGCGTTTTTTTGGGCCGGGCCAAGTAAAAGTAGGCCCAATTCAACCATTACTTTAAAAACGACGGGTTGTTTTTTTAACAATTTGGCCCGGGCCGGGTTAAATTAGGCCCAATAAAAACGACACGTCGTTTGTCTAACAAATTGGGCCGGGCCCGGTAAAAATAGGCCCAATCTAACAAATTATAAATACGACGTGTCGTTTTTGTTCATACAAAAACGATACGTCGTTTATCCTTTTTGGATTTGGGCTGGGCCACTCAAAATTAGGCCCAATGTAAGCATTAAAAAACGACGTGTCGTTTTTGTAATAATTTGGGCCGGGCCTGGTTAAAATAAGGCCCAATTTAACCATTATAAAAAACGACGTGTCGTTTTTGTAAAAATTTGGGCCGGGCTGATTATTATAAGGCCCAAATCATTCAGTTGCACCCAATAAAAACGACGTGTCGTTTTTTTTACGATTTGGGCTGGGCCTGGTGAAAATAGGCCCAATGTAACCATTTTATTATAAAAAAGACTTGTCATTTTTTTAACAATTTGGTTCGGGCCTGGTTAAAATTATGCCCAATCTAACCATTATATAAAAAACGACAGATTGTTTTTGTAACAATTTTGGGCTGGGCCTCTTACAAAAAGGCCCAATTGATTCATTTGCAAGGAATAAAAACGACACGTCGTTTATTTACGATTTGGGCCGGGCCTAGTAAAAATTAGGCTTAATTTAACAATTATATAAAAAACGACGTGTCGTTTTTTATTGATTTGGGCCGAGGCTGTTACAAACTAGGCCCAATTTAGACCTTTACAAGGAGTTGTTTTTTGACGATTTGGGCCGGACCAGTTGGATTTTAAATAAAAAACGACACGTCGTTTTTGTGCAACGAATAATTGATGTTACTCCAACTTTCTTGGGCTTTGGTGTAATATTTTTCGCCCACAGTCAACAGCCCAAGAACGAATGGCCCACAGCCCAGGAACAACGGCCCACGGTCAAAACAACCCAATAAGAGGCATCCAACACAGAAACTCCTCACCTCTCTCTCTCCCCTGTCACCAAAACTCCCAAACTCGTATCGACGGCTTCTTCTGGATCCAACACTAGCACCATAACATTCCCAATCTTCATCACCACCGAGTCCTTGCACTCAATCCTCTCTCACCAAACTCTGATCAACCACTTCCACTCTTCCCTTCCCACAGTCTCAGCTTCCCTATGTTCCCCAATCCGCCAAAGCTACGCCGTTTCACCGACATCTTCTCTCCTCCTCAGGCCCTCCTGGTCCTCCTCCCTTCCCTCCCCTACGTCGGCGTCAAGCTCGTGACCTACTTCCCCCAAAACTCCACCGTCAATCCTATGATAAAGCAACTACAGCTTGGACAATCTAATCAATATATTGCAGTTTTCTGGGGAATCGATGGGCAGAATCCAGTTCAACAAAAAATAAATCTTTCACTGATACACAATTAATAACACATCGATGGCCTTTGAACAGATACAACTACTACATATTGCAAACATGGAATTACACAACCTAAGTATTATGCCATGAACGAGAATGTTGTGGCAGCGGCGACTCTGAATCTGTCTGCTGTTGCTGCCGAAGTACATTCTCTTCATTATTGATTTCAGAACTACTAGACGGTTTGGCTCCTGTAGTGATTAGGTTTTTGAACCACGCTGCTTGAAATTTAGGGGCCCCTCTATTTGAATTTCCAGGAGCTTCGGGAGCAGCTATGACATTGTTAGTGACGCCAACAAGGAAACGATAAGCAACTTTGCTAGCCGATACAATCTCTGTCTTGGCTTGTTTGAACTGCAACCCAAGAAACTATCAGACTTACAAGCGATAAAACAACCAAAAGAATATAGAAATATAGTAGTAAATAATGGTAACCCACACTGCAATGAGTTATGCAAACCATCATTAAATATAGGCCAAAGCAGAGAACAATGAATAGGCTACGCCTGATTGTAGGCAAATTCAAAAAGAGCACATTTTATATTTGTAATGTGTTATAATTAGTACTCCACATTTTATGTAATTGAGAAAAGCATCATTAGATCAAAGAAAGTTAAACGCCAAATTGAACACCTTTAAATTTCAAATTGATTGAATCTTATAGTTTTTTGAATATGTTTAAAATTTTATCTGCTGCACATCAAACTACTATTTTCCCTTTTCCATATAAGATACAATGTCCAAGCAAAATAAAATAACTGCTCTTGATGCTTGCAATTGCAAACTTCAGAAATTTCATCAATGTACGCACTGAGTCCATACTACCTACCATGGGCACTGAAAATCTAACTTAAATCATGTATCCCGCAATGATAATGATATGAAACAGAAATAATATTAGCAATGACAAATCTTGATGAGCACCCACATTGTGCATTCTGCAAAAGATAACTCACCCGTATTGCTGTGTTTCCTGCTACTTCCATTGCAGCATCACCCGCATGTGCAAAGCGATTAACCCAGCCTGTGATAAAAGCTATAAGACTAGGCGCCACAATAATTTAAAAGGATCCATTTTGCAAATGCAAAGGCATAATACAAAAGACTACAACCATAACTTCGCAACTTAACACTCATTTTAACAGTATAAAAAACAGAAATGCCTAATCAATTATGTAGCATGCAGATTCAAGTACATAATTAATTACAAAGTAACTAGGGAAGCAAGGCACATGTATGCACTTTAACAGTGTAGTTTCAAGACAAGGCATGTAAACAATCAAACCCGAATAGGACATACTTTTCAAACAGAAAATCAAGAAATTATAACAGTGCAGTGAAAATTTTTATCATCATGATATTACACAGAAGAAAACACTTTTCTCAAAGAAAAGCTGATGGAAGTTTAAAAGAAAAAAATGACAGGCTGCCATGGCAGTCATGAAGCCCCTTGGCTGGGCACTACCCACCATAAAACGACTAGAGAAAAAGATTATGCAATGACTTCCAAAAAAACATTATAAAAACCATTTTTAAAGTAACACGGAAATAATCTTCACCACTCCTTAATCCTCAAGCAATAAGTCCAGATGCAACTATCTATCTTTCTCTCAATTTTCTAAACTATCCAAAATTAGGAGCATAAGCACGACCAACTTGCATATCCATGGCTAACTTACCAACAAAGGAAGCCACACTAACACAATTAATTATAAACGTCATCAGAATTTATATATACAACATACACACTTATCAGGGCAATTGACAAGTACAGGGACATCTCACTGAGCCTTGCACTAATGGTCAGTCAAGTAATCCCCGAGTTACACAGCATAAGCATTCAAGCTCAAGAATGACTTGTAAACTACAAGTCTCACAATATTATTACCTGGAAGCTTTGGCACCCCAAGTCTTTCACATAACTCATCACAAAAGTGATTGCAATTTTTTGATAACAAGTCATAACAAAACCCAGGCCACTCTCTACTGAGTTCCCTCAAGATTTGATTGACCTTGAAGATTGAACAATCTGTTGTTCCAAGGACGATGCTTTCACGATATGTGTACATTGGATTTTTTCCTGAAGGGCAACTGAAAACACCACTTCCTTGTTCACAGAACCCAAATGACCATTCATCTTCTCCATAAACCTGTCATATACAGTATAAGCAATCAGATCAGACTTTGTGCCAAACTGCCAATAAAGAAGATGCCAGTGCTGAGTGCAACACTGAAGTCATATGGAAATGAAAAGAATGCATCAAAAACTAAGGTGAACTATAGGAATCTTCTTTTGAGTTAGCAATTTATAGTTGTCCAAGCTTGTAGTTTCATATAAGAGAAATCAAGATCAAATCCATATATCACTGGCTTGCAAATTTCATTGTTCAGAATTGTCACCTCTATCAGGCTTACAATGAATTAAGCAAATGAACTAATTAGCAACACATAACAGCATTCCATACAATCAATGAACATATAATCACACAGAATCAAAGTCAACGTGTCCAACTGCCTGAAACAAAAGGTCGAAAAGCCTAGATCTCCCTTCCAAATTCACAGCACCAGCCAACTAACAATTACATGCCTACTCTCAGATTTACATACATATACGAGCATGAAGAGGAAGAGAGAGAGAGAGAGAGAGAGAGACCTGTACGGCGCTGTGGAAGATTCCGCCGAGGCCAATACCGTCCTTGAAGATCTTGTTGATCTGCATAATGGTGCTGTTCGTCTTGTCCGATCCACTATTCGTCACATCGTATATGTGCAGCACCACCTCCGTCATCTTCTTCACCGGAAAAAGAAACCTATCCTAATCCAATTGAAATCAGAAACCGAACCCTCTCCTTCTCTACCTTTCCTCTCTCTAAAATGAATGAAAGAATCCACTTTAATTCAAAAAAAAAGAAAGAAACAAACTCTGTCCACTTTTCGCTGCTTTCTCTCTCAGCGATTACGATTCTTGATCGGAATATTCTCTCCTCGATTCGCTCAATTTCTCTGAGACTTTTTTTAACTCTTGAATTCAGAAGAGAAAGAGAACAAAGTGACTTCGCGTATTCGAGAAATTTTCAGAACCGCAATATCATATTTTCACGGACTCTGTCTGTGCGAGAGGTTTTGCCTTTTGCTTTTTCAACTTCTTAGGGGCATTTCGGGGACAAAATAATCCCCGGAAGTTTGGGAGAATTACGGAATTGACAGCCGTTGGGACAGCTGTCTGCCACTCGGTGAGGATTCTGAGTAATGATTAGTTCAAGTAGGATAAGTGGACCTACGTGTCACACCACGCAACTATTAACGGTTCAGACAGAAACCGACCGCTTTGTCCAAATTACCATCCTACCCTCATCGACGTCGGTGATCAAAAATAAAATGTTCACCTTTTAAGCATCCGATGTCGTTTCGGGGGATTCCACATCGTGGCTTCTTGAATGGTAATCGATCATCATCCTTGTTCTTGTATTTTGGGTCAAAATGGCAACTAATCATTAATTAAGTTAGAGTTTAACACCTACTTTTATACAACGGTAAAATCCAACGGTTGACCTTTAAAATTTTAACACCTACTTTTATGCAGGGGACTAATGGACTATTATAACACCATATGAAAATTTTAAATAGGCGCCAAATTTGACAATTTGGTGGCTAATTACAATTACAGCAAAAGAAGTGGAGGTCAACATAGCTATGAAATTTGAAGGTAAATATATACGTTGGTTCTCTTCTGAAAGTCCGGTCAATGCGAGTATTATTTATAGGGCAATGTCATTGCCACTCTTAAGAAGTCATTGTACTATTTTTTACAAGTGATCAAATATATTTAAACGTTAGTTTTAAAGTATAAAATAACTTTTTAAGAGTGTGAATAACGATTTCTCTATTTATTTTGTCATTAAAAAGTGATTAAGGAGCCCAAACTTTTTGGGTAGAGATACAAACCTCCCACCATCTCACCAGACAGATTGGTATTGGTCGAGCAAATAGCAAATGCATCATATAAGACATTGTAAACATGTAATGCTTACAGCTGGACTACTTGGGGCCTATATATATATATCATATTATCATTGCTAATTGACCCTTTTTCTTGTAGATGTGGTAATGCATATGCTTCCCCACTCATTTTATTTTATTCTTCTCTTCACCCATTTTCTTCTATTAAGTGGCTTCACTTTTAGAAGTCTATAGATGATGAATGATATCACACAAACTGACAAAAGCCACAAACTGCTTCTCAAGTAATAACGGAGAAAAGTCGGAACAGCTAGGTTTGCCAGCAAGAACTTCCATTTCTGAAAATATGCAAGCTTCCCATGATTCATTATTATCCTGTGGATAAGTATGAGATTCAATGAATATAATAAGCTTTTGAATTTGGGTTGGTGCTTGAATAAAATGAAACACATACATTCAAAACTATTACATAAATATATACAGTTATGAAACCAAACATTAGCAGTTTCTGTAATTCTTAGGTACATACGACATTAAGATCGATAAGAAGCATCTGAGAAATTCATCACATAGTTGTAGACGAAAAGCGTGATATAAGATGAATTAAAAGCAATCAAAAGAAAAAAAAAATTGTGAAGGCACTTGTTACTTTAGCGTTTAGAAACATACCTCTAAGATTTGTCTCAGTGGTAATCCCAACTCCTAATGTGGAGAAACTAATGGAGATCTGTAAACTTCTTGTGTTGTATTGATTGTATATTGCAGCACAAGCCTGAAGCTATCTGCCATCATTGGTCATCAACTGAGAAAACACTTGGCTTGTACTGATCTCAGAATTACCAGTACCATCAGCTTCCTCTCTTCTTATGCTGGGAGACGGATCTCCAGGAGCGATACTATTTGTTGGAACCTCATTACTATCACCGCCTTCACGGGGTTCTTGTCGTGGCCCAGATTCCTGAAGCTGAAGAGCATATTCTAAATTCCATAACACATCACCAATGGTTGGCCTATCAGCACCATATTCAGCCAAACATTTCTCTGCCGTTTCGCCAAACTTTTTCAGAGAGCTTGGTTTGATGTGTCCAACAAGATGGGGATCGATGATCTTGTCAAGCATACCCTTCTTCTGCCACTGCATTGCCCATTCACCTAAGTTCACTTGCTCCCTTTCAACCGATGGATCAACAGCAGGCCTAGCACAAAGCACTTCAAAGAGCACAACCCCAAATGAATACACATCCGACTTATCAGTAAGCTGCTGCCTCCGGAAGTACTCGGGATCAAGATACCCGAAGCTACCTTTTACCCCAGTACTTACATGGGTTTCATTGAGACATGGCCCTGATCTCGAAAGACCAAAATCAGCCACCTTAGGCACATAATTCTCATCAAGCAAAATGTTAGTTGATTTGATGTCGCGGTGGATGATGCCTTGAGCAAAGCCTGTATGAAGGTAGTGAAGGCCTCTTGCTGATCCAATGCATATTTCAAGTCGTTGCTTCCACGTCAAAGGTGGAAGCCCCGAACCATACAAATGCTTCTTCAAGGGGCCCTTCTCCATATATTCATAAACCAGTATCATTTCTGACTGTTCTTCGCAATATCCGACAAGTGATACAAGATGCTGGTGCCGAATTTGGGACAAAACTGTTATTTCAGTCTGGAACTCTGGAAGGCCTTGCCTGGATCCAGGCACACCTCTCTTCACAGCAACCTTTATATTGTCCCTCAGGACTCCTTTGAAAACCATGCCAAAACCACCAGAACCTACAATTAGATTCTTATCGAAGTTGTTTGTTGCCGATTGTAATTCAGCAAAAGGGATTTTCAAGCAATAGAATCCATTTGTACCCGGAGATGCCAGTGCTGTCCTCTCGGACATTCTACTGTATGAACTACCCCCATATACCCTTAATGGTGTCCAACCCACACTTTCCGAAGGTTTGGATTTCAGTTTTTTCTTCTTCTTGCGCTTCAAAGCAAGAAAAACTGCAACCATTGTCAACAAACACAGAACAACAAAGCCTCCAACAACAGGAGCCACCCAAATCCATATGTTGATCTTCTTCTTAGACACAGTTTTGGCATGTAAATTGGAAACATTCACCATTCTCATGATCTCTGCCCCATTCAATATAGCATTACTCCTCAAAGAGCTACTCAGATCAGAAGGACCAACACTAACCTGTATCACCCCCGAATCATCCGATTCCACAACAAAATCAATATACAGAGGAGTTGCAAGTTCATTGGATGCCATCACCGATAGATCAACATCCCGGTCTGCAGCATTGCCATTGATATATACATTAAAGTACAGCATGTTAAGTGTCTGACTAACAATATCACAGAAATGCAACCTAACTAAATGCGCAGCGCCACCGGAAGCCACCGGAAACTGCCATGTAATATTAAACCTCTCACCTACAGTTGAGTTATCATTATTCATCTCCTGGGCAGTCATATAAACATTGTCCGGCGCAATCTCTCTACTTGCACCTCCACTCTGATAATTCGGAATATGATTGGTGGAGGCGCGCTTAGCGGATGATTTCAGAACAAGATAGTCCACATCAGGGACCCAAAATCTCCACAAAGTGTCATTAAAAGGGGTCAAATTTGAACCCCCAACATTGATCCTATAAATAGTCTCTAAAACCTGTGAAGAAAGGTTCTTGTGCTCATCTACATTGGCACTCACCAATTTAGCACCATAGTCCACAATAAGGTCCCCAGGAGCTGAGAAAACTTCAATTGCATTCACATAACCAAAACCCGAATTTCCCAAAGGAGTAAACACAATCTCAAGCACCTTGGTGTCAATTTTCATTATGTATTCTCTAATACCAGTACCATTAACATGTACATGAGTCAAAAGCACAAGCCTATTAACCGAAATGCTAAAGTTTGCAGCCTTCAAATCAAAACCTTTGGCCGAAAATGGTGAGAAATGGAAACGTACCAAGTGAGTTCCGATTTTCTTGATGCTGAAGCTATAGCTTGAAGTGCTCGTGAAAACTCTAGCCATGTGGTAAAGAAGAGGGGAATTCGGAGGTGGGTTTTGGTTGGTGAGCCAAATGGAGCGGCCTGTGGAGGCAATACCCGACCCGGAATCTCCAACGAAGACCCGGTTGAAGAGAGAGGCGTTGGAGGGCGAGCCACAGTTGAGGAGATAATTGTCTGTGGGGGTGAAGGAGGCTGAGAAGTGGAGGAGAGAGAGGAGAGTTAGAGAGAGAAAGTGTAGGTTCTTCTTGGCCTCCATGGAAGGAGAGAGTGAGGAGAGTGGAAGACAGAGCAAGTATGGCTTTTAATGGGGTTTCTTTATGAAATTTTTTAATACAGACAAGGACAAAAGCAGTTTTCTTTTGACATTTCTGCACAAATGGGTAGAAATTACAGAACTTCCAAAGCTGCAAAATCCAATCCAGACAGACACTGCAGTAAAAAGGTTAAGGCTTTGTTTGGATTGTATCTAGTATCTAGGTTGTTCTATATGGCAAACACTGCAACAGTCGGAACTACATTCCAATTCCATAAATGCATTAACCCAATTCAACCCCCAATTCACCAAACAGTACCTGGTAACTGTTTGACATCAAGGCATTGAATGAAATTGGGCGACTTTACGAACTGTTTGATAATGCATGCCAGCGCAGTGCAATTTGGGGAGTGATAGAGCCACTAAGAATCTGAGATATAGGCCAGGTCTTGTTCATGTGCTTAAAAGTTTTCAGGTCCATGGCCACTTGCTTCCATTCCCTTTTTCCTCGTTTTGGTGATAAACAGATTAGCATTAGCGATGCAATAGCCATAGAAATTGAAGTGACCAAGTGAAAGTGAGAGTACACGCGTTAGCCAAAAAATGAAGAATAAAAAGTGAGATTACACACGTCTTAGTGAGCACTCTCTCAACGGTTGCCGAGTTTATCAGTATTCAATCATAGATTCATGGTGGTGGGCCAAAATTGCTGAGAATTTCATTCAGGTTGGTGGGTGGAGAAATGTCACCATCTATCTTTTTTTTTTTTTTTTTTTTGTTGGAACAAACTTTATTAATAAGGTAAACCTCATCAAAGTGTGAATGGGACCTTGCAATTTTGAAAAATTGACACCTCTCAAAAATATGAGTATCAAATTTGGCAAGATACAAGTCACACAACTACTATTTAATTTATTTATGACAAATCATATATGTGTATTTTTTTTCCTTTTGGTATGACATGTTTGTTCCTTTTTGGGAAATTTAGGCATCAAGAATATTATATGTATTCAAATTTAGTTACATGAAATCAAATTAAGCATTTTCGCGATTAAGAAAAAATCAAAATTGATTAATCAAAAGAAACTACTAATTACAAGGACCACAATTGCAATAGAACAAAAACCACAGATACCAAAATGCAGTTGTCCCTTTTTCATATGCAGACGATGTCGTTTTGAGAGTTCTCGTTCTATTTCTACATTCGAAGCCCGAGTCTTTGGAGTCCCTTCTTAAATCTTATGCTTCCCATCTCAACGACTCTCTGAATCAACCGGATCGCTTGGAGTATTTCACGTAAGTGCCAAATGAATCCTAGCAATTTTCAATTTCAGAACTTATAGTCAAAAATCCACCTTTTGAGGCAAAAATAATTTTATGAATCAAATTCGTATATTTATCCAATTGCAGTTTTGACCTATGTAGTAATCTAGCTTAGCAAAGTTGTTGATTTCTGCAACAAATTTCTGGGATTTTCTTCTTTTCTTAAAAAATTTGCATCTTTGATTAATTTTCCTTAAGATTAATCGTCAATCTTTATGCTGGTTGATTGAACATGTTATAAGATTAAGGTGTTTTCTCGTTATGAATTGGAGGAAAGTTTAGGCTGGTTCTTTTTAAGCTTTTGATAGTTGACAGAATGTGGGCATTCAATGTATTTTTGTGTTTGTGTAAGCTACAGATTTCATGTCTAGCAATTGAGATTTCCTAGTTGCTTAATCCAACTCAAATTTTATGTAGTGAAAGAACTCATTTATACTTCAGCAATTGGGTACCGAAGTTCACCCAAGTGCTTCCATATGTTTAATAAGTTAGATATATGCTTCATGTTATCTTTTGTTAGTTTGGTTTGGTTGTGATTCACATTGGTAGTATATAAATCATACTGCATACCCAAGTGAACTGAGTTCTCACTGTAATAAAATATGTTGACATGCAGGTGCAAGCAAAGTAGGATCGTAACATTTTCAAAGCTTATCTTAAGCTTGTGAGCCGAAACTTGAACTACTATCATATTCTTTGTTGGCCATGGTACGTTCGATTTGATATTTCGAGCAAATTCTGTATGGTTAAGTGATTGTAGTGGGTGAAGGGTTGGGGGATACATGTATCTTTATGGCCCTGTCTGGTGCTGCCTATGGTGTATAGTCGTTTTCTACATGAACATTAAAACCGAAACATGGATAAGTAGACCTGCCAATTTGAACCTAAGGTGATAAGATTAGATATTCAAGTAATCAATGTTATAAACTTGACATTTCTGTGTACCCTGAAAAAAATAAAAATAAAGCGTTCCACTGGATTCAATTTCACTATGAAAGTGATTGTTTGAAAAGAAAAGGAATGTAGTGGAAACCTAGGATACAATCTTAGTAGAATGTAGGAGTAGATTTATTCAATCTTTCATATTTAATGTTGCATAGCATTCGAGAGTTCTGAATTGGGTGCGTTGACAATGTGCAGGATCCTAATGTTTTTGTTGGTGAAAAGACAGAAGCGAAACTCTACATTGGTAACCTTGATATGAGAATAACAGAGTAAGTAAAACTTTTTGGAAATCAATTTATTTCTTTGCTGCGCTAGTGTTCGTACCTGTGACAATTAATGTTGTCCCTCTATTGTGTCAACTAGGGCCGCTCTACTGAAGATGTTTTCTCCGTTTGGGAAGATCGTACACGAGGAATTTTTGTTGCATACTCGTGGCCGGAAACGCGGAGAGCCTCGAGGCTTTGCTTTCATCCAGTATAGCACTGAAGAGGTACGTAAGTTTCTTTCTTGTTTACCACTCATAATTCAAAGCAATTCCTGATTTCCACCATTAAAGTGAGCATGCAGGAAGCAAAATTGGCCAAGGAGAAGATGCACGGGAGACTAGCTTGTGGTCGCCCATTAGTTGTCCGTCTTTCCAGCGAAAAATACTCAGTAGAAGAAGCAGAGAATCCTTCCAGACGAGCTGGTGAGGCAACCAAAACAAGCCTTTCGGCTAGCAGCTCAGGACAGATGAGTCGAAGCTCTAAAATAGCAGCAATCAAGAACAAATTGAAAGCTCTGGAGGGGGAAGGCTTTGGTGCCAAGAAGCAGAAGCAAGGTGACATGTCTTGCAGTGAAAGCATTGATCATCCATCTGGCCAAAGATGACGAACTAGAACACTAACTCTGCTAAATTTGTAATTCCCCCAACTTCACCAGAATTGAACACAAAATGCACTGGATTCAATCCCAGGGTTACATCAGACGTTTGATATTATTGTAACTTGATGCATGTTATTTCCTTGCTAAAATGATTCTTACAACTGTAGCAACTGTATCTTTTGGACCTTTTGGTTTTGAACTTTTGATTAATGAGTTTCATATTAAAGCTTAAAAATTAAAATTAGTAACAAGTAATACTTTCGCTTTCAGATAGCCGAAAAAAGAAACAAAAATCACAAGGGACTCGTACGACCTTTCCATATTTTGCACTTTTTTGTTTTTGGTGAGAAAAAAGTCAATGCATAAAGCTGAGAGTCCACTTTCAATTACTCAGAATCTCTCTCCTTCAAGTGACTCGCCAGCGATGGCCATGGCATCGAAGCTCTCCGTTTTACCTGGCTCTGGCCCAGCGTTGCCGGCAGCATTACAACGGTCAAGTTTACGTTGCCGCCAAAACCTGAGTGTCTGTCTCTCACGAGGCACCACCGGTAGCAGCTCAATTCAGTTGAACAACAGGAGACAGACCTTTCTCTCTCCTCCGGCTCCGCCTAACTCCGACCGATCTGTCACGGCGAGGTTCCAGCTCCAAGCCCCTCTCATTTCTCCACACGACCAATGGGGCAACTGGACCGTACTCTTCGCCACCGGCGCTTTCGGTCTCTGGTAACTCACCATCTCTCTGTGTTTTCACTTTTATGTGTTTGATTTTCACTTAGGAGAAGAATTAGAAACTAAAAATGTAAAAAATATTTGTACTGCTACAAGAACCTGTTTGTTCTGGTTTTGGGAAATTGAATTTTGTGTGTTTTGGTTTAAAAAGGTCAGAGAAGAACACCAATATCGGACGTGCATTGAGCGGAGCATTGGTGAGCACATTGATTGGACTTGCGGCGAGCAATTTGGGAGTTATTTCCTCCAATGCGCCGGCGTTTTCGATTGTCTTGGAGTTTCTGCTCCCTCTGGCTGTGCCATTGCTCTTGTACAGGGCGGATTTGCGCCGTGTGATCAAATCAACCGGGGCACTGCTCTTGGCCTTCTTGCTAGGATCAGGTAGAATACTGAGTTTTTAATGTTAGAGCTGTTTGAGAATTAGCTTCTTGCCTCTTTCGGAAACTGGTTTTGTCTCATGGCTTTACAATGTGGAGATTGTGGTTAATCAACTTGGTAGAGGAAGGAAGCCCATGTTTTACTTTCCATAAGTATTATTGTGTAGTTCTAGTGTATATGCAGAATGTATGGTTTCTTCAGCTTAGGTTTTCAAAAATTTACTTGCCGTGGAAGTTGTCATGCTGTAGATGATTCTGATCACATGATTGTAGGAAGTTTGTACTTCATTTCTTTACCATGATCATGAAAACTGCTACCATTGAGTTATGATGTTTGTCTTTTGCATTTTGTGCAACAGTAGCAACAACAGTTGGAACAGTGGTGGCATATCTATTGGTGCCGATGCGATCACTTGGTCCAGATAGTTGGAAAATAGCAGCTGCACTCATGGGAAGACACATTGGTGGAGGTAATGTTTTTGCCACTTTTTAGAGCTACACACAATCCTATTACGAATCAACTGATCACCTCATTCCTCCCAAGTTTCTCGTAGAGATTATTCTGTTTAGTTGCTGTCATGCTGTGTATTGCCATTATCCTTCGTTCTTTACTCATAAAATTGGTTACCTGTCCTAAGTTTTACAATTGGATTCATGTAGCTGTGAATTACGTTGCCATAGCCGATGCTTTTGGGGTTTCTCCATCAATTTTAGCTGCTGGACTAGCCGCAGATAATGTCATTTGTGCTGTATACTTTTCGACATTGTTTGCATTGGCTTCTAAAGTACCTCCAGAGGCTCCAACATCTGATGATGGTGTGTAAACCTGTACCTTGTATATACAATTGTATGGCTTCCACATACCCGGAAGGAACTTGTAACAGACACTGGAACTGTAATTGGCAGGCATTGCGAAGGATGCAGAGTCTGACGCTGGAAACAAGCTTCCCTTGGTACAAACCGCTACGTCCCTTGCCGTGTCCTTAGCCATCTGCAAGAGTGGCCATTATCTCACCAAATATTTCGGAATTCAAGGAGGTATCCTGCCAGCCGTAACAGCCATTGTTGTTGTTCTCGCGACTGTATTTCCAAAACAGTTTGCATATCTTGCACCATCTGGTGAGGCTATGGCCATGATCCTAATGCAGGTCAGCACATTTCTCTTCGTCCTTCAACTAACTTATGCTAATGTTGGCGGCTTAATATCTTATTCAAGACAATGATGGAGTGACATACATATTGTTGGGATGCAACTATTTGTGTTTGTGAGAATTAACAGGTGTTTTTCACGGTGGTGGGAGCAAGTGGGAACATATGGAGCGTGATCAACACTGCTCCTAGTATCTTCATCTTTGCTACAGTCCAGATTTTCGTCCATCTTGCTTTGATTCTTGGATTGGGAAAGCTACTGGGATTTGACCTGAAGCTGTTGCTTATAGCATCAAATGCCAATGTTGGGGGCCCTACAACAGCTTGTGGAATGGCCACAGCCAAAGAATGGCATTCTATGATTGTTCCTGGTATTCTTGCAGGCATTTTCGGCATTGCCATTGCAACTTTTCTCGGCATTGGATTCGGAGTCGCGGTTCTAAAATCCATGTAACACATTCCACTGATGATTAGCAGAAATGGGTCAAACCAATAACTTTTCTGTACTAGGAATCTATGATTAGCACAAGATAAGTACATAGTTAATCCGTTTGTACTAGTTTAGAGCGGGGATAATTTGAATGCAAGTCACTACTATACATTTGATGTCTGGAATTGAAACAACGTGAGAAAATCGGAGCTTTCACTATACACCGGTTATGCTATATTCCTCATTATACTATATACTAAAGCTCCTAGCACTGTTCATAAAAAGATTACGGTTTTGTTCTCATTTATTCATGAATTACGGTTCTGTCATTGTCCTTCTTTTTTCTTTTTTTTTTAAGACAAATATTGCAAGATTTATGGGATTAATTGACTTTCTATCCCAAATTAATTGGAAAATATTTCCGTTGATTGTCCATGATTTTGTTTAAGATTCGATTGAGCATCTTTGGACCTTGGTAAAGCAAGATATGGCAATTACGGAAATTACGGTTTGTGCTCACTGCATGACATTGACTTCAATCTGACCAACCAGATAAGGAAAATAATACACAATTATTAAGTACAATAATATTAGCTATATATAGCATTATATAATATATACATTCACTATACACAATAAAGAACAAAAAAAAAAATTCCATAAAAGGGAAAGACAATGATTTTAGAAACCCAAAAGGTTGGGAAGATAATGACCATATATGTCTTCTTTCAAAAAAAAAAAAAACCATATATCTATACTATATTTAAGAGAACTGATATTGTTAATCAAAACAGAAAAAATGTACCAAAATACCATTTAAATATTAAAAAAACTTTATAAAATAATTAGTAGTTTGGGTCAATAATGTAAAATTAATAATATAAAAAAATAAAAAAAATAATTATCTACATTAACTACCCACTAATTATAAAAAAATATAATTACTCTAAAAAAAATCCATTTTAATTAACTGCTATTGTTTCTAGTTGTAATGGAAAGTACCTATTTGGAAACAAATACAAGACGTCATTATGAGCAATTTAAAACAAAATAAGGAAGCTACCTTTCCCGACGAATCTTTCGTCAGGAAAAGTGGTCTTCCCTATTTTTTTTTTATAATATGTTAGTTTTTGCCTATTTTATTAATTAAATATTTTTCTTCTCGAACAACCATTCAATACTTCAATTTAATACCAACTTATTACTCTAGGAAACCATGCTTTTAGAGTATGAAATTATCAATTTGCCTAATTATTTTTTCAAAAAATGGTGTGACATGACAACAATTTCTCAAGAAATTTTGGGCATTTTACACAAAATAATTTTTTCTGCCCAATGTGCATGAATAATAATTTAAATATTAACTCTGATAGCTCAAGATCAAAATGAAGTTTCATCTGTCACTTTGTTAATTTTTTAATAAATAAAAGTTAATAACAAATAAAAGAATAAGGAAGCTACATTTTCCGACCAATCTCTCGTTAGGAAAAGTGGTCTTCCCTAATATTATTTTTTAATATGTTGGCTCTTACCTATTTTATTAATTAAATGTTTTCCTTCTCGAACAATCGTTCAACACCTCAACTTAATACCAACTTATTATTTTAGGCACTCATGCTTTAAGGTACAAAAATATTAATTTGCCTAATTTGTCTAAAAATAGTTTGCTATATGTAGTCTAAAAATTAATTTTTTGAAAATTTTTCGGCATTTACACAAAATGATTTCCGACCCCCATTGTGCAATAATACTAATTGAAATATTAACTCCGAGAGTTCAGGATTAAAGTGGGGTTTAATTCTTTAATTTCTTAATTTTCTAATTAAAATAAGTTAATAGCAATAAAAAATTAAGAAAGCTACTTTTTCCGACGAATACTTCGTCAGGAAAAGTGGTCTTCCCTTTTTCTTTTTTTTAATATGTTGGTTTTTGCCTATTTTATTAATTAAATATTTTCCTTCTCAAACAATCGTTCAACACTTCAACTTAATACCAACTTATTACTCTAGACACATATGCTTTACGAGTTTACGTTACGAAATTATCAATTTTTCTAATTAATTTGTCCAAAAATGGTGTGCTATAGCAAACAATTTAAAAAAAAAAAAATTCTGCGTTTACACAAAATGATTAGGCATTTTGATGATGATGATGATCTCTAACCAATTTGGACACTTTCTGTACGTACGCCTTTTCATCTGCTGCAGGTGTTTTTAAGGTAATGAAATCAGGGTTCTTGGATCCTAAGGAGATCTAATGTTTGTGTTGACAAGTTTGGTTGAAGTTTAGTGTTGGAATTTTCCATTCAATTTTGCCTAGGTTGCCATTATATTTAAGCTGGGATAAAGTCATGTTGATGCAGATTAGGGATGCTCAGATACTTATAAGAGAATACTTCTTAGGTTGTTATATATGTATTCTTGAGTTATTATGACACAGGGAACCTCTATATTCAGCGATCACTAGATAACATTTACTAAAAGTGGAAGAATTAAATTTAATGTTCTTTTTCTTTTTTTCTCCTTTTTCTTCTTTGGTTGATTGCTGTAGCTGTTAACTATGTTGCGATTTCAGAGGCTCTCGGTGTTTCCCCATCAGTTTTGGCCGCAGGAGTAGCAGCAGACAGTGTTATTTGTGCTCTGTACTTCATGGCATGGTCTTGTTTGCTTTCGCCTCTAAAATACCTCCTGAGGCCTCAACATCAACTAATGGTATGAACAAATAACTTCTTACTCATTCTGTCATATGGTAATGCTAAGCTGCTGGTGGATGATATGTGATCTCGTAATTTTTCCTTTCTGTTATTTCTCTAAGATTTTCCATCTAGTTTTAAAGTCTGCAGATATTGCTTACATATCTGGAATTTATTGGCAGATGTTTCAATGAAAATGGAATCCCATAATGAAAGGAAACTCCCAGTACTAGAAACTGCAACCGCTCTTGCTACATCTTACAAGATTATGTGGAATTCAAGGAGGCAGTCTGCCAGTAATAACAGCTCTTGTTGTCGTTTTAGCTACTCTTCTCCCTACACATTTCTATTGCTGTAGTCTTGATGCAGGTAACTGCAAATTTCTGCCAGAATTCTACATTTGCGTGATAATATTAGTGATTTATACACTAACATGCTATGCTTTACATGGATAGGTGTTCTTTGCAGTGCTGGGTGCTAGTGGGAGCATATGGAATGTGATGATGACCGCTCCTAGTATTTTCGTGTTTGCTCTAGTTCAAGTAACCGTCCATCTCGCTTTGGTGCTGGGATTGGGAAAGCTATTTCACTTTGATTTAAAGCTGTTACTTTTGGCATCAAATGCCAATATTGGAGGGCCTACGACAGCAGGTGGAATGGCCACCACGAAAAGATGGCATTCTTTGGTTGTTCCGGGAATTCTTGCAGGCATTTTTGGCGTTTCCATTGCAACTTTTCTGGGCATTGGTTTTGGAATCATAGTCCTTAAACACTTGCAGAAAATACATATTTGGTCAATAATTTTCTTCCTATTCATCAGAACCTGAAAATAGATGAGCTTTGGATTGATTAACAGATTGATGCTCGATAATCATGATAGGCCGTCATCATTTAAGTTTTAAAAACTATTTGTAGATAAACTTGAGTTGCAAATTGCAATTGTGTTAGTTCAAATGATGCTTGTGTGCAATAATTAATTTGTTTTATTTTATTTTGGATAAAACTCTCTCGTTTGGATGAGGCCGCCCAACCACTAAAAATTTGACAGCAATCTCTGTTTTGTAATTATTTTATGCGTCCCTCTTCATCCCCTTATTTATGCAAAGATACACATGCCTCTTCATCATCTATGTCTCTACAAAGATACGCATAAGTTCTTAGATTTGTTGGAAAATTAAAATTTGTTTTGTTTTATTTCTCTTACATCTAGCAAGATGTCATTCTTTTTTTATATTAGTATATAATATATTAATTCTTTTTTTTTATATATCTGTATATCAACATTATCACAACACGCCACCGTTACATCAGTTTTCGAACTCTTTCAACTTGTAAGTAATTATACACTTAACTGTGAAGCGTGCTTAAATGAAAACCAGTCTGGTACGTCAAAGGCTCAAAAAATATTAGTTGTGCGGAAAATTTTATAATGCTCCGGATTTTATGCTCCTTTATTGTGGACCTCTGGATTAAATTGAGGAAACCCCTTATCAACCATCCAATGATCCAAGTATCCAACGGTGCAAAGCACATGGTAAAGAGAAGTATTGATAAGTCATATATAGCACTATACAACTCCCTTAGTTGTACTATCTTGCATGTCACGTATTGAGTTTTCAGTTGTACTACCCGAGCGAAGTACACAAGAGATCGGTCATCTGCTAATGTGCTTTCTTTTGAGGTGGTGATACTCTGATTCTCAGCTGTAGTGTCTGATGGTCAACTGTACCCACTACCTAAAGAAGTCAACCTTACTTGCCAATCTTGTACTACTAAACTGAATTAAGCACCATGTACTACATCCACATAACCCATATCAATATATATATATATATATCATTTCATCAAATAATGTGCCGGAAATTTTAAAATGAAAGTGTCCCCGAGATGAAGTAATTATGTACTCTCACAGTTATGTATATCAGAATTCAGAAATTGTGGATCGGGAATTAGTAAATTTTATTATAAGAAACTAATACAAGTCATGAATAATAATTCATAAAAACTTTGAACTTGCATGTTGTTGGTTCTTTTTTTTTTTGTTTAACTCATGTAACAAGTTTAAAAATGTAGGGAGTGCATATATAGATATGATTCTAGATGAGTAGGCATAAGGCAATAGGCTTGAAATATCGAAAATTTAAATATTATTAGTACATTGTAAAAAGTTATTGCACTAGTGATGAAGTTCAAAAATGTTATTGCATAAGTTAGTAGCAATATTGTTACAATTTTTTTCATGCGGACCATGTAAATGGTTCGTACGGGAACCAACAAGAGGCCATATTCATTGGATAATTTTATTTTGATTATACAATAATTAGTCATTTTGAGTCGAACTCAAGACCTTCTATCTACAAAGAAAGAGATTTATGCCGCTAAAACAAATAGTCGTGGGCTTGAATTATGTAATTAAAAAAAAAATCAATGGGTAACAACATTGGAAAGGAAAAATACACCACATAATATAAATACTGACCACGTATGATATGCACTAATAAATATCATGGAAAGACCAGATATATTTAAATTTTAGACATTTACGTACCAACATTTTGTTTGAGATAAATATCTTACCACTAAACTAAATGCTAATTGACAAGACACTAATCAAGGATTGAAATTTCTCCGAAATTGCCGAAATTTTCTTAATATTGAAGTATTGAAACGAAATTCATATGTTATGTTATTTCTGTCAGGAAGTTTCCGAAATTTCTTGAAATTTACGGCAAATTTTCGCGAAATTTGTAATTTCCGTAATATATACACATAAATAGAAAAAAATTAAAAAAATTCACCGAAATTTAACCGATTCTCACACCCGACATAAAATTTTACTTTACAGAGGAGGAAAGATTCATATATGTTTTTATCCAAAAATTATGCAATCAATGTCAAATACTCCCAAAAACCCATCAAATCAAAAGTGTTCGCAATAATTCTAAATCTATTTATGATTCTATATATACTTATTAGTGAAAAAAAATATCATTTAAAAGTGTAATGTTATAAATATAGTTTTCGTTATTTCTTTATTTTTAACCGAAATTTTCACCAAAATTGAAATTTGAATCCTTGACACTAATATTGATTGTCTCGATCATTTCGAGCTCGTAAAGATTTTGACTTTCCATAACTATATATATTATATTAGAATAATGAAAGTTGAACTGAAAAAAAAAATGAAAATGTGGTCATGAATCACGCATCTTTTGCGTTATGCCTAAAAGTAAACGGGCAGAGAATACAAGTTATCAGGGCTCAGCCAGCTTATAAATAGGTGGAAGTGAGTACAGTACTACGTACTACATACAGTCTCCTCAATCATTTAGATCTGAAATTAAGCAGAACAATGAAGAAAATGATCATCAAGTTGATATTGCTTGTGGTGCTTGTTGGATGGCTCATTGTTTGGATTATGTTGCCAACAAAACTTTACAAAAATACCTGGACTCCCAAGCTTCAAGGCAACCTCAATTCAACTTACTTTGGAGTGCAAGGTAAATTTCGATAAACTTTTCCTTTTGCCCTAGCTAGCTTGCTAATCCTTTTCTTTCTTATTTCTTCATCAATTATTTGGTTATTTGGTTACGTATAATCTGCGCACATGCAGGTACAAATCTGCTGCTTTTTGCGTTCCCAATGATGTTGGTGGCAGCTCTTAGCTGCGTTTATCTTCACCTTGTTCAGAGGAAACCGGAAAACAACGCCACCACAATTAGGTCATCAGCTGCTGCTGGCTTCTGGAGACGTCCGGCGATTGTAAAGGCTCCTCTGGGGATCGTCACGGCGATGGAGCTAGGGTTTGGGGTGATGTTTATTGCACTCTTGGTGTGGGCTCTTGCCAACTACTTGATTACCAGCTTCGCCCACCTCCATATGCATATGGATATGACGACGATGATGAGCATGGATAAAGTATGGCAAGCCAAGTTTCGCAGTGTGTCGTTGAGACTTGGGTACGTTGGGAACATATGCTGGGCATTTCTCTTCTTTCCGGTGACTCGAAGCTCTTCGATTTTACACATATTTGGGCTCACATCGGAGTCGAGTATTAAGTACCATATTTGGCTTGGCCATCTCTCCATGCTTCTTTTTGCTATACATACCGCTGGCTTCATCATCTACTGGGCCATGACTCATCAGATGGCTCTGGTACGCTTCTAATTCAATTGCTATATATACATATTTTAGATAAATTGATATTCAAGTTTTCGTCTTTCAAATATAATTGGTACATACATCCATATATATATTTTCACCCAACAAAAAAATATTGGCATACATACGCATCATCATCCATGTGTGAATAAAACCGAAGTCAGTAAAAACGGTTTTTTATGAACCTCACTTTTGGATATCAGTGCAATTTAATTTGATGATAATCTGAAAATTCTTTCTTTTAAGTTTATGTAAGGATCATCCTTTCAAAAAAAAAAAAGGATCATTCTTGCAAAAATTTAGACAAAATCGAAATTCGTTTGGTTAAACTAAGTTATGCAACAAATACACTTTGTTATTAGATAAAATTGTAAGAATTAATGGTGCATGCATGATTGTAACAAATGAGTAAAGGCTAGGGCTTCAATTTAGTAATTCAATTTCTAAAAAATGAACAATTTCAATTATTAAAAAAAGAGAGTAATAATTTGAATAAATCAAATTCAGATTTTTTATTTTTTATTTTTACAATTACAGAATAAACTGACTTGTGGTGATGATGCAGATGCTAGAATGGAGCCAGACTTATGTATCAAACGTAGCTGGGGAGATTGCAATTGTATTTGCAATGGCAATGTGGGTGACAAGCATTCCTCGTGTTAGACGGAAAATGTTTGAAGTATTTTACTATACACACCATCTCTACCCACTCTATATCTTGTTCTACGTATTACATGTTGGTGCTTCCTACTTCTGTATGATCCTTCCCGGAATATTCCTCTTCGTCATTGATCGATACTTGAGATTTTTACAATCGTCCCGACATGCTGCTATAGTCTCCGCACGCGTTTTATCTTGTGAAACCATTGAGCTCAACTTCTCCAAGAACAGAGGTAATAATTAATCAAGGCCACTAGCATATGTTAACAGGATTAATTAACAGGATTTTCTTCTTTGTTTCAGGATTGGATTATAATCCTACTAGCATCTTGTTCATCAATGTGCCTAGTATATCCAAGTTGCAATGGCACCCATTTACAGTGACTTCAAACGCTAAAATGGAGGCAGACAAACTAAGCATTGTGATTAAGAGTCTAGGAAGTTGGTCTCAAAAACTTTATAAGGAACTTGCTTCTAATTCGGTGGAGCATATCCAAGTTTCTGTTGAAGGGCCTTATGGACCTACTTCATCTCATTTTTTAAGGTCAGCTCAAAATTCAAGACAATCACTTCACTTCTTATAGCTATTTTATCTTGTTAGATAGTTTGTCGTGTAAGTTGTCAATTTATTATCGATAAATTAACAGTCCAAAGATTAATTCGCGGTCTAGCTAGATGAAACCTTTAAAGTATCATTCAATTATATAATCTAATAGCATAACATGTTACGTAGCAGGCACGAGAGTTTGGTGATGGTGAGTGGAGGTAGTGGAATTACTCCTATGATTTCCATAATCCGAGAAATTATTTTCCAAAGCACCAAACCAGACTGCCATGTTCCAAGTGTACGGCTGATTTGTGCATTCAAGAACTCAGCTGATCTCGCAATGCTACAACTATTGCTTCCAATTTCTGGCACACCTTTTGACTTTACCCAAATACAACTGCAAATAGAAGCCTATGTGACAAGGGAGACAGAGCAGCAGCCTACATCTTCCCAAATGCCCCTCCAAACTTTATGGTTTAAGCCAAACAACTTGGACTCACCGATTTCTGGTGTTCTAGGTCCAAAAAGTTGGCTATGGCTTGGTGCAATAATCTCCTCCTCATTTGTCTTATTTCTCTTTCTTTTGGGAATTGTCACTCGTTTCTATATATACCCAATTGACCACAACACTGGTGATTTTTACCATTACTCCTTCACTTGCCTTTGGTATATGTTTTTGGTCTGTTGCTCCATTTTCGTAGTCTCTAGTGCAGTTTTCATTTGGTGCAAGATCCAATATGCCAAGGAAGGAAATCAAATTCAGAATGTAGAAGTAGCGGCCACACCAACAATTGATGATAGAGAACTTGAAAGCTTTCCCCTTCATCATGAGTCCCTAATTGCTCAAGCTACCCAGGTGCATTATGGAACAAGGCCTGATCTCAAGAGTAAGTTAAAGTTAACACAATATTATATATACGGTTTTGATCATCAAGCCTATTTTCTTAGTGAGGGGTGTCTGCATTTTTTTATGGTACGTACAGGAGACATGGATGATTAACTATATATTTTGCATTTTTTTTTTTGCAGAAATTCTGTTAGAGTGTAAAGGATCTGATATTGGAGTATTGGCTTGTGGCCCAAGGAAGATGAGACATGAGGTTGCCAAAATTTGTTCATTCGGTTTGGCACAGAATCTGCACTTCGAGTCCATTAGCTTTAACTGGTGATGCATAAATAATGCGTATATACGCATATAGCATGCATGCTAGTTACAACCAAGCTACAACTCTGTGTATAAATAAAGATACTACTAGCTTCAGCCTTCAGTCTTGCTTTCTGCTTGGATATTGTTAAATGTAAATTGTCTAGCCATAACGTTTTCTTTTTTCTTTTTTCGGATGCAAGTATATAGATATATGCTGGAAATTGTGTACGTAATTGATGGTAATTACAATAAATAAAGTCTTGTGCTATGTATCTCGTAGTGCTGTTTGATTTGGCCTCTACAATACCTCTGAGGAGGCCTGAACATCAACTAATCGTATCAAGTTTGATCTCATCCTGCCATTCACATGATGATAGTAGTGTTCTCCCAAATACTAAACTGTATTAAACCTAAATCAAACTACGGAGAATAAACAAAACTACTCTCTTACTTTTAATTAGTTATTATTTCTACCGTTGAATTAAATGATGAGCACAAATTTTTTAGTCTCCTTGACCAAAGGAAACACCATTGCTAATGAGTAGATAGGTTTTTTTTTTTTGGTAATGTCCAAAGCTTTAAAAGATGACAAATTTTTTAGTCTCCTTGCATCAGATTGCCATTTGGTCAATTTTTTGCTCCTATCTTTTTTTATTTTCTTAACGGGTGAATAGAATTAAGATGCTTTTATGAAATGCTAAGAGAAATATTCATGCATAATTTAACCTTCACCGGCCGCTATTTTGACAAATTTAATTAGTTCAACCACATGACCATATATATATATATATATATCTTGTGATCTTATACCACTAAACTACCTCAGAATAAAGCACACTCAACACCAACTGCCGATTTATCTAGCAACAAAAACCCCAAACATAGCCTTCGTTCCATCAATAAGCTAGCTTCATAATGTAGCAGCTCAAAAAAGCTCGACTTTCTTGATTACCACAAACTTTACCCTATAGCAAGATTAGGCGGGACAATCGATCTATTAGATGAATTAAAATTGTATGCCTGGGTTGACAAAGTTCCACTCTACATACTTACATATCAAGCACGCACAGAGCAATCTATATGTATATACGAAGATATGTGATGTAAAAGCTTGATTAAGAAATCTATGTACCTTGAAACAAATTAAATTAATAGCAGAAATCATGACATATAGAATGCTCATCATCAAGCTAGTAAATTAAAGGGCTTACCGAGTGATGGAGTTACAGCACAAAGCAACCCTCCAATTCGGTACACTCAACAATAGAAGATTCCTCAGTCCAGTTGTATTTGAAGGAGCGATAACCCAGGGCTTTGGCGGAGAAGGATCCACAAATCGAGATGAAATGCAGAAAATATGGATCACTATCACTGCTGCTACTAATGTCAGGAGTACTAGTAGCTACAGCAGCAGATTTTGAATAGACAAATTCGAATGTCAAGGCAGAAAGAGTCATAATTTGCATAGGACCCCGCCAATCCATGAACAAAAAGCATACTTTTCGACCTCCAAGATGGGCAAAACTGTGTGAGTCTACTCTAGAATCATGATGCACCAATATGTCAGCTACAGGCTTAACACGAATAGGTTCACCTGCATTGGACAGCATCATGCGGTCGACACGGATTCGTTCAGTCTCTATGTCAAAAGAAAACACTAGCTTATCACGATCATCCTCAAGGTCCAAAACTAAAGCCCTCTTTTCACAGTAGGGGAAAGGACAGTTACCTTTCCCCGACATGGATTTGAGTAAATACCATGATCTCTCAGGGTCCGCCACGTCAAAGCAGAAGGTTGGACCTAACATAGATGAGAGCAAGATCTTGGTGCCCACAACTGCAAAAGAGACATGAGGATGCCAAGACCGACACACATCGATATCCCCAATTGGAGGAGTCGGAAAAGCGGTCCATACCTTGGTTTCGGGATCAAATACCTCAAAAGCCGGATATTTCCAGTGTATTCCGGGAAGAGCGTACAGTTTACCCTTGATCTCCACCAGCGAAGGATTAGGTTTCACTCCTTTGAATTCCGGAATCGCATAATGGGGTTGACACTCACGGCTTCTTGTGCCGATGAACCTGGGCTTGGGTTCCACACTTGGATCAGTCTCCAACACGTAGCTTTCATTAGGGCCCTCAGTCGTTTCATTTCCGCCGGCCAAAACAATTCGAGAGCCAAAGATAGCGAAACCCATATCCCAAAGAAGGTCTTCGCCGTCTATAAAAGCAACTTCTCGTAGCTCCTCCTGCTGGCTGCTTTTGCTTTTGGATTTAGATCTGGAGGATAAGATGGTGATCGGGGTATCGGGAAAGGAGAGCAAGTCGCTCAATTTGATGACCTGGACACGGTAACGAACTTGCCTTCCCTGAAAGTTCTCGTAAGTACATATATACAGTGACTTATTGCGGAGCCAATCAGCCTCCATGGCTTCCCTGGCTTCCCTTTTCCGACATTCAGCCTCCGTGGCTTCCCTAATCCGACGTTCAGCCTCCATCTTTTCCGCCCTCGCCTTCACCCTCGCCCTATATCTGGCCGCTCCCCCCATTCCTCTTTTTCCTTGGAAACCCTAACCCTAGATTTCTGCTCTTGTGCCACTTGCCTAGCTACCCTATTATTTATACCTCCTGGGCCGCCACCAACTCAGTTATTTTGTTTACATTTATTCACGATAAAATTTAGGCTTATTTTGTTAATTCTATATATTTTCCCACAAGTTATTAGGTTGATATATATATATATATAAAGGAGATAAATGGGTTCATAGTTGTGCTATTTTGTTACAACCTCGATCAAAAATAGTGTGCATTTTGTTCGCTTGTGACTACTTTTGTCTGCGCGCATTGCAGAATTAATCCTAGCCTCTTGGAGTCCGCCACAGGGGATCTGATATTGGAGTGTTGGCTTGTGCCCCAAGGAAGATGAGACATGAGGTTGCCAAAATATATGTTCATCCGATTTTACCAATTGGTAGATACTGCCTTAAACCTTATGCATAATCTTTACCTTAATCCTTATGCCAATACCACCAATAATCCTTCTCCAGTTTTAAATTCCATATATTGAATTACGTAATTTTGTTATTTCATTAGAATTAAAATTTATTCCATTTTATCTAGAATTTTTTTGTTGTATTATAATGACGGATGAAATCTCAAGTTTAAATTAATTTCTCCTTCTATAAAATTATAATAGACAAAACCACATAAATTGGCCAAAATTGTGAATTTAAAGCACGTGGAAGAAAAATGACAAAACCACATACATGAAAAGTCACAATAGTCCCTAAGATAAATGTCCAAAGATTGATGAGGCTAGGATATAATATTGCAATTGTCTCTGTGACTCTTGCGTCGCTTAATTATATGTAGACAAGTGAGAGTAGTCCTCTATTACTTGTGAAGCGGAAGAACATGAGCACAAATACAGTAGTAGTATCAGTTATCAGATTCATATTGCTTCTAGTGTTTGTTGGATGGCTCATCATTTGGATTATGTTGCCAACAAACACTTACAGAGATACCTGGAGACCCATCCTACAAGGCAACCTCAATTCAACATATTTCAGAGAGCAAGGTAATTTGCACTGATGCTTTTCTTTCTTCATTAATTTTTGATAACATATATGCTAATTAGTCATACTGGCTAATTACAGGGATAAATCTGCTGCTTTTTTCGTTCCCGATGATGTTCGTAGCAGCTTTGAGTTGTGTTTATGTCCATCTAAATCAGAAGGACAAATCGACCAAGTCATACTCATCATATTACTCCACAAGGGGGTTAGCTAGCTTCTGGAGACGTCCGGCAAGTGTGAAAGCTCCACTGGGAATTGTGACTGCCATGGAGCTCGGTTTCGCAGCCATGTTTATTGCACTCTTGGTGTGGTCTCTTGCCAATTACTTACATGTCGGCTTCGCCCACCTCTATAATATGCACATGAAACCAGTTGCCGGCCAGAAAGAGTATGTGCATGTATTAAGGAATCGATCATTTACTTCAACTTTTACTTGGTATATCACATCAATTAAAACCACATGATAATGATATACATTTGCAGGTGGGAAGCAAAGCTTCGTAGTGTGTCATTAAGACTTGGGTTAACCGGAAACATATGTTTGGCATTTCTCTTCTTCCCTGTAACTCGAGGCTCTTCGATTTTGGCTCTGTTTGGGCTAACATCGGAGTCGAGTATTAAGTATCATATTTGGCTCGGCCATCTCTCCATGCTTCTCTTTGCTGCTCATGCCGTAGGCTACATCACCTTCTGGGCCATCACTCATCAAATGGCTCAGGTACGTACGTAAATATAATTAGATTAACTAAACATTATGATTGTGTCTAGCTTGTTTGTATTGGTGAGAAAGAGAATCTTTTTGTTGCCCTCTTTTGCATGTCCTTGTCGATCATGCTTTTTAATTCCTTGTTTGATAGTAGTGTATGGTGAGGAAAAATATTTAGAGGTCGATCCTTGGATCCTTTAACTGAGTGGTTCAACTTCATTTGTCCACTGCTATCCGGATCGATAACCTCATTGATTGATTGGTACAACATATTATTATGTGTGAACATATATAGACGGGGGCAGACGGAATGTTGACCAATTTGGTATTTCTAGTTCATACGTACATGTGTAAAGGTTTTCTATAAAGTTAACCCGCATATACGGTTCATTTTATTAGAGACCTACAGTCTAATGATTGGAACGTCTCCATAATAGGTCCTCCCTTTAATGGTCAAAAATTGAATATTATTTAGCTATTCAAGTATATATAATTATTATGATTCTAGTTTATTTCGACAATTTATATTTTTTTACGGATCGATTTTCAAATATTAACTAGTTTTAAATCAGATGACTAATTAACTGTAAAAATAATCCTTGATCGAAGAAAGAACTAATGGATTAACATTAATTTTCCATAATCATAGAGTATTTGTGGTTTTTGGGAAGCAATGAGTGCATACTTCTTATTTTATGGTCAACTTTGTTAGAGAAAATAACTTCAATGATTCATAAGCATGCTTAATTTTATATGAATTTGGTGATTAACCACAGTGAAGTTAACTATTGTACAGTGATGGCCATGGGAAAAAAAAAACTATTGTACAGTACGTGACTTTTGTAACCCTTCACATGCGCGCCTTGAATTGTGGCTATGGATCGTTTAAAAAAAAAAGAATTGTGCCTATGGTGTAACCAAAAAATTAGTACTGCTACTATAATATAGTTTCCACTTTCCAGATTAAAAATATGTATAATATTGATGGAAATTGGCAAATTGCTATCTTGCTGATCAATATTAATGGAAAATTATACTATTAAGAATTAACAGATTGAATCGATGGTGATGATGCAGATGCTAGAATGGAGCAACACTCGGGTATCAAACGTAGCAGGTGAAATTGCAATAGTGTTTGCAATGGCAATGTGGGTGACAAGCATTCCTCGTGTTAGACGAAAAATGTTTGAAGTATTTTTCTACACCCACTACCTCTACGTTCTCTACATCATCTTCTACGTATTGCACGCCACTGCTTACTTCTTCTGTATGATCCTTCCCGGGATTTTCCTCTTCATCATTGATCGGTACCTAAGGTTTTTACAATCTTATCAACGAGCTGAGTTAGTATCAGCACGCGTTTTACCTTGCGAAACCATTGAACTCAACTTCTCCAAGAGCCAAGGTAAATTGTTTTCGTTTTTGGGCTAGTTCATTACATTTTGCACTGTACTATTTGAAAAATCTCAATTTCATTCTCAAGTTACAAGATATAGCAAATTATTTCTATTGCATGCAAAAAATGAGATATAACTTTAAATCATTTTGTCCCTACTTGTTAAGAAACTAGCTAGCATACCCTTTTTAGTGTTGATAGAGATCAACAAGTTATAAAGATATCGTGAAAAACGATTTAGTCTTTCAAATTGGTAATGCCAAAACGGGGATAATATAGAGATCAATAACTGTGACATTTCATCACTTTGATGAGGAAACTAGGACTTCTTCATCAAATAGAAACTATATATGTTTGAAGCCTCCGGATCATGGGACACATATTTTGACACATATGTTTACTCCTCTCCAGATCTAACGGTTCTTATCAGATCCGGACCCATGTTTGAAAGATGAAAATTATATAAAGTAGTAAATTTGCCCTTGTACTATTAACTAATTGACAGTTATTTTTAATTTGTTCCACAGGCCTGGATTATAATCCCACTAGCATCTTGTTTATCAATGTGCCTAGTATATCCAAGTTGCAATGGCACCCATTTACAGTGACTTCAAACGCTAATATGGAGGCAGACAAACTAAGCATTGTGATTAAGAGTCTAGGAAGTTGGTCTCAGAAACTTTACCGGCAACTTTCTTCTAATTCTGTGGATCATATTCAAGTTTCTGTTGAAGGGCCTTATGGACCTACTTCCTCTCATTTTCTAAGGTCCGTTCCAAACTCAAAAGAAGTTTACCTTCCCCTCATAATTCTAGGTTACTATCATTTTTAGTACTTCTGTTTTGTTCAAATTTCAAATTTGATCCTTGCTAGCTTTTTCGACCATTCTAACAAAATAACACGTTTCATATCTATCGGATAGTAGAAATGATTGGTCTTTTGTGGCCTCAGGCACAAGGATCTGGTGATGATTAGTGGAGGCAGTGGACTTACTCCTATGATCTCCATAATCCGAGAAATCATCTTCCAAAGCACCAAACCAGGCTGCCATGTTCCGCGTGTACGACTGATCTGTGCCTTCAAGAACTCAGCTGATCTCGCAATGCTTCAACTATTGCTTCCAATTTCTGTCACACCATCTAATTTTACCCATATACAGTTTCAAATAGAAGCCTATGTGACCAGGGAGACAGAGCAGCAGCCTCCATCAGAACCCCACAAGCTTCTCCAAACCCTGTGGTTCAAGCCAGATCCATTGGACTCGCCCATTTCTTTGGTTCTAGGACCAAAAACTTGGCTATGGCTTGCTGCTATAGTATCATCCTCGTTTGTCTTGTTTCTCTTTGCTTTGGGCATTGTCACTCGATTCTATATATACCCAATTCACCACAACCCTGGTGAACTTTACCATATCTCCTTCATTTGCCTCTGGTACATGTTTTTGGTCTGTGCCTCCATTTTCACTGTCTCTAGTGCAGTCTTCATTTGGTGCAAGAGACAAAGTTCCATGGAAGAAAGGAAGCAAATTCAGAACGCGAAGTTAGTGACACCAACAACTGATATTGAACTTGAAAGCTTTCCCCATCATCATGAGTCCCTAATTGCCCAAGCTACCCAAGTGCATTATGGAGCAAGGCCTGACCTCAAGAGTAAGTAGTATAACTGATAACTACGTACCCCTTAATTAATTTTATATTGATAATTTTGGACAAGTAATTGTTTTTTTTTTAATTATTAATTGCAGAAATTCTATTGGAGACCAAAGGATCTGATATTGGAGTTTTGGTTTGTGGCCCAAGGACGATGAGACATGAGGTTGCCAAAGTTTGTTCATCCAGTTTGGCACATAACCTGCACTTTGAGTCCATTAGCTTTAACTGGTGATCGATGCATATATATAATTATACTAGTTGTAGTCTTGTAGCCAGAAATACTTACTCTGTAGTCTAGTCTATATATGTATCATATAGTTCAGCATTTACTGTTATTTTGTCTCCTACTCTCCTGGAAGAATATTTAATGGGAATTGTCCTAAATACTCACTTTGTATGTATTATCATGCATATAGTTCAGCCTTTACTGTTATTCCTCTCACAAATCATCCTCTTGTTTAATACATTTGGATGACTAAATGTTCTTCAATTTGGTTGGCTTTTTCGTAGGGATAATGTATATATGATAATTTCAAAAACGAACAGTACGTTTTAATCATGACATTATAATAAATAATGAAAATGTGCGTAAGAAAGAGTCTAACGTGTCTATCGATCCAAATTAATTTGAACATGAGATTTTTCTTTTATGAATTACAAGCATAGAATGTGGTATTTTGTCTTATCAAGTAAGAGTGAATATTTGAACTTGAGATATCTTCCCAAAAAAAAAAAAGACGTCACTAATCTACAAACTAATTGATAAGAAAGTTGTATTTAAAACGGTAAGAGATGCTCTAACAAAAGTTGTAGTTAGCTGAGTTGTATCACATCCTTCCTACTCACTCATGGCACCCATGAAAAGTAACATTAATTTAGTATGTTAGGAACTAATAATTCAAAAGGCTTTTAGATACTTTGAGCAAAAGCTATAACTAAAGGACACACATATGGGCAATGAATTGGGTAACACTGAGCAATTGGAATTGACGATTGCATTGGAAGCAACACTGAGGCCAAGTATACGGTATCTCATGTGACCATTATTTCTGGTACTCTAATATTTGATGCATAATTAATTTAGCTCCAAAATGATAATTTAAAAGTGAAGTCACGTACCCAAGCTTTTGATTCATTGACTTTCCAAATTTCAGGTATATTTCTGTTTTCAAAAAGCAAGAAAGAACTTACAACTTGGGAAATATGCAATCTATATAAAGACATGAAGGAAGACTCTTCCTCTAACCAGGACTAGTACTCATCATTGTCATAGAGACAGAGAGATGGATTCAGGTTCAGTTGGAGTTAAAGAAAAAGAAACCACTTCAAGTTATGGAATGAAGGCCATTATTGTATCAATGATGATGTTGCTTTCGATGGTGGTCTTTGTGGGTTACACTATGATTTGGATCATAATGCCCACAAATACTTACTATCTGAATTGGCTGCCAGACATTCATGCAAAAACAGATTCCACATATTTTGGGCAGCAAGGTTAAATTTCAATCTGAGAAACCTTCACTTCTCAAATTAATTCATCCGAAAACCGACTGAAAAGTTTTAGTCCTAACATCTTGTGCATGTTTATGTCTATGCAGGTGCAGGCATACTTATCTACACATTCCCCATCCTATTCACTGCAACTTTGGGGTGCTTATTGCTTCATATAAGAAACAATAGTGTTGATAATAACAACCAAAGGTACGTTTAATTCCCTCTTTCTCTCTTGTATGATCGAGGTTTTCCGAAGAAAAATCTTCGATGATCAGCTGTGTCAAATATCTTATATATGCTTTGGTTTTGAATTGGTAGGGTGAAGAATTTATCATGGAAAAGACCGGTGCTGGTGAAAGGTCCTCTCGGCATTGTGTCATGGATAGAGCTCTCCTTTCTAGCAATGTTCATTGCTCTACTTGTCTGGTCCATCTCTTCTTACTTGCATGGTATGTTTGCAACCATCGCCCTACAAGCCGCGGCCAAGCGAGAGCATGTGTAAGAAATTAATCTCTATATTTATCAATAGTTAAATTGATTTTAACCAGATGGTGTAAATTAATATTAATGAATGAACTGGGTGTACGTGCAGGTGGGAAGCAAAGTTAGAAAGTACAGCACTGATGCTAGGCCTAGTTGGAAACATCTGTCTAGCCTTTCTCTTCTTCCCGGTGGCGCGAGGATCTTCGATTCTGCAGCTCGTTGGCCTCACATCAGAAGCAAGTATCAAATATCACATCTGGCTAGGCCATCTTGTAATGACCCTCTTCACCGCTCATGGTTTATGTTACATAATATTTTGGGCCAGCACAAGTCAAATTTCACAGGTATATTGAAAATGAACCATTATAATTAACTTGGAAACCAAGTCGATCAACTTTGCTAATGGTTACTAAATTTCAAAGAAATTTTGTTAGATGTTGAAATGGGAGAAGATTGGGATTTCAAATATGGCTGGAGAAGTGGCTTTGCTGGCTGGATTAACCATGTGGGCTACAAGCTTCCCTCGCATAAGGCGCAAGATATTCGAGCTCTTCTTCTACACTCATCATCTCTACATTGTCTTTGTTGTCTTCTTCGTATTCCATGTTGGCTTCTCCTACGCTTGCATAATGCTCCCGGGATTCTACCTCTTCATGATTGATCGGCTCTTGCGTTTCTTGCAATCCCAGAAAAGAATTCGACTCGTTTCAGCCCGTGTTCTGCCTTGTGAGGCTGTTGAGTTGAGCTTCTCTAAGAGCCCAGGTGAAGGAACAAAGACTATATATTCATTCCCAATTAATACCAATATATATCCTAGTAAACTTGCTCAAAATTTCTCAATCTCTTTGTTGAAATTGGTTCTAGGACTGAGCTACTCTCCAACAAGCATGATGTTTCTAAATGTGCCTGGCATTTCCAAGCTGCAATGGCACCCTTTTACTATTACTTCCAGCAGCAATATGGATCCTGATTACCTAAGTGTCGTCATCAAAAGCGAAGGAAGCTGGTCTCATAATTTGTATGAGAAATTTTCATCAAGCACTTGGCCAATGGACTGCCTCGAGGTCTCAGTTGAAGGACCCTATGGACCTGCCTCAAACAACCTTCTAAGGTGCTTACTTAATTGCATTGTAAAAGCTAGCCATATATTCCCAGCTATTTCCGATATTTCATACATAAAATTCAACCTGTGTATGGTTTTGGTTTCAGGCATGATACGATAGTGATGGTGAGTGGAGGAAGTGGCATTACTCCTTTGATATCCATAATCCGCGAGCTCTTATCTCAAGCCAACGACTCAGGAAGGAAGACTCCACAAGTTGTGCTCATAAGCGCCTTCAAGAAATCACTAGACCTCACCATGTTAGACCTCATCCTCCCGGCTTCAGGCACAAACTTGGACATTTCTTGCTTGCAACTACAAATTGAAGCTTATGTGACAAGAGAAAACCAACCCACAACACATAACCACAAGCCTCTCCAGACAATATGGTTCAAACCAGACCAGTTGGATTCACCAGTTTCTGCAGTATTGGGCCAAAACAGTTGGCTTTGGCTTGGAGTGATCATATCAATGTCCTTTGTCATGTTCCTCGTGCTAATGGGAATCCTCACACGATATTACATATACCCCATTGACCATAACTCTAATATGATATACTCTGCCTCTTATAGATCTGCGTTAACTATGTTATTGCTGTGTGTTTCCATAGCCACAACTGCAACTGCAGTTTTCCTATGGAACAAGAAACAGAATTCAAAGGAGATGGGACAGATTCAAGACATAGACACACCAGACACTCGATTCTATGATGGTGATAGAGAACTCGAAAGCCTTCCACACCAGTCGTTCGTCCAATCCACGAAGGTGCATTATGGCACAAGACCTGATCTTGAGAGTAAGCACATGCAATTTGTTTATTGACAGAAGTACCCGAAAATTGCTTGTTTCAAACCTGAGTGGTATAGTTTTTTGCAGGGATATTATCGGACTGCCAAGGGTCAAGCATTGGGGTTCTTGTCAGCGGACCAAGGAAGATGAGGCAACAAGTAGCTGCAATATGTTCATCGCCCTTGGCTCATAACCTACACTACCATTCCATGAGCTTCAGCTGGTAGTAACTCAGAGAATTTCTCTCATTCTCTTCTTCACACATGTCGGAGTCCGATTTGAAATTACTTGCTACTACGGTGAATACCACCAAAGATCGAGCACCAGTAGAGTAGAGGCATAGTTTGTAAGTGTGAAAAAATGTAAATGGAAGGATGTCTGTCAAAAGTAATGAAGCAATAACCTTTTTTACCATTAGAGAGGGTTAAAAAAAAGGGAGAAAAATGAACAAAGAACATGGTCTAGATTATTATCCTCCACTAAAACAAAAAACAATAATTAAAGGTAACCAACGCAACGGAGAAAAGGACCAAGCTTCTCTGAAAAAATGGAATCAAGAAAAGCCTTCAAACTAAAACTTGGCATATTCTTTCACTAATCAATTAAAATACCTACGGTAAAGAAAAGAAACAAATGCAAGATGATAACAAAGCAACATTGGGCCCTACCTAAAAAAAATATTGCCTACGCCAATCAGAATGGTAAGAGCAGCTGCTTCCACAAGCAGTGACAAGCCGCCGGGAAGAGTGAATATTTGGACCTCTTTCACCGTAAAAAAAAAAGAAAAAGGAAAAAGGAAAAAAAAAATGGAAGAACTCCTATCTATCTTGGCAAAGAAATGGAACATAAAACAGAAATGCTGGGCGGACGCAAAGGTGATGAAGATTCTCCTCTCAAATTATGCATCTCGCAGTTTGAATGAGTTGAAAAGCCGGAGTTAAAATACTCGGTCATTATTGCTTAATTAGCCCTTCTGTTCTCTACCTGCGGCTGAGGCTGCTCTCCTCCTAGGTAAACATCCCGAGACCGTCGATCAGCGCCCCTATTATCACAGTCATCGAAGTTCTGTGTGTTACAGTTCTGTGGGTTGCGAGATGCAAAACGATCTTCTTCATCATAACGGAACTGACGCACAACACCATCTGAATCATAACGCCTCACACGATGAACGATTTCAAATCGTCCATCAGGCTTCCTTCTATCTTCATCACTCCCTTCGTATCTACATTCCCTACCACCATTGTTCAACTCGGAGAATCTTGCAGGACGAACCATGGGTTCAAAATAATCATCTGAATTCAATCTCCGAGAACGCACTGAATCAAATCTTTGGCTCGGTTGGAATCGCCTTCCACCTCCTCTCCTGCCTCTGAAATTATGATCTCCAGCGCCATTGTGATCATCAAACCATCTCGAATTGTGTTGTGGGGAAAACCGACGTTTTGGTGGGGAAAAGAACCCTGCTTCATACTTCGCTCCGAAACTGTTCTTCTGAAAGGGCAATCTCCCCCTCTCCATTTTACCATCAAATCTATAATCAGGGGACCTGCTACCACGATGTCTTGAAACTTCATTCCGTTCCCAGGCAAGAGGAGAGCGACTTCTGCCTCTAGATTGGAACTTCTTGTAGGGTCTGCCATAATAAGGTCCTCTGCCAGGGGGAGATGAGCTTGGTTCTCTCCTGGTCATTCGACGTGGCCCATTATAAGAACTGTCGTTGAGCTCATCAGGAATAGGCCTGTGGTACTCCCGGATACCTCTACCAACCCCTTGTGGATATCTTCTAAACCTCCTCCTATCAGGACTTGTATCCCTCATAGGTATCATCCCCCTATGTGTATCTGGGGATCTTCTTCTAAATGTGGGCTGATAAGAACGATTTGAGTTATAATTCATAGCTTGCCTGCGAACACGATTGTGAACTCCTGCAACGTCTGCTGCTTCTGAAAATGTATCATCTGGATCCATTACATATTCATCACTCTCAAAACCACTTTTTGGTCTAGGGCGGCCAGAACCAAAGGAACCATGATAAGGTGGTGATCCACGGCGTTTGGAATCCCAATAACTCCTAGAAGGATTAACCAAACGGACGCCTCCCAAGCTCTTACCAAGCATACGTGAATCGGATCTTTCCTTTCCCATGGAATAATCAGAACCGGCCTCCTCAGAGCGAGTGGAGAAATCGTAAGTGTCATACCTAGAACAACAAAAAATATGGTAACTAAGATATAAAAATCAAATGGCAACTAAGATATAAACAAAGGTAACTGGTAACTAAGAAAGATAAAACTGTTTTCTTCTAAAAAAAAAAAAGTGGAAATAAAGATAAAAAGCTTACCTCCTCCTTGCGCATGCAGTTCCCATCCTATTTAAGGTATCAGATGTCATTGATCCGTCCACTTTCGCAGGATCTTTGACATCAAGGCCATCAAAGCAATCAACAGTATGTTTCCTTATTGTGCAGCCCTCAGTTGCTTCTGCAGTTCTGTTTGAAGAAGCTTCAGAATCACCAGGCAATTGATCAGATCCAGAAGTTCTTGTCTTTGAACCCACCGAAGATTGTCTCAAAGCATTTCCAGCAGCACAATGTTCGACTTTTCCACACATATTATCAGAACCTAGGCTCAATCCTCGCAACACCTGCACGTTCATGTTAATTTTCCTAGATTCTATCCCGCAAATTTCTGTTTCTCTGCATTCCACTTTTCCTGATATAGAGCCATCGGCAGCATCAGTGTCACATGTATCAGAACCATAATCAACACGTTCAACTTCCTCAAATTCATTCTCCTCCCAATAAGGTACATCTGATTCCCTCAACTCCCCATCTTCATATTGAGAATCATATCCGGCCTCCGGTTCCATAGGATTAACGTTGGCGACCATGTGATCCTTATCATCCAAGTGACAGTTGACACCACAAGGATCTCCTGTAGCGACTTTACTCAAGCTACATGCAGTACCATCACCATAGTGGCATTGCTCATGACAGGAGGATCCAGCCTCAGCTGATGGATCCTTTGTGGCGTTCGCGGAAGATTTAGGCATTACTTCTAGAGACCCAGCATTTCGTAGACAATTAACAGTATGAGTCTCAGAGGCGGCTACAACTTGATCCTTTGCAATTGAAGTCACCAAAGATGGGCCTCCCCCAACAGATGCCCCTGATGCAGACTTGTTCACATCTTCTGTTTTGCCTACAGGCTTGACTTCAGGGAGTGCAGGCACCTGTAAGTGACGGCTCTCAACACCTGTCATCTCTTCAGGAGATTTTGGATCATTGTGGAAGCTGGATGTTGCACCAGAGCCCTTACCATCATCGTCTACAACAGTGCTGTCCATCTCACAAGACACCCCCTCCACAACAGGCACACAAGATATAGCAGGGTTTTCGACCTGGATTTTTCCTGAACAGATAGTTTCACCCAGTTGTGCACCAAAAGTGGCAGGTGGTGTTCCATTGTTTTCTGAAGGCAAAGGGGTCGTGCCTGGAATATTACCAAATCCAACACGGGAAGAATGATCAGCACATGCATCCATGCTGACAACCTCATTGGAATTGTTTGTAACCACACCACCATCGTTTGAAGATCTTAGAGCATTATCAGCAGGACCACATTTACCATAACTCATTTCAGAGTCGGGGGATACTTTCAATCCCTGTTCGACATCGCCAATGACAGGCTGCAGTTCGCGATTCTTAGCTTCAACAGTTCCCTGTGCATCACCATCTTCTGAAACTGGCTGCTTTTCACTCTGTATATTATCAATAGAGATGTCTGCAGCATTTGCTTGAGGATCAACCATCACCGTATCACAAGGCTCCTCCCAAGCATCCATACAAACATTTAGGTCCCAGTGCAACCTAACATCCTTTGAAGACACTACTGCTCGGTCATCTCCATCACCAGAATTAGTTTTTACCTGGCTAGCCTCAAGAAAGGAGCTCTCTATTTTATCTTCATGTACTACATCTTTAGGGGAATAATGTACTGTTTCCAATGACGCATCTCTTCCCTCTGATATCTCTGAATCAGTTATCATTGGTGTTGAAGAAGTTGATGCAACAGATTTCTCCAAGGGCCTCGCAGAGGTTGATGCATTTGTTCCCTCTCGTGATAATTCTTCACCTATATCATCATTTATGCTGTTGTTGCAAGCAGCAGCAGCCAATATCTCAATACCAGAGAAGTCCTCCCCATAACCAGGCTTTTCATTTGTCGGCTCAGTTAAACTCTCGCTTACAGTAACAGCACTATGAGCAAAACTAGTCACTGAAGAAGCATCACTCCTGGTTGTATTCTTTTTGGCAATTGGTTTGGGACAGGACTTCTGACCTGAAGTTCGTTGATCATCCACACCTGGTCGATTGTTTTCAAGAAATTGAGAAGATAACCGAGGCGGTGGTGAAGGAGAACGGACCATAAATCTTCTTTTCTTAATCGGCACATGCTCAATTTTGTCGCTGAACCGTCTTCCAAGGACAGCCACACCAAGCTGTAAAATAGACAATTATATCAGCATCAAGTAATTAAACTTGCATCATGAGATAAGTATACTGTACATTCAAAGAATTGGCACAGAGAAGTAAACAATGAACAAGTGTACTAACCTTCTCTGATTCAGAAACAGCTGTTTCAGATGGACTTTTAGTACTTTTATTTGCCGGCTCACCCAACTTTTGGCCTTTATCAACCGGTTTCCTTCGCCTTGGTGCACTCCGGTAACCCTTAGAAACCTTCCAACTCAAGTCTGGACTAATAGAATTTGTAAGTTCTACACGTACTGTATTCATCATGCTTTGGGAGATAAATCTAATCCCATCCACTGTTTGCCTGCCACCAGCAGTTTTGCGAGATGTTGTTCTTGCTTGGTTTCCACTCCGCGCCAGATTGATGGGTACACTCCCAGTGCAAGCACTAAAAAATGAGTCTACAAATCAAAAGGAAAATAATTATGGCTACTCTAAAGGCATTGAAGTAATTTGTGTAGGCGCTGGAACAAGTCGCTGGGATATGAGATATGTCGATCTATTTCATCTGCACCACTACCCATAGAACTTGTTATTAACAGTACAGGTGAAGATATAAAGACTTACGATGACTGGGTTCTATCCTGCTAAAATTCTATTATTTTCTTCAAACTCTCCAAAGGGCATAAAGTTCACCTCACCTGAAAAATGCAAAGATAATGATCAGCAAGGAAGCTAGAGCATAGAAAAGAATTACGATAATTATTTAAAGAAAACTTATAATAAAAGCTATTATAATCTATAACATAGTCATCAAGCCCAAAGCTGATAACTAGACTGCCAGCATATGCCTCCACAGGCCATTACCTTGAGGCAGATCGTGTTAATCAGTTTTGGAGGACTTCAAAAACTCCCTCGGTTCAGAATGGTTCATGGAACAACAAAGACTTCTTCTAACATAAACAGGACAAACAACGAAGAGAATCCAAATAAGGGTTTGAGTCTACTATGCCCAAATAAGGGTTTTCTAATAATATAATTTCCACCAACTACTTTGCAAGCGCTCAGCAGCAGCAGTATTCTTAGGTTTCGAAAAAGGGTATTTCATAACAAGAGATTCAACTTGCAGTGCTCGTTATCACCAGCAATAAGAGCAGGCAGTCTCTTGGCCTTGAAAGAACTAAGATCAAGGACAGACCCCACAAACTTTGCACAGTAGATTCAAAGTCTTCAATAAGTTCAGAAACTTCTTCGATCCATATATATAAGCACATATAACATGAATCAGTAGGGGAATGATCGAGTTCAGGGACATGGGGATACTGCTAAAAAGCAGATCACCCATAATCCATAGATCCAACCATGTAAAATCAAAATTTTATTTTTTCATATGGCCTATCATCAATTTTAGCAGCCACATGCCTCCCGAAGAAAAAACCATAGCAGTAGACGATCATGGATCATGTAAATCTAGCCCTAAAATCCCAATCCCAGCTAAGCTCCTTCAAATCCAATGCCTTTGAAGAACTACAACTTTCTTCAAGATCTATTTCAGTGAGTTCAGAGCCCAATAAATCGGCGATGCATAGAGATCCAGAGTCGAAAAGAAGACTCCCCATGGTTTCGGTAGTGGTTTCTTGAACGACGATGACGATGACGATGATAAATAAAATTTAACCACAAAAAAAGCGCAGGCAAATTATCAAAAGCTTTAGGGTTTCAAATACCTGTTCTTTCAATTATTCATCAATCGCCGCCACGGTCAATATGAATCGAATCGATCAACAGAGATTCCGGCCCTTAAAACAACAAAAACCTTGGAAATTTTGCAGAGGAGAAACAACAATCGCTTCGATTCGAATCTGATTGCTCCTCTTCTTCTTCCTTCTTCTTCTTCTTCTTCTTCCTCTTCTTCTTCTAGATTTCAATCATAGAAGACGAATATCAGTCCCGATCGTTAAATATGGGCCGTAGATTATCCGATCTTGGAGAACAAATCGTTGCACCTTATCGCCGCTGATTAATTCCCCTTCAATCTTCTTCGCCTACCTCTTCTTTGCTGTTTGGATTAAAGCATAGAGAGAGACTCTCACACCACGTATTTATGGGCCTTCTTGTGCCCAAAATACCCTCCGTTGTTTTGTTTATTACAAAAAGGCCCTCAATAATACCAACATGGAAGTCAATAGTCAAATAGTGAGCAATTTCTGAGGAATGCAAGGCAATTTTGACTTTTGGCTTTTTCGAATTATAATTCATGCTAAATTGGAGAAAAATATTCCTTTTTTTTTAACAATAGAAAATTATTCCTTTTGAAAAATAAAATAAACAAAAAAGATAGAGCGATAGATATAATTTTCTCATTGGCTTCTTTTTCAGCCTATATTGTGTTTCTGTAGGTAGTCCTTAATGGATTGCATATTTTTATTGTCGATTATTTATTTGTTTTTTATTCTTTGTAAGACTTTAGAAATCGCATTAATTTATCTATTTCTTTCCTTCCCCCAATAAGCCTCCATAAAAAGAATTCCATGGACCAATTGTTAATTCTCTTAAGATTTCATGTCGTGTGTATATATAGTGCTTATATGAGATATCAATTACTGTAATAAAGTTTGATGTTTTAATTTAATACGTAACGATATGTGAAAGTGATGTAACTTATTGACGTACCATATCAAATATATACTATTTTTGTATGAAACAAGGGTTTGAGCCTACGCTGCTTAGAAACTAAAGTTTAAACTCTAAGAATTAAAGTGGTTGACATGAAATTGTATAATTACATTCGTGAACTAATTAGGGGGAACGTCTTAAGTGTTTTAGGCACTAGTATTCTGGATTTTTTTGAGACCGCACTTATAAAGGGCAAGATGGAGATTTACAGATCTAACGATCAAGATTATTGGTAACATGCCTGAGCACTAATGCTTTGGGCATTGTAGAATTTTTCCTAATTGGGCCCCTAGAGATACATACCATTCAAAGATAGATTATAATTTGAGTAGGTTTGCAATTAAATTGATTCCCTTATATAAGGAAACTCTTCATGATATCAAGCAAGATTAATTTTTGTAAGATTACCAACTTATTTGTCAAAAATTAAGATTACTTACTATATATTACTAGATTTTCTTCTTTTCATGAATTAATGAAAATAATATATTTGGCTACATAATTCCCCAAATGCTCGGGAATTCTAATTTGCAACTAATTCAAATATTCCAATTTGAAATTTTCAACTTCTCCCCAAACCCTTCAACAAAAAAGTGAAAAACAAAAAGAAAAATTTTTTTTTTTAAATTTTTCTTTGGAATTTTAATTTGCCACTCTCCTAGTCTCATTACTTTTATTCCACGAAAAGAACCCACGCACCATAAGCATGGGACCCACCAGACCCATAAAGTCAAATGATTCTCTTTCGCAATAGGAGCTGGACCGTTGATTTATCATCCAACGGTAGGTCCTCGCCCAACACTCACCCCATAGTCAACAATCCAAGGAATTTGCTGGCACGTGGGATCCACGGGATCGCTTTCGGCGTAAGCAACTAGTCCTCCTCAACTTTCTGACTTTTCCCTTCTGCCCCTAAAACTTTTGCATTTTCCTTTTCGGGGCTTGAAAGCATATTATAAGAAAACAATTTCTGGAGAATCAAATGGGGCGAAATATTTAGTTATTTACTTTCGAGGGTCATCAGCAAACGCACCGCTTTGACATTCTTATTGTAGGGACCAATAACAGCATTCTTTTCTTTGTGTCAAATCAGGCAATGAAAACCACAAGCTTTCTTTTTACACTCAAAAATTAACCACAGGCTTTTTCTAAAATGACTGTGCCAGGCAATAAGTTACTTCAGTGACTTCAAACTTGTAAACAAAATTATCAAATTCTTTTTGGGAAAAAATCACCAATATAAAATTTCAGAAGCCATAGTTGTAAATATTAGTTCCACCAGTTCAAACCTTAATTGGGCCTGCACTTGCTCGTCAAGCAATAAAAAATTAACTTTTATTCATGGGCTTCACTCATGGGCTTTAGAACAAAAAGCAGAGTGATGAAACTATTAGGTGAGCTAGGGAGATGAAGCACTAGGACATTGTAGCAGGTCCATTCCTGGCCCAACAACTTTGGGCCGAGGTCCTTATTCCATAATAGGTATTTCAAATTAAATGTTGATGGTACCCTTTATTGGTTACTGGTTAGCATAACTGGTGGCCTTTATTAGTTGAATCTTTTCGAGTTGTGCAAATTGCTACTTTGGTCCAAACAACAATTAGACATGGCCATCAACCTATTTCAGTTTAGCCTCTTGGTGTTGGTGTGAAACAATTTGATAATGGTGTTGTTTTGCTTGTAATACGCCCCAAATTATAAACCTTAGGCCCGACTTAGAGCAGATTTGGCCTTGAGGTGGTTAATATTCTTAAGCAGGCTAGTGAAAAGACAACATTTATAAGTCGGAAGTTGCAGCTGCTTAGATATTAGCACATACTTAATAAACTAACAAAAGGCTTGTAGAAATAAACAGCATTTTGACGACATTTCATATTGACATTCAAAAAATTGCCAGCAATAATGTCTCAAATATATATTCCTTTAAAAGACTAAAAGATTTTTTATAGATAAACCAAATACACGATTGACATATCGGAATAAAATAGACCTCTAGTAGTTGATAAATTGTGTTGAATCCAATTGTCTTATATAACTTCTCAATGGAGTTTTGGTATTACGTCTACCATTAGTTTGTTTCTAATGAGATGTGTCGCCCTAGCCCTAACCTATTTAGGCTCTTGCCGTCGCCCTAAACTTCCGGACGATGCAAATTCCGTTTTGCCTAGTGACATTGACATAAGTATTCATCCTCATAATGCAACCCATCAAATCCAACCCTCTCCTCATTACTCATTTATTCATTTAGGGTAGGCACCATAAATTCGTAATATTTTTCATATTACCTCATTTAATATTGCAATTGATTGCAAATCAGTCCCACGCCACATTTTGATACCATAGCAGATGGGATAGCACCTCTTCGAATATCATAATTCATATTCATAAATACCATTTACTTTTGTGGCTTACGCGAGTTTATTATATATATATTTATGACGCATTTCATTCCCTCACCAGCAAACAATAACTGTCTGCCATGATTCTATAGCGTTAAAGGTAAAAGTAAAACAAACACCGCAGTCTCTGTAAGTAGCATGGACTCCATCATCATACTACTTGAATGCAATTTATGATTGTTTTGCCATATTTACATACAACATTGCGCAATGGATCCATTCGTGTCTCTTTCTTTAAGTATGTATTCAATGATGGACAGCCTATATATGACACAATATATATATATATATATATTTTTTATGTACGACACATATTAACTCGATAATGGACAATATCAAGAAATTCTTTGGTGCTATGCTATATGGAATTTTCGTTGCTAGTTGCCCAAAATGCTCGTGAAAATGGTTCAAAGAAAATGATTAATTATGCTGGTATTTCGTGTTAACGGGTGGTGTTATTATCGTGTCATGTCATGCTTCTTGTCAAATATTAGACTTGCAGGTTTAATTAATTTTGTGGCATGGTCCAATATAAACCCGATCCATTTATAAGTTTATTATATTCGATTTATCCACTTAACTCACTTGTATTTTAAACCAAAAAATTTTAAGTTAAAATTATTCTATTACGATTCTCAGCATGTCACGATACTAACAAAATTCACTTAATTACGACAATAACAAATTAATTTATAAGTAGTTCTTACAATTTACAATACTAGTCAATAGTGTCATTGACATCAAAATTGGGGTAACAACTAACAAGATTGACACTAAACGAAAGCATACCATGAAGCTAGGCCCGCTCATTTCATGTCGTGCTATCATCTCGTGTTAAAAATTACCTCTCTTATAGGTAACACAAGCAATCATGCCCGCGCGATGCTGCGGGGTTAAAAGGTGTTTAGAATATGTAGAAAATATTAAAACATACAGGAAATTGTATAGGAATTGCATACAGTGTTATGGTGCTTTGTTTAGCAAGCTTAAGTTACAAAAAAATTACGCATGCAAGAGCAAAGTGCAAAAAAGTTTTGTTAATTAAGCAGTGCTGAACTGCTCATTGTTTATATACATATATACAAACTGCTAAAATTTTCCTTTGCAGCTGAATTTTTCATTGCTCTTCTTTTTTGTCATGTGGAGAAGTCTTCATTTCTCTCTGTTAACAAAATTGAAAATGGCAGCTGTTAGTGTAACGACATCAATTTGAGTTATAAAAAAAAAACAACTTTTGACCACATTCATACATATGCTTTTAAAGTTTTCTAGGGTTGAAGGAAAATGTACTCAAACACATGCATAATCTATTTTCTGAACACTTCAGTACTATAAAACTGTAATTTTTCTGGGAAAGTCTTTCAGATCAGCACATCTACATTTTCTGCCTTTGTGGTAATCAAGAGTGATTCAAGAGTCGAGACTACTAAGATTACCCTATATCATGAACCATATCTTTTGAATTCAGAAATTACCAATCAACAGAACCTTTTTACTATTATTGTTAGTGCAGTTACTTGTTGCATAGTTGATCTAGATTTCTATCAATCACTGAAGAACATGCTAGAGTACTAAAATTATCTTATACGGTCAAACACAATATCATTAAGAAAAAGAATAACAACTAATCAAGAAGGAAAACCCACAAACATAATTGTTTGAAACCTGATATATTTCATTGGGGAATGAGGAGAGGATAGAATAGGGCGGAGATGGTTGTGATCTGCCCCTAACTCACCCCAACTACACAACCAAGGTAAAAGTTCAGATCACATGCTTGTATGAAAAGAAAAAAAAACCAAACGTTCAGATCATTTAAAGTTTGATCCAAATTTTACTTAATGATGTATTTCATTAATATCTCTTCTGTTAAAAGGGGCAGCAATGAGCAAATTAGCACTTGGTGAGATTCCAATAGTGTAATCACTTGTAGGGTCAGTCATAAAACTAAAACATGCAAGTTGCTCAAGTTGTTTAATTGGTTGATTCTAGTTTAGAGATTTATTGTATGGCATAACATGTATTGTTTTTGGTTGAAATTTATCTATAGGTCTCCTATTACTGTGGAGGGTTGCTCTGGTATATTGTTCTCTATCATTGATTATATTTATACGTCTGTCAGCTAGCAGCTAGCTGTACTCAGTGTTTGTAAAGTGAGATTCAGCCAACATTTGCATGTTATCATAGGTTTAAAAAGAGCTATGTTAAAGTAGAATGCTAAGAGAAAAGAAAAAAAAAAAAGGTCAATAGTTGATGCCTTAGACCCCTAAAGACTAAAGTAGTAGATTGAGAACAAAGGCTAGCATGTACTTATGTATACTAATTTGCGCAGAACTAACCACAACCCCTATTTGTGGAACTCGGTTAGATTTCGAAATTATAGCCACTTTACTTGGGCTTTCATTTCAACCAGTATCTTGCTAGAAAAGGATCTGAATAACTTACTTGAACTAAGAATTAGCTTAAGGAATTAGCTGCTTTATCATAATTCTTTTTGAAACTAAGTGAAGAACATGCCCAGGACATGTTGATCGAGGGTCCCCAACAAAGTTTATTTCCTATGGGATTCTATGCTCTTTAAAGATTGTGTATGTTTGCAACTGGAAATCAAATTGTTAACCTTATATTTAATAAGCTGAAAATCTAAGCAGCTGCTTTATCATTATTCATTTGAAGCTTTATTGCCATTGTGTCATGTGATTGTTGCAGATTCAGAATCAATTAAAAAAAAAAGGATCAGATAGAGTTCTGTTAAATCACGATGTTAGTTGCAGAAATTGGGGTAGATTTGATGTCACTAAACTTAATCCTTAATATCTTGAGGCTTTTGTACTTCTGTTTTATTTCGTCTATGTTCTACTAATTTTTTTAAGAACAATGAAGAACTAAGCACTTCAGCTACATTCATAAGGATATAGTACGTACATGAGCCAACAGAAAGCATGATGTTATGAAAAGTATTCTGAAGTTTGTAGTTTATTTACTTCTTTATAAACTCAACAATCATTTGAACATGTTGAAGGCCATCATGAATAGAAGCTGAAGCATAATGCTAAGTATGAAAACAAATAAAACTGTAGGTTGTAGACTCCTACATCTTTTTTACTTCTTATACAACATTTCTGCTATCAAATTAATGAAGCATTATGTTTTGGAAACATAAAATTTAGGGTCTAATTTTTTTAGTTATGAACATATCGAAGCACATTCTTGTTTACTGAATAAACTTAAATTCCAGGCATTTGAATTGGCTAGGCTATTAGCTAATAGATATTTTTACCAATTGAACCTCTATTGCTATTCATACAGCAGGACACGTATTTATTCTAGTCACATTATCAATCAATTTTAATTTTTACCATAGTATTAAATTTTCAGTTTGAGCGGAGTGAGAGAGGCTCTAAAGTTTTTAGCAATTTGCCACTCTACAGATCATTAACATGCAAAAAATAAAAGGGTATTTTTCAAAATTTCAATCCAATGTCAAAAACATATACAAAACAGCAGCCAAGATAAGGTGGTTAGAAGGCTGGTGTTAGAAATGAAGTAAGTGATGGTGTGTGTTTTAAAGTAGGCAAGAATGTGTCTTATATGTGAGATAAATGAGATGACTATTTTTTAGAGGCTGCGTAATAAAGGTAGTGTGGTTGCTTTAACTAAAAATTGCAATTGGTAAGTACTCACCAGGGCAAAAGTCTCTTCTCAATCACTACTTCTACATCACACCCTCAACAACAACACAAAGTAGATGTTGAAGAGTATCAAGTAGAGCCTGAAAGGAATTGAAGGAGCAAAGGATGATGATTCGATTGAAAAAATTCTTGTCTTCATTCACAGGAAAAAAGTAGCAATTACATCTAACTTATAGATTATAAATCAAATCCCAAAAAAACACACTATATTTCATCAAAATGTATAGCAATTCAATTACGTAAAAATTGCAATTGGTAAGTACTCACCAGGGCAAAAGTCTCTTCTCAATCACTACTTCTACATCACACCCTCAACAACAACACAAAGTAGATGTTGAAGAGTATCAAGTAGAGCCTGAAAGGAATCGAAGGAGCAAAGGATGATGATTCGATTGAAAAAATTCTTGTCTTTATTGACAGGAAAAAAGTAGCAATTACATCTAACTTATAGATTATAAATCAAATCCCAAAAAAATACACTATATTTCATCAAAATGTATAGCAATTCAATTACGTCAAAATTGCAATTGGTAAGTACTCACCAGGGCAAAAGTTTTTTCTCAATTACCACTTCTACATCACACCCTCAACAACAACACAAAGCAGATGTTGAAGAGTATCAAGTAGAGCCTGAAAGGAATTGAAGGAGCAAAGGATGATGATTCGATTGAAAAAATTCTTGTCTTCATTGACAGGAAAAAAGTAGCAATTACATCTAACCTATAGATTATAAATCAAATCCCAAAAAAATACAAAAGAAATTAATATATTTCCAAATCGAAATTTTAGTTATAACAAAATCAGTTTTGATGAAATAAATATTTCCCAGATCGATCAATCTAATAGACAAACCAAATCGATGCACTACCAAATCGAAGTCAAGAACTAAAGAAAACCTACCAAATTCAAAGGATGCACAACCAAATCGAAGCCAAGATCGCCAGCAACAATGAAGACGCCCAAAACCCAAAGAAAAAAAGGGAAGAGATCCCCTTTTCTGCCAAGAGAACGAAGAAACAAAGGGCTGGATTTGCAGCACGCGATCCCATAAGCAAATCGACGGTCTGAGATGGTCCTTGTACAGTGAAGATGAGCTGCTTCCACTATTATCCCCCAAAGCCATGGTTCTCACCCAAGGAAGCTCGTCAAGAAAAAACGATGTGTGTCTGGGAACCAGAACAGTTCACGCATACCAAATCTAACGATGAAGGGCAAAAACGGAAGAAGACCAGAAAAACACTAACCAAGGGCAGAAGCGTCCGCGCACTATTCTACGTACAGTAGCCAGATTAGCAACTTTAGTATATATATAATTTAGGGAGGAAAAGAAATGGACATGAGTAATAAACACACATGAACGAAACTTTCATTGCCATGATTACATTTATTCTGATATATAAACGGAAGTGTTGGATAGAAGTAGGGAAACAAATCCCAAAAGGAGGAAAATGCCCCACTTCTATATATATCTGAAGCGCCATTCAATCAATCAGTTGAGCCAACATTGCCATATAAAGAAGAAGAAGAAGAAGAAGAAGAAGAAGAAGACATGGTAGGGTTGGTTGTAATGACATATTTGTACACCCAAATTCATAAAAATTCCAAGAGATTTAGACTATTATTAACAAACACACGAGACTTTGTTTACAAAAGATCTCTGTTAACTAGCACTAGTGCCCAATCAGAATTGGACACGTTTGTAAGCAAATAGCTAGCTTACGCTACAAACTAAATTGGAGAAACACCGAAAAGAGCAGTGGAGCCCTCCATAGTTGGTAATGCTGCTGTGTACCAAACGCAACGTTTCACACCCCCAAAACACGAAAATAATAAATGCAATAAAACAGCACAAGAATTTTTCTGGGAATCCAAACACTCATTTTTATTGTTGCGTTTGGTGGGGGATTAGCTTCTGTTTTTTTTTTCCCCTTTTCCATTTTCTCAGGAAAGCAAAGCTCGACAATAAAAGGAGTATTTATAACAATTAATAATATTCGAGAGAAAAAGAAAAAACAGAGAAAATTAATGAACGAGTGAAGTTAACGCCAAGCTGATGCGACGGTGAGAGTGCGGCTTATCCAACCGAAGCAAACCCCTCCATTCTCTTCTTTAACCGTGAAACCCGGGTGGACTCGGTTACCCGAACTCAGTAGATGCCTTAATGACTCGGTCATGCTTTGGCTCATTGGCCTTAACTCGAACCCAGCCATTCCCATGCGGGCCCGCCACTTTCCAAACACTTCACATCTTTCAACGCGGTCCCTCCCTTCGCAAGCGACCGAGTTCGCGAACTTGCGACTCAGCGCCTCCTCAGCTTTGACTCGGTCCGGGTTGTCTCTTGCAACAGTCGCGTCGATCGAGTCCAGCAAAGCTCCGTAATACGCGCAGGACTCGTTCACGCGCGCCATGAAGGGGGCAGTATTGGTGTTGAGCTCCTGCTCCACCAGAGTCACCACGCGCGGTGACAAGCCCTTCACGCGCCGCAGAAGTTCGTCTCGGGGATTGTCCGTGGAGACGCTCTCGTCCGGCATACTGTACAATTTGAAAGCGAAATTCACGGCGATCGGCTCATCCGGTTCGCAACCCAGAGACTCGCGGTTCAGCTCGCTCAGTTTCTGGCTCACCACGTTGAATTCCAAACCTACACCGACTTCTTTGGCAAATTGACTCAGATTCTGGCGAACGGTTCTCAGCCTCTCCTCCCCGCCATTATCCGGAACGGTAGTGATCTTCACTACGGAGGGCTTGCCATTCTGACGCGTGAAGAGCGTGTGGAGGAGGTGCTTGTACTGACCGCCCTGCCCAATATCGAAGTCAATCACATGGACCTTATTGGTCGTCGACTGGTCCGCCGCTAATGTGGCTTCCAGAATTGCCAGGTTGGCGGCCATGAACCCGAGTCTGAAACATTGAGAGAGCTCATACAGAAACTGGGTCGAACCGGCATGTTCCTGGGTAAAAAGCTCTGCAACTGGAGGCGGATTATCCGCCGGGTTGACCCGAGACTTCAACGCCAGAGCCATGAACTCAAGCAGCCTCTGCTCTGAATTGGGTATCGGGTTGGAGACCTGGGTCAGGCGCGTGAGGATCTCAGCAGCAGCCTCAGATTTCCCTTCCGAAATGGCCGATGCGGCCTCCATAAGCGACTGCTTGGAACATATCAGGGTAGCCGGCGACGCCACGGATGAGGAGGAAGACGAGGAGGAAGTGGGCGAGGGCGAAACCGGTTTCTGGGTCTGATTCGGACCGATCAGGTTCTGTATCCACTCGCTTTCGGTTTTAGTAATAACCGAAACGGCGTCCCCCGCGTCCTCGTCGTCATCGTTATCATCGAGGAGCTGCTTCTCCAATTCCTGTAGCCTGTGGTCAATCATCTTCTTCTCAGAATCAACCTGGCTTACCATCTTCTTCTCGGAGTCAATAGCCGAGGCCGAAACCCGGTTCTGAACAGACTGGACAGTGTTGATGTAGGGCGATGCCTGAAAAGTTGGGTTAATTATGGGCTGAGGGCGAAGAGACGACCCATATCGCTGCGATAACATGGACGATGTTGATGAAGAAGAAGAATTCTCGGAACCTGTAAATGATGCGGCAGATGAAAAGTCAATGGGTGATAAAGGCGAGATTGGGGACGAGTGTTGGAAATTCGAGTGCTGGAAATTTGTTGCTGTTCTGGGCTTGAGTGAGCGCAGATAGGGATTTTGCTGGTAGGGGTTTTGCTGCTGATGGAATTGAAACTCGGCGAGCGTCCGCTTTCCGATGAGACTGGCTGGGTTGTGTGTTTGGCGACCGATCTGGGAAGTGGTGGGGTCCATGAATAGCCCGGGGAGTTGGGATCGGTGGTATTGAGCCTGAGAAGGGTGGTTGTTCATGGTGTTGCCGATCGATCTCCCCCCGCCGGTGTAAAAATCCGGCAGACCCCCGCCTCCTCCAGTGTTGAACCCCGATTGCATTTTTTCAGAGAGAGAGAGAGAGGGTTGGAAGGTGAAAAGGGCTCAAAAGGGGTGATAGGTTTTGAAGAAACGCATGGGATTGGAAGAGAGAAAAGGGTAACAAAGAGACAGTTTCGCTTTGAATTGAATTTGGTAACGAAAATTGAATATAACCGAGGCAGAATCCAACCAGAGCTCTCTCTCAGCTTGGCCCCTCTCTCTCTCTCTGGTTTTCGGTTTTTGGGGTGTCCCTCTTTATATTTTTTAAAACCTGAAATTCCTCCATGCATCTGCGCGACTACATATGCCATCACATTTTCAACGTTGGATCAGGTCCTTCTCTGCGATTATCACAATCGGAGGGTGATCAATTCACGTAGATTACGCTTTATGCACACAGAAGTGCACCTATAATCAATTTTAGGACGAAAGGATCGTCACGGATTTTCATAGCGCGTGGAGACACAGACCAATCAAACTCAAGGAAGAATCCGGCCTTGCGTGCCGAGCGTGTATACACGCTCAATTTTGGAGGGTGAGCTGTGTTTTTCGCTTGAGTGAATGAGATGATCTTTATTCGGCTGTGATCATCTGACAGGACAGTTACGAACTATTCCAAAAGGGCATCGACAGGAGCCCGGAAATGCAATCCAGAGCACCACGAAAGCGACCCCTCATCCACGTGTGGCGAATGGGAATGCGCTGTGAGGCAACGTAGGGTAACAGCCCCGTCAGTTTTAATATTTCGCTCGCTGGTTCCCGGATTCGAAATTCTAGTAGCTGGTTTGTCTTCACAGACGATTCCCGGTTGACTCTTGATAGATTTACTGACACGAGCCGGTTGCAGGGCTTTACGTAATGAATGAGACTATGAAAGACAGAGAGAGAATGAAACCCTAAATTGTCTACGTCGCTCAGCCCCAACCATTAGAATAACTGGCTCTGACATTTACCAAGTTTAACGAAAAATTAAGGATTCATTCATTCATTTTCTGCCTATTACTGAGAAAATACGTGGTAGTTGTAAACTAATAATAAAAGCCTAAGCACGAGATCAAGTGTAAACTTGGATTATTATATTATTATTATATAATAAGAAAAACAACACTTAGATTACTTAATGAAACATGTTAACAAAAATCTTTTTACCAATTAAGTAGCCAAACAAACTAGCTGACAATTGATGTTGGCTATGGCTTCATTTTATGAACTTATTAGGTTTGTATACAAGTTTGAAAACATTGTCATTGGAAAATCGTTAGCTTTAGTGATATTGAGTGGAAAATATCGGTTTCATAATCTATAGATTGTAAGTACTAATTGCGGCGATGTCATAAACTTTCGATATTTTCGATAACTACTAAAATTTGGATTATAACTTATAAAGCCAAAATTCAAGTGCAATTTTTTTATAAATTATTTTTCTGATGAGATATATAGGATATGTCACATGCATGTTGCATCATGATACATGTGAAATTTACATCATATGTATATAGAATTGGTGATTTGTTGTTGTGCTTCAGTTCTATTTGTAGTAGGCTTTAACTTTAAATCTGCCTTTCTTATATGTATAGAAATATTATTCATAACGCTACCCTACTCCATATATCTAATTTCTTTAACATGAAGGTTGCCATTTTTCGTTTAACTTCATGCTTCTCTCAAGTCTCAACCAACCCGTTTTTAAAATGGCATCGTGTAAATGAAAAGAAAGAGGAGTGTTATACTTAAATCGTTGTTTTGATATGACGAATCAACGTGGATATAATGTATCGAGATGGAAATAATGTTTATTATTCTAAATGTTTATATTTATTGTGTAACTGACAAAAGTGAGTTTTAGTGGATATAAATATAAAATAGAGGGGGGCAGAGACATTCACCATCAATTTGTTTGAACCCGACCTTTAGGTTATTTAGGTATATCCATTTAAAGACGAGTGGTTGTCACATAATTAGGTTTTCATTACATAAAATAAAATCTCACCCTAATAGTGTGTAATAGTAACAATATTAGTTACAATTACTACTATTATGGTAGAATAAAATAATAAACCACAGCACAAAAAAATATAGCAATGTATATATGTCTTGATCTGGTTTGTTTGTGTTTGCTCTTTCATGTTTCTTGAGAACCAACAAGCTAGAAGGTTAACATGAACAGAATCCTGTAGTCTTTTGAAATTAACATCAAATTATACCAGGAATGGAATGAAAAGTTATACATAGATACAACTTGAAAATCCATTGTTAAGAATCCTAAATGATTCGGATGGAAATCTTGATGCATCTGATCATGTTTATGGGCTAACCCTATCAGCTAGTCATCCTTATTCTTCTAATCATGTTTATTGATGTTCGTTAGGCAATCGTACTGTTTTAGAGTTTTTAGTATTTAGCAGTAAATTAATTGTGTTGTTTAAAAGTTTAAATTCATTGACTCATTATAAGGCTCTTAATTATATGTAAAACTTATTTCTTAATGAATAAAGCTCCACTTTTTTTATTAAATATGGAATTATTTTACATCCCCAATTTCGTACCAATATGGTTTTAAATAGTTCACCAAAGGACCTCACATCGGATTCTGAACAAATGTTGGCCGGTATTATAAGGGAGATAAAGCCTCCTATCGCACCCCCCACCCAAAAGAAAAAAGAGCAATAGCAACATGTTGATCATAAAAGAATCCATTAGCCCTATATATGAACACACCCTTGTTTATTTGGCTTAAATACTAAGCTATATATTACAGTATATTTTGGAGCATCTTTCTCACAATGATAAAAATCACACATTTTGTTCTGAATTAAATTATATTTTGTTTGATTCTTGTTTTGGTTGGTCATGTTTGTCCGAATTATTTTTGGAGCAGACTCCAAGCCGTTGGATAAAGTCTTAGAATGAAAGTATTTGACCACTAATACGATCCCAATCACATTGCCACCTTTTGAACCTCCAAAACGCCCATCCACATTACAAAATCATATCATAAATCAAATAAAATTACAGTACTGATCCCCTCACACTTGGAAGAGGTAAGAGACTAAGAGATGAGGTCAACTATGCTCTTAACAATTTGCAAATCATAATAAAATAAGATCAAGGATCTTAGTCTCGTCCCACTTAATAACTAAAGGAAAAATACGTTATCACCCAACTTTTTTTCTTTTGAAAGTTGTTTTTGTTGCAGCATTGTCATGGGAATTTGAACTTATACAAAATCCATTTCATGAAAAAATATAAAAATAAAAATTATGATGCAAGATTGCTAAAATGGTCGATTTTGAGAGTAGTTTAATAAAGCGGTTGTCTTTCTCGAGCTTTTAAATAATGAAAATTTATAAGAAATATTTCAAAACAACATGTTTCATCGGTAAATGATTAGACAATTGTTTCTTAAAATAATCTCATGTTCACGTTTGAGTCTCAATTTTGTTATCGTTTTTTCATTTGTTTCGGCCAAAAATAACATCCGAACACATGACAATACGATGAAAGTTGAGTTTACATATACCAAATATATTTTGTGATGTGAAAATTAGAATACCACCTTGTCAAGTGGGAAAACTTCGAAGCCGAATGGTGCTAACTACATGACATTTCATCAAAAGGTTGCGTGCGGGGCAGAAAGCATGACACTCAACTTGGTTCAGCAACTGTACCATTCGAAACTTACACACATCTAAAACCTAAAGGCCTCCACAACCCGACACGTGTCAAGCATATAACCTATGTGCCACTTGTCTCATGCCTAACTCGACTCCCATGTACCATATATATATATATATATATATATATATATATATATATCGAATAAACTTTGTGACCATAAGAAAGAGCACATTCTAGATATCCAAAGCTGAACCCTAATTTCCTTCATTTGCTTTCTATTATTCTATATTAATATATAGTTGTACCGTAACAACTTTTTTCTCCCCATCCAACCCACCACCCACCGGTACTACCTAAACTAAAAACTAATCATATAAGGAGGGCAAAACTGTAATTCTTTAAATAGGTGAAGCCCGTCTGTTTAGGAGTTGGTAGGAGCTAACAGAAGTAGGCAATCACTCATAACTCGTGGAGACGGAGGGTGTTTTGGTCATTTTAAAAAGGAGGTTGGGGGCGCTGTTTGGTTTTTATTATAAACATTAAACGATTCCAACTCGGAATCCAATTAGCGCCGACTGCAACATGAGGATGATGAGGTAATGGCATACGCGCTGTTGTTATCGAGTGACACGCACACGCCATCCATGCCACACGAAAGCCACACTCTTTTTTTTTTTTTTTTTGGTAAAATGGGGGCCAGAGGCCCAAAAGAAGAGAAACAAAGAAACTAGTGAGTAGCAGGAGCTACTCGTATAGAACGTAGTCTTACTAGACCACCAAGATCATCAAGAACAGAGGAGCTCACAAACACAGGCATAGTTGTCAGTCTGCACAGGCCAAGCTCATTGTCGATGCTTTTTTTTGCTAAACAGTCAGCTACCATGTTTCGCTCTCTGTGGATATGGGTCACCGAGCAGTGATTGAAATTATTCATTATGGTTTTGCAGTTCATCAGGAGAGTACCCAAAGGATGGAGCTGGATTTGAGAGCTGTGAATGAGAGAAATTAACACAGCTGAGTCAGATTCCACCATGAGATGGGTAATTTTCAGCTCTTTGGCAATCTGCAGACCAGTGAATAAACCCCAAGCTTCAGCCTGCAGAACTTCACCCTTTCCAATGTTTCTCATGAAGCCATGGCACCAATTACCATTATAATCTCTTATTACACCTCCTGTGCCAATCATACCAGTCAAGGATCTAGTGCCATCCACATTAAGCTTGAAAAAACCAAAATCAGGTTTGATCCAATGGAGAGGAGTAATATTGGCGTTTGACTGGCAATTTGTTTTTGCAGTAGCAATATTCCATTCACTGATGTACTGCATGATAGAAATAACACCATTGTGTTGGCCTTTGAAATTCGCATCGAAAGCATACTTGTTGCGCCATTTCCAAATAAACCAACATGTGAAAATGAAGATTTGGGACCAGGTATGATCCAAGAATCTGCAATTTCTTTGTAAGATGTTGGCAGCAATCCAAGCATTCCAATCCAGCTCAAAAGTTCTTCGCATAGTTATAGGGCCACCCATTGCTGTCCAAATGGCAGAGGCTTTAGGACAATCACGAAAAAGGTGAAGCATTGTTTCAGGCTTGCCAGGACAATGTTGACAGCAAGGATCCATGGTCAGCTTTCTTCTAGCTCTGTTAACATTTGTAAGCAGTCTATTTTGGTAAAACAACCAGGTGAAGGTCTTCAATTTTGGGGGGATGTGGAGGTTCCAAATCAACTTCCAATTAGCAGAGAAACCAGATTCCACAACAAGAGTGCTAGTATAGGCACTTTTTACAGAAAAAGTACCATTTGGGGTGTGCTTCCAGATCATATGGTCCTTCTGATCAAAATGAGAAATAGGGATGCAGAGAATTGTCTCAACAATATCAGCAGGGAGGCAAGTATAGAGTAAGGTAGCATCCCAATCATGATTAACCCAAAAATCACGAACAAGCAGTTCGTTGTCCACCATTGAAGGGTCCAGGGCTTTATCACTAAGAATGCCATGTTTAGACCATTGATCAGTCCAAAAATGCGTAGACTCTCCGTTACCAATTCTCCAAACAATCCCTTGCCTCATAAGAGAGGCTCCATAACAGAGGCTAGACCAGGTTCTTGAGCAGGACACAGGTTTCTTGTAAGAGTTATTAGCCAGATCAGAGTTCCTCAAATATTTATCCTTAAGGATACTGCACCAGAGGCCCTCATCATTTTGCAGCATTCTCCAGCTAGATTTAGCAAGCATAGCTTTATTCATGTTTGCAGTTTTCTTGATGCCTAATCCACCCAAGTACTTGGGCCTGCAAACAGAGTCCCAATTAACCATGTGAATTTTCTTTCTACCGTCACAGTCTCCCCAAAGGAAATCTCTATTGAGTTTGTCAAGGGTCGCAGAAGTAGAATTAGGTAATTTTGCTGTCTGCATAGCATAAACAGGGATAGAAGCCGAAACAGCTTGGATAAGGGTTAACCGACCAGCCATGTTCAGAGTTTTGCTCTTCCAACCAGCTAACCGATTTTGAACCTTGTCAATCAATTCAGCATAAGTATTCTTAGAAATTCTAGAATGAATAAGAGGCATTCCAAGATACTTACCCAAATTGTTTGTAAGAGGAGAGCCACAGATCTGACTGATTTCAGTAGCTAGCTCTTTGCAGACATTAGGAGAGCAAAACAGCCTGGATTTTTCAAAATTAACAGTTTGACCAGAAAGCTCACAGAATTTGTCCATACATTTCTTCAGGGTCCTTGCTTGATTAGTGGAAGCTTCAGCAAAGAGGATCAGATCATCGGCAAAGAATAAATGGGAGACCAAGGGGCCAGCACGTGAAGATTTAATGGGTTTCCATTTGCCATCCTCAACATTAGTCTGGATAAGGTGGGAGAGCTTCTCCATACAGAGGACGAAAATGTAAGGGGAGAGGGGGTCCCCTTGTCTTATGCCTCTGCCAGCATAGAATTTTTCAGACAAATCGCCATTTAGGATTATCTGAAAACTGGCGGAGGTAATACAATGCATGATAAGCTTAGATAGAAGGTAGGGTATCTGTAACTCATAAAGAACCTGTTCAATGAAGTCCCAATTAAGCTTATCATAGGCTTTTGAGAGATCGATTTTCCAGACGAGAAACCCCTTGGTGCCTCTAGCCATTTTGCATTTGTGAAGGATTTCCTGGGTAATCATGATATTATCTGAGATGTGCCTTCCAGGGACAAAGCTGACTTGGTTAGGACTAATCCATTGCTGCAAGAAAGGTCTGATTCGAGCCACAATAATTTTCGTTATGGCTTTATAGATGGTGCAACAGAGACTTATAGGCCGAAACAAATGCATGAATTTAGGGCTCTGGATTTTAGGCACAAGAGTAACCAGAGTATGGTTCAAACCATCAGGAATAATACCTGTAGTAAAAGCAGTAGAGACAAGATGGATAATATCATCCCCACAGATGTTCCAATGCTTTTGATAGAAAAGAGCAGGGAAGCCATCAACACCAGGAGCTTTGAGGCTGCCAATAGCAAAAACGGCTTGTTTGATCTCATGGGGTTCCACGGGATGGTTGAGAGCCGTAGTGCAATCAACCTCTGGGAACAGCCACGGAATGTGGAATCTATTATCAGGTCTGTCACAAGCAGCAAACAGATTTTGGAAGAAATTTTTTGCAATAATCTTCATTCCTTCATGATTATCGCACCAGTTACCATTCTCATCATGGAGGCCATCAATCTTGTTTTTCCTCCTTCTAATCATGGTAGTTAGGTGAAAAAACTTGGTATTTCTGTCTCCCTCTTGTACCCACTTTTCTCTCGATTTTTGTTTCCACAACATGGCCTCTTTTTCTCTGATTTCTTCATAATGGGTGATAAGATCACTCTCCAGTTGCTTGAGGAAGTTATTATCATTGATGCACCGATTTTTTTGAATACCACCAATTCGCGCAAGCAGGCGTCTCTTTTGTTTGAAGATATTCCCAAAGACATCCTTGTTCCAACATTTCAGCTCAGAAGCAAGAGTAGTGATTTTTTGGGAGAAAGTGGAGTTGGTTCTCATCCATGAGTTATTGACAAAATCAATGTAGTCTTCGTGTTGCATCCACATAGTATGAAATCTAAAAGGAGGATTGGATCTGTGGTTACTTACATAAGGTTGCAGTTTAACCATCACAGGACAATGATCAGATCTGAGTTTAGGGAGGTGAACGACTTTAGCATCAGGGAAAACCAATCGCCAGTCCCCATTGCAGAAGCATCTATCCAGTCTTTCTTTTACTTTTCCATTAGACCAAGTAAAATCAGCACCTTGGTAGCCAAGATCGATCATGGCATCGTTTTGAACCCAAGTTCGCAGACCACCAAATTTTCCAACATAGGTGCCACCATTTTTATCAGCAAAGGCAGTAATCTCATTAAAATCACCCAAGACAAGCCAAGGTAGGTGATGAGTAGAGTGAAGCATGGCAAGATGATTCCACAGGTCCCCTCTAAAGGTCTTGTAGGTGCTAGCATAGATACAAGTGAGCAACCAGACTTGACTATTACTCGCGACTTTTAATGAGATTGATTGAGTAGTATAGTCCGCAACAGATATTTGCACTCTGGAGTTATTCCACATGGCCCAAAGACCTCCCGAGAAACCGTTAGCCTCAACAATATAAGATTCATTGAAACCAAGCTTTTGAAAATGATCTTCAGCCTGAGAGAATTGAACTTTAGGTTCACAGATGAAGAGAAAATCAATAGAGTTAGTTTTAACAAGGTCCTTGATAGCAGCTTTAAAAGCATTACTCCCAGCACCCCGAGCATTCCAAAAGAGTATATTATCCATAAACCCAGAAGAAGAGGGGAGGGTAAGGAACCCAAGAATCAATAAACAACCATATCCTCTTCATCCGAAGAAGATAGGTTATCAACCAGGTTGGTCTGGTTCTCCATGGTATCATCTACCATGTCATTTTCACATCCATGCTCAGGAGCACCACAGGGAGCCAGAACCCTATCCTCACAATATTCTTCTAGAGGGATGTGTCCAAACTGAGCTGCCACAGGGGATGGGGAGGGGGAGTTCAAGCTGGAAATAGGCAAATCACCTTTGAAAGTAAAAGGAGACTTAACCACATTTTCAGTGAACTGATCATCTGTTTGCTTTCCATTCTTCTTAAGAGTTTTGGGTTTAGCCAGAGAACCTGTTGTAGATGTAGACGCAATATTTGATATATCCTTGAGAGGATTGGTTTTGGTACTAGTCTTTGTAACAGGAGTAGGAACATTCTGCTTCATGGTCTGGCCTTGTTTATAATTTCCTGTTCGAGTTTTGTGTTGTACCTGTTTCCAGAATTGCACAATTTTTGGCTCAGTAGTCTGTTCAGCCACATTACTAGTAGGGCTAGGTGCAGTGGTATCCGGGGCTTCCACATCATCATTTTGCAGAGGGGCAAATCTAGAACCCAAGGATGACTTTCGAGGTCCACCATTTATGGTATTAGAATTCTTCTTTTTGTTTCTATAGCTCATGACCATCCATGGTCCCATGTCAGCATTGTTTCTAGCTATGGTGCTATTCTTTTGAATACAGCTATCTTCAGAAGTCTTCTCAGAAGGGTGCATTTCCACATCAACAGGATGGTCAGCCGTATTAGAAGGGTTGTCAGTTTTCACGTTCTCCATATTTTTAGGACCACAGTTATCCTCAGCAGCATAAGGGCATTGATCACGGACATGCCCATAGACTCCACAGTTAAAACATATGGTAGAAATACCCTCATATACCACCCCAAATGGTTTGTTCCTCAGTTCAATGAAAGGCTTGAGAGGTTCATCAAGGTTGATTTCTACACAGAGACGACAGAACTTTCCCCTATTTTGAGCCAGAGTGACTCTGTCAATCTTCACCACTGAGCCAATTAGACCACCAATTTTCTGCAAAGCAAACTCTTTATAATACTTGACAGGTAAGTCTAGGATTCTGATCCAAACAGCCATTTTGCATATTTTCTCAGTCTTAGGATCAAAATCGGGCCTCCATTTTTGCACAACCAGAGTTTGGCCAGCAATAATCCAAGGTCCATTACACAGGACATAATCCATATCTTCAGCTAGATGGAATTTCACAATAAAGAAGCCATTTGGTATATCAACCAATTGCCATGGACCCTTGGTAGCCCATTTTCTGTTAAGGCTATCAAACATGAATTTAAAAGCATTTTCAGAGTTTGGCTTACCCATTAGTTTCACGATTACAGCACAATTCCATTCACAATCGAGTTTATTCTCTACCTTCTGAGAGAAATCGATGTTCGGACCATGAGCACCTGTCGAGATTTGGACGTCCTCTTCCTCCAGAGCAAAGTCATCAATCACGATTTCGCTGTTGAGAGTTCGAGTGCCCAGTGGTTGAAGTAAAGTAGCAGCATAGCTTGCAGGTTTAGGAGCATGGGGTGGGTTTGCAGGGACTTCAGAATCCATAGAATCAACTTGTGGTTTTTGGATTGTAAGGATTTCAGCATCCTCAACGCGAGCGCGTTTTTGGGGGCATGAAGGAGAGATCTCTCCACCGCTCTCCATAGGGAGAGCGGAGAAAAGGAAATTTGGTTTCGTCGTCGTCCCACCGGAGATTCACAGAGAGGAAAAGCCGGAGGGGGTGTTTTCAGATGGTAAAGTCAAGGCAAAAGTACAGTCGCCGTTAGGGAAGAAAGGATAGCGCGTGCTGCGCGTTCTATTCTCTTATACAAATTTGCATAATCTTCCACCGAAAGCCACACTCTTTGAAAACATGAGAAAATGTACTGGTCAGGTTTTTAATTTATTATCACTTGGAAATCAATTATCCACCGATTCAATGTCTCTATGAGTGAACAACTAAGACTATACACATATTGACCCAAAAAATCTTGGGTACATTCACGTGATCCAAAACTAAACAATGGTTTTTTTTTTTAAGGTACATGGTAAAACTGTTAAATGGATAGTAACTCTGAGTTCGATCTAGAGATGCAATGCTAGGTTTGTTTGAAGTTTTTTGGCCAGGTGCACAAACTACGAGGACGAGCACGAAATAGTTGAATAAAAAAAGATTTGTAAATTTGCGGAATGTAGCTGAAATGTACGAATCGTTCGAATTGCAACAATATCTATTAATTTTCGAGGTCATCTCTGTGAAATCCGCAAGTCGGTCTTAAAACGTATTTGGTTAAATTTGTCTTGTCCTACTCTTAATTTTGGTAAATATACATTATACAGTAAGGTTTGATAGTAAGTGTGTTGTTATTAATATTGAATAAAAGTACATGAACATACACTTGGGAGGAAAGATGACGTGCGAGGGTGACAACTAGAATTATATAGTTGTAGTATTCGTTTTCACAGTTCCCCTTTAATATATAATTATGTTTAAAATCGAGTGTGGTATGATGGTGCTTATTCATTTTCCTATTCAGATTCAAGTTGTCACGCTCAATACTATAAGTCTGTAACTAAATCCATCCTATATTTCAAGTCACATCTCTTTTTATTTATTTATTTGTTTAAAGGACCAAAAACATAGCGGCGAGCCTGGGGGGCGAAGAGATATTTGATTGTTATTTAGTAATAACAGCAACTGGGTCCAATATTTATTATTTAATTATATGTAGAGAAATTTAAGTATGTCTTGGTCCATTGTCATGACCATATCAATGAAATTAAGCACCACATTTTTTTAATGTCACAATCCAAAATCTTAATCCATGATGGTGGCCAACTTAGACCTCTTGTGGATCCTATTTTAATTTCTACGTACCACGCGGTTTAATGTGAACATGAGCATTTTTATTATCAATTTTAGTGTGAAATATGATTGATAATAAAAATGCTCATGTTCACATTAAACTGCGTGGTATGTGAAGATTAGGTCAGTGAGTGTTCATAACATCAACAATTAGTTCACTAACTTAATTATGTAATACCATATGTCATATTATCGTTTTTCGCTTCAAAAATTCAAATGTTTAGCTCTTATACGGGGTTTAAATTTAAAGTTTAGTTATTAAATTGTGCGTTTGAGAATTACGTACATTCAAAATCAACGCTCTTATAATTTGCTCACAACTCAAGAGTTGAACTCTAAATTGTCATATATAAAAAGAACAATCTTGAAAAAATTAATAATATAGCAAATGAATGAATGATTGTTACACCGTGTTATTTATCATATATATATTACTATTAAAAAGTTAATTCGAAAGAAAAATATTAGAAAGTTGATTTGTAGATTTGTAGTCCATCACTTTTGATCCATAGGTATATATATCTTTTTGCTTTACCTTGTAGGCTTGTATTAGTAACCACAGAAACGAGTGGCTTAATTATTATAACTACCATTTAATAAAAACGGTGGGGCTTCCTTTCTTTAAACAAATAGTTGTTATCTCATACGTTAACCTCATTCAGTATGCTGTTTGGCCGTTGCAATTCTCCTTAACGCGTCGTTGTTTTGTTCAGACAGTCAGGTTCAACCCTACATATAACCGGCTACAGCCGGTCACTAGGTGTTCTCGCTCTTACTTATTTTTTGTTTTTTCAATTACTTTTAAGTTGCTTGCTTGTAAAGTAAAATGTGAAAATTGCAAGGAAAGAAATTCACGGGAAAAGAGTTGTGATTTTCTCATGTAATAAACTAATAATTGAACAAATTTATTATTACGGGGATAATATGATCAGGATTATGTGGAGGGAATAGGGTTATATGCATCTCCTAAGTAACCTTTCGATGATATGATTTGACCATTTCTGTTCAACCACTAGTAATATTTTTCTTATTTTGGAATGAGTCATGTTCAATGGACAGCTACTTTACTTTACATCTAGAAAAAGATGTAACAATTTTAACCATTGGACATCATAAACAAATGTAATGCAAATTTAGGGGTACGCACATGCTTGGTTATCAAGTTTTGTATTTTTGTTTGCAAAAATTGTGGTCCAATGATCTTGTATGTTTTTCTAATCACGCTAATAATTTTCATTAGACACACTTCGATCTTAAGATAAAGATGACGATATGGCAACAGAAATACTAAATTCAACAAGATAACACCAAGTTCAATAGTACAAAAATCATAGTGGACATGAGAAACAACTATAAAGTTCATTATCCATTAATTTTGTTGCTTTTGGTACAATAATCCAAACACAAGGGGGAAAATCACCCTTCTATTCATTACATGCGTAATGTAGCCCAAACGCTAGAAAACCTCAATTGAAAATCACCCTTATTCGTTTCTTTAAATAATCTCGGTTGTGGCTTGGGCCACGTCACCCTTCTCTCTTTGACCTTTTTTTTGTTTCATTTTTTTCTTCTTCTTTTTCTTCACTTTTTGACTGTAGAGATTCAAAAACTAAAATTAGAAAGCTAATTGGCAGCACCAATTGTAAGATTAATTGTAAGGAAATTAATATATATATAAACATGCGAATTTCAGTATCAATATTCTCTATACCAACCTTTTCTCCACATCTTCTTCCTCTAGCTAGAGTTTCAAAATCACAACGAGATGGATGTATCACAAAGATAATAATATCCCTTTACCAAGAGGAGAGAAGAAACCGTCAAATAATTACGTACTCTCTTTATTGTGAATTAGCAGCAGCTTGAATATTGATTCCTCCATCCTCCTAGCTCAAGATCCCTAAAAACATTTTATTGTTCTATTGCTGTCCTTAATTCCTTAGTTTATAAGATATCAAATCTTCTGGCGTTGTGTCACGTATATATAGGACTAAGAATATCAAAGTTTGAGAAAGAACAATCCAAACAGCTTTACATTATTTAATTTTTCCTTACCTAAACGAACATTAAACAACTTAATGATTGATTGAGAATTAGAATGTACGTCTACTTGTTGTTGTCCACAAGTTGCTTTAACCGAATGTACGTATATATATATACTTAAGGTGCCATGCCAATTGCCAAACCTCAAACCTTAATCCTCAAACGGAACTTAATTAATATGGAGGAGCCATTGCTCGACGCAGCTGCTGCTTCCGAGTTGAGCCACAAGGCGGCTTCGTTGGGTGATGGCACCGAAGACTACGCGCCGGTGAGGAGCTTTCATGAGTTTCGGTGTATGTTTTGGATAGAGACAGTGAAGCTGTGGAAAATAGCAGGTCCGGCAGTGATCACTATATTGTGTATGTATGGGACTAACTCCATCATCAGCCTGTTTGCTGGTCATCTCGGAACTATTGAGCTCTCGGCAATTACCATTTCTCTCGCCGTCATTTCCACCTTCTCTTATGGATTCTTGGTTAATTTCCTTAATTAATTCCCTCAATTATTTCCTATTCTTTCAATTATATATAGTACGAGAATATAACACATGCATATATTACTTGCAATCTCGATCATTGATCACGTGGAATCTTGTCTATATGCGTTGTTCAATTAGAATTAAAGTATAGGAAAATGATTGTTGGCCTCAATTGAGGCCTAAGAATTATGGCCTCAATCTTAGGTGGCATGCCACATAATTAAATACCAATTTGAGATTGAAATCCACATAATATATCTTGCCACATCATAATCTTGCAATACCAACTTTAACCTTTTATATTTTCTAAACTAAAAAAGAAAGAAAGCAAAAATTAATCAACCTTTAAATGTTTTAAATGAGTGAACCTTGATTCATATGGATTAAATATTCAAAGCAATTCATATGAGTGAAAATTGACTTGATTCAAGTTATGGTTTAATCCATATGTTAACCACCTGCTTCCCATAACTTGATTCATATGGATTAACATGTGAGCCGAATCTACAAGTTATGGTAACATTAATTAACTTGATTCAAGTTATGGTTTAATCCATATGAGTGAAAATTGCAGCAAATACCATGTCATATGAATAAAAATTGCAGCAAATTTCATATGAATAAAAACGATAATTTGGGAAGGAACCAAAATCAAGTTCATACAACGAAACCAATAATTTCAGAAGTATCGACACACACATACCTTGCTTTGTGTGCTCTTCATCACCTGTTTCTCATGTTCGTGTTTTTTTTTTCTAGGATTTAACGTATGATTTGGGTTTATTAATTTTTGTTTGCTTTTTTGGTTTAGATTGCAAGATTAAAGTTAAAATAAAATCCAAAGAAAAATATAAAAGGTTAAAATTGGTATTGCAAGATTATGATGTGACAATATATATTATGTGAATTTACAATTTAAATTGGTATTTAATTATGTGGCGTGCCACTTAGGATTGAGGCCACAATTGTTAGGCCTCAATTGAGGCCCCCTATCATTGCTCTAAAGTATATAATGCATTATATATATTATGTTGTTATTTTTTGTCAATGTTGATTTGAATTATTGGTACGATAAAATCTTGTTTAAGTGTGCATGTGCTTGATATATTAGCAAAAAAAAAAAGTGTGTGCTTGATATTGACCGTCTGACACCATAACAATGTTTGAAAAATTTATAATATTTAATTTGCTGATGAAATAAATTGCAGCTTGGCATGGGGAGTGCTCTTGAGACATTGTGTGGACAGGCATTTGGTGCAGGACAGATTCATATGCTTGGGATTTACATGCAGCGCTCATTTATAATCCTACTTGTAACTTGCTTCCTCCTCTTGCCAGTTTACATCTTTGCCACTCCCATTTTAAAGTTCTTAGGCCAAGAAGATGACATAGCCGAGCTCGCTGGAACCTTCACAAAGCAAATAATTCCTCAGTTGTTCTCGTTTGCCATTAACTTTCCTGCCCAGAAGTTTCTTCAGGCTCAGAGAAAGCTCAAAGTCATGACGTGGATTTCGGTGTTGGCTTTGATCATACACGTTGGGCTACTTTGGCTCTTCATTTTTGGGTTAGGTTGGGGCACTTTAGGTGCAGCTGTGGCATATAATATTACCAGATGGGGCATTGCAATTGCTCAAGTTGTGTATATTATAGCCTGGTGCAATGAGGGTTGGACTGGATTTTCATGGTTGGCATTCAAGGATATGTGGGCTTTTGTTAGGCTTTCACTTGCCTCTGCTGTCATGCTTTGCCTTGAGATTTGGTACTTCATGAGTATGCTCGTTCTCACTGGCAACTTAGCCAATGCAGTTCTAGCAGTTGGTTCACTTTCTATTTGGTAATAATTAATTAATACCTTCGTTGATCCATTTTTGTGTTTTAAACGTAAACGTTACCAAACGGCCCTAACTTTTTTCTTCCTTGTGTTTTTCAGCCTGAACGTAAATGGGTGGGAAACAATGCTGTTTGTTGGAATAAATGTTGCTATAAGGTGAATCAGCCCTTGCAATATTGCAGCTTTGAATTCATATGTCTACGGTTATATGTACGTACCCATATTTCTTAACAATTAAAAAAAAAAATAAACTTGTGCAGTGTTCGCGTGTCGAATGAGCTTGGGTCAGGACGCCCAAGAGCGGCCAAATACTGTGTCTATGTGACAGTATTTCAGTCTCTCCTGATGGGGATTTTTTTCATGATTCTCATCTTGTTAACCAAAGACAGCTTCTCCATACTTTTTACTAGTGACAAGGAGCTGCAACAAGCGGTTTCGCACCTAGCATACCTTCTTGGTGTAACTATGTTGCTCAACAGTATCCAGCCGGTGATATCAGGTATATATGATCACTCGGTGTTGTGATTAATGTTACATAAGACATCTGCATCTAGCTTGATGATGCCGGCCAATTAATGCTTTTACTTGTTGATGAAGGCGTTGCGATTGGCGGGGGATGGCAGGCAACGGTGGCTTATATAAACTTGGGTTGTTATTACATTTTTGGACTTCCTCTTGGATTCTTGCTTAGTCACGTTGCGGATTTGGGAGTCATGGTAATTTACACAGACTTCAGATCGAATACTGACATTTCCAAGTAGCTTCAGCCTTTATTTCTGTTCATGAATTCCATGATTTGATCGATGTAGGGACTTTGGGGGGGTATGATATGTGGAACGGCTCTCCAGACATTTTTCCTGTTAATTCTGGTCTACAAAACCAACTGGAACAAAGAGGTAACCAAAAGTGCTAGTTTTGCATAGTAACTAAAAAAAAAAACCCTCTGCATCTTTGTGCAATTTAACAAGAAATCTAATTTGCAGGTGGAGCAAGCAACGACTCGTGTACAGAAGTGGGGTGGACAAGACATCAAAACTGAGACTATAGCTGAAAGTATTATATGAACTCTCAGCCGCCTAGCTTATTTTTTGTCTGTTGATCAATCTCTCGATGTATACAAGTATGGATAAGATGTTGAATGGAATTAATATTCGTAACTACTACGAGATTTCATGTCTAACAAGTTTTGGTTACATTGAAGGGATCGTCCTATTAAGCCTAATCCTAACTCAATTCCCTTCCACCCTCGATCTCTCACCACTTGGACTAATTAACTCCAAGGGCTCCTAACAATTTGAACAGATCGAAAAGAATATATATATATATATATATATATATATATATATATATATACTATCAGGTCTATATTTGAAGTGACACCTACATTTGCCATTTTAGTTAACATCTGATATGTGGGCAAAGATATGATTATCTTGGTCTCCATATGTTCGGTTACAACTTCAACTAGATGGAAGTTCACCAACTGTGAAGTATCTTCGCCAAACAGATTGATATGATGTCCTCATTTCCTACTAAGATTTCACAACATGGTAATGCTTTTTCTATCTTATCACTGCTATACCTTTTCTGCAGGGCTAATTTACTTCCAATCCTCACTTAAATTAATTAAAGTAAAATTTCAATTTCTTCTGGTTAATTTAGTCTTGTTTTGTTTCTGGATTTAGCAGCATAGATATTTAGGGACTTTGGGGTGGCATAATGAGTGGAAGTATTCTTCAGATCTTATTCCTATTGATCATAACTTGTAGAATCAACTGGGACAAAGAGGTAATTAATCAAGTAGCTAGAATCTCATTTGCATAACCCCATTCCTTAATTAATATCACAAACTAATCTTTAATATTAGTGCTTATGTGATGTGCATTGTGCTCCTATAGATTATTAGTTAAGGCATAGATTTCACAGTATATATGCTTTCTGTTGCACTGGATGATTGAATTGCTGTATATTGCAGGTGGAGAAAACAAGAAAGCGCATATACATAGAAGTGGGGAAGCCAAGACATAAAATAAAGTTGAGAAGAAGAGCTTGCTGATAAAAGCATTGTGGAAAAAAAGGCCCTAAAAAGCTTCCTAAAGCTGCATAGAATTAATGAAAGAAAAAAATTCAGGTGTATGTATCATCTGTGTTTCCTAGTTATATCTTTTGGGACCATTCACCAACTATATATGACTATGAATGTTCACCAAACGGTTAGAGCATCTACAATGGGGACCCAAATTTGGGTCCAAAACTTATATTTGGGTCTAAAAACACCCCAGCGGATCGGAGGAGTAGGACTTATAGTTGCCGGAGACCCAAATGTTGGACCCAAATATAGGTCTAGTTTGGACTCAAAAATTTTGGACCTATATTTGTGGGTCCCCCCCATGTGCAACTAATTTGAGAGAATTTTGGAGAGAGAAACTGATGATTCATCAATGAGAGAGAACAAGTGGGGTTTTTGGGTCCAATATCTATATGCCACAGTGGAGATGACTCAAATTTGGGATCCAAATTTGAGTCCAAAAATATAAGTCCAAAAATATGAATCCAAAAATATGAATCCAAAAATGAGTCATGCACCACTGTGGCACCCAAAAAAGTAAGTCATTTTATCCACTATTCCGATGGACTCAAATTTGGATTACGGCCATTTGGACCCATATTTGGGTCCAAAAAATGAGTCCCCACTGGTGATGCTCTTATGGGGTTCTGGTTCTGATCATGCCCTGCATAGCTATGGCATTCAAGCTCAAGAACCTAGCTATGACTTCATAGAATATTAGAAAATTTTCACTTATTCTTGTTAATATTAGAAAATTCGATAACATATAAACCGAAATCAGTCTGATTTTACAATTTCAAGCAAAAGAACCTTCAACTACAATTTTTTTTTAAAGTCAACATGATCAACAATAACTCAGTAGACTCTTTTGCCAAGCTAATGATCAAGCCAGTAGATTATTGAAGACAAATTTGAGATAGTGTTAAGATATTAAGTCTTTGTCAAAAGGCTCAAAGCCCCATTTGCAATTTCACTTGCATATTCAATATTGAAAAAAAAAAAAAAAAATTCTCAGCTTGGTTACTCTATTAAAAGAGAGAGAGAGAGAGAGAGAAAAAAAAAAGGTTTAGGTAAATCTGTCCTTCAATGTAATTCTAACCATATTAAGGGATTGCTTATTTAACTATGATTGAGATTATTGGAATAGCTAGAATGAGATATTTTTGGCCACTCTACTCTCATAAATTACATATGGGACGATTGGGACCTCTTAAATAATAATTGTGTAGGATCCAAATGGTATATGTTGAAACAAAATAGCAGCAACACAAAAAGTCCTTCACTTAAATTACTACTACAAAGCACTCATTTCAGGTGGTCAATGGAAACACAAATGGAAACACAAAGAGTGCCGTTGCTGAGCATCAAGGCCGAGCCGGAGCGCGACTATGCTCCGGTGAAGAGCTTCGAGGAGGCCATGTCGGTTTGTTGGAAGGAGACGGTGAAGCTGTGGAAAATCGCAGCTCCGGTGGCGTTTACGCAACTGTTTCAGTTCCTGATTCAGTCCATCACCACCATCTTCATCGGGCATCTCGGTGATCTTCAGCTCTCTGCTGTTTCCCTCTCTCATAACGTCATCAACGCCATCGCCTTTGGCTTCCTGGTTTGTTAATTTTCTGCTCCATCTCTATTTCATCAATCATTCCAGCCACTCTCATTCGTTCGTTTGTATTAACTTTTAAGATTCTCTCTCTCGTGTTCGGACAAGGTTATGTAAAAAGTCCAAATTGACATCAAGATAATATATTTGACATAGTAACTCGTTAGGTTTATTGTCATTTTCTGTAGTAAATTATGTAAATTACATTTTACTCATAAAAATATATGGTGGTTACCTGACCATCAAAATACTATGAACTACTGTCTAACGTTTGGTACGTGCAAATGTGTAATTTAATTCCATTGTCACATTTTCTGTCCATACAACTTCTCTTCCCAAAAACATATCCAAAGTTTCATTGACACACTATGACCAAGGATCCTAGGCTCTTGATCTTCTTCCCAACAACGTACCACAAACACAATTTATTTTTCTTGTAATCCCCAAGTTCCTAAATAATCTCAAGATCCGTCTCTCATTTTAGTCTCAAAATTCTCTTTCATAAAGTCATTGGAAGACACATAAGCGCACCAATATTCATATTTGATAGAAAAAGTGATGTAAGGCTTAAATTGTACTATGAAACGAACTTAGGGGGTAAATTGTAAGAATTTGATATTTGAGTACTTAAATGTAGGAGTGTGCAAGATCCAAACCAAATCTATCATGCAAATTGACAAATCCAATGTTAATTGGATTTCGGATTGGATCTTAATGGTGCTAATAGTCCGAGGCACACCTATTAGTTAAAGCTTTATATGACTTGTACATTATGAATGCAGCAAGGTATGGCAAATGCACTTGGAACTCTTTGTGGTCAAGCATATGGTGCCGGCCAAGTTGAGTCACTTGGTATCTTTATGCAGCGCTCATGCATCATCCTAGCCATTACCTGTTCCCTCCTTTCATCACTTTACATTTTCGCCACTCCATTTCTAAAGATTCTAGGCCAGGAAGACAGTATAGCCGATTTCGCCGGAAAATACAGTGTATTGATAATCCCTCAGATGTTCTCCTTCGCCATCAATTTGCCCACCCAGAAGTTCCTTCAGGCTCAGAGCAAAGTCGGCGTCATCACATGGATCTCCTTTGTGGCTCTGATCGCACACACAGGGCTTCTTTACCTCTTCATTAGCGTACTCGGCTGGGGGGTCAATGGTGCAGCTGTGGCTTATAACATCACATTTTGGGAAGTTGCAGTTGGTCAATTTCTGTATGTTACATTTTTGTGCAAGGAGGGTTGGAATGGATTTTCGTGGTTGGCGTTTAAAGATATTTGGGCTTTTGCTAGGCTGTCCCTTGCTTCATGCATGATGTTTTGCCTAGAGATGTGGTATAATATGAGTCTGAACCTTCTCGCCGGTCAACTTGAAAATGCAGTGATTGCACTTGGTTCCTTTTCTATATGGTAAGATCATCACATTTTGCAAGCCAATGCATTGTGTACTTATTTGTGATGATTAGTCTAAAATTCTTTCGGTTCTTTATTTTTAGCTTGAACTTTCAGAGTTGGGAAATCATGTTCTTAGCTGGAATAAATGCTGCTATAAGGTAAATGCTGCCCATGTTTCTATACTGTTGTTTCCATTTTTTTGGTGTTGCTAACATATAAAATCATATATTTGGTAATTAATTCTCTACTCTCTAGCATTCGAGTCTCGAATGAACTAGGGAAGGGGCACCCAAGAGCGGCCAAATACTCCATCTGCGTTGCAGTTTTGCAATCTCTCATCGTTGGAATTGTGTCTATGACTTTTATCTTCATAAGTAGAGACTACATTGCCATTGTTTTCACAGACAGCGAAGTTATGCAACGAGCTGTTGCTCGTTTAGCATACTTTCTAGGTGTAACAATGCTTCTTAGTAGCATGGCGCAAGTGTTAACAGGTATCTTTTAGTGTGGCTTCTCCTCATGTTTGCTCATTGAGCTTCAGTGGCACCCATTTCTTGGTCATTTTTCATTTGCAGGTGTTGCTATTGGAGGTGGATGGCAAGTGATGGTAGCTTATATAAATTTGGCTGCTTATTATTTATTTGGGCTCCCACTTGCAATCTTTCTTGGTTTTAAAGAAAATTTGGGTCCTATGGTAATCTAATACTTATCTATCTTCCTCTACAAATCATGTTACATATATACAATCCATTTCTGCTTAATAGTGACTTTCATTTCTCTTTAATTGTGGATTTTACAACTTAGGGACTTTATGGTGGCATAATAAGTGGAAGTGCTCTTCAGATCGTATTCCTATTGATTATGACTTCTAGAACCAATTGGGACAGTGAGGTAAGTAAAGCTAGTAGAATCTCATTTACAAACTTAGTTTGTATTGTTGTTCAACTCATGATTGAATTTCGATATATTTCAGGTGGAGCAAACAACAAAGCGCATAAAGAAGTGGGGAAGCAAAGAAATTAGAACCGAGAAGATAGGTTGCTGATATTAGTATATGAAATGAAGCTTCCTTTAATAACATAAACATGAAGAGCTCACTTTGTTGCTGCATAAATTTATGGAAATAACTCAGGTTTAAGGTGCATGTGTTTCCTAATTTAATTTCTGATTAGTGTAGGCTTATGTGCCAAATAAATAAAGAAGGGCAGCTGAGTCATCTGATGACGTGGCAGCCAGTTGGAGTAGTTAATTAGGTCAGGTGAGGGAGGGTTAGTATATTAATTTTCAGAATGTGGGAAAGAATGTAGAAAGGGAATGATGTCTAATTGTATATATACTGTATGAATACAGATTATTCTGCACTGAATAATTCTTCAACCGATGAAAATTACAAAGAAGTTGAGGCACTTCATATCCATATAAGTGGGAACTCATGCTTATTTTTCATTCCACTAAATTAATTTTGAAATGTCAGTAAGTATATTTACTACATTGCAAGGAAAACTATATGTTGTGGTAAAAATAGATGATTGAATAAGATATTTAAGGTCTGGAATGGCACAGATGATGTCGATAGCTAAGACAGACATTAATTCATGGGACCTGTTGCTTTGAGATCTCAGATTCAGACCCAACTACACATGTATTGTGCGATTTTTAATATTAAATGTAGCTACCGTACCTCAAGAAATAATTAATTACCTTGTAATATTAATACTAATGTCAGTACAGAATTCATATAACTCAAAGTCCTTACTGCTTGGAGCTAACTAGCAGTGGCTTCTGAGTTGTGAACATCCGATCGAGCTGATCAAAATTCAAATGGAAACACAAACAGTACCCTTGCTGATCAGGTTTATTTATGTCCCAAGTGGCACTGTGGCAACATAGTCCTCCAACATTTACGTTTTGTGATCAAATAATGAAGCAGCTAGCTGTTAATTAGGTCAATTGAGGATTTAGTCATTATTAGGAAAAAAAAAAAAAATTAGGTTCTGGGTTTCGGGTATGGGCCTGTTTCTGTGCTTTGTTTTGGTGCTCTTTTGGGCATTTTGGAAATAAACTTTGCAGACCCAACAAAAAAAAGGGCAAAAAAAAAAAACAGAATAAGGGTGACCTCAAATTCAACTTCTTTTTGCAGTCGCATGTATCAAATGATTAATGCTTGGCCTTACTGATTTTACTCTTTCTTCACCGTTCAAGACTTGACCTTCATTCATCTTTTTTTTTTTTTGGCTATATATTGTTCTTGATGAGTACGTATATATATTTTTTACATTGCAAGAGACCACGATTTAATCGATCTACACTATCAAAATTGCATTTCATATATATCTACCAACCTCTTAATTAATTTGCACACACCAATAAACTTACCAAGTTGATCCAGTTTTATTTACTTGAAAAACTAGTATTTCCTCGCTTTATGTTTGAAATTGAAGGGTAGCTCGATCGATCTCATTTAAACCAAACCAGGAACTTGAATATCTTCTAGACGGACTTTAATTTTCCTTAGTTTCTTTCTTGTGAAATAGCTGCGTAGACTTTTTTTTCATGGCCTCAATTAATTCAGAAACTCAGTTAATTGGCTTATTCTGGTAGCCAGCATTTATGGATGGATCTTTCTTTCGATCGGCTCCATATAGTAGCTAGCGAGCACTAGACGTACTTGCGTGCACAGTTTGGCACCCATCGTTGCACCAACTTCTTCTTCTTCTTCCATTTTCCTGCTGAAAATATATATTGCATGCACCACGTACCAACTTGCTTGGAAATTGAGTCTATGTGCAAAATGCTGGACCGCAGATAGATTGAATTGGCAGATTCTATTAATGGCGTCGTCCGATCCGATCTATTTGGTACCAGACTCTCACCGAACTTTTTGTTTGGATCGGCGACTGTTAGTTGGCGCGCGGGAGATTATATAAGGGCTTCTTCATTAATTCTAATACTGTCGTTTTTTTCGAAAATGATGGGGAGCATGGAAAAACAAGCCATTCATGGAAATTGACTGTATCTATATTATTGATCAAGGCCATGTTTTTCCGAATCTTGAGTTGGTGATTTGGTCACGCCTCTTATCTTTTTGGAGGTTTATATATAGACTTCCGTTGCTTTGTGATAACTATGTATAACCACATATTCAGTTTGAAAAATTAAGGATATATAATTAATTTTTAGATGACTTAACTGCGATTTGAATTTTTTTTTTTTTAAGTTTTAGCTTCATTCTTCAACAATTTTAGATAAATTGTGGGATTTGAAATATGGTCGAGAACGTTTTAGAGTGATGCCGTGATACTCTAATTTCTTGAGGAACGCCATTTACCCTCATTCCCCTAATCAAAACTCACTACGTACTCACGTGTCTTCTGTCGACTACCATCATCTGTATATTTCTTTCTCCTTTTCTATTTATACAATATAGGCAAGGAAAGATCAAATCTCCAAAGTCATTTAGACTATTATTACTCATAATAATGAGCATCGTTTAATACACTCATCTTAAATTCATAAAAGCACACCACATTTGCCATGCAATCTCTCTTTATGTAGCTGCTAATCAATTATTAGCCATGCATTAATTGATTTATCATTCATTAGCCAATATTAATTAGAGTAGGTAACAGTAACACTAGATTTATGTGGAGGTGGGTATGTTCTCTCAAGTCCCCAAACAATATTCTTTCGTGCCCATATTTGGGTAGTCACCGTGTGTATTATTACCTCTCACTATCAATGAATGAACGATTTCTATAAAAAAAAAAATTAACTCCCAAAGTGGAACAAAATTTGAATTTCTTTTTTGTTTCTTTATATAATTATTTGAAGAAAAAAAATTACATAAAAATAAATAAATAAAACCCTAAAATAAATTTTTTTGTCCAAATAAAACAAGATTTGTTAAGGATATGAATGTGACTTATGAGCTGAACACTACATATTTAGATTATAACTAAATAATTTTTTGTTCGTCACTAAATATTTATATTGACTGAATAGATTTTACAACTTGTGAGTTCGTTACCCGATAATAGCGAAATAGTTTTCAATTGATTTCTAATCTAACAATTTATGTGCATTTCAACATGAATGTTTTTTTTTGTTTTTGGACAATTTTCAACATGAATATTAAACAACATGATAACATGGTTTTAAAATTTTTATCAGCTAACCAGATAATTACAACTCAGTAATGTAAATACTCAGTCAAACCAGTACATGTGCGTCCTTGACTCCCCCCAAAGCAGCTTGGCTTCTTCTAAAACTATAAGTAGCAACAACAGTAGTCTTGTACATGCAGTCTGTCTAATAAACTAAACCAAACCAAACCCAAAACCAACCACACCGGCCATTTCCCCTCTAGCCTCTCTCTAGGCAGTTGATCAGGACCGTACACGTGTCTTCCGGTGGCCGGAAACCTGATGGAGGCCCCGCTGCTGATTGGCGGAGCGGTCCCGGACTACGAGCCGGTGACAAGCTTTAAGGAGGCTCGGTCGGTGGTGTGGAAAGAGACGGCGAAGCTGTGGAGGATCGGTGGGCCCATAGCCTTCACCATCATCTGCAACTTCGGCACCAACTCCGTCTCCACCATGTTCGTGGGCCACATCGGAAACCTTGAGCTCTCCGCCGTCGCCATCTCTCTCTCAGTCATCAGTACCTTCTCTTTCGGCTTCTTGGTAACATATCGATCAGTCCTTGAATTAATTAATTTCTCTGTTATTATTCTTTGTCCATTAATTTGAATCATTGCGTACAATGCATGTCCTCGTTTTTCAATTAAGTTCTCTCATTTAAAATTTTGTCCTGGAGTTTTCTAATGGTGTTAGGCCTCTCAATGCTCATTTTCAACAAAACATGTTACTATTATTAGTTCCGAATAGTGTTTTTCTGGTAATTTGTTCACTTACTCTCTACTATTACATTTAGCTCCGACGTCGAGAAATCATGAATTCCTTGATCACCACATGACCAAGAGGACAATCCTAATCGGGAATTCATGTTTAGAGTTTAGAATATTCCATTATTATGTATGTAAACTCCGTCTCACAATTTCTTAGAGTTTTTCAAAGTAAATATCTTGGTCAATATGTATCATACATTAGTCAAATTTCAAGTCTAGGTATGTATCTTGGTCGACTATTTGAATTCTCATACTCTGTTTCACGGTTGAGATAATCTCGGGAAAGGTGAGAGATTGTTTGAAAACAAACTGAAGAAAAAAGTATCTTCTTTTCCTTGCTTTTCTCTAACGCATATTATCTACTGAGCATTTCCGAAAAAGAAAACTTTTTGTTATCAAAAGTATTAATCTGTTTCTTAATGTATTTAAAAGGAACACATAAACTCTGTTTTTCTCTGTTTTGGTTTTTTCTTTTTTCCTGCTTTTGGTTTATCATAATATTTACGTTTTTGTTTTGTCTGAATTTGTGACTTACGTAAACAGACACTTTTCTGGTATTGTCGTTTTGCATTTTTCTTTTGGTGCAAGTCGTTTTCGAGTATGGATTAAGTTCATAATCTTCAGCTACCATTCTATTTCTACCATATGCTAATACTTGGCTTATGTTATCTTGATCAGATTGCAATTTTAGCCATGTGTTTTGAGTTTCGTTAATTGTAGACCAAAATTGCAATTCGATCAGATAAAAAATACAAGTGCTCCTTATCTATGAGCCAAATTTTGATTCTTGACCATGGACTATGCATTAATATGAGATTAATAATGAAATCACTATTTCTCAAATCACATTATAATGAATTTGAAAACAATTATTGTAGCTCGGTATGGGAAGTGCACTAGAGACATTATGTGGTCAAGCATTTGGAGCTGGACGTGTTAACATGCTTGGTGTCTACATGCAAAGGTCATGGATCATTCTATTGACAACCTGCATTTGCCTCACTCCAATCTATTTCTTCTCTTCCCCAATCTTAAAGCTTCTTGGGCAAGACGACGATGTAGCCGAACTCGCCGGAACATTCACCGTGTATGTGATCCCTCAACTATTCTCACTTGCCCTCAATTTCCCTTGCCAAAAGTTCCTTCAGGCGCAAAGCAAGGTCATTGTTCTCGCTTGGATTGGATTCATAGCCCTAACGGTCCACGTTGGACTTCTTTACCTCTTCATTTACGTGTTCGATTGGGGGATATACGGTGCAGCTATAGCATTCGACATTACAGGTTGGGAAATTGTGACTGCTCAGCTTGTTTATATATTCGGGTGGTGTAACGAAGGGTGGAGCGGGTTTTCGTGGTTGGCGTTCAAAGACATTTGGGCCTTTGTGAAGCTCTCACTTGAATCGGCAGTCATGCTTTGCCTTGAGATTTGGTATATGATGAGTATCATCATTCTTACTGGTCATCTCGACAATGCCATCATTTCTATTGATTCACTTTCTATTTGGTAAGAACACAGACTTTGTGTTTTTGTTGGTTCATTTTTTGGCATTGGGTTTCTGATTTTCGCTTACTCAATTGATATATTAATTTCAGCATGAATGTCAATGGCTGGGAAGCAATGTTGTTCATTGGAATCAATGCTGCTATAAGGTAACTACCAAGACTCAAATTTTTGACTGCTTTGCTTGTGCTGAAAGTAACTGCTTCAATGTCAATTTTCTCTAGCTGACTTTTTTGTTTCTCTTCCATTTTGTTCAGTGTTCGAGTTTCAAATGAGCTTGGAATGGGGCGTCCGAGAGCAGCTAAATTCTCTGTCTATGTGACAGTGGCTCAGTCTCTGCTGATTGGAATTTTTTGCATGGTTGTTATCTTGATTTCCAAAGACTACTTCTCTGTCATCTTCACAAGCAACGCTGAATTGCAAGCAGCTGTTGCAAAGCTAGCATGGCTTCTTGGAATCACCATGGTTCTCAACAGTGTCCAGCCCGTGATTTCGGGTATCAATCAGTCGCGTTTTTCGGCTTTGATTCTGAATTGTGTGCTAAAGACCGTTCTTCCCTAGCTTCCCCCTTTTAATTTTTTTTTTGTGTGGATCAATTAATGCTTTCAGGTGTTGCTATTGGAGGTGGATGGCAAGGAATTGTTGCTTATATTAACTTGGGTTGTTATTACATTTTTGGGCTCCCATTTGGATTCCTTCTTGGTTATACAGCAAACTTGGGAGTGACAGTAAGTAAAATGTTTCAGTTTCTGATGTTTGTGATATTCTTTTGAAATGTTACAAGTGCAATCTGATATGTTCAATTATTGTAGGGAATTTGGGGAGGCATGATATGTGGAACTGCTCTTCAAACCTTGCTGCTCATTATAATACTCTATAGAACCAACTGGAACAAGGAGGTAATTATTATATAAAAATCTTATAACTAATTAAGCACATCATGCTCTACATCTTCAGGTTCAATTCCTCAACATAGATACTTATGATTTTGTATTTTATATTTTTTTTGTTTTACACACAGGTGGAACAAAGTTCAGACCGAATGAAGAGATGGGGTGGACAAGATATAAAAGGAGAGAACATGGCGGATAGTATTATATGAGTTTTCTCTTATTCTAATTTTAGTGTTTTTTACCATTTGAGACCAACATGGTTAATTTGTTGAGCGACTTACATTTCACGTGTGAATTTTGATTCTCAGTAGGTTATCTGATTTTTCCATTTTAAATATCTCAACTGTGGTAATAAAGTCATTTAGTACTTTTGACTTTTGAGTAACCTTGGTAATTAACTTCAACACCAGGTTAAGAGCAATGCATTTATGTTTGAATATCGGCCACAAAAGAGCTTGAAGAATTTTTCACTTTCTGTGCATAGCTGTAAAAGCAATGGCATCAAAATATCAAATCACTAACACTCTTCAGCAACTAAGTAAAAGTGTGAGAGGCCTTGACAAGCAACAGTAGCTGGAACCAAATCCCACTGGCCACTTCTGACATTTTTATTTCAAACTTCTCCCGACACTTGTGCTTTGCATTCTATATTTAACTTTTATCTTAATAAGCTAACAGCAATGTCAGGATGGCCGAGTGGTCTAAGGCGCCAGACTCAAGTTCTGGTCTTCGAGAGAGGGCGTGGGTTCAAATCCCACTTCTGACATTTTATGTTATTTTTCAAATTTTTTTTTGGTGGTGTTCTCTGAGTGCATATTATTTCCACAGCTTCTATAAAACACTGCACTTTCTGTATTAGACTCACTAGTCACAACCTCACAACTAACAGTAAAATCCGTTGACTGCGTGGACCCAACTAACATTCTAATAACCCCCACGAGCCTCGTCTGCCGTAGCGTAGACGAGTACTTGAAAACGACGACGACGAGGATGATGGAAACCTCCCTGTCTTCAACATGTTGAATTTTACTCGGAATCCAAGCTTTTCTAGGAAAAGACATGCACATCTTTCTATGCCTACTTTGCTGCTTGTATATTTTACGTCTCTTCTCCCAGTTTTAAGCAATGTTACGGGTCCCCGAGATTGATTTGTATGACTCAAATTTTAGGTTTTTAGTGGAACAGTTCCATTGTGCTTCAAGATATTTAATATCATCTATCACTTAGTTCGACTCTAGGGCTATTCAAGCTAGGAGCAGAAAATTCAATTAAGGAGTCTGAACAGGCACCCTATGGTCAATTACAGTGCTTATAACCCACATGTAAGAACACCACATTCGAGTGATTGTGAACTTTTGGTCAATTTCAGTCCAAAGATTGAAATTTTGCAGATATGGTACGGGAAACTATACAAGTGCACAGTCTGCACACTAAAATAAAGATGAAAACTTGATGAACTTTTGTATCAAACAAAAATATCACTAGGATGTTCAGAACTACATAAAACAAGGGTAATGAGAATTAAAAGGAAAAACATTGTCAGGTTTACATTTTATCCTTTTATCCCAAGCAAGCTAAGCTATTGATTCATGGATTACAGATGGCCAACCATTTCTAGGCAGTAGCCTTGGACTTCTTTGGCACACGGTAGCCACCAATCACACAAGCATGATCACGCTCAAAAGGTTCAAGAGTCACTTGTTCAAAAGGCTTAAACTGTTCTGCCTGCAGCTTCTTCACCTCAGATTGGAACACCAACTCAGGAGCAATAGTGCAGTCGATACAATTAGCCTGAAATGATTGAAAAAAAAAACATTTATCAAAACCAAGATTGAGCAGCTTTAGCACAACATGTCTTGTGAGAAGGAAGAGAGAATATTCACAAAACAAACCTTGATAGAGATGACAAAGTGCCCGCCAGCTTTAAGGAAATATGACGCATTCAAAGCTAGAATCCTGGCCTGCATGGGTTGTTAAGAGACCACAAACAAATAATTGTGTTAGATTACAAGATCATGGCCAACACATTTCAACAACAAAGTCGGGAATCTTCTGAGGGGACAAAAAGTTCAATCATGAGGCGTAAGAAATCAACACCACAAATATCAAATTCTTTATACCAAAACATCAGAAACTCAAGTTGCATCACACATGTTGTCTTGAAGGGGAATCTGAGTAGTTCGCCATATGCTAAAAAAAATTGCAAGAAAAAACTTACAAATGTACACATCTACAAGAAACATAGTTGGAAACATCTACCAACAATTTTAGAGAGACATGCAATCAAAAGAAACACCACAATAAAATCAGGAAAGAAGTACCACCATAAAATCAAATTCTCAAACATAAGAGCATCAGATACTCGGTATTGCATCACCCATAAAGTCTTGATGGGGAATCCGAGTAACTCGTCACATGCTCAATATTATGCCAAAAAAAAAAAACTAGTACAACATTTACAGAAAAGTATTCAAGAAAACTAATATAGCATATCCAGTGCAGACACCACAAAATCATTGAAAGAAAGTTTAGTCTTACTAGAAACATCAGAGAGAAAGAGAGATTTAAGAAAGATGCAATAAAGTGCACCACAAAATCAAATTCTCAAACATAAGAGCATCAGAAACTCGGATGTTCATCACCCATAAAGTCTTGAAGGGGAATCCGAGTAACTCGTCACATGCCCCACACTATGCAAGAAAAACAACATTTGTACAACTAAATTACAGACAAGTATTAAAGAAAGCTAACATAAGGATTGCTAGAAAAGTAAGCGGAAACTCTTTGAAAAAATTTCAGTATAAGCATAAAAGATACCAAAATGACCCAAAGAAAATATACACAGGTCATTTCAGTACTAACAAGATATACATCAGAAAACTCGAGCTTTCATCATCCAAGATGTCTTGAAGGGGAATCCGAGTAAACTCATCATGTGCATAATAAAATGAAATGACGTGAGCAACCATCAACCAAACAATATCAAGAATTATCTCCAAGTTCAATGTTTGCTAAAATCAAAGAAATCTTCAAGAAACAAACCTGATCGGGTTGTGCAACGTCAGAAAATATGACATCAACCATGCCAACAAGCATACGGTATTTCGCTGGATGCCTAGCATCTTCAATGATAGGTATGACATTAGTTCTCTTCTTGGCCATATTTACCAAGTCTCTGCCACTTCTATGAGAAAACTCCACTGCATAAACACATCCAGTCTACAAAAACAACGGCAGTTCTAAGAAGCTACTCTCAATTTAAACAATTAAAGAACTTCTATAAGAAAAGAACTTACTGGGCCAACAAGGTCGGAGACATGAGAGACTGTGGTACCAGAAGCAGCCCCCAGGTAGAGAACCTTGGCACCAGGTTTCTTCATCAAATAAACAAACATCAGTTTATTAGACTGAAAATTCTTAACAGTCGGCGAATATTGAACAAAATACGCCAAAACATGAAATTGAAACTTACAATCCAGATCTCATCAACACCACCAAGAATAGCTGCTGCTAACTTGGAACGGAAAGGGTTCCAAATCCTATACTCAACTTTTGTTCCATCCTCATTCTGAAATGGGCAAAATGTCATTTTAAGTTCAATAAACACAATACACAGGACAATATAATGATTATAAGGATTTCAATTTCTGCAAACAACTACTTTAAACAGACAAATAAAGTAGCTTAACATTCAAATCAGATGAACAAACCTGAACAGATATCCTCTTCTCATTGTAGACGGCTTCACCGGGGACCATGTTCTTGGTCACAAGAGCATCTTCTTTACCCTTGGCAAGGAAAACCCCAGCATGTCTATGAGGCTCAACCACAACCTTGGTTCCACCCTTCATTCCTCCTCTCCCACGGCCTCCTCTTCCACGGCCTCGATCCCCGCCACGGCCACGACCACCACGGTCACCTCGGCCTCCACTGGGTTTAAAACCACTATTACTTCTGTCACCGAATCCACGTCCTCCACCTCGGCCTCTCCCTCCATCACTCCTCCCACCCCTGAATCCACCAGAACCACCACGGCCTACACATAAACCCACAAATTAATAAACAAGACAACCTCCTAAAACTTCCAGATAGCAACAATCATAAAAACACAGCTCAGAAACTAGCAAAGCAACACACTTCATTTTATTGTACGCTTCATCCGAAAATCACAAAATCAGGTTCAAGACGAACTTGCACATATTTTAATCTCATGACTCTGGAATTAGATGAAAAAGACTAACTGAAATACTAAACTGGGTGCATGAACTTCCACATAAAGCCAATTAATAAAGCTAAGATACTGATGACTCTCCTAACACCAAACAAATGCGAGCAAAGACATACTACAATGAAAAAATCAATATTTCGAAAGGTTTAGCGAGCGAGCAACATAACAGATGATGATGAAGAAGACAAGTGCTTGCACAGTATAATGATTTACCTCGAGGAGGTGCCATCTCTGCGAACTTAGAAAGCTTAGAGAGCTAGAGAGCGAACGGCTGTGGTTTAGGGTTTATGGGAAAGAGGCGCAGTTGTGAGATACCGAAGAGTGTGCAAGTCTTTATAAATGTGCAATTTTTAGGGTTTAAGGGTTTCCGCAGTAAGAGTTACTCACCGTGGGCTCGACATGGGCTTTATATTTTCTACTTTTATTTAGGCCCGTATATTTACATCATAGTTGTATGGGTGGGTAGCCTTTTTTTTATATTAGTCTAACATTCCACATTTTTTCTGATGATTCCAAAAGGCATATGGGCTCAAAGGCTCAAATAAAACATAGCTTCCATTGTCAAGGCCATTTAACTCCAGGAACTACTTGGATCAAAGTTGTTCCCCCATGCCTATTCGGCTTTATTATTCAATCATTTAGGTTCTGTATGTATTAGAAGTTTTTCCTCGTAATCTTAGTTGTTGTTTTTCTATTTTTCTGTCAAAAAAAAAGGTTTTTATCACAAATGGTACCTGAACTTTACTTCAATTATATACATAGTACCTGAACTTCACTTTTGATCACAACTAGTACCCGAACTCTTCGAGTTTATCCTAAATGGTACCTGAACTTCAATTTTTGTCACAAGTAGTACCCAAAGTTTTCAATTTTTGTCACAAATAGCACCCAAAGTTTTCAATTTTTGTCACGAGTAGTACCCAAAGTTTTCCATTTTAGCATTTTTTTTTAACACATGTCCTCACGCGCATATAATATCACAAAAATGACCTTAGGTACCAAAAAAGATGAAATCAAAAACTTTGGGTACTACTTGTGACAAAAATTGAAACTTTAGGTACTATTTGTGACAAAAATTAAAGTTCAGGTACCAAGTATATAATTGAGAAATAGTTTAGGTACTATATGTAATAAAAAAAAAAAAAAAAAAACATAGCGTCCATTATGTTTCATACGTCCTCGTTCCGTATTCACCCAAGGAAAAAAAAATTACATATCATTTAGTCATCTAATTACGCAAAAAAAAAAAACTCGCACAATATGTGGAGTGCTTGAGTAATAAAAGAATAATCATAATGATTAGAATAACTATTTGCTGATTTTTTTTTCAAAGATAATTGTGAAACGAGAATAATCAAATAATATTGTCAAATTAACTAACGGTGTAATCATTAAAAAGGCCACTCCAGCATCACAAATACATTATTAGATACATGAATCATTACATGGTGATACTTGCTTGAATCAAATTGGAAGGAAATTTCTTCTAGATTGTTTGGAAGCTTAAGCTTCCAATCACTTGTGAATAAGCCTTCACGTACACTACAAGGTCCGTCCAGATTGAAAGCTTAGCAATACCTATCTTTCTTACAAGCAACCTTCTTAGTGTTTGGGCTCGTATAAAAACGCCTTCCTTTACTTGAACCTCTTTAATTCCAACAACAATTGAAGCAAAGCGTCAAAACTCTACTCCTTTCAGAAAGGTTGGTCTTCACCTCATTCACATATGCTACTTTGCTTTCTTATTCTCTCTTGTTTTTTGTTCTTATCTTTTTTCTTGAACGTTTTTATTTACTGTATCCAACTTCACAGTTTGACAAGACGAAATGAAGCAAAAAATTAGTGCACGCATCCGAAAATTTATTTCTTGTACTGGTAAACCAAACTTTACCCTACTGTTCATTTTATATTATACGTATATGATAAATATACTTATTTTGATGCAGCATCAAGACCCATCACTGCTCCAAATTCCACAATAGGAGTGGATGTAACAGAAGAATACGCTAATGCCTTCCGCACCGAATCATACCTTGATTTTTGGACACGTGTCGTTGCACTATCTAATACAGATTCTACCAGCTCCAAGCGTATTCCAATGGAGTCCACAACTTCGGCTCGGCTCCCATCCTATCGGCTCTTCGTGGAGCACCTTTTGGATCCGGATCAAACCATGATTACTCGGATCTTGACAATGACCCGAAACCACCCAAAGAATTACTCACTTCTATCCGACTATTTTACCCAAACCGCAGATGCTTCCAACCTATGTGGCCTCCTACTAAAAGATATCGACCGTACACGTGTCAAATACGGTTCCATCAGAACCATGCTTCAATCCCTAAATAATTGTCTCACTCCTACAACACTAAACCAACTAACCAAATTCTCTATCGCTTTATCTCCTAAACGGATTCAAGCCATTCAAGCCGGATGCTCCGATTTGCTAAAACGGCTCGAGTCAACTCGCAACAAGACTCAAGCCAAGTTGAGGCTCGTAAGCAAATTCCAAACTGGCTCGGCTGTTTTCTTGGTGACAGTAACGGCTACGCTAAGTGTAATCACTACAAAAAAAGTGCTTATTTATAGCACTAAGTAATAGCGTTTTTCCCATAACTGTTATAAAAAGTTACTGTTCAAATATTTTATAAAAAAAAACGCTATGGTATTTACTCTAAATTGGGCGGGTTAATTGGCGCCTCCTTTATGTTGAGCGGGATCCAATTTTTTCCTTTCACGGTACACCTATACCTATTTGTAGAGTTTTTTTTTTAGCAATCCTCATCTGTAGCGTTTGATTAAAAGAGAAAGCTGAGAGAAAATTATATGACCCAAAGGAACATCTTCCAGTTCAAAACAAAAAAGAAGGATCGGACCTCCACGAGTTGCTCTTCTCTCTACGACGACTGGCATCACCGCACCACCACGAGCTCATCTGCCGCCATCGATCCAAACCGTGCAACACCAGTCCTCTCCACTGGCTCTCTCTCTCTCTCTCTCTCTTTGAAGCTCGATCAATTCTCTCAAACTTCCCTCTCTTTTGCTCAATTGAGGGTCTACACAGATCACAACGCTGTGCATCACCGCTAAGCCCAAGGTCCGATTCGAGCCGCTCTTCTCTCTCAACCGAAGTTCCGGTATGATTTACTTCTCTACTTCTTCCTTCCTCAGTTCCTCTTGATGCTTCTTAGGGTTTAAGACCGATTGTGGATTTAGGGAAAATTGGGGGTTTTGTGGATTTAGACCAGGGATTAGTTCTTGTTGCTAGATAACAGTGGCCATTTTGCTGCTCTTTAGCTTATGGTTGGATCCGTCCTTCAATTCGTCCTTCGATCTCTATATATGGTTGTCTAGAAATCCTTGTATTTTCTCTCGTTTTAGAAAACTATCTCCACTATTTTTTCTGTGATTTTATTTACCATAGATCAATTTTCCTTGGTTCAACCTTTTGATTCTCTTTAATCTGTTTTCTATTGTGTAGAGTGGTTAAAGGAAGACTACGAGGAGGAAAGCAAGTTGCTTCATTTGAGAAGATTAAGGAAGGTGAGTAAAAAGAATTTCATATATGGGCTTTTGGGTAATATAAATTGTCTGATATAAGATTTGTATGAAAATTCGTTTGTGCAATTGGTACATTGAACTCTTAGTTTTTGTTTATGGCTGTGGTTTTGACATGCTAGTTTCATCACAAGATTATATTACTACTTTGTTATTCTTGCTGGTTCAAGTATTAAAGTTCCTTTTTATATTAAATTTGTTATGAGCATTGCTATTCTTAAATTAAAGTGGTATATTTACTACAAGAACTGAAGATTTTGGAAGCTGGTATACATTCACTACAAGCTCCTTAAATTTCATGTGAGCATTGTTATATACATTCACTACAAGCTCTTTAAAGCTCTTATGACCATTGTTTTGGAAAATCATTCTAGAATGGGAACCTTGTCTAAATAACTAATGTTTATTATGTGGTTCAATCTCTCAGCCTATGATTAAATAATTGACATTCCATCTACTGACATTTTTCTTTTGCAGTTTCAAATCTGGTGTTGGCTCTGTGTGGGGTGTTGTTCGTTGGCACTTCTACTTTGCCAAAACTAGTTGTGTTTGTGTATCCTTCTTTTTAATTTTTTTTATTGTAGATCAGGTGCTTCTCTGCTTAGCACTACAGATTACCAATCTCCAAAGTAAAGGAGGTAGCCAGAAGATATAGCATGGCATCTCCACGGAACCAACCTATATTTTGTGCATGCATATTGCTGATTGTGGCGACTCACAAGTTTCAATTCTTAATTTAAATAGAACACAAGGGGTAAGGGCCGTGGTTAAAATTAATGTCGCAATTGTGTGTTGGTACCCACTGAGTATATATACATAGAACTTATGCATTTATAGGGCAGGAGCAGCAAGAATACAATGAATGAACAAAGTTAACAAGTATTATTTAAAATTTGGTATGTTTTCTGTTTCTCTAATGTTGTGCCTTTGGTATTACAATCTTTAGCAATCGTTTTTATAGATATTTACTTGGTTGTTGTATCTTTTCACACAAGGTTCTAGATGTTTGAAGGGAAAACTTGTTCATGAGAGTATAAGGTACTTACATTTGGCTTCAGTCTTCTTTCATTTTTATCTGCCTTTATTATTAAGTAGAAGCTATCAATGATATGCAAACATTTGAGTTTTGTTAAGAAATCAAATAGTTGAATAGCTTGCACTAGTAGTCCAAAAACTTTGATTATTTTTGTTGGCTTAAAATAGAAAGCTGGGAATGCTCATGTTTTATTGGTACTTCTAGTCGTCAACTTAGTTTTTTTTTCATAAATCTAATATTCAATTCATTGCTGCATATATGTGTCTGCGACCTTATATCCAAAATATTACAGTACATATGTTTTAACACACTAGGTACTTGATAAGCAGTAGCTTAAGTTTCTCTTTGGTCAAAATCAGAGGTAAATCATCTTCCTCCTTTATTCTAACTCTGTTATTAAGTGAACAAGAAAGGCTACATGTGCAACCTGTTATACAAACTTATACTGAAGTTATGGTAGCTAGAATAGTTTCATTCGTTTTCTATATATAAGTGATATTATGAGTTTGTTTATTAACAGTTGTGGTCCATAATAGCTAATTCATTTTCCAAAACATGTGATCCTTGATCAACTTCTATCTATGAATTTCAGGGATGTGGAAATTAGGATTTCCATGAATTAAATATTTAACTTAGTTGCTAGTTGGTTGATATCAATATAAGAATTTACAATGATCCCGAATCAACTTCTATTCATATGAATTTAGGGATCACATTTCTTAACGGTTTTGACCCATGAACTATGTGCATTTTCCTTGTAGTGCAGGGTGTAGCTTTTGTGGGACACTATTGCAAGCAGCCTGAAGATTTGAATTTGCAATTGCTGTTTTGTGAGGGATTGACTGATGTTTGATTGGTAGAATACGCCCAGGGTTTTGTCAACATTAGTACTGTTAAACAATCCATAGTAGAACTCTACCAATGCATAGGTTGGGGATTGTTGATTGTGCCTTCTGTTGTTATTTCTTGTATATATTACTGCTAGTTTGCATTATTGCTCTAATTGCCTTTATTTTACGATTGATGCCTTGTTGTTTTATGTTAACAGACAAGAGGCCCTCAACAACAAGACTGTTTTGCCAAACACAAGAGCTGGCAAAGTCTGTTTTAGGAATGCCATGCAAATTTTGTATGCTTCTTTGGAGGAGAAGTAATTGAAGTGTTGTTCTAAGGCTTCTGTTAGGTTTCGATTAAGATTTGTATCATCAATCTACATGAGACATTGTACAAATGTATAATGTATGAATGTTTCATTATATTCAATCATTTTTAGATTATTCAATGAAATCGATTTGAATTGCATTTGATATTAATTTAAAAGATCATAGGACTTATTATTACATGTCGGAAGTGCTATGACATGTATAGTAGTGTTTAAGAAAAGCTCCGTCATATAGGATATAACATTAATGCAATGCTATGAAATTGAGATAATAGCATTTTATAAGCACTACAAGATATCAAACGATAGCGCTTGAGAAACGCTATTGATAACTAGACAAAAGCATTTACTAAGCGCTACGAAATGTCAAACCATAGCACTTCAGAAACGCTATCAATACAACACTTATAATAGCGTTTGAAAAACGCTATGATTAACCCAGTACCTATTATAGCTCCGGCAGACATAGCGTTTACTAAAGCGCCATCGTATCCTACTATAGCGTTTTTCGGACGCTATAGATGAAGGTTTATGGTGTAGTGAATTGTTGTCACGCACGCACTTGCACTAGGCGTGGCCGCGCCGGCTATTATAGCTGTCTCGCTTAACTTGGCTTCGTCGACGAGGCTAGCTAAGATGACGGCTCAGCTCGATGCAGCCACGAAGGGCACTTATATACTAAACAGGGATTTAGAGACGGTGAGTCGGCTCGTGGCTAGGCTTAACAACGAGCTTGAGCACATGCGCAGGATGGTACAGTTTTGGGTGGAGCGTGGTGAGGAGGACTTGCTCCAAGCCGGCGGTGAAGTGGCGCGCCAGTTGAAGAAGAATGATTGTAGCTTTAGGCAGCAACTTGATGAGCTAGAGGAGCATTTGTATTTGTGTTTCATGACTATAAACAGGGCTAGAAATCTTGTAGTGAAAGAGATTCTGGATCCAGGTCAAACCACCAATAATTCCCATACACATTATCAATCTAGTAATTTGTAATAATTATCAAAGATATATAGTCAGGAATTGTTATTTCAAACTTGGAAAGTTGTTGTGGATCGGAATTTAGTATACAACTATCCGATCACGATATGTAGCTCAACAAACAACTGCCTAGATTAATTGCTTATAAAGAATATTGTATGTAATCCATTACTTCTAATTTATTAAGTCTAAGATCTATACACCAAATGAAAAATAAATTGCATACATATGCATGTATATATATATATATATATTTACAAATGATATAAGTATAAAAGAGTCAAAGAATTAAGACTCACTCAAAATTTAGAAAGTCATGCATGATCGACAAATCAAATTGATCTTACTGATTAACTTTGTGTGCAGAAGAAACAAACGGATCCCAATTAGGTTTTCTCACCAAAGTACGTAGTTGACTGTTTTAAAATTCAACAAAGATTTGGACCATTCATAATTTTTTCAACAGTTTGACCTACTATTGCTATATAGTTTGATTCTCGTTGATATCATCTCTAGCACTACTGCTGCTTCCAAAGCTAGTCCATTGAGGCATGACAAATTAATCATTATTAATTTGGCCCACTAATCCACATAAACTTGACAAGCTAGCTAGCTAGTCCATTTTAAATTAAAGGTATATATGTAGTAGCTAGTTGTTGAGTTCCATGAATTAATAGGTCCAACTAATTTATCAGCATGGGGATCTTAATTTGCTTTCTTAATCGACTTGGTTGGAAGGATATACAATGTTGGAAGATTTCTAGATTTAGAAGCATAACAGATTCCAGAATGAATCTGCTTAATTGAAATGCCTTGAATACAAAGTATATATATAATACCAGCAGTTTACTAACAGTAAGAAATTAATTTGTTATTTCCAGTTTCTCAATATGTGTGTTATGCAAAATAAAACAAATAAAGTGTAAAAACATCAAGCAAATTAAAATTTAAATGATTTACGATATCTATATGCATATGTATCTCAATATACCATATAATTTTTTCGCCCAAAATTCTATCATATATGTTCGAGAGTATATATTTGAACTATTCTGAATAAGACATAGTTCAAATTTTTCACCTTTACGTGTGAAAAAATTCGGAATAGATATACTCCAAAATAGAAATCTCTAATTTCTTGATTAAATTTTGTTTGAGCCAATTTTCTCATATATAACCTCTCGTAATGCAACAAACAGAAAAAGAAAACAAAAATGTAAACACAAATTTCGAGGATATTTATGTTGAAAGTGGTTAGCTACACCACCGGCGCCCTCCACATAATTTCACCGAGTGGAATGAAAGAGAGGGCATTAATGGATCGCAACCTCTTCCATGAAATCCATAATTGCACCCCAACTACACACCAGGAAAACAACTCGTTTATAACCATCCTTCTCTCTCTCTCTCTCTCTCAGACCCTAGCTAGCTCCTTCATCAAATCCGCCACACTCTTCTCTCCTTGATCGATCATCCTCGATCTTCACCATTTCAACCATGGCTTCAGAAACTAACTCGAAGGTGAAACTCACCGGAAAAACCCATGTGAAGCCGAGCAAGAAGCTGGGCAAGAAGGAGCATTGCCAGCTGGTCACCTTCGACCTCCCCTACCTGGCTTTTTACTACAACCAGAAGTTACTGTTTTACAAGGGGGATGACTATGAGGGCATGGTGAAGAAGCTGAAGGAGGGACTTGCGGTGGTTCTGGTGGAGTTTTACCAGCTGGCTGGGAGGCTTGGGAAAGATGAGGAGGGTGTGTTTAGGGTTGAGTATGATGATGACATGGAGGGCGTGGAGGTTGTGGAGGCTGTGGCGGAGGAGATTAGCATAGCTGATCTGGAGGTTGAGGAAGGGACTAGCTCCTTGAAGGAGTTGATTCCTTACAGTCTGGTCTTGAACTTGGAGGGGATTCACAGGCCTCTGTTAGCTGTTCAGGTAATTATTGGTTAATTACTAATAATGTACATTGATTCAACTCTAATATGCATGATTTCTGTATATATATTGAATGATCTCACATTCTTACCCACTTTTTTGTTTGGTGAAATTACTCCCATTAACTTCAAATGTGACAACAACAAATGCATGCACGTACTGCCCTAATTACTAGAGCAGTCCCCACAACCACATGTGGTGGCTGATAAATGCTTACTACAAATATGCATGTATTCCCCACTATCTTCTGTTAAAGAAAAAAATGTTTGTTTCTACTCTACTGTCTCTATGAATAATGAGTTTTGTTTTTCCTTGAGAAATAGTGGTACATATACTTGATGATACATTAATTATTAATCACAATTCTCACAAATATATAAAAGCCCTCCAAGTCGTGAGGGAGCTCCTTAAACTAGGTCAAAGTTCGATCTCGAACAAAATAAAAATATACGAGATCTATTAATTCACTATATAATTCAAATAAATTTGAGTTATATTTATGTCCGCCTCTCTAATAAATTTGGCATTTCAAGAAAATGACTATTGCAAGTTTGCAACATCACTAAAATTTTAGAAAATCCATATATGAGAACTATAGAGACAAAGAATATTTGAGCAATTATAATAATTACTCTTTTTATTTTTTGCTAACGAGTAATGACCCTTTATTATTATTTTTATTTTTTGTGTTAATGACCCATCTTTATTATCTTCGTATCGCGACCCTTTATTTGGACCCACGCAGTTAACCAAGCTGACAGATGGAATAGCAATAGGGTTGGCCTTCAACCATGCTATCCTCGATGGAACCGCCACGTGGCACTTCATGAGCTCCTGGGCCGAGATCTGCAACGGATCCTCCACCATTTCGACCCGCCCCTTCCTTGAACGAACCAAGGTCCGAGACACGCGCGTCAAGCTCGACCTCTCTCTGCCTCCATCCAACGGCAACAACGGAACCACCAGCGCGGGCCCACAGCTGAGAGAGCGCGTCTTCAAGTTCTCAGAATCCGCCATCGACAAGATCAAGTCAACAGTCAACGCCAACCCGCCATCCGACGGCTCAAAGCCGTTCTCCACGTTCCAGTCCCTCTCCGTCCACATCTGGCGCCACGTCACCAAGGCGCGAAACCTCAAGCCGGAGGACTACACCGTCTTCACCGTCTTCGCTGACTGCCGGAAAAGGGTCGACCCGCCCATGCCGGAGAGCTACTTCGGGAACCTGATCCAGGCCATCTTCACCGCCACCGCCGCCGGACTTCTGTCGGCGAACCCGCCGGAGTTCGGAGCCTCGGTGATTCAAAAAGCCATCGAGTCCCACAACGCGAAGGCCATCGATGAGCGGAACAAGGAGTGGGAGAGCGCGCCGAAGATATTCGAGTTCAAGGACGCCGGAGTGAACTGCGTGGCGGTGGGGAGCTCGCCGAGGTTCAAGGTGTATGAGGTGGATTTCGGGTGGGGAAAACCCGAGGGGGTGAGAAGCGGGTCGAACAATAGGTTTGATGGGATGGTGTACTTGTACCAGGGGAAGAGTGGAGGGAGGAGCATTGATGTGGAGATAAGCTTGGAGGCTGGAGCTATGGAGAAGCTGGAGCAAGACAAGGACTTTCTTCTTCTGGTTTGATAAATTAAACTACTATATGTGATTTTAGTTTGAAGCATGCATGCATGGTTTGTTTGTTATAATAAGGAGAGTATGAACCATTAATTGTAATTGTAGAATGCATGCTAACTATTAATTAATTATTGGAGTGTTTGCTTTGATGAAAATTGATATTGGGTTTTGTTATGCTATCACACGTACTTTCCTAGTCTTATTAGGAGGGGAATTATATTAGGTATAAGTAGAATAGAACAGCCCCAAAACTACCACTAAATATAACTGAGATTAAATATCAAGAACAGGGATTGAAATTACTTTGTCCAAAAAGTTTGAGGTAGGTTCTTTTTCTTTTTGTTGTAGTCAGTTCTACTCCAATTAATTATCGTAAATTGTAGTAGAACTCCATCGGTCTGCTTTGCCTAATTGTTGTAGAGGGAGCGTAGCTTTCTAACCTCGACCGTCTTACTAGTCTAATCGGTGTAGAACTGTTCTGCATGAATAGAATAGATAGAACAGCCCAACTGGTGAAACAATCCTTTCCTTTCAATCAAATCTCTAACGTTAGAGATTTTTTCTGATGAATGCAAAATAACATCAAAACACACTGATAAACATAATTAATTAGTATAACCTTTTGACAAGGATGAAATTCAGATGGATAAAGCACCAAATATATCTATCAAATTTTATAGACTAGAGTCACTAGCTAGTTTAAGTGACGGAATGAGACAATAGTACTTAGAAAAGTCAAATTACTACAGCTGAATCGTTGGCAGAATCCATATTGGATATCTGTTGGTCTTCGTCATCAGGTTCATAGCACGACTGTTGTAAGGCACTGAAAACTTGTGATTTTTTAAGTTGTAAACACCGAAATCATGAGGTTTACGATGATCATATGTGCGGTCACGATCATGGTTGAAATAGATGCGATTTGGTTTGCACCCTCGAAATTTAGAAGCCGAGACATATACTGAAGAGTTATCACCCAAAAAGAGAGCAACATCACCTAACGTATTTTTCTCCGTCCACTCAAACGTGGAGAAATCAAATGCAAAAACTCGAAATTTCTTCGTCTCACGCTTGCCATCTCGAAAGTTTACGTACCGATGAACCAGCAACAATTCTTTGTCATTTGAATCCACGAGATATATCTTGGTGAACAACTTTTTATTTCGTTCAACGCCATATGCAAACATGTCTACATCTGAGTTTAACCGACTAGTAATTTCAAAATATAAAAGTTGGCTCCAATGATCCACGGCATAAAATTGCCCATCAACATAAGCAACTTCTTCAAATAGGCGATACTTTTCTCCAATATAAGTCCATGTCGTGTCTTTGCTAATTCTGATAAAAGCCAACCGACATTTTTCCTCATAGATCACAACAACAATGCAGTCGTCTGCATTTAATATTGGATCTGCTGTAATGGTAGCCTTATAGACAAACCGTTCATAATTTTCACCCCAAATTTCCCTTCGGCTAACAGTTAAAGGAGGAGACAATGAAGGAAGGCGAATGATTGAATTTTCTTTCTCTCTCCTCTCTTTAACTCTAAGGAATGGATTTATCAGGGCTACTGCTAAATTCTCGTCCATAGCTATCAACCATCCTTTTGCAGACCCACAAAAGTGTTTATAATTATGCGGCACTCCCAATTGCAAATCAAGAACCTTATTCTCCATGACGTTATATAAAATCCATGTATCGTCTTCATTAGTATGGATCAAGAGCATTGGAGGATGACCACTCGACATCATCTTAGCTCGTTGTTGCTTCTTACAATCCTTTGCTACATAATACCATGACTTACAAACAACACTGAATTGTAAATAATCCGATAGCAAGTCCAATCTCTCTAAAATTGAGTCCAATAGGGGCTTAGGCAAGTTTGACCAATCTGATGAGAAGACAAAAATAATAATCAAAATCAATATATCCAATATATATGATTGATGACGAAGAGACATCCCTAAAAACAGATCTAGAAGGATCAAATTAATCCTAGAAACTGATCGACTAAAACATAACCAAACAAATAACAATGGCTTATATATAGCTAGGGTGCGCAATTTTCATTTTTAATTTTTTAGCTAAAGATTTAGCAGTATCGAGATACAAATTTATCAATTTTTGGGTTTTGAAAAATGGATTCAATATGTGTAAAAACAAAGATGTCGTTGTTATAATTTGATTAATAGAAATTAAATCAAGATATCAGAAATAAAACATATATAAGAGATTACAGAAATAAAAGCAAAGATCATAGAGATTGAAGGCAAAAACATACCTGGATCCATAACTAGATGATTTTTTCTAGAAAACGATTGAACAAGTTCTGCACTCTTATCAGACCTGTAACTAGGTCTTGACTCTCTCGCGTGATTTGGAGTTTCGGTTTTACTTGTTTCTTTTTCCCCGATTTGGGGTTTGGGTTGTTAAAACCTCTATTTATAGATATAATTCTAGCGTTCTAGCGTTCTAGCCTTCTAGGTACTAATTTCATACTCCTTTATAGACTAGGATTGTAAAGACTCCTTTTTGGGTAAAGACTAGGAGTCCTTTAAGAGAAATTAAAGTAAAAGGTTATCAATTTTTTCTATTATTATTATTATTATTAATTTTTTTTTTTTTGTGAGTTCGGTCCTATAATAATAATAAAAAAGACATCATTTACTATTGTGTAGAGAAATATCATGGACTTACTAGTTAGGTTCTCAAATATAACTGATCGATATGAATCAATATATAACAAAGCTCGCATAGATTGAAATTATGGATCAAGCTATAGCTAGTTTGAGGTAGGTTCTTTTTCTTTTTGTTGTAGTCAGTTCTACAGTACTACTTACGTACAATTATAAAATCATGTAATTCATGCAATTGATTATTATTCTGTGATTTTAATTAGTTTGATGCATGCATGCTTTGTTATAATAAGGAGTGGAGTGATCTGAACAGCTATATATGAGTACGTGACCGTTACTTGTAATTGTAGAATGCATGCTATATATGTAAGAATTTTATTATGAACTCATTAAGTCTAATTAACAACAATCATATATATTACTTGGGAATCAAGTATTGAGATTGTATTATGACTCTAATCTTGTAGCTCTATTGTATATTTGAAACAATAAAGTGTTGGGATTCCTATTAATTATTACTTAATTAAGGTAATATATCAGATATGCATCAAGAATTAATAGATATAGAGATTTAGTTGGATTTTAATTGGATTTCCTTTATGGGAGGGATTCAATAACAAGTTTAACAACACCTCTATATTAGGTTAAGGTCCCTGTAATCACTATAATAGAGTTACAGTTTTCTTGTCCCATTGAGAGGTTCTCAAGCCTAGTGATTTGCATAAGACTTTAGCCTTGAGTCGTCAACGCCATGAGTGTTCAAGGTATGTTTACTAATCCTAGTTACTATTTACTAATATGTTCATCATATTATATATGTTAATACAATTGTATCTATATTGACTGTGAAAGATTTTGTGGCAATTTTATATATGTTTAGTCTTACATGCTAGCTACCAATTAATATTGGAGTGTTTACTTAGGGTACGGTGTTGATGAAGGTTTTGAACGTACCGTACCTTTGTTTCCAATATTTTCCTAATTGCATGTTATAGCTAGAGAGACTAGTTTTCTAATCGTACGTACTATCGTAGTCTTATTAATTAGCTTTATCTGTGTAAAACTGTCAATACATGCATGCATAAATAGAATAGAAGTACTTCCACTGGGGAAACAATCCTTTCCTTTCTATCAGATCGATCTCTAACCCATGTAAATTGTTTCTGGTGATCAAATGCATGCATAATTACATCGAAACGTAAACACTGATAAACATAAGTATAACCTTTTGACAAGGAGGACATATAACCTCCCATTTTGCAAGAACAGTGAGGTATTGAATTGAGAGATAGAAGTACGGTACGTTATGCAATGTATGCATGCATATATACATGTACAATGCACAAACCAGCAACAGCTAAAATATTATAGAAATACGAATACGAATATATATCAACCAAGTACGTTTCCATATCGATCAGAATTCCCGGCCAAATCAATCAAAGTAGGTGATTATTCTAAACATTTGTTTCAACATCTAAACTTCACACAGGAGATAGAGCCCTTGTGGATATAAGCAAACGTACGTACGCATGCATGAATAAATTCAAATAACAGAAAAGTATCTCAAAACGTTATTACAGCTAGCGCTGGGATTGAACCTTTACTAGCTCAGAAATGTAAAGGTATCACAAGTGCCTCTGGGATACTGGCTCGCTCAGAACAGGTTCCTGTGTTTCTGACCTATGTGAGCTTTCAACCCATTGTCACTCAGGAACCGACGTCCGCAGTTGACGCACACAAACTGGTACACCCTTTCCTTGGTCTCCATGGCCACCAGTTGTGGATTCGCCCTCTTTCCATACCCATGTGCTTTTGGAATGACTTCCTTGCATGGGATGAGCTGCATGTGCTCATATGACAAGCGAGCTGAGTCTTGTTGATTGCTTCATGCGCACAATGCTCACACTTGATGACCATTTCTATCTGCATATTCGAAGAAATAATAGGGACAACCAATTAATCAAACATCGACTCGTCAGATCAAAATTAGCAAATAGAGTGATCGATCCTAGCTGCTTGCTTCAAAGAACTGTGAATTTTTTAAGTAATGCATTAATTGGCATGCAGTTGCAGCTAGCTAGTACTCAAACGCACACAAGTTTTACTAAATGACTTGAGAGTCTAAACTGCTACAGCTAAAAGCTGATCGAAGATGAATCATGAATGGAATGGGCAAATTCAAATATCATACTCCTAGCTTACTGCTCACCGAGACACAAATGCAATTTGATTATACACCTAAAGATATATGAATGGATTGGGCAAATTCAAATATCATACTCTAGCTTACTGCTCACCGAGGCACAAATGCATATATATATGATCCATCATTTATGGATGGTCATCAATTATCAAGTAGCTTTACACACAATTAAACCTCACTAATTTCACTGTAACAGTCAATATATACGTACGCGATAATTAAATTTCTGTAATTGACTCCTCTTAATTGTATATTCATGCATCCAAACTACAATCAAATCATAGCTATAGCTAGAGATCGAGTTAATTGGCTAAGAGAGGTGAAAAGAGGATTACAGGAATGACAAGTACGGTAGAGATCTGACGTTGCTAGCTTTCGATCGATCTCAGCTGTGAGCTAGAGAAAACAACACTATAAGCAGCGAATTAGATTTCTATTTTGATCGAGCTCATAAATCATATATATATTCCCACCTAATGATCGATCAATCAACTATATGCATATGATTTATAGGTAAAATCAAACCATAAATCACATATTTTGAGAGATCGATGGAGGAGACCTAGCAAAAAATTTACCTGCACCACCCTTGAGCTTTGCAGAGCTGAGAGATATGAGACTATGAGAGTTGTGTGACTAGCCTGTGAGACGATTTATACTCTCATCGATATATGTGAGAGAGGAGGAGGAGGTTGTGGCTTGTGGCTTGTGGCTTGTGAGTGTAACAAGTTTTTTCTTCGCGCCACTTCTCGCTAGCACTCACACGGTTACGGTGTGCGACACGTGTGCGAGCGACGTTTTAGATTTCAGTTTTAAATTTTGAATTCAACTTCTTTTTTTATTTAGGGTTTATTTTATTTCTTTTGTCTGGGGTGGTAAAAAGGCAGGGACTCTACCAAAAAAAAAACCCAGAGACGCTTCTTCTTCTTCTTCTTCTTCTCCGCTAAACCCTAAACTACTACGCCACCGACGCATAGTATTCTTCCTCCAATCTGAGCATTGGAGTTATGGCTTTAGGCTACGAGCGTAGCCTTCACACGGTTTAGGCTTCCAATCGTCTTTGAGGTCGTCGTACGTCCTTCGCGGCTGAGTCAGAATCAGCTTTTCCGGGAATTTCGGACTTGTGGAATGCGACCTCTTTAGTCTTTGCGGTATGTGATATCGAGCTTATATGATCTTGTAAATGCAATTTCAAGGTCAAATCCCAAATAGCTCTCTAGGATTTCGAGTGGGTCATCTGTGTGTTAGGATTTTGGTCCGACCTTGCTTCGCGTTGTTCTTGAATTATTTGGAGTTAGAAGGTAGTTTAATGGGTTGTTTGAGCTAGAAGCTCATATTACTGTGATAAAGTTTAATGGGCTTTTCATTTTTCTTCGATGGAATTTTTTTGTTTTGGACTGGCCCTTTGAACTAATTTGTTATTACAAAGAACTTAGATTGCATTGGTTGCCTTTCTGTTTGAATGTTACTTGAATTGAGTTCCTCTAAAACTTTGTTCTATTTGAGGGATTCATTAATTTCTGATGCTTTTCTCCTTCAAATATGCACCTGGCATTATTTGGTGATAGGCATATAAGAAGTGTTAGTAATACGAGTTACTGTGTTGTTGTTGTTTTTTTTTTGTTTAATTGAATTTGGATGGATTCACCTGAATGTAGTCGGAGTCATGGGAAACGAGATGTGGAGGATAGTTCTGATTTGAAGAGTCATAGGGCTGGAGACAATGAAGAAAAGAGGAGCAGTGATAAGAAGAGCACAGGTCGAGCAGATGAAGAAAATCGGGTAATGGAGAAGACACTGGAGGACTAAATGGGAAGAAGAGGTGATGGGGATACAAGTGAGAGCCAAAAAAGTTCAGGTGCCTCTAGCAATGTGGATAGTGATATGAAGAGGATTATGACTCGAGAAAAGAGTCACGTTCTAAGCAGATGAAGAAGAAACAAGAAGAGAGCTGTTTGGAAAAGTTGAGCAGCTGGTAGCAGGATGGAGGATTAGAGAACAGGCAAGATGGTGGAGAATGGAGATAAGTCAGGGAGTAGAGGTAAGAGCACAGAGAGGTTCTATGCCTGGCCGCAGTGCTGGTGGCCTAAGTTCTAATGGCAGTTCACAGCCTCCATATGGAAATGCAGAGCCAGGACCCTTCAATAGAAATTCTTCTCAAGAAGTGAAAGGGGGTAGAGGTAGGAGAGGAGGAAGGGGTAGGCTTACTGGAAGAGACGGCCAGTAGGTAGCAATCCCACTTCCGGTAATTTCAGTTAGCTCATATTCTTTTGATAACAGAACCAGTTCCTCATGGATAACTGAAAGAATATGTGTCCCGCCTAATCTCACCACTGTTCCTCATGGATCATCAGGCCTGAGATTTCCTCCTAATATGGCGTAACAAACCCTGCCATTTTCTTTTAACCAATCATCAGGCACCATTCATCGCAGTACTGATGGCCATATGTTAGCTGAGGAACCCCTATATGGTTGGTCTCCTCATTAAAACTGACATAAATTTGAAGAATGGTGTGATTTTTCATCACAATGTTTCTGTGGCCAGGTTTCATGATGTGTTCTGAGCTGTTGACGAAACATTTTTTCTATAAAAAAAAAAAAAAAAAAGAGAATCCAAATAGCTTTACAGTCCAAAAGTTTACATGGATATGAGGATTCATAGACCTTGTTAGTTTTTGCGTGTTGTAGAGATTTGTGAGTTTTGTCAGACTTAGTAATGGCATGCATAGCTTTAGCTGTGAACATACCTAAACTGAATATATTACCAACGGTTCCAAAAACTGCCTTGTGATATATCTTATTTTCAATCTATAGCAATGAAATGAGTACTTGTGATGCTATATCTCCCTTGGAATTGCAGGTTCAAACCAGAAGCCTGAGGACATGTGCAGGATTATTGAGCATTTTGACCTTGGCCGCAAGAGGCTTGAGCTCCTTTGGTGAAGACCACAATACTCGGTCTGGTCGGCTGATTGTTGGTAAAGGGCTATCCTCATCAAACTTTAAGTCCGAGGTAAAATTTCAGTTAGCTCATATTCTTTTGATAATAGAACCAGTTCCTCAGTTTCTGCAACTGGCTGATCACTTAGGCTTAACCGTGGACTTTTTTCTTTTCTTTTCTTTTCTTTTACTGTCTTAACCATTGAGTTGAGTGAGTGGATATGATAACTGAAAAACTCCTAATGAGGATCACGGATTTGTTCGGTTGGGAAGAAAATGGCGTTTTTGATAAATGGCATCAAAATCTAACCGTGGATTTTTTTTTCTTTTCTTTTCTTTTCTTTTACTGTCTTAACCATTGAGTTGAGTGAGTGGATATGATAACTGAAAAACTCCTATTGAGGATCACGGATTTGTTCGGTTGGGAAGAAAATGGCGTTTTTGATAAATGGCATCAAAATCTACAGCATCCATCACCGAAATATGAGTATCCTTGAAATTTTCTTCTCTTGGAGCTCACTGATTAATGCATCCATACATGCCCACGAAGTGTGTTTCAATACAATAAATTACTTATCGAAAAGAAAGAAAAGAGCGATAGTTTGCAACAATAAGACTAGATTCTGCATCACTGCATCAACTTTATCCCTGTGCCTCATAGTCGGTCATTACTGTCCTATTTCAAGAATCAAATTCATTTGCAGTATCTCACCTAGAATATATTCTTAACATTGGAAACTGTTTTCTGATTTCTGTAGATTCATCTCCACTTCCATTCTGACCGTGACTATGGGTTACATGCAGGCTTATATCCGAAACTTTGCTGACAAAGTGACAAGGATGGGAAAGTTTGGCATGGAGAGGGTGGACAAAATCCGCCTCCAGAGGCACCTCATCTGGTTTTGACAACCTCTGATATAGAAGACCTTCTGCCCAAGCCACCAATGAAACCAGCAGCAGATGCAGTTCCTTGGGCTTCTTCACCAATGGAGGGTTTTAACGGGAGAGTGGGCAGTATTATGCCTTCAGATGATGAGGTTTTTGTTATGTATAGTTACAGTGCACAGGCAAACGGAGACTATATTGATTTTGGGTCTCACAGACACATGAATTTGTTGTAACAAAACACTCGGTACTTGAAATTTGATGGCATCTTGTAATTCCTTTTTACCTCATATATATAAATTGAAAGAACATGCGCTGTTTGTGGGTGCTTACATGCATCTTTCAACCATGCTTAGTTCCCTGATTTTCATCCTTAATGTTTATTTTAAATTCCTGAAGCATATGCATTACCATTATCATGAATTCATGATCACCATTCGAAGACGCTCAACAGTTGTTCCTTTGTATTACGGACCAAGTTTTTTCATTAAATTTAATTGAACACAACACCATTATAGAAACCCAAAAAAAAAATGGAGATTACAAACACCTGATCTTTACGGATGTGCTCATAATTTTACAGAATTTCTAAGAACTTCTCTAGTGACGTTACAAAAGTTGAGAACAATAAAATGGGGACTCCTCAGCTCCATTCATCTTTGTCCTTCATGTTGCGCTTTGGGGACTCAAAAATAGACGGGGGTCCTTGTATCTGTTGTGGATGAGCTTATGACTCACCTTGAGACTGTTGGGGTGAAGGTGTTCTAGCGGCAGTTTCTTCAACAGTAGCTGCTACCAATTCATGCATACAACATCATCAAGAGAGAGGCTTTTTTTTTGGGGGGGGGGGGGGGGGCATTGAAGAGAGATTGAATAATGACTAACCTTGGGGAGAAGCCTGAGGCGGAGACTGACTTTCCACTGGAGCTGATGTCTGCCCCTGACTTTGGGCAGCTGATGCTTTTAGCTGCTCCTCGGTGATCTTTAAGTACTCTTCAGTGGTGTATGCTCTGTTTGGAGAGGTAGCGCCATCTGCATTAGACAATTTACGTAGTTTGAAATTTCTTTAGGAAACTCATAAACTATCTCCTGGGAGGCATGATTATGTATGAAAAACAGCCGCAATATGAATCGGTTAAGATCATGACTGAAAAGTAAATGTTTATCCATATGAAAGATATAATGCAAAAAATGGTAGAGGAGATAGAGCAGTCTCAGAGATAAATGGTAGGACTGTTTCACCTCATAAATCTCACTAAACTTCCATTATGTGTCATATTCATTGGCATTAATACATGAGAACTTTTGTAATAAGAAAATGGTCAAACACAAATGTGCACATTTTGGAAACACTTTAATCACTCACTGGGGTCAGTCGTCGTTTTGGAATCTCCAGTACTGGCAGTTGTGCTGGTTTTGTTGGAATTGTATGTGTTTATCGTTGAACTTGAAATGTCATCAAGACCAATCTCCTTTTCAAGGGTGCTCTTGAAATCCCTAGAAACTTCCTACAAGTATATACATGCAACATTGACAGCCTTCTCAGAGGAGGCATAGCTGATACATTTTAGATGAAGTTAGTATTACCAACCTGAAGCTCTCTAATGGTTGGTTGAAAAGCACGCAGCGTCTTTCCTAAATTCCGAGCAACCTGCATTTATTTAAATTGTAATCATACATGCCAAAAAGATATATCTTAAATAATTAATACTATTATTAGTGATCTCTTCTAATGTTGACGTCCCAATCTCATGAGGACATAAATTACTTCTGTCTTAAAGTTTTAAGCAACAAAAATGCCATGAGGGGTTCATACACAAGATGATCCTTCCTGTTTTGTTGTTCTTATGGAGTTTAGAATGCGAACCCAAGGCATTCTCATCATTTCAACAGTAGAGACTAATCATTTAAGACAATCTAAACTATTATTGTGGGTAAGGCTGTAAGAGTTACCCTGAGATTACTGCTCTATATAAGAAATTCATCCATACATCCAAAGCTAATAGTTTAATGGTTGTGTAGATGGTGAAATCATTGCTGAAGTAGATAGGACCGCTTCACTGTTCCTTAATCCCAAGGACAATTTTCTCTTAGAACATTCTTCAAAACTTACACCAAACAAAATTTATCTCCTAGGAGATTCTTCAAAAGTCTATGCTTGGGCAATGTTCCAAATATATTTTAGTTCAGAATTAAGACTTAATCAAAGTGCTTAAGCTAAGCTGCTAAAAATAATTATTAGTGGGGACTAGAAAACACTGAAAGTACTCTGCGTACCAAGAGTCTGGGTGTCAATTTAACTTTCCTAAATTATGAGTCCACCGGACACTGTTGAATGGAAAATACAGCTAACAATGAAATCCAAATTGTGGACAATGTACGAGCTGGTAGTATGCCAAAGTCTTATTTTAGGTGGTGAAGTTTTGTTTCATATTATTCATCTGTTGTAAAAGACAATAGAATTATATACAAAACAGAAAACATTCTAGAATTTCGACCAATTTACTCAAATTCCCTTAACACTTCAGCCGATCGAATTCAAATTTACCGGTTACTTATCACTTAGTAAGTTGAACAGTATTATATTATTATTCCCCTCCTATCTGTACCTGGAAAAATTACTTCTTATCACTGCATAAACTAAGAACTCATGCATTCAATGAATATAGAAGTCCAGCTATCCCTAAAATGTCACAGAACGACATCCAAGCATTCTCACAAAAACAATATGAGACCAAAATTTTAGCCATAAGTAACATACCACTCACCTCAGCAAGACCTTTGGGACCAAACACCAACAAAGCCACTACACCAATAACCAGAGCCTCAGGAGCTCCGACCCCAAACAGAGAAGCATAAACCACCAAACCCTTGCACCTTCCTTTCCTCTCTGGATCACCAAGTCACAAATGAGCTGAAATTATTGAACAAAACAGCAAAAGAGTACAGAAAACACAAACACCCACAAACCCAAATGACAAAAAGTACCTGACTTTGAAGATTTGGGTGCGAATGAGACACCCAAATGCTTCAAGCCACTCCATGGCGAGAAAGGACTGAGTCGACCCAGTGGAGGAAACACAGCAGAAATATGAAATTTTGGGTTTTTAGGGTATGGGATGAGTGAAGAAGAAGATGGGTTATATATGGCTGATATTGTGCTTCTGGGTGAACACAGAAATGTAGCAGCAGAAGCTGTAGTTGAGGCCATGACCATCATCTGACGATTTCTGAGATTGTTTGTTTCATGGGTTGGTGCTGGTGTGAGTCCAAAATTATACTAACCATAAGCATTGGATGTGCTTTCAAGATTTTGAGCATTTCTTGGCTGGACTGAACTTGGGCTTTCTTGTCTCCCACCCGCCAGCCCACCATTTTCTGATTCTAAAGGATGGGCTCTGTCTGAACTAGAACACTAAAATATGGCTGATATTTTTCTTTTACTCGTTTTTTTTGTTTAAATAATTTTTGATCCATGTGCTTTGGTTGTAATTTTGGTTTCAGCATTAGCAGTGTTTTTAAATGTTAAAATTTTGATCCTTAATGCAGTACTTCGTCAATTATCCACTTAAAAATGTACCGGAGCATCATGTAAGAGGTTTACTTGAGTCGAGAAGGTTTTGATCTATGGAAGAAGGATGAAAGGAATCCTATATGTGCGACTCACGTGAGATTGTTGGCGTCAACTTGAATGAACTATGCACCTAGTGACTAAAATTTAAAAATTTTGAAAACACAATGACCGAAAAAATAATATCAATAACACCAACGAACAAAAAAGGTTGCACTCAAAACATAGGAACACCAATTACTTTCAACCCTTCTTAAAATGAGTTCCACTCAAAACCTTGAAAGTATGATCTTCTCTCGATGATAACCAAGTTTGTGATGGGAAGTCTTTCATGCAGTTGTGACCTTTGCAATTATATACCAAAGAAGAGTATAAAGTAGGATGCATGATAAGGATCTTCAATAAATCCGTGGCTATATATTTGGTACGTAGTACAATGTATGTGTTTGTATATATAAATTCTTAGATCAACCCCCACCTACTCGATAAGCTGAACATGTGGTGTGCTTGTTAAGCTTTTGCCTTGTAGGACCATAACCACACCTAGCCAGCCACCCCATTTCAAGTTCATGCTATTTTGTGAAAAAATATCCAGTAGTTGCACCTCCTAGCGTGGACCCTAGCTTTCCAATATATGGGTGGATCTAGATATTAGAATTATCATATTATGAACATTAAATGCAGCAAATTAGCTTAATAGTTTAGATTATTGGAGACGTTTCAATGAGTACTGTATAATGATGGAGGACATGTTGAGGACAGAAAATTTAAAGTTTGTTGTAAATTTTAACTAGTATAAAAAAGAATCCATTATTGGTTATTTGATTGAACGGAACGGATTCCCTGCACCTTCCGTGTATATGCACGTAGTGCGTGCACAGCACGCGCCGTTATGTTGAAGTTAGTCAAACAAAAAACACTAGAGGCAAAACGATTTCAAAGCAATTAAAACGCAATTTTACTTTGGTTCAGTTGGAATCTCCCATCACTGCGCAGTTTGAGGACTGAGACGAAGACCTGGAGGTAAAGATGTTAACTACCATGGCAACCTATCTGCAATCACAGAATCTACAATTCCTCTCACCGCAGTTCAATCAATTCAATCTCAATCACAACCAGAAATGCACAATTCAAGTTCATCATCACCGTGCTCTCCTCTGTTCACCATCGACCCAGGGACTGCCACTGCAATCACCATCACTCACCGCCATGCCTTGCCGGTCTCTGATCGATCCAGCTTATCACCGTCACTCCAGTCGTGGTGTCCAATTAATTTGGACACCCACGAGCTCCTCTGCCGCTGCAACAACGAAGCAGCAGCCCAGTTCATCAATCACAGATAATCAATTCCACAGCTCTGCCCCTACACCCGCTCCGTGTTCCTCAAATTTTCCGGTTAGAGCGCAGGCCAGGACAAATCGATCTCCTCAGAGAGAGCATCGAAACCAAGCATTCCAATATTAACCCATCTACCAATTTTTACCTTCTTGACTAACAAGGTTTTTTTGGATTTCAATTTTCAACTTGCTAAACGTCTGTTATCTCTCAAGGACGGCCTTGATGAAAGAAAAATTTGGGCCCCCATTTAGATGGCTGAGATTGACCGTGCAAAAGCACGGTCCGTACATAGAATAATTTCCGTTGATCGAAAAGGTTCAATTAGAGCAACTCCAATGGAGTTGTCAAACCAAATTGTCAAATATAAATTTGACAGCTGATGTGGCATTTTGTCAAAATTGGCCAAACCGGCTCCAACCGAAATGTCAAAATTATGAAATATTTTAATATATTTCATCTCTTCTCATCTTCTTCAGTTCTTCCTCTTCACATCGCTCTCTCTTCCTCTCTGCAAATCTGCAATCCTCTCTTCTCATCTTGTTCACTTCTTCACATCTACAACCAGAGAGAGCTCAAAGTAAATGAGAGAGAGCAGAACTGGGTCCTTTTTTGGTTCATCGATGAGAGGGAGTGATAGGGAGAGAGCAGATCTGGTTTCTCTCTCTTTGATTCGCAGGTCTCCGAGCACCATCGTGGCTCACCGCCACCACCAGTGAGCTCGCCGTGCTCATTCGAAGTCTCCAAGATGGCTCGATCTCTGCTCTCTCTGCTTCTTGTAGTGGCGTGCGTGGGGGAAGAAGAGATAAAGAGAAGAGATAGATGCAGTCGGGGGAGAAGAGAGAGAAGAGAGAGAGTCAGAAAGAGATTGTAGCAGAGGGAAAAGAGAGAGGAAATAATAAACAAATATTTGACATCTACTTTTTGAGATGTCAAATTTGACATCACTGAGGCTTTTTGTCAACCACGTGGCAATAACACCTCGGTTGGAGATGAAAATTTTGGTCAAAAGTAGCCGTTAGCAACTCCAGCTGTCATTTGACAGTTCGGTTGGAGTTGCTCTTAGAAGCCAAAGAATAATTTAGCTGACAAACAGAGTCACCACCCTGCTGAGTAGATAACGAGAATTGAATACCTTAAGAAGTAAGTGCATGCCTTAAAGATTAAAAGGTAAAAAGTCCCAGAAAAGCTAAGGAAGAAAGATAATAAGAGATAAAGGTGAGAGAGAGAGAGAGAGAGAGTGGTCTAAAAGGTTAATAATAAAAGGGGCAGGAAAGAAAGGGGTTGAGAACTTGAGACATCGTTATCAGAAAAGAAAAGCAAAAGGATGAAGAAGATGATGGGCTAGTGAGTGAACCACTCGTGCAAGTTTATTTTAGTGTTTGTGTGAAAAAGAAAGAAAGGGGTGTGATGAATAAATATTAAAATGGAAGGGTGTGGGTGGGTCACTATCATACCCTATCAAAAAACAAGGCGGATGATCGGCCGCACGTGCGCATCTTTGACAAAAGAGCCTTCCTCTCGTCCTTGTTTATCAACAAAAATTAGAATTACAAATGGGGAAGGAGATACTTGCCTTTTGGATATGCCCTCCAAAGTAACTTAAATTTACATCACAGGCTCTAATGTGTGTGCTACCTTTCCCACTAACTAGGGTTGTGCATTTCGACACCAAGAACCTGACCGGCTCGAATTGAACCGATAGTCGTCGGTGATTTTGGCCAAATTCGATCGTCTAGTTAGTTTCTTAAATTGTTGTTGATAAACTAAAAAACCGAGTTCTTCCGTCCCTTGGAATTGTTTTGGTTTCTTTCTTCTAATTTTCTCTTTGTTCTCCAGTTTTTTCTTTAAGACATCTCATTTTATCATTTTTCTTTCTAACCTTTTAGAGCAAACTCAATACTCTCAAACGACAAATATAGGAATTTGGATATATGATATGAGACTCGAAACACAAACCCTAAATTCCAAAACCGACATTAAATCTTGGCCTCAAAATCACACACCCTGTCCCTTGAATATAGATCATAGACTGAAAAAACCAAAATGGTAACTTTGAAAACGTTTCTCCTTGGTTAAAAGGAGTCATAACGACGGTCCTGATTGATTGATGATTTTGGGGGCCAGGATCATAAATGCAATCACAAGTATTACGCGGCACCCACATAACACACAATCTCTAGTTCTCTACACCGCAACTTTGTGACTGTAAATTAGAGTAGAATCCAAGGTCAATCCTGTCAATTTCTCTAGCTACTAAGAAGCATTTCTAATTTAGATCTAAATTTACTATAAATAAAAATTATCTTTCATTTTTTTAACTAACCTAAGTGACGTGTTTGACTTCAAAAACGACATGTAGGTAATACAAAATAATATAGACACAGCTGGCACTGGTTTTGTCCAGTTCCTTATCCAATTATCATCAACTTGCCCAAATTTAATCATTTTCTCTGAAAGCCATGGCCATATTAAGCTATGTTGTAGTTATTATGAGGGGTATACAAAATAATTGAGTCATTTAAATAGCAATGATAAATTTGGAGCAAAAAAATAATATAATAAACGTGGGATAGTTGCATGTTATCATGTTATTTTTCTTTATTTGTTTGGCTTTGTTTTCTAATATATGAGCAATTTACAAGATAGATCCCACATGTAGTTTCTTAAGTTGCCTAATTTTAGAGATTCATTGATATAAAGGCTTTATACCTTTATGTTTGGTAAATGCAAATTTTAGAAAAAGAAAAAAAAATTGCTCAAATTAAATTATAAACCTAAAAATAAAAAATATATTTATTCTCTAAAATTGAACGAGACTCAATGAGTCTCATTTATGCATACGGCATACTTATATGTAAAGTATTTTAATTTTCAATAAAAAAAACTATATATTCATTCACAATAAGCGTGCTACGTAATACGTCCGACTCATTAATCATATGTTAAACTTTAAAAACTTGATGCTCAAACTACCCATTACTGAAAAATAGATTTTTCTGCTCTCCACATGTAATTGGTGCGTCGATTTTGGAACGTGGCATGAACCGAGGAGTTTCTCCATAACTCCAAATTTACTTAATTGATTCCTAAACAAAAATTAGTTTATTGTTAAAAAAGAAAACGAAAAATAGTTTCTGAAATTACATCCTTGTCCTTCGTATGCAACTTTACAATAAAATACTATAAATGATTTTGTTAGAGGGAAAAAAAAGAGTGGGCCCCAATCCCAACTCCAGAAAGAGTTTGTTTGCTGAGAAGAGAGAGAGAGAGAGTGAGAGAGTTGATTACTAAAAGTTATAATTCTCTCTCTCTGTATACACAACAAGTTCACATTTTTCATTCATACCCTGTCTGCTTGGCTCAGCTTAAAAAACGTTCCTTACCAGATCGAATCCAACTAGCCATGTCGATCCAATCTCGCCGGAGAATCCATCGTTCTTCGCATACTTAGCCGGAAATAACAGCTAAACTTGGCCGGCCGGAGTCTAAAGAAAAGCAGATAATTGAAGCTCCAAAACCAGGTGCCTCCTCCTCTGGGATCACAAATCAAATTCACCATGAGAAGCGTCAATAACAGCGTCGAGACTATCAACGCCGCCGCCACCGCCATCGTCTCCGCCGAAGCTCGCGTCCAGCCCACCACCGTCCCTGTAACTACCTCTCTTTCTCATACAATTTGCATGTGTGTGCTGTTATCTTCGTTTTTTCCGATTTTGTTTAATTCGTTGTGGTGGTTGCTGAGAAACTGGGAAAAAAGTAAAAAACAGAGAGATGAGCAGTGGGATCTTGCCTTTTTATGTTCTTTTACTTGTGTTGAATTCAAAAAAGTAAGTCTTTTTTACACCATAAAAGTAAGAGTCAAGTGCTTTTGGGTTACTTTAGAGTCTAGAAATGAGTTTGGAAAGCATGGAATTCTGGGGCGGTTAACTCCACTCTCTCTTCTGTTGGTCTTTCTTTTTCTTTTCAAAACTAATGGTTTGGTTGCTCAAAATCAAAGGAAATAACTGAGAATACTTTGAGAGATTGAATTTTATCTATTTAATGGAATTATAATCCTATATGCTGTAGTTTGAAATCAGGCATTTCAATCCTTATAATAGTTTTTTGTGCTCAGGTAAAAATTTCTTTGATTTAGTTTATATAGGCCCAAATAACCGATGATTAAAGCAAAAGTATGTTGTTGGTGGGAAACATCAAGTTAGATTAGTCCTCAGGTGGGTACCGTAGCTTGCTTTATGGAGACCTGGTTGTCCTGGTCCTCCCCAAGTACTAGTTTAGTGTGTTTTGATGTAGTAGCTAAATTAGATTCATGACTTTCTTAAAAGTATCTAGCAGCCATTTTACTGAATTTCAACGAGGTACCTCATGGACAGTTTTGTAGTTTAAAGCTTTTGGAGTTTGGGTCAAGGATAATATTTAAGTCACAAAAAAGCCAATTGATCATAACCATCCAACCTTCTTGTTGCCATAGCATTGCAATTTTAATGATCAATTTTAACTTTTAAGTTGCTGAATGTGTATTCTGTGACACACTCAGTTTGAATAGTGGCAAGCAGTATATTACAGATTTTCTTTTGTGAGTTCAGCGTACACTAAAATCTTAGTTCAGTTAAATATTGAAGAATGGTTCTTTCGTTTTTTAAGTGAAAGTGTTCTAGGATTCCCTTTGTAATTGTCCTTAAATAACTGTTCATAGGCATAGTCTAGCTTTTTGAGGAGGCAATAATTCCAATACTTCTGCAAGACTAGTGCTTTTTGGGTTTGAACTCAAGTTTCACGAATGATTGTATTGATTGTTTGTACCAATGTGCATTAATGAGTCTAACAAAGTAATGGAAGTTTTTCTTCAGTTCAAGTAACAAATTGATGCATGTAATGTTATGCTTTAGTCTTGCTAGGTAGAGAAGAATTCAATAATTCAGACATTATTCAACTGAAACTGTAAGTCATTGACAATCTTTTGTTATTTGACTACAGAAAAGAAGATGGGGAAGCTGCTGGAGCCTATATTGGTGCTTTGGGTCTCAGAAAAACAGCAAGCGAATTGGTCATGCAGTCCTTGTTCCTGAGCCTGTAGTACCAGGAGTTGCAGTCCCTGCCACAGAAAACCAAACATCCTCAACCTCAATTGTACTTCCCTTCATTGCCCCTCCCTCTTCTCCTGCATCTTTCCTGCCATCTGAACCACCATCCTCTACCCAATCACCTGCCGGATTCATGTCCTTTGCTTCCCTTTCTGCCAATGCCTACTCTCCAGGTGGAGCTCAATCCATGTTTACTATTGGCCCTTATGCATATGAGACCCAGTTAGTCTCACCACCTGTATTCTCTACCTTCAACACCGAACCATCTACTGCTCCATATACTCCCCCTCCGGAATCTGTGCAACTGACTACACCTTCATCCCCTGAAGTGCCATTCGCTCAGCTTCTGACATCTTCGCTGGACCGAAGTCGTAGACACAGTGGCAATCAGAAGTTTGCATTGTCCTATGGCGAGTTCCAGCCTTACCAACAATATCCAGGAAGCCCGGGTGGCCACCTCAGATCACCAGGATCAGTGATATCAAATTCTGGCACATCTTCTCCTTTTCCTGACAGATATCCTGTGCTTGAGTTTCGCATGGGGGAAGCTCCCAAACTCTTGGGGTTTGAACATTTCACCACTCATAAATGGGGTTCAAGGCTAGGTTCTGGATCATTGACACCAGATGGTGTGGGGTTGGGTTCAAGGCTAGGTTCTGGGTCGCTAACGCCAGACGGCTATGAGCTAGGTTCAAGGTTAGCTTCTGGATCTATGACCCCTAATGGTGTGGGGATTGGTTCCAGGATGGGTTCTGGATGTTTGACACCTGATGGTACGGGGCCTGCATCTAGGGACGCTATCCTTCTGGAGAACCAGATATCTGAGGTCTCAGAGAGTGGATGTCAAAATGATGGAAATGTATTTGATCACAGGGTGTCATTTGAATTGACTTGTGAAGATGTTGCATGCTGTCTTGCAAACAAATCAGTTGCATCGTTTAAAACTGCATCAGAATCGTCAAAGGATATGGCAGTTGAATTCCCGAATGAAAGAGATGGGTCATCAATAACAGATAAGACTAGCGCTGGGGACAGTTTCAGTAGAATTCCTGAAAATGCTTCTGGAGAAGGGGAAGATCATTGTTATCGGAAGCATAGATCAATCACGCTTGGGTCGACCAAGGACTTCAATTTTGACAACACGAAAGCTGATGTTCCCAATAAGCCGGACATTCGCTCTGAGTGGTGGGCGAACAAAAACGTTGCTGCTAAGGAATCTAAACCTGGCAATGACTGGACTTTCTTTCCGATTCTACAAGCTGGAGTTAGATGACATAGGAAAGGTTCAACATTCACTTCACCTCCCCATCTGATGTATAGTTCTGTAAACCCGAGTTCACACCGTTGATGGATGGATGGGTGGAGTACAGAGGTGAGTGTTCTTATGACCCGAAAAAAGATAAATGCAGAGAGGAAATAGATTGTAGAATTGATAGTGTGAGTACTCAAAGAACATTCTTTAGAATATTTCTTTACTTGATGTTATACAAAAGGATAGCATTCACTTGTTGTAGATGTTGTGTTCTGGATTATTTTTTCCTCATGTGTAATAAAAAAGAAGAAGGCCATATTACCCCCATGAAGGTTCTGTGTGATTCATAATCTCAATTTCTTTGATATTAGAAATCTGGAAAACTTGGTCCCTTAAAGATGTAGGGCATGGACTTCATTCTCTGGTCCAATGTTTGTAGGGTAATGTAAGTTGGTGCCAACACTTGTAATGCTGGCTAAGGATATGTAGGATATAATTGATTAATGTTTGCGGGGTACTAATGGCCAAACCTCATGTCCTTGTCCTTTCCCCACTTGCCGAAAAACAGAATTATAGGCATGAATTTAGAAGAAACAGGCTGTAGACCAACAAACCAGGAGACCATGATAAATAACAAAGTTGAAAGGGCCAGTCTTGTGGAGCAATTTTAAATTTTTATGGCTCCAAAATCCAAGCTCATCACTATCAGGTGGATATAGATGCATATATTGCAGTGTGGCAAATGGCAGACCAAAAGATCAATGCAGACAGACCAATTCTCAGTTGAGTTTTGGCTTCTTTGTGGTGAAGGTAAAACCTACCTTGCTTGTTAAGGTTTGTGTTTCACTGTTTCTGATAGAGGAAAAATAGAGTTTGAGTTCTATTTATTAAATGCCTATGAAAATGATATATGCCTGCAGAACCTACATAGTACATACCCGTGAAATATTGAATACCATAAACTTCAATTATGTGTGTCACATGATTTGATTAGGACTCAAACTATTTTTAATGGCATCTCAATCCATCATTAAGTTTGAGTTTTTTGTCTTTACTAATACAAACAATCGAAAACCGAACGAGAGAGTTAGTCTAGAAAAGAAGTATTATAAACCAGGAGGTTCGATTCTGTAATCTGCTGCATAAAACCTGGTATCAGTTATGATCAAAGAAACTATTTCATACGTAATTGACAATGAACAATATATATAGCAAGTCTTATATTTAGCTTAAGTATGAACATTGGTGTGAAAAATAATAAAAAATATATATACTGATGAGTCATGAGTCGTAATCAGATTCAGTTGTCACGTTTCAATCCAATACCGCCAGCAACAAAATAAATAGCTATACATATCTTTTAGCATTATCTTTTTGTCGCTGTCGCTAATAGTAATATATTGACGAGCTCAAAAGTCGTGCTGCACTAAAACACAGCAAAAACTTGAGAAGAGAGCATCTACCATACAAGTTCAACAAAACACAAAGATAATATACAGTGAGTTACTGTAAGTGGATAAAACCTTTTTCTCTTTCTTTTGTTATTTCTAAGTTTCTCAGATGTGGGACTCCACTCATCACAAAAGAGATTAGATTCTATAAATCATGGGTACCCAACTAATCCAGAATCATTAACTTTCTGTTTCATCAAGTGTTTGCTTTGCAAAACAGTTATAGACAATTTATAATTTGGGTTATTTTTAATTGGCTGAGGATAGGCTGTGTTTAAAGTTCAATGAAATTGACATTATATGTATGTGGTTCTCCTTTTTTCTATTGAGTGGTTTCTGATGACCAGAAGGTAATTAAGCTGTGTTTTTATTTTTCTTCCTTAATATGAGAAAATGTTCCATTCTGATATTTTCTATACACATATTATGAGCTATGGCCTATGGGTATTGAGGAGATTCAAAGTTTCAATTTTTGGCTACAACTAGTTGTATATTTACTGTTTGCACTCCAACTGTTTGGTCAAGTTACTCCAGTGAAATGTTGTCTTGCTGTTACAGATTCATAACATCACCTTGTATATGTGTTCAATATAATCTAAATGTGCAATTAGTTTTCCTGTTTAGGGTCTCTAAGTTTTTGAGCTTCTTAAGTCGTAAACATGGCAATGGCTTCTTCTGTCAAAGTGGTTCTTGGCTCAATTGCCTTTGCAATCTTCTGGATATTGGCTGTGTTTCCGGCTGTCCCTTTTCTCCCCATTGGGAGGACTGCAGGGTCCCTTTTAGGGGCAATGCTGATGGTTGTCTTTCGAGTCCTAACTCCGGATCAAGCCTACGCTGCGATTGATCTCCCAATCCTTGGCCTCTTGTTTGGGACAATGGTTGTAAGTATCTATCTTGAACGAGCAGATATGTTCAAGTACTTGGGGAAGTTGCTCTTGTGGAAAAGCCAAGGAGCAAAGGACTTAATATGCCGAGTCTGTTTGATTTCTGCAATTTCGAGTGCTCTCTTCACCAATGACACCTCCTGTGTTGTTTTGACTGAATTTGTACTAAAAGTTGCAAGACAACATAACTTACCACCTCATCCATTTCTGCTTGCCCTTGCCTCAAGTGCAAATATTGGGTCTGCAGCAACCCCAATCGGCAATCCTCAGAACCTGGTCATAGCTGTCCAGAGTAACATTCCTTTTGGAAAATTTGTTATAGGAATTTTCCCTGCAATGCTTGTAGGGGTTTGCGTGAATGCTTTGCTTCTTTTGTGTATGTTCTGGAAGTTGTTGTCTATCCAGAAGGATGTGGAAGACGCAACTGTAGAGGTTGTCACGGAGGAGGATGTGAGCTCTCATAGGTTTTCACCAGCTACACTGTCACATAGTGCATCCTTCAACTCTCAGGAGCTGAACTCTAGACTAGAAGCCAAGAGTGTGCTAGGTTCTCCAGTTGTTGAGAACCTAAGAAACCGTCTGCCTTCGATTGAGACTGAAATCAACAGAGTTTCTAGTGTTGGTGCTTTCGAGTCTGCAAGAAATTCAAATGCATCAAAGGAGGACACAAACGATGTAGCTTCCCAGAAAAAGGAGGAAACGGTTCCTCCCAAAAAGGCTGCATCAAAGGAGAGACAGAGAGATACTTGTACTACTACAGAGTCTTTGGAAGGAAGGGAGAATATGACCACAAAATGGAAAGGGACGTTGTGGAAATTTGGTGTTTATCTTGTTACTATAGGAATGTTGGTCGCGCTGCTTATGGGCCTGAATATGTCATGGTGCGCGATTACTGCTGCGCTGGCTCTAGTAGTTCTTGATTTCAAGGATGCAAGGCCGAGCCTAGAAAAGGTACATTTGAGAGAATTGGTATTTTTACAGTAAAATGTTGATCAGTTAGTTGTTAACCAATAACCCTCATGATTGAGTTAGTTCATTTCTCTTACTTGACCAGGTATCCTATTCACTTTTAATTTTCTTCTGTGGTATGTTTATAACCGTTGATGGCTTCAACAAAACCGGCATTCCAAGCACTCTTTGGGACTTTATGGAGCCCCATGCGAAAATTGATCATGTTAGCGGCATAGCAGTTCTTGCCGTTACCATACTTGTACTATCAAACTTGGCTTCCAATGTACCAACTGGTATGCTCATGTTCTCTCCGTCTATACATTGCTTTATTACTGGTTTTATGATAGTATTGTGTTGGTCTGTTTGATGAAGTACACGTACTTTCGAATGAGGAACTCAGTTTTGTTGTTGCTTCATCCAACTAGTCTTAATATAATGTCTAATAACTCGTGTTGGTTATTATCGACCTGCATATGTTCATGGCCTTCTGCTGGAAGCCCTTTATATATAAGGGACTGAATATTGTAGTTGCTGGAAGATGAACTTCTTTGATGAGGCAAGTTCTCTCAGGTATTGATGAGTAAAATGAAGCATCATGTTTCATCAATTTGTAACATCGGAATCAAGAACACGATTTGACACCTCGAACATTAACAAATTAGATGTGAATCTCGGCACGCATGAGCCTAGTAAAGTTTATATTTAAGCACTATTCTTAAACTTCTTGCTGATCAAACTTGACCTATTTTTATTTTTTTGTGTAGTTCTCTTGCTTGGAGGGCGGGTGGCAGCATCCGCGGCTGCAATTTCTATGGCGGAGGAGAAGAAGGCGTGGCTGCTTCTAGCTTGGGTCAGCACCGTAGCCGGGAACCTCTCGCTTTTGGGATCAGCAGCCAACTTGATAGTATGTGAACAAGCTCGCCAAGCTCCACACCTTTCATACACATTGTCATTTTGGAGCCACCTCAAATTTGGGGTGCCCTCCACTATTATAGTCACTGCTATTGGTTTGACACTAATAAGATGACATTGGTGGTAATAAATGAATGATTCATGTGAATTTTGCAGAGAGGAAGATGAAGATCAATGTCAATTACACTAGAAAGTGATTCAAAGAAACAACTTTGATTTTTTGTTTCTCAAACAATACAAACACTCCTCCTTCTCATAAAAGAAAGTAGTTCAACCTACGAATTAATATCTTGGTTCAATTTTATTGCAACAAAACAATGGTACATGACTGCTCATTTATATTTTGTGCAATTATGCCATGCGCAACTATGTCTTTCATGAGTATATGAAAATGTCCTTTAACGAACACTAAATTCAGATACACTACTACTTTGAACTTTATAGTTAAAAGTTGGGTACCCCAATCAAGTTGTCTGCTTATTTCTCTTGGAACATATAGAACATATGTAATCAATTTGGTTTGGAGGAGGCACATATAATCAAGTTGTCGCTATAATGAATTTACTTTTAGCACATTGATGAAACTATTTTAATTTTTAAACCAAGCTTAGGTTGCTATCTACATCACTTCAATAGTTCTATATTGTTTTTTAAATCTAATTATTGCATATAGGAAATGATGACCTTGAGTTTGAGTAATACTAATTTCAAATGCTCTTTAGTGGACACTATATATATATCATCATGTATGAGGTATGATACTATGATAGCTTAAAAAAAAAACAAAAAAAGGAATCTACCAATGTTCAATGAATATGAAACCTAAAAAAGAAAATAAAGAATATGCAAATGCATTCATTTTTTTTTGAAAACTTGTCATCATTAGTACAATGTAAAATAGTTGGGTCAACACGAGCATAACAATAAGTTTAAAGGAGTACAAATATCTACTATTTTAGATCTAAATACCAATCCATTTCATTTTCCAGAATTAACTTTTTTTTTTTTTTTAACAAAAGTGAAATGACAAATTTTGCTTCTTTTGGTCGAACTAACAAATTCATTTATTAGTTCAAAATTATTTCTTAGTGAGTTCTTACCATTTTATGTCCCATAATTTACAAAGTATGGACCGCATAGTGATAGAAATTGTGCAAAATGATGCAATCCATCAATTTAAAATGAAATGAAAACGACAATACTAAAACGAGTAACCTATTTTTAATTTAGCGGGAATGATGCTTGCGGAGAGGATTACCGAATTACAGAATGAACAATACAAATTATACACAAGAAATAATAGGGTTCTCAAATCTCAAATTTAAACTTTGAGAGTATTTTTTAAGAAGAATTTGAGAGTCTTTTTAAGAAGCCTCCTCCCTCACTCCCTCAGTAAAGTATTATAACCTTGGCACCGTAACGGTAATTATAATATTTCGTCAATCATTTCGTATTAAAAACTTTAGAAATATATAAAATGAAAAAACTCAGCTTCACTAACTTATTAATGTCTTTAAACTCAGACATATACTCTCTCTCAGTCTCTCTCTCTCTAAAAGCGATTCTCTTCAGTCTTTCAATGCAAGAGAAGAGAATACATCAAATTCCTCTAAATCCAATCCCTCGCCTTTTTGATTTCTAGGGTTCTGTTTTCTGAGCTATTCCACACTGCATATCAGAAGCTCATCAAATTCATCATATCTCTGAGATTTGTATCAAGTTCCCAGTGGATTCAGTACCTCGGATTTTGCAGCTCCTTATAATTGTAGTACGTATCATTTCGTCTATTATCTAATTTTAGTAAATTACTGATTTTTTCTGTAACTTAGTTAGTTGGTGATTCTGTTTTCGATTTTTAGTTGCAAGTAGATCTGTGTTGTGAGCTTGTCCTTTCGAGCAATTTGGGATCGAAACCTTTTGTCTTATTGAGTTGGAGAAAGAAATTATAATTGAAATTTTGGAATTTTATTGGTTACCGTTAGTTTGAATTGTGGGTAGTGAAATTTTTTGAGGCAATGGGTCTGTTATGCTTTCTGTATTGGAGTTTTTTGTTGTTGTTTTACTGGACCCAATTGAATGAATTTGAAGGGTGTAGGTTGGAAATTGTGGGTTTCCTGTTTCTTCTGGTGTGTTTTGTTGGGAACCAAACAAAGATTATTTTTTTTGGATCTGATAGAAGTGGGTGTGGACTAATTTAACCTATATGGTACACGTATATTGAGTTCATTAAGTCTATGTAATGTGAAGCTGGGTTAGTGTGTATTGGCAGAGTGTGTGCAATAGTCAAAGTCCCTCTGTTTAACAAAATTTTTCATACTAGGATTTAGAGTGTCATTAATTTAGTTTAGAGTTCCTTTAGATAGAGTTATTGAAGTGCAGCCTTTATCTTGCAGGTTTTCATTATGTGCTGAATTACTTGTCAGCTCGTTGGAAGTTATGGCTTCCCTAGTTCTTCTATGTATTGAACATTCTGATGGTCTCTAGAGCTGTATAAGTGCACTAACTGATAATAAGCCAAGGACAAATTTAGTGACTAATAACCTCATGTGATGGTGTTATACAATACGTTGTAATGCTGGCAAATGGATTAGCTTCAAAGTACTTGCTCGTTGGTTCTGTAAACACTTTATGAGAAATATGCCTTCATGGTGGGGGAAGTCGTCATCCAAAGAAGCAAAGAAGAAGTCAGGCAAGGAAAGTTTCATTGATTCATTACATCGGAAATTTAAGTTTTCATCTGAAAGTAGAGTGAATAGTAGATCTGGAGGGTCTCGAAGACCTTGTAGTGACGCCATTTCGGAAAAGGGATCTCGATCTCCTCTAGAATCAAGATCTCCTTCACCCTCCAAACAAGTTGCAAGAACTCAAAGTTTTGCTGAAAGGACTATTGCTCAACCGCTTCCACTTCCTGGTCAACATCCTGCTCGTGTCGGTCGTACAGATTCTGGACTTAGTATATCACCAAAACCAAGATCAGAGAAAGGCTCTAAGCCATTATTGTTTCTACCTCTCCCGAGACCTCGGTGCATTGGTGGGAGGCCAAATCGTACTGACTTTGATGGAGATATGAACACTGGTTCAGTTTCTAGTGATAGCTCTGTTGATAGTGAAGATCCAGCTGACTCAGGCCATCGTAGCCCTCAGGCAATTGACTATGAAAATGGGACTAGAACTGCAGTGGGCAGTCCTTCCAGGTGTGCTTTCATTTATTTCAGATGCCATTATGCTACTACTGTGCACTTTATGTATATGCACGACTTTGCAGGGTTTTTTTGGTACTTCTTTTAGCTTGCTCCTAACAAAATTACTGTTATTTTGCTGAAGTGTGATGCTCAAGGATCAGTCCTTCACTGTTGCCCCAGTAAACTCAAGAGAGGCAAAAAAACCAGCTAACATTTCATTCACTAATCAAATTTCCCCTACATCGCCTAAACGGAGACCTTTGAGCAGTCATGTGCCAAATCTCCAGGTTCCTTATCAAGGAGCTTTCTGGAGTGCTCCTGACAGCTCCATGTCAAGTCCTTCTAGAAGTCCAATGAGAGCATTTGGAACTGAGCAAGCAGTGAACTCTGCTTTCTGGGCTGCAAAAACGTATACAGATGTCACCATAGCTGGATCTGGCCACGGCTCCAGTCCGGGTTCTGGTCACAATTCTGGACATAATTCAATGGGAGGGGACATGTCGGGACAGTTGTTTTGGCAGCAAAGCAGGGGTAGCCCTGAGTATTCTCCCGTACCTAGTCCCAGAATGACAAGCCCTGGCCCAGGCTCAAGAATTCATAGTGGTGCTGTTACACCTATTCATCCTAGAGCAGGTGGGGCACTCAATGATTCGCAGACAAGCTGGCCTGATGATGGGAAACAACAAAGTCACCGTTTGCCTCTTCCTCCAGTAACAATTTCAAATGCATCTCCCTTTTCTCATTCGAATTCAGCAGCAACATCTCCTTCTGTGCCACGAAGTCCTGGAAGGGCAGAGAATCCAGCGAGCCCTGGTTCTCGCTGGAAAAAGGGAAAGCTACTGGGTAGAGGCACATTTGGACATGTTTATGTCGGTTTTAATAGGTATGTACATATATTTACTCTCTCAAGCTACTATATTACCTAGTAGTTAGTTGTCCAAGGATATAATTGGCAATAGTGCCTTCGAAGTTCAAACATAGCTAGGAGCAGTAGAACTTCGGGAGCTAGTATTAATAAAATCTCTTGATAATAGATTGTATGGCTACATCCAATGATACCTGCTTGATGATTTTGGTGACTGCCAATTGTAGGGAAAAAATAATTAAATAAATTTTCTCTCATATTCTCACAAATACTTTGGACTTGTTTAGTGAAAGTGGCGAAATGTGTGCAATGAAGGAGGTCACATTATTTTCTGATGATGCAAAGTCTAAGGAAAGTGCGAAGCAATTAATGCAGGTATCATCGTGTTGTTTTCGGTTTGACATTGATTCCTTGATAAAATGGTTAATGTTGTTTTCATCTTTTGTTTGACTTTTGTATTTTAATGTTTTGCTAGGAAATTACTTTGTTAAGCCGTTTGCGGCATCCAAACATTGTGCAGTATTATGGGTCTGAATCAGTAAGTCTTTATGTCCATTATGTAGTATTCATATTACGCTTTTTATATACTGTTAATTTTAACTTTTTTATTTTTCTTGTTTGTCACATTTTATTTTTGGTCATGTCATACTCTCAATTATAGATACTAGAGCGACTTTGAAGAAGTGGATGGTTATATTTCATAGTTGTTAGTTTACAGTTCAGTAAAGAAGCTAAGCATCATACTCTGCAAAAAAAAATAAAAATTGAAGATTCAAGTAAAAGTTGTAATCTACTTTATCTAATAAATGGTAGTTATCCTATAACAGGTTGGTGACAAGCTGTATATATATTTGGAGTATGTATCTGGTGGTTCTATATATAAACTTCTCCAAGACTATGGGCAATTTGGCGAACTTGCAATTCGTAGTTATACTCAACAAATCTTGTCGGGGCTTGCATATTTACATGCTAAAAATACTGTCCACAGGTGAATGTCATTACCCATTCTTATTCTAGTATTTGAAGCAGAACTTCAACATTTTCTATAGATCAGATATACTGATCTACCGTAATTTACTTAACTTCAGGCATCTTCCATATTTGTAACACTGTATTTTGTATACAGGGATATTAAAGGAGCAAACATACTTGTAGACCCAAATGGCCGTGTCAAATTGGCAGACTTTGGGATGGCAAAGCATGTAAGCATATGTAGAATTTTGTATTAAGTGCTGTTAATTTAATGAAATTAAGTATGTGATATTAGGAGAATAAGTTTGCTTGTTTGATGGTGGACTATGGTTTGTATTATTACTTTCATATTCCTTAATCAGCATATTTTACCTTTGCTGAGAAATATTTTGTGAGTGCATGCATTTTATACCTTTTTTATTCTATACCAAAGTCAACCCTGCTTAACCTTAATTATGTGGTGGTATGATCAATCTTTGCTTTCCAAGCTTATCATGTTTGCTTTGCAGATTACCGGGCAGTCATGTCCTTTATCATTTAAGGGAAGTCCTTACTGGATGGCACCTGAGGTTAGATTGTTTCAGGTTTTTATCTTTATTACCTTAACAACATGCTGCTTGATGGATTGCTTAATCTTCTCTTCCGTTGCTTCCCAGGTTATAAAGAACTCAAGCGGTGCCAACCTTGCTGTGGATATATGGAGTCTTGGGTGCACAGTTTTGGAAATGGCTACAACAAAACCACCTTGGAGCCAGTATGAAGGGGTAAGAATTTTAGATGTAAAGATGAATGCTTTTATTTTATTATTTATTTTTGTTACAGGGTCCGTTGTTTGAATTTGTGATTAATCATTGTAGCCGATTCAAGCATTCTCTCATGTACTTAAGCCCAGTCTAAGAATAAGTTGCGCAACTTTAAAGTGTGCTCATAATTTGATTTTGTTCTCCTTGTGTAATATTTTCCTTTTGTCTCCCACAGGTTGCTGCCATGTTTAAGATTGGGAATAGCAAGGAACTGCCAGCAATTCCAGATCACCTCTTGGATGATGGAAAGGATTTCATAAGGCAATGCTTGCAGCGAAATCCACTTCATCGTCCTACAGCTGCCCAGCTTTTGGAGCATCCTTTTGTAAAATATGCAGCACCTTTGGAAAGACCTATATTGGGCCCTGAGCCTTCTGATTCAGCTGCTGGGGTTGCAAATGGAGTGAAAGCTCTGGTATGTATTCCATTTTTATGACAAACGTGAAATTTTTATCTTTTGAGGGTGATGATATACAAGGTTTTATAGAGGCCACTAATTATGTAGACCAACAAGCTCACATTAGGTTGTTTATTTTGTGGATTCTCTCTTGCACCTCTCATTTTCATCTGTGTTTTATGAATAATTATCAGGGCATTGGACAAGCAAGAAATTTCTCCAATTTGGATTCAGATAGGCTTGCAATTCATTCATCTAGAGTGTCAAAAACTCATCACCATACCAGGTCAATCTCTCTCTCTCTCTCTCTCTCTCTCTCTGCACACACACATTTATACACACACACACACATCTGATGATGACAACAGCATTAATAATAAGGGTTTGGTTTGATCTTCTTTGCATAAATTTCAGTGAGATCCATATTCCAAGGAACATATCATGCCCTGTGTCACCCATTGGAAGCCCTCTATTACACTCAAGGTCACCACCACACTTAAATGGAAGAATGTCACCTTCTCCTATATCTAGCCCACGGACCACTTCAGGCTCATCCACGCCTCTCACCGGTGGCAGCGGTGCCATTCCATTTATTCACCTAAAACAGTCCATAAATTTGCAAGAGGGTTTCGGAGGCATTTCAAATCCCTCAAATGGTCTCTATGGTAATGGGCCCTCCTATCATGATTCATCTCCAGACATGTTTCGAGGGAAGCAACCAGGGTCTCCCATTTTCTCAGAACTGGTGACCTCTGAAAATGATGTTCTTGCAAAACAGTTTGTAAGGCCTGGGCATACAGAGCAGTACGATGGACAGTCAGTTTTGGCTGATCGTGTGTCTCGCCAACTCCTTAAGGATCATGTTAAGATGAACAGACTGGATTTAAGTCCCAAGTCTCCTTTGACTAGCCGGACAAATGGTGTCTAACTTATTTTCATGGACCCACTAATCAGATCAAGCTGTCAAGCTATTGGATTTTTTGAATATACCGGATCATTTACCCATCATGTTGGACTGCAAAGGAAGTGTATTTGCAAAATAAGGATCCAAAGCGGAACAAATGTGGAATAAGGTTGAAGCTCTGGAAAGTTGAAGTGAGTGGAAGCAGATAACTCTGCATTGCTTAGTTTTCAAGCTTAGAGCACTTGGTAAGCTAAGCCATGGGACGAGAACTGATTCTGAAGTTATGCATATGAAGCTCACTTCCTGACATATAATAAACTCATGTAGTACATATAACATGATGCGGCTTTGACTTGTATAAAGTTGAGTGCTTGACTGGAGCTATGAAGAGGAGCTCGAGCCTGACGAAGATGGCTTCTGATGATCCAATGTGATGCGTTCCTTCGGTGAGAAAAATGAGGCAGCAAGAAGTGTATATTTTTTGAGATGTTCATATAGAGAAAAGGAAAGGCTAAGAGGTAATACCATTAGCTTTTGAACCATTTTTTGGGTCTGAAACTGCTGTACAGAGGATGGGGAGACTGAATTTGGGTCCAGGTTAACGAAATAGTCAGTCCGGTATTTTTGAAGACTGTACATTCTGTTTCTTGACATTCTTGATTTATTGTGGGCTCATGTGTAACATTGTATACTGTTGTACTTGATTTGCTGTATAACTTGTATGTTCTGTACATCATCAATCAAGAAATGAAGAAATCTAACTGCATGGTCCTATATTTTCTTGAGTTGTGCTATAATGAATGAGATTGCCACTAACCATAACCAGAAGGATACAATGTATAGCACATGAAATGATTCACTGTATGAACTTAACGTCAACCTTGGATAAGTCCAAGATGCAACAGAAATTCTGTTCCACGACTGAACGTCAAAATTTTAGAATTTGTGAATCCAGTTATCAATGGATTTGAATCTCGAATCCGATCCCTATAAACTTTTATGGTCTAAACACATATATGAAGATTTTAAACATAATACAAGAATTGAAAAGGACCACGCATTCTGGCTTCAACAGAGTATTCAAGGAGCTGATATAAGCAAAGCCTTTATGAAGAGTAAACACTCTTTTTTATGATTTACAGGATTTATGTGACATACATGAAACATTATTTAGTCAGATCCTTGCTGAAATCCCAGAGTTTCTTTGCCAATTCCTCGTCTTCACCTTGGGGTCTTGGCTTGGAAAGATTACTGTCTGAAAAATATTCACCGCTCACCCCTTTGGCTTGAGGATGCAATGCCACATAGCAGGTTGTTGCTGCTCCCTATAATCATCATAGTTAAACATATCAAATTCTATCTATGATTGATATAGGGAGAAAATTCAATAAGCAACACATGTTTCTTTAGTATTTCAAATCCATACAATTGAATGCTCAAACTCATCTTCTTCTATATTCATAAATTCAACTGTAAATACATGTTCGCTTTTAATTTGCTCTACAAGAGATGTAATTACCTGCTGAACATTTTTAAGCACAACTCTACCGAGCACATTAACAAGCCCTGCATCAAGCCAGAAGACAAAAATCTATAAAAGTCTGAAATTAAGCAAGCACAAAATAAAAAAAGGAAAAGGGATTGAAGTCAATAAACTTGATGCATTTGTGCTTATGTAAAATTCTATAGTTGATTTAGTGAAGTGATTACCATTAATAACGTTGCTATGACGGAAAAGATTGGTAACAATTGCACCAGGGTGAAGTGCGTTTGCTGTTATATTTACCCCATCTTCCTGTTGAAGAAAAAATCAGAAACAACAGATTTCACTTAAACACATCATGGATGCCATAAACAAAAAAAAGAAAAGAAAAGAAAAAAAAAGGTATATGTGCTTCTATGTGGTATATATATACAAATGCACACACATGTATCAACATGTGCAAGCTAGTATTTCCATGAATTGTGATTCTGCTGAGGGGCTGCAGATACACTCCCTCACAAGATACATAATAAAAAAATGCTTCTACCTTCAAACCTCAACTTTTCGGAAAGTACAAGAAATGGAGAAAAACATATCATCTCATAAACAAGTTCTATCGAGTGTAAACAGATGCCTAATAGTTTGCTATAGAATCTAAAGATGCCATTCATCAACTCTAACACCACTGAACTATTGTCTAATTTAGTTTATCTGGGTCCTGAAAGAAGATATATACCTTTAACTGTTTCGAAAGTTCTTTGGCATGCAAAATGTTAGCTAGCTTTGATTGGCCATATGCAGGCCAGCTGCTGTACCTGTGGATAGCCAGTACAAACTCAGATCAAAATATTTAAAGTTCTACTTTCATCGCATGCTATCAATATGCTATTCTACTAAGTTCTGCACAAGTACTGAATTACTGATATGGCATCAAAATCCAATTTGCCACTTGCTTTTTTTTTTTTTTTTTCAATAATCTCCTATCTCCAACTTTGAATCAATAATCCAATGTATAACTGACATGCTAACATATATATTAAAATCTCAAAGCAAGGGTTCTATCATTGTTACCCCGATGGGTCATTGATTCTGTCAAAACGGATTCCTTCACGATATGAGAACCGGTGAGCTTCAGAGGATACATTTACAATTCTCCCTTCTTTGCTACTTTTGCGTGCAGTTTTTTTCATGGTATCCAACAAAAGATTTGTCAATAGAAAATGACCTGCAGATCAGGAAACAGAATTTTAGAAAAAAAAAAAATAATAATATACATGTAGTCCCAGACACTAGTTACCCTATGCATCTGAATAAAAATTTATGCAAGTCCCCTAAATCAGTATGCTTATACAGTAACAAAGTTTGGTTGTTTCTTTTTGAAAGTGGGAACAGGCAAGTTATGCCTCCAAAATCAAAGAACTTATGATCATCAAAATTTTGTGAATTCATTGATGTATGCTCTGACAGTTGATAGTTTTCAAACAATATTAGCTACAGAATAAAATTAAAAGAATATCCAGTGAATTAGGAAAGCTTGAAACTAAGAATACTTGAAGAAGTCAGTATTATTGTCTAATAAATGCAGCATACCTATGTGGTTTGTGGCAAACTGAAGTTCAATCTTATCTTTGGAAAGCATGAATGGGGTCGCCATAATTCCTGCATTGTTACTTATGATAGCATTTATGCAAAATTACCACCGGTTAATGTTTTAAACTATGCCAGCTTAAGAGACACAGCAGAGTTCTGGAAATCTATGACAAATCAGTTCCCGGAAAAGACAAAATGTGAAAGAACTTCTACCATTTCTTACATTAGGATGTTTAGAGGAAGACCAGCGGAATTGTATTCTGATGCAAATTTCCTCACAGATGATAATGAACTGAGATCCAATTCCATGGCATCAATTTTGGCAGTGGGGATTTCCTTAACTATCGCTTCTTTCACATCTTTAGCTGCAGCCATATTCCTCACTCCCATAATCACATGGGCACCACGCAGTGCAAGAACACGCGTAGTTTCAGTGCCAATACCACTAGATGCTCCTGTCATGACAACATCCAGAGCCAAAGTAAAGATACTCATAAGACCATGTAAAAACTACAAGATCTGTGCATCCTGATTTACTATCATTAAAATTGTTCTCCTAAAGGCAAAACAAACCCAGTAGTAATTCCATATTTAATTTTGAATGAACACATTTGTTATACAGTTTCTCATGACATCAATTTTAGAACCGACAGAGACCGGAGCAGTCCTAAAAGTAACAGGACTAGAATTTTCTGACTGCACAAAGTTTCACGACCTGAACTAGCATTACTCTATGAAACAGGACAACTTAGCAGACGAACAAAATAAGGATTAATTGAAAGGTTAAACTTTGATACATAAATATGAGAACAAGAAAGGCAACTAAAACACTAAACTAAATCATGTCAAAACCAGTCAAAACAATATCAAACCAGCACAAGTCTTCGTGAAAACGAAAAATTCGAGAAGACCATACACAAAGCTCTTATAAGAATTACTAAAAGATGGGAACTCATACATATAACGCACAAAGATCACAATCATAATAGTTCAATGGAATCTCTACATATCAATTCACAGAAGAGAGAGAGAGAGAGAGAGAGAGAGAGAGAGAGAGAGAGAGAGAGAGAGAGAGAGAGAGAGAGAGAGAGTAAATGGGTTTTTGCCTGTAACAATGGCAGTGAGACCAGTGGCATCAATCCCTTGAGTAACTTCTTCGGCGGTGGAAGATGATGAGAACCCAGATGGCCCTTTTCTTCTAAAAAGCCACATTCTTTCTCTGCAAGACTCTTTCTTTCTCTCACTCACATATGGACAGTATTGAGGCTGAGCAGCAGGGAAGGACAGTATTGTATGTGCAACTGTGCAAGTGGCTGATGCTGAAAACAGCGTGGACAATTCACAAAGTTGAATCCATGCTTAATTACCGGATATATACATTTTTGAAATTTAAATTTGGCTTAAATTTGGATTCAAATTATTCACGTTTCACCAATTTTGAAAAAAAATCAATCAGTATGTTTTCCCTTAAACGTTATGTTGTTGGAGCAAAATGTTGATGTGCCCAGGTCAGATGTGTACGTGTGGTAGAAGCATGTTATCATTTTCGTTTATTAAATTCATCAGGACCCATTTAATTTATGCCGTTTTGTCTATAACAACTCATTATGCGACTGATCCAAAATATCGTTCCAATTTATTGTAATGCAAGTAACACTACAATGGGTTCATTTCATCAAATTTTCTCAATTTGAGAGATTACATTTGGGGTTCGTCTACGCTACATTAATGTACCGATACATCAAGTAGACTAGCTTGATACAGAGATAGATTAATTCGATATAGAGGTAGACTTATTCGAGATCAAACCAAACTAGTAAAACCACTTTGCAAGGAATCTCCACATGCAATCTCTCAAGCTGTGAAGAATTTGCCACTTAATTTGAAAGCTTTCTACTACTATTATTTGTTGGTTGGTTAATCCATTTTGATATATGGGGCTGTAATTCTCATTAGGAGTGTGGTACTTTGTACTCCTTGTATTTGTAATTCTTGATCCAATATGATATTTCCTTTTAATCAATACAAAAAATTGTCACTATAAGAATCGAAGGAAATGATAAACTTAAATTCAAGCAGTGATATTTATGTTTGTTCGTCACACATTATTGCATTTGGATTTAGAATTTAGAAACATAAACATGGTCGTGGGTTCTTGATCATAGATAAAAAAAAAGTAATACATTTTCCTACATTTTCTAAAAAAGAAAAAAGAACAAAATAAAATAAAATATGTTGCTTGTTATAACCCATTTACCCGTCCTAATGCCACTCGGGTCAAGTCCATGTCCATCAAAGAGTCCGAACCCTAACTACCAGCACGTGCGAGGGCGCCTTCTTCAGGTTCTTCTTTGATAGAGTCACGTGCCGGACACAACCGCACACAGACTCGAATCGTGATAGAGAGGAAAGATACAGAGGAAAATACAGAGAGAGAGAGAGAGAGAGAGAGAGCGCGCATTTCAGAAACCCTAGCTCCCAGTAATCGACCCCCAATTGAACCATTCAAATTTTCTTTCACAAATTTCCCTGCATTTGAGGTCGTAATCAAGGTAGGCACTGCTCTGTCTCTAATTTATATACATGTATACATATACTATGTCAATTATGTTTTCTTGAATTCGTGATTAATTCATTGATTGATTAATGGCACTGTTTGTGTTTTTGATTTAGATGGTATTGGTAATAAGAATTTCCATTGGTTGTTAAGGTGGAATCTTCATCAATGAAAGCTGAAGATTCTGCTTTCGTTATGGTTTCGATTCCCCAAACCATTTGGCATGGTTTACTCTGAGTTTTCATTACATGTGTCATTGAAATCCAGGGTTTCCGTTCCCTGGAAAAATAAATAGAGCCTTAGAAAATGGAAGTTGAAAATCTTATCTTCTTGCTATAGGGTCCAGCTAAACCAACTGTTTTTGTTCTTTTGCTGAATAACTAAACCAATTGGTCGAATTCCACCCATTCTTGTCTTGTCCCGGGGAATGAAGAAACTGGAGGGTTCTCTGTAAATTGGCTATCAATGTAAATTTGTCTCGTTTTTACATATATGCTCTCCATTCAATTTTTGTTGGACTCGGATACGATTTGGAGCTATGTTTCATGTTTTGGTCAAAAAGTGTTTGGATGGCATTTTGTCCATGAATCATTTGTATTTTTGTCTGGTATTGCCAATTGAGTTTGCTCTGAGCGTTTGAAATATGATATTTTTTCAACTCACATATTGCATCTCCCTAGGCGGACTAACTTATATGTTTCAATAATACTGGACTGAAGTGAACAGGATATGTGAAAACGAAAACAGTTGGAATATACTGTCCTGGGGAAGTGGGAGCTCCTCTTAGATAAAGAAGCAGCTTTAATATGATGTTATATTTTGTTTTATTATGTATTTCACAATTATGCAATCAGAGACATTGTTAACTTCATTGAAGTTTGTTTCATAAATCTACTTCTCTTTTGTTGTTTCAATGATCAATGTTATATTAAGTTTAACTTAATGAAAACTTTCATCTTGAAATTTCAGGCATATCAACTCCTGTTTGCTCCCCACCTCTTTCTGTACTGTAGCTTAAAATACAATAAAAAGAATTGAGAAAGCCCTCCGGATGAGAATGCTAATACACATTTTATTGGGATTCAAGATCGTGTCATTTTGGGAAGCACTGATAAACAGTTTGTATTTGCTTAACAAAGTTAAGCTTTTGAATAAGGAAAAGGTTTCATTTGCCTTGTAACTTCCTCATTTTTGGAATTTGAGGTGCAAACTCTTTGGTGTTTCACATATTCTGAAGTTTAGTTGCAGTATCACTGTTAAATGTCAGAAGGTGTCATGGCGGTAGTCAAACCTGAGGTATGTTATTTCATTTGGGATGAATTATAAGTGGCTTTTCTAGTTGTGGACAATCCAAGATGTTTATTTTAATATTTTTCAGCAGCCTGTGTAGCCCTTTGTCCCTTGATGAACTCTTTCAGTAATCTCTTGTCAAGAGTGAATTGTGGTTTCTGGGGGTGATAGGTTTATGGTGTAATGGTAACGTTGGTCTTCTCGTGGTAGGGTCGTATTGTGAAAAACCTAAAATATATTAAAGGGCTCAGTTGTGGTGATAACAGCAACATAAAAATGAAATTTAAGACAGTAGTTAAGTGTGCTGCACGAATGGTTAAGTGGCTTCACACTATATTCAAGTGAAAGATTGTAGTTGCTGGAATATTTTGAAAGTTGTCCTCCGTGGAGTTGGAAATAACCAGATATAGTGGGACTTAAGCATCCTAATTTAGACAGTACAAACTAAGTTTTGGACTATTAGATACACTGATAAGGACTGAATAACAGAAATATGATCCCAGGAGGACCCGAGGGAAACAATTAGAGTGCATGGTTTTGAAACACTTGATAAAACTGAAATAAAATAGTTGGCTGGTAACATTAAAGGAATGGAAAAAGGACTAAATCAGCTTCAATATTTGTGTACTGTAGTCTGTATTTTTTAAAAATTTCTTGATCAAGTCTCTTGTTTGCTTTATTATTAGAGTCTTGATTATGTGATGGCATGATAGTCAAAGCACAGTATGGAGAACTGCATGTTGGCCACAAATCAGCTCGGTCCATACTACTATATTTTAGTCTTTGAGTCTTCTTTCCCACCAGATTGTTGCACGTCTTGGATATACATTTATCAGAATTTTTCTAGAGAATGTCTTATTCACATTGATACCACATAATTGTCATGTTGTTTCATTTATGATATTATTGCTCCTCCAATTACCATGTAATTGCCATGGGCAGACCCCTAATTGGGATGGTGGGGGAATTTATTGGTTGTGTGGTGTGGCATATGTGGTAGTTCAAACTTCAAATTAAGACAGTATATTCAACAGCATTAGTGCTTATCTATTTTGATTTCCTTCATAACTTTTCGTATGTTTTGTGCAACTAGATGAAGTCTTACATCTGGCTACAAACTGCTGATGGGTCAATCCAACAAGTAGAAGAAGAAGTTGCTATGTTTTGTCCCATGATATGTCGAGAAATACTTCAGACAGGCATGGGATCTTCCAAAAACTATGCTATATCACTTCCTCAACGAGTTAACCCTGTCGTTTTGGGTTTAATACTTGACTACTGCCGGTTTCATCAAGTACCAGGTCGCTCTAATAAGGTCTAATATCTAAATCTGGCACTTTTCTTTGACTTTTCCTTACATGATATTATTCCCCATTTGGGGATCAAGAATAAGCTGACTAGATAATTGTAGAAATCTTGCTACACAACTGACTCGGTGGGAAATGGAGGTCTAAATTATATATTCTTACTACGGCGGAGTTGGAAGTAATAAGATGACCAAATATTTATGTTTATTTGATAGTATTGTTATCATGTGTAGGAACGCAAAACTTTTGATGAGAAATTCATTCGGATGGATACAAAGAAGTTATGCGAGTTGACATCTGCTGCTGACAGCCTACAATTGAAGCCTTTGGTTGATCTCACCAGCCGAGCACTCGCACGAATTATTGAAGGAAAAACACCTGAAGAGATACGGGAGACATTTCATTTACCTGATGACCTCACAGAGGTTTGTGTTTCTATCTAAACTCATTGGTATTTAATTGCTTGTATCCATGGTTTTTCACTTATATACGGTTTAATCCAGGAGGAGAAGTTGGAACCTCTGAGAAACATAACTGATGATCCACGTATCCGGCTTCTTAATCGGTTATATGCGAGAAAGAGGAAAGAATTGAAAGATAGAGAGAAATTGAAGGTGCTTACTTTTTCTTGAAGAGTTTGAAGCCTTTACCATATGTTAAATGCGATATATGTGGTAATTTTATATTTCATAACATTTATTATTTGAATTGTATGTAAAGTAGTTCCATTGTAAATATATAGTTGGACGAGCATTAGACCTGCACATACACGCTTGAATTAATAGAAAGTCAATTCTTTTTTATGTTTCAGAATGTTGAGGTGGAGGAGGAGCGCGTTGACCAGCGTTCCGTCGATGATCTCTTGACATTTATAAATGGTGGAAATGGAGGTATGATCCAGAAATCTTTGCTCGTCGTCTTGATTGTAAATTGTTTGCCTTTATTCTTAAACATTGAGTTTACCTTTTTGTAACTTCTTTCATGGCTGTATAAACTTGTATTATGTTTGACTCTGTTATTAGTAGTAGGCAAAATTTCATACGTTGATGCTGCTAGTTAATTGAGTTTACTCCTCAATGTTAAAAAAATTTGAGTTTACTCCCAAAAGACCACCTTGTACTAGGTGACCGGTATCTATGTTTTAGCTCCAAGGACAAAGGGCAGAACACTGTACTTAGATTTTGGTAGATGCTTCAGGCCACAGATCACTTCTTTTTTTTGGACGGAGCCACATATCACTTATATTTAACAAGTATTCAAGATTGGTCTCCTCTATATTATTATCTTGCTTGTAATATAAGAGTTATCTTTCATATACCTACATATCTTGATATCTTCTTCGCAAACTTATGTACAACGTGATATGCTCTGCAGATTCAAAGGGAGTTAAAACCAATAAGAATAAGAAGAAAAATCGGAGAAGAAAAGATCCCACAAAAGATTCTTCAAACAATGTCAATGGAAACCATAATAAGGTTGGCACTTCTCTCTCTCTCAGACACACAAGCAGACACATGCAGACACACACACACACACACACACACACACTAAAGTGTGTGCATGCTTGCACTAGTTCTCTTGTGACTTTTGCCTATACGTGTATGCACTTAGGAATTGGAAGCTCTTTCTTCCACTTTCCAGGATGAGTCCCGGCCTTCTAGCTCTTCCAACTTGCAAGATTGTACAGCTCTAGAGTTTGATGATGGTGATGTTGACGATGATTTAGATCCTGCCATGAAGGAGCAGCTTGACAGGTAACAAGAATGCCTCGGATAGAGTTTGTCAACAATGAATCAATCTTGCATCTATAGCAAATATATTATTTTTTGGTTATAGTAAAATGTGCAACTGAAATGTCAAACCACCTAATCAATATCTATTTATCTCTTACTGTACATGTCTTTCCCAAGTCAATACCTTTAGTCTAGGAATTCTTTGTACATGTTACCTTCTTAACCCTATACTTATTTTATTAAAGTTGCCCTTCTAGAGAGAATAATTACATTCAGAAATTCTCAAACTTCTATTATGAAATGATATGGCTTTGAAATGGTTTCTTGAATTATGCTAACCTGTTTTTTTCAAGTGCACTCTTTTGCCCCTATTAATGTCTTCATGGTTATTCATATATCTCGCTTCATGTAGGGAAGTGGAGGATTTTGCACGAAGATTAAATTCAGATTGGCCAGAAAGGATGCAGGAAATTTTATCCTTGGGCCAAGAAAGAAGACTTGCACCAATAAATATGAATGGAAATGGTTCTGCACGTAGATATACAAGTATGTTCCCTCTTCCCCTCCTGTTTTTCGACTGCGAGTTACTTCCTGTGTTGCATATGTCTCATTTTCTTTTCAAAGCTTCAGGAAGAATACCTGCATTCCTCGTGTCTGGGGATACTGTTGGGACTCCTTGAGGCATTTCATATTCTTTTTTCATGGTGATTTAAGGCTTTTAAGCCTGTCTTTTATCATCATGTATCTGGATATCAACTTATTTGTATACCCAATATATTCCTACTATGTTTGAGAGAGTCCAGCGAAAGTTTAGTTAGACTGACAGTGTTGGTGGCTGACTGGCCTGCTGATATGCAGGTTTGGATCGGAGATAATGGTTCTATGATAAAAGTATTATTTGATCGGAATATCAAGCAGCTTGAGTGATCGGAAGAGATGCGACCACGGGATTTGCTGCTGCAGAAGTTTTAGAAGAGTGATACAGTGTTTTTGGTGTTGAGAGCATGTGAGTATATTTGTTTGTTTTTCCATCACCAAATGCAATTTTCATTCTGTGGGCATCTTTGTAAGTTGAAGAGAAAGAACAAGATGTTTAAATCAAAAAGAAAAAAGAACTCGAAGCCTACAATAGGCGCATAAATTTGTCAATCTCTCTCTTGAGTTTCTTTTATGGATGTTTAACCTTTAGCCATCACTTGTACTCTCTTGACACGATGCTCAATTTACAAATGTCCCCTTTACATTTTCGTTTCACATAAGCCCCATTTGGCTTTAGAAGGTCTTCCGAGATGTTGTAAGTGCTCAAGTTTATGTAATGAAATTGGAATGAAAATTAATTTATTCTAAATGGCTTTGTACAAGATTTGGTCGTCTGAATATGTTGGATAGGCAATCTTGTAACCAAAAACTTAACTTTCTTTTAGGGTGATCAGATTTCACTTTGAATGCAACCTATTTGCGCTTTTAAGTCCCCAATTTAGGTAATGAGCATTCACTTCACTCTTATTTTCAACTTTGAGCAAAGTCCGCAATAAATGCAAATTGAGTTCTTAATACAACGAACAAAACAAAACACGTTATACTAATTCAACCCAGAAAAGTTGACAAATGCTATAAAGATCATTTATTCACTTATTTTCTTACATGACTGAGACGTAAAAAAGGTCTGGCCTAAAACATTTCAATATTCTTTCACTTTATGCGCAGAATAATATTTCTTGAAAGCTCTAGGAAGATAGACAGGCAATAAGAAGCCAAAAAGATTGAAGCTCCAAAAAGCCATATTAGCAATAGCAAGAGCTCTGCCAAGGTACAATCTCTTAGCAGATCCACCGTACTCTTCATACTCTTTGGAAAACTCACTTGTAAGCCACTCCACAATGGTGAAAATCCTCCTGGAATTGTAGAAAACTGGCACAAAAACGCGTATTGGCGTCGAAAACCTGTCAGTGTAAGCCAATCCTTCCATGAAAACTTGACTAGCAAGAAGGAAAACATGCGGCGCGGCTGCGCTGATTCCTTGCTTGTCACTCTCGAAAATGCCCTCAAAGATATAAGCAATGGGCAGCACAAGGCCTATGATGGCACCCAAGACAACATAGAGGCGTAGGATCTTGTTTTGGGGGTTGAACACGGTGGGGTCTTTAGTAGAAGATTGGGTGGGGAAAGCAACTTTTGAGATGAAGTACATGTAGGCAACGGAGAAGAGAACAAAGGCCAAGTCTTGAGGGCTTACCATGCCACTGGCCGAGAGGACGACACAGACGGCGAGGGCATTGAGCTGCCGGAAGGAGAATAAACCCGGTTTTCGGTTTGTGGGGGCGTGGAGGGTTTGGCCCTTTGGAGTTTGGGAGCTGAATTTTGAGGAAGTAATTGGGTCGTGGTGTTCTTTGAACTCATGTTCTTGTTCTTTGGGAAGGCTAATGTCACTGCAAGTTGGACCAACCCCACCTGACATTATTGTGTGTGAGAGAAGTATGAAGCTTAATTGGGTTGGTTTTCTTGGTAGGGAAGTTGTGAACGATTGAAAGGAAAAATGGAAATAGGATCAAGAAAAAGTCTTGAATAAGAGATCAGAAAATTTTAAGATAGGGTTGTGCACAAGGTGAGTAGGGAGGACAAGTGGCTGTGTAATAGGAATTTAAGGTGAGAGTTGGAAAAAGATCGAGGGTCATGTGGACAGTATTTTGTCTTCAGTTTTTGTTCTAGTCAAAGCTTTTATTCAGCTTATATTTCTTACTTCTAGGTCTTTGCTCTTAATTTTATATATATTGAAATCAGACAAAACTGTCTGAGCTATTTTGATTTTAGAGGCCCTAAAATTCAGTGAAATTTTTATAGAACAAACAGTAGGTGAGAGGCTCAATGGAAGTGTCTGTCCTAATGTTGAGAGTTCAAGACTTCGATTTTCATATATTTGGATTATATTTTTCTATCTTGGCAAAAAATTCGACCGGATAAACTAGATTATAGCTAGTGCAACAGGCGATGCATAAAATTAGAAAAGATAGATTCAAATTTCATCAAAATCTTGTACAATACTAGGTAAAATAAGGCAGTGGAAGATACATATATACATGATACATAAACCAGCACCACCACATCAATAAACAGAAAAAGAGAATTAAAGAATCAAATGGAATGATAAATTCAAATTTAAGCAATGATATTTATGTTTGTTCGTTACACATTATTGCATTTGGATTTAGAATTTAGAAACATAAACATGGTCGTGGGTTCTTGACCATAGATAAAAAAAAAAGTAATACATTTTCCTACATTTTCTTAAAAAAAAAAAAACAAAAAAAAATATATGTTGCTTGCTATAACCCATTTACCCGTCCTAATGCCACTCGGGTCAATTCCACGTCCATCAAAGAGTCCGAACCCTAACTACCAGCACGTGCGAGGGTGCCTTCTTCAGGTTCTTCTTCTTTGATAGAGTCACGTGCCGGACACAACCGCACACAGACTCGAATCGTGATAGAGGAAAATACAGAGAGAGAGAGAGAGAGCGCGCATTTCAGAAACCCTAGCTCCCAGTAATCGACCCCCAATTGAACCATTCAAATTTTCTTTCAGAAATTTCCCTGCATTTGAGGTCGTAATCAAGGTAGGCACTGCTCTGTCTCTAATTTATATACATGTATACATATACTATGTCAATTATGTTTTCTTGAATTCGTGATTAATCCATTGATTGATTAATGGCACTGTTTGTGTTTTTGATTTAGATGGTATTGGTAATAAGAATTTCTATTGGTTGTTAAGGTGGAATCTTCATGAATGAAAGCTGAAGATTCTGCTTTCGTTATGGTTTCGATTCCCCAAACCATTTGGCATGGTTTACTCTGAGTTTTCATTACATGTGTCATTGAAATCCAGGGTTTCCGTTCCCTGGAAAAATAAATAGAGCCTTAGAAAATGGAAGTTGAAAATCTTATCTTCTTGCTATAAACCAACTGTTTTTGTTCTTTTGCATTTATCTTGAGTTTTGTTATAAATATAGCAATTAGATCACCATATTTTCTAACACATGACTTATTTTTGTAGGTCCTAGAGCCATGAATTGGGTTCAACGTAAGATCTATCTGTACAATGTCACTTTTGGGCTCTATATGTTGGATTGGTGGGAGCGTTATCTTTTCAGTATCCTATGTTTACAATGTCACTCTTTCAGTTTCGAAAGCACATAGATTTGCAAATTTATTACTTTAATTTATTTCCTTCATCTCCGACCTTTCTTGATAGAATGTAGAAGGGAGTTCTCTCATTCCTCTGTGACGTTATAGCATTGCATATTTGAATTCCTTAATCTTGACAGATACTTTGGTCCTTGTGTTGATGTGGTTCATTTTTTATAATAGCTCGCGATATTTAACAGAGTTTTGCAAGAGGTAGCATTCCAACCTTTACACTTAACAATGTATACGTCTGCAATGGTGTACTTGGATTTGTTGATACTTTGACAAAAGATATATCATGATATGTAGTTTAACTGCCATTTAGAGAGGAATCATATCAAAACTCTTGTGTCCAGCCTTTTTCCTTTGTAGAAATTTATTGGTTGTGGCATTGAGGTTCTTTGACTAGTTTGGAAGTTTGGATGTTAAGTTTGGATGTTAAGTGTGGATGGTACCTCCTCTCTAATCTACTTATCTATTTTGGCATAACTGAACATACTGAAGGGGTTATATCACCTCCCATCACACAATTTGGCACGATTTTTCTAGTCATACTTCATTTCTGGAATTGCGGCAAATAAAATCTAAACACTTACTGAGGTTGGGCTGCCACTAGAGGTGAATCCACTTATCAAACTCAAAAAAGACTAGCCTATATTTTAGAGGTGCCTTTGAGTCAGTATAGTACCCAAGCATTTGTCTAGAGCATCAATTATAGGTTGTAGGTTACATCTAGGAGCTGGATAAAAGAGATGCTTTTGGACTTAAATTTGGTCTTGCTGTGTTCTTCGAAAGTTTTCAGTAATAGGTAGTCGGTTTTAAGATGTTCACTAAATTGTCCCTTCATATGGTATATCAGGTGGTTATAGACCTTTAATGGTTGAACTTAAACTATGGTTTTAACCTTTTCTTCTATCACAATTGCAGGCATCTATGGTGAGGCCTAGAGACAGCATCGACCTGGAAGGTTCAAATTTGTGAAGTGATTGATGATTTGAATGCAGCTGCAACTTGTACTACACTCAGTATTTCCTTTGACTTGTGAAAATGTTGACTTTGTATAAGAGCAACTGTGCTTGTACTTGCCCATTTCTACACCATTTGCTCTTGATTTTGGCTTATAATTGCTTAATTTAGCAGATTGTATTACTCCTGCTGTATACTTCTGATAAATTATCCGAACAAAAATTATGGTTTTTGGTTATGACCACAGCATTGTGACTTGTCTTGTCCTTCCTGAAAGCTTTACTTGTTTTCCCTCTCCTTATTGGAAAATTTTATAGTGCTTTGGAGTTTTGAAACTCCGTAGATATAAGTAGTTAGATTAGTAAATACTCGTAGTGTGCCTCACACTTTGAACTAATTGAATAACTCACGTCTTCGGACTCAGGAACGCTATTAAACACTCATTTCGGTATACACTCACCAAATATGAGTTTGCATCAAAATCTCACCAAATATGAGTCAACCATGAACACAGCCTATTGATCCAAAAAAAAAAAAGGTTGAACACAGCTTAGCACGAGGATAATAATGTAAATTCACCACAAGACTGCCAAAAGGGTATGTAATTGGATTTGTGGATAGTTTTGAGGTTTTGGCCCTTTTGGGGGCCGAGTTTGAAGCTTGAAGTAACTGGTTCCTCGCTTTGTCTGAGTTCATGGAGGCTAAGGTCACCGGTTTCATCACCTGACATTTTTGCGTTCCTTTGAGTAGGGTTTCGTTGCAGAGAGAGAAAGAGACCAGCGAGCTCAAAATATAGAGAGACTACTTGTGGCAAAGGGACAAGGATAATGAGCATGTACGTGGCAGTGTTATGGGAGTTTGAGGTGCAACTTTGTAACTGCTTGCTAAGGTCTCAAGCTTATCTGTTTTTCTCGGCCTGTGTTTCTTAAGCTTATCGATATATACTTGCAGACACTAAGGTTTCAGTGCATGGCAGAGCTTTGTTACCTGCAAGCATGTGACAACAATGTGTCTAGTGCTATTAGGCGAAGAGAGTTTAGATTAAAGGGTATTTTTGTAGAGATTAAAGGGTAATTCATAACTCTACAAAAATAATAAAATTAGGCCAGATTCAGAGACTAAACAATAATTTGAAATATTAAACCAGAAGTAGAATTACTACGGCTCGAGTTCATATACTACAACTTAAGCCAAGAATACAATGAGGAAATAAAGACAAGACAATTGGTTGAAGCTTCGTGTATAATTCTGCTGCAGGCAATGTCACATAATAAGACATGAATACCAAAACAGTTTCAAGTATTGTGATCTACAAGACAATCTAGAAGCCTATCAAGAATCCGTGCCTCTCCAGAAAGAAATAGACTCGTTGAATCTGTCTCATAGCCATTAATTAGTACAAAGAATATATATAGAAACAAGGGGACCTTTCAAATAACTAAAGACCAAATTTATTACAGCAATTAAGCAAAGAGAAGAGAAAATCTCACTAATCAATCTGCTATGACCTTGTCAAATGCGTCATGGGTATATCAACATCATATGCTGTTCACTAGTCATATATTCTCATAGAAAAGGTTATCGATGATTACAATTATGAAACAAATATAAAATAGCATAATGTTTTCGAGATGATTTTCCGCTGGTTTTTTAGTGCTAATTTCAATTATGTATTACCAATTTAAGAATGTATGAGTAAAATGTAAAATAGAAAATTATTTATATTTTTTCGATTTCGATATCCCCTTTTGATGATAACCAAGTCTAATTTGTTGAATATCATACACAACTAGGTTATCGGTATACTGACTCTTGTATTTGGAACTTCTAAGCTTTTCTTCTTTTAACTTTCTAATTATTAAAAGTAGATTGTTTTCTCTAAAAGAAAATTAAAAGTTGCTTGAAAACTCCTTTATGAGAATCTGATAAGAATCTCAGCCCCAAACCCAAACCCATTTTTGTCCAAAAGCAGGCACGACTGTACAAGTACGGTGTCTTTACAGTTTACCGTTTTTTGGTTGTTATGACTCGGTGATGACTGAGTTTCACTCACTGAGTTCAAACTCAACACACCGATCCCCTTAATCTCTGATCCCCCAAACCCGATTGAGCAGATGGGGAGCGTTGAAGAAGAGCGAGTTTTGGATGTGGAAGAGACTATATTTGTTGCGGTGGGGAAGGAAGTGAAGCAGAGCGAAACGACGCTGTTTTGGGCAGTGAAGAACTTCGTAGGCAAGAATATATGCCTCCTCCATGTTCACAACCCTTCACTGTGTGAGTGTTTTTACTCTGATCCATAGAAATTTGAATTCTGAGTGAATTGTTGGGTGGTTTAAGTTTTCAATTTCTAGTTCTTATTTGATTAACTTCCTAATCATTATCATGATTTACTATTTGCAGCAGAAGGAAATAGTTGTGCAAAATTACGCAATCTTCTAAACCAATACCTACTGATTCTCACCCAAGCAGGAGTGAGTCTTCAATCTTCCTTTCATTGCTTTGGTCGTTACTTAGTTATTGATACCTATGAGAGTAGCTTTAGCATTGAAAATATCTGAATTTAAAGTCATGCGTGTTAGGAATAATATGGAGCATTATATATATATATATATCTGCAATAGTTGGTTATGAACTTTGAATTCTGATTGAGCCTAAAAGACATTCATGTTTTCATATTAGAGCTCTTCATAGGAAAGTGGATTGACACATTTCGAGTGATTATTTGGTATGATTGCTTATCAATGTAGGTGCAGGCAAACGAAGTATGGATTGAGATGGACAATGTTGAAGAAGGGATTGTCGAAATTATTGCTCGGCACGATATTAGGTGGCTTGTCATGGGGGCAGCTGCAGATGAGTATTATACTGAGTATGCACCAGTCATCATACTTTTCAAAGACAATTTTTATTGTTACTATTACATCCACAACTCAGATAGAAGTAGTCGTGTTGTGCTGCATCATTCTATATAGGGGGATATTAGAAAATTTTGATCTTTCAAAATGTATGTAATGTTACCCCTAGTTCTATGTGGGTTGGTTGTTGTTATGGAAAACCATCGAACCACTTCCATTTATATTGTCTCTAATTAAAAAATAAATAAAATTGTGATCTCTGATGAGTTGAAAATATCAGTGAGCATACATATCTGCTTTCAATAGTTCGATTTACGTTGACTGATACTTACTGGCAATTTCAGGAGATTGGCAGAGATAAGGTCCAAGAAAGCATTTTTTGTATGTCAAAAAGCGGCTAGTTCCTGTCATATTTGGTTTGTTTGTAAGGGCCACCTCATATATACAAGGTACTATTGGTTTCTTTTACAATAACTCACACATTCTTATGTTTGAGTTTTATCCTAATATATTTGCAGACCATCTCATGTTGTTGTTTGTCCAATTGTCCCAAATCCCAAGTAGCTTTCCTGTTTAAGTTTAAATTGTTTTTTTTTTGTAATTTGTAGTGTTAATTATGTACCTGCTATATATAATTGCCACTTATACGAAGCACGTGAAAACAGGGGAAACAGAGAAGATAATTCTGAAATAGAAATTGCCCCACCTTTGCTGCTGCTAAATTCAGCTACTGGAACAGAGATACCAGAGCACTCAAGTACAGAGTCAATTCATTGGTTGAGAAATTTAGGTAGGCTCACTACCCAGACAATTGTTTTCACGGATGAAATTGGTTCTAATGTAAGAGTACTAGACAAGTGACTTTGTTACAGAGATCTGCAGATGCTGAGGAAGATATCAATGAAGTGGAAGAATTGTCAAGGAGCTTGACCCCATTACTGATAGATGAGGTGAGAAAAAAGTGTTCACTGTCAGATGATTTTCATTACGAATCATCTACAACTTTGATGGCATTTGATTAATCTTTAGTAGCGCATCTTTTCAGGAGGAAAAAGAAGCTGGTGAGAGTTTTCATATAGTAGAGCAAGCCGTTTTGGACAGAAAGAACTCAAAACAAAAAGAATTTGAAGATATGACAAGGAGGTGGAAAGTGGAAGATGATGGCATGGAGGCCAAATGCAAGGTATAATTTATCTTTTGCTAATCTCATTTTGTATTGGTATTGATTTGGTAGGAGATGCTGCGGGTTCTGTGTTAGCATCTCAATTTTGTTTACTTGTTTTTGTCTTTATTTTTTTCGGTTAGATTGGAAGAGATGGATCCCTTGACCTATCCTATTTTTCCTAACCAATTTCCCTGCCCTTCCTACCCACTTGAGCCAAGCCCAAGGGCAGTGTATTTTATTTTGGTTGTCTTAAGAAATTATAACATGGGATATACTTGGCTGAATTAAAAACTAAATCAAAAGGAGTTATCAAATAGACTAGTCTGCTCTTTGACCAGGAAAAGATAAAATGAAAATCTGCTCTCCTATCTAGGGCAGCATGATTGGCTCATGAATTAAATTTATCTTAGATATTTTGCCTGACCATTATAGGAAGTCTGTGGCTCAAGCATGAAACTCTGACCTTTTGGGTTTGTTAAGATGCCGATATATGTCCGCATGTGGTGCATACCTGTGCAAGTATGTTTTATATACATATTTATGCATACCTACTAATAGTAGAATTTGTCTCCTGTTTCACCAAAACGTTTTGTTTATCCTGCCTTCTTACAGGCCAAAGCATTTGAAAGCTTATGCACTAAGGAGATGAGACAAAGAAAAGAGTTGGAAGAATTGCTCACTAGAGTAAGGCAAGATATAGAGGGGGTGAAGGATGAACGTGATGAATTTATAGAACAAGTCCAGATGGTCAAGGACAAGAAGTTATTGCTGGAGGGCCAACTAGCAGAGTCACAATGTATGGTAAAGGAGTTAGAGGAGAAGATCATCTCTGCGGTGGAGCTCTTGATAAGTTTCAGAGAAAAAAGGGATAACCTGCAAATAGAGCACAGAAATGCAATAAGAAAAGTCAAACAGCTAAGCACATTAGGGGAAGCTGCAAGCTTTTGTCATGCAGAATTCCCGGTGTTCTCTTTTATGGAGATCAATGAGGCAACTCACAATTTTGACCCATCCTGGAAGATTGGAGAAGGAAGGTATGGAAGTGTTTATAAAGGGATCCTTCGCCACATGCATGTTGCAATAAAGATGTTGCCCTCTTATGGTTCTAAAAGGCAATTAGACTTCGAAAATGAGGTAAATTTTATATTATGCTTTCTAAGATACGTTATTAGAAAACTAGTAAAACAGCAATGAATTGTTCATTTTGGTTGAATTTTCAACAGGTAGAGGTCTTGAGCAGAGTAAGGCATCCACACCTGGTAACACTAATTGGAACGTGTCCAGAATCTAGGTCGCTTGTGTATGAATACCTTAATAATGGCTGCCTTGAGGACCGCCTTGCAGGCAAAGGCAGTGCTCCACCTCTTCCATGGCATATTCGAACATGCATTGCTACTGAAATATGCTCTGCCCTTATCTTTCTTCACTCAAATATCCCTTGTATTGTCCATGGGAATCTAAAACCAAGCAACATTCTCTTGGATGCAAACTCTATGAGCAAAATTGGTGATTTGGGTATTGTTAGCTTGATCCCACAAAATGAAAATCCGGCCAACTTCACTAAAAAATGTAATGACCCAAATGGAACTTCTGTGTATATGGATCCAGAGTATCTTGAGACAGGAAAGCTTACACAAGAATCAGATGCTTACTCATTTGGGATTATATTATTACGACTTTTAACTGCAAGACCACTTTTGGGGATAGTGAATGATGTGAAATGTGCGCTAGAGAATGACAGCATCAGTGCTTTGTTGGACGTTTCAGCTGGCGACTGGCCACTAGAGCAAGCAAAGGAGTTGGCTTACTTAGCATTGAGGTGTTGTGAGAAGAACCGGTTGAATCGGATGGACCTATGTGTCGTCCATGAGGTAATGAGAGCTTCATGTGCTGCCTCTGAATCGTGCTTGATTTCCAAGAAGCTTCTCCGAACACCATCCCATTTTGTCTGCCCCATTTTTCAGGTAACCTACGTGTACTGCTCTACATATATTTAAGCTATGTTGACTTGCTTAGAATTGAATTACTTTACAAGCACTAAACATTGTTCATGAAGGCTTTTCTTTGTGCCACCCCTCGGCCTTTCTGTTCAGAAATTTGAGCATTCTTCCTATATATATGAAGAAGCACACTCATGTTGTCTCTGTCGAATTGTTTTCCCATCACCATGGCTCTTTATTTGCATTTGCAGGAAGTCATGAACGATCCACAGATAGCAGCAGATGGTTTCACATATGAAGAAGAGGCAATACGAGGATGGTTCAAGAGTGGACACAGTACCTCGCCAATGACAAATCTTGAGCTTGAACACTGCAATCTGGTCCCCAATTATGCGCTTCAGTATGCAATTCAACAGTGGCAACTACAGTCGTGAAATTTTGCGTCTTAATTCTTTTACTAGTTTGATTCTACCAGTCCTCTCTTTGCTCGTCTATATCATAGTTTGATTCTACCAGTCCTCTCTTTGCTCGTCTATATCATAGTAACCAACACGATAATCATCTCTATCTATAGAAAATGATTTTATGCCAAAACCAAAAGTATACACCGATAGTTGTATCAATATTTCGCCAGGTCCAGGTTTAATATAAAGCAAAGAAATTTTTCTCAATTTGGCACAATTCACACAATGTGCGGTTCAACCATACGGTGTCATCCAAAAATGATGTTTTAACACCATGGAGACCAACCCCACAACTTTCTCTGAAAAAAAAAATAAAAATTCAAGATATTGGTTTCTCACCCAAAATTGTGGACAACACACGGTTTTTTTGTCAAAATTGCATGTTTTTATTTTCTCACCAAAATCTTCCCAGCCTCAAATCATGATTTTTAAGTACTTCTCAAACTGACGGAACGCAAAAATTTTGACCCTATTTATCTTACGATTTTTCAAAGTCGAAATCCAAGAAAATTCGTAAAAAATAAAAGGGTCGAGATTTTCTAGTTTCATCAATTGAAACACCTTCTAAAAAACAAGGTTTACCAATGGTGAGATTATGGCAGAGCAAAATTTCAAGAAAAAATAGTGTTGACAAAGTTTGACATGTTTCAGCATGCTATGACACCACCAAACGTTCCAAACCATGTCAAGCCCATTTCTTTTTGAAATTTTCCCCTGCCATAATCTCACCAATGTAAAACATGATTTTTAGAAGATGTTCCAAGTGACAAAACTAAAAAATCTCGATCTGTTTATTTTTAACGATTTTCCCTGCTTTCCCACTTTGGAAAATAAAAAACAATACTTCCCGTGCCGAAAAAATTCTGAAATTTTTTCTGGCCATACATTACATTGTTCTTAGTGTTTGTGCATATTTTTACCTTTTTAATTTTTTTGTCGAAACCATAGTTTTTCGCCCAAAACCGTGGGTTATAACACAAGATTTTTGGACCAAAATCGCGTGTTCTTATTTTCGCATCAAAATTTTCACACTCTAAAATCATGATTTTTAAGGATTTCTCGAGTTGACAGAACGCAAAAATATAGACTCATTTATTTTTTACGATTTTTCAAAGTTGGAGAACTAGAAAATTCATGAAAATATAAAAAATTTGAGATTTTTGAGCAAAGTCAGTTGGAACACATTTTAAAAATCATGTCTTACCAATGGTGAAGTTTTGGCACAAGCAAAGTTAAAGGGAAAATGAGGTTGGCAAGCCAGGGCATACCGTGGCACCTCCAAACCGTGCTAACCCCTTTTTCCCTGTATTTTTGTCCGTGACAAAACCTCACAAATGGTAAAAAATAATTTTTAAAGCTTTTTCAACTGACTTTGCTTGAATACCTCGAGTCGTTTGTGAGTTATGATTTTTCAAAGTCGGAAAACTTAAAAAATCATAACTCACAAACGAGTCGGGTTTTTCGAGCAAAGTCATTTGACACACCTTTTAAAAATAATGTTTTAACAATGGTGAAATTTTGACAGGGTAAAGTTGAAACGAAAAGTGCAGTTCCCAAGGAGGAATCCCGAGGTACCCTAGACACTTCAAACAATGCCCATGCTAGCAAGGCTAACTAACGATGCATGTCCATGCTAGCGAGGCTAGCGATGCCTAAGTCCATGCTAAGGATGCCCACGATGCCCAAGCGATTTCAACGTCGGAAAATTAGAAAATTCATAAAAAATAAACTCTTTGAGATTTTCGTGTTCTGTCAATTGGAACATTTTTTAAAAAACATATTTTACCAATGGTAAAGTTTTGAGAAATTTTTAATTTTTTTGTCGAAACCATGATTTTTTGCCCAAAACCGTGGGTTATAACACACGATTTTTGGGCCAAAATCGCATGTTCTTATTTTCGCATCAAAATTTGCACACTCTAAAATCATAATTTTTAAGGATTTCTCGAGTTGCCAAAATGCAAAAATATCGACTCATTTATTTTTTACGATTTTCCAAAGTTAGAGAACTAGAAAATTCATGAAAATATAAAAAATTTGAGATTTTCGAGCAAAGTCAGTTAGAACACTTTTTAAAAATCATGTCTTACCAATGGTGAAGTTTTGGCACAAGCAAAGTTAAAGGAAAATGAGGTTGGCAAGCCAGGGCATACCGTGGCACCTCCAAACCGTGCCAACCCCTTTTTCCCTGCATCTTTGTCAGTGACAAAACCTCACAAATGATAAAAAATAATTTTTAAAGTCATTTTCAACTGATTTTCCTCGAAAACCTCGGGTCGTTTGTGAGTTATGATTTTTCAAAGTCGGAAAACATAAAAAATCATAACTCACAAACGAGTCGGGTTTTTCGAGCAAAATCATTTGGCACACCTTTTAAAAATAATGTTTTAACAATGGTGAAATTTTGACAGGGGTAAAGTTGAAAGGAAAAGTACAGTTCACAAGGAGGAATCCCGAGGTGCCTAGACACTTTAAACAATGCCAATGCTAGCGAGGCTAACTAACGATGCATGCCCATGCTAGTGAGGCTAGCGATGCCTAAGTCCATGCTAAGGATGTCCACGATGCCCAAGCGATTTCAAAGTCGGAAAATTAGAAAATTCATAAAAAATAAACTCTTCGAGATTTTCGTGTTCTGTCAATTAGAACACCTTTTAAAAAACATATTTTACCAATGGTAAAGTTTTGAGAAATTTTTAATTTTTTTGTTAAAACCATAGTTTTTCGCCCAAAACCGTGGGTTATAACACACGATTTTTGGGCCAAAATTGCATGTTCTTATTTTCGCATCAAAATTTTTACACTCTAAACTCATGATTTTTAAGGATTTCTCGAGTTGACAGAACGCAAAAATATCGACTCATTTATTTTTTACGATTTTTCAAAGTTGGAGAACTAGAAAATTCATAAAAATATAAAAAATTTGAGATTTTTGAGCAAAGTCAGTTGGAACACTTTTTAAAAATCATGTCTTACCAATGGTGAAGTTTTGGCACAACAAAGTTAAAGGGAAAATGAGGTTGGCAAGCCAGGGCATACCGTGGCACCTCCAAACCGTGCCAACCCCTTTTTCCCTGCATCTTTGTCTGTGACAAAACCTCACAAATGGTAAAAAATAATTTTTAAAGCTTTTTCAACTGACTTTGCTCGAAAACCTTGAGTCGTTTGTGAGTTATGATTTTTCAAAGTCGGAAAACTTAAAAAATCATAACTTACAAATGAGTCGGGTTTTTCGAGCACAGTCATTTGACACACTTTTTAAAAATAATGTTTTAACAATAGTGAAATTTTGACAGGGGTAAAGTTGAAAGGAAAAATGCAGTTTACAAGGAGGAATCCCGAGGTGCCTTAGACACTTCAAACAATGTCCATGCTAGCGAGGCTAACTAACGATGCATGCCCATGTTAACGAGGCTAGCGATGCCTAAGTCCATGCTAAGGATGTCCACGATGCCCAAGTGATTTCAAAGTCGAAAAATTAGAAAATTCATAAAAAATAAACTCTTCGAGATTTTCGTGTTCTGTCAATTGGAACACCTTTTAAAAAATATATTTTACCAATGGTAAAGTTTTGAGAAATTTTTAATTTTTTTGTTGAAACCATGGTTTTTCGCCTAAAATTGTGGGTTATATATAACACACGATTTTTTGGCTAAAATCGCATGGTCTTATTTTCGCATCAAAATTTTCACACTCTAAAATCATGATTTTTAAGGATTTCTCGAGTTGACAAAACGCAAAAATATCGACTCATTTATTTTTTACGATTTTCCAAAGTTGGAGAACTAGAAAATTCATGAAAATATAAACAATTTGAGATTTTCGAGCAAAGTCAGTTGGAATACTTTTTAAAAATCATGTCTTACCAATGATGAAGTTTTGGCACAAGCAAAGTTAAAGGGAAAATGAGGTTGGCAAGCCAGGGCATACCGTGACACCTCCAAACCGTGCCAACCCCTTTTTCCCTGCATTTTTATCCGTGACAAAACCTCACAAATGGTAAAAAGTAATTTTTAAAGCTTTTTCAACTAACTTTGCTCGAAAACCTTGAGTCGTTTGTGAGTTATGATTTTTCAAAGTCGGAAAACTTAAAAAATCATAACTCACAAACGAGTTGGGTTTTTTGAGCAAAGTCATTTGGCACACCTTTTAAAAATAATGTTTTAACAATGGTGAAATTTTGACAGGGGTAAAGTTGAAAGGAAAAGTGCAATTCACAAGGAGGAATCCCGAGGTGCCCTAGACAACTAACGATGCATGTTCATGCTAGCGAGGCTAGCGATGCCTAAGTCCATGCTAAGGATGCCCACGATGCCCAAGCGATTTCAAAGTCGAAAAATTAGAAAATTCATAAAAAATAAACTCTTCGAGATTTTCGTGTTCTTTCAATTGGAACACCTTTTAAAAAATATATTTTACCAATGGTAAAGTTTTGAGAAATTTTTAATTTTTTTGTCGAAACCATGGTTTTTCGCCCAAAACCGTGGGTTATAACACACAATTTTTGGGCCAAAATCGCATGTTCTTATTTTCGCATCAAAATTTTCACACTCTAAAATCATGATTTTTAAGGATTTCTCAAGTTGACAGAACGCAAAAATATCGACTCATTTATTTTTTACGATTTTCCAAAGTTGGAGAACTAGAAAATTCATGAAAATATAAACAATTTGAGATTTTCGAGCAAAGTCAGTTGGAACACTTTTTAAAAATCATGTCTTACTAATGGTGAAATTTTGGCACAAACAAAGTTAAAGGGAAAATGAGGTTGGCAAGCTAGGACATACCGTGACACCTCCAAACCGTGCCAACCCTTTTTTCCCTGCATCTTTGTCCGTGACAAAACCTCACAAATGGTAAAAAATAATTTTTAAAGCTTTTTCAACTGATTTTGCTCGAAAACCTCAAGTCGGTTGTGAGTTATGATTTTTCAAAGTCAGAAAACTTAAAAAATCATAACTCACAAACGAGTCGGGTTTTTCGAGCAAAGTCATTTGACACACCTTTTAAAAATAATGTTTTTCATTCTAGTGGCTGAGCTCTAGCCCTCGCTCATTCTAGTGGCCAAGCCCAATACCTCGCCCATTCTTGTGGCCAAGCCAAAGTAAGTGCATGTGCCCATTCAAATGCCCTTATCCATCAGTTTATGGTTATGGGCAAGTACACTGTGTCCTGATTTATGCCATTTCCATGCTCTGAATCTCTGATGCTCGTACCCTTAACCATGTCCATGCAAGCGAGGCTAACTGTGTTCATTTTTGCCGGTTCAACCACGCGGTGTCACTCAAGAACGATGTTCTAACACTATGGAGGCCAACCCCAAAACTTTATCTAAAAAAAAAAAATTCCAAGACCGTGGTTTCTCACCCAAAACTGTAGACTATAACACAGTTTTTTGGCCAAAATTGCATGTTTTTATTTTCTCACCAAAATTTTCTCACCCTCAAGTCATGATTTTTAAGTACTTCTCAAACTGACGGAACACAAAAATCTTGACCTGATTTTTCTTTACGATTTTTCAAAGTCGGAATACAAGAAAATTTGTAAAAAATAAAATGGTCGAGATTTTCTAATTCTGTCAATTGGAACACCTTCTAAAAAATAAGGTTTACCAACGGTGAGATTATGACGCAACAAATTTTTAAGAAAAAATAGTGTTGACAATGTTTGGTATGTTTCGGTATGTCATGGCACCACCAAATGTGCCAAACCATGTCAAGCCCATTTCTTTTTGAAATTTTCCCCTGCCATAATCTCACCAATGTAAAACATGATTTTTAGGTGTTCCAAGTGACAGAACTAAAAAATCTCGATTTGTTTATTTTTAACAATTTTCCCCGTTTTCCCACTTTGAAAAATAAAAAACAATACTTCCGTACGGCAAAAATTTTAAATTTTTTTTTTGTCATAGATTACATTGTTCTTAGTGTTCATGCATATTTTTACTTTATAATGAATATTTTATGACTCAACCCATTCGAGTGGCTGAGCTATAGTCCACTGTTTTTGGGTGAGAAATGGGCATGTGCCTAAGTATCATTTATGAGTCTTCGACATCCCTTTCTAACACCCAAATGAGGTGTTTGAAACTAAATTGGAAATCAAAAATAGAAATTAAACGAGCAAAAAATAAATAAAACCATGGGAACACCTTTTGCCAATGAAACATTCGTCGAAAAAAGTGTTGCATTGATTTTTTTTTTGCCTTGTTAACTCTAACAAAGGAGTCTCAAGCCAATATTTATTTTATTTAGAAATTTGCATATTTTTGACTTTGAAAAATGGAAGAAAAAAAATCATGTTGAGATTTTTGAGTGTCGTCCTTTCGGTAAGTGTTTAAAAATCATAACTTGGGGGTGGAAAAATATTTGTGAGAAAATAAGAATGTGAGTTTTTGACAAAAAATCGTGTGCTATAATCCACGTTTTTAGGTGAAAAATGGGCATGTGCCCAAATATCATTTCTGAGTATTCGTCAACCCTTCCTCACACCCAAATGAGAGGAGTTGGAACTAAATGAACATGTAACAGAGAAATTAAATAAGCTAAAAATAAATTTTTAGGAGAACACCTTTTGCCGACGAAAATGTGGCCAGTAAAAGTGTTGTATAAATTATTATTATTATTATTTCTTTTTAATTTTAAGTAAGGAGTCTCGATCCAATATTTTTTATTTTATTTTAGGAGTTTTCTTATTTTCGACTTTTTTGGAAAAAATCTCAAAAGTTTTTAGTCTTCTTAATGAAAAGTCATGGTGCAAATCGGAAAAAAATATACGTTCTCATTTTCATTTAGTTTTTTTTTTCGACTTTTTATTACCGAAGAGGGTTCCATTCGAGTTCTCGCCTTTATATTTTCTCTTTACGAACTCTCTCACACACTCTCTCCCCGTCGAAACTCTCTCCTTTTCCTTGTTTCGCTCATCACTTTCTCGCATTTTCTCGCCGATTTTCCTTCCCGCCGAACACTCCGAATCTCATTCCCGCCTGCTCTGAATCCTCCAGATCGCCTGAGTCTATCCCTATCCCCGAACCGATCTCTTTTCCACCTCCACTGGTACGTACACCGATTACTCCTCACTGCCTTTTTTGTACATAGACTTATAGAATCACGTATCAATTCCAGATCACGTTCTTCCAAACCTTGCCAAGCTTTGCTTTCTTATTTATATGCTCTTTGATTTTGCTTAATTGTATTGTTGCTCTGTTTGATAACTGGTTGCCTCTATGCCACAAAGAAAGGAGAGGAAATAAGAGAATTTCGTATTACATATCAGTTTAGTTAAGTCATGGAGTCGTGCCTGGTTTAGTTTGATTGCATGTTTATGCTTTAAAAGAAATTATTTTACGTTCTGGGTTCGATTTTGTAGGAGACCTAACAGACTTTTTACACAGTAGTTTTAATTCAACATTGGTGTGTGATATAATGCGGAATTGTTTCTATAAGGAGGTTAGATAGATACATAGATATTCGTGATGGAGGTCGGGGTGGAGGCAGAAGCGTTTTTGCTATGCGGCATTTTTGTGGTAGATCTGTATTTTAAAAGATGTTTAGGATGTAGAATTTTGTTAAGTATTGGAATGTAAGATTTTGTACATTGACGGTGTGGTTTGGAAGTTTAAATTCTTTTTTTCATTACTCAATTTTGTAGAACACTTGTGATATTATTGTGACTGCTTTAGTAATATGGAGGAGAATTTTTTAGCTACATAAACAATGTTATTTAATTAGTTATCGCATTAAAGACTTCTCAGACATGTAAGAATTATCTTGTTTGGATTTTTATCAGATATAGATTCATATAGAATATGGAAGGTAATGTTGATGTAAGATGTATATGATTTCTCTTGCTACATTGGGTTAAGAGATGCCTCATGTCATCTGTTTTTTTGGTCCAATAAACTGAGATTTAAAATTGGTGCTTGTTTTTGCCATACCAAAGTCCAGCTCAGATGTATGTTAATTGTCATCAGATGCTTTTTGTTTTTCTTCTTTGCCTAATACTCTGCTCAAAGGCACCTAGTGATTTTGTGATTAAATTTGTGTTGTTCAGATGCCTATTGCTAAACTAAAGGCCTCCAATACTGATGCTATGAAGTCGGAAGAAGGAAATGATTCCCTTGACACTATCATCAGACAAGTTGCAAAAGAACCTTCTATTTCTTTTTCTAGGGCCGGTGATAGTCCAGTTCCTTGGATTCAACTACTTCATGCCTTAGATCAACAAGGTACCAGCAAATTTTAGAGATTTTTTTTATAGAAGTGGGAGTGCATTCTGATGCTATTGCCTTTCCTAGGGACACTGTTAACTAAATGAAAGTCTAATAAACAGGTATTTTGGTTGTAATTTTTCATTTAACGACAAAGCTATCTTACTTTTGACAGAGCTTCCAGGTTGGCCCCTGCACTCTCCCATTAAGGTGCAAATGCAAAAGTGTGATAAATGCCCCCGAGAATTTTGTTCATCCATCAACTACAGAAGGCACATTCGCGTGCACCATCGATTGAAAAAGCTTGATAAGGTTTCTTACCATTATACACCATTTATGTCTTTTTTCACTCGAGTCTTTTTATCGTTTTAACTGGTGTGTTTTGCTTATTGCAACTTAATGCTTGATATTGTTTACATCTTATAGGATTCTACTAAAAATAAGGATCTTCTAGGGGCATTTTGGGATAAGGTACAGTTTCTTCATTGCATTTGTGACATGAAGGCTACCTTTTTTAAGTATTTGTGCTCACTCCGTTCCATCATTTGTACTTGTTTAGCTCTCCTCCGAAGAGGCAAAAGAATCTGTATCCTTCAAGAATGTGAATTTGGAGGTAATTTTTTTGTTTTGTTTTCTTTCCTGTAGGTTCGATGGTATCATAAAGCTATCCTTATACTTGGGTGGTATGCTTGCTATTGATATATCAAATGGTACTTGTTTTTGCTCTTATGCTAATAATTCGTGAACTATGAAAAAAGGTTTATAAATTCTGTAATGAAGAAAAGAACAAGAAGTGTATCTTTTCTCATGAATTGTAGTTGTGAGACCTTACTATGCTTCACCATTCACCCTCCTCTTACTTTTGATCAATTAGTTTATTATGGGCTTTCATTTTGCTTAAACGTCGGTTCATATTATAAGTGTTGGCTCCATCACTAGTTTTCTTTATAATTTTTATCAAAAATATCTTATTTGATTGCAATCAGTTGAAGGGAATATTAACATTGCAATTTCAGATACAAATTCTTTATCATTCCCATGATAGCTTTAACCTTCATCTTATTAAATGTTAGGTAAGTTTTTTTAAGTAAAGTTTCTAATTTGTTATAGTTTCTAGGAAGTTGCAGGGTCTTCAATCATAAAGGCTTTGACAACACTTATTCGGAAACCAGGATTCACTTCTCTGCCCCACATTTATTTGAAGGCTGGTTCTGCCCTTCTGGTAAGAGATTACTCTTCTTCTTGTGCATAAACTTTCATTGTAGTAAATGGCTATATGCTTGATTATATGGATGTGAAATATCTGTTTTTTTGTTATGCAGGATATTGTCCAAGCTAGACCTTCCAGGTTTCCAATATCTTCCCAGGAGTTATTCTCTATACTTGATGATGCGAGTGAAAAAACATTCCTGTCTGGTACAGCCACATCAATGCAAAGATATATTTTTGACGGGGATGCTGGGAAGGTTGGCCTTGAACCAAAGAATTTAGTTGCTTGTACCAGCTTCTTGGTGGAACAAAAATTGGTACATAGTCTTATTCTAATATATTTAAATTTTCTAATTTCTTATAAACGCTTTTTCTCACTTCAAGTTTGTGCATGCCACCCTCAAATGATTGGAGATAATGACTTGTTTTTGGTATTTCTTTTCCTCAGGTCAAAGCTTGGCATGCTTGCAAGGATGCCGAAGCTTTGAGGTTACAAAAGCTACTGGTGGAAGAAGAAGAAGCAGCTCAAAAAAGGTACACAACAAAAAATTCAATTGAATTTACAGATAGTGCCTTTCCTTTTAAGTAAGTTAGTTTGTTGATTCTTAAGTTGAGGGATAATTTGTTCGATGGCAATTCAGTTTTCACTTGTATATGGAACTCTTATAGTTTCAGCTGCATGTTTGGTTTCTGATTTTAGCGTTTGATTCTATAGACAAGCTGATCTCTTGGAAAGAAAAAGGCAGAAGAAGCTTAGGCAGAAAGAACAAAAGGCAAAGGACCAAGAGAAGGTTAATGCTAAAGAGAGCGTTGATGAACCTCTGGAAGAAACATCAAGTCATTCAACAACCTTCGACTCTGACTCCCCCATTTCTGACGTGCTAGATCATGTTCACTCGTCTCTTGAAGCATTTCAACACTCAAACACCAATGAAAATCTGGATCCCGAATCTCAGACTGGATTTAGCTATCCTTCGAATGGTTCAAATGTGGAACGGCGGACAGTGCAAGGAAGTGGTTCTCGGCGTGCAGTTGCTCGATGGCAGGTGTTGCCAAAATCACAGCGGTGTGTGCCTAATGGATTTCATGCAGGTCAGAGTTCTCAAACATCAAAGCTTCCGTCCATGCAAAATCATGGAAGCTACAGGGATTCAAGAGCTGTGTCCGGCAGCAATAAAGTTTGGAGTCGAAAGCCTAAACCAGAATTTGATGGGGGGAGTTTGAAAGCTGGAGTACAAAAGGATGCAATTGAACCCGATCAAATCAAGAACCATGAGGTTTTGATTGGATCTATATCTGTCACTCTTGGAAATTGTTGCCAAGAAAGTAGTAATCTGGCTGGCTTTCGTGATGATGGCCCTTTGGAGCATCAAATGCCTAAGAACAATGTTCAGGACAAAACCAATAAACTTGATTTGGTTCAGAGTAGCACAAACCGATCAACAGTGAAACTTTGGAGGCCAGTAAGCCGGAACGGAACAAAGGGGGGTCCTATGCCAGTTCAGAATAGCAGCAGAGAATCTGAAATGGACGTTGCAGCTGAAAAGGGCAACAGTCGAACCAATTCCAATGGAAATTGTCCAAGATCGTGTGACATGGATAGTCATAATGATGGCATTGTTAATGGTTCTACACTCCCCCGTGAAGCTGGAAGGTTGGGTTTCTCCAGTCATGCTGCAAAAGATTTTCTTGCACAGAGTGAGTTTGATTCTATTGTACATTGTACATAGTGATTTTTTTTATTTGAAACGATGTGCTATTTTCTATCTTTTGTACACATGCATCCACCGCGACTAATCTTACGGCCCTAATACTATTTTAGAATGACAACTATCTTGTGCGCAGGATGGAAAGAGGCTATTGCTGGAGACCATGTACAATTGGTTCTTTTCCAAGACTCTGAACCTCCTAGATGCCCGGACAGTGATTGTGAAGGAGCAGTCACTCATTCATTGAGGTTTAAACGCAGCATTCTTGGGAATGCAGAAAACCGGCTGGTCAATGTGGAGGCGATTGAGTCTCCTATTGCCGGAGCTACTAAAGTCAAGTATAGGTCGAAGAAGCCTGAAAAGGGGGTCAAGATAAAATACATCCCCAAACAGAACACCGTTACCTAGTAATAGAGGGAAAAGAGATTGTTTTTTTGGTTATACAGATGTGCACAGTTTAGCCAGCAATTATATTCTTAGCAGAGGGTTCCAGTTTTTCCAGTGGTCTTCTGTCAGAAATTGAAGAAAAGGTTTTCGATGATAAGTTTTATAGCTCGGTTCTTTTCCTTTTGTCATAGCAGATTGATTAGTGAGGTTTTCTCTTCTCTTTTCTTAATTGTCAAAAATTGCTGTAATAAATTTGGTTTTTAGTTATTTGAAAGGTCCTCTTGTAGTCTTGTTTCTATATTCTTTCATTTCTTTGTACTAAACTACTAATGGCTATGAGATAGATTTCTTTAATTTTGGAACGAGGTACAGAAAGTATGGCCCCAATTCAGGAAACCTCAAATCTGGTACACTAGTCTGAAATGTAATAAAAAAGGCGTTTGTCCACGGCCCAATTCACCCTTTCAAACGTCGTTTTTTATGTAACGATTTGGGCTGCGCCAAGTACAAAAGAGGCCCAATTCGGAAATTTAAATTTAATAAAACGACGTGGCGTTTTTATGCAACGATTTGGGCTGGGCCTAAAAAAGGCCCAATTCGGCACTTTAAATTTAATAAAACAACGTGTCGTTTTTTATTTGGTGATTTGGGCTGGGATAAACGACGTGTCGTTTTCAATGAACGATTTGGGCTGGGCCCGATAAAACGACACGTCATTTTTAATAGACGATTTGGGCCTTACAAATTTAATTGGCAAATTAGGCTGGGCCTACTACAAACGAGGCCCAAAATCGGAAATTGAAATTTAATAAAACGACACGTCGTTTTTATGACGATTTGGGCTGGGCCTCGTAAAAGGCGGCCCAATTCGGCACTTTAAATTTAATAAAACGACATGTCGTTTTAATTTGGTGATTTGGGCTGGGCCCGATAAACGACGTGTCGTTTTCAATAGACGATTTGGGCTTGGCTAGGCCCAATGCAGGCTTACAAATTTCATGAAAACGACGTCGTTTTTTATTCGGCAAATTGGGCTGGGCCTAGTACAAACGACGTGTCGTTTTTCAAGTTAAGATTTGGGCTGGGCCTAATAAAAAGTAGGCCCATTTCGCATTTTTAATATAACGACGTGTCGTTTTTATTCAACGATTTGGGCTGGGCCCGATAAAACGACGTGTCGTATTTAATAGACGATTTGGGCCTTACAAATTTAATAAAAACGACATGTCCTTTTTTATTTGGCAAATTGGGCTGGGCCACAAACGAGGCCCAATTCTGAAATTGAAATTTAATAAAACGACGTGTCGTTTTAATACGATTTGGGCTGGGCCTCCGAAAAGGAGGCCCAATTCGGCACTTTAAATTTAATAAAACCACATGTCGTTTTTATTTGGTTATTTGGGCTGGGCCCGATATAAGCGACGTGTCGTTTTCAATGGACGATTTGGGCTTGGCTAGGCCCAATTCAGGCTTACAAATTTCATGAAAACGACGTCGTTTTTTATTTGGCAAATTGGGCTGGGCCTAGTACAAACGAGGCCCAATTCAGAAATTTAAATTTAATAAAACGACGTGTCGTTTTTTAAGTTAAGATTTGGGCTGGGCCTAATAAATAGTAGGCCCATTTCGCTTTTTTAATATAACGACGTGTCGTTTTTATTCAACGATTTGGGCTGGGCCTAGTACAATTGAGGCCCAATTCGGCACTTTAAATTTAATAAAACCACATGTCGTTTTTATTTGGTTATTTGGGCTGGGCCCGATATAAGCGACGTGTCGTTTTCAATGGACGATTTGGGCTTGGCCAGGCCCAATTAAGCCTTAATTGTAATGTCGTTTTTTATTTTGCAAATTGGGCCAGGCCTAGTACAAACGAGGCCCAATTTGGCATTTTTAATTAAATAAAACGACGTGTCGTTTTTTATTTGGCAAATTGGGCTGGGCCTAGTACAAACGAGGCCCAATTCGTCACTTTAAATTTAATAAAACGACGTGTCGTTTTGATTTGGTGATTTGGGCTGGGCCTGATAAAACGTCACGTCGTTTTTAAGGGACGATTTGGGCTTGGCCAGGCCCAATTCAGTCTTCACTGTAGTAAATAAGACACGTCGTTTTATTCGGCACTTTGGGCTGGGCCTAGTGCAAAGGAGGCCCAATTCGTTATTTTTAAATTTAATAAAACGACGTGTCGTTTTTAAATGAGGATTTGTACTGGGCCAAGCATAGACTATAATGGCCCAAATAAGGCCCACTAGGCTTCAAGTTGTTGGGCCGAGGGAAAGAAAGTATGGCCCAAATCGATGAAAGCCCAAATCTGGTCCGGTAGTCTCCTTAGTCCCGCGCCTAGACCAAAACTAACACTTCCCTACCTTACTCTCCCTCCATTCGGTTGACTGGTAGTTCTGAAACTCTCGGAGAGTCGGACACTCTTCTTCATGATGATCCCAAATCATCATATACTCTATGGACTATGGAAAACCCCACAGGAACGCTCCCTGAAACCCAAATCAACGGCCCAGATCCGCCGAACTCCACAGAAAGCTCCGATCATGATCTACGCACCGAGCTCGAGTCCCTCCGCCAATCGCACCAGAGCCTCCTCTCGAAGTCGGCGGCGATGGAGGAAGATTTCAGTCACCTCCAGAATCAAAGAGAGGAGGCATTGACTCGAAACGCCGACTTAATCAAAGTCATCGGAGAAATTTCCGGCGAGAGGGACTCTCTCCGCGAGGAATTTCACAAGCTCGAAGCTTTATGGAGAGAAAAAGAAGACAGGTTTCAGTTGAAAATCGATGAGGAGCTGAAAGCGAAGGAGACTCTCGAAAATGAAGTTGAGGTTTGTAGGGAGAAAATTGAAAGATTGGAGATTGAGAGAAAAGAGAGAGATGGGTTTTTAGTAAATTGCTTGGTTTCGGTCCGGTCGATCAAGGAGAAGTTAGTTGGAATAATTGAAGGTGTGAGTGATGAAAAGGGTGAGAATGGGGTTGATGAAATTGAGGGGACGAGTGTGGAATCGAGGGCAGTTTGGGAGGAGATTATGGCTGTGACTAGGCTAGTGGATTCCGCCCAAGTGAAGGTGAGCGAGTATAAAGAATTGAGGCATAAGGAGAGGAGGGAATTGGGGAATAGTGTGGTGAGTTTGACAGAGGAGAATAGGGATATCAGCACCTTGCTCAGGATTGCTTTGGTGGAGAAGGAGGCTGTGGAGAAGAGGTTGAAAGGGAACAGCGAGCAGAAGAGGGTGGCCATTTTGCAGAGAGTTGGATTCGGCCCGTTCGGCTTTTTGATGGGAAGTGGAGGCAATGAGCAGACATTGGATGGTATGGGGTCTACCAAGTCTGATAGCAGTGAGTGTGAAGAGGAGGTTGTCAGTCTGGTGAGTTGGATCAGCTTCTTTTGCTTTAAGTTCAAGATTCTCTTAAGCTAATTTATTTCACAAGAATGGAAAATCTAGCAGTGCTCAAACTTAAGTGTAAGCAAATTTTGTTTCTTGTTAATGTATAACAATGGTTACTGTTTGTGATTATTCTTATCAGGCATCGACTGTGGAGAAGATAATGAAGAATCTACGGCTTGAAATCACTCAGCTGAGAAGATCACTGGAAGAATCTAGGTAACTTGTCATCAAATCATATGGCTGCTCACATCATTGTTAAATGATTAGGTTTTGAAATTGCATCTATTTTTTGATTGTGAGTTTGCCTCTATAAGAGAGAATGTTGTTTCAGTGTTATTATTAGAAATGCTGAATTTGAAATGTACTTCTTAGAGAATGGTTCAGACAAAGACATAGTATAAGATTATAATTCCTCATATTAGGCCATAAAAGTTTGTCCAATAGTGCAGCTTTCCATATATATCAATCCCTAGAGTTTAGACATGTTGAGGATTGTTGCTTTACGTGTGGATTACTTATTATCAGTTCTATGCCAGGTCAGACGCTGAGCGCCTACAGAGTCTCACAGAGAAACAAGCTCAACAAAATGCAGAAAACGTGCTGTACATCAAGGAGTTAGAAGATAGAGAGAGGGTGTTAACTGAAAATGTAATTGCTAGTTCTATGAAAGACAATACAATCATTTTTGTTGCACATTCACGAAGCATGCTCATATTCTTGCTGACTTATCCCATCATTTTATGGATGTAAGGTTGAGGCACTCATGATTGAAATAAAGGAAACTGAAGCAGAGGTTGCAAGATGGAGAGAAGCTTGTGAGTTAGAAGTTGAAGCTGGGAAAAATGAGATTGGGGAACGCGAAAAATTGGTAAACTCGTACTCTCTTTTTTTTTTTTAAATGTTATTAAATGTTATTTCATCAATGCTTTCTTAACCATTTACTGGGATTAAGTTGTGTGCTTTCTTTCTGTATCTGGTAATGTCGAACTTCTTTATGGTTTCCTGGTTCTGCCTGTTTCACGAGGGTTTGTCTATAAAAGTAATATCCTCACTCTCTCTCGCACTCTCAGTCACTCACTTTAGTTTGTCCCACTACTGTTTTCATTAGATTTCCATTCTGAAGCAAGAATTGGAGAAAACAAGGGCTGGTTTGGACATATCAAATGGAAAATTAAAGCTGAAAGAAGAACTTGCAGCTACTGCCATGGCTGCTCATGCAGCGGCAGAGAAGTCCCTCCAGCTGGCTGACAGTAGGGCAGCAGGACTCCGTGCCCGAATAGAGGAACTATCAAGACAGCTAGAAGAAGCAGAGAGCAGAGAACGCAATAGCCGAAGAGTGAGACATATATGTTGGCCATGGCGATCCCAAAAATTTAACCCCGCTAACAATGCCCATGTAAGACGTTTGCTACCAGAAATGCAAGCCTTGCTTAATTATAGTGGGTGATGAGTCAGCAACATGTTTTCATTTTGTTTTAGCTCAATAGGATTTTATTTGAAGTTCTTTCATTACTTTTCAAACCCCTGTGCAGCTGTATTATTCCTCCTTTGTTGTGTTCAGAAAAGAAAAAAGAAAAAAAAAAAAAGAAGAAGAGAGAATAATGCACTGTCCTCTCTCTATTTATGTACTTATTTGTTTGATTTCAAATGTAGGAAACTATCACCAAAATGGTTAAAACACGATAGTTTCACTTTTCAACAATGCCAAGGTGGAAATCAGACTCAATGCTGTCTGGTTCATTATCATAAAACAGACGGATACATAAAAAATAAGATTATAATTTGATAATAGAAGATCAATTTAGTATTTTACTGTGGTCATGAAAGACAGAGATGAACAGATATACCATTACAAAGAGCAAATTACATGAACTCTACAGATTTAAAGAAAAGGCAATCGGAGAAAATGAGATTCTCCAACTTCTCAGTTTTCAGTTCTCTAGCTAATCGAAAAGTCGTCCTCCTGCATTCCTCATCAAGTTCTTAATCTGCGAGCATAAAAAACAGAAATACAAAATTCACTTCAATATGTCGATGGTGCCTGAAGTCCATATACTTGCATAAATTTAGTGAACTATCCCTAACGTGACCATAAGGAGTATCATAAATTTAGTGAACTATCCCCAACTATACTTGCACAGAGTAATCATAGAAACAATGCTCTATTTAGGGAAGAAAATGAGGTACCTGCTTCACTGAAAGTCCAATCTCTTGTAAATCATCAAGCTGAAAAAATAGCAATTGCCTTGGTTAGCAACCATGAAGCAATAGGGGATTCTTCCCCTGATTCTCTCTCTCTCTCTCTCTCTCTCTCTCTCTCTCTCTCTCTCTCTCTATCTATCTATCTATCTATCTATATATATATATATATATATATATATACATATATATAGTTTTTTTTGTGCAATTACGTAATGTGATAGTTTATTGATTTATTGAGTACTTACACTCTTGAAGGGCTCAGGAGTTTCTTCACGGCATTCAAGTATATAGGTTGCTCTTTTCTCACCAATTCCCTGTACCGCAAATCTCGAGTCACTTAATATGCAAAGGTACTAGAACACGTTATAATGATCAGAAAATAGAAGTGGTCCTCACCTTTAATCTTTTCAAATCCTCCCTATTTATAAGAAGGAAATCAAACAAATCAAAGGTTAGGCTTGAAGAGTAAGGATATAGCATCAAGCTATTACTTGAATTAGTTACCCTTAAGGGCCTTGACATGAATTTTAAAGAGCATTGCATATAAAGAAGAAAATAAGTACAACGCTGACCAATGGAAACTTAGCATAATGCATAAACTTACTTGCTAGCTGTGTTTAAGAAGCTAAGATATTCTTGAACAAGAGATTGCTGCAATAACGGCAAAACCTTAGAAGCAAACTCAAGGCATAAAGTCATAAACTGGATGAAGAGAATAGCTAAATCATACCTTCACACCAGTACTGCGCACACTCAACGTTTCCCAAGGGCTGTTGACATTTGCAACCTCCCATCTGTCATTGAGTCTTATATCCTGATTGGCAACTGGGGTTTTTGGTTCCACAATGTCAGTACAGGGGAAGTTGTAGGACGAAGCATCTTTTTCCTCTGGCATCTTTATGCACAACGGAGTTGAAGAACAAAGTGATTTCAAATTATTTGCCAATTCTTGTAATCTTGCACTTATTGGTGGCGATGCATCTTCATTGTCTGGGAAGTTATTGTTTTCCTTCTCTATATCATGAACTGTTGAAAAAGAGAATAAACGGAAATTATAAGATTGCATCTAATAACCTAGCAAATCAATTTGGCGATTCAAATCAAAGGAAAATGAAACCAACCTTCTTCAACTAAAGCCAATGCATATCTGCTACTGCTATCAACACTAGGATTAACTTCCTCAGTATGGCCATCATCATTCAAAGAAACATCCTGGAAAGAACTTAACTAGTTCAATATTATGCTACTTATGCAAGCCATGATGTTTTGTTGGTTCAATTGTCCATTACCTTTTCTGCAATTGAATTGTCTTCCGCATGCTTTGGGTCATCCAATAGTAAATACTCCTGCACAGAATGTATGTTGACCTCCATCACACCTATTCTATGTTGTTAACTTATAAAACTCAAAACTGCATATTGTCCTGCATGATCTCTTGCTAGTGCAATTGTTTGTTACCTTTTCTTCTGTTAGAGTATGTCCTGCATGCTTTGGATCTTCTGATAAAAACTTGTCCTGCATAGAATGTCTGTCAGTTGACTTCCATCACACCTTTAACATTTTGCATCTTATAAGAACCAAAATTTCTTATCATATAAAGAATGGACAAATTAGTAAAGTCGGTCACTTCATTACCTTTTCAACTATAGAAGTAGGTTCTAAGGGACTCAAAGCATCTGATAATGGACTCTCCTGCATATACGCTAAAGTCAGTCACAGATGCAAAGGTATTATCATATAACAATACAGTAATAATGTGAAGGATAAATTACAGATTTAAGCTGCTCTAGTTCTTCGGTAATATTTGAAATGGACTCTTCCTGCACAGATACAAAGGCGTTGTGTAAATAAGAATACAAAGATTACTCCCAGCAAGTGTACTCGCTTCTTGCTAATCTAAAACAAATTATGAAAGGTAGTATACAGAAAAACCTTACCTTTTCAGCTACAGGAGCTTCAGTGGTTGAGACAATATCTGACATAACACTTGCCTGCATTAAAATCTAATAAGCTAAAATGCAGGTTGAAAAACCACAAGCTTCATATAGTATCTAACAAACTAAAATGAGATGACTTAATATTCAACACAAAGTAGGAAATTGGGTACCTTCATCGATTTGGTCAAACGACTTCTTTCATCAAATAGTTTCCTTCAAATAGAAGAAGCAGCACATTTTTATACTAGAGGTCAGTGCACTGGAAGGGGCATTCAATTATAACTCGGGATACAACAAGGACCTTAATAACATACCTTCCTTTCAACGCAGAAGTCATACTACCATTGGCTTTCTTGCAAGAAAGAGGCCCATTGACTTTCTTGTCAGAAAGAGGCACTCTGGAGATGGCTTGCTTCTTTGCTGTAGCAGAAATGGTCATGGGTATGTGGCTCTTATGTGATGAATGAACCGCTGATCTTGTCAAACCTTTACTTTTTGTTGTTGGCCCAATGACAGGCTGATTGGTGTTTTGAGAAGAGCGAGACACCAAGCTAACCATGTAAATTGAATCTTGGCAAAATGATGGTTTCTACAGTGAAATGAGGGAGACAGAGAGAATTGAGGTGATCAAGCAAGCTAAACAACACTAAACCAGAAACAGTAAACTTGTAACTAACTTAAATGCCTTACCAAGCAAGTGATTGTCAAAACTCTACTCGTCCCTCCCAGTGAGTCTTGCAATAAGTGTGTGAGTTTGCTTTCCCGATAAGGCACATGGTTTCCAGTGGCACTCACTGCATGAACAACATTCAACAAGGCATAGATTGACTTGTTGATTTTACTGTTCTCAACATGATTAACGGAATCGATGCTTTTCCTTCTTGCATCTTCATAACCTGTTAAAGGTAGTTTCAAACAAAGTTCTATTAATATTGTCAAAAGAAATTTAAAAAAATTAACAAAAAAAAAAAAATGTATCAGCCTGAGGTTAAAATATACAACCTGCCATGTCCACAAAGTTTAACTTGCTGACTTGAATGGTATCTGAATTTTCTCTGGGAGATGATGCATATACTATCAAGCCCTTGTGGCCCCTACGCAAAAGTTCAGCTGGTCCCTTTGGTGCAGGTTTACGGGAAGCACACCCACCAAAATATAATTTGCAGAATTCCAACATGGATTTCACAGGCACCTGGAAAGAGATGAAATGATATGTAAGGAAGAATGTACATCAATCAATACAAACCCACTCTCACTACGATATAGTGAAAAAACCAAACAACTTGCCTGAGAAAGTCCTTTAAGCCGAATATTTCCTTGAGTGTCCCCCTGAACAAAAACTTCTGGGCGTGATGGATCCAATATGTCATAAATGTGGTCCTGATAAACCTCATAGGAAGATATAGTAATTGAACATCCGTTTTTCTCGGCCATTGCAATAATTTCATCCATTGCCAGTGCTGCCAAACCCGGTTTCTCACTAGAACCCTTCAAAAGCAATTGGTTTAACAGTTTACCTCACTATCACAAAAGCTATTTCCTAAGGAAATAGAGTTAAAGCTGATCCTTGGGAGAATACCTGAATTAAGCTAGTCTTTCCACTACCTCTTGCTCCCAATGCAATAACAGTAGCATTACAACCCTCAAGAATTCCAGGAATTAAAGGCTTTACTTCTCGTGAAAAAATTAGGCCATTGCCTTCATTTTGCTCATAGCAATAATCCAATTCATAGGACTCTTTACGGCTGCAAGACAAAAAAGCAGTCTTATCTACCACAATCTAATAAGTAATAACCTATCACTAATTATGCTAATAGGAAGGAAATATAAGCTTGTGTAACTAAAAGAGATAGTCCTTTGATTTATCAGGTCCTCCATTACTAAAAGATCACATAATGGTATCTATAATCCAACATTTCTGATTCAATTTGGTTTTCTTCTAGACTTATTCTGCATCAATCTTCGAAAAATAATGCTCCTAAGCTCAAATTAAGAAGGAAATCCAATAATAAAAATCAAGAAGAATCGGACCCGAAAATTCAACATTACCTTGCAGATTGCTCTCTGAAAGAAAGAGCAACACTCTCCGAAGCCTCTCCGGTGGGCTTGTTCACCGAGATCCATGAATATCCACTGGAAAGCTCGGCCTCCGGATCTGCAAAACCGCCAATTTTCGCTACGACTCGGACCTTTCGCGATGTGTTGGAGCGTCGTTTTGGGGTTTTAGTGAGGTCAGGGTTGTTGGAAGCCATGTAAAATTGGGGTTGGAATTCGAGATCTAAGAGCGTCGAATTTGAGAGAGAGAGGTGTCTCAGAGTGTGAAGAGCGCAATTGGGATTTGATGGGTTATGATTTCGTAGCCGTTAGCATTTGGGAATTGGGAGGCTCTTTCAAATTTTAGCTTACGTGGTACGCTGCTCCCAGAAAAGGACATGAATCATAAATGGGCCAGCACAAGTACACGACCCACGAACACAAATGGTTGCCCTGGGCCCTCATAATAATACCCACCGGACCATTCTAATTGACAGCCCAAACAGAACAAAACAAGAAAACGCTGCGTTTTGGTCGAGGTCTCCATCCTAATTGCCGAGGTCTCATTCTACAAATTACAAAAGTACAAATTCTTCAAGCTTCCACCGATCGGAAACTATGGACGGCAAGGCCTCGGAGACGAAGAAGATAGTGTCTGCGTGCGACGTTGAGGCCCTGAAGAAATGCTTGGAGGAGAACAAGGGCGACTACGTCAAGTGCCAATCGCAGATTGATGCCTTTAAGTCCTCATGTGCTTTAAAGAAACCAAGCCCATCCGTAGAGTCTGAGTCTGTACCTTAACATCAATTTTGATTTCTACTTTATGTAAAAGCACCAGAGAGCTCAAGTGTGCCTGTGTTCATCTTTCATTTACTTGAATAATCTGAACATTGATTTACCCATCTGGGTTTTTTTATTTACTATTACATTTTACACTTGCACAGTAGTTGTTTGCTGTGTTCTGTATCTAAAATTGGGTGCTCAAGCTTCTATTTGAAGAATTGAATCCTACAATTGAAAAGTGAAAGCAAATAACAAGAAAGATATTCACATTGTGTTGGTGAAGAAAAATTCGGAAGAAGATTCCTCAACCTACTTGATGGACTGGAGTGGGAATGGTGGATCTTCGAATGGAAACTCGTCCCCTCGCAAGTCGTTTTCGAACAAATACCCCTCGAGCTAGCCTTCCTCGAACTATATTACTTCGAGTTATTCCTCTTCGAGGTAATCCTTGCTGATGATAGAGGCTTAAAAGAATGTTTGGAGGAGGTGGGGGGGTACCTGCAAAAAACCCTCCGATGCCTAAATGAGTATTTTAGTAGTGAGTCATGAACTTCTGAATGAATTCATACCTGGTTGGTGGAACCATATATTTATACTGAACGAAACCTTATCTCTTCGGCGGTTACGGCTTGGGCCGCAATTCTCTCGAGGTTTCCTTGCGCCGCAAACTTCTCGAGGTTTCCTTGCGCCGCAAACTTCTCGAGCCATGACTTGCGGCGCACGAAGCGTAACTACTTGAGGCCATTGCTTGCGGCGCACGATCAGGTAAATTGGTTAAGTTGGTTACATACTCGAGGTAACACCTCTCGAGTCCACATCTCTTCGAGGTTATGTCCCTCGAGCATGTTTTATCGAGACACTTATGTCGAGATTCGCTAAATAAATAGGCGAATGCTTAAGTGAAAAATCTTCACTCCCACAATGCCCCCTTTTTCCTTTCCATACGAGCTCCGAGTACGGGAAGGAAAAACAACTACGCATGTGCTAAGCGACTGTCTCCTTAAATTAGTTGTCTCCGATACTACGAACTCACCTCGAAAGAGGGTTCGTTACTACAAACTCACCTCTGAAGAGGGTCTCGAACTGCAAACTCTCGTGCTGATATTCCTCGAACTAGTCTTGCTTGAGCTTCCACTAATAGAAGCCTCGAGCTGACCTCTAAAAAGGGTCATGATATGCAAACTCACCTCGAAGAGGTGGTCACGAACTGTAAACTCACCTCGAGGAGGTGGTCACGAAACTGCAAACTCACCTCGAGGAGGTGGTCACGAAACTGCAAACTCACCTCGAGGAGGTGGTCACGAAACTGCAAACTCACCTTCGAGGAGGTGGTCACGAAACTGCAAACTCACCTCCGAAGAGGGTCACGAAACTGCAAACTCACCTCGAAAGAGGGTCATGTAACGCAAACTCACCTCCGAAGAGGGTCACGATGTGCAAACTCACCTCCGAATAGGGTCATGAACTGCAAACTCACCTCGAAAGAGGGTCATGTAACGCAAACTCACCTCCGAAGAGGGTCACGATGTGCAAACTCACCTCCGAAGAGGGTCATGTAATCGCAATTTACGAAAAATGTATTTCAAAACAACCAATCGAACTTATCCCTTAATGATTTATTCCACACAAACAAATTGCCAGTAATGCATAATTAACTGAAAGCAATGTTTACGGAATGAAACAACTACTTATGCTAACACAATTCTAATAAAGGACAACAATATTAAAACATCTTATGGCTTTGTCAAGCAAACCATTATTCCTTTCTCTTGAGGTTTCAAGTTATAATATCTCGCGTATTCTCGCTTCTTTTTGAGTGGCAAAGTTGGTGATTGGTGTGGTCTTTTTTTCATCGTCCACAACTTTATATTGCAAAAGCTTCCCTTGGTCCATCAGATTTGCAATCTGGATCCTCAAGCTGCGACATTGCGAGGTTCGATGTGAGTAATCCTCGTGAAACCCGCAGTACCTTTTTTGGTCTTTTCTCTCTGGTGGAGTGGTTATTGGGGGTGGTTTCGAGAAAATGCCCTCATGCTTATGGTTGTACCAGATTTGCGCGGGACTAACTGTAAAATGGTAGCGCGGGTCCTGGAACTCCTGTCCATAGTTAGTATGTTCTCCTTGCCATTTAGATTCTCCACCTGTGTTTGCTCTTGTCCCAAATTTTGTTGAACTTGCTTTCCCTCGAGACACAATTGCGGCAGTCATGCGTGATGCTTGCGCCGCTTCAATCTCCTCAAGCCTAATTTCTCCCTCGATCCGAGTTTGTATTTCTCCCATATCCTTGGCCGGTCGTCTCACCAAATCCTTGTAAACTTGCGTGCTAGGGAGAAGTCCCTCGCGAAATGCGACAGCTGCATATTCAGAGGTGCACCTATGTGTTTGTGCTTGCTCAACGCGAAACCGTTCGTAGAAGGCTTTGAGCCTTTCCCCCAACTTCTGCTTGACCGCAAACAGTGCTGCCATATCTTTCTTGCGCTTACGATTACAGAAATATTGAGAGATAAATACCTCGCTTAATTCATCGAAGCTCGAGATGGATCTTGGCTTCAGGTCACGGAACCAAGTTCTTGCCTCGCCAACTAAGCTCGAGGGAAAAAACTTGCAGAATAGTTTTTCATCGTTGGTTTCTGTGATCATTTGTTGCTGGAATCCCTTGAGGTGATCCACTGGGTCTGTGGTACCGTCGTATTGCTGAAAAATAGGAGTCACGAACTTGCGTGGTTTCTCCGTGCTCAAGATCTCCTCGATGAATGGCGATTTTCCAATTTCCTTCACTGTCGCTGCAGCTAACTCGCCTGGACTCGCACTTCGAACATCTTGTAACATCTTCTCTATCCTGGACCGCCAACTTTCATCTCTGGCTTTCTTCGTCTTCCCTTGATCTGCGCTTCTCAAGTTGGGCTCTGTGCTTCCGCCTGCTGAATTTTCTGCGTCCCTTCGAATTGATCTCTCGACAACCTCTTCCTCCTCATCATCAGTGGAGTCCTTTTCTTTCTCTTGCTCACTTTCTTTGCGTTTTTGTCTTTGCGCCTCCCTGAGTTCCTCTTTCTTCTGTAGCTTGGCAAGTTCTTCAGCCATTTTTTGCATTTGTTGCAGCATGATGGCTTGTTGGTTGTTTTGTGATCCATTCGTACCAGTCCTGTTGGATGGATCAGGCAGTGCAGTATCCTCAATTCCCACCATATTATTTTTGGAAAACGTTCCCACAGACGGCGCCAATTGTTGGTGAAGAAAAATTCGGAAGAAGATTCCTCAACCTACTTGATAGACTGGAGTGGGAATGGTGGATCTTCGAATGGAAACTCGTCACCTCGCAAGTCGTTTTCGAACAAATACCCCTCGAGCTAGCCTTCCTCGAACTATATTACTTCGAGTTATTCCTCTTCGAGGTAATCTTTGCTGATGATAGAGGCTTAAAAGAATGTTTGGAGGAGGTGGGGGGGTACCTGCAAAAAACTCTCCGATGCCTAAATGAGTATTTTAGTAGTGAGTCATGAACTTCTGAATGAATCCATACCTGGTTGGTGGAACCATATATTTATACTGAACGAAACCTTATCTCTTCGGCGGTTACGGCTTGGGCCGCAATTCTCTCGAGGTTTCCTTGCGCCGCAAACTTCTCGAGGTTTCCTTGCGCCGCAAACTTCTCGAGCCATGACTTGCGGCGCACGAAGCGTAACTACTTGAGGCCATTGCTTGCGGCGCACGATCAGGTAAATTGGTTAAGTTGGTTACATACTCGAGGTAACACCTCTCGAGTCCACATCTCTTCGAGGTTATGTCCCTCGAGCATGTTTTATCGAGACACTTATGTCGAGATTCGCTAAATAAATAGGCGAATGCTTAAGTGAAAAATCTTCACTCCCACACATTGTAATCTTTATTCACCAATATGGATTGCGTTAACAATTTGTTGAGGTAAAATTTACTTGGAGGTTTTACCCATCAGCATACATTACAACTCTTCCTGCATGTACCGTAGTAATCATCCGAACCAACCATGAATACAGGGTTCCTTTGACACTCCCCAATGTCAGCCCACCTGGGACAGTTATCGTCTTCATCGGTGCATTCGCTGCTATCAGAATCGGACGATACCTTTTCCCGAGGAATGGCTTTTGCATGAAGGAACTTTGTGGCACACCACATTTCGCCTTCAAGCACAGGGCATCTGGCATGGGAACTGCTCTTGTCAGGAGATGCATTAAGATGGAGATTGAAAAACAGAACCGCGTTCCCTTTAGTGGGTCTCAAGATACTGCTACTCTTTCCACAACCAGGCCAGACCTTGCTCTTCAGCTGCGGTAGTTTCAAGTTCATCTATAGTTAACATACAACACTAAATTCCAAGCCTTTAATGCATATAAGTAAAGCTTTAAGCTTGTTTCTGTGATTCTGTCTCACCTCTGACTCGGGGAATAGAATCTCACCACCACGAGTCACGTTTGAGAGATACAGAATAACTGTTGCTACCAAGGGTTCACTTTGTTCCAATGTGGATTTGTTACCAAAGTAATTGTATTTCTTCTCAGCATCCTCAAGGTCGTAATGCAAAACCTGTAAAGATCTGCTGTTCTCTGAAGGACAGACACATACCATATGTACGTAAGCTATAATGTAACACGAATCATCCAGTTCGAAAAAATAGAATACTGTAGCAACAACACTGTGGGAAGATACCTTTAGGAAGGAAAGTCCAGGCTGATATTTTTTCCTCAATCGTTGAAACTATACCATCCTAGAAACCAAAAGAGTATTAACAATAGAAATGGTTTTAGAACACAAACTTGCATACTGGCGTAAAATGATTAGCAACACAAACTTTAATAGTCAGTGGTACCAAAATACAATAATGAGCCAAGGAAAACATGAAGATTCACCTCCGTGTTCAAGGGAACTTCCAAACTTTTAAGCATCCTATTTGTGTTGCTGTTTCCAGATTCATCGTACTCTGTCGAAGACTTTTCTTCTCCACCATTTGCCTAAGCCCAAATCACAAATTTAAGACTAATAAGCAATCTTAACCAAAAAATAGGCTATATAGTCCATAAGGAAGATGTCGCCAACATACCAAGGAAATAAGGTGGTCACACTCCTCATCTGATAGGAAACCTTCGAATAGAAAGACCCTATTGCAAGAAGGATGTGTCAGATTCCCAAAGCAACAAGACATTGCATATTTGATAAGTCTAAACCGGATAAGAAATTCATCAATGTACCTGACCTTGGTTGCCAAGAAAGTTGAACAACCCGTGACGGGTCAACTCTGTTAGAATCAACAGGGTGAACCAACTGTATCAATGCTTCCTGGTTGAATTCCTTACTCCTTAACTCCTTCCTGCTACTGAAGCAAAATTGTGGCAACAGAAAAGATCAAAACCACAAAGGAAAAGAGGAAAAATGCCTCAGTTTGTGACGGGCATTATTTAGCAACTCAGAGTCTCAGACCAACAAAATATAATATTTTGCTAGGGTCTAGAATTCATTACAAACACAATCAAACATATAGATCACTGGAGGTTCACCAAGAAACTTAACTGGCTGCAGAATTCAATCCGCAACTATCAAATCATAAAAGACATGCCCGAAAATCGACCCGGAATAGATAGAATTACGATACAATAGGTGAAATGTGAGAATAAAGAAACTAACAAATGCAAAATTTAGTAACAAATCTGTAATAACAAGGTTGATTAATGAATAAAGTGAAGCTGCAGAAAAGGAAAATTGAGATAATATCTTACGTTTCGGCAGAGGAAATGGACAAGGAAGACGAGAACGCCAAAAGAAGAAAGATAGAGAGAATGGAAGCCATTGACGATTGAGAAGAGCCAACAGAATTTCCAAGGAGAAAGCTATTCTATGCGGTGATTGTTAAGAAACGCAGAAGGCCAGAAGCATGAGAATGGTGAGCTGGCTGCACTTGTACCTTTGCGGTTCAAAGTTTTAAAGTACAAGACCTTGAAGCAGTCAATTCCTTGGCCCGATGCGGTTTCTATTTTTCGATTCATACAATTAGATGATAAAACGATTTCTATTTCGATTGATTTATTATAGAGATGCTTTAAAACATGAAACGATTCGGATTATTATATTGCAAGGTGAAAATGGGGTGAACCAGCAGGTTTGCCAAAACCTAAGAACTATCCTTTCGTTTTTTTTATTTTGTGATAACCGTTAAAAGTGGTTTGGACATTTTTCGAGGAATAAAATTCCAAAAAAATTTTGGATCATAGCAATTGTGGAATATGAATATATGATACAACGAATGGTCTAGAGCTTCTATATCCTTAAATTTCTCTTAAAAAATTTCGTTTTTGACGAGCATCGATAGTAAATACAACTTCTTAGGGATATTTTGTTTGGTGCATTTTAAATTGTATATGCATTTCTGTGTAATTTCAATTTGATGTTTTTTTTTTTATGAAGAAACAAAATTCTAAAGAGTCTAATAAGTATTTTCAATTGTTGTTGGACTTTTGTGGATGGTCATTTCTGCTACGATGTAACTGTTCTCACCGATAGGTCCGATACTTTAGTCCTTGGTTGAAAGAACTGTAACAACTCCATCATTCACTATTTCTCTTTTCATTCAAGTTTCAGAACACAATAACTTCAAACAAGAACACAACGTTTGGGCTCAAGAACAAATGGTACAGAATGAATCAATGAATGCAGTTTTTTGCGAACTCACACTTTTCTCTATGTAAAAAAGATTACATAAATAATCGGTCACTACTTATCAACAAAACAATCATTATATCAACAACAACAATCACCTCTATTTTCTTTGACTGTTTTTCTCTTCAAAACGCTCTACAAATGTCTTGCTTTTCTTAGTTGAACCAAAAGAAGATTCCCCACTAGAGTGCTCCTCCCCTTCCTGCTCATCAAAAGTTCCGTATGGAGATGGTGAATACGCATGAGGCACGGCCAATGTGACAGCCCTCTGTAATGCAGCCTTATACTCCTCGGTGTGTTCTTTCGCTAATGTCTCCTTCCGCTCCATTCTTTGCTTTGGTGGAATCTCCATACTTTCAGCTTTCTCCAACATTAACTGAAAAATCGACAAGTTGAATTTCAACAACTGATTGCAAACTGCAGAGTAGTCTTTTTCTAAAGAAAGAAGAACCACATTCTTTAAGATTGTGTTTTAATGTAAAACTTACATCTAGAGACCTTTGAGCTTCTCTCTCTATCCAAATGATGGCATGATCTGAAGTGGCATTACAAGAAAGAACTATGTGCTCAAATCTCCCGTCTACCGGCACTGCTGTCTTGACAACTGGAGGAAACCTTCCTAACCTGCAAGCAAAAATTTGTAGATAGCAGGTACTTTTAACATCATAAGATTAACAGTTATTACTCGTTGCACAGAGAAATATCCTTTAAACTGAAGCTTTGAGTCAAGGTTGATGTGGCAAATTCCACCAATACCAAGTACCATTGTATAACATCCCTAATAGAAATGCGTATATAATAATACTCTGTCAGATTATTAAAACTTAATATACATATTGCATAATGCCAAGAATGACTCATTGACAAATGCAAGAATAACAATGGAATCTCGTCTTAGGAATTGAAGTCTAAGTTTCTGGATTTAGTTAAGCAGCTATATGCCAAAATATGTTCCTAAAGCCTAACAATACCTGCACGGCTTTCTCTCAACAATATGATAGAGGCGGCCAGGTGCATACAGCCTCCTTGGATCTTTGAGCATCTTCTCCTCAGGTATACATGTGTCCCTCATGCATCGTAGGCATAGCAGGCATGGCAAACTGTTTGACAACATAAAATCCAAGTTTAAGGATATACTGAATTGATTTCATCACTTGACTAAATCCGATAATATTAGTCTGCCCTCTCCTATAATAAGTGTAAAGTTTCTACCAACAGCTTTCTAAGGTTGAACAGTTTCAAGGTGAGATTATTTTGTCTTTTGTGAAAAAGATATTAACTTTGGGGCCGTTTTGGAAGAATAACGAAATATATTAGCAACCCAAAATGATATTATAAAGAGCATTTTATTTTCTGATCTAGTTGCAAAGGACTTCAGTATTAGCTTCACTGTCCATCAGCCTAAAGATATTGTTGAAGAGAAGGATAAGAGACAACTATACCAGAAAAGTGACTTGAAAATGTCTTCCAAGGGGGTGGCTGTCCGTGGTAAGAAGTCATCCTGGTTCAGCATGATGATCACAGTCAAATCTAAGAAATGAACAAAAAAGATTCTAACAATTTAATTATAGTGGTCGAAATCATCCTTCTAGTTTTGAATTTTCAAAAACCAAGCTTTTGAGATAAACATTACAAGAACTTTTGAGATGACAAATTCACTCTATAATAAGATAGAAGATGACGATAAATCTATAATCTAAGGTCGCTGAGGCAATGCAAGCTGCACATTCATGTAACTAATTGCAAAAATTCTTTCTTCTAAGACAATGAAGGAAATGATTAAAACTTGCCTGAAGCACAACAGAATTGATGACGTCTGCATATCTGACGGCTAAGTTTAATGACATACACCTCGCTGGTGCAATAGCATAGCCCCTAACCCTCTTCCGTTCAATGTCTCCCAACTTATCCCTATTCTGCACCACCACCATTGTCAACAATGCTGCTACACCCGATCCTAGGGAGTGTCCTGCGAAAGTCAAAGTATATTTCGGATACTTCTCTACCAAATCTTTCAAAGTTTCGCATTCTGCATCAAGAACCCATCCAGCAGCCTTCAACAGCCCGTTGTGAACATACCCACCATCAAATTTCCTCTTCCCCAGCTTATTGTCCAATAAAACTGCATAGTCACTCTCTTTTGCCAAATTAAGGCCTCTAAAGGCAAGAACTATATCGGCATGATTATGATCAAGGTACAATATATAAGGAGGAGCTTGTCCAAGGGTATCTTCATATGTTCTTTTTGAAATTAACCAATCTGGGCTAATTCCATACCCACTGAGGGGTTCCCAAAGTGGGTGCCTAAGATCATCTTCGTAGACAGCTAGAATGTAGCGGCAGAGGCGAGGAACAGGCTCAAATTCTTCAGCACTGGAAAGGCCCCAAGTCTCACTGTCATGGCCTGCCGTGTGGAGGCATCGTTTCCAAGCCCACCGGGTACAGGCCAGACAATAAACACACTCAAGGAGAGGACAGCCGCATAGGATTGACATTGAGGCCTACAGTCTAAGCATAATATGACAGATCAAAACTCACAGATACAAGAATTCAACAAGATAACAAATGCTAAGTACATTTCAGCAGTAAATGCTTAAGATAAAATGACATTTGAACTGCAAATTGGGATTTCAAAAGGCAATATCAGGTAAGTAATATGTTGGATAGAACAAAGAGGTGTGCATTGAATATATCCAGATTCCAGAAGAACTCAATGGACTTAGCAAATCAATAACAGAAGAAGATGGTTATAGGGTATAAGGAATTTGACTAAATACATTAAACTAAAGACTCTATAAGGAATTTGACTAGAATAATTTGCATCAAGATTTGGACTACCTCTAGCCAGAGCTTGATGATCAAAATTGAATCAGAACTGTTATTTTGAATACCCAGAAGCTGAAATTTCATCATGAACTCAACCGGGTCTCAACCATCACTGTATTTCTTGCACTAAAAGATCTTCAGCGATTCACAATCACAACAAAAAGGGACAAAAAGAAGAAAATAACAAAAACCCAATACCATGAATAATGGAATCTCACGACGTCACACGAGATTCTTCCGTGGATAGCACATGGAATTCAAGATTGAAAGGCATGGACCTCGTCTCAATATGAAATTAAGACGTGGTTTTAAAAAAAATTAAGAAAGCTCATGAGTTGGTACTTGGTGTAAAGCAATGAAATTGTATAAATTCGGTAGCGAACTAAGGTTTAAACGAAAGAAGAAATGTGAAGGGTGTGTGTACCTGCAAGTCAAAGCCCATTTTCATTACTTGAAGACGAAGTGGAAAGAAACGGGAAAGTGCGGCACGGTAAAAGCCAATAATCATTGCTGGGTGTGTTTGGCCACGCCAGTTGTGTAAATTAGATCACTGTGGCATTTGTTGTCTTTTTAATTCATCTTTCCTTCATCTCACTCTTTCATTTTCTTTTAATATAATATATTGTATTTAATTAAATAATAAAAGACTCAAAATGAAAATTTCCATTCTCGCATCTCCATCACATTGGCGGAACAAAAATATCTTATCATATGTATCGATATGACTCTTTTATTCAATTGTTAAATATTTACTAAAGAATAATGAAACTTCAAAAATTTGGTAGGATTTTTTTTGTTTTGTTTTTGATCAAGGTAAGAAATAATTTTAGTTTTTAAAAAAAAAATTACCGAAATAGAAAGACCGTTACATGAAGCGGTAAAGGAGGCAAGTGAAGAACAAAAAAAGAGAATACATATCGGTCATATAACAAGGATTGATAATGAGGAGAAATAATAATTAAGATTTCAATACCATTTACGTTGCCATATGCATTCCTCACCACCTTGCTTGTTATAATATTTTAGAGATTATTACCCCATATTGCTATATTTATTGTAATTTATAAAATCTGAACATAAGGAGTGGATCCATACTACTTATGAGATTTGCCCATAACCAAAGGATATCTTTCTTTCTTTTTTGAGAGGTAACCAAAGGATACAAAAAAATGACTACAAATATATGTTAGTTATTTTTAGTATGGTAACAAGTTAACAACTAACAAATTAAAAGGCATAGATGATCCAAGTTATTATACACTCTTCCATCAAGCATAAGAGGAGGGTTTGAACACTAGACAATCACTACAAACCAACAAAAAGCCTAAAACCCTTGACATTGAGTAATTATTTAGTGTATCCAATATTCCAATTCCAAATTTCCAATATTTATTTTCTTTCTGTAAAAATCATATGATTTATATTTTTAACATTGGGCCGTAGTTCTCACTAAAACAGTAAAACCGGCCAGAGGGTCCAAAAAACGGGCCCAATTATTGTTTGGTGACTGACATTGACCAAACTACCCTCAATCATTTTTCAGTTTCGTCATCACCACTCGATATAAAACCAAAGCTCAAAGCCAAAACCCTAGGCCTTCTAATTGCTCAGTCTCCGTCTCAAAGATCCTCGAACTCTGACCGATCCAGAGGTAAAACCCTAGCCTTCTCTTCTTCACATATTTCCTTTTCTCATATCACACATAATACTGCATAAGCTCTTTTCCAGAAAAGATTAAATTTTTAGAAGTGTTTTTCCCAATCAAACAAAGGTGTGAATTTTTCAGATTACTATGCTTGTTTGTGGCAAATTGCTAACTGAAACTATTACATTTGAGAATCAAAATCCCGATTTTGTTAATATAAATGCGTGCTTGACGAGACTGATTTTGCTCTTAGCTGAGAGGTTTTGTATTTTCTTTGCTGAAACCTTTTGAGATTCATTTTTTGGTTTTGGATTTTTGTTGAAATTTGTGTAAACTTATGGGTATTGTTGAAGCAGGTAATGGCTCCAGCACAGCCAAAAAGTGGCCTCTTTGTGGGATTGAACAAAGGGCACATAACGACCAAGAAAGAATTAGCTCCACGCCCTTCTGATCGCAAAGGAGTAAGTTGATTTTACATCTGCAATGTTTTATATATATATATATATATATATATATATATATATATCTTTGGCCATTATTTGATTGTGGAGTTCATAAACGTCCTTATATATTATACAACTTGGGAATTTGCTTTTTATTGTTTAAAGTTTTTCTCATGAAGTTGTCTTAAGCTTAGGCATTGAGTGCTTTCGATTTATGTTCTAGTTTTGTAGTTATATCAAGTATAGGCTGAGGTTGCTTTTGTAGTTATATGAAGCGTAGGAGTGCTTCACTGAGTATAAGCTGGGAGTGCTGTAATTTATGTTTAGACTGCTTTTGTAGAGATAGGAAGGCTGGAATTTATGTTTCTGATTTCGTTTTGGCAGAAAACCAGTAAGAGGGTTCACTTTGTTCGGAACTTGATCCGTGAAGTTGCTGGTTTTGCACCGTATGAGAAGAGAATTACTGAGCTTTTGAAGGTTGGCAAGGACAAGCGTGCACTGAAAGTAGCTAAAAGAAAGTTGGGAACCCACAAGAGGGCAAAGAAGAAGCGTGAGGAGATGTCTAATGTTCTTCGCAAGATGAGGTAATCCTTGTGTTAGCATTATATTTTCTCATATCAGATTCAGAATAATGCTTGGTATGCTAAGAGTTGAGGGTTCAAAGTGTTTGAGAAGTTATATTAATAGTTGCATTGTTATCTCAATTTTGATGCAGGTCTGGTGGTGGAGCTACAGAGAAGAAGAAATGAGGGGCATGTTTGCTATTGCAAGTTCATTTAGAAATTCACCTATGCTATTTGTTTCCTAGTATTGAGACTGAAGTTTTGGATTTTAGAAATTCTGTTCCGTGTTGAATGTTGTTAAAGCTGAAAACTGGGACAAGCTGCTTGCCCATTTTGTTGACTATTGTTAATTTTAAGGTTACCAGCCACTTTTGGTTTAGCTTAATGTTAGTAACAGTGCTTTTGCATCTTTTTTCGTTATAAAGTTTTCTTCACAACATATGACCAATTTCTCATTCCAGTTAACATGGCCTTCTTGCATGTATCTCCACTTAAAACGCTTGGATTTGATAATGTAATGCTCATCAAGACTTTCTCAACATAAATGAAATTGGAAAACGAAAATAATGATCAAAATTAGTTTAGCAATTTCTTGCTAGATGAATTTAGCCGTTGTATTATTTATTGCTTTTGCTCTTCTGCTTTTATGTATTTCGGTATCCTGGTACAGGCAAAAATAATTGCCACTACTTATACAACAAAGGGAGAAGAGGAAAAGATCTCTCTTTCCATCTCCACAGCCGCAAAATTATTAGACAAATCAGGAGAGATCATGTCTTGAACCTCTGGGTGAGTTTCTCCACTCCTTCCCTACAATCATATGCTACGCGCTTAGCACCTTCTTTGAGGGCCGAGCTGTACTCCAAGGTGCTTTGCTGCAACTCTTGCGCTGATCTGTTGGCCCTTGAAATGGCAGCATCTTTCAGTTCTCCAGCTTTGAGAACCCATTCCCTCAAACTTGATACAAGCAAGGCTATCTTCTGAATGATTTTATCAATTACGTCTCTGCTTCTTCCTTTTATATCCGCTGCCATTACCTTGAGTTTGTCCATCAAATTCTTGGCCCTGCTAACAGTTCCTTCAACTGAGAACCGCTTGCCAGCATCAACCCATGTAACATCACCCAAGGCCTCTTCACGGAGGTCACTGTCAACAACTACTTTGATGCCGTTCCTCTCCCAGCGATCTCTAGCCTCCTCCAGTGATTTAGCTTGTTCTCTTGCTCTTTTTGCCTCATCTTCGGCCCAAGCCCTGGACAGGGCACAACAGATTAAGTTTTATAAATATAAGTTGCTAGACGCTGACAGACTCAATTAAGCTATCTAACCATGAGCCTTAGGTAAGTTCATACTAAATACCTGGCCATGGACAAGGCTTTCCGTTCGACCTCTAGATCATACTGCAAACGGGCAATTTCCTGGCTTTCATGTTCTGCATCTTTCCTAAGTTTGCTAACTCTTTCTTTTTCATATGATATCTCTACTTTGTTACTCAATAGACTCTCTAATTGCTCCTCCACCTCATGCCTCAACCTTGCTAGAACTTCCATTTCTGATTCGACAGCTGCACGTTCCTTCATTAAGGCAATATTATCTTCCTCTCTCTCAGCCCTCAACCTTTCCAATTCGCGCTTTGCTTCTTCAGCCATTTTCTCCACTGCATCAATTTTTTCCCTCTCTACAGAAAGATCCTTCTCAAAACTTGCATTTACATCCTTTTCAACTTGGGCTACTAAAGCATTATGTGCATCAACAGCCTTTTCTGCCATAGATTCTGCTTCAATGCGTGCAAGCTCCTCGCTAACTACATCGGCATACTCACCAGTTGCAAGAGCAATAGCAGCCTGGGCTTTTGTTACTGGCTTATCTGGCTGAAAAAGTCTGGTGTAACCTTGAAAAAGAAAAGGGAAAGGAAAGAAAATGTTGACTATCAAACTCATAAAATTGTGTGAAAAAGGTCGATGTGTAGTTATTAACTTATTACTCACCAAATGCCAGAGCAATAATACCCTGTTCTCCAGATAGGTCAGCAACAAGTGCAGGACATGCATCTGGGTGTATCTTATCAGTGTCAATAAATCCAGAGATTTGGTGGAGGACCTGTCCAAGCGTGCAATGGTAAGTAGAGAGTTCATAATTCAGAACTAGAAGCACAAGAGTTCTCAATCAAAAACCTTTTTGTCAGCTTCTGGGAGATGTCTTTTCTCTAGGGCCATCTTCCAGCTTACAAGATCCTGACGTGATAGAGGGCTGCAGTAAGGAATTTCAGAGAATAATAAGGTAAATAAGAAAATCATAAACAATGCACTTTATCCCCAACCGTGCAACAGAAAGAAATTCATCGATGCATCTATGTGTCAGTAGTTGATAGGTAAGTATGAAAAAGATAAATATAAGCCTAAACAACTAGAACTGCTAAATTTCAAAGGTAAAGCAGACCATCAAATGAAACAAGGAAATGAACATTCTCTACCATGAGAGCCAGGATAATTGGTATGGAAGATCAGAATCTCCCATGCATTTGGGATAAAAAATAATGAACAGAAAAATATAATTGATGGCAGGGTGAAATTCATGATGGCAATTGAATTTCAAGAAGAGGACACTATTTCAAGAAATTTATTATATCACCTTTGAGGAGAGAAGTAGAATGGACCATCGTCTTCATCCAAGGAAGACTGCATATCATGTCTTGAGAGCTTGCTTGAGATAAGTCCAGATTCAGCCAAACCTGATGGATGCAAATAAATTTCAATAAGAAAACAAAGGCTATCACACTGACTTTCTCTATATCCCAAAATATCTAACATGACAAACCTTGGATGGAAGGGAAATCAGGGTCTTCAGGTGTAATATCATCAAATGCAAGCTCGGTAATATTCTCAATATACATTGCAGGATATACTTTAGACAACGAGTTCCTACAGGTAACAAGAAATTATAAATGTCAACACATAAAATAATGTCTCAAAAAGTGCTCAACAGACCGTTAGTTGTGAAGAATTATAAAGATTTATATCTTATCAGTCAGAAAGAAAGGTAGATTTTATACCTCGAAAGAGCGCTACTTGCAGATACCAACCAACGAGCATATTCACGACGTGTACACAAATCACCAGGTTGAACATCAGCCTCAATGACCTGAAACAGTTGCCATATTTAAATTACAGATCACAAACTGGCTTCATATCTTTGCAAGTTAAGTTATAAAATCATTAGGACAACGTTGCAACTTGAGTCAATTTTCCAATTTGAAAATCGAGAAATAGTGGAAATGACACGAGGCATTATGATCAAATTTTAATGCAACAAATTATATGATGCAAGTACCTTCAACACTTGTAGCGCTGCTAATGCCTGCCCCTGAACCTGATCAACAACTGCAGGAACCAAAACCTTTCCAGGAAGCACCTGTACAGCTGCAGAAACCACAGTTGGAGCAGGTATACCAGCAGAAGAGAAGGAATTCCGAGGATTTGGTAATTGCGATTTGCTTCTAATCGTATCATTAGAATTTTTTGTATATTGTTCATTTGCATTTGGATAGGCTGGTTCTGACACAGATGTTGCAGATGACCCACTTTCAATCATGGTATGCACTTCCAGAGAGGAACTATTTCCCACAGCCAAGACATGTATTGTTTCGCTTAGGTCAAGGTTTTCTTTGGATGAAGATGAGGCTAAAGCTCCTATATTATCTTTGGACGAAATCTGAGGTTCTAAAATAGTGTTTGATTGTGAAGTAACCGAAACATCCAAGGCTATAGGTTCATTGTGTTCATGTGCAAGGGGAATAACAGCAGAAGACTCAAACGTGGAAGTTTGATATTCACTTGTTACAGGAATTCCATCCTGGGGTTCAATGCTAAGGTTTGAATGATTAGCGTCAGAGACCGGCAAGTTGGTTGGTTCGACACTAACTAGGATCTCTTTAAGTTCAGAAGTCAAATCTCCTGTACCTACAGCGAGGCTACTGTCAGAATCCTCAAGCCCGTAGGCAACAAATGAATCATTGCCATGATCAGATTCAGGCAGATTAAAAAGCCTGGTTAATGTTTCAGGCTCGACTGACTTGTCATCAAAAGTTGATTCATGTTGCAAATCTTCTTGAATGGAAAAGCTGTTGATGGCCTCAGTACCAGTGGATGTATATTCAAAATCTTGTACTGACAACTCCCCTAGATCATAATCATTACCAACTCTATTTAAACTGGGAGACTCGTCAATTTCTGGAGATGAAGAATAATCCTTGTTAGTACCTGCCCTTTCTTCCGGACTACCACCACCTTGCTTCGTGTTGCTTTGCTCATCCACACCTTCTGTATTTCCATCATTTTGATCATCATTCACCAATAACACCTCCTGCTCTGTTGTTAAGGGCTCCATCTGTGGTTTCGGTCCTGTTCACAGCCACATATGTATATCTTAAAATATTTCTAAACTACAGTCCAGTGAATGCAACGCATAATAGCAATACAAGAAGATATAGAAGCTTCCAACAACTACTCAATTTCAATCCAGAAATGAAAGAAAGAAAAGAGTTACTTACTGGAATTGTTCGGTTTTCTTGAAGACAATGCTGCAATGGTAAGCCCCGCAACGAGAATGACTCCTGCTACTCCTGCTCCCACAAGCCCTGAGAGCAAACTACTCCACAAGTATTAGCAGCCAAATAGAGCAATTAGCGATCAAAAGCGGCAAGAGATTCGAACTACCATTACCTCCGGACCATTTCTTCTTCTGTGAGTCCTGAGACTCTTCATCATCCGAACCGGACCACCCGGAAAACCCATCGGCAGCCGACTTCGACGCGACCCACGAACTCCCATTGCGGCCGCGTTGCCATCCATTATTCCCAGTGATCCCTCTGTCTTGAGCAACACAGAGCACTCGAACCCGGCGCATCCTCACGAGTAGTGGCGTCGGTTTATTGCAATTACTGCAATTCAGAGCCCAACGAAGCTGGAGCGAGCTCGGAGACCATGTGGCAGTCACATTCGCCATGGACGTTCACTGCTGTATGTTCGGACTGAGCTAATTGTACCGGATTGAAACGCAGAGATGGAGGAGATTCAATGGGGGAAATGAGATTAGGGTTCGTCTGAGCTTGAATTGCAGAGAGGATGATTCAATTGAAGACAATTGATCCAATTGGATGGGATTTCTAGGGTTTCTTTGTTGGTTGTTTTATTGAAGAGGAACAGAGTCTGTCTCTTTAATTTTCTTATCCCAATATTTTATTTTGTTGTTTTGTTGGTTGTTTTGTGGGTTGTTTTATTGCTTGTTTTATGTAACGAGGAAATCTCTTGTGCCTTGTTATGTACTTAGAGCATCTTTAGCAGACTCTCTATCTTAACTCCTTATTTATTTTAGGGAGTATGTTTAGTTTTTCAACTATTTTAGCTAAGCCTCCTAAGAGCATCAGCAATGGGGACTCATATTTTGGACTCAAATTTGGGTCTAAATTGGCCGGAATAGAGATATGAGTCCATCTGAATAGTGTAAAAAAAGACTTACTTGTTTGGGTACCACAGTGGTGCATGACTCATTTATTTTGGACTCATATTTGGGTCCCAAATAGGACTCATATTTGAGTCCCAAATATGATTCATTCCCATTGTGGCATAAATTTAAGTCCAAATATGAGTCATCATCTTTCTTTTGGTTTGCACATGGGGGGACCCACAAAAATGAGACCTATATTTGAGTCCAAACTGGACCTATATTTGAGTCCAACTTTTGAGTCTCCGGTAATTATAGGTCTCAATCTCTCCGACCCACTGTAGGTGCTTTTGGACCCAAATATAGGTTTTGGACCCAAATTTGGGTCCCCATTGTGGATGCTCTAAGTGGCTCCTAAATATAGAGAGCAAGATAAGACTCTATATTATTTTGGTTAATTTAAAAAATTCTTTTTTAGTTGTTTTGTGTAATTATTAAATACACTATTTTTTATTCATTTATAAAATAATTTAAATTCAATACTAGCTAAAGTAGAAAGCATTGGTGCAAACATATTTTCAAACTGACTATCCAAAATAGATTTTTAGCTACTTTAGCTAAAATTTAGTTAAAAAATAACTAGCATTGCTAAAGATGCTCTTATGTAATGATGAGGGAGGTTTTCATTTAATTTGGATATTTCCTTTTGGTAATTTACGGTATTTAGTTATTTACCTAATTCATAACCACATGAATTTCGGTTTTACTGTTAAAATTTTACCACGAATTTTGTGCGAATAGAATCTTTTACGGCATCCAGCGCCAAAGTAATCAAAGTTGAACAAAGAAGATATTAAGAGGAATACCATATGTAATATTCTTCAGTTTTTCTTTGGCCTTTTTGATTAGGTTGAATGGACTAAATGTTTCATCCGACACGAATAACGGTTATCAGACTAGTTGTGAAACATGGCGGTTACTAATAAAAAGTAACAAAATGAATAACGGTTGTCATGTTACTAATAACAAAACACTTCAGCCGCACTTAACATGGCGGTTGCTACAAAATCATGATCGATGTATTTTACCAGAAACCTGACAAGAAAAACGAGGGTTTCCATGGTTTATACGACGTTGGAAATAATTACTAGGGAATACAAATTCTTTCATCTCTACTGAAATATGCTACCTCCAGATATAATTTTACTGAGAGGGAAAAATTAGCCAACAGCAGCATCCAGTTTCAACTCATAATTGCAGTAAAATCGACCGGCAGCTACAACTACCGGTCTAGCTGTATATATGGAATATTATCCAAGCATTGAGATTTACAGCTCAGAACGATATTCCTGCATATCATGAGATTTAGAGGGACTGAAGTACTAGAGGTACTGAAGGCATGCTTTATACATAACACAAGAGATTTCCTCATTACGTAAGTACATAACAAACATAGTTCTCGAGCTGCTCACTTATTCACCCTCTGGGATATATTGACCTGCAATGGATTCTTCATGACCACAGTGAACTCCTGCTTCTCGGAGAGGTCCACATTGTCTCCATCAGCAGCTCTCCATTCAAATCTCCAAACCAAATTGGCCACAAAATACTCGAGATGGAGCACAGCTAAAGCAGAACCAGGGCATATTCTCCTCCCTGCCCCAAAAGGCATCATCTTAATCTCTTTACTTCCCGTTATATCAAACCCCTGATCTCCGGCATTCAAGAATCTCTCCGGCTTGAAAGCCATAGGGTCTTCCCACACTTTTGGGTCCCACCCCATATCAGCCACCGTGAAGTTGACAGTGCCATTCTTGGGCACCACATAACCATCCAACACGAAGTCATGTGTGACCGCGTGTGGCAACACAAAGTGGCCAGGTGGGTGACGCCTTAGGCCCTCCAAGATCACAGCTTTCAGATAAGGCAACTTCTGCAGGTCCTCCTCTTTCACCTCTTCCTCTGATTCTTCCACAACCCCTTTAATCTCTGCAACTAGACGTTCTTGGACACGTGGGTACTTAACTACGTTGGCCATGATCCACTGCAGTGCGGTGGATGTAGTATCAGTGCCTGCAGAGAGGAACTCAGAACAAAGACTAACTATTTCGTCTTCCACAAGCTTTCTCTTCTCTTCGGGTAGCTGGAGATCCAACAAAGTATCAACATACGATAAGACAAACTCGTCACTTTGGCTCACCCTCTCCTGCTTTGACTTGCTTCGTGCTCGTATAAGAGGAATGAGCACGTCTTCTTGTTCTTTACGGATCTTTAAGAAGTCGTTCCAGTGCTTTTTGCACAAGAATTTGGTGACGGTGGGCCAAAAATTCAGGAAATTGAATCGCCCCAAACTCAAGATCAATTGACGCTGAACACGTTCAACTTGTTTGATCTGCTTTTCGTCTAGTTTGTCACCAAAGCACATCAAAACCAGCAAGCAAAACATAGCATACTGAAAATGGTCTACTAGTATGATCATGCCTTTGGAGTGGGATTGCAATTCCAACTGGAGGCGGTTGGTGAGGATGTCCAGAACCCACTTGCGCGCCGCACCATAAGACTTGACACGCAGAGGGTGAAGGATTTCAGAGGTCAGGTTGCGACGGAGGAGGCGCCACGTGGGTCCATACACTGCGGAGCTGATGTTGTGTTGGTTACTGGTTATGATCTTGTCAGTGGCCAAGGCTGGTGGCCTGTCTGCAAAAACAGCGCCATTCTGGATCAAGGCCTGGTGTGCCAGGGAGCGGTTGGCAACAAAAATGGCAGGGCGGGAGCCGATTTGGAGAGTGAAAATCGGTCCATATTGGTCCTTGAGTTTCCGTAGTATCAGCTCCAGCTCATAAAACGATTTGCGGAGCCATAAGAAATTGCTGATTATGGGAATGGCGAGGGGTCCGGGAGGGAGTTTCTTGGTGGAGATAAGACTTCTGAGAACGGTTTTGACAAGGAAAGCGATAAAGAGGGTGGTTAGGATGAGGAAGAGCCAGGTTTCCATGGTTTCAGTGAATAATGATTTCAAATTCTTAATGACCATATATATATAGGGAGCGGCTGTATTGTACCACGATTATAGTGTACCATGGACGGAGTTGATGGTCAACTCTGTTATATTAGACTTTTCTCTCTTTCGTAACTGCTCAAAGTTCCTTTTTTGCCCTCTCTCTCTCTCTCTCTCAGATTGATGGTATTATTAGAAACCCAGATAGGACATGGTGTGGATCTTCTCGACGGCGTAGGCCACCGGCATGGCAACGGAATCAGACCCGCCGACAAGCTCGCGCATGGCTTCATGAATCGTAATCGGTCCTTGAGCGAAACGACAGCGTCTAAGGCCTGGTTGACGGACTCAGCCTTGTGGACCATGTAGGTCTTGAAATTGAAATTGGGTTTGGCCGATTTTTCTTGTTGTTGCTCATTAACAGTCTCCTGCTTGCTAAGGATTGCTGACACCGAATTGGGTCGACGTCGTTTAGGGGAAATGAAGGAAATGGGTCGGGTTTTGAGGGGGTGGAGGAGGTTGAAAGATGGGGGGGATCTGGATCGGTTCAACATTGAGCAAGTTTGGCCTCATGTTCTCAGATTCACACAGCTCTTCTTCTTCTTCTTCTTGTTCAATTCGCTCAAACTGTTGCTTGGGTGTACATAGCACACAGTCCAGTGTTGGTGTATATACTGAGAATGGGTGTTGCTATGTTTGGGAATGAATTAGAGAGGCAGGAATGTGATTTTACCTCTCTCTCTCTCTCTCACAGATTGATGATAGTAGAAACCCATATTTATCATATTGAAGCTATACCCAGATATCAATAAAACCTTGTACCCAGATTTTTTGATCTTATCAGTTGATGATATCAATCACTTTTGCCATGAGACATATGTAATTAAACCATTGTACATGACTCCTGGAATCAAGACCATTATTACATGATTCGGAGGTTGACTGGTGTTCTTGATCTGGGGAGAAGAGGAGAGATGGAAGAGAGAAATGGTTTAGGGGCAATATGGAGTTTTTACTAGATGACCGATTTTTTTAAAATATAGTCAGCCCGTTAACGTTGGTCAATATTCCAATTAAAATAATAATAAACTTTCAATGAACGGCTGTGATTGCTCCACATCATCAGGTACAACAAAACTCTGGTGCAATCCAGAATTCCCCATATAGGGAGATTGAATACCATTTACTGTTTTGCTGACAATTAATTAGTCCGTGATGTTGATTGTTGTTTAGATGAAGTTTATTTCCCAACTATTTGAACCGAACTCAATCACACATTCAGAAAGCATACAAAACCATAAACCTTACACCAAGATATAAAACATTTCCAACCACTCAATTTCAATCCACAAACAAAACTTAGAGATAAATCTTCATTAAGTACTTGAAATATCATCAAATGCAACTTTTGATGTCTAAATTTTCATAAAAAATCTTATGGTACCTGAACTATTCATCCGTTAGCCATTATAGTATCTCCGTCAAATATTCCGTTAAATTGCTTATGTGGCATGAGCAAAACAGTCGTTTCATTTATATTCAATTCCCAAAATAAATTTTTAAATAAAAATAAATTATACAAAAAAAAAAGATTAATTAGGATTTTATACACAAATATTCAAAACTAAAGACGAGAAAAATTATTTTTATTTTTTTAATATAATTTATTTTCAATTTTTATGTTTTTAATATAATTTATCACCATATAGGTGGTTTTATTATTAATTTAAAAATAAAAATAAACCATATTCAAAAAAGTAATTTACATTTTTTATTATATTAAAAAATCATTATAATTTATTTTTATTTTCAAATTTAATATTAAAATCACCTACATGACACTAAATTATATTAAACATTAAAAATCATTTTGACTTTTAGCGACGAATAGTTCGTCACTACAAGTACATCTCCATTTTTTTTTTTTTTGAATATTTGAGTGAATGAAGAAATTAAAGCCATTACCCCCGCCTCCTAGGAAATTCTAAATGAATTCTAGCCACCAAGTTGGCAAAAAAAGTATGTTTTGAAAAACATCAATTTCCTAGAAGAAATCTCTTACTATAGCACACGTTTTTTTTTAAAATATTCTAAATTTCTTAAACCAAGTGACAAGCAAAATTTTATGAGCCCATGAAAACAACATATGCTATTTCTAAGACATGAAGGTATATAGTAATTTATATATCTTTTTCCAAAATAACTACAAATTTTTAAAAAAAAATTGATGGGAATCCTTTTACCGACGAATAATCCTTCTCTACATGTATGTACGTCTGCAATATTTTTTTTGTTAATAAACCATTCCACCACAAAATCTCCTCCTAGGAAATTCTAAATGAAATCTAGCCACCAAGTTGGCAAAAAAAAATTATGTTTTGAAGCACCTCAATTTCTGAGAACAAATTCCTTACTATAACACACATTTTTTGAAAATATTCTAAATTTATTAGACCGAGTGCAAAGTAAAATTTTCTGAGCCCATGATAACAACCCGTTCTAATTCAAAGACCCAAAGGTATATTGTAATCTATCCTTTCCAAAATAACAACAAATTAAAAAAAAAAATTATGGGAAGCCTTTTGCCAACAAATAATACGTCGCTACAGAAGGGTGGAGCCATGCTTGGGATGAGTTTAAGATATTCATTATTTCATATCAAAGCATTACGAGAAATGAAATCATTGAAATCATTACCTTTGGGATCGAGGAATCATTACGAGAAATGAAATCATTGAGATGAGTTTAAGATATTCATTATTTCATATCAAAGCATTACGAGAATTAGTGTGGAGATCGAGGGTGTCTTTTTCTTAGTAGTTCCAAATATGCCAAGGTCATCAAATGAAGATGGTTGAGATCGTTTTCAGATTTTGAGAACCAAATAAGGCTAAATTACACATCTTACATGGACTTATCATCCAAAGCAAGAAAAACCACATTTATCCTATGTAGCACGGAAACTTCCAAACCCAGTGATTCTCCGTTTCCAAATGTTTCGGAAACGAAAACTCGAGGAAAACTCGATGGAAACACGTTTCTAGTTGATGACTGAAGGAAACGTTATGGAAACTTGCGTTTCCAAGATTGGAAACACGAGTTTCCAATATTGGAAGAGTTTTGCGTAAAAACCAGACCTGCATATCTACATATGGAGGAAAGAAGAGGGCAGAAAAGAAAGGGAAGGGAAGAAGAAAAGAAGAGATAAATCATAAGAAAAGAAGAGGAAGAGGAAGAGGAAAGGAGAAGAAGGAAAAGAAAAAAAAAGGCTTGGTTGATGAAGAAAAAGAAGACGGGGAACACGATAATCTGAGTAAGAAGAAGAGAGAGAATAGACTGTGTTTTTGCCCTTTGTTTAAACAAAAAAAGAACTTGAGTTGATAAATAAATACAAACTTTGTACAAAATATCAACAAATATGAGGAATTGTCTAATGAAAAATTGACTTAACATTACTTCTAAGGACAACCCTTGTCATTAGGAGTACCAATTTTTTTTTTTATTAATTATAATATTCGATTTTTAATTATTTGTATATAATTATATAATATTTTATTCGCGTTTCTTTGCCCGCATTTCTTATTAAATTTTTAAGATTTGCCGTTTTTGTGTTTCTAAACGTTTCGAAAATGGAAACGTGTTTCCGTTTCCGTGCTTCATAGCATTTATCACTTATTGGAAAAATACAAGAAGGAACGAGACACCAACCACATCAGCAAATACACAAAAGAAAATAATACCTCAAATACCTTTTATTTTCCTTCTTTATATTCCCTATGACATCAGCAAACAACAGCGCGCAGCAATTTCATATTAATCACCCAAAGCTTCGAGCACTGCTCATGATCGAGCTCTAGACAAGTATTGAATTAATGTAATCAAATAAATCGATAAGAGTGACAGTGACAAAGCTGTAATTTCACACTTCATTAGTAACTGAAACAATGACACTGCTTGTAAATTAACCACATTTATATGCAATATTATGCATAAGGTCCACATTTGTACATATGTATATAGGTGATTAAGCAATAAACCTAAAACCCTTGATTCATTTATTATTCACTCTTGGTGAAATGTGAGCCTTCAATGGATTCTTCATGACCATGGTGAACTCTTGCTTCTCCGACAAGTCAACATCATCTCCCTCAACAGCTCTCCAGTCAAATTTCCAGACCAAATTCGCCACGAAATACTCGAGATGAAGCACTGCCAAACCAGAGCCGGGACAAATCCTCCTGCCGACCCCAAACGGCATCATCTTAATTTCCCTGCTACCCGTTAAATCAAACCCCTGATCTCCGGCATTCAAGAACCTCTCCGGCTTAAAATCCATGGGGTCCTCCCACACTTGCGGGTCCCACCCCATATCCGCCACCATGAAATTGACAGTCCCGTTCTTGGGCACCACATGACCGTCCAAAACGAAGTCGTGGGTGACGGAATGTGGCAGCACGAAGTGGGCCGGCGGGTGGCGCCTCAGACCCTCCAAGATCACAGCTTTCAGATAAGGCATCTTCTGCAAGTCCTCCTCTTTCACCTCTTCCTCTGATTCTTTCACAACCCCTTTAATCTCTGTGAAAAGCCGCTCTTGGATGGTCGGGTACTTGACAATGTTGGCCATGATCCACTGCAACGCGGTGGAAGTGGTATCGGTTCCGGCGTTGAGAAATTCCGAACAGAGAGTAACAATTTCGTCTTCCGTAAGGCTTCTCTTCTTCTCATCAGGGAGCTGGAGATCCCACAGCGTATCGACATAGGACATGACAAAATTGTCACCCTTGTTGAGTTTGGCCTCCTTTCGTGCTCGAATCAGAGGGAGGAGCACGTTTTCCTGGTCCTTCCGGAGCCGATACAACTCCGCCCACCGCTTTTTCAGCACGATTTTCAGAAATTGAGGATGGTGAACCGCCCGAAGCTCAGCAGAAACTGCCGCTGGACTTGCTCGATTTGATCGATCTGCTTCTCGTCCAGCTTGTCTCCGAAACACATGAGCACAAGCAAGCAGAACATGGCGTACTGGAAATGGTCCACGACTCTGATTCCCTCCGATTTGGATTGCGATTCCCCAAGGCGGCCGGCAAGGATGTCGAGGACCCACTTGCGGGCCCCGCCATAAGCCTTCACGCGCGAAGGGTGGAGGATTTCGGCGTTGAGGTTGCGCCGGAGGAGGCGCCACGTGGGGCCGTAGACGGCGGAGCTGATGTTGTGCTGGTTGCTGCTCATGATTCTGTTGGTGGCCAAGGCGGGCGGCCGGTCGGCGAAGACGGCGCCGTTCTGGATTAAGGCTTCGTGGGCGAGGGAGCGATTGGAGATGAAGATGGCGGGGCGGGACCCGATTCGGAGGGTGATGATTGGGCCGTACTGGGACTGGAGTTTGCGGATGATGGGCTCCATCTCGGATAACGATTTCCGGAGCCATAGGAAGCTGCCGATTATGGGGACGGTGACGGGTCCCGGAGGGAGCTTCTTGGTGTTGAGGAGGAGACTGAGAATTGGTTTGAGGAGGAGAGAGATGAAGAGGGCGGTGAGGGTGAGGACGAACCAGGTTTCCATGGTGGTCAGTTAATAATAGGAACAAGCTAGGGTGACAAAGAAATCAGAGCTGGTTTTTTTTGGATGTGAAATCAGAGCTGGTTAAGGTCATTTATAGAGGGGTGTATATTCAATTTGAATTCAATAAGATTAGTAGATTGTATTTTACAAGTGCATGAATATTCAATTAAGATTTTTAAAAGTCTTTTTAAATCTTTTTGCATTCAATTAGGATTATAAATTTGATGGGTTCAAAATTTCATTAAATGCTGGACTGGACTGTGTGAACTGAGAACAAGAAAATATGGCTTTGAGTTTTTGGAGTGATGCATTTGGTGACGTATAGTGATGTTGACTGGATGCTTTATTTACCATATATAAGACAATTGGCATTGCCTTGATTTCCAAGTTTGAAGTTAATTAATGAGAAGAGATTTCTTGCTCATCTTGATTTAATTGGATTATTGGAATAAAATACATATTATTATAGTTTTTTTTTTAGAATAGATATTATTATAGTTGAAGACTTGAAGCATGAGTGAAACCTCGAAAATGACACCCAAAATTTTGTCACAGACGAATTAAAATAGCATTCTCGTAAATAAAACATACATAATGAGACAATAAGAATTCATTAACAAAGAAAAACATTAGAAATTTCACAGTGAGAAATACATAAAAGAAGACGGAGGAACTGGACAGTGGAGCCTGGAGAAGGTAATAGCTTTGGAACTCAAATCATGATTGATGTATTTAACCCGAAAAGTGCTGAATCTGCTGAAGCTAGTATAGCATGGTTTATGTTGCAGTTGCCATTCTGCAACTTCTGGGCCTGGGATATCTTTCAGACCATATGGATATGAAATGGGATTATATTGAGGTCAGAAAACACATCATGCAGTCAATCGAATTGTTTCTCTACTTTGTTCCCTCAAAATTACATCTAGTTCAATTCCAAGCTTTATCAAATTGAGGTGTTACAAACAGGGCTCCCACTAGGGAAAACCCGCCTTGAGGCTACAATACAAATAGGCCTCAATGAGTTGCGTTAATTTTTTCCTACCTCAGAACAAGCTGGCGGGTGATATCCCAAAATTCTTGACTGATTAAAGTAAATAAAAGTGTGAGTAGAGATATTCCCGAATCTTATAAAAATCCTCGCATGCAGGGCCTTCAATCACAATTTGCTGCGAACCAGAACCACCACCCTACAAAAGATACATACTTATGCAAGTCAGGCTTTACATCTTTAAGCCAATGCAATAAATGGCGGTTGGTAGAACTGTAGTTTGCACAAGTGCGTATATAAATGCATGTGTTGATCACCTTATGGCTTGCATCCCCAACCTTGCGTATTGTCACATATTCACCACATCGCAAAGCCCCACCAGCAAATTCAACCTGTCAATCAAGGTCATCGAATAAGATAGTTTCATAATACTAGTTTCCAAGAACTTAATCTTAAATCTGGGTTTAACAACATGCGGTTGAAATCATTTGTTACATTACGGATTTCAGGGACCAATTGAGAAATGATAGACTGACTAATTGAGAAATGCCAGAAAACAGTACCTGGACACCATTATCTGCAAGAAATTGTTTGAAATTGGCCATTTTTAAGTCACCAACTAGGATGGGTTTATGTGGTGGAGCTGGGGTTGAGCAGGGTAGTAAAGATAGCATTTCATCTTCTGCCTTCCCTACATCAGAATCGAACCAAGCTATTTCATTCTCTCCAAGCTGTATATTTACATCAAAATCGTTAGGAAGGATAAGATATAGACAACATAGGAAAAATCTTGACACTTGATGCTTACCTTCTTAAAGATTATGTTACTCATGAGCCTCTCGGTCAGTTGTACCTGCATTACAACATCATGGGAAATGGAAAAACTTGTGATTTCTGAGTCACAGTCTCACAGATCAACAAAGAAGTAAAAAATTTCTGGGACTACCTTATAAGCACATAAATCGGAAGTGACATCAATTGTTTCTTCAAGTTGAGGAGCATATACATGAGGGCAAACATGTTTCAAGCAGTGTTGCTTCAAATGTTCTGTGGCCTCAGCTGTTCCATGAACCAAAACCTTCACGAAAAAAGTATATACCATAACCACAAGGTGAATCTCATATCAAATAAGTAAAAACAAAAAATTTGAAAAAAAAAGAGACTTGTAGAATAGGCTCAAGCCCACAGACCATGAGTGCATTTCAAGAGCTGATTGGATGAAAAGATTTTTACACAGGGAAGAAGAGTTTTCGCTCACACTTTCCCTCATGACTTGATTTTATCTGTTAAAAGTTAATTTGTAAATATGTCTACAACCCAAAAGAGATAAGTAGATAAAACCACTTAAGAAGGGTTTTTTTTTTGGTCTAGAGAATTTTATCATGTGATAGCTCCACATCTAGAGAAGGGGAAAATAAAATGAAAAAAAGCTGAGTTTTATCATGTCATAGCTCCCCATCTTAAGTGCAGTACATAACATGTAAAAGGCTAACATCATGCACATAATTACATAACTGATGTGAATATTGCATGTTGGGGTGAGAGGCATATGAGAAGAACAAAAACTTTGAAACAAGAAACATAATATATCTACAACCTGTAATTAATAAAACTTATAATTTCTCCTTCTGGTAGGGGTAATTGATGAAAGCATGATAATATTGGTAGATTGGTAGATTATTAAAGCAGAACACGCACAAAACAATTCACCTCATTCCAAATAAAGTTAGAAAAAAGGAAAAAAGTAAAGCACAGAAAAGAAGTCATACAAGCTTTAGAGGAGCCATGTGGGAAAGAATTGATTTAACAGATCTCGCATCAGAACGGCCCTCAAAGTCCATATAAATCAGTGAACACTTCACTTGTACCTGCATTAGAGGGATAAAAAAATAAAAAACAAGATAGAACTTAATCTCGGAGAATATCAAGAATAGTAAACTATAAACTAATTTAACAGGCTTCAACTTACAGTCAATTCACTTGACACAACTTTCGAAGGCCTCGAGTCAAGGATCAAACTAGCAGAGCCTTCATCAAGTTTTCCATCCATATCTCCTGCAACCTGAGATAGATGATGAAACTTTAATAAGCACATAGCCATAAACTAAAGCAGAGTGGTATTATAAATCTCTTTTTCACAATCTGAGAACATTTTGACATGAATGAGCATGGCAAAGTTTCTTTCAAAAAATAAAAATAACCAGAAAAAAAGGAAATCACATGATGACTAAAATTTACGCTGGAGACTCATGGAGATACCAGTTAGGGGTGAATTCTATTACAGCTCATAATGAACTTCATTTTGACTGATGTTCAGTGCCCTGAAAAGTAGGCCGGGATGCAACTTTACCCACCCCCCCCCCCCCCCCTTTTCTCCCTCTTCTATTTCTCTACCTTCTTTCTCTCTCTATTGGTGCAGCACAGTTAGAAATGTGAAGATTGAGCACGAAGCCTATCATAAACCGGCTACTAAACAGTTAGTTATGAACTCCACTTAATTATGCTCCCCCTTCCCCCAGCCCTTTGACATATTTTTCAGTTAGATGAAAAATTAGCCAATGGGATCCACTTTCAGCTCAAATTGTCAATTCCTTTACTTTGTGACCCTCCCCCCTAGAGTGCTGTAATGCCACTGGCAGCAACATAAGTTCAACACCAGTCTTATATAAGTCTAATATATACCTCAAGAAATTGACAAAGATGGGCAACACTCAATGTTCCTCATCCAACTTTTCACTCTGAAGGATGCATATCAGAGTCAACTCAGAAGCTAAATACTAAGATATGGAAAACAATAATCAAACTTTGCACAAATCAATAATTAGATATTTCACAATAAAAACTCACAAGCATTGCTCCTTGGTTCATGTCTTCATCCTTGATTACATAATCATCCGGATTTATGACTTCACCAAAGTCATCCCACTCTGAATTATTTTCATAGAAGGGAAACATAGGGGCAACACTGGTAGAAGGAGGAGTGAATCCATCAATTAAAATGTCTCGGCATCCACCACCACGAGGACCCACTGCTGCAACGTACAATCAGAAAAGTTCATTATATTCACCATATATGAGATGCAATCAGTGTAATTGAATACTATATATGATCCTAGAAAACAAAAACAAAACAAACAAAAAAATCTCAATGTACAACATCAATCTTCACACACAAAGGAAATGTAGACAAATTTGTGGAAACGCAATTTGATGAAAATGATCATAGGGAAGAATGGAAGAATACTCATTATTGGCTTTACAGCTCAGCCAAATAATGAGTTCATTCAAATAATTGCTAACAAAACACTCAAGTATACCTCATATAGATAGATGACTGCAACAGAATATATAAGTATATAAGTTTTAACGAGGTTAATTTCCACTGTAAACTACATTTGACAAAACTAAGAAAACTTATCACTTAAGACACAATTTACTGACACAAATCTCCTCCACACTTGAACAAAAACTTTTTAGTTTATGAATAGTCATCACATAGTTCCATGTATACATTTCCTTAAATTGGTGAAGAGAAAGAGATGATTTCAAAATTTTAATCCTTAAATTATACGCCAAGAATATTTTCAGCTTACAAAGTAACATATAATATATGTAAAGCTTTGGTGCTCGTTCCAAATAGAACATTTACCTTTAAAGAAGGTTTCTTAAATGCTCACAAACATCTTTCGAAAAATTAGCAGATTATTACTATAAGTTTATAACTACTATCATTTTCAACATACCATCTGGCAAAGACTTTGCATTGCTAGTTTCAATAACCATTGGATCACTCATGTTGAGATCAGCACCATGAGAAGCTTTTAACTCCTCCTCTTTAATCAGACTAGCCTTTAGAGCTTCTTCCTTTTTAATTCTGTTCTGCTCTTCTTCATAAGCAATTAGCTCCTCCCCAACCAAAGGAATCCTTTTGGACATTGTAACCTTAACAGCTTTGGGAGGTGGATCTGCCTGAAGCATACGAGCTAACGTGCCGAACTACATAAACAGCTGAAGGTGTCAATTAATGCAGAAAGAAGAATATAGAATAATAGGTGCCAATCATATTGTTAACTGCAAAATGGAGAATGCCTAACATGGATCCTACAAATTATACCTGGGCTCGTTCTGTAAAAAGAACAAGATTCTTGGCATCAGTTGCCCATTCTACAAATATATCGTGAGAAAAACCTGCTTCCAAACTGGCCATGGATGCTAAAACTACCTGTATGGGTGCACATAACGTCATTCAAACTGGCAGGCACCATAAAGATATAAAGATATTTACTCCACAAAGTATACACTGTAAACCTTTGGGCCATCAGGAGCATTGTCAAGTTCGCTCTTGTTAACTAGAAGTGTCACACGCCTGCAAGCATTGGCATATATACATAGTAAGTGAGCGTTTGGTTTTCGGTCTGGCATAGTAAGTGATTGCTCAGCAACAGCGATTTGCAATAATATATAAAACTAGTAATTCAAGATTTCAAATTGTCTGGGGTACACCGTACACATGTACTGCAAATAAGACCACTTACTTCAGAATAAAAGCATTGTCTCGTGTTGTCTCAAAGGACTTTGCCATTGCATCACTCATCCACTCAAGGAAACTTTTGACGTAATCAATTGTGCTAGATGCAACATAAGTTAGGAAAAAGATGGGATAGTTCAAATTTTCCTCTGTCCAACACTACAATCATTGGGAAGAACTAATATCAGCAATTGTAATATTTGATGATAAGGCAAAATTGCAGTACTGTCAATAAGAACTAAAAATGCCATTATCTTCTACCTACTAACCGATTCCAATATTTGAAGAAGTTCTAAAACTCGCCCAGCAGTATCAACAGGAAGTAACACATTTCCATGAGATCGTAGAGTCTTCTTTATGGTTTCTGAAAAATAACCACAAAATTAGATACAGGCTGCGAATAACAGAACCAATGCATTCAAACAGTATATAACCTTATGCATCTGGAAGTATGTTCTCACTGTTCATTACATGCATATTTCGGCAACAGGAAGAAGGGAATAACAACAACGGGACATTTGGAAAACATTAAGCATATTCTAGACAACAATTTTCAAGACAAAATGAACAAGGTAGCCTATGATTCCTTGCCTATTGGGTGCTCAGGGTACCTGTAAATTCTCTGTCCTTTTGGCGTCTATAAGCCTGATTGTTCAAAGCATTATAGGCATCTGTTATCAGAACAGCAGGTCGCACAAAGGATGATTGATTAATTCCATTCAAATGCCTGAAAAAATCATACCAGTAAGCAGTTTAATCTTCTTTATATATTGTAATCACTATATACACACTCATACGAAATTGAAGTGCCACAGGTAGTTGAAGGAAGAACAAAGAGTTACTTTTCTTTTCGATGGTTGAAGTCCACAGCATATATTACATCTTCTCCATCTTTTGTTATCTTCCATGCAGTACCTCCCAAGAGATGCCCAGCCACATGAGGTGAGATAACAATTCCCTCTCCTTTGCCTATAAACTACATATATCAATACAAACACATACATTCCTTCCAATACTTTGTATACGAGTTGCAACGAATCATACCGGAAAGATGATGATGCTGAGCATTAGTCAGTCTGGTGACATTTTGGAAAGCAGAATCAATATCGTCCAGAGTAAACAGGTCGAACTCCGATACTTGCTGCAACTCATAAAAACCTCAGTCAGTACTTGGTAGGCATACATACAAATACAATTTCAAACCAGAAATCCTGTGCTTTTATGGATACCTTGCGCGAGAGATACTGATCATACATAGTGAGAAGCCCTAATCTGTAAACAGGCTCGGTGGAGAAGACCTGAGCGGAGAGGCCGAGCTGTTTCATGGCGTATGGAAGTGCGCCGAGGTGGAGTGTATCAGGATGTGACAGAAGGACTGCGTCTACGGTCGAAGCCACTCTGCGACACCACAATTAGGCCAATTAGGTCATTGACAGTGTGAATAAGAAGCAGAATGCGAGAAGGGAGAAGAGAGATAAAGACCTGGAGAGGGGTTCGAGGAGTGAGGGGTCGAAGTGGTCGTTCCAGCCACAGTCGATGAGGAAGTTGAAGCCGTCGATTGAAACCAAATACGACAGTGGATTCTCGTTGTACACTCCGCACAGCGGCGTTACCTGAACGGAAGTTCCCATCTTCTCTCTTCCTCTAAGCTCTCTCTCTCTCTCTCTCTCTCTGCAATTTCAGAAGAAAAATGTTCTATTTTTTAGGCGGCCGAAAGAACTATCCGACGTCGTTTCTGTGTCTTGCTTAAAATGAGAACCAATAAGCGATCCGACGTCGTTTACTTAAATGAGAGACAATAAATAGGTCATGGTCAGTTCGTCACACATAAACCAAATCCCACTTCACTGCACTGCTGCGCTTGAAAACTATGGATCCGGTTCCAGGTATGTTAGTCTACCCACAGATGTTTTTCTTTTCTTTCTTGGTTATCTAAATTTTATTTGTGTGTGTGCATAAATGTAATACCCGTATCCCACCATGTGTGCTTCATAGCATACTATCTCTTTCTTTCATCCAGTCTCTTAATTGATTTTTTTTCACAGATTGGGCGAACTTGCCTGCACACCTATTGGATTCCGTTGTAGAAAGATTGGATTCGCTGTCAGACTATTTCCGGTTCAGTGTTGTTTGTATGCCATGGTATTGTGTGGCAAAGGATAATCATATCCAACGAGCTAAGATGATGTCAACTACTCATCGTCCTCCCCTGCTCTTGATTGCTGCCGACAAAGGAGACGCATGGAATGTATACAATGTGATGGATAACAAGGTCCTTGATTTGCAACTAGATGGGCAGAATAAGCGATTTTGTGCTTCTTCAAAAGGATGGGTAATAGCTGTTGAAGAGAATTTTGCAGTGACCCTAATAAATCCCTTCTTTAGGGTTAAGGCAACCATTTGCCTTCCCCAGCTCAAGCCTCCATCGACGGAAAATGCAAGAATTGTATGGACTAAAAACTTTGATCGTTATGTTATTAAGGCTACAATTTCAGCGGATCCGATATTAGATGCAGACAATTGCATTGTTGTGGTCAAATATGCGCCTTCAAACCAATTGGCTTTCATCAGACTCGCCAAAGACACAACATGGACTTATTTCGACACAAGCCGAATTGATGATGTGGTTTGTTTTCAAGGTAAATTCTTTGCTGTTGATCGCTGGAGCAATCTTTTATCATTTGATGTCACTGCGCGGAGCAACTGTGACGTACGACATGATGCGCATGGCGTTAGACTACCACAGACAATGTGGTTGGTCAATAAATATCTTGTGGATTCAAATGGAAAAGAACTGCTGATGGTTCGAAGGTTTTACAAATTTGATGATTTTTTTTTTTTTGAGGAAAAAACTGGAATTCATTAAGTGAAAGAAACATCGTGTAGCGAGGGGGACGTAAAGCCTGTACCTCGCATACAATTACAAAGATCTTCAAAGAGAACATCTTCAATGAAAGAAGGTGTCTCGTGAAGCCATAGCTTGTCTAAGAAAGAAATACTAGCAATGTGTGCCAACCGATGGGCAACACCGTTTGCTTCGCGGTAGATATGCCGAAAGCATATCGAGTGGAAAGAGCTTTTGAACTTCTTGCAATCATCAACAATTCGACCAATCTGAGAGAAATTGTCACCATTACTAGACATGGCTGTAACTAACGCAGCACAGTCAGTCTCCAAAATAACCTTATCCCAGCCCTGATTGATAGCAAACAGAAGCCCCGCTCTACAGGCTTCCGCTTCCGCTTGGATAGCCGAAGAGACATGAGTCAGGGAGCGGGAGAGTGCAGCAATGCATTGTCCCAACTCATCACGAATGATCACCCCAATACCACCATGTTCCTTCCCAGAGTGAAAAGAACCATCCACGTTAATTTTCAAGCGGCCACTCGGAGGACATTCCCACTGGGACAGAGGGCGCTTGCTGTTCTTTGAACTTTTGGGATGATACTTTTGATAATCCTCAAGGGACTTGGAGGCCCAGCTAGTCATATGAACCGGATTGTAAAAACCATCATTCCAGATGATGTTGTTTCGTTCAATCCAGATAACCCAAAGACACATGCAAAAAAGCTCAAGTTGATTTGCAGGAAGCATGTTACTTACCTCAAGAAACCAATCAAAAAGATTGTGGTCAGAATGAGAGCAGGGAATCAAACCAAAAGCACTAGCTTGCCAAAACCAATTCAGAGCCCCACAATATTTGAATAAGTGCAAGTCGCTTTCAGCATTATTATGGCAATAGACACATTCCACATCAAGTAGAACGTGTTTCTTAACCAATGCCATCTTAGTGGGGAGGATCCCACTCAACATTTTCCAAATAAAAATATGGACCTTGGGGGGAACACGTAGCCCCCAGACCTTGTTCCACAAAACCTCCCCAGAGCCATTAGAAGAAGAAACCTGAGAAGTTAAGTTTTGGCAGATGCGGGCGACATGATAACCACTCTTGACAGTGAACACCCTTTTTCTCTCATAATGCCAGATATGTCTATCCGCTGCCGTCCTTAAACTCAAGGGAATTTTCAGAATTATTTGAGCTTCATCTTCAGTGAATAGATCAAAAATCACAGGTTTTATCCACTCACCAATCTCATGATCGATGATGTCGCTGACCTTCCACTCTTCCGTTCCCTCCATTGGGAGAGAGAATGGTTTGAAGCTATAAGGCAGCGGAAGCCACGGGTCGTCCCAAAGCGAAACTTTATTACCCTCTCCAATTTGAAAGCGGATGCCTTTGGACAAGATAGTTCGCCCCGCCATAATACTGCGCCAGGAGAATGACATACCAGGCAGCTCCACTGCATTTAGAAGATCTGTGTTAGGGAAGTAACGAGCCTTGAGGACCTGAGCCACCAGAGAGTCAGGAAACATAAGCAGACGCCAGCCCTGCTTGGCAAGAAGAGAGAGGTTGAAAAGAGCCAAAATTCTGAAACCCATTCCTCCCTCCTTTTTCGGAACACAGAGTTTGTCCCAAGCCATCCAGTGTATTTTCTTTTCATCTCCTTTAGTACCCCACCAGAAATTTGCCATGAGTTGTTGAATATCCCAGCAAAGCTGTTTCGGGAGCTCAAAACAACTCATAACGTAAGTAGGGATTGATTGAATGACGGCTTTAATGAGAACTTCTTTTCCAGCAGCACTAAGGGTCTTCTCGCGCCAACCTTGTAATTTCTTCTTTGTTTTTTCTTTGAGATAGCCAAATGCATCCATTTTAGAGTGGCTGATCTCCATAGGTAGCCCCAAATACTTGTCATGCCTATCAACCCGCTGCACATTAAGAACCAAAGCCAAGGAAACTTGAATATCCATAGGAACATTCCGGCTAAAAGAAACCCGACTCTTGTCAAAATTAATTTTTTGTCCCGAAGCATATTCATAAGAAAGAAGAATTTCCTTGATAACATTGCACTCAGAAGCCTTTGCTTTGAAGAAAATGAGGGAATCATCGGCAAAGAAGAGATGACTAATGCTCGGGGCTCTTCTACACACCTTCATGCCATGGAGACGGTGTTGGGCTTCCGCCGCAGAGATCAAACGAGAGAGAGCCTCGGCACAAATAAGGAATAGATATGGTGAGATTGCATCACCCTGTCGCAGGCCCCTTGTAGGGATAATTTTTCCTCTAGGTTCCCCATTTAAAATGAAAGAGTATGAGACCGTACGAACACATCTCATGATCCCCATCACCCAATCATAGCTAAAACCCAGTTTAAGCATTGCGGCCTCCAGAAATCTCCATTCAACACGATCATACGCCTTGCTCATGTCAATTTTGAGGGCTCCATAACCAACTTTACCTTCTCTTCTTTGTTTCAATGAGTGGGCAATTTCGAAAGCCAGCAAAGAATTGTCTGAAATTTGTCTCCCGGGAACAAAAGCGCTTTGATATGGGGAAATGAATTGGTGGAGCAGCGGCTTTAACCGATTTGCAAGAACTTTGGAGCCGATCTTATAAAGAACATTGCACAAACTAATGGGGCGTAGCTGAGACATGTATTGGGGAGACTTAACTTTTGGAATAAGAGCCACATTTGTGCAGTTCACCTGAATCATTTTGTGGTCCGAAACCAAAAAGCTGCGAACCGCCTCGACAACATCTTTTTCCACCAGTGGCCAAAAATGCTGATAGAAAGCGGGAGAAAAACCATCCGGGCCAGGGGCCTTTGAGGGATGCATTTGTTTGAGAGCCAAGAAGATCTCCTCAGAAGTAAATTCTCTCGTCAAATTCAAATTCATCTCATCAGTGATAATACGTGGAAGGTGACTGGTAACCTCCCTGATATTAGTAGGTTGAGAAGAAGAGAATAAAGTCCTGTAATAATGCAAGATGATTTTTTCCATGTCTTCGTCATTGGTGCACCAATCACCCTCAAGATTGAAAAGCCCCTTTAACATATTCTTTCTTCTCCTGTTGCTAGCTTGTTGATGAAAGAATTTGGTATTCAAGTCACCATCAGTCAACCAAAAGATTTTTGACCGTTGTTTCCAAAAAATCTGTTCTTTGTGTAAAAGGTCATTGAGTCTAGACTCCAACACCTCCCTAGTATCAATTGGAGCCCACAAGCAGGAAGAGTCAAAAAAGTAAGCAAGTTGGGCACGGGTCACCTCAATATCCTCTTTTAGTTTGCCAAAGAGATTCTTACTCCACTCAAGGAGAGCTCTTCTGGTGGAACCAATTTTGCAGCAAATAGTGGAGAAAGGATCAGAGACAAAAGAAGTGTTCCAATGCATCTCAACAATCTTCTTACACTCCTCCTCCCGTAACCAAAAATCCTCAAACCGAAATCTTTTTTTTTTATTTTTTTTTTTAGGACGGGCTTCTCTAATCTCAATGAGAATAGGAAGGTGATCAGACTTACTTGGCTTGAGGTTTAAAGCTCTCGAAAGAGGGAAGCACAGTAGCCAATCAGAGGTGGCCAAGAACCTGTCCAACCTTACTAGAACTTCCTCTCCCCACCTGTTACCCCGCCAGGTAAATTTAGGACCCACCGAGTCTAAACTCCGAAGGGAGCAGTGATTCACCACCTCCCGAAAACTATCCATTTGTCGAGTGCTACGGGGAGCACCCCCCTGTTTTTCATGATGGGAAAGGACCTCATTGAAATCCCCCCCTAAGAGCCAAGGGTTGGGGAGTTTTTTCAACAAGACCTTGAGTAAGGACCACAGAAGGTGACGATCCTGGACCTTGGGGTACCCATAGATGCCAGTAAATCTCCACCGATTTGGGTCAGAGGCCTCACCAATAAGGACATCAATATGATTATTAGAGTAAGAGTTGAGTGCAACATAGGTAAACTCATCCCACAACAAGGCGATACCACCAGACCGACTGACACCCTTTCCACCTTTCTTTTTAACAAACTTACAAGAGACAGCAAAGATATTTCGCCAACCAAGCTGGAGCCGAATTTTAGTCATCTCACTAACCGAGCAACGAGTTTCACTAAGGAAAATAACAGAGGGAAGATTGAGGGAAACCAGCCCTTTAAGCCCTTGAACTGTCCAAGGATTCCCTATTCCTTGGCAGTTCCAGCACAAGACATTCATGGCTCGTGATGGGTCAAGACCGGACCCATCACGGAGAGGTGATTAGAAGTACACCCTGGACTCAGTTGTGTTTTAGTAGTCGTCGCTGCTCCAGACAAATTGTGCACCAAGCAAGCTTCAGGTTCCAAAATTCCAGCATTTTTCTCAATAATTTTTGCAGGCCTAATCAGAGAGGGGGAGGCCACGACCTGAAGGTGTCCCCCCACTGCACTAGAGACAGGTTCATCCAGACACAGAGCATTGACATTATCATCAGAAGCCACGCCATGAGAGGAGTTCACCACTAAAGGAGTCAAAGAAGTGGAGAAGTTTAAAATCTCTTTGGCTACCACATTCTTCCCACTTGACAGAACTGACCCACACTCTTTCTTTTTTTTCTTTTGGGATAACTTTGAGTTGGGCCCAGAACCACCAACTTTTGCAAGCTTGCGGTCCACCCCACCCAAAGGATTTTGAAAATTTAGAGAGGATTCAGTAAAGCCCACAGAAATACCTTCAGTAGGGTTTACGTTTAATATTGGCCAAGTCGTGGAGCCTCCCATACTATGTCTCTGACTGACCACACCTCCACTACCAGAAAAATTCTCTTGGGGTAAGAGATCACTCTTTACAGCGACTGCAGACTGTATATTCTCCTTAAGTATGGGATTAAACAATAAAGAATTGACCTTGGCCGCACATGCACCAGATTCACATGAAGGCGAATTCAAAGACACGCGCCGCCGTTTTGGTGACTGTGTGAAATCAGCAGCCGGAGCAAGCTCGGGGTGATCCACCACCATGTCCGACGTTTTGTAGGGCTCAATCGATTCCAGCTCGTCCCTTGATCGGACGTGACCAGTAAAAGATAGATCAGGGGCCTTCAAACGCCAACCAGAAAACTTCCCCGTGTTGCAGACATCAGTTTCCTGGATGATTCTAGGACCAGACGGGTCTGGGAGTGCCGAAGTCGACGTTTGTGTTGTCTGCAAGGTAGGCACCTTATTAGGACCCGGCGACAATCCACCAAGTTTTCCGCTTGGGTCGATGTTGTAAACGTTTTTAGCACGAGTCCTCCACCGTCCAAACTGTGGTTCGATGATTACACCCTCTTTTGCCAAAGGGCACCCAACCGAGAAATGAGAGAGCCTTCCACAGAAGAGGCAAAAATGAGGAAGTTCCTCATACTCTAAATGCAGTTTGGACGCTTTATCCAGCCCGATGTCAAGCATAATCTCGCGTCGGAGAGGTTTGGAGATCTCTATTCCAACTCGAACTCTAAGGAAACTGCCGGTGCGGTCGCCCTTCTTATTTGGATCAGTATCCTCGAAATCACCGAGCACAGCTCCCAATCTTCTCCCCATGGCTCTAGATAGAAGATCAGGGGGAAGTCCCCTAATTCTAATCCAGAATTTTTGTACCTCAAGCTTGACAGAAGTTGGATCAGTTTTGCCATCGGTAGGAGCAAGAAGTAGCAGAGCGTTATCAAATCGCCACGGTCCACCACTCAGCACCATGTTTCGATCGTATTCAGTTTGAAAAGCGAAAAGTAAGCGGTCGGAGTCATCCCATTCAGAGATTTCCACAACCTCCCGTGTTCGCCAAATCCTCTTCATGGCATTCAATAGTGAACCGACATGAAAAGACTTCGACGTCAGGAGCCTGCCCACAGCCCAGTAGCGCTTCAAAGCTAGCTGGTCAAGATCATCAATTTTTACAACGGTGAGGTTCACCGAATCTTCAATCTTCCATTTTTGTACCAAGTCAGTAACTACTTGGTCCATCCTTGCTAAACAGATGGTCAGAAAGTTCAAAAACCAGTTGAAAGCCGAACAAAAGCACCACATCCACCAGTGAACAGTGGAAAAGAAAAGAAGAAGAGTAGCTGAAGGACGAAGCTTCAGTCCAGGAGCCCTTACTCAGAGAGAGAAGGGAATTATACTTTGTATTTCTTTTTTCCATGTCTTCGTCATTGGTGCACCAATCACCCTCTACAAATTTGATGATAACAGGCTGCGTACCACAATGAAATTCGAAGTTTTCAAAATGGATTTCAACAAGGGTAAGTGGATTAAGAAGAAGACGTTAGGTGATGTTGCTATCTTCTTGGGTGATAACTCTGCAGTATCTGTGTTGGCTTCCAATTTTCCAGGATGTGAACCCAACTGCATATACTTCAGCCACGATCGGGATAGGGTAACAATTGACTTCCGAGATCATGGACCTCAGGATTGTGGTGTATACGACCTCCTTAATGAAAGCTTTTCACAGCCTTACGCCACTGAAGCTAAGACCTTGTTGAAGATGACCAAGCTATTTCCATTGTGGGTTGTGCCATCTTTTCAGATGTCTATTATTCCAAAACTACCCATTTCTTCTTCTTAGTCCTCAAGAATTCAAATCAGCTTAAAGAAATTTAGAACTCGGACGGCTCTTCCCCTGCGTTTTGATCCTCATATAATTACTTTGTTGCAAACAGAAAGTAATTCAAAATGAGCCTAGATTCGTACAGAAACATATTTTAGATTTGAAAATATGTCAAAATAGTTAGCTTGTAACATCTGTATGCATGAACATCATGGATCTGGACATTCAATCTATTATAGCAGAATCTAGAAGCAAGCACTTGTGTTTTGCTTTCTTGATTGTTTTTCCATGAGTCGTCATGACAGATATTCTCATCTTTGATAATACAAACATCTGGTGCATCAGTTTTAGCAAGAAAAGAAGGTATAGTTTCTTATTTCAAAGAGCTATCTGTAATAGGGTATGACAGTTTTCATGGGCCGAATTTTTACGGGAAATAGTTGAAGCAAGTTCGGATATCAGAAAATAAACATTGATTGCTAATTCTACTCAGGTTTTTCAAGTAGGATTAAGACTTCCCAAGTGAATGTACAACTTTCAATTTCCTCTGCAAAGCAAAGCAAAGCACTGAGGTTGTAAGACCATCAAGAAAATTGGCTCATACTTCTATCTGGTGAACTTTATCGTTAAAGCTTGGCAAGGGTCCATCCCATAACTCTGCTAGTTCCCTCCTTATCCAAGAAATGACAACAATTGGTCCCAGAGTTGAAGGCACCTACGTTCATAGACCAAAAGAGCACAAAAGGTTAAATGCGCTGGTCAATAGGTGCAATCAAATTTTCTATGATTTCAAATATACAACAATCCAAAAGAGGCCAATGGGAACTCTTTTATTCACAAGTTAACTAAATGCTGCCAAAGCAAGCTAGGTCTAATAAGAAAAACTGAAGTTTATAAGAAGAAACAGCCATCAATCTCATGAGAGAGTAGGAGACAATACCAATAAACTTTAAAAGAACTAAAAGGCTTACCAAATACAGAAGAGCAGGTTGGGGTGACTGCGTCAAAACTCCAGCTGCTAAAGCTGTAACTAGTCCAATGGCATACCCAGGAAGGGCATACCAAATATATTTGTGCCCCTTTGAGGAATGCATATCCAGTAAATTTACTGTGTCCCTGCTCTTTCGATGATCAAAACATAGGATTAATGCCAGAAGCATGGCAGGAATTGCCTGCAATAGAAGATGACCAAAATAAAGTTAGAAATTGCTTGATTCTAGGATAGATGTAACTAGCCAGAATCAAAGAGACAGAATAGCAATGCATGACGATATTGTAAAAATAATACACTGAGAAAAAAATGAGCAGTTAATGGCTTGCCATTATGAGAAAGTTCTAGTCTCAACTCTAAACTCTTTAGTCTGAACCAATGGATCCACTCACATACATAATGCACAAAAAATAACAATAAAGAACAGCAAAATTAAGTAATTATCATTACTTTGGATGACCTGATAGAATACAATCAATATAACTGGAACATTCAAAACGTCACCAAGTGGTATTTGTTTGGCCATCCTCTAATCAAGGTTTGGGAATCGCTGATGAAAATAAAGCCATAGACCCAGAGCACAATCCAATGGATGTTGTCTAACAATATAGGTTTACCATGACATTGAAACTACAAGTACCACATCATTGCACTGTGGTAGTGATCAAAAGCAACACACCTTCAATCGCTAGCATAAGTTACAGTAGTAACATTAAAGGAAAAGATGTCATACCATGTCGCCCAGACCAAGCATCATGAAGTCTCTGGTACTTCCTCCGGGAGTCACTCCACCAAATAAGTTCCTGGGAAAGACAATCTTCACAGGCAACTCCAACTTCTTTGTTACCATTTGCAGCCCAGGAAGACTCAAACTATTTGCCACCGTGTGAACAGGGTTTGAGGCTTGTTGTGTAGCTACTGATACCATGACATTCGCTCCAAAAAATCTCTCAGAAAAAAAGACCCAGAATATGTCATATACGAATAGACAGACAAGGAGCATTGCACAAACTTTGATGTTTGGAAGACGGACGTGACTCACGAAGGCAATACATATGGAAATGCCCAACAAGTTGTTCAGTATCCAATGTCCAGTAACAAGCCAAGCAGCAACTGTACCAATGCATAAGAACAGTAACAATCCTTGGGTACGCGTAAATGACTTGGAACAACACCTTGACACATAGGGGTCTGACAAACCAAATTGTGACTTCAAATAGGCTACATAAGGAGATAGGCAGAAAAACAGGGAGGAGACGGAGGCAATGGCTGTGAATACAGTCAGGAGTTGTGAAACAGAAGTGAAGAGGTAAAACATCAAAAGCAAGCTTACGGAGCTCATTACGGGGATCATGAGTGCTTGAGACCTATCTAACGTAATTGATGCTTCTGAAAAGTCACGATTCCGCTCCATTTCTTTCCCATAATTGAGAGCACGAAATGCAGACCCAAAAGTCACACCTACTGCCGTTATAATTAGAGAAACAGGTGCAGGCTCCAGCAAATACAAAAGATTCCATAATGACCCCATCACTAATTGAACAAGCAATCTATTCTACCCTTTTCTTATCTCAAAACCTGACTTTCACGCACAAACTTAACAAAAAAGAAATACCAATCACAACATGTGCATCCAAAGCTGCAATGTCTCTCCGTCTAAACCTTGAGCAGAGAAATCCATGCAACCTTCAAAACATTACGACAAGATAAAAAATGTAAGTGCTCCAAGTTTCCTTATGCAACATGAAACTGAAACCCAATTCCAAATTACATCAAGTACACCATATTGTAGCAATGGGAGAAAGAAAAGATTTAAATTTCAGAAAAACTTGGATATTTCAACTGGGACCAACAGTTGGCAAGTTGAATTGACTAATTCATAAATTCCTTTGGAACCCTAAACCAATCTCAAACAAAAGCTTCAAACTTGAACATTATCTTTTCTCCTTTTCCCTAATTTTCTCATGTTCATGGCTCAGAATGTCAATTTTTCACTCCCTTTCATACCTTTCCCCTAAACGCAAACCAAAACGCAAGAGAAAACACTAACATCAATAAATTTACAAACCCAATCATCTGGGGTTTAAAAATGAACAAATTTGAAGCCAATACATAGAATTATAGGTAAATACATACAGGTATAGCTAAAGATCCGAGAAATTAAGGGCACCGAAATGAGAAATTAGGGTTTGGGAAACAGATTATTGAGGACGGTGCTGTGAGACTAACCTTGGACTTTGAGTAGTTTGGAAATCCTTGGCTTTCTGTGTGATTCAAGCCTGTCTGTTTTGTAGGAGCTCTATGCAATGGAAACAGCGCTTTTGCTAATTTTCAATTTCACCCCTACCCTTTGGCTCTTTTCTACAATGTTACTTTTTTTTTTTGACAATTTCTACATTATTACCTAGTTTTTTTTAGGGTGTTGTTATTAACACACCCTAAAATGTTAATAACACACTCCTTCTTTCTATCTCTCTCTAAGGTGTGTTTAAAGAAATAGAGAAAAAAAAAGGAAGGGATGTGTTATTAACACTTTAGGGTGTTGTAACACACCCTTTTTTTATTACCTAATTATGCAGTGTTTTCAACTATTTTGGTACCTTTTAGCTTTTAGCCAAGTAAATTTTCATTTTTCGGTCCTTTTTTTTCTTTGTTATATAATTCTTTTTGGGTCTCTAATAATTTCCTTGTTTTTCAAATTAAATAGTTGTCATAAGATGCGATTGAGACATAATCAAAATTTTTATAAATTGTAAAAAAAAATTCTTCCAAGAACCGCGGAATCAAAAGTTTAACATACGTTAATACTGCCTAAACTGCCCAAGAACCGGTCCCGATTTTTATACAAATGATCATTTTCGAACTATATGATAACATTATACCAGCAATAGTTGTACTTGGAAACCTAACTCCATTTGAGGGCAATTGTTCAAAACCTCTACTTCAAAAGTCATATGTCAATTTTGTGGATTTAACCAACTTAGAGAAACAATATCAATTTTATACATCAATCATGAATGAATCAACTTATATTTGTAAGACAACAAATCGTAATTAAAAAAAAATATTAAATGACTACAACTATATAAAAATATTAACTTGAGATATATCATACTAGAAACTGCCCACACCCTATGGATGTGGAAGAGTGGGTAGTTACTGATTGTGGAAGTGGGAAGTTAGATAGAGTTTAATTTTTTTAAAATTAATTATTTATTTGTGTTTTGACTCTTTTATCCCTAACGATTAAATTATATATATGATTATTTAATATTTGAGGGTTATTCTGGTAAAAAAAATTTGTTTTGATCAACCACGTGTGTTTTCATTATAATAGTATAGATATAGGTTTTATTTTTTTAAGAAAGTGTGTGTGTATATATATATATCTTGAACTAAATTACATATATACTGTCCATCATATCTCAAATTTTAAAGATTCACAGTTAATCTGAACAGGAAAAGTTACCGTCCTAATTGAAAGCAATATTCTGTAGGTCAAGTCATGTGTATTAATAAGGTGCTCTTCGATTTTGGAATTTTTGATAGCTCCATCATCCATGAAAAACAAGGGAATTAATGAATTATGATGAAGATGTTGGAAGTGAATTCCATTTCTTAATTCATGTACCTTCCGATATACGAACATTCTTGCTGGGTATATCAGCTACAATATCGGCAACATAATCATAAGCTAAATTAACAATACAAACTTTTTACGATATACATAATAAGTATCTAATTGTAGTCAAAATATTATCGAGTTCATTGAAATAAACAAGTAGTAACAAACTTACGGAATTTACAACTTATACGCTTACCCATCATATCTTTAGGAGTTTAGGGAGATGTTAGAATATGAAATCACTTTCAGACCGTGTTTAGTAGGTTGTTTTTACCAATTACTGAGATCACTTTGTAAGTATAGAAATTTGATAGTTTCTTTCAATTTTCTGTATTTTCATCTCTGATATTTTCATTATCACTGGATTAATCATGATCCATACCTTGCAGATAGAGTCCAGGCCCATCACTAAACAAGTTAGTCGGTGTGGGCCCCATAAAACCCAATACAGTTCATCCCCACCCGCCCCATTTATCTATCGCCTTATATAATGAAGCTTAATTCACTCCAACACGACAACCACCTCCAACAGCTCTCGCTCGCTTCATTTGTAGCCAAACCAAATCCTCCCCAACTCTCTCTCTCTCTGTCTGTCTGATTTCAGTTACGTCATTCCTCTGGTGAATGCATAACTTCTCCCAACTGTTTCAACTTTTATTTTCGTCATTAAAAGCATAACTTTCTCACTTATTCCAATCTAGCTAAGACCAAGATTTGCTTTTCCGTAAAACGCAATTTTCGTTTCTCAGCTCCGCTTTTCGCCTCCAGATGTATTTATACACCGAAGCGTATGAGCACGAGAGATAGATGCTAGCTAGAGCCTAGAGCGCGCGTAATGGCTACTAAGATGAAGACGATGAAGAGTACTGTGAATGCAGTGGTGGCGGTCACAGTGGCTCTGCTAACGTGCGCGCCTTGGTGCATTTACTCACAGCAGCACCGGCTCATGGTCAACATGACTATCGTTCGAAACGCTTCCGCTCTCGGAGCTCGTAAGTTTTTTTTTTTTGGTCTATCCGGCCAATCTTCCGATATCCGAATATCTGTTAATTAATGGCTTGTTGAGTTTTTATTTCAAAAATAAATAAAGAAAATGGTGTTTTATTAATTTTTGGTTTTTGGCGGTGAATATTCGTAGTTTGCTTGGATGGGAGTTTGCCTGCTTATCATATTCACAGAGGATTCGGGGCCGGAGCAAAAAACTGGCTTTTACAGTTCGAGGTATATTGTTCATTTTAATAATTTTCATTTATTTTTGAAAAATATTAGACACAAAAAAGGGAAAGTTTGGTAGGAGACAAAAGTGCTCTCTTTCGTATCCATTCCTGTCTCGCCGCGTGTTTAGTATGTTGACAAGTCATGACTCGTGTCCCACTGGATTTTAACTTCGAGTGGTATTAGGGGAAGGACTACGACGCCGTTTAAATGTCCCATGTCTTGTGTCCCGTACACGTTACCATACAACTAGCCCTACCGTGGGCGGCCACAGCCGCAGTGCTGATCTGGTGTCCCTCCGATTGGCTGAAATTTAACTGTCGGTTCACTTATTCACTCTGACTTTTTTGCCCAATCTAGGGACAAAAGTGCAGTCACATTCTGGAAATTGCAACAAAACTTACTGGGCAGAAAACACAGTGTCTAATAATAGGTTACGTCTATTATTCATTCATACTTTACCTTACTAAATATAAGTTGTTTATGCGTTTAGTTTAAAGATGAATCGTTGCGCATAATGTCTCAAATACAAACGTAAAACCTTGCATAAGAGTATTATGTCTCTCGCCTGATTTCCGTCCAATCTTCTTCGCTTTATTATGTTATTGTGTTGAGTGGTTGTTTCGAATTTTCAAAGGGTGCATTTTTCCTCAAACTTCACTTGGTGAGTGGGTGTTCACTTCAAGATTACGCAGTGTCCTTTCATGGTCCAAAAACCTAACCAATTTCTGTTAAAAATGGGTTAGGTAAAGTAGGTGTCTGGGTCCAAGTTGAAACTTTATGATGCTTAAGTTTGCGTTCATGATGATGGCAACGAATCAATCAATGTCCAATTTTTGATCACAGGGTGGAGGGTGGTGCAATGATATAGAGTCATGCTTGGATAGGGCCAAAACAAGAAGAGGTTCAACACGTTTGATGAGCAAGTGGGAGGTCTTCTCTGGAATTCTAAGCAATAATGCCTCTCTTAATCCAGGTACGACTACATGTTATTCTTCAATCCAGTGGTTAAGCTTAAGCATTAATTGGATCATTATCTAGTGGTCCATGTCACACTTCCACATGATGTGTTCAAGGGTCTAGCTACTATTATTGCTTTTCATTATTTTGGTCTAGTTTGGCTTACAAAGTAACAGCTAAGAAAGATTCCACATTTCTTGCCATCAAATCATCGATCTTGTAATTTTTACTGTCGATAGCGAAGGCCAAAAAAGAATAAAAATTATTTAATGCTAAGCTTAAAACCTCAGTGCTGAAAGGAGAGGTACCAGATAATGGTAGTGAGATTAATCTCATAAAAATCCATCTGACCAATTGCTGTTTGAAATGGGATAATGTTTTGCGATTTTTTTTTAATCTCATTATCATTTGGGATTTGCTCCAAAATCTTGAGCTTCTAAACCCAAATCATATGCTCTTTATGTCCTTAAGTAATCAACACTAAATTCTTAACGTTGGTCACATGTCAAGGGACAATTTAAAATAGGCATGTATCTATATACTACAAGATGGTCTCTCCTGCATTTTTATATCTATCTCCTTGTTTTAATCATAAGAGAAACACCTTTTTGGGACCTGAATCTAGATTCTTATCATTGACAATAAGGGCTATGATAGTTATGTATTCCATGTTCCTCGCATTCTCTATTGTCCGTTTCACGTGATTAATATAACAGTAATGTGTAGCTGCAGACAGCTTGTTTCTAAATTGTAGCTTCAGATCTTTCCAGCCTTTTCCAGTTTTGCCATTTCCTACTGTCTTTAATTTTGAACTGTTGTTTTTTTTCGGTCAACGTAAAAATTCACCTGTGTCCAATGATAGTCCAGTTGGAAGGTCTGAATCTACTTCAGCTGACAATTTACAGTAACTAAAAAGCTTGTTCATGCCTGGCTAGAGATATGGACCTTGGAGTCCTTGATTGCAGATCTAGTTGGATCCACATTTGAGCTTCCTCTATTGAATACGAATATGTTAGATAATCAATTAAATCCCTTTTTAATGTTGTCCAAGAAAATGTTCAGATTTTGGGTTACTTCTGCACATAAAAGCTTTACAAAGATACTATACATGTAAGAAAAGATGGAGTCTTGCACTGAACACATTTGAGCATCTTGCCGAGGGAACCTTAATGGTTATATTGTGATTCTGAACCAGATTTTTACAATTGGAACCGTGTGAAGCTTCGATATTGTGATGGAGCTTCATTTGCTGGAGATGCAGTTTATGATAATGGGGTACTTTTCTCTTTTACTACTTCCCTTCGCTTCTATCGGCAATAGCTTTAGAAATATGTCTCAAGTCTCAACCTCAGGATGAGGCAGGAGTAATTGTACTCTAGTTAGAAAGCCAATGTGTTATACTACTTGATTTACTGATAATCTCTTTGGATGTATGTGTGAATGCGCGTGTGAAATGAATGACAGACATCGTTGCTCTATTTCAGAGGGCAAAAGATTTGGGAAGCAATCATTCTTGATCTTCTGCCTAAAGGTTTAGGACAAGCGCGCAAGGTAAAGCAATCTTTTCCTCTCTTATTTGGCTATTGATCATAGAGGTTGCTAACTATTAGTACATGAACTTAGTTCTTAAATATTCAAAAACTTACTATCCCATCTGTTTTCTAGGCTTTGTTATCAGGTTGCTCTGCTGGGGGTTTAGCATCATTTTTACATTGTGACGACTTCACCAAGTATGTACCAAGTAATGCCAGTGTAAAATGCTTGAGTGATGCTGGATTCTTTCTCGATGAGTAAGTCCGTTTTCTACTGAGTACTTTCCAAGTTCAAAGCAAATTGCAACTGTTGCATATTGATCTTTTTCTCTCATTCATACAGAAGAGACATAAGTTTGAATCACACAATGAGGTCTTTCTATAAAGACCTTGTCTCTCTACAGGTATTTTTTCTTTCATGAGTCGCATTAATGCGTAGGCAATGAAATTTATGCTTGGTTGTGTATCTGCATTTTGCTTATGAATATCAGAATATGTACTCAAATGTTAGAAGTATATGCTATGCATGGCAGGGTGTAGAAAAAAATCTGGATAAGAACTGCACCGGATCCCTTCCTTTCCCTGAGTTGGTAATTTTTTTTTATTTGCTATTTTGTACAAATCGATTATTTACTGATGTACTGGTCTTGCAATCACATGGTTTTAAGTTTTAACATGTGCCTTGTTTTTCTGTAGTGTATCTTCCCACAGTATGCATTGAGATTCATCACACCACCTTTTTTCATCTTGAACTCAGCTTATGATGTTTATCAGGTATAATTCTCTTTGCCTTTTGGAATCTGAGATTGCATGACATGATTGACATCCATCTTGTTTATTGCAATTTTGAGTGGTTAATAAAGCTCCTAATGTCCACAGTTCCATCATGGATTGGTGCCTCCTTCAGCTGATCCACGCGGACACTGGAACCGTTGCAAACTGAATCCAGCAGCATGCGATCCTGACCAGTTAGATATATTGCAAGGTTGTTCTTCAATCCCCATCGATATTAGCTCTTCATGCATGTAGAGTATGCTTAGCTGAATTATCTATCTTTTTCTTTCCGATTTTCAGGTTTCAGGCGCGATATGCTTGTTGCTTTGGCATTATTCTACAAGTATTCAGGAAGAGGAGGGATGTACATTAACTCATGCTTTGCTCACTGCCAAAGTGAGTCTCAAGACACATGGTTTGGGGTTGATTCTCCAAGAATACACAACAAGGCAAGTGAAATTGACTGTTACACATAACATAAACTTGTATACACTCTCAGTAAGTAAAATCCAGATTGTGTTTTTGACAGACCATTGCAGAAGCAGTAGGTGATTGGTACTTTAGCAGAAGGATAACTAATAAGGAAGTTGACTGTGCATACCCTTGTGACACTACCTGCCATAACCTTATACCAGTCAACGCAAGCTCTGGTAATTTCTTCATGAATTTAAACATATATATATTCAACTATGTTAGTGGAGTACTTAATTGTGCTTTGTTCAATTGATTCAGCTGACTCAGAAAGATATATTAATTGCAGGTCTTGTAGAAGATTTAAGAGACTAGTAAGTGGAAGATTAATTTTCAAAGAGAGAACCTCTTTGGCATGCAGCTTTGCAAGGAAAGGGTATGAACTAAATTGTAATGGAAGATGAATAGGAAACACACATACAAAGTGGATACACAGCTTATGCTAGAAAGAAGGAAACAAAAGCAAACATTTGCACATCTAGTGCATACATTTTTTGTCAATTCAATTCATCAATATAATTAGATCATTTTTTTTTTAAATTATAGTTCAAAACTAAAGGGATATACTTGTAGAATAAATGCCGTTGTATTTATTTTTTGTTTTGATGAGCAAAATCAAAATTACAACACAAAACCTCATCACAACCCGACCTTATTGCATCAAAATTGAGAATCGGCTGGCACTTCCGAAAAAATTGAAGGAGAGCACAAAGTTTGGACACAATGTCTCTCTTAAGTCATAAAATAACGACTTTGGTAGATAATTTGATAAATTTTATTTTCAAACGAAGAGAAATAAATTTGATTTTGAGGGGTTCAACAAGAAAAAAAGGAAGGCCCTAGTCCCATCGTTTGCAATCCATGCAAGGACAAACAAGTAATTTCAGGACAAACGATAACATCTCCACCCATATCACACCCAACCACACCCTCCCATGAGCTTTCACCATGTGTCCCCAAACGGCTGCACCCTCCTTCAGCTAATCACCACCACCGCCGCCTCCTCGGTTCCAAATTACCAAATCGCCCTTCATTTAGTTCCCAAAACCAAAGGCAAAGATGCAAAACGCTGTAGTTTTGTTCAAATTGCCGTATTTGCCATCGTCACGACTTCCACTCCATCATTCGCCATTTCTCTCACTCGTCATTACACCCAAAAAGCTCAGAAAGGGGAGAAGACCAAGAGAGACCGAGTGGAGTGATCGCAGTAAAACCAGTAGTGATATTAGGTTTAGGGCAATGCCTTGCTCTGCAATCAGTGGCGGTGGTAGTGACGGTAATGGTTCTTTGCGTAATTTCAAGCTGAACGAGTCCACGTTCCTCGCCTCCCTCATGCCGAAGAAGGAGATTGGCGCCGATCGATTCATCGAGGCTCATCCCAACTTCGATGGCCGTGGCGTCGTTATTGCTATCTTCGGTATTTCAATCAGCTCAATCACTTCAGTTTCTGTTTGAAGAAAAGAAAACGATAAAGTTTTAAGAAGAAATCAGGATAATCACTGAAGCTCTTTGTTTTGTTTGATCCCTCTCTGTTTGCTCAGCACGGAAATAATAAGAATGAAGCATGTTAATTTTGAAATTGACTGTGAAACTTAAGCTGTTGAACTGAAACTGTGAATCAGATTCTGGAGTGGACCCAGCTGCTGCTGGATTACAGGTTACATCAGATGGAAAGCCAAAAATCCTAGATGTTCTTGACTGGTAACTATATAATAATCTAGTTCAGCATGAAATTGGTGGTACTTTTACAGCATATGATTTAGTCTGATCACTTCTTTTTTTCAGCACCGGGAGTGGAGATGTTGATACTTCAAAGGTGGTGAAGGCCGATGAAAACGGTTGCATACCTGGAGCTTCAGGTGAATTTCTTCATCTATATGTATATATGTACGCATGTTTCTCTCTGTGTATTATTGGGAGAAGGTTTTCCACATTTGTTTCAAAGCTGTCTACCCTGTGTTGTTGCTTTTGACTGACCTTAAGAAACTATGTTGGAAAGCTCTGTTTATAGAAAAAGTATTATCTATTTGCGTGCTAACCTGTGTTTTGAAAGTGCAATACTTGGGCTTTAATGCAAAGTTTCATACAGGGGCATCTCTGCACGTCAACTCTTCATGGAAAAATCCTTCTGGTGAATGGCACGTGGGTTATAAGTTGGTTTATGAGCTATTTACTAACACATTGACTTCCCGCTTGAAGGTATATATTGAAATTATGGTCCATAGATTGTTTATGTGTATTGTATCGTATGCATAGCTTCCATTACCCCTTCAGATGATACTAAACAAATTTCTCTTTTCCCTTTATTTTTCATTGACAGAAAGAACGAAAGAAAAAATGGGATGAAGAAAACCAAGAGGAAATTGCTAAGGCTGTTAAGCATCTTCATGAATTTGACCAGGTTGTTGAATATGATGCTTCTTTATTTCTTGCATACACATGCATGTGATCTTGAAACACAGTCTCTTTACTCCATCCTGTGTTGTAAATTTTAATTTTTAAGCATGGGTGGCATAATCAATGTTGAAATGTTAAATACACTAAACTGATTATAATTGCATTTGTTCAACTAAACTTAATCTCACTTCCTTTTTGTAGTCCTGTCTTCCTCTTTTTCACATTATGCACTTTACCACACTCAATATAACTATATAAGTGATGTAAGAGTATTTATTCTCATTACGGTCCATCTTCTTTCCGATGCAAGATTATTTTCTTCTCACTGGGCTCCAGCTTCTTATTGACTTATTGTATTCCTTTTTGTCTTCCTGTTCAAAATTCATCTTGTAGGTTTGTACTATGTAGATGAGGGTGCTCACACTCATCATTTGAAATGTATATTTGGTCTTTGAATAACCCATAGAATTATCTCACATAGTAAAGCATCTCTGAGAAACTATTCCTTTCCATCTGACTGATTTTTATAAAGAATAAACTCACAAGCTTTCCTGCTGTTTACTCCTAGATGTTATTAGCAGAGTTTCTCTTCTGTCGATATGATTGCATTGCGATAGTACTAACTCTGTACCTTTCTATGTTACCATATGCCCAGAAACACAGTAGAGTGGAGGATGCTAACTTGAAAAGGACTCGAGAGGACCTGCAAAACAGAGTTGATTACCTACAAAAGCAAGCTGAGGTGAGTGCCAAGTATTTCTTTTTTCTTATTAAGTTCCTCAACAACTCTTAAAGGTGTGCTTTAAGAGTTGATCTTGTATTTTCTAGAGCTATGATGACAAAGGGCCTGTCATAGATGCTGTTGTATGGCATGACGGAGAAGTATGGAGGGTTGCCATTGACACACAGACTCTTGAGGATGACCCTGATTGTGGAAAACTCGCTGACTTTGTACCCCTAACTAATTATAGGTACGCTTAACTTGGTTTCTAGTGGCAAGACATGAGACAAGTATAATGATGTTGGGACAAATGTGAGATATACTTTTTGTATGTGGAGACGATGTATGCTGAAGTGTTTCTTTAATGTTGTAATTGTCTTATTAAAAAATCTGCATGTTTACTTAAAAGACGATCAAAGGCCCCCATATGCTATTTATAACTAAACCAGGGATAGATAGTTTTTCTCACTTGAATTTTAGCATCTGATAAGCATTTCCATAATTTCCCCTCCTATGTAGTTGTATACTATTATTACTATTACTTTTTGCTTAGATAAAACTCAATAATGATATTGCCTATGTTGTTTTCTCTTGTAGAGTTTTTCTTTTTGTGATTCCTATTTCTAGGCTGTGATCGGTGGATTCCTTGTGCACTATATTGTATTCATCTTAATGAATAAAATATGTTTCTTTTAAAAAAAAAAAAAAACTCAGTAATGATATTGCCAGTTGTTTTAACTAGAAGCTCTTATGATGCTTTGAACCAAATAGTGCTTTTTCTGGAAACTTCCTATTGATTAGGTATATTCTGAATAAATTATTCATATTTGGTGTTTTAGTTTCCTATATGGTGGTCATGATGGTGGGCTTATTCTGTAGAATGTTCATTAATTCTATATAAACTTCCATACAGGATTGAACGGAAGTATGGAGTTTTTAGCAAATTGGATGCCTGTACGTTTGTTGTTAATGTGTATGATGAAGGGAAAATATTGAGTATCGTAACAGATTGCTCTCCCCATGGCACTCATGTTGCTGGTATTGCTACTGCTTTCCACCCAAAGGTACTGTTATATAAGTTTATCACTTCGATGCACCTTTTCTCAATAGTAAGACAATATACTTATGATACACGTGGTTGTTCTTAGGAGCCCCTGTTGAATGGAGTTGCACCTGGAGCACAATTAATATCTTGTAAAATTGGGGACGCACGCTTAGGTTCAATGGAGACAGGAACTGGGTTGACTCGAGCTTTGATTGCTGCTGTGGAGGTACTTTAAAACTCAGTTTCTTTTTGATGAAATCTCTGTGATATAGACATACCAATGTGGGGGTATATATCAGTGTATTGATGGCCGTTATACAATGTTTTCTGCAGCATAAATGTGATCTGATCAACATGAGTTATGGAGAACCAGCATTACTGCCAGACTATGGGCGCTTTGTTGACCTCGTTAATGAAGTATAATTTCTACATTATTTATTGTTGCTTGCATAGCTGTTTTAATATTTTATTTTATTTTATCTTTCATGCAATGTGTTACAATCTCCTTATTGATGCTAAAACTAGGCTGTAAACAAGCACCGTCTGGTATTTGTGAGTAGTGCTGGCAATAGTGGGCCAGCATTGAGCACTGTAGGAGCACCTGGTGGTACCACATCAAGCATTATAGGCGTTGGTGCATATGTCTCTCCTGCAATGGCTGCTGGTGCTCATTGTGTAGTTGAAGCCCCCGGTGAAGGGCTTGAGTACACTTGGTATATTAACTTTTCTTACTCACTTTAAACACAAATTCCTCACTCGGTGAAGCCGGCTTCCTTTAGGTTGCTCTACTGGTTTCATCACAAATTTTATTCTTTATGCAGGTCTAGCCGAGGACCAACCGCTGATGGAGATCTTGGTGTCTGTATAAGTGCTCCTGGTGCAGCTGTTGCTCCTGTTCCTACATGGACTCTCCAACGACGGATGCTCATGAATGGAACATCAATGGCATCCCCATCTGCTTGTGGTGGAATTGCACTGCTGATAAGTGCAATGAAGGTACTTCTGTTATGCATAGTCTTGTTTATATCCCTTTTGAATATGTTAAATCTGTATTTTGATATTGTAACTTTCTCAAGTCTATATCTTTTTGTAGGCTGAGGGTATTCCTGTGAGTCCATACAGTGTAAGGCAGGCTCTTGAAAATACATCTGTTCCTATAGGCAGTTTTCCAGAGGATAAATTATCAACTGGGCAAGGACTTATGCAAGTTGACAAGTTAGACTTTTTGAATCCTGGCCATACTTCTTCCTACTGTAGATTATGCATGTAATTTTGAGACATATCTTGATTATTTATTGGTTATCAGGGCACATGAATACCTAAGGCAGGCTCGGGATGTACCACGTGTTTGGTATCAGATAAAGATAAACCAATCTGGTAAAACAAGTAAGTTTAGCCGCATTTCCTTCACTCTTCATTGACAGCACAAAAATGCTGGTATTGGACTTTTATGTGCTCATGAGTACTGCAGATTTGCCTAAATTTTAGAATGATAATTCCTTTTTATTTATATGATGGGATCAGTGTCTTCACAATCTTCTTTATGATAATTGTAAATCGTAATTGTCTCCTATTAAAAAATGTTAAACATGCCAACCTCTTGGTAGATTTGAGTGATTCCCTCGTGCTTGCTAGAATTGAGTCTCTTATAGCCTTTGGATATTCTGTTTCTCTACGCAGGTTTCATTTTGATTGACTAGTTGTTAGGCATTTTTTTAATCGTTCCATGTTCTGGACGTTCTTGATCTTAGGTTATGTTGGTGCACTGAACTTACTTTATTAAATGTGATGCATTTTGATGGCAGCTCCTACATCACGAGGTATTTACTTAAGGGAGGCTTGTGCTTGCCAACAATCTACCGAGGTGAGTACACATTAAATCATATTAATTAATGACTTGCTGGATTTCATAATATGATTTGTTACTTATGTTCTAGTTAGTCTTGGCTTGATATCTGTTATGTTATTTCATGAGTCTTAAGCATAGGGTCACACAATACTTTATATATGATTATATTCTTAATGTTGTGGTTACCTTCCTTGTATTATAAGGATCATATTCTTTTTGTGTAAATTTTCTAAGAGTAAGTTTGGCAACATCTCTTTCAGTCCCATTTTTCACTTATAGCACCTGCAACTTCTACAATATCTAAAGTAGTGTTGTTAACAGTGGACAGTGCAAGTTGAACCAAAATTTCATGAAGGTGCGAGTAATTTAGAAGAATTGGTTCCTTTTGAGGAGTGTATTGAGTTACATTCCAGTGAGAAGGCAGTTGTGAGGGCTCCCGAGTTTCTCCTTCTTACTCATAATGGGCGTAGCTTCAAGTTAGTTAGCTCTACTTCTATTCGCCTTTTTTCTTCTTCTTTTTTTTAGTACATTTCACATATATGTTCAAGTTATATTCGTCACTTGTTTTTAGGGCTTTTTTTATTTTTATTTTTATGATTTCTTCATCTATAACTTTGACAAGCTTGTTATTATGCTGTGGCTATGCCTCTTCATATATGTGACTGCCATAATTGTGAAAGAATGCTGTAATCAGCTGTTGCATTGCATGCATGCATCTAAGCTTATTGCATGTTATCATACTCTTATATATGGCGTGGTATCAGTGTCTTTTGGTTGGGTGTGTTTTCACATGATATGTTTGTGGGTGTTCCTTGTTTTCGAAAAATTGCTTAGCCAATTACTTGTGAGCCAATTCCTGGAACTGAGCTGATAACCAGGGAACTGAGCTTCATTTTCATAAACTTTTTGGAAATAATTTACATCGACACATACCAGAAAGTTTGGTTTCGCATAAGCATCTTGTTTTGTTTGGTACTTCTATTGTTGTTCTGCCTTGAGATTTTGACCAATTCTTTCTCGTTTGATTCTCCAATCTTTTGAGCTTTACATATAATACCCTTTAGACTTTTTTATGTGTGGGTACGTTAGCTTATTCCATTTATCAATTTACAAGTTTTCTTTCCTTTCTTTTCAGCATAGTTGTGGATCCTACCAACCTTAGTGAAGGTCTGCATTATTATGAACTATATGGTGTTGATTGCAAAGCACCTTGGCGCGGTCCTCTTTTCAGAATCCCAATTACTATAACAAAACCAATCACTTTGATAAGTCGACCTCCACTATATTCATTTTCGAGGATGTCTTTTTTGCCAGGTATGTGCACGTTTAGTTGGCTCTCTTCTCTTTTTCTTGTTACCAGTAGTTTTATCTGTTCAGAAACGGGCCACTTGGCTGACATTTATCATTTGATACTTGTGTCCGATATTTATTCTTTGATGGTGGCAATCCCTTCTCTTGATGGTGGAACACTACTCTTTTAGGCCACATAGAAAGGAGGTTTATTGAAGTACCTCTTGGTGCCACATGGGTTGAAGCAACCATGCAAACATCAGGATTTGATACAACACGAAGATTTTTTGTTGACTCTGTTCAGGTACGGCATGCAGTCAAAACTTGTATCAGATTGTTGTAAGCCTTCTTTTTGTTTTTGTTTTTTGGGTCAAAAAGCCTGCTTCTGACATGCTTGAAATGTACAGCTTTGTCCCCTGAAAAGACCTTGTAAGTGGGAGAGTGTTGTAACATTCTCTTCGCCTGCTGCCAAAAGCTTTTCATTTCCTGTTGTGGGTGGTCAGACAATGGAATTAGCTATAGCTCAGTTTTGGTCAAGTGGCATAGGAAGCAATGAAACAACTACTGTGGATTTTGAGGTATTCTGTTTATATGTAGACTTAAGATATCTAATGAAATTCAGTTACCTTTATTCTTTACTTTGCATTATTTCTTAGCTGCTTACTTTCACTGAAGATGCCTTAATTTTTCTCTGTGGTTAACTTTTGGACTCGTCTATTTAACACTAGTTTGATTGGCCAAGTTAACTAGTATGGTAAAAAAACAAAAACATTTGATTGTCTACTGTATCATTGAAAATGTTTGTGATTTTCCTATTATTTGAGTCGAGAAGCTGCATTGTGACGCAACTGATAGACTTTGTTTCAATAATAATATCTCATATATCCTTCAGTAATATCTTATATATCCTTCTTCGGCAATCTTTTTTCTTTGACATTTTTATAAAGTCCAAATCCGTGACACTTGCAAAGAATTAAATTTAGTTTTATTTTTATTGATGTGGTGTCTATTATAGAAGTTTTGGAATCATGAAATGCTACGTAAAATGAACTTCATTGGAGAGCCTTACATGTGGTTTGTAAACATTTTTAGATTGTGTTTCATGGGATTAATGTTAATAAAGAGGAACTAGTACTTGACGGAAGTGAAGCACCAATAAGAATTGAAGCTGAAGCTCTACTAGCATCTGAGAAACTTGCACCGGCTGCTACTCTAAACAAGGTGAAGTTGCTCCCCTAGTATATGATGGTGGCTATATATGTTCTGCATCTTCTTGGTATTTTGTGTTCTAAGATGGTATCTTTTCCCTTTTGTTTTCAATTTGCAGATCAGAATTCCATATCGACCAGTTGAGGCTGAACTTTGTTCTCTTCCAACAGATCGTGACAAACTACCTTCAGAAAAACGTATTTTGGCACTGACATTAACGTGCGTTATGGACTGATGTTTATAAAATTGGCTGCATTTTATGTTTTATAGTAGTGAGCCCTTACTTCTGATTCCTGCAGTTACAAGTTCAAATTGGAAGATGGAGCTGAAGTAAAACCTCAAGTTCCATTACTTAACAATCGCATATATGATACTAAATTCGAGTCTCAGTTTTATATGATCTCTGATGCAAACAAGGTACTTCTGAGTTTTATTTAGTTGTTATATAATTTTAAATTGTTTGTTATTAGGGAGTTAGGGATTGTTGTTGCTCATCCCAAATATCAATTGGTGGCTCTAGTACATATGTACCTCAAGTATTCTGTATACTTGCTGCATTATTAAATTGCTTTGGCAGTTGCTGAATATATTTTTTTCCTCATAATGTCTGACTTTCTTCACTTTCCAATAATAGCGTGTGTATGCAACTGGTGAAGCTTATCCAAGCTCTTCAAAACTGCCCAAGGGAGAATACACTTTACAGCTCTATCTTAGGTATGGTCCATTTATGCTGTTATTTCCTTGCTGCAAATTGAGACTTATTTTTGCTACTGAGATTTAGAATTCTGTTTTCTTATTATATTTTAAAAGCTATTTCTCTAAATACTAAATGCCACAACATGGTTATGAAATTATCTTAATTTGAGTGTATGCACCTGGCTTTGTTTGCCAGCATAGAAGAAATTTTTTGCTATTCCAACGTCATCTAACTTGACGTGTTTCAACCTCAGGCACGACAATGTGCAGTATTTGGAAAAAATGAAGCAGCTGATTTTGTTCATTGAAAGAAAATTGGAAGAGAAGGTAGAGTATCAGTCTTTTAGTGATTGATTATATAGTCTGAATAAATGCTTTGCCTTGATAGTTCGAGAACCTGAATTCATATTACAGTGGAACAAATGATGCATTTTTCTCATTGTCCTTGTCTATCTGTAATATATATTCCCTTGAATAAAACCAGTTTGAATCAACGTCTCATTTTTAGAAGCTGTATTTTGTGATCAAAATCTCTATTTTATGACCAATTAAATGCTCCTCTGGTCTCTTCCTTAACCAGGATGTAATGCGCTTGAGTTTTTTCTCCCAACCGGATGGCCCTTTGATGGGAAATGGTGCTTATAAGTCCTCAGTTTTAGTTCCAGGGTACGCAGCCGAATAATGTGTTTCTATGGTTTTATGAAGCTGTTGTGTAATAATTATCTAACTTTAGATGAATTTTGGGTAGGAAAAAAGAAGCAATCTATTTGGGCCCACCATCCAAAGACAAAATCCCAAAGGTACTGTTCTGCTAGTGCTGGATTTTTTAAAAAATATTTCTTTATTATTTTTTTATATGTTTGATGCTAGTGCTGAAATTGTTCAACAGTTCCACTAATAAAATTTCTGCAGTTTTCTCCTCAAGGATCTGTTTTACTTGGAGCTATCTCCTATGGGAAGCTATCATATGTTGGAAAAGAAGAAGGGAAAGATCCGCTAAAGAACCCTGTGTCTTATCAGATTTCTTATATTGTGCCACCAAATAAGGTAATCTTCCAGAAGACCATTGCTATTGTTATTTGACCTATAAAAATGTGTGTATAATTAGTTTTCATTTCAATACTTATACAGATGGATGAAGACAAAGGAAAAGGTTCTTCTACATTCACCAAAGCTGTTTCTGAACGTTTAGAAGAAGAGGTATGTAAGGCACATAAAATAAATTATGCAGGCTAGTTCTGATTTTGAAATAAAGTTGACAACATTTTACTTATCTTCATCTGTCTCGAACACTTGTTTAGAGATTCGTTATTAAATTCACTCTGACTTGCCTAAGTGACATTTAGATGCTCATACAGTGTGTGCTAATTTAGCAGTAGGATTCCCACATATGGTGCATCTACAGAAAGACATACGCCCTTATTTATGCTTATTTTATATTGTAACCAACACATGTGGCTATTGGATGTGTCTGGCATAGTGGATCCAGTTACACAATTATTTTAAGTGCTTGTGTTCATGATACTACAATAGTGATACTATAACCTCCATATGTCAGAATGGTAGAGTGTTGAAGACCCCGATATTTGTGGCACTGTTCCAGAATTCAGCACATACACATTAAGTACTCTTAGTTATGGCTTTTCAAAGTTGGTTGCAGATTTTGCCGCATATTATTCTATGTTCTGGCACTTTTATTATCAAACCTCCAGCTTATTATGATGTTAAATTTTTAGGTTTACAGATCTTATATCTGAGGTACTGATACTTACTGTCGGTAATTTGTATCAGGTTCGAGATGCAAAGATTAAAGTTCTTGCAAGCCTCAAACAAGACAATGATGAAGAACGCTCAGAGTGGAACAAATTATCTGCCTCTCTTAAGGTTAAGGCTCATATGTCATGGTATAGATTACATAATTTAGGAGGCCCATATGAAGAGAAATCGACTATTTTAGGTTTTTGCTAACATGAAAGAGAAACTTAAATTAAAGTCATTTTCATGTATCGTAGTCATGCAAGGTTTATTTCAAACTGCATCATAAAATGAGTTTGGTTAGCTCATATTTCAGTCCACTTGTACACTTTGGTTTTACTTCATTCAACAGGAAATTGAACCCTTGACTGCAATGCTATCAACTGTCCATTGTTCCCACACACGCACACACACACCACACTCATATGAGCTTCTACTTCTCTCTCTCTTTTTTAATTTTTTTTTCTCTAGGAACTACACGTTTTTAGCCTAATTGAGCATCAGATATGTACGCCTATGTTAAAACTAGCCACTGTGGATTGTCCTTTTATGCTTCAAGTTTCTGTAGCATGTATGAGTAACCAATTGTAGTGATCTATGTTTCTATTTGCAGTCTGAATACCCAAAACACACTCCACTGCTTGCAAAAATTTTGGAAGGTTTGCTTTCTCGAAGCAATGTTGAGGACAAAGTCTGTCATGACAAAGAGGTAGTCTAGTACAACTGTATGATCAAGAATGATATTATGTTGTATGTTTTTCCCTTGCGATGAAAGTTCATTCATTTATCCACTGCTGGAATTTGTTCCTTTATCAAAGGTCATATGGGTTCTGGGGACAAAATATATGTAAAGTGGGCTCGTTGTGGACCTGTGGCTGAAGTGTGACAGTACCATAAGGATAGTGTTTTAAATTTAATTTAATTTAATTTTTGGATGAGAAACAAACTTTTATAAGGGAGGAACTTAAAATTTAATAAAAAAAAGAAAAGGAAATAGTCAAATAGAAAGAATACTCCTCTACAAGTCCTCATCAATAAATAAAATAGGCACGAGCAGCTCAGAATTATCTTTTTTTTTATTCTTTTTTCTGGGCCACAGACATGCCTAGTACTAGGTATTTGGGTTCTGAAAGTGTTTGGGGTGGGGGTTCTCGAAAGGTCTAAGTGAAATTATAACGTGTTAATGTGTATAAACAGCAGTGGTACTTAAGGTCTAAATTTCTGATAGGATTTGACTCTCTCTAACTTAAGTACTTAACATGACCATGATTGTTACTGTTTTATTGGAAGTATAACATTATATGGTTTGGCAATGAATCTATCTTTTTTATAGATAATGGGCATTTGGATCTCATCATGCATGGATGATCTTTGTATTCCTTACTTAATCGAGATATATGATGGTCTAGTTACTTGTGCCTTCATATGCATGCAGTAGGTGTTCCTTGAAAGATGGTTTATACGGCTATCAGATAGCAGTTAACAAGTGCTGCTTTGCAGGTTATTGATGCAGCAAATGAGGTTGTTGATAGTATTGACAGAGATGAGCTAGCAAAATTTTTTGCACTAAGAAGTGATCCTGAAGAGGAGGAGGCAGAGGTGTGTAGTGTTGTCAATCTATTCTTTTTATTTTCTTACTGTCTCTCAAGTCCTTGCAATCATATATCTGAAACTTTTTTTTTCTATTGTTTTTTACTGTTTTTTTTAATAAAGAGGATTAACAACTTTTACAGGCCTTTTTCCTTGAATTTATTTTCTAGATTATCAATTTATCATAACTAGTATTAACTCTTTTTGTTAGAAAATTAAAAAGAAGATGGAGACAACTCGTGATCAGTTAGCCGAGGCATTGTACCAAAAAGGACTAGCACTGGCAGAGATTTTGTCTTTGCAGGTTGGAACAGTTATTTATGTTTTGATTTCGTAGTTTTGTTCTATTGGGGTAATACTCTGCACAACGATTTGGTGCAAGTATAAGAAAAGCATGTGAAACTGTGAAAGTTGCATGCCAGATTTGATTTTCTGAATGTTCTGCTAAGACGGTTGTATGATAAAAAACTTGTTTAGTCAAGGGGAAAAAAGTTTATTCATTCCAAGGATGTTGAGCGTTAAGCTTGTTGAGGAATTTTTTATTTTCTTTCTCAAAGAAAAGCTTCGAAGTTTCGAAGGAAGTACTTTTCAGACTCGTAAGACAAAATTGAAAACCGATTCCTCTAATAGGAGACATCCTTGTGCTGCTCTAATGTAATAAGCCGTGGATACTTAACCAAACAACAGATCAATTAGTCAAAGTAGAACTTGCTCTTTATAGTTGCTATAATTGCCATTTTTCTAAAAGATAAATTTATACATGATATGTATGCATTCCCTTTCTGAGATCATTTTCATATCCTATGAATGATGAGAGAGAACTCTTGTGTATTTTATTCATTGTTTAGCTATGAATCTTGGTCAATGTGCTACTTATACCCAGTTCATTAGTCGTGGCGACATTCATATGCATTTTAGCAATTATATCAATACGTATTTTAATTTCTTTTAACTATTAAATGGAGCACTGCTGCGGCGCTGCCATCATCTTTGTTGTTGCAGGGTGATAAGCCTTCAGCCTCAGTAGTAACTGAAGGTTCAAAAGAGGCAGGCTCTGGTGTCCTGCTCAAACGGTTTGAAGATAATTTCAAAGAACTTCAAAAATGGGTTGAAGTGAAATCCTCTAAATATGGAATCCTCTCAATAACACGTGAGAGACATCATGGAAGGCTTGGAACAGCACTGAAGGTATTTTCTTTTCCCTTTACCTTTTGAAACATACAAAGTGATCTTCTACTGTCAATTGCAGTTTTGAAGTATGTTTTATTTATTTTCATCTATTTGATCACTATCGCGCACAGGTCTTGCATGAAATAATTCAAGATAATACGGAGCCTCCAAAGAAGAAGCTCTATGAAGAGAAGCTGTCTCTGCTTGATGAGATCGGTTGGCAGCATTTGGTGACGTATGAGAGACAATGGATGCATGTGCGCTTTCCACCAAGTTTACCTCTGTTTTAGGATTGCTTAATTTTTTAGATGTTCAAATATATTTCATTCCAAGAAAAATAAAATAAAATTAGAATGTATCAGATTTGACAGAATATGGTGCTTGGCCCTGTTTACTATCATGGCATCAAGGATAGCTCCCTCAATAATAAGATCTTCGTTTCTTTGGCTCTCCATCTCTTTTTGTATCTTTTTTTTTTCCAGTCCATATTTATTGTGATCCTGTATTTTTCAATCCTGCATTTGTTTGATTCATAAAGCTGTTTAGAATCTCTGTTCATTTTGGAAAGATCTTGATATACCTTCGGGTCCTTTGCCCGTTAATGAGGTCCGAGATCCATTTGCTAAATGATAAATGCTTGTAGTTTTTTTTTTTTTTTATCAAGGCGTCCGTTCTTCGATTTCTGGATCATACGATCATATGATAGAAGGGCGGGATTTGTTTAGTCTACGTTGTATGAAATTAACCAATGCCCACGTTCCATGGTGTTTATTTTCCTTCAACCATTAACCAATGCCTATGTTCCAAGGTGTTTATTTTCCGTTCAACCATTAATGAAGCAACGTGATGTTCTTGTATTCTTTTGTTACATGATGAGATCAAATTTGATTTCGTAATTTAATTCTCTATTATTTTTGTCCACTTGAGTTAACTTCAAGGGCTTGATACTTCCATACTCTGTCGGTGGACGGGAACATTTTATTTTTCAAATCAATGACGTCCGAATCTTTTCAATTCAGTTTGAAATGTCTCTGTTATATATATCATGTCATTGTCAATCAACTTTCATTTTTAATTCGTACCAGATTCCCCCTATCTATATTGGACTGATGCAGCCGTCTAGTACTAGCTTGCACAACACTTCAGATAGGGATCCTAGTACGTATGGTGTACGAGAATTGAGGTATCCCAATGCTCCTTCTAATGCACCAACAAGGATCCTCCTCAAACTTCACATCCGAAGGCTTATAATACAACAGGTTTTCTTATATTTTGTTTTAATACATATTAGTCAAAGCCAAACCAAAGGTTGGGATACTATAGTACTAAGATTCGATCATTAATCAACAAATGAATTTTGATAACGTCAAATTAACGAATATATTATTTCAATGACCAAAGTTTGTAGCCCAGAAAAATGCCTTTTACAACGCTAGCTAATACACCTTCATAGAAGCGATACACATTACAACCCTAAAAATGCCTTAGTGCATTTCTTAATTAAAGGGGCTGAAGCACTATAGGCAAACCATAGTAAGGCCTCATAGAGAGCAAAGTAGAAGGAGAATGACAATAAGTTGGGGAAATAGTAAAAGAAAACCTAGAGAGAATTAGGGTTAGCACAATCTTATACTCCAAAAAGGTCAAGTTCCTCCCAATACACATTCTTCCTCCAAACCCAAAGGGCAAGTAACCCATCTTGTGCTTGCATCCACCATGTATGTCATCCTTAAACCTCTCTGGCTTGAACTCATTCACATCCTCACCCCACAAAAGTGGGTCATGGTGCATACCCACAATGTCAATCCACATATTGGTTCCACTAGGGATTGTTAGGTCTTCACTCACTTGAATGTCAGCTTTAGCTTGCCTCTGTGCATTTGGTGCCGAAGGGTATAATCGTAAAACCTCATTCATCACCCATCCCATCTGCATTAATATATCAAACTATTAATTAAGACTTATAAAAGAACAAAACATATATGATCTTGCCAATCAGATTAAGAAATTTCCTAGTGGCATCTAAAAAGTGCTACTTAGTTATTATTTGTGACGCGGACATCAGGATTAGAATCCCAATTAATTATGAATTAACATGACTAATGTATGGTATGGGAACGCGTAGACTGAGGCCAAATCTGTTATTTGACGGTTGACCAAACCTGAGGCCGGAGAATTGGACATGACCAAATTTGAAAGGGCTTCAAGTTCATAAACACGTACCCATTGTTTGACGGCCAACCAAACTTTAGTTAATTAATAGTTTAATACTTGCAACTAATATTTTTGTTTAACCAGATTAATTTCAACCATAAAGACCATGCATGTAAACCAAAAAAATAACATGGAGACCATGCACGGCCATGGACCACATGTACTCATCTTCTTCATTTTACTTGTAATAGCTAGACAGAGACTTTATCTTTATAGAAGGTAAGAGAACTATATTAGTATAAGGTTATAACACAGTAACACATGCATGCATATTAATTACCTTCTTTAGCCCAGCAAGCATATTGACGTCAATTTCTTTATCTCCCACAACCTCCCTAATCTCCTCCCTCAATTGATCTTGCCAATCTGTATGGGTTGCTAGAAGTAGCATCGTCCACGTGATCGCCAATGCCGTTGTCTCGTGCCCGCCGAAGAAAAATGTCTTGCACTCGTCCACCAGCTCCTGTGTGGTCAAGGACCTCGAGAAGTTGCCAGGTTTATCGCTCTCTCGGAGCAACATTCCGAGAAGGTCGTGTTGCGGAGACCCTGATCCCATCGATTTCTTTCGTGCCATGATGATCGACAAGAAGAGTTGTTTGATTTCTTCGCCGAGTCTTCGGGCCTCCAGGGTTTTCCTGGGGTACAAGAATTTGCCAAAAGGAACTCCCACGAAACGGTTCGTTTTGAAGAGGGTCATTTGTAGGGCTCTTAATTTTTCGAACACTAGGCGACCACTTTGGTAACTAATGCCGAAGCTTGTCTTGGCAATGATCTCGCCGGCTGTTGCCGTGATTGAATCCTCCACATCGATTTCTTGAGTGCCGGAAGTGGTGATCTGGGTAGTCCAGTTGTCTAGCATTTCTGTGGTGGTCTCCACCATCAAACTAGCCATTGCCTGTACGTTGTACGTAGAATATAAGACTTTACATAAGAAAAGAATCTTGTAACTTAATTTTATTCAATGTACGTCCGAACGGAGCACATGTCATCTTTTAACCAGCTAGATTGTTCTGTAACTCGATCAAAACAGTTCCACGTACTCGGATTTCACAAGAGAGAAATTAAGTTAGTTACCTTAAGGTTAGTAGGGTTAAATGCAGGAGTGATAACATGGCGGTGACGAACCCAGTCATCCCCTTCGGACATGACAAGACCATTGCCAAACATGGGAGCTCTATCGCGTCTGAACACATCCGGTTTGCCCCAATTCTTTGCGGTGACCTCTGAAGACAATTTTTTCAGTAAGGCTGCGTCTGCTATGTATAGGAATGGCTCCGTGCCCAACCAGTAGACGAACATTTTCCCTGCACCACCATATATAACAAACACAAATTAATCAACATGTACGTAACAACATTTATCATAACTATATATATATATATCTGTACTCCATGAGTACATTTTTATGTTTGAGCATGCATGAAAAGAATTTTAGAGAGATTAAGTGATAACGTAATCTATTGATTAGGTTTGAGCAGGTAAAAAAATTCTGAGCTGGGTTTTTACCGTAGGCTTTCTGCCAGCGAGCAAAGTAGGGAAAAAGAGTCGAGTGTATGTCATGGGTGATACTATTATTTGAAGAAGAAGAAGAGCTTTCACTACTCTTCTTCTTCATCTCGCTAAGATTTCCCAAAGGAAAACTTGGAGTCGGACCACTTAACCCATTTTTCTTAAGCTTTCTGTAAGTTAGGACAGGGAAAACCCAGCAAGAAAGTAAGAATCTGCAGAATAAGCAGAGGACGAAGACAATGAAGACTCCCATTGTTAAGAACCCGATCAACTCCATATCTATCTATGTAGCTAGATATTTCAAAACGTATGCACTGAGAGGAAGTAATAATAACCAAAGCTTGAGCTGTGTATGTGTTTGTGAGTATAGGAACAGAATGAAAGCCTGTATTTATAGAGAGAGGCCTGGAAGGAGAGAGAAAACGTAGTGCTTTGGCCGCGCTGAGGAATTAAGAAGACTGAAAATCAAACTTGTTCGAAATTTGACCATGACTTCTAGTGACGTGGCGTCGTGTTAATGGACAGGCCTCGGCTTTGAATCTGAATGGGTTTTCAACATTTTGAAATTACTATAATTATTACTTTTTTCCCTTTTTGTTAGTGTATATATCAATCAATCATCTTTGCGGCTCTCCTCTCCGACCAATATATTACAGTTGAGAAATATACAGTGGCCGATGGAGATGTGGACGCCGACGCACCGTCCGTTAAGGGGTTGGTCGGAGAGTCAAAACCCACGTACAAATCGAGGATCTTGAAAATTTCTAGAATTATTCTAGAGCCATGCATTAACTAGTTGATCTGCTTGAATTTTTAGTATATATACATACTTGAATTGATTAGCAGAATCATAAGAACTAAATACAATTTTATATTCTATGTAGCGTGGTGGTAGTCTGAATTTTATTTTTTTTGGACAATTTGTAGTATGAATATTTTTTTTGGACAACTTGTATTATGAATTTTAACGATATATACGTAGTGTATTTATAATCAATACATGATTATAGAAATCTCAACCAATCATCCGCATGTCTATATATATCTAAAGATGAAAAGCAAATTGACACAACTTAAAAATATTTTTTTTCCATCTTTAAATCTAGAAAAAAAAAAATCGAAACGGTGGCACACGACTCCAATTTTGTAATCAATTTACAGCATGTAGTTAATTTAGTGTTGCATAAAATGTTTTAAATTAATATATTGATAGATGAATGTACGCCAAATTCTTTTAATTATAGTTTTTGGTATAAGGTACGTGTATATATATATATATATCTCAAAGCTTTTCCGAAATGATGCATATAATTAAGAAATATATCATACATAAATCATTCCAAATCTTGACCAGCACTATATGAAAAGTTGATAAAGGATTTGGCTTTCCCTAGCTAAAGTTGCATAGACTTCTTCTTTTTTGGGTCAGAAAGTTGTATGGACTCTTAGAATGTTGCATGGACTTCGTGCATGTAGAATTTTCACATGAAAAATTTAGCTAGTGTGTACAAATTTTCATGCTCAGTCTTACATAAGCAAGTATGCAACTTCGATCTCATCCTGGACTACTTGGCTCCCCAGGCTAGGGCTTGACGAAGTAAAGGGAAGGATCAAAGTTTATTTTTATGTCCTTGTTAAAGCTCTTAATTAGCTCTTGCTAGATGGATCGAAGCTTCCACAGGACCAGACCCGATAGCCATAGCGGACGGGTTAGGTTTGAATTGCTCCCTTAATGTAATTTAATTAATCAAACTCTCCAAATTAACCTACCCATATAATTAAATATCATAATTTCTTACATATATATATAATTTGAGAGCCAAAATTTAACGAGTCAATCATTGACCCTTTATCTCTCTAATGACTAACCATGAACGAGTAAAATTCAGGATCGATCTTCAAAAACATTCCTGCCAATAATAATCACGTACACCTCAAGTTAATTTGTAATGAAATGTTTGCTGCAGTAGTACGTACGTGTTGAGTTCCGAAAAAAATAATAGAGCGAGAGGCTTAGTAAGTATCTAAAGATGGAACTTTTCAAACTCAACCACTATGACAAAAGTGACAAACAAGAGTTTGGTGAATGGTGAGGATAGGGATAACTTAAATCTTGATGATGATTAACGTACATTGGGTATTATCTCATCTCATCACAGATCAATAGATCATGATTAATGTAGAATGCATAGCTGAAAGGAAATTTGAAGAAAGACGTATGAATGTGTGTGTGTGTATAAATGTATGTACGTAGCTAGGCTGCTTAATTAATTTGCTTTCCCAAACAAAAAATTAATATATATTGTTCTTGCATTACGTACAGTCATGTTAATTCATGCTAATCCTCTCTAAGTACGTCTCTATACATATAAACTATATATTTATTGGTCTTGCACTCCATTCTACATTCTCATGCAAGATTCTTTCTAGAATTTTCAGATTGATCGGACGTCGATCACAATTGTTTCTATATAAATGCTTATCCATTCAACTAAACATTTTTTTTGGACATTGAATTCATTCAACTCAACATAATGCATTCAACTAAACATAATATGCATGACTTAGCTAGTAATATATATATACACAAGGGTTCTCCACTAAGAAGATTATTACTTTTTAAGGTGTAGAGTTTTGATCTCAGCCGTTATATCAGATAATTTAAAACGGATCTGACGGCTGAGATCAAAATTTCGCCCTTTAAAAAAGTAAGAACCCCCTTACATGATAATCATTGTATATATATAATATAATTTTTTTTTGAAAACATATATAGAAATTACATGTGCGTTAGATTTTAATTGTTTTTATTCGACCATAGAGTTAGGTAATTACATTATTAAAACCAATATAGCCTCACTGCGTGTCCACCATTTATAATAATCGATTTATGCAAGAACAAATAGAAAATTATTTTTATAGAAATGCTCTCACAGTCACTTGGTGACTAAGAATTCATAATCACTCAACTTTAAATTTAATATATATGAAGTGTTGAGATTAAAATAAATGTATTAATCTCAACCATTGATGTTTTTTTTGAGGGGGTAAAATCATACGATACTTTATATCAAAACCAAAGAACGGTACATACATCAAATCCTAGGACTGAACCCGGGTTTGTTAGGGTCAGCTAAACACTAGAAAAGAAAGCACCGCTCACTATGCCCTGTTCGCTCGTTTATTCAACGAGCCTACAAAATACAACATGTCTCAAGAACACCTAATCCGCACTAGTGAATATCCAACCGCCAATGCACTCAATTGTGGTGCAGTTGAAAATCCATAGACTAACTGATCAGCGAAACACGATCGCAAATGTAGGCTGAAACCAAGAAACTAAGTTAGACATGAGGGTGGCAATACACCCTCCCTGAGAACCCAAACCACCGTAGAAGCCCACTCCAAATCAAGCCCAGGAACTGGCCCAAGAGCCTCACTCCCAGCCCAACCGCAGCAAACCCCTATGAATGGCCCAGGCTTGAACAACGCCACCACCGACCGGATCTCCGGTGGCCGCCCATGCCAGCAGGTCATGACTTGCACCATCAAAATCGGATCAAACCCGAAGCCAACAAAGCCCGTGCACTTGTCGTAACTTGCCACTAGCGAAGCCTCCTACAGAACCACCTACAACAGGCCTAGTTGGAGAATAATCGAATCTGTGATAAGCCAAGACGGAGGTAACCCGATCGGAATCAGAACAACCCACACCAGCCACCACACCCCGTTGAAAAAGATATCAACCACACAATCCAACCAAAACACCTCGAAGAATCGAGAGCAAGGAAGAAAAAGGGCTGCTAGGAGTAACCCAGGGAGAGGACTAGCCTCTGCCACTACTAGATCCGAACAAGAGGAGAGAAGCCCAAAGGGCTGCCGCCGCCGCCGCCGCCGGTTGATACGAAACCCTAGGGTTCCGTCTGCTACGTTTAAACGTAAGTATATATAACCCTTTTTTTGTCACGTCATTCAAATAGTTTTATTCACATCGTTCTACCAAAATATGTATTATTTAGATGGTGTCTGAACTTGTGGCCCGGTTAACTCCACTTTAGAATCTCAGAATCTCTCTGCATAAATATATGTATCAGCCAAAAATAATAATAATACCATATATACAAGGGCGTAGACACACTAGGTCGAGGGGGGTCAATTGACCCTCCTGAATTTTTTTAATTGGCTGAAATATATAATATTTTATTATATATATTATATTATATTATAAAATTTGCCCCCTCTAACAAAAGAAAGTAATAAAAAAATAATGATTAAACACTCTTTTAGATTGATAATGAAACTATCATGAAAAAATTTTAAAATATGAGCAATCGTCGGGGACAATTGTAATTGTTTTGGACGGATTTGTTATGTATTAGTATTGTAACGATTTATGAATTTATTTTTTGTTATTTGATGATGCTGGATTTTTGTGTAGTATAATAGTTATTTAAGTCATGACCCCCCTGACTAATATTTCTGGCTACGCCACTGCATATATATATGTATGTATGTATGTGTGTGCACAGTTACTGATAAACTCGTTGTTGATGAAGAAGATTGATCCCGCTAGCTCCTCAAAACAGACCTTGTAAAATCAAACATCTTATTAAAAAATTAATTAATTATGCGACAAGGGATGAATCGTGTCTTAGTCCAGTCAGTTGGTTTCTTTTGGTCAAGATTGAAATAGTAAAGTTGATCACAACTGCGTGCTTTTCATTATTTTTTAGTCCTTTTTTTTTCAACGGATTAATTCCCAAAGTCAGAATATTAATTTTTATTAACATTGGTGTGAAAAGGGCATTAAAACATTCAATCTTCTTGATTATTCGCCGCAGATTATATCTTATTAATTAAATTGTGCATGTAAAAAGCTTTTATATATACAAAAATATATGCATGTCTCTGTGTATTGCATGGGAAGGAAGTTGATTCTTCTCTTGTACTCGTTTTTTAGAATAGGACTGAAATACTTTGAAGGAGGCGCGATAGAGGTGGCTATTGACAAGACCAATATATCTAAATTAATACTTTCTTGATATACAAAGCCATTGTAAATTCAGGTGGCCGGTATATGACGTATGCACAACCGAGATCAAGTGTACCATAATAAAATTTTGGAAGAAAATATCTCGATAAATTTGTGCTGACTTTCTAAATTAACAAATCATGTCGGGTGACTATCTTGAACCAACTTATGTTAATTCGTGAAATCCGTATTAACATGTCTGCTTCAAAATCAACATTTTTTTTTTCTACTTATGAGAGATTCAAACTATTACAATCTGTTTACATAGTATTTTTGACAATACAGATATATTGACTTCTTATAAGGCCACGCGTTTCTAACTTGGTATAAAATTTTATTTCTTGGAAAGGTCAATAGAGTGTAAATACTGTATACATATACTCTAGAGAATCGAAAAGATACTACTCTTCTTGTGGGCTGTGGCATTAATAGATATGTCAACGTACTTGATTCTTTTCTTATATGATGATGTAGTTAACTTGTTAATTGTCTAATGTTTTGACAATTTGACGGGTAATTGTCTTTCTTAACTCTCAAGTCTCAAGTCAACATCTAAGGTATGCCCATTTTGTAGAGGAAATTCACTTTATATATTTGGAGTCCTTTTGACTATCAATTTGATGGTTTTTCTTTTCTAGCCACGTGCATAGCCGCACCCGGCCACTAACCTTTCTCAGATCTATGGAGGATGTCAACTTCAATTAAACAATTAATCACATAGTCACTAATTAATCTTTCTCTCACTTTTCGGATTACTTGGTGATGACAATTGTCAAACACTCACACTATTTATATACACACAAACAGCAAATAGTATCATACATCGATCAGTGGATGCCTAAATTATGCAAATTATTATTAGTAAAGTCAATTCTAAGGATCCAAGTGCGTAAAATTATTGCAATGCAGTAAATTTTTTGCGAAAAAAAAAAATCAGCAAATTAATTTGGTCCGTAGGAAATATTCAATACTTTTGACTGCAAGGAACAAACTTCCCCCACTTGAATTTATATATAGTTTTTAAGTAAATGTTTAAACTTTTAAACATCATTAATCGATCGGACTAGTAATTTTGTGAGTTTGAAATTGATACCTCTTGCAAGCATTTCCAACAATTTGTTGTTTTTAAGTTTCAACTTGATAAGCGTAAAAAGAGAAAATTTGCATTCATATATATACAAGGTTTCATTCGTCAAATTCAATACTAAACATGCAAGTAATTAACCCATATGTGTTTTTAGTGATATTCTGGGCCAAAAAAATGTGTGTGTTTTAAGATATAATTTTGTAATTCGCTAGCTAGCTTCTTGTTTTCATGTAGGGTTAGTCATCCTACTAGCAAAGGGCAACCCATCGAGTTTGTGGGTCCTTTCGTGGGTCGAGAATTACAGCGAGTATTATTGCCTTGCAAGTCTACAACCCATCGAGTACTAGCGATCAAAAGCCAATGGAAAGAAACAAGTACTACTTTAACAGATCGATCGAAATGTATAGCTATATCTTGTACGTTCGTCAAATTGGAAATTGAGTAGCAATCGTATTGGATTGGAAATGCATGCACCACAGACAAGACATGCATTAGTCATTGCAAACGTGGATCTTAGTTTTTTTCATTTTCACCTCCATCCATCCATCTACTTTTTTAGTGATGATGGCCGGACAAGACGTGTCAGATTTTACCTCTAATTTTTCACGGGGTAGAATGATAGACGTCGTTGAATATTATGCGTGCACCTTCAGAAATTGAAATTCATGTTTACTTGAACAGAAAATTATTTCTTGCATTTTCTTTTTCGAGGTCAATTATAGCGTCGATCGGCTTCCGAGTTTTGTTAATGTTATTTTAAGGACTGGAAGGAAAGAGCAACCAATTGATTCAATGAATCTTGTGGCAAAAGCAATACAAACCCAGATCGATTTGTGTTTATTAGGACATGGACATATATATTTAGAGCAACGCAATGATCGACGAGTAATAAATTTTTATAATCACCCTCAATAAGTTAGGCCGAAGTCAACAAATCAAGATCATCACATCTCATCCGGTTAGGGCATTTCCAATAGTTGGACTCATACCCAAACTCAAAACCTATATTTGAATCTCCAAAATTGCACTATTCATATATGGGTTTGGCTCTCCCCCACGAGATGCCCTTAGGTTTCACTTTGCCAACCAATCACTTGAATCCACGCTAGCTATACTAGGCTCAACGTACAATAACAAAGAACGATCGAGATGGTCCTCATTTTACATATGAGTTTTACGGCCTGTCCGGCCACCAGAGAATTTCTCTCGATTATTGAGAAAGTTCGTGTCAACCTAACATGGCATTCAGAACTCAAATGGAGGAAGCAGCTAGCTTAATTCATGGAACGTGTTAATTTTATGAATGAAGCTTGGAAGGGCATAGCATCTCGCTTTGCTTTGTTAGAAGACATCCCTAGCTTGGTACTGGTAGACTGGTGGTAGTGTGTTTAATTACTACCTTGACAAGGAAAAGACAACAAAGCTAGAGAAGTAATTTCTTTTTGTTTCCTAGCTAGTTGGGAATAAATTAAAAACGTTTATAGCGCGCGATTGATTCCTAGCTAGCTGCAATTTAGGACCCATCTTCTATCTGTACTATATGTTAATATTTTTGCTCGTGAAAAACATTCTTTCCATGTGCATATATGAATTATATATAAAACATTAAAACCCATGCCCACAATATTTTACTCATTTATATATACAATATATGTATGCAGCCGCGCTAAGGCTAGGGATGATTCAATAGTCTCTATCTTGCTGCGTACTTTCCTTCAATAATCTCAGTCTCTTACATTAAAATTTCAGGGAGAATGATCGAGGCATGTCAGATGAGGAATCTGCTATTTCCTACTGATTAAAGTTGAAACACGCGTGACAATTCAAAACAAAAACAAAGCAAGTGCGGATCTGATATGAATATATTCTTAGTTAACAAATTAAAGAGGATAAGTAACATACAGTTGGACCCTCAAATTTAGCAATGTAGGGGGTCATGCTTTAAATTAAGTTAAGAGGCAACCTAGCTAGCTCGATCAATGAAAGTTAAGCCATTAAAAATCAGCTCCATCGATCACCATGTCTTTAAGTAAATAATAATTAAGTACTTAAAGCTAATATATATAGAACATGATAAACGCAAAAGTTTAAGAAGATGATGAACTTAAAATTTTGCAACATGATCGATCGGTATCCGTTGAGGGTGCATAATTTTCATTTCATACATGATGCATAATTTGTTTCATCATTTCTGTTACCAGCTGCAGCTTGCATGATATTTCGCAGTTTAAATATTTCACAGTCGCACATCGACTTTGTATATATAATCTTCATATTGTGGATATCTTCCTTGTATTATAAGAGGTTCATATTTTATTTAAAAATTGCAATTTAATTTGCTACAACATATTTCAGTACCAGTTCTGAATTTCATATATAGCATCTGCAACTCTCTAGGATATCTAAATTAAGTGGCGTGTTTTGGTATCGACCCCAGGCGTGACTGATTAATTAAGAAACGAATCAGATCGAAGAAATTAATACAAGAAGCATATATATTATTACAACCAACGTACTGGAAAAGTTGGTCATCTCATCCGATCCAAGGGCTGGAGTACTAGAGGAAGGCCATAAGATGGCCTCATAGCAGAGAGCAAAGTAGAAGGATAATGACAATAGGTAGGAGAAATAGTGAAAGAAAACCTAGACAGAATTAGGGTTAGCACAATCTTATACGCCAGAAAGCTTAAGTTTCTACCAATACACATTCTTCCTAAAAAACCCAAAAGGCAAGTAACCCATCTTGTGCTTGCACCCACCATGTATGTCATCTCTGAACCTCTCTGGCTTGAACTCATGCACATCCTCACCCCATAGATTTGGGTCATGGTGCATAGCCACGATGTCAATCCACATGTTTGTTCCACTAGGGATTGTTAGGTCTTTACTGACTTGAATTGTCATCTTTAGCTTGCCTTTGTGCATTTGGTGCTGAAGGGTATAATCGGAAAACCTCATTCATCACCCATCCCATCTGTATTTGGTCGTCTCTTCCCTCAATTGATTTTGCCACTCCGTATGCATGGCCAGAAGTAGCATCGTCCACGTGATCGACAATGCCATTGTCTCATGCCCTGCAAAGAAAAATGCCTTGCACTCATCCACCAGCTGCTGTGTCGTCAAAGCCTTTGCGAAGCTGGCTTGTTGATCATGAATATGATCACTCTCGTTAAGCAATAACCCAAGCAAGTCGTGCTGGGTAGGAGATCACCCTGCTGATCTGATGATTGACTTCTTTCGTGCAGCTATGATGGGAGAGAAGAGGTGGTTAATTTCATTTCCGAGCCTTCTGGCCTCGAGGGCTTGCTTGGGGTACAAGAATTCCCCAAATGGAACTCCCAAAAGGCGCTTTGTTTGGAAGAGCTAATTTGCAGGGCCCTAAATTTTTTGAACATTTGGCGGTCGCTTTGGTCACTAATGCCGAAGCTGGCCTTGGCGATGATCTCCCTTTCTGTTTCTGTGATCGATTTCTCAACATCAATTTCTTGAGTACCGGAATTTATGAGCTGGGTAGTCCAGTTGTCTAGCATTATTGTGGTAGTCTCCACCATCAAACTCGCCGTTGCCTAGAGATTGGACATATATAGGATTAATATAATTGAGTTTGTTAATTTGATATAATAATTATGTTAACTAGAGTCAAAGTACAGGGAATTCAAAACAAATGCTTTCTCTAATTAATTCAGCTTAATTTATATTCTTAGCATGACAATGACTTCATATAAACAGAACACAAAAATGACTGCATATATATAAGACAGAAGTGACGTTTGCCAGCAATTTCCGGCTTGTGTATCGCGCGTGTAATATATGGAGAGAGGAATTAAAACATTCTAAGATACACCTTATGCTAACTTTGACAGATCGTTGCTTAATATGTACTATGTAGTGAGTTTAAAGAATTGAGAGTTTATTATCTGAGCGATAAAATTGTTAGAGTATAGGTTTAGAGTTTAAGCTACCTTTCGAGGTTTATTGATGGGTCCAAAAATAGATCCAAGTCTTAAATTTTGGGCAATAAATGAGATAACAAAATAAATTTTTTATAAATAGCAACAACTTGTGAGATACGTACCCTACCATTAGACATTATCACGTGTCGTGTATTCAATTATTTATGCGCAATATCTTCTCAGAAATTTGTGATTGCTTGTTGTATATGTATGTACGTGGGACTCGGCCGAATCACCCACTTTAGCTAGAGCCTAGAGCCCTAGATATGGGATAGGTTTTTGTACAACGTTGATGACAATATTGTACGGGGACGAACAGTTCCATCAATAATTCAACTCAATTATTGGAGGGTACGCAGTTACGCACCTTCAAGTTGGTAGGGTTAAATGCAGGAGTGATAACATGGCGGTGACGAGCCCATTCATCACCTTCAGACATGACAAGGCCATTGCCAAACATGGGAGCTCTATCGCGTTTGAACACAGTAGGTTTCCCCCAGTTCTTTGCAGGGACCTCCGTCGACAATTTTTTCAGTAAAACCGGATCTGCTATATACAAAAATGGCTCTGTCCCCAACCGGCCAGTATACGAACACCTTTCCTGTACGTGAATATATAATCACAACTTAAAAAGTTTCAGTCGAAAAACGTACGCGAGAGTGATCAATTAATCATGTTACGTACAGTACGTGGGAGTTCTGCCAGCGAGCGAAGTAGGGGAATAGCCGAATAGAGTTGAGTGTATGTCATGGGAGATATTGTTATTCGAACAAGAGCTTTGATTATTCTTTTGCTTCTTCATCATCATCTCACTGAGATTTCCTAATGGAAAACTTGGAGATGGGCCACTCAACCCATTTTTCTTGAGCCTCCTGTAAGTTAGGAAAGGAAAAATCCAACAAGAAAGTAGCAACCTGCATAACAAGTAGAGAATGATGAAGAAGAAGAAGTAGAAAATTACTCCCATGGCAATGTGTTGATCCATTTTATATCTCTCTCCAATTAAGATTGTGTTTGTGAATATACTTAATTAAGAAGAGATCGAATAATGAAGCTGAGTATTTATACAAGAAAATTAATCATTAATTAGCTAATAACGTACTAGTCACGTAGATTTGGCAACTGCTCGTATAGTCGTATGCTACTACACTAGCTTCGTACAATCAAACTAATATGAAGTCAGAAAATTAATTATTAAATTATTCAGTTTCTCCCATGCATTAGAAAATCATGCCAAGGAGAATATATAATACAGCCAATTAAAGATCGAGGAAAAAGATATAATTGTCTTGATTTGTTGAGTTGGAATACTTTATTATTCTCCACATGTTTTCCAGACAAGATCGAAGTGATTGAGAATTTGAGATCAAGTGATCATGTAACGTTTTCTCAACAGTGAAATTGATGGTTCAAATTATTGAAGATATATATATATATATATATATATATATATATATATATATAGTACATAGTGTTAAAACTTAAAACGCAACAAAGTGTGGCTCAAGCTAAAGGAAGCATCAATATTTTACAGTCGCATGCCCCTAAATTAAGTATCTACATTTACAACAAGAAAAGCACTCAACAAAGGGGTAGTTTCACACTCCTTATTTTAAAAATTCACACTTATTCTTTCTTTTTTTTTGCGTTTAAATTTTACAAAAAGACAAATTTAAAATACTTAAAAAAGGAATATAAAGTATAGATTGTAAAATGAGGAGTGTGAATTTCATTCATAAGCCCAAATGCGAATGAGAGAAAATCCAAACATAAGCCCAAAAGACAGACCTAAGTGGAAAATATTCACTTACAAATAAAAGACTTATGATATAACTTCATTAGACCAAATGATAACGGGCCCTAAAACAACTTAATATTGGGGTCTTTAAAAGAAAAAAACAAAAAAAAACTTAGTATTGGGGCTTAGATTGAATTTCGAGTTGAGAATTTAACTTAGGGTTTATAAATTTGTTCGAACGGTGTTTCACAAAAAAAAAAACAATGTAAGTAGCTTTCAACAGAAGGGTGAATTAGCATGGAGGAGGCAAAATCAAAACGTGTTGAGAGCAGAAAGGCACACATGACAACAAAGCCACCGCCACATGGAGCAACCACACCCCAAAATCCCACTTGTCATCCTCGGCAGAACCAAAACCAGAACGACGTCAAGAAAAGAAAGTTTTCCAATACCAACATGGAGGACCTCCAGCACTCCCCCTACTTCAAAATCCGCGCTCTCGTTCAACAACTTCGTCCCCATTTTATTGAGGTAACAATTCCAATTACTTACACTGAAGCTTTCTGTTACTTCCTTGGTGGTGGGTCGGTCTCTGTTTCCTCTGTTGATGAAAGTTTGTGTTCTTGTTGATTATGCAAATGCTTGTTGGGTATTAAACAGAGCAAGAAGACAATCCTAAACCATGAGGCCTAAGCATGTGTATTGTTATTGCATGAACACCATGTGGTTTCAATAGTTGGGTTGGACCATTTGGTAGCACTAGGTACACCTATATTTCTTGCCTACAATTTTTGCAAATAGGCCATATATATAGGGAGGGAGGGAAATAATCAAAATTTGTTCTTCATTGTTGTCGTTCTATACGGTCCAAATAAAGAAAAATGTTACTCAAATGTTTACTTTACTACAGTTCCGGAGTAACCATATTCAGAATACAGTTATGGCTGATGTTTTCAGATTGTAGTACTAGTGATTGAACATTTGATCTCAACACATATGTTCCGTTAGCGAACGTTTTGGGGTTATTGGTACAATTCAATCTGGTTGAAGAGGTGATTAAATTGTATGCTGGGAAACTATAGGAAGCTGCATTACCTGGTACCATTTAGGAGGAGAATGCTTGCTTAAGAAACTAGTGGCAAGGCAGTGATGCTTATATTCTTTAAGGTGTACCTATTTGGAATGTAGTCAATGTACACATGGAAGAGTTTGAAGTGAAAGTATTGGCATCACATAAATAGCAAATAGAAATCTTTGCTTAGGGAATTATTTCGATCTCTGGGTTGACAAATGCTTTGATGTAGTATGGTATTTCTTATGACCCCCACAGAAGTTGCATATAAACATATCTTACATTATCATGTGCCATTTGTGGTTTTTGAATTCTCTGTTTACTTTTGAATTATTAACACTTTGAAAGATCACTTTCTGATCTATATGCAGGTTCTTCGAACACCTGATTTTCGGAATTGTGAAGCCGCTCATGAAATTCAAAAACGTGAGTTCTTTATGATGCATAATTACATCCCATGTACTTGCATAAACATGAGAGACTGGAATGTCATGTCTAATGATTTACTTGGCTGTTCAGTTTGGCCTATGATCCATGCTTGGACTCACCTTCTAGTAGGATAGAGTAGCCAAATTTATTTTTTCGTTTGGTTTGTTTTTCTGTTTCTACAGTAATTCAACTGAGTGCTTAGCAAGTATGGTTTAGGACGTATGTCTAATAATAATATATGTTACATGCAACTTGCAGAGATGAAGCTTCTGATGGCTCTAAACAAACAGATGACCATGGAAACTGGCAAGCAGATGAAGTTTGCGTCAGAACATCAGCAGCATTCGTCCCATAACAGGGTGCCTGCGAAAGAAAACAAAGATGGGTTACCAGCACAGCAGGTTCAACCTAGATGCTCTGTTGAAAAGCCCTTGCAAAGTAGTACTCGGTGGGCTAATTTCATCTCAGATAAAAAACCAGTTGTTAGCAGCCAGCTACCGGGAAGCTACATTGTGGGTGGGTCAGTTTTTGGTTGGAACTTCATCACATTTTCAGGCAGTAAACCAGTCTATTATGGCGTGACAAAGGAGGCGTATCGAAGCAGCCACAACAGATCAGGAGATGTTTGTCTTCTTACAAGAAATGGATCTTCTGATGAAGGGACACCATCTATGTAGCGAGGTAGAATAACCCAACAATTTTGTGGTGAAGCCATACTGAAACTGTTTGTCATTGCAATGAAAGCTGACACTAAAGACGTTATAAATAGATATTTTGTTACACTTGGGAGTTTTTGATGTTAGATTTCTGCTACAACTTCTTTTGGGATATAAATAGAGCTTCTCTTTTAATTTGTTTGATCTTCTTTTTGGAATTTTGAGAAGTGATATTCGAAATTTCCTGATTCTTATGCCTTTTTTTTTTCTTTTGAGAAACGGTAATTTCCAACTAAATCATAGAGGTCTGTAAGTTTGTAACTTTAATCATTTACTTTGCGCGGGTAAGAAAACAAATGAGATTAATATATTGAGAAATGATCTTATGATTCTTATCAATAATTCAATTAACACGCCCCTCTGTTTATGTGGAGAAGTGGCAATAATATTACAGTCATAAGCCCAGAATCACTTGATCAAAAGTCATGGAAGAGCATGAGAGCATCATCAAGCTTCACGAGGGATAATGCCATAAGTTTCCTGACACTGATTAATCGGTTGGCTTTTTTCTCTATTTCACCAACACGTTTTTCCTTTGGGGTATTTGTAACCTGCAAAGAGTGGCCAAAACAAAGTGATTAGAACATGTCAAAAGCTGCAACAAGGTTCTGTTAAGTCAAAGGATATTGAAGAAGATATAAACAATATTGTCCAGAGATATCATATAAACAACTAGCAAGTATGCATTAAGAACTTGGCACTTCTTTTTATGGCAGAAACAGAAATGACAGGAAATTCTACTAGATAAGAAAATGAGAAAGCAAGCGGAATCGTGCACAAGGGATTTGGCAAGTACTGAACAAGAGAAAATATGTGCCATAGTGCTTTTGGTGCAAGAACAGAAATGACGGGAAATTCTACTATTTAAGAAAGTGATAAAACAAACAGAAGAAGTCATTTGTGTCCCAAAAAGAATTTGGTACTGAGCAACAGAAAATATATACCAATAAGAATTTTGCAAGGAAAAGGCACCAACAATACGAACCTCCTTATTCTCTTCCCACTCATGATCTAATCGCTTAACCAAATTATATGCCGCGTGGTACATCTCATCTAAAACATGTTCCCAAACAATGGACTTGTGTACTTTCCACACCATGACTTGTGACTGTTTAGGTGCTGTCAATGATAATTTCTGCAAGGAAATGAAATATTGTCACACAGAGAAAATAAAGCTCATAATGAATAGTAAATATGACTTTACACATGATAAGTAAACAAATATGTGATTGCGAAAATGTCAAACAGGTAAGAAAAGCAAATTCACATTCAACATCCAACGTTCAATAGATAAAATATTGAATTTGTTTTAATAAACTATAATATAGACATGCAAGCACACATGAATACAAAGTTGATATGTTTACATTTGAAAATAAAAAAAACACAATTGACAGCAAAATGATGATATCACAAGACATGTAGATTTCCCCAAGTTCTTCTGTAAAACATAGATACAATGTATCGATATCCCCTTCAGGAAAAAAGAACAGGATAGCCATTAAAACAATTCAGACATAAATAATATTCACAAGAGTCGTCTTTCTTCGTATTTTCTTCTTCCAGTGTTTAGAAGATAATACCATATATACTGCTCCACGTGATAGAGCTGAGACACTTTGATTTCTTACATTTTCGAAAACCGTAATGTATGGTCATGTTAATTCGAATTCATAAACATTCTAAGTTCTATGATTGTACAAATTATGTGCCTTTCTACTCAGATTGAAAATTCCTGAAAAGGTTATAGCAATGAAGGACCATTTTGTGGCACAAAAAACAAAGTTGAAAACATCATAGGAGAAAACTAAATAATCACTACACTGCCATATGTGTGTGTGTGGTACATAAAAAAGGTAAATGCTCTACCTCCATATGCACGTAGTCATCCTTCCACAGCTTATAGAGAATCTTGGGTGTTTCCTTTTTGTCAACAAGGGCCATTTCTGAAATCTATAAAGAAGCAAGTAAATGAATTACTAAAAATACTCCTTTAGTATGTCATATCAGGTCATATAAGAGTCATGTAGAAGATATGGCCAGGTTTCCTTATAGTTCCACAGTAATACAGTTCACTCAACAAAGAGCAGAATGTTAACAAGTGGTGTACCGACATCTTAAAACTTTCTGGATTGCCAGTAGTGGCACCCATAGCGAGATAATGTTATTACCTTATCTGTCTCAAAAAACCGACCAGCATTTGACTGGTTTGACAGTAACCTAAATATTCGATAAGCATCCTTTCCATATCTTTTCAAAACAATTGACTCCACCTGCAGTATAGGAAATATACTTAGACATCTGTCTTGGTGACCTAAAGATAGTTTCATATATTTGAAAATAACAGAAATCAGACAAACCTCATTATTCTGAAGCAGTTCTACAATTTTCTTCAAGTCTGTACAAGAAAAAAATTTGTCAATAACGGCAAAAAATAAGGGAGACATTTGTCAATAGAAACTCAATACAAGCCATCCATAAGAAAGATAAAGGATAGTCAAAAATTTTATTATACAAAATTGAATGAGAAAAAGGGCATCATACCAATGCTATAGGACACATCCCCATCCTCATCCTCATCCTCATATACTCCTCCTACAAGAGGTGCACCGCACAACAAGCTGAGGGAAGCTCTGACACGATCCTGGGTCAAACTACGGCCGGCTTCACTATCTATCACCTCAGTATAAATGGCATCAATCTTTAAAGGAACTGCAAATATTATCAAAACACAACAATTAGCTAAGGTGAATGACCAAGACAGGTAGCTGTTCCATGATTTCACTTTCTTTTCATACTACTTCTGTGATTCCACATCCATTTTTAATAAACAAAAAACACATGTTTCAGAGAATAAATATCTAACCCCAAATAACGCTTAAAAACCATAGAACTACTGGTACTTGATCCAAGCAACTATCTAAAGATTATACCACAAACCAGCTCCGTGGTGGCATATAGATTGGTAAACATACCAACACTGGTGGTGGATAGAGCTTAGATGTTTGAATTGGAAGTGGAAACACACATTAGACAATTAACTGAAAACAATGATATGTGCAAAAAGGGATACTTAAAGAAACAACTTTTGACTCATAACAATACAAGACAAAGACCATTAAACAGCATTCCACTGTTCGAAAGAGACAACCAGTTAATGCTGACTGATAAGATACTTTTCTATCAAATACCAATTGGAAAACTACTCAACAAATATCTATAGTTAGAAAATTAGTTACATTAGTTGCTGGATTGACCAAATCAATCTAAATATTTGTCTCCTAGTTAACTGTGTATGATTGACGCAGAATATACTAATCCAAACTTCCAGCTTACCTGAATAATCTGTTTTCACTTTGTTCTCTGCAGTTCTAGTTGCCTTCAGCACTGCTCTTAACACAACTGCAGCTCCATCATCATGCCGTGCTCTCACATTCTCCACACAAGCCTAAAATGCATCAATCAAATATCAAAGTGCATTCACTTTTTTTTTGTTCTTTTTTTTTTTTTTGAGAAGATGAGAAGAGAGTATATTCACTTCAAGCCGAGTATGGGAGTAGCAACCCGAAAACAAAGAATGCAGTCAAGAGAATTCATCTAATATTGTTAAAAAGGTGGAGTATGAGAACCCATTATCCACTACAGAGAAGAACTTAGGTAATATTTAGACATTCCATATGAATATCCATCTTTATGTTATCATTTTAGTTTTTGTCAACCAAAGAACGAATGGGCATTCTAAAGGCAAGCTCATTCCATTCCAAGGTTCATTGCAACAAACCAACTACTACCATACATGTAGTTTGATAGAATGCATGAAAACATAAATCTAACAGTCTCTACTACTAGATAGTCAGCAACAGAGCATACAAAACAAGTAAGCAAAGGTATTTTAGATTAGATCATGCCTAAACATTCTCGTTTAACAAGATAAACCAGTTGTCATTAATATGAATTGATAATTATAAATAAATGGAAATCAGACAGAAAACCAACCTTATGCCTTAGACAGCGAATGAATTGCTCAAAATTAGCACGCCAAAGAATCACTTCCTTATCATTAGACCCATGTTCTCCACCAAAATCCAAATCATCATACTTGCGCTATAAAATCAGAAAATTTCATATTAGAACATAGCAAGCCTTTCAAGAAATTGCATACTAGAACAGACCAACCCCAGTGTATACAAATAATAATCCATGAACCAACCTTCTCCCCAGCACTCATACTAGAGGAATTATTCTCACTGTTTTGTGAAAGAGCATCAGTTTCTGAATCTGTCATAATTGAAAATCTTATAGCTTCCATTGGCCTTGCTGCTGCTGATAGAACACGTTGTTCTATTGTCTCTGAAACTTGAACCATCTGTAAAAGTTGATTGAAATGATGATTTATAAGGATGCACATTTTTAACTAACAAATCGAAATCTGTAAGGAAGGTGCAACGGAGAGGTGTTCAAACATGAAATGACTCCAACCTGAAATAGCAAGCTAGGAGTCATTGTTACTTGACACGGACTGGAAAAAAAAATTGACTTACTAACACAAATAATAATTGATCGGGTTATGCCAAAATGAATAACCTGACTTTGACATAACAAATATGTCCAACTGACGGTTTGGTTTATTTTTCTTTCATCTCTTTATCCCTTATAGTGAATTCTAACATATGTTTTGTTTGAATGAAGTATCTTTATTTTTAAGGGACTGTAAGAGTGATTTGGTAAAGAGATAAGGGGTATATGTATCGAGCCAAAGACAAAAGCATTAACAAATGAGCCAACTTGGTATTAGGTTAATTGACATCATTACATAAACAATTCAAGTGAAGATTGACTGATACTTGACAGGAACCTGAAATCACCCTATTCAAACACCGACACAACTCAATTTCCATCAACAGATGCAACTGAAGCTTTAATTATCAAATGCTCCACATGAAAGAGGCCAAGAAACTACAAAAGAAATCTGATCCCCCAACCTGAAACATAAAATATCATATTTGACACAAAAGATCTAGTAACATCACCTTAGCAGACTTGGCGCGTGGCTTCTTTGGACCTTCTTGTAAAGGTGCTTCTTCAAGAAATGGTTCAGGGGCCGGGCAGCGTTCAACAAAACGGGAAGTCACAAGTCTAACAAAGCATTCTTGAACAGTATTCTGAACTGCAGAAAGGAAACCCGGAAACAGTACTTAATTTACCCAATAGAAAATAGCATGTAAAGGCATGGAGCATACGAAAAGTACATTTAGTCACAACGCTCCCATTACATTTTCTATTTCTTCACACAAAGGAAAACTAATCAATTCATCATTTTGCAAAATAGAACAGATTAAGCACTAAACCAAAATAAGTTCATGAAATGCAAGAAAACATTGCTTGCCTTGACTTTTATTTGATTTGGATTTCTGATTGGCTCTGTCCGTTAATTGTTGCTGTGTAAGCCTACCATGCTCAAGTAAACCAGCAAGAAGTTGTTTACACTTGCAAAACAAAGCAAATATAGATAAGAAAGCAATCAAAATCTGACCCCTAAAATTCACCAAACCAAAAATTGACCCCTAAAAACAACAAACAAACCAATACATAAAAGAATGAACTAACATCATCATCAAGCTCCTGGGACACGATCGCCAGGAATTTGGCAAACCTAAGGCGATGGAGTATGTTATCGTACACAGCTATGTACTGAACAACTTTATGCCCATCATCTGCATAACCACGAATTCACACTTTACTCTCATTGAAACAATTCAGTCTAGGGTTTTACGAAACCCGAATTGAAAAATCAAAAGATTGAGAGAGGCAGCAGTAGTACTGGATTCTAGGGCGAAGGGCTGAACGCAATTGTGTTGAACGAGAATTAGGAGAGAGTTCTTGACTTGCTGAGGAGTGAGCTTCGTGGACCGAATTAGGGCACTCAGGTTCAGAGGTCCGCTCTTCAGAAGATTTTCACAAACTTTCTGCAACACATAGATAGAAATTTAATAGCGAATGGATGAGTGAAATTAGAGTTGAAGAGAGAGAGAGAGAGTTACAGCGACGAGATTGCCGAAGTGCTTGGTGATGATCTGTACGGCGTATTGGATGCCGCTGTTGGTCACCGTCATCTTCTTCTTTCTACTTACTTCCGGCGGGAAATAAGCGGTCGAGTTGCAGAGCACTAGAGCAGTGGTGGCCAGTTTTTTCCCACTATTTACCTTATTGCCCCCTATAATTCCGTTACCCTAACCGAACTACCCGGGTTCGCAATACTTTGTTGGGGATAATGCTCGGCCCGACCCGGCCTGGCCTTGGCACGAGCATGAGGCTATTATGGGCTCGCCCGTATTATAAATTAATTATTTTCAAATTACAATATGTTATAAAAAGAAGAGAAAATTCGATGATTCGAAGCCGAGGAAATTTCATCACAAACCAATCTCAGTTGGCCGGAAGCTCGCTGCTAGGGTTTCTTCTTTTGTGCATTGTGAAATTTCATATAGTGTATAACGATAATAATAATAATAATTAGAAGGCTATTGAATTAGCATTAAATAAAAGGTAGGTTTGATCGATAAACAAGGGAGGGAAGGAATGTGTACCTATCTGATAGGGAATAATGCTGAGTTATTTGGTAGGAAGGGTTGCTGTTTGATTATAACATTTACCTGCCTATCTTATAAGTACGAAACCAACCAATGCAAGTGCCCCATTACATTATTTGACGTTTGGTCCCTCATACGACTTACATACCGGCCAGGATTTGAGATTGAACACTACAACGGATTTAATGTCGTAGGCCATGTGATTTTGCTATTCATTGTTACTCCCAAATAATCCACACATATGAAAACCCTGAAAAAGCTAAAAACAAACTTTGGAAATAGTATTTAACATACACACCCATGACAACATTACAAAATACAAATAAACCAACTAAGATTAGAGTTATACAAATAAGGACATGCAGCCCAGGCCCACACACTACAATTTAAGACTAGGCCCAAATTTTAAAGGTGCAATTACATAATCAGGTTTTTCTTTACTTTATTTACAAGTTTGCCATTATACCAACCCAAAAGTGTGGCCTACTAGATATTTGTGCAGTAGCAGTAGTGAATATTCATGCAATAGCAATAACGTATATCCGTGCAGTAGCAGTAGTGATTATACGTGCAGTAATATTAGCAAATATCCGTGCAGTAGCAATAACAGTAGCATATATCACCATGCAGTAGCAACTATCACGACAAATATGCAATAGAAGCGATCATGACTACTATGCAGTAGCAACTATTATGACTACTATGCAGTAGCAACTATTATGACTACTATGCAGTAGCAGCTATTAAGGCTGCTATGCAGTAACAACTATATACCAAGATTAGTATGCAGTAACAGCTATCACGATAAGTTTGCAGTAGCAGCTATCAAGAGATATTGCACTGCTACTGCTACTACACGCATATATTGTACTAGTATTGCACGCTACTGCTACCGTTACTGCTATTACACTTCTACTACACACATATATACTACAGGTATAGAAAGTTATTGCTACTGCACTGATACTGCACTGATACTGCACTGCTACTGCACTGCTACTGCACTGCTACTGCACTGCTACTGCACTGCTACTGCACTGCTACTGCACTGCTACTGCACTGCTACTGATACTGCACTGCTACTGCTACTGCTACTGCACTGCTACTGCACTGATACTGATACTGCACTGCTACTGCACTACTACTGCACTGCTACTGATACTGCACTGCTACTGACTGCTACTGCACTGATACTGCACGCATATATGCTACTAGTATTGTACCCTACTGCTACCATTACTGCTACTGCACTAACAGTACTGCACGAATATCTATTTTTGTTACTAATCGAATATATGTTATTGTTACTGCTTGTAATACCCCAGATTTTCAATATTAATTTCTTGGAAAAAATTATGGAATTAATTATTGATTATTCGTAATATTTGTGGAATCGTGGGTGGACAAATATTAACTCGGAAAAATATAAGTTTTGGGAGGTCAAAAGAGTTGACTCTTTATTTCGTCGAGAATTTGGCAAAACCTTATTCACGAAAGTTTTAGAGCTTATCGATACGAGTTCGTAATCTTAAAGTACGCTTAATTTGGAGCTCGTATGAGAGAGTTTTGATTTTCGAAAGACTGAAGTGAAAATAAATAATTTTATAATTCTTTTTCGTCTGCACGATCGTGGCCGTTGAATCTTAAAGATTCAATCTGAGCCGTTCATTTCTAATCAATGATTAAGGTTAATTAATCATTTCTTTCTCTCTTTCCTCCCTCACTCTCACCCTCCCCCGGTACTCACCCTCCCCGTACCGACCTCTCTCTTTCTCTCTCTTTGTCTGCCGCATTTGTCTCGTTCTGCTTCAGAATCTCTCATCTCACTTCCACGCATTAAAGGGGTTGTCTCCATTTCACTCTCTTTGGAGTCCCTGCGCTTTCATAGTCTTCTGGGCTTTTGCTTCTTCGAGCCTTAAACTTCCTCAAAGAGTATATACAGAGCACAATAAGAGCAAAACAAGAAAACTCATTTGGTGTTTACTCTCATTCTTTCAACATTTGAAGTCAATTTCATGGGTTTTGGGAGTTTTAGGATTAGTGGGAGATGGGAATTCCAAGAAAAACAAGGCAGCGGCTGAGATGAGGAAAGCAAGGCAGCGACGGTGATGGCTGGTTTGCAGCGGTCTTTAAACCGTGGTGGTCTGGAGGCGCGACGCTGGTTGGTACTCGAGCTGGGCAGTCTGAGATGGAAGAAGGTTGCTGCCATGGATCTGAGAAGAGCGGCGGATTGCAGCGGCTTCAGGCGAGTGCTGAGATCGACGATGGTGAGGGCAAGCAACACCGGCGGTGGTGAATAGAATTGGAGGCTTAACTGTTGATATTAGCAGAGGAAGATTGAAAATGGAAATGATCTGAGCTCGGCGGTGGTACTCACGGCTCTGAATGGGTGCCAAGAGCAATTGTTTGCTCTGGGTGTTGAGGTGCGGTGGTGAGGTGCGGTGCCAAGAGCAATTGTTTGCTCTGGACAGAGGAAGAAGAGAAGGAGCTGACAGAAAGAGAGAGAGAGCATGAGGTGGTGGCGGATCCAAACCGACGACGCCGACGGCTGCTGATTGAATTGGTGGTGAGATGGGTCTGCCGGTGGTGGGAACTGTGATGACTAAAAGATGCCGGCGGCAAGGAGAAAGAGAGAAGAAACGGAGAAAAGAAAGAAAGAAGAAACCGTGGCCGGAGAAGAAAGGAGAAGAAAGGGGTCACCGGCCGGAAAAGAAAGAAAGAAGAAACCAGAAGGAAGAAGAAGAAGAAGAAGAAGAAGAAGGGAGAAGAAAGAAGAGAAAGTCACGGGAAGAGAGAGATGATGGGTGTGGGTGCAAAGAGAAGAAAGGTGGGTGCAAAGAGAAGAAATAAGAAAGAAAAAAATAAAAATAAAAATAAAAGTCAATTGGGCCTGTTGACCCATTGACCAAGTCCAAGGCCCAAAGCCTAGCTTAGTCCAAATCACTTTGGATACCCACAGCCCACATGAGCCCAATTCCAGAAACTGTTTTGGACACCCGAAGTATCCAAAGACGACTCGAAGCGACGGGATCGGAGCTTTGAAATCTCTAGATCTACAACGAGTCAACGCCGTTTCCGGCCAATCCGTTCCGATCCGGACTTTGAGGTAGTTATCAAATTTAATCGTATGGTTAATCTTGTAGTTATAAACATGTTGTACGGTGAGATCGTTGAATTTCAACCGTTTGATTAATGATTAATTAATCGAGGGTTAAAGATCGTTAGATCCGTGATAATCCGACCGTCGGATCGTCACCATTTTCGGATATGTTGTTAAGATGCTAGAAATAAGCCTGTTGTTAATTTTTGGTGTTGAGGAGTTTCGGTGGGACCCGTTCGATAAATATTTAACGTGGGACTCACGTTGACCGACAGTTGACTTTTGGTCAATTTGTCCCGATAAATAGTCCCGATGTCCTAGGTGACATTTACGGAATATTTATAGTATTTTGGAAGTGTATTATGCTAATTTAAAAATTGCATAATCATAGGTGGTTACGAAAAGTAAGGCGTACGTGCTTTGATCGATTTTCGGTTACTATTTAAAGACGCAGCTGGAATTAGAGGTGAGTAAACTCACTTGATAATTGTGGTGAACAAAGTTCACAATATTAAATTTGGTGATTGAATTAATTGTTTAAATGTGAGTAATTCTCACGACAACTTGTTGATAAATAAAATTCACACATTTATTTTATTAGAAAAATTATTAGGTTGTGAAATAATATTTATTAAAAATAAATATTCGTTTTTGAAACAAATGAACTTGTTCGACAACGGTTCATCGGTAAGTGAAAATTGATTTTGAAAAGAAAGGAATTTATATATATATATATATATATATATGTATATCTGGGTGAAATATTGAATTGTGATTGAAATATTGTATACATATATAATTGTGTGAAATATATATATTTTAGTAAATTGTGTTATAAACTGGTGAAAAATCATATGATGCAAAGGAAATCATATTATTGTTTTGAGATTAGATTTTGTGGTTGAAGACCAACCTATTGAGTAAATAAATTAAATCATGATCTCTAAATTGACTCAATTTAGGATCATGTTTGTGAATTGAATTGTGTATGAGAAATATTGAAATTGAAAAATTAGTACGATTGTGTACTAAAGCGATTTACTGGTAAATTGGAGTTTTTGTGGTGATTAAGCGCAGGGCTTAAGTCCCTACAGATAGTGCACTATTAGACTCATAGGAAGGAGGAGCCAACCTTGAGTGTACATGCTTTGGTAGGAGACCTTGGTATGCTGTTTGCTTACCCGTACAGATTGTACGCGGATTTTTACCCATGCTAGGTATTTTGTTACCTGGGACTTGGGACTTAATTTGATTTGTTATTTACCAGTCATCCTAAAATATTCACTAAAATGGGGAAAGTCCATATTATTCTGATCGAATAATTATGTGAGCATATATATATCATTTGTTAATGATGCATTTGTTAATTGTTTCAATTAGAAACAAAAGGAGATTGATTTTGATTTCAAAATATATTTTCGTATTTGGACTATCTTAAAAAGTCTTTTATACGATCTGTTTTTGGTAAGTTAATTATGCAATATTTTAAATTGTATAAAATTGTTTGTATAACTTGTTAATACAATATAAATCGAGGTTACTCATACCAGCTTCGTAAGCTGACCGGGTTTGTTAATATAACCCGGTACACTATTCAATGGTGTAGGGTTAATCATGCAGGTTAGGTATGCGTTTCAGCATTTGGAGAACTGGTTGAGAATTCTAGTATCAACCGTTTGAGCTGGTGTTAGTCTTCCGCTGGTGTATATTAGACTCTGAGGAAGTAGTTTACTTAATTTATTGAATTATCAATTTATTATGTAAATTTATGAAATGTAATATTCGACTCTAAAGATTGAGTCAATATTTACATTGGAGGGCATGGAATGGGTGAGTGTTGTACATGAATTAATAGAAAAAAAATTCTAGTGCATAATTGTAATTGGTATTCCATGCTACACGTCCCGAATTTGTTATGTAATTAAAGGCTAAAATGCCTTATTATTGTTGTAAATTTTCGGGTCGTGACAGTTGGTATCAGAGCAATGGAACGCTCTGCGGACACGAAAGAGCTATGGAATGCTTTGGAGGAGTGTCGAGACGAGTAGAATTGTGGAGTAGAATTAGAGTTTGGAGTTTAGGAGGTGTAACATGTTTCAGTTTATGAGGGAAGTGTACCTCTTAATTGAACCTTGTTTCTCGGTTGTTAGGATTGTGTTCTTTGAACTATATCCTAAGACGTGTAGTTGGGTTAAGCGTTGAGTTAGTAAACTCATCTATGTAATGGTTACGTTATATGTTTAACTACACACAGTATTTATCGAGTGATGGCCCGTCCGCGGCGGTTCCCCATCATGTGCTCTTCAATGCTGTTGTGTTGTTAAGTGTATAAAGTACAAATTACATTTCCTGTAAATGTTAGTCTTACGTGACTACATTTCTAATTCGTTCAAATTGTATCTTGGATCAGATGACAAACTTGATCCACAGATCCTTTCTTTTTCCGAAGAAACTCAGTAGAGATCTGAGTTGCTATCGTTACTAGACATCCAATGACTGGATTGTCTGAGGTTCCTTCTGTCCTTCCAGTAGTAAGCATATCAGGATGGATCGAAAAACCTAAAGTTAGAAATACAACAGGTTCTAGATCACATCCACCTAACGATTTCTGCACTGTAATGTGATTAATAAGGGCATAAATTACGTATGACCCTGTCGAATCCGTGCAACTTTCCTGGAGTACGTATGTGTCATCGATTTGCATCAAGGAGACACAATTGCGTGGATCATGACCAGTTGTGATGTGTGCAATCTCTTGTACTGTCTTTTCCAACGTGTGGTGGTCCCACTGGTTTCGAGATTGTACGTCAATAAAGAAGTCAAAGAGCTTTCTGTGAGAGACACGGTGCTGGAATATTGCAGTTGCAGTTCTAGTGAGACCTTGAGGCTTATCTAGGCCATTCCAGATTTTATTGGTGCATACCTTTGCTCCTGTACTTTTAAATTTTGTTCGTTCTGCTACCTTTCAATCATGAACGGTAGAGTTGCCGATGTCTGTACAAAAACTTGTCACAATTCTGGTTGCCATATGCAACAAGTTCTTTTTTCCTTCCACCATTGATGTGATACAAAAGTCATTAGATGGATTAGTGACAGCTGCGGAATAATTTAACCGTTCTGTTTACCTCTTGAGTATTTCTATCCATCGCTTTGCACCAAAAGCAATGTCTGACTCCACTAGCGTTCTGTATGTGCGGTAGATATCTTGATCATAAACATCAACATGTTCTACCCACACTACACGAGAATTTCCGTTGAACAAATCTTGGATTAAGCATCCGGATGGTCGTTTCTGACATTGAGATTTTGAGTGTGGACTTAGACTTGAACTTAAACCGTCCACAGAGACATCAACTATTATCCAGTTTTCTTCTAATTGTTATTGACAATAACGAATGAATTGGGTCACACGAGTTGAGACATAAGGAGTGGTTACCTGGAATTCGGCAGTCATCAACTGCATGGTTTCGTTGTAGTTTCCAGGAGTCCCAGTTGACAAGACATTAAGGGTCTTTGCCCTTGAAACTATGTTACAGAATATGGTAGACCACTGGTCCACATCCATTAGGATGTTTACAAGTGCGTTGGGACCAATCGGAATTGTGGCTGTACATCTTGAAGTTTCAGATTGGAAATTCGTTGGTTTGAGATCAATACCTCTAGTAAGAATCATCTGGTATTCTGCTTCATTCAAGAACTCCTGAGGTGTGACGGAGCTGGATTTAAGTACTGAGATCCATAAGGGCGCGGTAGCAGTTGCCATTATGATTAACTCATCTTTGACAGACACAATGATTTGAGAGACCGCAGCTAAGTCCGTCTCGACAGATGCTTGTTCAGGAAACTAAACGGATTTTGATGCCTGAAGGTTAGTGTGTAGGAGAAGAGTGAGTTGTCTTCGACATAGACTTCTGAACGTCGCTTCTCATGAGAGACTTCTCTCTGAGACCGATGACAGAGGAAATTTGATGAACCTCTGGTTGTGGGGGAGTTTCTTCAATTTCAATTTGTAGCTCACTATTGGGAGTAACTCGGTTTTCACATTATGGACAAGTGATTCTGCTGAAGGCAGCTTGGTATTGACTCAGTTGAGCTTGAAGCTCATAAATTTTCTGTCTGAGCAAGAGATTTTCTTGACAACTTTTTCGGGCAATCAGTTGGGGCCGATTCTTTATCACTCAGGCAGTGACTTGTGGAAGCTTTAACCCTATTTGATCACTCAACTTTTGTCGCTGCTTAAAAGTTGGCTTAGGAAAGGTTTCGACGAATGCTTTCAGCGCTTGGAGTTGATATTAGCTGAAACATTTCCTTAGTGGAATACTTTGAGATGGACCAGGTTCGGCATTATAATGTGAAACTGGTGGATTAGGAGCTGGATCTGCAATTTCGAATTTTGTTTGAGGCATGTCTAGCACGCTTAAATCGGTAACATCGTTTAGTGTTGGTGGAATTATCTCATCTAAGCCCTCAGGAACTTGGTTGTTGGATGAATTTGTTTGGAATAACTCATTGAACGAATTTACTCAACGTGCCATGTTTGAGTAGGGTGTGAATTGCTGAGAAGTTTTAGTGAAGAAGTTCACTATGTAAGGGTAAACGATTTGTTGAGAAATCTTCGTGAACTAGTTCTTTATTAAAGACTGGAGAGTTGGTGACACTAATGCGAAATATCGTTTAGTGGTTAAGAAAGGAGAGCAAATTTATTGTTTAGTGGACCTTTCGACTTGTCAAAAGTAAAATTGGGTAGCTGTCTTACAACTTATGTTCTTGGAGATGGTGAAGAATCAATTTCTCATATATTTGGTTTTCCAAATACAGTCTCTACGCGATTACGACATCGAATCTTTAGACGCGTTAAATGTCGTGAAAGTTAAAGTGAAAGGGTGTTGAGATCACCGTTTTTGGAAACAAATGTTTCTTTTGCCCAGATCTTGTGAGATCTTATATCTTGGACGATACTTTTGAGTAATTGAGAAAATTGTGAAGATTAATTATCCTTATCTAGTGGGTGAGTGCACCGCACTCACAATAGAGAAAGATTTTCTTTGGGGTATTTAGTGCTTAAATTTCGGGACGAAATTTCTTTAAGGAGGGTAGAATGTAATACCCCAGATTTTCAATATTAATTTCTTGGAAAAAATTATGGAATTAATTATTGATTATTCGTAATATTTGTGGAATCGTGGGTGGACAAATATTAACTCGGAAAAATATAAGTTTTGGGAGGTCAAAAGAGTTGACTCTTTATTTCGTCGAGAATTTGGCAAAACCTTATTCACGAAAGTTTTAGAGCTTATCGATACGAGTTCGTAATCTTAAAGTACGCTTAATTTGGAGCTCGTATGAGAGAGTTTTGATTTTCGAAAGACTGAAGTGAAAATAAATAATTTTATAATTCTTTTTCGTCTGCACGATCGTGGCCGTTGAATCTTAAAGATTCAATCTGAGCCGTTCATTTCTAATCAATGATTAAGGTTAATTAATCATTTCTTTCTCTCTTTCCTCCCTCACTCTCACCCTCCCCCGGTACTCACCCTCCCCGTACCGACCTCTCTCTTTCTCTCTCTTTGTCTGCCGCATTTGTCTCGTTCTGCTTCAGAATCTCTCATCTCACTTCCACGCATTAAAGGGGTTGTCTCCATTTCACTCTCTTTGGAGTCCCTGCGCTTTCATAGTCTTCTGGGCTTTTGCTTCTTCGAGCCTTAAACTTCCTCAAAGAGTATATACAGAGCACAATAAGAGCAAAACAAGAAAACTCATTTGGTGTTTACTCTCATTCTTTCAACATTTGAAGTCAATTTCATGGGTTTTGGGAGTTTTAGGATTAGTGGGAGATGGGAATTCCAAGAAAAACAAGGCAGCGGCTGAGATGAGGAAAGCAAGGCAGCGACGGTGATGGCTGGTTTGCAGCGGTCTTTAAACCGTGGTGGTCTGGAGGCGCGACGCTGGTTGGTACTCGAGCTGGGCAGTCTGAGATGGAAGAAGGTTGCTGCCATGGATCTGAGAAGAGCGGCGGATTGCAGCGGCTTCAGGCGAGTGCTGAGATCGACGATGGTGAGGGCAAGCAACACCGGCGGTGGTGAATAGAATTGGAGGCTTAACTGTTGATATTAGCAGAGGAAGATTGAAAATGGAAATGATCTGAGCTCGGCGGTGGTACTCACGGCTCTGAATGGGTGCCAAGAGCAATTGTTTGCTCTGGGTGTTGAGGTGCGGTGGTGAGGTGCGGTGCCAAGAGCAATTGTTTGCTCTGGACAGAGGAAGAAGAGAAGGAGCTGACAGAAAGAGAGAGAGAGCATGAGGTGGTGGCGGATCCAAACCGACGACGCCGACGGCTGCTGATTGAATTGGTGGTGAGATGGGTCTGCCGGTGGTGGGAACTGTGATGACTAAAAGATGCCGGCGGCAAGGAGAAAGAGAGAAGAAACGGAGAAAAGAAAGAAAGAAGAAACCGTGGCCGGAGAAGAAAGGAGAAGAAAGGGGTCACCGGCCGGAAAAGAAAGAAAGAAGAAACCAGAAGGAAGAAGAAGAAGAAGAAGAAGGGAGAAGAAAGAAGAGAAAGTCACGGGAAGAGAGAGATGATGGGTGTGGGTGCAAAGAGAAGAAAGGTGGGTGCAAAGAGAAGAAATAAGAAAGAAAAAAATAAAAATAAAAATAAAAGTCAATTGGGCCTGTTGACCCATTGACCAAGTCCAAGGCCCAAAGCCTAGCTTAGTCCAAATCACTTTGGATACCCACAGCCCACATGAGCCCAATTCCAGAAACTGTTTTGGACACCCGAAGTATCCAAAGACGACTCGAAGCGACGGGATCGGAGCTTTGAAATCTCTAGATCTACAACGAGTCAACGCCGTTTCCGGCCAATCCGTTCCGATCCGGACTTTGAGGTAGTTATCAAATTTAATCGTATGGTTAATCTTGTAGTTATAAACATGTTGTACGGTGAGATCGTTGAATTTCAACCGTTTGATTAATGATTAATTAATCGAGGGTTAAAGATCGTTAGATCCGTGATAATCCGACCGTCGGATCGTCACCATTTTCGGATATGTTGTTAAGATGCTAGAAATAAGCCTGTTGTTAATTTTTGGTGTTGAGGAGTTTCGGTGGGACCCGTTCGATAAATATTTAACGTGGGACTCACGTTGACCGACAGTTGACTTTTGGTCAATTTGTCCCGATAAATAGTCCCGATGTCCTAGGTGACATTTACGGAATATTTATAGTATTTTGGAAGTGTATTATGCTAATTTAAAAATTGCATAATCATAGGTGGTTACGAAAAGTAAGGCGTACGTGCTTTGATCGATTTTCGGTTACTATTTAAAGACGCAGCTGGAATTAGAGGTGAGTAAACTCACTTGATAATTGTGGTGAACAAAGTTCACAATATTAAATTTGGTGATTGAATTAATTGTTTAAATGTGAGTAATTCTCACGACAACTTGTTGATAAATAAAATTCACACATTTATTTTATTAGAAAAATTATTAGGTTGTGAAATAATATTTATTAAAAATAAATATTCGTTTTTGAAACAAATGAACTTGTTCGACAACGGTTCATCGGTAAGTGAAAATTGATTTTGAAAAGAAAGGAATTTATATATATATATATATATATATGTATATCTGGGTGAAATATTGAATTGTGATTGAAATATTGTATACATATATAATTGTGTGAAATATATATATTTTAGTAAATTGTGTTATAAACTGGTGAAAAATCATATGATGCAAAGGAAATCATATTATTGTTTTGAGATTAGATTTTGTGGTTGAAGACCAACCTATTGAGTAAATAAATTAAATCATGATCTCTAAATTGACTCAATTTAGGATCATGTTTGTGAATTGAATTGTGTATGAGAAATATTGAAATTGAAAAATTAGTACGATTGTGTACTAAAGCGATTTACTGGTAAATTGGAGTTTTTGTGGTGATTAAGCGCAGGGCTTAAGTCCCTACAGATAGTGCACTATTAGACTCATAGGAAGGAGGAGCCAACCTTGAGTGTACATGCTTTGGTAGGAGACCTTGGTATGCTGTTTGCTTACCCGTACAGATTGTACGCGGATTTTTACCCATGCTAGGTATTTTGTTACCTGGGACTTGGGACTTAATTTGATTTGTTATTTACCAGTCATCCTAAAATATTCACTAAAATGGGGAAAGTCCATATTATTCTGATCGAATAATTATGTGAGCATATATATATCATTTGTTAATGATGCATTTGTTAATTGTTTCAATTAGAAACAAAAGGAGATTGATTTTGATTTCAAAATATATTTTCGTATTTGGACTATCTTAAAAAGTCTTTTATACGATCTGTTTTTGGTAAGTTAATTATGCAATATTTTAAATTGTATAAAATTGTTTGTATAACTTGTTAATACAATATAAATCGAGGTTACTCATACCAGCTTCGTAAGCTGACCGGGTTTGTTAATATAACCCGGTACACTATTCAATGGTGTAGGGTTAATCATGCAGGTTAGGTATGCGTTTCAGCATTTGGAGAACTGGTTGAGAATTCTAGTATCAACCGTTTGAGCTGGTGTTAGTCTTCCGCTGGTGTATATTAGACTCTGAGGAAGTAGTTTACTTAATTTATTGAATTATCAATTTATTATGTAAATTTATGAAATGTAATATTCGACTCTAAAGATTGAGTCAATATTTACATTGGAGGGCATGGAATGGGTGAGTGTTGTACATGAATTAATAGAAAAAAAATTCTAGTGCATAATTGTAATTGGTATTCCATGCTACACGTCCCGAATTTGTTATGTAATTAAAGGCTAAAATGCCTTATTATTGTTGTAAATTTTCGGGTCGTGACACTGCTACTGTATAAATATATGTTAAATGATATCTGTTATTATACGGATATTTATTTCTGCTATTGCATTTACAAATGCTACTGCTACTGCACAAATATCTATTTATGTTATTACACAAATATATGCTACTGTTACTGCTACTGCACGGATATCTATTTCTGCTAATGTACAGATATCTGTTTCTACTATTGCATAAATATATGCTATAGTTACTGCTACTGCATATATATTTGTTGTTACTATTGTACGGATATCTGCTACTGCACGGATATATGGCGGCACACTTTGAGTTTTTTTTTTTTGTTGGTACAAACATTGAGTTCCAAACTCAAAACTTAGAAGAGGACAAAAAAGTAATTTAACACTTGCCACATGTAAGCTTGTAAACAACTTGTCCTTATGTGTAAAAAAATTTACTTATATGCATGAATTAAAAGTTTGTGGACTTTGGAGAAAAATGAAGAGATGTCATGGGCTTTTTTGTAGTTTACTACTTTGGAAAATGGCCTGGCCTAGAGTGTGTACGTGTAGGGAAATTAGCTAGCTTAATGACTATTATGTTTTAATGTATAATTTAAGGAGGATTTTATTCTATATAGGATCAGAAGTGTGCATGCATGCTTTTATCAATTATTATTATAAAAAAAAAACTATAATTAAAATGCACGAGTGAGCACCCTTTATGAGGGAGATATATATATATATATATATAGCTTTAGAGTAACTCCTTGATCGAGAAAGAAGCATATCTCTGATGACTCATATGTATTTAATTATATATGCAAAGCTAACTGCTTCCCCAATCACACCAAATGCATGAATAAATTAAAGAAGCCAACCTTTTCTTTTGCTATATATATAATTCGATCGATCAAGAACAAATTAACCATATATATATGCCAGTTCTTGGACCACCACACCGATCGATCAATTCCAGTACGTGTATATGTTCATCCAACAAAAACAGTCATCACCATGATCGATCAGCGATCAATCGATGGATAGGAAATGAAGCTGTACGTTTCTGTGTTTCGATGATCGATCAAATATATATATATATATATATATATGATCGATCCATCTTCGATTCACCGGCCAATTAGTGCAGGTGGAGGCTTCCAAAGGGATCGCATTGATCTAATTTTTTCCAATTTGTATTTGTTATTAATTGGATCATGCGATCTCTTCGGAAGTTTCCATCATCAACTAGCTCGAAATCATGGGATCGACTGATGAATTAATCCTGCAGGTAAGCGCGCAAGAAATAATATCATGACTTAATTGCAAAACTCTTGATTTTGGGTCATTCGTATCAATCAACTTACTTCTGAGATATAGTTGATTAGCTAGCTAGTTCTTTTTGTAATTCATTTATTGGTTATAGCTTCAAGACAGTAGCTATAGTATAATTCCTAAGTGTACGCGTGATTATAATTAAGTACTATAAATTACTGAATATATATATATATATATATATATATATATATATATAGCTTGGCAATCACTTTGGTACATATGTAGATAATCATAAAAGTAAAGTAATACTCAAGGCCATCGTGATTAATGTTGTCCTATGAATTCTGATTTCCACAGATTTTGATCAGTCTAAGATGGAACTGGAAGCATATATACACAAAAGATCTCTCTCTCTCTCTCTCTCTCTCTCTCTCTCTCGTACACAAGAAAGATTTTATCGTGAACATTCGTATAATCAATAATTCTCTCAAATTTGACGGATGCTCATATTCAATGTTTAATTTAATTGTTGAAACCGTTTATCTATCTTTTATTACAAAAAATTAGCCAAAAGTCCAAAACGAAACCCTTTAGCAAATCATGATTCTCATGTCAACATACTCTTTGTTTTTACTTTTAGATGACCAAACGGTTATGCATTAATTTGACTGATTTTTACATAAATAATTTTTTTAAAACTAAAAATTGAATAATTACGATCGTTCAATTAATCGCACAATGGCCAAAATCCATCGGTGAAGATCCATAAATTTTAAAGTTGAAGGAGTTTTCTGTCGACTTTAGGCAGAAGCAATAACAGACGCTCTGTCCACTCCACTCTAGCAGGTGAGGAGTCTCTACTACTAGAACAACTCGATCGACCATATTAATTAATTGTTCTCCTTCGTCAGTATGCATGAGATGACACAGTAGTAAACACAATCGTCAATTATCCCAACAAATTATTAAGGATGACCGTAATTAATTAATTTGCATGAACTTGATTTCTCAATCACTTGTGATCGAAGACCATGCATGTGGGATGCACGTACAATGATTGATATATGTATCTATATATTTTGAACTATATATATGTTTGATTATCTATGGAAACTAAACATGGAAGCAGAACAAATATTCTCTCTAGTTAAGAAGACAAATAAAAGTTGGATACGTTCAAGGGTTTCTATAATTTTCCCACATGCAAATGATGCAATAGGGACAAAGCAATTAGGACCACACTTTTAGTTTAATTTCATAGGAAAAACTAGGGTTGCTAGCTAGAGTTTGGAATATCAAATGTGATTAGAGGAAATTGAAAGCTCTTTATCTAAAAATCACAATTAAGACCACGTACTAATAAAGGAGCTCATATGTATTAGTGTGCTAATTTAAAAATTTGATCGATCATTATAAGGAACATAAAGAAGCTAGAAATCAATAACATCGTTTTATATACTTGTAAATTCGTAAGAATTAAATCTGTCGGCTCATACATACTTGTAAGAATTTAACCTGTTTTGATCTTGAACAAGCATGCATTTGGCTAGACTCGATCACAAACTACATGCATGTTTAGAAATCAAAAGATTATTAGTGCAAAACATTAGTGAAAATATTCCAAATTCAAAAAAGCTAGAAGTGTGAAAAGCATGACATATATATATATATATATATATATATGGCGCCTATATATCATTAATTATTTGACTGAAAATTAAAGTAGAAATATATATATATTCAGATCGATCGAGGAACCTCGATATATCTTAAGTCCAAACTGGCAGATCATGTATGTAGCTTCTCTGGCTCGTCGGAGGAAGTGCCCGGCTAATTGGCTTCAACAGCCCCCTTCCTCTCTTTTTCATATTTTTTTGTATGATGGAGACCTTCCTCCTTAGTTGGAGAAGTTGGGTCTTGTTTTTCTTTTGTTGTTCTTTGTTTGCCTTTTGTCAAAAAAAAAAACTGGTACATGTCTCGATCTGTCGGTTGATATATTCATAACAAACTCGATGGGTATCTCTGCGCCGTGGTCAGTCCTTGCTCTAAATTTCAAATTAGGTCTTGCTAATAATTAATATATTCAAGCTTTAATTAACACTCGCCCGTAAACCACGGAGGATTGAGAACAGTACGTAGTCCTCGATCTTGTTCTAGCTATTATTAATGTTGAAATCGTTCTCTTTCTCATAGACCTAATTAATTAGAAGATTAATATACATGCCAACAATCAATTTTGTAGCTTAAATATTTGTTGAAATGTTTACCAAATTTTCCACACTGGAAGTCTTAAGACAGATCGATGCCGGTCTACATTTTAGCTTCCAATATTCTTCAACTGCGCGCAGCTTAACTTCTTTGTTTTTTTTCTTTATTTGATTGAAGCATGCATATAATTAATCAAGGCTTGATTAGAGGTCTTCTGAAATGATCGAGGACAAGAACCAGAAAGTTGGAAACAACGTACAAATGTATTATCATGTTTTATACGTGGCATTATGTACTATATAGTCAATTTCGTGCATGTACAACTCTTTCATGGAAATTTTGGAAGGCTAATTTGTTTTCCAATTACTATTTGGCGAGGGGCCGGGGTTATTGTTTGAATTTTGAGATAAATTGACAAAGAAAAAGGGTTATGCGCCATGGAATGAAATTTTGTTATTTTGCTAACAATTTAAGTTTGGTATAATATGATGTGACCAGTTTTCGTTGGAATTGGAAACATTCATTGGCTAATAGTATTAATTAACTCAATAAACCCTAAGGAGTATAGACCAAAGACAAAAAAAAAAAAAAAGAGTTTCAAATTCACAACTTCTGTAGTACTAGTTCACATAATGGAAATGATTAATTCTTCTTCTCAAGAGAATGGAAAAACTAAACCATTTGGATAAAATTGTTTCAATTTCCTCCTATTTTGAGGTACAAATTTTTTTTCTTCGGGATCTCGAAAAATAAGTAACTTCGGTTGGGCCCTTAATATTCTTTCTTTAGGTTTATTAGGGTTCCTTCTCAGCAATTTTTTGTTTTCCACAAAGGATCGTGATGTATTTTTATGGGATCGCGGGTAGTACGTGTACGTCTAGCACTAAACATTCAAAGATAAATTTTCTTCCCATCCTCAAGTCTCTAACCGACCAACCAACCAAACGAGGGTTGGCGGAGTGTTGGACCAGATAGCCTTTAGTTACAACTTACACCTTCAACTTAATTACATATATAATGCATGCAAGTAATTAAAATGCCAAGCAGCAGCAAGATGGAGAGTCGTACCATACTGTCCATACAATCGAAATTAAGTTAGGCAGATTGATCAAACTTAATTAATTAATTGGTATATCCTTCTCAGTTAAGAAAAGATTAAGAATTAATATTACGTAGTTAGCTAGGTCCATATCAATTCATTGGACACATATCATCCATTCAAATTCTCTTTTCATAACCTATAAAAAATGTCTCTGCCCTCTTTTGCACCCAAAAAAAAAGGTATCTCTGTGAAAAATGAATCAAGTACGAATTGTTTAGTCAAACTATTTTCCAGTTCCTTTGGAACGACTTGGTTTCGCCGAAAGAAAAAAAGTATCCATTGGTTTCACATAGGTGCCTTTTATGCGCCATCATCAAATAGACAAATACTAATAAACGTTAATCATAGATATAGACTAATACATCGATACAATTAATATATGATTGCTATTTTGATTCAATTTGCATATCTAATGAGGTGTATTAATTTAATCATCCTTATGGTTTTGAACCGAACTTACAAAGAAAATATATAAGTAGCTAGCGGCTGCCTAGCGCTAGCTGATCAGGCTCAAGAATAAGTAGTTTGTTCTAGATGACCAAATTAACGAACTAGCAAAGCAGTAAAAAGAACACAAATAAGTACGTAGCACTTTGCCGTGCTTAACTAACCAAATTAATAAAGAGATCAAACTATATATGTGAACTTTCAAATTAAGGGAGACTTCTATTTGGTCATGGCATGGTTTCTTAGAATTCAAATCTACGCCATTGATAGCGGGGCTATTTAGCTAGACATGTGTATAGTGATTTTGACTTGTATGTTACTTATATTCAGGTCATAGAAACCTCTCCAGCACGGCCCTAGCTAGCTAGCTCTTTCTTCATAAATTCCCACTAGAATCTAAAGTAGGGTTCGCGTCCATTTCTTCACATCCAAAGTCCAACATCTCCTAATTAATAGTGAAACTAGCGTCAAACATGCTACAGTAGTATATAGCACTTAATTAGCATGGAAACGACTATAAAAGGGGCTCTTCCCACTCATGCATCTTCACAACTCAAAATACAAGGGGTCCTTTCAAGCACAAAGTTTTTGCCATAGCAATTAAAACCCTAGCTAGTTTCTCTAGCTTTTAATTTTTTAGTCACAGATCGATCGAGTACTCATTTCCCTTCTGCGATTACATTATATTATTGGATCAGCTAGCTAGCTGCGGTTATGGCTTCTAACTTCTGCTTGATGACCCTTGCCATCCTCGCTCTTGCTCTTGCCGTTTGCGTGCAAGGCACTCTAGGTACGTACTTGATTTAAGTTTTCTCATATTATAGTTTATGGAAACATTTTTTTTTTGAAACAATTAATATACATGCGATGTTATGAGAGCGTCAACTAGTTAATTTGACTTGCAGGAGGAGTAACATGTGAGAATCTAGACGAAAGCACATGTGCATTCGCGGTGTCGTCATCGGCCAAACGCTGTGTTCTTGAGAAGCACGTAAGGAGGAGCGGAGAGGAAGCATACACATGCCGCACATCAGAAATTGAAGCAGATAAGTTGAAGGATTGGATCGAGAGCGAGCAGTGCATCAAATCTTGCGGCCTGGACCGCAAGACCTATGGAATTTCATCGGACTATCTCCTCGAGTCTCCCTTTGCACAAAAGCTTTGCTCTCCTCAGTGCTATGACAGTTGCCCCAACATTGTTGACCTTTACTTCAACCTCGCAGCTGGTGAAGGTGAGTAAATATATATCATGTTAGGGATATATACCAAATTTGTTCACCAAATGATGCGTTTGATAATATGTACGTAAATGACATGAATTTTGTCGATCTTGTTGTTACAGGGGTGTTTCTTCCAAAATTATGTGAAGCACAAGGAGCAAATGCTCGTAGAGAAATGTCTGAGCTCCGTAGCTCTGGATATGTTGCACCAGGACCAGTAAAGTCAGCTAATTTGGTAGCAGAGGGACCAGTAAACTACATGAATTTGGAAGCTGAACAGTACGTTGCTCCAGCACAGGCACCAGCTTACTGATGTTAATTACAAAAAGTATCTCCATCGATCATCTACATCATTCAGAGCCTTTGTTATTTTAGTCATTATGATATATGAATGGCAAATCAGAATTAGTACTATCATGTAGATTAGTCATGTTCTATATATGCAACAATACAAGGGTGTCTTCTAGCAATAGTTATCTAGCTTTGTATGCTTAAATATACCCATGGATTGAAAGAGAATAAAGTTATTTCTACAGCTTATGTTCCTTGTTAGCTTGTTCAATATAGTTGGTAACTGATCATTTAATTCGAACTAAAATCATTAAGTAGTTGAATGCACAGGTTAAAGTGTCAAGCAATAGATACAGTAATAATTTGTACTAAAATGACCTTTACTGACGAATAATTCGTCGGCAACGGCCTTTTTCCATTATTTTTTTATTTTATTTTTTGTAAGTTTCTATTATGAACTTGATAAAATGGAGAAGTATAAACAAACAGCTCCTAGATTAAATAGTTCGAAGTGAAATGTACAAAACTACAATCTGCACCAGGAACCAGTGGTTGAAATTTATTTTTGCCAAGTTAATTATCAAATCTACAAAAAATCTATTGCTATAGCACAAATACGACACTTTTGAAATTCTTGTTGGTTCTTCACTATTTGTACTAATGTGAAAATTAGAATGCCGGGTAAGCAAGCCGAATGAGGGCCGAGACCTTTAGTTTTATTTTAATTGGAAAAAAAATTTAAAAAATCTAAATTGATATTTACCGACGAATAATTTGTCGGCCAAAGGCTTCTTCCATTATTATTTTTTTGTGAGTTTCTATAAACTTGATAAAATGGAGAAGAAGAAACAAACAACTCTTAATTCGAAGGTGAAATATACAAAATCACAACGTGCACCGAGAACCGGTGATTAAAATTTATTTTTGCGAAGTTGTCAAATCTACAAAAAAATCTATTACTATAGCACAAATACGACACTTTTGAAATTCTCGTTTGTTATTCACTATATATGTGTGCTAATGTGAAGGTTAGAATGCCAGGTAAGCAAGCCGAACGAGGGCCGTGACCTTTAGTTTTAATTAATAGAAAAAAAATTAACAATAAATCTATAACAATCTTTACCGACGAATAATTCGTCGGCAAAAGTTGCCTTCAATTATTTTTTTTTGTAAGTTTCTATAAACTTGATAAAATGGAGAAGTAGAAAAAGACAGCTCTTGGGTTAAATAGTTAGAAGTGAAAGCTACAAAACCACAACGTGTGACGAGAATCGGTGATTGAAATTTATTTTTGTGAAGTTGCCAAATCTACGAAAGATTTATTGCTATAGCACAAATATGACACTATTGAAATTCTCGTTGGTTCTTTACCATGGGCGCTAAAGTGAAGGTTAGAATGCTGGGCCGAACGAGGGCCGTGGCCTTTAGTTTTAATTTAATAGAAAAAAAAATCTAAAACAAATCTATAATGATCTTTACCGACGAATAATTCGTCGGCAAAAGCCGTTTTTCAATTTATTTTTTTTGTAAGTTTCTATGAACTTGATAAAATGGAGAAGTAGAAACAAACAGCTCCTAGATTAAATAGTTCGAAGTGAAATGTACAAAACTACAATCTGCACCAAGAACCGGTGGTTGAAATTTATTTTTGCCAAGTTAATTATCAAATCTACAAAAAATCTATTGCTATAGCACAAATACGACACTTTTGAAATTCTTGTTGGTTCTTCACTATTTGTACTAATGTGAAAATTAGAATGCTGGGTAAGCAAGCCGAATGAGGGCCGAGACCTTTAGTTTTATTTTAATTGGAAAAAAAATTTAAAAAATCTAAATTGATCTTTACCGACGAATAATTTGTCGGCCAAAGGCTTCTTCCATTATTATTTTTTTGTGAGTTTCTATAAACTTGATAAAATGGAGAAGAAGAAACAAACAACTCTTAATTCGAAGGTGAAATATACAAAATCACAACGTGCACCGAGAACCGGTGATTAAAATTTATTTTTGCGAAGTTGTCAAATCTACAAAAAAATCTATTACTATAGCACAAATACGACACTTTTGAAATTCTCGTTTGTTATTCACTATATATGTGTGCTAATGTGAAGGTTAGAATGCCAGGTAAGCAAGCCGAACGAGGGCCGTGACCTTTAGTTTTAATTAATAGAAAAAAAATTAACAATAAATCTATAACAATCTTTACCGACGAATAATTCGTCGGCAAAAGTTGCCTTCAATTATTTTTTTTTGTAAGTTTCTATAAACTTGATAAAATGGAGAAGTAGAAAAAGACAGCTCTTGGGTTAAATAGTTAGAAGTGAAAGCTACAAAACCACAACGTGTGCCGAGAATCGGTGATTGAAATTTATTTTTGTGAAGTTGCCAAATCTACGAAAGATTTATTGCTATAGCACAAATATGACACTATTGAAATTCTCGTTGGTTCTTTACCATGGGCGCTAAAGTGAAGGTTAGAATGCTGGGCCGAACGAGGGCCGTGGCCTTTAGTTTTAATTTAATAGAAAAAAAATCTAAAACAAATCTATAATGATCTTTTCCGACGAATAATTCGTCGGCAAAAGCCGTTTTTCAATTTATTTTTTTTGTAAGTTTCTATGAACTTGATAAAATGGAGAAGTAGAAACAAACAGCTCCTAGATTAAATAGTTCGAAGTGAAATGTACAAAACTACAATCTGCACCAAGAACCGGTGGTTGAAATTTATTTTTGCCAAGTTAATTATCAAATCTACAAAAAATATATTGCTATAGCACAAATACGACACTTTTGAAATTCTTGTTGGTTCTTCACTATTTGTACTAATGTGAAGGTTAGAATGCCAGGTAAGCTAGCCGAACGAGGGCCGTGACTTTTAGTTTTAATTAATAGATAAACAATTTAACAATAAATCTATAACAATCTTTACCGACGAATAATTCGTCGGCAAAAGTTGTCTTCAATTATTTTTTTTGTAAGTTTCTATAAACTTGATAAAATGGAGAAGTAGAAAAAGACAGCTCTTGGGTTAAATAGTTAGAAGTGAAAGCTACAAAACCACAACGTGTGCTGAGAATCGGTGATTGAAATTTATTTTTGTGAAGTTGCCAAATTTACGAAAAATTTATTGCTATAGCACAAATATGACAGTATTGAAATTCTCGTTGGTTCTTTACCATGGGCGCTAAAGTGAAGGTTAGAATGCTGGGTAAGCAAGCCGAACGAGGGCCGTGGCCTTTAGTTTTAATTTAATAGAAAAAAAAATTCTAAAACAAATCTATAATAATCTTTACTGACGAATAATTCGTCGGCAAAAGCCGTCTTTCAATTTTTTTTGGTAAGTTTCTATGAACTTGATAAAATGGAGAAGTAGAAAAAAATATAAACAGCTCTTGTATTGGATAGTTTGAAGTGAAATATACAAAACCTTAATGTGCACTAAGAACCGGTAATTGAAATTTATTTTTCCAAAGTTGTCAAATCTCCAAAAAATCTTTTGCTATAGCACAAATGGACACTTTTGAAATTCTTCTTTTGATTTTTTTTTTTTAGGATAACTTTTGAAATTCTTGTTGGGTCTTCACTATGTGCGCTAATGTGAAGGTTAGAATGCCGGGTAAGTAAGTAAAGCCAAACGAGGGCGGATACCTTTAGTTTTAATATAATTAAAAAAACAATCATATATCTAAAATTCAAGGACAAATACGTATAAGTTTAAACAACAAATAACACCCACCAAGAGCAATTAACCATAACCATCGCAATCTTTACTGAACACCAGAGTCATGATAGACATCACTTCATGGTAAGCCAACCATATTTTCAGATCACTACCTAAATAACTACAATAAAAACCAAGCATGCGATAATGGCCAATCCAACAATCCAATCGCCAAACAAGATTTTAAGAACAATCCAGATAAAATTCACAACATAACCCAACAGAAATGGAGCAGACAAGAAGATCAAAGATCAAGCCTCCTCCTGAACTTCCTCCTCATCTTCATAATCGTACCCTTCCTCATCTGCAGTAGCATCCTGGTACTGCTGGTACTCTGAAACAAGGTCATTCATGTTGCTCTCTGCCTCAGTAAACTCCATCTCATCCATTCCCTCTCCTGTGTACCAATGCAAGAAAGCCTTTCTACGGAACATAGCAGTGAACTGTTCACTCACTCTCCGGAACATTTCTTGAATAGAAGTGGAGTTGCCAATGAATGTCGAAGCCATCTTCAGACCGGTTGGTGGGATGTCACAAACAGTCGACTTGACATTGTTGGGGATCCACTCAACAAAGTAGGATGAATTCTTGTTTTGGACATTGATCATCTGTTCATCAACTTCCTTGGTGCTCATCTTGCCACGGAACATTGCTGAAGCAGTCAAATACCGCCCGTGACGAGGATCAGCAGCGCACATCATGTTCTTGGCATCCCACATCTGTTGAGTGAGCTCTGGAACAGTAAGTGCCCTGTACTGCTGGGACCCACGAGATGTAAGTGGAGCAAACCCGACCATGAAGAAGTGCAATCGGGGGAATGGGATCAGATTAACAGCAAGCTTGCGAAGATCAGAGTTGAGTTGTCCAGGGAAACGAAGGCAGCAAGTTACACCGCTCATGGTCGCCGAAATCAGGTGATTCAGATCACCAACTGAATCAAGTAATAATCATTAGTTAGCTAAAATCATATGCCATAATGTCAACAAACTAGCAACATCAACGAAACTTAAACCACAATAGTTCTCCAAACAAGAGCAACAAGTCAGGTATGAACCAAACAAATTGAATATACTATGTGCATAGTCTCTAAGATGATTTTAAAAGCATCTGAATATGAAGACAGCAATCAGTGAGACTTGGGAATCACTACCGAGCCACTGTCAGACAATCAGTATCCAGATCTAGCTACAAGGCTAAAAGTGTATGCCTGTGTTACTAAGACCAGCTAGCTCAACTGTATAATTTCTAGAATGGTAAAGCCACAGAAAAGCACACAACAATCCTAACTCCAGGCATAGCTGATGTTGCATATAGAATTATAATACTCTCCACTATAACTCCTTACGAAACATTAGGACAAAAATTTCAATACCTTATTACTCAATGTAAGCATCTGAATACAAGATGTAAAACAAAAATGTGTAACCATATATTTTTCTAAATTCAACTTGGAAACTAAATATATGACTTCAAAAGGAGTATTAACTCACAGCTTGGAGTGGTGAGCTTCAGTGTTCGGAAGCAAATGTCATAGAGAGCTTCATTGTCCAAAACCATACACTCGTCTGCATTTTCAACAAGCTGGTGAACAGAGAGAGTCGCGTTGTATGGCTCAACCACTGTGTCAGACACCTTGGGGGAGGGGAACACAGAGAATGTGAGCATCATTCGGTCTGGATATTCCTCTCGGATCTTGGAAATGAGAAGTGTTCCCATTCCGGAACCAGTACCGCCTCCGAGAGAGTGGCAAACTTGAAACCCTGTGATAATTTTGAAAAACAATTAAATTAGGTAACCATTAGTACACTCATGAACCTACAATATGTATCAAACAGATGCTATTCTAGTGGAGAACTGGAATTACACGATTATTCTATATATTTTATCATACATTTCAATAAAATCAAACGAACGCAGAGAAAATAAAATGCTAAAGCTAAGCAGCTTATCAAAATGGACATGGATCTAGCCAATTAAGGAGTCAGAGCAAACATGGATCTTCACAACAACACTAAATTGAACTTGAAAACAATTTTTAGTAGCGAAACCACATACAACACTCTGGAAAAATTGGAAATCAAGGCTTGGATACCTTGCAAGCAGTCACAGTTCTCTGCCTCCTTCCTAACAACGTCAAGAACCGAGTCAATCAACTCAGCGCCTTCAGTGTAGTGACCTTTCGCCCAATTGTTTCCGGCACCGGACTGTCCAAACACAAAGTTATCAGGCCGGAAGATCTGGCCGTACGGTCCAGATCTGACGCTGTCCATGGTGCCAGGCTCCAGATCCATGAGCACGGCGCGTGGTACAAACCTCCCGCAACTGGCCTCGTTGTAGTAGACATTGACGCGCTCGAGTTGGAGCTCGTTGTCTCCTCCGTAGCGACCAGTGGAGTCGATGCCGTGCTCGGCGCAGACGACCTCCCAGAACTTGGCTCCGATCTGGTTGCCGCACTGGCCTCCCTGGATATGAAGAATCTCACGCATTTTGAATTGAGTTTGGACTGAAAGAGGGTTTGAGGGAGAAGAAGATCAAGAAGGTTCTGGCCTTCTGGGAGAGAAGTACGAGTTTGGAAGATGAAGGGTGTAGAGTGAGGAGTGACGTGAAGGTTTTTATAGCGGGTGTGGTTGACGGTAGAGTTTGACGGCGACGTTAATTTGAGGTGGGAATTTAAATTTTGAAAAGCAAACCTGTTTGTTTCGGGGCCTATTAAGGCGGGATCACTTACGGTAACAGCAGGGGTTGCATGAGATCTGAAGCGTACAATGAATCGGTTCTCTGGAAGTTAGTCCAGATGGACGGTTCGATGTTAGGGTATAAGGATGGCTTGGTGTGACTGCAATAGATGTGCTAACTGACGCTTTGAAACGGTTAGGATATTTTTTGTCACGCGTTTCTTGAATGGGTGAGAGTTACGCGATGCGGGTCGGTGGTAGTGGTTAGTGTGGATTTGGATGACGCAATGAGAGTCTGCAGTGCACATGCGGGTCGGACCAGGTAAGCACGTGACTGGAAGTGAGGGTCATGTGAGTAGCACCATTTTGTTTTTGGTAAGCAGTCATGTGATGAGTATCACTTTCAAACCTTTTTTATTTATTGTTCAAAAAAACCTTTTTTATTTTTATAAAAGATAACTAAATTTTAGAACAATCACTTCAAAGTTCAAACAAATTTATTAAGGATGTATTTGATTACATAATTATAAAAAAAATATCTTCAAAACAATAAGTCAATAATGGATTGAATAGGAGAATTGATCAATTATTTGATATCTATGAGACACTTATTTTTAATCGATATAATATTACAATATAAATATTTATTCATTATAAATAACGAATTTAGTAATGTGTGAATGAAAATATGACCGTCCTTAAATTCACTATAACTCTAGACGAATATGTTTTTTCACTCACCCACATGAATTACAAATTTTCACCTTACACGTTAACAATTTGAACAATTCATCTTATAATTTATCTTTTAAATACCACATCTAAAAAAATATACAAAAGATCGTTTAACTATTCAATTATACCAAGTAAGGTTTGTTGTCCGCTATGGTGATCATAACTTTAAAAGAGATTTAATAAAAATAAACATTTGACAAATTACTTGAAATTAAAAAAAAAAACGAAAGTCATAACTTATACAAATAAAACAAATGAAATACGGGAATACAAACTTATTTATCTCTTGTCTTGAAGAAAACTTCATATATAAAATTATTTGAATATTTTCTTGTTTGCATCATGGAATAGAAGATTAGTTGTCACAAATCAACCTTGTTATATCTATGTTTTCTTTCTTGGCCTACCACTGAGATTCTTAGTTGGAAACTAAAAATGATCATGATGTAGCAACCGTACTTGTTACTCAATTTAACGCTAAGATAAGTGAAGGACCCATGCCTGGCCTAGAAGATGAACAAAAGCACAAAGAAGCAATGTGATCATCATCACAAAATTCCATCAATTGAGAGCAAATGTAGCCATCACTCAAGCCTTGATCACAAAGCTAACTTTTATTGGTAAACTACCAAAGTGACTATTACAAAATCAACTATATATGGTGATTGCATTCTCATAAGGATCAAACATATATAATTTTTACTTATTAATTTGTGGAGAAAAGCTCTCATGGGTTGAGGGTCACGCTTTTGGGTTGCGGGCATTTCAAGCAAGCCCAACCAATTTCACTTTGGAGAAGTGCCATTGGCTATTTGACCTATTTCGATCCTTTTTCTGGTGGGGAGGAGGGTGTCAGATAAGTTGATGGATGTGGAAAGACAACACAATGAATGACACTTTTCTTTTGACCAAAAAATTAAAAAACTGACGAGATTCATATTGGGCTAAACTCCAAATCTAGGCCCATTTACTGATCATTTTAACACCTAAGTTAACTACAATGGTCCTGACCGTAGCTGATCTTCACATCTTCTTGAACCCTTGAGAGCCCAAAAACCCTCTCAAACTCTCTCATTCGGCTTTTGCAGACATACATGGCGAACAAAAGACAGAGGGAGGCTCGCAAGAGATTCAGAGCAGAACACCCAGAACTGGTCAAGACGCCGGAGCCGACGCCCCCAAAAGACCCAACCAAGAAGAAAGTGAAGAAGCCCAGTTTCAAGCGAAAGAGAGCAGAATCCGAAGCACCCAATGACCCGAATAGAGCAGCCAAGAAGTTTCGGAGTAAACACCCACTTAGAGTCCCCGGTATGAAGCCCGGTGATAGCTGCTTCATTTGTAAAGCCACAAACCATATTGCCAAGCTTTGCCCTGAGAAAGCTGAGTGGGATAGGCACAAGGTTCGGTGATTCTTGTACCCAATTCTGATTTAGTTTCAGTTTTCTTTATCTGGGTTGAAATTTTTTTGAGCATGTTACCAAATTTTGTGTGGGTTATGTATGAGATTGGGTAATGCAGAATTTAGTGATTCGTAGTTGGAAAAATAGACTATGAATGTGTGTATGTCATCTTTGATTTGTTGAATTTGGTGCATGCTTGGATCAAATTTGGAGTTTGGTTTAGTATTTGCAAGAGTTAAGGGAATTAAGTTCCTAAAGGAAAATGGGTTATGCATGTTGTGGATAGAACTTATATTGATGGTTTTGTGTTTATACGATGCTTGCAGATATGTTTGTTTTGTCGACAACGCGGGCATAGCCTTAAGAATTGCCAAAAGAAGAATGAGAATGATATGGAGGCGAAGTTATGTTATAATTGTGGGGAAACTGGGCATTCACTTTCTAGATGCCCCTTACCTCTTCAAGACGGTAAGTTACTCTTGTATTCATTTAAATTACAGTCAAGTTGGTTTAAACCTTAGGTGATATTTGCAGAATATCTTAAGGGGCTAGGCTTTAGTGTAGTGATGTATTGCACATCTCTGATCAACTGATTTTAGTTCAACATGACTGTGCGCATTTGATGTTTAGATGAGCAATGCAAAGGCTACATTATCAAACTGAAATCATATACCTTTTGTGAATGGAGTAAGTTGAGTAACCCTCAGTCCGAATTGGCTTTACTAGTGATCAGTTATTCTATATTCTATGATGAGGTGAACTTTGGAGTTGTTTGAATGGAGCTTCTTGAAGAAACACGAACTTGAATATTCACTATTTAGGAGGGTTTTGAAATAAAATATTATTATCTACAACTACTGAAAAATCATAGATGAGAGGAATTTTTTTTTTCCTCTGCTTCACCCTTAATCATTCAGTCTGTAATTTTAACTCTACTAGTTAGTACTCATGACTCTGATAATCATAAAGAGGTATTTGTTTGGTGATTTTCAAGTGCTTAGTTATATAGTTTGAGCTGTTACTTGTATATGTCGTGTGCAATCATTAGCTATGTGCTCAAACATGGGTTGGTTTGATGCTCAAACCTGAGGGTGATCTGATCACGTATGGACTTGAGTCAATCTGTTGATGAAGCTTGTTTAATCTATGTTTATGTCGTTGGTATGTATTCATATTTGTCATCTGGTGATGCAGGAGGAACTAAATTTGCCAAGTGCTTCGTCTGTAACGAGAATGGTCACTTGAGCAAGGACTGTCCTAAAAACTCTCATGGGATTTATCCAAAGGTAAATGACTTGCATATTGATTTTCACTGTACCACGTCATTGATACTATATTCTTAATCTTAACAGGGAATTACGTTTTAAGGTATAGAGGTAATTGATTCATGTTTGTGCTATTTTGTTTCTTAGGGTGGTTCTTGTAAAATATGTGGAGGTGTAACACATTTGGCAAGAGACTGTCCTAACAAAGACAGCAGAAATTCAGTAGCGGCTGGCAGTTCTAATCCCAAATGTAAGTTTTTCATATCTAATAGGTAGCATACTCATTTATTTCAATTAGTTTGTAAAAGGTGCTCTTATCAGTTGATTTGAATGACATTCTCCTAAGTTTGGTGCTCCTTGTTTTCTTGTTATTTTCAGGGAATGAACCAAGAGGAAAGGTTACAAAATTTGTGAGCGGAGATGATCTTGAGGATGATTTCAGTTTCGTAGGTGAGAAAACCGGTGCCAAAACAGAAGACAAGTCCGCTGATATAGTTGGTTCTGCTTCTCTTCCACAAGGAAGTAATGTAAAATCAAAGAAGAAACAGGGTCCCAAAATAGTGAATTTCGTTGGATAATGTTCAAATTCATGTGAATGTTTCAGTCTTCCTTCTTATGGCAACATCCACGATTTTGCAGTAGTGGAAAATATTCTGCCAGAGTTTAGATTTTCTCTTAATTCTACTGTAATGTTCACTTCAGAACATATTTAGCTTGATGTATTAATATGCTGCCGGTACTAAGAAAAATCTTTCCTGGATTCTTAATTCTTAATGTAATGTTCACTTTCTTAACATATTTATCGTGATGTATTTTTCTGTTGCCTAAAGGAAAATACATACTCTTTTGTTAATGATTTGATCATTTGCGCTCTTTGTCCTCATCTTTACTTGTGTATTCTCTTATCCCTTTAATTTCGATCACAACTAATATGATTAGTAATCATATAAGTTGTGGACATGATCAGCCATAAAAGCTTAGAGAATTCTCAACCCTTGTTTGTCCCTCAAATTTCTCTTCTTTCCCGCATTTTACTCACCTTCTTGCCTCCCCAAAAATAAGGATCTCTCCCTCTGCTATACTCTCCATCTTTCTCTTTCTTCTTCATTTCGCACAATACTTCCGGTCTCTTTCCGACGACAAAATGGTACGTCTGATCTCTCTCTCTCTCTCTCTCTCTCTCTCAGTTTCATCTATATGGATTATAAACAAATGCATGAAAATGGTTAAGATGCATGTTACACTTTTGAGGAAAAACAAATCTTTTTCTGGTCCTATGCATAGAAATTTTTGTTGGTTTTGTTCTGTTGATGCTTAAAAACGAATGTTGGGGTGCCTAGGCGGCGGCGTCTGGCTTTGCCGTGAATGATGAATGCAAGCTGAAGTTCTTGGAGCTAAAAGCCAAGAGAAACCATCGGTTCATTATATTCAAGATTGAACAACACGAAGTGGTGGTAGAGAAACTCGGAAATCCAGACGAAACTTACGAAGATTTCACAGCATCGCTGCCTGCCGATGAGTGCCGCTATGCTGTCTTTGATCTTGATTTCACCACTGTTGAAAACTGCCAGAAAAGCAAGATTTACTTCATTGCATGGTAACTTATCAGTTGGTCAATCTAACTCGTTTCTTTGATTAATAATAAGTCTAAGTCCTACATATGCATGAAGCTTGATTCATTTTTTTTTTCATTTTCTAAAATAATAGGTCACCTGATACATCAAAGGTGAGAATGAAGATGGTGTATGCTAGCTCCAAAGATAGATTCAAGAGAGAATTGGATGGCGTTCAAGTTGAGTTGCAAGCAACTGATCCAAGTGAATTGAGCTTTGACATTATTAAAGCCCGAGCTCTTTAAGCAACTCACCCACCTTAATTTCCTTAACAATTAAATTTTCTCAGCACTGATTTTTTTTTTCTCTCTCTTCTCAATTCCCATCTTCTCTGTTTGTTTGTGTGGGTTGCATGTATACCAATGATGTAGCTTAATGTAATATTATGAATGGTTTTATCAATTTAAAACTTCCTTCTCCACAACTGAAATCCAAATGTGATGCATTTATCTAGTGGAAATTTTTTTGTGCTCATAATACCCAGAAAGGAATTATACATGGATAACTCATCTGTATACATAAATAATAATATATAGGAAGTATAGAAGCCTTTCTATGATTGCTTATTCTGATTCTCCCAGTAACTCTTTTCCCATGTTTCTACCTGTTTAATTGAATTTGATTTTCTCCGAAGTACTGAAAAAAGAGATGGAGGGTCATATGGAGGAGGCATGGTACATGGGTTAGTGACTGCAGGACCCTTCACCATAGATTCCATCATAAATTTCTTCTCGAGTCCGTGTGCTCGGCACGCCATTGCCTCTGAGCAGAGTTCGATAGCTTGTCGAGGTTTGGTGGGTTTGAATTGTAAGAGCTTCGCATATTCGCTTAGAAGATGAAACATGTAGTCGTACACATAGTCCATCTTCAAATCCTCTTGAATTAGGTTACTCGCTGCCTTTCCAATGGCTTGTGCCTGAAGAAATCCACGAAAAGTAATTAATGCGATAAGAAAAAGATGAATATGAAAGTTCATCATTCAGAAGGAAACCCCTCAAAGATAACGTACACTTACCCTTCGCTTGTGGTTGTTGCCCCAATCAACAGCATACTTAATAGACCTGCATTTGTCATCATCTTTGATGGGCCAGTAATGGTGCACCGGCATCAAACCTCTAGTGAAGAAGTCGTAGTAACGGGGCTTTACTATTAAGGTAACGGAATCACAAGCGAGAATGTACTTGTCACTCACAGACCAAGCAGACCCTTCTATATAGATCTTATACCTGCAATGAGTGATTGTGCATATAACAAACTGAATTACTGATCGATCAAACGTACTGTCCAACAAAGCAAATGACCAATGAGATATTTAGTGCCATCTTTGTACCTATGAATGCATTGGCTTGCCAAATCCGATTGCTTGTACCCTTCTTTTGATTCTCGAAACCAATCCTGCAATCAATTTTCAAGTACATTGTCAGCTTCCACGCACATTATTGCTAAAGGCGAGCACAATGCAGATGGCATGTACACTAAAAACAAGGTCTAGACTCTTGCCTGAGCATAAACGCGAGCATTCCAATCCTGTTGGTCGGAAACATTACATTTGAGGAGGTTTCGCCTTGTTGCTGCGACAGCCGGATTCCCCTTCCAGTAAGCATAAGGCTCTCTGTCTACCCATTTGCTCCTTTTGTTGCCTTCCTCTAGCTGCTTTAACAAATGCTCCCATGGCTCTATATTGATTTCAGGCCTACACAAACAACCATTTGCATTACTAGCAAAAAATTCTTACAAATTCTAACATCGTTACGCAATTACGATACAATAGATTTGGATCATTAAAAAGCTGAATTCGATGTAGTTTGTGATGACAAATTCACAATCACATATGTCCACAAGAAAAAGTCTTACCATCCCCAAAAGGACCAATCAGGGAAGACAATGTCGAGTGAGCTGTCATCCCCACAGTAGCGAAACAATGGTGGCGGGGCAGAAGAATTGGGCCTACTATAGTTCCTTGTCAAAATTACCGGCCAGTCAACGCAGTCAAACATGAGCTCCAAATCAGGCACTTTCCCTGGGTACCTACGCAACAACTGTAGGATTCCCCACACCGTAAATACGTCTCTGGTCTGAAACGACCTCTGATATTTCTCCACGTAAGCCCTGCCGTTCAGAATCACCAGCTTAAAATTCGCCGTAGGTCTGGCCCTCTGCAACGTGTCCCTTGTGATTCCCGTGTGGGCCCATGGCCTAAGGTCCTCGTGTATCCAGCGGAAGTACTCCGGGCACGTGGGTGGAGATGGACGGTCAGGATCTTGATCTGGCGAAGAGGTGGTAGGGTAGTTTGAGGGGCAGGTTCGGGTGAGGTTGTAGGCGGTGCAGTTGAGTGGGATTTCGAGTCTCTCTGGGGGCTTTTTGGGAAGAACTGGGGTTTTCTGAGGGTATATTTGGGATGCTATGGTCGTTAGTATTGGATCTTGGGCCGAAGTACCAACTAGAGTCTGCGTCTGCGACACAAAAGTACATTTCAATAATGGTCCAATAGTAGACAAAATGTTGGTCGAGTATTATACGGGACCAACTAACTAAAAAAAGGTCCCAATGGCAAAATCAAAAAGTCAACAGTTTCTATGGTTTGCTGGAATATTTCACCAAGTGCATTTCATCAATATCACTATAGTTAATGTCATTGACAAAAAAGAAATAGATGTAGTTTGTGCCCTTTAAGTTTTGCTAGTGTCGCAAAGCTTTTGAAGCAAGTTAATACTGTTTCAAAATGTTCGTGCGACACTTTTAAAGGTGTACATTTGAGCATTTCTTTCTAAAATGTTCCCTCAATTCATTACCACAAATTTTGCGCTATTATAATACTCAATATTACCGATATGAAGCCAAATTATTCGGTCACAAATCTTCTATTCGTGAGAAGGAGGTCCTGACTTCGAGTCGAGGGAAACTAGTATTTCAAAGGACACTTGCTAAACCCTTCTGAATAATGTTGTAAAAGAATGAAAGACATAATGAGTATAGGTGTGGTATTGAATTAAGAAGCTATCGATTATTCTTTTCTATCCAAAACCCAATTCACCCCTAATCCAATACTCTACTAGCACGCTGGAGTTGCGGAGTCTCTACTGCAAGACACATGCCTCATCAATGTCTACGACAACACTTTAACCGACACTCTCGGCACATGTGAGGCCCTAACAATCATATCGATCTCGACCTGCCTACGACGTCGAATATACTGTTTGGACAGATGTCGTCTACCGTAATTAAAAGAAAATAGAAACTGATAATTAGAAACAGAAGTGTCAGGGAGTCTTACAGTGGAGTTGAGGAGGCGCGTGCAGATAAACGCACCGAGGAAGAAGAGGACGAGGAAGACCAACACGGCAGAAGATCTTGCAGAAGACTTCATAAATGATCGCAACGACAAGATGGCCTCTGTCAAATGACTATAACGACCCCACCTTCTGCTGTCTCTCATTTCTCGGCAGCATTCATTTTCAACTCACTTTCTAGTTTCTCTGACAAAATTGCAGCATTCAGAAACCAAATTCCATGGATTTCAGGAACTGGGTACCTGGAAATACTTGTTTCCTGAAATGGGTTTGCCTCAGTTTTGGCTGGTTCAGGCTCAACGAGTTGCTACATGCCTCTACATTCTCTGTGAGCTTCATAAAACTTCAACCTTCAATGGTTATAATAAAGATGGAATCTTTGATCTAGAGGCAGAGAGCGTGACCACAATAAAGGGGTTGTTTAGGTAACTAGTGGTAAGGAGTTTAAGTATTAATGGATTGGAAACTGAGAGGAAAAGAAAGAAAGAAAGAAAGGTTGAAAATTTTGGACAAAAGTTAGATCTAAAAGGAACTAGAAGGAACCAAGAGAGAGATGGACGAGTGAGATGAGAGAAAGGTGAGTGAACAATAGAGCAATATATATTACACAATTTTTTACTAAAAAATAGACATTTTCTACAATTTACAACGAAGACTTTTTGAATGTGGAATGACTGGAATCTCGTGACAATGGAGCTTCTCATGCTTCCCAGTTTATTTCTCTCCAGAATTTGCTCTGTTTTTGTTTATTAATTTATCTTTTAGGTTTTTATGATGGAGTTTTACAAATGCTACAAGACAAAGTTGGTCTACTTTAGCCGTTTAGCAACAAAAGTGAGAGTTACCCATTTAGTAGTTGTTTTAACAAAAACATAAACTTGGTGCTGTTTTAGGAATCTTAGTTGTGTGGCTTTGGCAATTGGCTCCTTTAGAATTTATTTTATTAATTTTGCAGACCAAATCTTATTGTCCTGTATTACATAAATGTTCTTCGGAAGAATGGTAGACCTTTTTGCAATGATTATATAGCAAAAAGAGGAGTAGATGACTCTTTATTTCTTTAAAGTTGAAAGTAATTAACTCCCTTAACTGAAGTTTAAATCCAAATCCTATATTTAAAGCCAAAAGGTCAAAGGTCTACCTCTTACATTCTCATGTTTCCTAATTAATCCAATTTTTTCAAATTTTCGGAAAATTTGCCGGATCATTATGCTCCCAAAGAAGGCGTTACAAATCATGACAATGTTTGTTATACTTATACCAAAGATAAAGCCTTCCATGGATTTTGAATAGACAGAACACAGAAGAGAATATTTATCATTAGCTCCTCCTGTAGACTATTGGCTCTCCAATCCTATAGATCATAGACTGAATAGTTGTATATCTTTGTTCTTGCAACTCATATTTGTTCTCTCTTTCTCCAGCTTAGTTTAAAGCTGTGGATTCTGAGATTCAGTAAAGCTGTGTTTAAAGAGAAAAAAAGAAAGAAAAGAAAGCAGATTCAGTACATTAGTATAACCAGTTCTTGTACTTGTCCTGAAGCTCTTTTCAGAGTGTGCTAAAGCTGCTGTAGCTCTGTGCTAACCTTGGAGACAGAACAACAAAAGCTACTGATCAACTTCACAGCCCATTCCAGAGACCTTGATATGTATAACTCATCAAAGCCTTTTTCTTTTTCATAAAGGAAGTAAGGAACATTCATCATAACAAATTAATAAACCCTCAGATCATGTTTTAGTGTGTTGCTAGAAGGATTTGGATCCTCTGAAGTTAGAAGGGTGTGAAGTTTCATAAATTTCATAAAATCATAATCCTCCATCTAATCCAATGGTTTTTACTATGCCACATACGCTAACTTGTTTTTTTTGGGTATTTTTCTATCAAACTACGTGAACGTCGTTATAATGCTTATGCCGTCTCCATAAAACAAAAAAAAAACAAAAAAAAAACGGCATATTCTCCTTCAAGGACCTGAACGCATCCTGAATGATCTATCCCTTCCCTTTCTCTCATCTTTTTCTTCTTTCTTTCTCTTCCTCTCAGCTCCTGATCGATCAATCAATACGCATAATTAATTGACCTCTGCTGAAAATGCCAAAATGGCACCCAAAAGGAGTTTACTGAAACACCTAATTCAGTAATCCCTCTCTTTTCTCAAACTCTAGCTAGGTTCTTACACCTTCTCCTCATCTGTCGCTGGAAATCCCAAAAGATGCCGAAGGTTTGTAGTTTTGATAGTCGAAACATTAATTCGTTATTTTTCTACGAAAGATTTCAATTGATTTTACCATTAACCATTTGAACCTGAAAGGGCGAGTAATTCTTCCCTTATACCCGTTCCTTCTCTCACTCCCATTCTTTTTTTTTATTTTGGAGATGATGAGTTTGTTATTAGCGTATTTGATCTCTGGGTATTGCCTTGATTTTAGCATTTGTTTTATGGATTGATCTATCTTCTTGCATGGTACATGGTTTTTCAGTTACACACAGAGAAGAAAACGAGGAAGAAGGAAGAGGGTGAGAGTGTATTTTTGGCCAGTGAGAGACGGTAACGACACAAGATAACGTCAGTCGGGAACAAACTCTCTAAAAATTGTATTAGCTGATATGGCAATAATCTCATCCGTTGAATTAGATGGAGGATCGAGATTTTATGAAATTTATGGAACTTCACACCTTCCTAACTTCAGAGGAGCCGGATCCTTGCTAGAACTAATTAACAACTAGTGTAATGTTGGACCTCCTTGTTAATAATAACTATCACAAGGTCCTGCCCTACATTTAAGTGAGTGACATTCATCATTTCATTTTTCAAGAGCGTGTGACATTGGCAATAGCAAATGCACAGTAGGGCATATGCTAAAGTGATATAGAAGAATTAAGAGGCTTAGCTTTGGGGTTTGAGCACAAATCCACGCGTGATGTGAACCCTCTCCAATTTCAGAATCCAATAACCCTCTCTCTTTATATATATAGAGCTAGCTAGCCTCTTGTTTATAAAACTACTCCTAGTGGTCTCTTGCTTCCTTCATTGGCCATTTTTTCAGTTGCTAAACACTGTTTCTCTGCCTTCTGCTCATCTTAGTTTGAATTTCGATCTGCAGAGAAACATGTCTGTAAGTTTCTTCTTCTCTCTTTCTGTCTCTAACATACATAGTGAGCTATGTTGCACGGAAACGGAAACGCGTTTCCGATTTGGGTACGAAACGAAACGGGGAAACGCCAATTCTCAAAAATTAATAGGAAACGATACGTTTAGGAAACGCGAATAAAATAAGATATAATTAAAATTATATAAATAATTTAGTTTAAAAAATATATAAATAATATTTTTTATCTATCTTTTATAGTTTTATCTTTGATTTTTTTTTTCTTCTGATTTTTCTATTTTTTTTATATTATTTTTCTCTGCCCAAGATCTCTATCTCTTCCCCCCTCTTTTTTCTCTGCCCAAGATCTCTCTCTCTCTTCTCCTTGCTTCCTCTTCCTCATCCTTCTGTCTCTTTTTCTTTCTCACCTGCTCCTCTTCTTTTCTTTCTCTTCTCTCTTCTTTTATTTCTCTCTTTTCTTTCTTCCTCCCTTTCCAGACGTCTTCTGTTCTCTCGCTCTCTCTGTTTTCTGCACAAGCACACAACACCACCTCACCGCCGGGCGCCGGCCATCCTTTCCCTCCAGCCCAGCTCTATAGCGCCGCTCCACCCACCCATCACTCAAAGGACCTCAATTATACCCAATCCGTATCACTTAGTTTGGTTTTCATTTTTTTTTTTGGGTCAAATATCCCCGCGTTTCCCCTTAAATTGCAAAAAAAGAACGTTTCCAGTTGGAAACTAACGTTTCTGAAGTGTTTCCAAAAATCCTTTCATTGGGTACGCGTTTCCTATGCGTTTCCTAGCGTTTCGGAAACGTTTCGCGTTTCGGTACGGGGAAACACCACATTTTGGCGTTTCCATGCATCATAGATAGTGAGACACACAAGCACTGAATGTACAAGTTATTAAGATGTGAGGCTTTGGGAATGGATATGATGTGGGTGGTTTTTGCAGATGGTGGAGGTGAGAGTTCCAAACCTTGATTGTGAGGGATGTGCTTCCAAGTTAAAGAAAGCTCTCTTCAAGCTCAAAGGTACATCCACATCTCTAGCTATTTATTGTGACTAGTCTTCAATTTTAATTGAACTGCATTTTGCAAAATTTAGAGGGGAAAGAGGAACAGGAAAAAAAATATGACATGAATGTGAAGCAATGAGCATGCTAGCTCTTTTTCCCTTCTCTTTTGATGTTGATAGTGTTTTCTTCTTGGGCCTGGGGTTGTTCTTGTTAATATTTGGGCCCACGGTTTCAAAACCCCAGTCAAAGTTCAAAGTGTCAACTGCAGAACGGTCTTGAACTCGGTGCTTCAGTTAGAAGCACTTTTGGTCAATCAAACTTTTGTTGGAATTAGCAACCTAAAAAAATCCAAATGAAGAACTGACATTTGCTCTGATTTTGTTTGTTATAGGTGTTGAAGTGGTGGAAATAGAGATGGAGATCAAAAAGATAAGCGTGAGAGGGTACGCGCTGGATGAAAGGAAGGTGTTGAAGGCAATCAAGCGAGCTGGAAAAGCAGTAGAGCCGTGGCCATTTCCTGGGTACTCACATTTTGCCTCATTTTACAAGTACCCAACATACATTAAGAACCATTATTATGACACCTATAAAAACGAAACCACCACCGGTGTACATACCTTCTTCCACACTCCGGCAGCTTATTCAGTCGCCGTGGCGTCCGATGAGGCCATTGCTTCACTCTTTAGCGACGACAATCCACATGCTTGCACTATTATGTGATCTTGCATTCTCGCATTTATCCACTTTGTTCTTGTTCTTTAATTTGTTATTCTAATATTTTGGACCTGTTTGATTGTCAGCCTCTTTTCCTCTGGTTTTATGTTTAGTGTCAAGCTTTAATTTGTTTGAGTACGCAGTTCATCTTCTACGTATTATATGTAGTTAAAGATTGAGAAAGTATTTGAAATTATTAATTTATTTTCTTTAGCGTTAAGAGGTTGAGTTTTTACATTAAAAAAATTAAGAGATATTCTCATTTGAAAAATTCATAATTCAGTTTGGGAAATGAGAACTTTGTCAATGACCTAAGTTGGATAATGTAATTGTGGTGGATGAGTCATTGACTTCAATTAGTTTAACTAACTAAATTTTCTAACCTAATTCCTGCCATCATCATTACACCCTGTGGCACTGCCGTTGCTTTCAAAATATGTTCATCTCCTTTATGGCATCATCGGTCTTTTTGCCTTCTTTTTGAGCTCAACACACTCCAAAATTCAAAGTCACATATGCACCACCATAATATTAGTAGGGTTATGAACTTGTTGTGACCCTGCAGAGTGGGGTTGATCAAAATTAATATGGCATTGCTTTTTCATTATATGCACCTTTTTCTAAAAAGAATAAGAAAGTTGTGTGTTAGATCTTTTTGAATGAAGAGAATCTTGAAAGATGAAAGGAGGTACCAAAACTAGGAGTGGCCCAGCCAACTTGCCTACCAAGGCACCGACTTGTTTCATCTATTTCGGATTATGTTGAATTTGATGTTACAGTTCATCTTTTTTGGCACTGTATTTGACTATTTGGAGTAAGGTTCAAATCAATAAGTAAATAATACGTCAAACAATTTGGTACATTGAAGTCTATCATATGGTTAAACAAATGTATTTACGAAATAAAGTTTTTTATTAGGATGTCAACTACAAGAGAAAATGTGCGTTTAAACTTATAAGCAGTAAGATAAATATATTAAAACGATAACCGTTTAATCATTTAAATTACCATCATTCAAATTTTATCCGACGCATAAAATTTTTTATGCCAATGCAGTTTTTCTGAAACTCTTTTTTCTCAGGTCACTGTATTTAAGGGTACACACACACATGGTTTTTGTTACCATGAGGACAAATGGTTCAGAAGTATCATGACCATGCCAAACATTTGTCCTCTACATTAAGTTTTAGCATTTTCTTTTTCTTTTTGGTATTGCCAAACCTAAACCCAAACCCAAGCCCAGTTGAGCCTCACATTAACTTCCACCCTCTTTATAAACACCACAGACCCACAATTTCTCTTGGTTTCAGTCTCTCTCTCTTTCTCTCTCTCTTCTTTGATCTTCATTCGTGCTCTCACATTTCTTCCCTCAGCATGGCTCAGGTGCTTTTCTTCTTGTCAAGCCAAGTCTAGCACAACATATTCATATACATATGGTCTTTTTGATTCAATCAATTTAGTTTCATTTTCACACGGTATATATCATCATCAAGTCTGTATATATATTTGTAACCCTTGTTCTTTTTGCCTCTGTGATTTTTGGTATAGCAGAAGGTGGTGTTGAAGGTCTTGACCATGACTGATGAGAAAACAAAGCAGAAAGCCATTGAAGCTGCCGCTGATATCTTCGGTATCTCCCTCTTTCTTGTCTTCAAAGTTGTGTTAATTTCAATATCCAAATTAACAGTTCTCATAAATTGGTATCTTTGAATTTATATATGGTGGTTGTTGATGAGCAGGAATTGATTCGATCGCGGCAGATCTGAAGGACCAGAAGCTAACAGTGGTGGGAATGATGGACACAGTGGCCGTGGTGAAGAAGCTGAAGAAGGTAGGTAAAGTCGACATAGTATCTGTTGGTCCAGCTAAGGAAGAGAAGAAAGAGGAAAAGAAGGAAGAGAAAAAATACGAAAAGAAAGAGGGTCAGAAAAAAGAAGAAAAGAAGGAGGACAAAAAATAAACGCTACTTTCGTGTAGTGATCGTTCACATGAAACTAGTCTACTATTGAGTGAAGCTGTAAAATTTACATGCACGGTTAAATCTCCTTTTCCGGCAATGTATGAGTTAAATTTTTTTTTTCTCTTGGCGATGTAAAATGTAAATAAAAAGAAGCTAGCTGTCCAGATTCAGAGGTGGTATGATCGAGATTATTATGCAAATGAAATTGCTGATAAGATGGTTGATTTTGGCTTTGTATGTAATTTAATGAAAGTGGCAAAGAATATGTTGGCAGCACATTTATGTCGCCTACTGAGCTAAAAGAGACAATTAGCATTGCATGCATTAACATGAAAAAAGGAATTTAGATTTGAGAATTTGAGACGATTAATTTATTTTATTTCTGATTTATGAAGGATGGGATAGGTTGGTGGAAATTAAGCGTTGAATTATTAGATTCTGCTGGAAAATGACGACTCTGCTGAGTCATTTCCCATGCCGATCTGCTACTTGCGTTTGAAATTTGATGCTGATTGCCGGCTATTTATGATTGTTCTCGAAGATAATGACTCCGCTGATATTAAACTACAGAAAAGCTACCCAAGTTAGATTTTTCGAATTACTTGTGATCCGTTGGATCCTCTATTTAGACAAATATAGTCGTATATTACAAATTTAAAAGTTATGAGTTCATAGTTGTAACCATGAATTACCCATATCCACGGTTAAGCTAAACCTTTGGTGTTGGTTACATTCAAGAGAGTAGTTGACAAAGAACATGTAATCTTGTATTCTTGTTTCTACCAGCCCTTTTCAGCTTGCAGCGTTTCAATTCAACCATATTATTATAAGGAGAGAATTGGTGAGAGTACTCACCTTCAAACAGAATTAATCAAGAAATTTTTAGGCTTTGTATTGAATTGTCCTTTTAGGCTGTGAATCTGTGATTCGTATTAACCCTGTAATAGGTACAAAAACGGGCCAGCCATGACCATGCTAGATATTCTTGCTTTGAACTTAAAATATCAACTACACGACTACAATGGCCACCAAAAAGCGATGTTTCTACTAATGGTGATGATTCTTGTAGAGAATAGAATATATTTTCTGTGTCAGAAAGCAACAGAAACCAATTTACTCTCAGTGTGTTGCAGAGTGACGATGAAAACACCTTCATCTAGAGCACACAGAATGATAATGGAAATTAACATAATACAACTAAAACAAGTACATAGAGGGCATTAACAATATAACAGAAATCTTATGTTTGCGCCCCTGAAACTTGGTAAAATTCTATTAACGACACAACTTTTCAGTCTCTTATTGCTTATTCATAAGAAGCAATAACACAAGTCCAAATATCAGTGAGGGTAAACTCTATATGACCCAAGCAATAAGGAAATTTTTTACTGAAAAGGGTAGAAAGAAGTACATACAACTTGTCTTCAACTGGACATAACTACCAAATATAGAAGAAAATTAAGTAAAGAAGTAAGTTCTAAATTGTCCCTTGAAAACAATCCTCCAACTAAACTCTGCATTCTGCAGTCTGCACTATGATCCAAAATCGCTATAAGCCCACATTAGTATTTCCGTATTGTACAAATTCAATAGTATCATACATCTCCTTAGCATTTTGGGTCACTTACTCACTTATGTTCACTAAACACTTCATGCCAGAAATTGCTATGCAACTAACAACTGCCATACAAGGAAATTTCAAAACTATCGTTAAGCCTCTCTCTTTTTCTTCTATCTTTTTCATCTCCCATAACACACCCATTTCTATTTCACCATGCATGTAAATTGAAAATGCGATCAGGTGCAGGAAGAGTAATGCCAATCTACAAACTGCACAGAACTAGAGATGAAATTTCAAGGCTATGAGCAATAGAATCTGTACATAAAATGAAAATGATGAAAGCTTACCACTGCATTGTTCCAAATTCCAGAACAATACATCAGAAAGGCAATTAAGCAAGATAATGTTTGCAATGACTCAAAATTAAATGCCACTATAGCCCCAGGAAATAGAAATGCAAGAAAGACAGCAATGTACTCTATTTGCATCCCTCAATACTTTCCACTTATGCATATGTGCACCCATAAAATACGTCTGTTTGCATATATATAATGTATGCATGTATGTATTAAAGTACATAAGAATGATTATACTTAAAGTGAAAGAAAAAGATAGACTTTGAAGCTGAAAGAGAGAAAAGGAAAAGGCGGGATGGGTAATAATATATCTTCTCATGAGTCATGACTCGTGAGGTCGTTGCCACTTTTTGCAAACAAAACAAGACAATGACAGCATTAGTGCAAAATATAATGAGGAAACCATGGACAAACTGCATCTTATATATGTCATTCAGTTTGCACAAAATTAAAAGCAAAAGATAAGTTGTGCGTACTTCACTTTTTTCCTTCATTGATTACTGAAACAAGCTGTGGTACATGGTGTCACTGGAGATAGCCAGGAGCTACATTACGTTAACTGAGTTGGATCAAATTAATTTCTTCTTATGAGATTGCGAGTAATTACTTCACAAATCAAAGAATCTGCCGCTTCAACATCTTCTATGCCTCTTGAACTTGGAAAGCAGATGGGCATACTGTCCCTTCTCTACCATCTGTCTTATTACTTCATGAGCTTCAGAAAGCTTTCCAGCATTTCGCAAGTAACTTACTAGTGTGCTGTATACAGTGAAATTTGGATTAACACCTCTGGATTCCATTTCTTTAAGCAAGGAGCATGCTTCCTCAAATTTTCCTGCCATACAAAGCCCACGAATAATAGAATTGTATGTGAATACATTCGGAAGCTGACCAACAGTGAACATCTCATCAAACAACCCTAGAGCCTTCTCAAGTTCCCCAGCCACAATATACCCGCTGATCATTACAGTATAAGATACAACATCGGGCAAGCAGTCATACTTAATCATCTCATCAAAAAAATACTTGCAGGCATCCATGTTTCCAGCCCTGCTCAGTCCATCTATCAATGTTGTGAAGTGAAGAACCCTTGGATCGAAACCTTCTTCCTTCATGTGATTCAAAAGATTAAGAGCTGCCAGCGGTTTGTCTCCCTTACCAAGTACATGAAGAAGAAGGTTGTAAGTATGAACATCTGGAGAGAATCCACTCCTACCCATTTCATCAAGTAGTCTGTGAAATTGATCCAACTTCCCCAATCTATACTTTGCACACATCATAACATTATAAGTTAGAATATCCTGTGAGTAACCCTCTGCCAACATCTGTTGATAGACCCACTCGATCAACTTATACTGCTTCACCACAAGAAGGGAAAGTAAAATTGCATTGTATGAGTGTTTAAATGGCCTAAAATTAAACGTCTTTGACTTTATGAATCGTTCCACAATTTTCCTAGCCAAGCCTGCCTGACCACAAGTACATATCAAAATGTTGAACGTTCGCGCCGTAGTTGGATACCCTTTCTCAATCATCTCATCAACTAACCTCCACATTGCTTTAAACTCCTCACAGTTTGCAAATATTTTCATCATCAAATGGTATGCCTCTGCGGTGTGCTTGTAATTCTCCTGCTGACCAGACCACACAAAAAACTTAAACCCCAACTTCGCACACCGCATTTTATTGCCATAATTGACTGTTTTCAAAATCTCAAAGAGAACTTCCCTCACAACAAGCCCTGAAACCTTTATGTTCAGCTCATCCAGAGCCGCTTTCGCATCAAACCCGGGTTCATCTTGTTGAAGAACTTCAAGAACCCCAATGGTACAATTCTTCACATTCTCGAAAAAACTATGTCTTGCCGAGAAATGCTCCCGGGGACGGCTATCATTCTCATACATACTATACACATCAGGTTTCTCATTCAAAATTGGATCAAAATCTGAACTTTCCCATATTCTCTTCAAGGGCTCCTCAACAGACTCGTGCCCATTATCCCCTCTATTCCCACCGAAACACCCATCGCTTAATTTTCGTGCTACGACTATACAAGACGAAAACTTGTGAATAACTCTTGGACCAAACAGAGATATATAGTTCATGGCTGGTACCCATTATCTCTGCAACTTTACAGTACTCAAAAAACCCAATAAACCCACTAATATAATGCAAATCAAAAGCGAATCGAGCTTTGAAAGCTTTGTGTTCTGGAATTGAGGGAGGCCCATTAAATTGGGGGAACCAAATTGCACAAAGTGTAGGGGCAGTTCATTGAGTGACCTATCTCCGAAGTGTTAAAGAAGGCGGAGGAGGACTTACCTGGGATTGTAAAATCTGATACCGATGGGCGTACCGGTCTGTTGGAGCTTGGTTAGGGTTTTTAAATCCCGCCAGAGGTTTTAGCTTTCGTGAGTGAGGAAATGAAGCTGAAGAGAGAAAACGGTGCGGCTTGGAATGATGGGGGGAGTGGAAGTCGGATCCAGTGTTTACAGTAGCAAATTTACGGCGTGGGTTGTCCACTCAGTGTGTGCCACGATTACAGTAGAGAGCTGACTAGAGGAAAAAGGATCAAGTGTTGCAGATAGTAGATTAACCTGGCGAGTATCCAATGACAATTTTGTTCGAATTATAGATTGGATTTTTTTTTTAGATGGATGTTGAATTTTAATATCAAATTAGATTATAAAATATAAAATATTTGGCAACAAAAAAAACAGATGATTTAAAACAATTAAGATTGTCAGCCCTTTTATGCTACTATGTCTGATAGTCTGGAGTTGAATCTTTTTCTAATCTCTTAATTGTATATTTGTATTACCTTACCTAACATTTTAACTATAAAGAGACACCTAGCTTATATTAAATTTAAGAGATTTTTTTTTTCACTTTCCTAGGGTTGATTATTTTAGGGTTTAGAGTTGCTAGATCATGAGTTTAGGATTTATAATTATTTGAGTGTTGAAATAGGAGCTAGCTCTCGATTTTTTTTTCTCTTTTTGGCAAAAAGCTAGCTTTCGAGTTTCGACTTTTGGGCATAACTAAACCCTAAATTTAACAAAAGAATGAAATTAATGAAAAAAATATATTAAAATAGTCCCAAAAAAAAAAGTAATTAATTACAAATAGAATGTGAAAACTATTAGATATTGTAATTGCCACATGTTATCATCTAAGAGAAAGCTTAGAAAGATCAAGTAAAAAACAAATCTTGAAAAAAATGGTGTATTCATTATAATGGTTAGATAACAAAATAACTACAGTAAATAGTTGACATGTTTTAAGCAGTTTCAAGTCTACTTTTTTTCAAATCCCGGAAAAAATAGTACATATATACAAGTTCCATATATGAGTTTAACAAAAATAAGAAGTTCCATACAAGAGGTGTTAAAAATCACTTCATCTATTTCACCTTTCGCTTTGTTATTTATACATGACTTTCCACAAACAATATCAGGGACTTAGAACAGAGCCCCAGAACGGTTCAACCGATTCGCATAATATTTTTGCACCACAGAAAAGATCAAACTAGGAGACGCAAGTCGTACATTATATCAAACACAACAAACACTTGCATTACAAACATAAATTACATGCATAAAATCCTTATCAGGAGTAAAACCTATGAGTTTCAAATCTTACACAAAACAAACCACCAACAACTAATTTATTCATCACCACCACATTGAAGTAGCTAGTCCATCTTCAGTTGCCGGAGTCCTGTAGTCTCCGGTGCTCGGAAGCAGCAGAGCCAGAGAGACCTTGCTGTACCCCATCATCTTCATCACCCTTATTAGTGCCACCAATCATTGAACCAACAGACTCTTTGATCCTATCCACCACAAAATTCTCATTCCCCTCGGTATTACCCAAACGCTGCCTCACCTCCTCCGACTCCGTCACCTTCCCCTTGGGCCTAGAACTAGCAGAGTTCTCTGTCTCCTCCTTAACACCAGGCTTAGGCTTGTGCAATGTCTCGGTTATAACCTCCGAAAGCGCTTTGTCTTCCTCGCCGGGCCTCAGCTTCTCCGCGAAATAGTTCTTCACAGACCCCACTTTGTCAGGTCCAGCTTGACTAGTATTCCTGGCAGTACTAGGACTGTCCTGGCCAGTACCACTTCCTTGAATTTTGGACAACACCGCAGTCCCTGCCCCAGCAACTTTCTCATACACTGTAGAGGTCATTGTCTTACCATGTTGATCTGGTGCTGCTGATCCAGACTGCACATTAGGACCAGTAACATCTCCCCTGTCATGCACCTGATCACTGCCCCCATATCCCAGCTTGGAAGCAACAACATTCTTTGCAGAAATTGCCTTGTCAGTAATGGCTGAAGTGTAACTTCCGCCGGTCTGGTTCGATGGTTTCTGATCAGCTGCAGTGTCGTGGTCTGGTCTGATGGTCCCTCGCACTTGTGGAGTCTCTGCTTGTTTGAATTGGTTGGATTCATCGAGTACTCGGCTCTGTTGCTGACGAGGTGATGAACCGGACTTGCCAGAACCAGTAACGTCAACGTGATCTTTCTCAGTCCAGCCGTATCCCAACTTGGAAGCAACAACATTCGTTGCGGACATTGCCTTGTCGGCAATGGCTGAAGTGGCGGAGGACATTTTTTCAGTGTAGCTGCTGCTCTGGTTCGATGGTTTCTCAGTAGACAACTGGTCATGGCTTCCAGTAGCTAAATTGGGCGCTTGTTGGTCATGTGTTGTCCCAGATTGGCGATCATCACCATGAAGGTTCATCTTGTCAAAGGAATGTGTGACTCCAATTTCCTCACGACCTGCCATGTATTAGGACAAATTTAGAAGCAAAATTAAAATCAATTTAGTTTGCAAAAATAAAATAAAAAGATTGTTACTTACCAGATCCGGCGGGATCGGTGACTGGGGTCTCGTAATTTGAAGGTTGAGGTTTGGCCTTGGGTGAATGAGCATCTTCCTCGAGTCCTCTAGGTCGGTCCAAATTAACCCTGGACTGACCTACATCCCCTCCCTGCTCCATGGTACTTTTGTCAGTTCCATGAGGAAGAGAAGAAACAGGGGTACTGAGTGGCACATGAGTTCCTTCCCCACTTGCATCAGTCTTTCCTAACTTGACCCTGGTTTGACCTGAATGCCCGGAGGGGGAGGTCTTACTTGGGTCAACATCCATGGCAGTGTTGTAATTTCCATGAGGAAGTGAAGCAACAGGAGGCCCATGAGGTCCTTGCTCCCCAATTACATTACCCAATTTCTTGGGTTCTTCATGCCTGAGAACAGGTCCAGTTGTTGGAGCACCAGGTTCGGTCCTTGCTCCTCCCAAAAGATCCTCATGCCCTGTAGTTCGATTTTGCTCAGGCACTGGATCACTAATTCTGACATTAGACCTCTCATCACGTGCCGCTCTCGTGTCACTAGGCACAGGGGCATCAGTCCTCTTGATGGGTGCAGAGTCGTAAACTACATAGTTTATCAATATTCAAAATGCTTAATTACACAATAGATTAAAATTAATTCGAGAAAAAATGGAGTCAAAGAAACTTACTTGGCGCACCATGGACTTCTGGCTTATCTACATCTTCCTCATCATCCAGATCATGATCATCAGGAGTGTGATCGCCCTCGGCGTCCTGGCCGTGTTCATGACCGTGCCCGGTGATCGTATCCTTCAACTTCCTCGCTTTTGCCTTTACCATCTTCAGAACCGACTTCTTCTCATGGTGATCGTCGTCTTCACCTTCTGCAAAAATCACACACATTAACAGAGAAAGATAAACAAATTATCATAGTAATAACTACTTAGAAATGAGGTTCATCTTTACCAGTACGAGAATTTACTATATGGGAATCCATAATTCAAAGCTTGTGGAGAGTTTGGAATTGTTTCAAAGAAAGAACTGATTTTGTGTTGAAGAAGAAAAGTGTGAGAACCAGAGGAAGGGAAGTGAAGGTTTATAGGGATGGCCCGAAATTAAAGTGTTTTGCCACCTCCGCATGAGTCTGGCTCTGGATGAGCGACACGAGTACCAAAGGCAACCGACCACGTCGCATTTACTGCCACGTAGGGGTACATTGCATACAGGTGGCTTAATGGCCGCGTGAAATGCAATGGATGATCACACAGTTGCCGTTACTGATTGCGCTGAGTTAATGTGACGTCGTATTCGCATAGGGGTGGGGATGGAAATGTGGATAGGGTACGGACGGGAAGACGTGGTATTGCCGTATTGGATATCATCAACTATTGGACTATTCCAGAGTCCAGAATGAAATAAATACAAAAAAAAAAAAATTAAATAAATGGCAGTGACATTACTGTGTTGGTCAGAGAAAAGCCATGGTTAGTAACTTGGTATATATATAAGATAGTGTTATTAACACACCCTAAAGTGTTAATAACAACACCTTATATGCACCTAATTATCATACATATATATATGCACCTACTATGGTGCCAATTAAATTGCCAAAAAATCTCCCCTACAACAAATATTTCGTCACCACAACCAATTAATGTATGAGAAGGATGTGTGACGCCACGACCACTTGTTAATATGGGTTGCCGACCCTAGGTAACCCTTCCGGCGGAGCGGATGTTATAAAAGATCTTGGAACCTCCCTATAATGAGGTCGAAATGTGATTGGTAAATGGATAGATGGTCATTTTTAATTTCAAAAATTATTGAAATAATTAATATTATACAATTTGAATCAACTCATCAATTAATAATTCTCGCACTCGCGAGTATATGATTCAAGTCACAAGCCCGGCCCACTTAAGGGCTGCCCGACACAACCCAAGCACGATTAAGGGACCCAATGCCAACACATACCTAGTTGGGCCGGCATAGTTGACACCTTTACTCGAAATGGTTCGTGCATACCAAGTTCTTTGGATACAATATAGTTTTATTACTCTTTCAAGGTTGCAACCATAATGGTGGGTCTAGTGTTTCAATTAGGAGAAAAATCTTCATATGATACCTGAACTATCACCAAATACAATTTTTGGTACCTGAACTTTTATAAAGAACCTGGTGGTACCTAAACTATTTCTCCGTTTGCTATTATAGTACTTACCGTTAAATATTCCGTTAAGTGCTTATGTGGCATGGTTAATATAATCATTTCATATATTTTCAATTTTCAAAATAAATATAACAACAAAAAATATTTAGATAATTTATCCACAATTCAAGACTAAAAATGAGAATTTTTTTTATAATATAATTTATTGCCAAATTTTATGTTTTTAATATAATTTATTACTATGTAGGTGGTTTTATTAGTAATTAACAAATAAAAATAAACTATATTCAAAAAATAATTTAATTTTTTATTATATTAAAAAGTAATGATAATTTATTTTGATTTTAAAATTTAATAATAAAACCACCTACATGCCATCTTTAATTTTGAATATTTGAGAATAAAAATAATTTTTGCATTTTTAATCTTTAATGTTTGGGGATAAAAACTCTAATTTGATTATGTTAATATAATTTTTTTTTTTTTGCATAATTTATTTTTCTTTTTACTTTTCAATTTAATAGTAAAAAACCTTTAATAACTGTTTTGCCCATACTATAGTCACCAAATTACAAGTTTTACCCATACCACATAAGCACTTAACATAATATTTAACGGTAGGTACTATAATGATAAACAAATGAATAGTTCAGGTAACATCAGGTTCTTTATTAAAGTTTAGGTACCAAAAATTGCATTTGTTAATAGTTCAGGTACTATATGAAGATTTTTCCCATCAATTAGACATTACACGCACTTATGAAAAATTTGATCATGGGCACAACGCATGTTCACTTTGGAATTGACAATATTGAGAAAGTTTATATAATATTAACTCAAAAAAGAAAATAATATATCGATGATATGTCACATAAACACATAAATTCACTTTTATTAGATCCGAATAGTTATGACTCTTGGCGTGAGGATTGCCTTTAGTTAGGTGGTCGGACCATTAGGATTGTCCAACCAAAAAATAAGAAGACACCGCATATACAATTTTAAAAACAAAAAATATATTATTTTTCTTTTGGCTTAAAATTTCAGCTAGTTCATGGATGGCTTAAAATTGTAGACGAGCTTTTTCTTTGTGATTGAATATAGTCCGTTGGATGCGTAGACCTTCTTGATCCATATTGAAGTTTCCGCGTTCTAGTGTGTGATGCGCACAGTGGTACATTTTAGCAGGACCGACCCTACCTATATAAGGGCCAAAACTTAAAAGCGCCAAATTTTAATTCTCCCAAAATCAAAAAAGCCCCATTCAGTTGCCTCTCTTTCTCTCTCAAAATCTGAAGCTGAAATGCGAACTCGCTTCCTCAACATCGACTACCTCACCCCCAATCCATTCCAAACCCTAGAAACCCCAACCTTCCTCCACCTCCCCATACCTAACTTCCCTCACCATAATATCTCTACCTCCGATGTTCTCCATGCCCTACGCTTCGATTCGTTCCTCAAAGTCTCGCTCCAAATCGACCAATTGCAGATCAATGCCGCTCTCTCCAAGTTCTTCTCCGACGTTCTTCCTCAGAACATCGTCTTCGATGTTGCAGAGTTCGAGGCCGCCGTTTCGTCTCCGACTCGTAGCAATGACCTTCGGTTTTGGGAGGTAATTCACTGTATCAGAGTAGAAATTTGGCTCATCGGATTAGAAATTGGGCGATTGTTCATAGTGTCATTAATTCTGAAATCGAGTTTTGGATGAAACGATTATAGGATTGTTTATGTTTTTTTTTTTTTTCCAAAGCAAAATTAAAATTCCGAGTTTGATAATTCAATTTAAGCTATAGGTTTTGTTAGCTTGTAGCGTATCATGTACAAGAATTGCATAGGAAAATCCGATCCAGAATTGTCATGAATTTCTTTTCCTATTTTCTTTTTCTTTGATTTATTCTGAGATTTAATTTCGTCACTGGCTAATAATACAAAAAAAAAGAAAAAGGAAAATGACTAATGAAGCGATCATTGATTGTTGATAGTATTTAAGATATGAAGAAAGTATTATTGTTTTTTTTTCCTTAATTTCTCATTGCTCATGCTACAGCAATTATTATAAGTAGTGTTTTGCGCTATGTAGTATGTACAGACCAAGTACAACGAGTATTCATGTTTTGAATTTGAAATGAGGGTGTTCTTAAGTATCATTCTAGATTTTTTTACCCACAGTTTTAATCTGGGCTTACTTTGACCGTAAAGTTGATAGAAGATTATGCATTATGAAACCGAACTCATATGCTAAGTAGTTCTGTTAATTACCTCACTATGTACTCCCAAAAATACTCATTAACTAGTTTCGAAACTGTACTTCTATGTTAAGTTGTTAACTAATTCAGATCTTATTTTGGTTTGTGGTGACCTGCAGCAGAAAGCCAATGTGGGACCCAAGAATCAGATAACTACTGATTCAAAGTCTCCGGAGACTGAATTTCAAAAAGTATGACAATGACATTCTCATTTTTTAACAACCTTACATCATTTTTGTTTCCGTCTGACGAAAATTCTGGTATTCAGAAAATTCCGTTGGTCTGAAGAGTCTAACTTATGTTACTGTTGAAGGAGGATAGTGGCAGAACAGATGGGGATAATGATGCACTCCAATGTGAAGTACTTCAATTTGAAACACAAGAGCCAGATGTATTCTTGGTAAACTGAATTTCTACTAATGAAGTTGGTAAATATACAATTTGGCTCCACATCTACATTGGGAATACTATGCTTTACACAATATTATGTGTCTCTTATGTGCAGGAAAATGCTTACATTTATGAGAAAGATGAGATCCCGATTCTTTCTGAAGTTCCAGAGGTTGAAATAATCTAATAGATGTCAATTTAAATCTAAATTCTGTTATAACTTTCCATTATTCATTTTTCCTTATACAGTGAACTTCAGCATTTCAAAGTAGTTGATACAAATAACACTGGAACTTTCAACATCTTGGTGAATTGTCTTTCTTAAATGTGTGATTATATTACAATGGTGAATTTAATCATTTAAAAGTAAAGGCTTATTTTGTTATCATATTAGATAGTGTGATTCTTAAGTTTTTAACTTAAGTCACTCTTGGAATAGCCTTTTGATAGGGAAGTGGTGGATTTAGGAATAACCATTGGTATAGAAGGGTTGGATCGCATTAGTCTCGTTTTAGAATGTTGTGTATCATGTTAACTGTAGGCTGGGTTTGATCACTTATGGTACAGTTTGGGTGTTAACAAGTTGCTGATAGCCTGATACTAAGTTTGTCTGACGGTGTGTTTCTGATTCCTAGTTACATATTATGAAATCAAGTTTTTTTTTTTTTAATTTTTATTCTTCTTTCAGGAAACTCTCAATCTTACAATGCAGTATCCTTGGGATGTTCATGAATCAGTGCATACAGTTGAACACTTTAAGTCAGAGTATCCCACGGATCAAAAGGTCTATTCACTCGAAGATGATGGTTCTTGTCAGGACCAAATGCACTCTTATCAGATACCTTTCCCTATGTTAGAAGCAAATGAGATAGCTCTGCAAGATTTGACAGCTCTGTCTATAGAGGATGAACTTTCTTCTGTTTATGAAAATATTGAGCCACAACATTTGGCTCAAAATCATAACCTGAATGACAAGGAGCTTTTGGGTTCAAAGGAATATGGGATGTTAGAGCTTCTTTCAGATCATTGTCTATCTAAGCAATGTGTTGGATCTGATCTCAGGTCCCTTGACATTCCCCCTGAAATGGACTTGTTAAGCATGGTGGAGATGTCTCAGATTCAGGGAAACACCACATATCAAGGGACGAGCATAGGTTCCTGTTTCCAATCTGCAAGCCTGGTTGTTTTTCAGGAATTTCAGTTTCTTGATTTGGACTCATCCCTAACTTTTGAAGTCCTCTTGAATGCACAAACGGCAAATGAACCAGAAACGTGTGAGTGGATGTTTAATGGAGACATGAGCTTCAACAATTTGATTGTTAGTCATGAGCTAGCCCTGGTTGATGATACATTCAAATCATTGCCTGTACCTGTTCTATCTGATCATGCAAAGATAAGTTCATCATATGTTGTTATTGAGGAAACACTAACTGACGTAAAACCACAGCCGCTATCTGCATCAGATAGGATTTACTTGGATTGGCATCTTCTTGAAAAAGATGGCACCTGTCAAGTTTATTCCTGTCAGAAAAAGATGTTGGAGGATATGAATCCGCTCAGCATTGATTTCGATTGGGATTCATTTGATGATGGAAAGTTCTATACCTTGGCTTTCTCTGATGATGCTGTAGATAACACAGAAGAAAAGGAACTACATGAGTTTCTTTCTGATGCCATTCCTATGCTTACTGGTCATCTTGGAGATGCTTCAAACAGATTATCAGGCGACAATTTTCCACTGACAAAAAAAGGAGAGCATATAGATAAAAGAAGTTTTGTAGATGGATTAAACCCAGAAGAAAGCAAGGAATTTCAGGCGTTGCTTTCTGATGACATTAATTTTCCTACTGGTCATCTTGGAGATACTTCAACGAAATTGTCAGGCGGCAAATTTCCACCGCCAAAAAATAGACAGCATATAGAAAAGAAAGGTGCTGAGAGGGCATCATTGCTTTTCAAGTCTATGTCACAATTCAATGATATAGACTTTTTCTTGAATCCTCGGAAGGCCTCTACTGGTGGAAGTAGTGATTGTGCAGTTACGGCAGTTGATAAGATTGCTCCATGTACCAAGGTTTGCCCAGTTAATATATTAATTAACCCATCTATGTTTGGTCTCATTGTTTATAGTTGTTTCATATATTAGTTGCTTATCTGATTAACAACTTACCAATCCATACAAGTATACTAACACCAGCTGTATCCCAGGGAGAACAGTCTCATTCTATCTGTGCTCAAGTTGAGAATAGGAATGAGCAGAAGTCAAAGGAACTCTCGAACAGTTTTCCTTGTCAGGAAGAGTACGATATGAGATCTAAAGAAGATTCAGATGAAGTTGAAGCTAGCAGTATCCCCCCACCTATTCCTTCTATGCCATCTGCAATGGAAGCTGACCGTATTCAGCAGAGCATGATGTCTTTCCCCGAGACAGTCATTGTTGTAAACACTCAAAATCTAGATAAGGAAATGATAGTCTCCAGAAGAAGTACCTACCAAAAAATTCTTGCAATGGAGAAAAAGGGTGCACAAGTTGTAGAACGTGATTCAGAGCTACCAGTGGATATTATAATTAGTTCTGCAGTATGTTTAGTGTGGTATGACTGCAGAAACATCGGAAAGAAAGCAACTGATCTTGACGAAGCTTCTTCATGCTTACCTTTGTGCATTGAGAACATCGCCACAAATGTTTTGACATTGTTGAGTATTACTTTCAGTGGCTGCATTCTGGTAACCACCATATCTATGAGTATAGTTTTTACTTTATTATTATTATTTTAAAAGTCTTATTTCCCAATGGATTGATGGAGATAATGCAACAATCATAAGTTAGACTGTAAGGGGTTAGTCAAGCATTCTTTTAACCTCTTGCTTAACTTATAAGGCAAATATTTGAATTGCTAGATACTTTCTGTACTCATTAGTATAATTTGATACCATGCACACTATGAAAGAATGATTAGATTGATCATTAACAATTTAATTTATAATTTGATACCTGTAATTATTGTTGTAAATGTGTAATATTCATGTGAGTTATAGATACTTTTTCCACACTGAACATATATGTATTTTGTGCTTTCTCTTTCAACAGATATTTGAGGGAGATACCAGCTTCCTTTCCACTGTAATGGAGTCCTCAGATGGACTTTATGCTGCAGCAGCCAGCCTGGGAATTGATTTGCAGCTCTTCAACTCCTATTCATCTGAGGTGACTGATGAGATAATATTGAGCTGCATTGGACATGCCACAGAGTCAGTTAGGGGTGTATATCCTCGAATGCCTGAATCAGAAACTCTTGCGGAGTCATTCCTTACCAAGTTTCCTTCAGTTAATGCTTTGACAGCTCACGCAATACTGTCTTCAGGAGTCTCTCTCGTTGAGTTTCTTAAATGGTCTCATGAAAAGAGGATCCATGCAATCCAAAAGTATCATGTTCCTGATGAAAGTATCAGACTATTTAGTTCTGTATGCAGATATGGTGAACGTGGGGATTCTAAATCAATAATGACAGACTGCTCCTCTTCAGTGTCTTCAGGGCCGGACTCAGGAAGATATAATTTAAATGTTTCTGAAAGAAAAAGACGAAAGTACAATGGTAGTCCTGACAAATGTGACATACAAATGAATGACTCCTTGCAACTGGAGCCGTTAAACATATTCACTGATGCCATTTCGGATCCTCCTGCAGCTTCCAAGCTACATGATTCATGTATGTTGAAAAGCCCTCACATAATTGATGAGTTCAGAAAGCCTAGATTTTCTCACAATGAGTTGTTTGATCAAGAACAGGTTTTGGATATGGCTATGATGAAGAATCCATTTAGGGTTCCCGAGCAATGTGATTCTCAGATCGCCAAAGAGCCTCAGTTATTAAGCAGGACAAAAACGTCCGTTTTATCTTTAAAGGATAAGATATCAGGTCAGAAACAGGGACCAAATAGGGCTATGATGAACAAATTCGATTTAAGAGACCTGAAGAACTCTGAAAATCTGCGTGAGGATGTAAAAGGAGAAGTTATTGATCTAACAGATAGTCCTGTATTTGATGTGGACTTTTCTTCTATAGCCAACTCCATGGAATTCTCATCTTTGATGCCTGAGTTTGAAATAGATTCCACGAGAAAGTATAAAGCTGCAAGAAAGTTGTCTTTTGGTTCAAGCAGTCACCGGACTTTCCCAACAGCTGCGGAAATTGACTCAAGTACAACTTTTTGGAGTTCTGTAAAAGAACCGAGACAAAGTTTGCCAGTTGGAGCCAAGAATTACTCAGATACGGAGCTCGAAAATGATGTTTTTCCTTCAAGACAACATAGCAATTTCTTAGAGGAGAGTTTCAGGCAGAGGTCTGGTGGAATATCTCAAGGGATACATCTCCACGAGAATGATATATCACCTTATGGAGGAACACAACTCTCAAATGCTCTCCATTCAGGTACTCCACAACCAAACAGTCCCTGGACAATCGAGTTTCTAAACAAAATCAAAGAAAAGAGCAGGTTGCGCCAGCAGTCCTTTCCACGGGACTTATCTAGCCCGATATTGGGGTATTCAGGCAATGCACCGAAAGTTACTAAGAGAAGAAGTCCATCCCTTCTTGAGTTTTTCAAGTACGAAGGTGGTAACACTCCGAGAAAGTTACCGGAACGAAAAAGGCAGAAGCGACGTGTACAAACATCAAGCTCATCCAAGGTTGAAAAAACTGCAGCATATCCTCTTACTGCATTGACACCGGTTGATAAGAGAGCAAGTCAGGTTGTCTAGTCTCCCAGTTGGTAGTTTCATTATAATTTACATGCATAGGCAATATTTCTATCACTGATAGTTTCATACTGAGTTCCAATTCCTTTTATTGATTTCTTCACTCGATCAACTGCAGACACTATCTTTCGCAATGAATAAGAGGGGAAGCCAAACTAAGCTGGTGTGGAGTGATGGAGGTCAAGGTCCGAGCAGAAAGTTTCAGTGTCGTTGAATATAATCATGAAATTTCTTGAAGTTACAGTACATATGCTTAGAGTGGAGATGTGTAATATCTTAGACGTGTAAGCCAATACTTTCCCTTCTGAATATTTTTTTCATGCCAAATTTGAACCTTATCAAATGTCAATGTGTGAAAATTGAACAAGTTATCATATATAAATGAACGAGTAGAGCTTGCTTGATACAAAAAGAATGTACTTTTAGCTAGATTCGATTTTCGGTGATTTTCAATATGCATTCTGTACAGTAACTCAGTGGATGCTAGTTCTTCTTGTTACTTCTGAGGTTACGCACAGTCATGACAAGTTGTTGCCTTTCACCTTCAACCTCTGCAAATCTGAGACTTACCTCTGAATATCTTTCTTCCATCTCCTTCAGTTCTTTTTCCATGGATGTGTTTCTTTCTTTCAGCGATGTCAACTCGGTCAACAAGTCCTTATAATTACGCTCTTTCTCTGAGGAATCTTCAGATTTCCTGTGAAATAGAATGAAACTAATAAAACACCACTCTATAAAATAAATAAATAAGCAGCTGGTTTGGGGGAAAAAATGGTATAATTAGTTGAGAGAAGCAGAAGTACGTGTTCTTAATTGAATGCTTGTACCTTTGGTTATTAGAAGCAATGCTCGTATCTGAAACAGCATTGAATTTCTTGAGCTTCTTTTCTGTAGTGCTGATTTTACCTTCTTTCTTTAACCCAGCCTGTAACTGAAGTATTTTCTTACTCAAGTTTTCCTTTTCCAATGCTTCTTTACGCAAGGTGTTGTTAGACTCATTGTACTGAGTCCTCAGCTTGTCCACTTCTGACTTAAGATGAGTGATTGTCGTCTCCTTCTCATCTTTCAAAGACCTCATATTGGTAAGTTGTTCATGCATTTTCTCTGATTCCTGCTTTGACGAAGCAAATCTTTTCTCCAAATCATACTTTTCAATATTCAAATTCTGGATGAGCATCTCATGTTCAGCTATTAGTTTCTTCATTTGTTCCGAATCTCCTCTCAATTTCTCTTCCTGTTTTGTGATGTTAGAGTTCTCTTCTGTCAGCCTTTCTATCTCAGCTTTGAGCATTTGGATTTTCATTGTGAGAGCTTCATGCTTTTCTTCCTTATGCAGTTTTGCATATTCAAGCTGCTTCGATTTGTTTTCTAGTTCCAATGACATTTGCTCTACCTGTTTTGCTTTCACATCAATCTGGTCCTTGATCAGCTCTAATTGTTCATTGGATTTCTGGAGCATCTCTTCCAGAATTCTGTTCTGCACACGCAATTCATTAGCTTCTGCCATTGCTTTAGTGGTCTGCTTCTCGTTCTCATCAAGCTTAGATGCCATTTCCACAGAAAGCTTTCTTAATTCATCTTGAAGACGCTCAGCCGTAGCAGCACTATTCCACCTTGTCTTTCTCAATGCTTCTTCTGCTTGATTGGCTCTCTGTTCTTGCTCATCTTTGGCATGCGTCAGATCCTCCAGCTTATCTTCAAATCCCTTGGCCTGCTTCTCCAGTTCCATCTCTAAAGACTTAACCTCATCTTCAAGTTCCTGAATGGACATCAAACATTCTGCAAATTCATGAGCTTGCTTCTCGATTGTTTCTTCTGATCTCTTTACCTGAGATTCCAGCTCTCTTATGGTTGCAATATAACCTGCACGTTCACTTTCCATTTCTGCTCGTAGTTTTTCTTGGTTTCGATCTAACTTCAGAGAGATACCACAGTTGGCCTTCTTTAAAAGGTCATAGTCCGAGGTGAGGCGTTTTATATGCATATCTTGCTCTTCACTCTTCTTCTCGTGGGTGTCTATTTCACCCAAAAGCTCTCTGATCTTAAGCTTCAATGATTCTACTGAGTTTTGTGTTTCATGCTCATCTGTTTTGCGTGTGGAATATTTCCCCATCAATTTGGAATTCTTTTCAGTTTCTAACTTGCTTGAAAGATCAGCTATTTCTCTATTTTTCTTCACCAGCGAATCTTCAAGATCCTTCACCACAAGGATTAACTCAGAATTAGAGTCTTGTGTCGTCTGCAGTTGCGAGTGAAGATTGGTTCTTACTTTCTTTTCACGATTAAGCTCTTGCTTCATCGCTTCTAACTGCACTCTTGTATATTTGTCCTCGGGCTGCAATTTTTGGGAAGCATGTACCTCCTCACCACGTCCCCGCAATGACTTGAGTTGTTGACATTCTAGTTTGAGTGCGTCTCTCTCCTCTTTAAGGCTAATAATCTGTCTTGACAGATTCTGTCCTTGGTTGGTCTCTTTCGCCACTTGTTTTCGGAGAGACTGTAATTCCAGTTCTGATATGTCTGCCTGCCTCATCAGCATTGTATTCTCCTTTCTGAGTTTCTCAATGGAATCATCTGAAACATCTTTCACTCTTTCTGTTGGAGGCTTGTCTTCAATTCTGTTTGGTGAGTCAAATAAGCTTTCATCTGAAGACCAATCCAAGGTTAACTTTTGATGCATATGGTCTTTCATTGAGGTGCCACCAGCCTTTCCGTTTTGAGGGATGGAGTGTTTTCCTTGGGGTGACACAGAACTGGTGGCATTACTTGTTCTATCGAAAGCTCCATTCTGTTCAGCAACATGACATAACTCTAGTTAAGTCCCAACCCCAAAGCTCTGACAATAGACTAGTTGGTTATGGATGCTCAGAAATTTCATGTCATGTGTTAAAAGGAAAGTGCTATAGAATACGTACTTCAGTAAAACTTAGGTGGTTGCTTCCATCTGTATCCCAATTGCTGTTTTGGTTGTCCACGCTGCTATGTCGTGAAAGAGTCGGATCCTCATTTTCTTCAGTTTCTCTGAAATTAGATCGAGTTTTATTACTAACTAGTAGAAGCAAGGGGAAAACTAGAGAAAATTTCGAAAAATACAAATACAAAATTAGAGGAAAGAAGAAACTTTATGTGAAAGAAGTAGAAAAGCCTGTTATTCTTGATTGTCACCTATAATCAGCATCTTCCTGCACCCTGAGAATCGTCACCTGCCTCAAGAATTTTATTATGCATCAGATTCTTAAAGTCAATGACATTGAAGTTTCCTTTTATTTTGAGAACAGACAGAACTACTTGTGTTAAATCCTGAGAAATATTGATTGTATCTAGAAGTGAGAATGAGACTCACATGTAAAACTACACCAGAATTTGCAAATTTAAGGGGCAGAGTGACAGTTAAGGGTTCGGTTTCTGCCACAAAATCTGCAAAATCAATTGAAGCTTCTCCCAGATAACCAGATTTCGATGATCCCTGCAATGATACCCCATTAGAATTACAACAACTCCCATAAGTATAGAAACTCTGAAGCTGAATTTTGTTTCTTACAGTGGAAACAATGAAGTGATAAATCTTTTCTTTAATTTTTCCTGTTTTCGATTCCTCCACGAGCTTCACTGACTCGTAAACTGGATTTTCCCATGTACAGGTTCCATCCTGAACCGCAGTCTTCTCCAGTTTCACGGTCGGCTTTCCGACGTCGTCCGGCACCAGTGAGATCATCAAGGCAGGCTTTTTCAGTTTCGGCACCTGAATTGAAAATGGTGGAAGCAAATACAGGTATGAATAATAAATACTAGATCACATTTCAGCTGAGTATCTCAAATCCATTTCCAAAACAGTTAATGAAGGAAGATGGTTTAGTTTTTTGAGTGTTAAAAGCTGATACCTGAGTTGCCTGAAACTGCAATTGGAATATAGCTTTTATCTTCTTCTTCTTGCTCCATGTCCTGAACATGTTTTCAGTCTTGGAGAGTTTCAGATCTCAGAAAAATATTCTATCCCAACACACTCCTCCTCTCTTGGCTAAAATTGATTGCTCTGCTTTTTCTGAGTTTCTTTATAAAAGAATTGAGTATAACATGGTCAGAGCCAAGTAAGGTATCTTCTTCTCTACCATTTCTGAAACACATGAATATTCTGAAAGCAACTAAAAGGTTCTGTGGTAGCTGTTAAACCTCCACATATAGCTGTAAGCACTAGATTCTGCATTAAACTGCTTGCAGAAAGAATCAGAAAATTTTGATCGAAATAAAAAATTTGCAGTTACAGAAAACATCATAAGAAGCTTCGCTGTAATGGATATAGACAATTCAATCAAAGAAAAAAGACGTCTGAAAACGCATTATTTACCGCTTTCTTTTTGCTTTCAAAAGGGTATATTATGTTGGTTTTAAATGACGGAAATGCCCCTGCTCCAGTGCTCCTTTTTGGCAAGTAAAAGATATCCTCCTTTAAGGGCTCCAAATCCAATCTTTTATTGCCTGCTTTGATGAGAAAATCTCATAAATATTGAAAACTTAATCTGACCAGAAATGAAGGTGTAATAGGCTAATCAAAAAAGTGGGTTTTGCACAACCAGAGGTTGATAGGTCACCTTGGAAAGTTTGATGGCCCCAAAATCCACAGCTTTGTTTAAAGCAGCACTGAGGAGAAGACATATATGGCCCTTCGCCCCTTCCAGATGCAGAAAAGTTTCTACATTTATGTCCGGTTGTGCTCTGTGTTTAGTTGAGGAAACAATTTCATATGAGAAAATGAAAATAATTGAGGAAACACATGGCAACTTTCTGGGTTATTTTCTCCGAGGACTAGAAAATATTGACTTGGGTGTTATTCAACACGTGCCCTGGTCTGTGATAAGGCTGGACATCACGTGGTTGCATCTATCTTCTATATATATATATATTTTTAACAATTATCTTCTATATTTGTTTGTTCTAATGTCTATCTTCTATCGGAAATTATTCTATGCACGGTCCGTGCAACATCACGTTCAATCTCAGTCGTCCAAATAGAGATCCAACGGTCCAGTTTTGTTTAACTAATTCGATCATAACGGTTGACTGTTAAAAATCATGATCGTGTGCACCTCAGCGCTACGTGCATGTGCACGTTCCGTGCATGGAATACCTTCCCCTTCTATATATGATTTGATATTTCTCCATACTGAACCAACGTTTGCCAAAAAACAAAAACCAACGTTTCCTCCACTATTTACTTCAAAAATAAATTGCTCAGACTTTGAACCAACACAATTTTTTTTCCGGCCTAAAAATGAAGTTTGAACTTGCAAGTATTACTCGTGGTTCAAGAAACAATTCTTCTTTTTTTGGTAGATTTAAGAAGCACTTCTTTTAACACTTGCTGAAACTGAAAGCAACAACATGGTTTGCAGAATTGAAGGACCCATGTAGCTTCCATTGTTGGATCGCTATGGTTTGCATGAGAGAAAATGGAGAGAAAAGGCCAGATTTGGCTTAATTAGTAGTTGTATTGACTAATGATAATGAATGAACGATGTTGATATAAGTTTGTAACCCGCATTAGTTTGTACGTACACAGTAAAGAATCGAATGGAGTCATCTGTAATTAGATAAGTTGAGGCAGGCATATGTGAGTAATTAAATGTACAATTTGGGTGCTTGCATGGCCTTTCAATTCAATTCTATACCTACCAGTGTATGGGATTGTTGGGGACTTAAAAACAATGAAGCCACTGAACCTTATTAATTTATAGAGAACTAGTCTATGTCTATCCATTGGAATATGAAAAGTACCGGTGAAATAAATCTCAAATCTCATAGATTAATTTCATCAACCTAATTAATGTGTACACATAATCTCAGTACTCCTTTTTAACTGTGGCTCTGTTAACACCAGGCCCTCAACTCTTGTCTTGCATTCACTATCTTAATGAGTTTATAAGTCACTTTCTTCATTTTGAATTACAAATATACGGTCCCTATTTGCCAAAAAAAAAAAAAAACTACATATCTACGGTCCATATTTGCCTTGATGGGGTGTGTTCACTGTGTTGTGCCCTAGTCCACATTGTTATATATAAACCATTCTCAATCCAGTCTCCACGCATCCCTTTCTTCGATTCTCACCCTTCCTTCCTCAATCCATCTTCTCCTTCACAAATCAACGACAGACAAATCAATCTTCTTCCTCTTCCCTGAATAGACACCACTACTGAAATCGGATTCGACAGAGGAAGATTGACACTAAGCCATTTCTCTAATCTCATCGACATTGATTATTAAAAGAAAATTGCATGAGAGGCTTACCAGGTTTTTTTTTTTTGGCTAATAGGTGTTTGCGCCGGAAACCACAGGGGAGAGGCAAACGGTTTCTTTTCTTGTGCATTTGGGCTCAAACAATAGGCTTACCAGTTTTCTAAACTTGTCCTTTCTTTTAGTTGTTAAAACAACCACTGTATAATCCCGTTGGTACCACATTTGGATCAAGCATGAATGCTACTTGGTAGTTGGGTCGCTCTGCTTCACAGTGCTTTACAAGGTCCAAAATCCTGCCCGGGCTTCGTTTTTATGACGTTATTTCTACATATTGAACCATGCGTTTCTTCCAATGTTAATTTACTTCATCAATAAATTGCTCAGACTTTGAACTGACATATTAAATAGATATCCTTTTTCTTTTCTGGCCTAAATATCAAAGCAGTTACTCCATTTTGTGCCCATGCCCATGGAAAATTTCTTGAGCTAGCAAAAGAAATGGAATTTGAACTTGCGCATATCACTCTTGTGGTTTAAAAATTAAGCACTTATTCTTTTGGTCAATTTAATTAATTAAGAACCATTTCATTTAACATTTGCTGAAACTAAAAAGGATAACAATGATTTGCAGAATTGAAGAACCCATATGGCTTCACATGTTGGATCGCCTTGGTTTGCAAGAAAGGGGGTTGAGAGATTTGCTTCATATATACATATTAACATATATATGGTCTTAGAAAGACTAGGTATTGCTTAAAAAAAAAAAAGTAGGTAATCCAATTCCTAATTCTGATTGGAAACTAATATAGAACAGCTTGTGGATATGTTTGAAGGACAGCTTGCCAGGAGGAACAGGGAGAAAACAAAGAAACCAAACCAGTTTTGATTCTGCATTTTTCCATGTTTCCTTTCAGCATTTAGATTGTTTTATTTTGTTTCCAGATTACATTAGGATTTCTTTCCTTTTTGATCAAGTCTAGGATTTAAGGTTTTTAGTTTGGATTAAGTCTCCTAGGCAGAATAGGATTATTACTTTCTAAATAGTTCGTGGGTACGTTAATGCCTATATATGTATATATATAAGACACTCCTCAAGTCATCAATGACCAAAAAAAAAACGCAAGACTCTTCATTCAAAGCCAAAAGTTAGACAAGAGAAACTGTTCAATCTTCTTCAAGATTTGAAACTATGATTCCAGGTATGTTTTATTACAGATCTATATTAATATTATTACGTATTTTGTTATTTAATTGCACGCACGTTGTTAATGTGTGCGACGTCTCCAATATTATTCCATCCAACCGATCACATTGTAATGCGGTCGAAACCTACCTCCTCTGAAATATGAACACGGAACTTTCTGTTTTGTCGTGAATAAGAAATTTAGTTATTTAAATTATATATACTAATATGTTAATATAAATTATTTTCATCCCCGCTATCTCATAAACAAAGAAACTCGTTCTTTCATATATGGATCAGTCTCATAATTGAAATATTTTCTTTTCTCAGATTGGGGTGAATTGCCTATGGACCTGTTGAATTCCGTTTTAGAGAGATTGGAGTCATTGTCAGACTATTTTCAGTTCAGTGTTGTTTGTACGTCATGGTATTGTGTCGCAAAGAAAAACCGAAGCAAGCGAGCTAAGATGGTGTCAACTTGTCATCGTCCACCAATGCTCTTGATTTCTAATGACAAAGAAGATACATGGAATGTATACAATGTAATGGCTGATAAGGTGCTTGGTTTGCAATTGAAAATGCCGAACAAGCGGTTTTATGGATCTTCAAATGGATGGTTGATAGATGTGGAAGATTCTTTTGCGATAACCCTAACAAATCCCTTTTTTAGAGTTAAAGAAAATTCAATCATTCGCCTTCCTCCACTTGATCAAAGGCCATACATAGAGCATGGGATACAAGGGTCTAAACAACATGGGCATTGCGTCGTGAGAGCTTCAATCTTAGGAGATCCGCTATCGAATGCAAACGACTGTATTGTTCTGGTCATTTTTTGGGGGCCAATATTTGAGTTCGCTTTTTTCATACTTGGCAAAGACACAACATGGACTTATATCGGTAGGGATCGGTTTATTGCCGATGTTGTTTGTTTTCAAGGTAAATATTATGCGGTCGATCAATATAATAGTCTTTATTCGTTTAATAACATTGGTCAGCCCAAGTTCGAGTGTAAAAAAAAAAGTTATTTCCAGCATCTTGGACGAAATTTAGTATGGACTCCTGCAAAGAGATATCTGGTGGATTTAAATGGGGAAGAACTGTTGATGGTTGTAAGGTATGTTGATTTCAAAGATCGCTTAAGTGCATCAATAAGTTTTGAAGTTTGGAAAATGGATTTCGACAAGTTTTGGTGGATTGAGAAAGAAACTTTAGGGGATGTTGCTATCTTTGTAGATGATAACTCTTCAGTATTTGCGATGGCTTCAAATTCAAATTTTCAGCCAAACTGCATATACTTTACGTACTTGAATGATCGTGAAAGAACCACCTTTGGAGATGGTCGACCGGAGGCTTTTGGTGTGTACAACCTCCAGACAAAAAGCTTCTCACAGCCTTGCACCGCTCTGGCCAAGTCCCTGATGAAGATGACCGAGCTATCTCCAACTCTAATATGGGTTGTGCCACCTTTGCAACTGTAAAAGGCTTCTTCAAACTCTTTCCTTGCAAATTTGTATTCCTTTTCTTAATTGGTTAAAAAAATATTATTATTTTTGCTGATGTAATTGTTGATCGTTGAAGACCCTTTGATGTGCCTTTTGTTGCAATGATTAGAAACATATTGCAATGATGTGCCTTCGTTTGTGACGTTATTTCTATATAGTGAACCACGTTTCTTAATTCCCATATTTACTTCTGTTGAATTTGGCTTAAATTATTTGGTCATGGCGCAAATGATTTTTTTGTTTATTGCATGTGGAGAACATCTGTGCAAGTGGCTTGCTTAGTTTAATCGGAGTGGAGCAGCCGAAAGCTTTTGTATTTGTGTAAGAAAACTTGGTTTTCTTTTGGCTAGTGCCTTGACTTTGTGTACCTCTAGTGCAGCATTTATTAAGCATTTGTTGGACTACAATGATGGGTGCAACGTGAGCTGCATGCTATTTTGTCAAGGAGATAAAAGCTGGAGCACTAGGGATAAAGCAAAGAAGTGGCAAACATATATAGTTATGATTATGTTTGCATGTGCTTGTGTGCTGTGCCTACGTGTGAAGCCATGCATTTGCTATATATACTTATGTATATTCACTTTGTGAAGGTGGGGGAAAAGAGATAGAGAAAGAGTAGAGATGTAGAGCACTACGGACTGAGAAGAATAGTTCTTCTCGTTGAATAGCAGATGCAGCCATTTGTTTGAGGGAATCGGATCCTCTGCTATAAATTGCAGTGCTAGGATCTGCTTGGGTTTTAATGTCAAGCTGCCACGTCAAACTAATTCCATCTAACAGTTAAAAGTAAAATGGTTCCAAAAGCTTAACGTGCACTCAAAAACACCAGATTTCTCTGCCCCATCTTCTCCATTCTTTCTTTCTGGGAAACGAACCCAGACGCCATCATACAATCATCAAATCCATCTTCTGATTCGCAAAGCAACTCCAGATCTAGTCTCCCCTCTCTTTCTTTTTAACCAAAAAGAAATAAACCAGACACGTTCCTCATTCTCCAACATCCACTATGCATTCAAATATGAAATTTGAATCTAATCTATAGCGATTATTGTTCAAAAAAAATCTCTAGCGATTAAACAGGTCAACAATCAAAATCAGTAGGAAAACTCTTCCTTCTACCCAGTCTCTCTCTTCCTCCTCCGGTGAGTAAGGACGAACTGTTGTTCTTGGGTCGCAACGAAACCATGGCGCCCTTTGCCCCTTTGCCTTTCACTTTCCCGATGAAAATTTGAAATCCATTTCCACTTATTGAAGTTCTATTGAAAAGTTCTCATTAGAAATTGTTATAATGAATAATCAAAATATATATTAGATTAAATGTCCATATTTGTTCAGAAGAGATGGCTGGTGTTAGTTGCAGAGAAAGAAAGAAACGAAGAGATCAGGTGGAGAGGATTCTCTGTTTATGTGTAGAAGTTGAGCTTTTGCACCTTTTGATTTTTAACCATTGGATAGAGTTAGACTGACGTGGCAGCTTGACATGAAAAGCCAAGCAGATCTTAGCATTGCATTTTATAGCAGACAATCCAAGTGAGAGAGTTTTTGGTCTCTTATTTGCTTATGTGCACTCACCTACGGAGGAGTTTACTTCTCTCTGTCATCTACGTGCATGGGTGGAGCTGCATCAATTGGAAGAGACATAATCAGTGGCGTAACTACATGGAAGGCTGTCTAGGCTGCAGCCTAGACAAGATTTTTGGGAAAAAATTAACAAGTATAGGGATACTAATCTAATAGCCCACCCCTATAATAATAATAATAAATTTGTTAGGTTAGAGTACAGTGATGGTGCCGCATCCTTTTCTTCCTCAGTATTCACTGCGTCTTCCAGAGTTTCAGCCTCCTCTCCAACCCTCCAAGGCTTGAGGTGCCACTGCTCAAGCCCTCAATTTCCTCAATTTCATTATATTTATACCAATTCCATTTCCCAGGAACAGAACATGAGAACATCTGAACATTCACTGAGTCTTTCTCTGCAACTCGGCAACTACACCACGTAACAGATGGCTTTGGCAAAAAAAAAATTTGCCCTTCGGGCAATACATATAAACTTAGCCCTACCCATTTTCTAATCCTAATTCCGCCACTGGACATAATATATCTCATTTGTTTTTGGGTTGCTGCTATGTTGAGGTAGTCTTTAATCTCTTTTGTCTCTCTTTCTTCCTTTGTTGAGCAAGAATATATTTGTTATGTTGTGAATATTCTTGGCTCTTTTGGTTAGTGAGTATTTGGGTGTATTTGGGATTTGGGCTAGTGTGTTAAACACTTTGTAATCTTCCATTTTGTTATAGTGGAAATTCCTCGCGTCTCTGCCCGTGGATGTAGCCCGTTTGAATTTGGGGTGAACCACGTAAATCCTTTGTCTTTGGATTTTCTGTTTCGTTTATCGTTTTCATATTTTGGCAATACTTCATGCTTGTTTGTTTGACGCTTCCGCACAACAACTTCAACAATAAATTGTTCGGACTTTGAACTAACACAAATGATCGAAATATGGAAAGTAGAGCCACGTCAACACTTAACGGTCAAAATTGACGGAATAGACTAGACTGATTAAATTGGTACGTACAAGAGTGTTACTGATGAAATTGAAAGAACATGAATTTCGGTATAAAGTTCAGTGTGGTAAACTAAATTTAGTCAAGAAATCTCGTTTTAACACTTATCTAAATATCGGTTTAAAGTTCGGTCTAATGACTGACATGAATTTCGGTCTAAAGATGCTTATCTAAATATCTCTAATTGCTTAACATTTTCTGAAACTAAAAAGGATAATTAACATGGTTTGCAGAATTGAAGAACCCATATGGCTACACATGTTGGATCGCCTTGGTTTGCAAGACATAGGGTTGAGAGATTTGCTTCATATATACGGTTTTAGAGGCGGATCGGAGTATACTTTTGACCCTTATGCTTGCAAGGTTCTAATGGATTTTTATTTACCTAGAGTGTCCAGGAAAAGAGGTAATCTGGGAATTTGTCTCACTATCAACCTTTTTTCTATTCCATTAGTTATCTTATATTTACGGAATCGTCATAAATTTTTCTACTTAGAAAGACTAGGTATTGTTAAAAAAGAGAGAGTAGGTAATCCAATTCCTAATTCTGATTGGAAACTGATATAGAACAGCTTGTGGATATTTTTGAAGGACAGCTTGCCAGGAGGAACAGGGAGAAAACAAAGAAACCAAAGCAGTTTTGTTTCTGCATTCTTCCATCTTTTCTTTCAGCATTTGGATTGTTTTATTTTGTTTCCAGATTTCATTAGGATTTCTTTCGAATTCATTTTCGATCAAGTCTCTAGAAGATTTTAGTTTGGAATAAGTCTCATTGCCGTATAAGGAATAGGATTATTATTTTCTAAATAGTTCATGAATTAATGCCTATATATAAGACACTCTCAAGTCATCAATGGCAAAAAAAAAACGCAACTCTTCATATTCAAAACCAAAAGTTAGACAAGAGAAACTGTTCAATCTTCTTCAAGATTTGAAACTATGATTCCAGGTATGTTTTCATTATTACAGATTGATCTAAATATTAATATTATTATGTATTTTGTTATTTAATGGCACGTACGTTGTTAATGTGTGCGACGTCTCCTATATTATTCCATCCAACCGATCACATTGTAATGTGGTCGAAACTTACCTCCTCTGAAAGATGAACTTGGAACTTAATTTCTAGCTATTTTGTCGTGAATAAGAATTCTAGTAATTTAAATTATATATACTAATTTTTTAATATGCATTATTTTCATCCCTGCTATCTCATAAATAAAGAAACTCGTTCTTTCATTAACAGTCTCGTAATTGAAATATTTTCTTTTCTCAGATTGGGGTGAATTGCCTATGGACCTGTTGAATTCCGTTTTAGAGAGATTGGAGTCATTGTCAGACTATTTTCAGTTCAGTGTTGTTTGTACGTCATGGTATTGTGTCGCAAAGAAAAACCGAAGCAAGCGAGCTAAGATGGTGTCAACTTGTCATCGTCCACCAATGCTCTTGATTTCTAATGACAAAGAAGATACATGGAATGTATACAATGTAATGGCTGATAAGGTGCTTGGTTTGCAATTGAAAATGCCGAACAAGCGGTTTTATGGATCTTCAAATGGATGGTTGATAGATGTGGAAGATTCTTTTGTGATAACCCTAACAAATCCCTTTTTTAGAGTTAAAGGGAAGAGGGAAAAAGAAAATTCAATCATTCGCCTTGCTCCACTTGATCAAAGGCCAGACAAAGAGCATGGGATAGAAGGGTCTAAACAATATGGGCAATGCATCGTGAGAGCTTCAATCTTAGGAGATCCGCTATCGAATGCAAACGACTGTATTGTTGTGGTCATATTTGGGGAGCCGTTACATCAGTTCGCTTTTATCATACTTGGCAAAGACGAAACATGGACTTATATTGCTGGAAGACTTTGGTTTATTGCCGATGTTGTTTGTTTTCAAGGTAAATATTATGCGGTTGATCAATATAATAGTCTTTACTCGTTTAATATCATTGGTCAGCCCAAGCTCGAGTGTCAAAGAAAAAGTCATTTCCGGCATCTTGGACGAAATTTAGTATGGACTCCCGCAAAGAGATATCTGGTGGATTTAAATGGGGAAGAACTGTTGATGGTTGTAAGGTATGTTGATTTCAAGGATCACATATGTGCATCAACAAGTTTTGAAGTTTGGAAAATGGATTTCGACGAGTTTTGGTGGATTGAGAAAGAAACTTTAGGGGATGTTGCTATCTTTGTAGATGATAACTCTTCAGTATTTGCGATGGCTTCAAATTCAAATTTTCAGCCAAACTGCATATACTTTACGTACTTGAATGATCGTGAAAGAACCACCTTTGGAGATGGTCGACCGGAGGCTTTTGGTGTGTACAACCTCCAGACAAAAAGCTTCTCACAGCCTTGCACCGCTCTGGCCAAGTCCCTGATGAAGATGACCGAGCTATCTCCAACTCTAGCATGGGTTGTGCCACCTTTGCAACTGTAAAAGTCTTCTTCTTCTGCTGCTGCTTCAAACTCTTTCCTTACAAATTTATATTCCCTTTCTTAATTATTTGGTTAAAAAAATATTATTGTTGTTGCTGATGTAATTGTTGATCCTTTTTTTTTTTTTGGTTACATGTAATTGTTGATCCTTTACTTGAGGTGAATTATTGTATTGTATCGATAAAATTATTTCTTTTTCTTGTGATAAAAAAAAAGAATTAAGAGTTGTTAGTAATACACCAAAAAGGAGACAAAAAAAGGAACAATGGCAGTCCCATCGGCAGCCAGTAAAACAGACCCCAGAAAGAGAAAAGTCATACAATATGAAACGGAATCAGGACGTCTCGAAGTAATATCATCGAGCAGAGGGCCTGTTTTATTCGTCCACTGTCAGTTTGAAGTAATATATTATTATAGTATAGAATAGGTGCTGAGTGAACAAGACCGGCGCACTAACAACCATGTTCCAATCACGGGTAGCTAGGGAAGTGAGAGACTACTTTAGTTTCAACTACATAATAGCCCCGTAACAACTTTTCAGTACATGAGTTGTGCAATTTTGACCAAAACAATATCAAATTGAGGAGCTTCAGACTTTAGAGTTTGGTTTAGGTCTCAATTCTGGTGGAATCATGATCAGTAATTAACTAATTATAATGACAATTTTAAACTTGTAATCGGTGATCAATCAAATAAATCAGGTTCAGATCGAGAGACTACGAGGAACTTGGGACTTGGTTTGTGCATGGACTATGTGGAGTTGTTCGGCCTGTGCTTGCCAACTTCAATACGCACTAAATAAATGCCATAATGGTGTAACGGGAGTATCCTACAAAGTTTGGTGAATTTTTGCAAAAAACAATTAGATAAAGATTTTCTTTCGTACCTCAATCTAGGAAATCTAATTTTGTGCACAAACCAATTAATCATTAATTAATTGATTTCCCATTGTTACCAAACTGCTTGCATTTTTTTTAATTTTAGGTGACTTGTAAACAGACTTACTTACCGGATGGGATCCAGATTTAGGGTTTACGGTGAAAACTAATTAAACCGCATGACCATACCTACTTTTGTTTGTTTTGGGTGAAAACATAATTATTCCATTCTGGTTCTGGTTCTGGTTCTGGTACTTGGACAACCACCACCGTGAAGACTTGTATAGATCTTAATATTCCTCCTCCTCTTTGATCTCTTATGGGTGATCTTGGATCACGATGAACGATGTTTATATATACCAGAAACTTGTTCGTTCTTCACTCATCATAACTCATAGAGATAGAACCCTTTGAGGCGGATATTCCCATGGTAGACCTGTGTTTGGCATCGCGCTGTCGATGTTCCAATTTACACCACGCAGAACAACAATAAGACCGGTCACCTCCCTGACTCAAGACGTACGTACGGTGAATGAGTTTCTTGTTTTTTTTTTTGGATTTGATGTTTTGTTTAGTTCTTTCTCCCGATTAATTCATGGTGAGTAGAACAAAGTAATATGAGAGTAAACTGTATTCGTTTGATCTCCAGAGGCTAATTGGATGCTTATCTTGGGCAGAATATGGTCGCAAACGTACTGCCTTGACTAGATGGTGTGCTGGTTCTGCTTGCTGTTATTGTTTCTGGGTTTTCCAGAAGTTGTCATTTCTTAGTTTAGTACTCTGTTTGTGCCTCCGGCCCTATTTCGCACCCAAAAAGAAAAAGAAAAACATACATCTATGATCTGGGAGTATTTGTTATTAACTAGGCCAAACTGTAAATGATAGGAGTTTGTGAATCTCACCCTTCCCATCTTCTTCTGCAAGTGCAGATATATCAGTTTGCTCTGTTCATGGGAACTAATCTAATTGAATGTTTTATTTCCGAAGCAACTTACTTATATCCATCCTTGTTATATGTTTACAGAATTCAGAATAAATATTGGTGTGCCGGAAAAGAAACGGTAAGCTTTCTCTGCTTCATATCCAGGATATAAGATATATGCCTTTTTCTTTGGTGAATTCCTAGTGTACATATTAGATTTAGTAAGTGATGCTGCCGGAACCCAAGTAGTGGGGTTGCTGTTTGTGGTTTAAATTCGATTTTGTGCGTTTCTGCACTTGTTATATCATTGTCACCCTGTTGAAATTCAGTCGAAAGGGAAAGTTTATCGATTAGATCATCTGAAGTTTTTCCTGATTCATCAGCTTCTTTTTATAGCATCTGAGGAGGTCATCTCAGAGGCAACATTGGAGCGAATATCTGGTTTGTTTGGGTTCTTCTCACATTCTCAGTTCTCCTTTCAAGAGGGGAGGCTAAAGATATGACACGAAGTATAGCTATATCTTGCAAATTAACGCTTACTCTTACTGAATTCCATTTCATGTCTTCAGTATAGTAACAATTGGTGATGTCCAGACTTCACAGGTACTATAGATCTCAAATCAAGGTTAGTAATGCGTCAATTTTGCTTTGTGAATGAAAATCCACGGGGTTTTCATTTCTAAAGAATCACTATCTTATACCTACAGGGGATTTGAAGGACCAAATAATCCCAAAGCACTTGCAAGAAATGCCTCTTCTGCATCTGATATGAGTACCATCAGTTCCAAAATTGATTCCAGAAATTCAGGTTTATCCATACTCGCGATTTAAATATGTAATCTAGAGGTGGCAGATTAACTCTTTTCAATCAGTACTAAGCAGCATGCCAATTTATTTTCTGTCACTTTTTGGGATTCCTAATACTTTGGCTAAAAGGATTGGAAGTCTAATGAGGAACTTTATATGGGAAGGTGTGATGGATGGGAAAAAGGATCGTTTTGGTCAAGTGGGAAGTGGTGTCCCAAGTGAAGGAGAAAGGAGGTTGTGGGGTGGGAAATGTGGCAAGGAGGAACGAGGCTTTGCTTGGGAAGTGGTTATGGCTTTTCCAATGAGAGAGAGAGAATCCCTTGGTATGTTGTAATGAGGAGTAAGTACAGGTTGCGTGAGAATGGATGGGATTCCAACATTGTGAAAAGAGGTTCAAGCCGCTGCCTTGGAAAGATATTTATCAAGGCCTTCGCAATTTTACTTTGTGGTTAGAAATGGTGAAAGGTAAGGTTTTTGGAAGAGTGTTGGGTGGGGGAAACAGCTTTGTGTTATCTTTTTCCTCGCTTATACATATTAGCCATGCTCCAAATGCATCTTTATGTGTATCTCATTCTTCTTATCCTTTGTCTTGGGATTTTGGGTTTTGAAGAAACCTAATTGATCAGGAGGTAGGGTAGTTAACAAGATATAGACTCATTTTATATATAGAAGTTCTCCTTTGTGAACGAAAAACTTGAGTTGATACAGACTAGATACTTATGTAGCTTCAAAACATCATAGTACTCACCAGAAGGAATATCATTTCTCTTTCAGGTCTTATCTTCCATTTCAGAAACTGGTTCAATCATTTTATACCTCAGGATGCCGAGGGTCAGTGTTAATACTTGGTTCCGAGATGATTGATGCAGAAGATGAATACAAATAAGTTGATGGATGGCTTGCCCTTTTTGGTTCCATCCAACCCCATGATGATGATACTCATCTTGTTAGCTGGAATGCCCAGCTGATCCAGTTTAAGATGTGAAAACCACACGGTTGAGGTTCAGTAAATGATCTTGAATTGTTTTCACCAACTATAAAGAAGAAATGGTTCTATCAGCAATATCATGTCATTTGATGCAGAAATTGTATGGAAAGCTTGTTATATCATCAAATAGGTATATGCCAAGTTCCTGTATGCATGATTGCTCAAATGAGATAGATTTTTGTTATAGGTTATATTTTCTGTTCTGAAGAATACACTTTTATCTCCAGGAGGAAAAGTGTGCTGGTTAATATCGTTTGCCACTGGAGACCAATGCTAATTCCAACAAGGTTTTTCAATTTTCGCTTCTTCATAGTCTAGTTTTCAACAATCAGATTCAGATGGAGCTATATTTATATTTACTTTTTCTTTTCAATTATAGGAACCTGAAGGGGAAGAGGCTGCAAGTGCAAAGACTGTATCGACGTTTGAAATTTCTGAGAAATCTGATTAAGAATGTGAAACAAAGAGACCTGGTTCTGGTGTGAAGAAGAAAGTGAGAATTCACCTCCTCCATAACTTGTAAGCTCAAGTCCTACAGTACTTCACATGAAATCCATCTCGTTGACACTTGGCAATACCTATTTTTTGCAGATCTTCCTTGTCTTGCTGAATTGTGCAGAATGTTCAACCCGAAATGAATTTAAGAAGCGCATAACGTTATCCCTGCAAATGAAGGTTGCGACCATGGGGTGGAGTCATATTAAGGTTAGTTTTGTAGTTGATAACATCAATAATTGGAATCTTAGTCAGTATGATCGATCACCTCATGAAACTTAACTAGTGGAAAAACAGAACTTGTGTGTGACAGCACATATCGACTGTGAGGGGTTGTGTAGAATTTCCTTCTTGTTGATTTCTATATCCTCATTTAATTGGTAACTGTTGATTTCTTTGGATTATTTTGTTTAACTTCTAAATTCAAGTGATATTCAATGTTGGGAAACTTATTTTTCCTTGTCTAAATTTTACCTATGTACTACAAATCCCAATCCAAGTGTCCCATTGCTTTTGATACACACTTCCCAAAATGTGTTATAGAACACTCTTTCTACTTACACACACTATATCTATAAGACAGCTAGAATTTGAAGTCAAGTAAAACAAAGCACATAGAACCGCAGCCAATGATTCAAAGTTAAGAAATTGATGAAAGTTTTGATTCAACTAAGATTTCTGGTTAAACAGCTTGCACAATCTTGTGGTATATCAAATGATTTGACCTTTAGGTATATTATAAATGTGGAATTTTGTGGAGGACTTTAGAGAGCCAGTAATATGTAACACACTGCCATCCCTTTATAAATGTGGCCTTTATTCTTTGAAGCATGTATACAATTACTATTTTGTATTTTATTTATTTATTTCCAAAATCAGTTTTGTTGCCTTATGTTAACAGCCTAAATTATGGTACTAAAAGATTAAAAAAGAAACAAAAGAACTTAATTTATAGAAAAGCAAATCCTAGAATCTCTACTATAGGTTGTGATGGCACTTCTCAAATTCTTTACTATACTATAATCTCTACTAGTATCCTTCTTGTAATAATTTGGTGGTACAATATTTTTAACTTTGTCAATTGGTTTGTGTACCAATTATTAGACAAACAAGGATAGTTTCTTTTTCTTTTTATTTGACAAGGATACACCCTTGAAATAGTTACAATGCTGAAAGTATTTAGTACAGATGTATCCACTAATTAGTTTATAATCTAACTAATGAATGAATAGTAAATTCAAGATTAAGAAATGAGCTGAAAATTTAAAGAAAAGATGTGAAATTTATAAACAAACAAAGAGGCCACACAAAAAAGAAGCCCAATCATTGATCAAAAACAGTGAAGAAGCCCAATCATAGAAGAACCCAAACAGGATATATATAACCTAAAGAAGGGAACCAAGACAATTAGAGAAAGCAAAAGAAAACCTACAGAAGAACCAAGCCGTCTCTACTGCTTGTGATTGCTTAGTGGAGGGAGAGAGAGGCTGGAGAAGGAAAACTCTACTACTGTTAGTTAGTGATTGCATCATGGGTCATCGTGGCCGTCACAGCCGTCGCCGTCGCCCTCGCCGTGAGCCCGTGTCTGATCAGCGAGGTAAATTTTCCTCACTTCATCTGTTAGTTTATGAACTATTTATATTCAAGAATAGGAATAGGTATATGTTGCTCTTGAATCTTTATCTTTATTTCATTCTTTTCAGTGTAGTTTTGTGTTTAGATTTAGGGTTTGGATCCATGAGTAGAAATGTAATTCTCTCTATTTTCCTTGAAATGAATGACTGGTTTAGATAAAATTTCCTTGGGCACTTTTGGAGGTTGTGCTGTGGTTGATTTTCGCATTTCCAATTTGATTTTGGAGAGCCCAATTGTTTGCCCTTGTGCTGTTTGATGAAACGTCCCTGAAAATGCAAATTGTTAATTCAGAATCTAAACCTGTTCATTTGGGATCTGGATGCTCCTCTGACTTTTATCTTTATGTGGCCTGTTAATTTTATTTCAAAGGGTGTTCTTCAAGGTTGATTTGGTTTTTTTATTGCAATTCAGTGCTGATAGAAATGGATTGCATTTTGGTAGAACATGGAAGGGATTGATTGCTCAGTCAATGCTAAAATTTTTAGGTTTAGTTTCCTATGATTTAAGAATAGGGATTTTGATCTTTATTTTTTGTTTGTCTTGTCAGATTGGGCTAGTTTGCCTGCACCTGCTCTAGATTTATTGGCAGGGAGAATGTCTTCACTATCAGATTATATTTCTTTTAGCCATGTTTGTCGTCCTTGGTACCGAGTAGCCAAGACTACCGAAAGCAGCTATATTTCTTCCTTGACAACTCCAAGGCTTTTGGTTCCTGCCCGAAGCAAATTTAGCCTGGTTAACATTGTCACGAACAGAGTTCATGATTTGCAATTAGATTTGCCTGAGAAGCGCTACTGTGGGTCTACTAATGGATGGCTATTCTATGTGGACCATGTGGAGGGAAGATATGGGGTTACACTCATCAAGCCATTTGATTGGTTGGGAGGAGCAACACAGGAAAAAAGATCAATTATTAGGCTTCCTCCACTACCCCCTCTAGCAGAGGTCTTTCCTGAAACATTTTCTGGTGGTGATCCAGCCTGTAATACTTGCCCAGACCATCACCTCTTTAAGGCCACATTGTCAGGAGAGCCAAAAATGAGTGGACAAGATTGTACTTTTGTGGTATTACATGAGTTCTTCCGGGCTTTAGCTTTTTGTAGACGCGAACGTGGCGCTTACGAATGGAGATGGTCAGCCTGGACTTATGTCAAAGGAGACTTGTCAGGGGATGAAGCTGTTCTTATGGGCAAACAGTTGCTTGTGGTTGATACTGATGGTGACATTTTTTCTGTCAATATTGATGGTACTCCTCCATTCCCGTTACGTTTAGCTCAAGGTCCTGCTGACAAGAGCAGCAAATTGGTGAATAAGTTTTATCTTGCTGACGTCAAGGATAAAGGCATTGTGATGGTCCAAAGGATATATGATGATGAAAGAAGAACAAGGGCTTTTAGAGTCTTTCTATTGACATCAGATGGCAATGATTGGAAGCTAATTGGGATTGATAACTTGGGAGATTTTGCATTGTTTATCGGTGGAAATTCAAGTGTTGCAGTTGCATCAAGTGTTGATGGATGTCTCGCCAATCACATCTATTTTCTGCAGGATTGGAACGGGATTCTTGGGGAGGATGCATGGTCTGAAGACTATGGCGCTTATAACATCGCATATCACCTTATTTCCAAGAGCCCCTTCCGTGATGCCAAATATTTGGTTGAAGAGTCAAGACTGCCACCAATTTGGCTTGTGCCATCTTTATCTATCTTCTGATTAGTTTAGAAAATGTGGACTTGGGTTATCTTCTATATTATATCATGTACCGGTGCCGCACCTCCCATCAGCTAGCACTGTTGTTTTGTTATTTTTGTTGTATTGTCTCTCTTTCATCTTTTGATGTTTGTTTGTGATGGGGTGTTGAACAAAAATTCTTCTCAGCAGAAATTGCACCAGTTTGGCTGCTGGTGCTTCTCAATGCTTTAAATGGTCCAAAATGCATGTCTTTCTCTGCTTCCTTTGTGACGTTATGTATGTATATTTTCTTCCCAAATTTACTTCAGCAGTAAATTGTTGAGACTAAAACGAATTCCGTTTTGTATTACTCTATTTTGTGCCGAGGCCCAGGGAAAAGAAACACAGAGCAAAGACAAGAAGTTGGAGTAGAAATGAAATTACTCCATCTAATCCTTTCTTGTTTCGAGAAAAATGAAATTCCAACCGGAGCTTACGGTAGGAAGACCAAAACTGATTCCAAATCGTGATAAACCAAGAGAATTCTCAACAAGATAGGGTTCTGCCGATTAAGCATATGAAATTTAATCTGAGACTGACAAAGAAGAAGGGGAAAGAAATAGGCATGGCTTCCTTTGAGTTCCCGATTGTGTTTGGAATATATTGTCATGAGCAACACTAAAATGACAAGTCCATCAACACGCAGCGAGAAGCCAAGTTAATCACGACACAGAAAATAAAAGAGGTTCGAGTGATGATGTTGTTGGATCAAAAAAGCAACCGTAAATTAAAGAACTCCCTTCTAGCAACGTGCCATATAAGCTAACGGATCGAGCTCTGACTCTATTTGCCATGTGGGAGATCAACTGATCCTCCAAACTTGTTTATCTCCCATTTTATTCTCATAAAACTCAAACGCGGCAAGGACCAATTAAGTAATCAACTTGTATTATATATTGTTTGTTATGAAACAAGATGTTATATTTGAACTACTATATATGTGTGGCAAACTGACGGGTTCCTGGTCGACCATATCAAGCTTTCGACCCCGTTCATTGTTTGTACGCCTTCACATATATAATACAAGGCCAACAAGTTTACGCTCGATCAAGATGGCATGGCCGGCGGGGTTTAGAGTTTAGAGGCCAATTTGAGTGGTGGCAATGCACATATTGATCGATCGAGTTGTATATATGGCGAGTGCTGGAGATCGAGTAAAAGATGTATAAGATCATCTTCATGTAATTAAATTGTTATGGTAAATTCCTGTGTATATCGACAAAAAAGGACACAGTAAAGGATCATGATGATATATAGTTAACCAGAACAGGTTACCATTATTGATCGATCATGATAACATAACTTCTCGTTATGGTTAAAAGCTAGCTAGGTTTGTCAAAAATATCAAACCTGTGAATGGTAATTAAGGAATGGAATGCTAATTAACGAGTATGATTTCAATTTCTTGGGTCCCTCCTAGCTATTAGAGTATGACACTTAACAATATGGAATTGTTGATCCATTGATAATTGTAAGGGAAATATTGCACAATTCCCTAAAGATCGACAACACTTGAAGCTTTGTTTTTGTTTCTATAAACTTGTGAGCAGAGGACTGGGGTTTGAAGTTTTGAACTCTAAAATCTATCATCCACAAAATCTAAACGTACTACATGTCTGTGCACAGCCTCATCAATTTGAATCGAAGGAATGTAAACCAGTCTGGTTCAACTCCCTCCTCAATCCTCATCCATTTCAAAGTATAGCACGATTGATGATACAAACCTCATTTAGCCATTTAGTTGAAATGTACGTGTCTCTTGATCAAACACCTCAATGTACCCCACGCGAAAAATATAGAATGAGAAGTTTGGTATAGGCTTTTTATGGAGCCATCAATATTTTCAAGTGGCTAGCTAGTGTAACATGTGCCCTGGTTAAAAAGGTTGTACAAGAACATCATATAGATTGGAGGCTACACCGCCCATTATTGTAGGCCATATCCCTATAATATTCCCAATTTCCCATACACGTTTATATAAAAGGCTTCAAGAGAAAAAGCCTATAATGATCCTCAGAATAATTAGCCGTTGGTGAATAAATATTAGCCGAAGAAAGAAACCAGACCCCAAACAAAACAAAAGGTGAAAACCAATTTACGCCTTTGCGGTAGGGAATACGACACGGCGTCTGGTATACTTACGCATAAAAGAGCCCTCTTATCATCAACAGCCACGTGGCATTCATCACAGATTGTTCAAGTTGGAGATCGAGCTAAATATATATATAGGGCTTAAATTTCATTTCGTAATGAATCGAGATTATTAAGGAAGAAAAACAGAAGAGAGAGATGGCGCTAGGAGTATCAGCAACTCCATTGACGTTTGTAGTGCACGCGCTTGGAGTCTCGGTTTTGGTTCTGGTTCTGGTTTGGTCCATACACTTTCGAGGTGGTTTCGCATGGGAAGCTACCGACAAGAACCTCATCTTCAACGTAAGACAAGCTCTCTCTTTCTCTTTCTCTTTCTCTCTCTGTTTCGGTTTTGTTTTTCTCCTCGACTGTTTGTTCCTGTGGAAAATGTCTTCGGCGCGCTTCTGATTTACACCCTCTATAATTTTTGTGAAATTACTAGTTTGTGCATGTATATATCCTTTAATCTCACAAGCTAGCATTTAGCATATGTCTTGATTCTCTTCTTATCGATGATGCAGTATTGGATGCCACTTTTTTTTTCTTTTTCTTTTTTTCTGTTTTTATAAATTAATATTTTTGAATAGTGATGATATATTGATGCCGCACCTACCTTCTTTGACCCTTCTTCCATTTTTTTTTCATGGAGAAGGTTTATTTAAATATTTAGGAGCATTGTTGTAACCAAAAAAAAAAAAATTAGGAGCATTGTAGAACATGATTGAACCAAGTATGTGGTTGACACAAGCAGGTTTGTGTTTGTGTTTTGCTTGTGGTTGAAACAGTGAAACTGATGCATTGGCATGGACCCTAGCTAGCTTAATTAGCTTCTTTTTTTATATTTTAGTTACCTTTACATAATAATAATAATAATAATAATAATAATAATAATAATAATAGTAATAGTAATAGTAGAAGATCGAAAAGAAGAAGAAGAAGAGGAAATACAGGTAAGTAAGCTACCTTTCACATGCTCACCTACCTTTCTTACTAAACCTTCGTCTATCTTAATCTATTTGAACGTGGTCACTTTTAGGGTTTCATACTTAATTTTGTTTTGTATATAAAATATCAGATAATAGGTTGAGAAAAACGTCTGCCATGAAAAATATGTATATTCTAATAACCACATTCTAAATGCTTTGATGCTAACCGTAACTGGTAATTATAAAATACCTTTAATTAAGCAAGATTTGTTTTACTTATTTATCAGATCAATCAGTGCAACACGTGTTGTAGCCATCTACCATATATTTTTTGGAACTTGGAATCAAGTGGACGTAATTAATAAGTAATTAGCATGGAGTTTGGTGGTATCTGAATTCCAAGTTGTCAATTCTATTATGGGCTAATCATTCAGTTATTATCCTTATTATACCAGTGTCCTTTTCAGCTTTTCTTTCACAGCTCATTTGGTTTTTTAGTTTTTTGTTTTTAAAAGGTGGGCTGTAAAGAACAAAAGAGGCCCATGAACTATAAAGCTAGGCCCAAATAGGGCACAATAGCACACAAACAAAAACTACCTTAAAGTGAGTGGCCTTTGATCTGTGACCCAGATAAAAGTTAATGCTAAAATGAAAAAGAAAATACTAAGTGAGATCGAAATATGTGGTAGACAAAACGAAATTCTTAGCTATGTTTCATATTACGGCTTTATCAATCTGATGTTTATTTGCTTTCAAATGTGGTACAGCTCCATCCTTTTCTCATGGTATTCGGCTTAATTATCTTGGGAGGAGAAGGTAATTAATTAATTAAAATAATTAAGTTAATGCATTTTTATAGAGTAAATTATGTTGGGATGAATTATGATCCATTACTTTTGTGTGTGTTGCAGCCATTATTAGTTATAAATCACTTCCTTTGAGGAAAGAGGTGAAGAAATTAGTACACCTGATTCTTCATGCGATCGCATTGGCTCTGGGTATAGTGGGTATTTATACTGCATTCAAGAACCATAATGAGTCTGGAGTTGCCAATCTCTACAGTCTTCACTCCTGGATTGGCATCGGGGTTATTTCCCTCTATGGTATTCAGGTATATATATATATATATAATCCTCGTTCCCACTTTCGAAAATACAATACCAATTTAGTACGTGATTGTGTAAATTTGTGGGCATGGCAGTGGATATATGGGTTCTTGGTGTTCTTTTACCCTAAAGGAAGTGCAGGACTAAGGAGTGAGTCAGTACCATGGCATGTGGTGCTGGGGCTTCTGGTGTACGTTTTGGCCGTTGGCAATGCAACCTTGGGCTACTTAGAGAAGCTGACATTCCTAGAGAGCGCAGGACTGGACAAGTTTGGGAGTGAGGCGTTTCTTGTCAACTTCACTGCTCTCGTCACGCTCTTATTTGGTGTCTTTGTCATATTCTCGGTCATTTCTCAGGCTCCTGTACAAGAAGAAGAAGACGATAGCTATTCTTCTATATGAATCTACTATATATGATCATATATTTATGTTCTTAAATAGCATATTTATGTTGTTAAATAGGCCTTGCACCAATAAAACATGGATTTTAAGTATGTGTGATTTTTTTTTTTTTGGAAATTTTAAGTTTGTGTGATTAGAGTTGTGATTGCTTGTCCATAAATTATTGGTGCGCAATAGGGATTCTCCTCGTGGCACATACTCCAGCTGGGTAGTTAACACGCGGTTTCCCCTTAACGTTGTACTTGGAATAAATGAACAAGTAATATAAGATCCAAACTTTCGCATTTATTTACAAAGATGCCATTGTCTCTTGCTCCAGTGCAGATTTTATCTTTTATGACAGAAATTTTTTTTTTTTCACAGTTATTACAGAACATTTCTAATATCTAAAGGGCGTCTGTGATTAGGGTTTTTCTTGTTTTGCAGTATCAAATCTTAATTCCATTCCAGGCCAAACCCGGCAAACTTGATGTGGACCAATTCGAATTCAAGTCAGGGCATGTCTTAACAATTTAAGGTTAAACATAGTCAATTCATCAACATGAAGAGAAAGATAATTTTTTGATAGCACGAAAAGTTATTAGACTAAGCACGTTTTCTGAAAGCATCTCCAAATGAATTATAAGTTGATCAGACTCAATAAACAATTAATTTTGATAAATGAATGAATAGTAATTAAATCGTTATTTTTGATGCAGTAAAAAAAATAGGGCCTCATCTGCAAGTGGCTTCTTTCGCTTTCTTTGATTGATAGTCAAATTTATTCTCTCTCGTTTTCATTTGATTTGATTACGCCTTATTCTCTTAACTAAAGTTTGTGGTTGGCATGTTGTTTTGCAAATTCAAGAATCTATTTTATTTCTTTAATTTTTTGAGTTATTTGGCAATGCTAGAGTTAGAATTTGTAGACATATTTGGACAAGTATGCTATAAATTTCAAACTCAAAATTTATATTCTCAAAAGCACAATGTTTACTTTAATATTAAAGTTAACAAATAATTGTCAATTTTATGACTTAAAAGAGTAGATAAAAATAACCTCTACTTTTACCTCACCTTGAGGGACGTACTAATAATCCCTCCGAACTGGTTTAAAGAAAGAAAAGAACAAGAAAAAAAGAAAAGAAAAAAAAGGGGGGGTATGTACGTATAGATAGCAAAAATGTTACTTGAATTTCAATTAAAAAAAAATATCTTGCTTTTCAAAATTGAGAAATCCTTATAAATTTGCTTCAAAGTTACACAAGCGGGATAGAAAGCTTAAGCCAGTGGCAACTTTGTGATTAAGTCTAATACTATGGTTCTTACATAGCTTTGATATTTTGTATCAACAAAGTAAAACCTGAAAAGAGCACCACGTGTCAACTATCATTTACACAAGAAACTGCAAAATGGACGTTTACATTGGTGAGGTTGAATGGCAACTTGGTAAATAAGCGAAACTATATGGCTCTTATATTCGCAAGTTATCTTAATGTCTGGAACAGAGAAACGGGTAACGTTTGTTTCAGTTTACAGCGTGGCCCACACAGATTCCGTTATCTTTCTTGATGACCTCATAGCCTCTTGCTGTAAATTACTAAATTGCAGCAAATTTCTATATATGGAAATCTAGATTATTCCTTTTCTCAAGTGATTCGATCTATTGTTAACTACGGCTATTTTTGTCTCTCAAATAGACCAAAGCATTCGTTTACCTTTCTATAAAATGAAAAAACTACCCCTAATTAATTGCTTAGGCAAAGCCAACAAGGCAACAATAGAAGTTTATCTTTCATGGAAATAGAAAAGGTTGGCAATGGTATAATAATACCTACACGAACATTAAATTACTCGATTAGGAATCAACTAGGTTTACGTACTCTTTTGTTAATCAAGAATACCTACGCTGTTAATGTTAGTCCGTAGGGCTAATTAAGAAAAATATCATTTAGTCTTTACTCCTTTAACAATTTCTTTTTTTGTTACATTACTCCTTTAGAAAATTGAGCAACACATCTTCTTCTTTTTTTCCCATTAAAACACACGTGAATGTTCACGTGCATTGGCCAAAATTGTAAGCTTGAGCAATGAATGCTGAAAAATGTACTTAAATTGCTAACAAATGATAAAACACTGACCAAATTGGTAATTTATGGAGCCCGCGGCCAAAAATCAAATGTGTTTTAGGGTTGAAATAGGATATAGATGACAAAAAATTAGTTTATACATTAGAACGTATGTATCAATTTACTTTCGACAATTATCTACACGTGCACCGGATGCTTATGCGTGGTTGATAGATGTGCACAAATATAAAATGCATTAGATGAGAAATTTAGTAATCATAACCCAATTTTTCACTTTTTTTCACCACTTGGATAATCTCAAGAACTTAGTTTCTGATTTTTTTACATACAATGAAAAAGAACCATATTTTATTATAACAATAAAACAACATACGTTACTTTGAGTTTTTTTAATTATATTACATACATATATATATATATATATTATTTTTCTTTGGTCTACTACATCTTCATCAGGCTACATTAATTATCTTTCTTGACCCTTTGCCTGTTTGATATATCTGTGATCTCCCATCGAAAATATATATATATATATCTATGATCTACTTTATCTTTCTTAATTATCTTTCTTATACTGATGCATGGCCATCGTCATTGATAACGTGGTCTCCCCGTTAGCGTTTTACTTTGATAATCTGAACTAACAATTAAGATCCACACTTTTGCATTTATTTACAAACATGCCATAGACTCTTCCTCCGGTTTTTGGTATTATTTGTTACAGAACATTTTTAATATCTAAATTCCATTCATGGGTTTTCTCATTGGTTTTTATTGTTTGCTGTATCAAATCTTAATTCCATTTCAGGCCAAACCCGGAAAACTTGATATTGACCGATTCGAATTAATGGTATTTCCAAACAATTTAAGATTAAACATAGTTAATTCATCAACATGAAGATAATGTAATTTTAATTTCATAGCATGAGGTGTTACTAACCAAACAAATTTTTTGAAAGCATCTCCAAATAAATTGTAATTGGATACCGATTTGATTAATAATTACTTTTGACAAATGAATAAGTGATAACTACACCGTTATTTATGATGTGGTAAAAAGTAAAAGTTCTAATCAATAGGTGGCTTCATTATCTTGCTTTTATTAACAGTAAAATTATTCTTTCTCGTTTTCATTTGATTCTTTTACACTTTATTCTCCTTACTAAAGTTTGCAACTGATTTTTTTTTCTTTACCGTAAGTTCAAGATTCTATTTCATTTCTTTGATCTTTTGGTTTATTTTGCAATATTGGATGGAGTTGAAAACTTGTAAATTCAAATTAAATATATAGATTTGAAACGATGTTCTAGTAGAATGGTAGACTTACAAAACGATGTTCTCTTCTCGCTTGAAAAAGGGTTTTCTTTATATTTTCATAAGCACAATGTTTACATTTTCTTTGGTACAAAAACCACAATGTTTACTTTGATATTAAAGTTAACAAATAATTGTCAATTTTATGAAAACTTAAAAAGTACATAAAAATAATTTTTTCACAAATATATGGAACTTCAAAAACTCATCTTGAGGGATTAATAATAACCCTCCGAACTGGTTTTACAAAAATAATAATTGTGAGGGGTATGTGCAGATGGCAAAAATATTACTTGAATTTCAATTAACACTTCAGAAAGGAACAGAAATATCTTTTACACAAGGCGAGAGAAAAACACTGAAACAGTGGCAACTTTGTGATTAAGTCTAATACTATGGTTCTTATATAGCTTTGCTATTTTGTATCAACAAAGTAAAACCTGAAAGGAGCACCACGTGTTAACTATGAGGCAATTCTTGTCAACTTCACTGCTCTCGTCACTCACTCTCTTATCTGGGGTTATTCTCGGTCATTAAAACATGGAAATATCATCGTCAAGTATGTGTGGCTCTGTTCAATACATAAGAGTTGTGATTTCTTTTTTTTTTTGAACAAAAAAGAGTTGTGATTTCTTGAATGCTTGTTGGCGCACAATAGGGATACTCATCGATGCTTTTCTTCTTCCTCCCTTTATTTTTATTTTTATTTTTTGTGTGGCTAAAATCAATGTTTTTCTCTTACTAGTTTTAGGGAAAGTCTAAGATGAGTTAATGTAATTTTTTTGTAAGCCGTTGAGTTATGACATGTTAGTTATTAGAAAAATTAATACTGTGGTGATTACATGTTCGAATCTTATTGACATCTATAAGAATGAGTAAAAAAAATTATTGTAATGGTAAGATTACTTCCTGCACAAGTAGACTACTTCATGCACTTGTAGGGTAGGATTAGGAAAGCTTCCTTGATAATATATATGAATTAGTTTGTCTCCTCTTATTAAGATTTATGTATGTACTTGAGAGAAACCTAAAGTTTTATATATGTAGGCATTCTTGTTAATAATTCTAACGTGTTGGTGACACGTGCACCTGCCCCGCAATTTAGGTTGAAATTTTTCATTTTGTGGTGGACAGGGTTTAGGTATACCATCAAGTTATCTCAACTACTCCATGGTCTACCACCTCTTTGATCATCAGACAACCTTCATATATTATCTTTCTGGGACCCTTAATTTGCTTGTTTGTCCCAAATATTACTACTATATCTATCTATGTATGGTAAGGAACCAAGGACTGACTTTTTTATCAGATTTTGATTTTGTGGTTGCAAAGTAGCTCTGATACAGATTCATGGCAGATACGAAATTTAGTTTGTAGGGACTGCCGGACTGGCATAGTATTTATATACACAATGATTAAACTCCTTTTTAATCAAAGTCTAGGCATGTAGTTATGGTTCTTATATTGCTTAGTCACATTAAGAATAAGAGTGGAAATGATTGAAAAATGTAACGTCTTGACTTATATATATGAAAACAACTCGTTAGTAACAAAATAGTGATTACAGACACATAATATCAATTCGATTACTCAAAAACTTTTATGTATCTTGTCGTATGAGTTGAGCGGATTAGGTCGTGGGATAACCCGCTTGTCAAGCTTGAACAATTGTTTACTCTTTTTCTTGGTGAAGAGTCAAGACTTGAGAAAACGGAGAAAACTGCATAAAGTATTTTCTAAATTTAACCCGTCCCCTTCATTAACGTCAGAGTCGATAATTTGTCTTTTCTTTCAATTGGAGACGGATAACGTGAATGTCACTTGCGCCGTAGGACCACTTACGTGGCAGTTGGCACATGCTCCAGCTACACGTGGTTGCCCCCTACGTTGTTCTTTGAATAATATGAACCAAGTAATATAAGATCCAAAATTTTGCATTTATTTACAAAGATACCATTGACTCTTCCTCCAGTGGAGTTTTTGACCTTTATCGATCCGTTACATAGGGTTTTTCTGGCTTCAAATCCTCTGTCCCCGATACCCTGTCTCCATTCCTGTCTCCCTATAAAATTTTGCCATCTGTCATTTGCTATCTAGTCAGCCTAACACCCCTTAACCAGCATACTAACTCCGTTCATCTCTAACTTAACCCAGTCTTATTTAAAAATAAATAAAAACTTGCCGCATCTCTCTCTCTCTCTCCCTCCACTGTATTATTCTTCTTCTTCTTTCTTAATGAGCAGTACAACATTAGGATCATGGGAAGAACTCACCTGCGTATTACAGATCAATTCTCTCTCTACTGTTTGAATTTTTTTAATTTTTTTTTATGTGAATTGTCTGAATTGAGAACTCACCTTTCGAAAGAAACACGAAACCCAGAAATACCCAAACCCAAACCCAGCAAAAAATTCTTGATTCTTGATGAAATTTTAAACATTGCAACTGGTGAAAATTGGTATGGAGAAGACTGAGAATGAAATTAAAGGATCAATCTCTTGGTCTACCATTGGCTGCTAAGAGCATCTCAAAGTTAATATGTCAAATTCAAATTTGGCAGCTTACAGCCTTACATGTCATTTTGACATTCCGGTTCAATTTCACTCCAACGGATTGGTTAGAATTCTTCAGGCCCTCTCTCTCTCTCTCCTGTTTCTCTCTATACCCAGATCACATCTCTCTTATCTTCCTCTTCTTCAATCCGGTCACTCAGTCTCCCCAACCCAATCCTCACCACTACCAGCACCTCTCCGATCCACCAACCCTCCAGCAGCACCTCTCCGATCCACCAACCCCAGAACGACCCATCGGAGCCAGAACTTCCCGCAGCACCGTCGAACCACACTTCGATCAACAAAACCCACCGACCTCAGCAGGACCCAGCGAAGGCAGAAAAACTCACTCTTCGATCCGGCCATGAATTTTTCTGGATCTGAGTATGCAAAGGATAAAGAGACTTGAAGTTGGGTTCTAAAGTTTAAAAACAATGAACGTTGAAAGCCTTGTTTTTTTGGTCGAAGTTTGAAGTCTTGAAGTTTCGGTGAAGAAAGAGGAAAGAGATTAAAGGCTCAAAGTTGATTTTATTATTTAGATATCAAGTTGGGACCACAAGCTTGGGTTTAGTTAGAGTTAACGGGGTTAGTATTCTGGTTAAGGGGTGTTAGGCTGACTAGATAGCAAATGACAGATGGCAAAATTTTATAGGGAGACAGGAATGGAGACAGGGTATCGGGGACAGAGGATTTGAAGCCGGTTTTTCTTGTTTTGCGGTATCAAATCTTAATTCGGCAAACTTGATGTGGACCAATTCGAATTCAAGCCAGGGCATGTTCTAACAATTTAAGATTTTTTTGTTTTTGAGTATAAGTCCTAACAATTTAAGGTTACACAAACTCCATTCGTCAAAATAAAATTAAGATAATTTTTTGACAACACAAAGAGTTACTAGACAAAAAACGTATTTCTTAAAAACATTTCCAAATGAATTGTAAGTTGATACAAACTCAATTAACAATTACTCTTGATATATGAATATGAAATAATTAAATTATTATTTTTGATGTGGTAAAAAAATAGAGGGCCTCATCTGCAAGTGGCTTCTTGCGATTTCTTTGATTGATAGTGAAATTTATTCTCTCTCATTTTTATTTGATTTGATTACTCCTTGCTCTCTTAACTAAAGTTTGCAGTTGGCATGTCGTTTTACACATTCAAGAATCTATTCTATTTTTTTTAGTTATTTTGCAATGTTGGAGTTAGAACTTGTAGACGGATATTTGGACAAATATGCTATAAATTTCAAATTCAAAATTTTGTATTCTAAAAAGCACAATATTTTCTTACAATGTTTACTTTAATATTAAAGTTAACAAATAATTATCAATTTTATCACTTGAAAAGAAGATAAAAATAACCATTTCTTTTACCTCACCTTGAGGGACTAATAATCCTTCAAAATGGTTTAAAGGAAGAAAAGAAAAAGGGGGTATGTAGAGATAGCAAATATATTACTTGAATTTCAATTAAAAAAATATCTTGCTTTTCAAAATTGAGAAATCCTTATAAATTTGCTTTAAGTTACACAATGCGGGAGAGAGCTTTAGAGAGTGGCAACTTTGTGATTAAGTCTAATAATATGGTTCTTACATAGCTTTGCTATTAAGCTATTTTGTATCAACAAAGGAAAACCTGAGAGGCCACGTGTCAACTATCCTTTACGCAAGTTGCGGCATAACCGTTCACCAGGACCACAACGTGGCACAATCTCCAGCTAGGTAGTTAATACGTCGTCTCCCCGTTAGCGTTTTATTTTGATAATTTGAACCAGCAATTAAGATCCACACTTTTGCATTTATTTACAAACATGCCATTGACTCTTCCCCCGGTTTTTTGTATTATTTGTTACAGAACATTTTTAATATCTAAATTCCATTCATGGGATTTTCTTGTTTGCTGTATCAAATCTTCCATTCCAGACCAAACTTGATGTTGACCCATTTGAATTCATGCCAAGGCATGTCCAACCAATTTAAGGTTTAATATAGTCAATTCATCAACATGAAGAGAACATAATTTTTCATAACATGAGGTGTTACTAACAAAGCAAATTTTTGGAAAGCATCTCCCAATGAATTATTGTAATTTGGCACTAACTAGATTAATAATTACTTTTGGCAAATGAATAAACAGTAACCAAACCAAACCGTTGTTTATGATGTGATATAAAGATCTCATCAATAGGTGACTTCATTCTCTTACCTTGATTAACGGTAAAATTATTATTTTTCATTTTCATTTAATTATTTCACACCCTATCCTCTTGACTAAAGTTTGCAATTGACTTTCTTTTTTTCTCTTCCGCAAGTTCAAGATTCTATTTCATTTCTTTGATTTTTTTTGTTTATTTTTCAATACTTGATAAGGTTGAGAACTTGTAAATGGATAATTGGACACAATACTATAAATTCAAATTAAGATTTGAAACATCTATAGGAGATGCTCTAGTTGAGTAGTAGACTTATAAAAGGATGTTCTCTTCTTGCTCGAAAAAAAGTTTCTTTATGTTTTCAAAAGCACAATGTATACTTTTTTTTTGTTACAAAGAGCACAATGTTTACTTTAATATTAAAGTTAATAAATAATTGTCAATTTTATGAAAACTTTAAAAGAGTACCTAAAAATAATTTTTTTTACAAGTATATGGAACTTTTTTTTTTATATGGAACTTCAAAACCTCATTTTGAGGAACTAATAATTTGAGAGCATCTTTAATGGTTGGGAACAAACCTATATTTGGCACCCAAATTAGCCTTTTTCATCTCCAACCATGCAAACTAAATGCTAAACTCAATATGAGACTGAGATTGGTGCCATAATTTTTGGGCGGGCTCCACAAAAAATTGTTGTGCTAATGCATGAAGGAGAGAGGTGATGAGGATGGTTTGACACTTGAGTTTGACACATATTGTTTGAGATGATGGTTTAGCTACATGAACAATGCCAAAATAAGTTTGACGCTTGAGTTTTGACTCTATCATTGGAGTTGCTCTGAATTTTTATTTTTATTTTTGTGGACAATAACCCTCCAAACAGGTTAAAAAAATTGGAAGGGGTATGTATATATAGCAAAAATATTACTCGAATTAACAAAATATCTTGCTTTTCAAAATTGAAAAATCCTTATAAATTTGCTTTGAATTTTAGAAAGGAAATGAAGTATCCCTTTTTTTTTTGAACAAAAAAAGAAATATCCTTTACGCAAGGCGGGAGAGAAACTACTGAGAAAGCTTAAGCTAGTGGCAACTTTGTGATTAAGTCTAATACTATGGTTCTTACATAGCTTTGATATTTTGTATCAACGAAGTAAAACCTGAAAAGAGCACCACGTGTCAACTATCCTTTGCACAAGAAACTGCAAAATGGACGTTTACATTCATCATTCATGAGGTTGAATGGCAACTTGGTAAATAAGCGAAACTATATGGCACTTATATTCGCAAGTTATCTTAATGTCTGGAGCAGAGAGAAGGGTAATGCGTCAGTTTACAGCGTGGCCCACAAAGACTCCGTTAATCCGTTATCTTTCTTGATGAGCTGTGCTGACCTCATAGCCTCTTGCTAAGGCAAAGCCAGCAATAGAAGAAGTTTGTCTTTCATGGAAATAGAAAAGGTCACCAATGGATTAATAATTAATAATAATTAAATTACTAATTGAAATCAACTAGGTTTATGTACTCTTTTGTTAATCAAGAATACCTAAGCTATTAATCACTTGGTGTGATTGAGTTGCCAAACTTGTACCATCTAAATTTGGAGATAACTATTTCTGTATCCTGATAATAGGAGGTCAGAGGTTTGAAACCCAGCTTGGACAGGTTTGAGAGGCTTTTGGGTTCGTTCATCTGTTAGGCATCAGTGGCCAGCGGTAACTCGTTCCGCAAAATGAGATTAATCTCCTTGGCTTACTCTCCGAGGGGGTTGGGAGAGATCATTCCTGATGAGCGAATCCCTAATCAAAAGAATACATAAGCTGTAAATGTTAGTCCGTAAGGCTAATTAAGAAAAATACTATTTGGTTTTTACTCCTTTAGCAATTTGAGTACATACTTCTTATTTTTTCTCCATTAACACACGTGAATGTTCGCGTGCATGGACCAAAATTGTAAGTTTGAGCAATGAATGTTGAAAAATGTACTTCAATTGCTAACAGATGATAAAGCGCCGACCAAATTGGTAGTTTCCAGATCCCGGTCAATGACCAAATGTGTTTTACAGTCCAAATAGGATATGGATGACAAAAAATTTAGTTTACACATTAGAATGTGCGTATCAATTTACTTTAGACAGTTGTCAACATGTGAGTGAGTGTTTATGTGTTGTCAATAGATGTGCACAAATATAAAATGCATTGGGTGAGGAATTTAGTATATCATAAGAATACAAATATTATTATAAGATGCAAATAGGTAATACCTAATCAAAACCCAATTTTACATTTTCTTTCACCACTTGGATAATCTCAAGAACTTGGTTTCCCATTTTTTTACACAGTGAAAAAGGAGCATATTTTATTTTAATAACAAAATAAAATAAAACAATAAAACAACATACGTTGCTTGAGTTTATTTTATTTTATTATTTATATATATATATGTATATATTTTTTGGTGGTGGGACAAGGTTTAGGTATAACATCAACTAGTTCATGATCCATGTATGGTAAGGACTAGAAAGGATATCAGATTTTGATTTTGTGGTTCTCAAGTGGCTGTGATCATGAGGCATGAAAATTAGTTTATAAGGACAGATCACGTGAAAGTCACTTGCGGTGTAACCGTTCAGCAGGACCACAACGTGGCACAATCTCCAGCTAGGTAGTTAATACGTGGTCTCCCCGTTGGCGTTTTACTATGATAATTTGAACTAGCAATTAAGATCCAGACTTTTGCATTTATTTACAAACATGCCATTGACTCGTCCTCCGGTTTTTGGTATTATTTGTTACAGAACATGGGTTTTCTCATTGGTTTTTCTTGCAAATCTTAATTCCATTTCAGGCCAAACCCGGCAAACTTGATGTTGACCAATTCGAATTCATGTCGAGGCATGTCCAAATAATTTAAAGTTAAACATAGTCAATTCATCAACATAAAAAGAATGTAATTTTAATTTCATAATATGAGGTGTTACTAACAAAGTTAAATTTCTTGAAAGCATTTTCAAATTAATTGTAATTGAGTACTGACTCGAGTAATAATTACTTTTGGCAAATGAATAAGCGGTAACCACTCCGTCATTTATGATGTGGTAAAAAACAAAAGTTTTCATCAGTAGGTGACTTCATTCTCTTGCTTTGATTAACGGTAAAATTATTTTTTCTCGTTTTCATTTGATTCTTTTACATCACTAAAGCTTGCAGCTAACTTTTTTTTCTTTCTTTTCTATAAGTTTAAGATTCTATTTCATTTCTTTGATCTTTTGGTTTATTGTGCAATACTAGATGAAATTGGGAACTTTGTAAATGGATAATTGGACATGATGCTATAAATTCAAATTAAACATATAGATTTTAAACATCTATAGGAGATGCTTTAGTAGACTGGTAGACTTACAAAAAGATGTTCTCTTCTTGCTTGAAAAAAGGGTTTTCTTTATATTTTCAAAAACACAATGTCTACTTTTTCCTTGGTTACAAAGAGAATTTACTTTATATTAAAGTTAACAAATAATTTTTCAAGTTAACAAATAATTTTTCAAGTTTATATTTGAATTCAGTTTGATTCTTGGCAAAGTTTATGAAAATTTAAAAAGTACATAAAAATAAATTTTTTATAAGTATATGGAACTTCAAAACCTCATCTCGAGGGACTAATAATAACCCTCTGAACTGATTTTTTTTTTAAAGGCGGGGTATGCATAGATAGCAAAAATATTACTTGAATTTCAATTGACAAAATATTTTACTTTTCAAATTTGAAAAAATCCTTATAATGTGCTTTGCATTTTAGAAAGGAAAAGAAAAGAAATATGCTTTACTCAAGGCGGGAGTCCGGGAGAGAAAGCTTAGGCCAGTGGCAACTTTGTAATCAAGTCTAATACTATGGTTCTTAAATAGCAAAGCTATTTTGTATCAACAAAGTAAAACCTGAAAATTTTCACACAAAAAAAAAGAAAAGTAAAACCTGAAAAGAGCACCATGTGTCAACTATAACTGCAAAATGGACGTTTGCAAATTTGTATTCATTCGTGAGGTTGAATGGCAACTTGGTAAATAAGCAAAAATATATGGCTCTTATATTCGCAAGTTATCTTAATGTCTGGACTGGATCAGAGAGAAAGGTAACGTGTCAGTTTACAGCGTGGACCACAAAGATTCTGTTATGTTTCTTGATGACCTCATAGCCTCTCACTATAAATTACTAAATTGCAGTATATTTCTATATATGGAAATCTAGATTATTCCTTTTCTCAAGTGATTGTATTGTTAACTACGGGTATCTTTGTCTCTCAAAATCTCAAATGGACCAAAGCATTCATTTACCTTTCTATAAAATGAAAAACTACCCCGTTGTCTTTCATGGAAATAGAAAAGGTTAAATGGATAAATAATACCTACATGAATATTAAATTACTCGATTAGGAATCAACTGCAATTACTATGTTTACTCTTTTGTTAATCAAGAATTTGTTAACACATGTTAGTTCGTTGGGCTAAGAAAAATACAATTTACTCGTTACTCCTTTAGCAATTTGAGTATAGACGTTTTATTGTTTGTCCATTAACACGCGATGTTCATTTGCATGAGCCAAAATGGTAAGCTTGAGCAACGAATGTTAAAAAATGTACTCAAATTGTTAACTAATAATAACGTTGCGACCAAATTGGTAGTTTCAGTAGCCCGGCCAACGACCAAATGTGTTTTAGGGTTGAAATAAAATATAGATGACACAAAATTTAGCGTACACATTAGATAGTACGTATCAATTACTTTCGACAGTTGTCTACATGTGCATAGGTGCTTATCGGTCGCTAATAGATGCGCACAAATATAAATGCATTGGGTGATCGAGGAATTTAGTATACCATAATAATGCACAATTATTATTACAATGTGCAAATACACGGTATACCATCAAGTTATCTAATCAACTACTTCATGGTCTACCATCTCTTTGCTTGTTTGTCCCAAATATTACTACCATATCCATGATCCATGTATGGTAAGGGGTAAGGAGTAAGGAGTCACTATAAAGGATTATCAGATTTTGATTTTGTGGTTGTAAAGTAGCTAGCTATGATACTGATTCACAACAGATACGAAAATTAGCTTAATTATATATAGGGACTACCAGACTGGCATACTATGCGTCTATTTAACTAGTGGTTTCGTGACCTAGCAACCCTCTATTCTTCGGAGAATAGGCTCACAATACTCGTTTATTCGATAAATTGTTTAGCTCCGGATCAACATAATAATGATTAAGTTAGCTTTTGACCAATTTTTGACGAACGAAAAATTAGGCAAGTAGCCATAACTGGCTCATATATTGCTTACTTCAAAATAACGAATAGAGTGGAAATGATTGAAAAGGGTAACGCATCGCCTTATCCCATTATTTAACAATTGAATATGAACACACATATCAAGTTATCAAGTCAATGACTCATAATATGTATGTATTGTGTCGTATAAGTTAAACCATTGGATTGTGTGATAACCCATTTACCAAACTTGAACAATAGTTTATTCATTTTCTTGGTTAAGAATCAAGTATTTTCTAAATTTAACCTTTCCCGTTATTAACGTGACAATATTTTTTTTTTCAATTATTAACGTTAGTCAATAATTTGTTTTCTTCTAAAAAAATAAAACTAATTTTTTTTTTCTTCAAATGGGAGTAAAAAGAGTGTTCGTGACTGCGAAGTAAAGGACAAATCACGTATTGTCCCAAAAAAAAAGGGACAGATCACGTGAAGGTTAAATTTACACCGTTCACCAGAACCACAACGTGGCACAATCACTGCTAAGGTAGTTAATACGTGGTCTCCCATAATCCCATTAGCATTTTTACTTTGATAATCTGAACTAGTAATATAAGATCCACATTTTTGCATTTATTTACAAACATGCCATTTACTTTTCTCTTTATCTTTTGTAGTATCTATTTTTCATTTTTAACCAAAGTGGCGTGATGCCGTGATATATATGAATTGTTTCATTTATTTTTCTTCCGTATCAATCTCAATTTTCTTATTTTTTGAGAAAACAATCTCAATTTCATTAGCCCATTACAAATTAAAAAAAAAAAAACCTTTTTTGGTAGGTATATCAATTAGAAATTTTTTGTATGATTTTTCTAACAATTTTGATGCGTCCAAGCATATAAAGATACAAATGACTTTTTGGTAACTTGAAGTACTAATTACACTGTTTTTTTTTTTTTTGAAAGCATAGGTAAGCGAAATTGTAGTTTTGTCCCATAAACTCCTTTAACGGTTTACGTTTGACAAATATATAATCTTTAAATAAAAGTATCACAATTAATATAAATAAAGAAATATGACTCAATCAACGGTCAAATTCTATTTTTACTTCTTGTTTTTCATTACTTCATTATGTATGCATTCAAATTTACTCTTTTTTTTATTTATTAAATATTTAACATATTACGCGGAGTCGAGAATTTGGTCATAAGACAATTTGTCACTCAGGCCATCGACTTCAAATTTGTGGGGAAACCCTAATATCCATCACTTTAACCCCAACTTTTTCTAAAATAGCCGTTTGCCAATGGCAGCTTCGTAAATAAGTTGATATGTATGGCTCTTATAATGGAAAGGTATATTAGAGAGAGGGGTAACGTGTCACTTTACAGCGTGCCCACAAAGATTCCATTGCTGGATATGAAATACAGAGAATCTTGATTCTCGATGACCTGTGCTGACCTCAGAGCACTTGCTGTAAATCGCAATTTATCCATTTATGCAAGAGATTATTCCTTTTGCGGAAGTTTCTTCTTATAGCACCAAAGTTTTTATAAAATGAAAATAACTAACCCTAATTGCTATGCCAAAGCCAACTATAGAAGTTTATCTTTCATGGAAATTCCTTCTAAAAAAAAAAAAACAATATTTCATGGAAATAGAAAAGCTCATCAATGGATTGGACCCTTAAATTAATGCTTACCTAAAAGAATATTAAACTACTCGAGTTTGTTAATCAAACGTTATTATGAATAAAAGAGAAAACAATTGTCTTAGCTATCATATACCATAAGGTGGCACCAAAAGGGTTACTATCATACAATAAATAATGTACAATTATCAAATACATACATTTCTTTCAGAGTAACTATTGTGTGATATGGGAGTACTGATCCGGACCACTACGTGTATACGGAGAACTAAAAAAGAAGAAAGATAAATTAGGCAAATGGATCGATCACCATCAAAGTAAGACCACATGAGCCGATAAGTATTTTTCAAAACACGTATACGTGACCACCTATCACTACCTGATAATTTCTCTTAAATTAGTAAAGTGGTTTTTTGATTCCACTTAATTTGAGTACCTATAGTGTGTATCAAATACAATGGAAAGTTTCTAATTTTCTTCATATGCATCGATTACTTTTCCTTTTGGTCAACATGCGCATCCATTACTTTTTTTTTTTGGAGAAGATACGCATCCATTACTTTAGAAACAACAATATTAGCTTTTTAATATAATCTCTTGATTTATATATACAAAGGGAATTTGTCACACTGCAATCTTCCTTGCTCAAAAAGCATGCCAACTCACAATAGGCCACGTGTAGCTATCATCCAGCTAAGTAAGGAAGGCTTTTCATTTTCAAATAACAGTCACCTTCCTCCAACTAATAATCTCTATACACAATCTCTCTCTGTTGCTTTTGCTTGTACAATCTTCTTACTCTATACTACGTACAGTGAACTGACTCCCTTTAGAAAATTTCTAGGTTTCTTTCTTCTTCATTAGTTACAATATGGCAGAGGCAGAGGAACCCAAGAAGCACTTACTAGAATCCGAAACACCCTCCGATCTTCCACCAGCTCCGGCTGCGGCTTCGACATCATCGGAAGAGAAGCCGGCGGTTGTGGAAGCTCCCAAAGAGGAGTACAAGGAGAAGAAATCAGAAGACAAGGCAGAGCCTGATGAGTCCAAAGCTCTTGCTGTTGTTGAGAGTATAAATTCGATCATCCTCTTTTAATTAATTCTCCTTTCACTTTATTTTTGTTAAAGCTTTACTTTATTTGCTTGGTTGGTGATAAAAGCAAATCTTAGACTTGTCAGTTTTTGTTTTTCCTTAAAGAATCTGATTAATCTTCTTGTTCTTGATGTTGGGATCTCCTGTCTGACATGTTTGATATTTGTATGCATGAGTAGCGATCATGTAATTTTACTTTTGTGATTTTTACTTTGCCATTTTATTGGTTGATGATAAAAAATTCTTATCCTTTGTCCCTTCATTTGGTCTTGTATTGCCTTTTCTTATTCGTATGAAATTTACCATTAAGGGTGATATGTTCTGAAATTTTTGAGACAAATTTTAGAATCTGAACTTCGAAGATTTTTTTTTTCATGTGCGCTTACGTATAGAGCCTTATGAACCAGCAGAAGAGAAAAGCAAGGAGGGTTCAGTGGATCGAGGTGAGTTTTGTTTAATTTCATTCGGAGGTCCTTTTATTCCTGCTTAATTGTTTTTTATGCACATTAATTGTATACTAAGTAGGTTTAATTAACCTCTTGATCCTGTCTTCTTCTTCATTAGACGCCGTGCTTGCAAGAGTTGCAACAGAGAAAAGGATATCACTTATCAAAGCATGGGAGGAAAGTGAAAAATCAAAGGCAGAGAACAAGTAAGAGAGCTTTTCTCGACTCTTGAGATTTTTTTTTGGACAATGAAAATTGACTCTTGAGAGTTGATCATTACATTTTGCAAGTGTTTATACAAGTGATAGGACTTTCATTCTAAGTAAACCATATGAGATTTTCCACAAAGTCTGTTTGAGTTGCAGTCTTAATGTGCAAGTGATCATGTTATGAGCCCCATGTAAATACAGCTAGTGAATGTGTTCTTTAATGTCGAGGCAACATATTAGAAAAGGATTAGACAAGCGTGAAAACCTAAAATGATAAGCGTTGTAGTACACGGGCGATTCTCTATTTTCCAACCAATATTCTTTATTTTGCACACATTCTTTCTCATTATTTTTCTTTGACATAGTTTGTAATGAAATGAAAATATGATATTGTTGGTGACCAGAGCTCATAAAAAGTTATCGGCTGTTGGGTCATGGGAGAACACCAAAAAGGCAAATGTGGAAGCTGAGTTAAAAAAGATTGAGGTAATTAAGCACAATTCATTCATTTGACCTATAATCTTTTTCTGGTGAATGTCTACAATTCGAACATTTTGGCTTAAAAAGAAATATGTGCACTATGAGCAGGAAAAATTGGAGAAGAAGAAGGCAGATTATGTGGAACAGATGAAGAACAAGATAGCTTTGATTCACAAGGCTGCAGAGGAAAAGAGGGCACTGATTGAAGCTAAGCGTGGTGAAGATCTTCTCAAGGCAGAGGAAACCGCTGCTAAATACCGATCCACCGGAAATGCTCCTAAGAAGTTCCTGGGTTGGTTTTCAAGCTAAACTAAACTAAATTGATCAGGTCTGCAGATTGATTGACGACAACAACACTTGAATTAAATTTGTATATTTTGTTCGCTTGATCGAGGTACATTTGTTTGTTCCCATATACATGTGTTTGTTTCTTATGTTAAATTAATGGGGCATTTGTCAATGTTACATTTTATTGTGTGCGAGTAGTGTGATAAGTACTTGTCTATATAGTCTCACCTTTGGAGAAGTAAATTTCATTAAGTTTAGCATAATGATGAGGCATTCTAGTGAATTGTTGGATTGGTATTTCATAATTAATTTTTCATGTGGATTTAATGTAGTCTTCTTCTGACAAGATTGAGCAAGAGACTAGAGAAAGGAAAAGTTGATTTTGTTGCACTTCTCCAACCATTGCCTTTTGCTTATACGTTTTTAAAATGAAGCTTTACTTGATTGAGAATGGAACTGCCTTTATCGTATTCTTCGAATCTTCATATCCAAGAAAACTGGTGGGTTTCCATTATCTATAAGATTTGCAAGAGGGATTTGACAAGTTAAACAGTATTGTCATTGAGAAATGATAAAGATATATAGGAATTTATTTTGGAGATCATGGACTAGATGATTTTGGGTGCGTTGACCCTCCAAAATAGAAGCTTTTCACAGCCTTACACAGTTACACCACTCATGCCGAAGATGATCGACCAAGCTACTTCCAATGTGGGTTTCTTCAACAAAAAAAGAAAGAAGCTAAATCGGTTTTGGACTATATATAATTGCATATAGACCAGCTAAGAAAGAAGCTATAGGAAAGAGAAATTAAATCCAAGTCTGTAGGTGTTTTAAAATCCATGAGTTGAAACAAATAACGAATGGTATCCAAAAGCAAACTCCCATAGTCCCATGTAAGAGTAATCACTATTCAATCCCTAACATTACTATTATAAAGAAGCATATTTAGAGGTTACTTTTCACCCCCTTATATATACATCACATCATTATTGAAGTTGAAATCACTACACAAATCACCCCCAGATATAAAATCAACAAACCCAGGTCCTGGAATCTGATCCTGAGGATCATACCTAAATTGTGAATTCAGTATCTCATGAGTAGCTGGAGCATGATGGAAGCTACTACTGCCAAATGTTGCCTCATTATTGAATGAGAAATTGTGTTCGAGACCATGATCTGCTCGCGGAATATAGTTGTGTTGATCAACACTAATATTGTTTGTAATGCTACCCCCATTAACATGGTCTAGTGAAAGCCACTCAGCAAATAAAATCTTTGGTAAGGGGCTTGGTCCGTGACTTTGATGATCAATCTGTGGAACTAATGTTGGTGATTCATTATAACTTGGATTTCGGGTGCTTGTGAGCTTTTCGGAAGATGGTGAAGATTGATCTAAGTTATGATCTGAGCTTGAAGTACTTGTGTACTGAGATTTGCTTTGAGCTAGTTCCATTTGATCTTGATCTTCATCAGCTTTGGCCACTTTCTTCTTCAAATAAGAATGCCAGTAATTCTTGATCTCATTGTCTGTCCTTCCTGGCAAATGCTGTGCAATCTGAGACCACCTAATTATCATTGACCCAGAAAATTAATTACCCAATTAAGAACCACTCCTTTCAATTTCACAACTGTGAAAATGATGGAAAAGAAAAAAGTCAAGAAAAAATATTACAACTGTAGTAATTGAACAAATGCTTACTTGTTGCCTAACATATGATGAAAGGTGAGGATTGTTTCCTCCTCTTGTTTGCTAAATGTCCCTCTCTTTAACCCTGGCCTTAAGTAATTTATCCACCTTAATCTGCAGCTCTTTCCATTCCTTTGCAAACCTGTAGTAACGCTTGTATATTAAATTCTGTACATGTATATATTACTTGGTTTACATAGTATATAAAAGTTAAAATTGAGGAGGAATGGGGATGTTAGCCAATTATAAAGAAAAGTCACCATCAATCCCTTTTAGTTAGATATCTACCTCAGAGTTTACCACAAACTATAGTTTTGTTGACTCAAAGAACCATCCTACTAACTCCAAAAGACTAAATGAATAAATTAGTTCATCATGAAAATTAGTCTAATTTTTTAAATTTGAACCATAGCAATCAGTAGGCATAATTTACATTGAAGCAGGTAGGAGATTGATCCCATTTTCTACAGTTATCAATTACAAAGTCATTGAAACTCTAGGCGCATTTAAGCTAGAAGTAAAAAAGAACTCACCGGCGTTTATGGGGACAGAACTCCAGCAGCCATGGCCATGTTTGAGAATGTAGTTTCTCAGTCTTTGGTCTTCTTCAGGTGACCATAATCCCTTTCTGTGCTTTGGCTTTGGCTTTGGCTTTGGCTTAGGACTATCTGATGACTTACACCCCATTTTTGATTTTGTCCACCAACAAAATTTTCAGCTTAATTCTCTGTTTATCTGAATTGTGAGAGAAAGAAAGATAGGTGTTCCAGGAGGCCTGAGCTTGTTTATGGACAAAAGATCAATGAATAGCTGACCTCAAAAGCTCTGCTACTTATAAAAGCAATGATTAGTTGAATTCTGCTCCATAAAAGAATTAACAAAGCATGAACCTTTTTTTGTTTGTTTTTTTATTTCAAGGAAGCATATGGCATATATATTTTATGCTGGGTTGTATTTTCATATTCCATCATGAGGTAAAGCTGAATTTTCAAGGTTTTAAGATATTCACTGTCACATAAGATTTAAAGATTGCAAACCTACCCATTAAATTGACTTCTATATAATGCTGTATAAAAGGTACTAACTTGGGAGAAGAGTTGGTCTACATTTTGTACTGGGTAGTGTGTGCCCATGTGGGATCATACTAGTCTATATATGTTACCCATTTATGCATTGCATCACTTAAGGATGAACTGGTTAGCACCATCTCTGCTTGAAGCTCCATTATAAATTAACCCATAAACAAATCCATGTTTACACCAGAAAGATGGGATTAATGTATGCCCTGCCTTTTCTAAAGTTTGATAGTACTAAGATATATGCAGGGCTATGAATGTGAAGTTGCTCCTTATGTACTTGAATTCTTTCTTTCAATCTGTTTGGATCAATCTTAGCCGTGTATTAACAAATCCAATAGTCATGAGCTCATATTTGCGACTTCACAAACAGAGTCCATATTTTCTTTTATTCACACACCTTCGGATTTATGATACATATACAAGAATAAAAATCAAGCACATCCTACCACACAAAATCCAAGCAAATTATGTGTTTTTACACATGCATAGTTTAAAACTTTTTCTTCTAGCTTAGTTCAAGTAAAAGAACAGACTAGGAAACGCCAACATGCTGATGCCACACACTCGAATCACGCTTGAGATTCAAGAATATATGCACTATTGTGTCTTCCTAAATGTGACTCATGAGGATGAGAGTTGACTTCACATCAAAGTCATGAATCTGCAGGAAACTGCTAGTCATATTCCTGAAGGGACTTGGTGCTTTAATTAGCTGGGAGTAATTTGAACTATAATGGTAAAGGTTTCTAAATATCTGATGGGGAACAGCTAAGCTAGGTTTTCATGGGGCGCAGCTTGTGAATAAAAGTAATAAGGTCTAAAGTATGAACCAACTTCTAACCCTAATGAAGAGCCAGCCACCATCTTAAACTTTGAGAAAAACTGTTTGTGCTGGCTATTACGCAAGCTTATGATGCTCTTGTGGAACTAATTGATATATCATATATGGAGTATTATTTAAATGATTTCTCTAACCTACCGACACTTTTTTCCACTTGAAAAAGAAATTTGGGATTAGGGGATCACTGGTTTTACTCTAATTAATGGGAATTGGATTCCTCTTAAAATTGATTTCAAATATTGAAACACTGATTGATTGGTATGGTACTATTAAGAAATGCAAAAAGGGACAAATGGACAAGGCAGACAGTATTTGATCTGTTGGATTATTCGAAAATATCCCTTTTGTCGAATTGTGATTCGTGATCAAAGGAAGCCAATGACTTGATTTTGATGATGATGATCAGATGAATAGTATACAAAGAAGCAGAGCAATTATTCAACAATCCTTGTTTTGATTGGAGAGTATATAGATGACCAATTCAATCCACTCATTTAGTAAGATGGAGAAGAACATGCCCAATAAAATCTTACTAAAACACCTTGACAGATTGTATTTTCACATTTTAAATATATAGTGATAGGAATATGGTTTTGATATAACAAAGAAAAAATTATAACAAGCATGGCTCTTTCCATGGAGAAGCACAAATAAAAACCTTATCTTTTTGCCAACCCCATCCCTCCCCAATTTGTCAACAGCTAAAAAAAAATGGCTTCCCCTTCGTCTAGGAAGAATTAACAAAATTTTCCCTGTTAACTAATCCATATTCTGCTATTTTGCAAGAAATTTTCAATTATAATTCTCCAAATGATCACTGTTGTAAAAAGTTAATAGACATTTGAACATAGAACCTCCTACTCCAAAACCAGGATAAGATTTGTTGATTCACCTTTAGTTTCTAAAACTGAAAATGGTTCATTTTTTGAATATCTTCTTCTGTGAATTGTGAAGGAGTTGGTTTTATTAGTTTCTCAAAGGGTACAAGTTACTAATTCACAACTACCTCACACATAGCATACTCTTTGCGACACGATGAAATCACTAGCCATTGACCTATAATATAATTCTCTGCATATAGTTATATGGAAAAAATACTCATGTGGTACCTGAACTATTACCAAATACAATTTTTGATACCTGAACTTTCATAAAGACTCTGGTGGTACCTGAACTGTTCCTCCGTTTGCTATTATAGTACCTAATATTCCATTAAGTTGCTTATACGACATCGGCAAACTTGTAATTTAGTGACTAGAGCATGGGCAAAACAATCATTAAAGTTTTTTTACTATTAAATTTAAAAATAAAAATAAATTATACAAAAAAAAAGATTTATATTAACATAATCAAATTAGGATTTTTATCCCAAAATATTCAAGATTAAAGATGTGAAAATTATTTTTATTCTCAAATATTCAAGATTAAAGATGTCATGTAGGGGGTTTTATTATTAAATTTTAAAATCAAAATAAATTATCATTATTTTTTAATATAATAAAAAAATTTAAATTACGTTTTTGAATATAATTTATTTTTATATAAATTTAATAATAAAACCCCATACATAGTAATAAATTATATTAAAAATATAAAATTGGCAATAAATTATATTATAAAAATAAAAATAAAAATAATTTTTCTCATTTTTAATCTTGAGTATTTGTGGATAAATTATCTAAATCTATTTTTTTGTATAATTTTTTTTATTTTGAAAATTAAATATAAATAAAATAACTGTTTTGCCCATGCCACATAATCAACTTAACGAAATATTTGACGGTAGGTACTATAATGACAAACAGATAAATAGTTTAAGTACCACCAGAGTCTTTATGAAAGTTCAGGTACCAAAAATTGCATTTGGTAATAGTTCAGGTACCATATGAAAATTTTTCTCTAGTTATATAGGTTTTCAACTCCTACCCGCAATCGGATGCCTACTGTGCATCTCAACCTTTGATTCAATTGGCTTTGTTTTGCCTTGTGAATTTTTTCTTTTCTCTATGAAGTTTTGGCTTCATGTCTCCTCCTTGTACTATTTTTTCATTCAATAAATTTTAATGATTTTTAGACAAAAAAAAAAAACTCCTTCCCATTTCTTTTCTCTCATTAACTCACTTACTTGTTAAGGTTATAAGATTCCTCTTTCAGATTGTCCAAAAAAAAAGATTCCTCTTTCAGATTCATATATATATGCTTAATCAAGCAGGAAGCCTTAGCTACTTTAATAATACCTATTTAAGATGTATATGTCATTGCAATTTCAAGTGGATCAACAAGTTGCAACTATTTGAACTGTTCATATTGCAAGAATGAGCTAGCACATTTATAAAATTATCATTGCAATTCTAGAATATTATATGCTCATCGAAAAAAAATTCTAGAATATTATTTTGAGAAAGAAGGACCATTCACTACTTTGGCAATATCAATTTTCTGTAACCCCAAAAAATTAAATTAAGAAAGACTGATGAAATGGTTTAGCTTTTTGTCCTTTTTCTGTTAGTCAAACTCAGTGATTGAGTTAAAAAATAAGATGACATCTTGTTATAGTATCAAAATCAAGTACATTACACCATACAATATATGTCATATATTGACTTCATCAGAAGTCTTCATCATCAGATTTCTAGGGTTTAAGGTTTTGGGTGTCACTTTTATTATTGCTCCATTCTTTTCACTTTTATCTCAAGTCATATGTGATTAAATTCGCTTAATCTTTTCCATAAAAGAAAATGATTCTAGAAACACCATTCAACTTACTAAAAGAAAAAAATAAAATAAGGGCACATCGGCAGAGTAATTGCTTGTTGATCGATTACTAAAATAAAGGGATGCTTCTGTAGAAAGTGATGAAAATCTAAAAATCACTACAACACAAATCCTCATTTATAGCATGTCAAAAACGCTATAATAGGATTTCATAGCGTTTTAAAGAACGCTATGTCTGCCCCTGCAATAATAGATGCAGCCCTTTCAATAGCGTTTCCAGAAACGCTATCTAAAAATAAGTGTGCATAGCGTTTCCCAAAACGCTATGATATGATTATCAATAGCGTTTAATAGGCGCTATGGAAAGCCTTCCCACAGCATTTTTAAAACGCTATGGCATAGTTTTCAATAGCATTTTGCAAGTGCTATCGAGTGATCTTCCATAGCATTTATGAAATGCCATCTGACAATAATTAATAGCGTTTTATTGGGCACTTGCCATAGCATTTAGTTGGCGATATCATATTTAGCTGACAACATTGGGAATATGTTTGAAATTAAATCAAATTTAGGATAAGAAAACTAGAAATACTAATATCATTAACTTGTTAAAAATTCATAAAACATAATGTAGCACGCAACAAATTCCAAGTATAGTCTAGCCAAAAAGTTGTCCTTATGACCAAGAGGGACTATTGCAAGATAACTACTGAAAGCATAGCTCTATGTCTAAATTAATCCATCACTTTGTTGTTGATGAAGTCACATCTTGGACACTTGAGTGTTTGTTCAGGTGTATATTGGCTTTCTCTTATCTGCTTGCTGCTGGGCTTCTGAACAAACCAACATGTCTAGTGAATGAGCTTGCAGTTCCTGAGAATGAATCAAAGTTAGAAGACAAAATCATCATGATTGGATACATTCTAATCTTTGCTTTTAAGTTACAGTCAATGAGTCACATGACTGAACACCTGATATCATGTCTTCAATAGAAACAAATATAACAACATGAGCATCATATATCCCGACTGTTAACATCTTCAGATGTAATTTTCTTCAATCACATTAGTATTGTTCCGAGTCACTTTAAAGGAAAAAAAAAATCACATATGAAAGGTTTGGGAAATGACTCGACTAAATATTAATAAACTAATACATTTACACATATGATCCATAATGGCAACAGAATACAAAAACAAAATGGTTTACCAAAGAAATTTTAAGACATATTCCTCACCTCTCAAAAGGAGACATCCTACAGAAATTTTCCGGTCCACAGAATAATGCATGCGCTTCTCTTTTTAGATGAAACAACAAGTGTACATTGTCCAGTCTTAGTTTTAAGTCGATATAAAGGTGCAATGGCTGATAACTTTGCCTCATCCTTGACCATGTCCTCCACTTGCATCCACCTTCATTCCAATAACTTATCAGTTAATGAAATGAAAAATAAAGTCTACATACCAATAACAACTTAGTTTTACTATGTAACTTGGTATATCTCATAAAAGTATTATATCACCAGCAACAGAAGTGAGGCAGATATGCATGAAGGACTAAAACCTATTAAACAAACAGACATGTCTGGAAACAAGGGAGACAATAATCAGTACCAACACAAGAATATAATCAAAACATGAAATAGCAGAACACGTTTGAAGGCACAAGACAACAGCAGAATATAGAAGCAGAGTACAATGCTAGCTAGTAATTATCAAATAGCAAAATTGTGAGAGTGAAACAAATGACAAGCTACCCAAGAACTCACGTCATTGAGTTGAGAAAACAATCATTTTACACGGTCAACAATTGCACAAAGTGACCATTTTTCTCAATGAAAGAGAATCTTTGACTCAGTAGCAAATGTCGATTAAGTAAAACTTCTAAATGAGTTGAACAAGACCCTTAACTAATAGATATCTCACCAGCAAACCAGCTTGGTTTAACAGCAATTAGGAGGGGGGCCAAAGCCTAAACCCCTATAGTGTTATATAATTCAACAATGGTATAGTACTATACAAATACAAATACAAATACAATTGAATTTAATAGATCACAGAAAATAAAAAGATCAGCATTGATGGGAAAATAAGAATTACAGTACAAGTCGAGATCTGACCTTTTTTTAGAACTTGTGGCAGATAATGAATTGAAACTCTAACCCAATAACTAGCAAGAAAAAAAAGAAAACAAAAACAAACAAACAAACTCATTAGGAATTTCAATGGATAAACTAAATTTGAACAAAAACATAAATCATAATTAGATAAACTAATCCTAGAGGGCGCAACAATTGAAAACTACACAGCTAAACCAAAAAGCCCCAATTTTTTTTCTAAAGCTTCAATATTTCTACAAGAAATTTCATAATTAACAACTCAGCCAAATCAGATTACCCATCCACATAAGAAGTATAGAGAGGATCAAAGAGGTTAGAGAAGAATGAGCTTACCAGCAAAAGGAGATAAGAACTCAAACAATCCTTAAATTTATCCAACTCAAGGTTCATGATTCTGAAAAAAAAAAAACAACCATTAACCACATCCAATTACCTTCCCCACCCACAAAATAAACACATAGAGGAAGGAAAAACACGATATTAGAGGTTAGAGCGTACCTGATGAAACGTGCCATGAGGTCTTGGATGCTGGAAGAGAGATGGAAAAAGTAGTTCGACTGAAGCTTTTTGTTTGTTTCTTTTTCAAACTAAGCCTTTATATTATTATTTTTGGCTATTAAGCCTTTTGGGTTGCCCGGGCCTGTAAAATTTTAAACCCCGCCTTTTATTTTCGATGGGCGCGTAGTTTTCCGCGTGTTTGAATGTAAATAGATAGCGTTTAAATTTTGATTGCTCAAAAAAAGTTGTCATGTTTCAGTCATTTATAGCATATTAAGAAAAAACGCTATCTTTCAATGCTATTAATAACCACTTTTCTTGTAGTGAATGCTTCGTTTCGGCAACATGGGAAGCTTTTCTCATTTTTCTGCGATTACACTCGAGACTGTTTTGCTTCAATACTTTCTATCGCAACTTCACTATGAGTTTTCAACAGTAGCTAGTATAATACCAAACCCTAAACTACATGTATTGGTTATATATTCAATTCACGTACGTACACAGACTAATATATATAATTCAGAATTAATTTTAAGCAGAATGTCGTCTTCTCCTTGTCCTTAAAACAGAATGAGTGCTAAAGTAGGTACAGTTGAGTTATGTCTTGATTTGATGGCCATCTCTCATTGGCTTCATGATTAGGTCTTTTTTTAAGTCATTGGTGCTGAGTCATGTGCTTCTTTGGAAGCTTCTATGTCATACAAAACAAATTGACAGCAAGCAAATGATTGGATCATTCACTAGCTTTTAGTTCATTAAACTCATTGGCCATCTTAAATGATGACTTTTTTTTTTGGACTGGTAAATGATGACTTAGAACATTAGAAAAAACAGCAGAAGCTATGACGCATATTAGAACCGTCGTCATAACATTGATTAATCACAAATCTTAGAATAGTGAATTGTAGGGTAAATTGCAGAGAAAACTACCTCTAAACACTAATTTCTTGCAGTAAAAGTACTTTTGTTCCACCAAAATGTAGCCAAATATGACTTCATGATTCCATGAATATGCTGTTCCCTAGAGAGGGGTAGCTGTATATGTTGAAGGTTTTCTAAAGGTGTTCTGACTTTTGTTATGGAACTTTTGTATGTTGGTTGTTAACTTTTAAATTGTTATTACAAATATGCAAGGAATATTAACTAGGGAAGAATGAAGAATCTGGTTTTCTGAAACTTAAATTGATACCATGATGGAAGTCAATGACTACTATTATGATTTGTAACTGAAAAATTAATACTTGTTAGTGTGAATCCCAGAAATATAAACAGAGTAGTTTCGTTTCACTAATCATACCGAAAAATAGAAATTACAATTACAACTTACAAGCAGTTAAATAAGCAACTGCAATAGGAACAATCCCTAAAAAATTAATATCTTCTAAAAGCCTTGATCGTCTGATATTCTTCAAAGGTCGTCTCTCGACTCTCTCCAATCTTTTTCTTTGAGGCATTTCCATTCTTCAGTGTTTGCAATTCGATTCCGCAAAGGATTTTGACCATCAGATTTCTTGGTGTAAGCAGTTTGGGGGAGACTGAACATCACACGATCCTCAGAAATCATCGGGTCCAAATGCTCATTCTCTTCCTGATCCAAGCTTCCTCTTTGAGTCAAAGCTCTCAATTGCTCCTTGTTTTCTATAGGCTCCCGCAGAGGATCTGAATTTTTCTTTCTAGATTTTTCTTTGACAACAAATGTGAAGTTCTCATCTAGAGGAGGTAAACCTGTAGCTGACATCGTCCCAACTTTGATCACAGCAAACCTTAAGTGAATATTTCACCAAATTTTTGTTCGAAGAGGAACTTAACTGAAAAGACTAATAATGTATGAAGATTCCGGGACTAGGTTGACCCTTATATAGAGTTGAAGTAATGAGGATGAACTTCGAACCTGCCGAGTTGTTACACAACCAAACAATTGAGAACGAGAAATAGAACAATACTTGAGCCAAGACGGCACAACGGTGCTGAATTCAATAATAATAATCTGTCCTCTAGGAGGATGAACTTCGAACCTGCCGAGTTGTTACACAACCAAACAATTGAGAACGAGAAATAGAACAATACTTGAGCCAAGACGGCACAACGGTACTGAATTCAATAATAATAATCTGTCCTCTAGGGCTTTACAATACCAAACTAAATAGGTCTAAAGACCCTGCTAAAAAGGAAACAGAATCTTTTACAATCATAAGGTAATATTTACAAATCAAAACAGAATCTGAAGATAGTTTACTTCCAGACAAAGTCTTTGAGATAGGAAGGAGCCTGGGTGTTTCTCTTGGGCCTCACGTCTTCTCTTGTGGATGCTCCTGCATCATGAAGGCTTTCCCGGTTGAGTTCAGAAACTATTCCCTATTCCCAGTGGAGTTTGGAGACTATGAATCCCAGCATTCCCAGCTTAATTTGGAAAATATAATCCTAGTTCAATTTAGACATGAGTATTTTTCCTCTTTAAGAAATTTTTTTTTTTTGACACATGGATGAACTCGTCATTTGTCACGAGAATCATCATATCTGATCAAATAAATTTTTTTTGGCTATACAAAAGAGAATTACAAACAAAATCACCCTTCCCCTTTGTTGATGAAAATGAAAAGCAAAGGGCAGAGAACGACTAGGTTGACTTTCATGATTGCATCAATATGTTGTCCCCTAGAGAGGGGTAGTTGGATATGTTGAAGGTTTCTAAAGATGGTTCTGACTTGTGCCTTTGTTATGCTACTTTATTTTGTTGGTTGCTATTCAACTTAAATTGCTATGACAAGTATGCAACGAATATATGCTACGGAACAATCTGGTTTCAGATACTTTGTATTGATTCCATGAATGAAATCAATGATTTGTGTTGTGGATACTGAATTTTAAATTTGATTTGGGAAGATTTGTTTTGGTTAACAAAGCCAATGTGATAAAGCAAAAACAATAAGAAATTATCAGTGGCTAGCTATTATCAACCAATAAGAAATTAAGTTGTTTGGATTCTGCGTATATTTTCGCATCTCCAATGGAATATATCTCCTTGCTTTTTATGCACTCTGATAAACCCTCCCTAAACCCAAAAGTAAATTTTCTCAAAAACAAAGACACGGGCGTTCAAAAGTGAAATAGTGAATGGCATGGCTTATTCCTTAGAGCTCAAACTCTCAAAACTACTGCCACAATGCACATTCAAACAGTTGAAGCAAGTACACGCCCTCATTGTCACTACCTCACTCAACCAAAATATCCAAACTTTCTCAAAATTTCTTCGGCGAAGCACCGAGTTTGGAACTATGGAATATCCCAATATCATATTTTCCCAACTGGGTCCTCAATTCAGCAACAACATCATGATTCAAAATGCCATGATTAGAGGTTATGATGCCAATGGTCTCTTTGAGCAGTGCCTCCATCTGTTTGATGAAATGCCTCTCAGAGAACTCAAACCCCATAATTTCACGTACCCATATGTGTTAAACTCGTGCTCTAAATTGGGTTGGTTCAGAAAAGGCAAACAAGTGCATTGCCAGATTGTAAAGGATGGGTTTGATTCAAATCTAGCAGTTGCTAATGCTCTTTTCAATGTATATGTTAAAATGATGGATTCTGGGGACCCGGGTGTTGTAAACTATAGGAAATTAAATGATGCCCGCATGGTGTTTGATGATATGTCTGTGAAACCTATCGAGTTATGGAACCGCATGATTTCACTCTATGCGAGTGTTTGTGATGTTCAGAGTGCACGAGAGCTGTTTGATGTTATGCCTGAAAGGGACATTGTCTCATGGAATTCGATGATCACCGGCTATGCTGAAGTAAGGGATGTAGGCAATGCGAGAGATTTGTTTGAGCGGATTCCCGAGAAGGATGTTGTATCATGGACATTAATGATCAGAGTGTATGCCAATGCAAGAGACCTTATAACAGCGAGAAAGTTTTTCGAGATAATGCCTTGTAAGAATGTGGTTTCATGGAACTCTATGATTTCAAGTTACACCCAGCATGGACAACATGAAGAAGCATTAGATCTCTTTGTCCAAATGCAATCTAATGGGATAGTTCCAGATAAATATACATTTGTTTCTATTCTATCGGCTTGTTCTCAGTTGGGTGCTTTAGAATTTGGAAAGTGGATACACTACGTGATAGAAGACTGGTCTCAGTTTGGAGCCATTTTGGGGACTGCCCTTATAGATATGTATGCAAAGTGCGGGGACATAAATAGAGCTTTCACGCTTTTTATCAAGATGGGAAAGAGGGATGTATTTTGTTGGAATGTTATGATTAGATCTGTAGCTATCCACGGAAGAACAGAAGACGCCGTTAAGATATACTCATTGATGCAAAAGAAAGGGTTGAAGCCGAATGACTTCACGTTCACCGCTGCTCTCTTTGCTTGTAGCCATGGAGGCTTAGTAAAAGAAGGTGAACAAATCTTTTATTCTATGGAGAGGGAATTTGGGGTCGAACCAAAACTCGAACATTATGGCTGTATAATTGACCTACTGAGCCGAAATGGTCAGTTGGAGCAAGCAGTGCGTCTTGTAAAGGAAATGCCGCATAAGCCTGATATTGCTATATGGGGAGCTTTGCTTGGGGGTTGCAGAGAAAGAAGTCACCTCAAGTTGGCAGAGGAAGTGATGGAGAGAGCTAGAGAGTTGGAAGCAAATGAATCAGGAGTTTATGTGCTCTTGTCTAACATGCATGCCTCAGTGGGGCAATGGCCAGAGGCTCAAATTGCAAGAGAGAAAATGGAAGAAAAGAAAATTTGGAAGAACACAGGGCGTAGTAATGTTTATGCTTCTTGAAGTCTTGGCTATTCATACAGATGGATTCAACCAAATTCTTTTTGAAAGAAGATTCAACCATTTTCAAAGCAATGTGAATGTGAAAATGAATAAAAACTTCTCTTTCAAATGGCATAACAGTTCATCAATTTAGCCCAACTATTCAATTTTCATCACTTCCAGTAATGATGAGCCTTTCTCTTCTTATGGTCGGCCATAGTAAGTAATGAACCTCAACTCTGGCATTCAAATAGATATTAAGCATGAAGCAAAGCTACACGGAACAAGAACAGAAAGCACCATGCTACATTTATCAATCCTTATATCTTTAAGAAAACACCTTCTAGACAATAAAAAGAATTTCATTGATCAAAGGCGAATTCTACAAAGATCAATACATGTCACAAGGCTTCTAAATGAAACTAACATCGTTCCTTGCTGGGAACAACAGTATCTTTACTGTTAAGACTACTACTACTACAAGAACTTGCAGAACACACAATACAAACATAGTTCAAAGAAAGTTTCAAGAGTAATGCCCATTAGCAAATAAGAGTAATGGCCAAATATAGATAGATAGACCATATCACAAGTTATGCTTCAGCCATCTGGATAGCTGAATCTCAAACTAACCAACTCAAGTTAAGCAACGAAATAATGTCCAGATCTTCAGCTCTATCAGTCCATGCAATAATATCAAGATATGATCGTCATGATACTGGATAGTTCCATCCGGGTAACTTCAAAGTTCCATCCTCCACTCATGAACTGATCATGTTGAATTGGAATCTGGAAAGCTGCTGTGGAATGGTAGATATAACAGGCCCATATCTCTGCAATTGAGTGATGTGCATCATGAGAAAATACAGCATAAATGAAGATAGTACATTAGGGGAAAAAAATACTAAATGGAAGAATATAAACTTCATGAGAGGAAGAAAAATTAATTTTTTTTATTATAATTTGGCAACGGATTAGTTTGGTAAACCATTCTGACAAGAAGTTGCCACATCATCTGAACCAATTCCCCAAAACTATGAACAATTTCACTTTCAGAACAAAATCATTATTCAGAACAGATCCTGTTAGTGGCGCAAACGTATCTTCTAGAAGGACTTAAAATTCACACTGAACACAAGTCAAATTCTATTGAGTATAACAGAAGCATGCCATATGATTATCATACCTGAACATTATCATAGAGTTCAAACAATGGAACGGCAAGGAGTTTTAGGTTCTTTGGCACAGCGAAATACTCCCTCTCAGATAAATGAACAAGGAAAAGCTTCTTACACTCCTGCATTACAAACATAGGGCAAAATCAGTACATGGAAAAGATTGGGGAAGGGGGGAGAGAGGATTTATGTGAAGCAGCAACAGAAACAATATTCCATGGTTTGTCTTGTAGATGGTGTCGGCCATCACCTTAGGTTTTGTTATGTGAGGAGGGCAATATGGGTACATTATGGTTTCAAAGTTTGGCCTCCACCAGATAGCAACGCATTCTCCTATCTGCAACAAGGTTCCAAGGCAAGCAATAAGCATTAACGAAATAAAAGCACGTAGTTTTTTTGCAAGCTCGCTAAGGTCATAGACTCATAGGATATATGCCTATTGCCATTATTAATTACTAAATTTCAGAACTTCAAATACAATAGGTGGCATGGTGAAATGACATACTGCAGCTTCCCATGAACCAATGTCACTTTTATGAAGCAGATTACTAAAGAAGCACCTAAAATGCAATTATCCGTCCCATTTTTGCTGCAACCAGGAAGTTATTACACTTGCACACATCTTTCATTGCCTTATTACACTTGCAACCAACTTCCTTCCAAGTTATATTTCTCTTAGTGGTTTCCACAAGCCCTATAAGGCTTCTATTATCTCTCTCTTATCTACACTCAGATAGACAGAAAATAAACAAAACAGTACCTGCCAATCTGGCACAAGGTTAGCTGAATTAGCACCAAGTTTGCTGGTGAGCTTTCTTTTCAGCCCCTCGATCTCTGCAACACGACAAGATCCACCCCAAAAGAAACGAGAAATGAAAAGGGGTTAGTCTGCAACAATATCATGCATACATCATAAAAAGGATGGAGTGAAGAATAAGGCCATACCATTCTCTCCTGGCTTCAGTCGTCCACCAGGAAGTTTGCAGAACGTGTTTCCGATCTGCAGAAGCAGTATGTGGGGATGATTATGTTCCTGCACCTGCAAAATAGAGAAACATGTTGAGCCCCAGGAAATAATGCAAACACCTGAATGTATACATCAAAACTAAGTTCATGGCCAATCTTCGTCCACCCTACCCATGCCATATATGATATATTCACATATGAATTTAGCTTGTAGAATATTAGGAATCAGAGAACTACAATACCAAAACATGAACTAATCAAGGTACAATGTATTCAACATGTATACAATGAACTCATGCAGAATAACAAATGTTCCTAAACCTGTAAATTTGGTTAATCATCCAAATTGTATCTAAGATAAGAGTTCAGGCCTTAAGATGATAACTTCAATTGAAAGGATCAAATTGTACACTTTGGCTTATTAAAACAGATTACAATTTCACAGACACATGATTCCGTAACAAAATCATCAATGCTTTGAGAACATACCAGTAAAATAGCTTCGACGCTTGTCCTCATCCCCTCTTTCATATAGCTGCCGAATCAGAAACGGGAAAAAAAAAACTAGGGTTTAAAAAAAAAAAACAGAAAGAACCTCACGAATACTAAAATTCAAATACTAATCAGAATAATTTAAAAGGGGGCGAGAGTAAAAAACGATGCATACTTGACTTTCATGCGAGCGAGGCGATCGGCGACGGAGGTGTCCTTCTCCATCTTGGGCTCTTTGGTCCCGAACGTGTAGCTCGACAGTGGATACGTGTTGACCACCGCCGAAGTCACCATTTCTATCTCTCTGAAGATCTCTGCCCTAGTTAATTTTGCGGAAGAGAATATTGATCTTGGAGCTTTGGGACTGTGAGACTGCGAGAGAGGGAGAGATTCAAACCCAGAACAAAACCCAGGGTTTAGTTTAGTTTCTATTCGATTTTCACACAGAGACTTCCACGTGTGTCTAATGACTTCAATCCAACGCTGAAATCTTTCGGTTGACTTTTGACCCCTATGGCTTCTGCTCCCAATTATGCGAGATTATTACTTTTTTTTTTTTGAGAAACTAATTTATAAAAACAGTAAAAATACAGTACGTATAGTTAATTACCAAATCAATTTCATTGAAGCTCTAGGTTTTTACAAGATCATTTTGGAGATGAGTCTCTAGCATTTGGTCATCACCGAAAAATGTTGTACAACTAAGCATTATCTTACATGTTTGAGTAACTTAAGTACATATATACAAATTTGACCATTTCCATCGCCATCTAAATGAACAAATTACTTGAGTTAAAATTACGATTAAATAAGTTTGTGTAACAAATTCGCAATTGTATTTATATGTGGACCATTCGCGGTACTAACCTTTGTTCTATTGTTTTAGTAATGGTTATCAAGTTAGACGATTTATCTATGCCCGGTATAAAAATTCAAAAGAACTCATATACGAAAAAAAGGCGTGCCGTGTAAATATAAAGAGTTCTTATTTGTGCAAATGAGCTATTTAGTGGCAATTTAGACAGCCTGTAACGATTTTTGCCTGGCATGTTTCTTAAGAATATCAGAATCAATGATAGTTTATTACAAGGACAACATTTTGGTCACATTTATAATATCTTCAACGGGACGGAGCTATAAGGACAACCTTTCTAATATGTTGGACAACATAGCTTAAATCTCCCATTTGAGCAAAGGATTATATTCCTTGGATTCTCATATAAGAAGTTAAGAACCTACCAACATATTTTACATTAGATGATTAATTAGTCTAAATCCATGTCTTAGACTATTCAGATTATAACGATGGAGTGTAGTGTACAAATTATATGGAGTAGCTCTATCCTATGCTAGCTAGTAAGTTGGTTTAGATTAAATTAAAAGTAATTATGATTTTAAATGCTCTGGCTTTGTCTAGTTTGCAATGCATCGCCTTCATGAAACGACTGTATATATACCCCAAACGTACGGCACAAAGTTGGAGATCACCATATATGTGAGCATCTCCTACTTGCTACAATCAACTACACCATCTTATATATACACAGACAAGAAGATGCCTAGACAAATCAATAGGAAATACTTGTGATTTCAGTAATGCCATGCAATTTATATATATGCTTAATTAATCATGTTTATGACTTATGCATGAGATCGATCAACAATATCTTGCTCCATGCAAGAAAAGTTGGAAAAAATTCCATAGATTTCAATCTCAACAAAATGATCTCGATCGATCAGTAAATTAAGACTATAATTAATGCTGCTCTTGTATTTTCAGCAAACAATATATATATATATATGATGTAGTAATCTTAGGGAAAATGGGTGAGAATTAAGCCATTTTTGCGTCTCTAATCAGACATTAATTAATGACTTTCTTCTACCCACAAAAACCTGCAAAACCCCGTCGGATCCACCCGCCACGAGGGTGCAGTGGTCCTCACCGCCCATCTGCCGCCAGCACACGCTGCTCACAAAACCACGGTCATCAGAACCCTGGCTTCCCATTGGTTCAAACCCATGCACCCAAACGGGCTCACTCCACCTCTTATCGTACACAAACACCCGATTATTTTCCGACCCGCACCCGAGTAACCCGCCGTTTCTCCAAACGGATAACCCGATAAAGCTCCGATTGTTGGTGTGCCCTTTGTAAGTCCGAATTTCCCGCGAGTCGTCTATACCCCACATCTTCAGACACCCGTCCGTACCGGCTGACACCATCGTGCGGCCGTCGAGAAACCGGACGTAAGTGACGGTCTTCCCGTGGCCATCAAAAGTCAACACCGGACCCGCCATTCTCCGCACATCGTACGCGTAGGCCTTCCGGTCCGCGCATCCGACGGCCAAAAGGGATCCACCGAACGGGTTGAACTCCACGCAACAGACCGGATTGCGCGCTTCGGAGGGGTGCACTGTAGCCACAGAGTCCCCGCCCTCGCAGCGCGGGTCCCACATTTGTAGCGTCCCGTCGTCGGATCCGGACGCCCCGAGAACCGGATCCGAATGCGAATAGTCTACGCTCCAGACCCGACGCCCGCCGTGCTCGTCGCGCTCGAAGATAGGCAGCCTCGTTTCGAGATCGTACTCGGTGACGACGCCGTCGTAGTCCCCGGATCCGAGGACCCGACTGTTTGACCCGGGTCGCCAGCGGAGGCTGCTGAGCTTGGCGGGAGTGCACATGTAATAGTCGCATGCAGCAGCGTGGTCTAGCAAAACGACGTCGTCGTCACCGTGAGGTGGCAAGAGAGAGTTGACGCTGTAGATTGTAATCTTTCGGGCTATTCCGCCGGTTGCTATGACGGTTTCCGAGGGGTCGAACTCGATTACGCCGAGCGTGTTGGAGAAGGCGGCTGAAGTGGAGACGATAGTTGAGAGAGTGAAATCCCATTCAGACGTCCTAGTAGTGGCGGTTTCGGTATGTTGTTGTTGCTCGGCGTTTTCGGCATGTCTGTGGTTTTGTAATGTTCTGGTTTGTTGGAATATTGGGAAGGAGAAGTTGTTCATTTCCCATTCATATTCATAACCAAGTGGTGAATGTGGGAGGAGGAGGCCTTCAGGCTCTTTCTGGACCAACCAAAGGCTCCCGTACCCTAACATACGACCCTGCTTCGATCGTATTATTCATGGACGAAGAAGTGGATAAATACCAAGAAATTTCATGTTCTTTTACTCCATCTCTTAATTCTGGTTATCTGCTTCTTTCTTTCTCAAAATCCACAAAATATTTCTCAATTAACGTGCCCTTAAATTACATCAATACCCTTCAAAACAATAGAGCATGCATTTGATTGGTTTAGTTAAGGTATGCTTAGTTGTTTAAATAAATGAATAGCTAGTTTAGTAGCGTGTCAACTTCTACAAACTCGATCTGAGTAAGATAAATAAATAATATCGACGGTTTAAATTACCAAATCATACTCACATTCTACGGTTATCTTGTCAATATTCGATTTGTTTAGCAAGAAGTTGTCATTGCATCTAAGAAGCTTCAACTAATGAATAACAGTATGCAATGGCTTTTATGGTATTTCATACGAATCTGAATATAGAGAGATTGCATATGAAATAGCTTATACAACCTAGGAAGTAGGAAGGGAAGTGTGTATTTATTAGTTGGTATACTAATAATAATAATAGAAGCGAAGCGAAGAGCTAGTGGCGAAGAAGGCATAAGACGACTAGAGGCAGTGTTGGTTGCATTTGTGCCTCATTTTGCTTATGGAAGATGGTGGCCACAGGCTGTGCTGTCCCCCTCTGTATTACGTGGTTCAACCAAAGCCTTTTATCGTCCACCTCATATATATATACACTTACTTACTTTAATTTCCCCCTACTTATATTCTCAATCTCATTCAAAGATTCAAACAAATCGATATGAGATCTAGGTCATCACTTTTCATTTTGGCCTTAATTACATCTAAAATGACATTAACAACTCACACGTTATAGACTTGAATTTCAACTAGTATTTATTGATTTTTTCTACATCTTCAACTACATCTTCAACTACACCGGAGTTGAATGTACTTGATTAGAGTTCAATTAAATAAAATAAAGATTGAATCGTACCATTTTTTTGTATATTCTACACTATCGTGGTTTAACACAATATATAGAAGAAACAAAAAAATGAAGATTTAAAATTAGTATCTAGATCGAAAAAGCCTAAAGACAAGAGATGGACTTTAGGCAAATGTGCACGTGGTGGCCTGTCAAGGAGCCGTTGGTCTTCATGAAAACAAACAAATGAAATGGCAACTTAATTATAGTCATTAGATCTACATATATTTAAAATGGAGGGTTAGAAGTGAAAAAAAAAAATTCTGAAAAAATGTAAACAATTTCTATAAATACCTAGCATTCTCCTTTTACCTCCCACACCCAAAATTTTCATTCCATTGCAAACATCCTTCTTCTTCCAAATATAATCTATCTTTCCAAAATAAATGAATAGAAATTAAATAATGCAAAAAATTAAATTGTGACCCTGATCCTGACCCAACGGGTGGAAGCAACCATCAAAAAGTCAGTGAACAGTGTCTGACCCAGTGCCCCAGTGACCCTGACCCTGACCCAATGGGTGGACTTGCTCTAAGGAGGTACAAAGACCTAGTTACAAATAGATTTGATGAAAATGGAACCTCACCAACATACAAACCAATTAGTCTACCTAACCATTACCCTAACTCGTACACCCAATGTAGTGGTTGGTTTGTACGAGTGACCAAACAGAATAAAAAGGATAGAAGGCATGGTGATTCAGTCATTCTGATTCCTATCTATCCTGTAAGTACTGTATCTATTGCCTGATGTGAGTCATGTGACGCAGAAACTATTAATTAATTAAGCTCACCTGTGTTGCATCCCCATCATGTACATATGCTCATTGTCACTGTTGATTTATTTATGGACCACAATCAATTAACAATTTGGCGGATTCATGCTTATCTATTGGTCCCAACAATTTGTCTACTGCTTCTCGTCTCATTTTTAAGTTTTTAAATTTTTTTTTTTTTGGTTACATTTAAGTTTTTAATTTTGATTTTGTGCTATAAGTGTATTTCTCGTATAAAAGAATATAAAATGAAAAATCAAAATGAGTGCATTTTGAATTTCATTGTGAGTATAGAATATACGACATGTAGCTGGTTCGATCTAATACGACCTGAACTGAGCGCGCCAAATCAACAAAACCGTCCTCCTTCATCGATCAGTCTATTCTTCACTGCCAAAATCAATCCCAAACCATCGCTGCAATGGGAAAGCAAAAGCAGCAAGTCATATCGCGCTTCTTCGCGCCCAAATCCAAACCCTTAAACCCTTCATCTTCATCTTCCTCCCCAACACCCTTAAACCCTGACCCACAAACCCCACCGCCCAAAATCACAGCCACAGTCACATTCTCACCCTCCAAGCGCCTCCTCACCTCTTCATCTCCCAAACCCCACAAAATCCCCAAGCTCTCTCCCCACACCCACAACCCTATACCCGCCGCACCCAATCCCTCCCTCCACCAAAAGTTCCTCCAGAAGCTCCTAGAACCCTCCCTCGACATTCCACAACCTTCTTCTTCCTCCAATCCATCAAACCCACAAACCAAGTTCACGCCGTTGGAGCAGCAAGTGGTGGACCTCAAGAAGAGCTACCCAGATGTGCTTTTAATGGTGGAAGTCGGTTACAAGTACCGGTTTTTCGGCCAAGATGCCGAAATCGCTGCGCGGATTTTGGGGATTTATGCCCACATGGATCACAATTTCTTGACTGCGAGTGTGCCCACTTTCCGGCTGAATGTACACGTCAGGAGGCTGGTGAGTGCTGGGTACAAGGTGGGTGTGGTGAAGCAGACAGAAACCGCGGCGATTAAGGCCCACGGGTCGAACCGGTCCGGCCCATTTGGCCGGGGATTGTCGGCATTGTACACAAAGGCGACGCTGGAGGCGGCGGAGGATGTGGGAGGAGGGGAAGAGGGGTGTGGTGGGGATAGCAATTATTTGGCTTGTGTTGTGGATAAGAGTGAAAATGTGGATTGTGGAATTGAGAGTGGGATTGAAGTTAGAATTGGGATTGTTGCGGTCGAGATTTCAACTGGAGATGTTGTTTATGGAGAGCTCAGTGATAATTTTATGAGAAGTGGGCTTGAGGCTTTCATTTTGAGCTTGTCTCCTGCTGAACTGCTTCTTGGGGATCCACTCTCTAAACAAACAGAGAAGGTATTTGGTATTTTCTACTTTCGGTCTCCTTGCAAATTTTACTGAAATGAAAATGTATTAGGCTTTGGTCCATAGAAATGTTAATTGCGTTTGTATAAGTTATGGGTTGGTACTTGGAAAGCATACTGATCATAAACAAGTTAGGCAAATTTTTATGGTTATTTAAGCATTAGAAGAAGGTTTCCAGCTTAAATTATCTTTTTATTGCATTACCGAGTTTGACTGATATGTTGGTAATTCTTTTCCTTAGATGTTACTAGCTTTTGCTGGACCTGCTTCAAATGTTCGCGTGGAGCATGTCTCGCGAGAACGCTTCAAAGACGGGGGTGCTTTGGCTGAAGTAATGTCTTTATATGAAAACATGGATGAAGATAATTTAGGAGATCATCCAAAGATAAATTCGGAGGTTATAGAAAAGGGTTATCATCGTCTGGGAATTGAGGTATTCTATTTTTTGATATATTATGTCATTAAGAAACCTTTGTTTCTTTGCTATTCATTTTACCATTAGTCAGTAGGTTCTCCTCATGCTACTATCTTGCATTGTTTGACTATAAGGTCCATACACCATACCTGTGGAAATTTTAATGTATTTATTGTTATTGCACTTCTTGTAACCGCTTTTTCTTGACTATCTGTTTTTTTTTTCTTTTGTTTTTCAAAGGGAATCATGAACATGCCGAATTTGGCAATCCAAGCACTGGCCCTAACTATTCGTCATCTGAAACAATTTGGTTTAGAAAGGATCCTTCACCTAGGAGCTTCTTTTAGGCCATTCTCAAGCAACATGGAAATGACTCTCTCAGCCAATGCACTTCAACAATTGGAGGTATCTTTAATATTTTCAATAATCAATATTTTGAGTTTTTAAAATATCAACTGATATTTGTGCACAACTATTTTCCGACCTATCTCTGGGTTTAATATTAGGATGACTGCCAGCTGTGCATTTTCTCAATGGGTTATGGAAAATACTTAAATACTTATACTTATTGCCATAGGCCCTAATCCATATGGATCTGCTGGCAGTCGTAAATCTGTGTCATTTATTCAATAATGTTCAATAATCAAGATTTGTGCAAAAGAATGTAGAGAGTGTAGTGATGAACTATTGCAGGGAAACTATTACATGTTGCTACTTGGTTGGCAGAGTAAGAAATTTTCCAAATTTGGAGGCTTGTCTAATTCGTTGCAATTTAATAGCCATGATAGAAATGATGCTTTTCCATATTCTGAAAGCTGCAACAGTTTTTCCTCTTCTTAAACTTTCTGGTTCATACCTTATTTTGACACTAGGTAAACATGCCCAATGCCTTTAGGTATTGAAGAACAACAATGATGGGTCTGAGTCTGGCTCCTTGCTGCAGTGTATGAATCACACTCTTACCATATATGGTTCAAGGCTTCTTAGACACTGGGTATGGCAATCGTGCAAATTTTTTATTCTTTCTCTTGAGATTCTAGTTTTTCATTTTTTTCAGTAGTTGATAGTGCTGTTGCATGGTACAGGTAACTCACCCTTTATGTGATAGAAACATGATTTGTGCTCGTCTTGATGCCGTTTCTGAGATTGCAGAATCCATGGGGTCTTCTAAAGCTTGTCAGATTTTTGAAGGGGGAGATGCAGAAGATTCTCATGTAACAATTTTGAAACCAGAGTTCAATTATATACTTTCTTCAGTTCTTACAACTCTGGGAAGGTCACCCGATATTCAGCGTGGGATAACAAGAATCTTTCATCAGACTGCCACCCCATCTGAGGTGATGCCGGGTTTCTTCTCTAACCTGCTATTATGTTTGTAAATCATCAATTTGTTGTCTTCTGGGTAAATCTATCGTGTCTTATATAATATTTAATTATTTATAGATATATGTAATGAATAGATGAATATTTAATAAAGAAGCTAATGAAAAGAGAAAATACCTATAAGTTAATATCTAGTGATATATGCATTTGGGGCTTGAGCCGACTAAATAGTTCTCTTCACCTAGCTGATTCAGTTTTCTATAATGGGATTGTACAGTTCATTGCAGTTATTCAAGCTATTCTATATGCCGGAAAACAACTTCAGCAACTTCAAATTGAAGAAGAGGGAAGTGAAAACAATTTGGGAGGAAAGACAGTGTGCTCTGAGCTGTTGAGGAAGTTGATATTGACTGCTTCATCATCCAGTATAATTGGAAATGCTGCAAAACTTTTGTCTACACTTAACAAAGAAGCAGCTGACCAACAGGATCTACCGAACCTAATCACCATTTCTGATGGCCAATTTCCTGAGGTTTGTACCATGAGTTTCACACTCTGATTGTCACATCTGTCTTTGGCTAATCTATGTTGCCTTTTAATTCATTTTCCTTATACTCTGTCATGTTCATTTGTTTAGGTTGCTAAAGCAAGAAAGGAGGTTCAATTGGCAAATGAGAAATTGAATTCTCTCATTGGTTTATACCGCAAACAGCTTGGAATGCGCAAGTTAGAATTCATGAGTGTGTCTGGAACAACACACTTGATAGAGGTAGTTGAACTCCATTCTGAGAATATTCTTATACATTCAGTGTGCAAGTTGGATCTGTTGACATATCTAATTTAAAATGATATTCCCTGCAGTTGGCTGTAGATGTAAAGGTACCTTCAAATTGGGTTAAGATTAATAGCACTAAAAAAACAGTCCGGTATCACCCACCTGATGTCTTGACTGCTTTAGATTATCTAGCCCTTGCAAATGAGGAACTCATTGTTGTCTGTCGTGCTGCTTGGGATAGCTTTCTTAGTGGATTCAGTAAATACTATGCTGAGTTTCAAGCTGCTATTCAAGCACTAGCCAGTTTAGATTGTCTTCATTCACTTGCTGTGCTTTCAAGAAATAAGGTATGGTACAATCCAGTTTATGCTTCACTCCGTAACTTACTTTGATGACAATAATTATTTATATCTATAAACTTATTTGTTGCAGAACTATGTTCGTCCAGTGTTCGTATATGATAATGAACCGGTTCAGATACATATCTGTTCTGGACGTCACCCGGTACTGATACTTGTATAATGCTCATTTGGTTTAAGGACATAGCTACTTGGGAATTCTTTTTAAGTCTCATTACTGGTTGCTTCGCAAAATACATACCGAGTGAATATACATATTATCTTATATGAAATTTAATCTATCTTTATACTTTGATATTGAGAAATATTGGGTTTCAGCCCTCTATCTCTATTGGCAATTCAACTGTGTTCTGCTGATTTTAGCTGAGACAATTGGTTTTTGAAGAAATCAGACTCCAGCCTTATTAAAATTGAAGAGTTCTGCACTTTCGTTAAAAATGTTGCATATACCCAATATTATGGCTTGTTATCCTTTTTTGCTACACTAAGAAATTATGTGTCATTGTGGTCTTCTCTTTAATAATTGCAATTTGTTACCAGGTTTTAGAGACTACATTACAAGACAATTTTGTTCCAAATGACACAGATTTACATGCAGACAGGGAGTATTGTCAGATTATTACTGGACCCAACATGGGCGGAAAGAGTTGTTACATTCGCCAAGTTGCTCTCATTGCTATCATGGCCCAGGTAAACTAAAGCTCCAACTATGCGACTTTTTATGATATGGGATACAAGGGGATTGGCTGTTGCTATTACATTCTCTAGCATGCTACCAGTGTAATTTTATATTTTACTATTAAATTGATATGCTGGGAGGCATTTATAGCTCAAGAAAAACATGAATAATGGTAACTATGGCTGGTCCTCTGCTTCTTTTTACATATATGCATATTTTTTGCATTATGCTCTTCAAGGGATAATGCAGTTGTAATTGTGTGAGCCAACTTAATGGTCAAGTAGTTCTCCTATTTTCTTTCTCTCGTTTCCACTTATCTTTTAATAAAGTGAATAATAATCGTTGTGATTTTTAAAATGGTGATCTGATTCTTTCAGGTTGGTTCCTTTGTACCAGCATCATTAGCAAAACTGCATGTGTTAGATGGCATCTACACTCGAATGGGTGCTTCTGACAGTATTCAACAAGGGAGAAGCACCTTTCTTGAAGAACTAAGCGAGGCATCACACATACTCCACAATTGCACAGCACGCTCACTAGTTATCATCGATGAGCTTGGGAGAGGCACCAGCACACACGATGGTGTGGCTATAGCTTACGCTACATTACATCATTTGCTACGGCAGAAAAGGTGCATGGTCCTCTTTGTTACGCACTATCCAAAAATTGCTTCTATCAGAACTGAATTCCCAGGCTCAGTGGGGGCGTATCATGTTTCTTACCTGACTTCAGAACGAGATAGAGGTACAGTGGGGATGACATCTGAAAATGAAGATGTCACGTACTTGTATAAACTTGTTCCTGGTGTTTCAGAAAGGAGTTTTGGTTTCAAGGTTGCAGAGCTTGCTCAGGTATCCCTCTCTTCCCCTTTCATGGATAGTCAATCACTTTATTGGGTATTTTAAGTTGGGCACTCTTTGTTGTGCAGCTACCTTCCTCTTGCATTAGACGAGCCACTTCGATGGCTGATAGGTTGGAGGCAGTAGTAAGCAGCCGAGAAAGAAATAGTTATGGCAACAAGTGGTTGCTAAAATCACCGACAACAGATCAAAAAGATGTAGTGCAAGAGAAAATGCTGGGATCTCCGGACAACGCTTGTGCAGGGGAGAATCAGATTAAAGAGGACATAAATGGCGGTGCATACAAGGAATTCCTTCTGAATTTGGAATCTGCAATATCTAGTGATGACGTTACGAAAAGCATTCAGTATTTGAATCATGCAAGATGCATTGCAAGAGAATTAGTAAGCAGGTAAAGATGAAAGTTATCAGTTTTGATTGATTTCGCTACGCTACCATCTGGCACTGCATTATAAACTGATGATATTGTCATGTATTTCCCAGGTAAATAGTCATTCCTAATACAGCAACATGGAGGCGGATTTTCGAACGATGAATCTCGTCAGTTTTGTAGATAATGTTTTCCGTAAAGAAATCTGTTTTTCTTAAGGTCTCCATCATCATCTTTTGTAATTATGAATCAACCTTAATGATATGGCTGTAGCAGACGTTGTCATATCTTTTTTTGTTTGTCATGGAGTGGCCGACATTTTAATGCAGCTTGAAGTTTTTCTTTCCCATTTCCAGTGGTGAAAATTAGCCATTATTGTTTTGGAAATACCGATAATAACAAATTACTAAATCAGGACCGTCATAATGTTGCAGTCAATCATGTTTTTGTAACCAAGTTAAACGAATCTTCACCGTCTATGTTATCCAAGTATTATAATTCGCTTCTGGTCAAAAATACAGACTGACAGGTCGTTTTGATATTACGGACTGAAGTACTAAACTAATAAGGAAGGCCAAGTCTTAAAGAGTGTCAGTGTGGAATATGGGAGCTGGAAGCTGTTGGAAAGATGATCACGTGATTGAGCACGTGACCAACAAGATATAGGTATAGGTAGCTAAGCAGCAGCAGCAGCACAAGGGCAGTAACTGAATGGCTCAGTCAGACTTTGGAGGGAGTCAGCTATAGAAAAAGCAAGGCCCTTTTTGGTAATTTTCTGCCACGCGAATCCGCTTCTCTCTCTTTCCTCAGTTACTTGTTCTGTGCGAACCGGAAAGAGTCTCCATTTCTTACATAATTGCTTTGCTGGCCGAAACTGAACAACCACCAGCAGATGACTGATAAACCCTCATCTAGAACCAGAACAGACAAGTAATCAATCCCTCTCTCTCTAGCTTTCTCTCTCTCTATATCTCCATGAATTTGCTTTTGTATTTCTCTGAATTTCTTTCTATGTGCTTGTTTACTGTGAAATTAAATGAATCGAGAATTCGAGGTAGGTAGTAGATCTGATTGATGTGATCAACGAACGAAATCCCGGAGAAAATTGGATCTTTACTGCGGTTTTGAACATTGAATTATTCAATTTCAGAATTGGATTTGGAATTTTCGAGATCTAGTAGTGGTAGGAAAGTTGATCTCTTTGCTCGGGTCATGGAAATTTTTGGTTTCAAGCAATTATTCTTCATATGAGCTAGAATTTGGATAATGCCTCGAGAAAATTTGCATTCTGAATTTGTGATAGTAGAATTGTTTTTGTCTTTACAGTTCTTTGTTTTTGTTTAAAAAAAAAAAACATCCCAACCTAGTTACTCTGATTGAATTACAGTTAGAAAATCAGTATGTGCTAATGAAAGTCTCTGTAAGTAATGTTTACAGTTTATCTACCATTCAATTTTGGCTTCTCTTTTGTGTTTCAACTCTCATCTATGTCAAGTTCAATCCTAATTCTATTTAGAATGCTCCCTGTTTGCTGATTTAAGAATTGTAAGATCGGTTATAGTTTGGTACTTAAGCTACCTGCCAATCATTGTTGCTAACAACAATGCTATTATTATGAAAGTAATTAAATGTTAAATAGCAGCTTGTTTAAGCGAATTAGCATTTTATGATTATTAATTTTTTTTTTTTTGTAGACATTGTGATGGAGTAAGGTTGTTTGGGGAAGTTTGGAGATCTGGTGAAATGGAAGACAGTGTCTCCCCTATGAGAAGATGGGAAGACCTGGAAACTGACATATTAGTGAAGATTTTTCAGTCCTTTGATGTCTTTGAGTTGACTTCCGGGATAGCTCACGTTTGTAGTGGATGGCGTTTGGCGTGCTGTGATCCTCTGCTGTGGAAAACATTGGATTTGTCAATGATGAAATCTAATTTCATCAAAATCCCTTTAGAGCCTTATGTTTATGTGGATGGCCGGTCCGATAAGCTATTGACTCGTCTCTTGAAGATTTCCATGAGTCTCAGCCGGGGAAGCATCACGACCTTAATTTTCCATTTCAACCTATACGTGAGCGATGATCAGTTGACTTATACTGCTGAAAGGTAACTCATTAAGCTCTCATTTACAATGTTTCTACCCCACTTTTAGTTTCATCTCAACCCCCATTGCTATATCCCTCTACCCTTTTTCATTCCATTACTATTCTATTCTATGTTTAGTTTGGAAATCTGTGTTAGGTCTTTCACCAAACAGAATACCTTTTTTTTTTTTTTCCCATTACTATACTGGTCTTGCTAACCATGCATTTTACTATTACATGCCAGCATCTGACATCCGCTGAATTAGGCTGTGGTTTACGTGGTAGAAATATTCACTTGTCAATTGTTATGGAATCATAATATTTCTCTAGACATGTTGAAGTTGATCTAAGATTTAGATGCAAGATTTGAGGTTGTTTCCCTTAATTGCAGGTGCCCAAAGCTGAAGCGACTAGTTTTGCCAGCTTGGAACAGAATAAAAAAGACGGGAATCTGCAAGGCCATTTCCTGCTGGAAGGATCTTGAATCCTTGACAATGCCTAGCATAGCGAATCCCCCATACTTCATAGAAGAGATTGCCACTAACTGCAGGAATTTCAGAGAACTAAAGATCATGGGCCCTTGTGATATCTTCTTTGCTTCAACGCTAGTTGCATATCTTCCGAAGCTGAAGGTTTTAAGCCTCCGGTGCTCAATGCTCCTAAGGGAGGCTCTACTCATGATCTTGGAAGGCCTACCCCACCTAGAAGTTCTGAATATATCGCATTGCCTTCTAATCGACATCTCTCCACCGCCTGCATCTAAACGAATTCTTAGAGAGATTGATCCTTTTATCCTTGAGAAGGCTTCTCGATTACGCAGATTTTTTACATGCATGCAAGACTCCTGCTTGATGTGCCAAAGGACGAAAACCGATGAGGGGCTCCTGAGGTGGTACAAGTATGAAGAAGGGCTATGGAAAGAAGACGAGGTGAGTTCCCTTGCTCATTGATTTGAGCATTAGAATGAGACTGTATGTAGTGGGTTAGAAGCTATAGCTTATGTAATCTTTGCCTTTCGTGATTGTATTGCTTTATGACAGAATAAAACTTTCTTCTCCATTGACATATAAAATGCCTGATGGAGATCGACGTGTATTACTGAATAATATCTATGTTAATATCCTGTTGTATAATCGGAGCTCTCTTTCTGTACCCAAACTTGTTATGCCTGTAAATAAAAAGAAAATCGTAGTATGTTATGTGCAATGCTCTTCTTGCATAGAACTACCGAATTATTTAGAAAACAAATAAGGAGGTTTTATAAAACCTGTGCATCAACGGAAACGACTAATAATTCAAAGTATTATTCCACTTTTCCAACTAATTAATTCGAATTATTTTGTTCCGAAGCAAAGATATTCACAGAGCGTTTTGTCTTATTCAAATATTCACGACCAAGAAGTATTGGATTTGCTTTCGGATAGAACTGTGGTAAAGACCTAAAATAACACTGATTCATGGTAAACTCGAGTATTTGACTGCATGGGCTTTTCTATTTTTAGGGTTATTCTGATCGCTTAGCTTAATTAGGCACCTAATTAAATTGTTTGGAGAAACAATGCAGGACGGGTCCTCAAAAAGAAGGATGCAGGAAATGGAAGACGACAGTGATTCCCTTGTGACTATTGGAAGATGGAACGACTTGGATACTGACATATTGCGAAAGATTTTTAAGTATTTCGACTACCTTCACTATGAGAAACCTGAAGACGTTAGTGCTTGTCAGGTTTCTGCACTGGTTCATTCTAGTGCCGTTTGCAGTGCTTGGGGTTCGGTTCTCTGTGAGACTGTGACCATCAGCTTTGGAACACACTCGATTTGTCAAACATGAAATCCGATTTCATTCGAACCATTCAACCGCCTTATATTCATGTTAACAGCCGATCCGATGAAGCATTCAGTCTCGTTTTGAAGGCTTCGTTGAGTCTCAGCAGGAGAAACATAACCACTTTGATTTTCCATCCCCAATTATATGTTAGTGACGATCAGTTGGTCTATACTGCAACAAGGTATATATATATATATATATATAGCTCTTCAAACTCTCTGATTTGATTAGGGTTCGTACTTAGTTCTCAATCTTCTTTTTACTCGAGTTTGTTTTTGGGCGTTAACTACTTTTCTCCTGTACCGAATTATGTTTGTTTGTTTCGTGGGCTATATAATGTTAAATCGTTAAGGAAACTCTCTGATTTGTTAGGGTTCATACTTCATCCTCAAGTCAGACCAAAAAAAAAATACTTCATCCTCAAGTTTGTTTACTAACGCATATAAGGATAGCATATATATATATGGGTAAGTTACCCGAAATCTTGAGAAATAAAGAATCTGAAACCAATAAGGAATTGGTTTTGACTGCAATCTTAACATTGTTGTGCCTATATATATAGTCCCATAATCTAGCAATCATATTGTTATTCATGTTCTAAGGTCCATGCTCTCACAGTTAAAAGCTGCATGTAGAATTGTGATGGAAAAAAAAATAAGAATTAGTACCATGGATGAAGAGGGTGACTCCATAGGGAGGGAGGACCTGCCTAGTGACGTATTGCGCAAGATATTTGAGTTGTTCAACGACACGTCAGATTCAACTTGGGCCATTGCTAGGGTTCATTGCAGTGCCGTTTGTCGTGCTTGGCGTTCGATTCTCTGTGACCCCCAGCTTTGGAACACAATTGACCTGTCCACTATGGAATCTGATTTCATCACAATCCAAATTGAGCCCTATGTTTGGGTTAGTACAAAGACAGAGTCGAGATTGAATTGCGTTTTGAAGTCTGCATTGAGTCTCAGCAAGGGAAACATAACCGCCTTGATCTTCAATCTCGACTTGTATGTTCCCGACCATCTCTTCACTTACACTGCCGAAAGATCCCGGAATCTGAAACGGTTGGTTATGCCGGTATGGAACAGAATCCAGAAGGCGGGAATCGGCAAGGCCATTGCTTGTTGGAAAGACCTCGAGTCCCTTACAATAGGTAACATTGAATATGACAACTACCTCTACCTCATGAGCGAGATTTCATACAACTGCAACAACTTGAGAGAGATGAAGTTAATCGGAACTTGTCAATTGTTTGCATTAATACTAGTTAGATATCTTCCGAAACTGAGAGTTTTGAGCCTCCGGTGCTCGAAGCTCTCCAAGGAGGATTTGGTTACCATATTAGATGGGTTGCAAGACTTGGAAGTTCTGAATATATCACATTGCTTTGTGATAGCAACTCCACCTGAAAGAGGGGTTATAACACAACTTGATCCACTTATTCTTGGCAAGGCTTCGAGGTTAAGGAGATTTATAACGTGCATGAGATTTCAGTCGTGCATCATGTGCAAAAGGGCAAGAGAAGACGAGGGGATCATGAGGTGGTATAAATATGAACCAGGGCTATGGAAACAAGACGAGGTCAACTCCCTTGCTCATAAATAACCAAATCTGATATCCAATTTATTAACCTAGTTTAGTTGTCCACGTACGTACAACCCTTTTCAGTATTAATTAGTCCATCAAATCGAATATGGTCAAGATTTCTTTCAACGTGCTAATCCAAGTTGACGGTTGGTTTCTTAAACCTAAGTTATCTCTCTAAACTATTGTCAATTCGAAGGTATCAAAGTGTTGAGCTCAAGAAATTAATTTAATTTTTCAGTATTAATTAGTCCATCAAATTGAATATGGTCAAGATTTCTTTCAACATGCTAATCCAAGTTGACGGTTGGTTTTTTAGACCTAAATTATCTCTCTAAACTATGGTCAATTCGAAAGTATCAAAGTGTGGAGCTCAAGAAATCAATTTAATCATTACATTTAAGACTCTAAGAAAGTGACAATAAACCGATTGATTTATAATTATTTTTAACACAATGTGTTTTGGTTGAACTTTATTCTCAAATTACGCATTATATAATTGGTATTAGGATCAATGGTTTTTCAAATGGTTTCTGTTTTGATTATTGGTGTAAAATATTGTAAAATCATTAAAAATTACACATGAATAATGTATGTATGTGAGCTTATATGCTCTATTTCATTCAACTTCTCCAAGGTGACCTCGCCAAATCCAAATCCAAATCCAAATCCAAATCCAAATCCAATCTCTTTCTCCATTCTGTGGTAGGGAAATGGAATATTTCTGAATAGATGACCTCACTCTACTCCGGTAAAAATAAGTAAAACTGAAACACGGTAAAACCGAAAAGAGGAGGTAATGAAATTTGTTTTTAATTAAAATAAATAAAAGGTGGTAGGTGGTAATGGTAACCAATTAAGACCAAACCACGCACCGAAACGACTGAACGTTGATAAAACTTTCACCATCTCTTCTCTCTCTCTCTCTGAAACCAAAAATGTCTCTGCAACTTTGGGAAACACTAAAAGAGGCGATCGTAGCCTACACAGGCCTATCTCCGGCCACCTTCTTCACACTCTTGGCCCTGCTCGTGGCCGCTTACCATGTGCTTTCCGGGCTGTTTGTGCCGTCCAGTAGCCACCATCAGACGCCCAGGAACTTGGAGGAGATGCAGCCTCTGCCGCCTCCCGTCCAGCTCGGCGAGGTCACCTTGGAGGAGTTGAAGCAATATGACGGCACCGATCCCAAGAAGCCACTGCTCATGGCTATCAAGGCTCAGATCTATGACGTCTCTCAGAGCAGGTACCTAACTGGTTTTTCCCCTCTTTTAATTTTAGGGTTTTTGTTTTTAGCTTCTGATTGTTGTGCTTATCCAGTTTCTTTTGTGGTCAACGGGGTTTCTATTTTACTGATATTTCTCTGTTTTCGTTTTATTAGCTGTTAATTTTAACCATCAGCTTCTGGGTTTGTGAAATTGTTGGATGGGTTTGTGACTTCTGGTGGTTTCTGGGTACTGTAACTGTGGAATTGGAGGATGATAAGACTTGGGTAGAAACTAGAGCCACAAATTGTAACAATTTGGGGATTGCAAATTTGAGTGATTAGTGATTACTCTCTCTGTGCTTAACTACCGGATATTGAATGGTGGTGTTGAATCTTATCATTCTGATTAACAAATGTGTATCGTTTCATACAACACTTGATAAGAAAGTATGTCTATCTAGCTCGTTTTTTGTTTTAGAGGCTCAAATTTATGCCCCTCCGCGCAAAATAGAAATGCTTGGAGTTGTTACGAATGCATTTTTTTTAGTTTGGCAACCTCTTTTTTTCTTTTTTACATGCTTTTGTTTAGCTATGTGTTGATCTATTCATGATATTCAGTTCAAATTGGTTTTTGTAGAGTTATATTTTGTAGTTTAAAACTGTACACTAGTTTGACCTCTTGCAAACATAACTAAGTTTGCATTGGGAACCAACCAGGTCACAGTATTACTGATTGCTTTGGCACTATTGAGCCTTTGCAATAAGCTAGTCACTTTTGTTTATTATGTGTGTTAAGATTTTGATCGATGGTTTGGGATCAAAGTTTGCTTTTAAGTGTCATGATATGGGGGTTTATTTGGCTTAAGTTCTTCTTCTATTTAAAATGTAAACAACTTGGTGAGTGTGATCAGATGGCTTAAATATGAATGAAAAATAAACTTTTTTTTTATTCTTGTTCAACTGCTAACAAAGAGTTCAATGGTCATGTTCTGTGTATATAGTTTTTTTTTTTTTCATATCAATTCTTTACCCTGGTCCTGTTCTGAACCCTTCTTGCAGGATGTTTTATGGACCTGGAGGTCCTTATGCTCTATTTGCAGGAAAAGATGCTAGCAGAGCTCTTGCAAAAATGTCTTTCGAAGACAAAGATCTGACTGGTGATATCTCTGGTCTTGGTCCTTTTGAGCTTGAGGCGTTGCAAGATTGGGAATATAAGTTTATGAGCAAGTATGTGAAGGTTGGAACCATTAAAAGTACAGCTCCAGAAACTCTGGGGGAATCCACTGGTGAAACCACTGAAGAAAGCCCAGCTGTTAAATCTGAGGAAACCTCCTCATCTACTGCTGATGCTAAGCAAGAGTAGTCTCGAGAGGGGAAACCATTTCGATGGAGTACTTGGGCATATTTGGTCAATATCATTCACAAAGATACCGCCTTCTTAGCTTAGGTTACTCTTGTTATAAGACTTTCTTGGATTGTTTAATTTGTGATATAATAATCCAGCAATGTTAGACGATTGTGTTACGGAGGTGCAACTTTCGTAGCATAATGTCTTCAGAGTACTTTATGCCGTTCAGGAATATATAAATGACTTGCTTGCTTTTTGGGCACAATTTCATTTCCCATTGTTGAAACTATATACGCACGGCCCTCCATAGACTGCAGTTTTGGTACTAATTTGCCTGGAAGATGGAAGGCCTGTTTCCAGGATTTCATTCATTTGGTGAAGTGTTTTGGTTGATGTTAATGAATTAGACTCCAGGAGAGTGTGATCTGGTAAAAGATGATGAACCACCATCGCAAGATTTCTAGCGGTCCTTCTCTTCCTAATGATTTGATCCCACATGAAGTCTCTTGCACCATAATAAAACATTTTAGTGTTCGATGATAGAGATAATTTTTTCTTCAAGAGTCGTTGGTCTGGCGCCTTGTCCGTTTAGGTATGCTTCTTCTATCCAACAATTCCAGAATGCATTAATATCTACAAAGCATGATAAGCACTTTGATACATCCTTATCTTAATGTCCTTTCTTTCCAATCCATTGGAAAATCCTGTTTATATGGGTTTTTTTTTTGGTGTAAAGATTTGAGGGTTTTCATGTCACTTGATTACCACCCTCGGAGTTTTTAGCAAGCTCACGCATATATCTAAAGCCAATCATTGAGATACCTTGAAAATCAAAGATGCCAAGCATTCAAGATGCTGTGAAATTCTTGCATAACAGTAACACCATCAAAATTTAAACCAGGAGAGAGAGAGGAAAATCTTCCACCAGAATTTTTTCTTTCCTAGTCTTCAATCTGATGTATTTCAGATTTCTATGTATTCTGTTATCTCTGAAACCCCAATGTAGGCGTGTTCATTATTTGGACCACAAGGCCGAGGACATGTTTGGTCATTGAGATATCTTTTCAGTGTACTGTGTGTATTAATACCTTGGTCCCTTAGCTACTGTTATTTTCTTGTTGATTTGTCTTGATAACTCCCTTACACTTTTTGCATAGTACTCTATATGTACAGAGCCCGGCCGACCAAGCTAGTCTAAGAGCATTTAGAGTTACCTAATCCGCGGTTCCTCATCCGATCAGCAATCTGGATCGTGTGACCCCAAACGCGGTGAACGCGGTGTGATGGCATCAAAATATCTTACTGTCTGGATTGTAGACCAGATGCTGCAACTTACCAAACGGTCCTGATATATATCTCAGCATCATGTGTACTTCTATATCACCATAAATCAGCTTTTTTTCATCAACTGCTTGCCTTGTTGCTATAATGTCGTCCTTTCTGATATGGATTATTTATTGTTTCATTTTTTTTCTTTTTCAATTAGGCCTAACAATGATTAGAAAATGAGTGTTCATGCACTGTGATATGATTGATTGATTGTGCATTTTGGATCTTTCTCACCATAGGGTTTGCCACTTTGCCTACTCCAAAAGAGTTAAAAATTGAAAAGACAATACAATAGGGTGTCTTAGCTTCTAATCCTTCCCTTATAAATAAACCTCTAAGCTCAAACCTACTAACAGATAAACAACTCCTTGTACATCAACTTCTACCAAAGTTTGAGTCATGAGAATTCCTAAACTCTCTTCTGTCTTTATGTTCATTTTTGTCATTCTAGCTCTAGTTCATGTTTGTAGTTGCCCGCGGCACATCAGCTGGTGCTGCACTAGCAGTGCAGAAGTTCAAGAAACGAAACCTAAACCGAGAGTAAGAGCCAGGTTTTCTTTTGAATTCAGGCGTCTTGGTGATGGTTCGCATTCTGCAGGACCTCGATATAAGAAGACGAACCAAATAAGCGTTGTTGCTCATCAAGCTGTCCCTAGTGGACCAAACCCTCTTCACAATTAAGTGGATTTCCAGGAAACATAGGGTGTTTGCAAGAATCATATGGTGTTTTCAGTTTAAGGGCCCAGTGTGGTGTTTTCATGAAACTTAATGTTATAGAGTACTTGAAACTTAATAAGTTAATATATACTTGTTTCAGTTCATGGCAAGACACACAGATTATAGAGTACTTGAAATTTAATATATACTGGTTTGAGTTGTACTTTGTGGAATGCACTAGTGAAGTTTTGTTTCTTTGTAATCTATACATGTATAATACAGCTACAATTTGCTCCAACCATGCTTAAGATTTTGGGGAGTCATGCTTTGTTATTCTCTTATTTTAGGGAGTCATGTTTTGTAATTTTGATTAATTAGGGTAATTAAATTATTCAATGCAATAGGAGTTTCTAGCATTCATAAATTCTCTCCTGAGATTTATGAGCTGATTTTGCTATTATAGGAGTATAGTAAGAACTAAGAAGCATGGATGAAGTAATTATTTTCAGTTTTTTTTTCTTCTAGATCTCTTTTTTGATTGAAATTGTGGTATCCCAAAGGCTTCTAGATCTCTTAAGAGCTCATTTAGGAAGTGAATTAAAAATAATGTTGAACGAGTACGAGAAGTTATAGGCTTGGATTGCTACAAATACACATGAGACCAGTGAAGCAGTGATAATAAAGTTGGGAGTAAAGGCACATTGAAATACATAAATTGGGTAACTCTTCACATGGCTGAAAAATTCAATCGAAACCAAACAAATATTGTAACAGAATTTGTGTAAGAATTTAGTATTTTTTTTTTGGTCAACTCGTAATTAGTATTTTGAAATTACTCACTCAAATTCCTACACCTTATAAATAAACCACTACGCTGATCAAACCTGCTAAAAATACAAACTACTCCTTTGGCATGACCTTCTATACCATGAGAATTCCTAAACTCTCTGCAGTCTTTATGTTCTTGTCATTCTAGCTCTGGTTCATGTTTCTAGTTGCCGGCGGCACATCAGCCGGTGGTGTACTAGTAGAGAAGAAGTTCACAAAACGAAGCCGAGAGTAAGAGCCAAGTTTTCAGAGACCTATAATCTGTACTATGAATGCTGAGAGCTACATACAATTGGTTCATTGAAAGAACAAGAAGGAATTAAAGATCGAAAGCAGCTTATGCACTCGTGGATTAATCGAGCAATTCAGAAGTTATGTTCTCTACTTTGTTCTTTTTATGAACCAATTAGTGGTTCTAGTTTGTAATTATGTCCCAGAGCCCAGAAGAGATTGAATAAGAAATGAATCTCAAAGCTTCAGATATAGCTAAAATTGAAAGTGCTAGCTTAATTAGTTGCGCAAGTCCTTATTCTTCCCCTATTGGCTTTTGTCAGAAGTCAGAACTAGTCATCATAAATTAGCTTCTTTCATCAATTGCTTGGTTTGTACGTTTCAATGTTGTCCTTTCTGAATGGATTATTTTCTATGTCATTATTTATTTATTTTTGTTTTCCAATTAGGCCTAACAATGAAAAGAAAATGAGTGTTCAGGCATTGTGATATGAATGATTGATTGATTGTGCATTTTGGATCTTTCACACCAGAGGGTTGGCTACTCCAAAAGAATTAAAAATTGATCAAGACAATACAAAAGGGTTGGGTCTTAGCTTCTAGTCCTTCCCTTATAAATAAACCTCTAAAGGCTCAAACCTGCTAGCAAATACAAACAACTCCTTTTACACCTCAACTTCTACCTAAGTTTTTGAGTCATGAGAATTTCTAATCTCTCTCCTGTCTTTATGTTCATTGTTGTCATTCTAGCTCTAGTTCACGTTTCTAGTAGCCGGCGGCACATCAGCTGGTGCTGTACTAGTACAGAAGAAGTTCAAGGAACGAAACCGAGAGTAAGAGCCAGGTTTTCTTTTGAAGTCAGGAGTCTTAGTGCTGGCAATTCTCATTCTTCAGGATTTCGATATAAGAAGATGAAACAGATAAGTGCTGTTGCTCATCAAGCTGTCCCTGGTGGACCAAACCCTCTTCACAATTAAGTGGATTTTCCAGGAAACATATGTTCTGCTTTCTACTGAACTCTGAAGGCCGAGAGATGCAGTTGGTTCATGGAAAGAACAAGAAGGAAAAAGGTCAAAAGCAAGCTCTACCGAAGGACTTTAAATTCTTTTTCTCTCCTTTGTTCTTTTGATGAACCAATTAGTGGTTTTGTATGCTACATAATCATAATGTGATAAATCAAAGATGTAAAATAGTCTATACCTTTTTAGAGTGTCTGACGATCCTTTTGCATCTATCACAAAGCTGTTGGTTTTTAGGTCTGGAATATGGTGATTGATTGAGCTTCTCTGTTATGTTACTTATGATCGATCTTGTTCATAGCTAATAAAACTAGAACCACTCCACTGAATCACTACGTTACCCAATTTTGGGATCAGCATTTGATTATCTTCTAGGAAAAGAAAGAAATAATCTCAAAGCCTCAGACTCATTGCTAATTGTAGGTTAGAATGAAATTAATGGGGATGATTAACCATGACTTTTAGCTGCAGTACACCTTTCAAGACTATTGGCAGACATAGTTGTACGGATAATAGCTCGAATTGTCTTCCTCTTCTTCCTTCTTGGTCAAGATTCCAAACTACATAGTTAGCCTCATCATTTTCAATTAATTGGTATATTAATATTGCCTCAAGACGTACTGTGCTTAGTCAACTGCAGAATTAGTTGAATATATAAGAAAAAAGCTAGGTATGAACATTTTATAAAACACGGAATAGGTCAAATCGATCTTGCACATTCAGGCATTTCCATGCCAGTTTACTGGAGCAGCATGCTGAATGCTTGCTGACAACCATGAATTTGACTGTAACAAAATTAAAAATTAAAACAAAATTCTCAGTGTGTTGTTAACTATAGTGAGCTGCATGTGAACCTGTTGATTAGTTTTATATATACACAAGAAGAGAATTAGGGTAGAAAATGCAGAGCTAAACATGCATACAAGTTCAGATTAAAAATATTTTGACAAAAAAAGAAGAAGTTCAGATTAAAAATACTTAAACCACTTAAAAGTCAACGTTTTGCTTGGTACAAAATAATGCACATAGGAGCTAGCTACACATGGTGGCCAGCTTATTTGCAGAAAGCGACTTTTTCCAAACTCAAAAGTCAACTTAATTATGCCGCTTTGGATAGACGACGTGGGAACGATACATATATAATACATATACATAATACATGAACACTGTAGGAAGCCTGCAGCTCTCTCCATTATTATTAATACAGCTAAACTTTCAAGCACTTGTAGACAAAGCCAATAGCCAGCATTCTTTGATTTTTAAGCTCATCCTTGTTTGATCTTATCATACTTACAATCATGAAGGCTCAAACGTGCTTAATCTCAACTCTCATTGTTGCCATTGTTTTCTTAGCAATAATTCAAAGCTCCAACTGTCGACCGATGAGTACTGCTACAACTCAAGCTTCCAACACAGAACCAAGGTTAAGATACAACAGCCGGTATGCTCCAATGTTCCTAAGCTCCATGGAGTCCATGAGAAACAAGAAGATCAACGCGGTTTCGCGCAGATTGATCCCCGAAGGACCCAATCCGCTTCACAATTGACTTGATACTACTCAAGGGTCCAATGTGGTGTTTTCAGGTCATGGCAGATCCTATAGAGTACTTGATATATACTTGTGTGAATTGTACTTTGTGGAAAATGTACTAGTCAAGTTTTGTTTCTTTGTACACTATACATGCATGTATAATACAGTGTTGGAGATTTCCAAGTTTTGTTTTTGCCAAAATCAATTATATAAGTTTTGGCATTCTATGAAATTTTCCAACTTCTCTAAGAGCATCAGCAGTGGGGACTCATTTTTTGGACCCAAATATGGGTCCAAATTGACCGTAATCCAAATTTGAGTCCATCGGAATAGTGAATAAAAGGACTTACTTTTTTGGGTGCCACAGTGGTGCATGACTCATTTTTGGATTCATATTTTTGGACTTATATTTTTGGACTCAAATTTGGGTCCTAAATTTGAGTCATCTCCACTGTGGCATATAGATATTGGACCCAAAAACCCCACTTGTTCTCTCTCATTGATGAATCATCAATTTCTCTCTCCAAAATTCTCTCAAATTAGTTGCACATGGAGGGACCCACAAATATAGGTCCAAAATTTTTGAGTCCAAACTGGACCTATATTTGGGTCCAATATTTAGGTCTCCGGCAACTATAAGTCCTACTTCTCTGATCCACTGTGGGTGTTTTTGGACCCAAATATAGGTTTTGGACCCAAATTTGGGTCCCCATTGTGGATGCTCTAAGCGCAGTTCAAGTTCTCTATTGGCACAAGCATTTGCTAGAATCCTGGCCAGTCAGCGTCAGGGGAGTAAAATCCAAATAAAGAAGAGTTCAAGGGTACTTTACAAAATAAAGAAGAGTTCAAGGATAAAATCCCCAAATACTTTTTTCACAGATTCAAATCCCCCTCATTTTGGCCACGTGTCACTAAGCGGTTGGATGTATTAGATCAACTCATCGTATACTCGAAGCAGACTAGTGGAATCTCCGTAACCAGAAAGTGCAGAATCCATCACTTGATGAAGTCCAATCCCCTGTTACCCAATTTAGACGCTCCCTTTAGCATGTTGTGCTCAAAACATTGTACGTGAGGTTAAATCAGTCTCTTAGCAAAAAAGAGAGGGCAATTTTGTACTAAAATGTACAACTTGAACTAGCACAGTTTGAATACAAACTTACAAAGAACAACATAGTATTAACTACCGTGTTCTTAGGCCTTGAAATAGAGTTCAGGAAACACGTGGGTCTCAGAAGACTTTCTGTCCGAGTTCTCTGTACTTGAGAAGCTTTTGACTCACGGGAGCACAAAGACCGTGTGTGAGAGAGACACTGAAGGTCCTATTCCGGCGGTTGTTGGTCGGAAAATTCGGTTTCCGGTGAGATGAAGGAGCAAAAAATGGAGGACCGGCTCCCACCTGGTTTGACGGTGGAGGCCAAAGCTAGAAATGACGGCAAAAGAAACGAGGTACAAAACTAGAGCTCTATTTTCTTCAATTTTATGAAGTTCAAAGTGTTTTACCCCTTGTTTTCGGGTCATAGGCTTGTAGGTTTACAATTTCTAGGGTGATTAACCTATTTTTGGGCTTGTAAATGTTGGGCTGTACTTGTTGTGATTCTTGTGGGTTGTGATTGTTATGTTTACTAGAGATATGATCTAATGATTTGAATGTCCTGGAAGGTAAAATTTCAGATATATTCCAAAAAGGAAAGCTGATTTGTGTTGGATTACACAAGCAGAAACATGAACACTAGAAACCAAAAACAAAGTGGTTGTCAAACTGGCCCTTAATGTTTCCATAGTGTTTTCATGTACTATTTTCCCTTGTAAACCAATTTTCCGAATTGTAATTAATAGTTTCATACCCTTCCTGCATTGCACATTAGAGAATTTGATGATACTTTTGAGTTCTTTCGGAAATCTGTTATGCATTAAAGTATTTTCTTTGCTTAATATTCTAGTACGAAATTGGGGAACTCCTTTATTTAGTGTCTGTTCTTGATTTGATTTGCTGCAGTGCGGTAACTATTTTTATTTTTCATTAATATTTTTCCCTGTTTGGATTGTCTTCTGTTACCAAGAAACAGAAAGTAGGAGTGGGTAGAACGAGTGGACAGATTAAATACAGACGAAGCTCAAACTTGAATGAGATGATGAAAGATGGACAGCTACTTAGTAGTGAAAGTAATGGAGCAAGCGCGTCCCTTACTGAACATGCTTCTGAATCAAACAGCTTTTATCTGCCAGAGGCCAAAGGTTCAAAGCAAATAGTGCAGGATGGTCATTCTACCAAAACCAAATGCATTTCTGTTCTTACAGGTCAAGGCATGCAAGATAAACAATCTCCGGGAAGTGGGATTGCACAACATGAAAGTGAAAAGATCCAACTTCGCCGCATGTGCAAATCCAAGAACAAGAAAGATCTTAACTTGCCTCGTCGTGCTTCTAAGCGACTAGCTGGACTTGAAGTTGATCCAGTGCCAGAACTGAAAGCAAGTACTCGAGCACGTCGAGTTGGCATTAAACAGTCAGGTGATTCGGCTGGTTGCGTGTTCCAACACCCCGAGTTTCAACCAGAAAAGCAAGAGTATGCTTCTTCTGTCCAGGAAGAGCATGCCGGAGAGGTTGAAACTGATGGTAAGGCTGATGAGAAGGCAGGAGTTCTTCCGGATTCGCCTCTTGCTGATTTCTTCACAGACCCATGCATTGCCTTTGCAATAAAGACTCTCAAAGATCATTCGGGGAACATAGAAACAGACAATACAAGCTACAAGAGGCAGGAATGCAATGATCTTTCGCTTCCAAGCAACGCGGTCAAACAACAAAAACATGATGGAATACTTGAAACTGGTGAGAAGTCAGGATCATCACCGCCTTTTGGGAGTTCATGGCCGGACCCCTGCATTGAATTTGCTATAAAGACTCTCACAGGTGCAATCCCACTCGAGTATGACCCGCATATCGAGGAGTACTTCCGGCAGCAGCTAAGTTCATCACAGCGCCACAAGGACAATCTCTTGCAGAAAGAGATTGCCTGAGCCCCCATCCGTATCGTATGTATTTTCTAGTTTAACTTTAGTGTCTGTATTAGCAATAGCATTCATGTGCTCTGCCGTTCCTCTATTTTGATTCATGTATTGCTCATTGTTTGGGCTTCAATTAATCTAACCTTCCAACTGTAGAACTGAAAAAGTGGGCGTCATTTTCCTCTCTTTCTTTTGTATCATGAAATATGATTTACCTTGGTGACCAATTAAGAGTAGGCATCAATATGAGTTAATGATTTTGAGGTTTATCTAATTTGTGCTGATTGTTTGGGCTTCAATTAATCCAAAATGATGTAAAAGACAATTGAGGGCTAAGTCATACACGAGCCCAGCCCAAATTATTATCTCTGAGCGGGAGTTGTTGGCGCCAAATTTCCACATTATATATAGCGCTAATGAATAGGTTTGAGAATTCAAAGGGGGAAGAATGCAGATTCGGGTCAAGTGCAGCTGCGGAGAAAATTGTCCAGAATGGGCAATGCTCGAATTACAAGGGATGGTGGAGGTTCAGCCCCAATTCCAAGATCGCCTCCACAACCTCAAGATCGGCCTTCTCTGCCGCCCTTCCTCGCCGGAAACCTACACATTCACAGTCGGCTACCACGAATTGACCGGGACCAAAGTGCCCCTCAAGAAGCCGCTCTTGGTCTTGAACAAAGCCAAGCACACCGGTGAGGACGCCAGGGTGGAATTGGAAGTCATCGGAATCATTCGCCACCGGATTCTGTTCAAGACCAGACCTAAGGCCCTCATTTCCAGTAAGCTTTCTATTCCATTTCCCTTGATTTGTTTCGAAATTACATTTTTGGGTGACATTGGTTTTCTTTATTTTGCAAAGAGACACAGCCAACAGTGAAGGAAAGAGCTACTCTTGCACCAAGCAAATAGCAGAGCGCCATGGACAACTGGAAAAGCTTCCATATCGAATATTCAAAAGTATTGTGTATGCTTCTTGTTGCATACAAGCAGAGCTTTTAGCTTTATTTATATATAAAAAGACAATCTTGATTCTGAATGTGTAAACTGTAATCTTCCATTCTGCTCTATTTAAATTGGATGCCAAGAGTTGTAACGATCAAGTGTCATCTTACAATCTGAATTTCCAGTTGAAAAGCGAAAACAATAAGCACTAGCGGCTGGCTGACATGATAAGATTTGATTTTCGACATTGAATCATGTAGTAAATAATCAATACTCAGAGACCATGATTTATCTACACAATGGTTTTACGACAGCTGCTTGTTGAATTCTAAGCAGAAGCTGGGCCTCCTGCACGAGCTCTCAACGTTTCAGTTCTCTTGCTTCTCTCCATTACCTCCACCAACCACTCTACGCTTTCTTTGATCCCCATCCTGCATGAATTCAAATATCAAGCCATAAGTATTTGCATTTAAGAAATAGAAATTATGGTGCAACCACCTTGGTATTTCCCTTCCCATATCACTATTTTTGGGAGCAAACAAATTCAGCAAAGCTATGGAACCTGAAAGACGATCCACTTACCCATCATATGCTGAAACAGCTTCAAACATGTAAACTCTTTCGTCCAACTTCTTAAGATCTAGATATCGAGCAAGTTCCTCGGATGATACAGCATCATTAAGATCCTAAACCACAGAGGAATAAAAAATGGTGATTGGTGACATCAAACATAAAAGTATAACCATATGTTAAAGAAATGAGACAGAATCCACAACAAGGTACAACTCTCATAAGTTAAAGGAATGAGATGGAATCCACAACAAGGTACAACTCTCATATGTTAAAAGAATGAGATAAAATCCACAACAAGGTACAACTCTCTATAGTTGAGCTGTTACCCCTGGCAAATATTTACCAAGAACCTAAGTACATAGATTGGGGTGTGTGTGTGTGTGAGTGCATCTTTAGAAGAAAAAATCAAAGTTCAGAGAAATTTTGGTTGCGCGACTTCATATACATGCAAGTTCAACATGCTGAAAAACTTAAGATTAGGTCGTTATGATTATGCATCGTATGCTAGCAACTTTGCTCACCTGCTTATTGGCCAATATCAACAGAGGAGCTCCTTGCAAATCCTCATGTCGAAGAACTTTTTCTGGTTTAAAATGTGAAGGTATTAGTATTGGCAAGGAAAACAAAGTAACAGCTATACTATCACAGGAAACAAAGTTAGAAACCAGCACAATATTCACCAACATGAACATCACCTACCCAATGCAGATTTTGAATCTTCAAAACGTGATGGGCAAGTAGCATCAATTACATACACCACAGCATGAGCTTCTTCATAATATTTCTCCCAGATTGAGCGAAGACCGGGCTGACAGAAATAACAAACAAATGTAGCATCAATAATTGTGAAACCCCATCTCCAAAAAGAAAAATGATGCAACATATAGGGTTGGATTTGCAACAGTTGGAGAGTGTAATGATAGTCATATGTAATAATCACATACCTGACCTCCCAGGTCCCAGAACACAAGTTTAGTATTGGACACTTCAATACGACCAATATTAAGTCCCACAGTTGGAACAATTCGATCAGGAGGGAGACCTTCCAAGTTTGAGTAAACTGATTTCAACTTCTCCAGCAAAGTCTACAAATAAAAATCGGACTAAGAATTACAACTGATGGTTCTGAAAATGTGTTAAAAGAAGATAAAAATCAACCAATTGAGTCGATAAAGCACAATAACTAACAGAAGATAGGAAGGTGCATTACCGTTTTCCCAGCCTTGTCAATTCCAAGAATGAGTACATGAAACTCCGTCTTGCTAAACATATATTTCCAGAGTCCATAAAACAACGAAAACATCTCTCTCTTGTTTACTTTTTTATCCCCTCCGGTGAAAAAAGAAAGAAGCTCACAGTATCACCCTTGACCCTTTGCTACCTTACAAATTTACACTCTGAAACAACAACAAAAATGGTCAACATTGGTAAAAATTGGAAACGCAAATACATTTGGCAACACACTACAAATTTAACATACACTCAATACACTTTGCTACTTAACAGTCTCACTGTCCTCATCAATTGAGCTTCTATCTAATTTCTTTCATCAATTATCAAATCCCGACTCTTTCTTTACGTAATTATCATCAAATTCACACAAAACCTCATTTTTCATCAGACTCCATTTTGAGAAAATTAAGTCCTGCCTTTTTAGTAATTCAATCACGAAGTTCTAATCTTCTCACTACAAGGCCACAATGCATTTCCCAGCACATTAAATAACCATTCTAATTTCCCATCTCACATCACTGAACCAAACTTACAATGAGTTTTACTTGCACCACAGCCATCAAATATTACAGAACCGCAATTGATGAGCAAGAGCAGATTAAACAAGATAATCAAAAACCAAAGAGGGATCTCCTATCTCCTATCAACAATCATGATTCAGTAAAACCCAGATAGCTATATGATAAAGAAAAATGAAGATTAACCAGACCCAATTTTCTTTTAGCACTAAAATTCATACCCACAACCGTAAAAGACCCAGATCAACATAGAATTCCCAGGTATAATTTACATTCCCGGAGAAAGCAAAGTTGGATCCGAATAGTATAGTATATTTAATTGAACGTATAGATACACAATTATCATTTATAACAATCATGCTTGCAGAAACTCAAATTCTTACTTTTGAGGGATGCTGGTGATGCCTTTACTGCTGCTAGTCTCTATAACTCTTCGGCTCCCAAGCTTCAAACACTCTTCTTTCTTTTGGAAATTTTCCCAATTACGATTCCTCCACGATTTTATTTTCTTTCCCGTATTGCCCCCGCGGAGTTTACGGGTCCATCGTCCTATTTGCTGACGTGGCAGATTGCAGTGGTGAAAATTTTAAGAGCCGTCAACTTCCGACACGACACGGTAACATTAGTTGAAATTCGCACAAAATTAACAAGAATGAATTCATGCGATTAAGAACAAATCAACCCGTCACTATTAATAAAGAGACAACTCTTGGGCCAACATACCAATAACCCGCTCAATTCTTTTTTGGTCATATTGAGTCTTCTATGGTTCGAATTCACATATGGTGAATTAGTGATGATTGGTTGGAGCTATGTTGATCATTTTATGTCAAAATTGTCTACTTTCATGTGGCCTAAAATGGAACGGATCACACTCTCTGTATAAAGATTATAAAAGTTAAATGGTGTTTTCCATTCAACACTCCATACCTTGATTACATGTATACTAAATGGGTTACGTGAGTCGGGTCGGGTGTAAAATTTGGACTAGAATTTAGAATTTACAATATATTTAATAATTGAACACGTTTAATAACTCACGGATGAAATTTGGATTCACGGTGGAGATGCGGACACTGTAAGAAGTATTTACATAGGCTAATCATAGCTGGGTTAAAAAAAAAAAATCATAGCTGGGCTTCATCGCTATATACCTGTTACTTCGAGGGTGATTTAGTAAAACCTGAAAATCATAAAAAGAGAACGAAAAATGAGATTTCAGCTCTTTTGTCAAAAAAAGAAACTCGCAGAGGCTTCATCATATTCTTCTCCGAAGGTACGAAAATTCGATTTTCAGATTTCTTTTTTCTGGTTTTAATTCGAATTCTGCGGTTAAATTTTTCGCTCGGACTACCGGAAAATGAAAGTTCGATCTTGCGAACGATATCTGGCCTGCCAAAGTTTCATTTTGGTTAGGGTTTCAGTGCGCTATTGATTTGTGGCTCTATTGGATAGCTTTTGCTTCTTGCGAGTCTGTGTTTAGTAGATTATGGAATATCTTTTAGCTGTGGATCTATTTTCGAGAAATGGGAATGGAATTTTTTCTTCCTCTTTTTTATGGAATTTAGGTTAATGTTCGAGGACTTTTGAATGTGATTCTTTTGCTTTATGTTGAGAATTTCACGACGAGCTTTGCAATTTGTTTCAGAGAATTCAAAGTAATTGAGCAGTTGCTTGTGGTGCTTTTGCGGAGATTAGCTGTTTTAGCAAAATGAGGTAAATGTAACAAGTCTTCTATTGATATGGAGAAAGAATTCAGTGTTGTTCATAAGCTTCTGTTAAATTTTTGTGATCGTTTTCATAGTACTGGATATTGAGAAAGAATTGCTGCACTAAGGCGTTGCATTTAGTAGATGGATGGTTATTTATGATGTTATAAAATCCTGTGTACATTCTGGATATACTGATTTAGATTTTTTTCTGAATCAGTGACCGAGGCCGAGTGAGATGGGATGAGGCTAATCTGGGAGAAATTGAAGCAAATAAACCTGTAAGGCAGAAAATTACTGAGCCGAAGACACCATATCACCCCATGCAAACTGATGATGAAGATGATGAGGGTAGGTTGGTTATCTTTCCAAGGAGGCATTTCAAATGTATATGCATGTAGGATGAATTTTTGTCTACTTTCCCTTTGAAATAAAATCATAGGTGGTTTTCAATCCTTTATGTTGGTTTTCAATACTTGTTTTCAGAAAAAAAAGTTGTATCTTAAATGTGATAACTTATTATTTTTTATGACAATATAATCTTTGCAGGATCTCTGTCCCCTATACGGGGGAGTCGCTTTGATGAATGTGTTGGTGATGCAATACATGCTGAAGCAATACGAACTGCTTTGAGCGATGTGGCATCGTCAAGTAGAAAGAAGACCACGAGATCTACTGGCTGGACATCATCTGAGGATGAAGCAGATGCTATGGATCAAGATGATGAAGGTGTTCATTCATTCCTTTTTTTTATTAACTTAACCTTTTAATTGTCATTCATCACAACCTTTCACTACATTTCTTTGGAACATGATGGCTTATTATACCTTAGCCAGCCTACTTGGTGACTAGAAATTTAGAATTGAGAAATGCTCTTGTTATTATTTTTGCAAGCTGGCTTCCTCAAGTTTTATTTTATTTCCTTCTCTCACATTTATTTTTCTCAGTATAGAAGGTATGTAGGTTGGCAGATGTCACTTTTTATGCTAGAAAGAAACACAGCTCTATTGGTAGAGATGGATTTGGTTAAAGTTGCATCATCTCCCAATGTTACTTAATATAAGACACTGGTGATTAGATTCCCGATAATTCCTGCAGATTAGTTGTTGTAATGTCTGCTATTAATGTTTACGAGTTGTTATCCAAGGTGCTTAGGTGCTTATCCTCTTCTAGTTTTCATCTTTCCTTCTGCCCAGTTCAGAAAAAACACAAAGGGATCTTTTCACATGCTTCTTTCTTCTCTCAGTTAGATTTATACTGTATATGTTAATTTAAATAATTAGTTCTTATCTGCTAACAAGCCTATACTGACTCCACCTTTTCGTGGTTGGGATTTTGCCAGATTCAGATAAGAGTGGCATGAGTTTTAGGGAGCACAGAAGAGCTCATTATGATGAATTCCAGAAAGTAAAAGAACTGAGACGGAAAGGTTCCTTTCTCGATGATGAAGATGAGGACGAGGCTGTTGAAATGAAGAAGGAAAAGCCTAAGCCTTCAGGTGCAGCCAAGCCTAATGGAGCTTAGATGAAGCCAAGCTAAAACTCTTGTAATCAAGCCAAGCTAAGACTAGGGTTGATGCATCGCTGACATTTGATTACAGTGTTTGGAATGACTATACAGAATGCTCAACTGCCTGCTATTTGTATTATTCATCGATCAATACGCTTTTTGTTTGTGAATAATTCACTTTAATTCCGTCTGGCTAACAATGTTTTTTTTGTTTTTTTTATTCAAATCTCAAAAACCAATGTTTTTTTTGTTTTTTTGATTCAAATCTCAAAAGACTCGAGTTTTCTTGTAAACAAGGATAATCAAAAGATAGAACAAAGAAGACACGTGTCACTCTGCTTGGCAACACCTGGACATATATAACACAAACCATCGATCGATCTTATCTGAGACCGACTCAAAGCAATGGATTCAATGGCTTCCCAAATTTGCAGCCACATAGCTTCTATCTTCACCAAGCCCACCCACCCTTATCCACCGGTGTTGGACCTTTTAGTCGCCGAGTTATCTTCCGTAGCTACCCGAAACGGCAACGTTTTCCTCTACGGCGTGGGTAGAGAGGGCCTAATGCTGAAGGCCCTGTGCATGCGGCTGGCCCATCTCGGCTTCTCGGCCCACTTGGTCTTCGACATGACCACTCCCCCGGTAACTAGCAACGACCTCCTCATCGCCTCCGCGGGGCCGGGTGGTTTCTCCACCGTCGATGCCATATGCTCGGTTGCGCGATCGCAGGGGGCTCGAGTCTTGCTGCTGACGGCTCAGCCGGAGTCGGGGTCGTGTGTGACGCATGCTAGCGTGGTGGGTTATGTGCCGGCGCAGACTATGGCGGATGATGGTGGGGAGGCGGTGGAATCTCGGCCGTTGCTTCCGATGGGGAGTGTGTATGAGGGTGCTTTGTTTGTCTTGTTTGAGATGGTAGTTTACAGGTTGGGTGAGGCTTTGGGTCAGAGCCCAGAGGCCATACGGGCCCGCCACACCAATCTCGAATGAAGTCACCTCCCAAAAACAAAACAAAAATTGCCTTGGATCCTTGACAACTTTGTATTGTTTTTTTTTGGATAATATTTACCAAGTCATTAATAAATAAATAAAGTTACCACCAAGTAATTTTTATCTTCTTTTTTACCAGGTATGTACGCAAATTTGATTTGATTTTAAGATGAAACTTTTTTAATTCTAGAATAAAAAATATCTATATAATGAATGAATATTATTATTATTATTATTTTTAAAACAGAGGTATTTTAGAATACCTTATATCTATTCTATACTATATATTAAGAGAACATTCGTTGTCAATCAAAACAAATTTTTTTTACTTTAATACCCTTTAAATATTAAATAACTATATATAACATCTTAATCACCAAGGATAAAACAGTCTAAACACAAATGAATAAATAAAAAAGAAAATTACAAAAAAAATTGTAGAAAGATAACTACCTATCTATCCACATTTACATAAAATAACTACATACATCTACACGGAAATAACTACCCACATCTACACGAAAATAATTACCAACGTACATCTCTCTCCGGATAACTTTTCACATTTTGTTTTTTTCATATAATTTAAAAAAAAAAACTGTCATACACATGCAGAGCATGTGTCCACAAAACTAGTATTAATATATCAAAAAAGCTAGGCTAGCCATCCGGAGCCTAGAGTATTCCATTGGCCTTATTCATGACTCGAATGTCACAGCTTCCATTCCTAAAGGTGGCAGTAGTGTCAGCATTTCAGAACCTCTTTGGAGCTCATGGACGATTTGTCAATAAAAAAGTGTGCGCCCTGCAACACAAAGGATATGCGATCTATGACTGAAGAATCAGCAAGTGATTTACTTTCAAAGGTGGATATATGGATGGAATTTGATGAGTGAAAGTGGTTTATTGAAACTGAAAAGGTCATGGAAATGTAACCATTGAGATCTGGACACATGCAGTTGGTGGATTGACTGAGAATGACTTCATCCTTGCTGCTAAGATCAATGCACTGCATATGCAAACCCTGATGAGGCGGGGAAAGCTACTGATTGAACTGCCGGGAAAGCATACCGATGGAATTAATGGTCGGAATTGTCACAGATATGATCATGAAAAAAAAAATGTATTCGTCTTTTGTTGGTATGTTTTGGAGTAAAATGGAGCCCTGAGGATGTACTTGGTTCAAGAAGGATTCTTGGCTTCTTGCAAGTGTGTCTGGAAAAATATGAAGTAGCTGTTGTCTTTGTGTTTAGCTCTTTTCCTCTTTTCTGAATATGAAGCTTATAGATCTGTGGAGTTATATATGCCAGCTTTTGACAAAAAAAAAGAAAAGCTAGCTAGGCAAACCCTTCGTACGTTCCCAAACCTCGCCTCGATCTGTGCCAATCGAACTGAATATTATGAATATTCTAGCATTAATTATCTTCGATTATTATTTCTTTTTGTTCCGCTCAAGTAAAATTACTACGTACTCCAAGTTGATATGTCGATCGATGGGGCTTAGAATTCACCAGCTAGTCGGATTTTCGGGGTAAAAAAACTAATGCTGCTAAAAACAGGTTAACAAACAACATCGATAGGAAAACAAACAAGAAATGATGGGGAGGACCATTTGTGACCTAGACCATCTGTTTTTGTACGTACTATAGTAACTCTATATAAATCAGAAATTATGCCCTAAGAAAAGAATAAAAGTCAGAACTGACCAAACCCGGCCCCCTAAATTAAGGGTCCCAACTGGATCACGGCCGGTCAGCATCTCGATCATCTCAAAATATCTCATGCAGATATTTTACTCTTCCTTCTCTTTACTAGTTCCGAAGGATTCTTCTTGCATCTTCATCATCCCAAAATATCTCTCACCCCTGCAACTCAAGTCTTAGATATTTTTTTCTCACCTAAAATAAATAAAGCTCCTAAGATATTTTCACCCTCATGCACTTTTCTGTCGTCTGATATTTGTAAGGCATTTGACAAAAAAGAAACGATAAGATATTATCTCTTCCATCTCTAACATTAATTTGTTTGGTGCTTAATTAAGATAACCTGAATATTAGACACATTTTTTCTTTCTTTCTGTTAGGCACTTGATCGAAGCAGCTAAGCTAGCTAAACGTAGACCACTCTTTTAAGTTCATAATTATTCCAAATAAATGGGGTGCTGCTTCAGTGCCCAGGGCATACAATATATACTCGGCAGAGGAGATGCATTTGCAGTGTGGGAGGGTGGGGGCAGATGGGATCCAAGGGTTTAGGAGCCTGCCACGTGCCCGAACACTTTGTGCTCGGTGTACGACAGAATTTCCCAAATAAATATCTAAGAAATTAATGTAATGAACAAAAATCTAGCTCAAAAATGTGAGGCAAAGGCATGTTAGTCAAAGACAAACAAGTAGGCTCTTCCTAATACTTATTTCTTCCCCATGAAGCTTGGATACCATAGAGCTCTCTCTCTATATATATAATGAGAGTACATTTCCAATGGTTTTATAAACCAAATCGTTGTAAGCTTTCCGAGAAGAAATTAATGGAGTCGCACGTGCCCAGCAGTTGGACGAACGAGAAGCACGTGCAGTTCTTGAACACCATGGAGGCTTCCTTTGTGTGCTCCATGATTGAAAACAAGGGTCGCCTTGCTCGTCTCAACCGGTACATGCCGGACACCTCCGACTCGACCCTAGATCTGAACAAAACCCAGAAGACCAAAAAGCACAACACACCAGGTAATTAATTAACTGATGTTAACCTTGGTTTGATGGATCTAATCTTGGTGTTTAACGTACAATATATACAAGTAAAATGCCAATAGAATCTGCCTTTGAGATATTCTGGGGCGTAGTAATACTAGTTTTGTTTTTTTTTACTTGAATTACTAATTCACTTGTTGATCGATGATATTAATTAGGTCCAGTACGCAGAATGGACGGTGGAGCTGTCAGAAGAACAAGGCGATTACCATCTCAACCTTTCATTACCTCTCAGCTAGATCAGGTTGGTAAATGGTGAATATATAGTATATTAATCTCTTTTAATTTTTTGTGTGTATTAATCTCTTTTAATTTTTTGTGTGTATTAATTAAGGGTAATATATAATACATGTAATTCTCTGTCTCGACAGGTGGTTCCACAGGTTATATGAGATCAGATGCCTAAAAAATGAAAATAAAAAAGCGGCTCTTGCCAGAAATATCGAAATAAAAATGTAGCAGGTTGATTATTTGAGGAGCTAGCTTAGCAGCTAGGTTGCACTAATTTATTGTTTGAGATCGGTGATTGATGACCAAATAACCGAAATGCCCGCCCTTACGCTTCAAGAATTTCAAAGGCTGGCATGGACAGGACGATGATGACAAAGTGATCTGAAGGAAGATCGATACTAGCTAGTCCATCTTTTGATGCTTCCGGCAAATATCTCATCTTTTAGGATAGAGGTTAGGTGCTTAATGCTCTTTTGGAGATATAGATTTTTATTTTTTTGTTTTTTTTAATTAATAAATTTATTATAATTGTTATTTAATTTGAGAAAAACATACATCGTTAATTTAATCTTCTGTGTTCTTAAAATTGAATTCATCAAATAGAATTATCAAGGTTTCCGAAACCTTTGTTGTTGCCGTTGAAGTGATGATATAAAATTTCTTGATTAGTCTCCGTTTCATTGGCTTGCCTACTAATTAACCAAATAATTCAAGAGCCTGCCACGTGCCCGAACACTTGGTGCTCGATGTATGGCAGAATTTCCCTAGAGGTTAGGTGTTTAATGCTCTTTTGGAGATATAGATTTTTGTTTTTTTGTTTTAATTAATAAATTTATTATAATTGTTATTTAATTGGAGAAAAACATACATCGTTAATTTAATCTTCTGTATTCTTAAAATTTAATTCATCAAATAGAATTATCAAATTTTCTGAAACCTTTGTTTTTGCCGTTGAAGTAATGATATAAAATTTCTTGATTAGTCTCCGTTTCATTGGCTTGCCTACTATTTAACCAAATAATTCAAGAGCCTGCCACGTGCCCGAACACTTGGTGCTCGGTGTATGGCAGAATTTCTCTAGAGGTTAGGTGTTTAATGCTCTTTTGGAGATATAGATTTTTGTTTTTTTATTTTTTTTGTTTTAATTAATAAATTTATTATAATTGTTATTTAATTGGAGAAAAACATACATCGTTAATTTAATCTTCTGTGTTCTTAAAATTTAATTCATCAAATAGAATTATCAAGTTTTCTGAAACCTTTGTTTTTGCCGTTGAAGTAATGATATAAAATTTCTTGATTAGTCTCCGTTTCATTGGCTTGCCTACTAATTAACCAAATAATTCAGTTTATATCTTGTGACTTGTGGCATAAAAATGACTCCAAAAAATGATGTTTCCAGTCGAAAAAAAAGTGTATGATAACAAGACCACATAAAATAAGCAAGTATAGATTGAGCTGGGGCCCAAAGGGAAAGGCAGTGACAAGCCCAGGCCCAAAGGCCCACACAATTTAGAGAAGACGAAAGAGGAAGCAGAGGAGTTGAGAAGGCAATTCCAAAACAAACGCCAAGATCTAAAGCACGCACAGCATCCTTGTGAGGCTAAAGAAAAGAAACAATGCTGGAGCAATTGTTGAGCTACAAGAATCTGATACTCCAACTCTCACTCTCTCTGAGTCTGACTCTGCTCCTCACCTTCCTCAAAACCCCGATCTTCTTCCTCCGCGGCCTCCACACCTACATCCACCCCGACAACATCCCACCCGGCGGATCCCGGGCCGCCATCCGGAGACCCGAGTCCTCCGATTCGGGCCCCGAGCTCAGAAAGCGGAGCAACAAGTCCAAGGACAAGAAGAAGAACCCAGCCTTCGATGAAAACAACGCCCAGATCTTCCGGCTCAAGCTCGACGAGGCCCACCTCCAGACCCGCCTCTATTTCCCCGAGTATTCCAACGCCTTCACTTTCTCATTTGTTGCCATTTCTTGTCTTCTGCTTCAAATTTACTTGAACAATACGGATTCCTCCGATTCTGGGTTTTTGGGGAATGGGGTTTTTGTTCCGGTTCTTTTAGGGTTTGCGGGTGTTTCTAAGTTGTTAGTACTTGTTGCCAAAGTTTCGTTCGAGAAATCCGCGTCGAGGCGGTCCGAGAAGCAATTGAGTGTGCTTTTGGGGGTTGTGGGGTTGGTAGTAGGGAGTATGGTTTGCTTCACATTTAGTCCCTCCGTTTTCGATTTTGATTTTGGCTCAGTTGATAGTAATGGGAGGTTGTTTATTGCTCTTTTGATGGGATGCTTTTCGGGTTTCTTGTTCATGCCTGCTGCTAAGAGTGCGAGGTCGTTTTGGCTTGGAACTGATCAAATTAGGTCCGATTTGTCAATGCTGTCGTGTGAGTGGTTTGGTAGGATGATTCTATATGCAAATTATACAATGATTCTCTTTACGGTTTTGTTATGGATCAATCCCTTAGCTGGAATGCTTGTGAACAAGAATGGCAAAGTTCGAAATGCTGAGAGTTTGATTGGAAATATGGGATTTTCGACTTCGGATTTTGCTAAATTTAGGCTTTGCTGCTTGCTGGTTTCGAGTTTTCTGCAACTTGTTGCGTTACGCCCAAACTTGCAAATGTATTTGAATGAGGCACTGTTATCTTGGTATCAGAGATTGCATGCTGGTAAGGTTCCCGACTTGGAGTTCAGTAGGGCTAAGGTGTTTTTGCACAATCACTACTTATGCCTCGCGGTTCTGCAGTTTCTCGCACCACCAATTGTGTTGCTTCTGTTTCTTGGGCTATCTCGGGTTGATGGTATCTCTTCGGAAGATTACCACTACGTTTGTAGTCTACTGCCTTGTTCTGCCTTTGTGAAAGAAGTGGCCGTCTTTATGGCTTGGTGGATTCTCTTTGTTTGGGCTGTTTATAGTTCAGCTACCATTTTTCTATATCGTCGCTGCATTTTGTACATGTCTTGATGACTTAGATCTGTTGTCTGGACCTTCAAGATTGATCATCCTTGAGTAGAGAGTGTAGGACTTTTGACGAATTTTGAGCGAGAGTGTTGTGCTGCTTGTAGCAGAATTTCATTGATTAACATCATGTGCCATTCGACTTTGGGGCAAAGAGAAGAGAGAATCAAACACATTATCTGGTATATACTTGATCTCTTAAGCCTATTTTGTTGTTATATGAATTTCACACAAATAGAATGTAGTAGTAGTTCATTGTCCATTCACTGTATCTCATTCTCGTTTGGAGTGAAATTTACATATTGAGTTCTGTGCTTGTACTCTGTTCTGCAACTATTTGAGCATGTAACTTGTTCTCTTTCAAGTTTAATTAACTGACAGGCATGTTACGGGAAACTAATTTACATATTCAAAACATTGCATTTTGGGGCTGTTTATGTAAGCATCTTCACAAGTTACCTTTCTTATCTCAATCCGTTACAAGATAAATCCAACGTGCATAAGAGGAGTGAACACTAGGAAAGCAAAGCTGTGTATTTATTTCTCTTTGTTTCCCTAACTGTATGTGCTTTACTTAGTGGCCTTATGATATGTATTTGATGAATCTATCTATGGAAAGAGTTGTGAAACAGGATTTGGTTATTCAATGACGGTGATTTCTATTGCTTTTTTGGAACTGAAATGTGAATTTACAGCAGCCTTGTCTCTCTTTTGGTATATTTTTGCTTGTTTTTTTTTTCTTCTTCCCTCGATTCGAGTTTTGTTCTCTTCAATGAAGCCTACGCTCTCATTGAATATATAGTTTGTTCTAGGAACCGTCTATATTTATGTGATATCCTCCGGGAAGAAAGAAGAACCTGGATAACATCTACAATTCTTCTACCTCTTGGATATTGCTCAACACAGCAATGTCATGCTATGTAGGGTCACTATAGTAATGCTGTGCTTTAACTTTTAACTGCCTTGAATTGAGGATGGCTGGTGGAGCCTTACTACAGTGCTTATAATTTATGTTGGATTTGGCTTCGGCGTCATAGTGATATTAGTTATCTGCTTTTTTATCATTTTCCTGAATGACTCTTGAATCTTTTTGGCCTTTCATGATGCCAATGGTCACATGGTTGCCTGAAATACTTGTACAGCTTGTGCCATTACTTGTACTGGAGCATAGAAGTTTTAGCTAGAGAGCATAGAAGTCCCTTTCATTCCAGGATTACTAATCTAAAATTCCATCTCTTTGAAAGCGAGCATTCAAGGATTGGCAACATCTCTGTACTCGGCCCTTATACAAGGTCATAATATATCGGTGAAATTTTGGATCCGATATGGGGGACCGAGATGCATTACTTGAATGAGGAAGGTCCTTGTTTTTTTGGCAATCAATGAGAAAGGTCCTTCACCTTCACCATTTTGGATCCAATATCAGTGGTACCATTTTGTCCAATTTGGCATTTTAGATGTAAGAAAATCCATACAATCCATTAGTCTCACAAACCCCAACTGTTCGTTCATCTCATAGTTTATAGTTAATGAACTTGATCAACTTCTGTAAATCCTATATTCTTTTACCCAAAGGTGTGTTACATCTTTTTTATATTTTTTTTGAGAAAGAAGTTACAAGTCAATTATTAATGGGATCATTGACTATACCACAGAAAAAAAAATACATGAATATACAATTGGACCGCCCGCCACAAAAAAATACATAATTTAAAGGTTCTTTTCTCTTTGGTTTTTGCCCCACGCCGCAATGATACTTCATCTTTTTTACTTTGTCTATGTTTCAGTTAAAAAAAAGAAATAATATAACTGGTATAAAGTTACAGTCATAGTAGCCTCTCCTATGTTGCCACGTATGTAGAAGCGAAGAAAATTCGAGCCAGAAGTTTCTCGAAATAAGAGGGAGTTAGAAGTTTCCTGTGGTTTCCTCTGTTCTGTTTCCACACGATCATATCTTTTATCGGTTTCCTTTCCAAATCCTCATCCTTTAAATTCCTTACAGGAACCTTCTAGAACCAACAAACCCCTCAATTTCGCCCCGATTACTCTGTGGTTTTGCTCCAAGATTTCCTAGAATTGGATTTGAAAAATCAAATTTTGATTTTTGATTTTTGATTTGATCCGGTGTGATTAGTGTTGCGTATTATAGAAGCTGTTCTAGACATGGCTCCGCCGCCTGTGGAACAGAACGGCGAGTCCACTTCCGGCGAGTCGCAGAGAGGTTCTCCAACGCCGTTTCTGAGCAAAACCTATCAGCTGGTAGACGATCCCGCAATTGATGACGTCATATCCTGGAACGCCGACGGATCGAGCTTTGTGGTCTGGAACCCCACCGTCTTCGCTAGAGATTTGCTCCCAAAGTATTTCAAGCACAACAACTTTTCCAGCTTCGTCCGCCAGCTCAACACCTACGTAAGCCTCGAAAATTCCAATTCCAATTCTTTGACTTCCTCCGTTTTGATTTGTCATCAAATTTTGAGGTTTTGATTTTTGTTTGTTAGGGATTTAGAAAGGTTATACCTGATCGGTGGGAATTCTCCAACGATTGCTTTCGCAAAGGCGAGAAGCGGCTTCTCTGCGACATACAGCGACGGCGAATGGTGGTTCCGGCTACGGCAAAACCTAGGATCTCCCCGGCAAATTCCGGCGAAGAGCAGGTCACTTCCTCGAGTTCGTCCCCGTCGCAGCTCGTGGACGAGAACGAGAGGCTGAGAAAGGAGAACATGCAGCTGACCAAGGAATTGGCGGAAATCAAGTCTCTGTGCCACAACATCTTCACCATGGTGTCGAATTACGCGTGTCCTAAATCGGAGGGCGGTTTTCCGGAGCTGAAACCGCTGGATTTGATGCCTGTGAAGCGGTTTTCCGTTGAGGGCGGTGAAGAGACGAGTCCGAAGCTTTTCGGTGTGGAAATAGGAGTCAAGCGAGCGAGGGAGGTCGGCGGTGGTGTATCGGCGGAGGAGGACGAGACCGATTTACGGCTGCAGCAACCGAGTGGTGGCGGTGTTAAATCAGAGCCGTCTGATGTGGACCATCATGACACGCCGTGGCTTAAGCAGTGCCACAGGCTAATCAGAGGGTCTGTAATTAATTGATACGTAGATTTTACAACATTTAGAATCTACTGGTAGCTAGAGACTAGAGACAAGGATTGAAGCACGTGCTCAAATCGGTTCACGTGTGTCGTCCACCTACCTTTTGAGACTTTTATATCCTTTTCTTTTGCTTTTTTAGAAATAACACTTTTTTCTTCTTTTTTTTCCTTCTGCACATGGAATCTGATCATCAGATAGTAAAGAGAATTGGGAATTATGAATGTGAGACCATAAACAGTGAGGAATATGAAAACTCTGGCTTGATTGAGAAAATTGCAGAGATAGAGGAGAAGCATCCTGTACGTTAAGAAGCTGGGTGTTTTTTTTTTCTTTTTTGTTACAACAAGCTGGCTGCTTTTAAATAATAAATACAAAGCAATTTATTGCTTAAAAAAAGAAATACAAAAGCATTTTATTATGTGCATTTAATCTTACAAGGATTGGACTGGTGATAGACCAATACTAATTTAAAAAACTTGGACCAAAATTATATTTCAGCCCACTTATTTTCCAACCGAAAAAGAAGGCCACTTATTTTTAACCCAAAGAGAAACCCACTTAGTTCTCAAAAAAATAGCCCACTCATTTTACAGCCCAAAAACAACCCCACTTATTTTTCAATCCAACTAAATTTTTAGCCCAAACGAAGCGCATTGATTTAGCCAGCCCAAAGAAAAGCCCACTAATTTTTCCAGCCCAAAGAGAAGCCCACTTAATTTTCCAGCCAAAAAGAAGCCCATTTATTTTCCGGCCCAAAAGGAAACCAACTTCTTTTTCCAACCCAAAAAGGCCCACTTTATTTTTGCAGCCCAAATAGAAGCCCACTTAATTTTGCAACCCAAAAAAAGCCCACTTATAATTCCATCCGAAACTTCCAGAAGAATTTGGGCCGGGCCTGGTTAAAATTAGGCCCAATCTAACCTATAATAAAAAACGACACGTCATTTTTATAAAATTTTGGGCCGGGCCTGCTAAAAATTAGGCCCAATAAAACCATTTAATAAAAAACGACACGTCGTTTTGTAACAATTTGGGCCGGGCCCGTTTGAAATTAGGCCCAATATAACCATTAACAAAAAAACGACGTGTCGTTTTTGTAACAATTTGGGCCGGGCCTGGGAAAAATTAGGCCCAATATAACCATTAAGTGAAAAACGACGTGTCGTTTTGAATCTATTTGGGCCGGGCCCGTTTGAAATTAGGCCCAATATAACCATTAAATAAAAAACGACGTGTCGTTTTTGTAACAATTTGGGCCGGGCCTGGGAAAAATTAGGCCCAATATAACCATTGAATGAAACACGACGTGTCGTTTTTGTAAAAATTTGGGCCGGGCCTTGGAAAAATTAGGCCCAATATAACCATTCAGTAAAAAACGACGTGTCGTTTTGAATCAATTTACGCCGGGCCCGTTTGAAATTAGGCCCAATATAACCAGTCAATAAAAAACGACATGTCGTTTTTGTAACAATTTGGGCCGGGCCTGGGATAAATTAGGCCCAGTATAACCATTGAATGAAAAACGACACGTCGTTTTTGTAAAAATTGGGGCTGGGCCGGGTTAATTTGTAACAGTTTGGGCCGGGCCTGTGAAAAATTAGGCCCAATATAACCATTGATGAAAAACGACGTGTCGTTTTTCTAAAAATTTGGGCTGGGCCGGGTTAAAATTAGGCCCAATGTAACCATTAAAAAAAAAACGACACGTCGTTTTGTAACACTTTGGGCCGGGCCTGTGAAAAATTAGGCCCAATATAACCATTAAGTAAAAAACGACGTGTCGTTAGATTGGGCCGGGCCCGTTTGAAATTAGGCCCAATATAACCATTATATAAAAAACGACGTGTCGTTTTTGTAACAATTTGGGCCGGGCCTGGGAAAAATTAGGTCGAATATAACCATTAAGTAAAAAAGGACGTGTCGTGTTGAATCTATTTGGGCCGGACCTGGTAACAATTTGGGCCGGGCTGGGCTTATTATTATAAGGCCCAATTCATTCATTTGCAAGGAATAAAAACGATGTGTCGTTTTTTAGATTTGATACAAATTGGGTATTGACTAGCGTTTAAGTCAATGATTAACTGATACAAAAAAATTAAAAGAAAATGACCCAGTGTCATATTCTGAAGCCCCGTGTTCAGATGAATCAAATACCATCTCCTCCAATCCTCCGATGAGATCGCCGGAATATGGAACTACTTAGCCTCTCCTCGAGCATACACCCTTCCCATGCTTTCTCACCTATCGGCGCGTGGCGCAGCTTCGCTCTTTCCCTCTCTTAATGGATAGATATAGGATACCCTGCGCTGCAGGCTCTCCATCTCCAATGGGCTCATCTTCGTTTATTGTCTGTAACTTTTTGACGAAGCTAGCTAGTCATCGAGAATGATCGAATTCCCTACCTACCCTTCTGAAAAGGATGCATGAGTAAAATATGAAACCTGCCTTCAACAATGACTAAGATTTAAGCAGCCTGCTTGAAGAGTCTGGGTAGGGATAAACAACCTCCATTCCCCTACCTGTTTTCCATGGCTCCAGTACGTAAACAACCAATTCTGGTATATACATGCCTGAATTGATTTTCATAGTTCCCTCCCTCCCTCTCTCTCTCTTTCTTTCTTTCTTTACTGTAACCTTGATATGCAAATTCTTCCCTTGTCTTTGAGACCTTCATCCCAAACTGCCAGGTTCATTCCCAATGCTTAACATCTTACTCCTGCTACTACAAATAACTTACTTTACAACATCATTAATTATTATACAATACCATCATTATATTATGGTTATAACAAGCAGCCTATAATCTGCAGCACTTGAAATTACTCATCATCTTTCATCCCTTTGAGGATCTTCAGCACTTGAAGCATGGTAGGTCTGCTGGCAGGGTTATCACAAAGGCACACACAAGCAATCTGCAGCACTTGAAACATGGTCTGCTTCGAGTCCGCATTCAGAACCATGGGATCAAGAACATCAGCTGCTTGCCCCTTCTTGACCTTCTGAAATACCCAACCTACCAAATTTCCGCCTTCCTTCTCTTTGAAGTCTGGTCCAGTTGGCTCTTTCCCAGTCACCAATTCAAGCAGTATCACACCAAAACTGTAGACATCCCCCTTTTTAGTCGACCTCCCACTTTGTCCATACTCCGGTGGAATGTAGCCAAACGTTCCAGCAACATCAGTTGTAATATGAGTCTCACAGGCACTGATCAATCTTGCAAGTCCAAAGTCTGCAACCTTTGGCTCAAAGTCTTCATTGAGTAAGATGTTGCTGGCTTTAATATCCCTGTGAATGATGTGGGGGATAAGTTCATGGTGAAGAAATGATAGGCCTCGCGCTGCACCCATTGCAATTTTGAAACGTCTGTCCCAATCCAAGACTTCAAGAGCTCCCATCCGATTTCTCAGCCACAGGTCTAGGCTCCCATTTACCATATACTCATAAACAAGGAGCTTCTCCTCACCGATAGAACAGTATCCCAGCAACGAAACGAGATTTTGATGCTTCACCTTACCCAGGGTTTCCATTTCAGCAATAAATTCTCGGTGACCCTGGGTTTTGTACTCGCTTAGCTTCTTAACTGCAACTGTTTTCCCATTGGACAAAGTGGCTTTGTACACAGTTCCGAACCCTCCATCTCCAATAATGTTTGTCTTGCAGAAATTGTTGGTGGCTTCAAGGATATCCGCTAAAGTTAGTTTCAGAAGAGGCTGCTCAAACATGGCCATGTTGATGCTCAGAGGCTCCTTCGGTTGGCTGTTGCTCAGGAAATAGAGATGATGATCCATGAAACTCTTCAGCTTGCTATCCTCTCTTTCTTCAAGATCATTTTGCCGGCTGCTTCTAGTAACCCATCTGATAAGAGCTAAGCCTACTGCAAGAAAGATCAGAGCACTTCCAACTACGATCGCTGCAAGTCCCCAGGCATTCAACAATGCTGATTTGTCAAACCTTTTGACTCGGCAATCTAAATTCACACTTCTCCCACACAATTTTCTATTACCAGCAAGTGATACTTTTGAAAGGTCCCTGCAAATTCCACTCCTGGGAATTGGCCCTTCCAAACCATTTTCTGCCAAATTCAAGTAAACCAGACTGGTGAGGTTGCATACTTTCTCAGGAATCTGTCCAGAGAGCCGGTTACTAGAAACATCAAAATACTCAAGTTGCACCAGATTCCCAAGGTCTGGAGGAATCTTTCCTCTAAACAAATTTGCATGAAGATCCAAATATGTCAAGTATGACAGATTTCCCAAAGATAGGGGCAATTCCCCATTAAGGAAATTATTGCTCAAGTTCACAGTTTCAATCCTCCACGCCATAGAATTCGAGAACAGCTCATCAACCTGACCAGAAAGCCTGTTCTGTTGAACATACAACCCTCCAAGATTCAGCATGCTTGAAAGAGATGAAGGAAGCTCACCATCAAGCTCATTAGAGCTCAAATCTAAGTGAGTTAGCCCTTTCAAGTTCCCAAAACTTGCAGGTACAGCACCAGATAACTTATTACCAGTCAAATTCAGCTTTACCAAACTGCCCAAACGACCCAAGCTTCCGGGGATGGTGCTTGTGAGCTGATTATTTCCCAGATATAAGCCTTGAAGCTTGGGGGAATCACCAAACTCTGGAGGAATGGAACCAGTAAGCATATTCCCAGACAAATCCAAGGTTGTAAGATTTGTTAAGCGAGAGAGTGATCTCGGAATTCCCCCAGACAGCATGTTGTTGCCGATCAACAGATTCACCAGAACTACACAGTTGCCCAAGTCTTCAGGTATTGTGCCAGACAATCTGTTGTAGGACAGATCAAATACTCCAACATGTTGAACAAAGCTCAAATCAGGGATAGTAACCTGCCTAAAATACAACGATGGCTTTGAAGGGATTGGCCCAGAGAGATCATTGTGAGAAAGTACCAGACATTGTAATTCAGCAAGCTCCGCAAGCTCCTCAGGTATAGAGCCATTGAGAAGATTGTTGCCCAAGTCCAGTGTGGTAAGTGCCTTGCACCGGCCAAGCTCCGTTGGAATCTTCCCCTCAAGAAAATTCGAATTCAAATTTAGAACCGAAAGAGTACTGAGATTACCTATCTCCTTAGGTATGGTGCCCTTCAACTGGTTGTTACTCAGAACAAGCCTTTGCAACGCAGCAGCATTACCAATCTCCTTCGTGAGAGAACCCTTCAGCTGATTATTAGCAGCTGAAAACTCCATCAAATAAACTGAGCTCCAAAAGCTAGTAGGTAGTTCACCCGTAAAGTTGTTTGAATCAAGGTCAAGCGCCATTAAAGGAAGCTTCGATAGGTACTCAGGAATTGAACCAACAATCTGATTATTCACCAAATTCAGCTGAGTAAGATTCCTACAGCTCAGAAACGTGTTCTCAATGGTTCCAGAAAGGAAATTGCTATCCAGATCAATCTCCAAAAGGGAAACCGCATTGCACAGCTCTTCTGGAATTGCACCAGTCAACAAGTTGTTACTCAAGCTAAGGTGCAAAAGCATAGAACAATTCCCAATCTCAGGAGGAATCTTCCCCGAAAACAAATTGCTCGATAGCAAAATGGCCTCAGCCTGACTCCACTTTCCAAGCCAAGGCGGCAATGGCCCGGAAAGCTGGTTCTTTTCGGCCGAAAAAGTCAACATGGGAAGCTCAGAAAGCTCTTCCGGCAACGACCCAGAAAGGGAATTGAAAGAAAGCATCAAAGTCTTCAAATTCCTACAGTTTCCCAGCTCACCAGGGACAGAACCATTGAGCTCAGAAAAGACCAAATTCAATATACTCAACTCTCGCAACTCTCCTATGGCTTTTGGTATGGGACACCTCAAAGGGTTGTGTGAAAGATCAAGTTTGCTCAGTGATTTCAACTTAGACAACTCTTCAGGCAACGGACCGGTTATAGAACAAGCAGGAGAGAAAAAGTTCTCGAGCCGTGAAAGGTCACCAATTTGATTAGGCAATGGACCAGAAAAGTGGTTAACCCCAATGTAGAGGTCAGTGAGATTTTTCAGGTTACCAATTTCAGGTGGGATTGAACCAGAAAATGAATTGTTTGATATGTCCAAGGAAGCTAAAGACTGAAGATTTACAAACAGAGTTAGAGGTGGAGAACCTGAGAGTAGGTTGTTGCCCAAGTCCAAGTACTGTAGCCGGGTCAAGTTCCCAATTTCGGCCGGGACATTTCCGGTGAGCCCATTCCCGGAGAGCTCAAGAGTCTGAAGCTGAACCAAGTTTCCGATCTCCGGCGGAATTTTTCCGGTGAGCGAGTTGGCGCCGAGTTTGAGGGTTTGCAGCCGCGTCAACCCGCCGAGTTGGGCCGGAATTTGGCCGCGGAGGAGGTTGGAGGAGAGTTCGAGGACGGCCAGGTCTGGGAGAGAGACGAGAGAGGGAGGCAGTGGGCCTCTGAGGGCTAAATTCGGGAGGGAGAGTGAGTTGACTCGGCCGAGTTGGCAAGAGACGCCGACCCAATTGCAGTGGGGGGTGGATTTTCTCCATGAACTCAGAACTTCAGGGTTTTCGAGCCCAATTTTGAAGGAAATGAGGGCTTCTGCTTCTGGGTTTTCTTCGTTTTGGTGAACAATGGCTGCGCTTGTAATTAGAAACCACTCCAATGCTAAGAGCACAAAAGGAAGAGGCTTTCTCGACGCCATGGAATTACAGAGAGAAAACAAGAAAGAGGGTCTGGTTTTCAGAGTAATATAAGAGAGAGAAGGAGAAAGGGCTTGAACGCCATTACTAAACAGAGACTTGAGAGTGAGTGAGAGTCTGTAGCGAAGCCAGTGCCATAACACCAGAACACGCAAAAGAAGTTATTTTTAATAGGGTTTAAGAACGCATGCAGCTCACGTGACTTGCACTTCCGTAACGGCAAATTTTTTGGTTGCATAGAAGCCCCTATTTGACCCACATTTTACCTCCTGGTCCTCAATTTCTTCATATTCTGAAATTTACCACCTAACTGGTCCTAGTATTATAGTATCCTCTTCAGAAAATCCGGGTCTTGTCTTTTCTTCTTAAATTAAGGGATATGCTTCTTGTGCGTACCTTATGTCTTTCTTTTATCTTATTCTATTTTGGATTTAGTGCATTACAAATTATGTAGTGGATCTTGGTGGGTTTAGAGTTTAGAAGCTTTAGCACTATGTATGGATGTGGCTTGATAAGAATGTGATTCGCATGACCTTTTGGTCATTTGGTAGTTGGATGATTAGTGTATGATGCTAAACTATTATTTCGTATGTTTAAAGTCTTAAAAGTTCGATAAGCATAGAAACAAAGCATGGAATGTAATTGGGACTTGGGAGGAGTGAAATTTTTCAATTAAGTAGGTGCATTAGTGGTAACTGGGCCTAGAAGTATCTTATCCTTTGTTTTGTTTAGCTATTCATGGGGCAAACTCACAAATTTTTAAACTATCGGGGTGCTAAATTGACACGGTGGGGTCCACAAGATTTGGGTTTCAATGCAAATATAATAAATATAGGGAGTAAGATGGGAAACGTGAGTTGTGTGAGTCCTCCTTGCTCATTAATGAGAAAGATGACAAATATGGTATTGAGAGAGTTCCCGCAAGGGAAAGGTGAAAAAGGAAAAGCTGAAGTTACCCCAAATGTGACCCTTGAAAATTGAAATGTAAATTTTATGGGGAAGACCATTGACTATCCCACCAACAGTAATAACTTCATGAATTCAATACTGGAAAAAAAAAAAAAAAGCCTAGAATCACTTTTACCGTTTTACGTTGTGCAAGAACAGGGTAATGAAGCATCATAGCAAAGAAGGCGTTTTGCCAGGAATTATGCAACTTTTTTGACATATGTTTAGTAATTAGTGAGCTAAACAAGCACGATGTGACATGAGACTTGGGGTCGCAACGATCGGTTTTTGTGTTAGGAAAATTCTTCAATACACGAGATTGTACACGATACAATTTGAGTCATCTAAATCGGATCAGAAAAATGAATTACCATTTTTTTCTAACTTGTAGACGGCTGACGAAATGCCGTGTAACTACATATCGTGTACTGAAGACTTTTCCGTGATGTTAAAGTTTTACAATTTGTTTCATGGCATTCCTTTTGAACAAAATAGAATATTCAAATTCGATTAAAAGATACAAACGATGCTTTGATTTCATGTGTTCCTATAATCTTAAGTAAACTGACGAAAACGCCCTCGAGAGTCGAGAGTGACGGAGTGGGACTTTGGGGCAATAATGGCTCAATGACGTTGGATCATGGTCGTTTTCGTCATTACAAATCTGTAATATGATTTTGTTTCTTAAGTTACAGTTTGCACTTGAGATAGGGATTTGATGAGACCTGAGAGGAAGGCCATTGCTGAGCTGTCCCCTTCACAGAAACCAAAAGCAAAACCCAGAACAGGAATTTTCTCTGTGTTGATGCCCTGCCCTCGCTGACACATATCGTTTTTTATCCATACAAAATTTCCTTTTCGGGTCATCTACGATCTTCCTTTTTTTTTCTCTCCTTTTCAAATTTTTCAATTTTGTTTTTGTTAGACATAGCTTTATGCAATGCTGTACCTTTTTTTGCAATGTGTAGCTTGTTTTTATTAAGTGATTAAACACATTGTAAAGTAACTAACAAATCCTGTATAATCTTCGTAAAATATGGACTGGAGGGATTATACGTCGCAAGGTTTACATCTATAATCTTCTTAAAAATGCCTGTATAATCTTTGTAAAGTAAATGCGTTGCGAGGTTTACGACTATAATCTTCATTTATTTTCTTTTCAAAATATTCAATTTTGTTTTTGGTGGGAGATATGTGAGAAATGTGCAGCATCGAAACCAACAAAATTTGAAAAAAGAAAAAGAAAAAAAGAAAAAACTTTTTATTTGTCTTGCTCTGAGAAAGCTGTTAAAGCTTGTAGGTAGAGATACCTATTTTGTTTTCTTTATAGATATAAACATTATTGAACTGTAAATGTCAGTACCACAGTGTGTGATCGAGCAAAGTTTCAATGGTGGCCCATCTTCATTACTGTACTTCATTATATCACACATTGCAGATCTTCCGCTACTGAAAGTAACAACCAGAACCCAGTACTAATGGACTGAGATGCCTTTTGGGTTCCAGAAGCCACCACATGTTCATGTTGATATATAATTTCTCTTTGAATTTTCCAAACTTATTTTTCAATAATTGTTAATTAGCTGCAGAAAAGCTGAGCAGCACATTACGTATACATGAAAATTGAAAGCCTGGTAACAGTTGCTTAAAAAAGCAAACAAGGCATTAACAACTGCATGCAAGATGTGAAACAGTGATATATGAGTCTTTGAGTGAGAGGTAAAAATTTCAGAGAGGGTTTTAATGGGGTTTTTGGAGTCCGTGAAAGTGGAAATGCCAGAAATGGAGGATTGAGAAAGATTTGTGAAGTGACCTTGCGTGGATAAAGTAACTTACTTAATCAATTTTACCAAAACAAAATTTACTTACCGTGTGGGCATGGCGTTTGGGATGTAGTGGCATGCAGTAGCAGAGTGATGCGTATGCAAGAGCACCAGAGATTCTCTGCTCTCTCTCTTTTTTTTTTCTGGGTGGTGGGTGAATATTTCATTGATATATGATTGCTTTGATTTCTCTCCGTACGTCTTTGTGTTTGGGAAGACAATACCAACATTGTAAAGAAACTCTGCATTTGACTTGTGCGACCTGCATGATCATCTTGTGTGGAAACCAATACGAATCGCTCTCACACAATAATTTCATTAAATTGTTAGGTGATCGATGAGGAAGTTGTAAGGAGATTCTCTAATTAATTCCAACTGTACGTGATAATGGCCTGCCTAGTAAGCGCTTGCATATTTTTTCTTCTTTAAACTCGAATGATTTTAAGTTTTTGTCTTAATAATAGAAATGTTATTAGCTCTTAGACTATTAATAAAAAAAAATATTTCAACCATAGAAAACTTTGTCAAATTTTCTTCTGAAGGTTTTTTTTTTATGGAGATTTTCTTCTGAAGTTACTAATATGAAATAATAGAGTTTCCTACAAGTATGACTTGGGCATATAAGTGGCCCATTAAAGCCCTGCCCCATGGGGATCATTGGGCTTTTCTAAATGTGAAATAAAAGCCATGGTTGACAGCCTTGGTTGTGACTTGTGAAGAAGGCCATGTTCAGGGTTTCGAAAACTTTAATAAAAAACCAGCTTCTCACGTTTAAATTGTACACAAAAATTAAGCAATATCTATCTAAAAATGATTCTCATATAAGAATGTCATTATTTTATAAGGTGCGAAGTTTTGATCTCAGCCGTCAGATTCATTTAATTTATATGATCTGACGGTTGAGATCAAAACTTCTCACCTTATAAAATAAAAATATTCTTAGCGGATAAGCCTTGATGTACGTAGAAGCGCCAAAAAATAGAGCAAAAGCCTGAGATTCTATTCTATTCTATTCTCTACTAGCTAAGGTACCATGCATTCATTCACTCAACCTCTAAGCAAGCGACACCTGCCTATTGGACTAGAAAGAGATGGGAAACGTGTCGAATGTAGAAGAAAAGGGCCACAGATTTTGGCTCAATTTAATTATGCTCATGATTGGGGAAGTGAATGAGTGACAGTCAAGGAATACAATACAAATGTTGGAAATGGCAGACATTTCAAATCAAATGATCGAGGTGTCAAGTTTGGAGTGGTTGATTGCATCCATTCATTCTAGCCCTTCGGCTAAGTGGGTTCTTCCTCCAAATTCCTTTAACTCTTTATCTTTCATAAACTTGGGATTAATTTTTAATTCATATATAGTTAAGGAGCAGTCATAGCTATAGTTCTCATCTTTATCAGTATACCGTTGGCTGCCTCATATTCTATTCGAGTTGATGATGATGAGCTTTATGAACATTTTTGTACGTTCTTCAAATTTAAAAAAAAAATATATCAACCTGTTTCGAAGTTGGTGGTTTTGCATTCATCTTAATTAAGTGGCCTTGAGGCTAATCCCATACCTAATTAAGGCATCACAAGTATAATATATATCTATATATATAGAACAAATTAGAATAATAGCAACTTATTTATATATACCCTTGCAATTAATTGATCAGAGTAAAACATGAAAAAGGTCTCGAGGAATAATAGCAATTTAAGTACGTACTTAACTTTTTGAAAGTTTAAAACTCTGTGATTCCTATTACCCAAAGAAGAAAAAACTATATGAATCCTTTTGCTGTCTCAACTAATCTCGAAACCTGATCTTTATTCTATACATACACATATGCATTTTGATAAGATGATTTTTCCTCTCTAATTTAGAAAGCTTGCGTGTCCATGCAGAAAAAAAAGAAAAGAAAAGGATAAGCACCTCATATAGATCAAAAGCTGAATTCCCATTTGCTTAAGATATGTAGTTTTGAAAAAGCTATATATTCTTCATTCTCATTAACCCAATAAGGCAATGACATTAGATTCTTAGATCTACAAGCTAGAGAGACTCAATTATATAGAAACAAGCTTTATGCTCTTATAACTAGGACAAATTAGTCCGCAAGTTCTTATAACACATGTCATTTCCCCAACTCCCCAAGTAGACAACCTTCAATACTCTATGAGTTTGTAAGAGCCAATTAATTAGTTAAGCTCTTCGATTCTTGAATAGCAATCGTGACTGTCCCTATTTTGCTTTCTTGTGCCTATAAATAAGCCAACATTCTCACACCCAGTATTGCACCAACAAAAAACACACATTCATATTTTGCTAGGTAGCAAACTCTGTTTTTGATACTACTCCATTACTTCATTGATGTCAAGGATGATGGATCCCCTAACTGTTGGAAGAGTGGTAGGAGAGGTGGTTGACATGTTCACCCCAACTGTGAAAATGGATGTCATTTACAGTTGTTGCAACAAGCAAGTTGCTAATGGCCATGAGATCATGCCTTCTGTCATTACTGCTAAGCCTAAGGTCGACATCGGTGGTGATGATATGAGGGGTGCTTATACATTGGTAACTACTTTATCATTGCTTCATATATATGCATGCTTCATTAGCTCCATATATAGATCAAATTCTAGCCACGTACTATATACACATTCATTCTAAGTAGCTATATATTGATAACTTGCTTTTGCTTGGTGTTGTGAATTGTGATGATCAACTTTTGAAGATTATGACAGACCCAGATTTTCCAAGCCCCAGTGATCCATACTTGAGAGAACATCTGCACTGGTTTATATCATTCACTTAACAAACTCATAGTTTTAATTTATACCTTCTTTTCTCTCCATTAATTTATATGCATGTTAATTTCAGGTTGGTGACAGACATTCCTGGAACCACTGATGCCTCATTTGGTAAGTTTCTGTGACGGTAAAGATTAGGTTTCCTATAATATATATCACAATTTTTAACTGAATAATTTGATGAACAGGAAAAGAAATTGTGGAGTATGAAACTCCGAGACCGGTGGTGGGAATTCACCGGTACGTGTTTCTGCTGTTCAAGCAGACCAGAGGAAGGCAGACGGTGAGAGCTCCGGCATCAAGAGACAATTTCAACACAAGAAAGTTTTCACAAGAGAATGGTCTTGGCCTGCCTGTGGCTGCTGTCTACTTCAATGCACAAAGAGAAACTGCTGCCAGAAGAAGATGATTAATTAAGGAACTAATTAATCAAAATAAAGTTAATAATTACGTACAGAGACAGCGCCATAATAACATAAGGAGGCTAGGGGTTAGGGTTGGGTGCTTTCCACTACTATTATCATATATATATGTAGGCAACTGTTGTCTGTACTAGCTAGGGTTTGGGACACTACTTGCTACTTAATTTGCTAGTGTATGTCCGTTTGTCCTAAACCCTAAACCTTATATATATAGCTTGTTGCATTTTTTTTTGTCTGAGCATTTTAGATTTTGTTGAAAATATATTGGTGTTTGCATTGTAATACGATATTCATGGAATAATAACAGTACTTCGATCATTTATGATTTTAAGTAGTTAATACATAATTGTAGAGTAATTTGGTTGATTACTTCCGGAGCTCAAAGAGTTGGTTTCGTTTTCATTAAACAATCTTCTGAGCATATAATTGGACCCATGAAAACTAATTGAGAGTGAAACGTAGTACGTACGTACGTGCTTTCATTAGTTTTCATGGGGTCCGATTGTAATTGGGTAAAATCCTATTGACTAATTGAAAGTATTCAAAGAGCTTTATCCATGCTTTTTGCAGAGAGAGAGAGAGAGAGAAAAAGAAAAAAAGAGAGCCCAGTCTGATAAATTTGAAAAGGAAGAATATAGTGAAAGAGATATTCTTCTTTTTCCTTTTACACTCAATTACAAGTTTACAACCAATGTATCAAATTTTACAGCCCTCTTAAACAATATAGGAACAATCTGGAAATACAAATTCCACCATGCTAGCCGCCTGAACTAAAAAAACCGGAAGCAAACACGGGTTTGCATATAAAAGAAGGATCAAACATACAGACAGCATGGACAACAACACTGCTGTCTGTGAATCAAAAATTCCTTTTCACTGGGACATCACAACAAACTCTCGTTAAGCATTTATCTCAGCATTGCACTGATGCTCCCTGCTGCAGCTTCTTCTGCTCCAGAACATGCTTGAACAGCTTGTTTTCTCGAGTCTCGGCCCTTCCATTTTATTCTGGTCTGTCGATGTCGCTTGTGAGCCACGAAATTCATCTCGAGTTTCTGCATCCTGTGATTCAAATGGTGGGCACGGACCATCATTGCAAGTGCACAATGGAATGGCAACAGAAGGAAACGGGCTACAAGTGACTGGGCAGAGTAGTTCTGAAGAAACCGAAGCTACACGGTTCTTTCGGATCTCTGGAGCACAAGCTGGAGATTCACGGTGAAGCATGCATGGGGTACAAAGGCCGAGTGACATTGGTAGTTTATTTTCCTTTGCTGGTGAACCAGGCAATTTCACGAAGGAGATTATTCCATGCCTACAGAAAGGGCATGGAATAGACCCTGGTGGGCCCACCATTTCCGAAGGGATGTTGCTTGTTGAGCAAAGATAGAGTGCACATCTAACACAAAGCTCATGCTTACATCCTGGAAGTACAAAATAATACAAGTTAATGAACTGATATTCACCCATACAATGGTGAAAGGTATGCGGGAAGATATCAGAAAATGACTAACCTTCTGCAGCAACGGCACATGGTCTTTCCAGGCAGACAGCACAAGAATCCACGTCGTCGGAAGAGTTTGTCACGGACTTAAATCCACACTCTCTGCAGTACGATCCAAAACTTAAGTCTATATGGTGACATTAACTTACCCGTCTCACTTTTATTATAAAAATTTGTGACTCTCCATGTGTGTGTGTGATCCTTATGGTCAATGTTTAGACACCAAGCACTAGACATCTACCCATTCTGCAAAGGGATTGAGTACTATTCATATATTTAATGGACCTACCACCAAAGTCAAAAAACTAAAATTAACTTGTACATTAGTTCAGGAATGAGCACCCATGAAGCTTCAAAGAAACGCCCCCGTCTCAAAACTCTTTCAAGATTATTTCATAATAAACTGCAATACCATAATCATTAAACCCTCTTTGTTCTTCTAGATTTGTTGATTGTATGTGGAAATCTATATTTGTGTTCCATTCTGATTTTTAATCAACTTAATATCAACATAATGCACCTTGTATTCATTTGAAAGAGACAAGACAATATCCTAAAGCCATAAGATAAGGGACCCAGAATGTTGATACAATTCACATCCAGAGATGGACTCTACAGAAAGTTACCTTGCTACATTCAGTATGCTCATGAGAGGCAGTGATAGGTAATTAGAAAGGGGGAATGACGGTATTATTGAGTCGGAATTGGGTGCTAGCAGTGGTTCAAGCCAGTGGCGCCCCCACATTCTGGCAACATCAAGAGGAAGCCACCTGAAAGAATATGCCTCATGTTAATCATGACAATAGTAACTGAATACCAATTGTAAATGCCAGAAGACCCGTACCCGTTGCAATTTAAAGTCATCTTGCTGGCACCTCTTGCAAGGAGGATCTGCAGAAATATGGAAGCCATTGTTTCAACTTCAGAAGAGAATTATTAATTTATTATTTTAAAAGGCCATGAAAAAAATATATATATGATTCTTGCCTGACAGCACTTTAAGTTACCCCCACAAGCAGCATAGTGCAATGGAGAACTTCCCGCTCCTGCAAAAGTAAACTTTCACTTCAGTTCATAGCAGGACGAGAAAGCAACATTCCATCAGGTTATGTACTAATAAGTAATAACTAAGCAGCAACCAGACCTATTAAATCCATAGATGTTCCATAATGAAATGTCACAGCTGCCACATTTGCCTGAAGATCAAGTAGGAGCTGTACGCAATCAAAATACCCATTCAATGCAGCCATATGAAGAGCGGTGATGCCACAATCTGCTGCTTTATTTACAAACTTGGACAGAGCACTGCACTGGAATAGAATGAATAAATAGCAAGAAAGAGATGTATATATCAATTGATTCTGAAATTCAAAGTCACCAAAAGTGCAACTTAACCTAACTGATAATGAGCTTGTTTGAAAGTTAAATAAATTGTAAATATCTGAATGGCCAAATTTGGTTTGAATCTATTTACCTAGTGCATTAAATATTTCATGCTGACAAAGAATTTAGTGAGTAATCTGATTTCATTACCCTTTTCCATTTGTATTCTAATATAGGAAGAATTTAGATGTATATTTTCTATTCTGCTTAAGAAAGAATAGAAAAACTACCCACATACCTTTGCTCATTTTTACTCGTCGCATTTGCACCATCTCTTCTGTCACTATCTATCTGAGAATTCAGAGATTCGTGAGGAGCACTTGGAACAAAGTCAGCCACGACAAGTCTTATACATCTTACATGTCCATTTACAGCAGCAAAATGAAGAGCTGTTCTGCCAGTAAGGTAGTCTGCTCTTGTAACCTAGTATCAAGAAGAAAAGAACTACAAGATATGAAACACAATTGCTACATACTGCTTCTCTAAGCAAGATTCGTGACTCAAACATTCAAGTCCAGACTTGAGAACGCATTGCAGCTTTACAAGGGCTGCCTAGATATGGATTGAAGGGCATAGGAAAAATAGCAAAAGGAAACAAAAAGGATAGTAAACTAACTTAGAAACTCACATTGCACCTGAAGAGCAGGAGGGTTTGCAAAACTTCCCAATGCCCATACCTACATGCTTGCATCAACGCTGTCTTTAAACACAGAAATCAAATAACTTAATCAGCATTTCGCTTCAAACTCAGAACCACAATTGTGTTGCACATAATGCAAAAGATTCCGGCGGTATTTTCTCCGAAGTCTGTTTTGTTGGTGAAAAAAATAAAGAGGGTTATCCCCACTTAGTATTGAAGTCCTCATGAGAATTAAAGAGGAAACTAATTAAACCCCATCATGAGCTTCAATTTTCAATTCCAGGGTCCCAATTTGTGCATTAATGCCAGAATTTACTCGAACAGAAATTGAAATGCACAAATTTACACACTATCATATAAACAAAGCAAAACTTAGATTGGAAAAGCAACCTGCCCACAGTAATTTCTGGAATTGACATCAGCTCCATTCTCGAGCAGCAGAGAAACAATCTAAATCAAACCCAGAAAAGAAGACAAATCAGAAATCTAAACAATGATCAATCCCCAGCAGAACAAAATAATAGCAACCCAGAACAGAAAAGGGCAAGAGGAAAAGCAAAACGACCTCGTTATGGCCTTTAGCGGCGGCGAAATGGAGAGGGGAGTTTAGGCCGCCGAAGGTTGAGTATTTGGCGAGGCAAGGATTGCAATCCAATAGCATCTTAGCTTCGATCAAATCTCCATCTCTGGCAGCCGAAACCAGTCTTTCTCCGGAGGCAGAGCACCCAAATGAATTCCCCATTTGCCCCTCTCTCACCTTCTCTGTCTCTCTCTCTATAGAATGCGAAAATGGTAAAGAGGATAATTTAGGTCAACCGCCGTGGAAGTTTTGATACAAAAAGCAAGCCAGAGCTAAAATTAAATGTAGAATGGGATATGGAAAATAAGGGTCGGAGGATTTAGATTTGGGGTCGGCAGCGAGCTGGCGATGGATGACGTGGCAGCTCGGAGGAGATGGGTTTGACTTTTTGTACTAGTCACTGTGCTTGGCTGGAAATGGAAGACTGGGTCGTCGTGTTTTGTGGGTTCGCCTTTGTTTTGTGTTGCGTTGATTTTGAGGGACGAAGATGGAGAAGAAAGGAGTAACTGCGGTGGGTCTGCCAGAAAGAAATGTAATTTTGTATTTTCTTTGTCCTTTTTTTTGGTAGGAAATTAACATTTTGGACCTCTTAATAGTTTGCCCAAAGAAATTTATTTATCTTTTTGGTCATATGTTTTTGTAAAATTCTAAGATTTAATTTCTTGATTCGAATGCAAACATATCATAATTAACTTTTATTGTACTCGAGGTGCTTCATACGATGTAATTATAAAGCCATCGCAAGTGGCTTAGTGGATCAGCGTTCAGGTGAGGAACTCTCATACCCCCGTTCGAATCAAGAAGCTGTCAAAGTGGCCAGACACTGTGCTACAATGCACAGTTGGAGCATTTCACATGCGCCGCAGAAATTAATTTTTAGGTTTAAGAAGCCTTTGGAATACTTTGACTAAGGTCAAAAAATGTAATTATAGATACAATTTTTGTTGTTGATTTTGTCTTACAACCTCAACCTGAATCCTTGGACGATTCTACCTTGCTCACCAATGAGCAGCATTTGCGGTTTATTGGGTTAAGTATCCAACAAAAAGAGGACATATGTCCATTTTACCTCATTGGCCTATCAGCTCTCTTTATCAAGTTTTGTTCGCCACCAAGGCTGTCGGCCTCAAATCGTTAAGTTTCCTTTTGCACAAAAATTGTGTATAATTCTTATTTGGTAAATTTAAATATTCCTTGCTTGAAATTCAGAAACATAAAACAAAATGACTTGGTAAGGATTTTCCAAAAGAAAATAAAAATCAGGTGGTCCGCAGATCACGATAATCATGTGTGCAGCGCCGGACCCAAAAGAGAAAAAGACCACAAACTGACACGTGTAAGATACAAACTGGCTGGCGTCGGTCCCGTGAATGATAAGTCACGTGAGAAATGTGTGAGTAAAGACGACCCCTGGCTGTACGCAAGGAATTAGGTGAGGTTTGGTGGAGCTGTGGGCCTATGGGCCTGCGTCTGTGGGCCATCGATTGGTACAGATCAGTATACAACTGTTTAGGTGGAACCACTCTCACATTTTATTATTGTTAATTACTTTATTTAATATCCATAATAATATATACATGCAACAAAAAACAAGGCTATCATTCACAAAGATTCCTCTTGCAAACTCCATACGAAGTGTTCCCCAGATTCTTTACTCAGGTAAAGGTACTGAATAAACACCATGACCAACCATCAAATGCTTCTTAGTCATGAACACAAATCTTTCAAGTCAAGAACAGATAATCATCCATCAACTTTTAATCTCAAGAAGCCAAAAAGTCCAGAACACATAATCTTGTGAGATGTGTGGAAGTCTTGCACATACAAAAGAGGTGGCAAGAGCAGTTGCAGTTTCTAGTACTGGGAGTTCCCTTTCATTATGGCATTCCGTTTTCATTGAAACATCTGCCAATAAGTTCCAGATACGCGCGTAAGCAATATCAGGGAGATTTTAGAGAAACAACAAAAGAAAAGAAAAACAATGAGATTATATATCAAGCCACCAGCAGCTTAACATTATCATATGACAGAATAAGCAAGAATTCATACCATTAGTTCATATCAAGGCCTCAGGAGGGATTTTAGAGGCCAAAGAAAACAAGGCTAAGAAATACAGAGCACAAATAGCATTGCCTGCTGCTACTCCTACAGCAATCAACCAAAGAAGAAACTTATATAGCGAAAGACACCACTCAGAATCACCAAAAAAACTGAACAAGTATAATCATTTACTTTCAGTACAAGGATGGAAAAATATGTTAATTTTACCTAGTTGGCATTGTGGCAACGTGCACAAGAACAAATGCAACTTCTTCCTCTCTATAAGAGAAACATTGTTAACTTACATCCACCCATGTAGCTGATGTGCCGGTAACTAGAAACATGAACTAAAGCTAGAATGACCACAATGAAAATAAAGACTTTGGTAGAAGATACGTGTTAGCAGGATTGAGCCTAGGGGTTTATTTATAAGGGAAGGACTAGAAGCTAAGGCACCCTTTTGTCTTTTCAATTTTTAACTCTTTTGGAGGAGGCAGGCAAAGATTTATCTTCCCTCTGGGGAGAAACAGCCAAATTGCAGAATCAATCAATCATATCACAATGCCTCAACACTCACTTTCTAATCATTGCTGGGCCTAATTGAAAAACAAACAAAAAGTAGAAGGTGAATCCGACACTTACATCCACCAATGTAGCTACCCATGAGAGCAGCAGCTATTTTCCAATTATCTTGACCAAGTGATCGTATAGGCACCATCAGAAACGCCACCAGAGTCCCAACCATCTAACCGGAGCAGAATTTCTTATAGAGACTTCTCGAATATGATGCTTCAAAGTGCAAATACAAATGCATTATCGATTGTCCTAGTACCATCAACACATTGCAACTTCCATGAATATGATGCCTCGAAGTGCAAATACAAATGTTGTCTCAATCAATCTTTCACATGGACATCCATAGTTTTCTCACAACCATCGTCTGCATCGGAGTCATAATCACCACCCACATATGAGTCCCTCCCCTGCCTATCATCCTTGCCACCCCCAAAATCTTCAAAGGCATTCTCAACATGGTCTCTTCCAATGAACCCCCTTTCATCATCTCCCCAATCTCTGTGGTAACTAACCAATTCGCTATCCATTTTCGCCTTCCTTGGGCTCATCAGAACCAACTCAGCCAATTTTCTTCTGGCCAAATACAAATCATTCGGCTCTATCAACTCGCCCTTCCTATAAGCCTCCCTAAGAAATACCGTATGAAGCTTCCCATGATTTCCTCTAGTCGAAATGTAGAATATACCCTGATGCTGAAGAAGAAATTCCTTCAACTTCTTGGGCAAGTTCATTGCCATTCTAAAATGCGCAATCCTCTCCAATGTAATCTTCTTCTCCACAGTCAAATTCAACAGTTCATGAATCACTGCAATCGCTCTCTTCTCCATCCTCTTCTGGGCCTCAAGTGACCTCATATCATACCCGGAAACATCCTCATAGGGAGACCAATAAGGCACTCTCTGCCATTTCCACACAGCAATCCTATAATACTTGCCTATCTTAAACCCTGGTGGAAAATTCACAATGAATGAAAACCTTATATCCTCAGCATCAATTCCTTTTTCCCTATACTCAATCTCCCTAAGCTTTTCTATAGCACACACAGCTAAACTTGGGTCTTTCTCAACTACCTCAATGTACTTATTCCTAGTCTCATCTGCATCAAATAGTCTGAAATATTCAGGGTGCTTGAGAATTACCGAGTATTCGAAATCATCCGGCATCCCAAATTCATACCTCGCAATCCGAACATGCTCGAGTCGGATCCGACCCGTGTTGGACATCATCACTAGCTTTCGGAGCCGGGTCACGGCGTCGGGGATTTGGGCCGTCAGAGCCCTCTTTTCCTGCTCGATTTGAAGGTGGGCTTTTCGGGTCAATCGGCAATAGAGGATTCGCTGAACCGGGTGCTCGTAAATCTCGAAAACGTGAGGGAATCGGAGCACGAAAGCGCCGGCCTCGTGCTGTTTGAAGCCGAGGCGGCGAGCGAGGAGGTCGAGGCGAGAGGCTTGGATGATTTGATTGGGCTGGGAGAGAATGAGGTCCTGGAACTTGAGGACTTTGCGGGTCTTCTTCTCGACCTCCATGTAGTTGTCGTAGCCATGGTCTCGGACCCTTTCCATTTTCTTGGGGATGGAGGTGGATTGGGACATGGCTCTTGTGGAAGTCAGATTGAACAGGAGGAGCGAAATGGGTTGCAGAGATTTTGATTTGGGTTTGAAGAAATTGGAGGAATAAGTGAAGAATATGTGCATTTTTGGTCTTCTGGGTTTTAGGGGTTTAGGTTTTTGCGCAGAGTTTTCAGTTTTGGTGTTATGATGAGGGTTTGCAGCACAGCACACTTACAATGCTGCGTGTAACTACGCGCTCTCTTTTCCATTTTTTCTTTCCTTTTTATTTTTTTTCTTTCCTGTTGCAATTGGGGAAACCCACTTAGTAATGGAATTGGTTTCCCAATCCTGTTGGGTATCAGAACTGTCTCTCTATAAATAGAGAGGGAGGGATTTATTTTGACAGCCAAATTACTGGAAAGCTACATAGATTGACGGGGAGAGGCAATACACAAAACCTCACCAAGAAAAACTTCACCATACCCGAGACCTAGCTAGCTAAGGTACTGTAGGTTTCAAAATTATGCATCCAGATTGGAAACATTTGCCGAAAAATATTCTGGATTTAGTTTTACAGAAATTAGAGTTACCATCAGATTATTTGTGATTTAGTGTTGTTTGCAAGTCATGGCATTGTGTAGCCAGCGATAGTCGAAGCCAACGAGCTAAGATGATATCAAGTTGTCATCACCCCCCCAATGCTCTTGATTCCTAGTGACAAAGAAGATACATGGAATTTATACAACGTTATTAAAAACAAGGTTCTCGATTTGCAAATCACGGTGCCATCTAACTATAGGCGGTTTTGTGGATCTTCAAAAGGATGGTTAATAGCTATGGATGAGAATTTTGTAATCGCACTAATAAATCCATTCTTTAGGATTAAAGGGAGAGAAAAAGAAAACTCAATCATTCACCTTCCTCCATTAGTTCCTCCAACGGACATTGCAAGGTATATTTGGGATGAAAACTATGAGGAATTTCTCACCAATGCTACAATTTCAGCTGACCCAATTTTATATGCAGATGATTGCATTGTTGTGGTTACATATATGCCATTATGCCAATCAGCTTTTATTAGACTTAACAAAGACACGACGTGGACTTACATTGGTGAAAGGACTCGTGGAAGTTATGGCATGATTCAAGAAGTTGTTTATGTTCAAGATAAATTTTATGCCGTGGATTTATGGAGCAAACTTTTATCTTTTGATATTACTAATCAGTTCAACTCAAATGTAAAGGTGGTTGCAAGCGGCTTCGAAATATCGGGACCATACTTTGATAGTTATCTCGTGTATACAAATGAGAAAGAATTGTTGATGGTTCAAAGGTTCATAGATTTTAAAGGTGATAAATGTGATAAACGAAAGACAAAGAAATTTCGAGTTTTTGGATTAGATTTCGGTAAGTTTGAGTGGATTGAGAAAAACACTTTAGGTGGTATTGCTCTCTTTCTGGGTGATAACTCTTCAACAACAGTGTTGGCCTCCAAAATTCCAGGATGTAAACCGGACCGCATATACTTCAACCATGATAATGACCCTATAAATAATAGGGTGGACCCTCATGATTTTGGTGTTTACAACTTCAAAACTCAAAAGTTTAGACTACCTTACAACACTCGTGCCAAGAACCTATTGAAGACGTGCAAGCGGTATCGGTATCCAATCTGGATTCTGCCAACCTTTCAGCTATAAAGCTTTCAAGTTGCATTGTTTTCTTTAATTTAAGTTTTCTTGTACGCATGTAACTCTAATTTTTGCTAGCTATTTGGTACTCATTCCTCTGTAACTTTGGTCATGATCGAATTCTGTTAGTGATCAAAACTCTTGAATTAAGTTGTGAAGAACAAAGTGGCCTATCAGATCTAATGCTGAAAAACCAAGAAAGGAGAAGAATATTAACATTATGATTGAATAAATAAGTGATATCTCCTTCATGCATGTTTTATCTGTAAGGTCAGCTACAAAGGGACCTCTGTATTTCAAGCTAAATACATATGGATGTAGACTCATTATATTACTAAATTTGTTGTGTCTACTCCTGGTATGCGTTTTAGGTTATTACTTTTTATTTGATTGAAGAAAAAATGATGAACTTGACGAATGAGAAGAATACATGCATACTCAAGTTTTTGGCAAACCTACCAAGATATAGAGCACCAAGTTCTTTCTGCTCCAATGGAGAAAAAGAAAAGAATACAAATAACTTCAGAATTCAGTCGGATTCTTTTTTACTATTGCTATTCATTATATGGTTCAAAGTGAAAATATACAAGATATATTACATAAACAATCAAAAATTACTAAGAACTTGAAACCCAAAATCAAATTTCTCAATCAGTCAACTTTATTCTTTTTCTGAAAACAGACAAGATCGACTCTCATGCTCTTGCACAGGTCTGCTGCTACAACTCGTAGAGAGCACACAAGATCGTCACAACACAGTTGCAGACAGCATGTACATAAATGTTCACTCTTTATGGAGATCAGTCCCGCAGTTACAACTTTGCATGGGCCAAGAAGTTCTTTACGTCCATGGCACACGTACAGTAAGAAGGAGCGGACAATGTTGATGCTACTGAATCCTACCTCTATATCTCATAATTTCACTCGGACCAGAAACAAAAACTAAATATCTCCCTCAGACCTTCACTTAGAAAAGAACCCAGAAAAAAAAAATTAAAATACAATGCGGCCCAAATAAATCCTCATAAGTGGCATAAGTCTTGGTGTTGGTGATGATGATAATTGATAAGTTTGTAGCACACTTACAATGCTGGGTGTAAGTACGCGTTCTCTTTTCCATTTTTTCTTTCCTATTTTATCTTTTTCTTTCCTGTTGTAATTGGGGAAAACCCACTTAGTAATGGAATTGGTTTCCCAATCCTGTTGGGTATCAGAACTGTCTCTCTATAAATAGAGAGGGAGGGATATATTTTGACAGCCAAAACTCCAAAGCTTCAGAGATTGAAAAGAGAGAGGCAATACACAAAACCTCACCAAGAAAAACTTCATCAGCCGCCCATACCCGAGACCTAACTAGTTGAGGTACTGTAGGTTTCAAAATTATGCATCCAGATTGGAAACATTTGCCGAAGCATATTCTGGATTCAGTTTTACAGAAATTAGAGTTACCATCAGATTATTTGCGATTTAGTGTTGTTTGCAAGTCATGGCATTGTGTAGCCAACGATAGTCGAAGCCAACGAGCTAAGATGATGTCAAATTGTCATCACCCTCCAATTCTCTTGATTCCTAGTGACAAAGAAGATACATGGAATTTATACAACGTTATGAAAAACAAGGTTCTCGATTTGCAAGTCACTGTGCCATCTAACTATAGGCGGTTCTGTGGATCTTCAAAAGGATGGTTAATAGCTATGAATGAGAATTTTGTAATCGCACTAATAAATCCGTTCTTTAGGGTTAAAGGGAGAGAAAAAGAAAACTCAATCATTCACCTTCCTCCATTAGTTCCTCCAACGGATATTGCAAGGTATATTTGGGATGAAAACTATGAGGAATTTCTCACCAATGCTACAATTTCAGCGGACCCAATTTTATATGCAGATGATTGCATTGTTGTGGTTACATATATGCCATTATGCCAATCAGCTTTTATTAGACTTAACAAAGACACAACGTGGACTTATATTGGTGAAAAGACTCGTGGAAGTTATGGCATAATTCAAGAAGTTGTTTATGTTCAAGATAAATTTTATGCCGTGGATTTATGGAGCAAACTTTTATCTTTTGATATTACTAATCAGTTCAACTCAAATGTAAAAGTGGCTGCAAGTGGCTTCGAACTATCAAGTATGGACTTCAATAGTTATCTCGTGTATACAAATGAGAAAGAATTGTTGTTGGTACAAAGGTTCATGAGTTTTAAAGGTGATAAATATGATCAACGAACGACAAAGAAATTTCGAGTTTTTGGATTAGATTTTGATAAGTTTGAGTGGATTGAGAAAAACACTTTAGGTGGTATTGCTCTCTTTTTGGGTGATAATTCTTCAATAGCAGTGTTGGCTTCCAAAATTCCAAGATGTAAACCGAATTGCATATACTTCAACCATGATTATGAGCATATAAATAATAGGGTGGAACCTCATGATTTTGGTGTTTACAACTTCAAAACTCAAAAGTTTAGACTACCTTACAACACTCGTGCCAAGAACCTATTGAAGACGTGCAAGCGGTATCCAATCTGGATTGTGCCAACCTTTCGGCTGTAAAGCTTTCAAGTTGCATTGTTTTCTTTAATTTAAGTTTTCTTGTACGCATGTAACTCTAATTGTTGCTAGCTATTTGGTTCTGTAACTTTGTTCATGAATTCTGTTAGTGATCAAAACTCTTGAATTAAGAGGTGAAGAACAACGTGGCCTATCAGATCTAATGCTGAAAAACCAAGAAAGGAGAAAAATATTAACATTATGATTGAAATAAGTGATATCTTCTTCATGTTTTATCTGTAAGGTCCAGCTACAAAGTGACCTCTGTATTATGATTCCGTTCTATTATTTTTTTATATTAATTTTTTAGTTTTCCGACTTTGAATAAATAATAAAAAAGTTAAGTTCAACTATAACCAACAAAAAATAGAAAAATGTTTAGTTCAACATTGTTAGCATTATGCTTAGCTTCTGACACCCACCAAGACAGATTAGCTACATAACAAACGTTCCGGGAATCCAAAGGCTCCAAGCCAATACAAAAAACCAATGCATAAACTAAACTCAAGGCAGACGAAACCAAACATAATTAAAATAAAAGATGGTTGCTAGCTGATCCTCCAATTCCGCAGTTCTGTATGGTAGAGCCAACAAACGCAATAGACATATCGCAGGTCCACTGAGTCAATACCCGAACCATTGTTGTTATAAGCTTAAAATCAGAACTTTAATCCCTAATAAGCAATAGCAACAGTATCATCACAAAAGAGTTCTCAAAATGCGGTTCGTTCTTGACTCGAAACCCTTGAAAGCAAATGTTTTACATCCATCTCCTTTTCTAATCTCCTGTGTATTTTCTTTTCTCAAAACCCAAAAGACAAAGACAAGGTAATTAAACTAAACTAAGCAGTCACCAACATCATGTAGTTCAATGACCATCATTTATTTGAAGGGCAGTTTTGATCTTCTGAATGGTGGAGGAGATGAGATCAATAATAGTATTAACCGAGTGCAGAGTGAGCTTGGATGTCGGTTGGCCACCATCACACACGATTTGAAATCCAACTGTCAGCAGACATCCACCGTCATCGCAGCCGTTTCCTTCTCCTTTGGCATAGTCAGATGTGCCACAAGGAAGGATTGCAAATCCTGATGGTAGGAGTTCTACATAGGTAGAGTCCCCACCGTCATACACAACGTTCATCATGATCGCTGAACTTGTTGAAGTAATTGGTGCATACACAACTACTGACCCTGAAGCGTCATTCCTAGTCTCTTGGAACATCAGCATGTTATTGTTGTTATTGGCATCAAGACCCTGAAATTTCAAGAAGATGACAAACACATGACAAATGAATCAAATGAACATAGAACAATAATAAAAGACACTAGTATTATGCTCACCTTGGCATTAAAGAGAGAAACACTGTTTCCACCTCCGTGATCCTTGTCAATCTGAACCATGGCTTGCAGTGGACGGCAGCCAACCAGAATGTCCCACTGCCCCCTCAATTGCCAGTCTCGCAAGAAATCAAATAACGTTGACCTCGACACCGGCATCCAAACAGATGTTGCAGCACTCAACACGAAGCCAGATGGCTCACCGACATCCAAACTCTGACGCACCATAACCCTCACGTTGTCACTAACATTATCAATACAGAGTTTGTCCCACTGGCGCACTGATGAGCCACAAACCCCAGTACAGAAGCTTTGCATCATACGTTGTGCCAGCCTTAGCATGCTTTTTTTAGAATTCATACTTAACCCTGTTGGAGAACATAGGTATATATTCGTCATGAATTACGAGATCGACATTACAAAGAAGCTAGAAATGGGCAGCAGTGGAGTTACCTCTAGGAACTTCATTAGGGCTGTTAGAGGATATAAGGAATGTCAAGGACTCACACTCCCTCTGAAGAGTGGCAAGCCACCTCTGTGCACCAAATCCCAGACCGGAACGTAGTAACGGCTGTAACAGTTGGTGAATACTACTCTCATCATATTCAGAATGTTCTATCCAAGTCACCTGAAAATTTCAATCCATCAATATTCCTAAGCATGTAAAAACATATTCCAAACTCATGTTCCACTTAAAAAGGAAAAGGTTAAAAGCTCCATGTGAAGAATGGATAGATATCAATCTTATTGAAAGCTCTAGAATCTTTACTACAAGAACATATGTTTTATATCAACATACTTTTAGGCTAAGATTTAGTAGTAAAGATCCTTACATTACTGCTGGTAAGTCAAGGCATGTAGCTGGCTGACTCACCTTGTGAATTTACCACAAGGACCATTTTCAGTTTTTCTTTTTTACAAAAGCAAAAAAGAATCAAAATAAAAATTGCCATGTGTGTGAGAGAAAGAGAGAGGAAGCACAGAGAAAGACAATTAGAGTGGAGATAACAACACCTAGAGATGAGTTGACGTCAGGATCAAAGGCAATTTTAAACTGAAAGTGCATCAAACAAGCTTGTGGAAAAGATAAAAGAGTGAAAGTCAAAATTCAGGACTGTAGAGAAACCAAACACTGTTTTCAATTCAAGTGTACAGAATATCACATTACATGGAATTCAATATACAACAGTATAAGACTGGATCCAGGTCACTTAGTCTCGTGCACAGTAAATAACACATTAAGACAGACAGGAGCGATAGGAATAGAAGCATCAAATACATTGTTTATGTGACAAAGATTGAAATTTCCAAGGTTTAATTTTACTTTCACCTGCACATAAACATTATGTGTATTTTCTATTCAAGGTCAATATTAAACTATGAGCATCCTTGATTTCATCATCTCAAAAATGAGGAAGCATCTTCTAATAACAATAAAGAATACAGGTTTCTAGGTGCACACTACATTACAGTAGGACCAACTCCATCAAAGTAAGTAAATTCTTGGAAGCACAAATGGCTAGGCTAGGATTAGGAGATTTAACTGCCCATAATTTCATCTTGATGTATTCTCAACAAACTCATAGTATGCAGTTCAACAACCTCATTAGAGACATAGTATGTAAATTTACTAATAAGGTAAATTCAAAACTAAACAATGTTTACCTTGGAGTAACCATTGGGCATATCTTGCACAATGCAGCCAGAAGGAAGCCTCCGGCAGTTCAAAAATGTGTTTGCATTGGAGCCGTCTTGATTGATATCAATGGAAACATCAACCACAGCCCACACACCCTCTGCATGCTGCTTGGAGAAACGGAGGAACTTCAGTGGACGGACTGGAACCAAAGGCGAAAGCATTTGAAGCTCGGCATGCATCTACAAAATAAGATCTTCCTGAGTTCCGATTTAACAACTAAAGATGGGGAGGGAGACATAAGGAAAGAGACACACCACTTGAAGAGCACCATTTCTGGTTCCGCTTACGCCATTGGAAATCATGCCAATAGTGGAGGCTCTAGCAACCAAAGAAGGGAACATATCTGTCCATCGATTCTACTCAAACAAAAGCAAATGATTAACTTAATTCAAACAACAAGAATCAAGCATTACTCTATTTTAAATGCATCATCTTAATTATAAATACCAAAGTAAGTTCATATAGAAACAAAGTGCAGAATAGCTTTACCGCATCCATCATAGTCTCTACAAGAGCCAAGCTGTTTATGATCACCATACAAGTGTCCCTTGAAGCATCAGTTACAAAGCCGCTTGGTCTGGCACTCATACAAGAAAATGTCCTGTACAGATCGACGTTCAATGCTTCACTTTCACCATCTGAACTTTTGATCCACAAAGGGGTATCTGCTTGAGCCATCCTAACCAATTCATCCATAGCTTCCAGCGCAAGATCAATATATGCAGATCTATCATTGAGATACTGCATATCATTGCTTGCCATGCCTATGGACGGTTTCATTAGAGTCATAGGCGAAGAGCTTGCAGCCCCATCTCCTACATCAAGTCCCATGGTCAAACTGTTGGCTCCAGCATTCAGGCCACCCATCCCATTTATTCCCATTGCCAGGTCCAGACCAGTGGTTGAGCTTGGAAGAGAGGGGGGAGTGGCCAAGTTCGAAATGGGCCTGCCCAAGAACTTTTGCGCCAAAGTACATATCCGGGAGAGTTCATCATTCAATCGAGCATTCTCAATCCTCAGTTGGTGTTCATCAAATGAAATTTGGCCAGGAATGGCAGGGCCACCACAGTTATGGCATATTGGATTTGACATAGCATCCTTCATCACACCATTCTCAGCTCGGAGCTTGTCATTCTCTTGCCTAAGAATTATATTCTCATGGCGTTCCAGTTGTGTCTGATTCATTCAAATCACCCATTTACATGTCAATTATTTAAAAAAACTCTGAAAACCAAATCTAACAAAAAAAAAGACTAAATTTAAAAAGAAAAAAAATCAACCTTCATCTGAGTTCTTCTATTTTGGAACCAAAATTTGACTTGCTTAGTCTCCAAGCCAAGCCTCCTGCTGAGGTCTAACCTTTGCTTCTCATCAGGATGAGGACACTCCTTGAAGAAACTACACCATAACAACAAGACACATGAGATTAAACAAAAAATAAACCTCTATTACCAAGTCCGTTAATCTTAAAACAAAACAGCTAAACAAGAGAAATCAAAACATACGATTCCAGTTCTTGGATTTGGTTTGGGGTATGGCGGTGATATTTCTTCTTCCTCCGACGCTGATCACCCTCGTCGCCGGGGTCTTGATCATCGCCGGACGCCCCATCAAAATGGTCACTGCCTGATCGGCTCTGGTCAAACTCATCTTCCCTCAGCCTCCCAATAATTCCGGCGTCAAAACTCTCAGCAATCAGGTCAAGTTCACTGTGCCCGTCCATGTTTTGCTGCACCAACAAACACAAAATCCACAGTCAAGCACAGAAGCAACAACAGGAACACAAATTAATTAAAAGATTAGACAAAGCATACTATCGAAAGAGAGAGGGCAGAGGAACTCTGCATTGAATTGGGAATAAAGTGAGGGTGAGCAATGGCACCACTGCTGTGTGGAGCAATCTCAGCCACAGCTCTTGAACCCCCAACACCTCCACTATTACCACTGCTGATCAAACCTCCAAAACTCATCAAAAACTGGGCTAAGCAAAAATCAGTAATAAAAAAATTAAAAATCTTTCTGTTTTTTGCTCTAGCTGAATTGGTCTGGTTCTATTTGACCCTTTTGTCTGTGCAGGTGTTTTTGGCAATCGTCACTATCACTATCAAAAAGGTATATATATATAACAGAATTTTTCTCAAGAGAAAAAAGAATCTTAATCTTTGACCTTATACAGAAATTTTGCCAGATTGAGCAAAGCATTGAAAAGGTGGGAGATATCGATTCCTTAATAGGAACAGAAGAAAAAGCTGCTTCCTTTGTCAACCCCCATGCATGACTATAGAATTTCAGAAAAGAGAGAGAGAAAAGAGCAAGAAGACAAGAAAAGGCCTTTTCTTTTGTGATTCCCAGTTCACAGTTCACACCCAACCAAACCCCTTTTGTTTGTATAAACCACATATGCAATCACATCATGGGTTTATATACTATACTTAGGGAAAACCCTAAACTACCTTCCTTTTCTGCTCCTATTCACTAATTGTTTGGCAGGATTGAAAAGGACCCAAAGAAAAAAAAAGTGAAACCCAAAAGGGTCTCAAAAAAAATATAGCAGAGGAAAAGGCCATTTAGAGCCTATCTCACTTTTACATAGTATTTCACAATGACTTTTCCAATACCAAATCCAAGCAAGAAAAAGACCCAACTGGGCCTCTCTCTCTCTCTCTCTTCTCTATAATGTTACAGATAGATAGTTAGATGGACATGCAAGCAAAGCAAACCAACCCCAGTACGGAGAAAAAGCGTTTTACCTTTAAATTTTGACAGTGAGCAAACACTGAAGGGCCAAGCAAAGTTAATGGATTTTCAGATCCTTTCTCTCTCTTCTCTCTCTCTCTCTCTGGGATCTGTGGAAGAGAAAGAGACAGATTAATATATAAATATTACTGTGAACGAGTAGTGTAATAATTTATTCATAAAAAACATTAATAATAATAAAAAACAGGACTTGGGGAAGGTTTGGAGCTGACTTACATGGACCCTCTGCAGAGAAGAAGACGAAGAAGAAGAAATCAAAGAAGTCAATGAAGATTTTGTTAGAAATATTATTTTCTGGATTGAATCAAATTCAGAAACGAAGACCCAAATTTTGCAAAATGGGTTCTTTGCTTCTTTATCATGCACACCAAATCTCACTATCGGCCTTGAGAGAGATGCTAGCAATATGTTAATGCATAAATAGGGGGGTATATAAAGGAGAGAGAGAGGGGAAAAGAAAAGGGACGTGAGTGGGGCCCACAGAGTTCGTGAAATCCGCCCTTCGCGTGTCGTAGCGCGTGGGAGATTTGGCACTTTGTCTTGGCCGAGGAATAATCAGGTACAGTTGCCCCATGGTTGTGCGTGCATCGAGTTACATGCGACCAATCAGGCGGTGAGTTTGGAGGACAGCACGGTAAATGTGGCCGAAACTTGAGGTACACTGTTTTGATTCCTTAAATTATGCTCCACCTAGATTGCAGGGTTTGGTACTTTGGTTGCTGTACCTCTATGCATTACATCACTGCCCTTTCTCCTTATCACAAAATCATCTGCACAATTTTGCCAAATTGCAATATCCATTTATCTTCAAATTGGTAAAAATAAAATTTCGTTTTTAATTGAAAAAAAAATATTAAGTGAATATATTTCTTACAATTTGACACAAATTTTGAAAGGACAAAATGACTTGTCTTAGATACTGTGCTCTTTGTAATAGTCAATCATGTTAGAAACTTAACGATCGGATACATTTTTTCTCGCACGTGTATCGTATCCAAAGACTTGTGGAGGTCTGTCGTGACGTTAATTATGAGACGTTAGCTAAATATAGTATGGAATTTTCGTTATTTTGTCTTCAATTTGTTTCCATTACCGTCAATCCTTCAATTTGTTTCCATTACCGTCAATCCACGCGCTCTTCTTACGCGCATATTTGATTGTTGACTCTTGTTCTTATCTGTCTTCGTGACGTCATTTTATAACATATTTATTCGGTATAAACTACTTGTATGGAAAGTCACTTTCAATGGAAAGTGTATATGTATTCGTGAACGCATAATTTTTTATTTGGTATGTAATTCGTTGAATAGCGGTCATCATTGAATTCTCCACTTTCCATTTACATTCGTGTTTGCACATATCCAAAAAGAATAATGTTATTAATTACCGCTTTTTATCCATGCTACTAAACAAATAAATAAATTCAATATAGAAGCCCTTTTTTTGTTACAAAAAAGTTTAGGGGAGGGAGAGGCTACCCCACACTTAGGATCAAGACATACTTCAAACCTTTTGTGTTAAGATTTACAGAGGAATTACATATCGCCCACTAAACAAGGGATTGCTGGCAACGAGAATCAAATTAAGGTTGAAACTCAACCAACAACACGCCTTTACCAACTGAACCAACTCTTATTGGCCAATATAGAAGCCTTTTTATGTTACATTCTTGGTTTTTAACATTTGGATAGCCAAAATAAACCCAATACTATAATTAAAATCTTTGTAAAAACAAAAAAAGCCTGCAATTGAGTTTCTCCTAGCTTGTTATTAAGATCATGAACCGTCCTTAATTCAAGTGTACTGGTGTGGGATAAGAAAATGGAAAATCCAACGTATTTAAGCAATGTTGTAACTAAATATGATAGTAACCTCTCGAGTCTCGACCTTCACTAAATACATAAATGTACATATGGGACTTATATCCAACACATTAAGCTTTAATCTAGTGTTGTTTTTAATCAATTGCAATCATCCCCTCATATCTTTGCATTCAATTAACTAAATCATTAATACTTATTAGAGAACAAGCTAGTTCTGAACTAATTTTTGACCCAATATTGAATGTAACTTCACATACAATACACATTACATATTGTGGATTTTAATGTTATAAAATGAAACACAATGCATGCATACTAGGGTTAGTATTGCACACTTTTCTGGATTATGTATCCCATATAAGTTTTGAATTTTTACAATTGCAATCTAAAAAATAATAATTAAGAATTGGTTGGAAATCATATATGACGTCATCATCGGTGATTATTTGGTAAGTTCTCCATATTTGGAAGGAAATCAAACAGAAAATCTCCATATATATAGAGATTGCCATATAGGGACAATCAATCAATTAATTTGATTCTCCATTAGGATTGTTCTTTTCTTTTTGGCAACTGCTTCTCCATTGAGTTTACGCTACACAAATTGATACATTCTTTTTTTTTTTGGACAATAAATTGATACATTCTTATCTATGATCCTGTTAAGATGATTTGTTTCCTAATACGCTATATATATATACTACATGAAATATCAAATATACCCCTCTGTTATGTTTTGAACAACCCATCATATTAATGTGTATTCTAGTTTAGTAGTTTGTACTTTCACTAGGCGTGTTTTTTTTTTTTTGAATAAAATTGTGGTTTATTAGAAACGAATCGATACGTGAAAACTAAAGTAGTACATTCACTAAAACATACGCCCCTAGCTATTATGGCAAAATCTCACCCTTTGAAAAATATAATTTAAAAAAAAAAGTACTTTTTTTTAATTATCTAAATAGAGGGGGATTCAACCTTTACCAACATTTTGTTGGTGAGAAATAGCTTATCAACTATACTAAATGCTAAGTTGGCAAAAAAAAAAAATTACTTACTTAACCTCACTTATTATGTGAGCTTAAAAAAAAAACTTTCAATAGAACTTTAGAAGTTGATATGACAATTTTTTCGGTGAAGGCAAATAACTAATTAACCATCATTTCATACCACCTCCAACCACATTCTTTTTAGAAGTCAATCCCTAGCCTTAAAACAATTAGATGGGCCTCTCTATTCGGATCTGGCCCACATTCAGTGATGACTATTTTGTGGTCAAAGACTCAAAGTCAAACACCATCCGCGATTATTTGAAACGAAAATTTAAATTAAATAGTTGACGTAACATCTTCTTTGTTAACAAAAGATTTCAGTTCTTACCAGTTTTAGGGTATTATTAATTTATGTGAAGCAGAGAGCAAGCTGCCGCCATGGTTCTCAAGTACGCTGTTCCATTTTAAGTATCCTCTCATAATTCTGTATTTTATTTCGTATCTATTTACTTAATGGATTTCTAGGGTTTTATGACGAACGCGCATTTAGCTGATCGATCATCATCATCTGAATTCATATTCATGGTGGTGGATAGATGCCAATGCGTGATGTTTATTGAGTATCCTCTCTGTAACTCGGTTTGGTTGTTGAGAGGAAAAAGGACATCTTTGAGCATATGTAATACTTAATGGCTTTGTCTAATATTTTCTGGGTTGGTTGTGGATGGTCCTTCGGGTCACTTTTGATTCATGGAACAATTAATTTGTACCATAGGTGTTTTTAATCGGAGTAGGTAATTGGATCGAAATTTCATCAACTTTTGGAGCTGGAAAATTCGATTGAATATGGCTTTTGATATTGTTAATTTGTGCTTCATTCATTTTGGTTAGCTAGGTATTAATTTGAAACATACGGCGCGGTGTCGTAATTAATAATTAATACTGATCCGCTTCAACATTTGTGATTATGTCTCTCCAATTGATTAATAAGTATTTAGCAATGCTTGAATACCCTTAAATTGACTCATTTAGGTTTGTTAGCATTATGATATAGACTTATAGTGCATTGCAAATTTGCAAATTTCCGATGCATGCATGTAACCATTACTGTGCTAGCAGCTGGGAGTTTGAGCTAGCTAGCATTGGTTTCATTCACAATTGCTGTAATGTATGTACTAATTGATTGTTCAAATTGGGATATGTCAGGATCGACTGAACTATGCCGCTTCAGTGGGGCTAAGATCTACCCTGGTAAAGGCATCCGATTTGTTCGCTCCGATTCTCAGGTAAGAAGGGCACAACTTGATAACAACAAATGTTCGATAAGAAGGCAGCATGATTATTCTGTTTTGAGTGTTCTAGCTAGTTTCATTTCATATTCATTTGCTGCATCTCCATGCATGTTTTCTGAAATTTTGAAACCTTTTTGGATCAATTAAGGTGTTCCTGTTTGCAAATTCTAAAAACAAGAGGTACTTCCACAACAGACTGAAGCCAGCTAAACTTGCTTGGACAGCCATGTACAGAAAGCAACACAAGAAGGTAATCCCTCATATAAGCAGAAAGAAGAAAAAGAATAATTGTTTGAGAAGTGATATATTACTTGCAATACAATCAATCTGTCTGCAATTGGTGTACGTTGCTTTGATTGGTAGCTAATTTTGTGTATTACAATCGATCAGGACATTGCTCAAGAAACTATTAAGAAGAGGCGTCGCACCACGAAAAAACCTTACTCTCGGTCCATAGTGGGTGCTACATTGGAGGTCATACAGAAGAGAAGAAGCGAAAAACCTGAAGTTCGAGATGCTGCAAGAGAGGCTGCTCTTCGGTATGACATACATTCTCTCTTCTATGCTTCTTGAGTTTCCTTTTGAGAACCTTAAACATGTTAGAAATGTACGTACGTTGTTTAATTGGGCAGCGAAATTAAGGAGAGGATCAAGAAAACCAAGGATGAAAAGAAGGCGAAGAAGGCAGAGGTATTGGCCAAGTCAACCAAGAGTCAAAGTAAGGGTAACTTGCCAAAGGGTGGTGCTGCAACCAAGGGCCCCAAGGCTGCTGGAGGAGCTAAGGGCAAGCGGTGATCGAACCACCGTACACGATCGATGATCTCAGATCGATTTAGATCATGCATGTTTTCTCAACTTAATTAATTAGTACCAGGTTATGCATGCAATTCTTTATTCTTATAATTCCATGAAACTTTGATCATTTGTGGTCTGCTCTTGTCTGCATAAATAAAGAAGCTAGCTAGCTAGGGACGGATATTTTTCTTGTCTGGATATCACCTAATGGTGCAAGCAAGATATATAGTAAGAATTAATATGACTCACAAGAATCAAATTGGATTAGAGCATATATATATTAATGCATTAGCGCATTAGGTGAAAAGGAAATGAAATATAATGATCTAAATAATGTCAATATAGTGGGCCAAATCCTCTATTTAATTAATTGTTATTGTGATATTTATATTGTCATTACAATAGAGTATTACAAACCTATTCTTGCTTTACCATCCTCCAGAGTCCAAAAGTAAAACTTGTTAACCAATCTTTCTTTTTGTTAGCAAAAAAAAAAACCAATCTTTCTTTTTTTTTTATTTGGAAGAGAGTCATTACAATCAAATTTTAGTTGAGAGTGTAGAGGTAAATACTCTTTTACTAAGCTATAAATCCCCTTATCAGAAGACTAATATGAGGTTACCATTGTGATTATTTTCTTCATCCTTGGTTCTACCTTTTTCTTGGGAGAAATGGATAACTCAGTAAAAAAAAATTATTTGGACATTAGAAAAGGGTACACCCCGGTTTAATTAATCTGATCCGGGTCCATTCCGGTTTAAACCGCGTAGAAGCAACTAAGCGCGCTTTTGAGTGTCCTTTTTTCAAAACCGGCCAAAACGGTAAACTTCCAGTTGAGTGAAAAGCTTAAAGCTAGAGAGCCCCACTTTCTTTCTTAATTTTGTGCACTACATTAAACCCTTCCACCAACTCCATCTAAACAAACCCCATCAACTGAGAAATCAATCAAGCCCACGCAACCAGACAAAAAAAATGGCTAATGAAGCTGAAGACATGGAAAACAGAGGAGGAGTGAAACACAGAGAGAGCTACTCGTTGTCTTCGTATGTCGTAGATGACACAGAGACCCAGTGGACTTCTTGGTTGGTGCCCATGTTTGTTGTGATTAACGTTGTTGTGTTCCTTGTGGTCATGTACATGAATGATTGCCCCAACCACAATTCTGGGCTTCAAGGCAACTGTGAGGCAAGGTTTCTTGGCAGGTTCTCGTTTCAACCGTTGAAGGAGAACCCCCTCTTAGGCCCTTCTTCTTCCACGTAATAATAATCTTCTTCTTTTTTTCCTCAGTTCGATTTTTTTTTTTTAATTTAAAGTTTTTTAGCTATTTCTATATGTGAAATTCATTGATTTGGCCATTTGGGGTTACTGCCTTTGAAGATTGGAGAAGTTGGGAGCTTTGGAGTGGACCAAAGTTGTGCATAGGCATCAGGCATGGAGGCTTTTCACTTGTATTTGGTTACATGCTGGAGTAGTACATCTGGTTGTTAACATGCTCAGCTTGGTCTTCATCGGAATTCGATTAGAGCAGCAATTTGGGTTTGGTATATAGTTCTCTATGATCTTATTAGTTGGTCTAGGTTACTATGTCTCATCACATCCTATTGACTATGTGATATTTTGTCAGTGCGAGTTGGCATTATATACTTGTTGTCTGGATTTGGAGGGAGCATACTTTCCTCTCTTTTTATCCGAAAGAACATTTCTGTTGGTGCCTCGGGCGCTCTCTTTGGTCTTCTTGGATCAATGCTTTCGGAACTAATTACGAATTGGACTATTTATACCAACAAGGTCAAGAAAATTTTGATGTTTGGTTTAATAGTCTTGAGTACATTTTCATGTTTGCTAATATACTCTTTGTTTGCTTACATTACATAGGTTGCAGCAATTCTTACTCTTCTGGTGTTCATAGTCATTAACCTTGGCATTGGAATTTTTCCCCGCATTGATAATTTTGCCCACATTGGTGGATTTCTCACCGGATTCCTCATTGGATTTGTGTTGTTGCCCCGTCCTCAATTCAGATGGATGGACCAACTGAATCTTCCTGCTGGTGTCAATTTGAATGTCAAGTCCAAATTCAAGGCGTACCAATATGTGTTGTGGATTCTTTCTGTTGTTCTGTTGATTGTTGGGTAAGTTAATTGGATTTCTCTTTACCAATCAAAATAGTTTGTAACTTTGTCATCATGAACTGGTAAGGGTGAGTAATAACTGAGATTCAATGATGCAGGTTCACTTTTGCATTGGTGATGCTATTTCGTGGCGGGAATGGGAATGAGCAATGCCATTGGTGTCACTACCTCAGTTGTATTCCCACATCTAGATGGGATTGTGAAGAAAATTAGCACTCATAGTAGAGTCTTCTCTTATTTTTTTTTTTTTTTTTTTTTTTTTTTTTTTTTTTTTTTTGTTTTTTTTTAAGGGGAGGGGGAGTATGGCTCCAAAGTTCGAAATTTGTGGGGTGGGGGGGATTCGAACCTGGGTTGTGAGCGGGGTGGCCACTTGTATTCCCACATCTAGATGGGATTGTGAAGAAAATTAGCACTCATAGTAGAGTCTTCTCTTATTTTTTTTTTTTTTTTTTTTTTTTTTTTTTTTTTTTTTTGTTTTTTTTTAAGGGGAGGGGGAGTATGGCTCCAAAGTTCGAAATTTGTGGGGTGGGGGGGATTCGAACCTGGGTTGTGAGCGGGGTGGCCACTGCCTAGTCCACTGGGATATTCAAATTTATGCCATATGGTATCTATTTCTATCTGTAATTGCAGCCATCCTTCTTTATATTGGTTAGAAAGTTGTAAAGTTGAGTTAAGTCTGTAATTAAAGTTAAAAGTGGATAATTTAAGTACAGTTAGCCAAATGTGAAACAGTAAAAGAATACCAAAAAAAGTTCAAGGAAAAGCACAAAAGAAAAATAGATGGCTTCGCCCGGGTTCGAACCGGAGACCTTCAGTGTGTTAGACTGACGTGATAACCAACTACACCACGAAACCTTGATGTTAATAATGCACAAAATTAATTATATTAAATTTTTGTTGAAACGTGCTATTTCTAGGACAGACAAATTTTTTTATTTTTGTGTGGATACAATAAAAGTCATTCGACCTTCATGAACACCACGCGTTCTTTGCTACCCACCAACCCAAGTATTACCCAAAGATAAACAATATAAAAAAAGTACTTAATGTTTTCTTCGGTACCAATTAGTCAATTACCATAGTGAAAGTTAACAAATTTTGTGCAAAATGGGGAGCCAAAAATTGATGATAGTATTGGTGGTGTTGTTAACGTGTATGACAATGGTGTCTAGCACCACTGAAATAGAGTGCTCCTCCATGACGGCCCTTGTGTCCACTTGCTATGCCTTCATAACGTATGGTTCACCGGACCCTTCTCCGGGGTCTCCATGTTGTAATGCCATGGCAAGTCTCAAGGTTCTTTCCGATCCTACCGTTGAAAACCGTAGATTTGCTTGTAGATGCTTAATGAGCCTCATTTCCACTTACAACCCGAATGCCTATGCCCTTGCTACTTTGCCCGACTTTTGTCAAGTCTCTTTGGGTTTCAACATTGATCCCAATACTGATTGCAACCTGTAAGTTCGAACTCTAATGCTTAATTAATGGTCAATTTCGCAACCGAAAGTATCGCTAATTAATATTATATGTTTCTTGTTTAGTTTTGTTTAAAAGGATGTCTATGTTGTTTACATGACAATGATCGATGCAGGATCCCATGAGTTGGAAAGTGGAAGACCGGCCAAGACCAAACGGGAAATGCCATCAACAATAAGGGCCGATTCACTATTCTTATTTGAATATGAGCAGTACACTTTTTGGTTGGACATTCTAAAACCATGCATGTTTAAGTTGGGGGTTAAGCTACTGCATGAATGGCAATATATGTAGCACAAAAACATCATTGAAAAGAAAAGAAAAAGTAGTAAAAATTAAATGAACAAAAAATAAATCAAATCGAGTAACATAAAGTGTTTCATTTTTCTTTTTTAATTCATGGAATGTGAAACGCCAATCGGACGCTCAAAGGAACCAAAGCAAGGATCCAAGGGAAATGAATTTATATACATTGAAATTTGGATACAAGCAAAATCAATATTATATTTTAACCGAGGTGTAATACATGAAGGTTCAGTCACACTTTTGGAAACTATGTCCATACTTTGACATCCATGGTGCCAAAGTTTTGTTTGTACATCAAGGTCAGATGGTTAAACACTTAAACCTCAAACATTTGCGACACAAATAGAAACACATGAAATTTCAGCTATCACCGTAGTCTATTAAAGTGACTAGAGCTACGAAAGGCTTTATTCCTGAAATCAGCATCTTGAGCTATACCTGTTTCTGAACAAGTCCCTGCTTCACAGAACTCCTGGACGGACTTTTTGGTCAAACCATATTTCTCAAATTCAAGCCTCTGTCTTGGGGCACTCTGTGACCGGACCTTAGCCCGGAATGATTCCGTGTTAGCCATGTAGTTAGGGAAACCGGCATAGCTATTGAAAAAACCCCATGAGTACTCGCTCTTTGTCGACGTGAAGTGACCTCTACTACTCCCAGGTCTCGATGAGGCAGAGAATGCTTCTGGGCTGTTTTCCACAGTTCTTAAAGCCGCTACTTCATCTTTTCCTACAGGATATTTCAAAGAGCTCGATGAGAAGTAATCCATGGAAGATTGACTTGGAATCAAGTTTGGTTCTTTTGTTGAGCGTTTGGACGGGGAGTCGAATGTCATAATGGCCGGACTGTAATGATCTGAAGCCAGAGCATGCTGAGCTGTTTGGAAGGCTCGGGTATTTCGTTGGGAGCTCAAGTGAGGTTTCCAAGTATCTACTTCAAGAATTTTGTCACCCTTCACATTATCTGCTTTCTCATATCTCAGTGATGAAGCATTGCGGCGGTCGTTCCACACACTTTCTTCCATCCACCGGTCTAACCAACCTGACGCTGACGCCAGCCGTCTTCTGTCTAGACTGGTGGCATCCCTTGCATTTGAATTTGAACCACATCTCTGGATTTAGTGGTGGAACAGAAGAATTGATTAAAATCCAAGTACCATTTAACTTTAATGAATGCCATCAAGCTTATGTTAAGCAAATTGTTCAATAAAAAAAAGAGTCTTCCAGAGTTGAATTTAATAGGAAGGTACTCGACAATTAGATGGTAAACCACATAAACAGTGGGAGATATTAATCAAATTCTACACAGACATTGAAGTAAATACCTTTAGTAATGAGGGCCCTTCAAATTTGCTACTATAAACACGGTGCTGGTATCTAATTTTGTCAGGACTTTCTGGAAGCTGCAAGTAGAAATTATATAAAATGAATACCACTTAATCCTGTCAATATAAGCACTTTGTGATTTCCTGAATGTGAACTTTTAGTTCATATAAGTGTGAACTTTTATAGTAAGCAGTAAGCCTCAAACAATACACTATGAATGTGTAGTTGGGTATAAAAACTTGCATTGCCCCCAGCAATCATCCAAAGGTGCGAACTTGTTCAAAAGTGAATAAAGCATGCTGATAGAAAGCGAAAACTAACTAGCAGGCATGATTTTAACAAGAGAAGTCTGCTTACAGGATTGTAAGACAGAGAGGATTTGCTGCTAGAATGTACTGATTCTGACATGAGTGAGCGACTTGCCCGTGCTCGGGCTTGGACTCGAACCAGTGTCTGCATGCGCCTGAGCATGTCTGCCGTTTGCTTTCTCACTATGTGGCCTCTCACCAATGCTTGAAGCTTCACCAGTGCTTTAAGTGCCTTCAAGGCCCTCCTTGCCTTTCAAAGTTTGTGAGAATCATATCATCAATTCATCAGTATCTCCCCATACCAAATTACTAACCAATATAACTTATTTAGTACATATTGAACGAAATGAGACGTGTACGTGACAAATACAACAATCTACTTTTTATCTAATCAATTTTTTTTTAAACTATTTACTTTTTGTCTTTAACTTAAAGAATGCTTTCTAATTGCACCAGAGCCAACAAATTTAAAATTTCACGGAAGTTGGAACAGACTGGAACAAAACTTATAGAAAGGGAGAGGCTTGTAGATGAAATCATGATCTCACTCAAGCAGGCATGCATCCTTACCAAACAAACAAATAAAAGAAAGAAAGAAACAACAAAAATAAAAAACTTCATTGACACACACCATCTTTTCTGCATAAAATAGAGTAAAAGATATGGCCATTTCCTCCAATTAATTTATGTTGCTTTCTCTATCCAATTATGTTACTGATTAAAATGGTTCACTGTGTATATTAATGGGCACAACAAACCCCTAACCAAAATTGTGTTTGCCCCTAGGAACAAGCTTAGACTAAATTAAATACAAACCTAATTATGACAAGAACGGGTAAAAGGTGCAATCACATTGCCCTCAGTTTGAATTTGAACTAGGAAAGTAGGAAAGTTGTAGTAGTAGTTTTCTGGAATTAGAGGCCTTTCATATCAGGCTGTAGGCCCAACAAGCCAAGCTGGAAGCCTGAAAGTAGCGGAGGTTGTGGTCAGAGACAAAAGGTCAAACTTGCAAAATGACATCTCTGTACTTCCCTGTGAAATGTGGCATTGGGAATTTATGTTCAAAGTACCAAAATAACCCTTATGTTACACGTAGGAAGCCCGAGTTTGTTCAAGTACAGTAAACAAGCTGCTGATAACACACAGAATTTTCTCTGAGACTCTGACAAGGACTAAGCAAACAGCCACCAGTGTCGGCAGTGTTCCAAGTTTTATTATTTGTTTTGAGAAAATCTATGTTCAAGAAGCTTCAAAAACATTTTCTTTAATCCCATGTTTGTTTCCCGAGAAAACCTTTTGAAATTGTCTGTGGTTATAGAACTTTAAATTCTGAAAGCACCAGAATAAAAAGAGGACAGAAAAATTAAGACCCCAATTTGACTTTTGCAAACAGAGCTTCAACGGAAATAAATGAAAATTAAACGGAATCATGCAAAAAGTCATAAACTTTCTACTTCCAAGCCAAGTAAGAAGCATCATAAACATAATTTCAGACACATTTGAGGGGCAATAATGGCAAATTTTCAAAGAAATACTAACCAGGTATCTCCGGAAAGCAGACTGTATCTTAACGGCCGACAGGTGGCGGTGACGGCTCACGCTTACTGGTAGGCTAAGGCGCGCCGAAGTCCCCACGCCGTTAGTAAGCCTGACGACCTCAGCCGCTGCATGAGCCGCCGCGAGAGCAGCCTCAGCCACCGCAGCCGTAGCTGCCGCCACCGCTATTGCGTGCTTGTTGGCGTCCAAGCCACATTCTTGAGGAGCGGAGGCGTCGGGCTTGTTAGAGCCGGAGTTAGACTTCTTTTTGGGTTTTTTCTGGCCGAAAAGTCGCCGGAAAAAGCCCATGTCTCATTGCTTGCCGGGAATGGACCGCTAGTAGAAGAAGAAGTACATGACAAAGCTCAAAGACTTTGAAGGACCAAGTGGTGTAAGGAGTGATAGAGATGACACTGAGATTATGTAGCCTTTAGCTTTGGAGAATTTCAATTAACACCACGCGCAGGTTGTTGTGGACTGACAACACGCGCCACCAACCTTTTGGTCCAGGCTCTAGTGGAAAATGATAATCTTTGTCTAGGGGTGGTTGGCAAATGGGACCCACACATTTAAACCGCTGGAATCCAAATATATCTTCTCCTCCTCTATAAAGCTTCATTCTGTACTGTGGAGTTGACCTGATGGTCATTCTGTACTGTGGAGTTGACCTGATGGTACAGAATGAAGTAAATATGCAATGTAAAACGAGAGACTTTGAATGGTGTTTCCCTTGTCATTTGGGCTCAGAGCAAGAATGATCTGAATGAAGGTGAATGTGGAGGCTGGACATCGAGATCCATTGCCTACAGTGAAACCATGAAGCAAAAACATCAATACTTGTTTTACTTGTTACTTTGAACAAAAACTTTACTATTTGACCTTTTACTTGTAATTACCTGCCTCAATTCGGATGTGCCTGATATGGGCTCATGGTATGTGCCATTGATCAGAGGTTCCTGTATGACGTTTAGTGTACAAACAACTCAGATAGAGCAATATTACCTCAGATAAGGACATAAGGTGAATATGTAAATTGTCATAAAACAACTACCTGAAGCAATTGAGATTGGGCAGATGAATCTTGTTGGTTAGAAAAAATGTTTGGTGGTAGATACAAGACGGGATTAGCTAGTTGGTACGAGCAGTTAACTAGCGGATTTGCTTCAAAACTATACAAACCCTGTGTAGTGAAACATGGAAGGATCAGAACTTGCGTATTTGATATCAGAGGTGAGCAAACTAAACATGACATTTGCCAGAAGTGCAAGCCAAGACTCACCTGTGTAATGGGATCCCCGGTTGTGGCTTCAGGTGAAATGTAGGAAACAGCATTTTGTGCGGATGCATCCACATTCTGCATTCCTTCGGTGCTAGAGAATTTTCCATTTACATTCATTAATTCACCTCTGTTAAGGACAGCTCTCTCCAGTTTGTGTGCTCCTTTTACTCCATTCTCATCCTGATTCTCAAAAGCATTTTCATCTAAAAAAATCTCTGCATGTTCATTATCAGAAGCATTTGTACCTGTGCTGCTTGACGTGACAGCTTGAGCATCCCCAGGTTTCAATGTCAAGATTTTCTCAACCCCTTCCATCACTTGGTCGAGTTGTCTCACAGCATATTGAAATGCTTCCCCAGATTCAGAAGCCCTGGTAGATAACATCAGAATTCTGTGGCTAAGATCTTTGTAACGGCTTGCCACAATGAGTTTAGGGTTATCGTTGATGGCGGAGACATCACTCGGTCTTGCACTCCCTAACCTTGCATCTTTTGTCCATCTCTTCAAGATGTATTTGGTGGGGACTACCTTTATATTCCTGTGATCCAGCACTTTAAGGGCATGGCTACATAGAAACCCAACGCACTCGAATTTCTTACAACTGCAGATAACTGTCCCATCAGAAGAACTGAATGTGACGCTGTGTTCTCGAGTTTTCTCAAATATATTTGCTTTGTACTCAAACAATGACCCATTTTCACTACATGGGTTAATAACAACATTTAAACACTTCTCATATCCTTGCTGAAATACTTCAAATGCCCTTGAGGTGTAAACATTACTTGCATGCTTTAACATAACCACATTCCCCATTAGCCTTGGCATACAACGGTTCATTTCATTGCTAGCTTCTATTTCTTTGTACCGTTGCTCATCCACCATCCTCTCGAAATGCTTGAAAAATTGAAGCACGTTAGTGTCAGAGTGTAGGTAATTTCTCAGATCATTAAATAAACTTTCAACCAAATGTGAGCCTTTCATGTCAACAAAAATAGTATTCCTGCCATACACCACAGCCCATTTCTCTCGTTCTCTAAACATCCATTTTAACCAGTCACTCTGCTGAAGACCATATTTATCCAGCATATCCCCCCAAGCAGAAACAAAACTATCTTCATCTTTGTGGTCGTATATACATCTCTTGAAATCATTGGCAAAAGACTCGGTGTCTTTTACAATGGGGCTAATGTGTTTGAGAGCATTTTGGTACATTTGCCATGTGCATATACGATGGTCTGTTTCTGGTAAAAGTGAATTGATTGCCTCAACAATTGTTGCATCTTGATCAGTTAGAATGGCCCTTGGTTTCTTCCCGGACATTGCCTCCAAGAAAGTTTGAAATAGCCACTTATAAGATTCCACGGTGTCATCATACAAAAGTGCAGCAGAAAAGATCAGCACCTGTTTGTGATGGTTTACTCCTATAAACTGTACAAATGGGAGACAATTCTTGTCTGTTCTGCAAATTGTGTCCAGACAGACCACATCGCTAAAATGATCATAATCTGATACCATCTTATCATCGGCCCAAAAGATGTTACTTACTTTATCATCAGTATCAACCTGTACTGCATAAAAAAAGGATGGGTTTTCAACATGCTGCCTTTGAAAGTAATGCAGCAAACGCCCTACTTCTCCCTTCTTCATATCTCGGGTCCTTTCAGATTGAAGATGATTGTCATAACCTATGGAAACATTATCAAGAGATTCCCTGACTCTGAACCGTCTATTCATCGATTCAGATGCCAATTTTGACAGTGTTCTGAAATCTTTGGTACCTTCTACCAATTCAGCATCAGCAGTTTGAGGAATACTGAATTCCCTCTGCAGTGGTAATGCTTGAGCAATACTTGGGTTTACATTGTCATGATTGTGTTGTTCTTCAATATGTGAAACCCGATATTTACCATCAGGTTGACGAGTAATGATCATATGTGCCAGGCAACCAGTTCTTGTTTCCTTTCGATGTTTCTTTACAATAACATCCCTTTTGTCCTTTCGCCGATAACCCTCTTTAGAACAAGTGAACTTCCTAGATACCACCTGACCATGTACCTTGCTCTTATTCACCCAATCTTTCCGAATATTAAAACCTACCAACTTGGCGTATTTATTATAACACCTGTAAGCATGTTCATCAGACTCAAACTCTGCACCAACTTTCACCACTGCATCTATACTGTGGTCGTTTGTAGAGGATAGACTGGACTGAGTGCCATTGACATAGACAACTTTTGGGCTGCGAGAGTCCTGCTCCACATTCAAGTCCAAACTATTGGTTGTTTCAACTCCAAAATCTATGCTTTCCTCAACAATATTAAACAAATCATCTTCCTCCCTTTCCATTGACCTTCATTATAACATTGATAAAAGATCAAACACTGAAAGAAAAAAGAAATTCATTCGATAATTCTATGTCCAACACCAACAGGAAATCATTGCTACTGGTATGTCATTACTGCATGACATTGTTGCTAAGACAAGATAAACAAGCAGATACAGAAAAGTAAAATTTGACAGTGAAAAATTGGGTTGCATCAGCTGAATAGTTTGAACTCTATCTAATTCTTTTCCACATTGATCATAGTATTTCATAAATTATTCGTGTTGGGTTTGCTGGACAACTTCACACTAAAGTCTTATAATTTACTAGAAACAGGGGACGCCATGAAAGGCAAAACTGCATTTCTGCCTTTGTGAGAATTGAATTCGTACCTTGTTATAATCTATATACACAGAGCCTTGTGCTGAAGTGAGCACACCCAATTGGGCCACTTGCATTCAGTTCATCACAGAAACAGCAAGCTCAGATTCTGACATTGACCCTTCCAATGCCGAATCCACGGTGCCCTAATTTCACATCTGGAACAGATTGGGGATTCAGAATTTCAAATTCCAAATTGCACGAAGCGTTTTAGCTGATGGTCAGAACGAAGGTCACTTACCCGAGTGAAGAGTCCTCCTTTAAGAGTGAGGGAAGTGCAAAGCCCTAGCCTTAACGGTCCGATTCGGATTCCGGTTTCCGATGCCAATGTTCAGTGGTGTACTGAGCGATATCATGCATTAAGGGAAATCTGAGCTCAACTTGTAGTCGTGAAGCTACTGGCTTGAGAGAACGGAGCTCTGCGCTGGGTAGGGTTTGCGCTTTTTTGGGGAAAAGATAAAAAAGTGTAAATTTGCAAACATTGAGGGGTTTAAATTTAGTTATTGAAAACGTCTGGGGTGTTTAATGCAATTTTATGTAATTTTCAGGTAGTCTCGGAATATCACGAATTTGCTAGTTTTTTTTTTTTTTTTTTTTTTACGCACACACAGCCCCACCCCATCCCACCCAAGTATCCAAGGAAAGTCGAACCCAATATCTCTCATGAGACAACTTTGATGCTAAACCACTACACCAAGTCACCAACCACCTCGGATTATTTGCTAGTTTTCTTGTTTATTTTGCCGGGTGTACTCATCCTATTACCGGAACTACGGCCACGTGGTACTTGAGACCACAAAATAATTACTCCCTTTTGGGTCTGATTTACCACATCATAGACTAATCATGTCCTTTGTCTAATACACCATGATCCACAAACCATGCCTTCACTAATTTATCAATTTTATCTGCTTTATTTTATAGTCCAAATAGGCATTTGAAAACATGTGTGTTAATTACAAGTTCATGTGAGAAGAACACAAAATGAAGGTTTTACTTTTGATGGCTTAACTTGTAAGCTCCTGATCATTGGCCTTCATTTTCTTAATAGTGTTTACACATGATTACAAATGATAAGAACACAAAACTGAAAATGAATCATCGATATTGTTTTGATTCAAAATCTGAAAGGAAAAGGAGGAGTCATACCCAAAATAATAATAGTAATAATAATAATAATAATATATTCAGTAGAGGAATATGCTAGCTCCACCAAAATTCATGTGATATATGCTCTATATAATTCTTTGATTGCAATTCAAAAACCTCTTATTCTTTCAAATGAGAGAACGTTCATCTATTTTATTCAATAACATTAAGCATTGTCTCTGATCGCCATAGCATCGCGATTAGATGACACGTACATTTGAGGAGGAAAAAGGGGAAGAAAAGAAAAAGTAAACAAAAGCAAAATGGTGAAACTTGAATATTATTCCTTGGCATGCAGCATGCGCTAGATCACTGTAGTTTGTAAGATCAGTTTGTTGTACCTGTAAGTGGAGGAAGAGAAAAGCTGTTAAGCTAGATAGGAAAAGAATGAATGCTTATTTTATAATAAGGGAAATTAATTAACTAGAGTTGTAATTAACTAGTATTTACCACAAGCGATGGGCGGGAGATTGCACTGAGTAGGAATGCGAGCAGCGACCCTCAGAGTGTTGCAAAGGCAGTCAGTTTCCACAGCTTGGATCGCACTGCAGCAGTCGGCGCTTGGTTTGTCGTTGGCTGACCCTGGAACCACAAAGGGTGCACACACATTCAGGTTGGTCAGCTCGGAAACGCACGAGCCGATCTGGGCCTCAGCCGTCTGGGTTTGCACCAGCGCGAGGCCCATCAAAACCACAAAAAGTAGTGCTGCAGCTTGGAAGCCGATCATAGACTTTAAGGCTGCCATGAGTATCTAAGCTGAGGATTATTAATGTAGGAAATTGTATGTATTCTGATTTGTGATTCTCTATGGATCATGTCATAGGATATTAATTTGGTCAATTTATAGTTAGGGATTGTGTAACATTGAGGTGACTCTATGCATGAAGCACCTACTATAGTTTTAGGGTAGCTCTTGCGTTAGAGGAGGAATTTTACGTGAGGGAAGATCACAAAGATTTCATGGCCTTTGCTTAACTGGGAGTTTGTATCATCGGGCTTATTGTTTCCCGAACAAGGTTTTAACAAGGCTATCATGTGTACAATCTATCTTCTTCGATTAAAAAAAATGACCTCGACTATAATTATATAATGTCATAGTGGATCTTGTGTGCTAATTAAGAGTAATTGATCAGAGATTAGCTTTGTTGAAAGGAAGTGACTAATTAAATTATATATATATCGATCACTTATCCCAATCTTAAGCTTAAGCTTAAGCTTGGATATATCATCAATAAAATCTGATTAGGACAAAATCCTTCCTTTACATGATAAAAAACAATGGGTAAAATCCCCAAATGGTACCCAAACTATCACGAAATGCACTTTTTGGTACCCACAAATGCTTAGGAAGTCTAATGGTACCCAAACTATCACTCCGTTAGCCCCAAATGGTACCTCCATCCAATTTTCCGTTACAAAAAAAAATATATATATTTCATCAAGTTAGACCAAAAACATTTCACTTTTTTTGTCATGGGCACTTTGGTAAAATCACTCACTCTTTGTGTTTTTGGCATGACTTGATGAAATTTTTTTTTTTTTTTTGTAACGGAAAATTGGACGGAGGTACTAATAAAGCTAACGGAGACATAGTTTGGGTACTACCAGACTCCCTAAGCATTTGTGGGTACCAAAAAGTGCATTTCGTGATAGTTTGGGTACCATTTGGGGATTTTACCCAAAAACAATTGCATTTAATCAGCTGGAAGAGAGCACAACAGAAACGAAACTATCACAAAAAAAATCATATATGAATGTTACAACAAATATGAAGAGCGAAAGAAAATGCTAATGCTAAGAATTGGATCCTTGTTGTTCATCTTCCTTTGCAGCCGGAGCTGTCCAATACTTTTTCACTGCAAATAGTAGTTTTTCCCTCTCATGAGGTCCATCTTCATGATCAACAATTTGACTGTCCCAATCCATGTTGTCGATAATGCTCTTGATCTTCACCAACAGATCTACATCGTCTCGGATGATCACGCTTCCCTCCGGCCGTAGAATTCTATCCATCTCTAGCAAAATGTCTTCTATTTCGCACCTGCAACTCAAATAGGACACACAATATTATTATTCGAAAATGATGCCAAACTGATATTGTAAGTATATATCCCGTACTGATTTTACCTATCCTTGTAGAGACTAAACACTGTATCAGCATGAATGAGGTCATAAGTTCTTGGATATGTAGACATTGCTTCACACCTGAGAAATTAAAGAATAAAAAAGAAATAAAATCACTTGATATATAATGAAGCTCACAAAGTTTCATATATATTCTAGTCACAGCCAATGTACGTACAAGGTCAAAAATATAGAATTATTGAACTTACCAATTTTGATATGATCCAATCAATCCACGTTCGTAGATGACTCCGAGTGTGTTAACCTTAACGTCCACAGGAACCATGTTCATGACCCAAACAGGCAGATCAACTAGGGCAGCAGCAAATCCACCCAAGTAGGCATTCATGTCCAAAAGGTTTCTATACCTTCCAGGTTGTCCAAGTTGATTATTCACTGCCTTATAATATGTTACCCTTTTTTGCCATAGCTCCGAATCTTGTTGAAAATCTTCAGCTGTCACACCCTTCACTGTTCCCCGACTAATTCTCGGTGGTACTGTGTTTAGTCTCTCCGGCCATTTTGCCAAATTCCCACCTGCAACGTCGTCGTCGCTAGAAACTTCCGGTAATGGAGTCAAACAAGTCTCCAACTTTGTGTACCTTAAAAAAGAAAAATATGAAGATAAGCAAATAGCTGAAGATATACACCATATATGCATGGTAATATGTAATTTAATTAGAACACAAACCAGGCTTGATCAGGATCTTGAGCAGGGCAGAAATTGCGATTCTTGGCAAGCTTACGGTTCACTTTGCAATTTAAATGATTAGTAGGTTTTTGCCAAATTGCAATGTCGTCTTTCTCCACCAACTTTTTCCAGCAAAGGCTAGTGGCTACATCCTCTATGCCAGTTTGCTCATCGTTCAAGTCTTCTTTTGTTCTTTCCCAACCCTTCCAGTATTTTTTCCAGCGGATTGGTGGGCCCGATAGAATCCAATATCCTCCTGGCCGTAGAACTCTATCAACCTCCGTCAAGTAAACCCCATCTGTATATATTATCCCATCCAAAAACAACAATTGGATGATTCAGTACAATGCTAATTCATTAATATAATTTTCTCTTGTAGCTATTTGTTTCAATTACCCTTTACTCAGTTCTCATAAAAAAAATTTGTGTCCGAATAATCTATTATTGTGAGACTTTTGTTATTTTAGAAATTGATCCAAATTTTCATCAAAAAATATACGCGTTTAACACGTGGCTTTAAGGATAAATTGATCGTACATAGTCCATAAAAGTAAATTTTTGAAGTTATGAAGGTGTGAGTACCATATTGGCCCCAAGGAATGAGGCATCGAGAGCAATGAGCCATGTCAAAGGCTCTAGAAGGGTAAGGAAGTCTTTTTGATGCAATGACTCCGATGAGGGCAGGCACTCCTCGTTCGAGAGCGAATTGAACCTGGGCTTCATGTGTGTCTCTTGGCGCGAAAGACATTGGTAGAATATCCCGGGACAATAGATAGGCTCCCCAACTAGCAACCTGCATGATGAGAAATGCGGATCACATCAAATGACTGCCACGTGTTCAAGTCAACAAGACAAATGACTGTCAATTATCAAAGAACCCATTCCCATTCTCAATTTCTTAAAAGGGCTTATCACTTGTGACACATTTAGAAATTGAATGGAAAATAAATTTCTGGATATATGAGGATTTGATTACCTCCTCATATAACGTAAACGTAACCGAAATTATGTATTAAAATTGTTTCTTTTTTTTCTTACAACTTATTTTAATATTTCTCGTCGCATCGATCAAATTAATTATTTGCATTCTTTTGGCACAACATTACAAACTTGCATAATTCGAACAAAGAAGTTAATGCCATGGGTTTAACAATGAGGTTTTTTAAAGACAAATTTTGTGTGGATTTTTTTTAGCTTATTTGTATAAGTTTGATTTTTTTTTCATCCCCTTTTGAAAAATTGTTATTTTTCCTTAATTGAGAGATATGTGGCCGAAATTACAAAATGCACCTATCATCACAACTCATCGATCTACAGCTAACATATATATCCTTAATTCCTTAAATGAAAATCATCCAAAAATGTTTAACACTAATCACCGAATCCCCAAAAGAAGCACTGCATTTGCACATTAACTCATTGAGTGCGTGATAGGGTCAACCATAATTAAGTACTAATTAATTTAATAAATGACATAAAATGAATCAATAAACAAATCACGAAAGAAAAGGAAATTAAACATTAAAATGAGGATATATCTATCTCCTACTTACCCCACAGCCTGTATCAATGGCGGTCCGAATAGACCCATCTTTGAGATTGATCAACTCCCCAATATCATCAATATACGCATCGGCGCCATTCGGAAACATGGTTCCACCTCCGGGGAACTTAAACCGGTCACCTTGGTATATAATCCAATTCTGCACTGCCTTCTCCACCGTCAACTCCTTGTGAGGAACATTGGCGTACCACGCCAGATCTCTACTCTTGGGCCAAGTAAACGTGTTCCGGTAGCCGTGGGGCGCCGGAATGCGGCACTTGAGCAGTTCATCCTGAGCTGGACAGTGCCTCTCCCTGTATATCAGCCTGTCCCTCTCGAACTTGAGCGATCGCTTGGCGTCCTCGCAGGGGGTGTACTCGCTGTACTTGGCGTCGCAGGGAGGGTAGGTTTTGGGAGTGTTGGCTTTGGAAATGTTGATGTTGAAGTTAGGGTTGTGGTGGGTGGTGAAATCTAGGGTTTGTTGTGTTAGGGTTGTGTCAGGGGTGTTACACGGGAGTTGTTGTTTGAGGGCGGCAGGGGCGGTGCTGCCGTGTTGCCAGAGGCCGAAGAAGTAAGAGAAGATACAGAGGAAGAGGATGAGTGGTAAGGTGTAGACGTTGTTGGGTTTTATTTTCCATGTGGAAAAGGAGGTTAGGGCAAAAGGCTTGGAGGGTTTCGAGGTGGGATGGTAGGGACGGTCTTCGGAGGAAGCCATGGATGATTTGATTTGATATTTTCTTGGCTAAGAAATCATGGAGGTTTGAATATAAGGATTTAGATTTGGAGGAGGTGAGGTGAGGTGAGCGGGGGAGGTGGGATGAGGGGTGGGGAGGGTGAGGGTTTAAACAAATGGGTTGTAATCAAGTTGTTCATGTGGGAGATGATGTTTTGAATTTATATAATACAAATAGAAATTGACCGGCCAGCTACTTAATGGCAAGTTAATTTGGCTTATTCATTTTAAGGCAAAAACATAAGAATAATAAATATTATATAATTTTGGGTACTATTTTGTATTTGAGAAGAAGTCAGCTATGCACATTCGTGACAAGGTGTATTAATGCTTTATGAATTTAAAATTATACATCTCCAATATAGCTAGTTATAGATCCTACTTAATTGTATATTAAGCATAATTTAGAGTTATGATATGTTAAAAATTGTAGATCGATCTTCTTTAAAATAGTTACTAAATCGGTATTCATGTAGTCGCTCAATTTTATCAAGCAAAATATTGACGGTTTTGTAAGGTTTGATTCTCTATTTCTCATGAACTTTCGACTAATTTGATAAAATTAGGTATCTACGTACAATTTGTTCAATCATTTTCAGATATAATACTTAAAGAATAACCTAAAAAAGCATCATAATACAGCACTACCGAATAAGTAATTAAATTAACAAATAATATTGAAAAAGAAATTAAAGGAGCAAAATTGTTAGAAAGAAGATTAACAACATTCTTCACTAACATATGGATCAGCAGGATCACACTTTTCCTTTACGAAATATATTGTTTTCTACATTAGAATTTACCATGCATTTAGATCATGATTGACTAGTTCCATACTTACACCGATCGAAAACGCCTTGTACGTACGTACGTTTGGCCATGAAATCCTAACATCAAAGAAGTGGCATTTGAAATTTTATGTAGGAACATAGTGTCATGTTCTAGATCAGGAGGCAAGAGAAGAGAAAACAACATATATGGAAAGTGCAAAAATAAAAAATGGAATGTAAGATTCGTGACAGGGATTTGGGATATTAATGAAAAGGTAAGATACTGTAATTACTTAAATGATTAGGTAAACAAACCGTACCATAAGGTTAGGAGAGTTTTGTTTAATTAATCTAGTTTTACATTGGAATCAAATCAAATGTGTTCCTCTGTAGCTAGCTCCTGTCTAGTAGATTACTCCCCAGATGATCGAACAGCACTTTTGCCTTAAACCTTTCCCATAAGAAACAGTTTTTTACTTTTCATAATGGGAATTAGCTAGCTAGGCTCAATCAATCTAAATATAGTTTAAATAAACCTTTTTTAACCCCGACCAGATCGTGGTGACATAATACTAGCTTAATCTCATTTTATATTATATATTGTTTAGTACTTAGCACTAATTGGTTTAGCCAATTAGGCCACACGCACGACGACGACGTACGTAGCCTTTAACTAGTTGTTGCATATATATATATATATATCTTTATTTCTGAGTCATGAGATTGTACGTTATTCTCTGAATTCTTGGATCAAACCCTACTTGAAGTTAACAACAAGATATAAAAATGAATTACTGCATATTTATTTATGGACTTCTTAGATAAAATATTGCAATGAGTACGTTGATGTCTTCATTCACTCTAGATGTTGTGCTTTTGTGTCCGCTCCTCTCTTGGGTCAACTCATATATATATATATATATATATATCTCTTGATCCGTATATGCATCATGTACGTAATGGCATGGCTCCTTTTTTTTAATCGATCAAGTCACCCTCGCCCATTTTCTTTTAAATCTAACGTAATTTAAAATTTAATTATTGATATTTCAGACTCTTTAATTTCGTCAACTTGGATGACACGTACATTATGTTTCAATTATATATTGAAGTATTAAAACCAAATTCCACCTTCACTCTTTACACGTTGTTGTGCTAGCTAGCTTAATTCTGTGTATGTATATGTGAGCTACTTAGTTTCTCGTAATATTTAAAGAGAGAGGATTTCAGAGGTAATATCTCGCCAAAGGCAACCAAATTAATTATATATTGTTTTGTTGGGATTACAGATTGCAAGAAATCATGATTATTAATATATCTCGCCAAATTAATTAGATGTTGTTTTAATTAGTACTGAAAAGTTGGTGTCATAACCCACATTTAGTCTCGCGAGCAAGTTCCCCATGAACATTGGAATGAGCATAATGTCCAGAAAGAGGAGGATATAGCTGAGTTGAAACAAAATTCCATCACATTGTCAAAAAAAAAAAACAAAATTCCATCACAACAAATCAAAAGGATGAATTATTTTGAGATTTTGATCAAAATATTTTACTTAATTTTTCACTTTCACAGAAAAAGTTACCAATTTAGCATACTATACACTATACATATTACAGTAGCTACACGTGCACCCTCAGAGAGAGAGAGAGAGAGAGGCCCTATATTCGGGACTAGTAGAAGCTAGAATAGAATAGTCCAATCTCTTGCTGTTTTGGGTCAGGGGCTCTGGGCTCATGCCCTCCTTAGGTTGTTTCTTTCCTTCGGCCCTTCTGTTTCTCTTGGGCTTTGCCAATGAATTCCCATAAAAAAGAAATTAAAAAAAACTATTTCAGAAGTAATTTATACCTAGGGCTAATGGCAGAACCGTAATTTATGAATAAATGAGGATAAAATTGTAATTTTTGTATGAACAGTAACAGTAATGGCAGAACCGTAATTCATGAATAAATGATAACAGAACCGTAATTTTCTTATGAACAATACAGTAATAGAGGAACCGTCATTCATGAATAAATGAGGGTAAAACCGTATTTTTTATGAACAGTAATGAATAGTGTTAGGAGCTCTAGTATATAGTATCATTTAAAAAGATATTTATGTTTCTTATGTGAGAGGGAAGACAGAGAGTCCGAATAAAAAACTAATAAAATAAATAATAATAATCATTATCTCTGATTTAGGGTCACGATCGGAGAGAAACTAGCAAGATCGTACATATCATCATTATCTTATTAATAAGTGTTGATCAAAGTCCAAAATATGTCCCATGCATGAGAAAATGTTGAATTACTAACAATTAATTATTTCTCTTTTCTACTAAATACTAAACCACATGTATATGAATGGGTCCGTATTCGTGGCGACTCAGTGCCGAGTCGTACGTACCTAACTAGGGTTTGGATTGCTACTTGTGTACCATGATTCGTGTGAACAAGTGCTTGCATGTCCTAATTGGCTGTGTATTTCCAACGTAATTATTATAAAAAGATTTGTCTTAATTAATAAACTGAGTAATTAATGCCTGTTAATCATGCTTTATGATTTCAGTCTAGCTGTTTAGAACATAATTAATAGACGGATCGAGAGCATGAGGGACAAACCAACCGGTCCGCATCTTAATTAGGAAACAAATTTATATTGTTCCATGTGTTTCGTACATCCCTTAAAATAACTAATCCAATCATGCGGATGTGGTCAACTACACGTTTGCCGTGGTTAATTTGGATCTCATTTTTCACCTAAAGCATTATATATGATTTATTCAAATGACAATAAATATTTCAATCTAGAGAAACAAATGTATTCTTAAAATTTATTGGTCTAACGGGTTCATTTTCATTCTAGAAAATTTTCCTACTTTACTTCATCACGGAGCAAAACTCTAATTTTTTTTTCGTTTATTCTCTTTGTCTGTAACAAATCTCCTCTAATTTTTTATAATGACACATAGACTTTTTTGAGTTTGTGTTCGGTTTCTCTCCGATTTAGGGTTACGATCTTGCTACCGTTTTAGAAAACCCAAAAATTAGATTGACTTCATAAAATTTGTTTAAATTTAGGGCAAACTCTTTTTCTTTTTGGTAGCGACCATGTTCTACTAAGAGGAATGTCAGCAGTATTGCCTACTATATATTCTTTTCGTTCCATATTGTAGTACGTACGTATTATCGGGATCATTAATTCATCTGTTTAGGACATTCTTTAAGACCATCGATCTACACTAAGAAAGGAGACATAAAATGTGATCGATTCTAATCATAATTAAACACTACGAGATGATAAAATAATGAAGATGGTTGAAACCCATGATTCCTAAATATACAGAAACACTTGCCATTCTCATAGAGCATCTATAGAAGAGCACAAGGAGTCCCTCACAAGGGCTTAAACACAACGTACACTTAAAAGTTGAAACATAGATTAATTAATTGTGCACAATCAAGGTCGGAAAGCATAAAAATCTTTACCCCATGTGAGAATTGAATATTACTTTGAAGCCAGCTGAGGGAGAATATTATGGATTTAATTATCACATTAACATGCATGTTAGCCACGCCTAATTTGGTTTAAGACATCACTTTCACACCCACCAAAAAGTAGATGAATTTATGGCCTGATTAAGAAATAATCAAATGAAGCATTTCGTTAATAATACGTGAAACCCAATTTAATTTGGCCAAACGAGGAAAAGTAGTAGGGGCAGATAAAACATGTGATTTACTTTAAACTAATTTCGCGGCCATGTGCAATTAATTCCTATTTAATTAACTACTTATTCTTCTTCTTTGGTCCCTGATTAATCAACTACCAAAACAACCTTTTGCTGTACGTAGCTTCGTCATAACAACTAAACCTAATTAGCTACTGATTGTGCTTTATAATAATACCATCACCATGGTTACCTTAACGGCTTAACCACTTAGTCATTCCCAAATGTTCCATTATATCCAGATTGTCCCACTACATGTTCTCACGCATCACAACTCCAATTCAAGGTGCCTGAACAAATTACAGACTTTCTTTTTTTCTTATAACAGGATTTGAGTTAAACAGTTTACCTGTTTTTCATCCTATACCAATAAGTGAAAAATAAAAACTTGTGCACACTTAAATTAACTGTTCATAATATGTCCTAGTTGATGAGTTAAAAGTTACATTGGTTTGTATTAGTCTCCGTCGATTTTACTAATATTAAGACACATGACCTTAACGTGCACACTAACTAATTGTACATCATACAAAATTTAGTGTTTACAAATACCATTCTTCAAGCTACAAATGTTAACAATGGTGATAATTTTAGAGGTATCAACTTTTTATAACAATAATCTAATAAACAAAAAACTGAAATGTAATGTGCTAAAGTAAGAAGCACCAATTCTCATCCCAAGCTTTGATACATGTTCTTTCGGTGCACAATGTAGAGTAATGTATTGGGTGTATTCATCTATGAATCTGATGCTCCACTAAAATGGGTGGGTATATATGATGGTATGATGCAAGTCTCATCTATGAACATATAATAAAATTCCCAATTCGGCACACAAAGATATATTCCAATTTCCATGCACTCTTGTGTCATATACACGTTCCTTTTAAGAATTAATTAATTAGAAGCCAAATTATTTATCCCTCTCTCTCTCTCTCTCTCTCTCTCTCTCTCTCTCTCTCGGTGACTCAAGTCACTCAACCTCATCATCTTCATCAGCCCTATTACCTCCTTCTCTACCTCTACAGTTACTCCGTACATCCTAATTCTTTTTGATTCGATCAGTTGGTTCTTCTTCTTGGTTTTAACTGAATTTTTTTGTATATGGGGGCTGGTTCCTCTAGATCAGCTGTTTCTCCTGATCATCCTCCAGATCAAAATAAACCTGGTCTCGGAGACTTACCGGAGAGTTGTATCTCTTATATTCTTATGTATTTGGATCCGCCGGAGATTTGTAAACTGGCGAAGGTGAATAAGGTTTTCCGGGCTGCTTCCTCGGCTGATTTCGTTTGGGAATCGAAGCTGCCATCCAACTATAAGTTTCTTGCTGAAAAATCACTAGTTCTTGGAGAAAATAGTAACAACAATCGTGTTCCCAAGAAAGATATATATGCAAGATTGTGTCAGCCTAATCGGTTTGACAATGGCACAAAGGTAATGTATGTGTACTATATATCTCTTAATTAGTAAACCCCTTTATAATCTTTTTTCTTTAGTGTGATTTTGTTTTGGCAATACTAACAGGAAGTTTGGTTGGACAAGAGTTGTGGATCACATCCACAGGTTTGTTTGTCTATTTCATCAAAGGCATTGCGGATAACAGGAATAGATGATCGAAGATATTGGACTAGTATTCCGACTGAGGAATCCAGGTACTTACTTGCAGAGAGCTAGTTTCAAATTTCTATTTCATCATATATGCCTGGATTTAATTAATTATTTTCATGTCGATCTTTTACTTTGAGAAGTTTAATTTGGGGATTCTCTGCAAAACTTCCATTGTCAGACCTCTACGTTTGACGAAGTGGGATTAATTGTTCATATGGCTTCAAGAATTGTCATAGAGGATCGAACTTCTAACATATCCTCTCTCACAAGTTAACCAACTCCAAGAGCTAGCCTTTACAAAATTTTCAAATGCTCAAATCGTACGTGGAATAACCCTAATTACTATTAGCTTGGTTTTTAAGATGTGAAAATTCCTGTGATTCTCTTTCTCCTGCTATTATTCTTATTGTTGACATTGATCACTTTCACAATTTGATTTTGCCCTTTTCTTTTCTTACTATATTAAATCATGTAGTATGAGAAAGAGTGAAAGCATTATTAGAATGGCACCTAATTTAAGAATAATAGCTATTCCCAGGTGGGCTCCTTTTTGAAGGTTTCATTGCATTCATAGTCTACGCTAACAAGATTTGATTCTATTTGTTAAATGACAACGTGACTTGTGCTAGATGCATATTTTCCTATTTCTGTACACAATTTTCCTATGGTCGCATCACCTCATGTAATCATTCGTTGCGTTTTGTTTTGAGCCTTCCTTGAGATCACAAAACATAATCGATACGGAACTTGAAGAGATAGTATTGGTTTTAATTATATATATATATAAAAGAAAAGAAAAATAAGAAAAAAGGGATTGTGTTGGTTTGATGAAAGCTGTCTTCCAATAGCTTTGGGTCTCCTACCTACCAAGTTATGTATTAACAAAAATGCAAGAAAATAGTTATAAGAAATGTCAACTATATCTTTATATTTCAACCACAAACTAAAGTTACTAAAAAGGTATTACTCATTTTCCCTATTTCAATCAAGACTTTTTACTGTAGTTAAGTCCTCATGCATCAAACATGTGTGAGAGAAAATTATTGGATGATTAATACGAGTATTTGTCTTTGATCATATGCATGTATAGGTTCCGCAGAGTTGCATATCTTCAACAAATTTGGTGGCTTGAAGCACTAGGGGAACTAGAGTTCGAGTTTCCACCGGGAAGCTATAGCCTATACTTCCGGCTTCAGCTTGGCAAAACTTGTTCAGGAAGATTCGGTCGACGAGTATGCAACACTGATCAAGTGCATGGCTGGAACATCAAGCCTGTCCGATTCCAATTATCAACATCGGATGGCCAGCACGCTTTCTCCGACTGCTATTTGCACGAACGAGGCAATTGGGTTCATTACCATGTCGGTGATTTCATCGTCAACGACCCTAACCCTATGAAGATCAAATTTTCAATGATCCAAATTGATTGTACACACACCAAAGGTGGCCTCTGCTTAGACTCTGTGTTACTATACCCAAGCAAGTTTAGGGAGAAGTTAATGAAATGTAGTCTATAACTAAATATATAAGCGAGTAATCTCTAACCAAAACCCCTCAACATGTCTTGTGGTAGCTAAATGTAGTTTACATTTGAAGCAAAGTAATGTGGATCCATATTAATTTGAATAGGTTTAGGTCCCTGTTCTTGATGCAGTCTTCAATTAGCATAAAGTGTGGTCATCTCCCCTTGAGTCATTTAGAAGAGAAATAGAGAATAGACGAAACCAGATCCTACTGGGCCTTCACATCACATCCCATGTTTTGAGCATCCATCCTTCATATGATTTTGCATCTCTAAAACATGGTTATTTCCACAATCTACCTCAGTGTTTAAAATTTTGAAGGGACTAATTTGCATCTTCAAATATTGTTATCATTGTGATAAATACATTCTCAAAACAATAATCCAATCTTGAGCATAATATAACTATGCAGAACACGAGTGAAAACATGTAAATACCATATTACTCGGAAAATAAAGAAGTTCTCAGAGTTCTTTATCCAATAGATTACACTTGCAAGACATGGAGATTGAAAACCCACGGAACAGAGAAGAAAAAACGATTGCTAAAGTCCTACCCAACTGAACTACTCAAGTACAAGTGTGCGATGTCACAACAAATTCCATACTGAGCCAAAGTGAAGGAAACAAAAAAAAAAGAAAAAAAAAAGAGAGGAAAATAGTTATTTTAAAAATGTCCTGTACAAAAATATATGCTGGCCACTTACCAAATTGGAGCCAATAATCAGGCCAAATTATGTTAGTCATGCCTTCCAGCCGTATCCCATATTATCCTCAAGATCATTGTTAAAAAAGCCATTTTCTGTGAATTCACGGGCAATGTCTTGAACCATATCCTCTTGCAAGTGAAGGTTTGAGGGTAAATCTTGTGCTCTCTGATTGAATGCATTGTTACCACCACCTGCTGAAGAGTCACTGTTTGCAGCAGCTTTGAAACTGTTACTTCTGCTTGGAGCAGGGCCGTGACTTCCAGACACATTGGAGGTAGCTGGAGCGGCCCCTGAATTATTGCCTCCAAAACTCAACCCATTCCTTGTCAGAGTCCCATTAGAATTTGGTCCGGGAAGAGATTGTTGTACTCCTCCCCCACTGTTATTGGACATCTCCTGCAGCAGTTGCTGGATCATCTGTTGCTGCAAGGCCTGATTGCCTTGGGAGTTCTGCGGATTGGTTTGTTGTAGCAAGCTGTTAGAACTGAGTGAGCGCTGCTGCAGCTGCTGTGTCTGATGTGGCTGTCGCGAGGATAGATGGGGACTTGAAAAGCCACTACCAGGTAAATTCTGCACAGATGACGGTATTAAAGCAGCAGCACCTTGAAAAGGTGATGATGGACTTTGGTTGGAGTTGTTGAAAGAAGAAGATGCCTCCTGTTGAAGAGAATTTGCATTTGAATTCATTGAGTTCTGCCTCATGAGCAGATTCTGGTAATTAGTCAGCGCTAAAGCTGCTTGTGCTGAGCCACTCAAAGCTCCTCGACTGGCCATGTGCTGGTTGTTGTTCATTTGATTGTTTAGGCCGGGATGCAACGCCATTAGCTTATTAAGAGTGTTCCTGTCAGTTGGCATGCCCTGAACACTAGCTAACTGCTCCATTTCCTGCATCTTTTGCATCTGGAGCTTGGCTGCAGTCGCATGCCGAGGATAAACCTTCAAGCCCTCTGCAATTCTCAGCATAAGATCAAATAAAAAAATCAATATAAAGAAATAGAACCAACAAATGAAACAACCAACAAACAAACATACAAGAGCTCACAAAAAGTTTAGCACAAGAATAGAAGGGGAAAAGGAAATGAGAAAGAATCAATGAGAAAAAGAAATAAGAAGCCAAGTACCAACTTCACTACATTATAAATTTAGACTTGAGACACAATTGAGGACACACTGAATCAAAGAAACAACAGCAATGTTACTTCCTATTGGAAAGATATGAAGACGACAATGAGGTGAATCAGATAAAAGTTTTAAGTCAAACTCCCTATTCACCATGTCCAAAATCTCCATTAACTTAATTCAACATAACACTAAAGAAGAATGTGTCTTAGCTCCAAATTGAATGTTATCACCATTTCACAAGAAGATGGTTAACTCATGGAATGACTAAATTAAGCTACAAACAATAGCGAGCAGAGATAGTACTGGAACACGATTAATTGCATAAGACACTACTAACAATATGCTCAACTATCCATGCAAAGCAGCATCAGAGAGTTGCAAAATGGCAAGAGGAATAGAAAAACAGGAAAATACCAATTGGGCCAACTTTGTTTTCCCGGCAGAAGTCAATCAAATCTTTCATGCTGTTGACAACCTCTGAGATCTGTTAAAAGTTGGCAAGTCGGCAACTAAAATAAACCTCAAGTAAAAAGATATACATACATATAACTGAAGATTATTTCTTAAATCAGAAATCATGTCCATAAATGCAATAGCATATACCTGCAAACACCTCACATATCTTTTAGAAAAGCCCAAGTCATTCAGTGACTGCAACTCCAAACTCTTTGCGAGCTGCCGCCCAGCAGTCAGAACCCTGAAGGAAACAATCAACATCAGTGCAGCCCTACTTCTTTACGTGAAGAGGAATTAAAATTGAATACCAAACTGATTAACTGGACGCCTCATAAACTCACAAATTGCTATTTGTTTGTAGATCCTGCTGAGAAACCCCTTCAGATCCACTTTCAGCGATTGTACTCTGGCACTTTTGTGCAACCTGAACCAACTGATTGACCTGGAAAATATTATGCCTTGTAAGTTCAACACATGCAGTCTATACCCAACCTCATCTACTTGTTTCTTAGCTAACAGTTCCATCTACTTAATTAATCCATTTTTTTCATCACATAATTAGACAGTACACTTGAAATAACTTTCAAAAAACCAAAAAATCAAAAAACCAAAGAAATTATGAAAGTACAATTTCAGCATCACAACAAAACACAACTTAAGATGGCTCATTGGAAGAAGCTAAGAACGAGATACTACCTAACCAAATAAATGTGATTTAATACATTCTCAAAAGACAGCTTTACAAAGATTAGGGCTAAGTTTATTAGTTATGACAATTTCTTTTTAGGTTCTACAGTTGCATAATTCTTATAATCTATGAATTAAATGCTGCATATTATCTTATATACACATCCTGCACAATAAAAGCTAAAACTTAACAAGGCACAGAAAAACAGTACCTGTGGTGCAACCAGCCTACGAGGAAGAAGTTCTTCATGGCGCCGAGCACAAAATTCCCAAGACAATATCTGAAAAGGCGTAGGGTAGCATGTTAGCAGCAGGTTATTTTTGAGAATCAGAACCCACTAACAAACAAAATGTTTCTAACCTTTAGATCTTGTGTAAATACGATACGAAGCTGACCCTCGCGAACAACACGAAGTTGCTCGTATACACTCTCTTGAACTGCTTTTCCATATTCCAGCATCATTACACCAGAAGGAAATCTACATTCTCTTGGCAAGTCTAGAAACAAAAGCTCATCGATGACTCCACTGCCAAATTTGATCTCATTAAGTCTAGGGAGTACTTCAAAGGTTGCCTCTGTAGACATGCCCATGAAACTAATTAGTAGGATATTAATCTGATAACTTATGAATATATCAAACGTTAAAAAAAGGTGACGCCATGAGCCCTAAGCAAAGAAAGTGACATCCACAAACATCATTGTATACTCTGGTGTTAAAACCCTTGACAAGGTATAAACTTTAAATCCAAATCTAAATTTTAAGCCTTTTACTCAGAGTTTCAGTCGCAAAAGCAACACATTCACAGTTTAAAGTTAAACAATGTCCAAGTTTGCAATTCTCCCAGGCTTCAACCGTTATCCAGGTATCTCCTCCACATTAATTCCTACAGTTTCATAACAGTATCACAATCTTCACTTCGACTTGCACTTGTAATTTTACCAAGATGAATTCTTCCTTACCAAGATGTATCCCACCAAGGTGAAAGTAAGTGAATCAATTTTAAGATGACAGGTGTATAGAAAAATGATTTTAATGAGAGTCAGACAAGCAATGTCCATGAGATCTATACACATAAAACCTTTCACTATGCAATTTTAACCAGAGTGGGCTCAACCAAGGATAAGATTTCCCAAACCATGATATGTAAATAGCAAAAATGACATAAAAGTCCACATTTGCTTACCGAAACCTCTTCCAGATTTAGAACCACAAATGTCACATTGCCAGGCATCCTGGCCAAAAAGAAAAACAAGAAAGATTCACATGTGAGACCCACCAAGTTGGCAGCTAACATAAACACAAATCATTTCTAAATAGATGAAGTCACTCATAAAATAGAAGCAAGCATGAAAAACAAGTCATGCAACTGGACAAAAGATTACGATGGGTATATTCTACCATATAAGTCGAATTTTATGGTATGACGATTCTAATATAATAGAAGCACTAATCAAGAGCATAAAACTGACCATAGAAGCCTGAGGGAAAACACCAAGCGCATGATGCCCAACATTGTCATATAACGACAAGCACCATCTTTTCTTAGCACGAGGAGAGTAATACTCTGTCACAAACTTCCTCCAATAGGCAATACTATTGTCCTGTCAATAATTTAAATCGACACATCATTAGATAATTTTGATTGACCATAGGAAAGTAGAACTGTGATCTGTAAAATTTAGATACATTACGAAAAGGAATGTGTGAGTTTTGAAGATGTTTATCCGGAAACAGAAGGGCTATCTACAAACCCATGTGAAGAGAAAGAGGGAGAGAAAAAAAAACAGAAAGTTTTCCCAAATGAACTAAATGACAGGGAACTCACAGCAGGTCGCTGCCGCTGATGATATAGATATTGCATCAGCCTACGAGCGCACACACCACCATCATATGGACGCTTAATGGAAGATGCTGGCTGCAGAGCTTGTTGTTGAAGTTGCTGTCTCAACTGCATCTGCTGTTGTTGTTGCTGCTGCTGCTGCATATGGGCTCTCTGCAATTGAGGCATAGACTGCAAAATCTGTTGCTGTTGCTGGTGTTGCTGGTGTTGCCGCAGTCTCTGCTGTTGAATCAAGGCTTGTATCTGTGGATTCCGTCCTTGGAACTGCATGGAATCTTGTCTTTGCAGTAGCTGATGTAACACCTGCTGCTGCATAATGTCTTCCTGCTTGATATCCAACCGGGGTTTCTTCTGGACGTGGGCCAAATTATTTGAATCTTGAATGAAAGTTCCAGGGACACGTGCTCCCATGGGAAGGGAAACTTGGCCAGTTTGGGACGTGGGTAAGGATGTAGCACTAGAAGTCCCTTGCTGCCGCTGGTGCTGATGCTGCTGACTCTGCTGCATTTGTTGGGGATTCTGGTCATGCTGAGAATTCTGTTGCACTACAGAAGAGCCATCCATAATTGATGATCCGGACATGCTAATATTGTTGGATGAGAACGACATAGGGGATGCTGGTAAGCGTAAGTAGGACTCGTTATTGATGCTTGCACTTCTCTGCAAATGAGGACCTCCTGAAAGTACAGAGTTTGCATCTGTGACCAGAGAACTTGCCCCAACACTTGGACCTGAGTTCGCCACACTGCTCAAAACTGCATTGTTCATGTCCCCAGAAACCGGACCCAAATTTGAACGCCCAGTTCCAGGAATTGAATTAGAAGAGTTCCCGAAAGATGAGCTCAAGTGAGAGTTAACTACAGACTGAGACTGCCCATCCCCTTGGAAGAAAATTCCAGAACTCGATGAAGATTGCGTTAATCCTCCAGCCACCCGTGAAGGCACCATAGGAGGCCCTGCCCTTTGGTGGCCAGAGTCCAAGTAGCTCTCCAGAGCCAGGCCTGACTAGTATTTTTACAATAGTTAATATGCTCAACCCCCACTCAATTTAATACAAAAAATAACAGCAACGCGAAAAGCTTCTAAAAAGCTCACAAATACAACACGCCTAATATCACCAGGTTCTAGTACACACAATTTCAGTATCCCACCTCAGCACATCACTAATACCACCATTCATTGGACAAATATGTGACCAAATTGGCACACAATATTCATAATCTGTTTGAGCTTTCAACAATTTCTCATGGGGATCTAAGATAAACAAGAAGAAACAACAGCATCAGCACTAGAGCAATAAAATCTAAAAACAGAAACTAGACTAACTTTCCAAACTAAGATTACCCAGATAACTAAATTAAAGACTAACAAGGAACACAAAACACATAATCGGACCTAAACAAAACCCAGGGTAACAAAATCCTTGATTTTCTAATGAACCCCACAAAGCCCTAATTTTTAGCTGAGCCACCCCTGTAACACTAACATAAGCCTATAAGCCTCGAACCCAACTTTGCTAGAGAATTGAAACGCAAAGCAGTTCAGCTAAATTAGCAATTTAACTGAAACAAAAACAAACAACTGGGGTTTAGCTGAGTTTTCATCACGCAGTCTGAGAATTGTAGACTAAGATCGAACCCAAATTAGCTCGAGTCTGAGAAATGACTACAATAATTTGATTCGCAAAAAAAATTAACACTCGGGAAAGTCTTAATTGAGCAACAGAACAAGAGGATCGAAAAGCACAAACAAATTTCAAAGTAAAGTAAACAACAAATTCAGTGAGGTTTTTTCAGTCCCAAAGATCGATCGGAGCAGATAAATATTTGCAAAAATGTTAATTAATCAGTGGAAAACATTGAAGAAAAAAAAATATAAAATTGACAGAATGAGATAAATGTAAGGCCGCCACTGACCTCAGAACTCGGGAGCTAAAAGGTTGCCTCTCTTTTTTCTTTTTCTTTTTCCCTTAATTTGGAACGAAAATTGCAGAGAGAAATGGAGGAAGAAAGAACTGGACGACGCCGTTTATATACCTAGCGGGAATTGCAGACGGGAAGTGACCGGCTGCATAGGTACGCTGCCCTATATCACCGGCTACGCACGGTAGATCAGGGACACGTGTCCTTATTTCGGTTGAAGAATGTAGTCGGTGATAGATCGCGCGATGGCGACACCAAGTGCAGGAAGACGTGGCGCAATATGATTTGCGGATCTCTAGGTTACTTATGATGGGCAGTGAGGAATGAGGATAGTAGTGCCTAGATTAGCCTGTAGGAGAAATGATCCTCTGCAGTGGCTTCTAATGTAGTAGGTCTACAGTCGTACCGTTCAAACTTCCTGAGTAACGAAAATGAGGAGTAATGCCATGCGTTGGTATATGATTGGGCAGGTCAAGATGTTGTGTGCGATCGAGATTTACCGTATAGGATTAAAGGATAGAGACAGACCGTCAGATTGCCACGTGTGATTGACGTCGGGTAAATCATTCTAGCAAATCTGTGAATTGTGTTTTCTATTTCCATAAATATCATAGCACATTAACATGGATAAATGTTTTGAATTCCGAAAAAGAAAGTTTTACTTACAAATTTTCCAATCAATAATTTTACCTTATATCAGACAAAAAAATTTGTTTATTAATTTTCTTGTTCATGGGAGTTAAAAGCAGGGACGAGTATAAAAAAGAGAAAAAGCTTCATTTTGTTTTAGAGGTTGATCATGTTTAAAGCCAGTGTAATGGCCAATGTAGTAGTTGGAGAATCATTGACTGAAATGGTTAACTTTTGGCTAATTACGAAAATATCCACACAATAAAATGAACACATTTTTTAATTTGGGCCTGGATATTACGTCTCTAAAACTACCCAAAGGCAAGACTAAACCCAGCTCAAAAGAGGGAAACCCAACGACCCACTTCCTGATTAAATTTACAACCCAACCCTAAACAAGTACTATTTGAGGAAATTAAAAATAGTTTTTCGCATACCCTCCCATTATTGGCAACATAAAAAAGAGAAACTAAATTGATGAACAGTATCGCTTGGGAGGGCTGCATTTAGGTTTAGCCTAATGAATGCAATTAACATGGTTACTAAGTTACTCAACGATCTATGAGAGAATTCATCGATTCTCTTGTATTGAAATCCGGGTTGAATGGAGTATATTGCTAAAGACTTGCTTTGTGTAATATTTCCATGTCACTGTTATCCTACATTCATTAATTTATACATATCATGTTTTGTTTTAAAGCTTTTCACCTTATTGTAAATGAGGAATTGTTATTGTAAATGAACAACCTTTCCCAATATGAGGAGTCCATAATTTTGAAATCTAAAAGAATAATGATTGAACAATTCGATTGGATATGAGATTAGCTAGGTGTATTTTTTTTATATTTGAAATCCTACAGTTTCTCAAAATCTTCCTAGGCTCAAGGACTAATCCGCAGTCGGGGATCTTGTTAGAACGCTTCCTCCCTCTAACTAGCCACATAATGGATTGAGATTTAACTCTAATCCGCAATCAGCATGATTTGCACCCGGGTGGGGGGTACCACACATGGAGGTTTAACCAACTCGACCACCAGCTAGGGGTATATAAGGGAAGCCCAACCGTTTTTTTTTTTTTTTTTTTTTTGTTTCTCAATCTTTGGAGTTTGGGATTGATGTCAAACAAATTCCTTAGCTCCCTCAATTTATAGATGTTTTATAGATGTTATGGTACTACTAGTCCTCCTCTAAGGAGTAGGAATCTTTGTCTCCCATAAGTATTAGGAAACCAATTCCCATTGTACGTAGAGACTGAAAGAATAGGAAAACTTGTCTCCAATAAGAACTAGGAAACCCATTCCCTAATTTATATTTTATAGATGTTATGGACTACTAGTCCAACTTATTCTAAAATTTACAAAATGAGTGTGTTTGTACTTTCCGGTTACTATACTTATCTCCTTCGCATTTGGTTTTTCTCCTTGCTTAATTGGGTCAGCCCTCGATCTCCTTAGAATTTATCCAAACGCATGAACTTACTTTGCACGACTCGGGAAGAAACAATGCAATAAATGATGGGTTTGAGAAGGATTACCTATAAAAGCTAGTCATGGAACAACTTCTATAACAGGTTAGGCACATACAACAAATAAAGGAAGGGTATTGTGCCCTAGGTTTCAAAGCATCCTCCTTAATCTTCATTGTAATTACGATTATAATTTCATTTTTTAAACCATCATATTGGTGCTCGATTGCTCATCTTCATCAGGATTGCAACATGTGTGGTGTCAATTGACAAAAAACTTTGAATTATGATGATATATGCTTCAAAATTACAACATTAATGACGTACGTTAAAAATTAAGTATGTTACAATCCCAAACATGTGTGGTATTGAGAGCTTTTCCTCAAATATAACAACATAGTCTAAGGTGTTTTTCTCGGTCCACCCCACGGTGATCGTCTTCAAGTTTGAAACTTTGAATTTCGTTGTCACACATCGGCCACGTCGAAGAGGTTCAAAATACATTTACATATAACCATCAATAATTATTTCTCGCTTGACTCCACCAAAAAATTTCTTGGTAGTGTCATGTTACTCGAAACCTTATGTAACCAATATAACAACTTCTAGCTGAATGGATTAATAATGTCAAAAGAAAATTGGTTCATATGATCGATTGATGATCGATATAAATTTTATCTTCAACATAAACATGTTTTTCAATTAAGTGGCCTCGTTGATCAATATAAGTATATCGCGTGTCTTTATCAAATCTAATAAAAAGCCGATTAATATACTTCCTCATAAATACCCACGACAATGCAATGCCCATATTATATAGCCTTGAAGACATAATGGTCACATTGTTTTTGCCCACCTAGTCCTACCTTCGTCATCTTACGCCTTATTTTGTTTTAAAGTACTGTTTAAGGGTTTTCATAGAGAAAGAAAAGGAAAATCATGTTTTGAGGCAGCGCAATGGACCACGAAGTTGAAATTAGACTTAAATGGTAAAATGAGCACATTGTCTGAAAATTCCACTGAAATTCAATCGTGTAAAAGTGAATAGTGAACCTAACTGATCGGCTAGATGATAGCTCGGGGGTTGTGGAGGCATTTCAACCACAAGATTCACAGCATGCTTGTATTTTCCAGAGTTACCAACGGTAACTCTATCTTTTACCGCACCGATTGAGGCAAATCTACCTAAAAGTAAAACGTGCATGACACACGCTACCAGTGATCAATGGGAGCAACAGAAATAGAAATACGATAAATTTTCCGATACAATTAGTCAATTACGCACATAGATCTCCGATCGAATTCAAAACAAAAACGTACAGAAAATTCGAATTGAACTACTAATAGTCTAATACTAATTCTTGAGTACGATCATACGACTTCACGTCATTACTCGAGGTGGAATTGAAGCACAGACCATGTAACTCACTACAATTGATCATCACTTGCTCTGCTTTTTATTCTTCTTCTCATGCGCATCCTTCATGTGGTCGTTGAGGGATTTTGCACTGCAGAAGTAACGAGGGTTTGGTTTACACAGAGAACAGTGAAATGGCTTAACCTTCTTCTTCCTCGACAGGTTGACCGGCGCACCAGCACTGTGAACATAGAAGACATGTCTGACTCGCTGCAAGTAAACTCTTTCTTGCAACCCGGGCGAGAGCAGTAAAACTTCACTTGAAAACAAAATTGAAAAAATATATATATACATTAATTAGCAACAGAAAACTAAGAAAAATTAAAGATCGCTAGCTTTCAATTATATATATATACAAGAAAGGATCAGAAGGCAGATCTAAGAAAGGATCAGAAGGCAGATCGATGTACGTGGCTACCTTTGGTGGCTTATTCTGCTGCTTCTTCTTCTTCTTCTGCTTCGGTTGATTCTGGTGAGCTGCTTCCTTCTGATTCTTGTTCACCATCGGCGGCATTTTGATCGCTCTCATTCTCAATCTCTCTCTCTCTCTCTCTCTCTCTCTCTCTCTCTCTCTCTCTGACACTGCGTTTGGTTAGTGAAAGATGGGGTATTTATAGAGTGAAGGTCAGAGCTGTGGGATTCGGGATTGGAATTCTGTTGGGTGCTGTGGGATTGGGAACGAACGCCCTTCCCGCCTTGGCATGTCATCTGCGCGACTGTTTTCGAATTTCAGGTTTTTGTTATTTATTTATTTATTTAACCCAACAGGCCAACAGGCCAACAGCACTGCATTTCTTTTTTATTTATTATTTGAGTGCGTTTTTCTTATTTTACCTTTTACCTTTTATTCACAATTTACTGAAAGAGAGATGAGGTGAATAAAGTAACTGCGTGGTCGAGACTCGAGAGAGAGGTGAGGTGAAACCGTCGCAGACTCACAGTGAGTAGAAGAGAGAGAGAGAGAGAGGTGAGGTGAGAGAAAGAGAGGTGAGGTGAGGTGAGGTGAGGTGAGAGAAAGAGAGTAGAGACTAGAGAGAGAGGAGAGGTGAGGTGAGGTGAGGTGAGAGAGAGTAGAGAGAGAGAGAGAGGGGGGGGGTGAGAGTCAGTAGAGAGAGGTGAAGTGAGAGAGAGAGAGAGAGCGAGTCCCGAATTTTGCGGTCGCCTTTATAAGGCTCTACAACTCTCTTTGATACAGTGACGGCCGCCATGGGCGCCGGAATCCGAGACGTAGAGGAATTACCGGTGGCGGAAACCTCTTCTTCTATAATGAAGGCCTCAATGGAACCTTCACCTCCCAAAAACCCTAGTCCTCTTCCACAATTCCAAACAAGTGATACGATTCCTCCGTTCAACAAGTTCCAGGCTCGGCGACCAATTTCATGTGCAAGGTTATTCATCTTCCTCTTTAACCGAGTAAATGAATTTACAGGTTTTGTGAAATGAAAAGGCAATTTACTCGTTTGGAATGCATGTATAGTTTCATAATTAGAAGCTTATGTAGGAATGGGTGCATGTGTTACTAAAGTAAGATTGTTATTTTTTAGTAATAAATTTAGATGCCTAATCCAAGTGACTCGAAAGTGTCTCATTTAGGGAGTGATAAGCACAAAATTTGTGATAATGAAAATCCAGTGGAATCGATTCAGGATTTCTGGGTGAAGTTAAGAAAGATAGTAGGAGTGAGTTTTCGGGGTACTTTTTTTATTTTTTATTTCCTGGTCCAAAAGAGTTTTCTGGGTACTGGATACACTTTTCATGTAGGCCGGATAATCTCTAAATTTAAAATGTTGTTCTCAAGTTGTTCATGAATCATGACTAAAAGGGATATGAATCCATGCCAAAGTGTTTGGATCCTTTGAAGTTAGAGGTACATTATACTAAAATGTTTCTAATTAGATTCAAATTTTAACATATTGTGGTTATTTATTTGTGTCATGTCTTTGATTGTTCAGCTAGAGTGCAGATTAGTAGACCAGGAAAAAGCACATGAGGGTTCATCTGGTTCTTCACATGATAGTATAATGGAGACGGATAACACTCCAAATAAAGTATCTGAGGCTATTGTGAAGTGCTTGTATAGCATTGTTGTAAGGATGAGCAATTTGAAGGAAAAAGTAGAGGAATTAGGAATTGGAGAGATGGGGTTTCGAGATCCTTATGATATTGGGTTAGAATTCAGAAAAAAGATGTTGGTCCGTATAAACATCTGTGTTCAATTGGCATTGGTTCAATTGATCTCAGCAGAACAACAAGTGCATTGATTTTGATACACAGATTGAAGTGAGTTATTATTAGCCTGTTTAATATGATTGATCATCTATTAGCACTGCTTGAGATTGTCTTTAACTCTTCTTTCAACAATATACAGGTTTCTACTTGGAAAGCTTGCTTCTGTGAACCTAGAGGGTCTAACCCATTAAGAGAAGCTTGCATTTTGGATTAACACTTGCAATTCCTGCATGATGAAGGTAAGATGTCTCTCTCTGTCAGAAATTAAAAAGTGAAAGAGCAAAGATTTAATTAAAATGTCCCAACTACAATTTTGAACAATTTTTGTCCAAGATTTTGGGACATTGTCTCCTTGAAACTCTGCTGTTCCTTTACCTGGTGTAGCTAAAGAACTATTAGTATACTGAAAACAGTTCTTATTAAAAATGCTGTAGGCATATTTAGAGAATGGGATACCTGAGACTCCTGAAATGGTTGTAGCACTTATGCAAAAGGTAAGGTTTAAATGCACCATTTCTGTGTACTGATATATAGTCATTGATCTTTAAATAGTTATCTAGTTATCAAATGCCAAAGAAAGAAGCAAGCTTAAAACATAATTTTCTATCAACCGAAACACATTTGATCTTCATTTTTGAAAAATTGTACAATGCTGCTTGGCATGGACTTTTGCCATTAACTGTCATACTTAATGTAGCTGCTTGTGATAAATTTGCCAAGTTCTTTGAAATTTTCGATAGAAGTTTGTTTTGTTTTATAGACATGCTAGTACTGACATGTCTAAAAACAAAGGAGAGAGTGTACTCTGCAACTCATGTTGAAGAAGAATTAGAAGCAGCAAAGAGGGACGATATACAGGCAGCAGTTGGATCGGAATTTCAAGTGCAAACAAGTTGATAATCCCAAAGCTATTGGATTGGTATCTGCTCGACTTTGCAAAGGATTTGGAATCACTGGTTGATTGGATTTGCATGCAGCTACCAAATGAACTCAGGAATGAGGCAGTTAAAAGCCTTGAAAGAAGGGGAACATAGCCTTTTTCACAGTTGGTCTTGGTGCAAATACCATGCAATTTCAGCTTCAGGCTGCTCTTACAGCGATGAGACATTTTTTTTTTCGCTGATTCTTTAGTCTGCATAAGAACATTGGATATGGTGGGTTTGTATATTGATATAGTATACAAGATGCAAGTACATAAAATCGAAGAATATGCAAGAAATTGTGGCAGAATGGTTTTGTCCCACATTGATTTTGAGCTCTTGTTCACTAATATTCGGGGGAAGAATTTGAAGATGGCAAATTAGTCACTAAATCTGTCAAAGAATGTGGGTGCCATCCTTGTGTGTTGTTCATTTTGTTGAATTTTTTTCCTTACTTTCTCATCTGATTGAGAACATAAACCATTACTTACGCAAGTGCTAGCTTTAAGAAAATAGGTATGATTATCATGAATACTAGGTATTTTAAGACTTGTATTGTATTAGAAATTTAGAATAGAGATCCCGAGTTAGATTTCCGTATCTGCATGCAGTTTCCAAATACAAGTTAACACGTACGTTGATCTCACATTCTACCAACTTAAGCTGTTGGGCAATGAGAAACCCTAGCTAGTTGCTAAGATCACAATAAGTAAGCCCTAGTTGCTCAGGACTCAGGAGTAAGAGGTTAAGTATGAGTAAAAGAAATTTATTCCGTGTTATTTATAGACAATAGCTGCACTAAGCGACGTGATGTTATAAGTTTATGCTGGAACTAGTATTCCTACACGCGCTTTGCGTGTGTAAAAAAAACGGCGCTCGTGCGTGAGAAAAATGTTCTCAATTATTATTTAGTTTTTAGAGGCCTAATTTAACATTAAGTCTTATTATTATGCTATTTTACTGTTTTAATTAATCTTAGTATATTTAAGTTTATTTATTAATTAATATAGATTAAGAATCACCAATTTTAAATTTTCAAAAATTTAACCACAACCCATGTTTTGACTTATCAAAGAATTAAGTAGGGCTGGGCACGGTCCGGGTTGTCGCCGGAAAATCTTGGGACCGGGACCGGACCGGAGCATATTTGTTCGGTCCGGGTTGACGTTTTCCGAGATGTGAGACCGACGAAGACCGAACCGATCGGGTTCGGTTCGGGTTTCGGTCTTTTCGCTGCAGGACCGATTCCAGAAAAGTTTCAATAAGGAGACTCGAAGATGGGAGAGAGAGAGAGAGAGAGAGGTGGAGGAAATGCAGAATAAGGGAAGTTGCAGAAGACGGGGGAAGAAGAAGAGGGGGAAGAAGATAGAGAGAAAAAGGAAAGGAGAGGAGCACGTGGTGAGAGGAAAGGAAAGATAAAGAGAAAAGAGGAAAAACTAAAATAATGAATGAGAGAGAGAGAGAGATGAGGAAATAATGAGGAATAGTCAAATACACGTGAAGATGGCAGAGAGAAACAGGAAGGGGGAGAGAGAGTGTAAATAAAAAAAGAGAAGAAAGAGAGTGAGAAAAAATTAAAAAATATAAAGGGGCACGTGGGAGGTAGAGAGAGGGAGAGTCGAAGTTGAATCAAGGCATAGGATCGGGTTTTTCGGTTTTTTTTTCTCTCACAATACAAGGACCGGGCCCGAACCGGATTTTTAGTTATTAAGACCGAACCGGACCGTTTTCACATATTTTTAACTTAAAGACCGGACTGAACCGGCCCGAACCGGCCGGTCCGGCTCGGTTTTTCGGTTTTCTCGGTTTTTTTGCCCAGCCCTAGAATTAAGGGAATGTAAAGGACTGGTGCTGCATGCTGAAAAAGTACTGGTGCAGATCGATGCTCTCCATTTTGGTCTCGGCTCGATCGTACACTGCACAAGAGTCTTGCTACATCATTACACTGGCCGGAATATACTCTACTTTTGTAGACTGATATATGAGGTTATTAGACTTGATATACATGCACCAACTCTTTTCAGCTTTTTCATTCATTCTACTTTTATAAAATATTCAGACAATATAAAGAACTGTATGTATCCTACAAACGTACGTACGTTTGTAAATAAAAAGAAGGAGATTTTATTAATTAAATTGAGAAACGAGTATATGATCATGAATAAACTACGTACTGCTGCAAATTAAACAGACTGACTAATTAGAGTAAAACAACAGTAACAGCACATCCATCTCCAGAAACCATAAGGAGCTAGATAATTAGAAAGAAAGAAAGTGCATATATAATCAAACCAGCAGCAAATTAAGCTAGCTGCACAGAACCTAACCAAGCAAATAGCTTATTATTCATCGCATCAAGGAAAAATATCTCTAGAGTCACAAATTATGAAAAAGAAAAGTGCAGAAAAACTCCTTTTTTTTCTCATGCTTTTTACATCTTACGATCGAAAAGCCCAGATCGCTGTTTGATTGCTCATCTTCATTAGGGTTGCAGCATGTGTGGTGTCAATCGGTAAAAGACTTTTATTTTTTATGTTGTACACACCAAAATCACCTCCACCGTGTCCAAAATCAATAGCGTGACGATCCCAATCATGTATGAAGTATATACAATTCCGTGGCAGGCATCCTAAATTTTTTGAAGCCAACACAGATATTGAAGAGTTCTCTCCTACAAAGAGAGCAACATCACCTAAATTGTTTATCTTGGTCCACTCACAGTTATTGTCATCAAGTTTGAAAACTTCAAATTTCGTTGTCACACGTCGGCGATCTTTAAATTTAAAATACCTCTGAACCATCAATAGTTCATTCTCACTTAACTCCACTAGATATCTCTTGCAAACGCCATCTGGTTCAAAACCTTCTCCAACCAATATAACATCTTCTTCCGAGTTGAATTCATGAGCAGTAACTTGAAATGAAAAAAGCTTGTTCAAATGATCGACTGCATAGAATGTATCTTCAACATAAACAACTTCGTCAATTAGGCGACATCGTGTATCAATATAAGTCCATCTTGTGTCTTTATCAAGCCTAATAAAAGCCAGTTGACATGATTCCTCATATATGACCACAACAATGCAATCCTTTGCATTTGAGATTGGATCTGCTGAAATTGTAGCCTTGAAGACATAATGATCACATTGTTTAGCCCATCTAGTCCTTTGTTCACGAGTCTTTGGAAGTTTCAGTGCGGGAAGGCCAATGATTGAATTTTCTTTCGCTCTCCTCCCTTTAACTCTATAAAATGGATATATAAGGGTTACTATGAAATTCTCATCCATCGTTATTAACCATCCTTTTGAAAACCCACAAAATCGTTTATTTGGGAATTCCAATTGCATGATAACCTTATCGTCCGTGATGTCGCATAAGTTCCACGTCTCTTCTTTGCCCGTATAAATCAAGAGCATAGGAGCTGTGCGTTTGCTTATATTATCCTTGGCTACAGAATTCCATGGCATGCAAACATCACTGAACCGCAAATAGTCTGAAGGTGACGATAATTTCTCTAAAACTGAATCCAATAGGTTCACAGGTAGATTTGCCCAATCTGAGGAGTCCATACTTTGAAACCTAGGAAAGCTTAAGTTTGTGATGCCAATTAAAGAATTTCCTGCCTCCCTCTATCTATATATATATATAGATGAAGTTACTAGTCATAGTCTCTGAGGACTAGGATTGAACTTAGAAACTGTAACGGATATGAAAACTTGTCTCCTTATATATAGGATTGTATATATTTTACATGCATTAATTTGTTTTATAGTAAATTATATGTATCCCTTAATTACGATTGTAATTCCATTTTGCCAACTACCATAACATTACAATGTAACACTTAAAAGTTTATCTGATGCTACAAATCAAACCACATGAACTCGATCATGTGCAATACAATGTTTGTTGAATATGCTGGCTATATATGGTAGTTTGTAGTTTTCGAAACAAAACATGAAATTATGAGACCATCAATTACAAGAAGACGTTGTATAGACTATAGTGGAAGAAAGGGGAGAAAGGTTGGTAGCTAGTATCGATAATAAATTTTAGAACATATCTTTAATGGAAGAAAAGTCACAAGCCAAAAGTAACATGAAGCTTAAAATATAACACATATATAGCAAACCTTAAAACCGACAACACATATATCTTTAATGTGGTTTGAGGTCAACCACTGATGAATCTACATCCATTTATGAGGATAATGCTACTTGCATTGAGCAGATGAAGCAAGGTTTCATCAAAACCGACAACACCAAACATATATCGCCTAAGTTCTTTTATAATCAGCAATAGCAGAAGTTCCTTAAGATTAAAATGAATCAAGTCCGTTATGAGGACAATGTGGCTGACTTATTTACTGAGTCACTGCCTAAATCCACATTTGAGAAGCATGTGAAAAGCATTGGTTTGCTTAAGTTATCTGACCTCCCATGATTGTGGAAATCAGGGGGAGACGCAGACTTCAGGGGGAGTCTGGCGTCCATGCTATACCAAATGTGAAGGGTGTGTTGTACTCTTTTTCCCTTCGACCAAGGTTATTTTTCTCCCACTGAGTTTTTGTTACTTGGCAAGGTTTTTAATGAGACAACGCGAGGAGCACCACCTAGTGTTGACGCCACAAGGGGGAGTGTTGAAGGAAACCTACTTTGTGTGTGCCTTGTCAACCTAGGATTAGATTAGTTAGTATAGCATATGGATTACATATTGAATAGAAGTCATATTGGGATGTGGATTGTACCCTTTGTGTTTCTCTATATATATAGAGACACCTATTCATTAATAAAGAGATGATCTATTCCTGTGCTATTTACTTTGTATTTACTTTCTGTATTGTGATTGTTTCCATACATCCTAAAACAAATTGTAAAATTTTGACAGTTTGATAATTCTTCTTGCAATTGATGGGAGATTGTAATTCTCTTCTTCTTTTTTTGTTTTTATTTTAGCTTTATCGAATATTAATGTAATTCTTTTGGTCCCAAATCCCAATGTCAAATTTCCATATATTTTCTCAGCTCCCAAACCCTAGAAAAAAGAAAAACAAAAATGAGCTACGCAGGCACTCTGTCTTCAAATCCGTTAATTCAGTTGAAAACCTCACCCAAATTTCGCGCCAAAAAGAGAAGCACCAAATTCTCAGCAGTCTCGGCTCGTCTTGACAATTCCAAGGCCAACTCAACAGACCCGCAACTCAATCTCTCGGTGCTCCGATTCACACTCGGTAACTCTCTCTATCTCTCTCTGAGTTTTATATTGATGGGTTTATTGAACAATTGGATGGTGCAGGAATTCCTGGGCTGGACGAGTCCTACTTACCCAGATGGATCGGATACGGGTTTGGTTCGCTTTTGCTCTTGAACCATTTTGCTGGTTCTGTTTCACCTACGCTAGCACAGCTTGTAAGCAGATAAAGTCATTTTCTAATTTTATAATTGATTCAATTTTATTGGGGTTATGTTAATCTTTGTGAATTCCTTTGGATGTTGGATAGAGAACAGAGGCTTTGGGTCTATCTTTGGCTGCTTTCTCCATAGCACTTCCCTATCTTGGAAAATTTCTCAAGGTAAAATTTTCCTCATGTTCTACCTTTTTTACTTTTAGACTTGTGAAAGGTTTGCACTTGAAACTCATTCGGATGTCAATTAGCTTAATGTTCTCAATGTGCTCAAAATTCATCATAATGCAAAGTGCTGCTTAAATTTATATTTGGGCCTTGCGGGGTGTAAAACAGAAGTAGTTGCTCCCATTTAATAACCATGTGAAGGTTAAATTTGATTTATAAGCCTCTTCAAACCACTGTCAATTCCATTTATGTGCTCCTCAAATGCTGAAATGGCTAAAGAACTATCATTTCTTTATGTGAGTTTAAGACAAGGCTTAGCATTTGTCTACTGAGGTTGAATCACAATGACTGTGTGCTCTTTATCTCACAAACTGACAAAAGTGTTAAATATGGTAATAGCTTTGTGTATGCAATGCTTGCTCAGCATAATTGTAAACCTTATTTGTGGAATTTTATTGCAGGGCGCTACTCCAATGGATCAAACTAGCATCCCGCAAGGGTGTGAGCAAATATTTGTGATATCAGAAGATGTCTCAAATACTCAGAAGGAAGACTTGGCTTGGGCTACGTACATCTTGTTGCGCAACACAAACACCATATCAGTGGTACATGGAAGATTTTTATGATACATTGGAATTACACAGTCAAAATAGTAAATTGGCAGAGAGAGTGAGAGGAAAATTCGACTAATTTGGATGAAAAAGTGACTTGTGTTTTGGTAGACTAGAATCCAATAAGTAAATAATGTTCTACTATTTTAGGTTTTTCGTCATAAGCTCATTCAAACCTAGTTGTTTGCTCATTTTCCAGATGATATCAGTTCGAGATGAACTATGTGTACGTGGCTACTGGAGCATACCAGATGATGTATCAAAAACCAATGTACTTGATTGGTTTGAGAAACAGATCAAAAGCATTGGCCTTTCTGATGTGAAGGAAACCCTCTACCTTCCTCAAATTGAAGGTAGCAATCATTGACCTATGTTTATATTTTTCAGAAAGTAAACTATCGATCTTATGGAATTTTGCAGATATCAAGTTAGCTTCACATGGATATTAGAATTTTGTCCATGTATAGCTATGGTTCTAAAACCACTTTGTTTACTTTACATGGACTTGATAAAATTTTGGTCAACGTTTCAGATTCTGGACTCTGGGAGATGGTACCCAAGGGGACTCGTTCTCTCCTTGTACAACCAATTCTGCACCCGCACCCAAGTGACAATGAGATCGAAAAGACTGAAGGATTTGTCTTGTTGGCTTCAAGCATGAGGTATGCATATAGTGATAAAGATAGGGCCTGGACCGGAGCTCTTACAAACAAATTTAGAGGCAAATGAGAAAGATAGAGCCTGGATAGGAGCTCTCACAATAAATCTGAAGGTACTAGCATATGTACAGATTTGTAATGGATTTCGAACTTCTTCTTGACATTTAAACTTAGACAGCAATCTTTATTAAAGGGCTGCTTTTTGACCTCATTATGTTTATTTTCTCTGATATATTCGGAAATGGTATGAAATTGGGTCATCAATTTGGAAATCCCCTTCATTAGATATGTGCAGGCTATTGTCAGCATAAGGCATATGTATGTCCTTAAATTTATTTATTTATTTATTTTTTAAAAAGAAAAAAGAAAAAGGAAGAAGACAAGTTTTTCAAGAAGGTCAATATCTACTGCAAGTTTAAGTGTCTTCTCTAGGATATCCACATCTCTCTTGTCCCATGATTCGGAAATCAAATTTATCTTAAAGGATGCCTGTATGTGCCAAACCATTTGAGTTTATGAACAGAGACATATTTCCTGCCTGGAATGAACTGCTGTTTTTGACACATTACGATATCCTTTATTATCCCTAACACAGACTGGAGAACAATAGCTCGCTTAAAAGTTCACTGATCACACTTGATTAAATAATTGAATAGAATCAATACAAGTTAGTTAACATAATCTTCTTCCTTTTCTATCTGCTGCTTCTTTTAAGAAACCATGTTCTGTTAAGCTTTCATTGAGGAACCTTCTATAGGGAAATATGAGGTTAAGGTTTCACATCAATGAGATTGAAGAAAGCTTGGATTTTTATAAAAGTTTCTCCAAGCCATACACCAGGCTCTGCAATAAAGGAAAACAGTTCAGAGATGATAGTCAGTACTGATTGTAGCAGAATGCTTGAAAAAAATTAAGAAACTGCATTGTTGCACATAATTGGTTACCTTGATGCGAACAATCTTTCTAATAGCTAAGATAAGGCCTGGCATGAGACTTTGCACATCTGTGATATCATGTTTCAGAGTGTAAACCTGTGGCAAGCAGTGCCAGTTGATCAAATTATCATCTCACAAGAGTGTAATTTAAAAAAAAAAAAAAAATTAGGGTCAGGCTCACTATAGGTAAATTGTTCAAGTCCATACTTCTGAAATTGAAAAGAGATGAGTAAACCCAGAAACACACCTCTCCTGGGCGAGAGAAGTACACTGTTGTACTGGAGGGAAGCCCCGGAAGGACTAAGCTATGCACACGAATTCCATCTTCACCCAGAACTTGACCCCTTGCCTAATGGGGTCAAACAAAATGAGTTCCAAGGCATAAACTGGCACTATGAAAAAAAAAATTCTTGTATTTCAGCTACCTTAACATCTGTTGAAATGTCTTCTCTGTTGTAGATCTGGCCAAGATTAGAGAGGTTGTTGGCAATTTGGTTTGCATCTGATGATGGAAGATCCTGTTTCCGAAAGATAAGTTTAGCATTTTCATGTGCAAGAGAGTGTATTTCTCTATCTCTTAAGCATTTAAGCCTCACTTCTGATGTTAATAATAGTAAACTTAATTTTGACCTCTTTTGAGTCAAAATTATTGATTGATCTAATGTTGCAGGTGTTGTCTCCTTATTGTGCTCTTCCACAAAAGTGTTTTATATATAGGTAAATACATTCCATGCTTTTTGTATAGGATTGAACTAAATTGCTGCAAATTCCTTGAGCATAGAGCACCAATATTATCTGATTTGCAATTAAAAGAAACGGAGTTTACCGTTGCAGTAGCTCTTGATTCTACAATTTCTACATTGTTGTAGTGGAAGGAAGCTGAAATTGCAGCTTGTTGGAGGAGTATAGATCCAATAGACAAAGTCGGTGCAACAAGACAACCCTGACAGCAGTAGCAGATTCATTATCAGGTAACAAAGAAACTCAATGTTACTTGGAATCGAAATGGGAGGATGAAAAACACAAAAACTTATTGTAGAACATCTCACCCTGTGCTCACCATGCTGGCTTTCTCACAGAATGCAGATAATGCTGATACTGTATCTAATTTAATCTTTGGCACATAAACCACACTTCTCATGCCAAATGCTGTTGCCTAGTAGGAAACAAAATGGGGAACCACAGTTGGGATTAATTTTTTCATTGTTAGATAATTTTTAAGTTCTGGTATTATAAACAGTCTATGAATGTAGAAGCTAAGAGGTACAAAAAGGTAGCATTACCTGTTTTACATTGTCATAGACTTTGGAAGGATCAGTGAAATCAACAACTACTCCAGTTGCTTTAGACTGCCCATTGACATCAACGGTACGATTGAGAAAGATTGACAGAATGAACAAACACACACATAGATGTCATTTTGGTTTGTTAACTACCTGTGATATGGAACCTAAGACCATGGTGAGGTCATTCGTTATCGGTATCTCCAGTGGCTCTTCCATGTCACATACCCTCCCAATATCTTCTCCTACGAGATAGGAATCTACTGCACCGGCCACCTCCATTCCTCGAGCTCTGGTAACTGCAATTACTGCCGCCCTTCCTATTTCCTTTGCAGCTCCATTTATAATTACCTATAGCAGTACATTGTACTTCTTGTCAATCCAGTTTAATAGTTTACTATTAAAGAGAAAAGAATGAGTAGCACTTCGAGTAGAATAACCTATTTAACCTTGATATTGTTTTGAGACGGTTGCATTGAGCAAAAGGTGGAAGGTCTTGCTCTACCATGTTGATAAGTCCTGCAGACCACAGGTTGAAACTGGCAGCTCGAAGCTACCATGGCTTTTTTTTTCTCAGCTCAACACAGTGCCTATGTTCAAGGAAGATGATAAGTATATTTCCTTCCATATGGTGTACGCATTTTTCTCTAAGATAAGGTTCTCGTTAACTTGATTGGTCCTGTTTGGAAGGACTTCTGTGACAAATCGACAATGACAGAGATGCATGTTTTTATTTGTGCTTATTTTTTCTTTAGGCGCCATGTGTCTATAGGAATTTGGGCAACAATTCTTTTCTGGTATCAAACATTCAAATTCTTTCGTATTTATTTTCATCATTGTCAATTTCCACCTGTAGTCTTACTATTGGAGTTGGATTCTGAGTGCTGACTCTCATAGACGACTAAATTTAACGAAGACTACATATGTAACGAAGACTCCCAAGCATACGTATATATGAAGCACATCGTGTAAATTACAGATTGAATATTATAGGATTAACATTTATGGTGACCTCATGTAAAAGATTAAATAATAGGGCCTCATTATTTTGGTGTTACCCCAAGGATGAGTTCATGTGCAGTGAGGATGCTTGGCAAAACTATTATGCTTGTGTGAGGAAATTGGTGTTATATGTGTTGGTCCAATTGAAAAGAATAAAGTATTCTAGAAACAATATACTTGTGCTATTAATTATTTACATGAACATCAGTTTAGGGTTAAGGACAACTACTCCGTGTCCTAATATACATGTGTCATCTTCATTCTCGAACCAATAATCAAGTCCAATCAAGCGAGGCTAACTTTGTCCAATTTTAGCGGTTCAATCACATGTGTCACCCAACAACGATATTCTAACACCGTGAAGACCAACACCAAAAAATTTCTCTAAAAGAAAAAAAAATTCCGAGACTTTGGTTTCTCACCCAAAATGGCCAAAACTGTGAACTATAGCACACGGTTTTTTTGTTATAATCGCATGATCTTACTTTCTTACCAAAATCTTTTCGCCCTCAAATCATGATTTTTAAGCACTTCTCAAACTTACGGAACTTAAAAATCTTGACCTGGTTTTTTTTTTACGCTTTTCCAAAGTTGAAAAACTAGAAAATTCATAAAAAATATATATATATGCTCTTGATTTTTGAGTTCCATCGATTGAAACACCTTCTAAAAATCATGCTCTACGAATGATGAAATTATGGCACAGGAAAATTTCAAAAAATAAACTGCAATTTACAAGGAGGCATGCCAAGATGCCCCCCGTCACGTCCAAATGTGTCAAACCATGCCAAGATCTATTTTTATTTAAATTTTTTTCGCTCCATAATCTCATCATTGATAAAACATGACTTTTAGAATATTTTTCAATTGACGGAACTAAAAAATCTCGAACCATTTATTTTTTTACCTTTTTTTTCTCTTTTTCAGACTTTCAAAAATAAAAAACAAGATTTCATGTGGTGACAAATTTTAGAATTTTTTATGGTGATATATTACATTATTTTTAGTGTTCGTATCAAAAATCACAATTGTTTTTTACCTTATGATGAATTTTTATGGCCCAGCCCATTCTAGTTGTTGAGCTCTTGCCTTCGCTCATTCTTGTGGTCAAGCTCATGCCTTTTGTGGCTAAAATGCAAATGCATGTGCCCATTTCAGTGCTCTTATCCATCAGTTTAGGGTTAAGGGCAAGTATTGCATGTCCTAATATGTGTCATTTTTATGCTCGTACCTTTAACCATGTCCAAGCAAACGATGTTATTGCCCAAACCCTAACATTATGATCAACAACCGCAATTGAACTCTTTCAACATTTTCATTTGGATCCAATTCTTGTTACAGTACGTTTACTTTGAAGCACATGATGATATGATAACTCAAATGGATTAGTCCTTGGTAATCAACGCTTAAACTAACTCTTCGTGACGAAAATTGCAAGGTTTGACATTTGACAAGTGAATTTTTCATTATTTTATTAAATCACAGATTAATTGACAAGTGATCGAATTAAGTTGAGTTGGCCCATGTGTCAAAAAGACCTAATTGGCATAAATAATTATTGAAGGCCACATTAGTTTATACAAAGAAGCAAATGATCGATTAGAATTAATCCTCCAATTACTTCCAGAAAGAGGTCTAATGAGACACCCGGCTAACCCAATAGTTCATTCTTCAATGATGATGTCGCTACCTTCTTAGTACATGACACTATACCTACATGATTATATTAATGAATTTATCTCCCTATTTTCAATTTGGGCAAAAAGTCTATAAGAATATATATGATTGAGAGGGATCGAAGAGTGGTTTTTAGTCATTCATCCTGATATGGTTTCTAGAATTTGAATTGATAGCGCACCATGAAACTTGTAGAACATCAAAATCAGTCAAATATTTATAATACAAATATATATCTTTTGAAAATCTTGCAAAGAAAATCAGGCTGTTTCTGGAGCAATATTTGACTTGAGTGTTAAGGATGGAGTTAGAAGATTGCATGTGTATGAAGCCTTTCAACCAAAGCCAAGTGTTGCCTTGCAGGTTCAAATTTAGTTCCCCATCATTTTCCAAACAGAATAATATATATATATATATATATATATATATACACAGAAAAAAATAGAAGCTAAGCTATATAGCTCGTTCTTGAATAATTTTGAGCTGTTGGGTTTTCGTTTTCAAATTATAAAAGAATAACTAACCATTAAAGAGACCTTCCACCTTCCTTTAATTCTACAAAATCATCAATCTATTCATACATGTATTAGATACAATTAGTAGTTAATTCTAGCTCTTACACAATACGTGTCGAAAAAAATCCCCTAACTCGATCTGTTTCATAAGTAGAAAACTAACCTGGTACCAACAAATAAGAGTACAAATTAAACTACTTATATAAAGTGATTAAGGAGAAATTAATTATGGTATTACCCAGGGGTTTGTGAAAAACCCTAGAGAATGATTATAGTTTGAGACTTTAGACACATGCACTTTCCACGTGCTTCCATGTAATTTGGAAACACACCAAATGACCACCAAACCCTAGGGTTTCCTTGTGTGGGGGGGCCCTAAAGCATGCATGCCTCAGTTTTCTGGTAGTGCTCTGTAACATACTAACATGTATATGAACAGTCAATGATTAATTTTGCCTTTGCTTAAAATTTGATGATGAGTGATCCAAGGCATACCCGATACGGGTCGAAATATGTAGCTTTATATAGCATATTTTTCCAATGTTGCACAAGTTAATCATCAAGATCCAAAGGCCATGATATATCGATGCTTTTAATTAACAATCATTTTGCGAGCGATGAATATGATGATGATATACAGGTTATAATGTTTATGAATATGTATCGTACGTCAGACTCTTGGTGTGGATGTGGGTGCTGCTGGCTACACTTGTAACTGACACTAGTAAACTTCATGTATATTTTATACGCTTCCTTCCTTTTACCTTTGCCACTATTAATTATTATGGTAGCTAGCTTATCTTTCTGTTCGTTTGCCTTGTCCCCTAAGTTTTAGTGTCGCTCCTCGATCATGTTTCGAACCATGTCAAAGAAAAGGTTACCACCAAATGATGGGAAACTTTCAAGTATCTCTTCAAAAACAAAACAAAACCAAATGCAAGAAAGCAACCCAACACTGTTCAAGAAATATTCCAAGATGCTCTTTAAAAATTACAAGTACATAATCATAGACTCATTTTCACAATAGGCACGGATGAGATTTCTGATAAGAAAATGACCCCGCATGGTAACTCGGATAAGCTTAGTTTTTTGAGTCGCTCTCGATCCTTTAATTTTTTTTTGTACCTTTACGCAGGAATCATCAATGATATATAACATCATATTTTCATACCAATCACATCAATGTCTTATCCTTCTTTTTTGTGTGTAATTGCTTTATAAACCCATACTTTTCATGAAAAGAAAAATAAACGAATGATGTGCAATTAATCATATTAATCTTTTTTGGTTAAAACGATCAAATTAAGTTAAGTGGAGGAGGACTTTGGCAACGGGGCCATGCATGTTAAAAGGACTAAACCCTTCTTCTTTCTTAGCAAACCATACACGTATAACACCGCAAGAACAAGAAAGAACAGGTTCTGGTTCTCACGTGCCTCATAATTTTGACCCACAGAAATTCTATAAACCACTGCGATGGATGCAATGCAATGACCCAAACTCGATCTCTCTATTCTATATATTTAACACCAAATGGTCGGTTTCCTGCCCCCAACCAAAAACAAGATATATCCATGTATTTTACTCCTAAAACCCAAAAATAATTAAATAGACTTGACTATAATTGTTTAATTTCGGGGCGAGCTAATCAAAAAATTAAAATCAATATAATCGTAATTAGCTAGTATTTAAGTAGGTTGCACCATCTCCATCCATCCACGCATGCACAGCGACTCCCAACTTCCTCTGATTCCTACTTGGCGGCGTCACCTTCTGATCGCTATGGCTCACGACTCGCCACGTGTTGCCAGATTTGCTCGTGTTTGTCCCACGTGTGGGATTGTCGGTGCGAGTACGGTGGCATTTTGGTCTTTTCGGTTTGTTTCAGAACTGTATACTTTGTTTTGGTATGTCCGTATGTACTTTACCTGCGAATATCGCCTCTTCCGTGTGACGTGTGCGCTCATTTTTTCATATTTGTGTGAATAAATTAGGAATATTTCAATTTTTAGGACTCACAAAAACAAGCTTTAGTCTTGTCATGTAAAAGTAGTAGTACTAAATTTACAAAAAGATGCTAATTTAGGAACCGACAAGCCAAGCACTTCATAGGGAAGAATAATATATCAATGATACTAGTAGCAAAGGTAAAATGAGTTCTAACTAGTGCCGGAGACAATACCATAATTAAAGTAAAAATAAAAATCTCTCGTAATTGTAATTTTGAACTTCAATTTATATTATTGAAAAATATCCGTATATTGACAAAAGATCATTACTTGATCAATTATCTTTTATCATCTTCCGGTTGATTTATTTTTTATTTTTTACTTACGAGTAAACTTGTATGCACTAAATCAGCCAACTATCATCCCACAAAGTTAAGTTGGAGAATGATCCCACTAAACTAGGAACTTCAAAAAACTCTTCATATCTTTTTGCTCGTGTCTAGGTTGATTTATTTCCTTTTTGGCTCATTTGAGATAATCTTGCAAATTCTATTTTACTAAAGATTCTTAGTTTAATTATGGAAAAGTTAATTAGTAAAATAATGACTTTTCGGAAAACCAAAAAGATGTTTGTTCTTGTAACAAAAAAAACGTTTGTTCTTGGACAAAAAAGAAAAGAAAAGAGAATTGTATTTAAAAAGTAAAAATGGAAACACGTGTGGCGACGGGGCTTACTGGCCAACCGCCGTGTAACCACAAAGTTAGCGCCGCGGCCACCAGGTTAATCTCCCACGTGTGCGACGTAAACCTGTCTAAATTACCCAAGTCAATGATTACGTTGCCTTTTAATTCCCAAAGTACCCTCCTGGACGCTACACGTGTCTAAACACATAAACGTTACGGAGCTTTTTGTACGCGTAATGTTTTTGTCCAAGTTTCCCGTCCCGTGTTTTTTTTAACCTTTTGGAAAAATTAGAACAGAAGCTTTGGCGGCTTCCGTAGTAGCTTCCTTCACTTTCTCCCTGTTTTTTTTCTCTTCCTATATATTCGTCACAAATAATTATTTACGCATAATTAGGCGTACCTATATTTAATGATTAATTCCCTTATATAATAATGAAGGTTCCAACAGCTCACTTAGCTGGTTGGCCACTTGTTTTCCTATTTTACTCCCATTTTTATTTTCCTCTTTCTCTTCTTCTTCCTCGACTTCTCCAGAACCAGAAAAAACAAATCTTTTGATTCTGTTTCCGCATTGATTTTCCCGGCGCCTTCTTTGTAGAAATCACAGGTTCTAAGCGCTTCTTCTCGGGTTTGATTTTATGTTTTGTTTGGAGTACACAAATATTTTGTTGCAGCTGTTTGACTTGTGAGGCTGCATTTGCTGAACAAGAGATCTCAGCCCGGAAGGCTCAGACTCTTCTGGGCCGAACCCGGTTCAGTGGTTGTTTCTTCAAGTAAAAGGTTTCGACTTTGGATTAGGTGAATACATGGGTCGGGATTGATTCTGGTGTGAAGCAAACATGGTTGGTTGGTTTGTTTTTTCTCGCACAACACATGTGAGATGCTGGGGTCGTTGAATTCTAGAACAAGCTAAAAAGCTTTCTCTCAATTGATTGGCGCAGATCTTGGCGACCAAAAATTGAGAGATCTTAAGGTGTAAGAAGATGATGAGAATGAAGAACAAGACGAGTTCAGGGGTGGTGGGAGTGTCAATGTCAAATATGAACGCAGCAGCAGCGAATGGTGGGACCGAGTCTGGGCCGGGGGAGTGGGAGCTCAGGCCCGGAGGAATGTTGGTCCAGAAACGAAATCCGGACTCTGATCGGAACTCGGCCCCTCCGCCGACAATTCGGGTCCGAGTCAAATACGGGTCCGTATACCACGAAATCAATATTAGCGGCCATTCTTCGTTTGGTAAATTTCATCAAACTCTTGTAATTGAGAATTGTGTGTGTGTGTGGTGTGTGAAGTGTAAATTTGGGTGTGCAGGGGACTTGAAGAAAATGCTGGTCGGACCGACGGGTTTGCACCACCAAGATCAGAAGCTGATATTCAAAGACAAGGAGAGGGATTCAATGGCCTTTCTTGACATTTCCGGGGTCAAAGACCGATCAAAGATAGTTTGTGTTGAAGACCCTCTCAGCCAAGAAAAGCGGTATCTAGAGATGAGACGCAATGCCAAAATGGAGAAGGCTTCAAAGTCTATCTCGGAAATCAGCTTGGACGTAGACAGGCTCGCCGGTCAGGTATTTGTCTTGGGTTCTTTACAAGTAATAATCACCTTTAATGTCACTTGGTTGAAGTTAATTTGGTTATGAATTGGGGATTGTAGGTTTCTGCTCTTGAAACAATTATTACAAAAGGTGCAAAAGTTGCAGAACAAGATGTGCTCAAGGTAATTGAGCAACTGATGAATCAGTTGCTTAAATTAGACGGCATAATGGGGGATGGGGATGTGAAATTGCAGAGGAAAATGCAGGTAATTTCGATTGTTATGGACTTATGGTCATGGTGTTTGAATTTGAATTTCAAGTGCAAATTTAAAGAATGTTGATGAATGGTATTCAGGTGAGAAGAGTTCAGAAGTATGTTGAAACTCTGGACATACTGAAAGTTAAAAACTCCATGCCTAGTAGCAATGGAGGTCATATTCCGAAGCAAGCTCAAAGTCAAAGACAAAGTAATTCGTATGGCAACGGGCACATTCTAGCACCAATTCAGGAGCACCAATCAAGGCATTCTCTTGGGAGTTTACCTACACATCAGCAGCAAGGGCAAAAGCAACAACAACAACCATCTAGGCATTCGACATCAGGACCAGTCGTTGTTACCACGCAGTGGGAGACTTTTGATAACATGCCGCCATTGATCCCAATCTCACCATCATCTACATCAACCTCAGCAACCAAGGGTTCCGTCCACCCTAAATTTAATTGGGAGTCGTTCGAGTAAGCCGTGTACGCACCTATTGTTTGTGATTGTTTGCGTGTGTGTCTGTGGATGTGTTTTGATATTGTATCCAAAATGGTTTGCCATCTCTTCTACATTCTTTTCTGTACTTAGAAAATGTTTTCGACCCCTTTTACTCTGCCATTCAGCTCATCAGAAATAAATGGGGGTACTCCAATAGTCATTATTAATATCAACATTGTTCTTTTTTTTTCTTTTTTGAATTCCATCTCTGTGGTTCTGGTTTTTGATACGATAAAGTTGGCTCTCTGTACATTTGTTACTAGAGAAATTAGTGTCTGAATTTTCAGAGTAAGAGCTCCTTCTCGAAAGTTGAAACCCAGTAAAGCACTTCAATCATGTACAATTTTGGTGGTTGTTTATGAATTATACCTTGCTTCCTGCAGGGGCTACAAACTGACAAAAAGAAAGGTATTATGAAAGCTATATATTCTAGTAATGAAATAAGTTAACTAACTAGCTCACCCATCCAATGCTTTCAGTGAATTGCTTAAACTATTCAGGATTAGAGAAGATGTGTCCTTGGTTATGATTATTTTACAGACTTCACCTTTCCATTTTCAGAATCCTTCCTCTTGTTTTAACCTCCACAATCCAAATAAAGTTTGAGGCTATCATAACTACTGCGCTATTAAGATATAGTCATTAGTCCTTTGACAAAAAAGAAAGAAAGATATAGTCATTAGTCAGGCAGGGCCACAATAGTAATGATAAATATATTTGACCTAACTGTATAGTTGTTTTCTTTGTAATGTAAGTAAGATATGATGTTGCTGATTATAGTAAGAATAAATAGGCAGTGAAGCTATCTACTTGGACAAGCATATAAGATTATTGATATGAACTCTCAACCTTGTTTTTCCTGCTTGGTTTGGGACAGCCCACCATTTTTCAATTGTTGCAAACAATGCTAATGCATAAGCTCCACTTTTTCTACAGACCCTGCAAATAAAATGAAAATCAATTAGTCGGGGTAATAATCAAGGTTTAGGTTCACAAATGATTCAGTGTAGAAACCACTTCCCTACTGGTTCTGTTTAGCCTCTGTGGGTTCCCTTAAAGTTGCTACCATACTGATCTGTTTTTCACGACGGTTCTCTCTTTTACTTTAGGGTATAGTTTGTTTTTCACAATGAAATGTAATGATCAATAATCTCAAAAGTTCTGTGTTACAATGATCACAATCTCAAAAATACAACAATAGTTTCTTAATAAAATGCATCTAATTGAAACTAAACAAGAAATTTGGGAAGCAATTCGCTCTCAGAAGTCATCACAAATGAAAGAACAAAGGCAAAGGAATATATACAAGAACATGATTGCACGATGTAAAGCCTTAATTCTAGCCTAGCCTTCTAGGTCGACCATTTAGCATGGTATATGGTACACGGCATCCCAAAAAGTGATTGCTGCTCACAAGCTAAGAACAATTCTATGCGCTCTCAAGAAAGTTAAGAAGATAGAATCACAAAGAAAAATGGAGATGAACAACTGAAACTGAGAGACCTTAATATTTCTCATAGTGGAGATTGAATGTAAAGGTGTACATATATTTAGATGGGTGGGCTCAAGTATAAGAATGGGCGGGGAAACTGGGTAGTTGGGCTTTCGATGGGCTGGAATCATATAGTATTTAAAGAAGCAAAAAATCTTAGTTGGGCTATATCCCGGCCGGCCCAGAGTCATGTTTGATACCATTTCTCGGAAGAATATGCATGTTATATCTTATCTCCATATATAATAAACAAACATCATGAAGTGATCGATAGTAAGTTCTCAACTAAAAATGGTGGAATCAATTATTACATAATAGTTACTGAACCAAAGTTATACAACTAACTAACTCACTAACTAATTTTGGTTTGGGCTTCATTGCTCTTATTAGTAGTTGATTTGCACCTAGTCTCTAGTCTATAGAGATTGGATGTATGTAGCCGGCCGGCCCCAAAAGGAATTGGGGGGTTTAAATCTAGCTAGATCCATGTGAAATGCCTTTTCCTTCAAATCTGTGTCGGTGTTCTTAGAAGAGGTCCTTTCAAAACCTAAAAGATTCCGTGCATTATCTATCCTCATTCAGTGTACCACCTTTTTCATGATATTTATTTGAAAATCACAGCCCGCTTGTAGATACCTTTTACCAACTCGTAGTCTTATTGGAGAGTGCTATTTTAGCTATATATATTGACGGACTGCTTTGGGCACTTAACTTTTACTGTAATGCTCTAGTAGGTAAAGCCCCTTTTGATTAGGTTGGCTTCCATAACAGAATGAAAATGGAGAAATACCACATCCATACGTACACATCATCTCTCTCATTGATATTGGCCTTTAAGCCTGCATGAGCTAAGCTGGCTTTTACTGCATGTCAATTATATATATATATTTACTGCCAAGTACCATGCATTAGCCATTAAGCAACTAAGCAGGTGCATGCTGATGAGTTATTACCTCAGTAAAGAGGGTCGGCCGTAAAGCATGAGGCGGTGGTTTTTGTCATGATCGGGACACAAACAACGACAGTATCGCACATAGAGACGATCGATGATCGAGGCTCAAAGTGTCAAATGATGATGATGATACCACGCGCACTGATTATTGATCGCTGAAATTAATTAATATAACGGAAATGGGATAATTTTGATTGATTGCTTGCATCATCATTGATAATCAACGCAAACATTTTTTGACCATTGATCGATCCATCGGCAATATATGTCTCCCAAGTCTTGTTTCCAAAAATCAATGTCCCCCAACCCCTATGCATGTAACCCAACTTCTCTTCAACCTCTCGATCTCTGCAGTAACTGGCCTTGGATTCTAGCTCTTGACAATATTGTATTCTACCTGTATATATACTTGTATATTAATTTGCAAAGAAGAAAGAAAAACCAATTAACGAGGTTTCTCTGAATTTAGTGATGTGTTTTTTGGAATTTTGTAGAATTCTATTTGATTTTTCATTGTCAAAATTGAAGGCGTAAATGGTGAGCAGCCCAGGTCATGTGACATGTCCTCTCTTCTTCCTTTCTCTCTCATCTCATAGTCATGCAGCAAAAGTTACGGATAAAAATGTGTGACTGATGTCAAACTCTAAAACACAAAATATTTTTAGAGAAAACTCTCGTTTTTCTGATTTATCGAATGATTAAATGAAAAATACAAAGAACGACAGGTTGTTAGAGAACCCTAACAAGAAATCCAAACACATGTTGCTTGGCAATTAGCATGGAAGCAATCTAAAATATGAAAACAAAAACCTAGGATACAAAGAAATATAAGTTTTTTTTTTTTAAAACACTTTAAAATGCAGTTTTAGGTGCTAAAATGACACTATTTTGCAAAATTGATCATACATCAGAGTTAAAGCTTATGTGACTATTGTTTCGTCTAAATTTTCAAAACGATATATTATGAGTCCCAAACGAATACAGTAACCTTTTAAAGTTGTAAAAGTTTACCTTTAAGATTTTCTCGGCCCTTTTCAACTTATTTCATTTTCGATATACCTCTTGGCCCTAGAAAGTCATAGTTCATTCTATATATAAAGTATGTTTTTTTTTTAGCAATATATATAAAGTATACTTAGACTAACCTTCTAATCTAATTAAGTTGAGATATTAAAAAAAATCTCGAGATATAGAGCTCCAAAATGTGTTTGTTGAAAAAAGGAAAAAAAAGAGGTCCATGTTGACACGGAATTAAGGGCGGCGAGGTTGATCGGGTTAAAGTTGTCTGAGAATTGCATGACGACGACCAAGCCTGGATCTCGGACCTCGGGATTGGGTCACTGCTTCAGTCACCGAACCTGCCCAACTGGCGCTTGCTCCGTACGGTGTCGTGTTAGCTTTTGTCTCCATGGAGGGTGCCACGACCTCTGTTGTTGCCATTATCCCCGTAAAACTATTTAATTAATTACCATTATTAATTATTATTCCCCTAATCTCATCTTTAACCTAATTACTTTTCCAGATTCTATTATTTTATTCTTTTCCATCATCCGTGGTCTGACGTCGTCTCTGATCATGACCATTATCCCTAATTCTCTATTACTCTCTTCCCGATCAAATCCCACCCTATTTATGCTTTGGAATTTATACTATCAATTTGTCACTCGGATTTTTCTCCTCATTCTTCTTACTTTATCTGATTATGCATCCACCTACAGGATAAAATTAAAAGATTATTATTTCAATCTAGAGTTTACCTTTACGTCAACTCCTAAAGGAATTAAAAGAATATATTTCAACTCAGATCGATATCATGTAATTAAAATATATAATTAAAAATTTGAAAGATTTTATTTGTTTTTTCCAAATTTGTGCTTGATTAGTACTAGTACTACTTGGCTTTTCGATCATTCTGTTGAGCACCAATCGATCCTTATCTCACAAGTTACAAACCTAATTAACGATAAACATAACATGTACAAGATCAATATATGTAAGATATAAAGGTGGTGTTCTAGAATTGAAAGTGACAGATCAGACTCAAATGCATGCATGTAACATCTAAGAGAAAACCTACTGGATGTATGATATATAGATCGATCTGATCGTCTACTATATTTAATTAAAATCTTTTGCATGCTATTGATCAAATATTCATATCCGAAATTCCCAACATATATCTTGGAGTTGAAAAGAAGAAGATACGAGTAGTGTTGCTAAACTAACGTGTAAAAATGACTTTGCACGTACCCATTATCAATTCTAGCTAATTAAGAATAAACGTACGTACTTTATTAGGGTTTATATATACTTTAAGGTTAATAAGGGTCATCTTCTAGCAAGTCCAGTCATTTTGTGCTGCAAAGTGCAAAACGGCAGCCACTAGGCGTATCTAGCTAGCTGCGTGTACGTGCTGCGTTCAGAGCCGCCACCCATCTTTTACTCTGAAAAGTAGACAACGTACGTCGGCGCCGTAGAATGTTCTCAAGGTTGGCTAGGGTTTGGGTGGGTGCATGTCGTGTCACCCAGACTGAGTTTGTGACAGTGATTCAATAACAGATATATACGTGGGACTTTTTAGTTCGATGATTTTTACTTTTTTCGGCAAAGATGATTTTAACTTTTTACGTTTAATTGCAGCTACAGCTTTAGCTTTGGAGATTCTGAAAGGTCCTCTACTTTAAAAGTCCCCCTAATTATATTAAATGGTCCCAAATCCCAGCTACTACTACTTACTTAATTGATTACTACCAGTCCACCCCTACAGGGTTTCTTAGTGACGTACATTATTGTGTCAGAAGATGAGCTTCGTTAACACTATATTTATTTTTCTAGGGTTGGATAATACGATTGAGTTGCCTTTCTAGGGTTCATTGAGTTGTTTATCACATACAACTTCATTATTTAGGTCGTCTGGCTCGTCAGACAGGGATAGGGGCTTCGACATCATGTATTATATATAGCAATATATATATACTCTATAATGAGAATAATATAGATCCAATTGCAAACTCAAAATTTTGAAAATGAGTTTTTTCTTTTTAATATTGAAAACCTAAAAATTGTGGTTTCTCGAAGGAAGATTAGTCTTCTCGGCTTATCCTCCGTGGGGGTTGGGAGATCCTTCTTGGGGAGAAAATCCCTATTAAAAATCATGGTTTCCAATTGTATGATTAATATTTTCTATCCCAAGTACAACCCAAATTTAAAATGTCATTCCCGCATTGTCAATCCTTTTCGTATCATCAAGAAAATTGAAACATAAAGGGATTCATGGCATGGTGGGAGACTTGGAGCATTTGATTAATTCCTTCGACATGAACATTTTTATTATTATTATATATATATCCCACTCCATTACATGACACGTTTTAGAAATGGTACAGGGATGAAGATCACTAATGTCATGTCGCCATAAGCAATATATATATATATATATATATACACATATATACATAATAACTATATACACATATATACATAATAACTATAGGACGTAAGGAACAAAAAGTAAATTAAGGATGCATATCTTAGTTATATAATTCGTATGCACTATATGCATGGACTAGCCATCCCAAATCCTAAATGAATCATCAAAGTAACATGCCTTTTACTGATTATAAACATAATTTACAAGCATATGTTTCTTAAGCGCGCAATTAAATTAGTCCTCCTCATCCACTTTCTACTCCAAATCAATTACTTAAAACAAAAAAAATATATGGCAGCACCAGCACCCACTCAATTATGTAATGTACACGCTTATAAGTTAATAAATAAACGTACAATCTGTGCCGAAAGGGAAGTTAACAATCGGAATTATAAGTATAGAATCGAAAAGAAAATATGGCGGCTTTTGGCTTTTGATGGCCTCCAAGAGGTCCAACAGCTTAATTGAGGTTGAAGTTGACACGGAATTGTGGCTATTCAGATTCACCAAGAATGCATATGAAAAAAACAATAAGATAAAGATATAATGTACTTAATTGGCATTAAGCCATTATTAACTGTATAATAATATAATCGATCTTTCAGGCTAGGGTTGGTTCATGGGGAGCCAGAGCTATTCCCTGAAGCCTGGGTAGTTATTAATTAGTAGGCGGGTTTCATCTTTCCAAATTGTCTCCTCCGTAGGATGCCACCGTCTCAGTCAGTTTTAGTAGCCATTTTTGACAATTTGACATTGACCCTCTTCTCATTCAATTTTGGCTCCTTTAGGTTTTTAGATTTGCTCCAATCCAAACTGCATGCAATACAGCTCCAAAAAATTCAAATGAATGTATGGATGAAAACAATATTCAAATTCTTCGGATAACTAACATATATATATAGGACTCCTTTTGACATAATCTTATTAAAAACAAATATAGAACATTATATTTCTTTTTCCCTTGTATTAATTGTGCAGCCAAAGAAAATAACTTTGGTCCGATTGTTGATAGTTTTCAAGTTTAAGTTCTTGTACGAATGAAATTTTCCTAAATTAATAAAACACGAGTAATTGGTTCCATAAGAGATTCAAAATCTCATGGAGTCGGACGATAATTGCATACATCAGAGTTGACCCTAATTGTTACTAGAATGTAAAGATAAACTACAAACAATTAAACTAATCATAATAAAATACATACTAATGAAAGAAGCGGTTAGTACGTTCAATAAGATTTTGAGCCTTATGGAGTTTCGCCATTTGCACACATCAAAGATTCAAAGTCGGTCTTGATTGTTACTTGAATATAAGATAAATATATTATCTGGAAGCTAATAATAATACATTTTTAATAAAATAAGTTGTTTATTTTGTAAGATACAGGGTCCTGTGTAGTCGCACCGCTTGCCTATGTCATAGTCAGCCCTAAATCTGTAGAATGTAAGATTAACTAATTACCCTAACATATAAATGAAATAGGCAGCTAGTTTTATAAAATGTAGATTCCAATATAGTCGCATCACTTAAACACATCAGAGCAGTCCCTTATTCAAAGTGTAAAATAAGCTATAAGCTGACGATATTATATTGCGCATAATAGATAAAAAGATAATGAAAAAACAGTTGGTTCCACCATTTTTACAATAGGAAGCTGGGACAGCTTCATTCGGATATGATCCAAGCTTGTAGCTAATTCTTTGTTTAGGTTAAAAGCTTGTAGCTAATAACTATAGCATGCATGGCTTTCATATGTCAGCTGATTAAATAGAGACATTCATTACTCAATTGCATTTCAACTATTGTGTCTCATGACTCATGTCATGGAGACATTGACAGTCTTTACATCATGCCATTGAGATAAGTGTAGGAAGTGTTTAAACTTTAAAACCTATTTAATTATTGGAAAAAACAAAAACGTAAACTTCTTAGACCTTCTAAACGTCCAAAGGTACGTTTTGATTGTGTATCGTATTTATTTTTATTTTTTTGAGAAAGCTTGTGTATCGTATCTTAAAAGTTGAAAAATATCCCATAATCCTTAAAGGTAATTAATTTCTATTGTTCGTTCAAAAAAAAATTTAATTTCTATTGACATCACTTATATACCCATTATCCTACACTTGTATTAGTGGTAAACGTCATGGTTACTAAACTATCATAATACCTCAAGTTAATTAAAGAACTTGTCATGAGATGGGATGGCATGCAAATTAACCAGCATATATTATTGGTTTAGCTCAAGGATTTCCAAATGGAAAAAAGGGTACTAGCTAGGCTACTCGATCGCTAGCTGTTCATTCGGTTTGAATTTGTTTTCTAACCCTTCCTAATAACAAAATTTAAAAAATAGCGTCAAATTTTGATCCACAGTCAATGATGTCATCTTTTATTTTCATTTCAAATTAATTTGGAGAATTATGCTATTCTCGTAATATTGTTAACCCATGGGCCTACTTGTGCACCTCGACTCACTACTACAAAAAAGGTTTATAGGGACATAATTTAGGGACAAATATATCTATTTGTCCATAAATTTAACTTTTAGGGACATATAGAGGCAATAGAAACCCTTATAAAGGGGACAAATGTATGTCCCTATAAATTTTTTTTGTAGTAGTGACTAAAATGCATGCAAGAACCGATCATTTGAAAGAAATTTTTTTTTTATGGTCTCATCACGCCACGTGGCATATGTGACATACCATTATGATTGGTGGCTATGTAATAAAATATTATGTGAATAAATCATAAATTATTGAATCCACCAATTATAGTGACCCCTCACATATACCACGTGGCGTGATGGAAGTCACGGAACCATAAAAAAATTCCTCATTTGAAATGTGTACGTTATTCGATTGTTTCAACAGTGCACAAGTCCACTCTAGAACGGACTTATATATATGTACCGGATATCAATTTGATGCAATATATATGAGTGCATAATCTTAGGTCTAAATTCAAATATTACAAAGTTTTTTTTTTTTTTCTAATTTGAATATATCATGAATGGAGAATGACATGGACTTCAACCAGGACAAGAGATATACAGAGTTTAAATGCTGTAAATTCCATTCTAAAGCTTATAAGCTTTTCTGAATTACACATATGATCGCACTCAAGATAGCTAGTTTCCTACAATGGACTTACAGGCTATCAAATCGATCGTCAAATTAACCCTAATCATTCTGCTTAGCAACCTTAATTCCCTTTAAAAGCTTAAAAGCTAGCTTTTCTGATTCACACATATGATCGCACTCGTCATATTAATATCAACGTACACAAAGGGGAACCAAAAACCACATAAACAAACAAACACAAACAAATAGCTAGATGTTCATCATATATACCAGGGCGGCATCCCGCAACCGATATATTATTTATCGATTAACATTCCGGCAGTCATGTTTGTCGTCTTTCTTTATTCTCTTAATTCTAGCTAATTTGTTTTAATTCGATTAACAGTAGTTTTTAGATTTTTTTTTTAATAAAAAGATGTGCATCGTGTACGTAGGGACTAAGCTTCAGCAGTTCGATCAGCCTTCAGCAGTTCGATCAGCCACGAAAACATAAATTAAACTGCAATTATTTTTATAAACTGACCTAATAATTAATTGTGATTCCCATGCATTCAACGCAGCAAAGAGTACTGCCGGCCTAATTAATTAAATTGTGCATAAAATGGAGGATATAGTACTTCAATTATTAATTAGGTACGGTTATAAGTCCAATTAATGCCCCCCCAAGCAAATCTCTATCTCTCTAATTTGATACTCATCGATGAGCCTAACCACCACCGAACCATGCATTTCATGCATGCAATTCATTAATTAATTAATCATTTAGTTATAGTATAATTGGGTTGCAAATTGCAATTCCACCCCCTTGTAGAGCTGCATTGTCCATTATATTTAGCTCCACTGTCTAATTCATAAGAAGCTGTCTTATAATATAAGTACTACTATTGCATTCCCACTACTCCATCATGCACTTCATCATTAGGTCTGAGTCTAACTGTCCCTTCCTTTTTAATAAGAGATAAAGCATGCACCCTTTCCTATATACTTATATATATCATCCATCGTCGACAATTGAAGATTCTTTTTGTATCTTCCTTATTATATGATCTTACACTCATAATTATATAGATAGTAGGCTGACTGTTGCATGATCTGCGCTTGAGCTAGCCCTCAAACCTAAGTATATATGTTTAAAAGTGAATCAGATTTGAATTTAGCCAAAAATACTAGTTAAAGAACATGGGGAGAGATCTTAGTGATTGTGGAGATTATAGAGAGCTAGGGATTGATGGAACTTAATTGTTCAAAGATACTAGGTCATTTTTGAAAAATAAAATAAAAAGGAACATAGGAGGTTATTTATCGCTAGCTAGGTATTTGACCAAATAGTGTGTGTATATATATATATATTAGCATAGAACCCTAGTTGTCACTAAAATACTCATTTCTCCAAATTAATTTAAAGTTTGAAACATTATGTGCTATGTTTTATTTTAATTAGCCAATAGAAGAGCTATTCTCTTAATTTGTTTGTCATTAACAACGTACTGCTCACAAGGACTAAAAGCAAGTCAAGGTCAGGTGGATTGAAGTATATATATATATATATATATATATATATATATATATATAAGAAGCTAATTAATTGCAATGAGGCTGATGGATTAGGAACATAGACTGAGCAAAAATGTTGAGATCATTACAAATGGCGCCATACTATGATACTAGTTAAAGAAAATATTGTATCTCATTTATACGAAGTAGGTATTTCAAGTACTGTATTTTATAATCCGTATATATATTCTCTCTACAGACAAGTAACATCATAATATATAAGAAAAGCCAAATCAAAGTCAACCATATAGGAATGGGGACTATATATATATATATATTATCTGTCTTATGCATTTGTTAGTATATGCTAGCTAGCCTCTGCATGGGGATCGATCGATCTCTATAATTCATTTGAGTTTGACCAACCTGCACAAGGCACTCCATCACTAAAATATAATGGACATCAACTCCAATTCAGTCAACTACGTAATGCAAGCATGCACTGCTTCTGTCCCCGTCTTTTTAATCTCCACAAGTAAAGGTCACTCCACCGATATTTATCATTATGGAAAACTAAAATTTTACGTTTATCCAGTTCTATATACATTTATCAAAGCAAGCTACTACTGAACATGGAGGTGGTTGGTTTTCCGGACGAGGACGAGGATGTTCTTTCGGAGATTAGAGTGTAGCAACAATGTTATACAATTAAATTTTAAGTACGGGGTTGATTTTTTAATTTATTACTTTCTACTCTACTATAATTTAATTCTCTGTGTAATGGGAATCATAGACATAAGTACGCAGAGTAGTGTGTTACGCATAGGAATTTTCTTCTGTCAAGCCACTCACGTATGTAGTGGGTTCTTTTGTAATGTTGCCACATTATCAATAAAAATTGTCAATTTAAAAAAAATAGCTAGCTAGTAATGCAAGTACTTGAAGAAATTAAAGGTCAACAATTAATATAATTCATGATTTAATTTGATGCATGCATCCTACATATATTGTGAGACTTTTTCTTGAAGATGACTTTAATATTAATTACAACCAATTTTATCTTATATTTTAACCTTGGCATGCATAATATTAATCAGAATTTTTCATTTTTTTTATAACAGGAATCTGAACTTTTCATTTCCACGTGTTTGATGTTGATCTGATATGCAACAAAATAAAACCTAAACAAAAAGTCAAAACAAGCTATTGTTGTGTAACCCAATATAAATTCAAACCCCGTTGTCGGTATTTGCTCAATATACAATATGACTTCTTCTCTTCTTCTTTTTTTTAGAACAAATATGACTTCTTCTCTTAACATGGAATAACTGAAATATATTACTGCATGAAAATAATAAATTAGTTCATGATAACTTTTTATATTGGCCGGGGTGAGGGGATTGGTCTCTGAAGATTAATTATAAACACATCTATAATCCTTTCTTTGTTACTCACTCTTTGGTTTAGCATGTGGCATTGTTCAATTTAATGATATTTTGAGCTATTTAAGGAATAATTGTTGAAGCTAGTCTAATTCGTAAATAATAGAGAGTTTCAAACTTTAACTTCACGATGTGAAGATATATTTTCAACACCCTCTCTTGCGTGTAGTGCTATGTTAGAGCATACAATTAATCAGTGACGGATCCATATAATTGCACGTGGTGAGAACGACATAAATAAGCATGCACGCTAGGTTGTTTTACTTCTCCCATTATTATTGTCTTAAATTCTTTGAAGCAATTCATCTAACGCATTGTCCCATACTTCACCGGCATCCCCTTCAAAATCTACCTTCTAGAGTGAAGATAATTCCCCTCATCGGCCGGCAACTCCTCCCGAACAAAATTTATACACTATGCCATTAACTTTCCTGGAACAATAATGGCATTTACATGTCAAACACAAAAAGTAATGGCATGCATACATATATACATATATATTGATTCCCTTGTTCCATTTGTGCATTCTGATTGTGATTAGTAACAAAGCAAAAGCAACAGATGAGAACTTGGGGGAAGAGGTTAGGTCCATGTCAAGTCTTGAAACTGATCGATCTGTAAATTAAGGAGTGGAGAGTTATGACTAGTTCTAGATCAGGCAAGTTTTGCAAGTTGAGGTACAGCTCGAACTTCTTTGTTGATGAGCATCTTGCTCCTTTTGGCTATCGCTTACCACCATTTCTCGATCTGCAATAGTAGTAATAGTAAGATTCCTGATTTCGTATCTACTCAAAGACGTACTGCATGTTATATATTCTTATTAATTAATTAATTGCATGTGAACGACTCCATCATGATTGGTCATGTTACCCAAAAACGTGCATCATGCATGTACTTCATACCAAATCTCTCTCTCTCTCTCTCTCTCTCTCTCTCTCTCTCTCTCTCTCTCTCTCTCTCTCTCATCACTTGCAGCCGGCCAGCCGATCCCGGCCGATCAATGCACACATTCAACTCCCCAGCTAGCAAACATCGATCCCGTACGACTTAAAACAAGTTTGACAACATATGTGTCATCAAAAGAATCATCTCAATCCTTCACTTGATTGGTTACTTATATGCATTTAATTATTAAGAGCCCAATGCCCAATTGAAAATTGATTTTGGTACATATAATTTTTCTAATTATTTGGTAACCTTAAAGGTTCAAACATGGATCTTTGGACCACTAATTATTTTTTGGTAAACATTCTTTGAAATAATATTTGTTTGCAAATAATGCATTGTAATTTGAATCAGCTTGACATACAATGTATTAGATAGTTTTACCTTGGTTTAAATTTTGGAAAAAAAATGATTGACTAACTTGGTATCAAATTGTGAGCACCCAGAATTCTCATTTAATTTTTCGAAGTAATTTTCTACTTATTAGAGAAGTTTCGAGGCTTTCTCTTTTCTTGCGTCTTTTTGATGAGAAACAAACACCAACGTGCTCGTAGTGTTGAGGACCCCCTTTCAGGGTGCCACACAAATATTCTTTGTAAAAGACTTAAATTTGAAGTTCTTTAAAAATAAAATCTTTACGGTACATTAATAGATCAATACATTAAGTTCGAATCTTCTATATATATATATATATATAAAGATAGTTACATCACTTTCAAACAACCCTCCATATAGTGATAGCTAGCCAACTTCTTGCAGCTGGTCTACTACCACAGTATTATGTTTGCATAAGATAACTGAAAAAGTACTGTTTGCTACTTCTCTGCTCGTTTCAGCCAAATTAAACCAAGGCAACAAATTGGGGTTTAGGAATTGAATTCCTTCGCTAAAAAAAAAAAGGAATTGAATTCCTAACAATTGAAAAAGTACATTTTACAGCTTAACAATTGAATTCCACTGCAACTATATATGAAAAACTCATGGAGACATTTCCCCTTCCCCCAATTCTACTATACACCTTAGGACAAAAAAAAATAAAAAAACTAAACTAAACATTTGTATCACTACAATTATTATTACTAGTATGAATATTGTCATCATGATTAGCGTAATCTAAATCATCACCTAATAAAAATAAACAATCTTCTTCCTTGATTTCAGCTTTGTCTGGCTTGTCTTCATCAACCTCTGCGCTGTCATCCACAACCCCAGCAGCTCCTGTCAACTGTTTGGCTTTTTGGGCTTCAAACTCCCAATCTGTGACACCCAAAACCACCAACATGGTCACAGCACAGCAACCCTGCGCAGCCAACAGTCCGAGCCATAACCCCATAAAATCTAATCCGGCGAAGAACCCCAACCCCACTGCCACCGGCATTCCCACAATGTAAAAGCACCCCAAGTTTATGTTGGCCCCCACTTTCGGCCGCGCCGTGCCTCTCAGCACGCCGCAGCCGGTTGTCTGCGGGCAGTTTCCTAGCTCGCAGAGCCCGATTATGGGCAGAACCAACGATGTCAGGGCTATGATTTCCTTGTCCTGTGTGAACATGCTGGCCCATATGTTCCTCACCATCACTGCAAACATGAGAGCTGTTAGGCCGAGAATGAAGCTGCAACAAAGCCCCACAATGGCTGCGAGCTTCGCCTTTTTCGGGTTGTTTGCTCCAATTTCGTTCCCTACCCTCGTGGACACACTGAAGCTCAGAGACGAAGGGAAGATGTAGATTAGAGAGGTGGTTTGGATTAGAATTCCCATTGATGCAACCGTTGCTCTTGGGTTCAGCAACAAACCGCAGAGCAAGATCATGATCTCGTACCACCACCATTCGAGACAAACAGAAATGCAGCTCGGTATGGCGAGATTGAGAAGAGTTTTCCATTCTCGGAAACACTCCATGGAAATCCCTCCCCAAGTTTTCTTGTAGACCCCCGAAATAATGATGTAGAGAATCAGAGAAGTAACGAGGTTGAAATTCGACCAAACCCCGCTTAGAGCGACTCCTTGGATTCCCAAATTGAGGTACGAAACGAGAAAATAGTTGATGGGAATGTGAAGAATGATTGCCAGAGTAGCGCAAAATGTCAGAGGCAGAGTGATTGATTGAGTCCTGAGGTAGATTCTAAGCGGATGTAACAGAGATTGAGCAAGAAGATCAGGTAGAGAACAGAGGAGGTACGATTGGGCTTCTATGGCAATAGCTTCGTCCTGGCCGCAAAGGATTAGGATTTTCTTCATGTTCAGCCAAAGAATTGAAATGGGTATTGATGTGATTACAAGGAGAAGTACTGTTCTTTGTAAACAGAGACCGAGCAGAGTATGTCTTTTAGCACCAAAAGCTTGGCCGCAAATGGGTTCCATTCCCATGGCGAGACCGGATAGGATCGAGTATCCGGTGATGTTGGCGAAGCCAACGGCCAGGGAGCCGCCGGCTAAGGCCAGGTCGCCGAGGCGGCCGAGGAAGAGCATGGAGATCATGGACCGGGAATAGAGCAAAAGGCCGGTGAGGATCATGGGGAAAGCAATATTGGCTATGGAATTGGCTTCTTTCAGAGCCAAGGAGAAATGAGATTTCTGGGGTTTTTGTAGTGTTTGGGGATTTAGATGTAGTTGGTGTTCTTTTTCGGTTTTGGGGATGAATGGGGTAGTGAGAAGGGTTTTGGGGTCTTCTTCTGAGTTTGAGTTTGGGTCTTTAATTGACACAAAGCCTGAATTACCATTGCAGCAGAGAGGAGGAGATGTCATCTTGCACATTATTATAATATGAGTATGTGGGTTTATGAGGATCAGTTGGAATCAAGTTTGAGAAACTGAGAGAGAGATATTGTGGGGGGTCTCTGAACGGGTTTATATAGCGGTTAGAACAGAGGAGGGGAGCTTCGAATATAGTGGGTACTTTTTTGGAGGGGACTATTGTGTCTTTGTTATGACCGGCGGGCAAAACCTAGTGAGAGATGGGTGTAAAATCCACTTTCACTTCTTAAACACCACAGTACCACACCATGGAAAAAAAAAAAAAAAATATATATATATATATATATATATATATTTCTCCAGAACTAAGATTTTGCTGAGCTAGATCTAATTTATAAGCTGGTGTGTGTTTGTTTCTTGTTCTAAATTTATGTCTTCAAAACCCAACATTAATTACATATTAATTTAGATAGAATGATCGAGTCAAAGTTTATAAAACGTTTTCGGTTAATGGGGATTAGACAGGGAGAGAATTAGGACAAAAATGGCTCTTGGCCAGTTAGACATGGACTTAATTTTTACAAAGAAGCCAAGAAAGCCCATTGATTTAGGGACCCATTTATGCTGTCTTTGATACAAGGAAATTTTTTCGAAAAATATTGAGCTAGCAAAGCCAAGGAAGGATTAAGGAGATTAATATATTATGCTCTGTTGCCAGCCTAGAATTGTTTGCTAATTTGTTTCACGGACATACACAATCGGCTCAATGCAAAGCTTGCACTGCTCCACCACCTTGGCCTTGACAAGGGTTTTTTATTCTAGAGTTTATGACGGATGGATAGATCCAAATAAGAACTTAATTGACCACTCTAACTTTGGTTTTATCTATCGATCAAATAAGTGAACATAAAATGTTCGATGAAATGTTTCAAAAATACTAAGTCATAATAATTAAACATACAAAGTAGAATCGGCGACTATTAAGAACCCAAATCGCTTTCGACTTTGTAATTAGCATTTAATTAACCATATGTTTCAACCATCAACTGCAGGCACGCACAGAAAATTAAACAATATATAGAGGTACTTGGGCAGGCCACAAACTCACAGGTACATGGGTCTCATACGGAACCTCTCATTCAAAACCATGTACAAATTTGGTATCTTAATTCATCTCCCCTTTGGGGGTATGGGACAATATTTAGGTTGAAGTCCGAACCCCATTACCCAATAGGGAAGGTTCTACATTTTTTTTGGGTGAGAATAATGAAGGTTCTTGATGAATACGGAAAATTGGAAAGGAGAAAAGTCGGCTTTTGTTGGGGTTTTTTTTTTTAAGTCTTTTTTATACAATTTTGATGAAGCCGTTGAAAGTCCTACTGCTACAAGTCACTCCTGAAATAGTGAAACATTGCCAAGTGGAAGGCATTCAGCCATTCATGGCTCCACGCGCATGAATTGAGTGTTGAGTGGGTTGGTCTTTCCACCGTTTCTAGATAGGATATGAGAGAGAAGAGGTTCAAAACCCTAATGAAAAAGGTTACAAGTGATTTAAGCCCACGGTACGATAGGAACTCTCTTTTTTCGAGTCAAATAATTAAGACAAAAGACGTCGGTTTAAGTCGTAAAAACGTGTAGACTAAGACAATTCCTCATATGCTTCATATGAGTGGCTTTAACATCTACTTTGACTACTTTGACAAAAAAAAACATCTACTTTGACTCCCAAAATTTGAGAATATTGCTTCATATGTTTCCATTCTTTTGAATTTGTTCGGTGTCAATATGAGCAATCGTGCATATGATCCACCTCATTTGTTTTTATTAGGAGAATGTTTATTCATGTTTTCTTTGTCATTTTATATGATCGAGTCCAACTTTCGGTTAAACCTTCGTGTGAAGGTTTAGAAGATACCCTAATGCATGGATCAAGAAAACAGATATTAAAATAAAATAAAATATATATATATATATATATATATATTTATTATAAAGAAAATAGATAACTTTCTCTTTTCAATATTCTTTAACGTTAGGGTCTGCATTATGACATCTCCTGCTTGTGGAAAATGTTGCATATTTGCACTAGGACTACGACATTAGCTGAGTATCTTTTTACGGTGTGTTGCACTTTTCTAGAAAGTGTGACTTTACATTTTTGATGACCTATTTTGCCGGTCCTTTACTGATGTCATTATGTATTATTTGCTGAAAATATTCTCCATCAATCCTACAACGTATTTTTATAATTCAAACAACTTGTTTTCCAAACTACCAATTAAAGATCATATACGTAAAAAAATTAACCAAATTGAAAATCAGTTTGATTGTCACTCAACTATATCATAACTGGATGGCATTGATAACGAACAATCCAATAAACGTCTCCTTTTTTAATTTTATGTTATTTTAAACGATTACAACTGTTAAATAAACATCTTTTATTTGATAATTGCTAAATATTTTTTTTTACTATTGCTGGAAATAATCTTTAAAAAAGTGATCTTGAAAATGAACAATTTGAACACTTAAAGTTACACTTTCGATTGGGAAAGAAGAAAGTTAATAGCTAGCATACCCCGAAATAAAAAGACATCTCTAGTTCTATAGGATGAGATTTCGTTCAAAGAAAAAATACTATATGATGAGATTAAAAGGATGGGAATAAAAGGGAAATGTAAAGAACTACACAAAAGCTAAAGTTGGCCGGGAAAGAAGAATAAAGAGCTGGGACATAGATATATATGGAGTCGCTTAATATGGCAAAAAATGAGTCACAATCAACACAAGTGTCAATGCATGCCCAAAGAAGGAAAGATCATGTTAATCCATCAGCTTAACATGTGCTACCTGCTGGCTGCTGCTTCTGTAAAACCCTAAAAAACAGAAAATACTTGGCCGGCCAGGGTCATATTATTACAAACATTGAAAGACTGCTTCTGTTTTGACTGCTAAACAAGTCAATAATTAAGCACAGAAATGAATCAAGTAGTTTCTGTCATTGAAGCTAGCTCATGATCTTTGATCAAGACAGAAATGCCTAGCTAGCTTCATTGTGGAACTCATAGGAGTCCAATAAAAATCAGCTCATTCAAACCCTAATGATGATGAAGATGATAGATTCAAATGATTCAGCAAAATGTTATGATGAATCTTTGCCGACAATTAACAAAGTGATTCAGCAAAATATTATGATGAATCTTCGCCGACAATTAACATGCATGCCACAAAATTCTCGGGCATGCAATAAAGCACCTGCCCTAGTTTCAATCTGTTGAAATTTTGTTTAGCTCCTTGATAACTCTTTGTTGACCTTGTACAGCACGCTATATAGTTTATATAGTAGAAATAAACGCATGCAATTAATTTTAGTCGTATTTCTTTTACTTTCTTGACTACCATGTCCAGGACTCCAGGTACCCAATTGAGTAATTCGTATATATAGCAATCACAATCAAAACAATCCTCAGAAAATCAATGGGATCCAGAACGATAGCAACATAAATAACCAAGTGACAAAAGCTCAATATATACTTAATTTGAAACTTTGAATTTTTGGTTCGGTTTTTTAGCTGATTTTAACAATGGAGGAAACATTGCTACTTAGTCTTAGACAAACCGCTAGTTCTTGTACAAACCGCTAGTTCAACCATAATCTCTTAGTCTTGTCATTCTTTGTCTTCGATCACTGTCGGAAAAGCTGATACATATATATATCTTAAAAATTACTATGAAAACGATAAGCTTAATGAAGGATAATGAGTCATCGATCACAACCGCAATCGATTATTTCGCATTCGAATAACAAATTAATAAAAGTTAAGGATCCATCTTCTAGGGGGTCGTTGTGGTCAAGATTTGATTAGCTAGAATCTTGAACATTGATTGGTCAAAGAAACTAGCTAGGGATGTTATCTAGATCAAACGTCTTAAAGTTTCAGTCTCTCAATGTCTTCCTTGATAAATATCAAGTTTATAAAACTAAACTCTAGTGCTTTTTCATTTGAACTAAGGAAGCACTTAGAAGAGCAGCATCGATCTAAGAATCCTTCTTTTGACTTTGTCATCTCCACAAAAGCCATTTTTGAGGCCACTTTGTTGCTTATTGTCTTCTTCACCGAAAGCCATTCCCATTTGGTTGGTAGTGCGTGTGGGAAGAGATCGACGGACAGTGTGTGAAATTAGAATTTGGAGTTTGCATTAGGATTAGGATCGATTAGATTGGTTGGTGTTCACACATGCTAATTTAGATTTCACACGTGTCGATTAGAAGCAGTCCATTTATATATACTATATTTGCTAATATTCAAAGTAATCTGTTTGTAAACGCGTAAAACGGTCATTTTCTTTCTCACAGCCAGAATCATTTGCCGACTTTACAATGTGATAACAAGAATATGATACGAAACAAGGGAGAGAGTAACTGAGATACTTAAACGAGTGTATTCCGTTTTCCTTCAGTTACTGGACGGTTTAATTTACAGTTCACCGGGTCTTCCGAATTTGCTTAACAGGAACCTAAAACATGGACTTTGGAGATTACTTGAACAAGTGAATAGTGAAAACCAATCTATACTTGTCATATTGATCAGTATGTCAAGATTATGCAACGAGACCATCCTCGGATAGTCGAAGAAATTGCAACACTTCCATGACATGGTTCAAGTCTTTGTTTCACTGCTTTACGGTCCTATTGTTATAGTCACATTCATCAACATAGAAAATACAGTATTATCTTGCTGCAAATGAAACTCAACAAATCCAACATAAAATGTCATTAATCGGTGCCAGACGGGCAAATTCTGTATTTCGACACTTGCTCAGAAGCAATAATTGGAAATAATAAGTTCCTTCAATGTTTTAAGCAGAAGCTACAACAGATGAGCATCTAAAGGCTAAATTTAAAAATAAGGCTACAAGAAACTACATAAGTAGTTGCATCATGATCGACTCCACGGTAGATATCCTGGGAACAACAAGTTGCACGAAATGAGATTTGACTCCACTGGTAGTTGATCCGACACCCAGACACTAATACAAATCATCAACATCATTCCTCCTCAGCTTGGGGTGAACGGCTGCAGTTAACAATACAGATGCAGAGGTGTTTATAACAAGTCAAAATATACATATGCAATAATAGAATTAAGAATTCAAGACAACTCCAGTTAGTCAGTGGACTGAAATTCAAACCTGGTATATCTCTCATGCATGGGGCTTTCAGGCCCACCATAGTTGGGACTGTCCTTGGGTTCAGGCACAGAGTTGGGGCTTGGAATACGACCTTCCTCGGGGCTGTTGGCCCTCTCTCCTCCATAAGGGCTACTGCTGGGACCATGACCATTTTCAGGACTAGCTCTAGCTCTTTTATATGGAGGAGGACTCGGGCTTGGAGCATGGCCATTATCAGCGACAGCCCTATCTCTTCCAACAAAAGGACTGCGGCTACGATCACGATCACGGCCATGGTCAGCACTCACCCTCTCTTTTCGGGGACTACGACTAGAGACCCGCCCGTGATCAGATCTCTCCCTTCTATAAGGACTCGGGCTGCGCCCACGGGCATAATCCGAGCTTGCTCTCTCTCTTCGGTAAGGACTTGTGCCTCGTCCATAATCAGGACTGCCCCTCTCTCTTCGGTATGGACCAGGGCTTGGGCCACGGCCATAATCAGGGCTACCCCTCTCTCTTTTGTAGGGACTTGGGGATCTTCTTCTATCACGGCCTCTTTCTAGTGACCTATCACGACTTCTCCCCTCAGGGCTATAGACATCTCTTCTTTCATCATCATCCCGAACTGCATATTCCACCGATATAACTCGGTCCATCAGCTTGCTGCAAAAGCACAAATCAGCAAACAAAAATCAGTGCAACTTCATATCACAATAAAGAATTAAGGCACCGTTATTGGCATCGTTTCAGAAAAAACAAACTTGCATCATCAAAAATAGCTGTCAGAAAAGCAGAGAGAGAAATACCAACCTCATGTTTGTAGCTTCCAGTGCTCTGGTAGCATCCTCCTGTGACTCATACTGAACAAATGCAAAATTCCTTCGAATCCTTACACTTACTATTTTCCCATATGGATCGAAATGCCTCTCCAAATCCTTGGTCCTGGTGTGATATGGATCAAAATTTATAACAAACAAGGTCTTTGATGGTCTTGTATTAGCTGAAGATCTTCTTGAAGCACCCGGTCTTCTAGAACCACGTTCATTCTGAATTACAAAACACAAAAGTGCTTTTAAGCCTGTAGACAATTGAAACAAAACCTGACAAACAGTTACATATCCGAACAATGATAAATAGCACTTACATTTGATACCTTCGACCATTCAACGCGAAGCCTGCGTCCTTTTCGGCCAAATTCTCTCCGATCAAGTCCCCGAATAGCATAATCGGCATCTCTCTCATCATCCATGTAAATGAAAGCAAATCCTATAAAACAGTAAAGTAAAATTTTCTGAATAGAGTGAAATCGAATTCCATATCTGTTTCACGAAACAAAGGTGAGAATTCCCCCCGATAAGGATTCTTCAACAAGAGACGGCATTCCTTCCTTCAGCAATGTTACAAGTCACCCAGAATTCTATCCTAATTAACAGTTTGGCAACCTCCGGGAAATCTATAAACTAAGTGACCAGTAAAATTAGCAACAGACCTTGTATAATGAACTAAGTGATGTCAAGGGACAACAGTCCAAAAGTGAATGTCTCATGGTGGGTCAGTGTAAAGAGAGTGCCTTCTCCATCTAATCTGCTGCCTCTGCCGTGGAATCAGCAGTGTTTCAATCTTGAAACATGTCTGAAATTGAGGGCTGGGCGAAAGTCATGAGGAATGAAAGGCAATGGTGACTGTGGAAATGTGGAATGGTGGTAGTGCCATTGCAGGTCAGAATGACTCTTCTTGAAAACAAAAAGAGGGATCTCGTCACAGGCAAGAAACGGAATTCGGTAGAGCCCATCCACTAGCCTGGAAGAGAATGGATATCCCAAGATAATCCTGCGTCAAAGAAAATGTTGAGTATGGGGGTTTATGCGTCATAAAATACATGCTTGTTTCTTAAACGTATCCTGAACCCCCAGAGGAACTCAACATCGGAAGATGGCTGCCACGGCGCATGTGTTCGGGATGATTTTTCAGTTTGGCTGCCGAAGGAGCAGGGCACGGGAGCTGCTACCATTAGACACGCAGATAAGACACGGATGAATTGCCTTGCTCTGTAACCTCCAGTGCATTCTCACACAGGACATGGTAAGTTTTATATGATCCTTACTATAAAAGGATAATCAGTGCAGATTACATGCATATGCACAAATTTTGGTCCCTTGTTTTCTTGTAATAAACAGCATCCCAGACAGATGAATAAATTACTAATTTGAACAATCTAACAAAGGATAGTGATGTCGATTCTTCAAATTCCAAAATCAAATTAGCAACATAAGAACCTTCACACATAACCAATAATTTTTGGTAGCCAAATCAAAACTGGCAGGTTTTGGCAGCTCATACATGTTTATAATAAAACCTATTAACCCAAAAAACAATCAAACTCTAATTTCGGACGAAAATGTCCTTCATTCCATTTTTTTTATCTCAAAAGAGTTGTAAATCACTTATTTTATTGCAAGTCAAGAAAAGGGTGACTTTGGCCAAAGAAGCAGAACATGGAGATGATAAAGACGGACAGTTAACAAAATAATAAGCTTCAAACAGATACAATATTTGCAAGGTAATCAACACATGATGAGCAAAAGAACTCACCAGCCTTCATATCCACCCTATCAACTTTCCCATATCTTCCGAAAAGCCGTTCCAAATCATTCTGTCTGGCATCATATTCAAAATTCCCACAAAAAATCGGCCTCATTTCCTGGAACAAGTGAGACTGAAGTGTTAATAAACATCCTAAATAACCTTTCAAACCATTCATATAAGGCAGCTTATAATCAGTCTAACAGAGAAGGCATGTGATCATAGTGGAACGAGAACAAACTAACAATCCAGCAGTACCAAATTCCCATGTACAAAAACAAAGAGCACGGCAATTTTGAAAAACACCACCCGAATGCAATATTAAGAGCACTAATTTCTTAATTAAATACTCATAACATAATCTTCTTCGGCTGGAAACCAAGACAGCAGTCACATAAAGTTTAATAGTTACTGGAAAATCAGTTGGCTAGATTCAGCTTCACACCTCACTAAAACCAGAACTCCGAACTAAATTTAACCAAAGAAACATATACAGCAATAATAATATATTCATTGAAATAAAAAGGACAATTCCCAATTCAAGAATCAACCCTAAGACAGCAAATCAAGATTAATTAAAAATGAGATCAAAGAAGAACAGAGACGTAAGTCCAATAACGAATCGAGCCAGAGAACAGTCAGATCTACAATTATGCACAACCTAAACGTCAGATCCCAATTTGGTTGTCAATAAAAGGTAGGAAAGAAGTATGATAGGAAAAGCTTTCTATTCGAATTTCATGGGAATCAAGTGGAGAGCTAAAAGCTTTTACACAGGAGAATAGAGATCGGATTCCGGTGGCTTCTTACCTCAACTTAGAGCCGGCGACTGAAAGCGACGGAGCTCAAACCCTAGCGATGTCTGGGACGTATATGGTTGTTCTTCGATTTGACCGAAATAAAGCCCTTGTGATTTGTGAATGAAATAAATAGCAGAAGAAACCAACGTTTTGGATATTGTCGAAAAAGACCCTGTACTTTCATATATTTATAAGGTCTGTCTAATTTTATTTAAGTTCAAAAATCTATCAAAACATAGATGTTCATAACATAAATGAACGATTAGGTCATGAAAATGTTAAAATTTTATCATAACCATCAATTTATCGGATATAGTTAGATGAATAAACAATTTATGTTTTAATTGAATTTTGTAGAGATGATATTTTAGAGAGTGATTTAAAATATCAATGGTTCAGATTATGAAATAACTACTTTTCGAACAAGATATGAATTTTTTTAATATTTATTTTAGGGGAATGGAATTCCAAAGTTCGAGAAATGTGGAGAGTCTGAGATTCGAACTCGGGTATGTCCAACTGGACTACACCCTAATGCACAAACAATATATTATTGGAGATGCTAGGCAGACGAAAGTATGAATAAAAGTAATTTTTCTTTAATTAAGAGTTTAGCATATTCAGGAAATAAAACTACGTATTTCTCACTAATTTAGAGAAAAATAATTTTTGAGTTCAAACATGCTTATTCAAAAAAATAATGAAATTAAACATGTGATTAATTACATGTATCAAATAAGTGAACAATTGATCTCGAGAATTTTAATTGTTATCAGAGTCGCAATTTATTTGATAATTGGGGAAAACGAATCCACAAAGTTAAGATCGAGATTATGTTGGGCTTTATGGACTGAGCTAGCCTGGTTGTCAAAACAATAAGCATTTCATATCTCTAACGTTATATATGTAGGAATCAGCCAATATTTGTATGCTTTATTGAACTAGATTGAATTACATTCGAACATAATAAGAACCAAAACAACAAAAAAGAAATGAAACAGATAATGCATGCATTTTGTAGCTGAAATGAAATGAGCTACCAATATTTATTTGGGTGAATATATTGCCTTTTGTTCACATAACACAAGATCAAATAAACCAATTAGGAACTTTGGAGGAAGAACCAAATCGATCCTGTTGATGAACTTGATCAGTACTCATCAGCTGAATCTCAGATTCTTGTCCTTGTCCATTAGATCTAATAACTGCAATCTCAGCTCGTGTTTTGGCTAATTCACATTCTGTGTTATGTAATTGCTGTTGTAATTGGAAAATAATCGCGGCACAACCGTACACAGGATCTTGTATTCTACTTTCAGCCTCGTAACACAAAGTCTCTGCGGCTTGAGCTCGAAAAGACGACGGCAGTTGCTGATCATATATGAAGGAAAATCAAAATAAATTAAGAATATGTAACACGTACAATAGAGTTTTTTTTTTTTTTGGTTGCAAATAAGTATAGACGTATAGTGTTCAATGAATTTACCTCGAGCATTTTGGCAACATTGCTGGCACCATAGATTCTATGAACAGTTTCAAATCTTTGAGGATTATTGGAGGGAAAGTAGGGAGAAAATATGCAATCTGAAGGGCATCTCCTTCTCAAATACTTGCAAGCGGCACAGCGACCGTTAACCATTATTCTAAATCTAGAGAGGATTTTCAGAATCTCAGTCACAAAGATCTTTATTCTCTTAAGAAATAAATCTCTTGGAAAGATTTTGTGGTGTCTTGATTTGTTAAGAGGAAAAGAATATGGTATTTGTATGGATTGTGTTTTAGATTTGGAGAGAAAGTTCCAACGGCTACTTTTTTCAAATTGAAGATTTTTAAGGAAGTTTGTCTAATTAGAACTTACAATTAGGGTATGATTTTCTCATTTCAAATTTCTTACTTTTCCCAATCATTTTATTTGAAAAATCAAATAAAATCTGTATTGGTTTTAGGAAGTTTTGTGGTGTCTTAATTTGTTAAGCGAGGGCTATGCATTAGATTTGCCGATTTGGAGAGAATTTCCAACAGAGCTGTTCTTTTTTTTTTTTGGAAAGGACAACTACTTGTTATTCAACTCTTCAAGTTGCCTCAATTTGAAATCTTTGTTTTGTATATTTTAAGTTTCCTTTTACCAGCCTTCGAATTCAGCCTGCGTTACCATAATATATGGGCATAAATGTGGGGAACGAGATACAGGGAGAGCAAACATTTTGTAAGGCACAAAGCATGTCATATATATTATACATATCGAAAGGAAATTAATTAAACACACGAATTAATTCAGTCTCAACAAGATAGGATAGCCAAGTTCAAATTTTCTACCAATCCACCATAACTATAATTAGTACATGCAACATTGTACTTATTTGAACATGTCTTCTGTAAAATCTAGTAAATTAAGAAATTAAGTTTCTCCAGGACTGGATTTAGATCGATACTTTTGCCCGCTCCCTTCAATAGTTACCAAAGGCCATTAGGGCATTTAGGAAATCATCATCTCCTTCCTGCAAGAACAAGTGAAACCAAAATGCCCATTAATATAATTAAACTCCACTTTAAAGTCTATATATAACTTCGATTCTCTGATGCTTTCTTCATATGTGTGTGTGTGTGCATCACCAAAAATGGATTACTCGAAATTGGCAAAAAACGATGTTTTGAAACAAATGCATGCTAAAGAAAATTGATCGACCATGTTAGACATGAAATATTGGCAAACATGCAGATTAATATTATGAATTGAACTAAAAGTACATGTACTAATGCGGTTAGTAAAAGTACTAATCGGTATTTACTGAAGTACTAATATATGTTAATTAAGTCACTCTTGTCGATCTCAATCCATTACTGATGATAATATGATCCAGTTGGTAATTATTTGTAAATATAATGGTATCATATATAATTGATCGAGCAGCCCTTGACTTGCCTGAGTAGGGAACTGTTGATCAAATAGACTAGAATAGCCCTCTGACTGAAAGATGTTGCTATTGAATTCAGAGTTGAGCATCTGTTGATCACCACCCTGCTCCTCCTGCACAGTTACAGTAAATTTTCCCAAATTTAGAGATGTATATATGTACGTGTGCAAGTGTCTTTGTTTATCTGCGTGTTAGATATTTATTATATATATATATATATATATGATGGCTTACCAGGCTCCAAGATTGCTCATCATCAGGTGCTTCATCTTCCATATGGTAAAAGCCTGAGCCAAAAAAGTTAGGGTTCCCAACTTGGTTGGCAGTTGGGTTCAGCTCATCAAGCTGAACGTTCGCCGCAGGAATAGAGCTTAAGTCAGGGTTCCCAAATCGGTTGGTAGTTCGGTTCAGCTCAAGCTGACAGTTCACAGCAGGATTAGAGTTTAGATCATTCACACAAAGATTAGGATTCAGCTCATGAGCTTCATCGTTGAAAGCAGAATTAAGGTTGAGCTGAACTTGGGAGTTGACAATAGGAGTAGGGTTCAGCTCAAGTTGACCATTCGCATCAGGAATAGGGTTCAGCTGATCTTGGCCATTCACAAAAGGATTAGGGTTCAGCTGAACTTGACCAATCACAAAAGGATTAGGGTTAAGCTGAACTTCACCATTCACAGAAGGAATAGGGTTCAGCTGAACTTGACTATTCCCAACATGATTAGGGTTCAGCTGAACTTGACTATTCGCAACATGATTAGGGTTTGGCTGAACTTGTGTGTCGACAGTAGGAGTAGGAGTAGGTTCAGGATCTTCGTCTTGATATAACATGCTAGTGAAGTTGACAGGAACTTCTTCCCCCCCTTGTTTCTACACACAGTGAATAAGGCAAGATTAAACTATATGAATTCAATTAATTAAGTTTTTGAAACTAAACCTTAGATATAATGTCTATCTAGCTGGTTAAGTTGATATGTACCTGATGCGAAGGAGGCTGGCAGTTGTCGAGCTGCTGCAAGAGAAGATTGTTGATCACCATGATGTCATCGTCATCATTGGCCAGAGAAATGTTGTTGAAGTTGCTCGTGGTATTCATGAGAGCACTAAAGGAAAACTCATTGTTTCCTCCTCCAACAGTTGATGACATACCATACTGATTCGGTTGCTGCTGATTGTGTCTAGGGAGAATTGGTGCAAATTGGTTTGCACTATTAGTCTCAAACCTAGATGAAGAAACATTATTCCCAATAGTAGTTCCTTGTGTTGGTGCATTGAAAGTAGAACCATTCAGGTTGACATTACGAACTCCGTTCGTCAACCCATTGATAACCTCATTGTTCATCACCAATCCATTATTATATCCACCGTTGATAAAATTGTTGAATCCACCAGCAGGTTGACTAGTCCGGCCGCCGAAGTTTGTCCCCAGATTAACATTGTTGAATGGATTCATCATGTTGTCAATGCTTGGAGATGAAATTCCGGTCGTGGCCCCAACGTTGAATGGGCTAGAGGTGAAATTGAGTGTCTGTTGTTGCTGCTTTGCTTGACTATGTTGTGAGTACATTTGCATCCAATTAGTACCACCATTCATAAGGCCATTTCCACCATTATTATTCATCAGACCGCCATAACCTCCAATGTGCCCAACATTGTTGCTCATCGTCTGCATTCCAAAACCGGAGCCGCGGTTTGCTTGAGAAAACAGATTCATCCCGTTACCAAGCTGCATTGGACGTTGTTGGTGAGGAGTATTGTTCATTAGCAAACGCGACTGACCCGGACCAAACAGTTGGTGATAATGAGGGCCGCCGCCGCTGCTGGCTAGGTTTAGAGCTGCTGGTTGCTGATTGTAATTCAGAGGAAATCGGAACGAGCTCGAGCCAAGGTGGGAAGCAGTACTAAGAGGTGCTAGAGTATTCTGAAATGGTGGGGCGAGTCCCAGGTCATTCATCTGAAGTTGTTGTTTCAGGTATTCGGCATATTGTTCTCGTTGCACACTGTTGAAAGATGGTGTGGTTGGAAGGCTGTATACTAAGTTTGACCTGAATACCCTCTCAGACAAGCACTTTGACAGTCTAGCTTTCTCCGCAACTCTCTTCAAGAACATCCGATACTTCTGCAAAATCGCATTCGTGCATACCATCGTTAATTAAGCGATCTTTCTATGTATACATAGGTGTATATATATGTTTTCGATAATTAATTACCGTAATTAGTGATCACCAAAAAAAAATCTTTGCATGAAATGGGAGCTGACATGAATTGGTGTTAATTGCAAGAGATTAAATAATTATTAGGGAAAAAAAAAGGAAATCCTAATATTTCATTGAATTCAGACACATTTATCAACTTAAATTTAGTAACGTCAAACCTGTAAATGGCTGGCAACGTTTTCCCTGGTTAAGCCAGGCACATTCATGAACTCGAGGATTCTCTTTGGCACAGCCTCTGTATGTACACCCAAAAGTTAAACGAAAATTTATATTAAGCAGTGAAATTTTTTTGTTTGGTGAAATCTTCGACAACGCGAGGAAAATTTATAAGCATGACTAAATGGCAATGTATAAACGTACTGTCCAAGCCTATGTGTCTGATGGCCATCAGAAACTGATTGTGAAGTGAATTAGTCCACACCACTTTTGACTTCTTTGTGGCAAGCAAACGCCGATCATGTTCACCATCATCGTCTTCTTCGTCTTCCATATCCCTATCCCTCTTCCGTGTTGTTTTTTGCTTACTGGACTGATCATTTCTGTTACCCTCCTTATAATTGACGTCATCATCGAAGGACGTCACACAATCTAAGTCCTCGAGCTCACCAGGACCCTGCAGCTGTTGGCCGGGTGCAAATTCTCCCGGAGTGCCTTCCATCATCTCCTCGATGGTGACATTGGAAAACCTGCTCTTCCTAGATTGAACAACATACTGCCACACCATTTTTATGTCATCTTTGCTCACAGGCTTTACTATGTAGTTGACAACTCCGCCTTCTAGACTCTTCAATATCACGCTCTCTTTGTCATCCGCGGACATCACTGTACCATTGAGAAATTAAATTGATTAAATTGATGAACTGAAGTACTATGAGATAGCTATATTTAATTATTGACTTAAAGTGGCATGTACTCACTAATAACAGGTAGCTCAAACTCTTCATGAACTAGCTTTTGCAATTCCAAACCATTCATCTGAGGCATGTGGAGATCTGTAACAACCAGATCAAAGGAGTATTTCCCCTTTCGAAGGATCGCCAGAGCATCGATAGGGTTCCGAACAGTCACAACTGAATTCATGTAGGGCAAACAAATATTAATGTGTGAAATGTAAATAGCTAGTTGAACAAAGCAATTGAATCTTAGAACATTATTTAACGGTGTATTAGAAAATTAACGATTTTACTTTACGTACATATATATATGTAAGATCGGATGCATGCATGGATCGACAAGAAAATATTGATATAGGGTCGGATTCAAACCCTCGCGGGCACGCAACATCCATATTTACCTAATATGTACTATTTTTGTCGATTGCACGTATCCAGAATTTACCATAAAATTTCATCAAATGAATGCATAGAAGGTTATTTTCATTTCCAAAAAAAAAAAAACAACAACAACAAAATATTGTTGCTCCAAAAAATGCAAGGTAATCATTATCATCAGTCATCACACAAGATTACACAAATAACGTTTAATTAGATGCGCGCACATTCATCCTCTCTCATGTTTTTAGAGAGCTCGCACCTCTTTATTATGTCTCACGAATTTCTTAATAAACAAATTTGATTTCTTAAAAAAAAAAAATAATTAAAGATCAAATTAAAAAAAAAGTGGCTGACAATGAAAATTCTCTTGGATCCATCAAGTCGATCAATTAAAAAAAAAAAAAAGGACTGAATGTTGCAAAAGTTCCTCAATTTCTAGTCACACGCAAACATATCTAGTAGAAATTTAAGATCTAATGAAGGGGAAAGCGTAATCAGTCAAAAATACCACCACAATTGACAAATACCACCACAATTAAAATTAGGAATCAAGAACACACAGCATAACTTAAATTCTTGCTTATAGTGAAAAGTCAAGACATGCAAAAGCCTTTGCAATTTAATTAATTGTGCTAACCATGTGAAGATCCACAATCAATCATGTTATCTAGAAAATTCGACAAAAACAAGAGAATCCATATATAATTCTGAGAAGAATCGAATCAAATTACTAGTCCTTTAAAAAGTGAAGAGTAAAAAGTCTCAAATCTACTCTTGTACTAGTGTACATAGTCAATCAAAATTCGAAGTCATACTTAATTGAGCAGCAAAAAACAACTAGAAAGCTAGATCTAAAAATTCAGACGTATATATATGCATGAGACTAGTAATTCATAAAAAACCAATTAACTGTAGAGTCTTCGATCATAACCTTGATAACTCCATGTTTTGAGCATTGCGGAAACTATGTTTAGAGTGGTGATATCATCGTCAACAACCAAGATATTGATATTGGCAGAGTACTGCCTCTCTTCAACAACTCCTTCTGCATCCATATATATATATGCTTAAATGGTATGAATTTGGTGCACTCCTTTGAGCCCCAAGGAGGGGTATTTATAGTACAGGAAGATGCCTAGGTCAGGTGCCACATCAAATGAAGCTGTTACAAGTGTAAAAAAGGCTACTTAAAAAAAAATTAAGATAAAGAGAGTGTATCTTTATCTGAGTTATTTCCACTATTTCTTAGACAAATTGCATGCAGCACAGATAGAGTTACAGAGGATATACATGAATCCCCCTCTTTTCACATTACACACTAATTAATGGAGAAATCTAGAGTGAAATTAAAAATTTATTGCATTTTTACCAGAGATAGGAGGTTCTTACATAGAGTTCTTCCTCAAGAAGATTCGCAATCTTTTAATTTAAATTCCTCCCAATAGAAATTGCTTTACCAATTTAGGAGTATAATTTCAAATTTTCAAGTTTTGTTTATTTCAAACATTTTAATAATTGGTTGGGATTGTAGGAAGAGTGTTTAGCAATTGTGTTAGTTTTATTTATAAAATTTGAATGCTCTCTAACTGATGGTCAACCTAGTTACTTTTTACATGTGTTCCTATTTTAACTAGCTAGCTAGTTTCTTCTTAAAATAAATCTTTTCACATCTCTAGTAGTAGTGTTTGAGATAAACCGGCCATCTTAATTTTTCAAAAATGCATACACATCTCTACTACTATAAATGAAAGCATAGAGTTTGGTGTCAAAGGCTTCACCAAATTATGAAGCGTGTATAATACCTTTCATAATATAAAATAAAAATTATAATAAAATAAATAAAAAATGTTATTATGGTAAAAAACAGAAAAATATAAATATGAAAAAAAAAACAAAAAAATATTGAAAAGAATATTCAAATTTTATAAATAACAAGGAAACTTCCACTTTCTTCCTCTCTTCACCAATAACACCTGCATCGCACGAGTATGATGCTAGTACCAGTAAATGTAAGAGTTGCGTAATGTATTAAAACTAAGTAGTTGACAAATGAGCATAAAAGGAAAGAAAATGACCCGAGAGTGCCGGTTTAATAACCTAACAAAATCCTAACGGTTAACGACAAACAATATCCCAACGACTAACGACCTGATCGATAAACATAACTGTTAACGATTAATTATTTGTCTCTTACATAAGTGCACTGGCATCAGGAACCACGTATTAATAAAACAAGTTGTTTATTAAAAGAATTATTATGTGTCGTAAATGTTATATAATGTTGATCATCACATGCTAACAAGGGTTTTTGAAAATTACCGCGAAAATAATTGTTTAATTACCAACCCGGCCAAGGGAAGTAAGTAAAAAACTAATTTAGGGCTACATTTGCTTTAGTTACCTTTAATATTACATCTTTACATTCCACAAAAAAAAAAAGGTGAATGACAAAACTAAAATTCATTTAGTATATTATTAATCCATAATGTAAAAAAAATGAAATTGAGGTCCACCATAGCAGTGTGGGAAACGTGGAGAAAACTCCACTTTCCTTTTCATGTTGCATTCTCATGTGTATTGAATTGTTGGTAAAATTTGTGTTGATAATTTGAACTTTACGACCTCAGGAAGAAACGTTTGATTTCAATTATGTCAGGCATATTTTGGCAAGCTACAACTGAGTGAACGCACTCTGCCATTTGGCTGGCTTTAGTCTCACTGTAACTTTACCATTAATTAAAGTTAATATGCACTCATTATAATTTGGCTGGCTCTATTAAAACCACAGTAACTAAACCAAAACTACGCTCATGGTTTTAGAAATCCACTCAATCTTATCTAGCGTCAGTCGTTCATACTCTCGTGAATAACGCTCACACAAATTAAATATGGATTAGTCTCATAGTTTCAAAAGTCCACTAAATGTTAGTGTACGTCAATGCTAGCATGCGTCGTTAATTCCTACTCACATGAATAACGAAGTTGTCAAATGCACCAAATTTAAAGGGCCAATCACGTACATGACCGAACTTTTTCTTCCTTCCTTTTGTCATAGAGAAGGAACACTGGCCGGGTAGGACAGTTTGGCAAGTCCTTGCCATCCTGCATGACTCTCCCTGTCACATGAAATCCAGGACCTCTAATTGTATTCCAAACTTAACCATCTTAATTACCTGAATGGAAAAGTAGTGTCATAGATATCGTTTTATTACATCCTTATCACATAATTAATAGCGCGTTGGATTATCCCTCACATAAATCATAATACCAGTGGCCGGCCAAATTAAACCTAAATAGGAAAGCCACAATCCGCCCATAGATTCAAGTTTAAACGAGTACATGAACCTGAATATATATATTTATCTTATTATCAGATAAGCAGGGTGTGTCTGAGGGGTTGAGTTGTTTCAAATATCAAATTATGGAAATTAATCAGGTCATTTTCCAAATTAATTCTCTGTAATGTATATTCTTTTGGTAGCACATATATGTCATTGATTTCAATTGTTGTATTACAATCAGTGACAACTAAGTTAATTTGTTTGAGGTGCCTCAGACATGATCAGATTGAACAATATGCTTACATGATTTCTTGAAAAAATTTATACAGGACAGAAATTTTCACCAATTTGTGATTCAAATCAATTTTGTGCAGTATATAAGTATATATTTTTAACACCAGTAAATTAATTGTACTTTACTCTATAACCCACCTTTTATCTGCTCATATAATGCCCACAAGACAATGCCAATGACAGTATCTCTAACCAAGTCCTTGAGCAACCTGACAACCCAGCCATTAGAAGCAGCATCATTAGAACTCCATGAAGGCCTCTGTCCTCCTACAAGGTCTCGAAACCGTAGGTCTCCCGAGTCCGCTAGTAGTGCATATATCACACCATTCATGTGGCCTTTTCCGATTACGCCTACCACTCGTTTACTCTTATTCACAGCTTTGCTCCTCTTTAGTGACCATGCAAGGTACTGAAAAGACAATAGCACAAAGCAATTGATGCATGTATATATGTAACTTCTAGTTATATTTTGCACTGCTAAATAGTCACTCATTATAATCATGTATCTTGTATATATCTGTTGAAAGTTTCAGTGGTATATATTCTTGTTGATCAAAAGATATATACTTACGGTGTCTCGTTCATGTATAAGAGGTTGTAGGAGTGAGGGATATGAACAACTTAGTTGCTCATACAGCTGAAATGTGCTATCACTTGTACTTGATTCCTACAATACAATATAGAAGAAACAATTTCACTAAGAATTAGAAGTTCATGCTTCTTATGCATCACTCTCAGACACTGAATTAGTCGTAGTACTAATGTTCCTGTTAGCTATATATAAAAGCATGAAACTGGCTCTCTCTAATTCAAGAGTAGCAAGAGATTAACCTTGAGACTCTTCTGGGACATATCAGATGGCGATGTTATCCCACTAACAACTGACGTCACTAAGCTCAGTTTCTCTGTCCATTTCAAAGAATTCCAAGCCCTTTCAAGCTACAAAATCAAGTTGTACATAACCAAATGAAGCAAAATTGTTGTTATTTAATGTCGTCAACAAGTATTACTAATCCAACTTCCACATCAAAGATTCAGAATTTAAGCTATACGCCTATACTATATATATATAGCGTTAACCAAAATATGAGAAAGGGTCTAAATTTGTGCATACAGTTATTTCAATTGGGCGATCCCCCAAAACAATTTGAGCACCAACTTGTTCAGAAGCCTTTCGAGCAGCACGGAACTGCAACCAATTCAATTAAAGCTCACCAAAATTGGTACACATAATGGGGATGCAGAGTGCATCATTATGACTACAAGTCTACAATCTAACAGTTCCAATTTTCATTTTCTGTCGTACATTACACCATTATTGTATTGAACTCAAGCCAACTACCTCATCGCCAAAAGGACGATTGATATCTGATGATATCTTTGAAGAGAAAACAGCCAAAAGAACGCGTAATGCTAGAGCAGTTTGACCCCCTGCCATACAATTAAATAGAACTTTCATCTCCACATAAACGACCAAAAATTCTACAATACTGAAGAGTATGACATACAGATTAATCTGTCGTCGGAGCCACATTATAAACATCAAAATAATTGTTATTTCTAATTTCTTACCCAAGTTTATGCTACGACCAACGGCTCCAAAAAATCCATTTCCACTCAAAGAGAACATGTTTGACTTCAATTGTTGAACTGACTCATCATCCATGGAAGCATACATAATCCCAGCTCTGAAAATGGGCTCTGTATCAATTTAAGTTAACATCAATGTGGATTGAATAAAAGTTCATTAACTTGTTACAGCATTAGTCTATGTAATTTCAGAAATTGGGTCAATTATAAAACCCTAAATGACAAAAACCAAGTAACATTACTTGCCTGCTTCTGCATAGCTCCACCACCACATTATCGGGTTTTACTGCCCGGACTACACGCTCAACCTCCATAGCAGAGTCTTGAGATATATGAGTGGTTCCAACTAACCATATCGCCTCCGGCTCAACGAATTCAGTTCTCCATGCCGGAACCGGACCGAACCGGCTCTTATCGATCAAGAACAAGCTCCCGTTTTCAGCCAAATCAAGCAACTCAGGGTGAGTTTCTGCGATTCTGGCTCTCGAGTCTTCCAAAATTTCTGACCTGAAATCGAAGTCTGGTGGTGGAGGTTTGATGGAAACCTTGATGGGTCTAAGAGCCCTGGGAGTGAAGAAAATTGGGTTGGTGTGGAAAATTGGGAAGGTTGATTGAATGGTCTCCATGGATGAGATAGAATGAGCTCGGCGTTGTTCAGTTGTAATACGTTCACCAGTTCAAGTCTTTCAGATAACTTGACCAAAAGAAGCAAGTGTTTTAGATAAGGAAACTAACTTTTAACGGTCACGACTCACCGTTGTAGTCTATTGAAGAGTCAAGTTTGCTCAACCAAAAAATATTTATTCCGTTTTCTAAGAACCCTCTGTCACTTTTTTTTTTGCCAAAAGAACCCTCTGTCACTTTATTGTGTCAATTACATACCCCTTTAAGAGGATTTAGGGAGTTTTCAAATGAAACTTTTGTAGACGTGGTTTGATCGAACTCACTCATTAATGTCTACTATTCCATTTAAATACAGAAAAAATGAATTCCATATGCTACTTGAAAAGAAGAAAAACTTGTGTTTATCACAAACAAAAAAGATGAGAGTGAATGCCGGCAACGTCTTCAATGTGTGAGATGGATTTTGTGACATACTTTTGTTAAAAAAAAAACCTATACGACAAAAATGCGATATAAATAATTACAACACCTAAAAGGCCTCGATCCAGAAATAGATTGTACGGTTGTGAGAGTTTCGGATCAAAATGTATTCATTTCTATAACGATAGAAATGTATTTTACTTCAAAAAAGAGATGCTCGATCAACGCAAGAAAATATGGTGTTTGTTTATAAAAAAAATAAAAAAATTGCAAGTCTTTGTGAATTAAGAGATGTAAGGAAACTACTTGAAAAAGTAAAAATACACAGAGAGAGAGAGAGAGAGAGAGAATTAAGGAAAGTGGAATCCACAAATTAGTAAGGATTTGTCCCATTTTTCCCTGTAATGACAAATTAGTAACCAAGTATCGAACATGTGGGAAACCTTTAATTTAGATAATGACTTAACTAGTACAGTCTACAGAACATGTGGGAACCTTTACTTGGCATTAGATTAGGGAAAAAGGATAATGTATAGGCTATATTTAGACATAACATGTCATCACTTAGCTGGATTAATTATCAACGTCACCATTGATGAAATAAGAAACTAAGGTGGAGAAGTTGTAACGTTTTGCTACAGTGGAAAAATAAAACTCTAATTTGACGAAAAAGGATTATTGAACCTTCATAATTGCGATCCACTCTCAAGGAGAAATAATCATGGGATCGTAATATATAGCTCCACTCATATATACCTATACAGTCAAAGACAAGCAAACGAACGTTTGAGGTTGCAAAGCTAGACTCAGGAAGTACTTGGATATCCATCCATAAAATACAAAATGAGAACCGAATGGGTGAAACAAAAGTAATGATCTCAGAGCGTAAACAAATGGTTCAATGATTACTTATTTTCATGGGCGAGATTGCAAAGTACATATATAATCACCGCATCACAATTTTAATTTCGATCTCCATGTCAGCGGTCGTGTAATTAATTAATGTATGTATGCCTTTTTTTTATAATAGAACGAAGATCAATGAATCAAAATCAAGGATTAAAAAATTGAAGCTATTAAAATAAGTAACTTGGATGCATCAACTAAAATAAGAGATTATATGAATGGAAATATATATAAGAGATGGAAGCGCATATATATATATATATATCCTGTGCAGAGTTTCTCTTTGGTTTTTGAAGACAATATATATCCGTACAGTCGACCAAAAGAAATATATACAATGAATTAAACAAGAAAAGCAAGCAAAACAAATACAAGTAGCTAGCTGAGTGGCAAGCATGATGGATGTAATTAAACTAAGACCAAAATCCCTCAAATGGCAAAACAAAATCATAATATGATATCACTATCACCCACAAACGTCGCACTTAGCAAAAGCAGAATTAAAAAACGAAAACCAAACAGCTAATTAATTGCTAGCTTTCCTGGGTTAAATACGTGTGCGGTTTGAAGCCTCATTTCACATCAAAATTATAATCATCATTAATAACTAGCTCATTCCGCGACTTTCCCACGCTTCTTCCACAAGAGACCCTAGCTTTAAACCCCGTTATACTTATATATAAAGCATATATAAAACTAAACTAACCTAATATGCGTGGGTCAATTTGAAATTTGAGTGATATTATATATATATATATATAGGTACGTACATGCAACAACTGTATGTGAATTTTATGGCTGATCCTCCGTATGGCAACGGGCCCAAAAGTGATGAGCAGCCATCCAATTCCAACTCCAACTCCAACTCCAACCCACCCTTCTTTATTCAACTTCCTCCCACCAGCTCCGCCAATGTCAATGATCAACAGGATCACGACTTGTCATCCTCGCCTGGCCCGGCCCTCCGATCCCCCTCCGGAGGCTCCATTTCTTCGCCCAGGCGACACCCGCTTTACCGAGGAATCCGGTGCCGGAGCGGCAAATGGGTGTCCGAGATTCGGGAGCCACGCAAGTCCACGCGCATATGGCTTGGCACGTACGCCAAGCCCGAGATGGCAGCCGCCGCCTATGACGTGGCGGCGATCGCACTCAAGGGGCCCGATACCGCCTTGAATTTCCCTAACGCGATAATCACCTACCCGATTCCGGCTTCTTCGGCCGCCAGTGACATACGAGCTGCGGCGGCTAGGGCTGCCGCGTCTAGGATGGGCAAAGAGGGCGAGAGCTCATCATATGGCCGGGCTGGGACAGGTGGTGGTGGGGTGACGTCAGATGGCGGAGGGCAGGAATTTGTGGACGAGGATGCGCTTTTGAATATGCCGAATTTGCTGGTGGACATGGCGGAGGGAATGCTGGTCAGTCCGCCCAGAAATCCGACGGATGATTCGCCCGGAAACTCTGACGGAGAAAGTCTCTGGAGCTATTGAGTTAACATATATACATAGCTTATTGAAATTGAAGATAATTTCACTCTTCAATCGGCAATTAAGGGTATGTATTAATTATGATCGATGATATATATATATATATGAATCGATCGCATTAATAATTAAGTAGCTGGCTAGCGATTAGCTAATTCGGGTACTAGTGTGTACGTGCAGACGTCTTGATTTACTTTGTCTGGATGTAAATTTGAGTCCGATCGAGTCTGTGTGTGTTTCAGTGGATTGATGATCGATCATTATGGGTCGATCTGCAATTAATCTGCTGCATTATATTTGTACTGCTTTTCTGCAGCTGATTAATTTGTATTGTTGCGTGTAGAACTAGCTCGCAGTTATGGCCATCGATTTAAAGCTGCTATCTTATTATCAATCAGTGATCTCCATCTCTTTATTATTTGCAGCAGCTGCCATACACTATCTGCTACTACCTTATTATATATAGCTATATATATATTTATATATTTGCTGCTGTCTTTTAGTTGATTTTGCTGCTTAATTCTCTTGATCAAATTGCCTTAATTCAGACCAAATTTTCTCCTTTCGATCTTAAATTTCCTAATACTTTTTTGGTATTAGGAAGAAGTCAAAGTTTCCAGACAAGAGGCAAATTAAACTTGATTTGTGCCCAAGATTTAGGGCATGGTGGATATATATATATTTGTAAATAAAATTGTTGGTCGGTTGGACCTTTGTTGATCACCTGTGAAAGAGATGGGAGAACTGATCGAATAACCGAAAGTGTACTGCGAAATCCCATATATAGATTATATACTCTTACACACAAAATTAACATATATAGCATGCATATGAAACGGTTAATTATACTGTATGTGTTGAACTAAAATAATGTAACTATTAACTAGCTAGCAACGATCTTGTACGTGTATGAATTAGCTAGTGGGATAGTGTACGAACATTGACGTTATTGTCATGATAAAGACATAAACTCTCTTAAAGTGGAAATCCAAATGTGCTAAATTAGAACCACACACCATTTAGCACGTAGCTCAGCTTGGGAGTGCTTGGCAATTTCCAAAAGTGTGATTGATTAAAGTAATTAAAAATAAATTTCATCGAGTTACAGAGAAAACAGTGTTTTGGGAGCTATAGATCGAATATGAAAATAACTTTTGTTGAGTTTGACAGACAAAAATAAATCTATTCTGAGAGTTATAAAAACGGTTGTAGTGCTTGATTGATCGACAAACAAATATAAATTAAAGTGTTTTGGGAGCAATAAAAAACGGAAATAACTTTTATTGCATTTTAACATACATAGATGAATGTGTTTCAGATGTTACAGAAATGCGTTGTAGTGCACTTAAGTTCGATAAACAAAAATTAAAGCATTTTGAGAACTAAATAAATACCCTAATAACTTTCATCGGATTTTCGACAGACTAAAACAAATATGTTTTGGGAGTTATAGTGCTTGTGAAAACACACTTACCAAATGCTAGAGCTTCCTCAGCACATTATGCAGGAAGCATTACTTGGTATGAAAAAAACTTTAGATGTAGAGAGATGATCAGTTGGAATTGGATGAAGGAGATGGAAAATTCTTCAGTACGTACATGGCGTATACACGATGAAATTTGAGCCGTTCAAACTGGGTTAGAAAAATGGGTTAGCATTTTTTTTCTAATATTTGAAATGCTGACGAAATGCCGTGTAGCTACACGTCATGTACTGGAGACTCTCCGAAAAAAGATAGCGAGCTAGAAGCCTAGAAGAGGGTAAGTGCGCTAGGGCATGGCAGCTCGTACGTATGTATATAAACAGTGTTAGACCTAGACCTAGGTAATAATCAGATCAGTAGTTGCAGGGCCAAGTGCCTCCAAGAATAACATGCTGCCACGTGAAATCCACAAAGAACCAACAAGCTGCCACGTGTGAAACCAAGCTGGTGGGTCTTTTGACTGACAATCTCAGCGTGGCCTTGTCGTTCTCCCACATATCCATCCAAAATTGGAAAGATTCCAAGCTCCACATCCGATTAGATATTTTCTAGTTCTTGGATTTTAGCTATATATACATCCATGCCAAAAAAAGCTATATGTATATATATACATGATCATTGCATATATATTCTCGTCAAGGCAATCTTCAAATATCTATATTAGTCGATTACTACCTAATTAGTTCGTTGCTCTCAAAAGCCATGCATATACATGTCCTAATCGATGGTGGGAGACGCTATAGTTTTGAGAACCACAATGTCAGAAGTCTCCAGCTCCGTAGTGGAAAGAAAAGTTTCGAACTCAATATCGACATGACAAAAAAAAATGCCTTAAGATTGTACCAAAAACTATTACATGCATGTATTTCTCATACAATCTCAATTTGACTCGAAAATTAAGTCTAACTTTAGTTCCAATGGGTACTGATATGAGGCGGTTGCCTCGTAATTAATTGTGTCTCGTCTCAAGTCTGGCTATAGGAAACACAACCCTTGATTACATGTGTATATGTGTTTTGAATCAATTTAGGGTTCGGCTCACTAGACGATTCAATCATCTCAATTAGAAATTATAATTTTTGATTGATTAGTTCAATTTTTAAAATAAACAGTTAAAATCATAAGATACAGAGTCATAAAGTTTTATATTTTGTAATTCAATCAAATTTTATTTCGTCTATGGTGATAATCCTGTTTGGTTTAATTAAAATTAATTATTGATTAGATTCCAAACAAGTTAGAGTAAATTATCATAATCATCATTTATACATTGAAACAACATAAAGAGTACGTCAATTTATACTTTAAGGAGAACAACATGGCTAGCTAGAATTGACTAAATACTTTAAGGAGAACAACATGGCTAGCTAGAATTGACTAAATACTTTAAGAGCATGTCCAATGGGGCTTATTTAGCCTAGTCTAAGCTAATATATAGGTCATACAAACCAAAAGTCAGCTCCAACAACACCATTATAGACTTGGCTAAACACATGCTGACTTTTGAAAAATGATAAACTGAACATGGTCAAAAGCTAGGCTAAACTTTCAATCAACGGTCATGATTGAATAGCGATAGGAATCAAAGACTGATTAACAAATTAGACTTTAGATTTTAGACCTTATGGGTGGAAATACAAAAGTGATGAGAAAATCTAAATTGATGAATAGTGTCACTTTTGGAGTTTAAATTTTAGTTTAGACTTTAGTTTTTATGCTTTATGGATGCACATGCTCTAAGGAGAACTTGATTTGTGCTATATATATAAAACAAAGGGCCTATAAATAGCATGTCGATGCCCAAAAACAAATATGCACAGAGGCCGGAGAGATTGCTTTCTCGGTAAACGAGCTAGAGCCAGGACGACAGCCAACAACTTAAAGCTAAAGGTAATTTCATCCATCGCTTTCTCTCAATAATTAACCTAATTCCGAAGCCAAGGAAGTTTCAATTGTATACAAGCTAGGTATATATATACCCGTATCTCTCTCTTCTTTCTTTATTCGCCAGATAAACGACCGTCAAACACAATCATAAAGTTACTAATTAATATAAGTTTTCCTCTAATATATATTTACATTCACAATGATTTCAGTAGATTTCATTTTCAGTAATAATGAAACTGTTGCTCTCGATCATGATGATCTGCATTCTGCTGGATCTGGAAATTGGCAAACCCGAAAATCGATCGAATGATATAGCTAGGGTTGAGGGCCGGGTTTCAATAATTTTGTTGCCCAACTTGTCTCACAAGAGTTCAGATGAAGGACCACATACATAAATAATTAGTCAGATGAGTATTAAAATTGCTTTGAATTATGCATGATGATATGACATGATACTAGATGTGAAAATATCTTTTGGAGAATAATGAGAGCAGACCAGCCATGTCGTTCGTACAATATAAACAAGGAATCACTCCAAGGGGGAAAAGGATCGGAAAATTTACTGAATTAGTAGTAATTAAGGCTTCCCTGTTTAATTTCAGCTCAAGGAATAAACACTCATTTAGCTTTTCTTTTAAGAAACAGTAAAAAAGATATTGCAGTACTTGATTAGGATCCTGATTCGTTAATTTTATCAAGAAAAAAGATGTATTGTCTTGTCTAGCTTCTGTTTCTTGAATGGGCAAGTTGCATGTCTCGATCGATCATCAATTTGTTGAAAATTAGGTTTTAGTTTTTTTCTGGTCGAACTTTTGTTGAACTAGCTAGCGGATATGAAAATGAAAATGTGGTGGTCCAAAGAAATTTTTTGAAATGATTTAATAATGAAAAAGAAAGAAAAAAAAAAAGGAGCTCAGCTCCAATTCCAAATGCTAACTGTCGGATAGCATAATGGCCGATGAATGATGGATATATAATTATATATCTAGGTTCAATTAATCCATTAATTTTGAGGTCGACGACTACGTACTGTTGCTAATGCGGCTACCAAATTCAATTATAGACAATTTATAAGGAAAACGTACAAATCAAAGCATATATAAATAGGGCAGCCATGAATTGAAACTTGAAAGCTTTGCTCTTTTCTTCTAGTATAGGAAAAGGTTGCTCGATCTTAGTCATAGCTTCAATATATTCCACTTTCACTTTTCATCAATATTCAAGAACAAGTGAGAAAAAAAAAAGAAGAGGCATGTTAACGTATATACTTAGTGAACTGAAGGTATGATCTGAGAGTGATGGACTCGGATCTGTGTGTTTTGAATTAATCGTAGCACAGCATGCACGCAGTAGTTGATTTGCAGTATTCAGCTGGTTCATATATGCTGCTTTTTTTTGACTTCTTCTTCTTCTCTTTTTTTTTATTTTTAAAACCAGCTGTTTTAAATTAAAGAAAAGCAGTAATGAAAAGCAGCCATGCAATAAAAAGCAGTATATGTGGACTAGCAGAATATTGCAAATAGACTACTGCATGCATGCTGTGCTACGATTAATTCAAAACACGCAAATCAGAGTTGACCACACTCAGATATCGTACCCTCAGTTCACTATGTATATATGTTACCATGCCTTTTTTTCTTTTTTTCGAAAGCGTACTATTATAGGCTTTTTTTTTTGGTCAACATATTATAGGCTTTATAGCTACAAAATGGTGAGCTAGCAGATCAATTTTTCTGCTATATTTATATATTTAAAATGTATTTTGTATATATGCTTAATTTCTTTATTTCGAACGCGTACTATTTGATATATGCTTAATATCTTGAAGTTTAATCTTTATATCTCTTCACGGGGTTGGCCGGCAAGGGCTGCCATAACTGACTCTTAGGCCATAACTGATCTCCTTTTGTTCTTAATTATTAATTTATTTTCCTTTTTCCATTACATATATAGTACCTTAATCATGACCTTTTCGGTCTCCGGTGGTAGGTATGAGCAATGAGTCAAAGTTTCCAGACAATTAGAGGAAAAGTTTGTGCGCAAGATTTAGGGCATCCCATGATGATTTTCATATATGCCTGGCTGTTTTTTTAATTAGTTTATCAAATTAATCACTGTTGCTTTGGTTAACTGATCAACCTTTGAAAAAAGGGTTAGTATATGTACTGTGGATTCATATATTATTATTATTATTGAGCTAGAACAAGAAAATTTAGTATACTATATATATATGGCAGAGCCCTGAACACGCAGCCGATCGAGCCAGATAGATTATCATCATCAAGTATTGGGTATTAACTTTGAGAGAAGAAACCTAGCTAGCTAGCTAGTTGCAGCAAGCTAGATGATGAATAAAACCGGAGCTAGTTAACTAGTTGCAGACTTGTAGTTCGGAGATATAATATATCCTGGTGGCGGACCATGCTTGTCACTGACAATCTTGTCGTTCTCAATCAGTACATATCCTTCCAAAAAACTATTCAGAAACACAGGGATCGGTCGATTTCCTTCATCATGTGTAATTGTTGGAATCCAATCATCCAATACACACCAAGGCTAAAAACAACAAACAATTAAGCTAGAAAAGTACTACTTAATTGCTACAGCGCGCATTGCATTCACTCATTCGAGCTAGCTAAACATGCTTTCGTTGATCAGATATCAGCAGCAAATAGATCGATGAGCAATTATTAATTTGGAATCAGCCTCAATCCCCGCCCTATTCGACTCTGTTATTAATACTGCGATTACATCGCAAGATTTATGTTAAAACTTCATGTCTTTTTGAGTTGTTCCTGCAGCCTAGCTCAAATTGGCTCAAATTTATCATATAACGTGCATTTTCAAAATTAATTCAGTCAAATACTGATTAGAATACGATCTCAATAATATAACCAAATAGGAATGAAACTGTCCAGCTAGCAGTTCTGATTGTGTTACTTGATCGACCCAAAACATTTCAAATAGTAACTTCTGTGATGAATACTAATCAATACGGTGAACTTCTAGAAAAGAAACTAATGATCGAGTTTTTAAAGACATTGAACAAGTTCAAAACACTAGTTGATCATATCCTAGTAAAGATATATATTGAAATTAGTTGAGCATCCTCATGTTGCAATCCAATATTTATATGAATTGTACTGGCTTTTGCAGACAGTACTAATACTACATATGAATCTTAGACAAAGGACTAAACGAGCAGAGCAATGCTCCTTCCTAATGAAGCCCTAGTTATAGGAAATTGTCATCGACACTCTAAATCTAATGTTGTAAAATTTTCATTTATATGCTCACACAATGAAGTAGCACCTCACCATTATCGATCTGTAAATTGCATGCAAGTAATGTCGCAGTTTTAAGTACGTAGTGTGAAGGCCGGTTCGTACCCAGGATATTGGGTTGGAGATTTCAATTCTTTTCCCATTTTGCCTCACAAGGGTCCCATGTATATATAAGACTCACAGTATCAAATTGCCTTGAATATATTATATCTGCAATCTGCACACGTATATATATATGATACTAGAGATATGTTAAAAGGAGAAAACATGTCCTACTAGTACTACAAAGGAATCTATATATGAGACGTGTTGTCCTCTTGCTCTATATATGCTTGTACTGGACCGATTAAAACAGTAGAGTAGATATATGGCACTCACTGACTGACCATTAAATTTCTCAAGGCAAAAATCTGTTACATCTGGAATAAGAATTTGGAAAAATTAGGGTACGAGAGAGAGAGAGAGTGGGGTCTAAACCCTAAATTTGAGTAGTAGGGGCCAAAAGCTTTTACACCGCCCAACACCAGATATGCTTTGAACAGTGGGATGGTGGTATACTAAATATCTATCCATTCTCTTCTTTTAAAGGACACTGTTGCTGAAACGGCTAAATAAGTGAGCCAAAGTGAAAGCATAAAAAGTATGAAATGGGAAAAGACAGCAAGCTTTACGGTACGTCGGTAACCCTTGTTAGTTTAATTATGATAGAGATATTTCGATCCCCAATTTGATAAGTGGAGCCTTGCCAAAAAAAAAAAAAAAATTTGATAAGTGGAGGCCTGGAGGGAGGGTTTACTGTACTGTACTGTACTGTATATCTTTGGCTGATCAATCGAGGCTGAGCAACGCATCTTGATTTTTACGAGAAAATTGTCTTTTAATATAAAGTAGCAGTTGAGGCAAATATCAACGTACCTGATCGGCCTGCAAGTAAGTTTCTCATTGCTTCATCGGGGTCCAGCTCGATCAATAAGTTTTCCCAAACTCAAGATTTAATGAGAAACGTACACAACCAAAAAAAAATGTTGGAAGTGCTATTGGAGTTAGGGGTCATTAGAGACAACAATGGTGATTTTGCGTGCTGTTAATTTAGGCAGAGGTGATCACATATATATATATATATATATATATATATATATGTTTGCTGCGGAGCTCTGGGGTATCATAGCATGGACTACAAAGAAGAAGTTTTTTTTTAATGTAACTATTCAAAAAGAGAAAGTAGTACAGGCCTAAGATCAAGGTCATAGGTTCGAGTCACCATTGGAGTAGGAGTGAAATCCTTTGATCCTCTTAAAATAAAAAAAAAAAATAGCACAGGCCCAAATGATGAACTTGGATACTGAGCCCAACAGAGGTAAAAGGCCCAGGCCTGTGAGGCTTTAGGATAAGGTAGGAACGTGCTCGAAGAGTCTCTGACTTTCCCAAACTCTACTGAGGAATGGAATGGGTAAACATAAAAGAGTAGGGCCCATAATAGATTCGATGGATAAGGCTCTGGCTGTTCAATATTTATGTCACGTGGTCTACGCGTTTACGCGGAAAACAAAACTCCCAACTGGATTGCTTCTGTAATCTTGGAATCCAAAAGCAGTTATTAACTGCCAAAACCGTGTTTTAATTTGGCTTCACTAGCAAAAGGCTTGCTTGTACTTTTCGCCACGTCATCACCGCTTCCTGTCTTCCATTCCCGCTCTGTACGTAGCTTCCAATCACCTTCTCGTTTCTACTTGCCGATGTTTTGCGTCTTCTTCGATCGTGTCCTATTTTCCTCGTCAGTCAACCAAGATTTGTTCACACTTGGTCACCGCTTTTCTATAACATTTTTATAATTTTAACGGTCATGACTATTTTGTGTACATATTCTGGTAATATCATTAAAAATATATATATGTTAGTACCTTATGGAAATGTCAATGTCAGAGCCGACTTTGAGAGGAGGGGGGCTGTACGGTGAGGCTCAATCGATGGCTTTTGATTTTTATATTATTTTCTTGTATTTTTTTTTTTTTTTTTTTTTTTTGATCCATTGGAGATGGGCCGGTCAAGAACCAGCACCCATCTAAGAACACATGCAATTTAGGCCGAAGCCCCCGACGAGTATCCCAGCAGCCCATCCCGCTCACCCATTACCGGGGTATTGCGGGGCCAAGCCTTAATGCCAGACTAATCTCTCGGTCGCTAGTGCACGAACCCACTCACAGCGGGTCCCTCAAACTAGCTGGCCAATCTTCACATAATAAATATGTGCCCATGTGTGCTAAGTTGGGGATCGAACTCAGGTTGGGGGGTTCCCAACCTTGCATCCGTGCCAACTCAACCACATGGGTTGGTTATATTATTTTCTTGTATGCATGTACATATATGATTTTTAGTTATCTTTTTATGTGACCGCGAGTTGGTTTAGCAGCCATGAGCTATTTTGATTGTTTGCGTCACAATATGGGTTTCACTTTTGTTAGTTTCATGTGAGGTCACATTTCAATCATTCGCATTCATATACGAGTTATCAATTTTTATTGCAATTTTTTTAATCAATGGCACAATTTAGACTTGCGTGATTCATTATAAGGGTATAAAGCACGGCACCATAGCGAGCAGGCGGAGCAGCTAGGGAGCTTGAATTTGAGCACAAGAAAAAGAAAAAGAAAAAGAATGGTTAATCACACAAAATACAAGAGGAATTAATCGGCGAGTAGTACCTGTCTCCTCCCAGTGGAGCTAGAAGTAGTCAAATAGATAATGATAATATAGAACAAGTCACGAGTGATGGAGACCGACCTTTGACCATGACATCTCGGAGATTCTGGAGTGTAGTATAATAATATATAAATTAATAATACTCACCACTTCACCAGTCAAAACACTGAACCCACACCAAAGGCCATAATAAACCACTTGGGCAGAAAGGGGAGACCCAGCTGTTTCTTAATATTAATTAATTTCCCCACTCGTACGTTTTTAAACCGTGGGCCGTCCTTTCCCTCCTTCCCAGCTTCACCATAGCTGGCAGCTTATCACCCAATTCCGTGTTCTCGTTTTTTTTTCTTTTCTGAAAAGCACACTTACATATATATAAACATGAAAGTACATGATGAATCTCAGATATACAAAAGTAGAACACAACAAACACTCCTACTTATAATTCAATTCAACCTCTGCTTCTCCGAAAAGCTACTTAATCATTTCAGTCAATCAACTACTTACTCTACACCTGGCTCGATCGTTATTCAATGGATGCTTTCTCAACTTTCTCTCACTTCTACGACCACCACACACACTACCCATTTGGTTCGGATTTGCCGGAATCCTCATCTCCTTCTGACAATAACAGCGGCGGCGGCGGTCTTGGTCGGATGAACTTGTCAGACGAGGAGGTTTTGCTAGCGGCGACTTACCCGAAGAAGAGGGCCGGTCGGAAGAAGTTTAAGGAGACGAGGCACCCGGTGTTCCGCGGCGTCCGGAGGAGGAATTCCGGGAAATGGGTTTGCGAGGTGCGGGAGCCCAACAAGAAGACTAGAATCTGGCTCGGGACATTTCCCACCGCCGAAATGGCGGCGCGTGCGCACGACGTCGCGGCCATTGCTCTGAGGGGGCGGTCGGCCTGCTTGAATTTCGCTGACTCCGCGCGGCTGCCCGTTCCGGCTTCCACCAGCGCCAAGGACATACAGACAGCGGCCGCCGAGGCGGCGGAGGCGTTTCGGCCTACCGGGGAGGAATCGGAAGTTGTTTCGGAAGCGGCGGCGGCGGCGGAATCGGAACCAGTGTTTTTTATGGACGAGGAGTTTGGGATGCCGGGCTTACTGGCAAACATGGCGGAAGGGATGTGTTTGCCTCCGCCTCATTGCTTCGGAGATAATGGATACGGCGGCGATGACATGGAACCTTATGCTGATGTGTCATTGTGGAGTTATTCCATCTAGCAGCTTAATTAAATTAGTGTTGAATTCTGGAGAATATGATTTGAAAAATCAAATTTTCTCCGTACTTATTAACTTTTTTTTTAGAAGTACGGATTTCATATATGGGAAAAAAAAAGAGGGTGGGGACTGGGGAGTGAGATCGGGTAGTGAAGGGTAGCAGCTTAGCTATGTGTCTAACAGAGAAAACGAGTTTTTTTTTTGTGTGTGTGTGTGTGTTTGGATATATTTGAGTTGCAAAATGTTATGTGTGAACAAGCCTATTTAAGTAGTAATTGAATCAAAATCATGAGTCTTACGTAAATATGAAACTTAAATTTATGGATTAATATTGGCAAAGTTGACAATACCAAAACTATAATTCACCAGCCATTTACCTCACAACACCAGATTGGCAAATAGACATGTATAGTGTATATATGTGTATGGTGCAGAATGAACCTTCGAGATTGTATATATCACAAATATGATGTATGTTACCAGAAAAGTAAAAATATGACAGTTAGAACAAGAATTAACATAAGCCTCAAGAAAACTGAATCAATTAGAAAATCACTCCAAACAACAAGAAGGCCTGACCTAATTTAGCAAGGAGAAAAATCAAATATAGCCAAAGGGAGACAATTAAGTTCAGTAACCGGAAATTACAAACACTCATGTTGTAAATTAAAGGAGTTGTACCCATTCCTACAGGGAATGGGTTTTCTAGTTCTTATTGGCGACAAGTTTTCTTGTTCTTCCAGTCTCTACGTACAATGAGAATCAGTTTTCTAATACTTATGGGAGATTTCCTAGTCCTTAAAGGAGTAAGGCTTTTAGTACCAGAACTTCATCTATAAAAGAAGGGAGGAGGAATTTCGTACAATCCCAAACTCTAAAGGCTGAGAAGAAAAAGCGGTTGGACTAGCTCTTCCCTAATATACGTACACTTGGGGCTAATCTCCGATTTAACAACCTGAGATTGTTCGATCCAGATCTTCTTAAGGTTTCAAATTATGGACTCCTCAGATTGGGCAAACTTGCCTAATGATCTATTGAATTCAGTTTTAGAGAGATTACCGTCATCATCAGACTATGTGCGGTTCAGTGTTGTTTGTATGTCATGGAATTCTGTAGCAAAGGTTAGTGGACGCAAACACACAGCTCCAATGCTCTTGACTTATTCGGGAAAAGAAGAGACATGGAATTTATGCGACATCACGGATGATAAGGTTCTTGATGTGCAATTGGAATTGCCAAACAAACGATTTTTTGGGTTTTCTAAGGGATGGTTAATAACTATGGATGATAATTTCAGAGTAACCCTTATAAATCCATTCTCCAAAGTTAAAGGGAGGGGAGATCAAGAAAATTCAATCATCCGTCTTCCTGCACTGAACCTTCCTAAATGCAATTTACCATCCGGCTATCGTGTCGATCGGGCTTCAATTTCAGCAGACCCCATCTCAAATGTAAAGGATTGCATCGTTGTAGTCATATATGAGGACTATTGTCAATTGGCTTTTATTAGTCTTGATGAAGACACTACATGGACTTATAGTTACGAAGAAATTCACTCTATTCAAGATGTTGTTTATGTTGAAGATAAATTCTATGCCGTCGATATTTGTAACAAACTTCATTCTTTTGCCGTCACCACTCAATTCAAGTGGCGAGATGTAGAATGTGTTGCAGAAGGTTTTGTACAAGAAGGCCATATCATGAGATATCTGGTGGAGTTAAGTGATCATAAAGAACTATTGATGGTTCAGAGGTATATATCTTCTGAATTGAACCGACATGGCCAGCGTTACCGTGTGACAAACAAATTTGAAGTCTTTAAACTTCATGCCGATGAGTATAAGTGGACTAAGATAAACACTTTAGGTGACGTTGCTCTCTTTGTGGGGGAGAACTCTTCCATATCTTTGTTGGCTTCAGATTTTTTAGGATGTATGCCGAATTGCATATACTTCTTACACGATTGGGATCGTGTACCTCGTCCTACTCGACCTCATGATTTTGGTTTGTATAGCATGAAAACTCAAAGCTTTTTACCGGTGGCGGATACACATGCGGCTAGCCTAATCAAGATGAGTAAACTAACACCAATTTGGACAGTGGCAAATATCAAGTTGTAAAAAGTGTGACAAAAAGAAGTTATTTTTGCTAGTTAATTTGTAAGCATGCATAGTTGTGCATTAGACACACTATGAGTTTTATACCCCAACAATGTCTGAACTGTTGTGCACCGATCAATATGATACCTAACTTTTAAAAACAATCAATGTGATACTTGAACTCAAAATTTCGTATCAACGTGATACTACTGTTAGTCTTCCGCTAATGTTCAGTTAAATTAGAACACATGCCACACATGTGACTTGACTTTTAATGGTAAAATTGTCTTTACACCGACTTGTAATGCAATTAATCACCTATAGAACCATGCATTCCCCTTCTCTCTCCGCTTTCTTCTCTGGTTCTCTCACTCTTCCTAATCCTTCTTCCCCAACTCATCAATACACCTTGCGAATTAGTCTCATGTTTCCATACGTTGCAATTCTGGCCATCCATTAAGTTTATGACCAGGATTCGTTTGTCTTTACATTTTTTATTTCTATTCCACTCCAAACGCTGCAGTTATCGATCCTCTCTCTTTTTCTCTCTCTGTAACTCGTTTTCAGCAGCAAAATCAACTCTCTTCAACTATCATCTCTTCACGATCAACACAGAAACATAAAAGAACTCAAAATTCAAAATCAAAGTTATTTCCTTCCTAGTTCCTGCTTTTTGGCTCAATAAGATCCAGTGAAAATCATCCATCGATGATTCAGAGAGGCAAGCAAATTGAAAAGTCAAGAGGATTTATGCAGATCCCATCCCAATATATGCAAAGAAATCCCTACCTTAATCAAACTTTTCATCAAACACAATACCTAGATGAAGCTTTTATAAACAAGATGAAGACATTTTTTTTTTGGACTGACAAGATGAAGACATTAATTTTCTATTTCTTTGTTGCCTTGGATCAGCTGGCACTCTGCTTTATGGTTAAACTAGCAAAGAATTTTCAAATTGATTAAACATAAAACTGCAATTTGTATTAGATATTTGCGTATTTGAGAGAGGTAAAGGAGAAGCAAAAAGTAAGAAGACAATGCACAAAAAGAAACAGAGGAAAAGAGAAGGGAAAGAAAAGAATACAGCGAAGGGAAGGCAGCATCTTGGATTCTAGCCGCGAGATTTTATGGATTCTGGGTTTTTCATGGCAAACCCACCACAAGAAGCATTTTTAGATAGAGTCGTAACGGAAAAGAAAAGAAAAAATGAAGAAGAGCAGCAAAGCTATTCAAGACGATCAAACCAGAATTAAACCATTTACATCAGCAAAATGTAGCGCATCAGCACCAAATTCAGCAATACCATCAGGAAAATCATTTTTTTGTCCTCCGTGGGCTATAGATATTTCCCTGGGATCCCAATTTCCCTCTGAAAGCTTCTTATGTAGATCTTCATACCATTTATTACATCAAGAGGATCAATGACATTCCCAAGGACTTGGACATTTTACGACCATGTGCATCACGAATCATCGGGTGCAAATACACCTGCAGAGCAACACCCATCACCTTAGTAATTATTATATAAAAATCAGCACCCAAAAATATGCATGTATAGCAGAAAGTACACATCCGTCATCTGTATGTGCATAACTCATAAGAATCAGAGCATAAATTCCAATATCGCAAATTTATGAATTTCCACTGGCTTATGTTCAAGAGCAACCTTATGTTAAGAATTCGATAACAAAGGCCTCCTAATTTGAATCAGGAAAAGAGTATTCTCAGCCCCTTGACAAGGTCGATAATCAATCATACTATACTTCAATCTTATCCCCTACAGCACTTCCTTGGTCAGGAAGTCTGAATACTACATTCTTTCCATGAAGCCAGACTCCAGTCGTTACAATTAAAAATCCAATTAATTTTATTAGACAAGGCACCTAACACCAGCAGACACGATAGATGGCTCATGCTGACAAGCATAAACATAGACATGTAACATTTGGAATTACATGCTACCAATTAGTAAGAATCCAAAGAAATTTAAACCAGTAAAACAAAAGCATTTGCTATATTTATTTATAGTCGAGCAACTTGTGAGTTATAAGTAGCTATAAGTTTACAGTAAATAAATAAACACACACTAAAACATGTTGACGAGCTAGTATAAACATGCACCATTTAGAATAGAAAGATAACAGGGTGTCTATAGCATGGCAATACATCTATGATGTACATTTTTTGCTCACCTTTGTGAAAGGTACATTATCACCCAATGTACTTCCAAGCATTACCATACGGGCAACCCAGAAAAAGAGAATGTCATGCCTAGTTTCAAGAACTGAAGTTGGATAGAAAGCCCTTAAATCTTCAGTATCTTCCGGCCACCCCAACATGGACAATGGGAAGAGACCAGAAGAAAACCATGTGTCAAGCACATCAGGATCCCGTTCTAGTTTAACCTCCTTTCCCTTTCCCTCATATTTTTGACTAGCCAGTGCTTTAGCTTCTTCCTCGTTTCTTGCAACCACCCATCGCTCATCTAATAATCCAAAATCTTCTGGCTTGTCACAAAATAGCATACCATGCAGGAACACAGTGACCCCACCAAAGTTGTTGTGAGACGCACCAATCACAAATGTTCTCAAGCCATGTATGATCATTGAGACCAGAGAACGCAAGTTTGTTTTTTTTTTCTTTTATACGGAATTGATTAGAAAAACAGCTTATGATCTTTAATTGCAACAGTACAAATTTCTTAGAGCAAGGTAAAGGAATAAAAAAAAAATGAGCCTACCTCTTCCAATCAGCAGTATACTGTCTAGGGAAGTAGGGATGATGTCAAGCTTCCTATTTTCATCATCTACAGCAGTATCAAGGGCTCCTGTGGCCATAGTGCCATACCACTGCATTTGACATCCCATTGGGGCTTTATCATGGGCTCAACAACATCCTTGCTTCTAGAGCAAATGCCAAGACACATTTCATTTGTCTTAGCTTCTTTAAAGAGGCCCTAAATGCAAAGAGAATAATGTCACCGAAACACTCATTACAGCATAGAGAAAATGACCGAAATAGACAGTACCTCCAACAACTATGAGGAATATGCATCGAAAAACTGGTGATGTTGATAAGTGTGGAAGCCTGAGGAGACTGTTAGTAATAGTGTTGAAGGTGTTATAAATAACACACCGATAACGGTAAGTACATCTCAGACCAAAGATTCAATGATATAGTCACAAACATATGAAGTGCTTAATAGATGATACCTTCTTTAATGCTTCAGTAACTGCCTCCTGGGCTTTGAAGGTGTGGCATCCCTGCAAACTCTCCACCATCATGGTTTATTTTTCATCATTGGTAAAGACGTTAATAAACTCAAGATTATGGCGCTTTCCGACATTAAAGTCATTAGGATCATGGGCCGGGGTAATCTGCAGGACCCAAAACACAAAGATTAAAAGTCTTTATATATATACTGAAGCATAAACCTGAAATAAAAAAATATATACATATGGGAGAGACTCTAATGAGGACCCAAAAAATATATTAGTATGGACCAATATATATATAATACAAATATCGTAAATATTATAACTTATATGTTATGTTTAGATTTTACCTTCACAGCGCCAGTCCCAAACTATGGATCAACAAGAATTGCATCGCAGATTATACGAATCCTTCTTCCATTGAATGGATCAATGGCATGTTTTCCATGAAGATGCTTATATCTGTCGTCATCAGGATGTACAGAAATAGCAGTATCACCAAGCATAGTTTCCACTCTAGTAATTTGTGTTAATTCAACAGGTTCATTGGTCCATACTAATATCACCAAAGACTCGACCCAAGAGACTAAACAAATAAGCAAAACATACATATGAAATCAAACCAGAACCACAAATATACAGCATCCCCATATAATTAGATCTAAAACAGCACAGTTGTATTTTCTCCAACAGAATCTAGCAAATCTAATTTTGCTAACAGGTATCACATAAATTGTATTTTAGTATACAATTTATAGTTAACACCTGATGGAATTTACATGTTGTTCGTGTCAATAGAGCTTACAGATATTGATTTTAGTATAGAACTCTAAGATGAAAAACTCAAAATAAACAAAAAAGTGGTTCAAAATTAAGTGCAAGATTAATCTGGTTTTTTGATAAAGCATACCTGTAGATAAGCCCTTGCTTATGAAGCCTTACAAAAGCCTCTGTCACAGCATTTGACCTTTTCTTGTCCATTGTAAAGCACTAAAAGGAAAAATAAAGAAAAATAAGTTATATTCATGTTTATTATACATAAAGAGAGAGTTATTTGTGACCAAGTCAAATTCGAACGAGTGAGTACAAGCTACAGGAAGCTCAAATACTAGATATCAGTTCAAACTCACTTCAGACACAAATTCGTCACGACCAATATCATGCCAGGTTATTTTCTACAGGGCATTCACGCATCAGCTTCTTTTCTACAACAACCTATAAACAGCATATAGATGTTATAGCCAGCAAATAAATGATATCTGTAATGAAGATAATCTAGATCCAATGAAAATCAAGAGCACATTTTCATATATGGTGGAGATTTATGAGACTAACAATATCATGGCCCAAGAGAATAGGAAAAGCACATCATATGTTCTCAATTCAAGACCAAGTATGCATCGGATTGATCTTTGCGAAGTTTGTCATAGAAGCCACTGCCCTAGATAAATACAAAATTCCTGACGTGCCTCTACGGCTAATTTTGACAGAAATGCACCCTTGAGAGGAAAACAGCTGTTTTACGGACTTCAGTCAACATGCTTCATAATTTATTCATTTTTTGTGCACATAAAGCTGTATCATACAGGAAAAAAAAAATGTGGCACCTACAAGTTCCCCTTCTGCTGATGTTAATCAGTAATGCAATAACTGTAGGCTATATTAATTTTCTGTTAAATGCTACTGAAGGTAATGTGGAAACTACTTTTGCTCACAAAGCTAATATTCAAAAACATTAGTCAACAGAATGTTGAATGGAAAGAAATAGAACCTGTGTTGCGATCCCAGCATGGTCCATTCCAGGCACCCACAAGGTATTGTAACCTGATGTTCTTCGCCAACGAATCATAGGGCCCTGTATGGCACAAAATAACATCAAGTAAGTCAATGGACAGAACAAATGCGGGAATTTATCTACAGACGAGACCTCAACAGCAGCAGTAAGAGCATGGCCTATATGAAGCACACCAGTCACATGGGGAGGCGGCAAAAACTGCAACAGATGTAAAAACCCCATTAATTTTTTTGCTTTCTTCTTTTCTTATGCAAAAACAATGCAAACCCAAGAACAAGATTTTATGGCACGATATAACACTTACATAGCAAAGGGAGGTTTGGAGCTTTTGGCATTTGCCTTGAAGTACCCTGCTCCCACCACTTTTACCACCTAAACCAGCAAGAGTAGATAATATGAAGAAAATAAAGTTAAAATTGATGGGAGAAATGCCAAAAATATCGGAGAAACTATCAACATTAAGAAAATGCATATCGTTCAAATGTAATACCAAATCAGGTTCCGCAATCATCATGGCAAAGCATTTATTAAGACTATATAACCATTAAAGAGAGTGGCACTCTACCTTCTCTTCCAATCTTCTCTCATGGAACAACACCAGCTACTTCATCCTTTCCAAATATTGCATTATTTCATGTCTGAGGTTGAAAATTTTTAAGTTAGATGGAGTTTGAATGCAAAAGATTTAGAGGATTAAGTTGTCCCAATTTGAACTTATAACGGCAATAATTAAAAAAAGGGCCTACTGTACTTAATTTGTCACAATACTGACCAGAACTGAGCTATAGCTAATTTCACAACAGGAAATGAAAAGGGTTTTGGCAGCAGGCCAGCAGGGGATGCAAACGCAGATGGCAAATAAACCAAAATGAGAGTAAAGGTTCACTTCACATTTTGAAAATCAAGTTCTTCAGATAGACATATGTATGCTGCAAAAACCATCTGAAATGGACTTATCTACGAGCTGGACGACGTCGTGCTCGGAAGCGGTCTTGAGCAATCGTGAATTAGGAGAGAGAGTTTCCCAATCCCAATGTGTCAGTGAGTCCCTCACACACTCTCCCGAGTCCCGGCCACTACTATCTCTCTCTCTCACCTCTCACAACCTAACCGCCGTCTCTCTCACCTCACCTCACCTCACACCGGTAAGCGTCAACCCTCTCCCTCACTCTCTCTCACTCTCTCTCTCTCTCTCTCTCTCTCTCAGACCGTCTGTGTCAGAAAAAGCGAAAATAAAAAAGCACAAAATGAAATAAGAGACAAATAAACATATGAAAATATGCACCCCCATTGTACCAAAAAAAAAAAAATAGCATACAGATGAAATGCAAATGAAAATCAAATGACAAGCAAATGAAACGAAGGAAAGTGCAAGAGTCGAAACGACAATGAGACCACCAGTTTTAAATTTGAAACGACAATACCAACACTCGGTGGAGATCGAAATAGCAGGGCACAAGCCTTCTTTTCGCGGGAGCGCCCGTTCGCAAATCCCACCCCACAAGCCTCGCCTCGATCGCCTCATTAAATAGACCTCCACAGCCTCATTGTAGTGGCGTAACAAACAGCGTGTGTGTGTGTGTGAGAGAGAGAGAGAGAGAGAGCGAGAGAGAGAGCGAGAGCGAGCTGAATCCAAATGGTGCTGACTCCAAAGAAGAAGAAGCAGCAGCAGCAAGCAGGTCCTTCTCCTGCTGCTGAATCTCCGAAGGTAATTCTATATACTAGTTTCATTTCTCTCGCTCGATCTCTACAAGTATCAGCTGTGAATTCTTTCTGTCTGTAATTATTATCAGAAAAAGAAATGTCACCACTGCAACTATAAGTTTGATCTCGTTGAGGATCTGGAGGTCCACGTCAAGCTCCATGAGACTCCGGTACCACTGGTGGAGACAAATGAGAAGGGTAAGAAGAAGGTTTACGTGTGCGGCCATGGAGACTGCAAGCTGATTCCAAAGTCCTTTTCCTCTCAACATGACCTCAACCAGCACAAGGCGTCCAAGCACTAGCTAGCCTAGAATCAGATGAGTTTCCTGCAGCAGCAGTTGTTTCTATGGCTTAATTCTTCAACGAAAAAACAATATCTGTTTTCTTAAGCATGCTTAATTGTGTTTTAGTTTGTAGATCGATCAGTACCTAACTACCTACGCTTTAATTTTCCAGTAAAGGATTAGAGTTCTGTGCTCCGATTATGTATTGTTCATTTAAAATTCCAGAAAATCAGTGTTGTTTTTGTTCTGTGAATCTAGGAGGATTCAAACGTTTCTAGATCTTACCGATGAATGAGTTACCGATTACTGATTCCGTTTACAGTGAACAATACCAGCAAATCGAATATTGATTTTCAACTGATTTTTGATTTTCTTAAAGTTAAACATGATTCTGATTTCTGAGCTTATCGTAACTAGGTGATAGCTAGGCAATTGTGAAATTGTAAATGTTGGATCAATTTTACCACATGTGTTTGGTTAGGCAGTTTTCATCATATAACTGTGATCGATGAGCATAATATATGGTTGCAGAATTTAAATTAAAATGACCAAAATAATTTGAATGATGTAAGGGATCATCATGTGCGATCATTTCTCGGATTCTCTATGGTAAATTGGTAATTAATAGCGCTGTTCATTGACGGTAAAGGTGGTATTGCCCTCTTCAGTGACACTCTCACTGCATTAATTCCCTGCAGTTCCTTTCATTTGTCAATTCTTTACTATTTCTAGCTAGCTAGTAAAGTAGTCAAATTTCTTGACATTTTCTAGCTACGACAATTTGTTTAAAATTCTATCCCAACTGCAAGCCCATCATAACCTAGACATGCATACATCAACAAATCACATTGCGCCTAAGGTGAAAAAGGAAGATCGAGTAGGTAAATCGTGTTCATTATATATATATATATATATATAGTTCATACTCACCGAGTAGCTAGACTAGTTTTTACCTAGTACTCCTAATTAAACAGGAAGATAGAGCATGCATGTAATCCAAATCAAAGCCATTTAATTACCTAGCTAACACTAGATTAATTGGCAAATCAATAAAAATATATTTATCGAACTTAGTTACTCCAAATTCCCAACATGTAACATTTGTAAATTTGTTTCTTTGTCCTCAACGTTTTCAATCATGCACCAATATTAGGAATGACAAATGGGTATTAAACAACTCATTAATTTTTCTTCATTCTCCCCCGCCCTCCTTTGTACATGGAGAGGATAAAATAAAGGATTTATGGTGATATTTGGGTATAATAATTACCCATTTGCCATCTTTATGCACCAATTTTTATTTTAACCGTATATTGGTGCTTGATAAATTATCAATTGGTTTAGTTTGTAAATAATGAAATACTGAGTTTTCAAGGGATTTTTAATTAATTTTTGAAGTCAAAGATGATATTACTAGACTTAAAACAAAATTTACTGCTAATTAACGCATCGAATGTGATTTAACTAGTGGCATGTGTACGTACGACTGCATGGAGTTGCTCCTTATTCGATAAAGACTATTGGGTGGGGTAGGTCACATCGATCAGATTTTTTGTTGTTTGTTTATATTATCATCAGTGTTGACACGTGTCATTTGGCGTGTGTCAAGCACTTTCCTACAGCAAAAAGTCAACATTTCTTCATAAAGTGCATGACTGTAACACTTGTCCTCATCCTAGTCATTCAGAATACTTTTTTTTTTTGAAAGAAAGAAGAGTTGGCTATTATAGCATTATTTGTGTTAATTAATGCTGCTAGTTATGTAGTTAGAGAAGTATCGAATCCTAATCCTACTTCTCTGTATCTTTTCTCTCGATCATTTTCTTCATTGTTGAGACAGATTGTGGGTAATCATCGTTTTGATCAATTCAATGGTTTGCCATCCATACTCCAATGGTTTCTTCTCCGTCAGAGCTTACGTGGATCAACTAATGCTATCAATAATTGAATCTACATATATCCTTCTTATGTGGGAAATTCTGCCATAAACATAAACGGAGCATGCCATGCTTGGGCACGCGGCATGCTCCTAAGCCCTTGGATGCATCCTCCACCCCACCCCACCCCACACCACACCCCTGCAAATGTATCCTTCTGCCCCGGGCACTGAAGGTGCACCCTTCTTATGCTAGTTTTTCTTATGTTTTGCTTTTACTTTCCTTTTTAACACATAAGATGCAAGAAACAGTGTCCTGTTGTCCAAAAAAAAAAATTCATGTCAAACAAAAGGTACCTTGTAGAAAAAGCAAATGTTACATACTTAAGACATTAGCAGTAACAGCCCAATACCAAAAACAATGAACAAAGGCTAGTATATATATCAGCATACATAATCCAATCCAAAAAGAGAATTTTTATCAACTTCCAAAAATACAAGATGTGTGCAAAAGGAAACTTCATCCTTTCATTTTTCTACGAGTCTGCAATGTCAATTGTACAATAATTGAAAGTCATTCTTGTTTATTGCTCGATATCTGCGCTTCCATATGTTGGCTTGCCTCTTCAAGGGACAGTTTTTCCTTCTCGAGAGATTCAAGTTTATCAGCATTAGCTTTTTGAATCTTCTCAGGGACCTTTTCCTTGTAACCAGCAGCATTCATCACCTTCGTTATCTTCTCATGTTGCCTGTTGGGTATAAAAGTGCTGTTAGCATTATCGAAATTTATATTTCAGATGCCATTACATTTTACTAACTTCTAAACAGGAAGACGTTGAACCAATGTAATCCAAAGCCATTCATGATTTACCTATCTTTGAACATTATCATTCATACTAAACATCTCAATTATGTATCATGTATTCCAACTCTCAAGATTGCACTAATACTTTGGTTATCTGAAAAACGTTTACCTTGTCGTAAAACTATATATTCCCTTAAATGCATCCAAATACTCAAAGGTCAGTTTTTCAAATTTCTCAAAAGACTGGTTGTGAGAAGTGCAAGATATGAAAAGTAAGTTAAAACTTCGAGCTTACAATTTAATGTCTTCCATCTTTTTCCGGATCTTTTCAAGATCTATTTCTGCCGAACGAGATCCTAGAATCTTCAGATAAACAGAAAGGCTTTCGTTTACAACAGACACAGCACATCCAATTGGGGCAGCATCATTCTCATTGATTACCTGTGGAGATAAGAATTGATCATATCTAAATACCCAATCAACTACTGGAATGCCACATTTAACCTTGATTTAATAGGGAACATCATGTGTAAAGTACAATCATGCAGACAGACAACTTACCGTCAGAGATGACAGATTGGCAAGAGTTTCAATCACGAGTTGTTGTCTGCATATTATCTCCCTATCTGACATTGTTTGACAAAGCACCAAGGCTGGTCGTCTTCAGAAACAGTAGAGACAGAATCAGTTACACATCAAATTACAACATGACAGTCAAAAGTTCAGTGATCTTAAGCAGAAGAAAACATGTCGCTCTGCACAGAAAAAAAAAAATACCTTTCACGACTTTCTTGAGAAAGTGAACGGAGAGATCTCACGATAGAGTCGATAAGATTCATCTCAGACTCCACCCTTTCATTTGTCCAGCACTGGAAAGAATAACATATGGAAAGATAGTTACTACACAAACTAAGTTCATCTATAAACTTGTTCATAGGTACATGGTCATCTATGAAAAGCACAAACCACTTCCCACGAGTAAACCTTATGGCCTGACAACTATGATGCAGGTGCAAAATCACCCAACTTAAAAAATTAAAAACATATATTAAACTATTCCCCTTCTACGACACTAAAATAACAGGAAAAACTGTAAAAGTGCAGAGTGAAGAACTTAAACATAAAACATGATATGTATGAAGGAGGGACATGACATGACATGACATGGATGTGCATTAAGAATTTTCCCTGTGGTACAAAATCAGCCTAATATTTGTTAAATGACTCCGGTTAGCTGACATTAACATAATTGCCTCTTATTAGGACACCTTTATGTCTGCATACAGAGTGTCCACCCACAGAAAAAAACTACCCATATACCCAATAGTTTAATCCTTTCTTTTATAATATAGGACTAGACTAACTTCTTTAATTTGACACCCAAAAAAAAAAAGAATAAGAAGAAAAAACAACCTCTACGATGGATGGGTATTCGCATATCATAATTGATGCTGCCCTATTTTGATGCCCGGATGATGGAAGACGCTGCCATAGTTCTTCGGTGACGAATGGCATAAATGGGTGAAGCAGCCGTAGTCCATTATCTAGACACAACCAGAGCGTGTCTCGTGCAAAGCCCCTTTCAGATGCAAACTTTGGATTGTTGCCAGAAAAATATGGTTTTATTGCCTCAATAAATACATCACATAATTGGTACTGCCACCAAGCATACACTGCAGTGGCTGCATCTGAAAACTCACATGATTCCAATGACAAAACAGTTTTGCAGATGGCTTTATTCAGTACCGAGAGTATCCACTGACAACTAAATGGAAGCACATCTGGGATTACTGTTGACGGTGGAACATAATCATCCCCAAGTTTGCTCATAGCAAATCGCACTGCATTCCATAACTTATTACACCACTGACGGTAACCCACAACCCTTTGGATGTCCAGATTTATCTTATCAGACTGAAAAAAAGACAACCAAATAGGTTACTAATCCATTTAAGAAAAAAGTCACCCACAAAACACAGAAAGATAGACCTAAACCTGAGCAGTGTAAGAGACCAGAGCAAAATGTAGCGCATCAGCACCACATTCAGCAATACCATCAGGAAAATCCTTTTTTTGTCCTTCTTGGGCTATAGCTATTTCCCTGGGGTCCAAATTTCCCTCTGAAAGCTTCTTATGTAGACCTTCTAGCGAAATACCGTTTACTACATCAAGAGGATCAATGACATTTCCCAAGGACTTGGACATTTTACGACCATGTGCATCACGAATCATCGGGTGCAAATACACCTGCAGAGCAACACCTATCACCTTAGTAATTAATATATAAAAATCAGCACCCAAAAATATGCATATATAGCAGAAAGTACACATCCGTCATCTGTACGTGCATAAGAATCAGAGCATATAATTTGAATCAGGAAAAGAGTATTCTCATCCCCTTGACAAGGTCGATAATCAACCATACTATACTTCAATCTTATACCCTACAGCACCTTCCTTGGTCAGGAAGTCTGAATACTACATTCTTTCCATGAAGCCAGACTCGTCGTTACAATTAAAAATCCAATTAATTTTATTAGACAACGCACCTAACACCAGCAGACACGATAGATGGTTCATGCTGACAAGCATAAACATAGACATGTAACATTTGGAATTACATGCTACCAATTAGTAAGAATCCAAAGAAATTTAAACCAGTAAAACAAAATCATTTGCTATATTATTTTATAGTCGAGCAACTTGTGAGTTATAAGTAGCTATAAGTTTACAGTAAATAAACACACTCTGAAACATGTTGACGAGCTAGGATAAAATAGACATGCACCATTTAGAATAGAAAGATAACAGTGTAGCAAGAATCTACAAAGATAATCTGTCTATAGCATGGCTATACATCTATGCTGTACATTTTTTGCTCACCTTTGTGAAAGGTACATTACCACCCAATGTACTTCCAAGCATTACCATACGAGCAACCCAGAAAAAGAGAATGTCATGCCCAGTTTCAAGAACTGAAGTTGGATAGAAAGCCCTTAAATCTTCAGTGTCATCTGGCCACCCTAACACGGACAATGGGAAGAGACCAGAAGAAAACCATGTGTCAAGCACATCAGGATCCCGTTCTAGTTTAACCTCCTTTCCCTCATATTTTTGACTAGCCAGTGCTTTAGCCTCGTCCTCGTTTCTTGCAACCACCCATCGCTCATCTAATAATCCAAAATCTTCTGGCCTGTCACCATCCAAAATAGCATACCATGCAGGAACACGGTGACCCCACCAAAGTTGCCGTGAGACGCACCAATCACGAATGTTCTCAAGCCATCTATGATCATTGAGACCAGAAAACGTAAGCTTTTTTTATATTTTATTTCTTTTATACGGAATTGATAAGAAAAACAGCTCATGTTCTTTCATTGCAACAGTACAAATTTCTTAGAGCAAGGTAAAGGGAAAAAAAATTTGAGCCTACCTCTTCCAATCAGCAGTATACTGTCTAGGGATGATGTCAAGCTTTCTATTTTCATCATCTACAGCAGCATCAAGGGCTCCCTTGCCCATACCACTGCATTTGACATACCACTGGGGCTTTATCATGGGCTCAAGAACATCCTTGCTTCTAGAGCAAATGCCGAGACGCATTTCATTTGTCTTGGCTTCTTTAAAGAGACCCTATATGCAAAGAGAATAATGTCACTGAAACACTCATTACAGCATAGAGAAAATGACCTAAATAGACAGCACCCTCCAACAACTATGAGGAATATGCAACGAAAAACTGGTGATGTTGATAAGTGATGCAATTACAAGCAGGTTTTGTTAAATTTCCGTTAAATGTCTGGAATGAAGGGACGGCAGCCAATTTAAATTTCATTGTTTGAAGAGTATCAAGTTGAACAGAATATTATGAAGTGTGGAAGCCAGAGGAGAGTGTTAGTAATAGTGTTGAAGGTGTTGTAAATAACACACCGATAACGGTAAGCACTTCTCAGACCGAAGATTCATAGATATAGTCAGAAACATATGTAGTGCTTAATAGATGCTACCTTCTTCTTTAATGCTTCAGTAACTGCCTCCCGGGCTTTGAAGCGTGGCATCCCTGCAAACTCTCCACCATCCTGGTTTATTATTCCATCATCGGTAAAGACGTTTATAAACTCAAGATTATGGCGCTTTCCGACATTAAAGTCATTAGGATCATGGGCCGGGGTAATCTGCAGGACCCAAAACACAAAGATTAAAAGTCTTTACATACTGAAGCATAAACCTGAGAGAAATATATATATATATATATATACATATATCGTAAATATTACAACTTATATGTTATTATGTTTAGATTTTACCTTCACAGCACCAGTCCCAAACTCTGGATCAACAAGAATTGCATCGCAGATTATACGAATCCTTCTTCCATTGAATGGATGAATGGCATGTTTACCATGAAGATGCTTAAATCTGTCGTCATCAGGATGTACAGCAATAGCAGTATCACCAAGCATAGTTTCCACTCTAGTAGTTGCCACAACTATCTCACCTAAATCATCTTCCAGAGGGTATGCAAATGATGTTAAAACGCCAAATTCAACACGGTTCTTGTATCCAGGAACCTCTAGAGATGTTCTTTCTTTTATATCTATATAGTCCACCTACACATACCGCAAGAAATTTGATAATACTGAATATTTAGGAAGAATATACCACAAAAAGGAGAGGGCTGACCTCAATTTCAGATATTGCCGTTCGCAAGACACAATCCCAATTCACAAGGCGGTTATCCCTGCAAAACAAAAGCAGGCAACATAATCCAGAAACCATACTACTAAAGTGAACAAAATCAAAGACAAAAGAACAAGTTATAGGTGTGGACGTGTGGTGGACTACTGGAGAAGACAACCAACCAAAAAACATCAAAGATACATGGATCAACATATAACAGATCAGTCTATCGCACCACTAATTTGTGTTAATTCAACAGGTTCATTGGTCCATACTAATATCACCAAAGACTCGACCAAAGAGAGTAAACAAATAAGCAAAACATACATACGAAATCAAACCAGAACCACAATATACAGCTAGCATCCCTATATAATTAGATCTAAAACAGCACAGTTGTATTTTCTCCAACAGAATCTAGCAAATCTAATTTTACTAACAGGTATCACATAAATTGTATTTATCAGGGCAGCTTATAGTTTCATATTCAGTTACCACCTGATGGAATTTTCATGTTGTTAGTGTCAACAGGGCTTGCAGATATTGATTTTAGTATAGAGCTCAAAGATGAAAAACTCAAAATAAACCAAAAAGTGGTTCAAGATTAAGTGCAAGATTAATCTGGTTTTTTGAAAAAGCATACCTGTAGATAAGCCCTTGCTTATGAAGCCTTACAAAAGCCTCCGTCACAGCATTTGACCTTTTCTCGTCCATTGTATAGCACTAAAAGTTAAAGGCAAAATAAAGAAAAAATAAGTTATATTCATGTTTATTATACATATATAGAGAGAGATCTTCGTGACCAAGTCAAATTCGAGTACAAGCTACAGGAAGTTCAAATGCTCACCTCACGGGACCAATCCAATGAAGCACCCAAACGACGTAGCTGCTTTAAAATTGTGCCCCCGTAATTATCTTTCCATTTCCAAACCTTTCAAAACCAAGATAACCAATCACCAGCATGAATGAATTCAGCAACTTTTAAAGAGAAAAATTATGAAGGAATCTAATACTAGATATCAGTTTGAACTCACTTCAGACACAAATTTGTCACGACCAATATCATGCCGAGTTAAATTGAGTTCACGCATCAGCTTCTTTTCTACAACAACCTATAAACAGCGTATAGATGTTATATCCAGCAAATAAATAACATTTGTATTGAAGATAATCTAGATCCAATGAAAATCAAGAGAACATTTTCATATATAGTGAGATATTATGAGAGGCCCAAGAGAATAGGAAAGAGCATATCATCTGTTCTCAATTCAAGACCAAATATGCATCAGATTGATCTTCGCTAAGTTTATCATAGAAGCCACTGCCCTGATAAATACAAAATTCCTGACGTGCCTCTAAGGCTAATTTTAACAGAATGCACCCTTGAGAAGGAAACAGCAGTTTTATGGACTTAAGTCAACATGCTTCATAATTTATTTATTTTTTTGTGCACATAAAGCTGTATCATACAGGGGAAAAAAAAAGTGGCACCTACAAGCTCCCCTTCTGCTTATGTTAATCAGCAATGCAATAACTGTAGGCTATATTAAATTTCTGTGAAGTGCTACTGAAGGTAATGCAGAAACTACTTTTGCTCACAATGCTAATATTCACTAACTTTAGTCAACAAAATGTTGAATGGAAAGAAACAGAACCTGTGTTGCGATCCCAGCATGGTCCATTCCAGGCACCCACAAGGTATTGTAACCTGACATTCTTCGCCAACGAATCATAGTGTCCTGCATGTCATAAAATAACATCAAATAAGTTTTTTAAACACCCTTTGTAAGCCACCAATGGACAAAACAAATGCAGGAATTAATCTACAGGACGCGACCTCAACAGCAGCAGTAAGAGCATGGCCTATATGAAGCGCACCAGTCACATTGGGAGGCGGCAGAACCTGCAACACATGTAAGAACCAGTTAATTCTGCTATTCGAAATCAATACAAACCCAAGAACAAGTTTTTAAGGCACTATATCACACTTACAATCACAAATGGAGGTTTGGAGCTTTTAGCATCTGCTACAAAGTAGCCCGCTTTCTCCCACCACTCATACCACCTAAACCAGCAAGTACAAGTTACAATGTGAAAGAAATACATAGTAAAACGATGGCAAAATTGTAAAAAGCAAACACCACACTCACGATTTCTCCACAGCACTTGGACTGTACTGTTTGGCCATTTGCCTAGACATCTCCTTCTTCTTGCCAAATGGAGTCGGAGGGTCGATAAAATCAGCTGCATTGTCATCCTCCTCGTTGGCACGCTTCACATTCTTCTTCTCACTCTTCTTCGAAGCATTAGCTTGTTGTGCCTAAAACCAGATTGATATTTCAAAACATGAATATATAAACACCTCAGCAGTTTAGCACTACACCATAATGTGATTGACAAAAAGCAGAAATTGCATCTAACATCACTCCAAAAACACAATAACCATGATTACCTGGAGCTTGGCAGCTTTCTCGAGAGCTTTTTGCTTTTTCAATTCTTTCTCTCTTGCCTGCCCAAAAGAACAATTTTCTCTAGTAAAACACAATGCTTCACCAAGTATACAAATCTCAGCCTACAAATACAAGAAGCAATCAGTTAAAAATAGAACCTTTTCTTCCTTCTTCTTTTTCTTCTCGGGGTCTTCAATTCCAGCGTCCATCTGTGGCATATTGAAGAGATACAATTGAACAGTCCGAAGTCAGATATATACGTATAGGCATATATAAATGGATGAACCGATGAAGCCACTATGACTAGGATTTGGTGGTGGGTTTACTTACTGGTTTTCCGGCCGGAACTGATTGAAGAAGAGGAGGCTGAATATGGAAGCGACGGAGGAGATGAGGCGCTGATGCAACTTTGATCTGGTTGCCGATGAAGTGGTGAAATTTTTGCGGCCTCACTAAAACCCTAAAGTGGGGTCCAAGCATATATACGCTTCTACTGTTGGCTTAAACTAGTAACGCCCTCTTTGATTCAACCAGCTCCTTACACTTTCTCTTTCTTTATATTTGCCTATTTGGTGCCAAATATTTTACTTTTTCTTCAAGGACTCTTCTTAGTTCTTACCGCTATGTACTAATCAAATATGGTACTGGCCGGTAATTCACACCAAAAAAATACTTTTTAACTATACTTTGGACATTGTAGAATTTTCCGTTATAAACTTACAATTAATTTTGATTGTTTAAAAATGCCTTTTCAAAGTCGAAGAGGAGATTAGGGATTAGGAATTAGGGATTTTGATGCTTTAGGTTGGGTAAGTAGCAAATTAGAACCCAATATAAGTAGGTTCGAAATACCAACTTTCGAACCCCTCCAACTTGTGTAAAAGTCAAAGCCTTAACCCCAAAGCCGGAGAAAAGCAAACACCATTAAACCATGACTTCGTTGAGGTAATTTACTACTATATAAATTCTAGTTCAGTTTGGTCATTACAAATATAAGTATATAACACGAGTATGGCATACAATAAGCAACATTAGGTCCGTTTATAGACACATGTTGCAAATAGCTGTTATCATTATGGCCCTTTCTGCATAAGCATATATAACTTAACTACATAAACAGAATTAACACAACATGCTCCATGGTAATCCACAAAGATTTACAATACAATATAGAAACTTGGTTATTTGATTATCATCTACAAACTGAGAGATTTTCCAGGAAAAAAAAAAAACACCAACACATTGACCTGGAAATCTGGATTCTTTCAGTGGAAACAATTGGACACTCTACCAATGAAATGCAAAAACCGGGAACCACCATGGTAAGCATTTCAGAGAAATGCACACACATGAAAAAAAAGAGAATATTGATGAATCAACAGGGGTGAACATGTCATGTATCTTGATACAATCCACCATCTGAGCGCTTCATGCTTTCAATTCAGAACTACTACTTTGTTTTCTTAAGGAGAGCTGATGTCATAAACTCGGCATCGTCCTTGACAAAACTCCACCAAAGGTATGTGAGAGGGATGTTGGTTGCGTTCGAAATAGCATGAGAATCTACAAATCCCCAGTAAGGTGGGAAGTCATATATCTCAAAGAGCATGGCCAGGCCTCCTCCTACAACCACCACCCACAACTTCCAGCGTGACGGATGGCGGGTAGTACCAGCCCAAACTGCCCATATAAGAAGCTGAGCAACGCCCATTGCCGTGCACACTTTCATGTTCAAACCTGCAAAACTAGGATAACTTTATTGCCCACGGATAAGAATCCCAAAACTATGCCACAGCAAATAGAGTCTTAAAAACAACAAGATTAAATTGAATTTGTGACAAGATGCTTGTTCTGGCGGATATACTACAATTAGGATCACAGAAGCCACATAACTTCATGGAAATGCTTATAAATACATACATGTCTACATCAGAAGCTGTTTCAAATAATCTCATCATAGAAAAGAAGGTAGTTCTAATGTTTTCTATCCTGACCAAAATTTAGACAGATATCTCTCATCTTGAGCAGTAAGAGGTACATTAATAGAGATAACAATGCCAACAAATGACAAAACTGTTTCTGATGGAACCAGTGACTGCACTTGTAGTGGCTAAACTTTTAGGAAGGACGAAAAGAATTTAGTGCGGTGAAGGGACATAGCAGCAAAAGAACTTAGCAAGTGCAATCTAAAAACTGCTAAATTGCCACATAATTAACTTTAGTTGTGCTAATAGTTAGTACGGCAATCCTTTGCAAGATGCAATTGCAATTAAGGTAATTGCTGTTGGAAACATATTTCGTCATTCAATAAATGGGGCTTCTAGGAAAATGTATTACCGTAGTCAAGCTTATAGAAGTTCAGGTACAGTATGTGAGTGGTCACAAACGCAATCAGTGGAGCACAAACCATGACCCTAGCGGCCTCATCTCTCACATTGAAAGCTCTCAGTATTGCTAGAATAAGGGAAAAACCAAGTAATGCAGCAGCAGAAGATATATCTAGCTTCTCTGTCAACTCCACATCCCTGCAATGTATAAAAAAGTTAAAACAGTCTGAAAATAATCAACATCAGATTAAAGATGAACATATCAAAATTAAGATGAACATATCAAGATGAACATCAGAAGATATATCTAGCTTCTCTGTCAACTCCACATCCCTGCAATGTATAAAAAAGTTAAAACAGTCTGAAAATCATCAACATCAGATTTAAGATGAACATATCAAAATTGTGTTCTCCCTGACACTAAGCACAATCAATGCACTTAATTTTTGTATTTGCAGCAAGGTCAGCACCGCAAGTTATAGCATAGTTTGCAGTTGCAACTTGAAGCAAAGGATTCAACCAAAAAACTGAGGAAAAAGACAAATAGCATAGAGAATACCCTATTAAGCAACCGTAATTCTAATATTTTCTTGCTTTCATGACTTGTGACCATTTGTTTTGTAATTTTATTGGTGGAGGGGTCTAACAATACTGCACGTTTTGCAAAGCATTAATCTTTTTCTATCTTTCAGCCAAAAGTCGATATTTGGGAAGAGAACACTGTTGTATATAACACCAATCATTCACGGTCTAAAGGAATTAAAAAACCACTTACCGGCTATGAAATACACCACTCCAAAACCATGAGTTCATCGATAAGATGCCCCAGATATGCCACACACCAGTATATTCATAGTACGTTTTCTTATTTGGCCTCAAAGGCAACTTGTAGTATACAAGGATAAAGAACGAAATCCAACCCTGAAATTGCACGGCAAGATTGAGTGCAGAAAGAGCAACAGAAACAGGTTCCTGCAAACATGAATAAGTTGATTGATTAGGCCATATAAGCAAGTAAAATTAGCTTTATTGGATTAACAGTTAACGTGCTCTACTGAGTTTGAGTGGAAACCTGAATGCCATACACACGCCAAAATGGCCATTTTCCATGGTACTTTACTGGCTTGTCACCAAGTTTCTCTCTTTCTTCCTCCCTTGCAAGCATGCAGTGGTACCTACAGTCACTTTGGCAGTCCCATTGTTTCCAGCGCAAATATAGGGGTTCTTCAATATACCAAGGACCATCAATAGGTTTCCCATCAGATGAAAATTTACAGTGTTGAAAGCATTTGTCCCCTACACATCCAGATTTTTCACACTGCTCCACACAAGACCTGGCAAACCCATATAAACGTCATCACTATCATTCCACAGCTATGGGAAAGGGAATAAAATAGATGTATACAAGAGAAGAGGACAAGACGAAGCTCTGGATAATCTTTTGCTTATGAAATCACATGACATAGTTTAAAAACCAACTCATACTGCTAAAGCTTCTTCACATATTTATGCCACCCCCATAACCATTGTTATATCAAGACTTCCTACGTAACTGTTTCTCAGAGACATATAGACCATAATGCAATCTTTCTTCTTCTTCACTGTTTCTTTTTAATAAATGCAGAGCATAACTCTATATAAGTAACTAATTAACAAGTCATTAATATCAACTCCACTCTTTTATTAAAGCAATACGCACTCAATTTAGCATTAAATGATTATATAACTTTCATAATTCTATCATAAATCAGTTGAGCACATCAAGTAACAACTAAATCATATAGACGACAATGATCGTTGTACGGAATACGAAGCCTATTCCAGATTTCTGAGCTTTTCACCCCAAAAATACGAAGACTTGATCAAATTTCTCTGTGATATAGCTGTATCAATAACTACACCTACCTTATCATTTATCAATCAAACAGTAAGAGCATTCTACTGAACTCATATAATCAAAAGCAAAGGCGCAAAGGTTCGTAGCGTTATTCTCAGAAAAAGCAATTACTGATGGCAAACCGGAAAACTCAACCGAAATTTCCATTAAAGAGGAGCTTTTTTGCTTTAAACTCGAACAAAAATGAAAACGAAAGACGTACTTGTAAATCGGATCAGCATCGCCGGAACTAGCTTGAAGCGCCGGAAGCAGAGAGGCGGAGAGTGCAGCGAGGAAGAGAATGCAACGAAGCCGGCGAGCCATCTGATTCTCCGGAGCAGAAAGTCAACCGAGGAAACTTCTCGAGGTTTCTACAGCTGGCGATGAGGAATGTTCGCGTGGAGATATCCCATGTAATTGAATGGAGAGAGAGAGAGAGAGGGCGAGCGAGTGAGTTCGGGAGCGAGTTGAGCTGAGGAGGAGGAGGAGGAGGGAGGGAGTGAGTGAGTGAGTGAGTTTGGGGCGGGCGAGTTGAGTTGGTTGTGGTTTTCGGTTTTGGGTGGTGAATCGAGGCGATATGGGGCGGAGACCAGAATCTCGTGAGTGAGGGTATCACAGCTCTTGGCGATTCTTGAGGAGACGCGTGGATGACTGGACGTGCTGATATGCTGTCTCTGCGCTACTTGAATTAAACTAATATCTCCTCTCTCTCCCTTTCATATTTTCTTTATAAAATCACTACGATTTATATTATCATCATTTTACACTATTTTTTTTAGCATTTTTTACTTAAAGGAAAATATTACTTGCAAGCCAATAAAAAAATAAAATTATTCTCATTCTCATTAAGCTAGTTATTAACCATATGAAATTAAAATAAAAACACTAGTAGTTTCTATACGTATTCAAGTTTAAGTATTTTCATTCTTCTCATGCCACTCTTAAGTCTTAACACAAAACCAACCAGAACAGTAGTAGCAAGTTGTAATACGTTGAGCGAATATTGGATAGTTAGAATATGAGTTGTAAGTTTGTAATATAGAAAGTTTCACAACAATTTTAAAAATAAAGGCTTTAAATAATTTTTGCCTAGATTTTGTAGTAAAATATGTCTAAAATATGATGCCACCGTCTCTATTTTCTCTCCCCCCACTCTTTAATCATCCACATCTCTCTCCAAAAACTAATCCCCCTTCATGAATTGTAGCATGCTAGACCGACAATGTTTTTTCTCGAGTGACCTTTTTTAAAACTAAATTCGGACGGTTAGTTCATGGTTGCAATGATCGTGCCTCGAATCGTGCACATTTTGCGATACAAAATGTAAGATAAAACGATTTACAAAACAATTTTTTATTTTATACATGCAATAAATATGTAAATTGCGTTTTCGGAAAATGAATTTAGAAAAGTAAAAATGCTAAATACAATATTTTTTAAGAAAGAAAATCATTATCCCTATTCCCTCCCTCCCAAGATTTTGGACAAGAAGAAAGAAACGTTTCGTTGCCGTCATCTCGCAGCAGCTGTATTGTATTGTGACTTCAGAAGACCGGAGAGAGCAACAGCCATGCCTTGGGTAACTCTCGCTCTCCCTCTCGCTCCCATCTCCTCCACACGATTCCGTACAACCAACCCGAAACTCGCCCTCTCTTCTGTCCGCCAATCACATCCTTTCCCGCGGTTCTCACTCCATCGTCTCCCAAGTCCGCTAAAAACCACCACCACCGCAACCTTTGCCTATGTGTCCGGACCCGCCTCCGACGCGATTGTCAGCGAGCCCGACCCGAAATTCGACGAGTCGGACTCCAAGGTCCAGTCGCCGAGCGTGATTAGCTGGGGGCTATTGTGGAGCCTTCTGCTTAAGCACAAGCTCAGACTCGCAATCTCAGCTTTTGCCCTCGTTGGCTGCAGCGCTTGCACTCTGTCCATGCCAATATTTTCAGGTCAGACTCAAAATTTGACTTCAATTTGCAGAAGAAATGTATGGAATTGAAATCAATGTGATGTAAGCTGGTGTTTTCTTTGTTTAGGGCGGTTTTTCGAAGTTCTAATAGGGAAGAGAACAGAGCCGTTGTGGACGTTGCTGAGTAAAGTTGGTGTATTGTATGCGTTGGAGCCAATTTTAACTGTGGTTTTCGTTGTTAACATGAATACGGTTTGGGAAAAGGTTATGTCCACGCTCAGAGCTCAGATTTTCGCAAGGGTTTTGATTCAAAAGGTAAAGTATAGCTCTTTCATTTTCAGACCGTGTTAGTTAATTAGCTTTGAAAACTCTGTTATGCGTTATTTCATTGTGTTTCTTTTTGTTCATCCTTGCAGGTCGAGTTTTTTGACCGTTACAAGGTATGAATTACTTTGATTATGATGCTGTTATCTCACTCGTTATCCTAGTTCCATTCTAAATGCTTATGTGTCTCAATGTGATCCCAACCATTTTGTACTATTTGATTTGAGTTGGTTTTTGCTCCATATAGGTTGGTGAACTGACGGGATTGTTGACATCTGATTTGGGTTCTCTGAAAAATGTTGTGAGCGAAAACATTTCAAGGGACCGCGGATTCAGGGCACTTTCCGAGGCAAGCAACTCTACACCAAGCACAAGTGGGCTTTATGTTGCCTCCATTTAGGCATGTATTACCTGATTTTGATTCTCATGGCATTCACTTAGTTTTCACTTTTCACCCTGCAGCACCAAAAATTTTCTAGATATTCAGATTTAGTTTTTGACATTGTGTGATTGTTTGCTGATGTGATTATTATAATTTGCTGAATCAAAATTTTGTATTACAAAATGGAACCTAAAAAGTAGTCTTTTGCGAAAGAATCTCATTTTCGGGTTAGTTTTCAAAGTTCCACTCATATTCATGTAGGCTCATTGCATCTCCTGTTTTCTTTGTTCTTGTAGGTCACTGGGACAATGTGCATACTATTTGTTTTGGCTCCCCAGCTTGCACCAATCCTTGGCCTTCTGATGCTCACCGTGTCTGTTTTAGTTGGTATTTATCTTGTCTTTAACACTGTCTTAAAAATGTGATGAAAGGTCACATATATTTTAGAGTAGAAGTAACAAGCATCGTTATCAAATTTCTTTAATTGTTGTTATTTATAAATTTACTCTGGAAGTGGGGTGCTAATAATAGAAAAGATTGCGCTATGATTATTTTCTTTTTGTGACCAGGAATAGGAATACTATATGCACCACTATCAGCTTCTGATGATATGCTCCTATAATATTTTTGTATTTAGTATCTAAAATCTCTGATTGCATCAGATTAGGTTCTTCGGATCTTTAGATACTGCACCAACCCCCCTTCTTCTTCTTGTTTTTTTTTTTAAATAAATAAATAATTTTTATGGTTATGTGATGCGCACAGTAATCTTTAAGTGGAAAGTTTGGTATCTTGTTGATTGAAACATTTCTTTTCCCCTGATTCTGACTACTATCAATTTTCTGAAGCTGTATACAAGAGATCGACTGTGCCTGTTTTCAAGGCGTATGGATTGGCTCAAGCATTCATATCTGATTGTGTGACAGAAACGTTTTCTGCTATACGTACTGTAAGTTTTCTGAAACTGTTGACTACATATTTTTCCACCATCTTTTAGAGTGATTATTTCTTTATCAGCCACAGAAGTCAGCCTTTGCATTTAGAAAAGTGTGGTTTAAGAATTTATATACACTTTATGATTGATATGTAACCACATGCTGTTGTAGGTAAGATCCTTTGGTGGGGAAAAGCGCCAAATGCTAATGTTTAGTAAACAGGTAAAATAACACAAGCTAGTAAATATTAAAACTAGAAAGCCTTCAGTACCCTTAGCATTTTCTTCATGAGCTTGCAGGTGCTCGCTTACCAGAGCAGTGGAATAAAGCTTGGGGTTTTCAAATCCATTAATGAATCCTTGACTAGAGTTGTTGTGTATATATCTCTGTTGGCCTTATATTCTCTTGGAGGAAGCAAAGTGAAGGCGGTAAGCACTTGTAACCCTTCTAAAGCGTGATTCAGATTGATACCATCCTCTCTCGCCATCTCTTCCTTATACTGTATCTTATGGTATTGATTACGTAATCTCATTAATCCCACTAACCAAAGTAGAAATAGCCATAGAATCAGTAAGAAGATAACAACAAAAAGTCTAGCTCGTTTATTTTATACAAATGCACTGTCAAATTCTTTTTTGAACTCTTCCTGCTTGCAGGGTGAACTCTCTGTTGGAACCGTGGCTTCTTTTATTGGTTATACTTTCACATTAACTTTTGCTGTAAGTCAGGTTCTTATGTTCTTATATCTTTGTGCTATTTCCATCTTTTCAAGGCTATTGATAAGTGTTTTATGTAACCATCCTTTCAGGTTCAAGGCCTGGTTAACACATTTGGAGATCTTCGTGGAACTTTTGCTGCAGTGGAGAGGATTAACTCTGTTTTATCTGGGGTTGAAATTGATGAAGCCCTTGCTTATGGCTTAGAAAGGGAATTGAAACAAAAGAAATTACTTGATGACAATTACAGATTGTTCCTCATCAATGGTTCCTATGAGAATAATCTGTCGGTAAATACGCATTACATGTCAGCTCTGAAATCAGCCAGCAATGTTGGTCGCTTAGCTTGGTCTGGCGATGTTTGTCTTGAAGGTACCTAGGATGCAGTTTCATACATTTTCTTTGAAGTGCAATGATTGCTAATTTTCTTTTTGTTTATTCCGCATTGTGTGTGTGTGCATGTCCCGATTGACCTATTCTATGTCTTAGGTGAGAGTGTGAGAGAAAGCTTCCCATAGAATACACATTGTCTGGGTATAATTTAGGTATTATGAAATATGCAATTTTCCTTAATTTAGGTATAATGAAATATGTATTGTTTTCTGTTTAGTTTCCTACATATATACACTATGTTCCGTGTGCCAATGAGTAACCCTATTTTATTCTGCAGATGTGCAATTCTCTTATCCTTTGAGACCTGATGTTGAAGTTCTGAATGGTCTAAATTTAACGCTCAAGTCTGGAACTGTAACTGCTCTAGTTGGCTCAAGCGGTGCAGGAAAAAGTACTATTGTACAGCTATTGGCACGTTTCTATGAGGTTTTGTTTCTCTTCTCTTTCGATGTTCAAAATTCAATTTCATTTTACTCCTCTTGGATGGATCGAATCCCATAACGAGTTTAAGTATCCAACTTTTGCAGCCAAATAAAGGTCGTATAACAGTTGGGGGAGAAGATGTCCGAACATTTGACAAGAGTGAATGGGCACGGATCGTCTCTTTAGTGAATCAAGTAACTTCTTTAATCTCCTCAGATAGGACATATGACTTCACATAATGCATAATTAAAATATCACATTATCTTTCCCTTCATATCACACAGATGCTAAGAGGTTCAGAATATTATTTTGACCTTTCTCCACTGACAATGATACAGGAACCTGTTCTCTTTTCGGTATCCGTTGGTGAAAATATTGCATATGGGCTTCCAGATGATTATGTATCCAAGGATGACGTGATAAAGGCTGCAAAAGCTGCAAATGCTCATGAATTCATAATCTCACTTCCACAGGTTGGTCGGCCTTACAACACTTCCAACACGTTGTGTTTTACTCTGCTAGTTTCTATGTGTTTACTGAATGCTTATTTTAAATTTTGAAAGGGTTATGATACACTAGTTGGTGAACGTGGAGGCCTACTTAGTGGTGGCCAGAGGCAGGTATGAAAAAAACATTTGAGAGAGATTGAGTGAGAGGGAAAAGGAAAGGAACAGAAATTTCAATTTGCTTGATACTTTCTTGTTTCTTTCAATCTGTAGAGAATCGCTATTGCAAGAGCTCTGCTCAAGAACTCCCCAATCCTGATACTTGACGAGGTAAACTCTATGCTCGCTTTTATTGCATATATACATGTCTGACAGCAAGGAACACAGTTGGTTCCAACCATGGAAACAAATAAATTTGGAAAAATCAAAAGGCTCTCATCATTTCTCTTCCCTGTTCTTCAGCTCTCCTTTTTTTTTGTGGCACTAGATTTTTCTACGCCAAACCCAGTTTAGGCCACTTCATTGAAATTCTTTCTTGAATGCAGGCCACCAGTGCATTGGATGCAGTCAGTGAGCGCCTAGTTCAGGATGCACTGGACCATCTAATGAAGCGACGAACTACATTGGTGATTGCTCACCGGTTAAGCACGGTCCAAAATGCACATCAAATTGCACTGTGTTCCGAGGGGAGGATAGCTGAACTTGGGACGCACTCCGAACTATTGGCCCGGAAAGGTCAATATGCTTCATTGGTTGGCACCCAGAGACTTGCTTTCGAGTGACTCAACACAAACAAAAACAAAAGATTGCTGTAAATTATTTTCATGAGCAGTTTTCTTATCCTATATCAAGCAGTCAAATTCAGCTACATGTTAATGTACAGCTATATGATGCTTACATGCATCAACTATGGTTATCTTTATAAACGTCGGTGTAAAAGAAAATCTGAAATAGAAATGTGATCCTCGTGCACACTAAAAAAACGAAACCTGGTGACGCCAAATCTTGTAATTCATTTTTTACAGCATACTCAATTTATTGTTGCTCTTCTCTGAGCTCTTTCAACAATTGCGCGGTTACAACTGAAATCCTAAATCGTAATTGGTCTTGGATTCATACATGGATACACAGACTAGGTAGGTTTTGGTTTGAGATGTCAGATTCCAAGTCTAAGGAGACAAAGAAATGATAGCATTCATGCCTGCAAGGCATTCAGTAGGGAGGCCAAGGAAGGAGTTGATGAAAAAGTCATCAATAGGATCAACAGTTGCCACTCCAACCAATTTGCAGTTTCCTTGTTCATCCAACCTCTCCCCTTTTCCACTTCTCATTCTTCCTTTCGATTCCTCGGATGTCAACACCGTCTCCACCAGCAGTGGAGGAGCTCTATAGATGCTCCCAACCGAAAACCAGAACTTGGCCTTGAACTCAAGATCAACCTGCAAAGAATGTCATAATGATAAGCGTGTCATTGTGATTTAATTGAGTGCAGCACAATGTATATCTCTACCTTGCCAGATTCTTGATTGATGCTGCCACGAAACAGCTCCGGCACAATGTCAATCTTCAAAAACGGTGGCAATGGCAATCCCAAGAACTTTGTTGTTGCAGTCTTCAGTGGTGGGATGTAGAGTGTGTCAAGGTCAAATGACACTGAAACTTCACCACTCGAGTTGCTTTCAGTTGTACCAGTCCCAGTTCCTGTGCCACCTTCAGCATTGTATTCGAAATCGGGATATCTAGATATGCCAAGCTTGCAGGCACTCAAAGTCTTGAACTTAACAGTGTAAAGCTTAGATTTTTGGTATTGGGTTTGAGAGTCTGTGGTGGTGGAAGAGAAGGATATGGTTTTTGTTCTAGGCCTCAGCATCTTAGTTGGGATCTTCCAAAGAGTCGGAGGGTTTGAGTTGTTTATCTTGCAACCCATTTTGCCAGTACCTCCTTTTGAGTTTTGTGAAGGTAGAATGGAAGGAATTGGGTTTTCTGAAGAAGCTGTGAGAATTGACTGAGAAGCAATACCCTTTATTTTCCTTTATTCCTTTTTTATGAAGTATAGAAAAACTTGAGGCTGGTTTCGAGTCTAAAACCTCATCCTTATGTGGGAGAATTAATATCTATATGGTGACTGGTTGTGCAATTGACACTTGGGCATAGACAAACCTAAGCAAAGAAAATAGGACATTTGCATCATCAATTGTAGCGAGTAGTGACTGGTGACCGGCCAAAGCTTCCAATGATTCGTAAGTAAATAGATTTATGTCTTCCTGATGAAATAATCAACTTTTCTTTTGGTAACAGAATGGTGTCTTCTAAAGCAAAGAAAGCAAAACCAGAAATAATATTAGATCATTAGATGGTAACCTCTGCCTACCAATGCAGATATCATTTCGATTTGAGAAGAAAAGAAGAGAGAAGGACAAAAGAAAAACCCAATAGTTATATTGCACTCGCTTTATACACAAAAGGGCCAAGCTCATCAGCCATAACTAGGAACTCCTCCAACCTACCACTAAAAAACAAAAAATGACTCTCCATATCCATTAGAACTTAGAAGACATCAATCATCACACCTCCTACTCAAAGCTAGTGAGAAGTGGCACAAGCATCAGCAATCAGCCCCCTGGGAACATGGTACAATACATTAACTCTTCACACGAGCGTGTTAATTCTGCACACCGTCTTTTTTTTACTCATCCTACCTACCGGAAAAAGCCAAATTATCGTCATACTTGAAACTATCAAAAGTGGCACCAAGCATCAGGAATTAGCGACATGATACAGTACAGTCAGGTCAACAAACGAGAGAAGATCGTAGAGAAGTAGTCAGATGTGTGCATGATGACCAGCGGATGATGGATTCATTCACCATGAAATCTAGTTGCTCGCGCTCACCAAGTCCAATTGTGCGGTTCCTCTTGCTGTGGATGCCTGATGTCCTAGACCCAGTTGTCATCCCGGCTCTTTTAGCTTCCGCTGGCCTGTCAATCATTTCTCTAGCTTCAAGCCTAAATGACAGGGAGTCTGACAATAGGAGCAACTTCCCTGAGCTTGTCTCTGCATCACAATCCATTAATATGATATGAGATGAGATTCTGATGACTGGTGCAGAGAGCTAGAAAATGCAACTCAAAATACCTCGATGAACTGCATCTATGCTGGCTGAGAACTCCAACGAACAACGACCTTCCTCAACCACAGAACTAGGGCTGAAGAATGCAAAGCTCGGCATTGAGGAAACAGGGGAGGTGAATTCCAAACAATTAGAAACACCATTGCTACCAAACGACAACCCACTGGATGCTAAGCAAGGAGTAGATGGCTCTACCAGGAAAGGAGAAAACGATGACCTGCAAGTGAATGTAGGGGATTTGGTATCACATATACCAGGTGATCCAGTACCAAAGCTGATGTCCCGACTCCTAGACATAAATGGGGTGGTAAATGAGCTCCTGCCCACATCACACACTCCATAACCCAGATTTTCCCATTGACTCAGTTGTTTAGGATATGATTCGGTACTCTTCATCCAGGAATGATCTGCAAACGAAAAGAAAAAACAGAACACAGAGATCATAAAGATAGTTATTTAATGAGTTTAAAATATATATATATATATATATATATATATATTAGTGCAGCACAAAGTGCAGAGTGGGAGAACTCCCTGATGTAAAATTTGTCCTTAATACGATGTTGCTTTCTCAGAAGAATTACAGTTTATAGATAAACAGAAAAGAATGGCCTATATAAATGCCATTTCTCATTGTATATGCAAAACGAAGGGTCTTCTTCTTATTTTTGAATCACGTACCAACTCCCTTCTTCTTCTTCTTCTGATGCTTCTAATAAGGCCCTCTACTTAAACTTGGGAGTTATATTAACAATTTTTTAAAATTTTTTTTTTAGAATAAACCGTTTTCAATTATCACCTCCCTCAGTTTAAATATGCCTACTAGAATCCAAAATAGGAGATCCATATTTAACAGGTATAGGCTCAGAGCACATAAAATCAGATTATGAGTAGTGGGTGAGCGCATTATTTAACGTACCTAAAACCTGCTGAGCAGTGAGCCTTTTAGAAGGATCTGTACAGAGCATTCCTCTAATCAAATCATTAGCTGATTCGGTAATGCGACCCCAGGGATCAGATGGAAACCTCAGATCAGCTGTCCTAACAGCATCAAATATCCGTGACTTTGTCTTCCCCCAAAATGGAGGCATTCCGCTAAGAAGAATGTAAAGAATTACCCCTGCACTCCAAACATCAGCAGCCTGGTTATAGCCCCCTGCAAGTACCTCGGGAGCTATATAAAATGGACTCCCAACCAAACCATGCAAACTCTGCCCTGCTTGAACCAAAATATTGTCAAAGATCTGAACTCAAAGTTTAGCGGCAACAATTAACCAATATAAATATAAGGCTAAATCATCAAAAGGCAATAGAAATTTGGAAGTACCAGGTTTGATGTAGGTTGCAAGACCAAAATCTGCCAATTTAATTGGAGATGAGGACGCTTTTGTGGCCAATAGAATGTTCTCAGGCTTCAAATCTCTGTGGACAACCCCATTTTCATGACAATATAAAACTACCTGAATCAGATGCCTAAAGAGAACCCTTGCATCCGACTCGGAGAATTTCCCTTGCTTCTCTAACTGGTGGAAAAGCTCCCCTCCTGCACAGAGCTCCATCACCAAATGAACATACTCTTCCTCCTCATAAACCGCCTTGAGATCTACAACGTTTGGGTGCCCAGATAACCTGGTCATAATTTCAATCTCAAGCTTGATGCTGCGGACATCATCTAAAGTCACTAATCGATCTTTAGCAATTGATTTGCATGCCAACACCTCTCTGGTAAACTTATCAGTGCATGCCCTAATAACGCCAAACTGCCCCCAACCTAATTGCTCTCCAAGAATATATCTATCTTTTAGATTTGAGATCTGGTTTGCATCCAAGATGGAGGAAGCTAAGCTCGAGACCTTGTAACAATTGCATGGCCGTGTTGATGGTTCACTGCTGCTGTTGCTCTTGGCAACAGCCATACCAATTTCCCGCTCCTCAGCCAGCCAAGATTATGATAATCTCGTATGTAGCTTATTTCAAAACCCCTTTTCCAACTGAACAGAAAGCTGAAGTTTTAAGTCACTATCTTGATTCTTTTGCTTCGACATGCATTTACCAAAGCATACATGAGCCAAAATCAGAAGAGAGGCTTCTTCCGGGGTAGCTATTGAAGTTGACAACGACGCTCACTAAAACTTAAACCTTAATAAGAACAAAGGCTCAAACTTTCAGCTGGGGATTCCTTTGAATCGTTACTGGATCACCTGGATCTGGTTGACACTAAACCGTACCAATTACCAAAGCTAATTCTCAAGGATTAAATTGAAAAATTCAGCAATTAACCAACGGAGCAAACTATATTTTGGGGAAAAAACATTTCTTTAGTTTCTAATAACATTGTTTATCTTATTGGAAGTTATGGAGCTTCAAAATCAAACACAAAGCAGAATTTCAAATTCAATTTTGACACAAATCTCCAACTTTTCTCACACCATCCCAAAAGAGAAACAAAATCATGTCCCCCATTCTTATGAACAGATCAGTCAAATAATCTCCAAAAACAAGCTCTAGCCCCTAAAACAACCCCAATTCGCCCTATTCACCAAGCAAAAGCAAAAGCTCCCAAACCCATCGACCCAAAAGTTCCCAACTTTATGAACAAACACCAAAATTCAACACAACCCATCACAATTCAGCTGAAAACAAAGCCTCCCACATCCAAATTTTCCCAGTATCCACACAAATGAGCACTTTCAAATGAAAACCCACATTCCCAAATACAATAACAGAGAGAATTTTAGAGCAAGTACCTGTAGAGAGAGCACAGACAGGAGCAGTGGTTGAGCTCCCCAAGACAGAACTTCTGTCCTGTGGGCTCTCTCTCTGCTTGCCTTGGATTTTTGGTTCCCTCCGAGTCTGCTCTCTAACTTCTTCTTGTTTATGATGTTGAGGGTTTGGCTCTCCTTGTCCTTGTGTATTTACTCGCTGCCTTTTTTGTTTATTTTTAATTTTATTATTATTATTATTTTTTCAAACAGAGGATTCTCTATCTCCACTCGCCCGGCGGTTAGAAATACCCGCGTACTCGCTATTCCTATTCCTAACCACTTCCCTTTTCCAAGAGTTCATATGCAAACAAGAAAAACCTACTTTCCCTTTCGGGGAACTTTGTAACGGTTCTATCGAACACACACGTCAGTCCAAACTCCAAACCTATGGCTATGGTAAGGAAAATGAGCTTTTTCTTTTTTTTGGTGAAGAAAAAGAGAGTTCATTTCAATTCTTACTCTCTGTGTACCATATATAAAGATAATAGGGTTAGCTCAAAAAAAAAGTAGTAGAAAATAGGGTAACCATACTAATCAGTTTGGTAGCTGCTTAACCCATAAAAAAAAATCCTTGAGGTTTTTTTTTCCATGATGTCAACATGCCCTTTTTTTGGCTGATTTTGTTTTTGAAATTGTTTGATCAAGAAAGAAAGAACAAAGACAAAAATTTACAGAAAAAACGTGGAGAATTATCCGAAGTTGTTCTAGTCCTAGGTAGAAACAGTGATAATATTTTGAAGTCTTTTATTTTTTGGGTCTGAACTATTATTATTTTGAAGTCGTGGCTGCTTGTAAGAATTAAGAAAATGCAGAACTGTTTGTTATCTTCTAGAATTCCAAAAACGACTATTTCTAGAGAGTTTGAGAATTGACTGGTAATTCTTGTTCAAAAAAAGAAACAAGAAACCAACGAAGTTTGCCATTAATTTGCGTATAAACAAAGAAATTGGGCCTTTTGGAAGTTGAGGCAGTCAATTGGTTTTGGGTTTTACCCTTAACCAATTTATTTTGACCGGACTCCATTTGTATTTACCTAACATGATTTACCGGACTCCATAAGATTGTCTCAAATTAAAGCCCAACATGGATGGATCAACAACCCCTTCTACATATGGCCCAAAATTCCATGTTAAAACACAACTACCGCTTTTAAGTATCAACATAATAGAATGCTGCGGAAGACAAATAAAACCCTCAGCTAAACTGAGCAAAAGCCAATCACCAGGGGCTTTTCAGTAATTCAAGTATCTTCGTAGAGATGACGCAGTTATAGTTCGTCCATCACCATGGAGGGAGAGCGAGACTGATCAGAAAGTGTGAGATCAAACACTAGCAGTTAGGGTTTCTGAAATTCAAGAAACTCCGAATTTGGGGGTTTCGATTGCGATCATCGAATCACGAAAAGATCGAAACTTGGAGTTGGAGTTAAAATTCGTAGCTAATGGATGTAGATGGAGGGGAAAGCAAACGGATCTTCCGGAGATTGGGCGGGCCCCAATCCGACCCGAACAAGAATCAGAAGGTATGCTACCATTGGAGAGCGGGCAAGTGCAATCGCCACCCTTGCCCTTATCTCCACAGAGAGCTACCGTCGCCACATGTCCAACATGGTCTCAACGGAACGGCGTCGTCTAAGCGCCCGCACGCCTTCGCGGCCACCACCGACGGCCCGCGAGGCCGAGGTCCGAATAGCTTCAACGGCGGGGCTTCATCCACGTGGGGTCGAACCGGAGCCAGTAGGGTTTTCGTTAGGAAGATGGACAAAGTGTGTAATTATTGGGTTCAGGGGAATTGTAGCTATGGCGATAGATGTAAGTACTTGCATTCTTGGAGCATGGGGGATTGCGTCAGCTTGTTAACAACGCTTGAGGGGCATCAGAAGGTGAGCATTTAGATCATCATTGTAATGGGTTCTCATTGTAATGGCTTCTTTTGGTGTTTGTTGATGGTTTATTGTGAACAGGTTGTTAGTGGGATTGCACTGCCGTCTGGCTCTGATAAGCTTTATACTGGAAGCAAGGATGAGACTGTTAGAGTTTGGGATTGTCAGTCTGCTCAGGTAACTAGTCGCTTTTGGGCCACTCCAATTTTCAGTTCTTCAACACAACTCAGATAAGTTTCAATTTGTTTATCCATTTTTATGTGATAGGTAAAAGTTTAGTCTCTAATTAGTGGAGAAAGAGAAAGAGGACCCCTGTAGCTAATCTCAATTGTATCGGTGTAGAACTTAGTTTCCAATGAACATGACTGAAGGTAGCTGCATGATCATTCTGATTATGTAGTCAAACCGATGGAACTTGTAGTGAGAAAGTCTGTGAACTTATAAGTTGCAAAATTTGTACAAAGGAAAATTGGAGGTTGCATAAAGTTCTCGAGGGATTTTCTGAGGAGAGCTGTTTCAATGGGAGACCGGAGAGTTTCTTGAGAATTTTTCTCGTGTTTCATAGTTATTGTCTTTTGTTTTCACCATTCACATGAGCATTGTTCTTACTCAAGATAATTGGATAATATTTTTCACGTGTCTCCTTGTTAATCCAGTGGATGTAGCAAATAATCCATGTTGTCTGTATTTTACAGTGCCTGGGAGTAATTAATCTCGGAGGTGAAGTAGGTTGTATGATCAGCGAAGGTCCTTGGATTTTTGTTGGTATACCAAATGCTGTAAAGGTAGGACATGAATCTCTTTTAGTGTGAGCTTATAGCTGCAAACTTTAATAATATTCCGCCTCATTCGTTCATGGATATGGTTTTCTAGGCGTGGAACACCCAAGCTAACTCCGAACTGAGTCTTAGTGGGCCTGTTGGACAAGTTTATGCCCTGGTTGTGGGTAATGATTTGCTCTTTGCTGGTACGCAGGTAATTCCTGGACTACAGTTATCGTGTAGTTTTATGTTTGGTCCCCTTGTTAAGATTTCTTGTTAGGGATTTCAGCAGTGAATATTGTTGTATGGACAGCTGCATCATCCAATTGTAAACCATATTCTGAAGGAGGACAGTTTGCATCTCATTGACGGGACGCCCTTGCATCTTCCTCCTCCGTCTCCTCACCCTCCAATTTCTTCTGTGCATGCATGTGTGGCATCAGTATATTCTCTTAATATTTAGGAAGAAGTTTTGTTTTGTTTGATGCAGGATGGTTCTATATTGGCTTGGAAATTTAATTCTGTCACTAATTGCTTCGAACCAGCTGCATCGCTTAATGGTCACACTCTTGCAGTTGTATCATTAGTAGTTGGAGCAAATAGGCTTTATTCTGGTTCAATGGATCATTCTATAAGGGTAAGTCCGGTTCAGTGTCATATGAACTGTATAATAAGCATCAACTCTTTCCTGTGGAAATTCGCTTGAGGCCTTTAATTGCTCAATAATAGTTCACCCTTGTGACTCATGTCACTTGTTCCCTTTGTTTCTCTCTTTGTATTCTTTCAGGTCTGGAGCCTAGAAAATTTGCAGTGTATACAAACGCTAACAGAGCATACTTCAGTTGTGATGTCTGTTCTTTGCTGGGATCAGTTTCTTTTATCATGTTCTTTGGATAAAACATTAAAGGTTTGTCTCACTTTTCTTATTTCTAAATTATAAGGCTGTTTGTGGGTGTGTGTATGGCATATGGTAACTGTGTATTGCATTAGGACTGTACACATATTTAGTTCCATTATTTTTTTGTGCAGATCTGGGCTGCTACTCAAAGTGGAAACTTGGAAGTAACGTATACTCACGAAGAAGAACATGTACGTTATTCGTTTTTCAATGTCTTGATTCTTTAAGTTATATCCCTGTTCCTGGATGGACTAAGAACAAGCTAGGTTATTTTTAGGATCTCCCCAGAAGATGTTCGAGGCTGAAACTCCATGGCCTACTAATTTAGAAGCTCTAATGCAAGTTCTATTTGTCAGCATTTTAGGTTTAGTTAGATAGCATGCTAGGCAAGTATTTTGATTGGAACACCATAGTGGTTAGACTCGGTTTATCACCTAGCGATGGGTTTGGTTTAATTTCCTTGACCTGCTACCGTTATGTGTTACCAATAAATTTCTAGGTGACATGTGATATCAAGTCTAATTATGCTTATGACCTTGCTGCAGGGTTTGCTTACACTCTGTGGGATGCATGATTCAGAAGCCAAGCCAGTCTTATTGTGTTCATGCAATGACAACACTGTCCGCCTCTATGATTTGCCATCGTGAGCCTTTCAACACTAGTTTCTGCTGAACTCTTCTTTGTTTCTATCACTTTGTTGTAATTTATTATTTCATTCTATTATATGTCTAGGTTTTCCGAGAGGGGCAAAATTTTCTCAAAACAGGAGATACGAGAAATCCAGGTCGGCCCTGGTGGCTTGTTTTTCACTGGCGATGGAACTGGTCAAGTGCGAGTATGGAAGTGGCTGGCTGAACCAGTTGTGACTGCCTGAGAGTGGATATTATTTATTTGGGCCGCATTGTATTTTAAAAATTTTTCTGGGTTCTTTTCTACGTGTAGGTCTGAGGGAGATAATTTAGTTTTGTTTCTGGTCCAAGTGAAATTATGAGATATAGAGGTAGGATTCAGTAGCATCAACATTGTCCGCTCCTTACTGTACGTGTGCCATGGACGTAAAGAACTTCTTGGCCCATGCAAAGTTGTAACTGCGGGACTGATCTCCATAAAGAGTGAACATTTATGTACATGCTGTCTGCAACTCTGCAACTGTGTTGTGACGATCTTGTGTGCTCTCTACGAGTGATCCAAGTTGTAGCAGCAGACCTGTGCAAGAGCATGAGAGTCGATCTTGTCTGTTTTCAGAAAAAGAATAAAGTTGACTGATTGAGAAATTTGATTTTGGGTTTCAGGTTCTTAATAATTTTTTATTGTTTATGTAATATATTTTGTATATTTTCACTTTGAACCATATAATGAATAGCAATAGTAAAAATGAATCCGACTGAGTTCTGAAGTTATTGGTCTTCTTTTCGTTTTCTCCATTGGAGCAGAATTGAAAGAACTTGGTGCTCTATGTCTCGGTAGGTTTGCCAAAAGCTTGAGTTTGTTTTCTTCTCGTTCGTCAAGTTCTTCATTCTTTCTTGAACCAAAGAAAAGGAAATAATATAAAACGCATATACTCCAAACTTTAGTAATATAACGAGTCTAGCTTGAAATACAGAGGTCACTTTGTAGCTGACCTTACAGATAAAATATGAAGGAGAGATCACTTATTCAATCACAACGTTAATATTCTTCTCCTTTCTTGTTTTTTCAGCATTCGATCTGAAACCGCAGCTGTGTTTACAGATTAAACATGACCTTAATGGCATTGCCCCCACGAGCACTGGTTGCGAAGGCTTCTTCCACCTCCTTTTGAGAAAACCCGAACCGGTGTGTTATAAGAGGCTTGACATCGATCTTACCACTTCTCAAAAACTCGAGGCATAAAGGCCAGGTGTTCTTGTATCGGAAAATTCCTATCACATCTACCTCCCTGCATCAAAAAGGAACCAAAGTAAATGCATGTTTGCAAGTTCACACCAATGCCTAACACAATTGTTTATTTTCACTCTGATGATTAGAGTCTTTAGTAACTAGAATCAGTTTATACCTGGCAGAAGCTGAAGTGAGTGGAAGAGTCATCGCATCGTGACCCATTCCCACAAGGCAAACTTTGCCACCGGGACGAGTAGCACGCAGAGCTGTTGACATGGTTTTATCAAAGCCTGCACAATCAAAAGTTACATCCACTCCAGCTCCCATAGCTTTACGTATCTGAACCACTTCTTCAGCTACATCCTGTAATTAATTTTGACAATCAATTCTACGAAACCAAGGTCTAATAAGACAAGTATACTGAAAAATACAAGGGCTGACGTGAAACTAAACATCTGTTTTCCTCCAATGTTTTCCCTCTCCTTCGGCAGCTTGAAACTTGAGGGTCCTATAATGGAGGTTGGAGAACCCTTGGAAAAGACTCATTTACAAAAGAAGGAACATAAATGTAGGGAACAAGCAGACCCCTAATTTATGAAACTGGCTTGCCAACTGCTTGCTTTTAGAAGCCAATTAACAAAACCTTCAGGGGTTCATTCTAGACTAGTGTACACGTTTAAATTTTAGAAAGTGAGACAACAGAAATGTTTAGCAACTTTTTGGCAATGAATTATGGAGAAATCTATCAAGATAACAAAGTGACCAATTAAGATTGTAAACCCAATCTGGATGATGGTAGTGAAAAAAAGGCAAACTGTAGAAACCTTAATATTTGTTGAAACTTTTACGATCTCATCTGCACCAAGAGTCTTTGCAACAGATAAACGGTGGTCATCCACATCCGCAATGACAATTCTGGGTGCCCCAAAAGCGCGAGCAGCTAGCAGTGTAACAAGCCCTATAGGTCCTGCTCCCATGACCAAAACATTTGTCTCTGGACCGACATTTGCTCGGCGACAAGCATGAACACCAACACTCAAGGGCTCACACATTGCCCCTTCCTCCAAACTCACATTCTCTGGCAGTTTAAAACATAGGTCCGCAGGATGGACAACCTGTCAAAACAAACAATTACCTTGAAATCAAATTGCCCCATCCGAAAATCCTTATAGTATGCACAAAACAAGCTTGATATAAAGTTGGCATGATTAGTTTACAATTGCTACATAGAATCTGAAATGCTGCAGATATGTTTAATTACCTGGTTTGCCAGTGAGCCATGAACTGGTGGAGTGGCGAAAAACTTCATATCCGGGCAGAGATTGTATCGACCTTCTTTGCAGGAATCACATCGCCAGCAACTGATACCGGGCTCTAGTGCCACACGGTCACCGGGAACCAGATGCTTCACCTCACCCCCAACTTCCTCTATGATCCCAGCACACTCATGCCCAATTACCATTGGCTCTTTAACTATAAAATCTGCAACTCTCATGGCCTAGAAGTAACAAACAACAATTAAAAGGGGTAAAGTAAACCTAAAACATATTTGGGGGTTCAATTTTTTTTCTATTTTATTAAAATCTTTCAGCAATCAAACACTTGTACCTTAAATCATGAAAAACCAAAGGAAATATGTAAATCAAAATATATCAAACTAGAACCTTGAGGTAGTGAACATCACTCCCACATATGCCAACAGCCTTCATCCGAATCCTAACATCATGAGGTCCTATAGTACAAAATAAAAACAAAAAAAACCCAATGAAAATAATCCAAGGGTTCATCTCAAAAACAGTGATCAAATTAAAAGCTTTAAGGGAAAGAAATTGATACCAAGATCAGGGAGCTTGAAAGGTTGAATCTTGAGGGTGTTAATACCAACAAGCCAAGCAGCCATGTTCTCTTGTTGATCATCTCCATGGGACATCCCTCCCTTACCCATTTTTGCTATCAGTGTTTGTTAAACTGAAAGAACAAAGCGTGTTTAAAAGCTATGGTGGTCACAGCAAAATGGGAACCTTACTTGACATCCAGAAAAATCCAACAATTAATGTAGTTTAATGTGGCTCTGTCTGCTAGTGATTTGTATTCATCTTATCTCATACAAAGATTTTTACCAAACTCAATCACTATCCATATTCTCATCACAGTCGGCTACACATCAGCTTTAGATTGCTCACCGATGGTTGCATGGGCTCTCTCTGTTACCCGCCTCTGGTTTTTCTGCCACGCATCAAAATTAGTATCCAATTTCCACATCACAAAAACTGGATCAGACTATAGATTAATGGATGTTATTAGTTTATTACTACTTGATGAGAATTAATTAGTTATCTATAAGTCTTGGTTTCACTTGGTACAATTCTAAAGGTTACTCTTGAAAGGAATATCATTTTCTCTTTTGGGTGTGAAATATTAGTTTCTTACGACCAATTAGAAATTTAGAACCTATGCAAACTATCGGTTTCTGACAAAAATACAATTATTAAAATTCTAACTTCTGAAAATCTTTTTCATCCTCGAATTTTTTGTGTTCTTTCATGTACATTCACGGAATGAATTGGTACAAATCTTATAAGATCCTCTATGTATTCGATAAGTTATTTGATAATGCACCACTTATTTCAATGGAGCTACTACCAAATGGCTTCTGCACGTTGCTCTCGTCCATCAATCCTCTCATTTTTGTAACACCGTCCCATCTCTGTGAAAGTGCATAGTTATTTGACGAGAGAATATAATTCCCACTGTTAGAAGGGTCCATTTCAATAAGCTTGTTTGACACAATTTCAGCTAATGCCAAATTTCCATGAACCTGACAAGCACCAAGCAATATCCTCCACACTACAACATCGGGTACAATAGGCATATTCTGTATGAACTCATATGCCTCCTGCAGTTTGCCGGAGCGGCTCAAAAGATCCACAACACATCCGTAGTGTTTCATTTCCGGCATTAGTCCATGAATCTTTTCCATGCTTTCGAAATATTCCAATCCCTTGTCTACCAATCCAGCATGAGCACAAGCTAATAAAATCCCAACGAAAGCTCCATGAGTTGGTCGAATACCTTCTCTCAACATCCGTGAGAAGAATTCATGTGCAGGATCTGCAAAACCATTCACTGCAAGGCCTGAAATTATCGAAGTCCATGACACCGAGTCTTTCTTATCCATCCCTTGAAACACCGCCAATGCCTTATCGGCCACCCCACATTTGCAATACATATCTATCAAAGCGTTCCCTACATAAATATCGGTTTTCACTCCATGCTTCCTTATGTACTCGTGGACAGCCTCTCCCACATCAAGTGAACCAACATGGGCACAAGCACAAAGCACACTAGCCACTGTTACTTTATCCGGTCTCACATTAGCAGCCATCATTTTGCGAAAAAGACTCACCGCCTCAGCATGTTGGTTAGCTTGAGAATAACCAGTGATCATGGAAGTCCAAGAGATCACATCCCTATTCGGCATCCTATCAAAAAGCTTTCTTGAATCAACTAAATTTCCCACTTTTGCATATCCATTGATCATGGCATTCCATGAAACTATATTTCTTTCACACATCCGATCAAATACTTCTCGAGCCAAATGTGGCAAACCGCGTCGACCATACATATCTATCATGGTATTCCCCAAGTAAACATCAATGCCAACATGATTTTCTTCAACATACTTAACCATAGAATCTGCAATTTCCCATTCACCCAACTGAATACATGCCAGAATAACTTTTACCATCGTCACCGCATCAGCTCTCACATTCTCTGCTTCTTGCATTGCCTCAAAAAGACCCAAAACCTCCTTAAATCTATTGCACTGACTATACCCACATATCAAAGAGTTCCAAGAGACTAAATCTCTCTCATGCATTCCATCAAACACCTTCCGGGCAGAGCCCAAATCACCACACGATGAGTACATATGAATCAAAGCATTAGAAACGAAAAGATACCATTCAAACCCAAGCTTCAGTGCACGAGCTTGAACCTTTTGGCCATATACAATATCAGAAACTCGAGCGCAAGCCTTGAAAATGAATATAAAGGTCAAATTATTCCCGGCCAATCCTTGGAGGTACATTTGGTTGTACATGTGAATTGCTTCACTGGGTTGATCACTATTTGACAGTCCACGGATCATAAGGTTCCAAACCGACAATGTGGGTCGCTCAATTTGATTAAAGACGAAACGGGCTCTGTTTAAATAGGGTGGAGATAGTGCGTAGTATCTGAGAACCTCGGAGATTGAAGAAGGGTCTTTGTGGAGGTGGGTTCTGATGAGGTGTGCGTGAAGCTCTTCGGTTGAGGTCAAGGAGGAGATTGGTGTGTTGGCCACTCGCTCTGGTTTTGGCGGCGCTGCGGAGGTGCTCAAATGGCGCGAAATGGGTCTTGCGAGTTTCATGAGTAACAGACTGTTAGAGGCAAAAACTGTCAAAATTCGTTATGGGCTTGGATTTAGTATGCATGATTTCTATATGAGCCTTAACTTTAGCACGAATGATTTATTTATATATGGGCCATAACATCTGATCCTTTTATTAGCATAAAATAAATAGAAAGATGGATAGTTTTTACCGACGAACAATTCGTCAGCACAAGCTCTTGCGTTAGATTTTTTTTTATTTTACTTAATTTTATCAAAGGGGTTGAATTTACTAATAATCTTAGTGGACGGAGGGGAAGCCGGTTATTTTATAGTTTTTATGTGTTCCAACAATTAGGGACCTCGATGTTCTAGCAAATATTATTCATATAAAAAGGGACCTCGAAGTTTATCATGACTCTAAACACAGAGGAAAAAAATTGTATAAACTACTATAAAATGTTTTGACCCTTTTAAAAGCGGGTATATAAATTAAATGAAGAAAAAATATATATAGAAACTGGAGAATAGCTTTTACCGACAAATAATTCGTCAGCACCAGCTCTTGCATTAGATTTTTTTTCTTTTCTAAATTTCTTTTATTTATAGTTAATTTTATCAAAGGAGTTCATTTACTAATAATCTTGGTAGACTACCATGAGATCCTAAATGAGGTGTATGTAAGCGGAAATATAAATTAAATGACAAAAGAAAAGAAAAGGGGAATATGTTTTACTGACGAATATATCATTGGTAAAAGATCTTGAATTAATTTTTTTTTTTTCTAGTTAAATTTATTGATGGGGTTGAATTTAATATTAGTAGACCTCCTTGAGCTCCAAATGAGATGTATGAAGTAAATTCGATGAAAACAATTGAAGGGAAACATTATTGATACAAAAAGGGACCTTCAAATTTATCATGACTCTAAACACTGAGATAACAAATTGTATTAAGTATTTTGACCCTTTCGAAAGCAAAAATATAAATTAAAAGAAGAAAAATAAATATATTTATAAAGGGGGAATAACTTTTACCGACGGGTAAGTCGTCAATAAAAGCTCATTAGATTTTTTTTAAATTTTTTTTTTATTTATAGTTTATTTTTTATTTTTTCTAGTTTAATATGTCGAAATAAAAAGAAACACTTTCGGTGCCCGTAAGGTCTCGAGTGGGGTTTCATTGAAACTGTAAAATACTTATAGAAACACGTGCAAACAATTTTTGAGAATTTTAAAGATACTATTTTTCAAGAAAATCATGTGATATAATTAGAAAATTTTTCTCAATTTCGCATCATTCACCGAAATTAAGCGAAAATCCGATTTTGATGGTCACTGTATTGCCAAATTTCTTTTTCATTGTTTGATTCATTAAGTCTAAGACCCCTAAGAAAAAATCCTTTAACATTTGTTCAACTTAAAATATATATATATTGAACAACATGTAGCGACGAAAATGTTCGCCGCTATAAGTTGTTCAAAATAAATAATTTTATTTTTTATAGCTTATTTTATCGAAATAAAATGGAAGCACTTTCGGTGCTCATAAGGTCTCGAGTTGGCTTTCATTGATATTCTAAAATACTTATAGAAACACGTGCAAACTGGTGTGAGAATTTCAAAGATTCAATTTTTTTAAGGAAACTGTGTGCTATAATAAGGAAATTTGCCTCAATATTACACCATTCACCGAAACCGAAACTAAGCGAAAACCCAATTTTAATGGCCAATGTGTTGCCAAATGTCTTTTGCATTGTTTGATTCATTGAACCCAAGACCGAAAAAAAAAATTCCGAAACCACGGTTTCTCAATCAAAATTTTTGGTGAAAACCCATGATTTTGAAAAAAAAAATTGGAGCAAGAATTGGGGTTATTCTCCACGGTGTTAGAACATTATTATTGAGTAAAATCTCGTGGTTGGACCGCCAAAATTGGCAACGGTTAGCCTCGCTTTCTTGACCTCCCTTGGCCTCGCTTGCTGGCCTCCATAGGCCTCCCTCGGCCTCGTTTGGTTGGGCATTTTTAACCTCATTTGAAGAAAAAATAGTGTTGAAAGGGTTTGACATGTTTTGGCATGCCACAAGCGCTAACATGACACCTTCAAACTTGCCAAACCATGTCAACCCCCTTTTTATTTGAACATTATCTGTGCCAAAATCTCACAATCGGTAAAGCATGATTTTTAGAAGGTGTTCCAACTGACGGAACTCGAAAATCTCTACTTATTTATTTTTTTAAATTTTCTAATTTTCTAAATTTGAAAAATCGTAAAACATAAACGAGTCGATATTTTTGCGTTCCATCAGTTCGAGAAGTCCTTAAAAATCATGATTTGAAGGTGATAAGATTTTGGTATGAAAATAAGAACATGCGATTTTTGCCAAAAAAATTGTGTGCTAAAAGTCCACAGTTTTAGGTGAAAAACCAAGATTTTGAAAAAAAAAAAACACGGTGTTTGAAATCATTCTTGAGTAAAACCTCATGGTTGGACCGCCAAAACTTTTCACGGTTAGCCTCGTTTGCATGACTTAGGTTGACCTTCCTTGGCCTCGCTTGTATAGCCTCTTTTGGCCTCGCTTGCCCATGCCAAAATTTTACTATTGGTAAAAAATAATTTTAAAAAGCTGTTCTAATTGACGGAACTCGAAAATCTCAACTCGTTTATTTTTTTGAATTTTCTAGTTTTCAGAATTTGAAAAATCGTAAAAAAATAAACGAGTTGAGATTTTTACGTTCTGTCGGTTCGAGAAGTCCTTAAAAATCATGATTTGAGGGTGGTAAAATTTTGGTACGAAAATAAGAACATTCGATTTTGGCCAATGATTTTAGGTGAAAAACAATGATTTTGAAAAATAAAAAAATTCGGAGAAAGAATTAGGGTTATTCTCTGCGGTGTTAGAACATCATTCTTTTGTAAAATCTCGTACTTGGACCGTCAAAATTGGTCACGGTTAGCCTCGCTTGCATGGTTGAGGTTGGCCTAAGTTGCCTTGCCTTGCTTGCCAGTGCCAAAATTTCAACATTGGTAAAAAAAGATTTTTAAAAAGTGTTCCAATTGACGGAACTAGAAAATCTCTAACTCGTTTTTTTTTTTTTTAATTTTATAGTTTTCCAAATTTGAAACATCGTTAAAAATAAACGAGTTGAGATTTTTGCGTTCTTTCAGTTCCAAAAGTCCTTAAAAATCATCATTTGAGGGTGGTAAGATTTTGGTATGAAAATAGGAAGAAGCGATTTTTGCCAAAAAAAATCATGTGCTATAGTTCACAGTTTTGGGTGAAAAACCATGATTTTGAAAAGAAAAAAAATTTGGAGAAAGAATTGAGGTTATTCTCCACGGTATTAGAACATCATTCTTGAGTAAAACCTTATAGTTGGACTGCCAAAATTGGCCACGGTTAGCCTCACTTGCATGGCTTAGGTTGGCCTCGCTTGCCCGTGATAGAACTCGCTTGCATGGCTGAGGTTGGCCTAGCTTGAGTGGCCTCACTTGGCCTCGGTTGTCTGGCCTAGCTTGTTAGTGCTAAATTTTTACCATTGGTAAAAAATGATTTTTAAAAGGTGTTTCAATTGACGGAACTCGAAAATCTTCACTCGTATATTTTTTCGAATGTTCTAGTTTTCCAAATTTGACAAATTGTTAAAAATAAACGGGTTGATATTTTTGCGTTCTGTCAATTCGAGAAGTCCATTAAAATCATGATTTGAGGGTGGTAAGATTTTGGTACGAAAATAAGAACATGCGATTTTTTAGCAAAAATCGTGTGCTATAGTCCACAGTTTTGGGTGAAAAAATATGATTTTGGAATAAAAAAAAAATTGAAGAAATAATTGAGGTTATTCTCCACGGTGTTAGAACAACATTATTGAGTAAAACCACGTGATTGGACCACCAAAATTGGTCACGGTATGCGATTTTTGCCAAGGTTTAACATGCCCTTAAACATTTATTAAAATTTAAAAACAATAAAAAAAAAAAAAAAAATTGAACAACCTTTAGCGACGAGCAGTTCGTCGCTATAAGGTTTTCAAAATAAATATTTTTAATTATTTTTTATAGCTTATTTTCAAGATATCAAATCGCTTTTGAGAATATTCAAGATACCATTTTCAAGGAAATTGTGTGCTATAATAAGGATGTTTTTCCTAATCAAATTAAGAAATTTGATTAAGGAAAACAAGGTTTGAGAATTTTAAAGATACTATTTTTCAAGAAAATCGTGTTCTATAATAAAAAAGTTTTACTTAATTTCGCATCATTTACCGAAACTTAGTGAATACCCGATTTTGATGGCCAGTATGTTGCAATTTATTTTTTTCATTGTTTGATTCATTGAGCCTAAGACTCCTAAGAAAAAATCATTTAACATTTGTTCAAATTTTTTTTTAAAAAAAATTATAGTAAATAACATGTAGTGACGAACTGTTCGCTGCTACACGTTTTTCAAAATAAATATTTTTATTTTTTATATAGTTTTTTTTTTGAAATAAAAAGGAAGCACTTTCGGTGCCCATAAGATCTCGAGTTGGGTTTCAATAATACTCTAAAATACTTATGGAAACATGTACAAACAGGTGTGAGAATTTCAAAGATACTATTTTCCAAGGAAATCGTGTACTATAATAAGGAATTTTTTCTCAATTTCGCATCATTCACCGAAACTAAGCGAAAACTAATGGCCAATGCTTTGTCAAATGTCTTTTGCATTGTGTGATTCATTGAGCCCAAGACCAATTTTTTTTATTTTTTTTTTAAAACCATGGTTTATCGCCCAAAACTATGGATTATAGCACACGATTTTTTGGCCAAAATCGCATGTTCTTATTTTCTCACCAAAATTTTTTCACCCTTAAATCATGATATTTAAAGACTTTTCAAACTGACGGAACGCAAAAATCTCGACCCGTTTATTTTTTACGATTTTCCAAAGTCGAAAACTAGAAAATTCATAAAAAATAAACAACTCGAGCTTTTGACACATGTAAATTTGAAGAAAAATGGTATTGACATGGTATTTAACATCTCTTTAAATTTAACTAAAAAAAATTATATATATAGAACAATCTGTGGCGATGCGAACTGTTCGTATCTATAAGTTTTTCAAAATAAATATATTTGATTTTTTATAGCTTATTTTGTCCAAATAAAAAGGAAGCACTTGCAGTGCCCGTAAGATCTCTAGTTGGGTTTCATTGAAACTCTAAATATTTGTTGAAATACGTGCAAACCGGCTTGAGAATTTCAAAGATATCATTTTTCAAGGAAATCGTGTGCTATAATAAGTATGTTTTTCTTAATTTCGCACTGTTTACCGAAACTAAGCGAAAACCTGATTTCGATGGCCAATGTGTTGTCAAATTTCTTTTGCATTGTTTAATTCATTGAGCCCAAGAGCCCTAAAAATAAAATACTTTTACATTTGTTCAAATTTAAAAATATAAAAAATATTTATTTTGAACAACCTGTAGCGACGAACAGTTCGTCACTACAGGTTATTTAAAAGAAATAATTTTTTTTATTTTTTATAGTTTATTTTGTCAAAATAAAAAAGAAACACTTCCGGTGCTCGTAAGATCTCAAGTTGGGTTTCATTGAGACTCTAAAATACTTATAAAAACATGTACAAACAAGTTTTGAGAATTTCAAAAATACTATTTTTCAAGAAAATCGTGTGCTATAATAAGGAAGTTTTTCTCAATTTCGCATAATTTACCAAAACTAAGGCAAAACCCGATTTCGATGGCCAATATGTTGCCAAATTTCTTTTGCATTGTTTGATTCATGGAGACCAAGACCCAAATTTTTTTTTCGAAATTATGGTTTCTCATCCAAAACTATGGATATAGAACATGATTTTTTTGCCAAAATCACATGTTCTTATTTTCATACCAAAATCTTTCTGCCCTTAAATCATGATTTTTAAAGACTTCTCTAACTAACGGAACGGAAAAATCTCGACTGGTTTATTTTTTTACGATTTTTCAAAGTCGGAAAACTATAAAATTTTAAAAAAAAACGACTCGAGCTTTTCGAGTTCCATCAATTGGTACACCTTCTAAAAATCATTATTTACCAATAGTGAGATTTTGGTAGAGGCAAATTTGAAGAAAAATGGTGTTGACAAGGTTTGGTATGTTTTGGCATGTCATGAGAAAAAATTCTTTAACATTTGTTTAAATTTAAAAGCTATTGCATCATTCTAGTGACAAAATACTTCGTTGGCAAAAACTATTATATTTTTTCTTAATTTCTTTTATTTCTAGTTAATTTTATCAAAGGAGTTTAATTTACTATTAATTTAGGTGGACTCCCTCGAGCTCCTCAATGAGGTGTATGAAGTGAATTGAACTACAAAAATTGAGGGGATGTCGGTTATTTTATGGTTTTCATGTGTTCTGACGACTAGTTTCTTGTTCTAGCAAACATTGTTCATAAAAAATGGGACCTCAAAATTTATCTTGACTCTAAACACCGCGCAAACAAATTGTGTCAAGTGTTTTGACCATTTTGTAAATGAAAATATAAATTAAATAAAGAAAAAGGGGAAATAGTTTTTGGTTTAGTTGATTAATGCATTTATTCGGTGAAATTAAGATCCATATGGTCCATATAGAATGGGAGAAAACTTTTCGTGGATACTAATTCCATTCACAATGATCAAGTCACCTTTGAGGTCCTTCACAAACCCTAATTGGGAATTTGTGTCATCCTGTCGTTATTCTTCATGAATAATATTTGATAAGAAGTCATGCATTACCGAAATGCATGTCACTTCAAAATGTCTGAAGTGCTAAAATGTGGTCGAAATATGTTTCAAGATAATTGACATTACGACTGTGGCCACTGGCCCCCAATTGTATAGTCATATTTAAGATATACTGAACAATATATGGTGGATGTTGACGCCGGCCAATATATTAGAGGGAATGACACCAATTGATAATCTTTTGTATCAGAGATGTACATGTGTTAATCCTCTTGTGGCTAATATAATTACATATTGCATATTATTGCATATACTTAGTGAGCACTAATTATAACCTTATCTGCCTGCACAACTAGTACTCCACATGTTGCCCGCCCTAATTAAAATCTGTTTTTGATAAGACTAAGTCCGACTTGCCCTTTATATAGCTAGCTCTGACTTTTGCTTCTATGAATGATTTCCATGGAATTAGGTTTGACTTACAAATTTAGAGGGACTCGGTCTAAAGGTTTGGTGGGTACGTACGTAGTAAATTTGGATGGCTAATTAAAATCATCAATATGAATATATAAAGTTCTATAATTAAGTAGCAGCTTGGTGTGGGAGGAAAAGCTACCAAGTATATGCATGTGTAGCATACTTTTCTATTGCATTGAATTCATAATTATCATTACCAAACCCTTGGAATGGTCCTACAAGCATCTTTTAGTTGAAAATCAAGCTTAATGAAAGAGGATTAATTACCGATATCGGACGACACTAGTTGGTCATCAAATTCAATTACGATAGGCAATATTAATTGCAATGTGGGCATGCATTACCATGTTTAATTTGCCAAACTAATATGAACGATTCATAAATATAGTAGCAGCATCTCATTATCAGCCACCTAGCTTTCCTATGTGAAAATTTTGTTGGGTCCGAATGTATTACCGGCCGGCTAAATGCGCAATATGTGTACGTATATGACCCATCCGAATCCGATGAAACCCTAAAGTCGACTTTTTCTAACATTGATGAATGATGATCGACATAACCTCCCCAAAATGTCAATTATTTCGATCCTTGAACGTAATTGGTTTATTGGTTGCGGATGGGGATCTGGAAATGAATGATACATGCCATCCAGAAAGAAACTAATTAGAGGACAAGGAGAAAAAAATGAAAACCTAGGTTCTTGGGGTACGTAAATAGCTTTCGGTCCCTGCAGCTTGCCAATATTTACGTATGAATTGATGTAGGACTTGGTCAACTAGTCCAATATATAAGCTGATAAAGCTATTGCATCTTGTGCACGCCAGGAAGCAAAAGGCCAAAACGTCTCAAAACCCCATTTGGTAACAAGAATGTCAAAGACTATAAGTCTAGCTATAACATATTCTTTCTACTAGTTATGATCGAAGATTTTAGTTTCAGCTGGCCGGTAGGGTTTGGTTAGTCGTTGCAATACATATGATAGTTACGTACGTACAGGCTTTACAGGTTAGGTTCTTCTGGGTAGTGAGTGAGTGGGGAAAGTCCACAATCGATCTCCTCACGCAATTCGCCACTTTCTCCACGCAAAAATTGACACCCCACATTTTCCTCTCCCCACTACGTACCTATCTAGCTTCAATCTTTTCTACTCTCCAACTGCTATATTGATTTATAAATTATTATTATTTCTCAGTTGCATGCCCTTAAAAAATAGATTAGTTTTGGAATTATATAATGTTGTAATTTGTAACCATTATCTATCATTCATGCACACTCAGCTTATCTTTAATTATTTTTCAAAATCTTATATGGTGCAGCCTCTCTGACCAATACACATATATATGTATATCAACATGCCAAAATTGAATGGAATGGAAAAGAGAGAAGAAAATGAGGTACTTTAGTCCTTTTCAGTAATTCAAGGATCAATAAGCTTATATCAAAAAAAAAAAAAAAACTTATATCCAGGGCAAAGGTAATAAACGTACGATTCACTTTCAAATACGAGATACCCAAAAGACCACGTTGAACCCAACCTTCTCTCAACGCAAACGACCAAAAGACCTTTCTCCGGATCCCTCCCTCGCATAAATTCCCTTTCCCTCCATATATCTCTATATATACCTACCTCTACACGCATACACATATTGACATAAACTCAGACTGAAATCTTCTGTGCCCTTAGATTATTTATATGGCTCTGAAAACCATAAGAGCATCATCTATGGCGGATGCAGCCTCATGGTACTGCGCTACAATCCTACTAGCCCTAATCCTGCTGGCTTCCATAAGAGAGAGCTCGAATTCCACGACAGACGATGATCCCGTCCGAGGGAAACAGTTCCTGCAGTTGAACAGACCCTGTGACGAAATCTATGTTGTCGGAGAAGGCGAGACCCTCCACACCATCAGTGACAAGTGCGGCGACCCGTTCATCGTGGAGCGCAACCCGCATATCCATGACCCGGATGATGTCTTCCCCGGACTCGTCATCAAGATCAATCCTAACTCCAGACCCTCCAATTTTTAATTTTAAAAGGGAAATTAGGCTTTCGTGAATTAGTTTCACAGTATAGTAGATTAGTAGTTTTGAGAGACTAGTTTAGCTAGTCATCTTCTCCATAGCCATAGAAGCTTTGTAAGTTGTAAAATATACAGACAACTGAATCATGAATTCCTTTTCCTATAGAAAGTCAAATTTACTTGCGCGTACCTAGCTCTTTTCTTTATTTTATTTCTTGATTTTCAATAAAACAGTACACACTTTTTTATGTTATGTTTTTTATTATATCGATCAAATATGGTAATTAAGATGAACCATGGATTCATGCATACGGTTGCTAATGTTAAATGCAGTCTTTGGCTTTTCCATGGACTTTTCCGTTTTACTTTTGCCAATATTTTGACTCATTTAATAAGAAATTTCATTGCCAAAAAAAAAGGAGTGACTTTTAATTTATTCGATCCATCTTGTTTTCCCTTTCGGTTTCTTTTTGGCTATTTGTGCTTGGGAGGAGTTGTGTTGACTGTTGAGTATTTCTGGAGAAGAAGGAACCAAATTTATCAAAAATAATTTAAACTAAACAAATAATATCTCAAACAAACAGTTAAAAGTAGATTACGAATTTTTTGGTCGAACAAGTAATTAATTATGAATTAGGTGGCCAAAAGGTATGGGCATGCAGTTGGAACTTGAAAAATAGAGAACAGCAGGCCTTATCGATCAGCAGCCAACAACTAATTAAAGAATTGAACCGTTTTGACGGTTTGACGTTTTACCAAGTACATATACAATAATATGTTTTGCATACTTTAACGTGTTTGTAATTACATGTTTGCCGTATTTTTTTGTTTCCAAGTTAAGCAGTCTTAAAGTTTCATGAAAGAAAATGAAGCCACGCCATAACCAAGTTCTATGTGCATGCATGAAAGAAGAGGCCGACCTTATGATAACTTGTATTCTCTCCTTTTATTATTCCATAACTTTCCGTCAAATTTGATTGGACTATTTCATTAATTTCTTGGTTTAATTTCTCTTTTAATCATGCACTTATGGAATTAATTACAGCGATGGACAGAGATCGATCTCAACATTTATATTAGGGTAGGGTTGAAAATCGATCTCTAGCACAACTATAGATTAAGCCAAAGATAGGATAAGGAAACGACATGCAACTTGCATTTGTAACTCTGCCTCCATAGATAGAAGATAGAAGATGAAGAAAATGGAGGGGTAGCATATAGCTATATAGCTATATATATATATATATATATATATATATATATATATATATATATATATATATATCTATCATCGTGATAAACGTGGATGGGTTATGGACCAGTGGCCCAATAATTCGTTTTTATTTGCGTGGATGAGTTTGTAATCCGTTATCCACTTTAGGTTCGCGAGCATGTTACATGTTTGATGCCTCAAATCGCAACAAAACCAGAGACGTGCTATGTTGCTTCAAGATTCTACCTACACCATGTACTGTGGATAAAGCCGATTCTCTCGCCCTAAAAACAGAAAAAATTGAATGTGATTTGGATATTGGGCCTGTACAACGGGCTGAGTTAATAGATCTATAGGGTAAGGCTAAGGCAGTTAAGGTACTCAGCCAACTAGCCAAGGCTGAGAACGATGAAGAAACTTTAGAAATGATTCTAACCACTTGGTGTGATCAAGTTGGCAAACTTGTACCATCCAAGTTGAGGGATAACTGTTCCTGCATCCTGATAATAGGTTCGAAACCCAGTTTGAGCAGGTTTGAGAGGTATTTGGGTTCGTGCACCTGTCAAGTATCAATGGTCAGCGGCTGCCCATTCCGCGAAGGGAGATTAGTCTCCTCGACTTACTCTCCGGGGAGGTTGGGAGGAGATCATTCCTGGAGAGAGAATCCCTAATAAATTAAAAAAAAAACCTTTAGAAATTGTTCTTTTTTTTTCTTTAAAAAAAAAATCGTATGATATGTCACATCTAATTTAAAACATGTCAAATTTCAAACCGCGCTAAAACTTATTGAACTTCGATTTATGTTAAACAATGAGAGAATTTGGAAGATGTCTCAACCACCTGCAAGACTTTTGATACAAATCAAGACATTTACATTGGATCGTCGTGTACATGTGGTTATAATTAATTTTAATTAATTTCGCATCTAACTCCTGTGGACCGTAGTTAATGAGATAAATTTGAATCATAAACTTAATTAAGACCATGCAACATTTAAGAGTCAATTATCCAATATATTGACCAGAAAAAGTTATCCAATTCAATTATCAAGCTAGGAGAGCTTCCTGGGAATTAAGGCAAGTGCATGAGGCAACTCCACTGCGCAAAAGACCTCCATTTTTATTCGTTCAAATTGGATTCAACTTATTCTTGTATTTGCAGTTGAGCTAGTTAATTCACAAATTTAATTAGCTCCTTAATTCCATTTCAGTAGCTAGGCTAGCTAGCAAAACCAAGAGGTCGGTGCACTTGTGATTAAGTTCTTTAATTTCCGGATCGACAAGGTTGAAGCTTTAATTTCCGGACCCTAATTCCCTAGGTCCAAACCCAAACCATACCATTAAGATCATATCAATGTGCTTAGTAATCCTCAAAAAACAATTAATGATATTGTTCTTCGCGGGAATGAACTCATTAATTAAGGTCCACATGATTGGTGTCACAGATGGGAGAAATTTTTCTAAGGGACCGTCAATCCACGTAAGATATGTGACGGTCCATTAAATGAATGACACGTGGCCAATAAAAAAAAAGCCTTAGGGCCCTGTTTGTTTCTCCCCACTTTCTCATCTTCCTCTCTCTCTCTCTCTCATTCTTTATTCTTCTTCTCTGCGATTCTGCTCTGTTCTCTTCTTCCTCTATTTCTAATTCTTTAATTGTCTTCTCTGCCCAATTCAAAACCACGGCCAGCACCACCTTGAAAAAAATTTATTCTGTTTAATTTTCTTTTGTTTTCTTCATGTTCATGATTTCCAATTATTTGTGTGGTTGTTCACCATGAAAAAGGGAGAGTGGCGGTGTGGGTGCGGCAGGAGAAGTGACTGGTGGATTGGAGCACGGCGGAGAAAGGGAGGTTGTCGGGGCTGATGAGATGGGCACGGCCAGAGGCGAAGAGAAAAAGGGATAGGCGCGGGTCTGTTTACGACGGAATTGGGACTGGAAGTTGGGTGCAGCGGTGGTCTGGTGCCACGGGTTTGAGAGAAGCGGCGGCGGCTGGACCGCTGGACACGGGCTCGATGGGAGGTGGTGCTGGACTGCTGGGCGTGGTTCTTGAACTGGGCAGAGAAGAAAAATAAAGAATGAGAGAGAGAGAGAGAGAGAGAGAGAGAGAGAGGGAAGAGAAAGGGGGAGAAGGCGAGAAGCAAACAGGGCCTTAAGGCCTTTTTTTGTATTGGCCACGTGTCATTTGGTTAATGGACTGTCATATATCCTATGTGGATTGACGGTCCCTTAGAAAAATTTCTCCACAGATGGTGCAGATATCATATATCAAAGACATTGTATCTTTACATGAGCAGGTGAAAATTAATGTTGTTCAACTAGAAAAGTGTATTTGTGAAACTTAGGCTTGTTTTGTGCACAAAGAACGTTATGCCCCTGTGATTTAGGGTTTAGGCTTATTTAAAGAAGAGACTAGTCTAGTTTGCAGAGATTCAATTACACTAGCTAGCTCTGCAGATATCGATCCAAAGTAAATTTGAGAGAAAGAGAATGGATTTCGGATGGTGGAGAAGATCATTCTTAGGAGCTTTTCTTTCTTGGGTTTTCTTCTATCTTCGCTTTTCTTGTTCAGACAAAGGTATGAATATATAAAGCAAAATGCTAACTAGTTGAAATGTTATTCTTTAATCAAGACATTGAGCATGCACATAAAATGTGACCAAACAAAATGCTTACTTTAATTAACTTAATTATCATTATATGATGTTTCAACTTTTGGCGTGTGCAGCTTCAGAATACACATTTGTGAAAGAAGCAACATCAGCCCCGCCAGTGATTTTCTACGACTACATAATCATTGGCGGCGGTACTGCCGGGTGTCCTCTCGCCGCCACTCTCTCTCACGGCGGCGCAACCGTCCTAGTCCTCGAACGTGGCGGCTCGCCTTACACCAACCCTAACATAACCAATATTGGCAACTTCGCTTCCGTTCTTCTGGACAGGTCTCCCACTTCCCCGGCGCAGCCCTTCACCTCCGAGGACGGCGTCTACAACGCCAGGGCACGCATCCTCGGAGGAGGATCAGCCGTCAACGCCGGGTTCTACACGCGTGCCAGTACGCACTACATCAAGAAAGTGGGGTGGAACCAAAAGATGGTTGAACAGGCTTATGAATGGGTTGAACAAGTTGTGGCTTTCCAACCTCCCTTGATGGAGTGGCAGAGTGCTTTCAGAGATGGCTTGCTTGAAGTAGGAGTGTTGCCGAATAACGGCTTTACCTACGACCATTTGTATGGTACTAAAGTCGGAGGGACTATTTTCGACAAAGAAGGTCATAGGCACACCGCCGCAGATTTGCTTCAGTATGCAAACCCAAGAAAAATCACTGTCTATTTGCATGCCATTGTGCACAAAATCTTGTTTAGACATATTCCCGGTGAGGGTTTAATACCGCGTTCACCAAATGATATGTCAGTAAACATATCGGTTATGATCTTTACCTTGATGTGGGTTTGATTTATTTAATGCAGGTAGGGCAAGGCCGCAAGCTTATGGTGTGATTTATAAAGATGCATATGGAGTGAGGCACCAAGCTTACCTAAAGCGCAACTCCAAGAATGAGATTATCTTAACAGCTGGAGCTATTGGGAGCCCACAGCTTCTGATGCTGAGTGGTATTGGGCCGGGTTATCATCTTCGGACCCACGGTATCCAGGTGGTGGTGAACCAGCCCTTGGTGGGCCAGGGGATGGCTGATAACCCAATGAACGTCCTGCTCATTCCCTCTCCTCTGCCGGTTGAGGTCTCTCTGGTTCAAGTTGTGGGCATCACAAAGTTTAACACCTTCATTGAAGGAGCTAGTGGGTTGAGCTTTGTTTATCCTTTGGCTCGAAGGCTTGCCAAACGCTTTAGGCTCTTCTTGAATCAGGTTAGTTCCTAAACTTGTCTCATTCTTTAGAAATCGGGTGTTCAAAATTTATTGGGTGACATTAGAAATTGACCAACGAGTGTTCTGCCATTAATGGCATTTGTAGAGTGATTATGAGCCTTTCAAAGTTCCACCAGAAGCCATGGCGAGAGCTGTAGACACCGTAAACGCAGTTGTGAATCGGACCCTGAGAGCTGGGGTCATACTCGAAAAAATCACGGGTCCAGTCTCCACAGGTTATCTAGAACTCCGGAACCTAAACCCCGATGACACTCCGTTTGTCACCTTCAACTACTTCAAAGAGCCAGAGGACTTGAGGAAGTGCATTGAGGGCATGAGGACCATTATCAGTGTGGTGAACTCGAAAGCCTTTTCGAAGTTCCGTTACAAAAACATGCCAATCGAAGCTCTCATTAACCTGATGCTGACTTTGCCAATAAATAATAGGCGAAGACATGCGAATGCTGCAATTTCCTTGGAACAATTTTGCATAGACACCGTGATGTCCATATGGCATTATCATGGGGGTTGTCAAGTTGGGAGGGTTGTTGACAAAGAATACAGGGTGCTTGGTGTTGATTCACTTAGAGTTGTTGATGGCTCCACGTTTTACCGGACCCCAGGAACTAATCCTCAAGCTACTGTGATGATGCTTGGAAGGCAAGTATATATATATATATATATATATATGATTAGTTGCTAATCGATCATCTATTCATGAAATCGATCTTATACTAATTAATTAGTTGCTAATCAACTTTGTTTGTGTGGTGTAGGTACGTCGGAAAAAGGATTCTGCATGAGAGATACCTATCCGGAAGATCAAAACATAAGAATTGATCAAGTACACGTACATGTCTCTATTGGAACCTATATATAGATCGAGTTATTAATATTCCATAATGGGGCGGCCCTATGATTTAGGTGCCCTGTGCAAAATAAAAGATTGATGCCCTTTTTTTTTTCAATTCAAATGTTAGGGGAGGCAAAAATTATTTAAACATCACAGTCTCTTAATTGTGGTTCGAACTCTTCGAGTTAGGTTTTCAAACTTGCACCTCAACCAATAGTCCACAAATTTCATCTATTTATTTATACACAAAAAATATATCTAATATCTTATTATGTCTCTCCTTATATTTCCCATTATATGAGTCTAATCTAATCTCTCTCTCTCTCTCTCATATTTTTTTATTATTTTATTCTTCTTTCTATTGCTCATCCAGTCATCTTCTTCCTTCGTCTTCTCTTCCTCCTCCTCAACTATTAAAGAAAGCCATAGATGAGAATAGAGTACAAGACTTACAAAATCAAAAGAAGTGCCCAACAGAATGAATCAATGCACCAATTAATCAAGCCTATAGCCCAGGGCAATAAGAAATTGACAGAGAAGAGAGAACGTACAATTGAGAGAAGAAGATGCCCACTGCCCAGTTTTTTTTTTTTCTTTTATTTGTTCTGAACTTCTAATGCCCACTGCCCAGTTTTCATCTCATTTTTTTCCCTTACCAAAAACTAGCAACCAATTACATGACTGATGCCCTGATGGCTGATGCTGCCCTGTGCGGGCGATCACCCCGATCATGCTCAGGGCCGCCCCTGTTCCATATATATAATTGTTTTTGGTCGAGCTTATATATATTTAATTGAGTTTTGGGTGCTGCTAGTGAATGAAGACATTGATGTAGAAATATGACTATATGAGTAATGCTAGACAGACCGTACTTCTTTTTTCTTGTCACATTATGTGAGATTAAGGCTAGGTCCAGTTTTTTCATTGTAATTAAGCAACTGGTTACAATTTAGCTCTAAGAATATCTAATTCCCAGCTGCTAGCTACTCCTGTGATTATATGCCTTGTTCAGTAAACTAGGACACTAAACTACTTTTCTTTCTTCTTTTTAGGTCAATAACCAAATGAAATATATTGAATAAACTAGCATGGCTACACGGATTTGAGGGTGATTGAGCGTGAGCACTTCTAAAACCATTTATTTGTTATATTAGAGGCCGGGTGTCAAATCTCTAACCTATCTTAATCATTTCTAATTAATCCACATTTCCACCTCCGACCACTTGGGCTAAAACCAAGATATTTTCTGAAACTTGATCACATGGCATCTAGCTCTAGCATCACATAGTTCGTCTACTAGGCCTTATTTTACTTTAGTTGTGATCATTTTTCTTGCATGAACTGTAAAAGAAAAATTGAGAAATAATTACCATATAGAAAGAAGCATATTGTGCATAATCATGGAAGGGTAAGAAAGGGTGGAGTAAAGTTAAAGATACAGCAAACTCAGTTGATCGAACACATGTACAAGCACTGCACCAAATTTAAGTGAAAATATAACTTGGAGATCCATGTAATGATGGTTCATTATAAAAGTGAGATATATGGGTTTTTCTTGTTAATTACCGAAAAAATAAAAATCCAACATTGAAAGAAAGAAAAAGGAATTAGAAGGAATAAGATGAGGACATGCTGTATATAAGGCCTTATTCAGCTCTTTATATAATAAGGAAAGGCATCTGCTTTTTCCTCCTTTCACCTTCAATGCATGGACAATAAGAGTGGAAGAATCTCTTATGCGAAGAAAGAGCGTTTTCAAGGCTCAGATAAGGAGCAGAATTTGAATGACCCCGGCCCCAATAAACACCCCGAAAAGCAGCCGTTGAAGAATGTTCACAGCATAATCCTTCGGATATCCTATTTGCTAGTCACCTGGTTTATTCCATACATGTCCATCTCTTGGAGCCTTGACTCCAAAATGGAGTGCTTATAAGTATGGCTTGCGCAGGATCACCATCGAAACCAGAAGAGTACGTACTACTTATTTCAAACAAAAGCAGATTAGCTAGCTAGAAGAAGAGAACTAAGCAAACCAGTCATAGGGCTTCTCTTAATTGGCAGGCACTGGTGATAGGTGTAGGTTTACAAACACTCATTCATTACCTGCCAAAGGAGAGTTGCCCTGCGATTGCTTTAGCTTAATTACCTTGCAACCCCATTCTGTCCAGCCCTGCGTAATACCTTGAATCCCACATCGGTAATTTGCTACAGATCGAAATCTTGCTTGGTACTCATGTCATTGATAATTGGCTAATTGTACTTCTTTAATTTTCTTTCTGACTAAACATGCAAAGTAGCTTACCATATGTGCTTTTGAACAATGCAGGACATATGCACTGAAATATAGGATTTTGTGCTTTTGAACCATTTCAGCTAGTGCATAGGATCTTGTATATATATATTTGTGTTTGTTAGTGCTCACCTCTTAAATAGTTTACAGTCCTAATGAACTGTAATTAATTAAGGACTGATGTCATTTTCATCAAGTAGCTATGTCTTGGCTTACACATAACAAGCCATAATAAGAAAGCACATCATAGAGTAAGAGAATTATTGTATATATAAAAGATTAGTAAGTATAGTATTTTGATCATCTACATACTACACAGGTAGCTTCTTGACACCACTGCAAGTCCACCAGATCGACCAATGAGGCCATTTTTGCTTCTATATATTTCATAAAGTTGGGAATTATTGAAGGAAGCAAAGAAACTGGTTTTGGATATATAACATGGACACCACACTAGCTCCTCAGGTGGATGTGTTTAATTTTGCGCGTGACTGACACCCTTTGGGATCATCCATATATCCGAACAAGCTCTAATTTCTTGCGTAACACAAGAATCTAATTCTGGTCGTTCATCTTATCATCTAGGAAAAAAAATATGGAGTAAAGCTAATTAAACATCCCAGATCAATGAAACATTAATAATTATAGCTAGATTAGCAAATCCATTATCTGTCATTTAACTACCAACTGGTGAACCGAACTATCTGAAACATTATAGCTAGATTAGGCGATTAGCAAACAAATGAGAAGTCAGCCAGCATAGGAATACATGGATAACAGAAAACACTCAGCACCTTCACCTACATGTGCATAAAATCCATATTTTTTCCCACTCCAATTCTAAAATTTTCAGTTGCGAAGAATCCATACTTCGTTTTCTTCTTCTCATCCACATAAGAGCAGCCAAACGCTTACAGAAAAAGAAAACTTCCCAAATTCAAGTTTGAAATGGCGAACAAGAACAATTAGAACCAGAAGAGCAAGAAGCTGGAGAGGAAAAATGTACCCAAAGACCCAGAGGTACTGACGAAAATCTTATTTGTTGATGTAATGTTGATATAGATTTCATAGTTTTCTTTCTGCATCAATGCCCTAATATAGTAGTGATGAAACGTGTGTTGGTTGTGATTTAGTCTGTTTCAATTCTTGATGCATTAATTCATTCATGGTGGGTTCTTGGCTCTGATTGAGGTGTTTATTGTTGTGTGGAATTGAAGTTCATAACATGCTCGATGAATTGCTTCAGTGAATTTTGAGTACATATAGCCTAACCCTAATTGTTTGATTTCAGAGGAATTGATTTGTAGCTGACTTTTGAGTACATTTAAGGGTTGTTGTTAAACTCATGTTGTTGTAGAGTGTTTTTCTTGTAGTGATTATTGATAGAATGTATTGCTTTAGTGGTAGGAATGAGCATAGGAATAAGCTATGATTTCCAAGGAATAAGCTACCTACTTGGGGCATCAACTTGTTTCCTCATTAATTTTTAAAAAAACCTCAATAATTTTGGTTTCCTCCAACATTTCAAGAGTTTGTAAATTTTATTAAATTTGGTCTGCAATAAAGAATGAGAGGATGTTTCCAAAACTTACTGAATAGTAATAATATATTATATATTCACAATTCATATATTGCACATAATTGGTTCATTCCAAGATGATGATAAATTTTTTTTTTTTGGGAAATGGGTGAAATTCTTATTTAAGTAGAATAAATATGTTTTCCACTTTTCAACACTCCGCAGTCATACATATATCATATATGAACATAGTTTGCATGGTTATTAGAAAGGTAATATGCATGAGGATTAGTGTATGCGATAACTTTTTTTTATTTCCGACAAGGAAATTTATCAAGTGAGAGTAGGACAGTAGGTTTCTATTTTAAGGCCTTAATAGGAACTGAAACTTTTGTTGGTCCTTCATTTGAATAAAAATTCAAAATAAGACCTTACGATGAAATAGCAAACTTAAATGTGCAAGGAGCAAACAGTTTAAAATTCAATTAATTATTAATTTGGAATAAATAAATAAAGACACAAAAGTACCTTGGTGCAATGTTCAAAAGCAACAACAATTTACCAGCCTCCCGTGCATATTACTCAAGATTTACTAGATGATCTCTATAATTTTTCTTGTTTTAAGAATGTTTCTTGTTTGTAAAACTTTTTTTTGTTTTACGCTGGGCTTTTTAAGCCCCCGTCTATCAAAAAAAAAAAAAAGCAACAACAATTTGATGTTGGTGTTAATCACATATTCACATTTTAATTGTATGAAAAAGACTCATTCGACTTTCAGTAGTCTATAAACTTTTTTCTTTCATTCAGACCAAAAAAAAAAAATAACAATTTTTCGTGGTGTGTAGGTTACCACTTCACTCTATTACACTGAAGGTCTCCGGTTCGAACCCGGTCGAAGCCATTTTTTTTTTCTGCTTTTCCTTAACTTTTTTTGGTTATGCATGTACTTTGACATTAGGCCAACTATAGTGATTGGCCGGTGTACCTGTAGCATATAGGTTTACCACCACTTTCGTTCATGGCCTTCCAAATGAGAGTTGCCCTGCTATTGCCTTGGCTTAATTAATAACCTTGCAACCCCATTCAGTACAGCCATGCATAATTCCCCGAATCACACATTGGTAATGTGCTAATTAAAGAGATGTGAATAAAGATGCATGAGTAACGCTAGCTGCAGCTACTGAAACTTCCTTATTTGATTGACATTTTGAAATTAAAATGATTAAACATGCAAATTAGCTTATTACCGGCCATGTGCTTTTGAACAATGCGCGCAGGACATACCCACACCTTACACAGATCGAATTGGTGACAAACAAGAGTTTTTACTATATATAGGAATAGAAGTATAGTCCGGAAAGGAGTAGTACAACTATTTCTATAAATAGAGGGAGAGATTAGGCTATTGCCTGACAGGCCGAAATAAACCCCAAGAAACAAAACAACACAAGACCAGGCCCAAATCAGGAAAAGATACAGAAGCCCAGCTTTGACAGAAACTGTTTCTCTATAAATAGCTAAGTTGGGATCTAGAACTCCTGACTCCATCTGGCAGCCGTACTCAAGAGCGAGAAAGACCTAGTTGAGTTCTAGAGCAGAACATAGTTCAATTTTTGAGGTTTCAAATTATGGATCCACTTCCAGGTATGTTTTCGTAGAGATCTATTTTATTATGTATTTATTTTCTCATTTCTAGTTATTTTGAAATCCTAATAATTTGATTTCCATGAATCAAAAATTTTCAAGTCTGTAATTTACTCGATCGGCTCTTATTGCAGATTATACATGCTCTCCAGTATTATTGTATCTTGATATTGTAAATATATATATATATATTAATATGAAAAGGATAGTGCAAATATTTCTAAACAAACTCACATAATGCCAAAGAAGTTAAACCATTGTGTTTTCATCATTCTAGATTCCTCTTTAGATTTTCTGTACTCTTTACCCAGTCTCGACTGTTTGATTTCCACTTGCTTGTGTACTTTAGATTGTTTTTGGGTAATCTATCTTTACGCAGGCTGTTGAATTTTGGGGAGGTTTTTTTGGGTAAACTTCTTATAAACAGATAAAAGTAGAAAAAACTAGGGATTTTTTTTTTCGTTCTAATTAGTCTACTCCATGAAATTCTCTAGTTATATATTTATTTGATAATAATCTGGTCAATGATGTCTTTAATTTTTTTTCTTGTTTAATTTGTCTTAATTGTCAGATTGGTCAGAGTTGCCTAAGCACCTATTGGATTCAGTTTTAGGGAGACTAGAGTTACTGGCAGATTATTTGCGATTCAGTATTGTTTGTAAATCATGGTATTGCATAGCAAAGGATAATAAAAACAAACGAGCTAACATGCAATGTTGTCATCCTCCTCCAATGCTCTTGATTCATACTGACGAAGTAGATACATGGAAGGTCTACAACGTCATGGATAATAAGCTTCTTGATTTGCAATTACGAGTGCCAAATACTCGACTTTGTGGGTCTTCCAAAGGATGGTTGATATTTGTGGAGAATAACTTTGCAGTAACCCTTGTAAATCCATTCTTTAGAGTTAGAGGGAGGAGAGAGAAAGAAAATTCAATCATCCACCTTCCTCCATTGTCACCCCCTTCGAAAACAGATCAATATTATCGGAAACGGTTTGATCATTATGTTCACAAGGCTATAATTTCAGCAGACCCGATATTGAATGCAAACGACTGCATTGTTGTAGTCATAACTCAGCCCTTTTGGCAGTTGGCTTTTATTAGACTTGGTAAAGACACAACTTGGACTTATATCGATGGACGTCTACGCGGTCGTGGATTTCATGACATTGTTTTTCGTGAAGACAAGTTCTATGGTGTTCAAAGTGATAGCAGACTGTTATCTTTTGAGATTAATACTGATTTTAATTCCGATCTAAAATTAGTTGCACGCGGCATTCGAACAGATCACTACACCAAGACATATCTAGTGTATTCAAATGAGAAAGAATTGTTGTTGGTTCGAAGGCATGTTATCTTTGATCAGGAGAATGGCATACGTACAACATTGAGGTTCGTAGTTTATAAACTGAATTCCAGTAACTGTAAGTGGACCAAGGAAAACACTTTAGGTGATGCTGCTCTCTTCTTGGGTGATAACTCTTCATTTTCAGTGTTGGCTTCAAGCTTTCGTGGATGTCTACCAAATTGCATATATTTCAGCCATGATTATGATTGTGTAAAGGGTCAATTCGGGCCTCTTGGTCCTGATGATTTCGGTGTGTATAATGTCAAAGATAGAAGTTTTTTGCCCATTGACACCACACATGCTTCGACTCTTGTCAAGATGAGCAATCAACCACCGATCTGGATTTTGCCAACGTTTCAGCTCTAAAATTAAAGGGTTCTTCTGTTTGAGATCTTTACTTATCAGTTCATGATTAATTTTTAAAATTCTCAAATTTATAAAAGCTATTTGTTTATTTTTTATGAAGATTGAAAAATAACTTAACGTATGTTGCATAAAAATTAATTATTAATGTGGGATAAATAAATAAAGACGCAAAAGTACCTTGGTGAAATGTTCAAAAGCAACAACCCAAATTTATGAAACAAAGTCCTAAAGTCTTCAATTTTTTATGTCTTACCAAATTGAAATTGAACCCCAACTTCTTTGATCACTAATTTTATAATTACAACTCTTAAACTCTTTACTGTTAGGGTATTCCTCTTTAATGTTTTTTTTTCTCTTTCTTTATTTACATATACTTCAATTCAATACTCCATGGTGTTAATTTGCTATGGTAAATCTCGTTGTACTATTCCTGGGATTGGTTTTTCGAGCTTTCATAAAAATATTTAAATATTCAAAAGCCTTAAATATCATAAAAATAATAAAAATTGGAATATAAATTCCTCAAAAATAATTTTAAAACAAAATTTTGAAGTTACGGTTTAGGGTTTTGGGTTTTGGGTTTAAGAGTAAAGAGTCTTAAACCCTAAACCCTAAACAAAGTCCTAAAGGTATTCCTCTTTACTGTTTTTTTTTCTCTTCTCTATTTACATATACTTCAATTCAATACTCCATGGTGTTAATTTGCTATGGTAAATCTCGTTGTACTATTCCTGGGATTGGTTTTTCGAGCTTGCATAAAAATAACTCATTATCATCCCACCAATGCAACCAACGCTTACTTATAAGCAAAACCGCAATAATGGCTTTAATTAGTGACGATATTAGTTGACGAAATTTTAATTATAAAATTTGTATTACGAAATATAATTTTAGTAAAAGAAAAATTTGAGTAAGACCAGCTTTTCAAGTCTCACTGGCCTCTGAAATTTCTAAACCAGCTCAAATTCGAGAAATAAGTTAACCTTTATGCATCTGAAGGTCGGAATTTAAAACCACAACAAACATTTGATGAATACGGTAACACTAAATTAAAAGAAAATATAAATTAGTAAGAGAAAAAAAATATGAAAAATCTTTGTTATTTATGAGGGCCTTGTTCATCCTCACGTGCGCGGCACACACCTTATGGTCCATCCCTAAGAAAGGAGGGAAAAGCCCACGTGGTGAAATAAAATACGGCGTCGTATAGACGGTTAGAGGGTGTCTGGTCACGCTTAACGGAGAGCAAAACTTGTATGACAAACTAGGTATAGCGGGAAACAGAGTGGTTAAGCGCCCAGAAGTTTTGGCTAGAGAGAGAGAGTTGCATATCCAAAACCCAGTTCGTTGAATCAAAGAAAAGATCGAAGAAGCAAAATGGTGAACAAGAACGTGAAGCTGCTCTACCAGCCTGAGGTAACTTTACTTACCTTGACTTTTTGAAATCGGAGTTGTGAATTTTGTAATGTTCGATTGAAATCAAGATTTCTTGGCAAATCTGAGCTTTTGTGCGAAATCTTTTTTGATTTTTTTTTTGAACGAAAAATCTTTTTTGATTTAATTATGTATTTTTAGAAGGCTATGTGTATATATATCATGATTCTTAAGGTGACTTTACAATACTACGCGCGGACTGTTCAGTTGCTTCAATATGATATGAAGATGTTTGATCAAATGCTTGACCTAGTTTGTGTTGTTGTGCATGCGAATTTTGTGATAATTCTATAATTTTGGTTTCCTCCAACATTTCAAGAGTTTGTAAATTTTATTAAATTTGGTCTGCAATAAAGTATGAGAGGGAATATGTTTCCAAATCTTACTAAATAGCATATATTCATAATTCATATACTGTACATAATCGGCTCATTGCAAGATGATGATAAATATATATATTTTTTTTCGGAAATGGGTGAAATTCTTATTTAAGTAGAGTAAATACGTTTTCCACTTTTCAACACTCCGCAGTCAAACATATAGAAGATAGTTTGCATGGTTATTAAAAAGGTAATATGCATGAGGATTATTGTATGTGATAGCTTTTAAGTTGCATACTCCATTATTGTCTAGATCGATCAGATCGATCATATGAAAATATAAATGGTCTCATCAATTAATCCTAATCGACATCATCTCTGAGTGTTCCTAGCTAATAGGCTGAGAAGTATATTATATATATAGGATTGATGAGACCTTGTATTTTAACGCGAGAGGAAAAATCAACTCATGAGTAAAAGCAAAGCGTTCCTGCATGCCTAATGAAACACGTACATCCCAGTCTTGACCGCCGCCCTACGTACTTCAACATGATGCAGATGGAAGAAACTTTCCCCGCGGGCCGCGGCCTGATTTTTTTTTTGTTTTCACATTAATTATACTGCACCGCATGCAATACATTATACATCTCTGTAATTTCTTTACAGGTTGCTGCAATAGTTTTACAAAATTACCAGCCTAATTAGTTATTTGAATGTGAGGTGATGCAATATACGTACACAATATAGTGAGAAGACGCCTCTATTGACAAGCTGAGAGTTTAGGGTTGCATTAACAAGGAAATCTATCAAGATTTCATTATGTAAGATCGGACTTGGATTATTTACCAATCACCAGAGTGTCATTTCGAAGACCACAGGCCGGGGGTAATCGGTGCTCCTCTTAATTCTCCATTGGGGGAGACCTCGAAGTGCCTTTCATTCACTAATGGAAGCAATTTCAACTCCAACTTTCTGAAACTTGATGCTAATTTTCTTTAATTACTACTCTTCAAAGCACACATGGTTTGCTTTTCAAATTTGTAAAGTCCATAGTCAAGGTATATAAGCTAGATTTGATAAATCTTGTAGAGGTCTTCATAAAAAATGTACTTTGATTGAAAGATCGAGGGGCAAGGAATAATTGTATTGTGTTTAGTGTTTACATGATTTCATATACAAGATTGTTTTTTTCGGCTAATTCATAATTTCATATACAAGATTGTAATCAGCTGTTTTTTCTTTTGCTTTTTTCCTCTTTTGCTTTTTTCATCATTCCAACACATCAAGGACAGTCATGCTACTGACTTTCTCTTTGTTGACTTCTTCTTTTTCCTATAATTATATGTAAGAGATCCAATAATTGCTGAACAATTTATCTTAAATTAATATTCTTTTTTTTTTTGGTCTGAATCTTAAATTAATATTCCAAACTCTACAGAAATTAGTGATAGAGGTCCACTCTTTTCTAGAATGATCTCTGAACAAGTATAATCTAAGTTTCTAAGCAATCTATCATGTCTAATCATTTCCTTCATTGAAAATGATGTTATATAATTATTCATATGTTCACATTAAGCTTGTTCATCGCGTTAAACATAGTTAATAGAGTAGATACTTCAATGTATTAATTTTTTATTTGCATTAACAGAGAGCAATATTAATACAGAATGCAAATATTGTAGTTAAAAAAAAGAAGAAGAAAAATAGCTGTTGCTTCGAAATTGTATTGGAGAATAGACGTACGTTTGGCACCTTTTAAGAAAATAAAATTGGTTTAATACAATCGGCATGCAAATTTCGATGATATCGGCACAATTTATATGGCTTAAAAGAAATAATCAAACTTAAGGCTTAAGCAAGTTTGAAGCATTCCTAGAGATTACAGAAGCAATATTGGCCAGCACTGATAATGCCGGCCACAACATAAAGGCTTTCCTTGTCTCCACTTTTGCCTGTTGCTTTCTCCATTCCCTCCTCTGCCTTTCACTAAAGCCATACATTGCGATTATAGTGCTTAGAAAATATGCATTAAAGTTAACCACTAGAATTCCAATTTCGACAGCTCATTATAATGTGTACACCTGTACATGATGATCTACGTACTCCGAGAAATCATTAATGTATTCAATACGTACACGCTAATGTAGTGTATCATTCCACTCAACTATCGCTAAATAGGAAATGATGTTTCCCAGACTCTCTGTAATTGATGTTTCAATGCACGCCTAGTTAACTCAATTACTGGTCCAGATCAAGTACGGAAAGTAATTAAACCATGCTGCTTCTGTGCTTCATGAGAATGGTTTACACTTTAAACTTATAAGAAGGTTAGCTAGCTGGTAAAGTATGAAATGAATAATAGACAACGTCAACTTAGCCACCTGGTTTGTAGTATTAGTGATCTCACTGATATGACCTGTTCAAACTAAACATACCATTCCCCACCAGGCCCCAAAACACACAATACATGACACAGCAAAACTTGTACAATTGTCTTATCCTTATAAACCACTGGCTGTCGCTGCTAGCTAGATGATGATTGAACCAAAGCAACAAATTAAAATACCGACACAAAATACTCCTTGTTAAGAATTGTTGAAAGACAAGAGAAGAGAGAAAATGCAGTCACCTTGCCTGAAAGAGGTCACTGAAGTATGCCTTAGTGGCTGCTGCTCCTCCCGCTCCTCCCCTATATTCAAGTCCTCGGCGTCTCACAACGCCGCCTCCAAGTCCGGAAGCACTTCTGCGGCTTGCCGTCGTGACTTTGCAGCCAAAACTTCATCATCCATCTTCCCAAACACCCAGTTCACCAACCATGAGTCTATTCCATCCTTGCAAAAGTCTTTCACTGACTTCACCAAGGCTTATCCGAGATACTATGAGACTGCCCGAGTGGACCAAATACGAGCTCAGGAGTACCACCATCTCTCACAGTCCAATCACACCTGCCTTGATTATATAGGCATCGGTCTCTTCTCCTCTTCCCAGCTACACAAACAGGAATCATCGAGACAAATGGTTTCATCCTCATCCACTTCTCTACTGCCATCGCCTCCACGAAATTCGGATTTCCCTTTCTTTAGTATATCCTCCAAGACTGGGAATCTGAAGACACAGCTACTTCACGGTGGCCATGAATCAGAACTGGAATCTGCAATGAGAAGAAGAATCATGAGTTTTCTTAACATTTCAGACAATGATTACAGCATGGTTTTCACCGCCAACAGAACATCGGCTTTTAAACTTGTATCAGAATCTTACCCCTTCAAAACCAGTAGAAAGCTTCTGTCAGTTTACGACTATGAGAGTGAGGCAGTGGAATCAATGATTAGTAGCTCGGAGAAGCGAGGCGCCCAAGCCATGTCAGCAGAGTTTTCATGGCCAAGGCTGAGGATTCAGTCAGAAAAATTGAGGAAGATGATAGGGAGTAAGAAGAAGAAGAAAAAGAAAAGAGGGCTTTTCGTCTTCCCAGTACATTCTAGAGTAACTGGTTCCAGGTATCCTTATATATGGATGACTATAGCACAGGAGAATGGGTGGCATGTCTTGGTTGATGCTTGTGCCTTAGGACCGAAGGATATGGATAGCTTCGGCCTCTCTCTTTTTCAACCAGATTTCCTCATTTCTTCATTCTACAAGGTTTATGGGGAAAACCCATCTGGCTTTGCATGCCTCTTTGTCAAGAAATCTGCTATTTCAGTCCTGGAAGCATCTACAAGTACCGGAATTGTAAACCTTGTCCCAGCACAGGAATTGCTTCAATTAGGAGGGGAGTCCTCTGGTACCGACACTGAAGTTGAAGAGATATCTAGACTTCGTTTGCATCAAGATATATTGGACATATCACGTTCTTTCTCTGGTCTAATATCAAATCAGAGTCATCAGACAACACCTAAGAGAAAATTAGAACAAGGAGAACTCTCTGACAGTGCAGAAGAAGCTGCAATCTCAGAAGAAGTGGAAATTTCAGATATTGGAGAATCGGGAAGGCATGCCAAAAGCAGCAGAAATGGGAATCAAGAGGTTGTATGCAGGAGCTTGGATCAAGTGGATTCACTGGGGCTAATACTGATCACTAACAGGGCAAGATACCTGATCAATTGGTTGGTAAGTTCTTTGAGAAAGCTTAAACATCCTAACTCAGAGGGAGTTCCTTTGGTCAAAATCTATGGACCAAAGATCAAATACGACAGGGGACCAGCTCTAGCGTTCAATGTATTTGATTGGAAAGGAGAAAAGGTTGAGCCTGTTCTTGTACAGAAGCTTGCCGATAGAAACAACATTTCTCTTAGCTACGGATTCTTACACCATATCTGGTTCTCAGATAAGTATGCTGAAGAGAGAGGAAGAGTCCTAGAGAGAAGAGAAAGTGGAGCAAAGGGAATGGCTGCAAACAAGTCCAAGGAAAAATCTGGTCCAGGGATAAGCGTGGTTACAGCTGCACTCAGTTTCCTATCCAATTTTGAAGATACATACAGGCTATGGGCTTTCATTGCACAGTTCCTAGATGCAGACTTTGTGGAGAAGGAGAGATGGAGATATACAGCTCTTAATCAGAAAACCATTGAAGTTTAAACTATATATGTTTATTCTTATTGATCCAAAGTACAGAAAACTAAACATTCTTGCAGACGAGTTTTGTACATTTGGAATTTAAAGTCAAAGGAAAACAGATGTACCACCATTCATTATTTTTCAAAGAAATAGATTCAGAACCTTTCAAACAGTTCATGATATTGTTGTGTAGTCTTATATTATGTTACCTAAATCTTATCCTTGCACAAATTTTTGTTTATCACTTCTGTGAGTTGGACTGAATTTATTTATCATCACATGCTCAAATATAGGGGGGAAAAACTAAGTGACAAGAGGAGGAGGTCCAGCTGTTGCTCAGATAAATTCCCTTTCCTCTGAAGAGAGTATTCTAAGTTGGAATGATCCAACCCCCTATCCCAAGATATCACTATTGATGAAACAAAAAAGAGAGAAAAAACTAGATTTAATACTGTAACACAAAATACTTCTTGAAAAAATGATTATTTGAATTATGAGACTACAATTACAATTACAGGGCGATTCCTCATCCTAATTCAAAGATATTGAAATGAAAAAGAAAAAAATGAAATGGCTTCAACTTTGAAAACTAAAACATATTTACTTATCTCATCAGGAATGGATGCAGAAAATCCCATCAAGATTGGCTTGTATTAGCAATGAAATCTAACACTACATGTATATCCTCATTTTGAGGGTGGCTAGTATCCCCAACTAAAAATTCATGAGCCTTACCGTCCACCTCTATAACACTTGAGCCGGGGGCCTTCTGTATACCTTTCTTCTTCATCAACCTCCTTATCCTCGTCACATCAGCCCATCTTTTATTAGCAGCAAAAATGTTTGATAGAAGCACATAAACCCCACTATCTTGCCACTCAAGTTGCAGGAGACGGTCTAATATTTCTTCAGAGAGCTCGACATCACCTTTGGCCTTATAAGCGCTTAGAAGAGCTCCCAATATCAGCACATCAGGTTGCATGGGCATGGTGTTTATCAAATTCTGAGCTTCATCCACGAGTCCAGCCCTGCAGAGCAGATCAACCATGCATCCATAGTGTTCTAATCTTGGAGAAAGATTATGAGGTGGACTTATCATCTGATAAAAGTATCCACGGCCTTCATCAACCAAACCGGCATGGCAGCAAGCTGTCAAGATGGCTAGAAATGTAACCGCATTTGGCCTGGTGCCAGACCTAGTCATTTCTTCAAATTTTTTGAGTGCTTCGTGTCCATGTCCATGCATGGCTAAACCACCTAGCAACGCATTCCATGTAGAGACATTCCCACAAGGCAATTCACTGAAAGTATGCAATGCCATCTTTATACAGCCACATTTCGCATACATGTCGATCAGAGCTGTTCCAATATGGACATCCCATTTGATGCCCCTCCGATCGATATACTCGTGGACCCATCTACCATAATCGAGAGCCCCAAGACTGGCACAAGCTGAAAGTACACTTGAAAGTATAATTTTATCAGGCTCTATGCCCAGAGTCTGCATGTTGCAAAACAAATCCAGTGACTCCCTCGGTCGTTTACATTGCACGTATCCACTTATCAAGCTAGTCCAAGACACAATGTCTCTTTCGGGGAGCTCATCAAAAACTCGCTTCGCGTCACACAGACTCTCACACTTAACATACATATCCATGATAGCATTGCCTACCACCAAATCTGTCGCCGAGGAATGCTTGAACATCAATCCATGAACCCCCTTCCCCACACTCAAATATCCCATCCTCCCACAAGCCACAAGCACACTAACAAAAGTCGCTACATTCGGCTTCACATCCATCCTCAAAAACAAAGATACAGCCTCACCAAACAATCCTGCCTTCACATGCCCAGATACCAAACCAGTCCAAGAGACCACATCTCTCACAGGCATTTCATCAAACACCTTGCAAGCACAACCACAGTCACCACAAACACTATAGAAATGAACAAGCGAGTTCTGAACATAGACATCCCTCTGGAAACCCATCTTCACAACCACACCATGAACCTGTCTACCCTCTCCTTTCCCCAAAAACTTGACACAAGATTTCAGAACCGCCGGAATGGTATACATATCAGCCATAAACCCATGTCTAACTATCCTCCTATACACCAAAACCGCCGCCCCGGACATTTCACTATTAGCATAGCCAGAGATCAACATATTAAATGGAAAAGAGTTCACACGCCAATCAACTTGTTTCAAAAATTCACAAGCATAATCAACATGAGTAACAGATTTTCCCAAAAAACTAACAACATTGCTAGCAACCAAGTCATTGCAAGCCAGGCCTGAAGTTACAATCTTTGCATGGATTTGCTTAAAACAACTCAAGCTGTTGCAGCTACTAATCAAATCTAAGAGAACCCATTTAAGAGAATGCATAGTACTATTCGTATCAACTATAAAGCCTCCATTTGAGCAAGAGCGCCATTAGTTCCACATTACCATAGATCCCACATAGGAAAGAAAACCTCTTTTGGCACAATTTGATATAGAAAACTCAACCTGTTAATCATAAACGTGCTCAATTGCTCATAGAGAGAAAGCATTCATGCTCTGCCAGTGAATAAACCATGGAGTTCATGACTTGGTGAAGATGAGATTTTGAGAGAAACTTTAAAACTGGACACAAATGTTGAAATGGGAATTTCCAGAGTAACTTACACATTGCCAAAGTATCCAACGTTAATGTAGTTTCAAGTCAGTTCGAAAGTACAGAACTTTGATCAGACCCTGCTTTCAGCCTATTCAGAGTATCAGCAAGTACTTCTTCTTCCTCTGCTTTGAATTTGAGAACCACTTGGTTACTTGTTTTGGGCCCATGCGTCTTGGGTCTCTCTGCTTCTAGTTTTGGGCCTGATTTTCTAGTCTATGTTGTATTTTCTGTTTAGGTTTTAGGTTGATGATTTTCGGAAAAGAAAAGCAAATTCAAGAGGGAATCACATATTCCCCATATTTGACGGCTTGACGCATTCATATCCTTGTGGTATGCACCATTGTCCAAAGCTTTTTTTCCTTATCCATTTCAAAAAGGGAAAACAAACTCATCTTGCAACCTCTAATCCATAGACAAACCAAACGGGACATAAACATATCGAAAAGAAGTTCGACACAATATGAGCCTAAAAGTTCAAAAGTATTATATTATTGTGTAGATACGTTGAGGATGTGGAACACTGGAACATTTATGTGCATCATAATTTGAATCCCCAGCAAGCGTATTTGAAAGAAGGATAGGTAGGAAATGTTTAAGACCTTGAGATAAGTATGAGAGGAAGATATACACTCTAATTAAGTATAAATAATAAATTTGTGTGATTAAGTTGCTAGATAGTCAATTAACTTTTCTTCCACCCCACGAGGTCAGCAGGACCCGCATTCCCATGGACACGTGGCTTGGTCCAACTTTCTCTTGTTGACCCAAGTCACGCGTGCAACACAAGTTCACTCACGTGATTGCAAAGGTTCATCCAAAACTGCAAAATTAACCAAAATCAGAAGCAGCACAAATGAAGACTAGAGACAAAATAGCCTTGAATTAGTAGTACCCGCTCAACAAAACAGAATCAGTTCCTGTGCATCGTTACAAAAAGGCCTACAAGGCTAAAACCCTACCACTAAAACCTTAGCTCATCAAAACAGAACTCTGTGCAGCATTACCAAAAGGCCTAAAAAGCTTAAACCCTACCACTAAAACCTCCTCGACTCAAGGCTTTGAGTATTGAGTCTGTGAATTTCCACAGAGACCACCCAAGAACTGAAGCTCCCTCTTATCATAAATCCCCAAAGAAAAGTCCCTCAGCAACTGAGTATGACTAGTAGTGCTAATCGGAGCAGCTGTAGTAGCACTAGTGTCACTGCTACTGACGGCATTACTATTACTGGCTCCCAAACTAGATGAACAGCTCCCACCACCACCACTCGAAATCGAACCAGAAGTGGCCTGAACATCACAACCTTGAACCCCTGATTGCAAAGCCGAGACGAAATTCGATATAGGCCTCCCTTGCAAATTGAAAATCGGGTGGGCCGAAATCGAATCCGTAGCTGGAATAGCCCAACCAGAGTTTGGGAACATGAAGAACGACCCAGCCGGAACATTTGCCCCAAGTTGCCACATAGGCACCAATGCCCCGCCGCCATAACTCATTGGGGCTATGGGTGCCAACCCACTTGAAACCGAGCTCAAATCGTTCACATCCACGAAATCACTATTGCTTTGTCTCTTTCTCTTCTTTCTGGGGAGCTCAGAAACCTCTCCGTTGGGTCTCGCCGGAGAGCTGGTCGGAATCTTGAGGGTTCCACCGACGGAGACGGCGATAGCGGGGACAGTGCCAGTGCCGGTGGCTGCGATTATGGCCGGCTCGGCGTGCTCGAGGAGCCATCTGATGGTTTCGCCGTCGGACTTGTGGCCCAGTTCTCGGGTCAATTGGAAAACCCGGGCCGCGCACGCGGCGGGCATTCGAACCCTGCGGCCGCGGCCCTCTACCTTTGTGTGGCGGTCCTTTGTGGACGACCGCTTCTTAGCCGGCACAAGCGCCGCAGATACGGGGACCGGAATAAGACCCATCGAGAGAGACCCTTCATCGAACTCTTCTTTCATTGACGGCGCCGTCGCCGGAAATTTTGGGTCGGAAACTGAGGGATTGCTGTCGTAGCTACTGTAATCGGTGGGGTTTATGAGTCCGTTGTTTTCTTCAAGGCTCGGCCTTTGGTTTGCATCCATCTTCGATGAAAATCCCAAGCGAAAATCTGCTTGATCCCCAATAATTGCAAAGAAACTCAGAAAATTTCAAGAAAACCCAGATAGAATGACACAGAAACAAGCAAAGAAACCAAGAAATTTCACGAATTTCAGAGCAGGGTAAGCTGCAGAAATAGAGCCAGAACAAAGCTTGAAACTTTGGCCGAGTTTTGTTTTGAATCTTCGTTCATGATTAGATTAAAGGGACACTGATGATTGCACAAATGGAAAATAAAAACAAAATTTTCTTGTAATTTTAGACTAAACAGAGATAGGGATAGAAGAACAAACCCTAGAGAGAAGCAGAAGAGCCCCACTTATTATCCTTCCTTTTTGCGAACCCTACCAAAGAGCGGGACCCCCAGACGCTTTATTTATTTATTTATGGAGGAAGGGGTCCTATCAACGGCGAGGGACTCTTCTCACACACACTGCGCCCTTGCGATGTTGCCGCGTCATTAAGGGATTCGGAAGCTTTGGATTTAGGCAACTAAACTCTAAAGAGAGTAAATCGGGTACAGCGAGTACATTTGGACGAATAGTACAACACTACAATTTCTCAGATGGAGACGAGAAATTTTTAAATATAACCGTCACATTATTACGTAGAGTGACGGGATATTGTGATTAGAGTATATCTTTGTTTAGATAATAAAAGGTTAATACGAAAAATACACATGCATTTCACGGATAATTTTATTTGATAGCAGTCATTATTTAATTAATTATTTTTAATTTTTAATGTTATTTTACTTTTTAGTTTTAGTTTTTATTTTGTTTTGAAAAGTACGTGATGGTTCTTGTCCATACATACCACAATGGCCAATTAACTTCCTTAGATGACAATGAATTAAAATTTGTTAAAATATTTAGTGTTATTATAATGCGAAAAAACTTAAGTGAGTCGGTCATGATCATATATGAACACATATATGATAGACCAACCATATACTGTCATCACTTCTCTCTCACCAACCGGACGCATAAACCAACCATGATAGACACAAGCCAACAGTATGTTCCTTTAAAATATCTTAACACTGTACGTTCCCTATGAACATTGCTTATTTTGAAAATATTTCCATTTTAATCTACTCAACGTACTAAAATTTGATCTTACAAGATATAAAAGCTAGCTTAATTAGGTGTATATACTTGGTCCCAAAGCACAGAGATCGACTAAACGCTTCAATTTGGTGTAGTACATGCTTGGTCAAATTTTCAGTACAGATATACTGGTTGTTCCTCCATTGAGTAACTTAAAAGTACAATCCGTCATTAAGTATATGTACTGGTCCCGAAGAATTTCTTATGCATTACCCTTTGAGCCTGAATATCATCTATCTCTAATTTGTTTTGTGATTTCTCTCGCTTCTCTTTCCTATCTTCTTAATTTGCCCCAGAAGAAATGGCTATGTTTGCACCAAAAACCATCTTATTCCATACATTTTTGCTTCTTTTAACTACGCTTCCACAATCAAGAGCAGCGCTCGATCCTCACTACTATGATCAAACCTGTCCTCAAGCTGAGAAAATCATATTTCAAACAGTATATAATGCTTCCATGCATGACCCTAAAGTCCCAGCTCGTATCTTAAGGATGTTCTTCCACGATTGCTTTATAAGGGTACGTATATATATATATGCCTCTCTCTCATTTAGTATTAATCTTTATAATGTTTCTCTATGCACGTCTCTTTAATTTCTTATTAATTTGTAATTATTAGGGTTGTGATGCGTCCTTGTTGCTAGACTCAACCCCAGGGAACCAAGCAGAGAAAGACGGCCCTCCCAATATCTCAGTCCGATCATTCTACGTGATCGAAGAAGCCAAAGCTAAGCTAGAAACCGCATGCCCACACACAGTTTCTTGCGCCGATATAATTGGCATTGCTGCAAGAGATGTAGTAACCATGGTAGGTATTTGTATAGTTATATATGTTTGCAATAATATCAGTATAATGCTGGAGTTACTAACTAATTTGCTCACTATATAATGTGTCAGTCTCGAGGTCCATATTGGACTGTGCTAAAAGGAAGAAAAGACGGAAGGGTGTCGAGGGCTAACGAAACCATCAACTTACCAGCTCCAACATTCAACGTAACCCAATTGATTCAAAGCTTTGCCAAGAGAGGTTTAGGTGTCAAAGAATTGGTTGCTCTCTCCGGTGGTCACACTCTAGGGTTTTCGCATTGTTCATCGTTTGAAGCCCGGCTTCGCAATTTCAGTTCTGTCCACGATGTTGACCCCAGTATGGACAGTGAATTTGCTCAAAAGCTAAAAAAGCAATGCCCTAAACCAAACAGGGATCACAGTGGTGGGGAGTTGTTGGACTCGACGGCGTCGACGTTTGATAATGATTACTACAAACGATTATTGGGAGGAAAGGGCGTGTTTGGATCGGACCAAGCATTGTTTGGTGACTACAGAACTAAATGGATTGTTGAATCGTATGCCAAAGATCAAAGTTTGTTCTTTAAAGAGTTTGCGGCTTCTATGGTGAAACTTGGTAATGTTGGGGTGATTGAGAATGGAGAAGTGAGACTGAATTGCGGATTGGTGAACTGATCAGAGAAGAGAGAGTGATAGTAACGACCCAAAGATTTTTTTTCTCTTACTATATATGTGCATGTGATTTCCCATTCATAACTCATGATGTAACTTTGATCTTGTTGTGAGATAAAAATAAATAAACTTGTTTAATTTTTGGTACGTACTCGCATAATCATTTAAGATCGATGCATCAAACTCCAAACCAGTTAACAATAGAGACAACCAAAATCATGTATATAATTTCGCAAGGTTTAGATTTTTCGATTGCTCAAACTGAGAAATTAATTATAATTAGAGGTATTTCTTCCTTACTCAAACTGAGGAAATAATTATAATTAGAGGTATTTCTTCCTTTTGTACGCATACAATAACTTATTATTGTTACTTGCAGTCATGATGCTGCAAAGGAATCACTAATTTACAGCTATGGAAGGAGTTTCAATGGATTTGCAGCTAGATTATCCGATGAGGAAGTCGCAAGAGTATCAGGTCATGAAACTTTCATATGCATGTTTGTTGATTATGTTTTCATTTGTTCATCACTTGATTCTTCAAATTGAGCAATATTTTGCATGGAGTCATTCATTTTGAAGCTATTGTTTTACTTGTCTACGTATTTGGCCAGAATTACCTGCCTTCAGTGACGAAGGATTTCTACCTCCACCGAAAAAATTCAAAGGAATTTGCCAAATTTCAAACAACTTCACCTGCAACGGGTGAGCACGGAGCTCCGTTTCCTCTGTTTTCCCCTGTTTTCCTCTGTTTTCCTCTGTTTTGACAAGTGAACTTTCTCTGTTTTGACAGAAAAATTATTGGAGCTCGATTCTACATTTCTACAACAGTCTCGATTTCTATAACATGACGGACATAAAATCTCCGAGGGATTCAGAAGGTCATGGAACTCATACGGCCTCAACCGCGGCCGGTATAGAAGTCCAAGGAGCGAGTTTCTATGGTCTAGCAGAAGGGCTGGCCAGGGGAGGAGACCCGAGTGCAAGAATTGCAGTGTACAAAGCTTGTTGGTCTTTCGGATGCGGTCCTGTTGATGTCCTTCCTTCTTTTGATGATGCAATTGCTGACGGGGTTGACATTATTTCGGCTTCTATTGGAATGGCAATGGACTCTCAGTACTGGGAAGATCCAATTGCCATTGGTTCTTTCCATGCACTCAAAAATGGAATATTCACTGCTGCTTCGGCAAGAAATAGTGGACCGGAGCGAGGCACGGTCAGGAATAAAGCCCCTTGGGTGTTAACAGTAGGTGCCAGCAGTATTGACAGAAAATTGTGGCCCAATTGGTTCTCGGAAATGGAAAGATGATCACGGTGAGCACCGAGAGCAGAGCAACATGATAATTCTGTCTCTTTATTTTATTGACATTTCGGTATTTTGATTACAATAGGGTCATGTTATCAACAACTTTGACATTGGTAACACCACATATCCATTGATTTGGGGAGGAGATGCTACAAACTTTTCGGCGAATTCCATCTCCCTAAAATCAAGAGATTGTACTCCAGGAGACTTGGATGCTCACAAAGTGAAGGGGAAGATTGTTCTTGGCGGGTTGGTCTCTCCTGTTGCACCCCCTTTAGTTTTCTCAAAGGACACAAGGACTTCTAAGTACTACATAGATTCTGGGACCTCAATGTCTTGCCCACATGTTGCTGCAGCCGCATCTAGAATCAAGGCTTGGCGCCCAAACTGGTCGCCTTCAGCAGTCAAATCCGCTCTCATGACATCAGGTAAACGAACTTTAACATGATCCCCGGCCGAAAGATAATGTTGTTCTGCTTTAATTTCTCATCAATCACTGACTTTGAGATATGATTTGTATATATAGCAAGAATGATGGACCCAAAGCACAATGATGATAAGGAGTTTGCTTATGGATCTGGCCTGCTACAACCAGTACTAGACCCCGGGCTAGTTTATGATGCATCAGCACGAGATTACATTGACTTGTTGTGCAAGCAAGGCTACAACACCACAACCCTAAAATCAATCACCGGTGACGAGAGTGTTTGTAAGGGCATTGAAGGCAGCAACAGCAGGGGATGGGATCTGAACTACCCCTCTTTCTCACTAGCCATACTAGATGGTAAGAAGATCGTGGGCAAGTTCACAAGGACAGTTACCAATGTGGGCTTAAATAACTGCACTTGTAATTCTACTGTTGTTGCCCCTAAAATTCTCAACGTTAAGGTGGAGCCTTCTGTTCTTGAGTTCAGCCACTACGAAGAAAAGAAATCGTTCACCGTTACAGTCACCGGTCCACGTATTTGTCAAGTGCCGATTATATCAGGCTCTATCACATGGACTGATGGTGTGTATGTGGTGAGATCACCGCTCGTAGTGTTCACAGTCCTGCCATCAGCATTGTCTAACCAGCCCTTCAAAGAAGCACCACCACTGCCCATAATGGCAATAGGTGGTGCTTCTACTTCAAGAAATAAGATTTTTGAGGAGTACTAATTAAGCTAATTAGTTGAAGATGAGCATGGTGCCATGACTGTTGTCTCTTGTGGCAGTAATATCAAAGTTGAACAATACATATTTGTAGGGTGATGATGCAGATAAGATGGCTTTGAATTTCATGGAGTATTGTGTAGGATACATGCATCGAGTCTTTACTGCACTTGCATTTAATATATCCACATACATTTGAATAAGTGGTATGCATTGGGTTCTAGATTTAATAATGTTTCATGCATTTGAACTATCTATTTTTAGTCTCTTGATTGGAGTCATTGTACGGGTTTAATTGGGTTCATTCACCCATCAATTTGGGTTAATTTCGATGTATGGGGTGGGCAGTTCAAGTCTATAAATACTTGTAATCTTATGCTTATGAGATCATATTTGTGAGAATAAAATTGAATCCTAAAGAGAGTGTTCTCTTCTTTGCTCTAGTCTGGATATTCTTAGAATCAACAGATTTTGAGTGTTTATTTACTAGGTCCGGGTATTCTTAGACTCAACGGAGCTTGGTGGTTTGTGTGTTTTAGTCTTCTATATCTTTGCTCAAAGTGCCGCTGCATCAGTGCAGGATTTGATCTGATTATTAAACTAGGGCAATATTGCTTTGTGCCTATATGTGTTGTCTTTTTTTTTTCTTCTTTTTTTAAGAAAAAACCCTGTTACTCGTTATCAAATTCAGGTTAATCTGGGTATTAGTGAGATCTTAGATGCAGAGGCTTGGGGTCTGTTGACTCTGTTCCATAGGTTAAAATTGGCTCAGCTGCACAACATTTCGAAGCTGGAAATTGAGTCTGATTCTGCAATTCTGGTCAATCTGGTTCAGAGAAATAGCACTGATCTCCATCCCCTTGGATCTCTTATTTCAACTATGCCATAAAATAATGGCTACTTGCGAGAAGGTGAGCTTCTCTCATATTTTCAGATAATGCAATATGATTGCTGATGCTTTGGCTAAAAACAGCATTGAGAATGAGTTTGGGATCATCACCTTTGATTCACCTCTTGTTCATGCTATCCCTGCTTACCTTGCTGATATTGATGAAATCTCTAGACTGCGGCAGACTAGAGCTGGCCAATTTAGTTAATTTTGTTCTCTTTCTGTTTTAGGCCTTATAGGCCTCCATGTAACCAAAACAAAAATATTACAGAAGTCTTCCCATCATCTGCATTAGGTGCATATTCATTTACATAAACTTTTAATTTTTGATGAGGGAGAAGAAATTTAAACTTACGATCTCTAATTCCTATACAAACTAGGAAAAAAAACATCACAAAACTATATATAAGCTAGTAGGTTTGAAAAAAAAAAATACATTGCATGCCCTTTCAACATAAATGGAAAGGAAAATGTGACAGTAACGGCAATTTCACATGTAAGAAGTGAGAAGTAAACCCTTTCCACTTTAACCATCTTACTTTTCGTTACACTAGACACTAATGAAATTCATAAAATTTTGACAGGAAAGTCATTGGAGCTTGGTACTACAATAGCCAAAAATTCTATGATCCTTCGGATATGGTATCTCCGAGGGACTCGGTGGGACATGGGACTCACACAGCCTCCATTGCAGCGGGAAGAGAAGTTGCAGGAGCAAACATTATTATGGCTTGGCTAAAGGAGTTGCAAGGGGTGGAGTTCCCCATTCCAGGATTGCTGTATACAAAGTTTGCTGGGCAATGGGATGCAGTCTTGCAGATATCCTAGCTGCTTTTGATGATGCAATTGCTGATGGCGTTGGCATTATATCAGTTTCATTCGGAATGTCATCATCTTTCAGCTTCAAGGAGGATCCGGGCAATTGGTGCTTTTCATGCGTTAAAGAAAGGGATATTGACCATAACTGCTGCCGGGAACTTTGGACCAACGCGTGCATCTGTCACTAATATCTCACCGTGGCTATTGACTGTGGCGGCCAGCACTATTGATAGGAGGTTTGTGTCTCAGTCAGCTCTTGGCAATGGAAAGGTCTTCATGGTAAGTTCCAAAACAGAATCATCCAGAATGTTTCTTCTCCAAAACTTTTGTGATCCTAAGCTAACAAGCTCTTAATTCCTTGATATAAGGGGAAGTTCTATCAATAACATAGATCTCAACGGAACCATGTTTCCATTTATTTGGGGAGGAGATGCTACAAACTATTCGGCCAATTCCGACACCCAAACATCAAAGCCTTCTCTTTTCCCCTTCCAACAACACTCGTCAATCCAGAAGAAATTGTGAAAGTAAGGAACTACAATAAAACCTCCAGGTAAATACTCAACAAATCAACCTTTATAAACATTTTAGCAACATGACTTGGCACTAACATTCTCAATTTGTTCCACTGAAACCTCAGTAAACCAGAGGCAAGTATTCTAGTTACTGAAACGTGGAAGGATCTATACGCACCATTTGTTCCCACTTTTTCATCCAGAGGACCTAACCTAATAGTGCCTGATATTCTAACGGTAAACTGCATTTGCTCTTCGACCATGTAAATTACTTATTTCGACCAAAAATATATATGTTCTCACAATTTTGAGTTCTCAAATAAAATTAATAGCCTGACCTCATTGCACCGGGTGTTAATATCCTTGCGGCTTGGTCACCTGTTGCAAAAGCTTCAGTTTACAAAAAGAGGACACAAGGAGTGTCAAATACTTTGTAGATTCTGGAACGTCAATGTCCTGCCCACACGTAACAGCAGCAGCAGCTATTGTGAAGGCTAAGCACCCACGCTGGTCTCCTGCAGCAATTAAATCTGCACTGATGACCACTGGTATATATGTCAAACGATTATTTGCTAGCTCTAGAATTTTCTGAACTTCTTTACATAAAAACTAATGCTTTTCCAATACAGCACGACTAGGAAAGAGAATTTGCTTATGGATCTGGTCTTCTCGACCCAATGAAGGCGCTTGTTCCTGGGCTAGTTTTTGACGCATCTGAGAAAGATTATGTTGACTTCCTCAGCAAACAAAGCTATAACACCACCACACTAAGAAAAATTACAGGTGACAAAAGTGTGCAGGAACACCAAGCCTGGCAGGGCATGGGACCTTAACTACCCCTCCTTCTCTCTACCTATAGAAGATGGTAATAAGATCAGGGGAAATTTCCATAGGACTGTTACAAATGTTGGCGAACCCAACTCAACCTACTATGTTAGCATCGATGCACCTGATTCTGTAGAGATTAAAGTGGAACCAAATGCACTTTCATTTGCTGAAGTTGGGGAGAAACAATCATTCAGTGTGGAGGTCAATGGACAACACATAACACAGGTGCCAATTATGTCAGGTGCTATTACATGGATACATGAAACATATGTGGTGAGATCCCCATTAGTAATTAACACTGTGCTTCCATCTGTATTTCTTAACAATCCCCTTCGTCGCAAACAGATGTCACCAAACCAACACGCACAGATATCACCAGATCAGAAAACTACTTTCTTAGGTTACTAAAGATGTCATATAAACTGAGCCAATATAGCCCAGATGAGGTGCAGAGGTGGTGGTGCTCCGCTTCTCTCATATCTTAATGCAGTACAAGACCATTAATATGATTTTCCCCTATTGTCAAGCATGTAGTTAATTTGTTTCTGTTTCTGGTTCATCAACCAGAAGGCATGTATTCGGATAAATTATGATTTATTTAATCTTCTTTTCTGCTAGATTGTGACCTTTATCACGTGTTTATTTAAGTAAACTTCTTTGGAAGCATGTAACATTTCAACAACAAAGAAAATTCAGATGACAATGAATAGATGATAAACATTTCTGCTACTACATTCTTTTAGCCATGGGAAAAACTCAGAAACGCTCTCACCTTATACAAGTTTATATCAGAGATCATTAAGCACCTGCATCAAGCAAATACTACATCTGAACGAAACACATACTTGATACCCTTCGTAACATTTCGGGCTTCATGCAGCATGCATTTGTGCCCATGAATGTGCAGAAGAGCCATTCCTTCAGTGGGAGCCACCTACATAATTTTAAGCAGGATGAACAAGCAATGCATAATCCATAAGAACTCAGCTTAACCACTTCACGAATGATAAGATTATACATCATAACAAAGTTGAACATAAATTGAAAAGGTATAAAAGTGAACGAAACCAATATGGTATGACTAAAAGAGAGGCTACCTCTGCCACAACACTATTCCTTGAGCCATAGAATACCGTCTCTCCGCCAACCAGAGGCTCTGAGGATGAAACCTGAGGAGTGCTCACATCATTTTTCGCTTTCGGTTTGAAACCGCCACTCAAGTATATCAGCAAAGTATAATGTGTGCGTTTTCCATCTTCAAGATCAACACTTTCATCAATATGCCTCCCAAAACGCTGACCAGCCTTGTATCTGACAATGTATTGCAACAAAAAGTAATGAACTTTACGAACCCAAAATGAAACAAAATTCAAGCATTCAAATTGCACAATCATAGAAGCAATTCCTGGACCCAGAATTTGTTCAATACTATTATGAATGCAATGAGTTTAAGCCAACCTGTAGAATCTGATATTTGGGTTTAAGCCAACAGCAACCTGCCCTCGAATTTTGATATCAGAGAATAATTTGTTGAGCCCAGAATTCCAGATGGTATCAGCAAGAACAGGATCGTTCACAGAGATTCTATCATTGTCTCTATAAGCTTCACCTTTTGTTGGGCCAAGGCTTCCTTGGTGAACAAACCCAATAGATTCTGCAACCTTAACGAAGGCCTTGGATTCTGCAGATGTGAAGAAATTCTGCACCTGAAAGAAATAAACATAGAGCTAAATTTAGTCCAAAAGATTGAGTTTTGTAAAGGAGGAATCAATAATTTGCAGATAATGGAATAAGATTCTTACAGTAAAGAGATCATTATCTTTGAGACGAGTTATCTGAATGTTTTGTTTTGGCTTGATTGTTGGCCACTTTGGTGTTGTTTTCTTGGAATTGGAATCAGCTTCTCTTGTCTCCCCCATCTTCCTCTTCCGTGTTTCTGTTTCAGCCATACCACTCTTTCTTTTTCTCGTTTACTATGTTTTATGGGCCATCGGCTCTTTGAACTTGGGCCGAATGGGCCGAGCATGCATCATATTTCACCATCTCTTTGTTTTGTTTGGACTTTGGAGTTTGGAAAATGGAAAATACCATCTTATTGATTCCACTTAATTACCATCATATTTCACAATCTTTTACTCGCCACACAAGGCTAGCCACGTGACACGGTCGCCTCTCTATGACGACGACTGGGTACTGACAACGGACGGCTTGCTGGCACGTTGCTATTGGTCCATCACTCACATCATTGTACGATGTTTCATTAAACATTTAAATTAGGAAAAGAGAAAGAGAAAGATGTATTAAAATCTTCTTCCGCCGACTGTTGAGATAACCATTTCAGCTATTTCTGTTTTTAAAAATTTCCAAAACAAGATAAGCAATGAGAATGAGAGGTTCCAGCATCCATCGGTTGTTTATTTCTTCCTCTTTTTTGGCTCACAAATATTTGGTTTTGTTTCATCAAAAAAAATATATTTTTGGTTTTGTGTGGGGTAGGCACTTTCAAATCTGAGAAAGACTCTTTTGGGCAAAATAAAGCAGAGAAGGACTTGGAGAATAATGGAAGGGAGGTGTTGATGAATATGGAAATAAAGATTTGTGTGGCCTCAGAATAAAGAGATTGGTAACATCATCAACACTTCTACTCTTGTATTAAAAAGTTTTCTTCTTCTCTGTGTTCTCTTCACTAGTCTTTGTGTCCATTTCTAGGGTTTCTGATCTATTTCCATATTTACTGGGTGCTTGGTTTCTATTTTTGGAAACCTAAAGTTGAAAACTTTGAGGGGTTTTGCTTCTGGGTTTCATCTCTGATTTGTGTTTGAATTACAAGTCCAAAGTTTGATACTTTCGTGGGGGGTTTTACTCTGTGAAAGATCATTTGCTGGGTTTTGAGTTTTGACAGTCCAGGTTTTAACTTGATTTTTTTTTTTTCTAAATACTTTCTTTATCAATTTTTGGAACAGTTTAGAGATCTGATGGTGATGTTGTGATGTCTATAGGAGATGGTGAGAGGGAAGATTGAGATGAAAAGAATTGAAAATGTGACAAGCAGGCAAGTGACCTTTTCGAAACGTCGAAACGGTCTGTTGAAGAAGGCTTATGAGCTTTCGGTTCTTTGCGATGCCGAAGTTGCAGTCATCATCTTTTCTCAGAAGGGAAGGATCCATGAGTTCTCCAGCTCTGAGTACGTTTCATGTTTTAATTTATCTATATTATTCTTGAAACTTGAAACTTGAAACCCCACGCACTGTTTTTTCTTTTTTGATGTTTCTCTGTGATCTATATGCTGCTTCTGCTGCTTCAGTGCTTCGTAATGTGTGGCTATCCAATATGTGATGGACGGATGGACATAAATTACAAATATATAGATCGATATAATTTTTTTGCATGCTAAGCACAAAAGTTATGTGCTTGTTGTACTTTTTTTTGGTGAAAAGGCTTGTTGTCCTTTGTATTGATAGAGGGTTGTACTGTAAATGATGAGTAGCTAGTGTACGTTGTAGATCAAGTTCGTCTGCTCAAGCAAGGGCGGAGCTAGAGAATGCAAGTTGGGGGGGCCAATATATATAGAATATTAGTGGAGGGGGGCCAATATATATATAGAATATGGGTAAAATTGTTGCTGAGAAAGAGGGAATACATATATAATTAATATATATATAGCATAAAATTTTGGAGGGGGGCGCCACCCTTGTAGCTCCGCCCCTGCGTCTGCATTTACTGGGTAGATGAAAAAGGATTAGTACTTGATATATGTTCAACATCGTCCCATGGGTTTGAGTTCAGTTGTAAGTTTATATAAACTTTCTGGCCCCTTTTTCTTTTAATTCAATTCACTTGGAAGTTGGAAGTCTCTATCTTCCTGCATTGATGCTATTCCATCGAGGTTAGCAGTTGTACTTGATGAGAATTTGACATCACCAGCTGCAAATTCAATTCCATTCATTTTCCCTAAAAGTATCTTCTTACAAAATGCAATTGTGAGTATTGATTTGCATATGGTTACATTTAATTAATTAAAATCAAGTACTATATAAATCACATGAAAATTCATTAATGATTTCATAGCCCTTAGTTTACTGCGCGCATGGCAAGTGTTACTTAATTCGTTTTGATGTCTGTGTGGTTAAGTTATGGTAAGGTATACACAAGTCTGATCCCAAAAAAATCATATATTTCTATCATTTCATGGACTCTTGCTTTGTACACATGAAACCCTTATGCTGAAAGTTTTAGTTTCCATGCCATAGTCAATATATATAGCTTGCACTTTTGCCATATAGATATGCTATGTTTTGCATTAGTCTTTATAACCAATACTCTCTCATGAGTCATGACTAGCTAGTTCATCATCAAGTGTGTATGCTATGTTTTGCATTAGTCTTTATAACCAATACTCTCTCATGAGTCATGACTAGCTAGTTCATCATCAAGTGTGGCTACTATAACTAGGTTACTTGCTAAAAGGATAAAAAAAAATGATAAGGACCGAGCTGCAGCTCTAAAGTTTCTATGCATTCATGTGTAAGATCATCCCTTTATATGCACATTTTTAACTTTCTATTTATTTAGAAGTAGAAAATCGACTTTCAACCTGAAATCTTGAACCCTATTAGCAAAGCTTCGTTGTTACACATACCTTGATTGAAAGACACTAGAAGCTCATTTGGTCTTTTTGTTCTCGAGGTCTTTAGATATTTCACCTTCTTTTGTTTCTTAATCTTCATATTAGATTGATGCAAGTGTACTTTGTTGTCTTATTATTTTTTTTATCAGGGTCTAGTTTTTGTCTAAATATGGTAGTAGTGAAGGTCTTATTTTTGGTAGAATGATATCGGTATGCATGCTAGGTAGAAAAGAAAAGTCTTTTTAAGCTAGACTTGATTTTGACCTTATGTGTTTTGGATGGATGGATCAGCATGCAACAGACGATAAAACGATACCATAAACATGCAAAAGCTGTGCAAACCGACACTTTTGAAGTGGAACAGTATATGCAGGTTAGAACCTCTTTACATATCTCTTGGAGTTTGAACATCTTTCAAAGGTCGCTATAAATTTAGTGATAAACTTACTCATATGAGATCCTTTTGATTTGATTAATTTAGTCTCAATGTTACAGTGGGAAGATAATAGTTTTTTTTTTTAAATGAAGTCCGTCAAAGTGAGAATAATTTACTATAATTGGATAAAAGATACATATTAAATCGGAGGACTTGAGCCAAAATCCCTCAAAGCCTTGGTGACAAGCAAGACAAAAACATAATCAATTAGTAATACTTCATTAGCTGGTACTCATGCATTTGTAGGTGTTGGTTGATATTGTGTGTGATGTCTCGAACCCACATGCAGAGCTCTAGGGACTAGGGTACTTAATTAACCAAAGTCTAACAATTTAAAAGTAACTTCTACTCACCCTTTTCATTGGCTCTCCGAATTTACAAAAATCTCAGTCGAAATTTCTAATACAAATTAATTGATCGAGCAAGGTTGGTTAGGATGTGAAATCCAACTCTGCGTATGCTTTTTCATTAATTGATGGACAATTATATATGTCCCATGTTTTAACTGACTGAAACTAATCTGCAAATCCAGCAATTGAAGCATGAATCAGCTAAGATGGCAAAGCATCTTGAGATCCTAGAAGCTTCTCAACGGTTAATGACTTAGTTTGATCTTCTTCTCATGTACATTTGACTCATCTGACATTCTAGTAGACTAGGTTTTCCTAAAGTCTAAAGTTTGCATATCTCAGGAGGCTTTTGGGACATGACTTGGATTCTTGCTCTGCTCAAGAACTCCATCAGATCAGTGACCAGCTGGAGCGAAGCTTGCGTAATGTACGAGAGAGAAAGGTAACCTACATCTTTACTGTACGTCTTGGCCATTTCCTTGAACCCAAAATGGCTATAGCTAACTTGTAAGTTGTTACTGTTAACTTCCTGCAGGCTCATGTATTCAAGGAACAGATACAACGACTAAAAGCAAAGGTACTCAATGCCATGCATGCATAAACTATAAGTTCATGCTTGTTTTAGTTTTGTGGTGCTTCAGTTCTGATCGATGCCAACGTAATTTGTGCCCTAAAACCAGGAGAGGCTGCTCTTAGAAGAGAATGCGAAGCTACACATAGAGGTGAGCTAGCTTTTAAATTATAATTACTTTAATATTAAATTGCTTAATATACAGACATACCCAACATGACTGTGATTCGTTCTCGTCTGCTCTAATCTATATGATATTCTTAATTAGTGTTGTGCAAGGCCTCGGCAGCAACATTTAGTTGAAGAAAAAGGAGGCGGGGCGGCGGCAAGTTATAACTGGATGAATAGTAGTCAAAGTAGCAGTAGCCAAACAATTAGTAATTCAGATCAGCTAGAGACTGGATTATTCATCGGACCACCAGTCATGCGCTGTGAATAATAGTAGCACAGTTTTGTGTGAAGCCAACACCAACATCGATCTCATTCGCAGCTGATTCTGGATATAAATAAGAAAATAAATGATGCTCTGTCATCGAGCAAAACCCTATTTGATATATTTGACTGATATAAAAGACCATATATTTAGTTCTCCTGTGGGCTTTTGAAAGTTGTTTACTGGTGAGCCAGTTGCATCATGTATCTAATTAGTTTAAAAGTGCGTGTATATTCACAACTTTTGCATTTCACCACTATTCTGAATGCAATATTAATGAAGGTTAAATCACAGTTTGCATAAGGATACAGTTTTCTTCACATTAGCACCTAACGTCTCCAAATAACGAAAAAGCAACATGTTAGTCAAATTGCACAATTTAGGAGCTACTTCGGATCATATATGCATGTTATTTTGTAACACTCAGTTTAATTTTCTAATACTAGATGGGTCTCACACATTATGTGTGTAAAGTTAAAAGAGTGGTAGAGGTGATTATCTTTCCTGATATAAATAAATAAACTGTAAAATATGGGCGATAACCGTTTAATCTTTTACATGAATTGATTATTCCAATCGAATTAGGGTTTACGGTACTTATTTATAGTAGCACTAAGGATTAATGGCAGCTGGTCTTTTACAAAGATAATTCTACCACTCAAATTAGGGTAAAAGTGTAATTGACTCATTGAATTATGTATTTGGACTGACCCATATACTAATTGGGCCTTATGTATTACTTCATTCGGGCTGATATTGACCATTATACCAGAAAAGAGATGGTTACTTTTGCTTCTTCTTTTTTTTGGACTGTTTTGTGCAGGACTGGAGATTGAAGCCACTTCTTTTGCATGGAGGAACTTTTTTTATTTTTTTTGACAAAACAATGTTGGAACTTGGGGTCTTTCTTATTTGCCAGTATGATATGTATAATCTGGTAATTGAAAGTAACTTGTGCATGGAGGAAAATTAATTTTGGGGGTTGAGTCTCTCTCTCTCTCTCTCAATAATGGGTTACATGCAGCATGGTTTTGGCATGCACAAAAATTGAAATAGGATGGGACCTGTCACTCTCTCTAAGTCTCTATCATACCAATCTCTTCCCTTTCCCATATTCAATAATGTAGCTTCTATGTTTCTCACTTTATACACAAATTACAAATCCCTCAATATGTCCAAACAACCCTAAAAGGTCCCTACTCCGGCCACCCTTTGATCAGTGTTTAGTAAGCCCACCAGACGCTCCTCTCTTTCACCCTGATTCCCAATTGGGCCAATTGTCTTTTTTTTTTCTTTGTTACAGCCTAAACCTGAATTTCATGTTATAGAGTGATTTTTCTGTAATCTCTAATTCTCGGAATTTTGGCTTTATGTTACCCCTGTTCTATCCTTTTTTTTCCAAAATAATAGCATTGTTTTGAGGGCTTAATTAGGTTCTCCTAGCCCACCTTCAAAATTTCCATCCATCTAAAAAGTTAAAGGGTACATCTATATTATATGGAATTGAAGATCTCTAGCCAAGGAGACTAGCTAATTAATCTTCTGACATAGCAACATGAGCACAACTGAAAGCAAATGTAGCAACGGACATTACATGAACAAGAAATGTGCAGCTTGATTCTTTGCTTCTTCAATTAGGTGCTCATTCGATGCGAAACTTTTCCTCATTTCACATAAGCGTGCTAAAACTGAATTATAGGATGAACATCAAACCCTAAACCCCCTTGCTAGCTAGGTCTGCAACCCACATCAAACTCCCAAAGTTCAGCTTGACTAGGAGAAGATGGTCAATTTGTGTTATATGGGCATAGTAATTAACTCTGATGATTTTGCTGAAAAAGTTTATCATGATCTCATTTTTTTTTTCATCGAGTACAATGTGGTAGGCACTGAGTAGTTGTTTTGTTATATATGTATATTTATGGGACCCCGGGAAGAGGACCACTTTGAATTTGAAATAGTCTTTCTTTCTTTCTGTTCGATCTCTCTCTCTCTCTCTCTCTCTCTCTCTCTCTCTCTCTCTCTCTCTCATTCTGATAAGTCTGATAGACTCAATTTAGAATTCAGAGCAAATGTTGAATCGTCAGGAATATGGTGGTAGGAGAGAGGGAATCTGCCAAGTTTTGCGCAAAATCCGAATCAGATGACCTTACTGATTACCCACCCCCCTATTTTTATAAAATTAGATAGGATAAGGTAAAGATTCATAAGCTGAAAAGAAAGATAGAATAAAATTTTCCTCCTAAAACACTATGATATGATTGTGTTAATCATCTCACATGTGCATGGACCAAACCTCAAAATGGTCGAAGCAAGAAACTCCCATTTATTAAACTCCCTCGAACAAGATTGACACCATGCATTTGTTAATGACATGTTGCCATGTATATGTCTTGATGATATATGGTTGAAAACTGAATTCTACATCGATCCATAGAGTTTTCCTAGTCTTCTATGATAATATGTGAATCTCATAGGTCTTCAAGTCGATCATATTACCAATTGATTATTGAATTAAATACTCTACGTCAAATCACAAATAAAACTGGTCTGCGCCATTGAATATATGAAAGCATCTACACGTACGGCGAGACCATAATAATAATATGTTTTGTTAGAGGGACGTCGGAGCAATCCATACATCCGAGATCGAAGTTCAAATCCCTCGTTTACTAATTAATATTTATCTCTAATTATCAAGAAAACACAATCATTCAAATTGCAATGTATAAGACCCAAGGGTCATGCATGTCAAGGAAAGAATTAATGGAAGCATTTGAGGTTTAAACCATATAGTTGTGGTCCCCTAATACTCCCATGCATCGATGATCTGTGCTGGAAGGTTAAGCAAACTGATGAGGCTCCGAAAAATCTCAGTCCAAGTGGGATCCTCATCATCTCATCACAGTAGTACTGCATCAAGTTTGGGGGTCCATAGCATATGGCACTTATGTAGATATGCATGGTTTAGTTTGTCCAATTGTCTTCAAATGCCTTTCCCGTGTCGGAAGAGAGAGATATCTGCCACGCAGTGGCCGGCCAGACGATCATGGATGCATATAGCTAGCTGCTAAAGCTCTGATGGGTCCATCATTTTCCATCATTTCTGAAAGCAACATCTGAACTAGCTAATTGGAATGCCTGTCTTTTTATCCCAGCTAGCTACCTTCTTTATTAATTATCATCTGCAATTCTGCATATATAATCATCATATGTATCTATACTTCTTTAAAAAAAAAAAACAACCAACTTAGCATATGTATATAACTATATATACGTAAAAGGTAAACATTAGGGAAAAGAATTAAAGCTTTCGATTCCTTATATGATACTAATAGACTTAATTGGGAGCTAGCTAGCTATAGCAATACTACTGATCGAGTACAATCAATTTTGAATAAGAGGGTATCTCACATTTCTGTGTATGTAATCAAGTATATAAATCTCAATGCATGTGAGGTAATAAGTTAAAAAATTGGGATGACTAGTTAATATATTTTCTGTGTAAAACGCCGACAGTGAATTCAGTGCAATATTCATTAGTATTTAAACTTGTCAGTAATTCTGTTGATGCATAAGGTGATTTAAATATAGTGTTCTTTAGCCAAAAAGAAATTGTGTTCTTGACTTTGTTCAAAAAAAAAAAGTGTTCTTGATTACTTGTAATATAGCTTTTAATGTTTGACACATAATAAGTCGATGCATAATGCTAGACGTATATGGTACATCTATGCATATATAAAGAAGAACACAAAAATTTCAAAATTTAGATGAGGAATGTATATGCTACGTACCCTAGCCACTCACTCAATTATTGAATCGAATTAAAGAGGTACCTCTGATTTGAGCTTGACCCATTATGGTACTGTCCTTGATATACCCAAGTTCTTGTAGAAGAATAATGAGCTTAATTAACCATGGTTAAAGAGCATCAACTCAAAGTAGCTGAAGGGTAGTAACTGAAACCGAAACCGTAAGAGGCTAGGCTAGATATAGAATATTAAAACCGAAGGGTTAGACGTCGCAGATCCCCAATACACCTCGTATATCAAAACGTAGCCATGAAGGGTGCGGTGTGTGAATCATCAATCATGTACTTTGACACTTCTGTAAATCTAGCTCACTCGCTTATGGCCGGTTAGATTAGAGAGAGAGAATGTCTCTCTCTCTCTGTCTCTCTCTTGCTGTATAATATAAGAGAGAGAGAGAGAGAGGTGCGTGGTCATATCGTCATCTCTTTCATTTCGTTACAGTTCTCCCTTCCCAATGTGGGATAGAGAAAGAAAAGAAAGCAGAGGTTGATTCTTGGTTTTGAGTCTGGTAAAAGCTTGGGAGTGAGTGTCAAAAAAACAGAAAAGATAAAAAGTGAGTGTCTCTGTGGGTGGGTGAGAGAGAGAGAGAGAGAGAGAGAGAGAGAATATACCCCCCAAAACCTTCACTCACTCTTTTGCTTGCTGCTAGTTGTTGCTATTTACATAATTCCTTTCCTTCCTTCCTCAAAATCAAATGCTAGTACTCCTTTAAGCTTCATGGATCCGCTTTTCTCGCTTTTTCACATCATGAGCAGCACAGCCTTTTCTCTTCCACAACATATACAGGGTCAAGTCATAGTCTTTAACTCTTAAGACTGGTCCTTGTGTCATTTTCACTCTCATTGTTGGAGAAAAGCTTTTTCTTTAGGACCATCTTTCTTTTAGTTCAAAAGCAAAAGGAGTGAGTAGTTTTTACTAGATTTGCTATGGGTTGGGGTGGAAAAACCTCCAAGAGAGGTGGCGGTGGAGCAGAGAGAGACACCACCACTTCTGGTTGCATGTGTGCTGTTTTTCAGTTCTTTGATTTTCATCAACTTCAGTTTCCTAATTTACACCACCAACAACACTCTCTACACCCAGAAGATCTCACTATCCCCAAAGGTAGGTCATCTCGATCTCTCTTCTACTCTAAATTTCCTGTTAAGAAAAATAAAAAAGGATATATGATTTGAGTTTATGATTCAGGTGTTGAAGCACCAAGGAACAGCTTGGATTCATCAGAAGAAAGGACTTCATTGTCATCTATCACAAAAGAAGAAGAAAACTTAAACAGTCCTGTAAGTTGTAGTAGCTCTTGCATAAGTGTTTCCCTTTTTTGGGTTTCTCAGTTTCTCACTCTTTTCTCTGGCTAATATTATAGGAAAGCAAAGTAATGATGAAGATAATGATAAATATACACTGGACTTAACCCAGCAGGACCACTTTGTTTATATGCAGATTTTGAAAATCCAGAAAATCAAAACAAGTGGAGGCACGGTATCAGATAGCAGTGGCTGCTCACCAGGAACAAAGACTCCAAATCTGGTAGCAAGATTAATGGGTCTTGACCTTCTTCCTGAATGTCACTCACCTTCTTCTACTTCATCATTAACACCAAATCCTCATTCCATTTCAAAGCCACATTTGAATTTACACCCTCTTCGGCCTTCACGCCAACCCCTCCAAAGTAATGCAGCTGGTACTCGCTCGCTGCCGGAGACTCCTAGAATATCGGCATCCAGAAGATCGGACGTTGATCACCACCACCGCTTTTCGCTTCAGATCAACAAAGAGAATATAGCCGTGGGTGAGGAAGTTGAGTTTTCGCGGCTGTCGTCTTTTAGAAGGAAGGAGCTGCTCAAGAGTATTATTGCGGACCATGAGAGTGGTAAGAGGCCAAGCCACTATGCTAGGCAAATTGTCAAACAGTTTAAGGAGACTGTAAGCAGAAAAGTTGGATTGGTCGACATCACAAACACCACGAGAAATGATGGAGGCCTCCTTAATCACCAGCTCAAATCATCGAAGAAAGCGGCCGAGGAAGTAAGCCCCGGAAAGCAATTATCACACCATTCTAATTCTTGCTCTCCCAGGCTCAGACTCTCGGAATCGCCATCATTGACGATTTGCAAGGAGCAAATACAGGTTCTACCTCCAAAACCAAACAATCTCAAGGTTCAAGCGAAGCCAAAGCCGCCTCAGACAATACAAGAACAGAAGCCGCAGCAGAAATGTTCAATACAAAAGCGCCGAAAAATTGTTGACGAAGGGTTCATTCCAGCAAGGTTGAAGAAGCAAGAAGAAGCGTTTGTTCGTCCATCAACGGCTCCCACAAGATCTCAGCAGCAATGCAAGAAAACCCAATTCATCTCCAACAATCTTCTCAATCTCAGCAATGTCCCTACTCTTCTTCCGATCAAGAAAGACCCTTCACTGCCAGCAACCAAACTCCCCCAAAAACAGGTGAGTACGTATTTGTCATGTTACATATAATTCTCGCTTTTTATTCTAATTTTTTTGCAAATTCTTGGTACTTATTATTTGTTTCTATGCGGGTTATCACAGTTATCTAGTTCTACGAGCCAGCAGCTGCAGAGTCAGTACAAACACGATCAAGCGTCCTCCTCGAGCCATGTGCTCGCTGCCCGAGGCAAAAACGACGACGTAGTACCTAACGGTAGAACCACCGGTGGCGCTGGTGTTGGAATATCAGCAGAATTGCGCAAGTACGTCACGAGAATATTATGCCGTACTGGCATAGATAAAGACACCCAAGTTTCCTTCACCAACTGGTTCTCACCCTCCCGCCCACTTGACCCCTCCATTTTTTACCACCTCGAAAATTCTTTAACCGCCAATGCAAATCATCCTAGCCAGCTCGGCTTTAGGTGCAACAGGATGTTACTGTTTCAGGTGGTGGACGAAATACTCGTTGAAATTTTGAGACCCTACCTCAACTTGAAGCCATGGGTTAGCTCAAATAGTGTTACAAGATTTGGTTACAAGGGATCAAAGTTGATTGACATCGTGTGCTTCAAAATCCAGAGCTTTCCGGGCGCCGATTGCCGTGTTCTAGAAGACATTGACGCGTTGATCGACAAGGACTTGCCGGAATCGAAGGTGCAGAGCACAATAGCTTTGGCGTTTGAAGAAGAAGGAGAAGGGGTCGTTAGGGAGATAGAGAAGGACATATTGGACACGCTGGTACACGAAACAGCTATGTGCCTATGGTTTTGAATTTCCTGAAACGGCGCCGTAATGGTGCATGAGCGCTCGCTGCATGAGCCATGAGAGACCGGAGCTAGACCAGGATGCATGGGGTGCAGAGGGGGTCACATGGGTGATTCACGTGATGAGATGCTATTCGTCCGGGGGTGCTTGGGTGTTGGGGTCCGCTGCAGATTGGGACCTGTAAAGTGGGTGCGATGGCGACACGTGTCGTCTCGGAGCCCGACAATGGTGACAGAGAGCCGCAGAGGAATCCATTCCCTTCTTCTCGATCTCTAGCCTTTTGTAATTTGTAAATTGTTGGCTTTCGAATTATATATGTATTATTCTTTTGCTTATAAAAGTAGGTTGTATAAGTACGTACATCTTGGTGTAGGGATCTCATATGTATTCCAATATGTAATGGAGGACTTTCTATTAATATTAAAGTCAATTATCAATAAAGTCATTTATATAACTCATATTTTTCAAATGTCATATAATGTTATTTACCCACATAAGGCTACACGAAAGAAATAAACTTAAATTTTAAACATTAAAATTTTATCAAATTTACAATCAATGCCACTACATCCATCGACCCAAAAGCAACGGTCCCTCCCTCCCTCTCTAAACCCTAATTTGTTATTAATATTAATATATTGTTCATACACCATCCCATGTAAGAGGAATGCTTGAAATTTTTGCTTCTCAACTCTTTCCACCATCCACTAAACCTTTTGATAAAACTATTCAGATTCTTAAGTTTTTATGCGTTTATTGCACAAATGAAATTACAATGGATCTTTCTATTTCAACAAGTGAGTTCGCGTACATACAGATATCACTTCCTGAATCAGATTGAACAGGAAGGGTAGATCATCTCATCCACCTCTTTTGATGGAAAGATTGTCTCTCATTCATCTAATTTTCAGTCCAAAAAACAAACGCTTTTGATTATAAACAATATAAGAAAGATAAGAGAAGAAAAAATTACAAATTTATTTACTTAGACTGAAAATGAGACGATCGAACGAGAGACAATCTTCTGATCGAAAGTTAGACCATTCTTTAATGTTATATATATTGTATATACATTTGATATGGGATGGTGTACAAACTATTAAATGAATTTGCATCATTGTATGGATAAAAGTTGCATTGTTATTGCATGGTACATAATTTTGATTATGAGTTTACTTTCATCCATACAATGATGCAAATTCATTCAATAGTTCGTACGTACACCATCCCTTATCAAATGTATATACACTATATACAGCATTAACACCTGATAGATAAGTTTCATGCTCAAGGAAAAAAAATGATTATGCGTTTTGATTAATTTAAATGTCATGGGTTTCAGCACGTACAATTATCAATATACTAAGTTACCAACCACTACACTAAATATATTTGGGATTGTAAAGGGTATATGCCATAAAAATCATAAAGATTTTGCTCATATCATGGGAGTCTGAGCTTGTAAAATTAATTAAACTCGGAACCAATCAACAAAATCCTGTTATCCAAATTAGATAGAATCATAGTGCTTAATACCTAAAAGATGGTAACTTTGCAAAACCAGAACATATATATATATATGAATGTGGTGTGGATTCAGAAGCCGCCCCCCCTGAAGTTTGTAATATATTTACCTACCCCGTGGATGCTATATATTATAGACAATGCGCGCAGTACTGCTCAGTACTGTTTCCTGCGCAAACATATATTTATGCCTATAGACCTAATATCCTGGTGTTTATTTAACACATTATGGTTTGTGTTTAAGTCGATCTGTTTAACATAGTTGTGAGTTTTAATTAGTACCATCCATGGAATAAACTACAGGGAATGGTTATGTTTAAAACCCTAATTCAACAAAATCAAAATGTCAAAATGTATCTGTAATTTTCTAAAGAAAAGTGTACGTAGCTAGCTAGTTATGCATGCAATCAAACTCTTATATATCCACACTGACACTGCATACCAAAAGCGTGTAAACAAGTAGGAGTTAGTAGCTATGAACATTGTCTTTTTTTTTTTTGGACAATTCTATGAACATTGTCTACCAGTCATAAAATATAGTCAGAACTGTATACGTTTCAGTATGGCCTGAAAAAAGTCAGGCCGCCTAGCTGAAATTAATAAGTATTGTCTTATATATAAAGGAAGGCTTAAGGCTATATGTAGCTCGCTGAAGAAGGAGAGGCTAGCTATTGCCATACTACTGCCAATTTAATAAGAAACACTACTCTCAGCTCGATCTCTTACTTGTATAGTTGTATGTATTATATTAAGCCCTCACCTAACAATATAGTGGACAATTAATGAGGTCAATTAATAGCATGGAAGAAGTGAAGAAGACAATAATCTAGATTATAGGGACCTAATTGCAAAGATTCCTACACGAATTTTAAATCAAATGGATGAGTTATTATATTCTCATGTGGATGAGTTATATTAATTAGTAGCTAGACCTCTGAGTTGAAAATGAAGCAATGAGAGAAGGATGAATAATTTGGTCTTTTTTTTTTCTCAATAGATGGGGCTCAATGGCATGTCACATCCTATAGCAAAGTCTCAATTATCATTGACATAAACGTAGCTTCTGAAAAGGGTAGGATTTTCTTTCAACAATTAATAACCTTACATACGTACATAGAACTCATAGATTAAATGAATAGTATATGATATATAGCATTAATTGGCAGTGAGCTAAAACTATGCTAGAGATCGATGTATATAGAAACTGAGCGGGAAATTCAAATGAGATGCAATGACAGATTGACATGCATGTGGCTTGGGGTTTAAATTATGAGGCATTTCCATCATGATGCAGAAATGGGGTGGAAATCTGAGAGTTGACTGCATCCCCAATTAATCAGATTGAAGAAAGTCTTGCAGCTTATGGATCTGTTATTTTCCTACGTCTCCCTAGAGGTGTGATATGGATTTGTGAAAGTTCTGTACCCTCTGTTAATTAGCTTCAAAGGTATAAAATAAGTGTTTTATAGTGTTCCGGAATATTGAAATTTCAGAGACATGAGCGGTGAGATCAATTCAATGTGTAGGGCACATTGCAAGCACTGACTAATCCAACGGTTTACATCTCTATAATTTGAATACTTCAAAATTCAAAGTACTATAGAACTTTCGATACGTACATGAGAGGTTGATAGAATTGATGGTGAAGATGCTCTATTAATTCGAAGAATCTGGCATACCCCTAGGGGTATATATCCCCAATTTACTGTTAGCGCGTGTACTACAGGCGCTTATTAAATTAATAGATATGGGGACATCTCAGCCGTTGGATCATTGGGAGGATTAAAGGTTTATTGGCAAGAAATCTGAGCCATTCATTTTGTCAGTAACGGGATCAACTGATGAACAGTGGTAGACGGCAACAAAAAATTATGGGAGACAGCAGTCAAAGGTAAATATTAATGGGGAGTGCGATCCCTTTTCCTCAAGATCGAACCCACTTCACCAAATCCTCCAAAAAACCCAGAAACCACCCATTGGATTTTGTTGATCTATCTTGGGGCCATAGACCCGGTCTGTTCATTCTCTCTCTTTGCCTTCTCTTGCGATCTCTTCGTCTCCCTCTCTCTTCGTCCCCCTCTCTCTTCGTCCCCAACAAAACTCATCGAGAATTCAACAAACAACTGGAAATGAAAAGTAGGTGGGCAGGGGAGTGATCGGTGGGTTGGTTTTGGTTATCCTTCTCAGTTAATTTTGGGTTTCAAGGGTTTATTTGGCAGATGGACTGGCGAGGTTCTCTGGAGGTTTCTCGTGGCGACTTAGGTGGTGGTTTTTCTTTTTCTTTTGGGTTGCTAAGATTTGATGAGGATGAACTGAGAAGAATTGCAGCCCAAAGTAGAGATTGCAGCAAGTTTGATCTGGGTACAGACCACATAGAGAGAGAGAGAGAGAGAGAGAGAGAGAGAGAGAGAGAGAGAGAGGGAGATGGGTGAGGTCGTCAATGATCGATTTTCTGATCATCTTGTAAATGTGACTGCAACCATTTCCAATCTTCTGGGCTATCACTTGCCTCTGGAGTGGAATGGTTAATACTTAATTTTACTCTGTTTATCTTTTTTTATTTGTTGACCAACGTTTTGACTAACCAAGCAACTCTAATATCTGACGGCCGCGTGAGATACACGCGCAAGAAAAGGTTAGGGGTACATACCCCTAGGGGCACACAAGACGCTTCCCTATTAATTGGGTTTCACTTGGATCGATGAGACAATGCAATATTGTCAGCGGAAGAACATTGCTATAATTGTTACAAGAAAATAAGATAGCGATAAAGAGTAAATACTAAACGTACCTCTCCAGAATACCAAACGTACATTTTTGTGCAAGATATTTACTTTTGCACCAAAAAAAAAAGAGAGCTAGCTACAAGAATTAACTCTCACATTGACGTGACAATTTCAAGATGGCCAGTGAAAATAATGATAAGTTGAGTTTTGCAGGCTCAAAATTTAAAGAGTGGCCTAACTATGCAGAAACATGTTAATGCAAAAATAAATGGACAACTTGATGACCTACAACTACATGAACGTACTGAGCAATCTTCTTCATCATCATCATCATCACCCTAGCTAGATAGCTCCAGCTAGTCTTTCAGTGTTATGATTGTAACTGTACAATGTTGGGCTACCCCATTGCTGTCTTGTGCATACAGAGCATAGGACATAAGGACAAGCTATTGAGTCTAGTCGATCTCTGCACAACTCTAGGGTAACCTAGTGGGCTATGGCAAATGCAACACAAAAACAGCAAACTAGTCCTTCCTTCCCTTCTAGTTTTGTTGATAAAATCATACCGTTTTTGGATGTTTAGCTTTTCTGTAAATCTTTACCATATTCAAAGGCTTCTATTATCCTATCATGGGTACCAATGGCATAGCCTCGCATGCCACAACTACTTCAAGCAAATTAAGAACATTCTAGCCAAAGCTACTTCAATAAGCTCGCGACAATTCCGAACTTAAGGAGGATTGGTCAAACTTCAAGATTGAACTAGCTAGCCATTTGAATTTAGAAAGAGGGGTACTTTTTCCTGTTGCTAATAAATAAAATAGGTAGACATTGAAGAATCTGTTGGCTTGTACCAATTTTACTTTTACTGCGGGGCAACACTTGCCAGAAATAATTAATTTCTAGTCCATTATTTGTAGAACTTTCGGCCTTACCTGGTTAGATATATTGATAATATATTTTACTGTACCTTCTGACTTCTGAGTACCAAGTCTTTATAGCTATTTCGACCAAACAACAAGTCTTTATAAAATTGTAAGTCTCAGGTATATGCTCAAAGATAAACTGAAGGAAGGGGGAAAATGGAAATATAAAAGAAGTCACTTTAAATGTTAACCAAATGTAACAACCCCATTAGAGAAAATAAGATGAGCTGCTTAATTGCTACCTAGAACAGGGAGAGGACACATAACTTGACCATTAAGAAAATGGTTCCTTGTATATATGATTTTTCATGTTAATTGCATGATTTGATAACAACGATGAACAATTAACATACGTTTTTGATTCATGCTTAGTAGGATGATATTGGTAAAATACACAAGTGAGAAGAAGCAATGATAAGTCAGAAACGTCGGATTGCACTTCCCGTATGAAAATGCTAAAGCCGTTAAAGAATACAAGGGAAGGAGAATACGGCCCAGAAAGTAAGCCAAGGAAAGAAAGATGGATTAAAGAATATATCCAGTGACTGCGCAGAAGTATTGCTACTTATCCAATGGCTTCAGCAACAAGAGAATCCGATATAATGCTTCTAATTTCTACCATCCACATCAAACCCAGACCCCGTCCAACCGGGCGCAGGAGGTCCTCTACCTTTGGGCACGGCTCCAAGTCCTTTTCCTCTTCCATGGAACTGACTTTTCTTCTTTCCTCTGCCTTCATCCTCAACAGAAGGCTGTTGATTGTTCCCATTCATGACCGGAACATTTCCAGCATTTCCTGGATTAGGTATGTTTCCAGCGACACCACCAGGAACTTGAGAGGCATCTGGAGTGGTGACACTTTGAGCAAGTCCCATTGCGTTCCCATCCTAAACATAATTCCAAACGCAAGCTATCAGTATTTCTATATTACATGCTTACATATGAACATCTCAGTGCTCCAAGTCAGTGGCTATTTTATAAATGAGGAATGTTCCCTAGCATGTAAGAGTTTAGGAAAAGGACAAGCTTCGTTTGGCCCCCTCTTTCCCCTTCTCTCTGGAATGACCCACTGGTCAAGCATATTGAAGGCATACTGATACAGAAGGTACATCAAGGTAGGCATACTTGGTGCCAATGCCACTGTAGCCAAACAAAATTACTTCTGTATGGCTAGACAGATCTTAAAAGACATCAACGAACTTACCAAAGAATTCTGGCTTCACAATGGGAAGAATTTTCCCAATGGGAAGAATGAAGAGGTAACCCCCAAAAAGAAGAGGGGAGATGCCTGTCATCCATTGAACATTTATGACTAGTTTGAATAGACCTCTAGATTATTATTCAAACTTCTAATGAAATGCCTTATGTGGTACACTGGAATTTGTATACTCCTGCACCGCATAGTGCAGAAAGAAAATGCAATCTCTATGATCACTTGAAGAAACAAGGAATTTTTTTTTTTGAAAGATAAATGAAAGGAAAAAAAAACATCACGATCTTCAATGCCAAAAGTAACAAAATATTTCTTTGTTTGATAAACACGCCTGATACATGAAGGCTGGTGCTTATAATTTACACACGCAAGCACATGAGAACCATCTAAGCTGCATGCATTAAATCATTGCCCATGCTCAGACAACATAAAATCTATGTCACTCAATAACCATGATGCAATGCCATCCACCCCATCCACAATTTTATAAATATAATATCCTCATATATGAAAAGAGAACTTACATGAGGAGCTGAGGCCGATGCTCTGACTGGGTTCAAAGCTTCAAGTCTTCTTTTTAACTCCTCCAGTCTTGAAAACTGAGTATTGCTGCTTTCTTGTACCTGTCAAAAGTTCAGACACACTGTCAACGACATTTCTTAAGATTAAACTCAAGGCTGCATTTAACAGGGATATGTACCAGACTATTTAAGTCTTCACATAGCTTCTGCTTGATGGCTTCCTCATCCTTTACAACCTTTGCTGCTGCTTCCCACGCCTGACATACATCAAAGCAAATAGCCATTAGATGCTATAGGGAATAGATTTCATGCTTAATTAAAATGATTTGGAAAACCATTGGAATTAGTGTATACAAGCATCAAATCTTTATCCATTAATTGCAGCAACGAGTTTTTCAATGAAATCTGCACTCATGGGTCTTTATCTATCCCTGATAAAACGTTAATGGTAGGTATGACCCCATCAGGTCAAACAATTCAATCCAGCTTTCTTCTAAGTAGAAAATACCACACCAATTTGAAAAAAAAAAAAAGATCATTTGCGATCCTAGGTCAGTTTGCTCAAGTAATCAAGTTGAATAAGGACAAGCCTTTTCTATAATTAAAAGGGACAGACCTTTCGTGCTTGATCTTCCTTCAGCTTGGCAGCATGAATTCTCTCTGTTGCCATCTCTATTTTCTTCCTCAAGTGTTCAAGAGCTTAAAAAAAGTACACCATACACAAAAACAGAAGGAAAAAAATTAATCAAGTACTAATAAAAGGAAGACATAATTCCATATAATTGCTACATGAAAGCAACTAGCAATGATATTGCAGCAACCTGATTTCTTCGGTCCAGCTGTGAGTTTCATCTCCATTGAAAGACTTGCAAACTCTCGTTCGACATCGCGGATTTTAGAGTAATTTTCTTCAATATATCTGAAAAGGTTAAGCACTTTCACTCATGAATAGGTGAATCTTACTGAACAAAGTTAATTACAACAGCTAAATGTTTGTTGAAACGAATCTGCAAGACATATAAAGATTAAAGATAAAAGAAGACAGACCTAAGATTGGTCCCTATTCTAAACTACTACACTACTGCATTTGTAACGTGAGCACGCACGGATGCCAAGGGTCAAAACATAAAGCAACAGAATGCTTCCCACTTATTTACCTTCCTACAGAAGAAATCCTACACCTCTTGGTCCTGCCTCCCCATTACCGAACTAAAAGCTAATCTCTAATAAGTTCCGGTGCAAACCTAAGCTTGTTTCGTCGGATCCCTATTTCTGAAATAAAAATTTTCTGAGCAATCAAATATAGCAACAGCCAATTGCGAAATTCAAAATTCACCGACTATCTGATTCATATCATCTATTAGAGCGTGTATAATTTACTGCATTTCTGCTCCAACGCACAAATTAAGATCAAACATAGCATCAGCCAATTGCTAAATTCAAAATTCACTATGATTCATATACGTGTTATCTATTAGAGCAAGTATAACTCACTGCATTTCTGCTCCAACACACAACTAAGCAAATGGAATTCCCTAGTATGATATATACATACACACACATTAGCGCATAGTAGAAATGACTTGCAAAACAGATACAAACAGTAACAGATCTCCATAGAGAATGAAATGAAAATGTGTGATTGAATGAAACCTACTTACTTCTTTAATTGGAGCTGTTCTTCCGCGATTACCTGCCACAAAACCAACGCACACTTAACAAATTCACCCAAACAAAAAAGAACACTAGAAAATTCAGAAGAAAAAAAAATTGATAGAGAGAGAAAGAGACCTACCTTCTCAGTGTAGGTAATGACGGAGGCCTCGCGAGCAAGGCCGTCAGGTCCGATCTCAGGCAGCAGAGAAGGATTCGTTTCCGAAGCCATTTTGATTCTCGCCGGAATTTGAATCAGAGAGAAACGACTTCTGATTCAAACTCCCAAACCTATAAAGACCATCCCCATTTCTCTTTTATACGTCGTCTACTTCCTCTCTCTCTCGTTTCGCTTTCGGTTAAAACTTAAAACGAAACGTGGATTTCTTGTTAAAATCATAATCTGTTTTTTTTTTTTTAAATTAACTATTATGTTCTTCTGTGGCGGTGGGCTTATTCGGTTAGATCCGTTTCAAAGTCCGGTGCGGGTCAGTACTTGAGATATTCTCGTAATGACTAAACTACCCTTGCTATCTGGATCCACTTCATCATGTGATGTGACTGACCGCACGTGCCAAGTTGCAAACAACGCGGTAAAAAGTCTAGAAAGGGAGAAAACGCCGCAGCAAGCAACGGTTTCTGTTTAGTTTTGTGAAAAACAATTCATAGACTTATTACAGCTAATATGCCAAAAAGTGAAGCAAAGGATCTGCAATTTCGGGCATGAAAAAATTTACCATTGAGAAGATGAATCACACAACCTGAAGATCAATAGATTTAACTGCATCCACAAAAATTTTCATTCACAAAGGTGACTTGACGATTATTGGCAGTGTTTATATCCACTAGTGTACATTGGAAGGGAGATTGAAACTTTAGAGGAGGAGAATTCCTGGAGCGAAAAGCTCGGTGATATCTCAACAGGGAAAATCAAATTATACAAACTTTAAGCTTGGTACATGAGTTAGGAATGGTGTGTCTCTATTTTTTATCCGCGATCTGTGCTAAACACCGGAGGACGTCTTCTTTTGTCGGCATGGCAGGAATGGCTCCTCTTTCTGTTACTGTGATTGCGCCACAGGCATTGGCGAAAAGTAGAGCTTCTCGCAACCCCTTCTCATCCTGCCAGAAAATGGTACTAATTTATATCTTGTGCATATTAAACTCCTAACCAAAAACTAATGTATTACATTTTCTAGAACAAATAGCAGAATTTTTAGTCTTCAGCATAGAACGCTTCAAGTATGAGGACTAGGTGAGACTCAACTGCAAGTAATATATGAATGAGGTTGTAAATGTGTGTACGTGTGTGTGTGCGCGCTCTATGATAAGGCATAATGATTTCTCTGAATTCCTGCAACAACTATAGGTACCTGAAAAATACTTGAGTCAGAAGCTATGCTGTTCAGTATCCCACTGACAAATGCATCACCAGCCCCAGTTGTGTCAACGGGTTTAACTTTAACACCAGCAACCCGACCCCTGAAATTCTGAGAGAGTTTTGTTTGTGTCAATTTGTTTGTCACCAACTAACAAGATATCGAGCAAGTGGAAGAAAGGCAATTCTATGCAGATTGTTCCACAAATTTAGGGAGTTCTTCTTCCAAGAGAGATAATGACACTGAAATTAGAAAAGAAAAGAATATGATGAACTTACTGGAGTGTAATATCTGCAACCCTCTGATCCTTCAGTTACTACCAAAAGTGAAAGATTTGGATGAAAAAGCTTTGTTAACACCACATTATCATCATGAGGATCATCATCACCGGTCAGGAAAGTTATTTCATCCTCACTTATCTGCAAGTTTGTACACAAGAAAAAACTTGATGAAAACCAAGGATATATACAAATAGTATATCTGCACCCATCCAAGAGCGAATGAGTAATAACCTTCACACATGAATTTTGTATTTTCAGACATCTTACCTTGATAATATCTGCTTGATCCCATATACTCATTATTTCTTTCCGTGCATCCTCTGCCGAGGGCCACAATGGCAATCGCAAATTTGGATCATAAGAAAGGATGCAACCAGACTTCTTGGCTATGCTCATTGCAGCAAGATGGGTAGACCGGCATGGTTCATCAATCAAACTAATTGAACCATAATGGAAAATTTTTGCCTGCAGACAATATTATCTGGATCAGTAAAATTTCAGGCAAATGAGTAGGCTTCGTAAAATGATGGACTGTTTCTTAAGTACAGATTAAAATATGGCACACCTGTTTAAGAAGACTTATCTCAAGTTCTGACTCATGTAAAAGCATATCAGCACTTGGATTGCGGAAAAATAAGAATTCGCGCTCACCATCAGCTCTGAGTGTAACAAATGCCAATGCAGTTCTTGCATTCGGGTCAAATCGCACGCCAGATGTGTCAACATTGTTTTCTTTTAAAATGTCAGCTAACATTTTGCCAAATTCATCATCACCTACCTGTATTGCAGGTAATTTGTAAGTTGAAACAAGGAGCCACTAACATCAAAATATGAGTTTCATAGAATCAGTAAGTTTTAAGATCATGCAAAAGCCGGAGCCACTAAAAGCCTCTAGGTTCCAAAAGGAGGCAAGGTCCTTACTCCTTATTAGATTGGAGAAACCATTAGTTGGAAGATATATAAATATACTACAAATGAAAGAGAAGGGTGTCATAGTCCAAAGTGATAAGATCTAACAGGGGTGTCCTAAAACTGTGAGGTGAGGGGAAACATCCTTTGAATCACATTTCTAGTTATTTTGAATCGGACAAGTTGACAAAGATACATATTTGGACCATCTAACACTCACATGCGTCATACATGCAAGAAAAGGTTACTATAGATATCCTTCTCAAATATAGAAATTCCAGGGAGAAAGTCAAAATCGAAGGAAATAAGTAGAAACTTGCATACATGAATGAAGAGAACAGTAAAATACTGAAATGCACCTTGCCTATAAAACCTGCTGAACCACCAAGTCTTGAGATGCCAACTGCCACATTAGCTGGAGCACCACCGGGAGCTTTTTGAAAAGCAGGTGCTTCAGCAAGTGAAACTCCGGCAACAGTTGGCACAAAGTCGATCAGCATTTCCCCAAAGCAAACAACCAGGGACTTGTTATTTTCTAACCCTCCTTTTCTATCTGATGAAAGATCTTTAGAATCTTCAGACAAATCCAATTTTTTGAGATCATTAAGAACTGCAGTCATATAAGATAACCGGTGTTAATCAAACAGCAAAAAGTTACAAAATCTGTCTATCATTAGCACTATTATTACGCCACCTTGTAGCATATTCAGATGTATAGCCTGGATATACGTTTCAAGCTAACTATGACCAATTTTACCATCGATTCCGGTTGTCTACAAGATTAAGAAGACATGTACCAGCAAAAGAACTGGCAGCTATAAGATAAAGCGATAAACCGTAAGCAGGGTAAAAACAAAATCAAAACACCTTGATATTCCAAGTGGGGACTATGTTAAAATCAATTCCCTTTCTTCTTCTTCTATTTATCTCTGATAACCCATATTTTGGTAAAAGCAAAATTATTGATTTACTGATTCAACAAATTCCAAAATGTTCAATCTTTACAAAATTTCTCTTACCAACTAATCCTTATTGTTTCATTCTATGATTTTCAAACAGCTCCAGCAACCATGATTGATAAAGCTAGTGACCCATATGGAGCAACCGATCAAGTACTAAACTTTGGAATATAGTAAGATTCCGAATCACTACATTGACTTGAAACAATTGAATTTATTGCATGTTAGTACAGTAAACCTCTAAGAGATATTCAATCAAACACCCAGAGAAAGATTCATCACTACAAAAAAGGATTCACCAACCAGAAACCAAATAGCAGAAAAAGAACACCCAAGACAAAAAGCTAAGAAATTTTTACATACAAACAAACAATCTTCAGCTCAAAAAACCTACATGGAATCAAACCCAGATGTGAAAACTCCACAATCATGGAATCAAAATCCCAATTGTAGGACAAGCGTGATAAAAAAGCAGTATAATTTATATGAATAAGCAGTGAGAGAAGTGGTAACAAACCTGAGTTGGGAATATTAGCCATTAGAGCAATGGAATTGAACCAGAGAGAGCAGAGTGTGCAACAAGAAATGGAGAGAAGGTTTGGCGGCTTGGGGTAGTAGTTGTTAATAAGTAGAATGAAGGAAGAAAACAGAGGAAGTGGTAATTACTAAATTTGCGATCTTGAAGAATCAAAGAGTCTGAGAGCTGTTAAAAGGCAAGGAAACCAACAACGCATACATGATGAACTCACATGGTAAAGCTTATAAAATCCAAATCATCGGCCTGTGTCGAAGCCTAGTCTTATTCTTGCTGTCTTTTCTGACTTTAAAATGGAAATAAAATTAATTATCCTACTCATCTCTTTTTGTGCATTTAAGAAAAATGAGAAAAAATAATTATAATTATAAGAAGAAAAAACTAATCAATAGTGAATTACCAATACATTGTTTCTTTCCTTAAACTTTTATTTTTATTTGATGAAATGAAGATATGAAAAATGAGAAGTAATAATATTTTATCTGTGGATGAATTTGTCCCACTCGTCTTGAAGGGATCGAGTGGAGGAAGAAGGAACTGCTTTTCCTAGAAAGACTCTCAGCTTTTCCTATAACGACTACCGTAGACACGTTGTCGGTGTTCATACATGAAATTAATCAATCATTGTTCATCATAAAAAAAAATTAAATAGCCTAAAATTGAGAAAATAACAAATTGAACTACATGAGTACATGACTACATGTCACCACCAGTGGATTTTTGGCCCGCACCTCATATAGCAATTCAAAATGAACTTTTCTTGTAATTTTGTGCTCACGGCCGGTGATGCTCGTATTGTATTTTACTAAAACTCAATGAATTTTTCACTAACAAATAATGGATGTAAATCTTACCCTCATAAAAAAAAAAGCTAAGATTTGAAGGGTCTTACTTCTCTGAGTACATCCAATAAAGCACAAATCAAAATTGAAAATACTCGATCGTAAGTTTGACCGAGTGTCACTTTGCATTTTTAGGTTGTATTTCAGCTAATTTATATATCTATATTTCATTTTATATATTATCTAATTTGGTCAAATCCATCAAATAACTTATCAACACCCTTATCTTTACGTTCATTTTGGACTTGACGATAAGATTTTACTTCGATAAAATTCATGTTACGTCTTACATATAAGGTAGCATGAGCTTACTAGCTAGGGTTAACTTATATTCTAAACAAATCCAATAAGCAATTCACCTTCATCGATGGATCTGTTTCCATGCATGAAGGTTTTACCACAAGGGCCACAACACAACCACAAGAAGAAAAAGAGAAGAATCTAATGTCATATGGAGCCATGAATGTATATAATATGTTACATCATATATATGTCCCAATCTATGATCTGACTAGCCAAGTAGCCAGGACTTGGAACCTTATAATACCATATATATATATATATATATATTTGCGACCAGTAACATCCAAAACTAGCCAAGATAATTGCGTTCTCAAACCCATCAGTGGTGCTGCATTTGGTGCCCATCTTTATCGCCACAAACGTACGCAACCCCATTCATTCTCTACGTGATTGATCCATTGTTTGGATTTTCTTATTAAATGTGTGGATTTATAAGGAAGATTTGGATTCGATTTTTTCGGTAAGGAGAATAGGATTTTATTATTATTACTTTTTAAATTGATTTTAGTTTTGTAAGTAATGCAATTATCACTATATTGAGTAAAGAATCTAAATTTAATAAAATTACAATGGAAACTTACCTAATTTTCCATTAATTAATTAGTCATTATGCCAATGTAAGGTGTGTGTTGGAGTGCTACTCACATTCCAAAACAAGGTTAAGTAACAATATATCAAACTTTTTACTTTTTAGAATTGTTCGTATCAAAAATTCAAAATTCTGAAAGAAGAAAAACATTTTTCTATAAGAGAGGAGGGGGCACAATCTAAGTTAGATAGGTAGGATTATAGAACTTTAAATGGAACTTTGATAGGTAGGAATTATATTCGTGGATGTCAATTTCGGTGCACAATCTTCGTGGCACCATGCGTACCATTGGGTTCGAATGAGTTAGGGTTTTATAATACGAAAATTTTGCCTACTCTGTCTTTTGAAAACATTGCCCAAAGTGGGAATCCTTATGAAAACGGTATTTACACTAGAACATATCCTAACGTTTTGGCCAACTTTACACTAGAACAAAGAGTTCTTGTTCAGCCAAATGCTATAAAGAAAAAGAGAAACTGAGACAAATTCGAGCTAGCTAGCTCATGATCATCCAATGAAATCCTATAATATATATCATTTCTGGACGCAAAGTAAATATATGCTAATTCTACTATTGATCTCACCCAATTAACTCATAAGGCCAGGATGCGTCTTATTGATACATTATATATATATATATATATATATAACATGCATGCATCCACTCAATTTGCCTGAAGATTTAATACTTCCTTAGCCAAGAAGATTTAATACTTGCTTGAAGATTCAAAGATGCCAAACGTACTGCCAAAGCCCTACTTGGTTGCAGCTGCTCATCACACCCTTCAATTGCTTTTTTCTTGGGGCTGCTCATGTTCAAAATGGAATATTAGTTAATTGTTATAGGAATAATTAATCAAGGTCGATCAGGGTTTCTACATATATATTGTAGATAGGTCGCTGAGAAGTTTCAAAAGTATAGTAAATTAATGTTTACCGGCCATATATTTATAAGTGTAATTGATTAGCAGCATTTGCAGAGGGGGTTTTAGTAGAGATGTTGTTAGCAGCTCCAGCAGCTACGTCGACCGTAATATTGCGAGGCTCTCCTCCTGCACCTTGAATCAATGCTTCATCATCACCATCTTTTTCTCTTTCTTCAAGCTGATATTTCAGATTTTCATAAACAACCAAATATATATATATATATATATATATATATATATATAGTTGAGAAGCTATATATCACACATATATGCATGGCTGGGAATATATTTTGAAGTACCTCAGATTTGAGCTGCTTATTTATCTCTCCGAGATCATTCTCCTGCCAATTTGTAAGAGAGTAATATATATCAAATGATGTCAAATTAAGGAGGGAAAGAATTTAACACGTACTTATGCCCCGTTTTGGTTCACGCGCGTAATGGATTTATATATTTTGTTTGCTAACGTACGCTGAGAAAGCAATGAAGAGTTTTCTTTAGACAAATGGGATAATTAGTGTTGAGGTAGAAGAAGGGGAAAACAATCTTAGGTGATTGGAGAGTTTCAATTTCCCTCTGGTTTCCTTGAGCCGGAATCGATCTTTTTTCCGATTTTGCACTTACCAAACACGAAAACTGAAATACTTTTCTGTTCTCACACATCTAATATATATCCACCAAACAAAAATAGGAGGGCATACGCGCATTACTTATTATAATGTTAAACATCACTTGCAATTAAGTACCAAATTTCCATACGGTTCCAAATTAAAGCATCCATTGTTGTCTAACTTTAAAGGAAATCAAAGATATTGTGCTAATTTGCTTCGAGCTAGCTAGCATCACTAAAGCTATATATATATATATATTTGGTTCTTGTGCCTCTCTAAAGCTCATAGCAATACATGCATGTATGAAGAAGTACTGATCGATCGAAACGCTATATGCAGCTAGTGCATGTTAATTGATATTCTTACCTTTCTGCGCATTGCTTCTAATCGATCTAACATCATCTGCGTCTGCACATAAAAAAGCACGTAATGACTAATGACTAACAATGATGCTATCATTGAAAGAAACATACTATTATATATGAAGATGGTTAATTATGTTCTTGTAGCTTGATGACCCAATTAAGGCAAAAGAAAACTAATCAACAAGCTAGCTATATTAAGCTTAGTAAGCCCCCTTCTTCTTCCGATCTTCTTCTTTCGATCCCTGATCAATATATAGTGTACCCCTTTCTTAACTATTTCTATTTGGCCAGCCATCAAAAGATGTCAAAATTAACCAATTGCACTTTCCAACTTAGATATTTTTAAAAACATAACATGTCGTCAGACTATTAATCTTATTACGTCTATGCATGTTGTAGTATTGTTAATGTATATATACGTACCTTCCTTTGTCTAGCTTGTGAGAGAGTTTTATCAAGCTTTTTCTCAAGATTTTGAAGTTTTTTCATGGGAAGCTTTTCAAGATCTTCTCCAAGAAAATGCCTAAACATGTGCCACAAAAGATCGAGTTGATTAGTTTATATGCTGAAAAAGGCTACATTAATTCATGATCACTAACCGGCCACTAAACATATAATTAAATGTCTATGGTATCAACACACCTGTGTGATCGCTGAAGAGACTCATATTTGACTTTCAATCTGGAGACCTCTTGATATAAGTTCTGCATACAACAATGAAATGATCAGTACGTACATATTTAATTACATTAGGAAAAAGTGCCTCTAATTATCACAGCTAGCTAGCTAGCTAATACCAAATATATATGCAGCTATGCAAGTGTGGGACGTCAGATCGATAAGAAGTGATTAGCAATTAATTAATCTAAAGCTCATCAAGACCTTCTACCATATAATCGAGCAATCATATCAAGGAGTACTTGTTATACATGTCATCAATCCAAGATAGTGTGTCAATTTAAATTACTGATCAAGAACCTAGCTAGCTTGTGACATGTAATCAATGCTTCTCTATCAAATCTTACTTTACTGTATCAGTTTGATAAAGGAACATTCACAATTAATATTCTTACATGCAGCAGGTAGATGCAACTACGTACTATGTATATATACAACTCAATTAACAAGTAGATGGAACAGTTAAATCAAATGGATACGTAGTAGTACTTGTGTAGTTGTGTTAATTTAACAACCTGTGTTTCGTTCTCAACAACATTTTCTTGTGAGGAGTAACGACATTGGTGGTACCGCTCGAGAATTTTGTTCACGCTAGTGAAGGAAGGAATGAAAATGGATCAGTCAAAAAATAAATCCAGAAAATTTTGTGTTAACCAGAACAACGTACAACCAAAACGAAACAGATCGATGGAGCAAATGAAAATAACTGGTGGTAAGAAATTAATGAATGAATGAATGAATGTACGTACTCGTCAGTGCTGGCAAAGTCGAAGAGCTTGCCGCGGCTGGAGGAGACGATGAGGGCAACCTGGGCATCGCAGAGCACAGAGAGCTCCAGAGCTTTGTTGAACAAACTGCGCCGTCGTTTCGAGAAGGTCACTTGCCGGTTTATCGTGTTCTCGATTCTCTCCAATACCACTTTCCCTCTCCCCATCTTTAAATTTCTCTACCTCGATCTTGCTTGCTTGCTTATTGATTCCCCCTGTAGAATTTATGGTACCATCATATCTCTGTAGTTGTGCCCTTCAATTAATTTGTTAATTTATGGACACGTGTCGTCCGGTGTATATCGGGTTTTGTGGCTTTTCAGTCTTTGAGCAGTGTATGATGACAACAGTGGGGCTGTTCGCTGAAGAAACTGAATCAGATGCGACTCAAGCTCAGGGCTGGTGAGCAGTTTTGTACTTTTTTGGTCGACTCAAACATTTTGCGTGCCTACTTCGAACAGTATGCGAATGGATTCTCGACACGTATCCGAGCTCCAAAATGACTGACTGCACGAGATAGCTTGTCCTTCTTTCTTCTTTTGTGCGAGTGCGACCAATGGAAATTAACTTCATATTCCCGTTTCTTTTTTTGTTAGAGATTTTTTCTTCCCCAAAACCCTCCGGAGGGTAAGCCGATCGAAGAGACTAATCTCACTTAGCGGAACTAGCTGCCGCTAACCACTAGTGCTTTACAGAATTACAGGTGCACGAACCCAATTGCCCCTCAAACTTGCCCAAGTTGGGTTTTAAGTCACTGACCTCCTATTACCATGATGCATGAACAACCCTTTTTTTTTTGTTACATCGTATTCCCATTTCTTTCATTTATTGTTCAATTTTTTTTTGGTGAAACTTAACTTAAATACATCATTTTCTTTGTAAAAACAAAAAAAAACTTAAATGGATCATTTCTTATTGAATCTAATAGGGAGAGGAGAATTCAATTTGTATTTTATTCTAAATTGCTCTCATTTGAGTCCATTGTAAGTTTGTAATCAAATGATATTTGAATTTTATTCTAGCAAGCAAGCGCTTAACTTCTAATGCTACAAGATTTATATATAATTTTCTCAATTGAAGCTACAACTTTCCTATGTGACAGTTGAAAAGATTTAATTTTCTTTTTCTTCCGAAAAAGTGATGTAAATTGCAGGGTAACAATTTTCATATTCTAGATGATAAGAAGTACGTGTCCATCTAACATGCATCCACTACACTTTTGTTTTGGTAACATGGAGGGCTACAATACTCAATTTTATTTTGTTTAGAAGAAGAACAAACTTTTATTCCATCAAATAAACGTTACATTCGGGAATGACTTAACATAGTCTCATTAACCTTACTAGAGGAAGAGAACTACTCATATCCCAATCATGATCGTTGGTTACAAGCATATCACTAGTGATAATATACATGAGCCAATTATGAAGGCCCAACCCCTAACCAAGTAAAACGCCCTTGTTCCGGAGCTACAAATTTTGCAATAACATGAGTAGCTTTATTTCCATCACGGGGAACATAATTAGTAATAGCAGGAATATTAAGCAGAGCCATTGACCTACAACAAAATGAGATAAAAAAAGAGTGGATAAAACTTCCAAAATAATGATGCTACTATTTTAATCTTCAAGATAAATTTGTCCACAACTTTGAGGTGGTACACTTTGTCTACGGGTTGATTAGTGGATGCCTCTTATCATAGAGATATTTTTAGGTTTAGATTACTTATAAATCCGCCTCTAGATTCATATTAAGCGTTATTGATCTAGATGGTGGAGAATAACATATTTAAAGATCATGTAGCGTAATAGTGGTCGAGCATTTGAACAATAGATTGCGAGCTGACTTGCTCGGACCAATGTTACAATCATCTAATAGAGAAAATGTATTTAAACTTGAAATCTCTACCGATATTTTGTTAAAAAATAATATGTTGGCTACTAAATCAAAAAAAGAAAGAAGAAGAAACTCTCACAATCAAGTCACATGATGACACAAAACTGAAGATAAGTGTTTCCCAACGTACATGTGGCAGCCATGGATTTTCAAATCAAACTCCTAATCATCAGGCAGCATACAGTCCAAGAATAGATCTTCCCTTTCCCCGACTACTACTTCTTCTTCTTCTCTCTTCCACTCTCTCTCTCTCTCTCTCTCTCAATCACTGAATCACATACACAAACTCAAGAATGGCACTTTCTCTCAGACTACACAACCTTCTCTCCACCACTTGCAGACCCAAACTATCATCAAATGCCACTCTCACTCCTCCAAACCCATCTCTTTCTCTCCTCTCCTCCTCACATCTTCCCCACCTCCCTCTCAGAACCTCACACTCCCTCACCATTAAAGCCGCCTCCTCCTCTTCTCCAACCGTAGCTGAGCCGAAGGGCATCAAGGTCTATCTCTCATTCTATTTCTATATGTGTGTGTTCCTCTATGACTCTGTTTATGAATTTTGGCTTGATTTAACAAATCGGTTTTTTTCTTTTCAGATTAATTTGGTTCCCACTAAACCGATCGAAGGCCAGAAGACCGGAACCAGTGGTCTCCGAAAGAAGGTATCTATCTATCTATCTATCTATATCTCCCATTGTTTTTGTTATGCCATTTTGTTGAATTGAAGAAAATTGTGACTCAAGGAAGCCAATTGGTTGAAGTATGCCCAGCTGAATGGACTATTTGTATTTGCTTGTAGAAAGAATGAAAATTGATCACTGTTCTTTCTGCATTGTATCCGCAATAAAATTGAATGAGGGGCCTTGATTCTTTTTCCCCAAAATGTTTGTTTTGTAGGTGAAAGTTTTCAAGCAAGAGAATTACCTTGCAAATTGGATCCAGGTTTGAATGCTTGCACTTCTTTGCGGTGTGGAATTCATCGTTGTGTTTAGTGCATTGTGGTTTTATAAGTGATTTTTGAATTTTCTGCTGCGTAGGCGTTATTTGATTCATTGCCACCAGAGGATTACAAGGATGGTTTACTGGTGTTAGGAGGTGATGGTCGTTACTTTAATCGTGAAGCTGCACAGGTTCTTTTTGAAATTCTTATCCTTTATTTTCTTGAACACTCAATGCTGCAATATATTTGTGCTGTTTGTAATTATGTTCTGTCCACGTTTCCCATTGGAAACTCTACTTTCCGTGTTTATGATCAATGTTTTGGAACCGTAATGCAGATTATTATCAAAATTGCCGCAGGGAATGGTGTTGGGAAAATTTTGGTTGGCAAGTAAGTGCCTTGATTGGCTGATATCTCAAGTGCTATTACTGCTCTTATATATTTATTTCATATTTGTGTGAAGCCTTATGGGAACTCTTTCTAATTCTCTTGCATTCAAAGCCATCTTTTGGTTCTTTTTCAGTTTCTTCCCATGTAATGCGTTAATCATTAAATGCAGGGAAGGAATTTTGTCAACACCTGCTGTTTCTGCTGTAATTCGCAAGAGGAAGGCAAGCTACTGCTGCTCGATTGTTCTGTATTTTAGCATCATGCAACATCATTTTGTAGTGTACTTATGAGCCTTTTGTCTTCTTTATAATGTATCAATAAATTTTATAGGCCAATGGTGGTTTCATAATGAGTGCAAGCCATAATCCTGGTGGACCTGATTATGATTGGGGTATTAAGGTGAGGTTCTTATGCACAGATTATATAAATAATGCATAGTGCAGTGTATAGTATGACAGGATCACAGTCCTTGCAGTTTCCATGTTTCAACTTCTTTTATTTTTTCCTTGAATTCTTTCAGTTTTGCGTTTACACATTGCAATGTCTATAAATTGACTACTTGATAAAATCTGACTCAACTTCCATGATCATTTCCCAGTTTAATTACAGTAGTGGACAACCTGCACCTGAGTCCATCACTGACAAAATTTATGGAAACACTCTTTCTGTAAGTATCTGGTTTTATATGCGTATTTGCTACCCTTCTTATCCTGCTATTCATATTTGTTGAATTTGGTTTGTGTTTTGTTGCTGTTATGTCTTTTAATAACTCACTGAAAAGAGTGTGGATCACTTATTCCTTCATTGTCCTTTTTCTATTCAAATCTGGTGGAGATTTTTCAAGGAGTTTGATGTTAGTTGGGTCATTCCTAAAAGCTGTTATGATCTGTTAAGCATTCGTTTCATTTGTGGTGGAAGAGGAAAGAAGGCAAAAATACTTTGGGGTTGCAGAATGTTGGCCGTTTTTTGGGTTATTTGGATGGAGCGTAACAAGAGAATTTTTGATGATTTTCCTGGGTTGTGTGTAGAAGGACTTTGGGATCGAATTAGTTTCTGGTCTGCATTGTGGGCATCAGTCACCCCTGTGTTTAGAAACTACTCCCTTTCAGCCTTATTGTTAGATTGGAAAGCAGTAGTGTCTTATTAGTGTTGAGTTCTTGTAATTTTGGGTGTTCTGTTAGTCTTGAGTCTTTTAGTTTATCCTGATGACTTCTTGTCCTCAAATTTCTATGGCTTTATGCCCCGAATAAAATATCAAGTTTCTTTCTCAAAAAAAAAAAACTCACTGAAAAGATTTAAACCACTTATAATTTATTTCAGTCAGATGTCAAACTTAAGACAGTAAGACCTCTTTGATTCAAAATCAACTTACTTTGCAAAACAGTATGTCCCCCCCAGCAGTCTTTCCGTAGGAGAAATCTTGACTTCTAGTTATATTTCTTGAAGTATAATTTCCAAAACTTAGAACTTCGTATCAACTTTCATGTGCTTTTTATCTATACCGTTTCTGTGTTATTAAGTTTGAATCCTGTAAGTGCAATGCAGATATCCGAAATAAAGATAGCAGATATTGCTGATGTTGACCTATCTTCTGTTGGAGTTATAAACTATGGAAACTTCACTGTTGAAGTTATTGATCCGGTTTCTGACTATTTGGAACTAATGGAGGTGCAGAACAAAAATCATGCTTTTTAAAGATTTTTTATGACAAATAATCTAGTTTGGATACCACTAACTGTATGATATTTCCTGCAGAATGTATTCGATTTCCAGCTTATCAAAAATCTTCTGAAGTTAGACTTTAGGTATATTTATCTGCCCTCTACCAAGAAGGATTTTTACCGTGTGCTAGCTTATTTTGATCTCATAGCATATTTACAACCAGTAATTTGTTAGCAGATTATGAATTGCTTCATATTCAGTTCATGCCATGTTTGAGTGTAAAGTACTTAATATGGTAGATGATAATTCCATGATTTTAAACTACTTCTTAATTGCTGGAACTTTCCAGGTTTCTATTTGATGCCATGCATGCTGTTACTGGTGCTTATGCGAAACCCATTTTTGTGGATAAACTGGGAGCCAGTCCGGTATGTTAGACAAATTGGAGAACCTGAAAGTGATTATAATCTATTTCGGATATGTTTTCCTGATGAGAGAAGTTAGATATGTCATGTAGGATTCAATTTCAAATGGAGTGCCTCTAGAGGATTTTGGGCACGGTCATCCAGATCCTAATCTTACGTAAGAGTTGTATGGTATTGATGATGCTAAGTTGCTAACTTTTTATCATAACAGGGCACAGCTAACATGTTATTATTTTGTCAAATAGGTATGCTAAGGATCTCGTCGACATTTTGTACAGTAAAAATGGACCTGACTTTGGAGCTGCAAGTGATGGTATGTTAACTAAGGCGGCAGAACTTTTGCTGATGACTGTATGACTTAGGAGCCATAAAGTTTTATGTAGTATAACTTTTGATGTTCTAAACTTAATTGCGCCCAAATATTAAGAGAAAATTACAAAGCATGGAAGTGCTGAAGTCAGAGATTATACAACTCCTTTGAATTGCTGTTTTAGAAGTTGCAATGGACATATCAATTTTGTTGAATAACAAAAAAAGTTCATTTTTGACCAGGGGATGGTGATAGAAACATGATTCTTGGCAAAGGCTTTTTTGTTACTCCTTCAGACTCTGTTGCAATTATCGCAGCCAATGCTCAAGAAGCTATTCCATATTTTCGGAGTGGCCCCAAGGTGTGCACTTATTTTTTTCAACTTTCCAGCTTCTTATTTCTCTCCTGTGATTTTTTGTTTAGAACAGCAGTAAATAACTCTTTTTCTTCCATTTAAAATTATTTAGGGATTAGCACGGTCCATGCCAACAAGTGGTGCACTTGATCGTGTAGCTGAAAAGTTAAAGCTTCCTTTCTTTGAGGTTTAGCTCTCTTGACTATTGTACTTGAAGCAATGATTTATTTCTAAGAGATGCACCTCTAATAACATGTTATGTAACCTCAGGTTCCCACTGGTTGGAAGTTCTTTGGGAATCTTATGGATGCTGGGAAGTTATCTATATGTGGGGAAGAGAGCTTCGGAACAGGTTCTGATCACATCCGCGAGAAGGATGGCATATGGTAATTCTTGTACATATTCTCCGCTGAAGTTTTGCTTCTTGAATACTTTTGTTCCATAATGTGCATTCTCTCATATATAAGTGAAACAGCCTCCTGAAAATTGCAAAAATACAAAATGTGTGGAGTTATTATAATTATTCCCTCCCATGGGCCCACTTTTTAATGTAGTTATTGTTGTTTCTTTTATCAAACACTATTTGGCAGACTTGATATCTTGCTTTGGTTCTACCTGTACAAAATTGTTTCTAACAGCCTGCCATTCTTTTCCAAAATCAGTGTCCTTTCGCTAATGAATTGTCTGATGTTTCAATTTTTAATTCTTGGACAAGTTTTTGCTACTTATGGGGCATATCAAACTTTAAATAGATTTCTTTTCATTGCTACATGTACTTTTGTCTCCTTTCCATCACAATAATTGTCACTTCCAGTGTGAAATGACTTGACTATTTAAATGACAGGGCTGTTTTAGCTTGGCTTTCTGTCATTGCATATCGGAACAAAGACAAAAAACGTGGGGAGAAGTTGGTCTCTGTCGCAGATGTTGTGAAGGAACACTGGGCAACCTATGGAAGAAATTTCTTTTCTCGATATGACTATGAAGTAAGCATCTTAACTGCAATTTGAACCATACTTGCATAATAACAGTATGTACTTTTACTATCAATTTTGGAGCTTTGTGATCTCTTGTTAAGATGAACTTATCTTTTATTGGGGTACGTAGCTGCAAATTTCTAATTAGCCTTTATCCAGGAATGTGCGTCTGAAGGTGCCAATAAGATGATAAATCATCTTAGAGAATTAATATCTCGGAGCAAGCCCGGTGAAAAGTTTGGTAAGTTTGTACCTCTATTTCCCTTGTTGCTATCATGACCTTTGGATGCTGAAAATATCATGACGCAGGAAATTATGCTCTCAAATTTGCCGATGACTTCACGTATACTGATCCTGTAAGTTCCATAAACCTACATGTTTTTCATCCTTTCCCAATTGTGTGACTTCAAGCAAATGAATAAAGTTTGCCGGATCAACATGTTTAAATCCAATCTCTTATGATTGTGCAGGTTGATGGAAGTGTGGCATCAAAGCAAGGTGTTCGGTTTGTATTTACAGATGGATCAAGGATCATATATCGTTTATCAGTAATAAACTTCTCTTCATTCTTGTTTCAATTAATTTTATTTAAACAAGGTCTTGTTCTACAGATGCAAGTGACTTTCAATTTTCACACATACAGGGAACAGGTTCAGCGGGAGCAACTATTCGAATTTACATTGAACAGTATGAACCAGATGTCTCCAAACATGATGAGGACGCCCAAGTGGCACTGAAACCCTTGATAGGTTAGTCTACTGTTATTTGTTTCGGTAACAAAGGATGTACATAAGTTATTACTTATACATTCCTTTTCTGGTTACGCTTTAGATTTGGCATTGTCTGTATCGAAGCTGAAGGAATTCACCGGAAGGGAGAAGCCCACAGTCATCACATAAAGCACAACTCCATGGCTGGTTTCATTTGTCACAAGTGTCACCCTAAGTTAATAATGCCAGAGGTAGTGAGTTGTGGTACATATCCCACCTGTTCAGTTTTGGTGTACGGTAGGCCATCTGGCTTTCTGGAAAAATAAATCATGATCCTTGTATAATATGTTACAAAGAAAATATATGAAAGTGAAAAGAGAGAGATTGATTCCTTGGATCAAGGGGTGATGGCATTTCCTTGTTGCTTTATAGCACCTGATTGGAATAATACTCGACTTCTAAATTATACACAGAACAGTAGAACACCAGCTCAATTGGACAACCGATTACTCTTGGAGATTATGTTTGAACCTTCTGTGTGTTTTCTTTATTACTTGGGAAATGCAAGCTTATTAGAAAGAGCCATGAAAAAGAGCTCAAACAGAGAAGGAGCAAAAACACAATAAGGTCTGCCTGCGGAAACACCAAAACAAGGAGCATATTTGGCCCAAAACAAAGAACTAGCAGGACCCATACGAAGAAAAAGCATAGCCCTACGAAGCCTAACTAATACCAGGAAATCTTCATTCAAGAAAACCAATCAAATGAGTAGAAGAATAGAAGAACCCTTGGGATCTAAAGTAAACTTGCTTCTAACAGTATTGATGATAGTGTACTTAGCACAATCTCATTTCGAAGACAGATTAATCCGATAAAGTTTCATATAGAAACAGGGAGCTTGTAGCTCCCCTCCGGTGATAGGAAGCATTTACTCCATCAACTAGGCTAGTTCCATCACTGCATTTGTTGAGTGGCATACCAGGCTTTTCAGAAAGGCAACCTAGTAGCAATTGGCTGGTTCAGTGACCCCAATATGCCCTCATTCATTCATGGTGGTCTTCTTTGGATGCCTAATGAACAAGAGGTACTTGTGATACTTGAGAGATCCTATTGGTTCAAATAGACCCGATCAGTTCTCCACAATAGACAGCATCCAATAGCTGCTTCCCGACCCTTTTACATGGGAGCTGACTGTAAAACTAAACAAGCAGGACCACCATCCTCCTCACTTTCTAGATTGGACTATGCATAATGGGAAGAAAAGACTAGTCTTACCACCTCCTAGCTAGTCCTGGACTTCTCTCAAAGTGACGCCTGAAAGCTCGACTTTCGCTTTCTAGGGATGTGACTTCTCTTTTCTGGCAGTTCTGCGCTGTCTGTTTTTTATTTTTGTGGTTACATGATTTCGTTCATGCCTATAGGTGAGTGTTGGGTCAAGGATGTAAAACAATGCAATCCTTGATGGGATTTCCCACTAAGGTTAACCATTCATTTAGATTCCACACGTTCTCAGGACTAGGTACTTGAAGCTCGAAGATTGGTTGTTTGTGCATTTGAGTGAGGTAGTATCAGGAATCAAGAATGACAAGATTTGGGTCCCCTTTGCTGTTTTTGTACGTTCTTGCTGCTTTTATTGGCTCAAGGGTTATGCTAGTTTCTACTTTAGCCCAAAGTTTTTCTGGAAAAAGTAAGTTCCCATTTCTAGACTTTGAAAGATATATGGCACCAAAGTTAATGATGTTGAAGCCTAAACCGCAATATCAATTTCTGATATAATTGCCACCAAGCAAGCAGCCAAGCAAAACTGGTTTTAATTTCTTGTTCAAAAGTCCAAAACCAAAATCAAATCCAGATTGTCCTTGCCCCCCATTGTCCAATGTGATCTTAAATCTCGAAGCAGAAGAAGACCCACCAGCAAATAATGGTAGAGACAGGGAGAAAAGTAAGCAACCTTTTAGTGGATATATAGTAAGAGATAGAGGTCGGACACTGTGTTTGTCCTATCAAAGTGTGACACTGCTACTCGCTCAGCTGTTTTAAAAGTATATGAAGCAAACACTAGTTGTTGATCGTTGGGTCTATCATCAGTTTCATGGGAGAAGCTAGAGCTAGAACTCCCACCATCATCTTCATCTTCATCTTCATGTTCATGTTCATGTTAGTGTGCCTCACTCGTGGGCATGGACCTTCATGTCTCTCATTCTTACCTACTGTGTCTACTTCTTCTGTCTTGTAGATATAGGGATTTGGGAATGTTTGATTTGTTATATGGAATTTAGGAAGTATTGGAACATTTCGGGACAAATGCTAAGTTATTATATATGGTGCTCCACAATAATAATAACAAGAGTCCAACAATAATTTTGGGACAAACTTATAACTCAAGGCCACACATCAAAAATATTTTAAGGAATAAAAGAGTTTTAAGCATTTGAAATCTGCATTGTTAGTGTGATCCCCCATTATACAGACAATGAATTAAAAGACTCGCAAGCATGAAATATGGTCATTACTGTTTCTTAATATTGATTTTCTTGTAACATGTTGTTTGGTGTCTTTCAGAATGCCATTTAGTCATTGACTCATAGGTTTCAACATGACAACATCATACTAAAAGTAGAATAAGCAACTTGTGTTGAATTTCCACAAAAACTAAGGCAGTGAGAAATTGAAAAATAACATAAGATTAGACTAGTGTCAAACTCCAATAAACACCGAAATTCAACATAAGAATTCATTTATAAAATTTCAATAGAGAGAAGAGCTAGTCTCAATTTTAGTGATAATAGTGCATACGATATGTAAAATACAACTGGAGTGTCTTTATATAGGCTTTAAACCCTAATCCCACTATGACATTAAACCGAAACTCTAATTTATGATAAAAGAAAACTCAAATTACCAAAGCGAGCACTCTATATTCTACTAAAACGTTCACTCGATTTTGACTATGTAAACAGCATCATAATTTGGTTGCAATGGAAACTGATCGAAGTCCAGAGTTATGACAAACTGAAGTTAATGGTCCAGACTTGAAAGATCCACCATAACCAGATTGTTCAAATTTGTCCAACACTTGAAACCACTACTTGTCATTTATGCTTTCGTCCAGACACATCTGATCTTTAGCTATGCTCCAATAGAATTCACCTAATCTATCTACATTAATATTTGATCGATCTACTACTCGATCTGGCCTTCCCACTTATCAAAATATCCATGAAATTGATAATGGAGGACTTGAAGGCAATAGACGACATGCAAGTCAACTCGACAAACAAGTTAAACACTACTTAGGATCTCAGTGCTCCAATACACGCTTCCATTCACTACGACCTGCACATAAAGAAAGGGATTGGCATGGGGTTTGAGATAGAATGGATTAACATATTACAAGACGAATTATAAGCGTTAGCCAAAATAAAAAAAGACGGATTAAGCATCTCTCTGTTTGTTATCGTATATTGCGCGCTTTCGATTTGGGCATACATCAATCACACCCTTGTTGTTGTCACCTATAACTATTTCTGTCACGCTGAATCATATAACCATATCTAAGCTTCTTGATTCCTAATATGCATCCTTAATTAATCTATATATACTTCACCTAGAGAGAGAGAGAGAGAGAGGGTAGCTATTTGTTGGTCATTAGTTCATAACTGAGAGAAATATCAATTGGCTAGCTCAAAAATTCGAGCAATTCTTTGTCATCATATTTTTAAGAAAGCAAACTTCATTGAGGATGCATTGTCTTCGCTTGATCATATTATTTTTGGTACGTAAAAAATTGTCGGAGAGAGATTACTTTGCTTGATCATTTTATTTTTGACTCGAGTTGTTTGAGAAGTTTTTTTGTGTGATTATATATATATGATTTAAGTTGTTTTGTACAAAAATAAAAAAAATAAGTAATTAAAAGTTTAAAAACAACGATTATCATAACAATTAAATCACATTTCCTATCTACCATTTTCTTCTTCTCGATCATTTCTTATTTTACTCTTGTAACTTCCAACCAATTAATTACAAAAATGCAGCGTATGTGTGATATTATTTTTTGTATTGTATATTTGTATTATCATACAAAGTACTAAAATGTGTGTGTAGAGAGAGAGAGAGAGAGAGAGAGAGAGAGAGAGAGAGAGAACTGAATTGCAGTAGTGCTAGCTAGCTATACTAGTTCGTGCGTGTATATTCTGCAGTAAACTAGCCTTTTTGGTGTCTGCAGAAATAGAAACAACAAGTTGCCGAATGAAAAGGATATCACATTATCAACTAGCTAGGTAGAAAGCCAATATACGTATTTTTGTGGTTATACGTTTTATTTTTGCCACATCTAACAGAGGTAAAAACAAAGAATAGAGATGAACAGAAAACCATAAAAGATTAGATTTCTCTTTACCACATAACTTTTTGTCCCTTCTTTTGTATGATACCTTGGAGCTTCTTCTTAAGACAAATATGCAGTTTGCAATTACCTTCTCTTCTTTTTTGCTTTTTAATATAAATACAAGCACAGAATTTCAGCATAATATATATTATTTTGGGGTTTGTTCGATCTATGGGTCATCATTTACAGAACAGAAATCAGAATACTTTGTGATTTGAGAGAAACCAGTTCAAGTTTGACATTTTCCTTTGACAAAAAAAAAAAGTTTGACATTTTTTATGCAAATGATGTCTTTTGGATCCCATTTCTATTAAACCAACCTTCTCCACTCCCCTCTGAAATCTTGAATATAATTAATATGGACTAATTGTCAAAGGTTAATAGGCTATATATCCAAAATGCACCCCTAAGTGTCAATTTGAATTTTTCGGTTTTCTTTATGTAAACTAGAAGGGAACCACACACTTTGTGTGTGTTTTTATTAAAAAAAAAAATTGTGCAGCAAACGTAGAGTTTGAAGTTTTATGGAGGGAGAAATAAACTGAATTTTTATTTATTTATTTATTTTATGGGGTGGAAGTTAGGAGTGTAAGAGTGAGTAGTTATATGTAGTTTTTGAAAGCTATTTTTATTTTATTAATTATTTGTATTTTGACCTTGTTATCCTTCATGATTAAAATAAATATATGATTATTTAATTTTTAAAGGGTATTAAAGTAAAAAAAACAATTATGGTTGACAATAAATATGTATAGATATGCATCATGATGTTTTATAAATTAAACAATTTAGTTTACTCCGTCAAAGTAATAGATTTCATTCATTTTTTCCTTCAAAATTTAATGTGTGCGCCGGATGTGACGGTAAATTGATATTTCTTTATATTTTTTTTTGAAAATGCATGAATTTTTCTGAACGAAATTTGTAATTCTTTTTGGGGTGCATTTTCAAATATGAGGTTAATTTTTGAACATAAAAGTGCAAATTAGCTAAAATAAAAACTAAAGATGTAAATTGACACCGAAACGAAACCAAAGGTAAGAGTGCACTTTGGGCATTGACTCATTGAGTCGTGTTTATTTTCTTAGGTAGAAAGAAAACCCTAACAAAAAGGTCCCACTAGGATATGTCTGATGACGGCACATATATGATCTACATTGGGTCAAAAAAGAGAGCAATCTTTTAGTGGATAATGAAAGGAACTGAAGGGTATTATAAATTGTTGCCGACGTTATGGCACTCGATCCCTTTGCTTTCACTAGCTTTCTACTTCATGGTTGTTGAATCCCATCGATTTTGCGAGGGACGGCTTGAAATTTGGGCTGGCATGGTGATAGTATTACAGTGTTTCAACTCCACCACCCTCCACCATGCTAGTTGCCTCAATCACTTGCCCTTGGATTGTCACCTCCTAATCCCACCTAATGGAGAATGAGATAATTTGAACATTTTATTTTAATTTTTTTAGAAAAGAAAATTATACAATTAATGTGAATGAGCTAGGCGACAGCTAGCTGTTTATGTATATAACTCAATGTCGATGATAACACATATGATCATAAGTTGAGGCGACCGAAATCCTAGAATCAAGGAGACGGAGTGTAAGAGAATTATGGCTTAAATGAGGTTCTTAAAGTTCTCTCACTAAATAGAGTATTTTGAAGAGAGATAGTTTTAAGATAACTTGTACTAGACATTTTATTTGTTCAAAAAAATATATATACCAGATATTTTATAAACCAAAAAAATGAAGATGATTCGAGAACAATGAAACAATTTTGACAAGACTTTTGTCTGGGAAAATGATTACATCAAACAAGAGCAAACAATAAAAAAAAAAAAATTGAGCGTGACATTGTGAGCTATATATGATAACTTTATAGAAAGTGAGAAGCTAATATTTAAATGTTCCTCTCTCATAACTGATGGGAAGTTATAGCCAATTAAGCGGGAGAAATTGGCTTATATTGCGTCAACTCTGTTTTGAGTAGTCTTAAATTTTACCCTTCTTGAGCATACTTTGCTTTAAACTCAAGTTAGTATCCATAAGTCAGTCTACACTCCTTTACATAAGTACTGTGAATAAAATTTTGTAAAGTATTATTTGCACTCTCAAACTGCTAACAGTGAGTGCAAACTCTAGCCAATTCCAATAATTTTGTCTCTTCACTTTTCTGTATTGTATTGTCACTTCGATTCCGTCATGGTGAATTGTCCATGTCTAATCTTTTGAAAAATAAAAAAGACATATGTTCTAACCCTATACGCCATGTCGTTTATATCTTTGAATAATTAACTAGCATGCATATATGCATGTATATTGGCCAGCTTCTTGTAATTAAGCTGTTGATCATTCATCTTCTTGAAATTGTCCATGTATATACGAACAAAATTATACAGATGAGATAGGCTTTGCTTATTCAGTAATCATGTCTAAAGTGGTGAGGGCCTATAATTCTTGTCCATTAAAATCTACTCCCATCCTTTGAACTGTAAAAATCTAGCTTGGTCCTCGATCTCTCTCTCTCTCTCTCTGTCAGTCTCTGCTTTAAAATTTCTAAACAAAACACACGCGATGGTCATAGGCTTTTCTTTCACTTCGTGTTCATAATCCAAATATTCGGGTGTCCTTCCAAATCAAAATCAAAATCCACATTAGCTAAGTGAGAGCTCATGAGTCGATCAGAGCTGGTGAGATATATATATCCGATCTGATATACACAGATGGTGACTGTTAGACCACCATTATTAATTTCAATGACATCTTAGTCTCGCTCTGTCATACGGTTCTTGATGTGGTCTCGCTCTGTCATTCGGTTCTTGATGTGGCAGATCCTAGTGACATTTAAATATGCAGACCCCCCCCCCCTCCTTAATGCGACAACCTCCTCCGTAATGCAATTAGCTAGGACTCTCTGTCATGTTCCTCTGCATAAAACCCTTCAGTTCCTTACAGAAAGAAATAGATACATGTTTGTCTTCTCCTCCTTACGTTCGAATATATGCAATCATGGCCAACATAGCCACCTGATACTCCACAATTCACTCGTGCTCATTGGTCATGCTGAGTACTTGTTTCAAAACAATTCTGCTTTCAAGTACTTTGTTGTTGCTCCCTCAATGTCACATCTCTCTCTCTCTCTGCCTTTCCCACTTTGAAATGACTTCATAATTAATTGACCAAAAAAAAAACTTTGCAACTTTCATAAAGAAAATAAAGCTGTTCTACCATGTTGTACAACATGTTATGCTTCACAAAAAAAATGTCAAAGTTTTAAGTAATCTCAAATCACTTTTTATCGATAGTTTACTTTTAAAACGACATATATATCCAAAACTCAATCACTTCTTGCCGCAACTTGACAAAAGTTAACAAAATTGTTCTAAAGTGAACTATGGGTGAAACTAAAATGACATGTTATGGCAGTTATGCTGTTTGAAAAATTATCAAATTTTTGATAAGCCCGAGAGTCATTTTTGATATTTTATTGAAAAATTAACGTTATTCTTTTACTCAAAACTTGATCCCCTTCTATTGAGATGTTTAGTGCAGAGCAATGTGGATTGTGGGGGTGGGGGAAACTAAATTGTGTTTATGTGATGGACTTTTCCTAATTAACGCAAGCATGTAGACCTCACAAAGCGTTAGGTGCCTTGTGTGTTTTTTTGCTGGAGCCTTGCTAGAGGCCTCCACGCTCCATTGTTGGTCTAATAATATCCATCGTGTGCTATTACCATATATATACCCACACAAATTTACAAACCAATACAAATTTACAAGATTTTAACATACCATGTGATTTTGTTTAATGAAAATTACAAAAAGGTACACACAGAGAGTGCTATTGTTTATTTGCTGGTCTGGTAGTTTAATGGGGTGGCACTAGCAATTTAGCATTTCCCTCTGGGGAGGGAAAAGAGGGAGGAAATGCCAAAACCCCATTGGGAAACGCTTTCCTGGCAGCAACAATAACGACAAACAGTCCCCCAGAAGATGGATTCCATTTCACAATTTTGCTAATTCACAATCCCACTCCTGCAAATTTCACTTCTCCAAGAGTCCTCTTCTGCAACACATATAATTTGAATGCGAGAATGAGAGAGCTATAAGATTCCAATTTTTGTTCACTCATCCACCCAATAAGCGGCCTTGGCTTTTCTCTCATCACACTTCTCAAACTTATATCAATCACAGTTTGTTCCACTACTTAGAATACTCTGTTTTTTTTCTCTCTCTCTCTCCCTCTGTTTTCCCTCTGTTTCTCTCTGCACCTCACACATTTGTTAATGCAATGGCAATTGTGTGCATGAAAACCCAGAAGCACAAAGAAGATGACCAAAAATCACTAGTCTTCGATGCCTCTGTGCTCCAGTACGAATCCGACATACCCAAACAGTTCATTTGGCCCGACGATGAAAAGCCATGTCCAAACACACCAGAACTCCAAGTCCCACTCATCGACTTGGGCGACTTCCTCTCCGGCAACCCCGAAGCCGCAATGAAAGCCTCCAAACTAGTAGGCGAGGCCTGCGAAAAGCACGGCTTCTTTCTGGTCGTGAATCACGGCGTTGAAGAGGGTCTCATATCTGACGCTCACCGCTACATGGACGACTTCTTTGGTCTTCCCCTGTTTCAAAAACAGAGGGCTCAAAGGAAAGTCGGCGAGCACTGCGGCTACGCCAGTAGCTTCACCGGAAGATTTTCCTCCAAACTCCCATGGAAAGAAACGCTGTCGTTCCGATACACCGCAGACCAAAGCTCGTCCAACGTTGTTAAGAATTACCTCTGCAATGCCATGGGAGAAGATTTCGAAGAATTCGGGTATGTAAAAGTAAAACAGAGCAATGTTATGTTACTATCTTCTAATTGGCGCTCGTTGAGTTTTGGATTTCTTTCCTAGCTAATTAATTTAATGTTTGCTTGTGTTTTTCAGGAGGGTGTACCAAGATTATAGTGAGGCTATGAGCACACTTTCCATAGGGATCATGGAGCTTTTGGGAATGAGCCTCGGCTTGGACAGAGCACATTTCAAGGAATTTTTCGGAGATAACGATTCCATAATGAGGCTGAATTACTACCCACCATGCCAGAAACCAGACCAGACTTTAGGCACTGGACCTCATTGTGATCCGACCTCTTTAACCATTCTTCACCAAGACCAAGTCGGTGGGCTTCAAGTCTTTGTAGATGACGAATGGCGCTCGATCAGCCCGAATTTAAACGCCTTTGTTGTTAACATTGGTGACACCTTCATGGTAATTAAGCTCGGCCCTCAAAATTTATTAAATTATTGATTAGCTACTCAATGAGTGAAACCTAATTAATTTGTTTCGGTTTTAATACGAACAGGCTCTTTCAAACGGGAGGTACAAGAGTTGCTTGCACAGAGCAGTGGTGAACAGCCAAACTCCGAGGAAATCTCTAGCGTTTTTCTTGTGTCCGAGAGATGATAAGGTGGTGAAGCCACCGAGCGGGTTGGTGGATAGTTCGTACCCGAGAATATACCCGGATTTCACATGGCCGATGCTGCTCGAGTTCACACAGAAGCATTACAGAGCTGACATGAAAACTTTGCAAGCCTTCTCAAACTGGCTTCAAGAGCAGAGGAGCAGCTGAAGAGTTTTACCTGAAACAGAAACTTGGGTTCCACATGGGTCTTTGGGTCCTCTGCCAAACCTAAGAAAATGACATTATCGGATGGAGGTGGAGGTAGGCCTGGGAATTTTGCTTCAACTTCGATGCAAAAGAATTGAGACAAAGGCAAAGTTAGAGGAAAAGCCACTTATTATTATTTTTTTTGGGTACTGTTTCCGGCTCTCGTAATTAGGTAGCTAGTTCTTAGAGGAAGAACAAAAAGCAAGACAAAATGGGACATAAGGAACCAATAAATTAAGAGCTGGGTTTCAGTCTTTTTTTGTATTTTACTTTCGTTATGTAGAAAGATTATCTATAGCAATTAGAATTAATTATTACCTTTCCCTCTCTACAACTGCGTGTATAAGTCATAGCATAGTAGTAAGATTTTATATCTTAATCAATGAGTAAAGTTTTAAAGTTCTTCTTTAATGCTAGACTCCTGCAAAAATCAAATCAGTCTAGTTGATAAATTATGTTTAAATTCACGTTTTAAATGTTCAAAATACAACTGATGATCGATCATCCTTGAAAAGATATTTGAAAATTGAGTAGTTTCGATTCTTCATGATTATATTGTTTTGTTTTTAGAGTGGAATAACATTACTTTCTTCACTTTACGATTAACCTTACTAGAGAAGCCCTCTTAAGCGTTGAAGAACAATCTGCTGATCTCTTTTATACATGCATAAGAATATATTTAATGCGACTGCTAACCGATCATTAGTAATCTCAGTAACCAATTACAATTCCTTAAATTGAAAGCTCTTAAACCTATGTGGGTGTAGGTTAAAAAGTAAAAAGCAACAGAAAAATCCAATGGAGGAGATGGCCCACCAAAATGGATGATTCAGAGTAATAGGATGCTAGAATCCATGGAGGGATTGACAGAGCTTCTTTTGTCTGCAAGAGAAACTTTAATTTTATGTTCTCTTGGATTTATTCTTGTTATTTTTTTATACCTGGAGATTTGGAGGATTGTGCAATATATATATAGAAATGCAAAGGAATACTAGCTATGCAATTGTCGTGGTGTTTGTCTTTAAATGCTGCAACATTCTTCTGATCATATTATAAACATTAATCCATCATTTTTGAAAATATAAGGCAGGGAGGAGTTGTACGTCTTACTCTACATTACAGGGCAAGAAGATCATTGCTCACATAATTAGTTTTTTAACCAGCTAGGCTGAACAAATGAGGTAATTCACCCAAAGAAAAGTAAATCAAGTTGTACTGATCCGTTGTGCTTATGCGTGTGATGTGATGAAAAATCATCTATTGGTGCGTTAAACATTCGTCTTAATTACTTTGCATTTTTCTCACTCTATCAATATATATATTCTAGTACGTATTCTAACAAAATATCTTGTTCTCAACACTTTAAAATTACTGATACATTCCGGCTTGTAGTGTTATTTTAGACGAATCACTTTCTAATCACCGTAAATCATTTACTCATCTAAATCTATTGCAAAAACTGACAATTTTGCTAACAGTTAATATAACTAATCGTCTATTTGTTTGACACAATTGAATTACTAAACAATTTCTTATTTGATTGATTTTTTGTATAAAAAATCTTTAAACAATCTTCGATTTGTTGGAATTATATAATATATTACACTAGCTAGATAATAAAAAAGATACAATAAATAAAGGTTTAAGGGCGGCCAATGTCATTCTATAAACAAAAAAAAGATGTCTAAACTTAGCAATTTACATTGGACCACGTATTGCTTAAGCCTCAACACTTGTCGAATGAGTAGAGACAAGTTGCTTACTACATAGGAAGAGAAAAATTCCACTCTACTTGGCACCAAGGCAATGGAAGATGTTTATAAGATATACTCAACCTATCTAGCGAAGTCCTTGAAGTGGTGAGAGGTAGAGTTTAGGGTTAGAATTAGATGGTTCAAATTATGCGACACGAAATTATCCGAGAAGTAAGGGAACCATGCATTCGAAGAAGAAGAAGGAAAGAAATAAGGTTAACTAGGGTGACAGCCGCCGGACAACGACAGTCCCATTCCCCGTACTCGATCGGCTTCAAAAAGGCCCGCATCACGTGGAAACCATCTGTAGGTTGTTCTGGCACCACCACACACACGAACCACTTCGATTTCCAATTTTCTTTCTTTCTGGGGGGAGGAGGTACGTATAATGCATTTTTGTTTGTGTGTGTTTTGCTACCACAAACTGTTGCAAAACTATTCCCTCCTTCGTTAAACGACAAACTTTCGGATTTCTCTCATGGATACCCACCTGCCCTTTCGCACTGTCTATCTGTACCTTTCTTTGTCTTCTTCTCTTACCCCCACTCCCCTTCTAACTTCCAAGTTCCAACCATTGCCATTAGGCCGTTATATATATACCACCAATACCATGCCACAATATCATATCATTCATTTTTCTTTATCGATCTGCGCACTGTCTTCAAGAAACACCTCGACGTCGCAAACCTAGACATCTGGGTTTACATGCAACCCCTAGTCTGCATTGATCCTCAACACACGCGTCACCCTTTCTCGATCAACATCTCATTACTTGCACCGGTGGAGTACGTGCATTGGGGTTCTCGTTTTTATTGCTCATTGTGTCATTTTCATATTGATTAATCTATTCAAGTAAATCAGAAAAGATATCGAAAAGGGTTACTATTAACAGTTAAAAAAACTGAAGCACACTCTATCTAATATATAATAAAGCTCTCGCGCGAGATATTGTCCAACAGAAAAAACAACAGAGCTAGCTTAGCTAGCTATAGCTCTAGGACTACTATTATATTTTCATTGTGCATGTAGGACAAAGAAAAATAAGTTTCTTAACTACAATAGCTGGGGAGGAGTTAAAATTAATTTAATTTGCTTAGTTTCGATGGGGAGGTAGACGTCTATTACAACCACTTCCACTTGGTGACAACGATCATATATCATATATGATGATATATGATCAGATCGAGTTGGTATATATATACTACGTCGTTTCTGTGGAATTAATAATCAAGTGATGATATTTTAGAGATGAGGATCGGATAGTGTTCAAAAGTTACGTGCCAGGATGTCCTACACAGATTAAAGCTTTTAATCAATCGCACAAAATCTTATTTCTTCTATTTTCTTGTCTTTTCCTTCAGCAATATGTACACTGTGTCGTCGATGTGTGATATATCAGTCTTTGTAATGAAAATAAGCATGCAGTCGAGTTACTAGTGCTCGATATCGATATTGATGGGATGGAATGGGGAAGACGACGAGGAAGCCCTCATGCATTACAATCACCCCTCACATTTCTTATCTTCTTAGACTCACCAAGCTAGCAAAAAGTCATTTACTACGACACACATGTTTGCATGCATGTTACATGTTTATACGTGTGAGATCGTTTTCTTGTGTATTTCCTTTTCCCTTTAAATTAAGTAGTTTTTATGTGTATCTTGCAGATTATAAATTAATATATATGATGATCATTACAACGATATTGATACAATATCAGTCGATTTGGATGATGTTTCAGCTTATGCTTGCTTGATATATATTGTAGATCGACTCATTTCCTGACAATTTAAACTTAGACAAGAAATACTAGTTATGAAAGAGAAAAAAAAAAGGCATAAAAAAGTTAAAACAAATTAAGTTCAAAACATGTTCAATGAATTGTCTTAAAAAAACTAATTCAAACAATAATAATTCATTCTTATCTTTATTGTATTAGTATGGATTCAGATTTTAAATATTTTATTCTTAATTGCTAGCTAGGTCTATAGATTAATACCTTTCATTATGTGAAGGTTAGGATTAGACTTTGCCACGTCAATGAAAATCAGGTTGGTGATTAATTATGTTGCGTGAACTAGTTTTATTTCTAATTTTATACTCTAATTTGTCTGCATTTTGTCACATGCATGATCGGATTAGAGCGCATAAAACGACTTACGTCGATTTCTACACGTCAAGACATGTAGAGAGACACCGTCGTATTTGAAAACCAAGCTTTCAACCCTAATAAGAAATATTAGGATCGGAAAGTAATCGAACGGGAGTCGACTCCATATATGACTTTGTTTTTTTAACAAATTTTTGAACTTTACAAGCAGTACAATCCTACCTTTCATGTCACAATGACATATGGATTGAGTAAATCATATAGTATTAGAGAGCTCAAGCCCCAATATACCAGTATCGGCTAATACTACCCCATATGGGAGGGTTTTATAATCATGTGATGAACACTAATTTGTCATCGTTTGCATGGGGTTTTGTCAGCATGCATGCATGTTCAATTAGGTGTCTATAAAATCAAACGGGGATCGGAGATTAATTGTTTTGATTAATTCAATTAAAGGCTTCTCGGTGTTTTTGTTTTCAAAGTCGGCTATATATACATATATGGTCAGCTGGAGGTGGGCATATAAATATGTAGGGTGTGGATAGTCTGTATAGCCGTATAGGTCCACGGTCCACCACCTAAGCTTGTTGTTGCATGTGTGGCTAGTGGCGGCGTGGGCAAACAGCGGCCTTGCCTCCCTTTTTCCCAGCCAAAGTTTTAAACGTACCCCCCCCCCCCCTACTTCTTCGTTCCTTTCTTAACGTACATCATCTACAGCTCTACCGGCCTCTTTCCCCTCTCAATAGTCAATATACAACTAACAACTAGTCAAACTGTTTGTCCATATATATAAACCTTGGTCCATACATAATCGATGGGTCTTGTTGTCCGTTACATATAATTCTATGATTTGAACCGTCTCCATTCAAAATTTAACAATTATCGATCACGACTAGTTTTAGTATTTCATAAACAGTCGATTAATATGATTGACCTAACACTATATTTAGCCCTGACTTGAGGTTTGTGAGCATGTCGTGGGGAACCACGTAACCCCCAAATCTCTAGAGCCTGATTCTTGTACCCCACTCTTGACGATTATTATCTTTATTCTCTCTTCGAATAGGGAATGTGGTTTCGTTTCAAAAGATAATAATATGGAATGTGGTTGAAGTTGAACAAATCAATGACCACCATAAGTTAGATTTTTTTTTGTATTCGGGTCACTTAAACCCAAAACAAAACAACCGAAAGTTTAAACCCCATGCGGTACGTCGTACTGATCCTGTTGGGTTCGTCAGTTGCAACTTCTATCTTTCTTATAACAAAACAAGTCAGAAATGCGTAGTCTTTCTTATCATTGTTGAGTGGATTTGCTGAGCTTATTTTGCAACTTTGTAAATATTGTTCTTCAACATAATCTATCTTCATTGAAGGGCCTTCCCATGCAAACTGGACAAGCCTCAATAATTGAGGATAAATGGATTGACCAAGTCCAGGCGCATCAATAATTGAATGTATGACAGGCCCAGAATAAGGGAAATTAACAAAAGATCCTTCTATACATTAGCAGGCCGGTCCACATATTTAAGATGATATGTATTTTATTTTTGATATCATAACATTAAAAGAAGAAAGTTTATAAACTAATTAAGAAAACATGAAATGCTTAACAAGCACAAATACTGCCTTGGCTTTTGAGGGCTCAACATCTTGATCCCCATGATAACCTCCTTCAATAAAATGACTCACCACTTGTACACCCTTTTCCTCCAACATCTTCACCAGCTCAATCTGACGGTCGATTAGTGGGTCTCCGTCACAACCACTTACCAAAACGCTCCACCCAAGTGCCTTCACTTGATCCAAGCGATTAGAATCGTCACCCGCCATCGGATTGCAATACTCGTGATCACGGTCAACCTCGAAAGGCAACGACAAGTCCCACATGAGATCACAAACACTTGGAGCCAGAAGAGAGTCGTTTTCCAACCTCAACTCTGAGCTCGTTCTCCGGGTCCCACCGAAATATGGTTGCACCAATATCAGCCCTCTGATCTTCAAGGGATGGAGAAGGTCAACGCCCTCAGCAGCTGCACGTAGTCCTGCATGGTATGCTATGTTAGCCCCAGCACTGGATCCCATAAGGAAACAATTGGAGAGGTCAGCGTAGTCTCCCAACCAATCATCTTGGCTGGTTTTGATCCAGTGCAGCGCCTCCACTGCATCATCATAAGCCGCCGGCAGCCGGTGCTCAGGAGCGAGCCTGTACTCGACGGATGCGATCATCACTGGGACGTCCATTGCAAAGTTGAAACAGAAATCGTGGAAGATGGTTGAGGCTGCACTGAGTAATATGAAACCTCCACCATGGTAAAAAACCACGAGAGGAAGCTTGGTCGGTGAAGGTGACGGCTGATCCAGTACATGGCGGGGCAGGAACAGTCGAAGCCAGGTGTTGTTTGATTGGTTTATGGGAATGTCTTTGGACAGAACTGGAATGGGAAGCTTGGGATCAGATGAGGGTGGCGCGTCTGGAAAGTTAAACAAGCGCGTGATGCTGCCGTCTGGATTGCGTGAAATCTGGAGGCGTTGGTAAGGATCAACGGTGGAGATGGGATCGGAATCCGCAGCTGCCGTTTCAACTGACATTCTTAACCAACTTTTCCACTTGGCCTTACTCAATGGGCATAATTATATAGTAGTCTCGTCATCTTTTAGAATTATATAAACATAGCATATCAGCCAATCACTGACTCAGGTTAACAACCAATCTAACGGTCACTTAAGGGGTCCCCATCATAGTTAAGAGTCAGACCTGCCGTTTACTCCACATAACAGTCGCACGGACTCATTGCCGGAGCACGTTATTGTACATGAGGTCACTACACGCATGAAGTTCTGATCATATATTTTTTTTTAGACTAAGTTCTGATCATATTAACCTTGCTTATTAGTTTCTCAATCCTTTGTTCAACTCAGAGTTGTGATGATTGATAAAATCTTAGTTTGCATCCTTGTCTTGGAAGAAAAGAGAACTTATCGGTTTCATTGCTTATACCAAATTTTTCATCGAGTATACATGAGCTACTATATTTTTTTTCTTAGATATATTATGATAATTAAAGAGAAAGAAAGACCCTAAAAATATAAACATTTAGTAATTATCTTTCAACATGTGGTTATTACGTACAATAATCACGTATGAATCATTTCTATTTTTCTCCATATCTCTCTACTTCCAATCTTGCAATTGCATGCATTGTTATACTCTCTTTTTTTTTTGCTTTTCTTTGTGCCATACAAACTTATATAGTAAAATTTTGGACAATTAATATAGGAATTTTTTCAAGACGAAGAACAAATTTTGGGCTTTGGATGGGTAAGTAATCTCCAAACCATGACAACCATCGCCAAAGTGGGTCACCGTCCGTACACCCTTCTCTTCTACCATTTTGGCCAACGCCATCTGACGGTCAATCAACGGATCCCCATAACAACCCACAACCAAGACCCGCCAACTCATGGCCCGCATCGCTACCCAAATATCAGCTGTATCACCCACCGTTGGATTGCAATACTCATGATCACGGTCAGCACCAATGGGCAACACCAATTTCCACGCTTCATCACAAGTACGTAGTGACAAAACTGGATCATGCTCCATCTTCAGCTCCGACCCGGTCCTCTCGGATCCACCAAAAAACGGGTGGTGTAATATAAGCCCTTTGATTTTCACAGGCCCAAGATGATCACTAACCTCACACGCACGAAGCCCTGCATGGTAAGCTAGGTTTCCACCAGAACTAGAACCCATCAAAAAACAACTAGAGAAATCAGCAAACTCTCTTACCCAATTTTCCTCGGTGGTTTTAATCCAGTGCAACACATCTATGGCATCCTCGTAGGCTGCGGGGAGGCGGTGTTCAGGGGCCAGACGGTAGTCAACGGAGACAACAATAGCTTGGAGTTCCAAAGCCATGTTGGAACAAAACTCATGGAAAACGGTTGTAGTTGCGCTGAGAAAGAGAAAGGCACCACCGTGATAGTAAAATATGATAGCGAGTTTGGTTTTCGAATCAAGGACTTTCCGGGGGAGGAAGAGTCGAACCATGGTTTGGGTTTTAGGGTTTATAGGGATGTCTTTTGAGAGGACAGGGTTAGTGGCAGAGGTAGAGTCAGGCTCGGTGCTCGGAAAATTTAAAAGGCGCGTGTAGCTGCCATCTTGATTGGAGATAATGTTGGGTTTGTGTTGGTCATTGCTCATGTCGACCAACAGAGAGGCTTTTACCAGTTTATATGAGAGTCTTAAACTCTTAATACATTTCTTCTTGGTCTTCGTCTAATATATATAGAATCGTTGAGATGAAGAAGAAGGTGATCAGATAAGGTCATGATGTCCAAACAAATGTGTACAATGACATTTGGGACAGATTAATTAGCATAGGGGCAATACTTAGAAGAAAGTTTGTTTAGAATATTAGTTAGCATAGCGGCAATACTTAGAAGAAAGTTTGTTTAGAATAGTAGTTAGGGAGTCAAATTAATTTCTAAAAGCCACATGAATAGCTACATATATATACCTGCGTCCATTGTGTACGACACAAAAGTAACAGATCGATCCAAAAAGGTCACCTTCACTACAATTGTCCAGAAACAAATTAATTAGCATATATTGTTTGTTTTTCTCTCAGGAAGGGGATTTGAATATCGATTTTCTAGGAAACAAAACTAATGATACATCAAAGAGTAGCCTTTCACAATTGTCTACAAACTAGGTTTCTTCACAATTGATCTTTTAATTGTTGACATAGGTCTCAAGCATGAATCTACTACTTGAATAATAATTGTTGTAGGAAAAAATACTAAAAATCTTTCCTTCAATTTAGTCATTGACACACATTAAGCACTCAATCCTCGTCTGATCTATAATTCGTACAACAACATTTATATCCCGATGAAATATGCATATGAACTTTTTCCATGGGAAGGTTAAAAGGAAAAAGTGTTCTATTATTCAAAATGTGTTATTTAAAGATGTTTGTTGTATTTCACGGCGTTCAATTCTTCACATAATAATATGGGCTTGAGAGTTGAGCTACTCGAGTCCAAGTCCTCCAAAGAAAGGGAAAAGGCGATTTCGGGCCTGGTCGTATCTGGCCTCATGGCCCAGCCTGTCATTGGATAGTCTAGTACAACGAGGTAAAATAGAAAGCCCAAAAGTCCTTATATCGAATAGGCCATAGACTCATAGAGTCATAGTCATAGGGATGACTTATCTTATGAACAACGGATTATTAACTCCGATCCTTGCATGCCCCGGCCATAAGGTTTTCCTTTCGGATTTTGGTAAAGCCAAAAAGCTTGATCACTTATATATTTTTAGGCTCTACGAAATAATCTTGTAATCTTCAGCTCTATGTTCCACCAAAAGGAGACCATGTACTGGACAAACATCGAATTTAGTTGCAACATAGTCAGAAACCACATAGTAATATAGTGTGTGTTATGAGACTCATAATAAAGATTCAATGCGTATAAATTTGAAGAGGTAACAATTGTTGGGTTTCTTATTGGGGCAGTGGAGCTTAGATGGAGACACAGTTTGGCCCACAGGCAGGAGCAACTAAGGTTTTGTAGTAGTGCTAAAGGTTCTCCCACTAACGAAACATGGGTAGATTTGCACTCATTCTCTGTAGGAGCAAATGTTTCAGTACTGTAAGAAATTGTGGCTTTCTCGAATTCGGTACAGTATATGAAAGATGGCCGGAGAAAATTGTTACTAAAAACTCATTTTAGTTGCGCAAAGAAAAGGCAGGCTAGAGATGTGAGAAATATTCATCACTCTTTTATCTTCATTTTTTCTCTTAAACAAAAGAAATCAACAATGTAATCCATGTAGTAATATATGCATAAAAAATACAAAATATTGAGCACCTAATTGTTGTTTGTTGATGATTGAGAAAGAATGTTTTCCTCTTTGTGACATAAATATTTATAAGTATTCTCGACTTTGAAAGATAACAAAGTGTATCGTACAATACATAAATGCAAGTAAAATCTTACATAAAATCAAATATGTAGAAACATATAATAAAATCTTCATATGATTGTTAGAGATCACTCGTTAAAATCAATTATTCTACTCCTGAGTCCTGACTATATGATAAGCATAAAGAATTTTTTTTTCTTCAAATATTTATCGCGTTTTGTATCATGCATGTTCGTACCATATAAAACTACAATAAAATGCAATCACAAATCTTTCAAAATAACTAAACCCTACTTATACTATGATTTTTTTTTTCTGTTGCAATTCGATTTATTAATCTTTTTTTTTTAACAAAGAAAATTAAATAAACTTACAATAAATAACTTCAAACTCAAAGCCATCACACCACTCTGTTGACCTGATAAGTCTTTAAACTCGATAAAGCCTTCACTTCATTGAAACAAGCAATAAATTAGAGTAAAAATAAATAAATAAATAAATAAGACCATAAATAAAAGGAACTGTAAATTAAGATTCTGCAATCTAGGGTTAAAGACTTAAACACCCCTAATCCATGTAAAACAAAACCATCCCTCATCATCCCAACCCTAGCTAGTACACTTGCAGACGTACGCTCCAATCAAAACCCACATCAAGCTTTCAATTTTTCAGAACTCTCTATGCCCGACTTTGATTTGAGATGGAGGAGTCACTTTTACCAGCCTGCAGTAGCCGCCGCCTATTCTCCTCCCCATAAACGAATAATTCCTTTCACAACAAAACTAAGTAACGAACCCACCCTAGCTCCCATTTTCATTTTCATTTTTAAGGAATCAAAATTCAAAAGAAAACAAGAAACCGAAACCGAACAATGAAAGAAACAAAATAAAGGTGCCCATTTATAGAGAGCCATGTGAAAGCATCCAACCCAATCCTGTAAAACTGTAAAAACCCACTAGTCACATCATCACCCCCCCAGCGGTGACAACTGACAGTGACGACTGCAGCTGAAGCAGGTGGTGGTAGCAGTCGGCTGCAGTTGGCCTCTGCTCTGGGTTTTGGTCCAAACACCGATTCTGGAGCTCCCTCAGCATCTTTGGCACACCTGCCAACCCACAAGTCCTCACCAGGTGACCCAAACCCCACACGTCCACTTTCACCCCATGCAACGCCCTCGCCAGCTCCGGCGCGTGCTCCCCACGCTCCGCCGCAACAACCTGGTACGGATTCAACTGTGGTGCCCCGACCGCCTCATCGAACCCACAAAGGAACCACTCGTTGTCCCTGTCCGTGCTCCTCATGACCTTGTCCCAGCTTATGTCTCTGTGCATGAACGACAAGTCGTGCAGCGCCACCAAGGCTTTGGTCACGTACTTGAGCGCCTCCACGAGCTCGTCGCAGTTTCTTGGCTTGAGTTTGCATCCTCTTGGCTTGAAAACTAATGACAAGTCTCTCTCCAAGGACCTGTGAATGTACTCTGCATGGGGTATTCTGTGGTCTAGGAAGTCATAGATTTCTTTGACCGCTGACCACTTCCTTTGGTTGGAGAAAAATCTTGTCACTGTATATGGTGTCAACTCAACAATATTTCCATTACCCAAATCAACCCTCTCAAAATCACTGTAAGGACTGAGCATAACCTTGTAGATTGTAGCACCCCCATTGCTACTACCAGTAGTCCCACTGTTGATGTTGAAGCATCTATCGGCTAGCAATGGCAATAACCCAGCAATTCGGTAACATAGAAATAGGGCTTTGAGTCTCTCCGCTGGCAAAGATAGATCAACGGTGTGTAGATTAGTCCGAATAATTCGATCTTGTGCTCCTTTACTCAACGCGCATAATGTGACCAAATTACCAATAGCATAGTAGCCGAAAATGTAAGGAAGATCATTGTAAGTCCATTTTAGTTTCTCCACTAATGATTTGCATGGATCGATGTGACCGCCTCTTACTTGATCAATCTCTTCCCCTCTCCATAAACAAAAATTTCTCACGAACCCCGTCACATTCGGCCACTGATCTTGCAAAGCTTCGGTTACTGATATTGAAGAAGTAGCTTTTCGAATGAAGACCATGTCGACGCAACAAAACTTGGACACAAACCTATTGATACAGTCGTCCCAAATGCCAATGAAGGAATCTCTACTAGTGGCAGCACTGAGACCATAGTTGCTTCTAATAATGGGGCTTACAATATCATACGTGATGGCTCTACAATCTAGCAATTCATTTGATGTAGTGAAGAAAGTCTCTTTCCCTTGTGGTAAGTCCCGGTAAACGTCTTTTCGAAGTGGAAATCGGAGTTCCTCGGGAGGTGGCTGTAGTAAGTAGCTTGAAAGCTCGGATAGGCGTGGAAGAGATGGCGGTGGGACTCGAAGACAAGTAATGTAGTACTCACTCGGGTCTTGAAACTCCCATGGAGGAATTGCTGCAGCCATTAAACAAGTTCTAATAAACATGCACATTTTAATCATAAGATAACCCTAGTTATAAATCAAGTAAACAATAATGAAAAGACTTACATCTTATAGAAGATTCAGCAAAAGGAAGCTGGGTCTTCTCGGTGAAGCCTTGGCATTAATTAGAAATTTAGAATGCAATGTCAGATGTTGAACTAACAAAGATTTGATTGTAGCATACTAACAAATAATTAAGAATATGAGAGTATAAGAGGAGTACGTCGTCGTTTTCATATACCTGGGGTGGAAGGCTTTCGTCTGCCGAAGACTTTGACTTGTTGACCAGAAACAAAACGATCAACGGAGAAACCTCTGAGAGGGCCATCTTCAAAGGCTTCCATGGTGCAAGCTACCATGGAATCATCAAAGAAAGCGAGCTCGTCAGCATTCAAGAAGCTCGAGCCGCCTTGAATCTTGACTCTCCCACGGTGGTGCTCACCTTCTTCGGCCCACAAGCTCACTGATTCCTCCCACGTCATCCTAATCTTCCCAATCCGACGAAGCTCCTTGGTCAAAGAAGTAGACGAAGAAACACCCGCAGCATAGTCTAGCGAAGACTGGTGATGATAATGAGGTAGATGATCAAACCCTAACAAACTCCCTGATCTTCCGCCGGGGTAAAACGGTACATCCCCACCACCGCTCATGATCATGAGCTGCCTTGTCCTACCTACATAACAATATATATAACATAACCTACTACCATCCACAGTAAATTCCCTATTCCTTTACCAGTGCACGTGGATACATGAAATATATGTTCTCTATATGTTTGATGAAATACCTGAGAGAGGAAGATCGTCGTCTCTGAAAGAAGGTGGCTGGGGCAAAATAGTACTTGTGGTGACATAAAGAGATTGAGTCCGTGTACTATCACCGGGTCTGCTGATCGGAGGAGTCCTCATTCTAGACCCCATGAACTGTGCCAGCTCATCAAACACCTCTTCATCAAAAGAAGCAGGCAATCTGTGAAGCTTCCTCTCATAAGGAGAAAGCCTAAAATAGCTCTTGTTCCCGATTTGTTCTCTCTCGGCTCCTCTCTCCCACTCATAGACTTTTCTAAACTCACCCAACATGTTGTCCCATTTCGTACCAGCTGTTTTCGCGTCTCGGTTGATCCCATTTTTCTGAAGAAACTCGGCTACTTCCTTGTCCTTGTCAGCCCGTGTTTTGGCTCTGGTGGGTTGACCACTGATATCTGAGTGGTGTTCTATTCTTGAAGATGAGCCTGACCCATCAGAGCCTTGGCTTTGATAAACAGCCCTCCAAGCCTTGGCTAGCCACAACATCTCGTGGGGCTTCCAGACCGGGCTGACATACTTGCCTCTTCGGAACTGGTGGCGGTGAAAAGATGGGTTTTGTTCCTCTCCTTCTGTCTTTGTTGTGTCTTGGCCTGAGGTTGCGGAGAGAGAAGGGAGAGGAGAGTGTGGTGGGGATGAGGCTGTGTCTGAGGAGGAAGCTCCGGTGGTGGTGTGAGATTGCGGTTGGGTTTTCGGGTTCGGAGAGGGAGTTTGGGTAGGTGTCTGTTTTTGTTGGGAAGATGGGGAGGGTAGAAGCTTCCATTGGCCAGTGCTGGTATATCTAGGTCTCTTGGGATTCACCGCCTCAAATTGTTGCTGATCAAAGGGTGATGAAGAAGATGTTGCACCACTGATTGGGACGTACAAAGGAGCCGGAATGTTGAAGGGTGCAGCAGCTCCGGTCACAACAACCGTTAATGGTGATGCTTCCTCAAGTGGGTCATTTGGAGAAGCTGAGATTTGTTGTTGTTGCTGCTGAGCTTGTGCTTGTTTCTTGGGGTTGTCTCCTTTGGTTTCGCCCATATTCTCTCAAAATGGGCCCAGAAGAAATTTAAGACTTGGGAGCTAAAGAGAAATTTAAGACTTGGAGCAGAACCAGAACTAGCTTGGGTTTTTGGTTGTTATATTGTCGTTCAAACTCATAAGGGAGTTTGAATTAATGGTTAATGGTTGCAGCGAAACCTCCAACAGGGAAAGTCGAAAAGAAAGTATAGGGCTGATAGCTTAGCTAGGCCTCCAGTTAGTTAAAAGTAAAACCAGAGAGAGTAAAGCAAGAGAGGGAAAAAAGTCGTGGTTGTGGAACTGCCATGACTGTGACCCTTCAGTCTATTAATCGCTTAATTAAGAAGCTCAAAATTTTGATTTGTCACATTGACAACTTAGCGTGCGAGAGAGAGTGTATTATGTGTACAATGTGGTATGATTAGGGTGGAGGAGGAGGAGGAGTCATGATTGTACTTACTGCGGCAGTGCTTTTGTGCTCAGTGCTTTCAATGTTGTGTTTTGTTGTTGTTGTTCCGCGTAGAGTGAGGGAGTGGAAGACTGTAAGAAAGATTGAAGGTATATTTTCGGTTCAGAAGGAGATGTGGACCAGACGAATCGATGGCTCTGAATGGCTTCAGTCGCAGAGTGATTGGATCGCTATCGTGTATGACTCTTTGCAAATCTTCTTGTTTTTATTTTGTTTTGCTCTCTCTCACTACTCTTATGGAGCAGCTCACTTGCATTAGTTGCATTGGAGGTACAGATTCTCTGCCCTCTTTAATCATTTGCTTCCTTTTAATTCAAATCCATCATTTGCTCAAGGAAATAAAATGAAGATATTAAATTTTAGTTTTCCAATTAACTGAAATTGATAATGCTGGAAAAGCTTAGCCTATATATATTCTTGCTAGGCACGTCTTTGATGAGCTGATCTGGCTCATTATAAATGAGATGATTATATCATATATGGGTATGTCACGTGTATGCCTTTTGCTTGTTGATAAAAGCCTGCTTGTTACAAGCTATTCTGTTTATGAAAGTAATGAAGGGATCATCACTTTCATGAAGATTTGCTTCGTATGCATCGTGTTATATATTTTCTTAAAGGAGTTCGACTTTATTTTTTTAGTACACCTGGATGGTTCAAGTAATTTCCAAAAAAAAAAAAATCACAATACTATTTCTTGTATCTATGTATGTATTTTTTTTTTTGTCTTTTGAAAAAACTCGACCGTAATTTTATTTAAAAATGGAAGTATTAGGAGCGACTACAGTACAAGGGCTATAATCCCAGATATTGATTGTCGAAACCATATATTAGTGACAATACAAAAAGTCTTAGTGAGGTGACCATACCACGTTCACCTCACCAATCACAACTCAAAAAGTTATCAAAATTATAACCCAAGTCCCCAAGTTTGCACATAAAAATTCAAAAATGCTCTTATTTATTTTATACTTACAAAGTTACAAACGTAATGAGACATGATTGAACGACCAAACGGACCTCGTGGTCCGATCGCCCTATTAGTACCTTCAAGGTTTCAAAAGTAAGCTCCCAAACATAAGGAAAACTTAAAAAAAAAAAAAAAATTGCTTACCAAGAACGAAAATTAAATTTAAAAGTAGGTGGGGTTGATAAATCGTTAATTTAGAAAGTGCTCATATAGCCTTACGTCTGGACTCTGGCGTCATGCAGACAAGTGCATTCTGGAGCTAGCACAAAACAAACTTTAGTATCCCCATTTGAATTCTGTTCAGATTATGCCTTCAAGATCAGCGATCAAATTCTGAGAGGAGCACCACCGTGGATTTAGCAATCACCCACCAGTTCGAATATACAAGTGCATTTCCATAATTATATTGGGAGAAATTTTTCAATGTGACTATTACATTGCTCTTAAATTAGTTTTTGCTAATTCATCTTCAATAAATAATGTAGTGTTAATGGGCGATAATTAAGTCAAAAAATTTAAACTCTTTCTACTTTTTTTTTTGGTAACCATCGATAATTAATTAAGTCATAATTTTACAATTCTTTCTACAACCTAATTAATTACAAGTAAGAAGACATTTCAATTTGTTATTTTTCTATGATAGAGGCTGGGAATTGTTGAAAGGGGTAACAGTATGGGCTAGGGCATCTCTTACAGTTTCATTATTTAGCTAGCTAGACTCTAGACATTTGGCAAACATCCCATCTGAAGTGTTTGTTAAGCCACGTTATCCCAAACTATCTCCCATTAAAGTATTAAACTCACTCACCAGTTAGCCAAATTCATGACAAACCTTTCCACTCAATTAATTAATAGCTAGCTACCTTTATATTAATAGAATTTAATAGGATGTCCTCCTAATAATTCAGCTTTTGCATTTCCTTTTCCTCTATGCATTCCGTACGAACACTAGCTTAATTTTGCTAATTAAGCCATTATGTGCTTCCATGCATATATATACAACCCCCCGACTTTTTATGATGAAGCATTCGCGTGCTTATTGCTTGCTGCTTGCTTACCCATCTTCTGTTGGCAATTCACTCATATGCATGACAACTAGCTTCAATTGATTATGTGACAAAAGATCTGAGTTTTGAGCCTAAACGTTGTGATGGGATTCATCATAGATCGATGTGCGGAAAATAGAAAGAGATTCACACTATTTCGCAAGATATGTGGATTTATGACTACACCCAATATTCATCTTTTAAGACTTTCTTCGAATATGAATTTCAATCAAATATTAGAAATTGTTATCCCGACAAAGTACTAACTAGGTTGGGCTATGGAACGAAAAAGCCTTTAGCTATTTGATTACCGCCATTTAATCCACATTTTCTAGACAAATTGTGTTTACGACTTTACGTACACTATTCGGATAACTAGATAGTTTTTAATAAGGTTGATAATTTTTTTTCAAAAACTATCCTTCAAAATCAATTTAACTAATGAATGATTCTATAATTTGTAAAACGGCCGTTAAGAAGATGATTTGGACTTTAAACCAGTCCTGGTAACTTGTTTTGCAAAAAAAAAAATTTAGACAAAATGGGGACGATTACTTTTAAATTATTTGCATTTGTAATTTGTTAGTTGTATTTAAACAAGAACTTGAAGCTGTGTTAAACAACAAAATCAGAAAAGAAAGAAGAAAAAAATCTGTCTCCAAATAATATACGTACGAACTAATTCGTGAAATAAAGTATATCGTATTCTTAAAAATAATAATACTAACAACAACAACACAATCAGAAGTGGCAATACATCATATATATAGCCAGCCTGTACCATATATTCAATACAAAACAAACATATATATATAGTTATAAATAGGAGTAATTAATTCTATGTTTCTTCGTAAAATCCATAAGAAAGATTAAGTCATCTCTGTAGTAAGCACTTTATTTATTTTTAATTGTCTGCTTAGGCTATTTTGTGGAATTGGCATGGAGTAAAGCTAAAAGTGTGGATCCAAATTAATTATATATCAGAGCTAGGGCTTGGCCTTGGCATGCATATATAGCTCTCACGCAAAGAAAGAGAATATTTACTAGAAATTTCGTTTTATAAAGTTATCACTGAAATTGGAATAGCAATAATATGCATATAGCTGCACTCCTAGCTAGCTCTGCAAACCAGCCTGTGATTATTCAATTCTGCTTTATACATTTAGTAGTTCATCATTTATGCATGGAGATCCCTTGAAATTAATAGCCGCTACAATAACAACCAATAGACAGGAAGATGAAAATAACCAAGGAATAATCTTGATGATCTAGGATATTAATAAAGTACTTTGGAATATTGATGATGGAAAATTAAATCTAATTTTGTTTTTCCTGAAATTTAACTAGTGCAACACTAATTTGCTGCTGTACGTTGTTGATTCTGATCGACAAGGCCAATTAGGACGTCATTTTTTTAGTTTAGAACTTTAGATCGAGTTGATATTGGTGTATGTATTTTTTTTCATAGTTTTATGAAAAATCGACTACTCTACTTAATTGAAAAAAGGAAAGAAAAAAAAAAGAGTGAAGCATATATATATATATATATATATATATATATATAATATATCAAGCTAGGCGACAAGTAACATCAATTTTTGTAGCGGGGAAGTCCATGCCATTTAGAGGTTTGTTACACTTAAGTTACATGCATGCATGATAGTGATCACTAAATCAACATGAATTTTGGGGTTTTGACTCTAGCCTATGCATGTTTAGCCTCTCGTGATTGCTATATAAACCCGGCCAGAGACAGAGACAGAGACAGACAGAGACGACAATTGCTTTGCCATTTCCGATAATGCTTAATTACTGTTCCTCTCTCAAGTCTCTGTTGCAATAAGGCTGCACCAGCACCAGCACCAGCACCAGCACTGAGAAGCTTATTTAATTAGCTGGACCACCATTGCCCCATACATCGATCAATTACGATCTATCTACATATATATCGGAAGCCAGTTGCCTTAAGCTTTCCCAAACCGTTAACCAAAGAGTGACGAGTACATAACTGGCATCTGGAGAGATGCATGGTCGAAGGGTTCGAGGCCCTAGCTAGCCAAGTACTCCATGAACCCTAGATACCAAGCCACATAGCTAAACCTACATACTAATTAGCTTTAGCTAGGACGGCTAATCCAGGCTCCAGCTCATCTAAATGTTCCTTTCAAAGGGTACATACACCAAATGCTTTCACAAGCATTATAGTGCTTGCTTGCTTTTAACACAGTACTCTGCTTTTCTGGGTGAGCTTGAATGCCACTGCATCGCATTTAGATCTGAACACACCATTATGTGCACAGTCCTATACATACATATTAATTTCGATGTGTCTTACTCTTTTACGTATATATATATATATATATATATATTTATATTTATATAGTTGTCCTAAAGTTGCAAACAGCAAAAGCCTTAAAGCCCCTACCAAAATTCGCATCTCTGGCTACTTGGGCATCTAGGTTGACTAGGTTTCATCTCTTTTAACTACAAAACATGTTTTGTTGGGATTTGGGATGCCAAAAGCTGTTGCCACTTCCATTTTCATTTGTGTCTTGTAAGCATCTGTCAACACTGAAAATGCATGTCTTCAGTCTTCTTGTTTTAATTACTTTAATCTTTAATCTAGGTGATTAATCTACTATTCTACTACGAGCTTATTTGCCCAAAAAAAAAAATCTACGAGCTTTTAAGTAGTTGGACAAAGCCTCTTTTGTGTAAAGTCCACTCAATTCTTGTCGTTAAAGTTTGAGTATGCATATACACATGCTTCTAACATCAATTCTAATCTGCTTTTTTCGACAATTAATTCCACATGTACATACGTTTTATTGTTTTCATAATCAATTTCTGTTTATATATATTTTAACTTTATGTAAGTGTCCATTTAGACTTCTCTTGAAAATTCTTCTTATTTTCAATTTCATAGTTCACTAAATAAAGTACTAGTTCAAGAGTCTGTTTCAATAGGGCGGTTGAACCACTAAGTTTGTCCGACTGTGCAATCAGACATTGACATGTGTGTAAATTTAAAAGAATAAAGATCATTTTCAGGTTTTCGACATGAAAATGATGTGGTATTTTAAATATGGTGTTTTATATTTCTAAAGTGTAATTGGTAGAGATGACCTACCACATGACAAGACAGCCACACTAAAAACTCTGTCTCTTAATTAATTTGGGCCGTTAAACATTAAACATTGATCCACAAATTCAAACTGAGCGGTACATACCTTTTAAGTTTCAACTTTTTGAAAAAGAAAAAAAAGAAAACAAAGTTGTACAATACTAAATTACCTGGAATTCAAACTGGAATATGAATCATGGAACTAGAGGGTCTAGCTACTTGGACTTAGGTAGGGCGTACGTGTTTACATGCAATTTCCATCGAAGTGAGAATGAGATGGTTTTTCTAATTTCTTGAGGGTGATAGATGGTGGTGACCATCATAAAGTAGTGATCGAATTCCAAAAGGATTGAAAGTTTGTAATATGGTATATATATGACCATGCATGTATCGTCAAGATCATGAGGGTTGGCCTCATGGTGTAGGTACCTTAAAAATTCATGAAATACGTCGAAGCACAAAGACATACCCATAAACTACTTTTTGCAATATTCTTTCTGCATCAGAAACCTTCATTCCATACCCATTGAAATCGGTATCAGATTAGTCATTTCTTCGGATTCATCGTTCTCCATGTGCCCTACATTTGTTATCTCCTTCTTCCTTGTTCCCATTCCTCCCTTAAGCCAATCCAGTAATCCACCACTTCCCTCATGGTGGGTCGATTCTCGGGGATGTTATCAGTACATTTCATTTCAGACCGTGGATTTCACTTGTTCACAATCAAACTTGCCCTTCAACCAGGGATCTGCAATGTAATTAAACGCACCTTCTGGATAGAAGGGGTCGCCCATTTCAAAATGTCACATTTCACTCCGCCGGGGAGTTTCTCAATTGGTTTTTTGCCGCTAATTATTTAATTCTAACAGCAAAATCCCAAACTATAAACATCGATCACAACGTACTCTGTGAAAGTTTTCCCCACATAGCATATTCAGGAGCTAAATATCCAAGAGTTCCTTTTACCCTAGTTGTCAGATAACTCACACCTTCCGGAATCAGCTTTGAAATTCCAAAATTAGCAACTTTTGCTTGACAATCAGTGTCTAGAAACACGTTGCTTGCCTTAATTAATGTCTCTGTGAATTATATGAGGATCGGCCTCATGGTGCAGGTACCTTTACAATTCATGAAACATATTATATCTATACTATTATAAAGTGATAGCTCGTCAATAAGGTACAATTTGTTTAAGTAAATACAAATTACAACCACAAGACATAAAGTAAATACAAAGTAAATAGCACAGGAATAGATCATCTCTTTATTAATGAATAGGTGCCTCTATATATAGAGAAACACAAAGGTACAATCCATGTCCCAATAGGACTTCTATTCAATAAGTAATCCATATGCTAACCTAACTAAGATACTCCTAGGTTGACAAGGCACACACAAAGTAGGTTTCCTTCAACACTCCCCCTTGTGGCGTCAACACTAGGTGGTGCTCCTCGCGTTGTCTCATTAAAAACCTTGCCAAGTAACAAAAACCCAGTGGGATAAAAAAATAACCTTGGTCGAAGGGAAAAAGAGTACAACACACCCTTCACATTTGGAAACTTTGCATGGACGCCAGACTCCCCCTAAAGTCTGCGTCTCCCCCTGATTTCCACAATCATGGGAGGTCAGATAACTTAAGCAAACCAATGCTTTTCACATGCTTCTCAAATGTGGATTTAGGCAATGACTTAGTAAATAAATCTGCCACATTGTCCTCAGAACGGACTTGATTCACTTTAATCTTAAGGAACTTCTGCTATTGCTGATTATAAAAGAACTTAAGCGATATATGCTTGGTGTTGTCGGCTTTGATGAAACCTTGCCTCATCTGCTCAATGCAGGCAGCATTATCCTCATAAATAGATGTAGGTTCATCAGTGGTTGACCTCAAACCACATGTACTTCTTATATGTGTATCAATGGACCTTAACCATATACACTCATGAATTGCTTCATGGAGAACAATAATCTCAACATGGTTCAAAGAAGTAGCGACAATGGTCTGCTTAGTAGACCTCCAAGATATCGCGGTGTTACCCATGGTAAAGACATAACCAGTTTGGGAACAACCTTTATATGGGTCAGAGAGATACCCAACATCAGCAAAACCCACCAAAACATCACAAAGATTTTCGGAATAATGGGCAGCAGCACTCGTGCGATCGATCGTGACATTCTGCGATCGATCGCTCGATGGCAGAAGCTCGGTACGATCGATCGTGGCATATCCTGCGATCGATCGCCCGATGGCGGTAGGCACGGGTTCCTCACCCATTTTGCCATATTTTCATGCCTCTATGTAGGGAAAGAACAAGCCCATATCAATCGTACCCTTCAAGTAACGAAAGATAGCCTTTATGCCAGTCCAATGGCGTTGCGTGGGCGCAAAGCTAAATCTAGCTAACAAGTTAACAACAAAGGAGATATCGGGTCTTGTACACTGTGCCAAGTACAATAATGCGCTATTGCACTTTGGTATGGTACCTCAGCCTCTAAAACGTATGCACCATCATCCCTTGGGCGAAACGGACCATTCTTGGATCTAGGCTGTGACCAATCATGGGAGTGCTAACAGGATGGACTTTATCCATATTAAATCGCCTGAGCATCCTTTCCCAAGATCTTTCATCTCAAACACGGATTTCAAGTATTCAGTGGCACTTTCAAATCCGGAACTTGTTTTCACGCAGGGGCATAATTTATTGTTCATATACCCTCTTCCAATCAAGTAGTCACTTAGACGGGTATACCACATCCGTCCGGATTGTTTCAATCCATATAGTGAACGTTGCAATCTTATTGCAAACGTGCTCTGTGGTCTAGAGCCACTTGACTTGGGTAAATGAAGCCAATCCGGGACCTTCATATAAATCTCCATATCTAGATCCCCATAGAGATATGTTATGACCACATCCATAAGCTGCATGTTCAGTTTTTCGGAAACTACCACTGACAAGGTAGCAGAACGTTATGACGTCCTTTACGAGAGAGTATATCTCATCGTAGTCGATTCCAGGACGTTGTGAGAAGCCTTGCGCCACAAGGCGAGCTTTATACCTCGTTCTCTCACTACGCTTTCTAACAAAGACCCATTTGTATCCAATAGGTTTTATTCCAGAAGGTATTGGCACTACCGGCCCTAATACCGTTCTCTTTGTTAGTGAGTCCAACTCAACCTGGATCGCATATTTCCATTTAGGCCAATAACCTTCTACGTTGGCATTCATCAACGGAGCGAGGTTCAATATCATCATTCTCAATGAACTCTTGTGCACAAGCATATGCAAACACATCATCAATAGTGATGGAGTTTCTATCCCACGTCTCATGTACACTAGTGTAATAATCGAGATCTCTAGGTTCCCACGGATAGGTCTTAGCGACAGGGCGTCCCCCGAAGATGTCTTTTGGACATAACCATAATCCGGAACGTTTTCATGGACGGATTTTGAGTATCAATGATGAGAGGGTTATTGGGTGCCATCGCAGCCCATTCCCTAGGGCGCGAATCCCTCGAACCTGGTGGCCTCCAACGCTTCCTCAGCGGAGCCACGGCCTAAGCCACATCACCACCATTACTGGCAGTGGCGCCACCAGCTGTCCCTCCCATAGGGTTGGCTGCAATAGCGACTTTGAGTCCAAGTCCTTGTTCAGGCACTTGCATCCTTGCAGGCATGTTTACAGCTGGTATATATGATCTAGTCACTAAGATCTAAGAAAGCGTCAGGAAGAGAATCTCTGACTTTCTGAAGATCTATAGTTCTACGCACTTTCTGCAGTAGGGGGATCGTTATGAGACAGAGTGGGGACAGGCCACAACAATTCCAGTCGTTCCTGTTAAACGTTCACGTTTTTATCTCCCCCTAACGACGGGAAGTCTGTCTCATCGAAGTGACAAATAGATCGCCTGTCAAGGGTTCTACATAGCGGATTATGGTTGGAGACTCAAATCCAACATAAATACTCATTCGTCTCTCAGGACCCATATTAATACGCTGTGGCGGCGTAATAGGCACATAAACAACACACCCAAATATGTATAAGTACGATATGCTTGGCTCGTACCCAGTCACTAGCTGTAGCATAGAAAAAGATTGGGTGGTGATGGGCCTCAGACGAATAAGCACAGCTGCAGGCAATACTGCGTGCCCCCAGTCAGAGAGAGAAAGGTTGGTGCGCATTACCAACGTCCTCGTGACCATTTGTTTCTATTAATGGCAATCTCTGCAAGACCATTCTGGGTATGCACATGTGAGACTAGATGCCTAACATCTATCCCATGCAGTAGTCATCGAAAATCTTCGATGTAAACTCCCTAGCATTATCAAGCCTGATAAGTTAAAGGGATGATCCGGGTAGTGAGCCGGCAGGCGAATCATTTGTGCTAGGAGTTTAGCATAAGCAGCATATCGAGTGGACAACATCGTGACATGTGACCAGCATGTCGATGCATCAACCACCATCATAAAACACGTAAATGGCCCGCTCGGTGGTTGAATATGTCCAAGAGAAAGAAGTACTTTAGAATCCTTTGCATAGGACGGTCTCAGTCCTTATTTCCCTAAGGAATAAGCTTTGCAAATGAGCATTTGGCTTTGGGAGCTTCAGAAGCATAGGAGGAATTGTCTACATCCGAGAGAGAGGATTTTGTTCTATGCGATCGATCGCAAGGGGGGTGCGATCGATCGCCCGTGCTCTCGGGTTCCTGAAACAATGCAGGATGGGACATGCGATCGATCGCAGGGGATGTGCGATCGATCGCCCGGGCTCTCTGGTTCCAGAAAACGTACAGGAAGGAACCTACGATCGATCGCAGGGGGGTGCGATCGATCGCCCGAGCTCTCGGGTTTGTTAACGACGCAGCCTGGAAGGTTGCGATCGATCGCAGGTATCGTGTGATCGATCGTACGGCGTCGGACAGTGGCAAATTTGCTCTTTCTCATAACTGTCTCATCTCCTTGAATCGCTCTTCGATTCATGCTTCAATTAGCTTGAAAGAATGGATGTCCGTGTGAGGTTTTCAATACACGGATCATCATATCACGACCAGGGTGTCACAACCTATCGTGCCAAAGCCAATATGTGTCTGAATCCAAGAGGTCATCCCTAATGACATTGTTTGATTCAATAGCTCGAATAGTGGTAACATATTACCCACTAGAGAGACACATAAGCTTATCTAAGATGCGCTTTCTACCGCAGTCATTAGAGGTAATGCAAAGGGATTCTTTTCCATTCTCATCATGCATCTTAGCATGGAAACCATTGGTTCTTATATCTTTAAAGCTCAACAGAGTTCTATTTCCTCTTGGAGCGTAGAGAGCATTTGTGACACCTATTAAGGTGCTATCAGGCAAGAGGAATTGGGCATATCCTCTTCCTTGCACAAGATTCGATGGTCCTGCCATCGTAGTCACAGAGGAATGTGTAGGCATCATGCCTATGACGCAATATGACATGCGTGGTTCTGCTATTTGCGAGACTTTCAAGTTCTCCAGAACTCATTCCTAAAAGCTCATCATTAAAATCGAGGCTACGAAGCAACTCAGATTTTATTAAAGATATTAGTCAAGGCTTTACACTCAAAGTTTCATCTTGATCTTAAATCAAAACTAAATCCAATGTCTTGGCAAACATGCCATATATCATCAACTTGGAAAACATAAAGACTTAAGCAAAATTGCTTCCAAAGTCTTTAACCCTTAAACTCGACGTCTTGATCATTACAATTACATCTTCATATGTATTGCAAACTATGGCCCATTGATCAGACGCTCCATATAATTAATAGACATCATGAAGAGGTTTCTCCATTGATTGAGGCATACAGGCTCAGTACTCACGGTCCCTAGGACGGTGGCAGATTACCTTAGCCGGTGGCGGTGCTGCCATGACTGATGGCGCAACAACGCTGACTGGCGGTGACCAGCGGCGTCCCTCTTATAGGGATGGCGGTCTTCTCTCACTCTTTTGCGGCTCTATGCTCGCATGATCGCTTATTCTTATGGCGATTACCTTCCTGAGCAAATCAATCTTACGGACCAAACATCCGGATTTGTCCCTAAATTTAGGGTTTTGCTCGTAGCGTCCTCCCTTAGGAGCGCTATCATCGTCATGCCTTTCCTCAAGGCAGAGATGGAGAAGGTGGTGAGAGTTTCCTCAATCAATTGTTCATCTGTGATGATTTTCCACAGAGATGCATCAAGTCTTTGATGCGGAGAATTTCCGAATTATATCCCATGACTTTATCAAAGTCAGAGAAGCGGAGATTAGTCCATTATGCTTCTAAATTCGGAATTATGAATGTTACCATAACATTCATGAAGCGCTTCTAGCGCTAACCTCTTTCATGAACTCAAACTGGAGTGCCATATCCATATGGCGTTTCATCAGGAAAAATAACCTGGCATTGTACGTCACAGTTTGAGGGTCTAGAGCGGTTTCTTCAAAACAACGCTCATGGATTCGAGCTAGAAGCTCTTGTGCGAATAGGTACATTAGGATATCATGAGCCCATCTCAGAATCTAATGTCCGCAGAATCCAATGGAGTAAAATCGAGTTATTCATGTTCGATATCCAAAATATGGAGAACAAGAATATGGTACCTATAGCGACGATCCTTTCGTCGGCATAAGATAGGTTACCAATAGCGACGATCCGTTCGTCGGTAAAAGGTATGTTTTGGAATTGATATTCTCACAAAACAATAGAGGGTTTCTGAGCAATATTTGCTCCCAAGAAACGTTTCCAAGGATTTTGGATTTTGGCGAAACTTTGGTGTCGTATGGTCATAACCTTAAACCTTTTCGGTAGCTCTACTTAGATATAACCAGGTAAGTTATAAGAGATGTCGGTGGAGCAAGCTCTCTTAATACCACTTATCTCAAACTCCTTACCTAGACATCATACCTAAGCAGGTGAGCCTAGTTGGGAATAAGTCATAAACCATAGGTCGTTTCTTCTCTACGGATTCCTCATCCGGAGGTTAATTTGTCAATGAACTCCTCGTTCATAGTCTCTTCTCTCTACGGATTCCTCATCCGGAGTATTAGCTCGAACCCCCACAGTTCGGCTCTTGAGGTCATCACCAATAGCATGATGACATTAGAGGTGCTCATGACTTACACATACCGCAAGCGATATGAAGCTCGATCACTCCCCTAATGCTTTTCATAGTTTGGCGAGTCTCGTATATTATCCCACGTTATAAGAAAGGTGGGAGGTAGAGGAAGGGAGGTTGCAAGTCCCCGGAGAAAAAGAAGGTTGAATTAAATTCAGAAAGCAGCAACGTTTATAAAAGCTTACTTGGTATTCTTTTTCTCGGATTATCTTGAGTACCACTGCTTCAGAATCGAATATCCGGAGATCCAACGGTCCGAATTGGCTGAATTTTTAACTGGGGGTATTAGACTCATGGAGGAAGCTCTCGTCCCAATTTCAGCTTAATCCAACGGTGGAAAAGGGAGAAAATCGCTATCGAAGTTGACTATTCTGTGCAGGCAGATTCTTGAACTAGAGGAGATTGCACGGAGGTACTATTCACGGGTACTGTTCATCCGGTACTGTTCACGCGCACTGTTCATCCGGCACACCCTAGGGTTTTGGGGTTCTAGGGTTTTGGCGCTAGCAGGATGCTATGCTCAAGAGTTTTGGTTTTTGATTCAGGGTTAGAGGTTCGTGCTGATAACGTGTTTAAGTAAATACAAATTACAACCACAAGACATAAAGTAAATACAAAGTAAATAGCACAGGAATAGATCATCTCTTTATTAATGAATAGGTGCCTCTATATATAGAGAAACACAAAGGTACAATCCATGTCCCAATAGGACTTCTATTCAATAAGTAATCCATATGCTAACCTAACTAAGATACTCCTAGGTTGACAAGGCACACACAAAGTAGGTTTCCTTCAACACAATTGAAAAAATGGCCACTAATTATGCTCAATTTTTAATTTCAAAAAAAAGAAAGACTCAATTTTGAAAAAAAAAAAAAAAAACCAGCATTAGAGAAGATAACATCCAAGCCCAAAAAATGTAGAAAAAGAAAATTCAAAACCATTTATTATAACTTATAAGCACATTCTTATAATTAACATATGAAAATTGTCTATCACTAGTTTCTTAAAGTTGATGTGAGTGCCTATTAATAATATTCAACAAATAAGCTGCTTCATTACTTGTTAAAAGATGCTTACATTATTTACTAAGCGGTTTATTTGTTAAACATGCACTATTGCACTTCATGGTAAATCGGCCATTAACCACCGTCTCACTCCCCAGGTATAGTGTGCTGTTTTTTCTAGTAGAGAATTCCGAAATGAAAACAATTTAAAGAAGCAGGACTATAATCAGACATCACATTTTCTAACAAACCAGGGGTTGCTTAATATGTTTTTTAATTTTTATGTATGGTTGAAGGACATGACTGTTATTAGGGTTTGCTTATTTCTGCCTAAACTTTAATGATAATTGATATATTTCATTTAATGAAGAACAAACTTTGGATTTTAGAAGAGCTAATCAAATAATTAATTTCGGTACTTTCCAAGATCATTTTGTTTAGTGGCATAAATTTTTCATTTGTAAGTTGGAAAATATCGAATTTGATTCTCGTAATAATCTATTAGGTATTGTATAAAAAAAAATCAGAACTAAAACAAGGTTTTACTTTTATTTTAATTTTGTGCAAATTGAGGATTATTTACTTTAGAACTTACGATAAGCCATCAGCTAATTCAATGATGATGCTCATTCTTCTTGGCCAATCAAGAAGACAATCATTTTCATGTTGGCCATGTAAATGGGTGATCAAGCTATAAAAAGGTGTTCCAACTGACTTTGTTCGAAAATCTCAAGTTATTTATGAGATATGATTTTTTCAGTTTAAATGACTTGAGGTTTTTGTTTGTAACACCTTTTATAAATCATGTTTTACCATTAGTGAAATTTAAGCCTGAAAAAGTTATAAAAAAAAAAGGGTTGACACGGTTTGACATGTTTGAAGGTGTCATGGCATGCCAAAACGTGTCTAACCTTGCCAACACCATTTCCTCTTCAACTTTGCCTGGGTTTAAACTTCACTAACGGTAAAACATGATTTATAAAAGTTGTTCCAATTGACTTTGCTCGAAAATCTCAAATCGTTTATTTTTTATGAATTTTCTCGTTTTTCGACCTCGAAAAATCGTAAAAAATAAACGAATTGATATTTTTTCGTTCCATCAATTTGAGAAATCCTTAAAAATCATGATTTAAGTGTGGGAAGATTTTGGTTCGAAAATAAGAACATGCGATTTTGACCAAAAAATCATGTGCTATAACCCACAGTTTTTGGTGAAAAACCATGATTTCGAAAAGAAAAAAAATTTGAACAAAAATATTGGGGTTAGAATCAACGGTGTTAGAACATTGTTGTTGGGTGAAACCTCACAGCGGGTAGAGTCATTTGCAGACGACTTAAATACGCGACAGAGGTATTGTAAGTGCCAAAGTGGCCTTACTGCTACGATCCACTGAGTTTCAGCCCTGCGTCACTACAGAAGTACAGATGTTCCAAACTTTTATTTTTATTTTTATTTTTACAAAAAAAAAAAAAAAACACTTCCGCAACAAAGTAGCTAAAATGAACTTTTAGCAATATGTTAATATATATTTAACTAGATTTTGAAGAAAAACTCAACTCCAACAGAATAGCTAAAATAAAATTATATTTGCCAAATAGAGCATATCTGCCACGATCCACTAAGATTCAACAGACTAGCCAAAATAAAGTTATATTTAACTTTTTGTTAAAAGTATAATTATATTTAGCTAGTGAATAATGGATAGCTAAATATTTTTGTTTTCCTCTCTCCTATATGGCTACTTGCATTGTTTAATTCATTGAACCTAAGAGCAAAAAAAATTAAATCATTTCACATTTATTCAAATTTAAAAAAATATATTTATTTTTAACCACTTGTAGCGACGAACATTTCGTCGCTACAGGTGTTCCGAACTTTTTTTTTTGTTTTTATTTTTATTTGACTATATATAAAAAATACTTCCGGTGCTCGTAAGATCTCGCGTTGGGTTTCATTTAGATCTTAAAATATTGAGAAAATGAATTAAAAGCCCTTATTTTAACTTTCATTGTCTAAGATCCCCCTTCTTATACCTGATTTCTTTTTAAGCCATTTTTGAAAATCTGTAAAACGATTTTACCTTCATAGCCCTATTAAGTTCTTCTTTTCAAATGTGGCAACTAAATCTCTTTCGATGGCTGAAACCCGATTTCGATGGTCAATGCATTGCCAAAATTCTTTTGCATTGTTTAATTTATTGAGCCCAAGAGCCCAAAAAATAAAATCCTTTTACATGTATTCAAATTATAAAAAAAAATTTAACCACTTGTAGAAAAATAAAAAGAAACACTTCCGGAGTTAAATTGGAATGTAAATAAATGAATGAGATATATCGAATCGAAGAAATATCGAATCTTACTCTCTCACGCAATTGATTAACAACTTCCAATCACTGAGATTCTAGGATAAATTACTCATCTTCTCGCTTGCTTTAGATCTTGAATCAATGCCAAAACCCTTAAGTTGGTGAACTTATGCAGAGCCCTAATTTAAAAAGGAGTTGATAATTTCAATTGTCCAAATAGCAGTTCCTTTTCTTTTCTTTACGTTTTTCTGGGAGATGAAAGATTTAAGATGTTCGTAGTTATTTAGATTCCTTTGACATTATATTTCGAAGTAAATTTTCGTCTTGTTTGATTCTTGTGAGGTGATTGATCATGGTCATAAATATGGTAGGGTTTAGGGTTTAGAATATTCTTATATATTCACTCCTTGAGCATGCTACGTTTAATTAGTTGATAAAATTTTAGGACTAGCTAGCTGATTGCTTTCTATCTTTATCAAGCTTGGAAGGAGTTGATTTTTTGTTTTACCCCATTTGAAGTGACTCACTTGTTGTTTAATAGAAAACCCCCTACACTTCTTGTGGATTAACAATATAATTCAATGGCATGCTTTTCAACACGAAAAGCAAAGACATAGGTTTATGTTATTATTAATTCTAGGATCACAATGAATATTATGCCGTTGCTTTCTTCCTTTCAACCTCTCATTCGAAAAGAGTAAATTATATGATAGGGTATTCAATTGTCCTTTTTAAATTAGGGTAGGTCAGATAATTGTCGATGAAATGTATAGCAAACTTCCAAACAAATAATCAAATAAATAAACTTTTGTGCCCAAAAAGTTCATTAGTCCGATTTCTGAAGTTATTTTTTTAAACCTTGATTAGTGCTTGACGTTATATTTGAGTGTTCTTCACTTTATATTTGTTCAAACTCAAGAGAATCTTCAACTTTTAAAACCCAGCTAAGTTTCCTAGTAACAAATCTTATATATTTAGAGCCTAGTTATAGATTATATAAGTCCCTTGACTGTTCTTTCCTTGAACCTTATTTAGGGGTTGTGAATAAAACATAAAGAAAGAAAAGGCACTGCTATTTGGACTTTAAGATTTAGAGTACATTAGAAGCTAAAAATACCAAAACAAACAGTTGAGACAAATGTGGAATAATTTGTAACTCATGAAGGTATATATAATACTTGTAGTACGAACGTACCTTCAATATATTTCAAAATAGAGAGTATATATGATGACTAATTAAACCTATACATGGGAAGACCAAGTCATGTTTACTAATTTCTCAAGTTACGTACGTACATGACTGATGATGACTCACAAATTAATAACTAATTATAATGAAGGTCAGGAAGATACAACATTTCAATTCTCAAAACAAAGTACAAAGGCCAAAGAGATGCGTTTGATGAGTCTCCCAAATAAAAGATTGAGATTTGGATTCATCATCTCCTTTGTGATTTAGCCTTTGTAATATTCTTCTTGGCATCAGAAACCTCCATTCCATAACCTTCAAAATCGGTATCATTTCCGTCGTTTTCTTCTTCTTCTTCATCATCCTCCATGCCACCCACATTTGTTATCCCCTTCTTCCTTGTTTCCATTCCCCCCTTAAGCCAATCCACCACTTGTGTCATGGTGGGTCGATTCTCGGGGCTGTTATCGGTACATTTCATTGCAATCATGACCGTGGATTTCACCTGTGCACGATCAAACTTGCCCTTCAACCTTGGATCTGCAATGTGATTATATGCTCCCTTTTGGACATAAGGGGTTGCCCATTGCACAATGTCACGTTTCACTCCGCCAGGGAGTTTCTCTATTGGCTTTCTTCCACTAATTATTTCTAAGAGCAAGATACCAAAGCTATAAACATCACAACTCTCTGAAACTTTTCCCCACATAGCATATTCAGGAGCTAAATATCCAAGAGTTCCTTTTACTCTAGTTGTTAGATGACTCACACCCTCCGGAATCAGCTTTGCAAATCCAAAATCAGCAACTTTTGCTTGAAAATCAATGTCTAGAAGCACGTTGCTTGCCTTTATGTCTCTGTGTATTATATGAGGATTGGCCTCATGGTGCAGGTACCTTAACAACAATTCATGAAAAAGATGTTATATGTATACTATTATATAGTGAAATTCAATGTCAATAATAATTGAAAATATGGTCACTATAATAAACTTTCGAACACAATTTAAGCATGAGAGAAGATAATGTCCAAGCACAAAAAATGTAGAAAAAGAAATTAAAAACAACCTGCATCGATTTATGAGGATTTATGTAACTGTTCTCGAGGTATAGGCCTTTCGTCCCACTCAAGACACAACTAGAGTGCTTTCATCAATAATATGGGTGTCCCGTAAAGGGATGCCAGCCCTTTTTCTTAAAAAAAAAAAGCTTAACCTCTCACTCTATTAAGCCCCAATTTGGGAGTGAGGTGAGTATATAATAACGTACTAATAAGCAACTCCTTAGCTTATCGAATCTTTCTCACTAATTTGATGTGAGAAAACCAAATTCAACAAATAATTCTATATCAAACACCAAAATCTGCTTATTTAGTAATTAATTAAGCGGCTTATTTGTTAAACACTTCATGGCAATTTCACACCCACCCAGTACGGTGGTTTTCTAATATATAATTTAGAACTTAACCAGACATGGAATCTTCTCAGAAAATATGGGTTGCTTAATTTGTTCTCTAATTTTCAGGTACGGTTGGATAATTGCCGTACTTAGCTATGTGGTGTACTTATTTCTGGTGCACATTTTTTCCGAATCGAAATAAAGTATTCAACAAAAAGGAGGAGACCAGACTAGCTAATAATCTCTACCTAGATCTTAATATGATAATGAATTAGAGGGCAGCTAGGTTAAGCATCTTTTAGCATATTCATTTAATGAAGAACGACCTTTGAATATCAGGGGAGCTAATCAAATGATTCCGGTACTAAAGAAATACACAGAGGTGACCTAACCAAGGGTTTACTTTTATTTTTTAAAAACATATAAATTTTTTGTGCAAATTGAAGATTAACTAGTTTAGAACTTACGATAAGCCATCAGCTGATCCAATGATGATGCTCATTCTTCTTGGCCAATCAAGAAGACAATCATTTGCAAGTTGGCCATGTAAATGTGTGATCAAGCTATGATTAGGCATGAAATCATACACTATTAGTCTTTCATCACCTCCGGCGTAGAATCCACGCAGCCCTAACAAATTTCTATGTCTCACCCTCCCAAGAATCTCGACTTCCACCGCAAACTCCATCTCTGCCTTTGCACTCATCGTCTTTAATCGTTTCACTGCAATCTGCATGCACATATCATGACCAGAATATTAAAAGAAAGAACTACATGTATACCAAGATCATCAAAAATGAAATTTAAAGGAGAAAGATGAACTTGATTGCCTCGACGCCTTTGCTTGTTCGACCCCAATAAACACTTCCAAAACCTCCCTCACCGATCTTGTTATCATGGTGGAAGTTATTTGTTGCATGAAGAAGCTCCTTGAGAGGGTATATATCCCAAGGGTAATCTCTATTCTTGGTCACCCTAACAATTGAAAACCCCAACTATGAATCAATACCCAAAAAAAAAATCAATACTAACTTTACATGTATATCTAAGCGTATACGTATGTACCTGGGGTTCTCTGGTTGATCCTCTTCCTGAGAGACGCAACAAAAGCAGTTCCAGGGCATTTTACTCGAAAAGAAATCAGAAACCATAACTGATGTATATATAATGGATTATTGTGACTGCGACTCTCTGTGTGAGTTGGAGATGAGATGAAAACAAAAGGTTTGATCAAAGCGAGGAAGAAGGCAACCAAATTAGTTTTTCGGAAATTTTGAAGCAAAAGGGAAGGAGTCTTATGGTGAAGACAAAAGGCAGCCTTGGAAGTCAAGGAATTTGAAGTTCAATGGTATATATTATAAAACAACAAAAACTTAATTAGCCTGTTCACAAACAGCCTTCACCTTGATGTATTCTTGTGCTTTGTTTGCTAGCTTTTGCCCACCCTATTAATATTTTCCATTGGAAATGTCACATATTTAATTTTGTTATTAGACTTTCTTAGAAAATTATTTATAGGTTTCTGTAGAGTCTGTGGCTTTGGGCTAAGCATATAAATTAAAATTTCAATTGCCAAAAGATATATAAATATCAGTTAGCTTAACTCAGTACGTACACTTTATTTTTTATTTTGGATGAGATTCAGTACACTATTTTTGATGATATATATGAATTTTTTTTTTAAATTTATAGAGTTGAAGTTGGCTCTATACCCATCAATCCTGACCTTTCAACGTTATGGTGCAGTGCAACTTTACTAGCGGACTATGATATATATATATATATGCATTTCAAAAAATAAGTTGGGCTAAAACTAGCTAAGAATAGGTCACAGTCAGCTCTTTATATATATACTGTATTTAGCTGTGATCACTAATCAATATACATATTTAATTGTAAACATCCTATTCAACGAAACTAATGCCAAAATACCAATGGTCTTTAAATTGGTGGTACCTCATTTTCTTTCATGAGAGTACGTATAGGATTGAAATAATCAGAGGATGCAATTCTCGATCGAGCTAAAATATTGTCGTCTCCTTCTCAAATAAAAAAATGGAGAGAATGGTGCCAAGAAACTGCGTCCAAGCTGGTCTTACAATCATTTGTTTACTTTTTAAGCAAAGAAGTGAATAGGCAATTAGTTTGGGAAAATAATATTAAGGTCCACAGTTCGAATTTTCTTTGCATCTTTTTTTTTTGAGAATATACTTTCCTTTCTTTATATGTTAAAACTATTTCATTTCTTGGCTGTCTAAGTTTGGTTCAACACACACCCAATCTGATTAGTAATTCGTTTATGTCCATTCGTGCTTACCCCTAGCTTGTCGTATATATTTCTTTAGCCACTCTACAAAACCAGTCAAAGCTCGCAAATCAAGTTTGTAAATTTGACATTTGTGATTGAAACAGTGTAACTATCGAGTACAATGGTGGCCGGAACTGTCATGTATGATGATGTAACACTATAAGAGCCACAAAAGAACACGATAACAGTTTAGAAAGAAATTTTTTTAAAAAGGTCTGAAAAGAAAAACCTCTATAATTTTGTTTTCTTATTACTGACATTATTAGGAAACAGGGATGCCGTTTGAGGATTTGACATAATGAGGAATATAGGTCTCTTGCTGAGTACAAGCCTACAAGGGTATATCTTCCAATAGAGATTGAGCCCAAGCGTATATATAGGTCATTTGATTGGATGCAGAAAGGTAGCTGCTGGGAAGACTCGGCCCTAGTCTAGAGTTTGGCCTTCACCGGTGCTTAATTTGGGCCAACTAATGTTATACATAGCCAGTGATGCATTAAAATTTTATAGTCTTTATCAACATGTTTCCATTCGAACCACTGTAAGTGGTTTAGTAGATCAACGTCCAGGTTGGAAACCCCCTATCCGCGTTCGAATCACGAATCTGTCAAAGTGGTCAGACACTATGCTGTAATGCACAGTGGGAGCATTTCACATGCACCGCAGGGATTAGTTTTTGGGCCTAGGAAGCCTTTGAGATATCATGACTAAGGTAAAAAAAAAAAAATGTTTCCGTTCTACTCTATTATTTTACAAGACGTTATAGTTAGGATGTGAACTAACGGTAGCATTTATCTTTGTACCTCATGTTTTTACTAGTTCAAGTCAAGGGCCGGTTTTCTGATTTCAAAACCAATTGATAACAGACGGAGATACTCAATAGCTTATAAGTCCTCATGTAAAGTCTTACATTGCCGGCTTGTAATTTCTGAGGTCAGATATTACTCTTAACAAGCTCCCTTAGTGCATGCATGCATGCCTTCCCTCTGAAGCGTCTTATATTCTTCTTCTTGTTCTTTCGGTTCTTTTTAGCAATTCACAGTGATCGAGATGTAATAGCTGGCAACACCAAAGTCTTACAAAAATTGATATGAGACATTACTCTCGACATTCCTCCCAGATGTTTTGGACGTACATTTCCCTGATATTTATGTATTTAAGAACCATATACGTGTGGAAGAACTCAAGCAATATCTCTTTTTCTCTAGCAGAAGAAAATGGAATATCTCCTTTTGTTGAGGGTGTTAGAAATGAAGCAAAAGACAAATGAGAGAGCTTCAAGTCAGAAGGCCGGGCATCCAGAGCTGTGCATATAACGAATACAAGCTACTAGTTGACGGCAGAATTTGAGTTGACTGTAGTACCTTGATCATCAATATTCCCAAAGATTCAAAAGATTGGGGTATGCACTATATGTTTATATATATATATATATGCATGCATTGTTAAACTGTCAGAATTCTAGTATTTAGTTGACTGTCATAATTTCATCTAAATAAATTTGCAGTACTAGCTGGCTCCCATTGATGGCATTCCCCTATCTGCATCTCAATGCCAAGATTCAACTATACTTGACTTGGTACTAGCTAGCTAGCTAGCAATGAAACATTGTACAAAAAAAACACAAGAGATTTCTTGTTTTAGAACGTCGGGAATATATGTACATATTAGTATTAGTGATCCTCAATCGATCAAGGTATATATATGTGCATATTAGCTAGTGAGCATGAAACAGATTTGCTTTCAACAATGGCACTCAGATTAGTAAGTTAAGCAAAGCAGATTTTCTTTGTAAAAACGTGCATGCATCATGTATTTGGGAGAGACCGAGAAACCTATATCATTAATTATAAGAAAAAGTATAGCATACTAGCTAATACAGAGACTGAGACTTAGAATATAAAATATAATCTATAAAAATCATGACTTTCTGTCAACTCAGAAGAGTTTATAATGCTGTTAGAATATAAGATCCTCAGTTAAAACTGCAAAAATGTACGTTTTGGTTATGGCAGACTCATAAGAATGTTCACAAGCAAGTCGACTATGAAGGCATTATACTTTCGTATATCGACTAACGTACGGTACGGTTCTAATCTTCTGCACTGAAACTACCAATGTTTTCAAAGAAAAATCCCACTGCTTGGATCAAAATTACTGGCCAATTAATTACTTTTCACTAAAAGCATTAATAATTTTTACAAAATTACGAACAAACACAAAATTAACTTCATGTTAGTTAAGAACTTAAGATGTATAATATCCTTGGGTTAGTTTTCTAAGTTGTGACACCCTACAGCCCCCGAGCCATGCATATCTGGAATAGTATAGTACGTGCACTCTCTGAAGAACATACGTTTCCATGAAAACGGTGGTTTTACAAAAGTATAATAGAGGCACGTACTATATATATATGGCCTAGATGTATATCCACAACTAATTAAATAAATCCAATTAACAATCATGATCTGCTTCCTTTGGATAGGTTCTATTGCAAAGGAAAAAAGAATCAAATATTAGAAACTAGAGTAACAAATTTAATCAACTAACCTTTTAACTACTTAACTGCTATATATATAGTACGTAAATTATTTCATGTGTTGTAGTTTCAAGATAAATTGTTCTAAAAAATTTCTTTCAACCAAGGTAGCAGTTAATGTATATTATTTCTATTGGTCTACACAGTTAGCTAGGATATGTAATAAGTTTTATGAAGTAGGTTGGCAAGATTTAGGAGGATGATTTTTTCTTTCTTCTTTTTAATAAATTTGGGAGGATGATTTTGTCCTCTCCTATTCAAGTAGGTTGACAAGATTTTATGGAAATTTTAGTTTATGAAGAGTGTACGTTGAAATTTTAGTTCAAAACCATTCTTCTACCGTACTTATATTCGTTGTATATCAGTATTAATTAAACAAACAAAGTTTAGGAGGTTAGATTTTTAGTTTTTCACAACATTAATTAAAAAAAAAGTTCAAAACAATTGTAATTAATTTTCTTAAAACTCAAATCAAAAGAAAGCAGTACAAAGGATGAATTAACATAATATTAGATTGAGCACCAACCAACACATGCAAACACAATACAACTAAATATAGCTAGGGTCCTTTCTGATTAAAGTTGATCAATCAACGTAGTGAAAGTAATACTCCCTACTAGAAGATCACATGCCATGATGACTAGTCAGAATTGCATAAGAAGTTTAGTTTCAGTTGCAGCTCAGACAAATCCAGACGTGCCAAATCGTCGACCTGTGAATTGAAGAACAAATACTGTGAATTAATCTTATTGAATCCTTGGCTTTAGCTATAGAAAGATCGAGGTAGTAATTAACGAGGAACCAACAACCATACCTCACACTGAATAGTGTGAAACAACCTCTGATTTACTGTGATGGAAGCACACTCAACAACGCTAAGGCCTTCAGCAAGCAATACTTTGAGTACTCCTGAAAGAGCAAACCCTTCAACCTCACTGCAATTAGTAATACTAGTACTTACCACAATCTGCACTCCACCGCAGCATGTTGAGCCAACCGTGATATTGGAAGTACTCTTACTACCCAAACTTCCATTAATTTCAGGACCGAAATCATGTGCAGTACTACTGGAATGTTCATACACCCTTTTAAGCTCTTCTCTCTTGGCATTCAGCTCCTGTATTTTCTCCTTCAACTGCTTTATATAATTCACCGCTTCGTTCATGTGCTCGGAGATTGAACGTTTTCCCTGTAAACCACCATCAAAAAAATAAAACCCTAGCTAGAAACATATTAATTAATTGATCATTAACTATCTAAAACATAGAAATGTTTATACTTAACCACCAGCCCCGAAAGAAATCGAAAGAAAATTAAATAAACCCCAATTTTTGCAAACTAATGAGTAAATTAACTAAACAATCACCTTGATTAAATCAAGAGGGAGGAGGGATCGAAGTGATGCATTAAGAATCGCCATAAGTTGTCTTCTTTGGCGTTCGTTGTCCCTACGCATGATCTTCTTTTCATAAGGATCACTAGCAATATTAATATTCGCTTCATTAATAATAAATTTGGAGAGATAACTTCCATTATCAGATGGAACAAGCTCCTGACTACCCCGCATCATGATCAGATCTTGTTGCGTAATATCTTCTTGGTGGGGAGTCGAGGATATTTGGAATACCAAATCTTTGCTTTGATCATCATGATGGAGAGGAAACATTGAACAGAGACTGTATATGTATTAGCTAGGGAAAGAGAAACTACTATAAGGACCTAATTAAAAGACATGGATACGGTTGTTAAGATCTGAAGAGATCGAGGAACTTAAATAATTAGTGTGCTTAAGATTCCTAGTTATTTGTTAAAGAGTAGGGTGCTCTGGAAGGCATATATAATTAATAAAGGTAAGGTATTTTGAGTACGCATTCTTTCACTTTTATACTAAATCAATTACTGCCTAGTTACTTTCACATTTGGTGGAGCATAATCTGTCGGAAAGTCGGCAGGAGCATCGACCCGGGTTTACACCGGGGGATGAATGAGTCAATGAGGGAGCTAGACCTATAACAATCTAGTACCTGCGTGTCAGAATATAAATCGTTCTTTAAAATATCTCCTTAAAGTTGAATGGAGTAGCGCCGGTAGCGGCGAGTAATTAAATTAATGACATATAAATACAAGGTAAAAAATTATTTTTTGTTATTGAAGTTTGACATATTCGATACTATAGTTACTATAGTTTCAAAAATATTACTTTGGTCACTCAAGTTTAAAATAGTATTTCACTTTGGTTACTATAAACCGTAAAAAACGAGGACTTTATGAGGAAGCATCAACGAGTCCCACTCGCTCACACATGCTGATACTCCTCCACTTTAGCCACCCGAAAGTAAAATGGGGTTTCTAAAAGGCAATAAACATTAATGTATATGGCTCTATTATTTACAAACCAATAGATGACTCTTTATTTTTCCGATGTGGGCCAAAAATTCCTACAAACACTAGTTGTAAGAAAATAACTTATTGCTAGAAAAAAATGGTATGTAGTTGCTTTGTCAATTTTTTCTTTCACCAAAACTATTTATTAAGTCCTTTTAATACTCTTAATATTTCAAGACTAATATTGTAATTGGACACTATCCATACCTTCAACATATAATTTTCGTAAATTCCTCCTACTCTAGCTATTTTCTATATATCACATCTCACATAACATATGAGACGATTTTTAATTTAAGTTGAAGTTAATTTTGATTCTGAATCATAATCGTGATTAGTAATGTCCCCACTCTAGTTGGTATCTTTTTTCCATGCTCTTTAAAAATTAATTTATTATTCCATGCCTGATCATGTTTATGGGTGTTTGATTCATTGCATACTGCATTTTGGAACATTAGAGTTTCAGGGTTTTGGGTTGGGTTTTTTTCAGCAACAGTGTCTGAACTCTTGTGCCCCGGCCAAAATGATACCCAACTTTTAAAAAGAGTCAATGTGGTACCTGAATTCTAAATTTCTTATCAACATCATACTTCCGTCAAATTTTTGTTAACTCTCAGTTAAAAACCCACGTGTCGGTCACGTGGGGTATTAATTTTTTTTTTTTTTTTTCTGTTCCATTCCTCCTTTTTTTTTTTTTTTCTTTTTTTTTTCTTTTCTTTCTTTCTCCTTCCCCGCACAAACTCTCTGTCTCTCCCTTGCCTCACTGTTGCCGTCGAGGCTCCAAGCTCCGGCCACCATCACACAACACCGCCCCTACTAAACGGAGCAGTCCATACAGTCATACACATTCTATTTTCACTATTCAATCTAAGCCTTCATATTATTCACAATCTAAAACATTGGCCAATATTTCGTGGGCTTGCCCCATTTTCACTTCTCAGTGTTCCACCTTCTAATTCCAATCTCATAGAACCCTATTAGTTCCAGTCCATTCATCGATTTCTCTATACCCAGAAATACCAAAACTTCTAACATCAAATCAAACAAGTGAAACGGCATCATAGATTAAAAATAGTTTCCGTGATAAACTAGTTTAATTCCCAACAGCCCAAAAGCCATACATAGTTTCAGTTCTTGAATTACTTGGCTATATACTTCACCAAAAGAAAAACCAAAAGGGAAAATCTGCAAGCAATATACCGTAATTCAAATTTAACTGAAACAAACAAATTCGAAAAGAAACCGACTTCTTCTTTCTCGCGGAACACGATATACAAAGAGGGAAGCTAAGTAATCCGGGTCGGCGGTGATGGAGGCCTTGAGAGAGAGGATGGCGCGGTAGGCGGACATTGGGTGTGGGGGTGTGGATAGTAATCGGTGGGGTGTGGATAAAGAGTGGTGGAGGTGGAGGTGGAGGAGGAGGAGAAAGAAAGAAAGAGTGGTGGAGGTGAATAGTAGTCGGGGCACCGTCTGCTCCGTTTAGTAGGGGCGGTGTTGTGTGATGGTGGCCGGAGCTTGGAGCCTCGACGGCAACAGTGAGGCAAGGGAGAGACAGAGAGTTTGTGCGGGGAAGGAGAAAGAAAGGAAAAAAAAAAAAAGAGGAATGGAACAGAATAAAAAAAAATAAAAATTAATACCCCACGTGACCGACACGTGGGTTTTTAACTGAGAGTTAACAAAAATTTGACGGAAGTATGATGTTGATAAGAGATTTAGAGTTCAGGTACCACATTGACTTTTTTTAAAAGTTGGGTATCATTTTGGCCGGGGCACAAGAGTTCAGACACTGTTGCTGAAAAAAACCCTTTTGGGTTCTTACTTGAATTTATAAGCTAAAGCATCTCTAGCTAAATTCCAAATCGATCTTAATTACTAAGGCAAGTCTATCTCACAAGAGCCTTTTGCGTACAACTCATAATTCTCATAGCTAGCTGTGCAATTATCCGGAAGCAATAGCCTCCGATTAAGCCAACGACACGTAGCTGTGCAATTATCCAAAGCTAGCTAGGACTAATTAAACATATTGAAGAGAATTAAATATCACTTTTTGGGCCACCGTGCATATTTTATTAAGAACTTTTAACATGTGTTCCTAAAAGCTGATACCGATATTATAATAAGACCTAATTAATTTGAGGAAGGAGAGCCGCAATGGCAACAGTATCACGGCACAGTACTACAATTTTGGGCAAAAGCTATTATTTTTCCCATAACTCCTTTATTAGCTAGCCACATTAGTAGTGGCAAATATATTCATGACACATAATATATATTTCTCTATAATAATACCCAATTAATTACGATTATTCAACTAAACCTGCTCCGTAAGTTTTCTTAAAAAAAAAAACAATTTATGTTCTGTAACTCTGTAAGTGTGCATAATTATTTGTTACCAAATTAAAGGAAATATGCATAGAGACCCAAAATTAGCCTCGCTGTCTGGTTTGTATATTTCCTATCTAAAAGTACTCATTATACGTAAATTAGTGTTGTTTAATTGTGATTAAGTTGTTATAATTGATAAAGATACAAACCAGACAGCCAGCGAGGCTAATCTTGAGCATTAAAGATACATCAATTTATGTGATTGATATATCTTGTCTCTTTACTATTTGTGTAAGTTAGTCGGTCTCTCACTCCCCCTCTGCCTAACTTGTGTTGTTTAATTGTGATTAAGTTGTTATAAATACTGAACATTTTCACTTTGTGAGCTGTGAGAGCCTGACAGCTCAAGATTGGGTCCTGTCTGCTCGTCCACGTCCACGTCCACGTCAACTTTAAGAGGTTAACACCACATTGTAGGACATGATCGAACTCGCGCTATAACAGACCAGCAAATTCTCATCTGTGGAGTATGGACGACGGACACTGATTGATCAGGAATATGGTATAAGTTGTTATTTAACTTAATTATATTATCTTTGTTGGATGCTTCTGATAAAGTAATCTGGGCTTCACAACCAAAACCAATTGGCAATGGTTGGATATGCCCAAATCCTTATAAACACATTTGCAAGGTCATTTTTCTCTAATGTGGGATTACACTCCACATTCTCACACGCCCCCGCACGTGTGGCGAATTTTCAAGCCAAACACGTGGACAACTTATATTGGGTGACGTGGAGCACGTGTGGCCACTTGGCTTCACACGCGGGCAAACCTGCAGCTCTGATACCATGATAAAGTAATCTGGGCTTCACAACCAAAACCAATTGACAATGGTTGGATAGGCCCAAATCCTTATAAACACATTTGCAAGGTCCTTTTTCTCCAATGTGGGATTACACTCCACATTCTCACAGCTTCAATTATTATCTCATCGATCAATTAATAAGAACAATTAAGGGACAATCACTAGGGAACAGATCTTAGATTATCTCATTCTTTTGTACGTTGTCATCCCAATTTCTTAAGAGCTTCAAACATAGGCACTAAATATTCCAACATACTGTGCATGCTTGATAATATATCGTGATGGTGTTGTGCTTCTCGAAAGTTAACCACTGAACTTACAATTCTAAAATTTGATGAACAAGTTGGTGCCCCAAATATTAATGATTTACATCTCAATTAAGTAAACATTCAATTATTTTTACGTAAATTAATTATACTCATTCAAATATATACTCAGGTCTACATTGACCTGAATGCAAATTGCAAAAACACGTATAATAATACTCTTATCAGAATTTTACATTCTCTGACTGTGCCACACAATAAGGTCCACAACCACCCTGGAGAAAACAATATGAGCTGGAAAGAAATTAACGTCTATACTCTAGTTACTATAGAGAAAATTGAAATCAACATATAGCTCCCAATTGACGTAAAACTTCCATTAAGAAAGTACATGAAATTAAAATGAGCAAAATTGTTCTTCATTATATAAGAATGGAACACATATTATGCCTTTCCAAAACGAAACAACGGTAGTGCATATGAGAGTTGAGAGCCATAATCAAGTAGCAAATTAGCTAAACGTTTCTGATGATCGATTATGTTACTGTTATTCTGGTAGCTAGAGTCGCTCACAGAGAGGAGAAACGTACCTACAAGGCTACAATTCAACTTTCAAAGACTTTCCGTGAATTAACCATATAAACATATATAGACTGCTACTTTCAAAATCCAGTTAATGATGAGATGACTTTAGTGAGAGTCTGCTCCAACCCAGAAAAGTCTATACATGATGGATTGCTAACCTGTGAAGTTGGAGACATGAAACAAGAATTATACTCTTGCACTATTTATCGGATCCGTAAATTAAGTATACTCATACATAATTAAAATCCTAAACTAGTTGAATGTGAAATTAAAGATTAGCTAGCTACCTCTGATTGTATGGTGTAGACAAGCCTTTTGTTAACCTGGGTAGTAGCACAACTAAGTACAGTAAGTCCTTGTTCAAGCAGTATCTGCATCAGTCTTGATAAGACCACACCTTGTTGCTCCAGAGAGTCACCAGCACCACAACTGATTACAATCTCAACGCCACCTAGGCAAGGGTTGACTGCAACCCAGCTTGTTGAACAGTTGCCAGCTGATAATAATGATGAAGAGCTACCACTAGATCCACTGATCAGATTCTCAGCTAGACCAAGAGCAGTAGTACTCGTCAAATCTGGTGACGACGTTTGTATTTTTAGGTCATCTCTCTGGGAACCAAGTTCTTTGATCCTCGTTTGCAGGTGTTTTATATGATTCACAGCCTCGTTCATATGATCTGCTAATGAACGCTTTCCCTGAAATAATCCATCCACATATATCATAACCCTCTTCATCCAATTTAGTTTATGTAATTCAGGCGGATAAACCCTAAATTTCTGACATAATTAGTTTAACCAAACCCAGAAAAATGTTCAAAGTACTGATCCAATTATCAAGAAAAGTAAAAGGTTTTAACAAATTACCTTGATAGATTGAGGAGGTAGTGCGGATCTGAGTGATGCATAAAGAGTGGCCATTTCTTGTCTCCTTTTCCTTTCGATATCTCTATGCATCATCTTCTTCTGGTTGTCATCAATAGTGGAATTCGCATAACGTTGATCATTATCCATTAAACTGAAGCATATATGTGGCAAGATCAGATCTTGTCGGCCGATTCTGTATTTTTGTTCATATGAATAAATAGATGAAGAAGTACATGGAGGACCATGTATATCTCAAGATTCCTTGGAGGCATAGTATAATATTAGAGACTGATCTACTACTCAAATTAAGTACTCGTTGTCTTCAAACATTTTTGGGTCAAGGTGGGTATGGAAGGGAAAAGTAGTAGATGCGTTAGTTAGGGTTTTAGATCTTCCATGGACCAAATCAATATCCCATATCCCAGCCAGCAGCAAGATTCCCCAAAGTCTCTTCAATGGCCTCGCTGTACATCTATTAAAAACTTGCCTTTGGCCACAGCTTTTCTTGTAATTTGTAATTGGAAATGCAACCCCACCCACCACGCATTTTCTCTTCTATGCCCCTCAAAGGCTCAATGTTTCTTATTTTCTTCTTCTTCTTCTTCTACTTTAGTCTCTAGGCCATTACCTTTTTTTTTTTATCTTTTTGGGTTACAACCCATGTAGTGATCTCGATGTTAATCATCTTTCAACCAAGAACCTAGTTAAGTTTAAATTTTTATATTGGAGAGAATCAAATTTCTAACTCAAGAACCAAGAACGTATTATGATCTTAACACAATTTGATCTTTACCATTTTTTTCAAAAGCTTTTCAAGGAACCTTTGAAAAACTTTAAACCCTTAATAAATCTTGTAGAGATCATTGTAAGCAAAGAATTCAATAATTAAGCTCAGAATACCTTTTTATTTTTTTGAAGAAAAAGAAAACAATAATACCCAATTTGCACTAGCTTCAGTAGCTTGTAAGCATTGTAAATTTTTATCTTAAAAAATAAAATAAAAAAGTCGATATCGAAGCCTAGATCAATATCGATGCTGACCCAACACTAAGGACACTTTGCCTAGGGGGCCTCTATTGTTGTTGGTTAGAAAGCTTTTTTTTTAACAAGGTTAGAAAGCTTTATCAAACGTTGTTGAAGACTTGGTGATGATATATTTTCATGGCATTTATTCCTCGTCAGAACTAAGATGATTTTCTAGCTTGTATGTGTGAAATGGTCTGAAATACACTGTTTATTAGGTGTCATATCCATCCATTTGAGAACTCAACTTGCCCTTATGAAATTCGATACATATAACCCCTGCTCAATCATCACTCATCAGTCGATAGTTGGTAAGCATCACACGTTGCACAACTACTAGTTGAATATTTTGCATCATGGGACTAGTGGGTTTTGCATATTACAATTTTTACTTGTTCCTCCGTGTGTGTGATGACTTGTAGTTTATTTGACATTCTTTCATTTCCTTTTTACTTTCTGCGACCTTGTGCAAACGGATTTTCATAGACTTATAATTAGATAATATTAAAGAGCCACATCATATTAAAAGTGGTTTCTCTTCCTCTGTAGCTAGCTAGTTATTAAAAGTGATCATTTCTTGTTTGGAGGAGGGTTGACGCCTCCCACTCGACCGCTAACTAGGAGGGACTAATTTCGCCTAATTTTAATCTATTTTATTTTATTTAAAAAAAAAAAGAGCTAGCTCCTCAACCATAAGAGCAGCTGGTACTTCTGCAGCACAAGCTTTTACTTTTACTTACTTCGAGTCCTTTGTATCCTATGTGTCAATAAGCCTTACTGCTTGCAAAATAAAACTAAGACAAACTCATCACAACATGTTGGGGCTTTGTAAGCCATTCATTCAAATTAAGCCATATATAATCATGTTCTGTTTCTATGTATATATATCTAGCTACAATATTCTTTACTCTTTTTTTATAATCATGAAGATTTGCTCATAATATATAATCAGATTAAAGCTTTATTTGATGCCTAGTTTGGTGAAGATGACTCGAATAGCATGCTGTCTTTGGGACCATATATATATAGGGAAGTTTTCCACGTAGTTACCTACAACATGTGGACATCAGACCGAATAGGTTATTAGTATATATAAAGCCTCAAAGATTAGGGTTTGCAGTATTAAACCAAAAGAATATCGATTCGGGTTTGCAACGTACACTTACAAAGTTACAAGCTTATATAGTACGTACTTGCACATATCGAAAGCCCACCGACCTACTTCTAGGCAGACCACCGTCCCTCCAAGCACGGATCGATCATTCATAAGATGTAAGAACTTAATCATTGATTTCTTAAGAAATCAAAGATGGATTTTCTTTGATTTAACATCAATTTAAATATATTCCTAGCTAATTAGAAAGGCTCACGTGGTTTAAATAATTTTCTCTTCTTTATTCATAATTTCTCTTAATGTCAGTACGAACGAGGGTCAAAGTCAAACTGATAAAAACTCTAGAGCCCCACGATTCCAATAATACAGGGATAAATAATCTGAAGAATAACTAAAGTGATATGCATGTACAAGTCATTTGTATGAATGCCTATAGTTGCCTGCAAGCCTTTTCATTAGCAGAGCAAACAATTATTAGTGAGAATTAACCACGGATGTTTCTCTTTTAATTACTAGTTAACAACGTGTACCCAACGTTCAAACCTAGCTGATAATTAAGGCCCCAAGGTCTCATGTACTACAGTCTGCACTCATGGTCATCATCAAGGACGAAATTAACAAATAATTAATTAATAGATTGATCGATCACAGTCTGAGTGCTTTCATAACTCGATCTTATTCCCTCACATAAATATATTTAGTTCACAATTATTAACCACTAACAAATATTATAATAGATTTGATACTTGATTTTGTCAGGAAAAAAGAATTAGGAAGCAGCTAATCTGTTTTTTTCCAGCATTACAATATTCCCTTACAAATCTTCTTCTTGATACTGTTGGTGGTTAGGCTGCTTTATCTGCTCTCTTTCCCGAACACTACTGTTCCGGTCCATGCACAATAATGCGCGCTATTGTACGTTTAACTATAACTAAATTTACACATACAAATCACATTTTCAAAATGGGTGAGCAATATATGAGCTTCCTGTAATCGCTACCCTACTAAAAAAAATGTCATTTCAACGTCCTTCTAAAAGGAATTATTGAGATATAATGATGACTTAAGTACTAAAAGTGACAGATATAGTTACTTTATAAATTAATGTTTTAGGTCTGTGATCCACCTGATAATGTGAATACAAATTATGCTGGGGTTAACTTTTGTGCTTAGCAACAGTGCAGAGGAGCATATTAAAAAGTTTAAAGTAACCTTGGGTGAGGTCACTTCTTAGCTCACCTAACTTGTAATGGGAAGAGACCGATATCAAATTTCAAGGAATCTTTGGCATCTTAATAAGCTAGCTAGGCCCATCAAAGATCAATCATATCTTCGATCTTCCTCTTCTTTAAAGGTTGAATTAGCTAGCTAGCTGTTCAATAATTCTTTGATTTTGTTTTTGCAATGTTTCCTTTACACCAGGGCAATAAGCTGGTCTTCCAGATTTCATCATCTAATTCTCACCACCAGAATTCATCAGAAGATAGGATTCTCGGATATGCTTCGCCGGATGGCTGCAGTAGTACTGTTCTTAGCAACAACAACAACAACAACAAGATGGGAAACAGCCGGCGGAGGAAATTAGTGGTTGCAGCTTTGGATCAGATCATTATTGAGAATTCAAAGGATAACAAGAAGAAGAAAATGATGAATCATAGGGAGAATGAAAGGCAAAGAAGGCAAGAAATGGCTACCTTATATTCCTCTCTTAGATCCCTTCTCCCCCCTGAACTTATCAAGGTAAAGATCGAAAACCCTGAAACTTAATTTATTTTCCTTTTTCATTCTTTGTACTTGCTTCAATTTTGTAAAATCAAGTCCAAGGGGTATGATTATACATATACATATACATACATACATATATATACACACACACACACACACACACACACACACACACACACATATACACACACCTATATGAAATTTGAACATTCTAGCTTTTGGTTATAATTTTGGTGGAAAATTAATTAAGCAGGGAAAGCGTTCGACATCTGACCACACGAACGAGGCTGTGAACTACATAAAACACCTCCAGAATAGGATCAAAACATTAGATGCAAGGAGAGATGAATTGAAGAAATTCCCTAAAATAAGCACTGTTATTGATCGTCGTTGCACCACTGGAATCTCATTGAATTCAGATAAGGCGAATTCGCCGAGCTGTTCTAGGGTCCATCCATGTTTTGGTGGAGTGGAAATTGTGGTGAGTAGCGGCTTCAGAGAGGATGGGTTACCATTCATCTCAATCTCAAAGGTTTTGGAAATGCTGCTTGAACAAGGGCTTACTGTTGTTAGTTGTGTTTCCTCCAACGTAAATGAAAGACTCCTTCATACCATTCAGTCTGAGGTATATATATATATATAGATATACGTAGGTTTAGGGTTTTGAGTCAGTTTTAACTTTTAAGTTGCTATTTTGGTCAGTGTTAAAAACTATATATGATTTTTACTCATTTTCTCAGGTCAATGATATGGAAAGTTTGGAGCTTTCTGGGCTGGAACAGAAGCTAGCAGAAGTGCTATCCAGAAGTATATCCAAGTAACACCCAACTAGTTGTATTAATTCATAATGACTTATGCTTAAGTAACTTCTTACATTTTCCCTCGTAAGTACTGATTTCTGTTTGAGCTAGACCTACCGGCCAGAATGTTGAAGTAAACAAAAGACTTGTGATTAATTGATTGCCTTTCCAAGTGTTCTTGTAAGATAAAGTAATACGTACGAATGCCAAACCTCCTTGTAAAGCTTCTCTCTTTGAGTCAATAATTAACTAGCTACTTTGCAGTGCATTTTTATGTTTGAAACTCATATATAGGTTACCTAGCTAGCAAGATGCATGATTGTGACTTTTAATTTCTGGAAATATAATTATTCGTAAATAATTAAGGAGTACGTATGGAGAGGTCTTACATATATTCATCAATGTTTCTGGCCACCTTGTATATATATATAATTTGCTTGTTCTATCAAACATTGTATATATACCTAACTAGCTGCAGGTATCCTGGCATGGATTTGATTTTGTTGAAGTAATTGCTCAATTAACTTTTTGAATTTATGAAGATCGAGAGGCATTTGTCTGAGTCATATATATCGAAGAACTATGTGGTATGCATGTCCTTTGTAGGAAGCCTCAACTAGCTAGCTTCTTTATCATTTTCCTTGATTGAAGAATTATTCAGTACAGAGTCTGCACGAGTTGTATTTACTCCCATGCATGAAGCGATAATTAAGCCTGAGTTTTTCTTTAATTAACTCTTTGCAGCAAGAAAGATAGGTTTTACATGTTCCTTAATTACAAAAAAAGAAAAACGGTTTCATGCAAGTTCTTTATTAAGGAAACCACGATCATCTCAAATAGTATCACTCACTTCACGTACAGTTTGTATATCTTGGCTTCCTCACATCTTTATGCGCTTTGTTTGATTGCTCCGTTGGCTAGAAATTCAATCATGAACTGCTTTGTCAAATTAACTATATATGCCTGTAATTTGACCAGGGTTTTCTGATCAATTTTGGGTACTGTATATTTATATGTTATTTAAATATATTATATTTAGAGGTCAACAAAACGTATACGTAGCAGGCCTAATGTAACAAAAAAAAAGTGTGCAGGCCTAGGCGATAGTCTCGTGGGCCTCACATTAGCACAAAATCATTGAGGTATGGGCCTAGGAGCATAGCAATGTAGCTTGCAATATAATTGATGTTTTGTTGTAGCAAGAGAGTAACGGAGTGTGTACTCTTTTTCCTTGTCTGCAATTGTCCCAAAGGGTTCACCTGAACAAAGTCTTAACGAGGCCACATTTTGCATTAAGCTTGTCCTCTATTAATGAAACGTTGGTACTTGATGATTTACATCACAAAATTTGTGTAGGATTGAAAGGAAAAAAGAAAATTCTACCTTTTTCTGAGTAGCTTACATTCATTAGTCAAAATATACAGTTACAGGAAATGTGGGATGAATGCAATGCAACTTCAGTTTCATGGTTGGATCATGAAGCTCTGCCTCCTGAGTTGGACAATACCACAAATATTTGATACAGGGGCTCTCAGTGTCTTTCTAATCTATGGAGTAAGATTCATCTGTTACTTGCTATGAGTCATCAGCAAGCAATTTTTTCACTACAGGATGTTCTCTTTATGGGACTACTAAGTCGGAATTGAAACAACTCTCAGAAATTTAAAAATGAGAGCATTAAAGCATCACTGTTTGGTATACAGTACCACAAAATGCTGATTATTAGAAAAGAGAAGCAGCTCAAGAACATTTCTTCTAGATGCAGCACAGAATTTACTGATTTCCTAGCATACATCGATTTTTCTCCCAAAGCTACTAGATAAGAAAAGATATCATTCATCTACACTAATAAAGACCATAAAAGAAAAATTAATGTTCTGCAAGGAGTTAGTTGTCTGCAACTGCAAGCCTCATTTGTGTAATGGTGGAAAGCTTTACGATAACATGGGGAACACAACATAAATATGCCCTAGCTATATGACGTATTTGTGACATCAGCTGGCTGAAGGAATATGTCAACTCACAACTGATTCCGAAGCTACGATGATGCTTATCAGTTTTGTTTGTAGCAATCTCTACCTGTAATTTGTTATTAGCAGAACCTCACCACCAAAACAGTCTCATACACTACAGCAGATTCTCTTATTTTGTTTTGTTTTATCTATATAATGAACTGATTGGTTTTGAAGAAATCATATATCTTTGCTCGCTGGTTCCATACCCAAGACACTAATACTAAGCTACTCAAGAACAATTCTTTCATTTTGGCAGATACAAAAGCGCCACTAAATTCTTCTCCACAAGTCAATGTCATGCCCTTTTCTGCATAAATGATGGAGCAACCAAAGAAAAATACCTATTACTGGATCATCTTAAATCCTTGTGCAAACTACATAATGGCACCAGCCACAGGACAATCTATATGTATTCTTCGTCCCAAATTCAATTTGTATAACCTTTACTAATACTGTGCAATCTACTATTATTTTTTCCTCTATAAGGGTCTTAAATATGAAAAGCACAGTCAATTAACCTCCGCAAATAGGAACTAACAACTATCCTGGCCATAAATTTCAAATGATGATTACACCAAAAAATTCAAATGATGAAAAGCAAGTTACTTTCTTTTTTGCTTTTCTTTTCCTTTAGGAGGAGGGGGTCAACTAAACAACTTCATTAAGCAAGTTGTAGTTCAATTTCTAGAACACTGATTCAAATGACTAAGCTGAAAAGCATGGACAGATCTAAAAAGCAAAGTTAGCCTTCCTCAAAGTCAGTGCAATAAGAATAGGACCAGGTGACAGTGCTCACATTTTTACCTCAAGTTATACTTATATAGTAGGAAGCTCAAAAATATTCTGGATTTGTAGGCCATACCAGTAAAGAGACGAACAAATGAAATATGTTTAAATGATCAGTTCATTGATATAAATAGAAAATCTATATCTTTTTGTTCCTTTGGATACACAAATCATCCACAAAGATGATGAAACAAGGATCTACAGCAGTATACCACCTAAATTTGATCAAAAACTAAAAGCATACATTAGAAACTCAGCGGACCTTTTTATGAGACTTGTTTGAGAACCGTGACCGAGATGAAGTGGTTAACTCCGGTGGCAATTTGGGTGGTTCTAACTCACCGGTCAGCATCCCCACAACCTCTTTCATTGAAGGCCGGCGAGCAGGTATCTTTTGCAAACAAACCAACGCCACAGTGATGCAAAGGAGAGCTTGTTCTTGTTCCAAACCCTGAATAGACTTATCAACAAGATCAATAAGCTTCCCAGCACGAGCAAGACGGCGCGCCCAGGACAGCAAATTCGCTCTCTGGAACTCGGTTAGAGGCGAATTCGTAACCTGAAGTGGGCGCCTTCCGGCTATAACAACCAACAACAACATCCCGAAACTATAGACATCACATAATTCAGAAGGATCACCACCAAAACCATATTCAGGGGCAACATAACATACAGTTCCTCTCATACTCGGAGTACTACTCATGCCACAGCTCTTTGGAATTTCCCCACTAGCAGAATTATTACTACCATTACCATTACGCCGAATTCCATCCAACCACCAATCAATACTACTCATGCTCCCCCAACTCTTGCTCCTGCTCTTCTTCTTCTTCCTGCTCTCAGCATACAATTCGTCGTCGTGTGGCCACCAGTCACTCTCATTCTCATCAAAGCTCATTCCTTTCGTCTGCTTCTTCTCCTTCTTCTTTTTCTTCTTTGTAAGCTCATCACAATACTCCTCCTTCCACCATTCCCTGGCAGGTCTCCTCTTCTCTTTGCTCAATTTTTTCGCATTCTTATCCTCCTCCATTGACATCCACCACTCCAATCTCTTCCTATTCCTCTTCTTGTTTTTCTTCTTCTCCAATTTCCCAACCATTTCGCTACTCGAAGAAGCCGTGGGCCTCTCATTCCCGATTTCATTCCCAATCCATTCCATCACATAGTCCTTAACACCATTCCCATTCTCCTGTCTCATCCACCAATCCTTATTCACACTCTGTTTCCCTCCCTCCTCCTCCCTCCCCTTATCCACATTCTCCTCCGGTGACACCGGTGACGCCGTCACCGGAGTCTCCGGCGAAACAGGAAGCTTGATCACCATACTCTCCGGCGACTGATCAACTCCCAAATTAGAATCCTCAAACCCAGTGGTGGTAACACTCTCGGTTTCCTCAACCACAGAACCATAGTCCTCAACTCCATTACTCTCCAGCTCCTCCTTCTTCACCTCCACCACCACGCCATTACTCTTCTTCGCATCTTCCTGAATCACAACCTGAATTTCCGATTTTAACCTCGCCAGCCCGAAATCGGCAATCTTGACATTGAAAGAGCTGTCCAGCAACACATTACTGGGCTTGACATCACCGTGAACAACGGGCGGGTCCAATCCGTGAAGGTAGCGGAGCCCTTTGGCTATATCCACCATAATCGAAAACCGCTTCTTCCACTCCATTAATTCCGGGCACTTTCTGTGCAGAAGCGCGTCCTGTAAATTCCCATTGCTCATGAACTCGTAAACCAGCAGCATACGGCGTCGTTTTCGATCGGAGGAGAATCCGAGCACGGAAATTACGTACGGTGAGTCGAGCATGGAGGCGAAGAAGAGCTCGTTCTGGAACTCACGTTCGCCCTGGAGAGATCCCGAGTCCATGAGCTTGACGGCTACTTCATGGCGGGTGTGGGGGAGGGTTCCAAAGAATACGGACCCGAAGCCGCCTTGGCCGAGGCGGCGCGTGGGGGCGAATGAGTCGGTGGCGCGTCGGAGGAGGGAGTAGGAGAAGCGGTGAGGGGGCTTGGAGTCGGCTTCTGGGGCGGTGCGTTTGCGGGTGATTTTGCGGAAGCAGACTAGGAGGAAGAGGAGGAGCGAAAAGGCGGTGGTGGCGGCGCCGGCGAGGGGTACGAGAAGATGGGTGCGGTGGGGTTGAGGCTGAGGAGATGGGGATTGGTTGATTTGGCGCATCGTGAGCTGCTAAACAACATAAAGGTTGAGTCTTTTGTATTGGTCTAATACAAAGATGGAGTTTTCTCTATCGACTCTGATATAAAGATTGTGTTTTTAATGGTGGGTTTTCAGAGGAGGAGGAAGAAGAAGGTGATTGAAGCTGAGGTTGGAGTTTTGAGTTGTTCAGCTGGTTCGTTTTGTGCCGTGAAGGACTGAATTGTGATGTGTGTGTATGCTTTTGGTATGTTTTGATTTTTGGGGATTTATTCGTTTCTTTTACGTTTTTTCTTTTTCACTTTCCAGTTTGTATATGGCAATTTGGCGCCTGTCCAGTTTAGCATAGTATTTTGCTTCTGACCAAAACAAAATTACTATTCTTCTGCTTCTTTGTTCTTTTGGCAAAGAAGTTGCTCAAACTTTCTTAATTTGTGGGTTTATCAGGTAATACCGTAATAATAGAGCAAATAAAGAAAAAAAGAAGAAGAAGAAGGGGGTCATTAACTCATTATATTAATTTTATTCAAAAAATGGAGGTTTTCCTTTTTATTTGTTGGTTTTTTTTTGAAGCAAATGAAAAAAGAAAAAGAAAAAGAAAGAATAATTCCTTTATAAAAACTGTCATTATAATGGGATAGTACCAAACACTGGACCTCCAACTCTCCAAGTCTTTGGTTTCATTGGGTAGGTTTGACATATTTATGTTCCATAATTAATTACCAATTCCCCATACGATAGTTACTCCTTACTTACTCAACATTTTTAATTCAATTATCTTAATTTTTTCTCAAAAGAAGACTGTGACCTTTCATTTTTTTTTTCAAAAATAATGTATTTTACGTGTTAATTCAAATTACATAAAAGGTTCAAAATGCAAAGATTTATGTTGTCAATTCTAATGGAAAACAAAAGCCAAGTTATTTTCTAGCAAATTCATTGGAAGAAATACAAATTCCTTTTCAATTCCTTGGTTGATGGTAATTTAATTACCTTTCTCTTTCAACAATATTCATTTCTTTTCCATATGAAAAAAGATATGTTATTCGACTTATTGAGGACTTGAGGAGGATAGGATGATTTGAATAAGGTGCATGGTTTTGACTAAATCTTGTTAAGCCTCTGCCGCCGCATATAAATAGTTCCAGTTCATACTGCCCTTTAATTTTCCAGTCAACATTTGGAAAACAAGCAAAAGGAACGTACTCAATACTCACATCACGTGACCTGAATCTCCCTACCTTCATTTCTCCTTTTGCACGTGCAACTATTTTCCATTAAATCATAATTTAGGATTGATTTATTTGAAATAGTTCTAAATTAATGATAATTACATACACAGACAGACAGACTGTCTGCATCAGAGAAACTGGGTGAGAATAAATCGAGTCAAACATCTTGTTCAACCAACTAATCAGATTCCACGTGTGGCAGATACAGTTTCCATTTCTATTATAGTATTATTAGATTCGATTTTACAGGTTGTAGAGGAAATACTATACCACAAAATACAAACTAGTAAGTAAGAATAAATCCAAACAAAAATAATATTTAACAGAGGAAGATGGAGAATATATAGTTCTAAAACACCCTGACCAACAAAATCTATGTGTCTGAATCCTAGAAAAACATTATACAACGTGGTCAGAGACCACAACCTTCTGTCACTGCCCTAAAACCAAACAAAAATGTTTCACATGTAGAACATTTGTTCCATGTGGCTAGCTGGGGCATCCTCCACACCCAGTTTTGTCATGTTGAGATGGTCATACACTCATACATGACAAGAATCATCATGATCATGTTATATTCATGGATCATGAGCCATTTCTATTGCTTTTTGCAGCAAGAAATGGAGGGCACTTTCTCTTTCATAAGCCTCTTTCTATACAAACAAGGCACTTAAAAGTTAAACAATTAGGTAAATGATGAGCGACCAATAATTTAAATTCTTCCCCAATGTGTACAAAACAGAACCAATCAATACTAATTAAGTATTTTAGATATCATCCTTGTCACAAGAGTATATACAAATACTAAACTACAAGGTGGAAACACTGCAAATTACACAACTGAATCTACCAGAACCATTCAAACCTGGCGTCGACAGCTTTGACGTTAGTTGGTATAAGGGGTATTCTGCTGAAGAGGGAGACGAAATCATTGAGGCACTTGTTCCTCCTCTTGCTGTGCCTTTTCAGACTGCTAGTTCCAGATGATCCGATCTCATACATCTTCCCTGCAAAGTTTGTGTCCCCAACTTAAACATCAAATTTTCTAGAGGGATAAAACTAGGCATGAATTTACCACCAAAAGCTCAAAACTACTATGGCACAGTTCAGGTAGAGCCGAGAACAGAAACCAATCCAATTGTAAAAGGAAAATAATTACATCTGACCTGGTTTGTAATCATAAGGGGATTCAAAATTCTAGTTCATGAGAATTGTTTGCTCAGTGGGAAATTATATGTGAACATATACTAAATCAGTAACATCAATTTCATGTGAATATAACTAATACTCAGAATTTGAGTTTTTGAGTATTGCTTGCACAACATACCTGTACATAAATTAAGGAAAAATGTAAAGAGAAGCAATTACAACTAAACAACAGATATCGAGGAGTTTGTCCAGATCATGCCTCTGATATTCATAAATATGCACATATTGAGTTTATACAGAGAGCCATATTGAGTTTATACAGAGAGCCATTGACCTCTACTCTAGCAAAAAGCAATCTAATCTTCACTCTGGCAAAAAACAATCTAATTATTGTCAATAGGACATCAACACAATCCATGAGCCTAAAATCCAATGACATGTGCAGATACACAAATGTTAAGACAACGAAATGCAAAACTACCTTTCACCCAAATTGGAGGTGCACCGGTGGCATTAGCAACGAGCAATGACATAGCAATATCTTCACAGTTACTGCATAAGCACAGAAAATCAAACTATAAAAAAACGGGCAGCACATAAGCAAACGAAAGGTAATGATGGTATTTCCACACACACACACATATCTACCTTTCCCTGGTGACATAATCACGAATAGATGAGGGCATATTGTATGTATACAAATCCAAGTAGTTCCTATGAAAGAATGCAGCTTTAGGAAGAAGCATGCTATATGTGCCCATCCACCAAACTGACCACCACCCCCCATACTCATAATTCGCCATGCCACTCTTCTGTTTCAATTTGTATCCAAACAAACACATAAATCAAATATTCAAAAACACAATCAAACAGCATAGACTTATCGAAAAAAATAAGAACCGAGGCACCCGAAAGGCCGAAAATGCTAACCACCTTATCAAGCCAATGCATGCGAGGAGTGAACCCAACCATAGCATTTGGCGCAGATTGCCAAACCGTGAAAGCAAAATCCAATGTGGGACACGAGACAATGGCATCATCATCCGCCGAGAATACGGCGTCGTTTGTGAGGCCCTCAATTGGTTTGAACCTATTGTTCAAATCCTCCTCTTGGCTTATCCCAAACCTAAAGTTGGGTTTTTGAGCTGCCCTTGACTTTGAAAACACCATCTTATCCAGATGGGACTTCAAAATTTCCGAGGGTGGATCGCTATCAGACCACACCACATGAATAGCAGCAACGCCATTACACGATGCATAGTGAGCAATTGACTGTTTCAAAGCAGAGCTTCGCTTCCATGTGTTTATGAGCACCGTGTATCCACCGCCCCTGAAAATTTTGTTTCTTTAAAATCTAAATTGTACTATAAATGAAATGAGTTTTGAGTTTTGAATTGTGATTATACCTAGGAATTGAGGGGTTAGGGTGGGGAGGGACCCAGCCCATGAGAGAGCTGAGCCTGGAGGAGACCAAAACGACGACGGAGAGAGTGAAAACACAGGTGATGAGTCTGAGCTTGCGAGCGGCAAACAGATTGCGGAGACGCCGAAATAGCGGGAAGCGAGAGCTGAAGACGGCTCTGGTGGCGGCTTTGGCTTTGGCTGGAGAGTAGAAACCGCCGTTCATATCGGCGGAGGCTATGGGTGCGGCCACGGCGGAGGTGGGGACGGAATCGCGGATGCCGATGATTGTGGACATTGGAGCGTTAAGGTATGTGAGATAGGACGGTGGTAGTTTGGCGGTTGACATTGTAATGATGTGAGGGCGTTGAAGCGCAGTTGAGTACTTCGCCACTCCCTACCCGGAATTTGCTGTTGGGATTTGGGAATGGGAGGGAGAGTACGTGGCAGAAAGGCGTTTGTATTTGGGGAAAGGAAAACTATTGGTCTGGGTTGAGAGTTGGGCCGGGTCTGTGGTTGAATAACAAATGGACTACGATTGAGTAAAGTCCAGTCCAACAAGGACAAACAAGATTTTCAGGCAGATATGAATCATATGATGCGGATTCACGTTTTGGTATTTTCATCAATTTTTTTTTAAATTATAGCCGAAAATAGTTTAAGAAATAGTATGAAGAAAATTACTGATATATGCGCGAATCCTAGCAAGATAAAGTGGCCGCTCTAGTAGAGCGGACCGCCACCAATGCAGCTCTTCCATGGTCCCCTAGAATTGAGCTCATGTTTGGCAAGAGCTTCCTGAAAGCTTCCCCTTTGAAGGTGGAGATTGCTTTCCGTTGCAGAGCATTGTAAAGATGGCTGACAAAGATCTTGCGAGAAACTCAAGAAGACATCATATTTCCCTATCACCGCTAGGTAAAGAGGAAGCCATTAACTGATAAGCACATGATCGAAGCTGGTGAGCGACTTGCCTGATTAATTTTCTCACCGGAAACTAGGGGCTAATATAAGCGAAAATTCTTCTCTCTTTCTTGCTTCCTTTTCTGTCAACTTTGGTATGAACTGGATTGGCCACCTAACCAAACGTATAGAGACTGGACCAAAGTGTTTAACAAGCTCAAGATTTCAGGTCAACGTACAAAGGTCTCATGAATAAATTTAATAATACCAGTCCGCGTCCGGCAACAAATTATAAGGTATCGGAGTGTTTCCTCGTATGCCGTGAGTCTTTCAAAGCTCCTGTAACGATTTGGTGCATCAGTTGTTTGCATGCTGTGGAGACCTGCATATGAATTACAATATCTCTACTTAAATTGTAAATTCTCAGTCTCCAGAATATAAATGAGATTAGTGAACCTCAACAAAAAAAACTTATACATGCTAAAAACTATATCAATTCTTCCAACAAAAGGAAAAAACAAATATACATACATAACTGGGAAAGCAATGAGGACTAGACAGAAAACAAAACCAGTATACATACATAATTAATGTAACACTTTCGCACGATCTCTATCATTCTCGATGACATAGTTCACCTAGGCATCTCAAGCAGCTGCATAAGGCCCCCAACATTCCTCCTCCTTCCGAGCACTCCTCCCCATGCACTGCCGCCTCCATCGTCTCTTTTTCTTCTTTGCTCTCACTCTGTGGCTCTGGCACTGGCCACAGTGTGTGCTTGTAGACACTTCCTTCCCCCGACTCCGATGAATTTCCTTCCCCAGATACTCCGATGACCCCCTCCCTCTCTATTTCTTTGTCTTTCATAAAGAATGGGAGTTGTTCCATACCACTGATTGTCAATGATTGCGCATTCCTCAAGCAGTCAGGAAAGTCAGAAAGTTTTGAGCAGCCAGACAGATTGAGAAATGTAAGGTGTGCCAAATTACAGATGCTGTCCGGAATAGAGACGAGGCTTGTGCAGTTTCTCATACTTAATACATTAAGCCCCTGAAGCAGTTCAATTGATGAGGGCAGTTCTCTAATTGCAGTCTCATCCAAATCAATCTCTGATAGCTCCATCATAACTTCTGAAATATTGGGAAACTTCTCAAGATTTGAGCAGCCAGAAAGTTTAAGTGTCTTAAGAGATTTCATACGGATGCTGCTTGGAAGAGTCTTAAGTTCTCTGCAACCTTTCAGACTTAAGAAAACAAGGTTTTTCCGATCCAAAATGGACGGGTGTACCTCGAATAAACTTGTACAACCTTCAAGAATCAGCTTCTCAACATTTGTAGCCTCAGTCAAGTCAGGGGTCTTCTTAAGATATGGACAGTGACTTAAATTGATGAATTTCAAGTTTTTAAGAACCTGCATGTTGGAACAACCAGGAAAACACGGGCATCAAATACTATTTAAGGCATCAAACCTGAATTTCCATCTACAAAGAGTCAAAGATATATATGTAAATGATGATTATACCTTGGTTCCTTCCCAAAGTTGTTCAATGTGACTACCACGCATGTCCAGCTCAACAAGATTCCTGGGGTGAAAATTGTATGGCAAAGACCTCAGGGGGCATCTATGCCAGATGAGACACCTCAACTCATGAGAAAGAAACTCGAAGTTTTCACTCACATGTTGTTTACGACCTTTTGAGTCATCAAGGATTTGGAGCAGTCTTAGTTTCTTCATTTTAACAAAAGCCTCTGCGTTTAAGCGTACCTCTGTTGAGTTCATCAAATCAAGGTTTATAGCTTGAACTGCATTCGTGACCTGGATAAAGTACAAATACGGAAAACCATATTTAAGATCATAAAGTTAATTCTTCAACCTTGGAATTTAATTGATTTAAGTCTATTATATATGTTATAGTAAAAATATCTCACCATATGTTCATTTGACAGACACTCAATTCCTTCGCGAGTCCATAACCTACTGCGTTCTCCAGGACCATGAACAGATTCTAGGCGGGCCTTTTCCCGACCAACTTCGTGTATTAAATCATACATTTTGAGAGTCCCGTCCCAGTGTGAGATAGTTATGAGAGATCTATCAATTAGAACTCTTAATCCACTATAAGGAAAGAAGCCACAACTATGTAAAATTTCTGTTACATAGTCTTTTTTCATTCCCTTAAAGAAACATGCAACATCTAGAAATATGTTCTTCTCCGAATCATGTAGGCCATTAAAGCTTGTTAGAAACACAAACTCAACTCCCCTGTGAGAGTACAATGCTATTTTCTCCAAGGCAGCTTCCCACTCATGTATACTTTTGTCAAAAAGAAAAGATCCCAAGACTTTAAGTGCTAAAGGCAGACCTTGAGCATATTCTGTGGCACGCTGCGAGAGACCATCATATTCTCTCGAGGGTTCCATAGTTCTGAAGGCATACTGTCTGAAGAGCTCAAGAACTTCATCATCTAGTAGCTTGGGACGATATATCTCATCAAATCCACTCAGTATTTCTTCATCTCTAGTTGTTACAATGATTCTACTCCCACGACCAAATGAAGGTGGCGTTCCAAGTAAGGTTTCAATCTGAGTTATATCATCTACATCATCAAGAACGAGCAGAACTTTTTTGATACCTAGCCTTTTCTTTATCACATTGGAACCTATATTCAAACAGCCTACACTCTGCACCTTTTCCTTCAAGATTCTAGACAGAAATTCTTCCTGCATAAAAACTGCACCATGCTGCCTGAAACCTTTCTTGACATCCTCAAGAAAGCAACAGTAATCAAATTCATTAGCAATTGTTTCATAAACAGTTCTAGCGATGGTTGTTTTGCCAATGCCACACATTCCCCATATTCCAACAATGCGAACACCATCCACCTGAACAGGACATAATAGCAACTGCATTTGATTAATGTGACGATCCATTCCAACCAAGCAATTGGTTGATGATGATGGTGACTTCTTCAGATGTAAGAGAGAGAATGGTTGCTTTATACCACTTCCCTCTACTTCAAGGTCCAGCAGGGATTCTAACTTATCCAAGTTCTTGGGCAAGATTTGGAGATTTGAGCACCCTGAGAGAGTGAGACCTGTAAGGTATGACAAATTACAGATACTGTCTGGAAGAAAGACAAGGCTTCTGCAGTTTCTCATGTTCAATAACATAATCCTCTTAAGCCGTTCAATTGATGGGAAAAGCTTTTCAATAGACGTTCCATCCAAATGAAGCTCTCTTAATTCTTTCATATCTTCTAAAATATCCGGAAACACCGCAAACTTTGAACAACCAGAGAGAGAAACAAATCTAAGGGATTTGAGTAGAAAAAAGCTGTTTGGCAGACTCTTAAGTTCTCCACAATCTTCTAGCCTCAAAGTAACAAGGTTTGTTCTACAATCTTCAACAATTTCTGGAAACACCTCAAACTTCGGACAACCAGAGAGAGTAATCTCTTCAAGGTAGCTGAGTTGAAAAATGTTGCTCGGAAGACTCTTAATTTCTCCACAATCTCTAAGGCTCAAAGATTTCAGGTAGGAAAGGTATTTGATTGATGGGGGCAGTACTTCAATCGCAATATCATCTAAATTAAGCTCTGATAGTTTGAGGTAGTAGTACATACTTCCTGAAAGCGCTGGAAACTTCTCAAGGTTTGAGCATCCAGAAAGAATAAGCGATTCAAGAGATCTCATATGAATGCTACTTGGAAGCCTCTTCAGCTCTTTGCACTCTCTTAGACTTAATAATTCAAGGTTTTTGAGAGCTGAAATTGATGGCAAAAACTCTTTGATAGATGTTCCATCCAAATGAAGCTCTTTTAATTTTCCCATGTCTTCTACCCCCGCAATTTCTGGAAACACCTCAAACTTAGAACACCCAGAGAGAGTAACATATCTAAGGGACTTGAGTTGGCAGATGCTGCTTGGGAGACTCTTCAGTTCTTTGCAATCTTTTAGGCTCAAAGTTACAAGTCCCGTAAGATTTATGATTGATGAAGGCAGGTCTTTAATTGCAGTCTTATCTAAACAAAGCCTTGATAGATTCTCAATAACTTCTGAAATTTCAGGAAAGGTCTCAAGTTTTGAGCAGCCAGAAAGCTCGAGGGTCTTAAGAGATTTCATACGGATGCTGCTTGCAAGAATCTTAAGTTCTTTGCACCCTTTCAGACTTAAGAAAACAAGGTTTTCAAGATCTGAAATGGATGGGTGAACATTCGATAAACTTATACAATCTTCGAGATTTACTTTCTCAAGATTTGATGCCTTATTTAAGTCGGGGGTCTCTGTAAGGTATGGAGATCGACTTAAATTGATGAATTTCAACTTTTCCAAAGGCTGCATTTATCAAAAACCAGGAGAACATGCATTAATAACATACAAGCCACCCAAAAACTTAATTTCCTTCTCAAAGAATGTAAACGATGATTGTACGTACCTTGGTTCCTTCCCAAAGTTGTTCAATATGGCTGCAACGCATGTCAAGGTCAACAAGATGCTTCGGCCGAAAATTCGATGGCAAAGACTTCAAGGGGCATCCATGCCAAATGAGACACCTCAACTCATGAGAAAGAAACTTTAAGTCCCCACTCACGTGTTGTTTACACTCATTACGTAGATGGTATAATTCGTCCCTTGAACGATAATAATCATCAACAGAGTCTATGGAGCGGTTATAATGGATTCTGAGCAGTCTTAGTTTCTTCATGCTAACAAAAGCTTCAGCATTTATGTCCACGTCTTTTGAGTTGTACAAGTCTAGGTCTATGCTTTCAACTGCTTCCGTCTCCTGGATAACCAATTAACAGTGGAAATTATGGGAGTGCAAATAGACAAAAAAGTTATTTACAATTATACATGAGAGTCAAGATAGTGCATATGCAAAGAAAGTCATGGAGAATGAATAACTATACATATATAAATCTCACCGTATTTTGATTAGTCAACACATCCTCGATATCATCAAAAATTATCAACCTACTGGGTCTCGATTGTTGACGGACAATTCCCAAAGCCATGTCCTGTACTAAATCATGCATCCCCAGCACCTCGGAGTAGTATCCAGAGGTAGTTACAAGAGCTCTATCAACAAGAACTCTTAATCCACTTGTGGGAAACAAGCCGCAAGCGTCCAGAATTATTGTTGCATAGTCCTTTTTGATTCCTCTAAAGAAACATGCAACATCTAGAAATATTTTCTTCTGTGAATCGTCTAGTCCTTCGAAGCTTGTCCTTAGCACACCTTCAATTCCCAGGTCCTGGAATTTCTTTATTTTCTCAAACTCATCTTCCCACTCACTGATACTTTTGTTATGAAGAGAAGCTCCCAATACTTTAATTGCCAAAGGGAGCCCTTGAGCATATTTTATAGCACGGCTTAAGAGATGATTGTACTGTTCTGAAGGTTTGGCATACTTGCAAAAGAGTTCAAGAGCTTCATTATAGCCTAGAGACTTAGGATTGTATATCACAGATTCACTTAGCAAGTGCCTGTCTCTAGTTGTTATAATGATTCTACTACCACCCCTAAATGAACGTTTCTTTCCCAGTAAGGCTTCAACTTGAGCAAAATTGTCCACATCCTCAAGAACAAGAAAAAGTTTTTTCTTACTAAGCATTTCCATTATCATCTCGGAATCCATATTCCAGGTGCCTAAATTCCGCACCTTTTCCTTCAAGATGCTAAATAGAAGCTCTTCCTGCATTTGTCCTTCACTCTTTGCCTTGAAATTTTGCCCGACATTTTCAAGAAAGCAACAAGCATCAAAGTCACAAGTGAATTTGTTGTAAACAGCTCTAGCGATTGTTGTTTTGCCTAAACCGTCCATACCCCATATTCCAACAATGCGGACATCATTCAACCCAGGCCGTAATAGGATTTCCATTTGCCGTATGTGGTAATTCATTCCAACCAAGTCACTGGATTCACTTGACCTGGTCTTTATCAATTTTTCGAAAATATCTTCCACAACAAGCTCAATAAGGTGGGCATCATTCCTACCAAATTTGAAAACAGTATTTGTAAAACATCAGAGCTACTCAAATAGGAGAAAAAACAAAAATGATCAAATCCTGGCTAGAAAGTTCATTAGAGCATGCATGCTTTATATTATAATTTTCGGATAATGACTGACACACTAAGAGTGCAACGGGATTCAGAGAATTACTCATATTTGAGGGAATCCCAGCCAGATAAATCGGCGGCACTTCTTAGAGTGGACCTCCACCTCTGCAGCTCTTCCGTGGTTTCCCTACCATCGTGCTCATGTTTGGCAAAAGCTTCCTCGAAGCTTCCCTTCTGATAACGGACATCGGCCGGATCTACTTTGTAGAAAACTGGCACCACTATCTGCTTCTTTGTATCCATGCATTCCACGATTTGGACCAGTTCCTTCAAACACCATGTGGAAGAAGCATAGCGCTTAGAGAAAACTACAACCGAAAGCTTTGAATCGTCAATAGCTTTGAGAAGCACCTGAAGGACCTGGCCTTTCTGGAGCTCTTCAGTGTCTATGAAGGCAGTGAGTGCTTTCCGTTCCAGAGCTCCGTGAAGATGGCAGACGAAGCTCTGGCGAGTGTCTGTCCCTCTAAAACTCAGGAACACATCATATTTCCAACTACGGCTAGAAGAAGAAGAAGAATCAGCTGCAGCAGCCATTAATAACAAGCACAAGATCGAATCGAAGCTGGTATTTGATCGAGTATGCTAATGTAAGAAATGAAGTTGAAACTCGATTTTCTGATTAGAACGCTGGCTTCTTCTTCCTATCTTGGTCAACGTGGGACGCGGGACCCAGGAATCAAATGATTATAAGCAAAATAACAGGAATTTATTGTTTGAATAGCAAAGAAAGAAAACGATGTTCTGCTTTTAATACGACACCTCTTGTCCTTTTGTTTTGGTTTACCCCAACAAACTTTTGTATGAACTGGATTGGCCACCTAACAAAACGTGTGAAGAAACAAGAAAGGTGACCTAGAGACTGGTTCAAACTTCAAAGTGTCTAGTGTGGCTTGCCAACGTATGATAAGGCCCACATATACTGATGGATGTTGACGTCCCATGAGCCATCAGTACATATCCCATCTGCGCTGAAAAAAGAAGAACAAACACTCGAGTCTCAAACACAGCAACACAATTATATAAACAACAGTAGAACTAAAAACTTAAATTTATTACAAATCCATGTACGTGGGGTCGAGCAACTATGAACTTGTTCTGATGATCTATTTCATGCGGATTCTACAGTCCAGTACATATCGTTATTTTGTTTGTATTCTAATGCTGTTGTAGTCTAGAAGATTATGGTAACTAGTAGAGGCCTAGAGGGGGCTAGATAGCGAGCTTTAATTTACACAAAAAATTGTTTCTTCCAAAGCCGAAAACCTTAGATACTCCAAAAAGTAATCTAAATTGTTGTCATGTGGACATTAACACATCCTAATGCTCATACAAAGTGATTTTGCAGAGATGAAAATGTCAAGAAAACAAAGTGCAAAAATACTTTTCACCCAAATTGGAGGAGCACCCAAGTTGTTGATTTGTACATTGGAAAAAGACCCACGTTGATTGGATGACAATATGTACAAAAATCTTAGGGTATCTCAAATTCATATGAACATATAATAAACTGTCTTTCACTCCTGAGATGAAAATTCATTCTAAAATACCAATCTTTTTGGAGTTAGAACTTGGGATATAGATAGAGAATTAGAGATATACCTCTCCTTGTTGCTATAGTAACCAACTGATGAGAGCATTGTCAATGTACAAATCCAAGTAATTCCTATACTTGGAATTCGCAACGCCACTATTCTGTTGTGCATCCAAACAAAAAATGAATCGAAGCGCAGTCAAACAACATAATCTCAACTAAAAACTGAGCAGCCAAAAAGAAATTATCAAGCAAATGCATTCGAGTTCGAGCAAAACAAACCCAAATATAGTGTAGGCCGTAGTAGATTGCCAAATCGTGAAAGCAAAATCCAATGTGGTACAGTTGATTACTGCATCATTGTGAACAGTTCTGCGGCCACTGCGGGTCGGACCGGCGTACCGGATTCCGATGATAATCGACATTGAATCGGTGAGATCAGACAGTCGTAATGTATGGATTGGAGTATGTTTTCGTGTAGGCGTATGTATTTGGTGAAGAAATGGGCCTGGACACAACAGTGGTGGGCTATATTTCTTCTTTAGTATTTGACATTCACACCCATAGTTTACATTTAGGTGCTACTCAAGCCGGGACAACAAACGTGCCAAGATAAACTGTACATTTCATTTCAGTACACACACATGACATTGTTTTGCTCGTGTTCTAAATAGTAGGAAGCAAGAAGGCTAATTAACCACTACTAGACGAAATATGGATGAGTGAGCTTAAAATTCAAGGATGTTTACAGTAAATTTGTTTATTCATCAAAAGCAATAAAACCATCCATTCAGATTCATTCATGTAAAAACATTCCAGTGCAGGATTCATATTGGCATCCCCCATGCCACAAGCCCACAATAATTGGACTTCTCACCCTGTGCACTCCATCCTTCCACACCAGGCCTCCAAACTCAGGCGCCGTCTGCCTAGTCTTTGTTGTGAATGCGACTTTATAAGACAGCTTCTGATTAGCTTTCGTGAAGTTGAGAATCCGCGTCTCAACTTTCACATATGCCCCATTGAATGGTGAAACTATGGCATGGTAACTCGAAACGGCAGAGCCAACATTAGTGACAGTACTATGAACTGTCAAAACCGAAACATTAGTCTTCTACGGGAACATAACCGAAATCGCCGGATAGTTCAAGTCCCTTGCTTTGGTCAGGGTGTGACGGCAAGTCCTAATGCTAAACACCTTGAGCTGCATTGGGGTTAGCTTTTGTGTGCAGAGGAACTCCAGATAATCCTGGGGCTGAATGTCGTAAACCAAACCTGGGTCAAGAGCCTTCATTGGATTAATGTGTCCTGCTCCATGATCAAAAGGCGTTGCAATTTCAGCATTTGCGGCATCTTCAAGAGGCTTATGTGTGTTGTCATGAACATAAGCTGTAGTCATCAAAGCGGATTTGATCGCCGGACTCCATTCGGGATGCTTAGATTTGAGCAAAGCAGCAATCCCACTCAAATGAGGACATGACATTGAAGTCCCGGACAAGATATTGAGCTTCACTCTCCTGTGATCCGTTGCCAAACTCGAAGGACCCAACTCTCCTGTCCAAGCAGCAAGAATGTTAACCCCCGGCGCCACCAAATCCGGCTTCAAAATCTCAAGACTCAAGAGTGATGGTCTAACCCCAACTCTAGTCCCAAGAAATGCTAGAGTTGCAGTAGCTCTTGGACTTGTTAAGGCATAGTGTTTAATTGCTTTTGCTTCATTCTCTCCCACTGCAACCGCCGGAATTAGATGACAATCAGCGACGAGCTCCTTCCCATTCGCAGTCGTATTCGTCAAGATCATACCAACTCCTCCGGCATTCTTCACCGTCTCACCCTTCTGCACTCTAGGACTAATCCCACGGTCACAGATCACAATCTTCCCTTTAACTTTGCTCGGATCCGAAGTTCCCTCCAAACACAACGACCACCCGCATACACAACAGGGTACAGCTTCTTTGTGTCAAGCTTCATTCTTCCACCAAACTGACCACCACCCCCCATACTCATAATTCGCCATGCCACTTCTGTTTCAATTTGTATCCAAACAAACACATAAATCAAAACATTCAAAAACACAATCAAACAGCATAGACTTATCTAAAATATTAAGAACGGAGGCACCCGAAAGGCCGAGAATGCTAACCTCCTTATCAAGCCAATGCATGCGAGGAGTGAACCCAACCATAGCATTTGGCGCAGATTGCCAAACCGTGAAAGCAAAATCCATTGTGGGACACGAGACTATTTCATCGACCGAGAATACGGCGTCGTTTGTGAGGCCCTCAATTGGCTTGAACCTATTGTTCAAATCCTCCTCTTGGCTTATCCCAAACCTAAAGTTGGGTTTTTGAGCTGCCCTTGACTTTGAAAACACCATCTTTTCCAGATGGGACTTCAAACTTTCCGAGGGCGGATCGCTATCAGACCACACCACATGAATAGCAGCAACGCCATTACACGATGCATAGTGAGCAATTGACTGTTTCAAAGCAGAGCTTCGCTTCCATGTATTTATGAGCACCGTGTATCCACCGCCCCTGAAAATTTTGTTTCTTTAAAATCGAAATTGTACTATAAATGAAATGAGTTTTGAGTTTTGAGTTGTGATTATACCTAGGAATTGAGGGGTTAGGGTGGGGAGGGACCCAGCCCATGAGAGAGCTGAGCCTGGAGGAGACCAAAACGACGACGGAGAGAGTGAAAACACAGGTGATGAGTCTGAGCTTGCGCGCGGCAAACAGGTTGCGGAGACGCCGAAATAGCGGGAAGCGAGAGCTGAAGACGGCTCTGGTGGCGGCATGATTGTGGACATTGGAGCGTTAAGGTATGTGAGATCGGACGGTGGTAGTGTTTGGATTGGCGGTTGACATTGTGATGATGTGAGGGCGTTGAAGCGCAGTTGAGTACTTCGCCACTCCCTACCCGGAGTTTGCTGTTGGGATTTGGGAATGGGAGGGAGAGTACGTGGCAGAAAGGCGTTTGTATTTGGGGAAAACTATTGGTCTGGGTTGAGAGTTGGGCCGGGTCTGTGGTTGAATAAGAAATGGACTTCGATTGAGTAAAGTCCAGTCCAACAAGGTCAGATTTGGAACCAAAAACGTTTCTTGGATTACATGTCAAGTCACAACACTTGATTTGACGCTGGAGATAAATAAGGCAAACGCATAAGAGTGAAGACAATTTGTTTTTTACAAGAATTACTAAAGGGATGGAATGTAAGAAAATCCCATAATCGATCTTTGAAGATACCACAAACGGTCCTCACACTCAAAATCAGTAGCCGAGTGATGTTGCTTTGCAATGCAGCAGAGCACACACCAAAGACCTTTCCCTGAAAAAGCAGCCACCCCAATACCTCCGTTGCCGCTGCCACTTCGATAAGCACCGTCGCAATTCAGCTTTAATTATTCTCCAAGGCGGAGGTTGTGCCACTTACTAACTTGACTTGGTCGCTTCCTCGCATGCATGAACTGAATTCCAAGTACTACACAGCAACACCAAGACAAGGTCAGTAATTTTTTCATAATTTCTGTAAAACTTAAGAAATCAATTTATCAAAAAATAACACAGCAACATTTCAAGCATTTTATTCGGCCATGCATTGTGTACCTTGACCATGAAATTTCAGTTTTGCCTTCACTCTTGAGTCTCTGTTCAAACCAATGACAATGACACTCATATTGTCACCAATTTGGAGCTGCATGGGTGCGGTGCTTTTGGAAGAGAAAACCGATCTGCTTTTGCAAGCCATGTCATCTCACTACAACAAGGCATCCCAAATTCTATCATTTGTTAGAATCAAGTAGTCATCTTTCTGTGTTGAAATCTTATCAGTTATCACTGGGTTTTAAAATGTGGTCACCTGTTAATTTGCAATCAATAACCAAAGAAACACAGCGGCCATTCACTCCTAAACAGACATGCTTCCACAGGCGTATTCCGCACGAGCAAGTGTCCTGGCCAAATCATGCATTCTGCGATAGCTCCTGCAACGATTTGGTGCATCAGTTGTTTGCAAAGTGTGGAGATAGACCTGCATAGGAATCACAAGATCCCTTTTAAACTGAAAATTCTCAGTTCCTAGAATACAAATGAGATTAGTAAACCTCAAGCCGCAAGGCTTAGAGGAAAACCGAAAACAAAAGGAGAGAGAGAAAGAAAGAGACGAGATAAAAAGAACAAAACATATACCTATATAGCTAATTAATGTAACGACTCTCCGACAATCCTCCGGAGACTCAATCTCTCTCTTCCTCGACGGCATAGCTCACGCAGCCAACTCAAGAAGCTGTATAAGGCCTCCAACATCCCTGACACTCCCCCTTTCATCTCCTCTTTCTCTTCTTTTCCATCACTCTCTTCCCTGACTCTGAAGAACTCTTAGAGACTCCAATGGTTCCCTCGCTCTCTGTTTCTCTGTTTCTTATAAAGAATGGGAGTTCTTCTATGCCACTGATTGTCAATGATTGCATACTCCTCAAGTTTTCAGGAAACTTAGAAAGTTTTGAGCACCCATCCAGATAGAGCTGTTGAAGATATGCCAAATTACAGATGCTGTCCGGAAGAGAGACAAGGCTTGTGCAGTTTCTTATACTTAATACCTTAAGCCCCTGAAGCCGTTCAATTGATGAGGGCAGTTCATTAATTGCAGTCTCATCTAAACCAAGCTCTGATAGCTCCATCATAACTTCTGAAATCTCGGGAAACTTCTCAAGATTTAAGCAGCCAGAAAGGTTGAGGGTCTTAAGAGAATTCATATGGATGCTGGTTGGAAGAATCTTAAGTTCTCTGCAACCTTTTAGACTTAAAAAAACAAGGTTTTTATGATCCCAAATGGATGGGTGCACCTCAACTAAACTTGTACAACCATCAAGAATTAGCTTCTGAAGAGTTGTAGCCTTAGTCAAGTCAGGGATTTTCTTAAGACATTGAGAGTGACTTAAATTGATGAATGTCAAGTACTTCAGAGGCTGCATGTTAGAACAACCAGGAAAACACAGGCATTAAATAATAGACGAGGCACCTAAACCTTAATTTTCATTTAAAAGAAATACATGTAAATGATGATTGTACCTTGGTTACTTCCCAAAGTTGTTCAAGGTGACTAAAACGCATGTCAAGGTCAACAAGATTCTTTGGGTGAAAATTTGATGGCAAAGACTTTAGGGGGTATCTATGCCAGATGAGACATCTCAACTCATGAGAAATAAAATCGAAGTCTCCGATCACACGTTGTTTACAGTTCATGGAGCCATTATCATAAATTTGGAGCAGTCTTAGCTTCTTCATTGTAACGAAAGCCTCGGCATTTAAGTACACCTCTGTTGAGTTCGACAGATCAAGGGCTATAACTTCAACTGCTTTAGTAACCTGGATAACCAATAGTGAAAATTCTGTGAGTGCAAATATCCAGAACCATATAGAAGATCATAAGTTAACACATATCTCCTACAAATTTAATTTTTGTCAAAGTTAACTATCGAAATTTTGGTTAACATTGAGCTTTCTACAAAAGAACAATAACACTTTTTGATGATTGAGAAGATTACATGTTGAAGCCTTACAAAGATATTATAAATGAAAAGGAACTTGTCATGAATATGTACTCTTTATATAATATATATCAATATCTCACCTGATCTTGAGTTGACAAACACCTAATTCCTTGGTAACCCTCTAATCTACTGCGGTTCCCAGGTTCATGTTCATCTTCGTGGCGAACGCAATCCCGAACAATTCCCTGTAGTACATCATGTATTTTGAGAGTCCCGTCCCTATCTGAGATAGCTATGAGAGATCTATCAATTAGAACTCTTAATGCATTGTAGGGAAAGAGGCCACAACTGTGCAGAATTTTGGTTGCATACTCCTTTTTCATTCCTTTAAAGAACCATGCAACATCTAGAAGTATGTCCCTCTCTGAGTAATGTAGGTCATAAAAGCTTGTTGTGAACACCCAATATACCGTGCGCTCATCCTTCAAGGCATCTTCCCACTCGCGTACGCTTTTCTTATAAAGTGAACCTCCCCAGACTTTAAGATCTAAAGGTAGACCTTGAGCATATTCAACGGCACGCCGTAAGAGACCATCGTACTTTCTTGAGGGTTTGATTGTTCTGAAGGCAAAATGCCTGAAGAGTTCAAGAGCTTCATCATCTAGTAGCTTGGGACGATATATCTCATCACATCCACTCAGTATTTCTTCATCTGTAGTTGTTATAATGATTCTACTCCCACCACCAAATGAAGGTGGCTTTCCAAGTAAGGTTTCAATCTGAGTTATATCATCTACATCATCAAGAACGAGCAGAACTTTTGTCATACCTAGCCTTTCCGTTATCATATTGGAACCTCTATTCAAAATGCCTAAACTCTGTAACTTTTCCTCTAAGATTCTACACAGAAGTTCTTCTTGCATATATGCTGCGCCATGCTTTGTGAAACCTTTGCTGACATTCTCAAGAAAGCAATGGTGGTCAAATTGAGGAACAAATTTATCATTAACAGCTGTAGCAATTGTTGTCTTGCCAATGCCACCAATTCCACATATTCCAACAATGAGAACATCATCCACCTGATCAGGACATAACAACAATTGCATTTCATTTATGTGGCGATCCATTCCAACCAAGTAATTGGTTGATGATGATGGGAGAGAGAAGGGTTGATTTATACCACTTCCCTCTACTTCAAGATCCCGCAAGGATTCTAACTTCCCCAAGTTCTTGGGCAAGTTATGGAGATTCGAGCACCCTGAAAGAATGAGACCTGTAAGGTATGACAAATTACAGATATTTTCTGGAAGAAAGACGAGGCTTCTGCAGCTTCTCATGTTTAATAACATAAGCCTCTTAAGTCGTTCAATTGATGGGAAGAGGTCTTTGATAGATGTCCCATCCAAATGAAGCTCTCTTATTTCTTCCATATCTTCTAAAATTTTCGGAAACACTTCAAACTTCGAACAACCAGAGAGAGCAACAAATCTAAGGGACTTGAGTTGACAAATGCTGCTCGGTAGTGTCTTAAGTTCTCCGCAATCTTCTAGCCTCAATGTAACAAGTTTTCCTAGTCCATCCAAATCTTCTTCAATTTTTGGAAACACCTCAAACTTCGAACAACCAGAGACAGTAATTGTATTGAGATACTTCAGTTGAAAAATGCTTCTTGGAAGACTCTTAAGTTCTCCACAATCTTTAAGGCTCAAAGATTTCAGCTGGCAAAGATTTTTAATTGACGGGTGCAGTTCTTCAATTGCAACATCATCTAAATTAAGCTCTGATAACCTCCACATTTTTTCTGAAATCTCTGGAAACTTCTCAAGATTTGAGCATCCAGAAAGAATAAGCGTGTCGAGAGATTTCATATGAATGCTACTTGGAAGACTCTTAAGCTCTTTGCAATCTCTTAGACTCAAGACAACAAGTTCTTTAAGAGCTGAAAGTGACGGCAAAAACTCTTTGATAGATGTTCCATCCAAATGAAGCTCTATTAATCCTACCATATTTTCTACTCCCACAATTTTTGGAAACACCTCAAACTTGGAACATCCAGAGAGAGTAACATATCTGAGTGACTTGAGTCGACAAATGCTGCTTGGGAGACTCTTAAGTTCTCTACAATCTTTTAGGCTCAATGTGACAAGCCCCGTAAGATTGCTGATTGATGAGGGCAGTTGTTTAATTGCAGTCTTATCTAAACAAAGCCGTGGTAGTTCCTTCATAACTTCTGGAATTTCAGGAAAGTTCTCAAGATTTGAGCAGCCAGAAAGCTCAAGGGTCTTAAGAGATTTCATACGGAAGCTGCTTGGAAGAATCTTAAGCTCTTTGCACCCTTTTAGACTCAAGAAAATGAGGTTTTTAAGATCAGAGATGGATGGGTGAACCTCCAACAAACTTATACAACCTTCAAGATTTACTTTCTCAAGATTTGTCGCCTCGGTTAAGTCAGGGGTCTCCTTAAGGTATAGAGATAGACTTAAATTGATGTATTTCAACTTTTTCAGAAGCTGCATGTGTGAACAAGTAAAACATGCATTCAATAACATACAAGCCATTTAAAAACTTAATTGCCTTCTAAAAGAAAGAATGTAAACGAGCATTGTACCTTGGTTCCTTTCCAAAGTTGTTTGATGCGGCTGGAACGCATGTCAAGGTCGACCAGGTGCTTTGGGTGAAAATTGGATGGCAAAGATTTCAGGGGGCATCCATGCCAAATAAGACACCTCAACTCATGAGAAAGAAACCTTAACTCCCCACTCACTTGTTGTTTACAGTCATCAATTAGATGGTATAATTCCCCCCGTGAACCATAATAATCATCAACAAAGTCTATGGAGCGGTTATATCGGATTCTGAGCAGTCTTAGTTTCGTCATGCCAACAAAAGCTTTAGCATTTATGCGTATGTCTTTTGAGTGGTACAAGTCGAGGTCTATACTTTCAACTGCTTTCGTATCCTGGATAACCAAAGTGAAAATTATGTGAGTTCAAATATCCAAAACATTATTTACAGTTATAAACTTAATACATATTTCCAATGAATTTGAGTTTGGCCAAAGTTGAAGCATTCTATAAATTAACAACATTACATGCAGAAGCTTTCTAGTAAAGACAGATATTTCATATGAAAAAGAAAGTCATCAAGAATAAATAAATTTATACTTATATCTCACCGTATTTTGAGTTAACACCTCCTCGATTTCATCAGAACTCGACAACCTACTGAGGCTTGATTCTCGACGGACAATTCCCAAAGCCATGTCCAATAGTAAATCATGCATTGCCAGCACGACGTAGTATCCAGTGCTAGTTACAAGAGCTCTATCAGCTAGAACTGATAAAACACTTATGGGAAAGAAGCCGCAAGCCTCCAGAATTTCTGTTGCATAGTCCTTTTTCATTCCTCTAAAGAAACATGCAATATCAAGAAGTACTGTTTTCTGTAGATGATCTAGTCCTTTGAAGGTTGTCCTTAGCACACCCTCAATTCCCAGGTGCTGGCACTTCTTTATTTTTTCAAACTCAACTTCCCACTCACGTACACTTTTCTTATAGAGAGAAGCTCCCAAGACTTTGAGAGCTAAAGGTAGACCCTGAGCATATTTTATGGCACGCTGTGAGAGATGATCGTACTCTGTTGAGGGTCCGATTGTTCTGAAGGCATACTTCTTAAAGAGTTCAAGAGCTAGATTATCATCCAAATAGTCGGGTTTGTATACCTCAAATTCTCTTAGTAGTCCCCTATCTCTTGTTGTTATAATGATTCTACTTCCAGCGCCAAATGAACATTGTTTTCCAAGCAAGGCATCAATTTGATCTGTATTGTCCACATCATCAATAACAAGAAAAAGTTTTATCCCACTAAGCCTTTCCATTATCATTTTGGAACTTAAATGCTGCTCATTTTCCCTCGAGAGTCTATATAGAAGTTCTTCCTGCATTCCTGCTTCACCTTTTCTCTTGAAATCTTCCTTGACATTATAAAGAAAGCAATGATGATTAAATTTTCCACACAATTCCTCATAAACAGCTCTAGCGATGGTTGTCTTCCCTATACCCCCCATACCCCATATTCCAACAATGCGGACATCACGCGACTCATTAGCACGTAATATAGACTTCATTTTGCTTATGTGGGAATCCATTCCAACCAAGTCATTAGTGGATTTACTTCCCCTGATTTTGGTCAACTGTTTTGAAATATCTGTAACAATTTCATCAATAAGCTTGAAATCATCCCTGACAAATTAGAAAAACAGTATTATGTCATACAGTACTGATAGAATATATATATATATAGACCAAAATCACCAAATAGGATATAAACCAAAAGGATCAAAATCCTAATCCTCCAGATAGGATTAGAAGGAACAAGCTAGGAGACTAGGAGATCTGACCAGGGAAAAGAGACTAGTATTGGATTTACCATATTATACCTTCCAGTATGTTACTATTTATGATGAAAATTCATGTTTTTACTGCCTACAAGACTAGGGACGGCATTGTAGTAAAAAACATCACCGGACTCTTTTTTGCATCTTTGCTTATCCTAGTCCCAAATTTTATCATTTGTTATAAATAATAGCCGGAAAATAGTTCAAGACTTAAAAGAGTATGAAGAGAAATTACTCATATTGGCTCGAATTCCAGCCAGATATATTGCCGACTCTGGTTAGAGCAGACCTCCACCTCTCCCGCTCTTCCATGGTCCCCCTAGATTTGTACTCATGTTCGGCAAACGCTTTCTGAAAACTTCCCCTCACATATTTAACATCAGCGATATCTACCTGGTAGAAAATGGGCACAACCTTGTGGTTCTTTGTTTCCATGCATTCCACGATTCTGGCGAGTTCTTTCAAGCACCATGTGGAATAGGCATAGTTCTCAGATAAAACCACAACGGAAAGCTTTGACGCGTCAATAGCTTTCAGTAGTACCCCGAGAACGTCGCCTTTTCCGAGCTCTTCACTGTCTATGAATGCACTGAGTGCTCTCCGTTGTAGAGCATGGTAAAGATGACCCACAAAGATCTTGCGAGTGTCAAACCCTCTGAAACTCAAGAACACGTCATAGTTCCCAAGACCGCTAGATAAAGAAGAAAAAGAATCAGCAGCAGCAGCAGCCATTTATTGATGAACACGTACAAGATCGAAACTGGCCAACGACCGATGAGGAGCCTAATGAGAGATATGAAACTCCATTTTCTGATTGGAACTGAGGGACTGATATGAGAGGCTGTTCTTCTTTGACCCCAGAAAAATATATAAAAGGATGCTCTGCTTCTCACATGGCGCCCAGAATATAATAACTTCACATGGTTCGTATTTGTTTATTTTATTCTTTTTCTCTTTTAATATGACACCTCTGGCCTTTTTGTTTTGGTTGACCCCAACAAACTTTTGTATGAACTGGATTGGCCACCTACCAAAAACTTTTGTCTTCAATGCATATTCCAATCTGCGGTGAAAAATAAGAACAAATTATCTCAAACACAGCAATACAAGTATATAAAGAATATCAGTATAACTAAAAACTTATAACTATAAATCCATAATATGAGGTCGAGCAACTATGAACTTGGGGGGGTGTATTGTATATGGATTTGTATGGATTTTTTTTAATTCACAGACTTTCTGAAAAGTCTACCGACTTTTTGAAAAGTTGACAGACTTTCATAGACTTCTGTTGATTTCTTTAAAGTCACTGACTTTTATCACAGACTTTTATTGATTTATGAAAATCTACCAACTTTATTATGAACGATTTCTACAAATTTAAGAGAAACTCAAATAATGTTGTGACACAAAATAATTAGAAAACAAAGGAAAAACCTCTCAATGTAATTAATAGAACCGAAGGTATATGTATCAAAAACAAACCAAAAGGTACAAAAAAATAGAAGGAAAAAAACATTAATGAAATTTCATGTTAAAGAAGCGGACGTCCCTGAAACAATGATATGATCATTCTTCTCCTTCATCCTCACTTTCTTCATTGTCATTGTTTTCATTGTTGGCATTTGGTTGAGCATTTGGTTGGGCATCTGCCCACATATGATTAGCAATACTTATTCTCCATTCATTAGCATTATCTATATGCTAATCTTTTGTTAGTTCAACTCCTGCAACTGTACGTGTACTTCATTTCTTGTTATCTTCACAACTAACTACATGTGGATGGGCTAAACTTGAACTTCTCAAGAACAGAACTGAATGACTTGCTGAAAAGGCATCTATAGGTTTGGCTAAGCTTAAGGAATATATATATAAGCTTGAAAAAGGTCTAAATATGTATTTTTAATCTCATTTTTTACCAAATGGATGATTGACAAAAATTGAAGTACTTTAAGCTTCGTGTCTTGGTAGTACCCCTACCCTTCCTAGTATTCTTTTAACCAAAGCAAAGAGTAATCTGGACATTAGGTTTAAGTGATCTTGATGTTCAGTGATCTTGATATACATATTCATGTTCAGTAGTACCAGACCTTTTCATAAACATGATCCTGTGTTTGCTCTCCGCATAAACATGAACATGAATATGTATAATCAACATCAACGACATATTAGGGTTAGGAGATAATAGTTGGGTTTTAGGATTTCATAGATCAATCAGACAAAAAAAAATCAAACTCAACAACAATAATGAACATATTGGGTATCCAAAATTCTAATACCACAAGGGATTAAGAAAAAGATAGAAAAAAAAAATCAAGAAAGAGATTATGGAGGACCAACCTGTTCTCGCGAGCAAAGAGAAGAGAGGAACTTTGATAGACTTTTCTCACGCTCAAAATCTTTGCTCTGGTGGCTGGAAAATTTGTGGACTTTGGTATTTATACTTAACACTAGAAAGTCCATAATTTTCCATGATTTTCCAATTCCGTATATATGAATGATATTTTGAATACCCTAAAACTTCTATTCATTTTAAAAAGTCCTAATTGAATACCTCTAGACTTTGATGGACTCCATAAAGATTTTTTTAAATCCTAATTGAATACATCCAGATTTTTATGGACAATCAAAAGTCTATATTGAATACATCCAGACTTTTAGATTCCATGGATTTCATTAAAACTTCCACTAATTCCATATACAATACACCCCCCTTGGTTCTGATGGTTATTTTGCTTGTGTTCTAACGCTGACCACTAACTTGAAGATTATGGTAACCAAGCAGAGCAGAGGAGCCTAGATGAGCTAGCTTCAATTTCATGGCTCTTTCCAGAAAAGATTGTTTCTTCAAAAGCAGAAGACATTAGAGACTCCAAAAAGCAATCTAAACTGTCTTGTGGACATTATCACAAATCCTTATGCTCATATAAGGTAATTTGCAGAAATGAAAATCTCAACAAAACTAAATGCAAAAACTATGTTTCACCCAAATTGGACGAGCGCCCAAGTTGATTGGATGACAATATGTACAAAAAGCTTAAGATATCTCAAATTCATATGAACATATAATAAACTGTCTTTCACTCCTGAGATGAAAATTCATTCTAAAATACCAATCTTTTTGGAGTTAGAAGTTGAGATATAGATAGAGAATTAGAGATATACCTCTCCCTGTTGCTATAGTCACGAATTGATGAGGGCATTGTCAGTGTACAAATCCAAGTCATTCCTATACTTGGAATTCGCAACGACATTATTCTGTTGTGCATCCAAACAAAAAATGAATCGAAACGCAGTCGATCAGCATAATCTCAACTAAAAACTGAGCAGCCAAAAAGAAATTATCAATCAAATGCATTCGAGTTCGAGGAAAACAAACCCAAATATAGTGTAGGCCGTACTAGATTGCCAAATCGTGAAAGCAAAATCCAATGTGGTACAGTCAATTACTGCATCATCGTGAATAGTTCTGCGGGTCGGACCGGCGTACCGGATTCCGATGATAATCGACATTGAATCGGTAAGGTTTGTGAGATCAGACGGTCGTAATGTATGGATTGGAGTTTGTTTACATGTAGGCCTATGTATTTGGTGAAGAAATGGGCCTCGACACAACAATGGTGGGCTTTATGTAACATTTGATTAATACACCAACCTGAGCTTTCAGAAATTACCAATTCCATTTGAGTTCTATGATTAAGGTATCCATATTCATTGTCAGCCTTCTGTTCTATACTTCTATTTGTTAAACAGAGGTGAATGTCAAGTATGAAATGCTCGCGAATACTTAAAAGGCAAAAGAGCAGCACTTGTTCATTATTGAAAATCAATTGTTTCATTCAGTTTGACTTCATTTCTCTCTGATTTTCTTCACAGGTAAAGGTGCTTGAAAATATTACTAGAGATTAGTGAATGAGCAATGGGAGATGAGAATCCTGAAATAACCAAATTATAAAGACAAGGAATACCAATGTCAACCTTAGAGGTAGGCTTTGTCCACACAAGTGTGATTTTTCTCACAAAAAAAAAACATTCATGAGATAAATTTTGCAAATTTTGCCATTGCATTGGATCAAATGGCATCCCGAATGCCAGCTTCAGCCATAAACAAGCACTCATCTTGATTTGCTTCTCTTTTTTTTTTTATGGAAAGATGAGGTTCCAATGTCATCACTGGTTTCAAGGCCTAATCACCTGTAAATTTGCAATCAATAATTAAAACTGGTATCAAAGAAATTAGAAAGATAACTGACCTAGCTAGCTAGCAAGCCAATTCACCTATGAAAACAATCTACCATCCATATGTTGCAAGACTCCCTTTTCCTTTCTTGCAGATATTTAGATTATTAGAGAGGAGATGAGGGCTATAGAGGGCATCTGAATAAGAGATTAAGAGTGCAAGTGAGTTTGTTTTGTCCAATGAATTGATTACAATAATTTAGAACAGAGAAGACCTACTATTTTCTACCTCAATCTGGTTAGAAACTTCATATGATCTCCTCGACTTTCAATTAGTTGAAGTACTCAGAACTACATTCTGATGCATATTCATGGCTACATTATCAAAAATCCTCATGATAGTGACCACCAATTAAGCCTGTAATTAATTATATAGAAGAAAATTGTACAAGTACAGAAACAAGCATATATTACCAAAACTTGTCTAACAAGGCAACAACAATATGGCACCAAACTTGTGTAATATGTGTGTGAGGTCACTTAAATGCAATCACCAAACTAGCATTTAAAAATTTCAAACAGTTGTTGACAAATAAAAAAAGTTTCAAACACTTGACCAACAATTATCATAAGTACTCTTCCATATGTATTGCAATAACTATTGCAACCAAATTAATATCGTTACTCACCCTGCAAATCTCGATCACCTTCTCTTTGTTTTGTTTTCGAACAGGGGAACCGGAGGCGGCTTCAATCCTTAGGAAGTATGCCAATTCTTGAACTCAATACTTGTCATTGTTAAAAGCATTGGAGAAATGGGAACCCATAATGATTTCTTTGAGACATGCGAACATCAGAATCTGGATATGCCTCCAGTGCACTAAAAAAGGTTCCGACTAATCTTCCCTGTAAACGCAAAGTGTGTATGCCTGACTTTAACATCAATTCTACAGGAGGAATAAACTTTAGCCTAAATTTAACCACCAAAAGCTTAAAACTGAAATGACACAGTTCATGAGAGCTGACCAAGCCCCCAAAAGAAAACTTATACGCTACAGAAAAATTACAAAATTGATTTCAAGAGTTAGTTTCTGTCACCATCTGTTTGTTTTTTTAACTGGGAACCAGAATCACCTCCAATCCTTAAAGAAGGTTCAGATTCTCGATCTCAATATACACTTGCGAATGTGAAAACTTAAAAGCAATGGGACAATGCACACCCTAATTGACCTCTTATTTTCTATAGAAATTCTAGAAACATAGATTTCCTGAACTGCAATATCACTCGAGCAATGAGAATAGTTGAAGTATTCAGATTTACACTACTGAGGCATATTCATGGTGGCATTTCAACAATCCTCATGACAGTAACAGCAAGCTTAAGCCTGTAGTTATGCCCAAAAAAAATAATATGTATGGAAGAAATTCTACAGCAGCAACAAGCATATATAAAGCAAAATTTGTCCAACAAGGAAACAACAGTATGGTGACAAACTTGTGTATCATACATATGAGGATTCAACAGAAACGCTAAATACTTGCAAATTAAGTTTATCATTGCAAGAACAGAAACTATTGAGTGTTAAAATATCAATTTTTTTTTATTAGTGTTGGTGATTTGTGAGTTGTATTAATATAAAGATGAGTAGCAAGAATAATTACATGAGGGTCTCCGTAAGACAGCACAGAAATGCATAAGCTGTTCACTGCCATCTCTCCGACTGATCTTTATTCCTTTCATGCGAGCCAAAGTCCTCTGTTTCTGTTTTTCGTCTCTTTCAACTCCATAGTGCACCCAGCCAATAAAAGCAGCTGCATAGTGGCCCTCTTTCCACCGCCGACTCCTCTTCCATCACTGAAACCCCCATGGACTCTTTCTCTTCTTTTCTCTCACTTGTGGCTCTGGCACCGGCAAACCACTGTGGCTGCCCAACTCTGATAACTCCGGAAACAGTTGCAGTCCGTGGCAGGTGCCTCTCTCCTTTTCTCTCACTTGTGGTTCTGGCACCGGCAAACCACTGTGGCTGCCCAACTCCGATAATTCCGGAAACAGTTGCAGTCTGTGGCAGGTGTCTCTCCCTTCCCCTGCCTCTGATGACTCTACCTCCCTCGAAACTTCAGTGATTTCCGCCCTCTCTGTTTCTTTGTTTCTCATTTCACACGGGTTCATAAAAGAAACTCCGGTCTCACAGCTGTCCACATGAAATTGGGGCTGGGCCGTGCTTAGATTCAGCATTTCATCTTGATTAGCATAAACCAAACGAACCCCGCAGCTTGTGATGCGGAGTTGTTCTGCTCTGAATTCACTTTCTACTACTACAATCTGAAATGTTGCCTCAGTGTAACAGGTTTCGATCAAGGGACATTCAGACCCCGACACATATCCGAGAAACATGTGATCTGACCAAAGCCATCTACAATTTCCTAAAACCGGATCGAGAAAATCAAAACTGAAACTACAATCACCAAAATTTCCTTTGAAGGTACATAAACAAGTAGCAGATACAGCAGATACAGGAGATCCCCAGCCTGTACGAACACCACAGATCGCAAATCCCAAAAACTTACTGTCAAACCAATTTGGTGGAAGCTGCACACTTACTGAAAATCCCCTACTCTGATGGTCGAACCAATCGGGAACTTCATCTCCAGGAAGAGATATTTTCAACCGAAGAGGTCGCAGGTAATTATCCTACACATTGAAAATAACAGTTAACTTAATTTTGCTTGACTTTGTATTTGTACATGTTTGTTTGTTTATCTATCAGAGAGAGAAAGAGAGGAACCTGAAAATGCGAATGCCTTTCCACAATATCTCTAAATAGATTTGTTTGTACCAACCGGAAGCAATTAGAAAATGTGAAGACATGATTCGTATGGTACTGAGGCTTTGGCTTTGAAACTGTTTCCAAAGATGTGCAATCATGCGCATCTATGTAATTTATACTCGATGAAAGCTCTGGTATTGATTTCAGTCTCTTGCAAGCCACCAATCTGAGATCTCTTAAACGACCAAGTCGATTCATTGTTGCAGGTAAGCTCTCAAACTTGTTTCTGCAAAGCTTCAATGATTTCAATGAATACAGATGAGCGATGCTCTCCGACAATTCCAACAGATTGCAATCACTTAAATCCAAATGCCGCACATGGTCAAGGTGAATTGATGACCACCATGCTGAAAAGGGGGTCTTCATTGCATTTAATCCATTACGTGATAATGATATTCTAAGCTTTTTCAAACGTGAGATAGAGAATGGAAGTTGTTTTATACCACTATCCTGTACCTCAAGCTCTGTCAAAGAATTTAAAGACCCAATGTTCTTAGGCAAGCTAGAAAGTTTTGAGCACCCAGACAAATCGAGAAATGTAAGGTGTGCCAAATTACAGATACTGTCCGGCAGACAGACAAGGTTTCTGCAGTTTCTCATACTTAGTAATTTAAGCCCCTGAAGCCGTTCGATTGATGAGGGTAGCTCTTTAATTGCAGTCACATCTAAACAAAAATATTTTAGCTTCTCCATAACTTCTGAAATCTCTGGAAACTCCTCAAGATTTGAACAGCCAGAAAGATCAAGGGTCCGTAGAGATTTCATACCAATGCTGCTAGGCAGACTATTCATTGCAATGCAACCTTTGAGATTCAATGTAACAAGCCCAGTGAGATTATTAATTGATGAGGGGAGTTCTGTAATTGCAGTCCCACCTAGATGAAGCTCTCTTAGCTCCTCCATTTCTTCTGAAATCTCTGGAAACTCCTCAAGATTTGAACAGCCAGAAAGATCAAGGGTCCGTAGAGATTTCATACCAATGCTGCTAGGCAGACTATTCATTGCAATGCAACCTTTGAGATTCAACGTAACAGGCCCAGTGAGATTATTAATTGATGAGGAGAGTTCTTTAATTGCAGTCCCACCTAGATGAAGCTCTCTTAGCTCCTCTATTTCTTTTGAAATCTCTGGAAACTCTTCAAGATTTGAACAACCAGAAAGATCAAGGGTTCGTAGAGATTTCATACCAATGTTGCTAGGCATACTCTTAAGTTCACTGCAACCTCTGAGGTCCAAAATAAGAAGCCCTGCAAGATTCTTAATTGATAAGGGCAGTTCTTTAATTGCAGTCCCACCTAGATGAAGCTCTCTTAGCTCCTCCATTTCTTCTGAAATCTCTGGAAACTCCTCAAGATTTGAACAGCCAGAAAGATCAAGGGTCCGTAGAGATTTCATACCAATGCTGCTAGGCAGACTATTCATTGCAATGCAACCTTTGAGATTCAACGTAACAAGCCCAATGAGATTATTAATTGATGAGGGGAGTTCTTTAATTGCAGTCCCACCTAGATGAAGCTCTCTTAGCTCCTCCATTTCTTCTGAAATCTCTGGAAACTCCTCAAGATTTGAACAACCAGAAAGATCAAGGGTCCGTAAAGATTTCATACCAATGCTGCTAGGCAGACTCTTAAGTTCACCGCAACCTCTGAGGTCCAAAATAGGAAGCCTTGTAAGATTATTAATTGATAAGGGCAGTTCTTTAATTGCAGTCCCACCTAGATGAAGCTCTCTTAGCTCCTCCATTTCTTCTGAAATCTCTGGAAACTCCTCAAGATTTGAACAGCCAGAAAGATCAAGGGTCCGTAGAGATTTCATACCAATGCTGCTAGGCAGACTATTTATTGCAATGCAACCTTTGAGATTCAACGTAACAAGCCCAGTGAGATTATTAATTGATGAGGGGAGTTCTTTAATTGCAGTCCCACCTAGATGAAGCTCTCTTAGCTCCTCCATTTCTTCTGAAATCTCTGGAAACTCTTCAAGATTTGAACAACCAGAAAGATCAAGGGTCCGTAGAGATTTCATACCAATGCTACTAGGCAGACTCTTAAGTTCACCGCAACCTCTGAGGTCCAAAATAGGAAGCCCTGTAAGATTATTAATTGATAAGGGCAGTTCTTTAATTGCAATCCCACCTAGATGAAGCTCTCTTAGCTCCTCCAGTTCTTCTGAAATCTCTGGGAACTCCTCAAGATTTGAACAGCCAGAAAGATCAAGGGTATGTAGAGATTTCATACGAATGCTGCTAGGCAGACTCTTAAGTTCACTACAACCTCTGAGGTCCAAAATAGGAAGCCCTGTAAGATTATTAATTGATAAGGGCAGTTCTTTAATTGCAGTCCCACCTAGATGAAGGTCTGTTAGCTCCTCCATTTCTTCTGAAATCTCTGGAAACTCCTCAAGATTTGAACAGCCAGAAAGATCAAGGGACCGTAGAGATTTCATATGAATGCTGCTTGGGAAAAACTTAAGTTCTTTGCACCCTTTTAGGGATAATATGAGAAGGTTCTGAAGAGCTGAAATGGATGGATGAACCTCAATTAAACTTGAACAACCATCAAGAACTAGCCACTCCAAATATGTCGCCTCAGTCAAGTCAGGGGTTTTCACAAGGTCTTCACAGTAACTTAAGAGGATGACTTTCAACTTTTTCAGAGGCTGCATTTTAAAACGAGGACAACATGCGTTAAAAAATATATAAACTATACATGCATTTAAAAGTTTATAACTACCGTACCATTCAAAAATATATATCTATGTAAATGACTACCATGATTCCTTCCCAAAGTTGTTGAATGTGACTACCACGCATATCAAGCCTCACAAGATTCTTCGGATTAAAGTTTGATGGCAAAGACTTTAGTGGGCATCCATGCCAGAAGAGACACCTCAACTCATGAGAAAGGAACTCAAAGTCCCCCTTCCCGTGCTGTTTACAGCCATCACTTGGACATATATCCTCAAAACCTAAAAATTCGTAGTCATAATGTATGGAGTAGAAAGAATAACAGATCATAAGCAGTCTTAGCTTCCTCATTCCAACAAAGGCCCGAGTATCTATGCATAGGTCGAATTTTGAATTTGACAAGTCTAGGACTATGCATTCAACTGCTTCTGTAGCCTGTATAAGTACAAATGGTGAAAATTATGTGAGCGCAAATATCCAGAATCTCTATATATCATTATAAAGTAAATATATGCTTCCCATGAATTTGATATGTAAAAGTTGAATATTTCTACTAAACATTAGGTAAATATAACATGAAAAAGAGCTAGATCATGATCATATGTCTCACCGTGCTTTGAGTTAACACGCGATCCACATCTTCATAACTCCACAACCTACTGCGTCCCTCAGGATATTTAATAGATTCTTGGCGTACGATTCCCCTACCCATTTCTTGTACTAGATCATGCATGTCGAGCACATCAAAAACCGAGATAGTTATGAGAGCTCTGTCAACTAAAACACTTAATGCACTATCGGGAAAGAAGCCGCAACTATCCAGAACTTCTGTTACAAAGTCCTTAATCTCTCCTCTAAAGAAACATGCAATATCTAGAAATGTGTCCTTCTCTGAATCATCTAGTCCCTCAATGCTTGTCTTAAGCACATCCAGAATTTCTATGTGCGGGATTTCCTTTAATTTATCTAACACCACTTCCCACTGACGTTCAGTTCTGTTATATAGAGAAGCTCCCAAGACTTTAAGTGCTAATGGCAGACCTTGAGCATATTTTATGGCCCGCCTTGAAAGATGATTGTAGTCTCCTGTGGGTTGGTGTTCTCTGAAGGCATACTTCATAAAAAGTTCAAGAGCTTCAACATCACTTAAATGCTCGGGCTTATATAACTCATCATCTTCACTTAGTGATTGCTTATTTCTAGTTGTTATAATGATTCTACTTCCAACACAAAATGAATGTGGATTTCCAAGTAAGTCTCGAATATGGGCAACAGTTTCCACATCATCAAGAACAACTAAAACTTTTTTCTTACCTAGCCTTTGCATTATCATATTCCGACCTCTGTTCAAAGCTACACTCTGCACCTTTTCCATCAACAGTCTAGATAGAAGTTCTTCCTGCAATTGTACTTCACGCTTGTTTCTAAAAGCTTCCTTGACATTATCAAGAAAGCAAGTGTGATCAAATTGGCAAGCAATTTCGTCATAAACGGCTCTAGCAATGGTTGTTTTTCCTATGCCCCCCATACCCCATATTCCAACAACACGAACATCATTCACGCCAGGACATAATCGTAATCTCATTTCCTTAATGTGGAAATCCATTCCAACCAGGCCGGTGGCTTTACTGGACGAGATGTGGATCCAATTTTTAAAAGTATCTTCTACAATTTCCTCAATAAGCTTGCCATCATCCCTTGCAAAATTTGAAAACCGTGTTGTAAAGAGTCAGAGCAAGACGTAATGTCATACGGATACTAGGAAAAATGTCTAGTGACACTAAACTGAAACTACATGTTATAAGACTAAAAACCAGGATGCAATTAGTATCATTCTAGAGATATGTTTTTACTGGTTTTACAAGATTTAAACTTTCGATCAATTTGAGTGCAGGTTGTCCCTTAAAAACAAATAAGAAAAAAGGGTAGAAATTCTAAAGATTCCAACAAAAAGCCCAATATAGGAATTAAAACTAATTAAGAGTTTAAACAAGAATTACTCATATTTGGTAGAATCCCAGCCAGATAGATCGGCGACTCTAGCTAGAGCAGACCTCCAGTTCTCCAAGTCTTGCTTGTCGGCTCCCCCAAACTTGTTGGCAAAAGCTTGCCCAAACTTTCCGTTGAGATTACGAATATGAGAGGGATCAACTTGGTAGAAGATGGGCAGCACTATTTGGTTCTTGCTATCCATGCATTCCAGGATTTTGACCAGCTCCTTTAAGCACCATGATGAAGAGGCATAGTTTTCAGATAAAACTACAATCGAAAGCCTTGACTCCTCAACAGCGTTGAGCAGCTCCGAAATCCTGCTGCCTTTATCAAGATCTTCAGAATCGATGAAGGTGTTAATTGTTTTCTGTTCCAGAGCTCGGTAAAGATGGCAAACGAAGTTCTTGCGAGTATCTTCCCCTCTAAAACTGAGGAACACATCATAGTTACAGAGACCGCCGGATGATGAAGAAGAACCCACCATTGATTTACAAGCTCAAAGCTGCACCTGGACAGCGATTGCATAGACACATTAAGGAATACAAAATCCAGGGCGTGGACTCGTCGCTTCGTCTTCGTCTTCCTTCAAGAGTCGTTCTCTATTAAACGATGTCTACGTGTTCCACTGCCATTGGCAAATGGGGAATAAAGGACCCCAGGAAATGATATGAATTGTGCCCAAGTGTTCAGATATGTAATACGGTGAAGAGTTGGGCCTAACTGTAGGTGCAAGTGGTGGGCTTTTTTAAGATTTAATTACTACACCAAACTGAGTTTTCAAATGTTATTCTTTTGAATTCATCTTCATATGACTTCTGTAAAATTGAAACAACAAAGAAAAGGCAACCAACCCATGTGGTTGAGTTGGCACGGATGCAAGGTTGGGAACCCCCCAACCTGAGTTCGATCCCCAACTTAGCACATATGGGCACATATTTATTATGTGAAGATTGGCCAGCTAGTTTGAGGGACCCGCTGTGAGTGAGTTCGTGCACTAGCGACCGAGAGATTAGTCTGGCATTAAGGCTTGGCCCTGCAATACCCCTGTAATGGGTGAGCGGGATGGGCTGCTGGGATACTCGTCGGGGGTTTCGGCCTAAATTGCATGTGTTCTTAGATGAGTGCTGGTTCCGGACCGGCCCATCTCCAATGGATCAAAAAAAGAAAAGGCACAATAGTAATGCTCACTCAATATGTCCCAGCAATGCTGTAGATGTCAAAATGTCCAAACTACTGCAATTTCTCTCCCAAATTAACACTCATTACCTTAAAAAAAAATTCTCCCAAATTCACATTAATATTTGACACTTGAAGTTACGAAGTGTGGACCAAGTGATCAACTTATTAAAAATAAATATCTTCTATAATTTCCTCAATAAGATCGCCATCATCATCCCCGCCAAATTTGAAAATAGTATTGTCAAAAATATAGTGACACTGAACTAGAAGTAAATGTGGTGATGAGACCAAGATCTTGATTGATATCCTGGAGATTCTAGAGACGTAGAATTAGGTAACATTTTTTACCCAGAAACAAGAGGAGTTACCTAACATAATAACATTTCTAGGATTCTAGCAATGTCAAGACAGTACACGTACTATTTCCAAACAACTGTAATTTTTTTCCCAACGTAACACTCATCAGATAATATTTGAATTCTGTTACAATTAATCTGAATTGCCTCTCATACAATCTGTTCAAATCAGCAACTATGACACTTATGTCATCGCGACTTCCCCGCCCGGGCAGCAAAGTATTGCAGCTGCACAGGTTGTATTAGACGAGAAAAACAAATCATGTCGATGGACATACAGCTCATCTTGATTATTTTGCTTCTCTTTCTCTATGATGGAAATACGAGTGGTTCTATGTTATCACCTGTAAATTTGCAGTCAATAACAAAATTAGCATCAAGGAAATTAGATAAATTAACTGCGTAACCTAGAAGCCAAATCACCTATGAAAAATATCTTACCAAAACTTGCCCAACAAGGTAACTAACAACATTCTGGTGCCAAACTTGTGTATACATGATGAGTATGTGACTCAGCATAAATCCACGTGTGATTCATGAATGGGTTAGGGCCCAGTGAATCGCCTTGCCAGTGCACTGCAATCACCAATTGAAACTACCACTTTTAGTTTCAGATGTTAAATTAGCTAGTAAACAAGAGTTGTCATAACTACTCTTTCATAAGACACAGCTAAATCATTTTCTAGACAGTTTCTATAACCAAGAACTTTTGCAACCAAATTAATATCGTCACTCACCCTCCAAATCTTGATCACCTTCTATTTGTCTTGTTTTTTTTTTCAAGGGGAACAAAACTTGCCTTCAATCCTTAAGAAACAAGTAGTTAATTCTCAAACTCAGTAGTTATCATTGTTAAAACCACTAGGAAATTTAGCACCCAGAATTGTTTCTTTGAGATATGTGAACATAAATTCGCCTCCCACCCTTAAAAACCCACCCTACACTGTGACAGAGAAAAGTTATTTATTAATGTTAATAATCTTATCCAAATGATCCACCTTATTGTAATACACTTCCGATTTTGTATTTAAATTTGTATATTGGAGAAAGACCCAGCTATTGTGGCTTCTTGAGTAAAATCACATGTTCCCATTCTTATGGTGCAGTTTATATGGCATTGTGATGACATTTTGTGTAAAATCTTAGGTATAAATATTCATCAAATAATTATGCCACTAGTCATTCAGTCAACTTGAAATTCTAGAAACATATAAATTTCCTGAACTGCAATATCACTCAAGCAATGAGAATAGTTTAAGTATTCATATTTACACTACTGAGGCATATTCATGGTGGCATTTCAACAATCCTCATGACAGTAACAGCAAGCTTAAGCCTGTAGTTATGCCCAAAAATAATAATATGTATGGAAGAAATTCTACAGCAGCAACAAGCATATATAAAGCAAAATTTGTCCAACAAGGAAACAACAGTATGGTGCCAAACATGTGTATCATACATATGAGGATTCAAAAGAAAAGCTAAATACTTGCAAATTAAGTTTATCATTGCAAGAACAGAAACTATTGAGTGTTAAAATATCAATTCTTTTTTTTTATTAGTGTTGGTGATTTGTGAGTTGTATTAATATAAAGATGAGTAACATGAATAATTACATGAGGGTCTCCGTATGACAGCACAGAAATGCATAAGCTGTTCACTGCCATCTCTCCGACTGATCTTTATTCCTTTCATGCGAGAAAAAGTCCTCTGTTTCTGTTTTTCGTCTCTTTCAATGCCATAGTGCACCCAGCCACTAAAAGCAGCTGCATAGTGGCCCTCTTTCCACCGCCGACTCCTCTTCCATTACTGAAACCCCCATGGACTCTTTCTCTTCTTTTCTCTCACTTGTGGCTCTGGCACCGGTAAACCACTGTGACTGCCCAACTCTGATAACTCCGGAAACAGTTGCAGTCTGTGACAGGTGTCTCTCTCCTTTTCTCTCACTTGTGGCTCTGGCACCGGCAAACCACTGTGGCTGCCCAACTCCGATAATTCCGGAAACAGTTGCAGTGTGTGGCAGGTGTCTCTCCCTTCCCCTGCCTCCGATGACTCTACCTCCCTCGAAACTTCAGTGATTTCCGCTCTCTCTGTTTCTTGGTTTCTCATTTCACACGGGTCCATAAAAGAAACTCCGGTCCCACAGCTGTTCGCATGAACTCGGGGCCGGGTCATGCTTAGATTCAGCATTTCATCTGGATTAGCATATATCAAACGAACTCCGCAACTTGTGATGAGGAGTTGTTCTATTATAAATTCACTTACTACAATCTGAAATGTAGCCTCAGTGTAGGTTTCATTGACCAGCCTTCCTTCTTCGATCAAGGGACATTCAGACCACGACACATATCCGAGGAACATGTGATCTGACCTAAGGAATTTATCCATTCTGGAATCGAGCAAATCAAAACTGAAACTACACTCACCAAAATTTCCTTTGAAGGTACATAAACAAGTAGCAGGCACAGGAGATCCCCAGCGTGTACGAACAGCACAGATCGCAAATCCCAAAAACTTACTGTCAAACCAATTTGGTGGAAGCTGCACACTTACTGAAAATCCCCTACTCTGATGGTCGAACCAATCGGGAACTTCATCTCCAGGAAGAGACATTTTCAACCGAAGAGGTCGCAGGCAATTATCCTACACATTGAAAATAACAGTTAACTTAATTTTGCTTAACTTTGTGTTTGTACATGTTTGTTTGTTTATCTATCAGAGAGAGAGAAAGAGAGGAACCTGAAAATGCGAATGCCTTTCCACAATATCTCTAAATAGATTTGTTTGTACCAGCTGGAAGCAATTAGAAAATGTGAAGACATGATTCGTATGGTACTGAGGCTTTGGCTTCGAAACTGTTTCCAAAGATATGCAATCATGCGCATCTATGTAATTTATACTCGATGAAAGCTCTGGTATTGATTTCAGTCTATCGCAAGCCTCCAATCTGAGATCTATTAAACGACCAAGTCGATTCATTGTTGCAGGTAAGCTCTCAAACTTGTTTCTGCACAGCTTCAATGATTCCAATGAATACAGATGAGCGATGCTCTCCGACAATTCCAACAGATTGCAATCACTTAAATCCAGATGCCGCACATGGTCGGTGTACTGATGAACATTCTGATTAAGGGAACTTATACTTGATGATACCCATGCTGAAAAGGGCATTGCATATGATCCATTACGTGATAATGATATTCTAAGCTTTCTCAAAAGTGAGAGAGAGAATGGAAGTTGTTTTATACCACTATCCTGTACCTCAAGCTCCGTCAAAGAATTTAAAGACCCAATGTTCTCAGGCAAGCTAGAAAGTTTTGAGCACCCAGACAAATAGAGAAATGTAAGGCGTGCCAAATTACAGATACTGTCAGGCAGACAGACAAGGCTTCTGCAGTTTCTCATACTTACTGATTTAAGCCCCTGAAGCCGTTCGATTGATGAGGGCAGCTCTTTAATTGCAGTCCCATTTAAACAAAGATATGTTAGCTTCTCCATAACTTCTGAAATCTCTGGAAACTCCTCAAGATTTGAACAGCCAGAGAGATTAAGTGTCTTGAGAGATTTCATATGAATGCTTCTAGGCAGACTCTTAAGTTCTCTGCAACCACTGAGGTCCAAAATAGGAAGCCCGGTAAGATTATTAATTGATGAGGGCAGCTCTGTAATTGCAGTCCCATCTAAATAAAGCTCTTCTAACCACTCCATTACTTCTGAAATCTCTGGAAACTCCTCAAGATTTTGGCAGCCAGAGAGATCAAGTGTCTTGAGAGATTTCATATGAATGCTTCTAGGCAGACTCTTAAGTTCTCTGCAACCACTGAGGTCCAAAATAGGAAGCCCTGTAAGATTATTAATTGATGAGGGTAGTTCTTTAATTGCAGTCTCATCTAAACAAAGATTTGTTAGATTCTCCATGACTTCTGAAATCTTTGGAAACTCCTCAAGATTTGAACAGCCAGAAAGATGAAGGGTTTCTAGAGATTTCATAGCAATGGGACTAGGAAGAATCTTGAGTTCTCTGCAACCACTGAGGTCCAAAATAGGAAGCCCTGTAAAATTATTAATTGATGAGGGTAGTTCTTTAATTGCAGTCCCACCTAGATCAAGATTTGTTAGCTTCTCCATAACTTCAGCAATCTCTGGAAACTTGTCAAGATTTGAACACCCATAAAGATCAAGGCTTCGTAGAGATTTCATATGAATCCTGCTTGGGAAAATCTTAAGTTCTTTGCACCTGTTTAGGGACAATGTGAGAAGGTTCGGAAGAGCTAAAATGGGTGGATGAACCTCTATTAAACTTGAACAACCATTAAGAACTAGCCTCTCCAGATTTGTCGCTTCAGTCAAGTCAGGGGTTTTGACAAGGTATTCACAGTAACTTAAGAGGATGACTTTTAAATTTTTCAGAGGCTGCATTTTAAAACAAGGACAACATGCGTTAAGTAATAAAAATATATATAAACTATACATGCATCTAAAAATTTATAATTATCATTCATTTTGAAAAAAAATATATATGTAAATGAGTGTACCATGATTCCTGCCCAAAGTTGTTGAATGCGACTACCACGCATATCAAGCCTAACAAGATGGTTCGAATTAAAGTTTGATGGTAAAGACTTTAGCGGGCATCCATGCCAGATGAGAAACCTCAACTCATGAGAAAGAAACTCAAAGTCCCCCCACCCGAGCTGTTTACAGCCATCACTTGGACATACATCCCCAATATCCCCGAAGTCACTATCCTCGCTGTCGTAATATATGGAGTACAAAGAATAATAGATCATAAGCAGTCTTAGCTTCCTCATTCTGACAAAGGCCCCACTATCTATGCACATGTCCATTTTTGAGTTCGACAAGTTTAATATTATGCATTCAACTGCCTCTGTAGCCTGGATAACCAATAGTGCAAATTAAGTGAGTGCGAGTGCAAAGATCCAAAACTTTATTTAAGATTATAAAGTAAATATATGCTTCCCATGAATTTGATTTGGGTCAAAGTTGAATATTTGTACTAAATATTAGGTAAATATGACATGAGAAAGAGCTAGAGATCTTGATCATATATCTCACCGTGCTTTGAGTTAACACACCATCGACATCTTCATAACTCCACAACCTACTGCGTCCTCCAGGATATTTAATAGATTCTTGGCGTACCATTTCCCTACCCATTTCTTGCAGTAAATCATGCATGTCGAGCCTATCGAAATGCGAGAAAGTTATGAGAGCTCTGTCAACTAGAACACTTAATGCAATATCGGAAAAGAAGCCGCAACTATCCAGAAATTCTGTTACAAAGTCCTTTTTCAATCCTCTAAAGAAACATGCAATATCTAGAAATGTGTCCTTCTCTGAATCATCTAGTCCCTCAATGCTCGTCTTAAGCACATCCATAATTCCTATGTGCGGGATTTTCTTTAATTTCTCTAACGCACCTGTCCACTCACGTTCAGTTTTGTTATATAGAGAAGCTCCCAAGACTTTAAGTGCTAAAGGCAGACCTTGAGCATATTCTATGGCACGCCTTGAGAGATGAATATAGTCTCCTGTGGGTTGGTTTTTTCTGAAGGCATACTTCATAAAAAGATCATGAGCTTCAACATCACTTAAATGCTCGGGCTTATATAACCCATCAACTCCACTTAGTGATCGCTTATCTCTAGTTGTTATAATGATTCTACTTCCACCACCAAATGAATGTGGATTTCCAAGTAAGGCTTCAATTTGGGTTGAATTTTCCACATCATCAAGAACAACCAAGACTTTTTTCTTACCTAGCCTTTCCAATATCATATTCCAACCTCTGTTCAAACCTACACTCTGCACCTTTTCCTTCAACAGTCTAGATAGAAGTTCTTCCTGCATTTGTACTTCACGCTTGTTTCTAAAAGCTTCCTTGACATTATCAAGAAAGCAAGAGTGATCAAATTTCCAAGCAATTTCGTCATAAACGGCTCTAGCAATGGTTGTTTTGCCTATACCCCCCATACCCCATATTCCAACAACACGAACATCATTCACCCCAGGACATAATAGTAATCTCATTTCCTTAATGTGGAAATCTATTCCAACCAGGCCGGTGGCTTTACTGGACGAGATGTGGATCAAATTTTTGAAAGTATCTTCTACAATTTCCTCAATAAGTTTGCCATCATCCCTGCAAAATTTGTAAACCGTGTTATAAGGAGTCAGAGCAAGACGTAATGTCATACGGATACTAGGAAAAATGTCTAGTGACACAAAACTGAAACTACATGTTATAAGACTAAAAATTTAAAATTTAAAGATTTAAAATTTTCGATCAGTTTGAGTTCAGGCTGTCCATTAAAAACAATTAAGATTCCGACAAAAAGTCCCATATAGGAATTAATACTAATTAAGAGTTTAAACAATTACTCATATTTGGTAGAATCCCAGCCAGATAGATCGGCGACCCTGGTTAGAGCAGACCTCCAGCTCTCCAACTCTTGCTTGTCGGCTCCCCCAAACTTGTTGGCAAAAGCTTGCCCAAACGTTCCGTTGAGATTACGAATATGAGAGGGATCAACTTGGTAGAAGATGGGCACCACTATTTGGTTCTTGGTATCCATGCACTCCAGGATTTTGACCAGCTCTTTCAAGCACCATGATGAAGAGGCATAGTTTTCAGATAAAACTACAATCGAAAGCCTCGAGTCCTCAATAGCGTTGAGAAGCTCCGAAATCTTGTTGCCTTTTCTAAGATCTTCAGAATCGATGAAGGTGTTGATTGCTTTCTGTTCCAGAGCTCTGTAAAGATGGCCAACGAAGATTTTGCGAGTATCCTCCCCTCTAAAACTGAGGAACACATCATAGTTACAGAGACCGCCGGATGATGAAGAAGAACCCGCCATTGATTTACAGCGATTGAATACTTGAATAGACATTAGCCAAAAAAAAAAAAGAATACTTGAATAGACACATTAATGAATACAAAATCCAGGGCGTGGACTCGTCGTCTTCGTCTTCCGTCGAGTCGTTCTCTATCAAACGATGTCTACGTGTTCCACTGCCATTGGCAAATGGGGAATAAAGGACCCCAGGAAATGATATCGTGCGCTTTCTTTTCTTATTTTATTGGGAAGAGGATCTGAATTATATGATATGAATTGTGCCAAGTGTTCAGATATGAGCCTAACTGTCGGTGCAAGTGGTGGGCTTTTTTCAGATATTTATTTACTATATACTAAAGCACAGTTTGTCGGGGTACTGTTCACAAGCCTTGAATAGTGCGGCTCGGCTCGAGCCGATTTGAAATTTCCTTCTTTTACCCTTGGCTAATCCCACCGTTCCCCAGGCTTTAGTTCTTCTTCTATCTGCTTCCATCTTTTTCTACTAGGTTTTCATGCATATCTCCAATTCCACAATCCTATTGCTCTCTAGATCGATCTCTATCGCTTTATCGCTTTCTCTCCTTCGCGCAGCAATCGATTTCTTTCGCTCCATCGCTCTCTCTCCTTCGCGCAGCAATCGATCAACCAACACGCATCTCTCTAACGGTAAGAACCCATCCTCTTCTCCGAGTTCTCTTCCTTCTCTATAGTGTTAATTTGGGTACTCTATTTTTCTTAAGGTTTTGTTCAAATTTGGGAGTTCATGGATTGTTTGATTTTCCTTGAGTATTGAAATTTGGGGGTTGTAGAAGTTGAGTGTGGTGCTGCTTATTTCATTTTCTATTTGTTCATATTAAGTGTTTGATTTGTTTGAGGTTGTGTAAATTTGGCAAATTGCAGCACTTGAGACCAAAGCTTGCAGTACTTGCGGTCCCCAAAGCACAAGCACTGGCTAAGGTCTATCTCTCTTCACTCCAAAAAAAAAGAGTATATTCTGCTTAACTTTGTTTGATTTCGATTTTGATTCTGGGTTTTCATTTGGTCATCTTTTTTCATGGTGAATTTGAATTTTGATTCTGGGTTTTCGATTTTTGGCAATTTGAAATATGGGTTTCGAATTCTGAATTGAGATTGTTTTTTGTGACAGATAGATAATAGGTGATTCAAGTCTTTGGTTCACCATATCTCCCGTGGTGAACTCTGCATCATTTTTGAAGAATTAGTGAGTCTTGCTCTTCATTTTCTTCTGATTTCTTGATTTCTGACTTCATATTCTTCATTGGTTTTTGCTGTTCTCAATTGGGTTGTTGCTCTTGCCAACCATTATTTGTATTTTGAGGAGAATCAGGGACACCAATTAGTACTTATTGTATTTTTCTGAATTGGGTTCACTTATTGTATTGTTCTGAATTGGGTTCGTGTGTGATATCAATGAACTTGATGCACTTCATTTCCATTGTGGTAGAGAATTGTTGATGCATTACTTCGGGTTTGAAATATTACTTACTGGGTGCAATTAGCTGATTGGATTTGACAATGCAGACTTTCCAATCTTTGAACACTCAAACATACATGATGTATAATTATAGTCATCATTAAAAATTCTTACTCTGCATAATTTTTCAATCAAGATAGACAAGTTTTCACTAAAGTTTGAAGTTGCTTACTTGGAGATATTTGGGTCTGGAAGGTTAATTAATCATATGTACCTATCACCTCATTAAGTAACATGCTCCTGAATTGCTATTTGTATATTGATATATGGGTGAGTTTAGGGATGACAGGAGATGGATCAATATGGGTGAGTTTAGGGATGACAGGAGATGGAATCTTGCATGATTCGAACACAATATAAATCTTAACTGAAAATGAAAACGATTCATATCAAAGAACTTAATCTTCTTGATTATCTTTTTCTTGAATTAACTTGCGTAAGTCAATTCTTTGATTTCCGAAATTCACAGGGTTACATTCACTTATTTTCAGGTTCCCCCTTACAAGAGACATGCTTTAAGCAAAGGATTTCTACTTCCAGAAGGTATACAGCTCTTTCTCAGCAATCTCAACTCATTTGTTTTCATTTTTCTATCCCATCTATTTGATGCTTCTATTAAAGAACATAAGTCCTTACACCAAAAAGAACATAAGTTCAGTGGGGAGGGGGGGGATTTCAGTTTCCCATAAATTTTTTTTTTTTACAGACAAAAAATATGACCGAGAAAACTCAATATGGCTTGGTTTGTACATTATAAACCAAGATATTCAGAAACCATGAATTTGGCTTGGTTTGTACATTGAATTTGGTTTTTGTTACAGAGAACTCAAAGAACTATTAGAAAACACTCATACAGAGAAGGGTGTGAGAAGAACCTGAAAGGAGGGCTTTTGTTCTGATGTGGGTGCCTCCATATGGAGAGCTGAGGGAGAGTTGGTGAAATTTGTAGTGAGGAACAAAGGCTTTGGGTTTGGGGAGGAAAGAAAGGAGAGGTTTTGGGAATTGGAAAGATTGAGAAGAAGAACTACGTCCCTGTTCTTGATACTACATATGATTCAATTACTCATAGCAGATAATAAGTCTCAAGCTAATACACACATAGGCCATATCAACTACTTGCTGCTTAAGCTCATTGCCCTGAAACACCAACCTAGAAAATTTGAACTGATCAAGAGGGATGGCTAGAGTAGGGCTATTTGTGCTATTTTTTTTTTATACCCATGTATTTCATAAACCATACAAACGATTATGGGTTGAAGATAGCAATATACTGTAGCACATAGGTTTGTCTTTTTCTCCCTGTGATGATGTATTTTTAAGGGTTTTCGTTTATTTATTGATTTTAGTTTTGGAATCCGCTACATTTGGAGATTGTTATGTTAGACGTTTTTAAATTTCACTGCTTTTTCTAATTTCAAGTAATTTTGGGAGTTGATGGACTGTTTGATTATTTTTCCAGCATTGAAATTTGGGAGTTGATGGACTGTTTGATCTTTTCTGTTAAATTGCAGATTCAAAGCGGATAGTAGTTCATAAATTTCTGTGTTAACTCCTAAATCAGTGAGGTATGTATATATTTTCTTTATATATTTTTTTTTGGTTTCGGTTTTGTTTAATGTGAACATGTGTTTGAGATGATAGAGAATATAAATGATTTGGTATGTTGTTATGATGAAATTTCGTTGAGCTATTATTAATTGGCTTATTTCTGTATTGGAGTTCTGTCATATCTTTGTTTTGGCTCTATTTTTGCTGAGTATTTGATTCAGTCTCTGATATTAGCGATTACAATCTTTCTTCTATATTTGTGTGCATGTATGAATTCTCTAGGAAGTTTGACAATCGGGTACTTTAGAATTGGTTTCTTGGATTGAGTTAAATGATAATGTTCACCATAGTGGAAGAGGATTTCCAACTTCAGTACAATTTTTAGTTGAGCATAAGGATTGAGGTGGGTTTTGAAATTGAAGCCAAAGTTGAGTGTGTGGCCGAGAAGTTTGCCACTGATGCATGTGAAGCAAGTGCCTTGATTGCATCTTCTGATTTTGCATATATTCATCCGAATACATCATGTTTTGAATTTTTAGTATTGAGGTAATGTTGTCTTCATAAGGATGAACACTTCTAAAGAGAGGCTTGAGAGCTACTAAAGAGAGGCTTCTGTTAGAGGCATGGATGGGGGGCTGGGAGCTATTGTTCAAACAAACAGGCTATTAGTTTTAATCTTTTTCTTTTTGGCTTCGGTCCTGTGGGAGGACAGAATGAAGGAGCTATTAATTTTTTTATTTCTTTTTTGGTTTATATACATCCAATTTATGTTCTTAAACTTGAAAACCAAAGAGAATGATGCCATTTTATCTAAAAGACATTTAAAAAAATTAGGGTTTAGCAGGATCATCTTCTTTGAGAGTGGAGAAGGTTATAAACTCTGTTGTTCATGCGAGAGGAATAACTATAGAAATGGATAAACAATAGTAAAATATAATAAGATCTTATCACCACAAGGGTCCTAGATGTGACCTTATTTATTTCTTTTTGAATCACTAGGCATAATAATTGACTAAATAATAGGAAGGACTTTTAATGAAATTATAGGAGGGACTTTTAATGGACATGTAGGACCCTGATTATTCACAATTCATGGCAGGTACTGGTTTGGGGAATATTCTGGAATTCTCAAACTAACATGAGTTAGCTATGATACATACATTTCTTTTCTCCTAAACGATAGTATGATACTGAAACTTTTATTAAGTTTAGGAAGCAAGTACATCTCCATTTATGGAGGACAACAATCAGCTATGCATGAAGTCATGTCATGTATCTATTGGAAGCATGATATGCTAACAAATAAGCTTCTTCCCATTTACATGCCCTGGCGAACATAAGTCTGTTTGATCAGCTATAAGAAGAATGTCATCTGAAGCTTAGCATTGGATTCAAGCACCATGCACGCTTCCTTGCTGCTTCTAAGTGCTTCAGCCTTCTCCATCACTGTCGAAAAGCATAGAGAACTCTCACAACATCTCGCAATTAGACAAATGCCATGCTCATCAGGAATGACTCATCCACCTCCACCTACTTGGATTGACACCATCCAAGCTGCATCCCCATTTATTTTTAATAAGTTTGTGTAGGACACCTCCATATTTGAACATGCTGCCGCACTACTATAGGTTCATGAGTCTGTACAATAAGTTAAAGGCTTTTAGTCTCGAGTATTCAGCTCATCATCATCTAAATAGCATCGTTGGGGTGGATAGTGTAGCTCTCAAACTTTAGTGTAGGTCTATAATTCAAATGCCAGCATGCTCAGCCCATAATCAGTCCATCCCTCTGCATTGTATTTTCTTCTTTTGTTAATAAATATGTGTTTCTTATCACGAAATAAAAAAAACTTAGAGGCTTATTCTGGGGATCATTATGGGAATGAATTTCTTCGAAGTTAAGGAATAGTTCCTCTTTTGCTATTCTTACAGATTGGTATGTAGAGGTTTGTTAAATGTATTGTAATTGGAATTTGTTGTTTATATCTGTACTGTGTGGTTTAAATAGCTGGTGAAGTCACATGCATTTACAACCAATAGAAAAAGTTAGAAGAACTATAAAATGAAAATAAAAAGATTGTGGAGTGATGAAGTACAACAAATGATAAGGATTCAGAGCCTGACATAAGTGTAATTAATACAAGGACTTAAAAAGATATTGAAAATAAAAAACTAGAAAATAACGCTAAAGGGAACCATGTATGCTTTATAGCGATCTATAAAGTAGCAAAAATTAGGGATAGAATGACTAGGGATACAGATTATTGAAAGTAATGAATCAATAGTTTTTCTATTGAAGGCAATGAAGGCGTATTTGTTATTCTATCTGAATGTTTGGTATATTACTTATCTGAGCTAGGTTTGTATATATATATATATATAAGAATCAGTACAATGTAAAGGGATGGTGGACCTGCTTAAGTATATATTAATAATACGAATAATCCCAAGAGGTGATATTAAGGCATTCTAAATTATCTGCTGTGATTTAATTTGTAATGCTGATGTATATATGCAGCTACTGCTGAAAAGAGATAAAGTAGAGATAAAAGGGAGGAAGCTAGGAAGAATACGAACTTCGATTTTCAGGTTAGTGGCGTGAGTATTAGTGTTTTTGCATAAATGATGGTTATTTCGTTTAAGGAAGTAAAGCTGCAATCTTTGGATTAACTTTTGGTTTTCAGCTGGATTTTTTACTTGATTTTCATTCCATTTTCAGTCTTTGGTACTCTGTTTTGTTATTATTTGTGTATTTTCATTATCTGATGAACACAAACATGTTATTAGAATATGGCAGGGCGAGGAATGTGTGCAGTAATTTCATAATTCATTTCCGGTATGGAATAAATTTACTTTCTCTATTTTGGGATTGCAGGGTTTCATTTTGGTTGATTGTGGAGATTTTGTGGATTGTTTCTATTGGAGATCTGGGTAATTTTTTTATTTTATTTTATTGTATTTTGTGTTTTATGATTTGTAATTTTGGGGCTAATAAGCTTGGTCTTTTATGTTTCTGAGTATATGGACATCACTGATTCCATGCTTTTTTTTTTGATATGTTAATTAGGTGGAGATCTTCATTGTTGAGGAGCTATTGGAGTTTTATAGGGTAAGTTAGTTGCTGGTAGTGACTACTATTGTTTTTTATAGGCTATAAAAATGCTGGTGTGAAACATTGCTGCATTTGGTAGGTTCTCTTACATTTCACCATCCATTTTTGTTTCTGTTGAGCTAGAGTTTTGGTTTTGTTTTTGTATTCCGTTTTGTTGGAGTTTTGAGGTGATTTGTTTTGTTAGCTGAATTCCTTCTTTTCTTTTGCTTTTCATTCTCTGTTGTGTTTGTTGGGGCTGCAATATGGATTGGTTTGGTGGTTGATCTACAGCAGTAAGCATCTTCTCTGTTGTGTTGTTATTTTCTATATGATTAATCGATTTCTATATATTTTACAGATATGGCACCCAAAACAAGAATTTCTGGAAGGAAAAGAAGTATTGCAGCTTTGGGATGTGAAGGAACATCGAGAGAATCAGAAACTAACTGTGCAAATGAGTTGCAAGAATCAAATGAGGTGTTGAGTGATGGAGTAAATGCTGAGAAGAGATTATGTGTTGGTGTTGAGACTGAAAATTTAAATTATTTAACATCTATTTTTCATTAGTTAAATTATGAAAATTTAAATTCAATGTCTAATGATTACTAATGACCTAACTCAAAAAACTCGATTTTTACCCGCGGCAGCGCGCGGGCACCCCCACCTAGTATACACTAATTGGCCTCGAGGAGCTTCACTGTTCATAAGCCGTGGGCAAATCTGGCTCCAGCCGAGCCGTTCACGCGAATTGACGATTTTACCCCTTATGTATCTCTTTCTTTTCTGTCTGTTGTTTTTTCTTTGTTGTTCCACCGCCATTCACGACTTTTGTTTCTTATCATCGATCAATCTGGAATTTTTTTTGTCTCCGTCTGCCCATAGTACTTTGTTCTTTCCGTTGTCTCTGCTGAGGATCATCGATCTATTTCTTTCCCTCTCTTTCTCGCTGGATTTCTCTTTCAGTCCAACCATCACTGTCCAGAATTACCGATCCATCTCTTTCTCTGTCTCCAAATCGAGGTGAAAACATCTACAAAGAGGTTCTTCACGAGTTCAAGCTTCAAATTTCTTCAAGCCTCGCCCAGCCATCTTCCCAGAGGCCTCCATATCTGCTTCTCTGTCTTTAATTTCGAATCCTTTGTGCAAACACTGAAGGTATGCATCCATTTTCAGATTGCCCTTTTTGGATTTTATATGGTTTGGAGTTCATTTGATCATCGGGTTGGTTGATTTTATTTTGGCTTGCATAAGAGTTGTAATTTGTGTCGTTTGGTTGTTGACCTTTGCTTGATATATTGTATTTCTTGCTTTTGTAGTTATTCTGAGTTTGGATTTTGAAATTCATTTCTGTTGTTTATTTCTTTCATGTTCTTTGCTATCGGTAATTAGTTTAATTTTAGTCTGGCTTATTAATGGATGATTACTTTGTGTGTATATATTCAGGTTATTGTTCTTGGAGGAGTTGTGTGATTGGACACTAGATTTTTCAATAGGTTTGCTTATGTTGAAATGATCTTCATGCGTATTTTTTGTATTCTGAATTTTTTTTTTGTTCTTTTTAATTTTGCTTATCTTAAACTATGCTATTGTTTTTGTATTGCTCTGTTTTCTGAGTTGTATTAAACTCATAGCAATTGGGCATTCATTGTTCTATATTATTAGTGTGCAGTCTAGCTGAGGTAAGTTTTGACAGTTATCTATTGTTTAAAGAAGAGTTTTTCTTCTGTCTTGCTGTGTAATAATTCATCAGTACTATTGTTGAATATTTGGTTTTTTCTTTTGTTGCTTTTCAATTGACTTGAATCTTTATCTGAGATCTATTGTTGGTTAGCTTTTCATGTCAGATTATGATGTTTTCAAATTTGAAATAGGTATCTGAGGGTATTAATTCATGTCCATATCTTTTCCACATTTCAACAATTTTGTATTTAGTCTGTTTTCCTCAGTTAAATAGATACTGTTTTGTTGCGCAACTACTGTGGTCTATACAAGATGTGTTGTTAGATAGCTACATTATTGCTCTGTTTCTCCATAAGCTTTTAATGAAGTTGCATTATTGAACTGCATACCTCAAATTCAATTTAAATATGAAGCTGTGCAATTGCAATAGAAAGTTATATAGTTATAGTGATTAGTTGTGGGATTTCATTGTTCCCTGTTTATCATTTGCAGATTTTATGCTGAGCCTTCTTTGGCTCAATCTACTACCGCTGATTCTCATTTTGGTGTTCTGCATTAGCTCAGTTTTCTTTTCTAATACAGGTTTGTATTCTTTTTAAATTGTGTGGTTGATTTCCTGCTAAATAAGACTGTGATTTCACATATATTTTTAGCAAATTTAGAAAAAAATCTACGTAGTATTAATTATACTATATCATATATAAACTATTTTACTTTTTATGTTTTGCAGATTTTGATAGTAGCAAGTTATTACACTCTGTAACTGCTTCAGGCTTAGCCAATTTGAGGATCAGTGAGCACTTATAGACAACAGTTTTATATTCAGGTATATCAGAAATTTGTCGTTGCAAACTTTAATTAATTTATCAATGTTTTTCATTCTTTTAGATGGATATCATCCGTGGATTCTCCTTTCACAATGAATAGTCTTTGTGTCTGTTTGATTTGTATGAATTGAGAAATTTAATGATTTTGCTTCATCAGTATTTCGAATTTGATTTAAAATTTTATGAGTCATGTATGCCCATTATTGAATGAGGAAGTTGTTCTCTTTTAATGTTTTTTTCGTCTATTCATATGTGGAAGGCATAATTTCAATTTCTTAACTTAAATTTAAAAGTTGGGTTAAATAAGAATCAGTTTTTTTTTTTTCTTCGAGCGATGATTGATAATTGTTCAACTTATTGTTTTACTGTTTCTTAAATTGTAAACAATAATCTGAATTTGTTAACCTAAATTCAGTACAGAGATCAGGTAAGAATGAGTTGCTTCTGCCTTTTCTCATTGTTTTGGCATCTTCATAAACTTTTTTTTTGTCTCTATTATTTTTTTTCTTTCCTTAATTATTACAAATATATCCGACATTGGAAGTTGTTAAAACTGGTTGATTAACAATAGACCAGTTCTGATTTTTTAAATTATCAAATTTTATAAAGCTTCTTCTGATTTTATGATTTCTAATGGTGTCAAATTTGCTTTGTATTTTTTAATAATTGTTTCACATCTCCTGTTTGACAATTTACAAATACTATTATGTCCAGTTTAAATTACTAAAAAATTAATGTAATCCATATTCTGTTCTTGCTTTCATTAGGAATTTGATGTTGTTTCTTCAAAAAATTATGTTGCTTCATACACGTGCAATATTTTTTCCCTTTATTGGTATTAGGACCACCGTATTTCTCTCTTTTTTATCGATAGGTTTTTAAATGACAAGCGTATATGGGTTTTATTCAGCCCATATTTATTTTGAACGTGTTTAAAGTGCAGTAAAGATTTCAATCAGGCTTTGTGTGGAATAAAGACAGTGAAATTGTGAGTAAGTACCGCGTGATTTGTAGTGTTTAGTTGATCTTTAATGTTTTTTTTATTGAAGTAAATTTTTAAAAATTTTGTGTTCTGTTAGTTAAGAGTCTACCAATCTAATGTTGTATTCCATGTCGCATTGTTATTAAAGCCAGTAAGACTTTATATCGATTGAAATAGGGAATTTTATTGGCAAAAAAATGATGCATAAATACAAAATTAAGCATTATTTGAAAGGTGAAAAGATGATTGGTATTATCGCTGTTGATGTTGCAGTCAGTGTCACATATCCACAACCTGCAATGTATTTTCATATTCTATGTCACATATCACAGATTCCTTTTTTCCTTTGTGGGTCTGTGAGTTAGTTAACCTTTGTTGCTTCGAATGATAAATATAAATGAAAATAACGGTTTTATGCGCAGTAAAAATGTTTTATATCATTTCATTTGATTTCGTTATGGTATCTTTATCTATTTCGTTGGACAGGAAAAGGTCAACGCATGCAATTGGGTCAACATCGTTCATTGCAGAATCAGAAAAGAGATACAAAAGGTAAACTATAACAATTTTTTTGAAATTTATAACATTTTACATTATAGCTGCATTTTACTATATACACATAAACAGAACTTACACATTACACAATTTTAATTATCATCAATTAAAACACATCTACATTTACAGCTTAATAACTGTAGTTTATCCGTTTTAAAGTGACAGCCAAGAGAAAGAAATATCATCATCATCATCATCCACAAGCAAAGATCAATATGAAAAACGAAAAATAGAGTGACTGTGGATCATGATTTTGTATATATGCAGTTTTTGCTAAGGTAACATTTTGTACATGTAACAACTCTGTATTTTTAGATAATAGAGTGAAGCATTTTGTATAATCACAACAGGAAGAACCACCTTTTGCAAGAAACGTCGGAATGAGCTCCACTCTTATGCAGCTATAACTTATCTTTTGATATTGTAAAAATAACAATAGTATTGTACATTAACAGTTTATTTGTATTAATACAACAATGTAATATTGTAATATATGTCTCTAATAATATAATATATCTAAAATGTTACTTTTATCATCTCACCAATCAAAAACATAATACTGACATAACCGCAGCAAAGCGCGGGCTGCTTTTCTAGTGATTACTACACCCACTGAGTTTTCACAAAATTACCAATGTTATTCTTTTGAATTCATCTTCATATCACTTCTGTGAAAATTGAAACAACAAAACCCATGGGGTTTGGTCCAGTGGAGCCGCTGGGGCCTGCAAGTTGGGCGAATGCTACAGCTTCACTCTGGTAGTAAGAGGTCGCTGGTTCGATCATCCGCTTGTGAAAAACATCTCATGGGGAGGGCTTTATTGGCACCCGGCCCGGAGTGGTAGTCCCACCCGACCACCATTTTATGTAACCAAAAAAAAAAAAAAAATGAAACAACAAAGAAAAGGCACCATAGCTATACTAGTATACTCACTCAATATGTCCTACCAATGCTGCAGATGTCAATAAGGTCCAAACAACTGCAATTTGCCAATTTCTCTCCCAAATTAACACTCATTACATTAAAAAAATTTCTCCCAAATTCACATTAATATTTGACATTTCACTTTTGCCTTTCTTTACTGTATGTTAAAACAACTATGACACTCTTTACAATCTGTTCAGGTTCAACAACTATGACACTTAAATCGTCACAGCTTCTCACCAGTTCGAGGCAGCTGCACGGTTGCTTTTAGAAGAGAAAAAACAGATCATTTCACAGGATATGCCATCCCAAAATTTGAAATATATATAGTTGTACTTGTTCTAATAATCTAGTTTAGAACTTCAAACCTTAAATTCATTGTGAACATGGGGATTATTTAAGCTAATTAGGAACTTGTTTTAATCTAGTTCGGACAAGATGAATCAGATTCAAATTTTCATATCAGTTCTACATTTCAATTCAGTACACATAACATCGTTGTTTTGCCTGTGTTGTAATGTTGACCACTAGCTAGAAGCCAAGGAGGCTAAATTAACCACCCTAGACGAAAACACAGATGAGTGAGCTTAAAATTAAAATTGATGGCTGTTTACAGAAAATTAATTTGTTTATTCATCAAAAGCAATAAAACCATCCATTCAGATTCATTCATGTCAAAAAGTTGCAGTGCATGATTCATATTGGCATCCCCCATGCAACAACAATTGGACTTCTCACCCTGTGCACTCCATCCTTCCACACCAAGCCACCAAACTCAGGCACCGTCTGCCTAGTCTTTGTTGTGAATGTGACTTTATAAGACAGCTTCTGATTAGCTTTGGTGAAGTTCAGAATCCGCGGCTCAACTTTCACATATGCCCCCTTGAATGGTGAAACTATGGCATGGTAACTCGAAACGGCAGGGCCAACATTAGTGACGGTTCTATGAACTGTCAAAACCGAAACATTAGTCTTATCCGGGAACATAACCGAAATCGCCGGATAGTTCAAGTCCCCTGCTTTGGCCAGGGTGTGACGGCAAGTCCTATTGCTAAACACCTTGAGCTGCATTGGGGTTAGCTTTTGAGTGCAGAGGAACTCCAGATAATCCTGGGGCTGAATGTCGTAAACCAAACCTGGGTCAAGAGCCTTCCTTGGATTAATGTGTCCTGCTCCATGATCAAAAGGGGTTGCAATTTCAGCCTTTGAGGCATCTTCAAGAGGCTTATGTGTGTTGTCATGAACATAAGCTGTAGTCATCAAAGTGGATTTGATCGCGGCCGGACTCCATTCTGGATGCTTAGATTTGAGCAAAGCAGCAATCCCACTCACATGAGGACATGACATTGAGGTCCCGGACAAGATATTGAACTTCACTCTCCTGTGATCCGTTGCCAAACTCGAAGGACCCAATTCTCCTGTCCAAGCAGCAAGAATGTTAACCCCCGGCGCCACCAAATCCGGCTTCAAAATCTCAAGACTCAAGAGATTAGGCCCTCTTGATGAAAATGCAGCCACAATTGGTGATGGTCTAACCCCAACTCTGGTCCCAAGAAATGCTAGAGTTGCAGTAGCTCTTGGACTTGTCAAGGCATAGTGCTTTATTGCTTTTGCTTCATTCTCTCCCACTGCAACTGCCGGAATCAGATGACAATCAGCAACGAGCTCCTCCCCATTCGCAGCCGTATTCGCCAAGATCATACCAATTCCTCCGGCATTCTTCACCGCCTCACCCTTTTGCACTCTAGGACTAATCCCACGGTCACAGATCACAATCTTCCCTTTAACTTTGCTCGGATCCAAAGTTCCCTCCAAACACAACGAGCTCGGGTCAGGACTAGTCGAGTTACCACCCGCATACACAACAGGGTACAGCTTCTTTGTGTCGAGCTTCATTCTTCCTCTGTAAAGCGAAACTCCAGTGATGGTCCTCCCACTTCCCAATTTCACAGTGGCGGGAAAATCCCTGTCCATAGTACTAGCACCGACAGTTGTTATCCAAGGGGACACATTGGTCAGACTAACCGGGTCGGGCCCACCGTTCCCGGCGGAGCAGGACACGAAAACACCCATCTCCATCGCCCCAAACGCCGCAATGGACAGACTGTCCCGGTAATAAGATGAAACTCCACCACCAAGAGAAATAGACAAAACATCGACACCATCAGCGACGGCCTTATCAACCGCCGCCATTATATCAGAACTGAAACAACCGCCGACCCAACACACCTTGTACGCCGCGATCCTCGCTGCCGGCGCCATTCCCCTGGCCGTACCGTAAGCGTACCCCAGGAGATTCGCTCCCCGAACTGGAGATCCGGCGACCGTTGCGGCGGTGTGGGTCCCGTGCCCGTCCTGGTCTCTCGGCGATTTGTACTCCGTTTGCTCGTTGATTTTTCCGGTGGCGGACTCGTACCCCCGGTAGAAGTTTCTGGCGCCCACGATTTTCCTGTTGCAGTTGTGTTTTGTGAAGCCGCGGCCGGTTTCGCACGCGCCTCTCCAACGCCGCGGCACCGGCAACATTCCGGTGTCGTTGAAGCTCTGGCTCTCGGGCCAGACTCCCGTGTCGAGAACTCCGACGATGACGTCATGGTCGGAGACTCGTTGGGACCACACGTTGCCGGTGGTGCTGTCGTGTGGTTCGAGCCCGAGAAACATGGGACTCCTTGTGGTGTGGAGTTCGTACTTGGTTTCTGGAAATATAGCCAAGACTCCATCTTGTTGCTCTAGTAGCTCAGCTTCTTCTTTACTCAGTTGAGCAGCAACTCCATGAAAAGCGGTTTCGTAACTGTAAATGATTCTATCTGGGTTATGATCAGCTCCATTTTCTGGTTTGATGAGCACTGAGTTTACTTTTGATGAGTACCAATCCAGGTGGTTGGAGAAAGATTCAGGCTTGGCTGACCTATCCATTTGGATAATGTAAGTTTGGGTTTTTGCAGAGAGGGCAATGCTGAAGAATACACAGCTTGTTAGGACTAGAAACAGCCATTTGATCACTGGTTTTTCAGCCATTTTCCTGATTCAATTAAGGAAGAAGAGTACTGAAGTACGGAAAAACTCTTGAGTGGGAAGTGAAGTGTGAGGAGTACAGTAGAGGACTTGAGAACTAGTATTTGGAGAGTTGAAATATTAGAGAGGGGACCTTTGCTACTGTGCCCATCTTGTGCTGGTAATAAAGATGGTTGGTTGTTTCATCAATGCACTATTGTTGAGTAGATTTTGGAGAGAGCTGGCTTAATTGGCTGTCACTATTGCAGAATTAAATTCTCATTTTTACAAACAAAAAGATAGATTAATCACATTTTGAACCCAGAAACATGGTTAATTAATTTCTTATTGTCCTAGCTAGTAATATCTTAAGAGGTCCAAGTCATTGCCATTGTCACATTGACAATGCCATCTACCCAATGATCAAAAGGAGTAGTAAGGTGGCGGGTAGAGCTAGAATAGTATAAGCTTAGCTTCACTGGGTGGGGGTTCTTTTTGTACTGAGAGATATGATCGAGCTAGAATAATATGAGCTTTACCCAAAAAAAAAAGAGAACTGAGAGATCATGATGTATACAATCCCGTCATTAATATGGGTGGGGGTTGTTTTTGTACTAAGGTATGATCAAAAGGTCCCACCTTCACAAGATGCTCATAGACACATCTGAGCACCGCAAAGATGGAACCAAAAAGATGGCTTTAATTAGGTTTCTCTGCAACTGGTATTTGCGAGTAAAAACGATGGGTATGATTAAAACTTTTTGTTTCCAAACAAAATTGATGAGACTGGTGGTGTAGGGGATGCATACCTTTTAAAGATGCCTAGGAAAAAACAATAGTAATCAGAGGGTGAAAATGTAGAGTGCTCAAGTATGGGGAAGCTAAGCTGCAAAAGTCGTTCTGGGGAAGGTGAAACCATTACTAAGAGCATACTCATAGGTTGGTGCTTCAACTTTCAACGAATCAGATAGACCAGTAATTAATGTGGCATTAACTAAGTTAATTGTTAGATGATCAAAATACTTGGTTTGTGTATTATTTGGGTGAATGAATGAATTTTGAATACTAGTTTCTAGTAAATAATTTCGGAGGAGTCAATTATTGTTGCTGGTGTGGGGGATGGGGAAGGCAATGTGTGACAGCTCAATAGCACTGGGTCGGATCAAAGGGTAAAGGTACATTAATTCCTTTCTGATAAGAGAGCAGTAATTACACACATGGGGGTCAGCTTTCTGTGTTTGTAGAGGTACATATATACATAATACATGTTGCTGGAACCCCCAAAACCACTTGGGTGTTTTGGACGGTCATCTCTTTATGTAGCAGTGGTTACAATGGCGGTGGCTGTGGAAAGATGTATACTTTTTACCGAGGTTTTTTGAATACTTTGTCTACATAAATTTGCATAATATATATGAAGTAAAACTCTTTCATAAATTCAACTACAAATGGATGTCTATGATCATCCTCTCTTCAACATATCATCAACTAGGTTAACAATGTATAAATGAAGTAGATGACAATCTGTTGTTGTCTTATAAACAGCTTCATATGCTATCACTGACACAAGTTGAGGTGCATATGTAGCTTAGGGTTTAGGAGCTAGCTTCATGTAGGATTCTCAAAACTAGAATAATATTGACTTTGCAATGTAATAAGATCAATCTGTTATTGTCTTACAAACAGCTCCATATACTATTCTCACCAAAAAACAGCTCCATATACTATCAGTGGCATATATATAGGTTTAGGGTTTAGGAGCTGCATGTAGGCTTCTCAAAACTAGAATAATATTGACCTTGCTTGGAACATATAATAAGATAAAAGATTATGGCCGGGAACGTCGATTCGTCACCGCCACTACCCATGAAAACGGGTGGGCGGCACTTGGTTTTACGAGTGATGAAAACGGGTCTTGTACCCTCTAACCATAAACGGTAACCCGACCCTAATTCGGTCCTTCATCGTGGGCTACAATTGGATACCGATGGATGCAATCGGCCCATGGGCCTTTGTTGGACTCAACCTGAATCTGCCTTGTACATTTCCAAACCAAACTAGTGCACTTGGGCCCAGTCCCCATTCCAAGCTGCCAAACCTTGTCACCTTTCTTCACTCTCTCTTTTCCCTCCAAGTAGGCCAATTCATACCACAGTGAAGAAGACGACTGGTTCCCAAACCTGTGCAACGTCATCACAGCAGCCTCCATTTCCTTGTCCCCAAGCTTCAAACCTTTCCCAATTTCCCTAATCACCGCTCTCCCCGAAGCCGGCAGACAAAAATGCTCTATCACACTCTTGAAATTCGGGACATAAATCTCCGCAGACTTGTCGATCAATCTCTTCCGGATGATCGAAACACCGTGCCAGAATTTCTCAGATAATGGAAGAATTGACGACCCCAAAACGGTGACGTTTGATCGGAGCGTCTCGCCGGCCACTTGCAGCAGATCCCTCTTGATGGTGACCCCGAGTATTCCGTTGGAGTCCTCTTCACGAATGGTGGAGAGGTAAGCCCTGTCTTCGTATGCTTTCTGGGTTCTGAGTGTTTTGAATAGCTCGTACTTTGAAGATTTGGATTTTTGCTTTTTGTTTGTGAGCAAAATTGCTGCGCTGCCCATTCTGAAGAGGCAGTTGAGGATCAATTTGGGCTTCTCGTGTCCCGCGTACCACCCGGTTGATAAAATCTCTGTGCTGAGAACAATGGCGTAGGAGTTTTTGTGAATTTGGAGGAGGTTTTGGGCCAAATCGATGCCTAGAGCTCCTGCGCTGCACCCCATTCCAGAAAGATTGAAGCTTTTGATGTCGTTTTTCATCGAGTAGTGGTTAATGACAATGGAGGTTAGAGAAGGAGTGGGATTGAAACCGCTACAGTTTACTATTAGGATATCAATGTCTTGTGGGGAGAGGTTAGTTTTGGTCAAAAGGTCATCCATGATGGGGAAGAGGACCATATGGACTTCTTTGATGTATTCATGGTGATGGGTTTTAGGAGGAATGTGGTGTAAGGCTGGAGGGAGATAGGTCTCTTGGCTTTGTCCTGAAGAAGTGAGGATGTTGGCCATGAAAGCTATGCTTTCACTGTCAAAGCCTTCAATCATGGAGGAGTTTTTGAGGAATTTGGAGTAGGGGACTTTGCAGGAGTCTGGTGGCTGCAGACATGAGAAGTCTACCAAGTAGACTGTATGAGTCTTTTTGGAGAAGTAAGGCTTGAGGATGAAGAATATGATGAAGCAAGAGAGGTTGATGAAATGGAAAATGGGTGGCCTTTTTTGTAGGAGAAACAAGGCATCAAGGGATGTTACAAGTATGAGCACCAAAAGTCCTAGACTTTGGGAGAGAGTTGAGAGAAGCTGCTTTGATAAAAGAGTGGGAGGGGAGGAGTCAATGGGATTGAGCAGAGGGTCATGGCATTGCTCAGAAACTAGAGGTGCCATTGGAGATTGAAAAGAAGAGAAAGAGAAAGAGCAAAGATTTTGTTGGTAGGGGCAATGGGGTTGAGGCCAAGGTCTAGGTGCAGAAGGGTATAAATAGTGGGTGTAATAGCCCATGCAGTTGGCAGGTGAGACTCATTGTATAGTAATAATAACCTGAAAACCATTTTTCAATTGCCATACTTTATACACATGTTGCTAGTCAAAAGTTGTCTTGCACCATGTGTCAGAAAAATTCAATTTACAAGATTTTGTGCTAGGAGGAGCCATTAATATGTTCACTGGTTTGGAGTTTGGAGCTTTGAGACTACCAATATAATTAAAATGGTGTATAGCTTTTGCCAGAGATCGAGATGATGGATATATTGTTGTGTGTTTTGGTTTGCTAACAGCTGTTTGATTCTGTGGAGCTTTGTTACTTGCAGATTAGCTGCTGCTTTGACATGTATGATGTTCTTCAGGGACCCGTTGTTTGAATTTCAAGTTCATCTGCAGAGCACCACAGTATTCTTGGTGGTAGTGTGGTACCACTTATTACATGCCAAAACTGGAATAAGTCAACGGTCAACGGGGCTGGAATTGAGGCAACGAGAACGTGATACATCAGATGATGGATCGATGGTTTATGATGAGGTGGTGCTTCTTGTACAGGTAATCATTTCTATGCATTTATTAGGTTATGTGATAAAATCTTATTAGGTTATGTGATCAAATCTTGAGGACATAAAGAAACTAGTAAATAAAAGGCCAAAAATATACGAATGGTCCTCTGGTTGGGGTGAAAATTTATTTCTCTGGTTGGGTGATAAATAATGCATCCCAAGGTTTAAAATATTCGATCATATCTTTGGTGTTTGACTGTGTGTGATTGTATCTCATCAATTTCATGTGTAGTAGTGTCAAATTCCTCAACTTTAATATGAAAAATTTGTTTGCTTTGAACCAAAATTGACTAAACTTAACCACAATGGTCTTAGTAATGTAATTTTCAATTTTGGCTTAAATATATTGTTTACATAAAAATTAAATGTCTATTTGTTTTTTTTTTTTTCAATTGGGGGGGGCTAGCGAGTTGGGCAAGAGTTGGGCAATGTTCTGCAGCCTACTACCTCCCACTGTTGAGCTGATCCACTAAAGGACCATCAGCTCCCGCTTCATGGGCTGGCTGGCCTGCTAGAGGTCCTTATTACTCCATTCACAGGGAACCCTACAATTGATTACTTGTTTTTCTCAAATTTTTTTTTTTACTGCAATTTCATTACGAATGCATGTCTGCCTAGCTCTTGCTTAATTCATTGCCTTAACCTGAAATTGAGAAATGAGATATGGTGTAATATTGGCACATCAAGTTGTAATATGAGCAATCCTCAATGACAATATAAAGTCCTATATTGGAACATGCTTGTACCATTTTTAATGGGGAGCTGAAGCACCAAATCTCTCTCCTTTATTTTACATATGAATTGTTTTTTTCTTTTGGCATTTTACATATGAATTATTGAAATTTCATAGATGAACCGGTGAACAGTAAAAACCTTATTTTGATTAATGCGGCTAAACCCTGTGGTGTTGACGTTGGGCTGTATCTGTCACCCTGAGATAGACATGATAGAAGATATGGGCTGGAGAAACCATATAACGAGTACTAGTTGGCTCAATTATAACGAGTAGGTAATTGGAGCCAAAGACATTTCATTAATGTCACATTATTGTTCAACTGTTCATATCTAATTTGCTCTTTGTTGACAGATATGGGAGTTTAAGAGAGATTTGGTTCGATGGATATAAGGGTGAACATGCACCAAACATGTCCTGTTATTTTACAGATTGGTTCTCTATGGTGAAGGAGTTGCATTGTTCTATTAACATATTTTCTGATGCTGGTCTGGATGTTAGATGGGTTGGAAATTGGGATGGGTTTGCCGGGAGCACATGCTGATCCACCGTCAATCGGACCTCATTGTTAATCGGGAATGCAAGCATTGAGGAGTAAGTATTGTTAGATTGATATACATTGTTTCATGAGATTTGGGGTCTAATAGTTTGTCCAAAATGTAGATGCTTATCTCCAAACAAGGATAAAACTCATGCTTTCAAGTTTCAACTTTATACAGAGCATTGAATAGTGGTGGACGTTAATGTAGAAAATGGACAGACATCCCTATGTACCATGGTCCATGCATCCAATTATTGACTTCTTCTAAATGAATGCAGTTATCTCAACAAGGGTGATAACAATAATCAATTTGCAGCCTACTACCTCCCACTATTATTGTTCTTCTAAATGTTCTGCAGCCTACTACCTCCCACTATTATTGTTCCTTTTGTAAAAAACCAAAAAGACATTCCTCGTATAATCAATTTGAAGAAGTATAATCATTTACTATTATTGTTATTTGTTTACCATGAATATCAATGTTTCAAAAGTCTTAAATTATCCCCAAAGAAGCAGAAAAGAAATATATTTTTTACCCTCACTTGTTTTGACAAACTTTTGTAAAAGACCAAGGGTCATTCCTCATATCTTCGACTTATTTATCTCAAAGTTAAGTTAAGTGATACAAATGATCTAATATGAAAAAAAAAATGGTCTCAAGTAACATTCGACATCTCACTATTAGTATAAAACATTATTGTTTATTGCTTTAAATGATGCAATCGAATTTTTTAAACAACATGAAACACTAGGTAAAACTCGATATACTTAAAGAGTGTTGATATACTATACTTTTTTTTTTTTGTGAGAAAGGTCGATATACTATACTTGAAGGATGCAAAGTGTGTATTAACTAATAACCCATAATATAAATCATGAAGAGGCCTAAGAGGTTTTCATGATATTTAATACACATAACACATGTAATTCGCCCTCACTATATGAATCACAAACCGTCCTTTTAGATACTCTGAAAAGTTAAACCCGGCCAGACGATAGAGTCACGCAATGGTCCTTTAGCACTCACATGAAAAGGCCAAGCAACCCGTGACGATTGCATTATATAAACAAGAAGAATTTAGTAAGTAACAGACAAAACACGGGACAAAACACACTGCACAAAACTACAAAAGTTGCTTGGTGTCAAACCATTTTTGCCTTCTTCATTTGGAGAACATAGCTTTTTACATTATTCTTGGTCTCCATTATACCCGCCTCAAAATGTTCATCACCAACCTCTGCTTTGGCTTTGCTCCATCCACAGAATAATCTGTCTTCACCTCCTTTTATCTCTGTGGTCTCTACCCGAGAATTCCAAAAGTGCTTTGATGATATCTCATGAATTCAATTACAATCAGCTTTGATTGTTCACCAAATTAATCGAATAGGACTCATTGGCCAACTTAATTTCTTAGGGCGGGTATTGGGTGAAGTTAGGAAAAAATTAGGTTCAAATAGTAATCCCTCTTTAAAATTAAACATGACTGTAACTCCACAGTCCTATATATAATTATTTGTGGCACAATAAATAGCAAAGAAGACATAAGGCATTATGGCTAAGCAATCATGGTACTCTTTGTGCCTAGTAATCACATTCTTCCTACTATTCACATTCACCATCTCAAGGCTTGAGCAAGTCCCAACACCACCATTACCCCTTCTACCACTTCCCACATATTCCCAACTCAAATGGCAACAGAGGGAGCTCATAATGTTCCTCCATTTCGGAGTGAACACCTTCACCGACTCCGAATGGGGCACCGGCCGTGAAAGCCCGGCCATTTTCAACCCGGCCCGGCTCGACGCCAACCAATGGGTCAAAACAGCAGCGGATGCAGGCATATCACTAGTGATACTCACTGCAAAGCACCATGATGGGTTTTGCTTGTGGCCTTCAAAGTACACTGACCACTCCGTGGGGAGTAGTCCTTGGAAAAGTGGCCGTGGTGATGTTGTTCAGGAGCTGGTCACTGCCGCCAAGACACGTGGCGGCGTCGACGTCGGGCTTTATCTGTCGCCGTGGGACAGGCATGATCGGAGGTATGGAGATGAGATCGCATACAATCAATACTACTTGGCTCAATTACAAGAACTGCTCAGAAGGTAATAACCAAAACCATTGACATGACATTTGCAAAGTTGGTAGTAAAGTTAAGATTTTTATTATTTTGTTAGGTATGGGAGTGTTGAAGAAATTTGGTTCGATGGAAATAAGGGTCCGAATGCACCAAACATGTCCTATTATTTTGCAGATTGGTTTTCCATGGTGAGGGAGTTGCAGAGCTCCATTAACATATTTTCTGATGCGGGTCCGGATGTTAGATGGGTCGGAGACGAGCAAGGCTTCGCCGGAAGCACGAGCTGGTCCACCATTAATCGGAGCTCATTAACAATTGGGAGTGCAGCCATTGAGGGGTAAGTAACACATACTCAAACTATTCAATCTGCTATGGTTTGGTGTTCTATTGGTTGATCACATTGCAAGTGCATACTTCCTTTTCTGTTTTGTTTAGTTGCTATTAGCTATAGGCACTTTAGAAAGCAGAGGCTTTTTCGGTTGCCAACTAGTTTGCATTAATTAAATAAATTAATAATTTATAGCTAGCTGTGGATCACTTGAGCTAAGTTGTAAAGAAGATGATAAGTTATTGGTGCTGCTAATTAAAGAAGGAAAATGACATCTCTAAACAACCACCTAATTCGATTTCTTCCAAATGAATGTAGTTATCTCAACACTGGTGATCCAGCAGGGACAGATTGGTTGCCGCCAGAATGCGATGTTTCGATTAGAAACGGATGGTTTTGGCATAAATCAGAGTCACCTAAGAAGCTAAGCCAGCTGCTTGAAATTTACTATAACTCAGTAGGAAGAAATTGTGTGCTACTACTCAATGTGCCTCCTAATTCGACTGGGCTTATATCCGAAACAGATGTTCAAAGGCTCAGAGAATTCAGAGGTGCAATTGACACAATATTTTCTAGCAATCTAGCAGAGAAATGCTTCATCAAAGTGAGTAGCCAAAGAGGAGGCAAAGGAGGAGGGTTTGGACCTGAAAATGTGCTTGACAGTGACCATTTGTGGACATATTGGGCTCCAAAGGATGGTGACAAAGAGGAGCACTGGATTAAATTTATGGGTAGAGGTACAGATAAAGGATTGAGATTCAATGTGATAAGGATTCAAGAGGCAATTGGGCTTGGTCAGAGGATCAAAAAGCATGAAATTTATGTGGATGGTAAGAGAGTTGCAAATGGAACCACAGTGGGGTACAAGAGGCTTCACAGACTTGAAGGGGGAGTAGTCCATGGCCAAATTGTAACAATTAGAATTGAAGAGTCAAAAGGGCTGCCTTTGATTTCTTCCATTGGTCTGCATTTTGATCCTTATTGGCACCCGAGTGGGAAGCTACTTTGATATGTAAAGGCAGTGATAAACTAAAACAAACTAAAAACAGCACTATGTTGGCTCTTTATCTTTAATTTAGATATGTATGCACTTTTTTATGCCCATTCTCTGCTCTCTGTTTGAAATGCCTTGTATTCTGTTTGTACAAGCCAAAGACAATAATAAGAGCATTTTCATTGGTTTCTTTCTCTTTGCCCATCTTCCATTGCTGTTCTGCTCTTTGAAATACCTAGTTTCATGCATGTACACCTATGAAACAAAATGAAGGCACTTTTTGGCACACAAAGGTGACCACTAAGTTTCAAATGTGAAAGCTTAGAAAGTGTGAATCAACCACAATTGTCCCATTCCGAAGAGTGATTGAATATCATAATGTATATTAAGTGAACACTCTCTTTAAAAGTCTTTAGAGATGAAGATTAGCACTTGTTCTTCTTATTTGGTTTTTTTTTTATGACAATCGAGCTCGAGATGGTTAATTTAGGAAAATATCAATCATATCATAATGATATTTCCTCAATTAACCCTAAATAATACTTATTCTATTCTTGCATTAATTTATCAAGCAATGCTACTATTATTAAATACAGTATGAAGATGATGAGGCACTTGAACACTAGTAGGCAACAAGTGATGCAAGAAGCTAGTAGCTATAAAACATGGGATTTAAGGTCTTGCATGACCTAATCTTGGGGAGGCATGCACATAAAGGCCTCCATCAATTGGGAGGGTGACCATGGTCTTGTAAGTAACCACTTTTGTCTCATCAGTTAGCTTGAATATGTAGCTGCTTAAAAGGACAGCTGAAAACATCTTCATTTGCATATAAGCATATTCCTTTCCTATACAAATCCTTGGTCCGGCCTGCGTAAAATCACAAAATCCCATCAAAAATCACATTTCACTTTATGTTGTAACAAAATGTGCAACAGCTAGCAGTGAGTGTCAAAGTGATTTCATTATCTTTTCTTACACTGAAGGCTATGAATTTGTATGGGCTTTCATCCTGGAAAAGGCCATTATCGTCGAGCCATCTCTCTGGCCGAAACTCTTCTGCATCATCACCCCATAGAAATTTCATCCTGCCCATTGCATAAGGTTGGTATACCACCATATCCCCTTTTTTGACACTAAATCCATCAGGCCAGGTATCATCAGAAAAACACATCCGCGCATTCTATGAATGGCAGCGAGCATCACACAAACAAACTTGTTAAGAAGAAGAATAAGTATGCTTGGACATAGAATTCATGCACATTAGATTTATTTAATTACCATTGGAACTGCGGGATAGAGTCTGATTGTCTCGGTCAAAGCTGCATGGAGATATTGCATTTTTTTAAGGGCTTCTTCACTAAGGCCGGCTGCAACCTCATCAACACTTGAATTATCTTTCAGATTTAATGATTCTCTAACTTCCTGTGCAATCTTTTCTTGTACATGAAGATGCTTGCACATCATATAAAGAAACCATGAAAGAGAGCTAGCTGTTGTGTCTTGTCCGGCGACAGTAACAGAGAGGACCATGTCTCTCAGGTACTTTGGATCAGTCTCCTGCAATTCCAAATGCCTTGAAACCAAGTCTCTTTTCTTGAGCTGCCATTAATTCTCATTACGTTATTAATGATAAAATACCAAGTTAATTCAATATCTATAAGCTAGAACAAACAGAGATGGCATGGAAGGTAACTCACAGATAGGTTATCTTCTGGATTCTGGATAGTTTCAATCTTTTTTTGATACATAATGGTTTCAATCTTGCTATTGATTAATTTATACAAAAATTGATCGAGCTCTTTGATGTTTTTCTTTAGCTTTGCTTCCTTACCAATGTTTAAGAACCGTTTGATCTTCCAGAAGATATCCAATAACCGATACAGGGTAGCTTCTTGTCCCGACTCAAAAGCATGGGAAAACCGGTTACCTTCTTCATTTGTTCCACTCATGCAGTCCAGTTCGATACCAAGCAGAATTTTGATGATTGAATCTAACGTTGATTTCATAAACAAATCCTTCCAGAAAACACCAAGATTTTATGTACTTTCAAACAACTATAACAACAGAAACCTTCTTCGGTAAATGCATGTTTCGCTTACAAGTTGTTTTTTTCATTGATGATCAATTTGATAACCAAGAAAGAGTCGTTGTTCATGCAAATAAAGTCCCCAACAGAGTAAAAAATAGCTTTTGTTTGAGTAACCAAAGTGCTCAATGAGCTTGGTGATAGCATTAGCATGTATGTCTTATATAATAACAATGCAATTAATGTGATTAGTGAAACGTTGCAAACGTACTTGGATCTCTATTGCTTGGTTGCAAGTTGCAGCTTTATAAATTAGGTCAGCAAGTTTAACTGCATTGTTTTTGAAGACTGCACTGCTGAAGTCTCTCACTACTTTTGCTGAGAATTCAGAGCTCGACCCCTTCCTCAGATGCCGCCATTTTTGCCCATCCACCGCGAAGATCCCATCGCCCAGTACATCTGACAAAATGTTGTACAGGTACGACCCCTGCAGCAGCAGCATCTCGGAAGTCAGAACTATAACTTGAGTAACATGTGATTAACTTCTATTTAAAGTGTTCATCAATCATACGTACCTTGCCATAATTAGTAAAGTTTGTTTTGAGCACGTATTCCACATTTGCAGGATCAGCGGTGTAAACCACACTTCTGAACAAGTCAAGGATCCTGTAAGTTCTGTATTTGCCTGCAAGCTCAGTCATGTAATGGTGCACCCTAGTGAAGTTGATGAGTTGGTTTAAGATGGTTCCAGCAACAGGATGGTATCTCTTTTTCTTGTCACGCAATCTTCTCCCATGGAGTCTGTACACAACTATAGCTAAAAGTAGTGCCAAACTTAATGCTACGGCAGTGGAAGTGAAATCCATGACACTGACTCGTAAGGATATATGGTGAAGCTAGGAAGGTTATAGTATGTATATATATATATATATATATATATATATATATATATTGATTTGGGTTCAGCCGTTTAGGGTTTAATATGTAGGTGAGGATGAGATTTTGTCTGTTTGTGACAACCCCCACAATACTACGACAACCCCCACAATCCCCAATTAAATTGAGCAGCTGCAGTGGTTGAACATCAAACAACTCCAATAAAAGATGGATGAGAACTGATGATGCATATATGGCATTGTATTCCTTGGTGTGTTATCGAAGATTGCTGGCAAGATTTCCATCGCACATACCTTATCCCAGTAGGTTTAGAGACATGAGTTTGGTTTCCATGTGAGGACAAATGACATTGCTGCCTGCTGCAGAATAAAATATGTCATGATAATATATGCATGCTAAGAGTGCTTGAAAACCATGGCAATGGGGCTAGCAGGCAATCTGTTCTTTCCAAAGTGTCTTTTTTTTTTCTCTGATGATAAGTGTGTTTTTTTTCAATGTAGCAAAGTTATAATTCTGAATTTCTGATGATAAGTGTTTTTTTCAATGATAAGCGTTTGTGAAGCCATATTTGAATCCAATGGAGTACAATAATGCTTAAATATGTTGTTTCGCATCCATAACAGAACCCAATAAGTGAAGGAAGACACTTGGTTTATTGTGATAAACAACAATACAGTAGTAATACATTCACTATTACAGTAGATCAATACGATAATTAAAGCATTTCAAAACAACTAACAGGCAAAGGATTTTATGCGGAGTGCATTAATAAAACAAAGTACAAATAAGATAAGTGCAAGGGGGCAGTGAACCAAACATGTTAAAACTAAACACCTAAGGTCTTTCATGCTCCAATCTTGGAGAGGCAAGCACATAAAGGCCCCCATCAATATGGAGGTTGATCATGGTCCTGTAATTGACCCCTGTTTTCTTTTCACTCATCTTGAATATGTAGTTGCCTAAAAGCACAGCAGAAAAGATCTTCATCTCCCTATAAGCAAATTCCTTTCCCAGGCAAATTCTTGGACCAGCCTGTGTAACAAAATCATTCCCATGATTTACGTAGAGTTGTTTACAGCAAACCAAAAAGTGTACATGTTTCAATTAGATGTGTCAGATTGAGATATGAGTACTGTCAGTATAAACTATAATTACGTACCTGGAAGACTGTGAATTTGAAAGGGCTTTCTGGCTGGAAAATGCCATTTTCGTCAAGCCATCTCTCTGGCCGAAACTCTTCTGCATCATCACCCCATAAAAACTTCATCCTGCCCATGGCATAAGGTTGATATGCCACCATATCCCCTTTTTTCACACTGAATCCATCTGGCCAGGTATCATCAGAAAAACAAACCTTCGCATTCTACAAATGACAGAATCACACACTTGTTAGAAAGTAATATAAGCAATTCGAATTCAGAAAAGCCAGGAACGAGTGTCATATTATTTATCAGCTTAAAATAGGATTATGCATGCTTTTACATTATTATTCATGCATTAGATATAATTAATATCTTAAATTACCACGGGAACTGCAGGGTAGAGTCTGAGTGTCTCGGTCAAAGCTGCATGGAGATATTGCATTTTGTCAAGGGCTTCTTCAGTAAGGCTGGCCGCAACCTCATCCACACTTGAATTATCTTTCAGATTGGTTGCTTCTCTAACTTCCTGTGCTATCTTTTCTTGTATACCAGGATACTTGCACAGCATATAAAAAAGCCATGAAAGTGCAGTAGCCACAGTGTCTTTTCCGGCAATAATAAAATTGACGCCCATGTCTTTAATATACTTTGGGTTGGTCTCTTTCATTTCCAAAAGCCTTGAAATAAAATCTTTTTTCTTTAGCTGCATTCATCGACAATACATTGTCAATAATAGAATATTAAATTAATTTAGTCTAGAACAAACAGATATATGGCATGGAAGGTAACTCACAGGTAGCTCATCTTCTGATTTATGGACCGCATCCATCTTGCTTTTGATTAATTTATACATGAATTGATCTATCACTTTGATATGATTCCTTAGCACTGCTTCGGAACCAATGTTTAAAAACCGCTTGATCTTCCAAAAGAAATCAACATACCGATAGAGGGTAAATTCGTTTGCTTCATTAAAAACATAGGAAAACCGGATACCTTCTTCATTTGTTCCACGCATGGTGTCTAGTTCGATACCAAGAAGAATCCTGACGATTGAGTCTAAGGATGATTTCATAAACAAATCCTTCCAAACAAACGTCAAGATTAATATATCGGCAAAACATATCAAATAACAATTAATGCTCTGTGACTATTGAAACATTGCAGACTTACTTGGATCTCTATTGCTTGGTTGCAGGTTACAGCTTCAGAAATTATCCGGGCAAGTTTTACTGCATTGGTTTTGAAAACTTCATGGCTGAAATCTCTCATTATTTTGGTTGAGAATTCATAGCTCGATAACTTCCTCTGATGCTGCCAACTTTCCCCATCCACAGTGAAGATACTATCGCCTGCAATATCTGACAAAATGCTGTGGTGGTACAATCCCTGCAGGAGGCCAAAAATTAGTGGAACTATTTTATTAGATAATGGTGGCCGCGCGGTGATTTGTCACTTGAATGACACATATTTCGCTTTTATTAACATTACCACTTTTATAGCTACACCTTCTTGGCAACCCAACAGAAACTGTAGAAAACTTTTAATGAGACAGCATATATATAAAAATGGTTACTACTTACTAGATTAGTACCTTTTTTAGGACACAATACTCTTATACCTTACTGAAGCGAGCTCCTCTAGTTGTTGACAGTTTATTGAGTACTTAAATTCACTAGCTGTTCTCTTTTTCCAATTTGTGACATAAAATTTATTCAAAAGTATTCAAAATTTATATACCTTGCCGTAGTTTGCAAAGTTTGTTTTGAGCATGTATTCAACATTTGCAGGATCTGAGGTGTAAACCTCACTTCTAAAAAAGCCGAGCAACCTGTAAGTTCTGTATTTGCCTGCAAGCTCAGTCATGTAATCATGCAGCCTAGGGAAGTTGATCAGTTGGTTTAAGACAGTTCCGGCAACAGGATGGTATCTCCTTTTCTTCTCCGGCAAAAAAATTACTGCTAAAAGAATAACTGCTAAACTTATTGCTATAGGAAGTAAAGAAGTGGAAAGAAAATCCATGACGCGGATCGATAATGAAGATTATAGAATACCTCTGCGATGAACAAGTTAGAACTAGACATAGCAATATTTATAGATCAACAATGTACATACGTAACGCCTATTAGAGAAATTATTACATGGAATTGGTCTATCTTGATTCATTAATACATTAATGCACCGAGAAAAAAAATCTCTTTCAGCCAACAGCTGCCATTGTACGTACTGAAAATTCAAGGGCTCCGGCCAGTCCATTAAAGTTGAGGGCACACACGTACCCAATAGTAGATATCGATTAACGTAGTATTCACTATTCACGTGGTAGTACCTGACAAATTAATGTACTATCAACTCTAAAATTGGCTGCATGCAGAAGATATATTGGATTAAAAAAAGTAACAAACGATATGGCTGGCCAAGTTTCCATCACATATATCTCAAGCCAGCAGATTTAGCAAGGGAAATTGACTTGTATAGGCATATATATATATATGGCTAACTTTATTGCTAGTTGCAAATTAAACAAAATTATGTCCTGAATGATCATATTAATTAAGAAGCCAAACTTCACAAAGAGAGCAAAATTCTAGTTTCTCATCGATATATGGATCACGTAGTGTCGTATCTATCTAGCTCTCACAGATGGAGAATTCAATTAAGAACAGGTCTCCATTATCGAACTCAATCAATCAGAGGCTAAAGCCTCCTGGACTAGTTTCCGTTCGATCCCTCGATCTGTCTTAGCTTTATTTCATCGATGACTTAATTTTCTTTCATGAATTAAGTTGAAACTACTTAATTGGCATGTAATTGTATATCATGATTATCATCACACAAGTCTTATCAACAAAGTTAAAAACCATGCATGCATCACACAAGTCAAATAAAAATTCTGGTTCGGAGGCGATCCAACAATTCAAGAAAAAATATCTAATATTTTCTTTCTCTTTAATTTCTTTTTGTACCCATGCTTTTCTGTTTGAAAGATGTAGAAAAACTGGCCTAGCTCCCCACTAGGGTTATTATAAAACACCAGATTTATAATAAGTACTGCTAAACTTAAAGATATAGGATGTATGGAAATGGAAAGAAAATCCATGACGCTCATGGACTAATGAAGACTTGGGTTTATGCCATATATATATATGGCCGGGTGAAAAAAAAAAAAAAAAACATGTAGTAGAGAAGGAAGACTTCTTTGTGTATGTGCCGAGTGGCAAATAACAAACTTTTGATTGGGCAACACAAGAAGGTGAGATTCGTACAACTTATACCCAGAAATGAATTCTGTAATTGGCCCAATGAGGCTGCTAAACTCTTTAACTTGTAGTCCTTGGTGTGTTACTTAGACCTGTCAACGGACCGGATTTTGATCCAGATCCGCTTCGGATCCGTTGCTATTTGACGGTTTGGATTGAAAATTTGATCCGTTGATCCGTTAATGGTCTGAATCCGTTAACCCGTTTACTTAACGGATCGGATACGAATTTAGGTTGATCCGCTCCGTTAATAACCCGGTCCGTATTTATAATAATAAAATATTATTTTATAAATTATAAAATAATAAATATATACAAATTATTTTTGTTTTATAAAATATAAAATAATAAATATATACATATTATATAATATAAGTAATTCAACATTTGGCTTGATAATTTTGTTTTAATGTTTTATCAAAATTTTATCGGATATCATGATAAAAATTTAATATTTTTTTTAAAAATTTAATAATACTTGATATAATAAACAGATCCGGATTGTGGACCGGGTATCCGTTAATCCGCCGGATACAGATTTGAATCGGCTTATCAGTGATCCGCCGGGTTAACGGATCGGATCGGGTTGAAAATTTGTTGTTGCTAAATAGATCCGGATTTAGGTCGATCCGCTCGAAACCCGTTCCATTTACAGGTCTAGTGTTACTGTGTCACTCTCTCAACAGTTTCTTGGTATAACTGTATAATAAGAGAAAATAATAGATACCACTGCATCATCATAAAGTCTGCACCAAAATTGTTGCTGCCATTATAATTCTTTTGATTAAGAGCTGGCAATACCCTTTTCAGCTTTCACTAATTTGCCAACTATAGAAAAGTTCAAGGGAGCAGGCTAAGGTCTTAATTTCACATTTGGCTGCCCTAATCTTGGAGAGGCATGCAAATGAATAAGGTCCCCATCATATGGAGAGTGACCATTGTCCTGTGATCAGCTCTAATATCACAGCTCAAATTCAAATTCAGAGCTTTCCATCCTAAACCCTATTCAAATTCAGAAAATCTCATACATGGTTGAGCCCATTCCTTTCTATCTATCTAGGCAACATTATTCAACTGACTCAAGACCCATAATACTTTGTCCATTACAACATCAGGGGATCCTCTCACAGAGAATTCAAGAACAACTCCATCGACTTCAATCATACTACAGCCTGGGACTTCCTTTTTGATCCCTCTTTCTTTCATTAGTGACTTAATTCTTTTCACATCATTAAATCTACCAGCTTTGGCATATATATCACATAAGTTGACATAAAAAGCATGGTTCAGAGGTTCCATATCAATTAAATTATATGCCACCCTTTCTCCTATCTCAACATTTCCATGTAATTGACAGCCTCCAAGTAATGCACCCCAAACAAATACATCTGGCTTCATTGGCATGCTTCTTATTAACCTTTCTGCCTCTTCAATTAGCCCAGCCCGGCTAAGTATATCAACCATGCATGCATAGTGATAAAGCTGTGGTTCAATGAAGTAAACATGTTTCATCACATCAAAACACCAGCGACCTTTCTCTACTAAACCAGAATGAGCACAAGCTGACAACAGCCCAACAAATGTCACATGATTTGGCTTCACCCCAGTTGTTTCCATCTGTTTAAAAAGATCAAAAGCCTCATTGCCAAACCCATGGAGAGCAAAAGCTGAAATCATAGCTGTCCATGCCAAAGTATCTTTCTTCGGCATTTCCTTAAAGACCTCGTAAGCTTTCTCCACACATCCGCATTTACCATACATGTCAACCAGAGCTGTTCCAATAACCACATCACTTTCTAGGCCACTTCTCCTCAGGTACCCATGCACCCATATCCCGTGATCTATTGCGCCAAGATGAGCACAAGCTGCTAGGACACTAGCAATGGTAATCTTATCTGGTCTAACCATATCGCTGCTGGCAACCTGCATTTCATAAAAAAGTTCCAATGCCTCCTTTGGCCGACCACCATGAACAAACCCCGTTATAATGGAATTCCAAGTAAAAATGCTCCTCTGGTTCATCTTCCCAAACACATCCATTGCCTCATCAAGATTCCCACTTCTCAAATACCCCTTAATCATCGAGTTCCAAGAAACAACATCCCTCTCGGGCATTTCATCGAACACCTTGCGTGCACAACTCAGATAACCGCATACAGAGTACATATTCATCAACGAATTTTGAACATACACATCAAAGTCTAACCCAAACTTGACGACTTGACCATGAAAGCTCCGGCCTGTGCCACCGTCAAGCCTAGCCGTGCATTCCTTTACAATAAACGGAAAAGTGAGGCAATTGGGCGCAATGCCATTACAAAGCATTTGCTTATACAGCAACAAGGACCGAAACGAAAGAGGTTCATCCAAAGCACGGCTCTTTTCACTCGCATATGCTCTGATCATGACGTTGTACACATAGAGATTCGGGTTCTTTATGACCCCGAAAACATGGGTGGCGTAGCTGTGAGAACCCGAATCAGAAAGAGCGCAGAAGAATAGGAGACGAGTAATGAGAAAAGATTGGTCTTCGTTCGGTAAAAATGGAGACTTCATGATCTGGGCATGGATTTGCTTAAGCTCTCTCATGCTCTTGCATTCTTCGAGCAAGTGTAAGAGTGTGGTCCTAAGACTTGACATTTTGGACGGAGCTAGCATCAAATTTGGGCGCGAGATTTATATAACCTTTTTATTTTTTTTTGGTCTGTAAAATAAATTTCATTAAACAAGAAACACTGGGGAAAATAATTTAACAAAAAAAAAAAGAACAGAACTCTGGGAAAGCAAATTATATATAATTAATTAATATCTAGGCTATTGACATGAGTTTATTTGATTAGATTCCTAGTATATATAGGATTAAGATAACTTTCCTGAGTTTATTTGCTCGTAGAGTAATTACTAATTAGGAATCGGATTAGGATATTTTCCTTAATTGCAACCACCATGCAGAGTAACAAGCGTTAAAAGCAAAGATTATCATTTATAAGATTAAACACCATATATATTTAACTTTTCGATCTTTGTATATTTTTACAAGGCTGCTGAGACTTTGAATTCAAAGACTTAAATGGGTCACTTAAATCGATCAGTTGAAAATAAATAATTCTCCTCACACAAAGCTACAGGGATCATCTTTGAAGAAAACCTGTAACGCCCCCACGTCCTGCTTTTACATCCTGGTATATAGAAAGTGCTTCTTCCATGATGTGAGCTCGAGACAGCTTTTCAGCTCGCTTTTTGCCGGATGGATGGGTAGAAAGATAATCTTTCTCGTTTGGAGATTTGCCGGCAACCTTGCTCAATTTCTCGTACACACCAGGAGCCAACCTAGGATCATATCCAGCCGAAGCAAGCAACAACAGACCAATGTAATCCGCTTCCATTTCCATCCTATATATCAAGATTCAAGAGAGAGATCATGAGTTAAATTAAAGAACCCGCCCTAGATATCATCGATCTTTGATTCTTCGGTCGTTATGCAAAATACACTTCCACCATCCACTTGGTTATATATCCTGTCTGATTAACCCATAACTAGATAGCAACCATTACATATATTGAACACATTTCAAGACAGATATCAATTAATCCACTGTTTGAGACATTTAAGCAGGATCTCAGACCATTCAAATTGAGGTGTTCCACATGTTCGAAGATCTTAATTCAGGGGTGCAAATACGACATATATATAGGTACGTGAATCATACATAGTACTCAACCAACTCGATCAGTAAAATCATTGTAGTATAACTAAAAAAGGATATGAAGTATATGGTAAATAATCATTAATTAATAAATAAATGTACCTTCGGGAAAAAGGAAGACTTAGTAAAATATTGCACAATTTGCTAAATAATTCTGCAGAAGCACCCCCATCTACAAACAGAACAAACATTACTTGCAGGATTACGACCCACATGTTCTTTGTAACGCCCTCTGCAGAATGTCGAGCCACGGCATGCCCAACCTGAAATTTGTTTCTCAAAATCATCATCATATAACAAACTAACACCTATACACGAAAATTGTTATGTCATATAGTATTTCAGAGTATTGAAACTTGGGAAATGTGAGCCCTTATGTGGTGTGCCCACACATAAATTGAACTAACCTAAAGGTTTAGGTCTCTAGAGTTTCAATAGTACTCTATAGCACTTTAGAACACTTCTTATGACAGGACTGAAAAACTAAACAATAACTCTTCATACCTCATGACCAACTATAGTAGCTATTTCAGCATTACTTTTAAAATAATTGAGCAACCCTGTGAAGACCACAATCTTCCCACCAGGCAAGCAAAATGCATTGACTATGGGCTTATCCACCACCAAAATCTCCCACTTCAAACCATTCAAATGCGACGTGGCGTTTCTAGAGCCTCGCCGCTGACCCTTCTTCCTACTCTTCTCGATCCATATATCATCAACAACCACAATATCCCTGCTTTCCACCATCTTTCCCTCTTGATCTTCATCGTTATCCATCAATGGCGGCATCACCTCATAACCTTGCTCAAGACGTATCCCTCTCTTCAATGCCCCAACCAAGTCCTTGGCAATCCGCCTAACGCGGATGGTTTCCGGATGTATATCAGGCAATATTCTGCCTTTGAACTCCTCTTCTTTCATCTTATTGAACATGGACGCTCCCAGCTTCTTCTCCCAGTCTGTTTTCAAAATCACGAAGTGGGTTCGCTTCGAATAGGGAATAGTCTCGAATCTGCCAAACAACACAGTGATGACAACCCCAGAACCCACCAAAACCGCTGCCAAACCCCTCTTGTGATCTTTCCTAACCCAATCGAACCACTGGAACCACCTCCTCTTGAACTCGGAGCGGTAATGGTCCAGCTTGGAGGGGTGACCACCCTCATCACCATGGTAATATCTCTTGGAAAAACTGAGAAAGGGCCTGTGTTGAGTTGTTCTGGTGATTCTTCCGTACCAAGTAGAAAAGCCAGGAAATTTAGGTTTGCTGGAGGCCGGAGTCGAAGACAAGGTTGAGTAAATTCTCGAGATGGGTTTTCTAGTTACAGCTTTGGGTAGAATTCTCGATGTGAATCCGCGAAAATTATCGAGCGCGAGCTTTGCTCTTCTGCAGTATGACATGATGAACGAGGTCTAGAGTTTAACACTGACTAGGGCTTTGGAAGAACAAGATGGAAGGTAGCAAGAGACTTCTTGCTCAAGAAATATTTTGTCACGTGCATATTTGTTTGGTTTAGCGAAGGTCACGTGCATTTTTGTTGGAGTCCACCGCCAACAATTAATTCTTTAATTGATTTACTGAAATTTTTTACAGACTGTTTTGCCTTTGAGAAATCACAAATCCGGAATCCATTTTCGGAGGTAGTGACAGTACACAGAAGTTGTTTTTTTTTTTTTCTATATTTAGAGAAGAACCCAAGTCTTGATCTTAAGCTTTATACAACAGAAGGAAAAGATTATAATCTTTAAGAGGACACGATATTTCACATTTCTTTGTATAGTTTCATCATGCATTTCATATTTCCAAGGATGTAGAAGTCTTCCAACAACACAAAATCAAAAACCACTAATTTAACTCGAGAATAAAAAAGAATGTATCGTCTTAAAGAAACCCTTCAACCCCACGTCCTGCTCTTGCATTGCGATATATAGTTAGTGCCTCTTCCATGACGTTAGCTCGAGCCAGCATTTCAGCTCTCTTTTTCCCGGATGGATGAGTAGCAAGATAATCTCTCAGAGCAGAATCTCCACCAGAGATTTTGCCCAACTTTTCGTACACGGTTGGAGCCACTCTTGGATCATATCCTGCGGAAGCCATCAACAGCAGCCCAATGTGATCCGCTTCCAATTCCATCCTAATCAAAAGAGATATGAACAAGAATGTGAACGTTGAAAATAAGAGTTCCAAGGTTACGTTAAGATATAAGCACATCCAAGCAAACCTAAAGAATCATCAGGGTAGTCAAAAGCTTAATGGTTATCATTCAGTTCATTAACGCCAAACGTATTCGATCAACAATTTTAAGGTATCAATAGGACCACTCCCAACAGTATCACGTTTCAAAGTGCATCAATGAGATGGAGGAAACATATCATTAACAAATCAAGAGAGGTAATTGGAGATCACTCATAACTCAAACCAGCTAAATATGTAATTAAAATCTAAGGGAGTTGCAAACCAGCAAAAAGGCTGGAATAATTTTGTTCCCAGCCAAAAGGGTGTAAGCAAACCAGCAACGCATTTATCCTCTGAGTAGACAAGATTTTAGAAGTTCAACAATGTATAACAGTTTATAGCTGTCTGGTTCAAATTCTAATACACAGTATGAAAAAGATTAGAAACTTGAATCCTTTAAGTACATTCACCTAGAGTTTCAGAACGGTGGAACAACTCGATACATTTGATCACTTGCAATAAAATATCATACTACCGTTAAATATATTTCCTGAAAAACAGTGGGATTTTGCATGTTCACTTGGTTATAGTGTTATACATCCTAATTAACTAACTACATATCTATATAGCAATTATCCATATTTAACACGATTCGAGACTAATATCAATCTATTGTTTGAAACCATTAAGCAGGAAACCTTCAGTTGTAAAATACTGTTTTTCGTATTAAGCAGGAAAATTCTGTCTTTATTCTTTGCTGAGGAAGCACTAGTGATCACAAGCTATAAAATATCATGCTACTATGCTAGTTAGTTCTGTGATTGGACGTGCCAATGGTCTTTATAACAAATACATCTCCATTCTTAACATCTGCTGGAAACCCATGGCCATGGGTCTTTGTCTGTACACCGTTTTATATATCCTAGTTAATTAACATGACTAAATAGTATTTTTATGTTGACGATGTTTTGAGACTAAAATCAGTCTATTGTTTGGACTTTGGAACAATGCAGGAAACTTAAAACGGTAAAACCAAGGCTGTTTAAAGATCTCCTCACGCTTTTAGCCAAAAAAAAAAATAGATGTCGAGATCATTTTAGAGACATTGTATCAGTGGTTTAACCATTAGACACTTTCAGGTCCTAGTATGCTAACCAAAACCTCACTACATAACTAACAAGAAGCCATCTATATATGCAACCATACATCTTCCTCTATCAGAACGAACCAACACGAAAATGAGAATCATACAGTAATCCTGATATTATAAATGACAATGGAGCAGTAACGTACCTTCGGGAAAAAGGAAGCCTTAAGAAAAGATTGGATAATGGGTTGACAAATTCAGGCGAAATAATCTGATAAAGTAGCAGTTGCAGGATTGCAACCCACAGGTTCTTTGTAATGCCCTCTGCAGAGTGTCGAGCCACGGCATGGCCAACCTAGTATTCAATCACAAGTTCACAACACATAGAAGAAGGACCATTTTCAAATCACCATTATATAACAAGCACTTGCACGCACACAAAAATTGGCATGACACAAGTGAAAAACTAAGTCTTGATGCATATATACCTCATGACCAATTATGGTAGCTATCTCAGCATCACTTCTGAAATGCTTGAGCAACCCTGTGAAGACCACAATCTTGCCACCCGGCAAACAAAATGCATTGACAATAGGCTGATCGACCACCAAAACCTCCCAATTCAAATCAACCAAATGCGAAGTGGCCTCTTTAACGCCTCTATCCTTACCCTTCTGCCTAGTTTGCTCAATCCATGTATCATCTAGAAGCTCATCCTCACGGGACCAATTCCCTTCCATTTTTCCCTCTTCACCCTCCAGCAATGCCAGCACAGCCTCACTCCCACGGCCCTGTAATTTGGGGTCAAAGTCCTCCGACGCATACCCCATGTCAGTCCACCCCTCATCATGACTCAACCCTCTCTTCAACGCATCAATTATATCCTTGGCAATAAGCCTAACACGCACGCTTTCCGGGTGTATAGCTGGCAAAATCTTCCCTTTAAAAGTAGCTTTGATTTCCTCAAATTGCGACTCTCCGAGCTTCCTCTCAGTACTGGGAGACAAAATCACAAAATGCCGACGCTTGGTGTATGGCACAGTTTCTAAATTCCCATAATACACAGTGATAAAAACCCCACCGCCCACCACAACCGTAACCAACACCCTCCTCGGGTCCCTGAACCAGTCAACCCACCGCCGAGGACCTCTTTGTCTAAAATGCTGAACCTGCCGCCGATCCACATGATAATATCTCTTGCCAAATCCAACAAATGGACTCAATTGCCTTTGTGGAATTGATCTGTGTAAAATAGAATACGAAGAAGAAAACTTAGCTGCGTTTGAGGCCAAAGTTGAACACTTGGGCTCTGCTCTAGTTACAATTCTTGATGTGACACCGCGAAAGGCATCGGCGGCGAGCTTTGCTCTTCTGTAGTTCGCCATGATTGGACAAAGGTCTCAGCTTTAACACCGCAAACTCGAATCGCCGCCGCCTTTTTGTGCTTGAGGTTTTGAAGAAGGAAATGAGAAATTGATTCGTGGTTAACCGGTTAGTGAATACGAGAAAATTCAAGAGCCTGTCTCAGAAACAACTAGAAGAAGAATACTAGGGAGGGAGCTTAACGAGTTCGTTGACACGGTGCGTTTAGGACGTGTCTGACAGCGGACCTCTATTTTTAGGACTGTTTTTTAAACCTTTCAGGTCAAAGGTAGGTATTAACCTAATTTACTATATCCTATTTCTGCCTCATTGGCTGCGCAATGACGGTTTTGCCCCCTTCAGCGATTGTTTGATTACAGTTCTACCCCTCTATCTTTTGCCTTTTTGTCTGTCCTCTTCTTTTCTATTCTTCTCTCTACGCGATATTAGTTCTCTCCTGTAGACATCACCGCCTTCTCCAGCGACATCACCGCCATCACCAGCCTTCTCCAACTCGAATTGAAAAGAAAAAAAAAAAGAGGGGAAGGAAGAAGCCGCTGTTCCTCTCTCTCTTTTCTTTTTTTCTTTCTTCTTCTTTTCTATTCTTCTTCCTACGATATCAGCTCTCTTCCTCAGGCCAGCGATCACTTTCAGACCACCTATTACCGTCGAGATTCACCGATTTCTGTCTACCTCTCGAAATTGAAGTCAAAAGAAGCGAAACAAGAGAGGAAGGAAGAACAATTCAATTCCAAAAGCCCCTGTTTCCACTGTCACAACAAAATTAGGGTTTCTTTTCCACTGAATTTCCAGCTTGATTTCAGTTCAGGTACGAGTAGTGGATTGATGCATACTTTTCTTTTTACTATATACTCTCTTTTTTCGAAGGTTTGAAAATTTGATCTGGTATGCTTTTGTTCTTATTACCTTTTTATCCTTTTTGAGCAAGATTGTGTATTGTGGATTGTTTTTAGTCCAAATTGATGGCGGCTTCAGCTATGTATGAACCTGAACCTGTGATTGCTTGCAGATTGTTATTATGTTAAAGAAAGAAAAAACAAAAAACAATACCTAATACCAGTATTTTGATTAAGGACTTCAATCACTGTCGTTAATTTGGACTAATTATTGTGTATGAATTTTAGTCGTAGCTGTTAAATTCATATGATGCGTGTGAACAAAATATAAAAATGAATTTATTTCTATTACTTATCATTGTTAAATCTTTTGAAGTTTTTAAGTCTACCATTGTTAAATCTATTACTTACTACTGTTGCATTGCCTCTGTTTTTTCTGTTTTCTGAAATTTTCTGTCTAGATATTGTTTAAAAAATTATTGGCTGGACCAAATTTATCTTGCAATATAGATGATTTTCAGTGTATCTTTCTCTTGCAATAATAACAAGTTCATTTGTTAAGTTGCTTTGAGTTTGGAACCTAATTCTTTTCCACTTGGTTAGTGACTGTGTTAGATTTTCTAGGAGAATTAAAACGTTTGGAAACGGATGAAATTAGGTGCCAATCATTACAAGTTCATTTGTTTGAAATGAATGTTCCCTAGATCAAGAGCTTATATTTTTGGAATGTTGAAGATAGTTATGAACTTTACTCTCTGATCAATAACTATAAGCCCAATTTATAAAGTCAGCTCTGTAAAAAGGTCTTTGATAGGAGGTTTCAGAACAGTTTATAAGGTCTATATGCCTCTGTTGCCCTAGAACAAAATATGTTTTAATAATTGTAGAAACTAAACCCAATTTTTTATGGCCGAAGAATTCCAAATTAGGTCAATTTTTTGCTTACTTCCCATTCTCTGCAAATAAAATAGCCTTTCAGGCAAGAAGTGTTAATTATTTCTCCATATTATTCATGTTTGTTCCTTTGTCATTTTACTGGTATCTTCCTTCTATTTTTATATATTCATAATGTTTTTTGATCTATGTTGGCATTTCTGATGAGTCACATTTTCGATGAGTTATCCAACTTTCACTGAGCTTGCATAAAGAGCCCCATGGCATGGAATTTTCTATACATGGTCCAATGATATATTCACTACAATTAGTTGTGACTGATCTTCATTGTGTTGTATTTTTCTACTGCCATAACCATTATGATTTTTATTATAATATGTTGTGTTTAACCCTTTAAAATAAGGTATTCCAAATAGTGCCAATTTCATTCAACACCTACTTTTAATATATACATTGGTCTTCTAATTTTCATTATCATCATTGATGAAGACTCTTTGGTCTTCTTATTACAATAGCAATAAATTTTGTAACAGCAAAAACAAAATAAAAAAAAACATAATGTCAATACTATAACAACACAGCAAAATAAAAAAATGTTATACTTATTCATGTATAACTACATGAATATAAAATATAGGACAACCAAAACAAATGCTCAGTTATACGCCGTGTTGTTCTGGTATACTAATTTTTATATTTATATTTTATATTTTTCTAAATTTCAAATTTCATGGAAGAGGTCATGTTAAAAACCAGTTCCTGCACACACTCACGAACATTGTTAACTCAAATTACCAAAACCACACTCAAATTTCTGGTATGCTTTTGTTCTTATTACCCTGTTATCCTTTTTGAGCAAGATTGTGGATTGTGGATTGTGGATTGTTTTTAGTCCAAATTGATAACGGCTTCAGCTATGTATGATTATTACCCTGTTATCCTTTTTGAGCAAGATTGTGTATTGTGGATTGTTTTTAGTCCAAATTGATGGCGGCTTCAGCTATGTATGAACGTGAACCTGTGATTGCTTGCAGATTGTTATTATGTTAAAGAAAGAAAAAACAAAAAACAATACCTAATACCAGTATAAGATTTTGATCAAGGACTTCAATCACTGTCGTTAATTTGGACTAATTATTGTGTATGAATTTTAGTCATAGCTGTTAAATTCATATGATGCGTGTGAACAAAATATAAAATTGAATTTATTTCTATTACTTATCATTGTTAAATCTTTTGAAGTTTTTAAGTCTACCATTGTTAAATCTATTACTTACTACTGTTGCCGCCTCTCTTTTTTCTGTTTTCTGAAATTTTCTGTCTAGATATTGTTTAAAAAAAATTCTGATTAGTAGTGAATCAGATCATCTATTTAAACATACTACTTATTCCAAACTAATTTCTGTTGCAAAAATCCTTTTGCGGCCTCTGAGCATACATGCATTCTTTCAGTGGAATTTGAATTGAGGATTTGGGAAAATTGGTGGCGGGAGATGTTGAGGGCCACGAAGCCTGCCTCTCTCTCTCTGTTGACATTCTTTCTAATCTGGAATCTGATTCCAGGAAACACAAATATGAATTCTATTTGCGATCTCTCTCTTTGCCGTTTCAGTCTTCAAGCTTAAACACTCAAGTCTCATACAGAGCTCTTTCTGTTTTTGGTGGGGTTACATACTCAATTTCCATTTTGTGAACCCTATAATATGTGGTTTTTTATTGGGCTTTACCTCAGCAGGCCTGGTCTGTGCTAGGCTCTGCCCAAATAAGAAAGTTTAGGAATTGGGCCGACAAGTCGTTTTTATTACATTTAATAGGAAGAATTAGGCCTGGTTTGTAATTGGCCCAACCCAAACTATACATATTTTATTCTATTTAAAGGCCGAATAGGGCCCGGTTTTTAGGAAGCCATGCCCAAACAGTCCATAAACAACGACACATCGTTTTAACATCACATCGTTTTAACATGGGCCAGCCCAAATTATCGCATGAAAGGAAACGACACTTCGTTTTTATTCTATTTAAAAACCGAATTGGGCCTGGTTTCAGAACGCCCAGCCCAAAATCGTGAAATACAAAACGACACGTCGTTTTCTCACATGAAAAAGCGAAATTATTCACACAAGACAGGAAACGACGTCGTTTTTACATTTGCAAAGGCAGAATGCGGCGTAGGCCAGCCCAAATTCTATCACAAAAACGACACGTCGTTTTGTCACATGAATGGCTTAATTGGGCCTTTTTACTAGGCCCAGCCCAAACACGTCGATAGGATATGGACCAGCCCATATTTTAGCATGAATCAAACGACACGTAGTTTTTAAAGGTCGTATTGGGCCGAGATTTCAGTAGGCCCAGCCCAAATACTGAAATAATAAACGACACGTCGTTTTAAAAATGGCCAAATTAGACCTAATTTGTTCGAGGCCCAGCCCAAGCAGGCGTCGTTTTATTACATGGTCCAGCCCAAATTTTTGCAAAAAACGAACGACACGTCGTTTGATTCAGACCGAATTGGGCTATTAACAAGGCCCAGCCCAAACCACTTAAAAACCGACGCGTCATTTTATTACATGGTCCAGCCAAACGACACGTCGTTCTTATTCGATAAAAAGGCCGAATTGGGCCTATTTTTTTCGAGGCCCAGCCCAAACAGCTAAAAAACTACACGTCGTTTATTACATGGTCCAGCCCAAATTTGATACAGTCAGACGACACGTCGTTTTATTCAATATTTTAGGCCAAATTGGGCCTAGTTCTTGCCAGGCCCAGCCCAAACAGACTTAAAACGACACGTCGTTTTATAAAGGCCGAATTGGGCCTATTTAAGAAGGCCCAGCCCAAGCCGCTAAAAAAACGACACGTCGTTTTAATACATGGTCCAGCCCAAATTTGTGACAGTCAGACAACACGTCGTTTTTATTTTATATTTGGCCGAACTGGGCCTATTTTTTGCGAAGCCCAGCCCAAACAGGTTTTAAAACGACACGTCGTTTTATTGCATGGTCGTTTACTAGATTGTAGCCCAAATTTTCCCAAAAACGAAAGACACGTCGTTCATTAAAGGCCGATTTGGGCCTATTTAACAAGGCCCAGCCCAACAAGCTTGAAAAAACGACACGTCGTTTTATTGCATGGTCCAGCCCAAATTTTGCATATGCCCAACGACACGTCATTTTTTAAAGGTCAAATTGGGCCTATTTAACTAGGCCTGCCCACCCAGCCCAAATTTCCGCTTTAGACAAAAATGACGTGTTGTTTTTATTTGATATAAAGGCCGAATTGGGCTATTTTTACTCGGCCCAGACCAAACTAGCTATAAAAACGACACGTCGTTTTATAACATGGCCCGGCTCAAATTTTTGCAGAAGACAAAAATGAGAAGTCAATTATTGTACAACTTATTTCAACTTCTGGAATTTAAAATTCAATAATATCAAAATATAAATAACACTGTTTTTACCACAGTAATTAAAATGTAATCTTACATATAAGAAGCAGGTCGGAAACAGGAAAATCCATCTTTACCATTAAAAGAAAAAAGAACAAATAACTCGGCCCTAATAAACAAGAACAAAACTGGTTGTAATAATGAAATAGATAGATACTGAATATTTTTCTTCATTGTCAAAAATGCTCCTTCCTCCACTCTGAATAACTGGTTAAGTCGCTTCGCCACTTCAAGCCATTGTAGATGCAAGCAACCTTTATTAGTAGTTTGCTCATGACAGGTTACTTGATGACGAATGCTGTGGGTTTCACCATCTGTTGTAGTTGCCGCGGCCTCTCCCACCACCAAACCTATCATTTCTACCATTAGAGAAACCACCACCCCTGCTGCCACCTCTTCCACCAAACCTACTACCACCACGGCCACCACCACCGCCAAATCTTCCTCCCCTTGCTTCTTTTTCTTGTAAATTAGGCAATGCATCCAGCACCTCTATGCTGATACCAGCTGCATTTTGTGAACCTGCACCCAAAATAGAGATAACACATGTATTAGGATCAGACCTAAATGAGAAAAGACAACCAAGAACAGGAAAAATTAACAGGTATCTAAGACAAATATGTGATGCTCAGAATTCAAGTCAATGGCACAGTTACACTAAAACATGCTGCTTGGTGAGAATGTATGGGCAATTAAATAAATGTTAAAGAAAGAAAACAAATGTTTAGTACCAGCAAGAAACATATCCAAATCTTCAGCGGCCACATCAAATACTGCACCCTTTCCATCAGTTGTTAGCGCCATACCCTTCACTGACTCAACCTTCTCCTCAGGCAAGAACCTCCTCAAGGCCGAATAAGCAAAACTGAGACAACATTGATGAAAATCAAGAGTCAAACATTTAAGCAACAAGTTGAACCACTCGCTCTGAGAATTTAAAAAGGCTTGACCAGAAACCCAGTCGATCGTATTTACTCAAAGAAAAAGCGTAGTCAGCGGATGAACCAGTTCAAATGTGAACAGATAAACCATATGAACTAATTGATACAGTTCATATCCTTATAGTTAGTTCCTATCACTTAAGACTTCTATGAAGAATAGAATATCAGTTGGTTCCTATCATTAGTAAGCACTTGCATTATCCACATGTGAAAACTTAAAAACAAAGACTGGCAGCAGTGAGTACATATCCTTCTTTTAGTGTTACTATTTTAGTGTTATTATGCGTAAGACCTAAAAACAAAATAAGGTGAAAGTGACAAGTGCTCACGATGCTGTGTAAATGGGCTTTCCGGCTTCGAGCAGTACTGTGACATGGTTCTCCATAGAACTAAGTAGTGACCTCTTCTTTACATCGGTGTAGCCCTGCACACCATAGAACAAGCCAAAGTTAAACCAACAATTTGAGACCAAAAAAAAAAAATGACATTTACTTTTTGAAATTGAAAGAAAACATCCATGTAGTTAAGCAGTGGAAAAGCTTACAGCAGCCTTAGCAAGGGCCTTAGCCAGTAGATCCACTGCAGATAGACCAGAGGTGTTAAGAAGCTCCTCAGCAACACTCTTGAAAGCAGGAATTACACTGCAATTAAAAATGTATTAATATTTGAACCTGATCACCATCAGAATGTAACTAACATCACACTGTCAAGTATTATACCTATCAGAGACACTAGTAATCATTTCTGCTGCACCAAGACCTGCAGCTTTGGCAACATCAACTGGCTTAGGGGCAGATACGTGTTCAAATTTCACCCCAGATTCTCTTTCGATCTTTGATATGTTTGACTTTCTGGGATCATAAAGCATTACAGCAACTCCAGAATTGCCTGAAAATATGGGCAAACCTCTAAGTACTTTCATAAAACAACAGCTATTAGACACCCAAAAATATAAATACTTGAGAAGTGCCAATTTTTTTCAAGATTCACCTGCTCTCCCTGTGCGTCCAGATCGATGGATATAGTCTTCAACATCACGTGGAGGTTCACACTGAACACCATAAACAATAGAAGTAAGCAACTGAGATCAATAAATATTACACAGATTACTATTAAGCAAACACGCATACCTGAACAATTAATTGAACATCATTGATATCCAGTCCTCGAGCTGCCACATTTGTAGCTACTAATGTCGAGAATTTGCCAGACCTGAAACCTGCAAGAGTGACCTGAATGTACCGGACCACAAAAAGGGGGAAATAAATACTGAGAAACATAAATATTGAGACTTTTTTTACAAAATCAGAATATAGGTAACATAACTAAACAACATACCTCCCGTTGACCTTGCTGTATGTCTCCGTGCAAAGGTCGTGCTCCATGCAGCTTCTCAGAAAGTTCAGAAGCAGAATCCTTTGTCTCAGTGAAAACAATAGTGCGACCTCCACTGAATACAACATGGACAAATTAGATAATCATTCAAAAAATTTATAATCAAAACTAAAAGCAGATGCCTTGGGTGGTTTGAAAAACCAACCTGCTATAACAACGAATGATGTCAGGAATAACATCTACTCTAGCTGAACTAGAGCAGGGAAGTACAATATGCCTAACATTGATGCTGGCCTTCATTTTTTCATTACCAACCAGATCTGCAGTTTTCTTATCTGATTTAAGAAACCTTTTCGAGATCTGAAAAAGCCGCATAAGATTTCATACGTGTCAAGGGTGGAAAGAAGAAAAATATCACAATACAGCCAATTATTGTACAACTTATTTCAGATATAAAGCTGAATCTAGATATACATCGAAATTTCAAATGTTAATACACTAACATTTTGCACCCATGAGGGCAAGGTTGCGCTGAAGAGAAGCGTTTGAACTTTTGTTACATCTTTGACCTTGCCTGCAAATCAAATAAACAGACAGTAGTTATTTCCAGATATAATTCTTACACTACCATACTACAGAGATGTTACTTGACGCAGGGATTGTAATATTTGGAAAGTGTTTAACTACAAACATAATCAGACGCAAAAATTTGACAACAATAATAAGTAACCTTGTAGAAATTAATAAAATCGAGTTATCCCGTCAATAACAGCAAAACCTTAACAGCCAAACAACAATAGAACACGATTTGACAGCACTAAAAAAATGAAGAACACGAAAAATATTGTTTGGAAGAACCAGGGCTATGAAACGACATATATAACTTGTCAAATATTCATAATTTGAACCAACTACAAGCTTCAAGTCCGCTATAGAAACAGTACCCCTAATATTTCATAGAAGATATGTCGCATTCATGAAAATATCAAAACACATTAGCATTACAGCAAAGGTATACCTAGAATCTGTTCAACATCATCAACAAACCCCATCCTCAGCATTTCATCAGCTTCATCAAGGACCCGAAACTTCAAAGTGCTCAAGTCTATATTGCCCCTCTCAATATGATCCTACACCAAATTCTCAAATTTTCAATTTGGAAATCCAAGTATAAACACAATAGCTCAACAATAATGGAAAACAATATACCTTGATACGACCAGGTGTTCCTACAATGATATCAACCCCTCTCTTTAACTTATATTCTTGGGCAGCGTACGGAGATCCACCATATACACAGCATGATGCTAACCCCAAAGCACCACCATAAAATTCGAAGTCGGCAAAAACCTGATTGAAACAAAAATTATCAATTTGGATACCATCAAAGCAAACACAAACACATTGAAAGCATGAGTTCCGCAGTAAATACCTGTTTGGCCAACTCCCTAGTGGGTAAAAGTACAATAACAGTTGGAGCCCTGCCGTATCCAGTTTTTCTAAATTCTTTTGCAGAACCATTTGTTAAAGACTCCAATATGGGCAACACAAAAGCCAGAGTTTTACCCTGCAACATTGCAAAAACAATAAAGCATATGATTTAAAATCTGCACAAAACCATTGAATAGCTAAGCATAACCCAAAACAAGGAACCAAAATATGAAAATATTGTTAATTTATTACCTGGCCGGTGCGAGCCCGACCCACCAAGTCCGACCCGTCCAAAATGGTATCGAAGGTCATGGCCTGAATCGTAAACAAGGCCTCGATCCCCTTCTCCTTCAACTTAGCCCTCAACGGCGCCGAAATCCGAAACTTTGAGACAGCATTCGGGTCGTCTTCAATCTTCTTCGCCACAGTTTTCTCCTCTTGCTCATCGACCTTAGCCTTCTTCGATTTCTTCTTGGCCTTCTCTACCTGCTCGCCGTTGGGTTTCAAATTCACAGGCTCGCCGTTGGGTTTCAAATTCACAGGTTCGCCGAGCTCGGAGCTCGTCTCGCTCCTGTCCTCGTCAGCCTCCATATCCAAAGCCTTCCGCTTCTTAAGCTTTGACTCTTTCTTGCTGCTCTTCTTCTCACTAATCGGAGAGTCGGTTAGTTCGTTTTCCTTTTTCGACTTTTTCATCTTCTTCTCCTTCTTGTCCTTGGGAGTCTCTAGTACATAATCGGAGACGTCTATGGAAGGCATGGCTTTTCTAGAGAGAGAAGCGGTGCGAGTCTGTGTGTGTGTATATAAGAGTGAGGGCTCGAGAGAGATGGGTTTCTCCTGCTTTCAGAAGAATGTGGCAGTGAGTTGCAAAGCAGGAGAAAGAAAGAGGAGTAACGAATTAGGGTTTAGTGGCTTTTATGGTCGAGCGGGCGAGGGTTCTTGAGCCGTTGGATTGCCTACCGCTAAATATCTAGTACGGCAACGCACATGGTACCTAGGGTCAAATGTTTATACCCAAAGAAAGAAACGTGGCAGCCTCCTACTGGAGACAGATATAATATGCTTCACGACGTCGTTTAAGTATTTTCTTTTTCTTTTTATTTTGTTTGCAACATATTAAACAAGTACATGCATCAAGCCAAAAAAGTCTAAGAAAGAATATAAAACGCATTTTTCTCTGCACTTCTTCTACTAATGCTCCTACAATTGCCCAATTGAGCAAGATGCGGATTTGAAAGTATTTTATTGAGTTTACCTTGACAAAATAAATAGACCCTAACTTTAATGACTCAATTTGATGTCTAAATATTCGAACATGACTTTTGGAAAGTTGATTTTACAGTGTTGTTTGGGAAGTATAGTGGTTAGTTAATTTTATAAATAGAAACCATATAAACTTGAGATAACTATACGATTTTTGAAATGTATATGAGCGCTTTTATAGGAATGTGATTCTCGAAAAAATTCATCGCAGACCAAACTTTTGTTTTCATTCTCAAAAATATTAGTAACACTAGTAATAACGTGGAATTGAGAATGATTCTAGTTTATCCACTAGTAATATACACAAGAATCATATGTAATCGGAATTACAATCATTGTATGTAGGTAAAATGCGATGCGAAATGTGAAATGTAGCATACTAACAAACCTGATGATCATCCCAATCCATGAGTAAAAGACAAATGCTAACACAAGAGCCTAAAATCTACAAGAGAAGCGAAAGAGAAACAAGAAGCCCAACTAAAACATATATAAACCATCCATGAGCAGATTGCCGGTTTGAAGAGGAAGCATTCTGGCACAAATTGAATCCATACCAAACATCACTGGGAATGAAGGTGTTGTAGTAAAACGAAACAGCCCTGGAATTATGACTATAGATTTTCACACTCTCCGGCTTCCAACCATCCGGCCCAGTCCTGTAAAGATAGACATAACAGATTTGGTATGCACAGGGTCCATATATATCAAATGTGTCTGTAGAACAACTCTCAAACGTTCTTGAAGATGGATCGTCCAGTCGCGGTGCATAAATCTGAAACACAAAACGATACTAAAGTTACCTTTTTTTCGTAATTAGCCATGTTATATGGAAAATTCGAACTCGGGAGCTTGAATATAGGGTGCTAGTGCTACAAGCAGAAAGCACAGAAAAATAGTACATAATCTTTTTTGGCATTGGTTCTCCGTGTATTGACTTTTAGTAAATTCCCAGTAATTACCAATTCTTAAGGTTTCAATTTCATAAGGTTGGTCGATTAGTCCCAAATTTTGGGTCAAAGATTTCACGATCAATCTAATCTAGAGCTTTTTTCCTCAACACAATCCTTTGGAATATTAAAAATAACCTTCTCCTAGAGTCCAAAATCAAATTAAAAGACGAAATTGAGTAATTAGAGAGACAAACCTGGTTGCCATAAGCATCACCAAAGGAGATACTGATTTGATCCCGCGTGTACTTCGTTGAGGAGCAGCTCGTGCTTATCTCCACCGTATAAGTACAACTCGCCGCGTTCTTCTTCTTCTTTTTTTTTCCATGAAAAAATTGAAACAATTAATATCCAAAAAAAAGGAAAAATTAAAAGGTTTATTATGCGGATTGGTGTACCTGTACATGGGTGATATTGAAGTCTCTGGCAGGTTGGGGTTGCAGGACGCTTAATTTGGCTTCTGAAGGCGTGGAGACGAAGGCGACTAGGAGCAGAAGAAAAGCTAGCGCTTTCATCATTTTTAGTTTCCGACTTGAGGAGGAGTCAAATAGCCATTGGAAGAAGAAGAATTTGATATTTATGGCCGTGAAGACAAAAAGGACAAATCCGTCTTTATATATATTCTTCTACTTCTATGTGTGACCAAAGCAATGTTGGATTGGCCTTCACTATTGTGACTTGTGAGGCGTGGATAACTAAATGGGAAAGAGTTGTACAGCAAATTGTCATCTCGCTGCAGGATGCTAAATGGGCCACCTTACCAGCAGTGGCAGAGTGGGCCCATAGACCCAATATGAACATAATTATCAGCATGATTGTTGTGGTCTAAACATTGCAATCAAAGATTCAAAGAGGTTTTTTGGGTTTGATTATCAAAGAGTTGCTGCAAGTGTTCTGATGCCACTTCGGCCCATCTAGGGAGCTTATGTTGTTCCTCGATGGCCAAGTGGTAGAGCGGTTGGAAAGTCATAGATTCAAATCCTACTTGGGGAGATATGACTTATTTTTCGAATGAAATGTTCGTTTTGAATGTTAAAAAGACAATAATTGTTGGGTCGTTATTGTCTTTGTTTCTATTGCCTTCAAGTTATTCGTGCATCGTATCATATCCGTATTGACGGATTTATCAACCGTGTCTTACTTGCGTGATGTCGACTTAAACTCTAAGTGTGTTAGCATAGCCGCCTTTAAACATATCCTCTATGTAAGTGTAGACTCGATGCCTCTGTGGTCGGTGTTTGGTTCAAGTCATCCCTCGAACTGCTGAAAGGGTAATTGATCGAGAATCAAATAACCAAGGAGGATAGTTCAGTTCATCAAAGTTGCTAAGGTGATATCATGTGAATTCTTATGCAAACTAGGTGTTAAAATAACAATGTAATAATACAAGTTGGAATCGTGAATGATAATTTTCTATCATGTTATTCAACATTTGTGTTAAATACAACGGTTTTATTTTATTTGAGTTTCTGGTTAACTCTTAAATTCAACGACATCAAATGCGTCCAACACCCATACTGAACGTAAAGTCCACTTCCACTTATAAAACCAAATGAAAACCGGCCTAAATCGAATCCGTTTGTCCGGTTTTCTAGGCGTTGGTTTACAATTTGGCGATTAGGTAGTTGTTGGCTTGGCAGGTAATAAGGTCTTGCGTTACCCGCCATTCCGCACTAAAGATGACAAAAAGATGGGAGATTCCATTCCTTCTTTTCCCTTTTTTCCCCCCGTTATTTCCCACAATTGAGAAAGAACTTTGACCCATTCCGTTCCTTTATCATCTTAAAAGCACCACCATTTAGGCAGTCACAACTCAACTGTATTCTCTTCCCACCACTAAATGCATATTCACTATCAAGCAACCCTCGGATGCAAATTTATTAGCTCTAGCTATCCTATTGTAGCAAATCAATCCTATTTTGGATTTGTATCACCTAACTAACTCACTTTCTCCTCCTATAATTGGTGGTAAATACACTTAAAAAATTACAATATGATCAAGGCACAGAAAATTCTTATTTCATTTCACTAAAACATTGTGATCATCATCATCCTCATTATTCAATTTGTTGTCTCCAGTATTCTCTATCGTACACTGCATGCTATACATGTTTACAAAAAGGAAAGGCCACAAGTCCAGAGCACGGAGGCCATGTCCATCCAATTCTAACCGAACAATTAATATGGACCACATCAATGTGTGGCACTGCGTCGTCACATTCACAGCTACAACTACTTATCAAATAGAACTCAAACACAGACTCTTCAACAGAAATTATAATTCACCAGTAACTAAAAAATATGGTACCGAATTTTCTTTACCAAAAAACCTGTAGGAACTAATGTAACTGCTCACAGCTTTCCCATAACAGCTTTTTTCCCTGCAGTATGGGAACCCTTATCTACCCAATTTATATGCCACATAGTAACAAAAAATAAATAGAATAATTTACCCCTCACCTTTTCTTTCATTTCCACTTGAAACCCCACTCACCTTGCTCCTTGAATCTCCTAAATACACCTTCAAGAGCAATGTCAAAAGCGTCTTTTACTGTCTCCAGCCCTTCTTGGGGTTTTGCATACAGAAAATTCGGTATGTATTCGATCACTTTCTCTCTCATTTTCTTCACGTCTTCTCTAGTGTAACCCGCCAGCACGTTTTTTATCGAGGCGGTCCCGTTTTTAACCGCGTTCCGGTCGATAAAAACGGAGTAACTCTCCGGTTCGCCCGGTAAAAACCACTCGTACTGGAAGTAAGCGGTTCGCTTCCAGAAAAAGACCGGGATCGAACCGGCCACCATGCAGTCGAAAATCGACCTGCGAGTGAAGCTATCGCCCCTCGGCTGGAGACAAAAGTCTGAGTCAAGAAACGTTTCAAGAATCGCTGAGGTTCCGTTGGAGCATTTAGACCCGGCACAGTCCACGACTCGGCACGAGTCCGACTCGTTCTGGCAGTGACTCAGTAACAGTCCTCTGAAATCGTTTTTGATCAGGCTGCGTTTGGCTCCCGCAAAGCAGAAGAGCTTTGTCCGGTTTCGGTTCCTGACGAAGCTCTGCCATTCCGTGACGTCAGAGTCTGTCCTGGGGTGGAATCCGGTGGGGTAGGGTACACCGACATCGAAATAGTCCCAGGGGTTTCGCTCAATGAGGAGCCGCGTGATGTTACGCATGCCTGGCTTGTAAATGCAGCTGGAGCCCCAGTCCGAGTCCTTGGACCGTCGGAAATCCCATGTGATCCGCCCCATGGTGATGAAGTGATCCCAGCCGTCTGATCGTTTGTAATACGGCTGCTCCTTGACCCAGCTCAGCATCGTCTCGCAGTGACGATCGCGGTCCTGGGCGGTGCTGGAGTTGGACCACAAGTACTTCCCCACCGCGAGTCCAACGTAGAAGGGTATGTAGAACGCCGTAGCGGATTCTGGCTCCATGACCCGGCACTTGTGATTCATGATCCGATTGTGGAAAATCACCTCAGATGCGAACTGGTCCGTCCAGTACCACGCCGGAGCCAGATTCTCCGGCACGACTCCGGCGATCCCGTCCGCTCTCTGGCCGAACCCCTCGTTCGTCAGAGCATCGCACCGCGAGCTCCACGGGTTGAGGTTGTCGCAATTCTGTAAAATCTCTTGGTTGAGGGTTTTGGGGAGGTCGTAGACGAAGACCCGACCCGAGCAGCATTGGTCTTCTTGTTCGGGTAAGACTACTACGGGTTCGGGTTCACCGCCGTACGGCGGAGGGAAGTCCTGGTGGGTGAAAGGGCGAGTGCCGAGAGTGAAGAGAAGTATGACCTGGAGGGAGAGTATGGCCATGAGTAGCCATGTGCGAGGGTGGTGGATGAGCTGCTTGAGCGAGCTGAGTAAGTTGAGCGGCTCTGGGCTTTTGGGCCGTTTCTGTTGGAGCTCCGGAGACGGCTGTTCCGAAATGGATAGCATTGGTTGGATTTCCCGGCGAGTTGATTAACCGGAAAAAGTGGTGGGGTTGGTGATATGAGTTTTGTCTCGGAGAGAGGGATATGGGAAAGTGGTGGTGTTGGTTTTATTGGGGGCGCAGAGCAGAGGGGTTTGTTTAGAGCTGTAGGATGAAGGTGAGAACTGAAGCGGGAGCTGAGAAAATGCCACGTGTTCTGTGGGATTACCGGCTGCATTCAAGAACCGACACAGCGTAAACTTGTGATGAACTGACACGTGGCGGTCGGTATCTTTGAATAGCTTCTTAGTAGAAAATCAGTCCAGTTTTGTTTACCTCTAAATCTTGCTAGATATTCTCACCTTCCTTAAAAGCTGTTATGTACATTGATATAATAGATTTCTTTTACTAGGTCGAGCCGCAACGATGTTGAATGTTTATGGTTCGTTAATTTGATATTTTATTAAGATAAATATCTGATTCATCGTTTGTTTAATAGTTTTCAAAACATTCAACATCGATGTGGTTCAACATGATAGATAGTTTTTTAAATAATTAGAAAAAATGTTAATCACACTAATTTCTCATAAATTAATATGAGTTTTTCTTATATTTTTATAATTTCAGAATTAATTAAATAAAATTTTAACCTTTTTGAAGTTTTTTTTTTTTTTGTTGGTTACAAGAAAAATTAATTTTACAGGAGTGTGGAATCTTTTAAAAAAAAAATTAATAAGCACTTTGAAAATAGAGGCTTTTCGGGCTAAAAAGTGTGCGGGTGAAAATGGAATGGGTTTATAGTTTATAGAGCCTCCAAGCTGGTGACGCAATCAAGGCGACAAGGCACATGCAATGCGGAGGTGAAAGCACCTTGTAGCAACGCCGTCGTTTCGGAATTCACACCGATGCATGCAGGAGTATAACGACGTATTTGGCGCGTTGAGAGATGACGTAGAGTATGTTGGCTATATATGGCTAGCTGTAGCGATGGAGAGTTCGGGCCCTTTTCGGTCCCTAAGATGTAGCCGCCGACAATATGTAATTCTCTGGTGGTTTAATTACTCTATAAAACAATTATAAATTTTACATAATATACATGCAAACTTTAAACATCGAAAAATCAAATTGGAGGGCTACGGCTCGAAATCACAACTACAACTCGAACCAAATTTATTAAAGTCTAAAGTTGTTATTTCATAAAATTAAAATACCAAGTTTAGATTTGATACAGTTTACACCGAGATAGACTGTATCTACATTTTTTTTGTTCATTGACAATGACCTAATCAAACGTTGCAACAAAATTTATCTATTTTTACGTTACATTTTAAATGGTGAAACCCTTAATATAATCTAATTTGAATTGTATTTCTTACTCTCTCTCACTATTTGTGCTAACCCCTAAAAGTTTGAACTTATTTAATCTTTTACGATCAACAAAAATAATTAATATAAGTTTTTCAATATCTTCAAATGTGCTTCATTTCACTTGATTGGCATAATTGTTGAAACATATTGGTAAGAATGAAGATAAAAACGAATTACGGTGGAACTTAATAAACTTGCATTGTAAAATGCAATCTAGAGCACAGAAGATTGAAACAAAATTTGAGTATGTGCTAGGTTTTCGCATAAACTCAAATCTACATGAATATTTTCGTTGCTTGAATAATGTGATTCGTGTATCATAATTAACGGTCTAATCAATTTCATCTCCTCCCCTATAGTTTAGTCACAGTATTAGTCATCGGAATCCGTTTTAAAAAAACACACATATATCATAGTCCTTCATTCAATGGCATCTCCTAAAACACATGATGAAGTAGCACAAATTTTGGTTGAGTCAATGTGCCACCATGTTTCCTATTAGTGGTTGCAATCTGAAATTTAAATATAAACAAACTCAGATTGGACCATTTTCGAAGGTTTTGTCAACTCCTAAAATGAATCTTAACCATTTTTTATTAAACAGCTGAACACCTAAGATTGGACTGCTTGACACAGAGGCACCTGTCGTTTATAATAATAGAGCTGCATGAGATCTAACAACTAATGCGAGCTTCGAAAAGATGACGAGTGTTAACTGGTATTCATTTATAAATGAATTAAGATCCTATGTTTTACCTTAATCTCCAGCACGTAACTTTCAGAAAATTAGCTCTAATTAGTTCAACGTGGACTCTGTCGTAACTTGCTTGCCTTACACGGGTTCCCATTAAGCCAAATATGGACCGCTAATTAACTTGGAAAAATTCCAAGTCCTGTTTGATGGTTTTTGAATCTTGGGCAAACTTGTATGAAAGCAAATTTTAAGTATAGGGTTTAGCATAGGGGGTAATAAAAAAATGATTTAGTACTATATTTTTATTTGGCTTTTGAATTGATTATGCATAGGACAATCACTGATGTCTCTTTTGCTAGATTAATTAAGACAGTGGGTTGCTTTAATCATTGTTTCTTAATCATTTGTGAGACAAAAGGATGTTTAAAGTTCAGTATTACTTCATGCGCCACTTTTATTGCTTTTTTACTTGGTTTAAAAGTTAAAACTTAAAACACAAGCTTAAAATTAAAAAACGAATTTATAGCATGCACTCCTTTGTGCAGCAGCCACATTATACATGTCTAAAAAAATGGTTTAAGTTTTTGTGTCGGCGTGGTACTATGTCCTGGAGACATTCTCTGCATGGCGTGTCTGCCGTTTATGTTTTTTATTTTTCAACCTTTAGTTTATTTAGTTGTTTTATTTTCCCTTATGCTTACCCACGTTGGGTAAAGCTTCATGTATTTTGTACGGGTTGTTGCACATGGGGCGCTCTGTCGGCCATTAAGGTATGGCATGTTATTATTAAATGGTTGCTGCCTCCGAGTGTGAAAATGAAAAGTAGGTTCTATCGGCTGGGTGGTAGTTCTCTTATTTTAATAAGCTTTGTTAGGTTTGGTGAATCTTTACAGGTGCCCAAGTTTGATATTGCATTTAGCTTGTATTTTATTTCAATAAGTGTGGATGGCTTTAGGCAGGCTACTTGTTACCTGTATAAGCTAAATGGGGTCTTGTGCCTTTCCATGGATCAATTTTCTTTACATGTGTTTAGGTTGAGTGGGTTGTACTGGTTCTCTTTGAGTATCTCGATTGCTCATGGGAGGAGGTGGAGCTCTTGGTTATCCAAATGGAAGCTTCCTCCTAGTGGCAAGATGAAATGTGTCGACGGAATGTCCGTTCGGCAACATAGGCGGAAGGTAATCTTATCTGACTTATTATTCCACTCCGGTGGTTTTAGCCTTCTTGTATGTCGCCATTATTATCAGGCTATTGAGGATGCCATTTGTGTACTTCTAGCGATTTGGTGCTTGTTTGAGTACTTTGTTGTAATTGAGACCATTGATTCTATATCGATTTGTTCTCATTGTAATATGGGGTTTAGGCTTTACGTCCCCCCCTTGTATTCTGCAGTTTCATTAATTGATGGCTTTTGAGGGCGGCCGGTGCCCCTCCTACTCAAAAAAAAAAAAAATGGTTTAAGAGCTGATTGACCCTACCTATGCACAAAAGGAATATGGTTACCAACAAAAAAGAGAGGTTGTGTCTATTTTACCACTTACAAGTGTCTTTGAACAATAAAGAAAAATATTTCTTACACATAGAACTGTTTATAAAAAATTTAAAGGTTCAAACTCATGACCTCTTACGCACAACCTAAGTCCTTTAACCACTAATCCAACAACTTCACACATTATATTGTATACTATTCTCATACTTTATTTCATTTTCTTTCTTTTTTCTTTCTTCTCATTTGGAAATGTTTTTCCTGGGATTAAAGCTCTCAAATGCAAATCAACCCCATTGTTTTCACGTCTTTACACTAAACCAAACAAAATAAGTACACTGAAAAAATGAAGTATGAGAAAAAAATGGAAGGAGAAAGAAAAGAAATAGATCAAAAATTTATTTTTCAATGTTTTGTATACAATATAACATGTGAAGTTGTTGGTTCAGTGGTTGAAAGAGGTGTGTGAATAGTAAGTAAGGGTTTGTTAATATCAACACCCATTCAAAATACTTAAGACTAATAGTTGGTTCAACCATAAGTTGAAATTATTTTTGTGTGAGTAAATGTGCAACACTCCTTCATTGAGGATCAAATTCTAAATTCCAATCGATAAAGTACATAAGAAACTAAATTTTCAAAAGAAGTGTGTATTTTAGTTTCTTCTAATATCTCACATGTAAAATAAAATATTTTTGGTCTTCTATTACGTTCTACAACATAGGAAGTTACAAAAACTACTTAATATATGCTAATACTTCATAAAATGGGATAGTGACGTTCACGCTAATTTGATTTTAAAGCGTCTAACAAATAAATGATTTTAGCCACGACAATATTGTGGGTATTGAAAACTAATATCATGAAATTCAACCTAATCATGAAAAATTGGTTATCCGATAATATATAAGTATGCATGATCTAGATTCTAAAGTAAACAATTATTTTTTACGGTTGTATTGATTTATTTTTCACTGTTGGATGTCTAAATAGTTTCCAATTTTGCTAGTTTTTTATCGTGCAAAATTTGACTATTTGAAAGGAACTTAAACTACATAGTGGTAGTGGATGCGGCGGTGAGGACATCCTCATTTTTTTGGACTTTTATCATAAACAGTATATGACTTAAGAGTTGTACATTACTTTGGTACACGACATTTAAAAACTATCGCATTAGTATCTGACTTTTCAAACCCGACTCAATTTTGATACTCACCGTCAATAGCTTCGTTTAAAACATGGCTCACATGATTTTTTTTTTCCTTTGAGTTTTTTTTTTCACAAAGTAATTGACGGTGGGTACCAAAATTTGGTCGAATTTGAAAGGTCATGTACTAAGAGCATCTCCAACAGACTAGCTATTTTGCAAAAAAGTTAAAATTTAGCTATTTTGGACACAATTTTTCACTCAAACAGAATAGCTAAATGAAAGTCAAATTTAGCTATTTTGGACACAATTTTTCACTCAAGCATAATAGCTAAATGAAAGTTAAATTTAGCTTTTACCAAAATTTGTAACTATATTTAGCTATATACGAGAGAGAATATAACTAAATCCTAAATTAACTTATACATAGATACCCTCTGCTGGAGCAAAAGTGAAAAGCTAGCTAGCTATATGTCACTTTTAGCTAAATTATTTAGTGAAAATAGATTTTACTGTTGGAGATGCTCTAATGTAATAGTTTTTAAATGTCGAGTACCAAAGTTATACAGTTCTTAAGTCAGATATTGTTTATGATAATTCCCCTTTATAAAAAGAAGGCGCCATTTGGTATTGTACTAGCTACTAAGTAACAATGTAATTCTAATAATGACATTTATTCTTTCAAGAATCAAGGCAATGGTATAGTGCATAGATGTCGCCAAGACAACTTAGCCAACGGGAGCGCAAGACCATTTTACAGTGACAGTTGAAATCATACATGGTTGGTAGTGTAAAAACAATTAGGTATTTGAGAATATTCGTTGATCGTCAAATCTCAATCTGAAACTCTGAAAGCAAGAGGTGTGATTGGTAGTACTCCAAAATGCACAAAACTAAGCATATCCTTCGTGATAAGGAAGTTGAAATCACACCTCTGTGTCCACCGCTGTATAGTAGCCAGTGAGTGAAGTAAAAGTTCTTATTGCCAAGTTACCATTTGAGATAAAAACTATCAAAATCACTTTAAGACACGTTAAGAATGCATTTGATTTAGATCTCCATTAAAAATCTCCAAGAAATATACTTAACAACACATTACAAATGCTGCATTGAACATAATAATACACTGATACAGCCATCTACTAATCCACGAGATGAGTCTCAAACGAGTTCTCAAACTAAATACCTCTTCTAACATAGAGTGGCTCCAACTGATGTGGATTTTTTTCATGTCAAAATCCAAATACCTCTTCCAAAATCAAAAGCTTTACTCTTTCTTCAGGAGCAACGGTCCAACATTATCACCAGTAGCTTTATTGTGCTTTACATGGCTTCCATCACACAAAGGGAAAGTCCCTGACCTCCAACACCTATACATACAAACACCCACAGCAACACAATTTTCTGAGTGTTAATTTATATTATCAATCCATGAACATAAGCATACAATCCACGATAATAAGCAACATGGTGATTATATTGTCAATGCAAGCCTTGGCACTAAATTGGGGCAAGAAATGCTAAACTAAGTTCAAGGAGAAGCACCACACCAAATGCATAGCTAATTGTCAAACCAAGTCAATTATAGTGAAACCATGATAATAAGCATAATGGTGATTACATGATCAATGCAAGCCTTGGCCCTAATTTTGGGGATAGAAATGCTAAAACCAAGTTAAAGTAGTGCTCTTCAAATTTGACAAGCACCACATCAAATGCCTAATAGTCAAAACCAAGTCAATTATATCTTCTCCAAACTTCCACAATTCAACACATAGCACATTTCCAGATTTCCTCTCCAAAATTATATTTTTCCAGAACTAATATAATCAAACAACTAAGAGTGACCACATTGAAGTAAATTTACCTGCAATAAGCAGTGAGGGGCTTAGCGAGTTCAGTGATCACAACAGAGTCCACAACCTTCGCCTCAGTCTTTCTAATTTCAGGGTTTATTGGCTGAACCTCCGCTTTCACCACCGCGACCGGCTTCGGCCTCCGGCTGAAATCAGCGCCAAAAGAAGAGAACGAAGGGTAGGCCAAGTAGTGAGTCCCGAAGGTTGTTGATCTTCTGCTGCTCAGATTCGAACCCTGCCTTGACGATTTGCTGTAGCCGCAGGAAACTAACCCGGCTGTGCTCACAATCGACGCCATTGAAAATAGGTCCGGGAATTTCTATCTCTCTCGATTGATCGTTTTTTTTTTTTTTTGAGAAGCTCTCTCTCGATTGAACGATTGGTGGGTAAAGATTGGATTTTGAAGGTATATATAGGAGGATAGTGAAAACTGTGGATGGCACACTCCCTTGACAGTTGGGTGGACGATGGTGAGACACGTCACCCATCAGTCTTCTGGTAATTGGGCTTTGGGTTTTGAGTTTGCTTATAATGACAACGGCCCAATGTGATAACTGTTCTGGAATGGTAGTGAAGGACTAGAATGATCAAGACCACACGTTAACATTACTCCTGATAACGACTTTTGAAAAGACAAAGTTACCCCCCAATAAACACGTGTCTTACAATCATACGCTCACGTGACCTAATGTTTTGGTAGTTGGATCCCGCCTGAAAATCCCAATTAACAACCACAACAGAGAAATCAGTCCCTTTAAACCGAGCCCTTTTTCGATTGCAAAAAAGGTTTCCTTTTCTCTCACGCATCAATACAATTCAACTCAATTCAGTTCCTCTCAAACTCTCGCCCTAATTTGATTCCTAAATTTGAGAGAGAGAGATCTGTTTGTGCTAGCTTAGCTTTCCTTTCCACATTTGATGGCGAAGAGAAAACGAGGGTTTGCGTTTGGATTCTGTTATTGTATTCTGACGATTTTGATTTTCGCGAGAGTTTCATCTTCGGTGAGATCTGATAAGGAAATGAGGGAGAGGTTCTACGGGACTATGGTGAACTCTTCTGCACCGGATACCAACGACGGCACCATTGCCAAAATGTTCGATCGGGTTCTCGAGAAAGAGTTCTCCGAGAACGATCAGCCGGAAGGTTAGTTCTTTCTCTCTTTTCTCTGTTCGCTTTTAGCTTACATTTTCAATTTAGTTTCTGTTTGGTTGGTGACGAAGGTTTTGGAAACAATGAAATTGAAAATCTGAATTCATTTACTTTAGGTTAGGCAAGTTAAGTGAGGTTGACCTGTGTCTTTTATCTTCTTTTCGATTCTTACATTTTCTCAGCAACCAAACGGATAGTAGGAGCTGTTTTTTCAGTTAAATGCAGTTGTTTATACTTTATATTATGTTATAGATATTCAGGTATTCAGGTCCAACAGTAGTTTTTCTTTTTTAGAATTGATGCATTATCTTGTGGTTTCTTCATTATCATGGTTAGTTAACTTTCTTTTTGCTTCCACTTTCACTAGGATCTGATAAAAGCAGCTTTAACAGCAGTGTTGCGGATCAACAAGTAGGTTCTTATCATTCTGATATGAGCTTCTTGTACCAAAATGCAATTATTTGGTTTATGTACCATTTCTGGAAACCTTGAACATAAAAATTAATCTTAATTGTGTGATTGTTACTATTTTTTTGTTCTTCGTTTTGTTATCAATGTAATTGCATTGAAGATAAGTGCTGATTATGTTTTTCAGGCTGTACTGGAGACTGTAGCAAAGATCACTCACGAGAAGGGCAATAAAAACGATACACAAGAGACTAAGTACGTGAATGTTAAAATAGTCTTTCGATGGTTGTGCTGTGACAAGATATTAAATTCAGAGTGGAATAAGATGTGTTATTTATTTGCTACAGACCTGTAGTAATATATGCCAATTAATTTCTTTTGCTTGTCAGTGGCACAAAATCATATCAGTTTCAAGGTGTGTTTTCCCTGGAGAATGAAGACTCTGAGGAAACAACAACCTTGATTGACAAAAAGGTACTTTGAAAGTTGTTCGTAATGAAGTTTTTGATGTTGAGTGCTTTTGTAGAGATTCTCAGGCATAAGTGTTTTAAGTTTCTGTTTAACCCTGTTAGCTTATTTTACTTATCTACTGATAGGACAACGTGTTCGTGATGTCAAACAAGAAATCCAAATATCCAGTACTTCAAGTAGATTTGAGGTATCTTTATGTATTCCTTTCCTGATTGTACTATAAATAAGTAAATTTATGGCTCATTTGGTTCTTGATTCAAACATAAATTTCCAAAGCTCTTTTGGAAATGTATCCAGATGGCAAAAGCATCTATGTTTTTGGTTGATGTGATGTTTTATGGTTCTTGCAATGCCTTGAAAACAGTATGTTTTCCTCAATCGGCCCTAAAGTTGTTCTTTCTTATTTGTATGACAAACTAGTGATCCTTGCACTTGTGGGCCTTAAAATGGTCATTTCAGTTTCTTAGTTTTGAATTACATCTTGGTCCATATAATTTATGGTTGACACTTGACATTTTTGCAGATTAATTTCTGATTTGGTGGTTATCATAGTTTCTGCTGCCATCGGGGGAATTGTGTTTTCTTGTTTGGGACAACCGGTTTGTCTTTAAATCTCAGTCTCTCATTGCCTCGCATTCAATCTTTTGACTCATCTCTAGCTTAATATTTATCTATGTTGGGTCATCTATATGACAACAATAAAAAAATGCAGCTACATATAGTGATTCACATGATGCAACTGTGGTTAAATATTTTTGATTTATGCATATATGATAGGTGATTGTGGGCTATCTTCTTGCGGGTTCTCTCATTGGTCCAGGGGGTCTCATGTTCATCAGTGAAATGGTACAGGTATGTCGGTGTGAATTGTGATCAGTTATAAGTTCTATTCTTTGTTGATTTGAGAGTTCTAGTTTCTATATAAATTTCCCTCACCTACCTACTTTTATTTTTCCCACAATATTGTAGCTCCAATATGATCATTTTCATGAAAAAAAATCACTTGGAGATTGAACACCTTTTCTTTTTTCTCACAATATTGTATTATGCACGTCGTACATTAATCTTATAACAAGAATTGGTATATTAAAAGATGCTTCTTGCTACTGTTTAGGAGATTGAACACCTTTTCTTTTTTCTCCTCTCGTCTATAAATGCTTTCGAAATGTATCAGAATATTAAGCAAAGGATTCAAATATCAACTTCGATAGTATTTAGAAAGTCAAAGTGCCAAAAATTGCTCATTCCTTAAGTTACACCACATTTTGATGCCCTTTATCCATATTGAAGTGACAATTTGTCATTCACAGTCTAAAAATAAAAGAATAAGAGTAGGACAGAACTATTAGTCACTGTCTGGGAAATCTCTGTGTAACTCTGATCTAAGATTACCTGCGATCACATCTCTGATAATGTTATTTTTTGCAATCCTTTCTTCTTTTGCTACAGGTTGAAACTGTTGCACAATTTGGTGTTGTGTTTCTTCTTTTTGCTCTAGGGTTGGAGTTTTCTTTGGCTAAGGTATGTTTGGCTTTGGATATCTAGTTTACCTCTAGTTATGCTGTAAAATTGTAAGGATTGTATTCTAACACTTATCCTGAGGGAGAGGAAGAGAATACCCTCTGTTTAAGGAAGTATTTTAACTTGTCATTGACGCAGTTGAAAGTTGTGGGCCCTGTAGCTGTTCTTGGAGGGCTTCTTCAAATCATAACATTTATGTTCTTGTGTGGCATAACTGCTGTGGTATGGTATTCACATATTCAGTTTTATTATTTGGTTTTGCTTACAAGATGTTAGTTCCCGTCGAAATGAACAATATGCTTGCCCTTTTGCTAATTTTGCAGCTATGTGGAGCAAAGTTGTCTGAGGGAATTTTTGTGGGTTCCTTCCTGTCAATGTCATCAACAGCAGTGGTATGTTTCTGACCCTTGATAATATTGTCACTTTTCTTCCTTCATTGTTGCTCTCCGAATTTTGAATAAACTTCATTTCTTTCGTTTTTCCTCTTACCAGGTGATTAAATTTCTAGCAGAAAGAAATAGTTATAGTGCTCTTCATGGTCAAGTTACGATTGGGACTCTAATTTTCCAGGTAGGTTGAACTCTGAAAATTTGAATGCTATATTTATTGATAACTGAGTACCATTTTACATGATAAGGTTGTTCCTGGAGCATATCCATACATTATATTTCACTGTGGATTATTTCAGGATTGTGCTGTTGGTTTACTGTTTGCTTTGCTCCCAGTTTTGGGTGGTCATAGCGGTCTTTTCCAAGGAATGGTATCAGTGGGGAAGTTGTAAGTCTGCTTTGGTGCCTTCTTTTATCGCATTTTTGACTTCTCTCACCATGTTATCGCATTTCTACATAGGGATTAATAAAGTTCCCCACTGATGCCATAATGAAATTGGGATTTTCTTTCATCATGTTTGCTTGCCTTGATCAAGTTTACCTTTCTTCCAAAGTTGTTGTTTTAAAAAAAATAAAATATAATGAACAACACCCTAATAACAAACTAGTTGCATATCATAAACTTGTATTTTGTTGTTACTTCAGGCTGCTGGTCTTATCATTATATCTTGCCGCTGCATCTGTATTGTGCTGGTCGTTTGTTCCTCGCTTTCTGAAACTGATGATGAAGTTATCCTCTCAAGTAAGTTTTGCTTGACTATTAGAGTAAGCTATTACCTTCTGGAATCTGGATTGACTATTAATTCATTGGTTCGTTTATGATTCTTGTTCTGAAACAGACAAATGAGCTTTATCAGCTGGCTGTTGTGGCTTTCTGCTTGTTATCTGCTTGGGTAAGTGAAATATTATGTTATTGTTGATATCAAAGCTAATGACTGTTCATCATGCTACATTTTGAAGTTATATCATATGGTCTAAAAATTAATTTCTAGACACTATAAACTAGCATCTTTTAATGTTAAGATACTGAAATGCCAACTTTTCAGTATTAGAACTGAAGTGTGGTTCTGATGTAGGGGTCTTGCTACATATTCGTAGTTCTCAACATTGTTTTAATACTAGTGAATCTCCTGTAACCTTTTCAGTGCAGTGATAAGCTGGGCCTTAGCCTTGAGTTGGGTTCGTTTGTGGCTGGAATAATGATATCAACCACTGACTTTGCTCAACATACTTTAGACCAGGTACTCTTCTGCCTTTCTACTAGTTACCTAAAGTACATGCTTTATTAATCCCTTTGTAGAAAACAAAAATGAGAAAACAGATGAATGGAATCAATTCATTGTGGAATCTGATGTTTCTCTCCATTATAGGTGGAGCCAATTCGTAACCTATTTGCAGCTCTCTTCCTTTCAAGTATTGGAATGCTCATACATGTACATTTCCTGTGGAGCCACGTGGACATACTTCTAGCATCTGTGATTCTAGTTATAGTTGTCAAGACTGCTGTTGCTGCTATAGTTACCAAGGCCTTTGGATATAGCTTTAGGACATCATTTATGGTAAGCATGCAAGATCATATCTTATTTGTCAATGTAAAGCTAATTTAATAAGTTCCTAATTTCAAGATTTGATTACCTTTTCTAGGTTGGAGTCTCACTTGCTCAAATTGGAGAATTTGCTTTTGTCCTCTTAAGCCGTGCCTCAAATCTTCATCTAATTGAGGTAACTTCTCTCTCTCTCTCTATTTCTCTCTCTCTCATGGTTAGTCATAGTAATCTAGGTACGGACTATATGCAGTAGCCATTTGCATGTGTGCAGTTGTAATTTGATTGTCTTGAAAAGCATAGAGTTTGGTGAATTATTAATTTTACCACTAGGGCTTGGTTTGAAAACCTAGCTCTTATGGGTCTGAATAATGAAAAGAAGTTCATGACAATGTTTTTGCAATGTAAGAACTTTAAGAAGATATTTTCTGTTAATATGCACTCCAACATTGAGGACTTAAGGGTTCTCATTTTGGGTATGTAATGTGATATATTCTTCTACAGGGGAAGATGTACCTGCTTCTTCTTGGAACAACAGCGCTTAGCCTGGTAATTTTACTTTTCTATTTCATCCAAATTGGATCTCTCTCTCTCTCTCTCTCTCAATATACTAAACGGAAAAAATGATGTTGTACAGGTTACAACTCCTCTCATGTTTAAGTCGACTCCTGCCATAATGAATTTGGGTGTTCTTATGCACTGGTTTCCTTCTGAGGGCACCACACATAACGAGGTCTCTATCTTTTCCTCTCTGTGAAGCACATATATGCATGCTGACACACACTTGCAAGGACGCTATAACTTTGAAGTTTGAACAGTAATATTGTCTAGGGTTTTTTCTCATCCCTCTTTTAAAATTGAATCGCTATCCTCTGTGGGCTAGATACACAGTACCTAAAAGTATAATTATTTCTGAAAGCTATCTTCGCTTTGAGTCTTAGCCTTTTCATTTTGCCCACTTTTACAGGAGAAAGTTTCGATGATTGAAGTACACAACAGAATATTGTGACCTTTCCCGCCTATCTAGTCTCTGGTCGTAGTGTTACGATTGAGCTGTATGATTTGTGAATATCAGGTTTTGAATTCACTGCCAATTCTATTGTCGAGGTTGCAGATGATACACGTCCGGATATTCAGTTAGCTTGGAGTTATCATTCTTGGAGTATCATGTGCACAGCTATATTTTTGTACTCTTTGAGCAGCTTGTAAATAGGATTCTATCTAGGGCTCTTCTTCAAGTGTGAATGCTAGTCTATTTGGAGAAAGTTACGGCATATACTAGAGTTAAGAAATTGTATCCAACGAGAGATGAACTTCAGAAACAAATTTTGATGGAGAATCAATACCAAACATCTATTACCCTGCTGCATTTTTGCTGTAAATTTGTTCTACTTCTGGTAGTGTGCTGTGCAATGGGAAACCTGGCAGAGTGTTTGATGTGTGGTCTCATTGACTCATTTGATACCAATGACCAAAATGACGCGAGGGTTCTTGAGCTACTTGGGTATCCAAATTTTGAGTGTTCTAATTACAAATTATATGAGATAAGATATCATTTCTATTCATCTTTTTTGTTGTTGTTGTAAATATCATTTCTGGGCTTCCTATACATATATACAGCCTCTGAAATTAGTTTGGTTGAGTTCGGACGTTTGGGAATTAACTTTATACCCATTGCGAAGCTCTTCGTGATTTTATTCAATGACTAAAGAATTAGAATCCTTGGTTATTAAATCAAATTCAACAGAGGAGAGAAAACCTGATAATCTATCAAAACAAGATCCTCTGTTTTTTTTTTTTCCTTTTCTATCATAGATTAGAATTGGCTGCAACGCCAAAAAAGATCCTCTTTTTTTATGTCAAATAGGAAAACATTATTCTAGACTGGACCCGGCCCGTAATTGGAATTAATTGGGCCCGTGGACTCCCCAGTTTGATAGGAAAGTCGAGAGCCAAGACCCGGCGGACTTTCTAGAGAAAAAGAATTTCCGCGAATCTGTTTTGAGCTTCGTTGGATTTCTTGGTCTTTCTTTTTCAGTCTTTCTTCTTCTTCTTCTTCTTCTGAGAGAGAGAGAGAGAGAGATTCGTACAGACAGGTAGAGAGAATGGAGGGTCAGCAGGCAGCTCTGGTTAAATGCCAGCGAATTGGCTGCAACGCCATGTTTTCCGAGGACAACAATCCCGAAGGTTCATGTCAATACCACGATTCGGTACTCTCTCTCTCTCTCTCTCTCTCTCTCTCTCTCTCTCTCTCTCTCTTTTCAACTCCTTTTTGCTTGTAAATCATTCTTATCAGGCTCTGGTTTTGCTCTAGCATTAGCCAATTTCGCGGTTTCAGGCTTTTGTTTGTACTGCAATCCCTAATCGAAAAGGCACCTATAATTCTTGCCGAGTTCAATTTATTAATTAGAGCATCCACACATTAAGTATTTGATGCTTATTTCAGCTCGTAGATTTGCTACTCAAGTATATCAAAGTTGAATCATCTCTGAAAGTGACCTTTACCATCAAATTTTAAGAATGAACTCACTGGCTTTTGAGTTTAAATTAAGTGGGAAATTTGCCGTGTTTTTCTGTTATGAATGAAAATCCGTCTATATGAGGACTGTATGTAACTATTTTTCTGTTAAAGTTCGTTATATAATCCAATTGAAATCGGTGCACATTGTGTATTTAAAATGGAGGTTCTCACTGTTATCATAGATTATGGAACTATCAATTATGCTTTGTGAAATTTTGTTTATTATAGATTAATTCTGCTTATTATTTTGCATGTTTGGCCTTGGTCCGATTGCATGGGCATCTTCAATTCGTCAGGGTGTAAGTACATGCCCATTAATTTAGTTAAATTTCCTCTGTTATTTGCTTTTAGTTCAATACCATAACCTAACCTAAGCACCAAATCTTTATTTTCCAGCCTATATTTCATGATGGGATTAAAGAGTGGAGTTGTTGCAAGAAACGAAGTCATGATTTCAGCTTATTTTTAGAATTAGAAGGGTGAGTGCTAATTTTCTCTTGGATTTATCTAATTCTTGAGATCGCCTTCGGTTGATTGTGCATTTAGGTTTTTGTCAACATCTAACTTTCCTGTTCCTTCCTTCCTTCCTTTTTATTTTTTGGTTGAATGAAGATGCAAGGCAGGTAAACACACAACAGAGAAACCAGTTTTGCCAAAGGCGAAACCAAAGACTCCTGTTTCCATTCCTACGTCAGCTCCTGCAACTGATGCATCATCAAAACAGTCCTGCTCTAGGTGCAGACAGGGTTTCTTCTGTTCAGATCATGGTACATTCATTTGGCTTCCTTTTGCTTTACTCTCTAGTGTTCAAGCTTGGTATGTGTCAGGAGATTGGTTGGTTTGTTCATGGAAATGGTATAATCTGGCTTTTGAAGCACTCCAAGTATGAAAAAACCAGGAGAGATTGTAATGGTGGTTTGTCGTAGTGACGTTTGGTGAAAAAATGATATAGTTTATGAAGTCCTGATATCCGTATTATATTGATATGGATGTTTGAAAAAATGGATTAAACAACAATAATAGAATTCCTTGTAAAAGAATATTAGGTGGTTTGTTGAATTTGATGCAATGATGGCAATAACCTATTTACATTACTGAGGGTTTGGGGGGAAAATAGTTAACATTCACTTTTCAGGGTTTGACATCTAAGAAGAGGCAAAACACAGATAAGTTGTGGGGGTTTGGGTTTTGATGAGGTTTTATTCTTCTTGAATCAAATGCTATGTTATCGTCAAATCTAAATTCTTTTCATTCTCTTCAAGTATTTTCTGGATGTTTGGGTTGTGCGACTTGTGCCTCATCTGTGCTATTCCCTTCTTTAAGTCATCATTTTTCTCCTTTGTTAAGACACCTTACTTAATGATTTTACTTGACTTATCCATCTTCTAGCAATTTTTATTACATTTTAGGCTGAAGAAAGTCATGCCTTTTCCAGGTTCACAAGCCAAAGAAATGAATTCAAATCCTGTAAATGTAGCCACAACTCCACTTGCCGAAAGCATTACAGATGATCAAGGCACTTCTGCTCCACCAAAAAAGATTATGGACATAAATCGGCCCCAAACCTGCAAAAATAAAGGGTGTGGTCAAACTTTCAAAGAGAAGGATAACCATGAGACGGCATGCAATTACCACCCGGGGCCTGCTGTTTTCCATGACCGAGTGAGAGGGGTGAGTTACTGCATAGTCAATTCAGTCATATATATCGTGTGTGTGTGTATATATATAGATACAATTCCAGTAACACTCTCTTTCAATATTGCAGTGGAAGTGCTGTGACATTCATGTAAAGGAATTTGATGAGTTTGTGAGCATCCCTCCATGTACCAAGGGGTGGCACAATGCCGACCCCTAAACAGCAATCAGGGAAGGTTGAAGTGTTTTTTTACCATCTTTGTTGTCCTACGTTTTGCTTATTGAACTGATATCTTTCAGTTGTCATCCTGGAATCTTGAACTTCTCTGTTTAGCACCTTTATTATGACTCTGCATGTTAAGGTCTGAATTGCTATCTGCATTAGTCTTATGTTGTGTTTCTATAATCACATCACTGTAATCACACTGCATATTTGCATGAATGGATGGACCAGAACTTGCAGCAATTTGACATATCAACTCCTAAACCCTCGTTCATTTTCTTCACATTATGTTGTTTTTTTCAGTCTGACTTCACTTATCAGGTTAGAAGAGGTACTTCCCTTTCTTCACCCATTACTCACTTGAGTGAAGGAGCTGTTCACTCATTATGTTAGAACAGGTTCTTCACTCAATTGAGTAATGCATTTGAATAGTTGACTATTATGCCCTTGAGTAGTTCACTGCACTATTGTGGTTCACTAACTACAAGCTCTTAAATTAGGTAGCATTGGAATATCCACAAAAGATGATCCTTGATCCACTCTCCATATTTGCCCGTTATAATATCGGGAGTGGGGTTAAATACTTTGAATCACTATAGCTACAAGTCTAGCTACAAGTCTACTAATTTAGAATTCAGTGAGGTGTTTTGTATGAATGCAATATAGTTGACAACCATTAATGTATGATTGTGATTCTTTGCTATTGCATTAATGTATGCTACTAAAGGTGTATAGTAATAACATAGTAAATAGGACCACTGAAACTATGATCCCAAACTTTCTATTCCTATGGACTAAATAAATTTTCTTCTCCATTATATATTACTGTGACCCCTCACTGTGGTAGTAAAGCTGAGCATTCGCTCATAATGTAACGAATAAATATATAAACATGGGATCATAGTATCACAAAAATTTGGCATGAAGTATAATGCATGGATGGAGTGGACGAAAAAGTAAGTGTAAGAGATGAGACTTATAATTGAGGAAGGGAAAGTTGAATCACGTGTCTTATGATGGGTGTAATCAATCCCCCAGCACCCTTCTTTATTATAGCCCAACCAAATTTCATGGTCCCTACTTTCTCTTTGTACGTTGCATTAGTTCCATTGCGTTGACTGATTAGAGTGTATGGTTGACCTAACCTTCGCTTTGTTTGCAGACTTCAATCGATCGATTTTCATAATTATGTGGAGATATTTATGCCCATACTTAATACCTATGATGTATTACAAAATATGTTCACCATTAAAAATAGGAAATATCGAAAACTCATTTTTCTCTCTTTCTAATTTCACATTTTAACCTCGAAACTACGTGATGGAATTCAAGGGCTAAATTAGGACAGGGTCGAACACCTGCTCATACTCTTAAGACTCGAGACAAAGAAAAGGCGCATCTATTTTGTTTAGGTCAAATTGCCATCACCCAAATGTCATAACTGATTTATCCTGGCAGCACTAAAATCACATATCAAATTCCATTATTGGGCTATAAGCCTATAACACCTTATGTTTAGATTGTGCAAAATGTAGGACTCATTCGGCGAAGAGAACAGTAGCTTAAACTAAATGGCGATGAATGAGCAAAGAGAACATTATTTTCAAATTTCTCTCATATCATATACGTTGCTAAATCAGGCCCACTACCAGTGAATTGAATCCCAATCTAAGTTGAGGAGGAGGAAGAAGAGTGAGACTGTGAGAGTGAGAGGACCCAAACCCCGAAACGAAATAATACACGGAATAGTAAATGCAACCGGGCCCGCACTGCTTAAACATAAGTGGGTGGACTGAGCAAAGGGTCACGCCGGGTGGTACAATTGCTGACGGCGGGTCACCGGCTATTTATCCGCCGGTCTTGTCTTTGTTTTCTTAGGCTCAGAAAAACTCTGGCTCTATCTCTCTCTCTGCTATGATGCTAGCCTTAGCTGTCACCCTCTCTCTTTTTTGACGCTTCTAGCTTTCATTTCTCATTAGCCCTAGCCTTAGCTTTAGCCTTTATTATTATCATAGGCCTCTAAAAAGCTCTTCGCCTTTGTTGTGATTAATGCGGGCTTGGATTTAAATAGGTTGGGGTTTGCATTGTCCCTGTCACTAAACATAAGCAAAGCAAACTAGCAAAGCCAGCATGTTGTCAACTCAAATGACGAAATTGCCCATCACAGCACTGTTTAGTTTCTGATTGCCCAACGGACAATCTCCGAACCCAGAAGAATACCAACATATTTTGGATCTTAAACCATAGAATAATAGGAGGTGACAATCCCAGTAATTAAACTAAGATAGTGTTAGAGAAATAGAAATATAAATAGCATGGCCAGCTTTAAACGAAGCAAGCCTGTTTACGTTCAAACGCTGCAAAGCTGCATACTCTGTCGCCTTTACCGCCTTCTAAAACCTTTCATGCGGTTACGTATTATTTTATCAATAAAAAACTCTGGGTTTATCTTTTGCTCGTCTTCGTAAATAGAAAAACCAATTAAAAATAGAATCTTTGTAAAGTCCCATTTGATATTCATTCTTGTTTTATGATTTTAGTTGCTTCACGCGCCTAAACATTGCATGATTATAACTTCATTATTGAGCTTTTGGGTCACTTGGATTGGATTCACCATCTACATCATTGTTCAATTATATTTATTTTAAAAAAAAGAAGTCAGAAAATATATATTCAGATTTTGGGTCAAAGCCACATCGCATTGGAGGGTGGACCAAATCAAATCAAATACCAAAGATTTTGAGGGATTTCTTTGCCACTGTTGATGATGGTCTTGTTACGCCAAAGAGGCAAAACAAGCAGAGATGCTAAAAAGGATTTTCCGTGGTCCAAGTTCTTCTGGGAAATTAGAAAAACTCATTCACAAATTTGCGCATAATAAAATCCAAGACAAAAGCACAAACAAGAAGACAGTTACAAAAAAAAAAATTCCCAACTCCTCGATCGTAACGAGAACAAAAGAAGCCGAGAATGGCAATTCATTCTTCCTCTTTTGGTCGGTGCGGCGTTGAAACCAAACCAGACTGCAGTGTCACACTCATGACGCGTATACCCCACGCGCTGAGGGTGTGAGTGGGAGAGAACGAGGGTAGATTGGTAATTGCATCTGGATTTGGTGTAATAAGTAATAATAATGGAGACGAATAGGTGTCGCGAAAGGGAGGAGCTTTGGAAAACGCTGGTTACGAATGACGGCCCTGCCAGTTTTCACAGTCTACGACTAACGTCGCTTCACCGCCGTTTAGACCTTCTTCTCTTTCTCTTTCTTAAAGCCCGAGACTTTTTGTGTTTCTCTGTCTCTCTCTTCATAACACTCGGCCACAGTCTGCCTTATGCTTCACGCCAAACGTCTGTTCACTCACTCTCTCTCTCTCTCGGGTGCTTAAAATGTGTGAGGAGTGTGCAGTTGTGTACAACAAAAAAAGCTTAGCTCATTTTCTTCTTCCCAGTCTGGCCTTTTAAGCATTTCACTCCCATTTCTCTGTTCTTTCTTCTTCTACTTTTGTCTTTGGCTTGTGGGTTTTGGCCTTTTGGAGAGCAATGGAGGAAATGGTGTTTCTGAAATGGAGGAAGAAGGATGTGCTTGTTTTGTGGTTTGGATTGGCTCTGTTTCTGCTTTTTCCTCTTGCTTCACCACTCAACGATGAAGGTGAGAGAGACTCTTCTTCTTTGTTTTTGGGTTTCGGGTTTCCATTTTTGAAAGTACCCAGTTTGTATTTTTAGTCCAAAACGTTTGAGCAACGTGAAATGGAGAGCTGCAATGTGTTTTCCAAAATTTATGCCTTTTTCCTTATATGGGCTCTCTGGTCCCTTAAGCTTCTCCTTTGGTTTGTTTCCGAAGTTCAGACATTTCTCTGGTGCATTTTTTTTTTCTCAAATTTTTGAACAATTTTTGAAGAAGTAGCTTTTGGATACAGAATTTTTAAAGTGTTTTTGGTTGAACTTGGCATGGTCTGTTCTCTTCCTTAATCTCACTTGTTTACTATTTGAATGGATTTATTTCATTTTTAAACTCCATAACTGGGTCACTGGGTATTATTTAATTCACTTGCATATTATAATGGACTGATTCACAGGGAAAGCGCTGATGGCAATTAAGGCCTCGTTCAGCAACGTAGCTAACGTGTTACTGGACTGGAATGATGCTCATGACGAAGATTTCTGTTCTTGGCGTGGTGTTTTCTGTGACAATGTCAGCCTCTCTGTGGCTTCTTTGTGAGTTTTCTCTCTCTTCCTTTCTCTGAAACTGTTCTCTGTCTTCATTAGCACTCTCTTATGATCTCCTACAGTGATTCATTTAATGGTTTGTATATTGGTTTTTTAACTTTTGTATTTATGGGTTTGTTGTTTGAAGGAATTTATCCAGTTTGAATCTGGGTGGGGAGATTTCACCGGCCATTGGAGTTTTGGGGAATTTACAGTCCATGTATGTTTGTCTTTTTTTTTTTTTTTTTTCAGTGTCTGTATTCTTAGCGCTATATTCTTTCTAGTGATTGGTAGTGACTTTGTGCGTTTATGAATTGTAGAGACTTGCAGGGGAATAAGCTAACCGGTCAAATCCCAGATGAGATTGGCAACTGTGCTTCCCTTGAATATCTGTAAGACTTCTTCTTTTGGTTTCTATGTTCTTACTCTGAGCGATCAGTTTGGCCATTTTGGTTTTGCTAAATATGTGCTCAAAATGCAGGGACTTATCTGATAATAGTCTATCTGGAGACATACCCTTTTCCGTTTCAAAGCTTAAGAAGCTTGAGCTTTTGTAAGTGTTTTATAATGCATATCCTGTTTTAGTATGCATGCCTCCTGGAATCCCGGATACGTCAAATTCTTCCCGAGTGTAAATTAATTGGTTTGGTTAATGCAGGAATTTGAAGAATAATCAGTTGACTGGCCCAATCCCTACAACTCTTACCCAGATTCCAAACCTTAAAACTCTGTAAGTCCCTTGCTTTAATCAACTTAATTCCACAAGAACGTTGAAAAGTCTCTCATGGTACTTTTGGCTATTAATATTCGGGACCGAGATGTTTTATCTTTTCTGCCTTGATTGTTTTATGTTTGCAGTGATCTTGCTCGGAACCAGCTCACCGGTGAGATACCAAGGTTAATATATTGGAATGAAGTCTTGCAATACCTGTGAGTTCCAGAAACACTTGTCACATAAATTCCAGTATAATTATATCGTATTTATTCTAGCTTTCATGTGCTTGTGTGATTTCTATATCATGTGCACTGTCTTTTTGTATCAACTTTATTGTATTTGCCAAAGAATCCTCCATATTTCTGATTCCTTTGGTTGGATTGTGACTTAACAGTGGTTTACGAGCAAACTCTTTGACTGGAGCACTGTCCCCTGATATGTGTCAATTAACTGGTTTGTGGTACTTGTAAGTATCCATACATTCCATGTTACAACTAGTCTTGGTTCCAATACTTTCTTTTTGGGCTTCGTTTGGTATTGAAGTTTCTTTACCTTTATTCTCAGTGATGTTAGAGGCAATAACCTGACTGGCCCAATCCCAGACAACATAGGCAACTGTACAAGCTTTGAGATATTGTAAGTTCTTGCAAAAATTTAAGTCCTCATCTGTCGCCCCATGATTTAAAAAGCTTTCAGCTGTTGATTCCTTGACCATTTTTTTTATTGGAAATTGTAGGGACATATCATACAATCAGATCACTGGTGTAATTCCATATAACATTGGATTTTTACAAGTGGCTACTCTGTAAGTTCAATTTCTTTGGGCTGTTGTGAAGTTATTGTGGAGTTCAGCTGTTGAAGCATGTTTATGGTGCCTTTTGTTAGGTCCCTTCAGGGGAATAGGCTGACCGGAAAGATTCCCGAGGTTATTGGTTTAATGCAGGCTCTTGCTGTTTTGTAAGTAATTTGTTATAATTTCGAGTACTTTAATCCCAGTAGAATTTCCATGGAGTTGAGAGATTTTATTATTGATTTACTGCTTGGTTTCCAGGGATTTGAGTGAGAATGAACTGGTTGGGCCAATCCCACCAATACTAGGAAATTTATCGTACACCGGGAAACTGTAAGTTCGGTTGCCTTTTTGGGAGAGATTCACCTGATAATGCTTCAGTTTTATCATAACACATTTGTTTGTTGTTCCAGATACCTGCATGGTAACAAGTTAACGGGGACTATTCCGCCTGAGTTTGGCAATATGTCAAAGCTTAGCTACTTGTGAGTAGCCTCATCTGATACAAATCTATTTATGCATTGTTTTACTGATACAAACTGTTAGAGCAAATCACTCATCAGATTTGATTCCCAGAGCAAATCACTCATCAGTTTTGATTCCTACAATAAATGGCTCTAACTCAGATTCAATTCATTCATAATTGTAGATTTAGTGCAAAGGCCAAATCAGTGCATATATATTTGTATCTATTGTATCTTTACAGATTAATGAAAATCATTTCTTACACAAACCCATTGGTGTCATGTTTTATTCTCTGTGCATGAAATTTCTATGCAAATTATCTCTGTAGGCAATTAAATGACAACAAACTGGTTGGAAGAATTCCTGCTGAGCTTGGGAAGCTGGACCAGTTGTTTGAGTTGTGAGTATTATTCTGCCAGAGTTCCTGTACCTGTGTATTTTTAGTGTTACCATCACTTTTTCATTTGCATGCTATGTGTCAGGAATCTTGCCAACAATGATCTGGATGGTCCCATTCCACATGAAATCGGTTCCTGCACTGCCTTGAATCAACTGTAGGATATCTTATTCGACTACCTTCTAAGTTCTGCAGAGCACCATAACTTTATACATATACATACTAATAGAAATTCTTGTGATTGGTTGATGAAGCAATGTTCATGGAAATCACTTGACTGGATCCATTCCTCTAGCATTGAGAAATCTACAGAGTTTGACCTATCTGTGAGTTTTGCTCTTTAGACTTCTGTCTTTCACTTGTGATTCAATTGAATATTCTCGTCAGTTGATAGAATTAAATTGATTGGACATTCAGCAATTTGTCAGCGAATGACTTCAGTGGTAGAATTAATCTCGAGTTGGGACACATCATTAATCTTGACACGTTGTAAGTCTTCATATATCATCCTAATAGACTTTATGACCCATAGCTCATATGTTTCGCCTCCCTCCTCTTTTACAGAATTAACCGTCATGTTTTTTCTCTCAGGGATATGTCTAGAAATAATTTCTCAGGCCCTGTTCCTGCTTCTGTTGGCACTCTTGAGCATCTTCTCACTTTGTAAGTATATCTATAAGTATTCGGTATACTCTTGTTTGGTTCTGTGATAGAGATTAGTTGATTATGTCTCCTGACATCTTGATACATACATTTGCTTGCAGGAACTTTAGTGGTAATCATCTTGATGGTCCTTTGCCAGCAGAATTTGGGAACCTCAGGAGTGTTCAAATTATGTGAGTTTTAAAAGGACTTGTTTGTAATTTGGATGAAACTCGTAGCTTCTAATTTGCTTTTGCCTTTATATACGTACGTTACAGTGATATGTCATTCAACAATATCTCTGGGAGCATCCCTTTGGAATTGGGTCAGTTGCAGAACCTTGCGGCATTGTAAGTTCATACTACACTGATCTAATCTCATGTCTAAGTTTTATCATTTATTGCCATGTTGATTCCATTCTTTGATTGCTCTCTATGGTAGGATACTTACTAACAACAACTTGCGTGGAAAGATACCTGATCAGCTAACCAACTGTTTCAGCCTCGAGACCTTGTGAGTTTGTTTCTTTAATCTTTTCTGTGCTCGTCCATATATTTTGTAAAGCCTTCCTGAATGTTGTTTTATCTATACTGCAGGAATTTCTCATACAACAATTTATCAGGTGTTGTACCTCCCATGAGGAACTTTTCACGTTTTTCACCAGACAGGTATGTGGGGAAGGAGGGGAAGGACAGTTTAATTTATCTCTTCTCTTCTCTAATGATACATGTTGCTTGTTTCAGCTTCATTGGAAACCCGCTGTTGTGTAGTGACTGGTTGGGATCGATATGCAGACCCTTTTCCCCTAAATCCAGGGGTAAAAATTTAATCTTTGGCACCTTACTCTGTGAGAATGGAATATTGGTATTTCACAATCATCTGGATTTTCTAAATTAACAAAACTTCTGATCCTGCTTTCAGCTGTATTCTCCCGAGCAGCAGTGGTCTGCATGGCATTAGGCTTCATCACATTATTATCCATGGTAATAGTTGCGGTTTACAAATCCAACCAACCAAAGCAGTTAATGATGGGATCTACCAAGAGTGGGCAAGGCATGTATAAATTTTATTTATTTGTTTATTTATTCTTCTGTTCCTGTTGCAACCAATTAAGGAATTAACCTAAAGAAGATTCACTTTTGATTTTAGGTCCTGCTAAACTTGTAATCCTTCACATGGATATGGCTATACACAGCTTTGATGATATAATGAGAATCACTGAAAATCTAAATGAGAAGTATATCATCGGGTATGGTGCTTCTAGCACAGTGTACAAGTGTGTACTGAAGAATTCCCGACCAATGGCAATTAAGCGACTCTACAACCGGTATCCACACAACTGGAGGGAGTTTGAAACAGAACTCGAAACCATTGGCAGTATCAAGCATAGAAATCTAGTCAGTTTGCATGGTTATTCACTGTCCCCCGTTGGAAATCTCCTCTTCTATGACTACATGGAGAACGGGTCTCTGTGGGATATGCTTCATGGTTAGTTAGCACACCTCGACTGTCCTAATTGTTTGTTTCTTTCTAAAGGTATAGTTGTAAGTGTATATAAAGTTGTGATCTTGTCAATTACTGTCTGTTTGGTAACTGCCATGGCAGGACCATCAAAGAAGGTTAAACTTGATTGGGAAACACGTTTGAAAATAGCGGTTGGAGCAGCTCAGGGACTTGCTTATCTTCACCATGATTGCAATCCCCGAATTATTCACAGGGATGTAAAATCCTCTAATATCCTGCTGGATGAGAATTTTGAGGCTCATCTCTCTGATTTTGGAATTGCAAAATGCATCCCCACTTCCAAGACTTATGCATCAACTTATGTTCTGGGAACAATTGGTTACATTGATCCAGAATATGCTAGGACTTCTCGGCTCAATGAAAAATCTGATGTATATAGCTTTGGCATTGTGCTTCTTGAGCTCTTGACTGGGAAGAAGGCTGTTGATAAGGAGTCTAACTTGCATCAGATGGTATGTTTTTTCGAGCATCCCAAGTTTTTAAGTTGAACTTTAAGATTCGTAAACAATGGGTAGAAGTATCTATAAGATTGCAACTGTAATAATCAGCCTAGTAGAATACTAAAGGGTCAATGTTACTTTACATAGCCAATTTACAACTTCAAGGTATGTTGGGTAATTTAATTGGTTAGATATAATACTGTGGACTAGTTTGGGGTTTGTGGTTAACTTTTCTTGCAATTTAATTGGTTACTATACATTTGTCTCATTTTCTTTAACATCATTTAATCTAAAAAAAACATATATATATTTTCTTTTACATGAGCGTTGTGTTCTTCTCAGATATTGTCCAAGGCAGATAACAATACTGTAATGGAAACTGTGGACCCTGAAGTTTCTGTCACCTGCATGGATATAACTCATGTCAAGAAAACCTTCCAACTCGCCCTGCTGTGCACCAAGCCAAACCCCACTGAGAGGCCAACAATGCACGAAGTTGCTAGGGTGTTGGTCTCCCTCCTTCCTGTACATCACTCAAAGAAACCTTCTTCGAAGGGTATCGACTATGCTAAGTTTGCGGTTGACAAAGAACAACAATCAAAAGTGCAACAGCAGCAGAAGCCCGTTCAGCAAGAAAGTCATTCATCTGATGCTCAATGGTTTCTTCGGTTTGGTGAGGTTATATCCAAGAACACCCTCTAAGTTTATATGGTCTGGAATGGGGAAAATCCCAAGTTTTTGTTCGGGTGGGGTAAAAACTGTCTGCAGTTACTGGCTAGTAGGTGAATACATGGGTTAGTTATTGACACAGGCTTTTGGGAGTTAAAAGTGAACAGTTTGCTTTTGTAAGGATGATGAGCAAATCTGAAAAAGTTTTAGGTTCTGTAAGGATATTTTTTGTGATAAAATACTAGCTCATGGGAAAAGATGAATAGTCCTGGTGTGGTTTTATTCTATAATCAATGTCAAGAAAACATCCACAAAGATTTGGGTGTGTGGTGTACCCAAGAAAGTAGATTTGGTTGAATATCCCCAGGCTTTTTTACTTTCTGAAACAAGTTCACGAGAATTTAAGATTGCTCAGAGAGCATTCATTGTGGATTCAGAAACATAAAATTAATTTATGTACCAAAACAAAACAAAAAAAATTATGTACCCCCTTGTTTAATTGTCTATGTCATTTGAATATTGAGTCCTAAACCAATTATTAAAGCAAAGTGTCCAAGGGTAAAATTGAACGGTTGCTAATTACCACTTGAGGTGGTAATAAAAAGCACTTGGAAGTGTTTAAGCGGCCGAGAAGCATAAAAGGTCCGTTAGTAACCAAAAATGACTTCTTGTCATCTTTTTATGTGTAGGAGATTGAAATTCACACTCGAATTTTTATAATTCATAGGCTTTCTCTTACTTTGGTTGAAACCTTAAATCTTTACAAAATAAATAAATTTTTAATTAAATAAAAATGAAAAATATAGTATACATTGTAAAATGAGTAGTGTGAATTTTGCTTTCTTATGTAAAATGCAGCATATATGTTCGTCCATGGTAGTAAATTTTAAGATCCACGAGAGTTTTTTAAAAAACAAATCTAAAAAGGATAAAGGATTATTTTGTTCTAATCAGGCCGAGTAGGGCGAAGTGTATAACAATAATAAAAAATTAAAGGCAGCCACAAGAAAAAGATTGCAATTGCAAATACTCCTTTTTCCTCTCAAATTTTCAGAACAAAGTAAACTTCAGGTACATGTCTACAAGAGTCCTGGTCATAATGTAACTGCGCAACATGAACCAACCAACTTTAATTCATGCAGTGCTTACATTCAGATTTGGAGCTACTTGGTGATGTGGTTGTTCTCTTTCAAGGATCCTCATGTAACTTTTCACTGAACCAGTCTGAATTTTCTGTGACCAAATTTGTGACCCTAATTCACATAATAACAGCAACCATGTATGAACCAACAAATATGAAGTAAACATGAAAGCCTCTGAACTCCATAGATCACGTTCTAACCTTAGCAGGCATAGGCAGTTTTAAATTCAGGTTTTGCATTATGATGGGCTTCAGGTGCGAGTGTGAGCTGAAACAGATTTCAAAACAACACATGAATTGCTGAATTTATTTTTAGGTGCAACAACCTATTTACTAGCATTTAAAATTGTTCTTTCCAATATGTAGATCAGATCTTACCTTGCTGAATAGATCTGTTGGTGGCTCCTTCATAAACCTCTTGTCAGTTGGAAACTTTAATTCCTAGGGACAAGTTAAAGCATGCCATTAAGACTATAATAACAAAAACAAAAGAAAAAGCCATTACAATCTCTCCAAAAATTGAAGTAAAAAAGAAAAATTAACTAATACCCTTGGACTTGGTAGTCTGCTTTCCTGTTTGGTATTTGGGAAAACAGCAATTTCTTCTTTACTTGACAATGTCTGCATCAAGCACAATATGGTTTAATGGTTGCACAGAAAGATTAATGCAAAGCCGGTATAAACTGATATTCAAAATACCTTCTTTTTGAGAGAGCATGCTTTGCATTTATCACTTTTGGCATAGACAGAGTTTGGTCTGTGCACAAGAGTAATATCATCATTGTGTACAATTGGCACAAGATATGTATATGATACATACTATGTATAACAGTATAAGTTTAGCTTAGAGATAATTACCCTTTAATCTCTTTATCTTCAGTTGGTGATAGACAACTAGAAATAGGTGTATTTGTTGCCTGAAATGATAAGATTAATAGTCATGTGAGTAGAGAAAGTAAGCTCACATACTAATGAAGGAACAAAATTTGGAGGCTTACATTATCAAATGTGCTTTGTTTAGATCTCTGTGATGTCCTGAAATGAAACACCTGAATAGCAATGAAATAAAGAACTGTTAAGAATATCATGAAGCGCTCATATTGTAGTAAGAAATAGAGTACAATGTTCTATGATTACTTGAAACTCTTTTGCTTGTGGTGTACTACTCTTTTTAGGGAGGGACCATGGAGGCTCCTTGATAATCTGCAGAAGCCAATATCAGTGAAATGAAAGATCACAAAATGTACAAACTTTCGATGTCTTCCATCTACAAATCGAAATATATATATATATATATATATATATATATATATATTTTTGTAATAAACCATTAACTTAAAACACAAACATTTCTGGAAAAGGGTCGTTAAGGGAATAGAGTAATAGACACTTGCTTTCGCTTGTTCTCCATCTTTCGCATTAATCTTATACCTGGAAATCAGAGTGCATATTTCAACATTATTAGTCTGACTTTCATATACCAAACCGAACATCTATAGTGAACGATATTTTACCAGAATCCAGCAAGAAGTGAATGTACCTACGTCTTTGTGCCCTTTGTGCTGTTTCCAAGTTTGGTTCTCTAGGAATAGTGATTTTAGGTCTAGCATTCGGTGACGTAACAGCAGCTCCAACCTGCACAAAACCACAAAATCTTGATGACTTGGATAAAATGTTGATAGTGACTATTAGGTTGACAAGGTATGTATGTGCAGAAACAATGACATGATGCAGTATGTATATTACCTTTTTCGGCGCCTTGTGTAACCAAAGAGGTTGATGCTTAAGTTGAGCAACCTGTTTCACACAATATTATAGACAACACTTGAAGAAATTCATATACTAAGACTGATACTGAATTTCATAAGTAAAAGTCAGTACGTGCACCTTGCCCAAATAGCCAGCCTCCAACTTCTGTCTTTTAGTTGCTACACTATCAAATAATGGAGAATTCTGTGAATCCTCAGCGACTTTCCCTAGCTTCTTCTCAATCCTATGGAATTAAGAATTGAAAATGGAAGAAATAGAAACACAAAACACCAACAATAAGAATATATGAAGGATATACCAAAAACAAATTGAATTTGAAGTTACAGCATTTACAAGTGTCTGTAGAAAATGAAACAATATGTACTCCAACAGCTTTCTGTACAAGGCAGTTATTCCAAAGAGATGAAGTAGAGAAAAAAAGTCAACACCTCCTCAATAATCGGTTGGAATGAACTTCTCGAACTTCTCGACGACGCTGGTTTTGCTTGGCCAATTGACTTGCTGTGGGTTTCATTAAAGTTGACCTCCTTGATAGAGATGGTGACTTGACTGACGACTTCGTTTTAGCTTTTGGAGTGTCTTGACCCATTTGATTAAAGCATTTTACTCCTGTTAGAAATAGAAATATGAAAACTCTAGCTACTTATGTAACAAAGAGAATAAACAAAACAAACAGCAAGAAAAAAAATAATAATAATACCAAAGCCAACAGATTCAGAATGAAATAAAATCCCCCCAACACAGAATTTTGCAAAGAAATGAAACTGATCGAGTTGGATCAGATTATAAAGCTGCACAAGAAGTTGATATATTAGTAAATAAAAACATACCTCGGTTACTATCATCTTCTACTGAAGAAACCTCAGCTTCCATGCTATTACTCGACTCGATGCTAACAGATCTAATGCATTCGACATCTTTGAATACAACAGAGGTTGTTGCTGTTTCCTCATGATGAATGCCTTTGTGCCAATTCAACAATTTCACAATTAAAGCTGAAAATTTCAAATAATCACATAGGAAGTGTTAATACCCCACTTTGTATAGCATTACAAGTCGCAATGTTACCACTCTAGATTGAGAAGCATCAGAATTGGTTTAGAGTTCTATACAGAACAAACTAACAATAAAACGCAAAAGAAACAACGAAAAGAATTTTTAAACTACAAAGCTTTGCCACAAAAACATGTGCATCCTTCATTTTTTTTTTGTCAAAAGCAGACAATATGATTCTAGCTAGTGATTCAAATTATCCAAATCCATTTCTAGAAATGTGATCAAACATTAAATCGCTTACGAGACGGGGGATAACTTCCGGCGTATCTGAACCAGTCTTGGGCTTCTTCAGCCTCCCAATCTGTTTCAGGCCTAGTAAAATCATAGAACGTAGGCGCGTCAAACTCGTAATCCATATCAATTTCTTCGCCCTCAAAAGCCTCACCAACAAACTCCTCCATTTCTTCGTCCATATCTCTCTTTCTATGTCTCTACGATTCTACTCCCTCCGAACACCGTTTCAGGCCAAGTAACAAAAGAACTGCAATGTCGAAATCGATTTACTTTGACATTCCAAAAGGTCGTAACCCTTTATTCCTTGTGATAAAGACAAACAATATTATGATTTTCCCATAACAACATTTATGAGTCTAGATTTTTCCCCTCGGCTTCAAAAAAATTTACTGGGAAATCAGAGAGGGAGAGAGGTTCTTAATGATACGTACATATAGAAATGATGTTTGGGAAACCCTAATTGGGATTTTTGCGAGGGATGAAATGAACGTTTGTGTTTGACTTGTTTGGGGCGGAAATTTCGGAGCTGGTTTAATAAGGAGAAGCAAAGAAGAAAGAGACGAAAGACAGAATGGAGGAGAAAGGTAGAGGACGAAGGGTACGTAGGCTATTTTTTTAGCGCCCAAGTTTGAGAACAAGGCTCCAAATTTTTTGAACTGGTGGGGTCCTGTCCACAGTGCGCTAACAAGGATTTTGTGTCTCTCAATTAAAACAAGGATATATACTAATTCTATTACATATGTAATTATGAAGGAGAGTAGCCATTAGCCAAGAAATTAATTTCAACATTCCTTGTAAGAAATTGTTTCCGTTTTAATAACTGTCCTTTTTTATTTATGCCATTCAAAATTGGCGTCCGTTGTGGTGGTTTATTACTGTGGACTTGGAAATGTCAAATGTGTTGTCATTTATAAACTTTTTACATAATTATTACAATTTAAAAAAAACAAAAGACACCAACTTCATTGCTGCATACTTATTTGTTTGATACAAAACTACTTGAGTAAAATGATACAAAATTTACATAAAATAAGGTGGTCGGCATAGTCATTCATTTTGATTAGTGTTTTATAAATCCCTCTGTTTCTCACTAGGTCATGTTGTTTTACATTGTCATTGTTGTAAGTCGCCTATTAACTCAAGTAGAAAAAAGAGAAAAACAAGAGAGCGAAGTGTAGAATGAATCGATTGATATTGATCAATTGATATGTGAAATGGTGATGCCTCAACCTTTTTATATAGTGGAGAGGTTGAGGTGTATTCATGGTACATCATAATGAGGAGAAAACTTTTAGTTTCCCCACTATCACCACTAACCCCACTAACTATACTATTTATGCTCACTCATAAGTAGTGTAACTCTTATGGAGTAAGTATGAGAAATACAAAAGGTCTTCAACAATGTATCTAGTCCACATCTTGTATCATGTACGTACGGACTTTAGTTTAATGAACAGTCACCCCACAATGTGTCCTACAACAGTCATGTCATTTTTTGTTTTTTTTTTTTTTTACTATTATCGACGTTACTAAATTCAAGAGTTTAGCTTGTTTGGGACATTTGTTGGATTGTATACAACAAATAATTTTTTTTATTCATGTGTTAACATGTTATTAATTAGTGTGACGTCCAACTTCATCTGCATAATGAAATGGTTTGGGCAGAGAAATTAAATTTTTCGATTAATAAATCCATAGACTCTTGATGCCAGTTCAACAGCTTGGTTTGTTTGAAGCCTTGAGTGAGTTAATCAGAGGGATACTTGAGTGAGTTAATCAATAGAAAGGTAAAGCTGCTGCCAAAATCCAAAAATAAATAATAAAAGGGAAAAATACCTTCTGCCGACGAACTATTCGTCGGTAAAAGTGTTGTATTGAGTTTTTTAATTTTTTATTTCTTTTTGTTAATTTTAACATAGGTTCCTAAGTATTGATTTTTATATATAATCTGATGAAAAGTTATATATGTTAATATACAAATATTATTCATCTTAATAAACACCTTAGAATTTATCGAAACTCATAACACGAAAAAAATATACCGCATGAAGTTTTTTGACCATTTAGAAGTAAAAATAAAAAAATAAAAGAACAATAAATAAAGGAAAGTATTTCATCGGCAAAAGTTTTGCATTAAGTTTTTATTTATTTTTTCATTATTTTTTATTAACAGTCTTGGTTGACTCTCTATCTATACAAAATGAGGAGTTAGAAGTTAGAACTAAATTGGACGTCAGAAATATAGTGGAAGCCGCTTTCAACATGATTTGTATTTGATCTGATGACGAGTTTTGTTGATATGCAATTATTATTCATCATAATAAGCACCTCGGAATTTATCGAGCCTTCGAACACCGAGCAAACATATCACGTGAAGGTTTTTGACAATTCGGGATGTCCTCCTATACGATTGTAATCGTATTTAGTTCTTATTAAAGTTCTTTTTCCTCAAAAAAAAAAAATTTCGGAAGTGAAAATAAAATAACTTTATGCAAAAATATAAAAGAATTTTTTTATTCTTATTTTTAATAAAGGAGTTCCATTCTTGGTTGACCTATATCTATACAAAAATAATGAGTTGAAACTTGAAACTAAATTTGACATCGAAAATATAATGAAAGCTGATTACTAATTTACTACATAATTTTTTATGTAACTGGTTAATATTTTTAAAAAATATTATTCATCATAAATTGATAATAATAAGCACCACCGAGGCAACAACAAAAGTAAGTGACTAACACACTTCACTCCCGCTCTTAAATCTTAATCTCCAACCAACCGCTACGGCGAACTCGAGGCCTCTCGTCCGAGCCCATGACCCAAACCCGCAAACCCGAAAACTCCGACCACCAATCCCGTCAAAAGCCCGCCGCAGCCACCACCGCCATGAGACTCATAGTCCCACTCCAAGGCGTCGTCCAAGGCCGAGGAGGCCTCATCCTCGGCTCTCTCATCCCCTGCGCACTCTTCTACTTCCTCCAGCTCTACCTAAAACGACACCGTCCCTCCAAACCAGACCCGGACCCGCCTTCTCCGTCCGCCTCCTCCTCCAACCTCGCCGAGCTCCACCGATCGTTGTCGCGGTCCAGCTTGTCCGGCCGAGGATCCATGGGCCGGGTCCGGGTCTCCTCCCGGGCGGGATTGATTGCCAGGCCCAACGAGTCGCCGTATTATATCGGATTGGATAGGGTTTTGGAGGACCCGTATGATGGTGTGGATAATCCGAATGGGGTTATTCAGCTCGGATTGTCCGAAAACAGGGTCAGTTTTCTTTAAAGTACGCGGCTTTATGATAATTTTTCTTTTTTGTTTTGATATTGTTCTTTTGTGATTGTAGCTGTGCTTTGATTTGATTGAGAAATGGGTTTCGGACAATTGGACGGAATCAATATTGAGAACCGACGGTGGTGATTTAAGCATTACTGGTATTGCGGCGTACCAGCCGTCTGATGGATTGGCTGAGCTAAAAGTGGTATGATGAATGCTTCAGTTAGAATGTAGTAATCTCAAATTTGTGATAAACGCATTGCTTGGTTCAGTTGCTAATTTGTAATGTTTGATGCTACATTGCTTTGATTTTCATAGCTCATCGTTTGTTTCATTATGTTGATTTCGTGAGAGTGAAGCCTGTGACCTACTTAGTGATTGATTCTAAGTAACAATCTTTGTGGCTCTAGTCTTTCTAGGGTTCTGCTTATGAGATTTTGTTAAGAGTTTTATGACTTGGAAACTTCAGAAATGATTGTTGTATTTCAGGAGACTTGCAATTGTGTCGAGTTTCTAATGGGGTTAACTGTTATGGAGTTTGCAGGCTATGGCAAATTTCATGTCTCAGGTGATGCGGCGATCAGTGCCATTTGATCCGTCACAAGTAGTGTTGACAGCTGGTGCAACCCCTGCAGTTGAGATATTAAGTTTCTGCTTAGCAGACCATGGAAATGCATTTCTTGTTCCTACGCCTTATTATCCGGGGTAAGATTTGTTTTTCTCACAGTTAAGCTGAACAATGGAAAAAAATCAATTCTAATATCATGATCTTTTGCGCATATCGTATGTGTTGGTTAACTAGAAAATCAATCTGCAGTTTTGACAGGGATATGAGATGGCGAACAGGAGTGGAGCTGATTCCTGTTCACTGTCGCAGCACTGACAACTTCACTTTAAATATAACCGTTCTTGAACAAGCATATGGTCAGGCTAGAAAACGAGGAGTAAAAGTACAGGGAATTCTCATTTCTAACCCTTTGAATCCTGTTGGCAATTTACTTTCAAGGGAAACACTGTGCAGTCTTTTAGACTTTGCCCAAGAGAAGAACATCCATATTATCTCTGATGAGATATTTGCTGGGTCTACGTATGGAAGTGAGGAGTTTGTGAGCATGGCAGAAATCGTTGACACAGAAGATTTTGACAAGAACAGACTTCACATAATATATGGGCTATCAAAAGACCTATCTATTCCAGGCTTTAGGATCGGTGTTATATATTCATATAATGAGAGTGTTTTGGCTGCTGCTAAAAGGTTAACAAGATTTTCTTCCATTTCTGCTCCGACGCAGCGCCTTATTATTTCAATGCTTTTAGATACAAGATTCGTTCAGGAATACCTGGACATCAACAAAAAGAGGATACAGCATATGTACGATTTATTTGTGGATGGTTTGCAACAGTTAGGAATCAAGTGTGCAAAGAGCAGTGCTGGTTTATACTGTTGGGCCGACATGAGTGGGTTAATTCGCTCGTACGGTGAGAAAGGGGAACTTGAATTATGGGATAAGCTGTTGAACATTGCCAAGATCAATGTGACTCCAGGGTCAGCCTGCCACTGCATAGAGCCAGGATGGTTCAGGTGTTGTTTTACTAGCTTGATGCCTGAGGACGTTCCTGTAGTTATAGACCGAATCCGAAAAGTTACTGAAACAATGAAATTTTCCAGTTGAAATCATTTTTTTTTTGTAGTGAAGCTTTTTTTTTTTTGTCAAAGTTGTAGTGAAGCTCTTTGAATGTTTTTGGTGTTGCTTATAGAAGTAGCTGATATAGCACGAAGAGGTGTATGCTGTGGATGGATAATTACAGATTTTATGTTGAAGTTAAATAGACATTCAAGCATAGCTCTCTTTATGTATTCACATAATTTGAAATTTGGTACATAAGTGGGTTTAGTTCTTGATTCATCTCTTTACTCGAGCCAAAAGTGAAAAGTAAAATCTGGAGGACTGAGTACATGGTGATTGCTGAGTGTTGAGTGCTGACTGCAAGTTGTTTAATCTTTAAGCAGAGCTTTTGCTTCACATCAGAAGTCTAAGCAAGTTCTTCTTCTTGCTGTGCAATTCTTCTATCATCTTGCTGCCAGTTCCAAAGATGCAGCATCCGAAAGCTCCCTTCATCATGAGTTCCTGCATTGGTTCATTTAGGCAAGATAACGGTGTTTATGAAATCCTACCTACAGTTCATGTGATGCTGTGTAGTCGCTTGGCAACTATATGTATGTTCAGGAAACAAACAAGGTGAAAGTAGAAGCAAGGATGGAGTTTACCTTTGATAGGTTCTGTTTTCTCATTTGAACAGCTTTCCTCCTGTAACTACTCTTTCGGCTCATCAGTATCAGCTCTCCGAGTGTTCTTGGCCTCAGAATGACACTACCGCTACTTTCACGATCAAAGTATTTAGTGTATGATTCTTGTGGAGTAAGAGTGCGGTTGTCTGATTGGCAAACCTTTTCAAGAAATCCAGCTTTGGCAGGAAGCAATGGAAAAAGGCATTCCAAAAAAGCACCACCCACCAGGCTCGAAGCTCCAGTTGCATAACTGCTTGTAGTGCTGCCTGTTTCTGACAATGGTGAGGAAGGTGTCTCTGTCTCTGTCTCTGTCCGATCACTCTTATCTTCTGTTGGTGCTGGAACAGCAGTGGAAATTGCCAATGATGAAACAAGACAGTTTGCTAGGAGAGAAGGAGCCGAGCTGAACGAATCATCCGTTTCAAAATTGAATGCTTCAAGATCCAGTTTGAACACGCTTTGTATTTCATCTTCTCCATCACCATTTCCATTACTCTCATAACTGTAATCTTCTCCGTTGTGATCCTTGTGGTGGGAGCCTATTGTAGATGATGGGAAAGTGATGAGCTTCATGGGTGGAGGCGTTGCCGATTCTGATGATGGTTCTGAGAAATATGGTAGTGGAGTTCCTGGCTTTTCTTCCCAGATGAATGGGACCGAGGCAATAAGCTTGACTGGAGAGTTCGGAGCTGCACTATTCGAAGAAACCGTTGGTTTCCAGTCTTTTTTAGGTATTCCTGGCTTTTCTTCCCATAGAAATGGAACTGTAGGTGGTTCCCTTACCTGCTTCTTGTTCGAGGTTGCCATAACTTTCTTCTCTACTAACAGATGCAATATTCACTTGTCTATTTGATCTTGCAGTGTTTCTTTATATTGTGGATATGTGGGTGGATTAGAAACTTCTAACCAATACTTTTCATAATAACTGTACCATCTTCGAGTAGATTAGGCACACCTGCTCTCGTTCCTCACTCTATTGCGGTTATGTTGTTTCATACTTCATAGATAAGGTGAAACCTTGGGTCAACTATTATTAAAGTCCTTCCCAGCAACAAAGACACAAACTACCTACTCCCATAAGTTCTTGTGGATTGGTTCACTAGATTTGCTACCAAGCTACCGAGTTTAATCGGGTTCATGCATGTTTCTAAAGCAATCAATTTTTTTTTTCTTAAATACAAATTCATCTCGTATATGAGTTGAAAATTTGTATCGAAATATATAAATATTGAAAAATTCTGGATTGTTACTTTATTCCTTTTCAACTAGAACATTCTGGATGATTGGAATTATTTTACCTTAATTGATGTTTAACTTATTTCCAAACTTGGTCAGGAATCCATATATACATAGGGGAAGAGGAAACCTTTACAAACTTGGTCAGGAATCCATATATTCATAAAGGAAGAGAAATCTTTGTAAGTAACCCATTCCTTATAGAAGAAGGACATACTAATCTTGCACTACAATCATCCTTGAATTGCCTATATAAGTCACGCCCCCAGACATCAAGTCCCCAAGAAATTTTGTGCTGCCTACGATTACGAACCAAAAAGAAGGAGAATTTACTAAGAAGCAAACATGAACTACCCTCCACTCTGTGCTAAAGGTTGCGGATTTTATGGCTCTGTAGAAACTAAGAATATGTGCTCAAAGTGCTACACAGCTCATCTAAGAGAACTTCTTGCTAATCCTGCTGCCGCGCCGACCGTGGTAGCTTCGGTGGAGAAACCCCTAGACGTCGCTGTTTCTTCTAGCGACGGTTGTTGTAGTAGTAGTGAATCGTCAACTACAACTAGTACCAACGGTGTGACAAAGAATAAGTGCCAGAGCTGCAAGAAGAAACTCGGACCGGTGGAAGTGTTGGGGTTAAAATGCCGCTGTGGTGGTGTGTTTTGTCAAAGGCATAGGTTACCGGAATACCACTCATGTAGTGTGAATTACAAGAAGGCTGGAGCAGAGCTTTTGGCCAAGCAAAACCCAATCTGCAAGGCTGATAAGTTGGAGTCGAGGGTTTAGAACTTTAGATAATCAAACTTGGTAGAGAAGATGCATGGCATCAATATTAATTGTCCTTAGATAATCTTAGGTTCGAACATTTCTTGTAATTCATGTGTGAAACAAGAAGATTTTGCAATTTTATTTTCAAACATTAGTATACGTTGCTCAATTCAAGTCGGAAATCTTAGTTTTTTGGTTCTAATCTTTCAAACATTTGATTAACTAATTTATAAAAAAAAACCCAATTATATATCTCCAGATTCTCCACCACACATATCCAGACTCGATTTTCTTATCCCCAACCACGCCTCCAACTCGTTCTTCCTCAACCTGAACAGAGAAATTCATCGTACTATTAATCCCCAAATCCCCTATCCAAATCTAATTTCCTTGTTGAATGCTCCACAAGATCGCCTCAAACAAACCTTCATCAATTCTCTGAAATCAAATATATCACCATTGCCGAACTCACTTTCTCTCCAACTTGGATTAGTTAGACCATCGCAGTATGATTCCTCCGTTGTCTTTAAATTGTCATGATCTTTATGATCTTCAACTTCGGAATATCTTTCTCCAAGACGAAAACAGCAGAGGACATCATCTTGGTCAGAAACACTGTTCTGCCCCTGTACGTGGACACGAAGTTCGAAGGGTAAAGTGGTCATGTCAGGTCTTCGACCTCGGGAGAGCAAGGATGAAGTATGGCCGTGTTTATCCTGAGCTTTGTGCTATAAACGTGAGATTTCTGCACGTGTAGAATTTGTAAAGAATTTTAATGATCTGACGGCCATAGGAGAAGCTTCAGATTCTTATCATGGACTGTTTCTCTTCCGATCTTATCTTAACTTGACCATACTTGAGCAAATTACAATTGTAGCCCCGAATGTTGGTCCAATTTAAAAGGACAAAAATGGAAATTTGAACCCTTTTCAACTTTAATTTAACGTAAGCGATGGTCGGCCACGTGTTATAAAAAAGGGATGTAATTCTCGGATGCGGACACGTGTACAATTCGACTGAAAACCAATACGGAAGCGCGAGTTTTCTGAATCATAAACCCAGAATTTTGTGTCTCATCTCTGGCTTAATGTACGTTTGTTACTTTGTTGATATATTTTCATTTTTTGTTATTGGAAGACTGAGGAAAATAAAAAAAAGAATGTCTTGGGGAATAGATTAATCAGGTGTTTAAGTGAGAATCTAAATGATACTTAAGTTGATTCCCATTACATAAGAAGTCCAATTAATCAGGTTTTCCTTCTTCTTTTTTTCTTAAATACAAATTTATCTCTAGTTGATATGAATGTTGAAAATTTGTATCGAAAAATATGAATATTGAAAAATTCTGGATTTTACTTATACCTTTTCAACTTGTTCTTTTCTGGATGATTGGAATTAGTTTACCTTAATTGATGTTTAACTTATTTTCAATCTTGGTTTCATAAATTGGAGATGGCGGTTCTAATTTGCTTCACTGAACTCCTTCGGATTCAATCCGATCTCTTCCATCTTTCTTTTTGCTATTCATTGATTCTATGGAAAGCTTGTGTTATTTGCTATTGATCTGATATTCTGATGATGAAGCCTTTATCTTCTGTTTCTTACCTACCTCTCCATTGAAGATTAACCAATTAGCTCAAATTTTGTTAAATTTCAAAGGTTTATTTGTTAATAAACAGATAATATAAGGAAAGAAAAGGAGATCAACGTTAAAAAGGTTGATATATCAGATTTGCAGGTTAATGTTGTTTTTTCTAAAAGGTTGATGAAGAACCAGATTCCGTCTTTTATTTTTAATTTTATTTATGGCTGAGTTTATTACTAGCTTGTCATAAAGACTGTTCTACCCTTGTACGTGGACACGAAGATCGAAGGGTAAAACGGTTATGTCAGGTCTTCGACCTCGGGAGAGCAAGGATGAGGTATGGGCGTCTCTATCCTGAGCATTGTCACATTGTGCTATAAACGTAAGATTTTTGCACGTCTAGTGTTTGTGAAGAATTTTAATGATCTGACGGGTCATAAGAGAAGCTTCAGATTCCTAGTGTGGACTGTTTCTCTTCCGATCTTATCTTAACTTGACCAAACTTAACCAAATTACGATTGTAGTCCCGAAAGTTGGTCCAATTTAAAAGGACAAAATGGAAACCTTTCAACTTTAATTTAACGTAACCCAGAAACCCAGTTCGGGCCCAGCCTAGCTCTAAAAATATGTTGACTCTGACCAAGTCCGTCCCTGACCCGGCCCAATGGCCCAATGCATTGCACGGTTCTTCAGTGTTCATGGGCTTTTGGGTAGTAAATGGACTGAAACCTTTAAACCTTCATCCACGTATCCAAAAAGCCGACCCAATATAATTTTTTGATCGATTTCGATAACTCAGCAAATTCGATTATAGCGATGATTTCAATCAAATGAATCCTTTATTTTAGTTTCAATTGCCTATCAAAACTATAAGAAATCATGATTTGTTAGTTAAGGCCAAGCTGCTGACTTGTAGTTGGTTCACCTTTTGCAAACTAAAATTGTTATCGCTTTGCGAGTTTTCGTGTTTCTAAAGCAATCAAATTGTTTCTTGATTAATTTCCAAACTTGGCCAGGAATCAAGAAAAGAGGAAATTATCTTTTAGGACTAACCGAATCCGTATAGGATCATGAAATACTTATCCAAACCTTACACTACAATCACCCCTTGCCTATATAAATCGCCCATACCCCCACATCAAGTCCATCCCAAGAAATTTAATTTGTGCTCTCTTTAAAGTTACTAACCAACAAGAAGAAGAAGGAGATCGAATCAATTAAGAAGCAAATATGGAGTCGCAAAGCAACATGGGCAATCCTCCACTCTGTTCAAAAGGTTGCGGATTTTATGGCACCGTGGGAACTAAGAGCATGTGCTCAAAATGCTATACAAGCTACCTGAAAGAAGAGCTGCTTTCTAGGCCTACTAGTGTATCACCGGCCATGGTGGCTTCGGTGGAGAAAACCCTAGATGACGTCGTCCCTATTTCTTCTAGTGAGTCGTCAACTACAACGAGTACCAGTGGTGTTACAAAGAATAAGTGCCAGAGCTGCAAGAAAAAACTTGGACCAGTGGAAGTGATAGGGTTAAAATGCCGCTGTGGTGGAGTGTTTTGTACAAGGCATAGGTTACCGGAATACCATTCATGCAGTGTGAATTACAAGAAGATTGGACAAGAGCTTTTAGCCAAGCAAAACCCAATTTGCAAGGGTGACAAGTTAGAGTGGAGGGTTTAGATAATCAAAATTGTTATTGTACGTCTTGGTCTAGTCTTCCTTATAGGTTCAAAGATTCTTGTTATTCATATGTGAAACAAAGAGCAAGAGGATATATATATATGATATGATATAATTACATGGGAACTTTAATTAGTTTTAGAGTCTCATCTTCAATTCAATTGGGAAATCATTGTTTCCATTTTCTTTCTGATTTCATCATGTGTCTAGGAAACAACATACAGATTTTTTCTAAAATTGGAATGATCGATGATCGAGTATCAATGAAATCTTATGTTTAATTAAATTATTTCATATATACGTTGTAAAAAATTAATTTATAAAAATTAATCTAGGTTATCGTAAAGTACTCTTAATTTCTTATTAAAACATAAAACGATAAGAAATTATAAGTCCAATGGAGGTATTTTTTTTCATCACAAAAGCTCGCTTTTAACCGCTGAGTATTTTATATTAAGATCCATTTAGAGTTACATAGATAAAACTTTTAGCAAAAACTCAAATTTGGAGTGCCAAATCGTTGAAAATTTGTAGAAATTTCAAATTTGTAGTTGGTCATTTTGGTTATCAATCCCGTCCGACCCAGCCCTTTTGAAGCCCAATATAATTATACCTTATTAATTACACAATTATAAACTTTGTCTTTGAACCCAATTATATCTCCACCACACATATCCAGACTCAATTTTCGTATCCCCAATCACGCCTCCTACTCTTTCTTCCTCAACCTTAACTGAGAAATTCCCTATCCAAATCTAGTTTCCTTGTTGAAATAAATGCTCCACAAGATCACCTCTGCATGTCTCTCTCTCAAACTCTAATTGCAGACCTTCGTCTTCTCTCAAATCAAATCAAATCAAATCAAATCAAATCACCATTGCCGAACGCCCACCTCACTTTCTCTCCAACTTGGATTAGTTAGACCATCGCAGTATGATTCCTCTGTTGTCCTTAACATGATCTTTTTCATCTTCAACTTCGGAATATATTTCTCCAAGACGAAAGCAGCAGAGGACTCGATATTTCCTTTTCAAGAACCATCTTGGTCAGAAAGACTGTTCTGCCCTTGTAATTGGACACGAAGATCGAAGGGTAAAGAGGTCATGTCAGATCTTCGACCTCGAGAGAGCAAGGATGAGGTCTGGGCGTCTTTATCCTGAGTTTTGTGCTATAGACGTAAGATTTCTGCATATGTAGTGTTTGTCAAGGATTTTTAAGATCTGACGGTCATAAGAAAAGCTTCAGATTTTTATCATGGACTATTTCTCTTCTGATCTTATCTTAACTTGACCAAACGTGACAAATTACAATTGTAGTCCCAAAAGTTGGTCCAATTTTAAAAGGACAAAAATGGAAATTTGGACCCTTTCAACTTTAATTTAGCGTAAGCGATAGTCGGCCACGTGTTATCAAAAAGGGCAATGCTGCTGCGTCTGTAATTCTCGGATGCGGACACGTGTACAATTCGATTGGACAAGAGCTTTTAGCTAAGAAAAACCCAATTTGCAAGGGTGACAAGTTAGAGTAAGGGTTTAGATAATCAAAATTGTTAATCGTACGTCTTGGTCTAGTCTTTCTTATAGGTTCAGAGATTCTTGTAATTCATATGTAAAACAAAGAGCGAGAGGATGATATGATATAATTGGAAACTTTAGTTTTAGTGTTTGCAAATCTTATCTTCAATTCAATTGGGAAATCATGGTTTCCATTTCTTTCTGATTTCATCATATATATGTTTAATTATAAACAACATCCAGATTTGTTCGAAAATTGGAGTGATGATTGACTATCAATGAAATCTTAGATTTAATTAAATTATTTCATATATATGTTGTACAAAATTAATTTATAGAAATTAATCTAGGTTATCGTAAAGTATTCTTAATTTCCTATTAAAACATAAAACTATAAGAAATTATAAGTCTGATGGAAGCATTTTTGCCATCACACAAGTTCGTTTTTAACCGCTAAACATTTTATATTAAGATTCATTTAGGGTTAATTGCTTTTTCCTAAATTTTTAGTTAACTTTAGAAAAAATCATTTAACGTCCTTATAAAAATTTCTAGTTCCGCCCTAGCTTAGCGAAATACAATCTTATATGTATGCCAATCAAGAAGATATAGTTTACCTGCAGCACTTTCATATCATATATATGTAGGAAGCCATTAGCTTATTACAAGATTATTTAGCTACTCAATTATATGTAGTTAAAGGCCAATAAAATAAAACAAGTGGCCGGAATACTATACCGGACAGGAACAAAAAGACTTCTTATCTGTTTATATTCCTCAAGATAATCTAGCTAGCTAGCTTGTTTGTTTTAGATTATCTGCTTGGTTTCTAGTCCTCTCTCTCCACTGGCTACACAGTCCTGGCCGAAAGGCAAGGGACTCGGGCTGATCAGCCTCTCACATGTTCACATGCGAGTGGTTAATTTACGCTCAGGTGATCATGAAGGACCTTCTGGATTTGCATGATTGATGAATTGCATCAACTATTCAATGGGTTTGCCTGGGCCCAAAACACATAGTTTGTTGATATTTTTTTATTTTTTGTTATTAAAATACTCAGGAAAATAAAAGAATGTCACAATAGATTAATCAGGTGTTTAAGTGGGAATCTAAATGATAGTTAAGTTGATTCCCATTACGTAAGTTGTCCAATTAAGTGCCCCATCGGCATTCGCATGAGCCAAAGGCATATACGTATAAATTTCAAAATTAGGCCAAAAATCAGTGAAAGACTAAATTAGTACGTCTCTAATCTCAATTAAAAAAATCAGTGAAAGGCTAAATTAATACGTCTCTAATTCCATCGAAAGATAAGGAATACAATTAAAAGCATAGAACCAATGCCGCCAAAATTAAAGTTCATAGAAAAATCTTGAACAATAAAATTTATGAATCAGCTTATAATCATAGACTGATCAAAACATTCCATAACCAAATAAGAAGTCCTCTTTTACAAATTATTAGATGAGCAACAAAATGAACAATTTTGTAACTATACATAATATGAGAGACATTAGAATAGAAAGATCTGGTTGGTATAATACCCACCTTATTATAAGAAACGTACTGATCGGAAATTAAATAGAAAAGAAGTAATTAATTATATTCTATAGTCTTTTTGTTTTTTTGCAAGAATAGTCTAGAGTCTAGACCCAATAAAATTGATGATCGAACTATAAAATAACGTTACAAGATTCTCAGTTAACTGTTTGTAACTAACCAAACACATGCTACGAGGCAAGCAGCTAATTATCTAATTGAAAAGATTAATTTGGATTAATTCTTTATGGTTAGATGATCATGCATGAATTATAAAAAGAAGTCCCTGCTTGTTTTTCTTGGCAAATTTCTCAAGAAGCAAATCATTTACATTTATATCTATTTATTTATCATTTACAGAAAAGGGTTAGATACAAAACAAACCCTCTGAAAGATCTGAAACGCAGTTCAATTCAAAATCAACAATATGATAAAATTTCAGAAATCAAAAATGAAATCCAAAATATAAACCGTTCCCAAAAAAAGAAAAAGGAGTTTCTCTCCGGCCCTAATTATCTAGCTAGAACTAACTCTGCAAATTGAGCAACCCATTAATGGAATTGTTGCACTCAAACAATGCCTTAGCGGTCATCTCCCTCTCAAACCTGCAAATATAGTTCAATCCCACTAGCAGCTCGGTTATGGCAGCTTCAGTCTTGTCCTTGTTTGCAAAAAACAAAGTCTGCAAAAGCATCACATTCGTTTTGGGCACCATGTTTTGTTGCTCAAAGCTCCTCTCACTTTGCCACTTTATCATATTATGCGCCAGCGGTGACAACCACCCTAGGATCCTCCCCAAAGCCTCCCTCCACTCTCCCGCAAGCACCGGATCACTCGCCGAGAATCCAACCCCTCTCAACCGAGCTCGTAACGCCGATCTTACGCTACTTGGTAGCATCGTATATAGATCATCCCTAGCATCAACCCCGACCATTTGCGGAAACTTGATCATCTTCTCCATCACTATGATCAAATTCGCATAGTGGAGTGCTAAAGCCGCCGCGCCTAGAGTAGTGGGCGGCGGCTTTAGCAGCTTTGAGTTGGACTCGAAGAATCCGTCAACTGAAGAACAATGATCTTTAACAATCCCTTGATCATCCTCATCATCATCCTCATCTTCTTCTAGTGGTTTTGTGCCCCGTACCAATGGGCCCGAAACGAAACGACACGCCGTACCCTGATCAGAAGGATGGACGGTGGCCGAAGCTGAGAGACTGCGAGGCAGAGAAGAAGGTGGGCACTGTCCTATGCCGAAAACCAGCTTTGTCCTTGCGAGGATAGTGAAAATGGACCTGGCGAGAATCCAGGTCACAGTCTCGAAGCTTCGATTCCACAGAGATCTGTCCTTGAGATACTTTATCTCCTGTCTCTGCCACACGATCTTGTGCTGAAGATCCAAAACCTTTTGCTCTTTGCTCAACGACGCGTCGTACTCGTCGCCCCTGCAGGCTTTTCTCAACGAACTTTCCAGAACGGAGAGCTCGTCCATTTCTCGGTGCAGCTGGGCCGTGAGGGTGACGTACCTGTCGAGCTTTTTGCTGTTTTTGGATTCCATTTCCTTGGACCCGATGACCCAATTGTAGGGGTCGCGACCCGAGTTGGCGAATTCGTGGAACAAGCGATCGAAGCAGCGGAGATTGGCGTCGTGGCATTTGTGGCTGATTCTGGCGACGGAGTTGGCGAGGAAGCGGATGTTCTCGACGAGCTCGGCGCAGGCGAGGCCGAGGAGGAAAGCGTCGTCGTTTGAGACGATCTTGCGGACGCCTTGGAGATTTATGGACTCGTTGTGGAGGCGGATCATGTTCTTGTCGGAGAGGCACTGCCAGAGGTGGAGGAGCTTCGACATTAGGCCGGCGATCTCGAAGGCCAAAACGCCGACGTTTTTTGACTTCCGGGAGGAGGGTTTCGCGATGGGGTGGTGTGGAGTTGAGGAGGAGGTGTTTCGCACTGCATCGAAGATTGCGGTCTTTACCTTGAGTAGCAGAGTCTCGAGTGCCATGGATGTATGTACGTGAATAAACAAACAAAAATTCAAGATGAACGAGAGAGCTAGATATAATTGGTGATAGTTGCAGAAAGATTCAAGATGAACAAGAGAGATTTAGGATAAAGGAATAATGGAGGGAGCGAGGACGAAGGTAGTGAAGATGGAGAGATGTGAATATATGTAATTTAAGCTCGTGGGGTGTTCTCAGCGTTACATATAGCTCTCTCTCCCTAATAAGAAACTAAAAGAGAGTCAGACTCAGACTCGAAGACCCAGATGCAGTAGCGGCGCGTGAGCTACTGTGAAGGTTAAGTATCGGTTTGTCTTTTCTGGTTGGAGTCACAAACGCGGGGTTTGATTACAGGATCCTAGAAATTTTCTCTAATTTTGGTTAAGAGGAGATGATTTGTGGTGTGTTTGGATGCGGAAAACACTTTTATCTTTAGATAGATGCTAGCTGTTTGTTTTTGAAAAAGATGGATGAGGGGGGAAGGGGGCCGGAGGGCCACACCGTTGTTTGGTCTTTCGGTTTGGTTGATATGGGAGAAGAATTTAATTTCTCATAAGCTGCTTTGTTTGTTTGGTTGTAGAATATTAAATTTAGTTCATGTAAACTACTTTAATCGGTGGAGGAAAATACATCACAAGAGTAAAAGCTCCGATTATCGTATTTAATAATTTTCTATTTCTACTAGAATGTGAGCTTAGGGTTTAACTATGGAGTTGCGAAATACTAAACCCTAGCTATTTTCATCTAGCTAGTTATATTTTTGCTCGTAATCATGTATGTATAGACATAGTCTCCATCATAATGATTTGCTTAAAATATTTAGTGTTTCGACTCATGACTCAACCATAAACCTAGTGATATATTCCATCATACCAAGAGCCAGGGTTGACTTGGAAATTGGAGCTAGAGGTATACATGTGGTGGAGAAGCTGCAGTTCCAATAATGGGTGTATAGTAGGAAGATAGATACAATGAAGTTTTTGGGTGGAGGTGGAAGAAGATGGACAGTCCGTAATGGGAATAATATTAGCTCCCCCCACTGCGTTACTCATTCCACATCACATGGTTAATTAGTGTGGTATATATTCCTGGGCAGATAATTGGGTTGGTGGATTCAATATTGAAAGAGGGTTTAATTTTTACATACATGAATCATGATGACGATGTTCAAAGGTTCAAAGGGAAAGGCAGGTTACTTTTTTACTAGCCTTTTGGCAAATTGGGTTAAAGCTCTTTTGCCTAGCAATGGAAGAACAGAGACGATTTCTTGTGTTTACTTGTCGGAAAATGAACAGGCAACTCTTTACACTAACTTACATCCCCATGTCTCGATTAAAGTGCATGCCTCCCCCCTCTCTATCTCTCTTTCTCTCCCAACACCATTCAATTAAGTACTGCGTGCACTGCTTGCTAGTTTGTTTTATTAATTGTTTACCTTCCTGGCTTCCTGTCTTAGAAAATTTAAAGGCCAAAGCAAGCAAGCTCAGTCTGCCACCAGCTGCCAACTTGTCTCAGAAAATTTAAAGGGCAAAGCAAGCAAGCTCAGTCTGCCAACTTGTGCTACCTACTTAATTCATTCTCCTTTTTAATTGGATTCAAATACTATTTTTGCAGAGAGAGAGATATATACATATAGAAAAAAGGGTTGACATGCATGCATGCATTCTTTTTTTCTTGTGCCATTATTCTAAGCCCTCGAGTCTGTATTTGCTGTTCTTTTTTTCATTAATTTTCTTTTGTTTCTTCTAGGTATTTATGAATCAATTAGTCACTTTCTCTAAGTAAAAGAAAAAACTCCCACTCTCTTGGATGGTAAATCACACTCACGAGGTCTAAAGTCTAAACGCAATCTCCGTTCATGCTTTTCTTTCTTATTGTCTGCGGTTTATGGTTTTAAGATGATATCAACTTGGCATTGGACTTTGGAGTACGCATGCATACACTGGTTTATTTTGAGTATACATATGCACCATTTTTAAAACATATATATTTCTTTTGTCGTTTGTCTATTTCGTTGCTAAAATCCACAGGCAACGGGATTTGCAGTGATGAATGTTAGCTAGCTTAGCTTTTCAAGAATTGTTGGAAAAGGAAGCCTCCCACTTCCAGACCGGTATATATATTCTGGGTTATATTTGCATGGCTCCATTGGCAGGATGAACACTTGACACTTGGCAGAAAGTGAATGGCTACTAGGTGAAAATTTAGATTCGGTGCACAAATGTACTATACGTCTATACGTAATCAAACTCTGGCTTGCTAAGCTCTATGTATCGTAATTCTAAATTAATTAGAACACTAATATATAAAGATTACAATATAATTTAGTCAAAGTCAAACATTGATCGAAATTGTGCATACATGTACGTACCTAAGAATATGATTGATTAGAAAGGGAATAGATTAATGTGTATAGAGATTGGATCCAGGTTTTGACTAGCTACCTATTGCATGTCTTTTTCTTACGAAATGCAATGTACCGACCAATAATATGATTGATCGAGATTCTTCAAACTCAATGAAGATCTTAGATTCTCTACCGACTAAACCGAAAAAATATGGCAACATAAATTTTTAATACGTGATAATATAATGTATAGTTATATAAGCACTTTGTGGTTTAAAATTGCTCCATTGACTTCATTTCTATATTTTAAACTCAAATGGATCCTTTTTACTTGTTGCTAGCTAGCTAAGAATGCACAAATGCGTTGTACTTGTAGCTAGGATCTCCTTGTTTAAAATGTAATGATTTGCCACATGAGACAGAGAGCGAGCACTGTATGAGACAAGGTCGTGTTTTGTATTGAACTTTTGGTGCAATGGTACGTATTTAACTCTTGCATGTGTGCTTAGCATGTCAAATGCCCTCGTTTATGAAAACGTTTTGTACGTCTTGTTATGTACATATCGTTTTCATGACAAATTCCATCTTTAAGTTTCGTTAAGATGTACGTTTTCTATCATTGCTAGGAGAAATTTATAATCACCTAAAAATCAATCGCATGATTGTTTAAGCATGAAGAGTAACGAAAGAACTAATAAGAAAATCAAAACACATGAACAGATTTCCAGAGGTTGTGACATTTTTGTAAATGTCTTAAATGTGTGTAATAGATTTCGATGGAGGAATATGGATATAGCTCGTTTTGTTCATGTCAATGTGTATAATGAGTAGAAGGTCAAGGATTGAGAATTTGAGATGATCAAATACCAGGTTGATGATGATAGCAAGTACACACTACTCACTATGAGGAGGCAAAACGAAACTTATTTAACTAGAAACTGAAAAGTAGAACATGCATAAGGAAACTGATAATGGATCATGTGTGTGGCATCATGCGGACTAATAATCTAATTCCAATGTGCGGCTAGCTATTTGGGATGAGCATGCTGGCTTTTCTAGCACGTACGCGCTTGCCACGCAAACCACCCAAAAAGAAATGATGGAGGACATGGACTTAATTGGATATGGTCATTGGTCAGACTAACCCAAGTGGGATGGATATATATGCACTAATTTATAATCCCCTAATGGAGTTTGATGCCATCATCCATTCAACCCAGTGATGATGTATACCACCAAGGACCTGTAAGCACCTACATATATGCTATATGTGGTTAGAGATGAGTGAAAGGATGATGACATATATGCTATATGTACAGCCCCGATTCAGAGACTTAATTAGGTTGAAATGCAAGGGCTGTTCGAATGGTAGTTTCTAATTGTGTGGCAAATTTGGAGGTCCACAAAGTCTGCTCAAGAGAATGGATCTATAAGTAATTAGCCAAACGACATGGTAAAGGGGATTGTTGAGTCCTTTGTTTTGATGGTGATATGTGTCTACTGTCTAGAACCACTTAAGCATAGGGTGGCCTAGTTTGATTGGGAGACGAGGCGCACCATGAGTAATTGGACTTGGAGTTGGACCCATGTTGCGAGCAGAAATTCAAAGCTATGGTCATTGTCAAAGCACACAGACACTTGTAGTGTTTAGCCCTTCTCTTTTTTCTTCCTAGATACTTGTTGATGGGGACCTAAGTCAGTGAGTGCATTGCTAAGATCCCACTTCCATAGTAGCTCATCTAGTGCATGAGCTTTTGGAAATTAATTAAGCGTCCAAAGTGTGCTTCTGTAGCACGGCCATGGTACCCGAAGAAAGTGAATAAAGAAATTGTATTATTGAACAAATTAAGATAAGAGGGATAAGAGAGTAGTAGTAGTAGTATAGTAATGTTTATCGCGCATGCATGAGAGCTAGGGAACAGTCCATGGCCTCTCATTCATCACAATTCAAGGGCTTGTGTTGCGCTTTAGCTTGACATTCCTTGAACCAAATGGTCCCATAACACCACATTATCAATACTTTATTAGAAGAAGAAGAAGAAACATCCCCTTATTTCTTAAGATGCCCTCTATCTCTATCTCTATTCATTCCCTTTGCCCAAAAGAGATGGAATTATGTGCACGTGAGTCATCATCATTCTATGTTCATACACAGGAAGATGATGGAGGAGCTATAGCATTTCAGAGTTGGACACCACACTTCATAGCCCCACACCATTTTTGTGGAGGAACTCTCAGTCTCGACTCGACAACACTCCCGGTATCACCGTCTGTCTGCCATTCCCAAGTAAAAAGTAAAAAATCATACAACTCAGTCTCATAGGATCCTTCTTCATATCTGATGTTAATCTTTCCCTTTGTGCATATTACAATGCTACTAATCAATTGACTGTCTTCAGATGATGAGGCCTTACATTTTTACTGTCCCACAAACACATATTCCATAGGCTTATCATGTAATAGAAAAGTCCATTAAGATGAGATCAAAACATGTAGTGTCAAATAATAGTTCCATTCTAACTAATCCAAAACAAAGACAACATACAAAATAAAAAGAAATGTAGTCACAAAATAGAGACCACCAGAACAGGGACTAGGGAACTAATATCCTCTAATTTCACATCATTAACAACCTACAATGCGATAGCTGTACCATTACAAAAACTTCAATCTGTATCAAAATGCAAATCAATCCCTCACCCCCCCTTTTCTCCCTTCTTCTTATCCCATTATCCGTCCTAAATACACAAATGCTACTTATTATTCTACCCTACAAATCAAAGTGCGAGGCGTTACGAGGTCTGCAGTTTGATAAACTCCCGGCAATATCATCATGATGTCTTTTCATGTGAACAAAAGTAGCAGAGGACCGACTCAGCCTAAGGTTAATGACTATGATAACCTATCCTTGAAAGAAAACTACTTACTAACGCTAGCAAATATTGTTAGCACGCAGCTCTCCATCGCATCACCTAGAACTAGTGACCAGTCTTCAGTTAGCCCAACCATTAAAAATGAGTGTAATGCCAGCTGCCAGGGATGCAGCAACTCAAATATAACGTGTTCCACCCTGTAAGCTCGTTCAAATTTGCTACTCACAAGAAGCTCGTTCCCAGAGAGAGGTCATCCAAGTTTGAGAGAATTTGAAAACGAGTTGTCCCTATCTGTTGTGCAATTTCAAGCTGTTCCTCCAACGGAAGCATCTCATAACTGCAAGTATAGAAATTGTAGTGCAGTTGTTAGTGTGAAGTATTATCATGGCATCAAATACAACTAATGGTGTTGCATAACAACTTACTAATAAGAGCCTCTTAATTAATATGTCTAACTCTAACTGATATAAACAAGGAGAGCAAATGGTATCCAACATCATTGACAAGATCTTCTGTATCTTGAAACTCATGAAAAACAGCCATCTAAATACATTAGAGAACTCAGAAGCCAGAACTTACTGGAATAGTAGCTCACAGTCAACAATGCTGTCATGGCCTGGCCGATGAGCTTTTCCATTTGAACGAAACTGGCGGAAAGATCTTGGATTCAAACCAGCAACATGGGGAACAGCATCAACAAGCTTTTTCTGTAATGACTGCAATCTACGAAATGTCAGCTCCTCAAGAGGCGCAATACAACCAATGCTGCCATCCAGGGTACCAAATAACAAAGCAAAGCGATTGGTTTTATCAGAGCCTGGATTTTTTCCTGTTCGATCAGATGAAGTAGAAAGCATCTGCAACCGCAAGAACTTAGTCACATGAGCACCGACATGGAACTCAGCCCTTGTGAGAAGCTTCTGGCCTTTCCAACTCTCAGACATCTTTGGTGCGTAGTAAAAGATCTGTTTTGGCACATATACCGTATTCAAACAAAAGTTAGCCATTACTATTCCTCCACTAAAACCATTAACTAAAAGCATCATTTGAGTCATGACTAATGTCCCAAAAAACTTCCCCCAGAATTATAAAACAAATAAAAGGGAAAAAAAGAAAAAGAAATTCTGATGTCATACACACTACTTTTTTGTATACGCAAAACTGAAACACCAAGTCTTCTTGTACGATAGGTTCATTAACCTTTTGTTCTATTTTTTTCAAAAGACAAAGGATTTCAATTATTTTAATGTATATCACAAGGTAGAACCCCGTTTGCTCAAGGGGTGGGGGACTGGGGGGTAGAGGAAGACACCTAAAAGAAGAATAACATATATTGAAAATTGAAACTACAAGGCACAAACCTGAATGTTCTTTTGTTCATCTGCAACTGCAAGGCTCAGAGTACTTCCATCAATCAAAAACTCTGTTGCAAAACAATCAAGATTACCAAAATCCTTGGCCAATAAACTGAGTTGAGCTCCCTGCTCCTTCCAACTGAGAAAGTAAATGCTTTTGTGAATGTCACCAAGGAGAATGAAATTCTTGACCTGAGACAATGATTTAGCCATTAACAAGGATATCATATATTTATTTAAACTAAGCATACTATGCACACACATGGAAATAGGTGTGCCTGTATGTCAAAACGAAGTACATTTAATATATCTTAGAAACTTCTAATTCCTTTTCCTTTGTTTCCTTCTATTTTTAAGATGAGAAGTTATCAAACAAACAACTGAGAAGGAGGATAAAACTTAACAAACAAATGAAAAGCTTTGACACATTTCAACAGGCATATCCTTAACACATATCAAATCAAAAAAATTAATCACATAGTCAAGTATTGGTAAGGGAGCAGTTAAAAGAGATATTTGAGTAAAGGAAGTATACTTACAATATTTAAGCTCACAACATATAAAGGTGGAACATCAAAAAATGCAACACCAGTCAGATCACTACCAGTCCACTTGTGTAAAATAATTTTAGGACCAGAAGCTATTAATAAATGGCCTTGAAGTGAGGCCAACGCAGATATGGCACCTTTCAATTCCTTGGAGAAAACCTCTGAAACCTGAAATCAGAAATAACTGTAATTATCTCATATAATTGGGATTCTAGAGAGAAGCAAAACAGATGAAAGGTACCTATAAAGTTTCTACAGTTATAGATGTTGGGCAGGAGCAAATAATAGAGAGTTAAGAGAGTAGAGGTGTAAATGATCTGAATAAGTACCAAGTTCTGAGTATTGTCAACATTTTTTTCAGCTGAAAATAAAAGAACCCGTCCTCTACCAGCAACATCCTCCCCTTGCACATAAGCCGTTCCAATTGCTAGAAGAGTTTCGTTCTCTTTTGTCGTTGTATTCTGCAATGAAGTACATGCGACTTATTTCGAGAAAACAAATATAAGTAAAATAAAGATAATGAGATTGTGCAGACACCAGTATATTTTGGCAGTGGAACAAAAGGACATAGAAAGCATAAGCTAAGAATCAGCCTCATCAGAAGACAGCAAACTTACAAACAGTGTAACTACTCGAACGGTTAGAGCATTTTCAGAAGTTTGCATTGGAATGGTTGCCCTAGTTTGCCAAGGGCCACCAGATTTTTCCGGCTCCATAATCCGAACCTCAAATTCATCAACAGTATAAGTTCGGTGTAGTTCTTCAGGACTCAAATTATGATTCTCAACCTGATGGCCAAATTCTTGATCAACCAAAGATGATAGAACTTGATTCAGTGGCTTCTGAACCTGAAGAATATTAATTGACGTGCATTACTCAAAAATGGCTCATAATGTGTATGGATAAGAAAAAAAATCATACGGCAGCGGCGCAGCGCTAAACAAAAGTTGATAGTGCTAGGAAAGTCAAACTAAAAAGAATTTGTGTACACAGGAATAACCGAATACCAAAGAAAAATTAATCATTTGACATGGTTTGTGTAGATGTGTGCATTGTGTACCAAACAGGTCCTGTGAAATGTGGATATATAGTATTTGCCTGTTTGGGTGCATGCTAGGCAAAAATGTAAAAATAGAAGCATAATGTAAGATAGATATTAGTATTGAGCAAGAAAAAGATCGAGGGTGCAGATATACTCACAGGTACCGAAACTATGAGTGGGTATAAATTCTTCTCAGCAAAGTAAGTGACCTGGTGAGGAGTCCCTTTCAACGGAATCTAATTAAAACATGAAAAATACATTGATGGAACACTCTTAGCAATACATAAACATAACTTTTGATATAGATGGCAGTACGTACACGACTGTTGAACTTATTATACATTGACTTAAAACGGAGTACCCACCTTTTGTACAGGCCAATAATTGTCATAGCTTGTAATAGATGGCAGTTGGCAAATCTTCATAATACCCTGGAAAGCAGAGATAGGATTAGCCAAAATGTGCAATCCCAGTTCAGGAACAATTCCGAGAGAATGGAAGTATACTGTGTACAAACCTGTGATGTAACATATATGAGTCCATGATTACAGTTCACATTGTGAAGAACAGTGAAGGCAACAATTGAACCATCACAAAGCTGCCAAAGAAAATAAGCACAGAAACTTCATCAGTAGACAATTAAAACTTCGAACTTACAAAAATGATCAATAACCCTTGGGACCATGAGGTCAAAAGTCTAAAAAAATAAAAATAAAATAATACTACATTTGACCTCATAGACTCTGGACTCTCTTTCATGAATCCCTCACCTTCCAATTTCTTATTCTGAATTATGATATGACCCCTATTAAACTCAATCAGAGAGGGGGAAGAACAATTATCCTCATCCCTCCACACTTTCAGTCCAAAAGAATGGTTGATTGTTTGTCATAAAGTCAGAATGACAAAATTACATAAAACAAAGTACATTAAATTTATACCTGGTAGAGATTTTATTAACCATATAAACCAAACAAAGGCAAACTAGCATTTGAAAACATACAAGCAATAACTCTACTGGATTTTGTCAGTCCTCTTCAGAAAAAGTATCTTTAAATTCATCGGTCCAGGATTATCATGTGATATATTTACTAAAATGCATATAAAAGCTTGGGCTGCCTCAATGATTTCCCCATTTCAGAAAGAGACCTGGATTTCTCACCTGTGGATGAACACGTAGACGCTCTCTGAAAACCATAAACCAAGCTGGTCTTGACCCAGAAAGGAACAACCCTTGATAACCAGCAATGTTATTGAAAACTGTTATTCTTTGGCATGAATTTCCATCTGATGTGTCATTCCTAGCATATGTGTCCAAGGGGACACGAACAAATCTCAAATTTCTAAGCCTGGAAGAACTAGTATTGGTTAAGCCAGTAGTATTTTGTGAAGAAGCTGAATCTTCAGTTTTCGAGGTACTCTCTGGACTTTCAAATAGGTAAGCATGGTAACAAAAAATCATCCCATCATTCAATATCCCAAAGAGAAAAGGACGACTATGCTGTCCCGACCATCTCTGCATGGTCAGCTCAACAACTTTCATATTCTGTATATTCTCTTTCCTGCTCTGGCCACTCACCTCTTCAGAGCTTTGGCCGATCAGCTTTTGGGAATCAATTGATGGGTCTCGCATAAAAGTGTCGACTAGGAGTGGCTTTCCAGATACAAATTTATCCACGGAGAAAACACAGTTAAAATTAGGTACATCAAATATTTCGAGAGAGCCGCTTTCATAACTAACAACACAATATACATCACCCTGGTCATGTAATGCACCATCAGCACCATCAATGGCCTCGTCAATGCCCGTAGAAAGCCAAGCATCAGTACTTGTCTTCCGGAGCCATGGCTCAGGTCCTTCATCATGATACAGTGTACAGGCAGATACTAATTGCTTGGAGCTCTCAAAGGCAGCTGGGATGCTTATAGACACAGTGCACAAAGAAGGATCTGCCAATGAAAATAACATGAGTTATTCAAACTTTATCCATTAAAAGCTCCAAGCAGGATAATTCTTGGAAAATAAAAGCAATGCATCAAAAAGAAATATAGGATAAATACTTTGAGTACTATAATTAGATGGTAAATACTCAGGCAATCAGGCATTATATAAACATGATGAATTAGCGCAGAAAACAAAAATGAATTCTTTGACACAATTTCCAAAATCAGATATGCAACTGCATGTATAATTCCGCATTACACAGTTTCGACCATCAGACATGCAAATGCATGTAAAATTCCGCCATTTAGATTATGTAATGAGAACTTTAGTTAAAGAAGATTTACTTATGGCTCTACGTTTTCGTTAGCATCTATAAGAATCAAGGAAATAAGTGAAACAAAGAGTTCAAAATAATGTCCACATAAAAGGCAAAGCCAACAAGAGAAACCACTACAAGAGTCACATGACTGCACTCAAAATCATTTATATGTAAAATAGCAAACGTTTGACTAAAGATACCTCCAACAAGGAGCCGAATACCGCCATCAGACATTCTCAGCAACACATATGGATCAACAATAGAAACTGATAACACTGTGGCACTCTCAGAACCAGTGCCCGATTCAGAGTTCGAGGCACCAAAGCTTAAGTCCTGAGTCATATAATAGCCTTCTAGAATTCGAGCACCCCGTTCATAGATCTGGACTACGCGACGCCTAAAAAGCAAAAAGGGATTAGTATGAAGCCAAAAACCGCCCTTGTCCTTTACAAACTAAATAATTGTAGATCCATATTGAAAGAAAACATCAAGTTAAATATACATAGCACAATAAGAAGAATCTTAAAGAGAGTTAACTATCATCCAAAAGCACAAGCCAGGTGAGGAGAATAAATCTATAAAAGGAGTGAAAAAATATAATTGAAATTACACACTCACCTTCCGAACAGATTCCCTGCCGCAATTGTTCTCCCTTGCAGAAAATAGTCAACTTTATCTGTGACTTCGCTCAGATGATCAGCTGTTTCAAGTACCTAGCCAACATTTGGGAAAGCGGTGTTAAAAATAATTTCAAACAAAAGTCTGACAGAAATTGTAAATATCAAACACTACAGAGACTATGCTCTTCCTGGTATGTATGGAACTGTGAACACATTAATCTGAGAGAAGGACCATGTGACTCCAAATGTTTTTCAGCCATCTGGTTTGGGGTATAAGCTGGTGGGCAGTCTGTGGCTGTGCTTACTACTCATACATCACCTACTAGAAAGCCCTCTCCAACACCCTCACCGAAAGACTGTTTTTCTCCAATATACACATAAGATTTACAAGTAGCTCATACATTATCATTTAAAAAATGTCTCACAGACTTCTTGCTTGCCTTGAATGATTTCATTATGCAAAGCTGAACAACAAAAACTTACAAATCTAGAAAGAAACTGTCAGCTTTTATCTAACATAAGAGACTAGATGACTGACCATTGTACGAGCCTCCAGACTTATAATTAAAAAAGCATGATACTCATCATCAGAAGACTCAGCATTATGACCACGTGCATTCTTGTGGTAAACAGTCCAAATTCCCTTGCAACCTGGTAGTGCAACCTGCTAAATCAAAAATGGAGTAAGGGGAAAGAATTATGGTCATTTCCATTTGATCATTGCTCATGCACAATGCATATTAGCAAGCAATGTTGAGTTAAATCCCAATAATGTAGCTAGGCAACTCTTAATGTGAATGGATAACCAAAGCAGCAGGACATACAAACTAAAATAAACTGCCACCGACCTCAGTAATCATTTCTGGACGAATTGACTGACGAAGAACACAGAGAGCGCCATTCTTTCCATGACCGGAACAGCACACCTAAAAATTATCAAAAAAAAAAAATACAGATCAATTTATAAAACAATACCCATATTAATAATGTCAAATTCCCCAATTTACAAATAACAAATAAAGAAAAGTAAAATTCAAAAATGGCCTAAATGAAGTCTGATTAAGAAAATAAGGAAGCGGGCATTGTAATCATTTGCAGAAGGAGCCTACAGAAACCAATTCAAGCTGAAGCCTATAGCACATTATTCTTATCAAGGACAAATAGTATATAAACAAGGGGAAAATAAGTTCAGCAGACTACCAGTTCATAATTACTCTGTTTAGCGATTCCAGTAGCATTTGCATCTGCATTAATCCTTAGCCCATAGGAGAAGTCCTTCAGAGGACCAACGTTAATCAAAGAATCCCTTACAGCAAATGAGAAGGACTTCTGCATGTACCCAAAAGAAAAATATAATATAAGCTCATAACATAAAGACCAAATCATAACATATTTAATTGCTAAATATATAATAAAAAGGACATAAAAACACGTATGCATTCAATTCAAATTTGAATGCTCTATCCATTTACAATTTCTCTTCCTGCAATGGCAGAGATCCTCTCACTGTATTTTCATTCAAAATTCCGCTTATGGGACAAATTAAGCAGGTTAAAAATACAAACAGGAAATGCATTCTTTGAAAAGTGAACAACCTGAGCTGATTCTGCATTATTTTGAGCTGACCCATATAAAGAGAGCTCCTCACCACTAATCATATCTTGCAATGCATCAGAAGATGACATTCGCAATCGCTTTGCTGATGGGGCATCACCTTCAATATCTCCTACCTGTAACATTAAAGTATCAGGAATGTTTGTTATCCATAAAAGTACAGAAATTATTGGGAAACAAAGCTCAATCAGTAAAGATAAAAATAAAGGAACTATTTGAAGAGATTTCGCTCAACCTGAAATTGATCAAAATTTTGAAGATTCAACAACCCATAAGAACAAAGGATGCGCAAAAGTTCCACTTCAAAATTTTCTCTTTTAAGTAGGAGAAACAGAACCAATCAAGGAACATATGAAGATAATGTTGAAAAAGGGTATAAAAGTTAAAGACACTAAGAATGAGTAAATATCAAATAAGATAGCCAAAATTCAATTTCCATTAACAAAAAGCAGACTTAAAAAGGAGGATTCCGATTCTGAAAACAGCAATTACTATTAACATTTTCAGAATTAAGAGCCACATTAATGATTCCAACACAAACCTCATCCTTCAAAACAGCTGACAACATCGAGGCCCCTACTCCACTAGTAAACTGCACAAGCAAACTGTCTCCCAACCGACTGCCCAAAAAAAATAATGAATTTCCAACTGTTGCAATTCCCTACAGAAGAAATAGCAGATTTTTCACAAAACTACAATTAATATTATATTATATAATGGAACTGAATAACTTAAAGTGGGATAGCTAAAGCAAAATTAGGGTCAAAAAAGCCAAAATGGAACTAACCGACGTAAGTACTGAAGCTTTAGACTTTGAAATATCAAGTCTGTGCACAACCCTGCATATAAAAATAGGATTGTTGCTTAGCAAACTATTTTAGGCAGACGAATATGTATATGTGTATGTGTGTGTATGTATATATATCATATATTCACATATGTATGTCCTACTACTATGCAGGTGGGAAGAAAAAAAAATCAAGCTGCTCAAGAATTATCCAAGGTATGCCACATCCAACATCTTGTGGCATTACTCCATATCATAAAATCAATAATTGGGCAAAAGTAGTATGTCAGCAGGAAATAGGTTTCTATTGCTTCACCATTTTCATATTACAGCAGAGTACAGTGAAATAAATCAAAAATTTAAACCCTTCTTTCTTTCTCACATCAGAAAGTTCATAATATCATGAAATCCCCTTACAGCCGAACAATCAACAATGATACCTAAAATTGCAAGTAAGGCAAGTTATGGCATACAATACTTAAATGATCTAAATTTAGGTCTTTAAAAGATAAAACTTTAATTCATATCTTTCATTTATACCCGCCCCCAAAAAAAATCTATTTTTGGAAGAAAAAAATGAAGACAACAAAAAGAACAAAAAAAAAAGATATACAAGAGACATGTAAGAAGTTTTCCGTGCCATGTAAACAGAGGACTAGTCACCCAGTGGTGGCAAAGAACAAGTAACGAGCTCTGTTTCTTCAAACAAAAGATAATTAAGAAAACTAAATAAACATAAACAAAAAATAAAGTAAAAATTGCAATTATTGACCTTCCATCATAAACAAGGGTGAGCAATAGTAGCTCCCCGGTTTTTGTAGACAGCAAGACAACATCATTCGACAACCAACTAGCATTGGCAGCATCAAGCTCCACAGTGAAACTAGATCTTGGCATCTCTTGACTGAACCAAGCAGAGAATATTAATATATGAGCAAAAAAAATATAAGCAAAAGATTTTGGAGAGAATGAAGCCAAAGAAAAGGGAGGGAGGGCAGGTGTGTGCATGAGAGAGAGAAAGAGAGAGAGAGAGACAGAGAGGGAGGGAGAGAGTTGAGACCTGCTATCAACAGAAACAGCGTAACTATTCAATGCCAATGCACATGAGGCTGACTGCATGAAGTAGGAAACAAGCCCTTCAAAATATGCTTCAAGCCTAGAACTTAAAGTTCCACTCTCAAAAGAAAGTAATTTACCTGGCTATGATAATGAATAGAATTTGCACTAATCACAAGAACACCACCAATTGGAGAAGGCACAGCAAGTAGCTTGTAGGCATCATGTGGAAGATTCTGACAAAAAAATAGAGAAAAATAGAGAATATAAGGATATCTTCCCACATATCACTACTTCATCAATCATACATTCTCCGGTATGAAAAAACAGGCAAGACTTTCAACATTCAAGAAAAGATATTCCTTCATGCTTTCACGTTAAGCTGATAATTTAAACATTAATACTATAGATTACAAGGATTTAAAACACATACAACAGATAAGACAGTTGGGAAATTTCAAATTTGTCAAAAAGTCAGTTCCATAATTTTCAGATAAACTTAATTTTGTATGGAACTTACAACAGCTGACCATATCAGAGGATGCTGCTTCAAAGTTGTGCTGATACTAAGTGCGGAAATCATACATGTATGGTGCTTCCATGAGACACGCCCAGCCCAAGTAAGCTCCCGCTCATGAAGGATAACCAGTACGGGCTCAATGTAACCTATAAAAGTCGTATTATGTAAAACTTTGATAGATGTAAAGGCACATGAAGTTATAAAAAGTAACCTATTTGGTTTCTGTCTCACTTGTGAATTCAATATAAGAAAATTTGAGTATTGATAATTATCACATTTTTTGAAGGAAAAAAATAATATTAGGGAAAGAATTCGAGATAATGCATTTTTTGAGTATTGATATAAACATAAATTAATATTAGGGAAAGAATTTGAGACAATGCATTTTTCTCAAGTATTTTGGAATTCACCGTACTTCAGATAATCAAATTTCCATGTAGATTCATTAACATAAAAAATTAATAACTAGAGTCTCGTTAAACAACTTTCAACTAGATTTCATGTCTCTTTTTTTTCTTTTTCTTTTGTAAAGAAGAGATCTAGCCTATAAAAGTCGTATAAATATCAGGCCTTTCAAAGATTATTGCATGACCAAACTAACCATGTACAAATGTAAAATCCTTTATATGATTCATGTCCATATCTCGTAGACTAATAATGTAAGATGACTCGATACGAGCAGAAATTGCAGCACCAGATGCAAAGCCATCATCATCCCCAACCAAACCATAGCCACCCTGACAACAAAAACTTCAAAGTTAAGAATAGGGGAAAATGCTTACGAATAAAAAAGTTCATCATGTATGCTATTGACAGTTCATGATGCCATCTAGTCTTGTACCAGAGAACCCTTTTATCAAGGCACACCTGCACTAGAAGACCTTGAATCACAATAACCAAGACCGATACTTGAGCATGCCACTAGTAAAGGCATACTGCATAAAGGAAATACTTAGACTGTTGCTAAGCCAACAAGGTTTCCCCTTTTTCCCATCCGATTCCTACCATTTATATAGCAAGAATGAAAACTAACTAATTGTAACATATTGTTTCACATTACATGCCATGAGAGCCAATATTTAAACAGCACCTTGTTAAATATGAGAGACAATACCTAACAATGACCTAGCCAAGTTGAATATGCTTTTTATAACGCATACAAGTCAAAAATTAGAACTATTGATAACCTAACAATATTTCCTTCTTTTTCAAAAATAAATATAGAAGGAATAAAAAGTAAGTCTTCGTATTATATTTTTTGCAACTATTACAATAAAGAAGTTTAGGGGACAGAAGAGACCTGAGCAGCTTTAAGTATTATCAGTTGCAAATCAAAAACAAGAACGCCTCCACATCTGCCTTGAGGATCAACCTTTACTGATGGGCCTCTTGCAAACAATTCTCTACCTCTTCTCAAATGAAGCCATTCTGGGCCCTCAAAGCAGTGCATAGAGCTGGGGAAAAAAGAAGGGAGGGGGGTCAGAATCGATAGAGGTAGATCATCTTGCAACACAGTCGAACAAAGTATAAAAAAGTTTATGTTTCTTAAAGTTGGAAGTATCATATTAGGCCCAGAGTGTTCTTACACATAGAAATTCATCATTTTGAGCCATATTCCAATCAAATTAAAGAAACAAGAGGATAACTTAAAATCATGGTAAAGATTAGAGACTTTAAGAGACTTCGGTCGCGAAATTACGCAACCAACTTCAAGTTGAAGCCAGTTACACTTACACAGTTACTGTAAAGAAGTCTGCAAGAAGAGATATACTGTTTGCAAATTCATAAAACACACTTAAATTCTCAAGGTATTAGGGTTTACTACCATCTCTCTTTCTATAGGAATTCAGGTTTTGATTGCCTTCAAGCATTAGACTTAAAATACTTGCCTAAACAGCCAAGTACGGTCCAATGTGGAATTAAACCACGGTTTAATCGACATAACATTGACCCAAATACTGAGAACAATACAGAAAAAAAGTAATGTACCTAGTACGGAGTCCATGAATCGAATCATCAAACTCTAGAACTGAAATTTTAGCATCTGCAAAGGTTAAGATAATAGCATCTCTTCTTCTAGAACCATCACCACCTCCACTAGATAACACCGCCATTGTTATCACATTGCCATGCAATCTGTGATGCAATTACAACCAAACAGATATGGAACTGAACCTATCAGCAATTGATTCCAGTATAAACTTATTTAGCTAATTCGAGCAACAGTAAAGCATTAGTTAAGCATTTAGTCAAGGCAAAAGACCTGTAGTGGCAAACGAGTTCGAGCGAAGCTCCGGAGACACCGTCCATGAGACCACCGCGTTTAGATTCTGCTGAAGCTCTAGAACCTCTGGCGCCATCTTGCTCTTGAACTCTGACGACGTACACTTCGAGGACATTTGCGGCGGTGACGACTAGATTCGGCACAGGACCGATTTCACGGCGCGTGGCGGGCCAGTCAGAGTCGAGGTCGTCGGTCTGGATTGGAGGAATTCGAGGCACGAAGTCGGCACGAGAATGCGTGATGAATCCCGGAGCACAATTCTCGATGCCCGTCGGCCAGTGCATAATCTTGTGTGCCGCGAAGCTCATCTTCGGAGGACGACGGTGTCGGAACCCCTAGGGTTTGGAATTCGAGGGCGAGAGAGGAGAGAGGTTATGGGATTTGCTGAGAGACGAGGACTTTGATTAGGGTTTTAGAGCGGTTTGAAGAGTGTAAGAGTGAGAAACTTAAACATCTGGGATAAATTCTGGGTTTGGCGGGAGGACGGACGGTCCTCAGTAACATGAACTCATGAATAGACCCGGCAATATTGGACACGACCCGTAAACACGATACAAATACTGAAATACGAAAGAGATTTCAAATATTCTAAGTGGGTTTACCATGATAAGAACTTGTTATGTAATGCTAATGGTACCAAAACTACTAGAACCCAACAATATTGGACAGACTTGTAACTTGTTTTTTTTTTATCATAAAGATGGTAACCATTCATTGATTCAACGAAGGATTACAACTAGCAAAGTCATTTGCAATGGACTCCATTAACCATAAAGGTCCGGTTTCAATACAAGAGAAGAGAATATTCTCATAAACTATGGACTTGTAACTTGTTAATCCGAAAGGCTGAAACAAACACGAAAAAACTTATAATTATAAAAATAGGATTTGCAAGGTCGAAACGATAAGGACCTGTTATTTGACTGTGCAGTTTACTATTGACACGCTAACACGATCATCGCCCATAAAAAATGAAGGCATTTAGCAAATTTTACTGATAACCCCGAGTTAAAAGAATAATAAAAAAAATATTTAAAAAAAATATTATAGTCCTTTATTCCACTAGGGCTACATTACATTTTTTTTTTCTTTTCTCTTGGTAGTTCTTGATTTTGGGACGCAAATGGCTTGGGCCTCCTCAAAAGGTTCTAGTTCAAAGACGTACCAGACAATTTTGGTTTTTTGGGACTTCGAACCAAACAATACCCCAACTTCCTCTTATTCCAAATCAACAAGCGAGCCAAATGCAACAGGCATTCGTTCGTTCGATTCAGGTTCCTAATCGATTCGGGAATTTTGATTTTTACTCCTTTTTTTTCATAAGCTTGACTTGTATTTGTGGTTTTGTACATCTAGGTTGTGATCTGTATCGTGGAAGATGAATTTATGATCCAACGGCTAAACCAGCGTATAAGACGTATGCATGCCCCTTCATGTCAAGTAAGCTAAAATTAAAGGGAGTACAAGAATTGGTGAGGGAAGCCATTTCGGTGCGACCTCCTCCATTTGATGCCATGAAATTTCTTGAGTTGATGAGAGGGAAGACGATAGGTTTCATCGGTGATTAAATTAATCGAGGCCACATGGAATCCTTACTCTGCACTTTCTAACAAGCATTTCACTTTCTAATGCACTCCCTAAATCTAATATACATTCGGTGTGTCGTGCTTTTCTTATTCATCTTCTTCAATATGCTCATTACATGACCAATTATTGTGAGAAATAACTTTGTATACACCTATTAAACTTGGGGTATTTGTTAATTATGAACGTAACCACTTTACTCATCTTCTTCAATGTGTTGGTGAGGCAATAAATTTAATACTTCACTACATGATGGAACCAATTTCTGCCCGAGATCATAAGAAGCGAATATGAAGGTAAACAAAGCTTGTAGAGTGATATTATTAACTTCCGCTAAATTTTCATGATCATGTCACCATGTCACCATGTTAAGGTGCCTTGTCTATTTTGGTTTTGTTGTACATTTCAACATAAAAGTTAATGTGTGATATTGACTGTTTGAGATTGCTTCTGAAAAGTCTAAAAATATTTTTTAATTTTGGTAAAAGCGTTTTTTTATGAAGACACATTTTATTTTTTTAAAATTTTTTATATTTATAATTAATTTTTTTTCAATTAATTCAAAAACACTTTTGGGTCTCATAAAAGCAATTCCAAACAGGCATATAGTTTCACAACGTGTTTACGGTCGATGCAAAATAACTTGCAAAGTATGTATTCATTTATGTGGCGTAAGCTTAGTCCAAAGGGAAAATTCGAAGTTAGGTAGTACGTACTGATCTACAAGACTTATTATTATTTAGAACTAGAAAATGTCCACATTTTATGGGTGTGGAAGTGAGTAGTTACTGGTTGTGGGAGTGAAAAGTTAAAGGCAATTTGATTTTTTATTTTATTTTTATTAATTATTTATTTGTATTTTGACTATTTTATCCCTAACAATCAAATGATATATATAGTAATTTAATCTTTAAGGGGTATAAAAGTAAAAAAAATAGTTAAGATTGACAACATGTATTGCCTTAATATAGATAAGAGAAACTTCATTCCTTGCTTAAAAAGATTACAACGGGTGAAATCTTAACAACTCCAATCCCTAAAGTCAAAAAGAACGAGTTTGAGTGCTATCAACTTATTGAAAGCTAATCCATATCATCTTGCTCACCATAACACGGATATAACTCTCAAATATTTAAAAACTTTAAAATAGAATTAAAATAAAAAATAATGAATGATTTTTCTATGAATAAACTTCTTCGCACACTATACATAATGTGTGAGTTCCTACTAGTTTTCTTTAATCCTCGTTTTGCTTTTCAAATTGCTATTTTTACTTAGTTTTGATTGTATCTCTAATTAAAGATTTTTTTTTTGGACAATCTTTGATCAAACATATAATCATCATTAATTGATGAAAAGAAATATTACAAACATTGAAATCAATGGAAATGGACTCCACGATTTATCTTGACTTTCTAGTCCGTATGGGTGTCAAAGGTGTCACGTCCTCAACAGCTCACCTACCCACCGCCACACTGAATCCATGAGGTCGCTCTCACGCCACAACTTCTCATGTCTCATATTGTCTCAACAGGGCACAGGGGCATAATAGTAATTGCATCCATTCACTCTCTCTCCAAAACTATAAACAGAGTCTAAAACCAACATGAAGATGGAAAGTCGCTTAATCTGGCGCAAATCCTTCCACACAATATTTTACATTCCTTATGTAAATTTTTCTTCTCTGAATATTATTATTATAATTACTATTCTATCATCCCAGATCTTCACGCACTACTTCCATTGACAGAAACTCACTCCGTTCGACCGTTCTTCGTTTCTTCCAGTTCCACGCTTAGAATAGAGAAACTATCCAATTTCCAGGTCGGAAAGTCAGGTTTCCGATTGCCGTTAACTTCTCCGATTCCGAAAACCAATCTTTCCGGTTTCCGGTTGCTGTTACTGTCACGGAAATTTCAGATTTTCAGTGATCCTAGATTCGTTGAGTGCCGATCAAGGTATATTCTTTAGATCTTCAAACTCTTTGGGAAACAATTAGATTCCTAATTGCATTGTTATTATTCATGCCGTACCTAAATGTATGCGCAGTTATTATTCATTGTTATTAGTCATTCTGTTAATTAATTAGCATGTAAAGTTTGAGTCCTTATTTACATTATTTCCAGGGTTGCTGGAGGAGCTCAATTACTCATAACCGCTTCTGTCTTAAATTGGGAAGAAAGCTCAAAGTTGGGGTTATTCCGTTTTAGCCATTTGTATGCATGCTTTTGGGTTTCCTGGATAGTTAGTTAATCATCACAGGGGTTACTTGATTTGGAAAGCTATGACTTGGGCCTCGCCCAAAGGCTCCATTTCGATGAATCAATATCCGAAAACTCTTTCCTGGATTGCAGTTTCGGTGGGAGGGTTGGCTATGTTCCTTCTTTTTGCTTCCTGGGTTTTAGTTTCATTCCCAATTGGTTCCACGGTTAGTGGGTATTTCTACGGTGTTGATAGTTTGCAAAAATTAGAATTCTCCAACTCTTTAGGCAATCAAACTCCGGTCGTTTCTCCCCTTCCTAACAATGTAGATATAACCGATAATGATGCGATATCTGAGTCTAATTCTGGTAATAATCGTCCTTCTGACTCCAATTCACAAGTTGCCACGAGTTCAAATGGTTCAGTGGTTGTTTCAGAAGCTAAAGATATCAAAGATCCAGCAGATGTGCCAGTAGTTAATGAAAAAGTTGCATCGGCAAAACCAATCGATCCACCAGTGCCATCTGGCTCAAGTAGTTCTTCAGTTGATGAAAATGTGGAAACAACTGATAAGAATTTTTCCAATGAGTCCAAATCACAAGTGTCCTTGAGGTCCACTACTCCATCAATTGTTGCAGAAACCAAGGAGAGGGAAGATATAGCAAAGCCTGCTCTTGGAATATCCAATGTTACTGAAATTGGTGAAACTGAGAAACGTGTTTCTGCGGGTCCGGAACCTAATGATACTGTTCCCTCTTCCTCTGATTCCAAATCTGGAAGCATTCCAGCTTCTCATCTGCCCAACAATGCAACCAGTAGTGATTCAGTCGATTCAGGTAGCTTTCCTTTTATTGCATTATGTTTCCAAGTTTGCTGAAATTCCACTTGCACTCTTTCTCTAGTAACAGGAATTCTTATATGCTTCCATCTGCAAGAAAAATCTCAAAGAACAAATTTTCTTTCACGTTCCAGTTCTCTATTAGCTCCTCTGTTCTGTTCCTGACCCTTTTTTAGATGTTCTATTTTATAAAACGATTACCAAATGGCTTTAACTAGTATGTTCCTTTTTCAAGTTGAATTTGTGTTAATTGTCCTTTCCTCACTGCTTCTTTCTGAGCTTTTAACTTACACTTGTTGGTATTATGTAGGCTGTGATCTGTACCGTGGAAGTTGGTTTTATGATTCATCAGGACCACAGTATACGAACAATACATGCCCTGTCCTGACACAGATGCAAAATTGCCAGGGAAATGGGAGGCCTGACAAGGAGTATGAGAACTGGCGATGGAAGCCCCTTCAGTGTGACCTGCCACGCTTTGATGCCAAGAAATTTCTAGAGTTGATGAGGGGGAAGACAATAGCTTTCATTGGTGATTCTGTGGCTCGAAACCACATGGAATCATTGTTGTGCATTCTCTGGCAGGCAATTATCTACCCTCTTTTATGATTTACTTACATATACTTTCTATTTTTCACTCATGGGACGAACCATAGGCTCTGTATGGGTGATCACATCCACCAACTTCATAGACGCCTGTGCTTCGTTGATTCTGCTGACAAGTAGTTTGTTGGAGCTTTTTGCTCCATTTCTTATAAGGATGTATTTTTCTTTGGTTCAAGGTTTGAAGCAGCAAACGGCAAATATTTGACCTAATCTGAATTGGTTTTATAGGCCTAGTTTATATTTTGTTCTTCTCGCTTACAAACATAGGCTTGTTGGCTTGACTTCTGATGAAGTAAGAGTGCCACTGTGTTGTATTTGGATGTCCTTTATTTGCTCCATGTCTTGCCCTTGCTTGGGCTTAAGTTGTGGACTTGTTCGTAATCGATTGCTCAACCCTGCTAGTAGTATGCATGTCTAATTGCATCTGGAATTAGTGTAGTCACTGTAGTGTTTGAGTTTTATACGAGTTGTATACATTTCCAGCATCTTTTTCTTAGAAATTTTGAGGGTAAGCACAGGCATGTGTTTACTATAAGTATATTCAATGCTGCATGCCAGCAATGACCTGGATAATGTTACTTTTCATTTTTAACTAATATGGTGGTGCTTACGCCGTGGTGTTGTGTGGTGTTTGCAGGTAGAAGCCCCAAAAAACCGTGGCAACAAGAGAATGCAACGGTATTATTTCAAGTCGACAAATACTTTTGTAGTCCGTATTTGGTCCTCGTGGCTTGTCAAGCAAACATCTGAAGCATTTGATTTTTCTCCAGAGGGTGTGGCCAAGCTCCACCTTGATGCCCCTGATGACCACTTGATGGATGTCATTCCCCAGTTTGATGTGATTGTTTTCTCTTCTGGCCATTGGTTTGCGAAGCAGTCTGTTTATATCCTAAACAATGAGATTGTGGGAGGACAGTTGTGGTGGCCAGACAAATCAAAGTCTAAGAAGATTAACAACATTGAAGCATTTGGAATATCCGTTGAGACGATTCTCACTGCTATTGCTACACATCCAAATTATACAGGGATTGCCATTGTTCGTTCCTATTCACCGGACCATTATGAAGGTGGGGCTTGGAATACAGGTGGATCATGCACTGGGAAAGTAAGGCCTCTTGCACTCGGTGAGAGAGTGGAAAATGGCTTTACAAACATAATGCATGAAAAACAGGTTATGGGTTTTAACCGTGCAATAAAGAAATTGACAAACAAATCGAAGCTGAAATTGATGGATATCACTGAAGCTTTTGAGTACCGTCATGATGGGCATCCAGGTCCATACAGAAGCCCTGACCCGAATAAGAAAACACAGCGTGGCCCTGATGGAAAGCCACCGCCACAGGATTGCTTACATTGGTGCATGCCAGGTCCGGTTGATACTTGGAACGAATTTGTGCTTGAAATCATAAGGAGAGAATATGAGGGCAGCAAGAACTTATCTTCGTGAGATATAGGTCTTTGTTGGGCATGAGCCTTATTGCTGTGTTCTCTAAGTGGAAGGATAACTGGTTAGACATCTGTTTTATTTCCAGACTTGGAGCAAGAGCAAAAACTTCCACAATAACATTTTTTGATTCTTTTAAACAGCTTGTAGAGAAATTATATATTGTAATAGATGGGAGGATTAGTAGGTAATTCTGTATTTGAAGAGTAATCCTAGCTTAGTTATCAGAAATTCAAAATGATTATGTACTCTAGAAAAGGTACTTTCACCATTTAGCTTTCTACTTTCTGTCATACGTTTCAATTTGGATCAAGAAGGAAACGTTTTTTATTTTCACCATCCTTTGTGTTGTATCTTTCATCTACTCACCAAATCTTGCCAGTTAGTACTTTCATTATTTAGTATTTCAAACTGTTAAGAGAAACCCTTTCCTATTTTAGTGAAGCCGGTTCGCTCCAAAGAACAGCCCGACTCTATATGATACACTTCAAGGTTGGAAAAGAAAAAGATAAACTGATAAAGGGTAGATCAATGTGAGAAACCCCTCGTATCAATTTACTCTACTGATATGTATTTTATCAATGTCGCGAGATATTCTAAATTCAAATACTCATTTTTCATCGATAAAAGTAAAAGATATCAAAGTTAATCTTCAAAAGGTGAATTTTTTTTTTTTTTTGAGAATTTCATTAAGAAAATAAAATTGAAAAGAAATGTTACATACAACAATTTAATGCTATATTTATGATCAATATTATTACATTAACATTCAAATTTGGAATATAAAGGTTACTTTTCGTATGAAAAAGAGGTAAGAATAACTTCAAAAATGGAGAGCGTTCAGATTGTGACCCCATATGATTTTTGAAATATTAGAAATTGATGGATCTCAAATAAATTCCATTTTCATTCTACTCTTGCCAAATGTCTTTATCCGCTCTTTTAGCAAATTAAGAACCAGAAGGGACCAGAGACATTGACTTTTACACTGAGGTGGCGGAACTCTATTCGCTGCAACCATTAGAGCTTTGATAAATCTACCACAGCGAATCCAAGTCCTCTCCTGGATTTGAAATTCAAATGTTGTTGGTGCCTACTTGCTTCTTCCTGGAGAGAAAATCATTAATAAAACAAATCCTTAACAAGCGCTGCTCTCTCTCCCTCTTCAACGGTCCTCTTTCTCCTTCCAGGTTCAAACGGCTACTACCTCTCTCTCTCTCTAAACATTTCAGATTTCTCTGCAATAATAATAATTCACCTCCATCAAAATTCGAACACCAATTTCTTTCAAACTCTGCAAGAAAAGGCACACGAAACTCTGCAGAGCAAGAAATTCACGCCCTCAGGTTTGTCACCGGATCTTCCTGGTTCCGTTTTCGTTATTTTCTTTCCGATTCGCCGTTTGGTTTCCGAGAAAGGAGAGTAACGGAAAAAACCGTAACTCGTAGTTTCTGGATTTTATCTTTCCATTTCTGACCTCCGGGCGAGGCGATTTTCTTAATGGATTTAATTTTTGGGAATTTTTTTTTTCAGCTTTGGTTGTTTTTTTTTGGCTTGTGATCTGAATAGTGTTTGGAATTTCCTTTCGTTGAGCTAAATTGCAAGGGAAATCTTTATAGAAAAGAGGATTTTCCATTCAAAGTTAGAATTGGGGGTGATTGTGACCTAGGCGTGGTTTTCTTTTTGAAATTTGGAGTAATTTGGACTAGAATTGGGGATTTCATCTTTTAGTCAGAGTTTCGGTGAGAGAAATGTGAAATTCCAAAAGTTTGTGCTGGGTTTTGACGAATCTAGGGTTTAATTTTCATTTAAAGCTTTCCATTTTAGAATTTGATGATCATTTTAATTTATGCAATGTATAAATGGAAACCAAATCATGCTGTTAAAGAAGCAGATGTTGATGTGTTGGACAGTAGGTGTTTGCTGCAGACTGTATGAAATGGCTCTAATTAATGGTTTTATTCGGTGCATAGATTAGGGTTTCACGGTGGGAAATTGCTTGTGGCAGGTGAAGTTTCTTCAACATGACTAATCTCCAAAACGAGCAGCTTCTGCAAATGGAAACAACATGCGGGTCCCTTCTATATGAGCTTCAGGTATCTCATAAATCTCTAACTAGAAAAGAAAGTAGTCTAAGTGTCCTAATGAAGTATACAAATGTACTAGCTTCATTTTCTTTCTTGTTACTTTGAAAATGCAGATAATTTGGAATGAAGTTGGAGAGACAGACACAGATAGGGACAAGATGTTGCTTGAGCTAGAGCAGGAGTGCCTTGAAGTATACAGAAGAAAGGTAGATCAGGCCAATCGGTGTAGGGCACAGCTACGTCAGGCAATTGCTGACTCCGAAGCAGAACTTGCAGCAATCTGTTCTGCAATGGGGGAGCGACCAGTACATATTAGGCAGGTCAGGAGCCAATGTGGCATCTATTTTCCTTCTGTAGTGCGATATAATGAAGATTATTGAACAAGCTTGATTAAGAAAGATATGAACTGTGATTGTTTTGTAGATAAAATAATCTATTGTTGTTGAAGTTCAGATGACAATTCTATTAAATCAGAAATTATATAAAATTTGGTTTATCATTGCAGTCTGATCAAAATGCTGGAAGCTTGAAGGAAGAACTTAGCAAAATAATTCCACAGCTGGAGGAGATGCAGAAACGAAAAATTGAAAGAAAAAATCAATTTCTAGAAGTTCTAGAGGAGATACAAATTATTTCAAATGAGATCAATGGAAGCACAAATTGCATTTCGTCTAAAAAAGTTGTGGATGAAACTGATTTGTCTTTGAGAAGGCTTGAAGAGTTGCACAGACAGCTCCATGCACTCCAAACAGAGAAGGTCGGTTGAGTGCTCTTTTTTCTGTTTGCACTCTATCCACATTTCCTCAGAGTCTAAGTTTGTATTTTATATATGCTTACCACTTCTTCACTTATCTATTCTTTCTTCTTTTGCAGAGTGATCGGCTGAAGCAGATACAGGCCCACCTGGGTACATTGAACTCGCTTTGCTTAGTTCTTGGTTTGGATTTCAAACAGACAATTAGTGAGGTTCATCCCAGTCTAGATAATTCAGAAGGATGTAAGAATATAAGTTTGGATACAATTGAGCGATTGGCTGCTGCAATAAAGAAATTGCGAGATGTTAAATTACAGAGAATGCAGAGGGTAAAGACTATTCTCCGTAAAGTGTAATTTCTAGTTGAAGTTATATGCCTTTTAATGATCTTCGTGACCTAACCTCTGACAGCTTCAAGATCTTGCAACTACCATGTTGGAGCTATGGAACTTGATGGATACACCAATAGAGGAGCAACAGATGTTTCAGAATATAACATGTAACATAGCTGCTTCAGAACATGAGATAACTGAGCCGGATACGCTCTCCGTGGACTTCATCAATTATGCAAGTTTTCTGCAGTAATTTTGTGTAGTTTTAGAATATAAATTAATATATTTCTTGTATTCATTTGGGAGTATATATATTGTGCAGGTTGAGGCAGAAGTGTCTCGGTTGGAAGAGTTGAAATCAAGTAAAATGAAAGAGCTTGTTCTTAAGAAGAGGACAGAGCTAGAAGAGATTTGTAGAAAGACTCATATGGTCATAGAAGCAGATAGTGCAATTGAATATGCCATTGAAGCTATAGAATCGGGTGTGTTTTAAATACTTAATAGCACATCATATGTAAAAGAAAATACCTACATATGTGTTTCTGAATGTCTGCACCATTCTTGCTTGTGCAGGAGTTGTGGACCCTTCTTGTGTACTGGACCAAATTGAGCTTCAGGTTGCAAAGGTTAAAGAGGAAGCTTTTAGCAGGAAAGAAATACTGGAAAGAGTTGAGAAATGGTTGTTTGCTTGTGATGAGGAGTGCTGGCTTGAGGAGTATAACAGGGTTAGTTTTCCATCGATTTGCATGCTGATTATTTCATCATCTTGAAGTCCCTTTGCTTACGTGTTCTTTTTTTATGGGTGTTTAGGATGAAAACCGATATAATGCCGGCAGAGGAGCTCATCTTACTCTCAAGCGTGCTGAGAAAGCTCGTGCTTTGGTTAACAAACTTCCAGGTACAGATTGCATTGGTAGAATCACTATATTATAATGTTAGACTTTCCTATATATGTAATTGTTACAGAATCACTTCGGCTCAAGAATTCTTTGATGCAGTCATGATATTTTCTGTACTTAAAGTTTCTTCTTGGTTTGCTTGCCTCGTGGGATTTAACAAGTATCCTGGTTTTTGTACAGCAATGGTGGATGCATTGGCTTCAAAAACCATTGCATGGGAGAAGGAGAGAGGAATTGAATTTACTTATGATGGTGTAAGTACTTGCCTTTTATTTTTGAAGCCTCTAAGAGGTTTATGTTTGTTTATTTATGCACGCTATAAAGTAATATTTCCTTTTGTTTTCATACATGCATGTTCTGAAACAATGTTACTTGTTGTCTACTGCTATTCAGATCCGTCTTCTTTCCATGCTTGAAGAGTATACTATATTACGGGATGAGAAGGAACAAGAACGCCGAAGGCAGCGGGTATGGTTCTATAGTTTACCTGAACATCTCCTTTGAAGTTGTATTTTATTTTGAACTGTTTTTGTAATCTGGAGTCCACTTGACTATGCATTCATATAAGGTTCTCTCCTCATCGAAGGTGTGTGTAATGATATCTTTTAACAATCAAAACTCTATTTCAGGACCAGAAAAAGATTCAGGGTCAACTGATAGCTGAACAAGAGGCACTTTATGGGTCAAAACCTAGTCCTTCAAAGCCTCAGAGTGTAAAAAAGGCTCCCAGAATATCAACAGGAGGTGCAAGCAATAGAAGACTTTCAATGCAAGCTCCCAAAGCTGATTCACTTCACTGCGCTAAAGTGCCTGCTACTCCTCTTTCACGTCCTAATTCAAGGAAGAGTGATCGAGTCCACCAAAATGAGCAATTAAATAATCATCACGATGATGGCTTTACAGCTTTGCCCACCGGTAAAGCTCTTCTCCAACTGCTCTTCATTTGTATCCTGGCTGCAAAGCATTTGTTTTAGTAATTCTCTAGGTCTCTCCCTCTCTTGCAGAGGGAAGTAGACACTAGGAGCATGTTTGTGTTATGCTTAGCAGTTTCATTGGAGCAAAAGTCAAATTATCTTGGTCTTTCTGATGTTTATGTAGGAAGGAGAGCCTTGGATCGGAATCACTCTTTTGGTTCCAACTATGAACCAGAGTCACCCATGATGCGGAAACCCTTTGCACCAATTTCTCTTCCAGCTGAAAACGGCACATTCACTACTCCTTTGAAGTCTACGAATGTTCAAGAGGAAGACAATACTAAGACTCCCAAGGTGATGCTGACTTTTGTGCCCACTACACCACAAACAGTGTCAGTACCAATGCAGACAGCTGTGACCCCAGCTCCTCCACCGCCTCCACCAATTCCTTTTGCCGCCAATGTAGTCGAAGAGGTTGTTCCTGAAGAGATTGAATACTCTTTTGAGGAAATAAGAGCGGGTTTTGTGCTTCCTGAAGCACACACCAAGTCAATGATACAAGTTTGATAGATTAGTTACTCTTTGGTGAACTTGAAGGACTTTTATTTGTTGTTTTAGCATTCTTTTTTTCCTTTGTAGTACCAATGTAAGTCAATTCTAATTGGCTTCCCTGATTTGTGTATATAGTCTACGACCTGTGAACGTAGACTAAGATATCTGAACCTGTTCTCTCTTAATGAATGTGATCATTTTTCATTGGTAATCTTACTGATATATTTCATGGCTTCTCCATTTTTCTTTTATTTGAAGGGCATGTTATTTACAGTGGCAGTAATAGTAGATACTTCAAATTAAAAGGGCCTTCTGCTCAAATATAAATCTTCTAGTCAAACTTTAATTTTCTGAAAAGACAAAGGAGTTGTCAGTAGTTGGAAAATTGGTATAGCTCTCTACCATTAGCTTTAGGGCTATTTACCAATACCTACAAGACCAACTTATCAATTCCCAGTAGCAAAACTAGTATAGGGAAAAGTCCTAAAAGGACTACTTGTTATAAACAACTTCAACTTAATCCAAACTGACACTATTCTAAACAGTATCATGCAATAATGGTTTAATAACAAACTTTCAGAAGCTAGCCTTCAACATGCACCAATTTCACCTACTGCGGTTACTTCCAGGGCGGAATCACTGCTGCCTCTTAGGGTTTAGGATTAAAAACAAAGCATGATAATGAGGAGTTTAACATCAAATCTGGAAAAGAGAGTTTTGTTAAAACATAAAAGGTAAAAGTAGAATAAGAAATATTTTTGCGACGGTTTATTCTGGGCACAAACTAGAATTTCTTTATTCAAACATAATTACAGATAAAACCCAGAGCCTCACTCTTGGGTAAACAGCTATAAGCTGTTTAGCTACTCATAACTAAATACAAACTTACTTGAGAAATAAAAGACTGAAGCTGAACCAGGAAGCTTCGACTCACACTCTTGGCTTTCTATTCTCAGATATCTCAATGATAGTTCTGATTTTCGATGCCTTACAAAATGAAAGAAACACTCTTTATATAGGGAGTGGAACTCAAAGCAGAATTCAAAACTGAAAATTAAAAGATAAGATCCAGCTCATGTGGACCCTTCAATTATGCTATTCTTGGTGGAGTTTCCTGCTGATGATGCTACTTGTCTGGTGTCGGCAGAAAAAGCCAGATTCCTTCTTGATAAGGTTTGGTGCGCTTTCAGCTTTCCATCATATTTTCAATGTTGGTTAGCGCTTCGTCATCAAAGGGATAATTGGGGGACCCTGGGGACCCTGTTCCACTTGCTGCTCCTTTGTCGTAGTCTTCGACATGGAAATCTTCCAGATCTGAGTCCGGGTGAATTTTGTAGGGATTTTCTTTAGCTAGATTCTCTAGCCAGGTGTAGGTAGCTTTAGTGCAATCCACCTCATCTCTTACTAGTGAAGAGAAGCAATCACATGCTGTTGGTGGGGGATGATCATAGCTGGTGATTATAATTTTTTCACCACTTGCTAAGAGATTCGCCTCTCTGTCTTGAGGGATAATCTTTTTTATGAAATCAATAGTCATTGCCTTGATCCAAGGGATGCTTTGATTTGGTTTTCCATTGAAACCTGCCACTGCTGGTTTATCGTCCACTGTAGGACCATTGATTAATCTCACATAGTGATATGGCGCTATATATTCAACAGAGCCATCTTGCCTTCTGATCCACTCTGGTGGAGTTGAGATAAATTTGATTCTCAGAATGCAACCATCTGGCCTGATGTTCTTGACCGTATTGACTATGATTGCAGGGAGACCTCTTAAGTCATCATTTGTTTTAGTCCACAGATTATGGACAAAACCATTTTCAATAAGCCAGAGCTTATGATTCTGGTGATGATCAGCTTGAACGTTCACCACATATCTACCAAAGAAAGGACCTGATACAGGAAACAGAGTACCTGGTAATCCTTCATCTCCAGTTGTTCCGAGGACATTGTGGAATTCGAACCACTCAGGTTCTGTTAGGGCTTTTAGAGGAACCCTTGCACTTTCTGGTGAAATAACCATTTCAAGCTTTTGTTCTTTTTGAACATTTTTTTCTCCGTCATGGAGTTCTTCTGTTAATGCGAACAGAGTAGAGAACATCTGTCTGGAGTTTTTCTCTTGAAAGTTATACAAGAGATTGTCGAGCAAGACCTTCTGATCTGCAGTCAAGCGTCTTCCAGTTCTGTAGACATCTTTGTCAAATGTTAAAAGTTGATAGCCATGGACTACCGTTGTTCCAGTTGGAACATGTCTGCTTTTGGGCAAAGCAGCAGCCATCAACGGGTTTGATATGCCTTTACCGCCTACCGTTTGAGACGGGCTAGCCAGTCCTTTCCCCTGGGACTGATCAGTTGTGAAGGTTTCTTTTGGAACCTTGGTATATGTCTTAAGGACATCTTTCATTGATGAATTTTTATCATTCATTCGGCCTTTGCCTTTATCAGTTCTTCTGAACATCGCCATCTCTCTTGTGAGGGCGTCGGGGAGATAATTTTTGCTACCTGCAATTAATTCAACATTATAATCATATTGATTCAAAAATAATTGCCAGTTAGCTAATCTACCTCTATCAGCAGCTTTATCAAGTTTAAAATTTTTGAAATTTTTGACTCTAGCACAATCAGTTCTAACCGTAAAGGTTTTTCCTAAAAATGCGGGAGAATTTAAAATGGTTTTCTTGACTGCTAAAATTTCTTTTTCCCCTGTGGGATAATTCTGTTCTGCAGGGTTGAATTTACCACTGCAAAACTTGCAAATCTTTTCGATGTTAGTGCCTGGGGTTTTAGCTAAAACTATACCCGACCAGTAATTATCACTAGCATCTGTTTGTAGAATGATTTCATCATTCTCTTCAGGTTGTTGTAGAGGGGGTAAATTTTTACACAGATCTTTTATCTGTTTTACTATTTTTTCATCATCCTCTGTGAACTTCCAAGTTTTCTTAGAACTCGTCTTAGGAGATAACATTGCTGTTAGTCCTGAGATTTTGGGAATGAAATCTCTCCCATAGTTTATGACTCCTAAAAATCTCTGTAGACTCTTAGCGTCAGGAATTCTGTTTGGGAATTTCCAAACCTTTTCAAGGATATGGGGTTGGAGCTTTATCTCTCCATTTTTTATATTGATTCCGAGGAAGTCAACTTCATCTAGGATAAAGAAGATTTTCTTTTCTCCTAATATAATTCCATGCTGAACTATCAGCTTAACCACCTCATGAAGGTGTTTCATGTGTTCTTCTCTGTTCTTAGAGAAAACTAATATGTCATCTATGTAGACAACACAGAATTCTGCTATATGCTTAAAGATGTTGTCCATCTTTCTTTGAAAGATTGATGGAGCTTGCTTTAATCCAAACGGCATGACTAACCATTCGTAATGACCCTGTGGTGTTCCGAAGGCTGTTATCGGGATGCTTTCAGAATGCATCTTGACTTGCCAAAAACCTGATTTGGCATCAAACTTAGAAAAGACCTTTGCTCCTTTGAGCTGGTTTATCAGTACTCGTGCTTGAGCAATTTGATAACCGTCTTTTACGGTTTTCTTATTGACATCTCTGTAGTCAATAACCATTCTTGCTTTCCCTCTAACTTCTTCTGCATGGTTTCTGACATAGAATGCAGGAGCATGATGAGGACTTGTGGAAGGTCTAATTAATTTCTTTTCTAAGAGATCAGCAATGTCTTTTCTGAACTCTTTCTGATCTTCTTCCTTGTACTGAGGAATGGCTTTTACATGACATATGGCATTCATATCATGTAATTTCAATTCACAGACTACTGGGTCTTTTTCCCAGAACTTCTGAGGATTTGTATCAATGTTTTGCTTTAACATTTTCTTTATCTCTTCTAGAGTTAGCACCTTCTGTTTTTCTATTTTGTTTTGAAGGTGTTTGATGTTGTGTTCATGAATGAAGCTTTCTTCTTCACTATCTTCTTTTTCTTCCTCTGAAGAATCTTCTATAAGCAATTCTTCTTGCTTTTTATATTGCAACACAGTTTCAAATCTTGGTTTATATTCACCACGATTTTGCTGCAACTTCTGATATTGTAAGGTGAAGTTTGGACCAACAACGCTTCTTGCTTGTTTGAGTCTTTCTGTCCAAAAGGTTTTATCACCTTTCTCGAAGCCCATAACTGCTTCTTTTTGTATTATTGTCTGCTGTAATAGGAAATCATTTCCTAGCAGTATATCAGAACCTTGGCCTTCTGCTTGCCATACGGTTTTGATTGTAAAGTTTCCACCACCTATGGTGATCTTCACATCTTTTGCTACTCTTTTCATGGAAAATCTGCTTCCATCCATTTGTATTCCAGTAGCAGTTTTGTTTTTGTCTTCAGTCCAGAGTTCTTCTGGAATAGCAAATCTTTTTGCTATAGTGAATCCTGATCCACTATCTACAAAAGCATGTAGATGATATTTTCTATAATCAGGAAACTTTAATCCAATCTCTATGTAGTTGCTGAATCTACTGGTAGAGATTATCTTAGATTGTTGAATTTCTATTGACTGTGACCCTTCATCAGTCAAGGGTTTGCATCCTTCTGTAGGACACGGTATTTCTTCCATTTCTATTTCTTCGTCGATCTTTTCGACTTCTTCAACCTTAGGGACTGGTTGAATTATTTTGCTTGGAGGGACTAAGTTTACAAAGTCTTCTTTGTTATTAGCAAACTTAGCTCTTTCCATATCTCTGGCATAAAGCTCATTTCTTTCTGCCAGTCTTTCGAAGTATTCTTCATACTCTTGTTCAACTAGTTGACTAATTGAACCATTTTTTGTTTTTCTTCTGGCTTCAGCTATGAAGCATTCTTTGTGGTATGTGAAGCCTGTGCTTTCACAGAACATTGGGAGGCCATTTGTTTCATGACATTGGCAATAGTCACAGACAAATGAACCAGGCATAATACGGTAAGAAGACATTAATTCTTCTGTATTATTTTCTTCCCAATTTTTTACCTTGAGAACGTATACTTCTCTTTGGTATTCTTCTTCTGATTCTGTATCAGATTCTGAAGAGCTACTGTCTTCTTCTTCGTATGCTGAATAGATGGATAGGGTATCTTCATCTTCAGAATAAGCTACTTCATATCCTTTGATATTAGCTTCTTCTATAATATTTATGTATTCTTCAAATAGCAAAGCTTTCGAAGTTCTTTTATCCTTCTTAGGACATTCATTGGCATAATGCCCTTCAGCCTTGCAGAGCCAACATCTGCATTTTTTCTTCTCTGGTTTTTCTTGAGAAGATGATTTCTTTTTGAAGAATCTTTTCTTCTTGTTAAATCTATTATTTTTAAAATTGGAACTTTTCTTAAATTTCCAATTTTTATTCTGGTTCTTCTTGAACCCTTTTGAAAAGATTTTATCTTTTCTTCTTTTCCTTTTCTGAGGATTTCTTATGTTATGACATCCCCAGTTTGTAGGAATATCAAGGATTTTGTAGCAGAAATTCTCATTTCCTTTGAGCTGCTTTCTAGCCATCTTGGACTTGTTATTTTCTACACACTGCTTTCTTAGCAGTTCTTGTATCCTTTCGGCGACTCCTCCTACTGTAAATCTTTCTAGAGGGCGTTCAGAAATGCTCTCTGCTACAGCTATGTTCCAAGGAGCTGGTAACTTCCTATGAAGTAGATTGACTAGATTTGGATCATCTAGTTCTCCAATAGTGCAGTAGTACTGTTGGAATTCATTCAGATATTCTTCAAAATATCCTATGTCACATATGGACAATTTTTCAATGTTTATCCTAGCTATTCTTCTGACTCTTTCGTCATTGCTAGTTACACTGCCACAGAATTGTTCATAGAACGGAATAGCAAAATCATATGGATTTTTTGACGTTGCTATTTGTCCTAGCCAATCTTTTCCTCTTTCTGTTTCTTTAAACGTGAGGTAAAATCTTTTGGCTATCCCCGTGAGGGTTGCTTCGTAGACAACTTGCATGTCTGCGGGTTCTAGTTTTCCCAGAGTTAAAGCTCCCATTAAAAAGAGACTTTCTACCCATTGATCTATGGTTTTTCTTTTATCTAGAGCTTTCTCTAGTGCTAACCATGTTCCATGGTTGGTAATAGGAACTCTTGGTATATCATTTACCGGGATATATCTTTCGGAGTTTCTTTCTCCCTTTTTACCCGTGGGGGCTTCCTTCTTTGGAAGTCTTATCCAATCATCTTCTTTGATGATATTTGTTTTTGTTCCAGAGCTCTCTCCCATTTCCATATCTTGGAATGGTTGTATTTTTCGCTCTTTTTTGCTTATCTTGAAATTTTCAATTTCTTTGAGAAGTTGTTCTAACCTTTCTAGGTCTTCGCAGGTTTCTGCTTCTTCATAAAGCTCGTAAAGCTTTTCTGACCTTAGCATCCTTGCTGGTCTATGGAGTTCTAGTTCGAACTCTTCTTGTTCATCTAAGTAGTTTTTTGTACCACTGGTAGAGGAATCTTCTCTTACAGTGTTACTTCTTTTTAGACCCTGCAAGTTGAGGTTCTTTATACCTCTGTTTACTTCTTCAATATTCGCATCACTTTTTCTGTGACCTTCGAATCTAAGGCTGATATTTCCAGTCTTTCTGTCTTGATAAGACTTTGCTCTTGTATTTTCTGGTTGTAGTTTAGGACCAGAAAGTTTCCATTCTAATGGAAATGTTACTTCATTCCAAGTAACTTTCTTTATCTGCTCTGCGCAGTTTTTTGGATTGGTGAGGAAACCAGTAGTGAGACCAGGAATGTTTGATATCTTGGTCTTGGGTTCTACTGTTGAACTCATTAATTTGTAGTATACTCTGTATACTATTGCAAGTTCTTGCATGTTTTCTTTCATGGCAATGCCATCTGTTTTCACCCTTAATCTTAAGGATTGAACTGCGTCTTTTAGATTTGTAGAGAAATTCGGGAAACAGTTGAAGTATGCAACTTGATTGCATAGGGATGCTTCAAGTGTTCCTAGAAGACTTTTCTGAAAGTCTCCTATTCTATTGTCTTGTAGGACACATAGAACCGAACAATTTATGCCTTCTCTGGCTAATAATTTTATGCCTACTTGGACTGCTCCAATGTGCATGAATTCATATTTTTTCTCTTTTGCTCTAGCTACTTCGCTAGGTGTTATCATAAGGAGATCTGTTTCTCCTGTGTTTGCTGGAGTTGTAAATTCTAGCATTTTGAATTGATGGCTATCTAACAATTCGAAATTTCCTCTTTTATATATTTGTCTGAATTCAAATTTTGGTATCGAAGAGTTTTTTACTCTGCTTTCGATTTCATTGAATTCAAATTCTTCAGCGTTTATTAGCTGAACTTCTTTTTTCTTTTTAAAGATACCTAGCATTCTAGTATCTCTAATAATTTCTCTAGTTCCCTTTAGAACTTTTGATTTTTCTTGAGATATATTAGTCATTTTTGTTGACTGTTCTATCTCTGGCATGCTGAACTTAGCATGTTGTGTAGGTTTTTCCAATGGTTTAAACCTATTTGTTTTAACAGACTGTTCTGTTATTTTTGGAAAGAGAATCTGTTTCTCTTTATTTTTTGTTAGTATTGTTACTAACTTTTCTTCTTCCTTTTCTGGAAGAGTTTTAATATAATCGAGCTTTTCTTCCAATTTTATTAATTGGTCGATTATTTTTTGAACATTCTCTAAACTCGTGTTATATTTAGAGATTTCTTCTAAAGTTTCTTGATGACTTTCATCTAGTCTTTTTAATAGAGATTCTAGTTTCTCTATTATTTGTTCAGATACTGTTCCCATCTTGGGAAATCTTTGAGCTAAACAAGCTCTGATACCAGTTGGACTGCGGATCTAACCGATGCTCAAATCATCAAGCATTTCTTGATAAACTTCTAGAGATTCTTTAGCTTCGTCTACTCTTTCTCTAGTATTTCTAATCCTGATTAGGATAGACCAGAAATTTGGTGATTGAATGCTAGTATTTTCTCGAAGACACACAAGATCTTTTAATTTCTTTCTTTCTCTTTCTAGTTCTTCTGTAGAATCTTTACAGTAGGATAATAAATTTTCTCTAGTTAGTAGAAGAGGAAGACTGCTCATTAGACTAAAAGTCTACTCAGGCGAGATTCTATCTCTTTTTTCTCAATTAAAAGATTTCTTATGAGATCCTTTTCTATTCGGATTTCTTCTTCGAGGACTATCTTCCTTTCTTTAGCTCTGCTAAGATTAGTGGTTCGGATATGATCTATCAAGAACTGTAGGCTTTCAATTCTTTTATAAGCGTTAGCTATAAACTCTCGTTTTAAATCTAAACTTTCTCTTAAATGAGAAGAAATAGTGCAGTAATAAGCAATATTATGAGAAAAATATAACTGTTTACCTTCGAGTGTAGAGGATAGATCTTAGCTGCAATTGTTAGAACAAACAAATTCAAAGATATGGGCCCACAACGCTCCGCCAGTTTAAAGGGGTTTTTTTTTTTTTTTTTTTTTTATTTATTTATATAGGGTAAGGTTGGTATTTAAGAACTATTGCATAGTGAATTTGTACCGCATGGATACAAGTTTCCTGCTTTTGTAGTTTTGGGTAATTTGCTCTTAGCTTTACAGCTTTGGTGTATATTTCTTTATTAAACTTTGAATAAATAAAAGGTAATTTAATATAAAAAATGCCCTTTTCTTTTCTTAAACTAAACTTCATTATTTTTTTATTATTCAAATTTAGGAAAATTTTTTGAATGGGACGGGTACGCCACGTGGCCACTGTACCCGGCCACAGTGATTGGCCACCAGCCAATAAAATAATTTTTCCGGATTAAAATATAGAATGAACAAATTATATAATATTCACAGTGGCCAATCACTGTGGCCGGGTACAGGGACACGTGGAGTACCCGGCACATGGAAAAATCCCTCCAAATTTAGTATCATTGTCCATTTATTAAATCAACTTTATTAAATTTCCAAGACGGACGTGAACCATTTTCTTAACTAAAATTCATACTTTGAATTTGCAATTAAAATATTAATTTATTACTTAAATTCATCAATATTTAAGTATACCATATATTTTTATTTTTATTTTTCCATTTTAAACTTATTTATTTCTCTACCTTTTCCTGCAAAACCCTAAATTTACATTTCTCAGAAGTATTCCTGAAATAGTGAAATCACACCAAGAATTAGTGTTTCTAATTCCTGGTAATTATTGGGGAGTTGTTTTACAATTTTTTTACTGAATTTCAGTTTCTGCCATTCAAGCTCTGTGCTTTCCCTACAATGGTGAAGTCAAGCTTGAGAATTGCAGGAATTACAGTACTGGGTTCTTGAGCTTTCAGCAGCCAAGCAAGGGTTTTGGTCCTTAGAGTCCTAAATTTTCAGTTGGAATTGTTGTTGTATTTTACTTCCCTTAGTTTTGCAGAAAAATTTTCTGGTTGCTTTTTCTGGGTGTTGGTTTTTGCTTTTCAAAGTTCAAGATTTTCATGGGTAGCTTGTAAATTTTGAAGGGTCTGTAGGGTTTAAGCTCTTTTTAGGGTTTTGAGGTGGTTTTTATTGACTGAAAATTACACACATGGAGGAGAAAGACAGCTTGATGGTTTCTGGGGTTGCAGTGAGCAGTGAACAATCTCAAGATATTTACAGGATTGCCCCCAGAACTGAAATCCCTCTCCAATCTGTGGGTCCTACAATGGCGGCAGCTGCTACGGCGTCGCCGATGAGCTCGGCCTTGACCGGCACGGATTCTATGAAGAAGAAGAGGGGCAGGCCTAGAAAGTACGGAACTGACAAAACCTCACCGGCGTCGGCGTTGTCACCGATGCCGATTTCATCATCGGTTCCGCTCACCGGAGAGTTCTCAGCTTGGAAACGAGGCAGAGGCCGACCCGTTGACTCGGTCAAGAAGTCACACAAGTATGACGTCTTTGAGAGCTCAGGTAATGAAAATGACACTTAAAATCTGGGTCTTGCAAATTTTGACTTTCAGTTTACCGTTTTTACTATTACATAGAAGATCATGATTTGTCATTGTAACTCTTAAGGAATCCTTGCATGCAAATTATGGATGGGTTTTTGTTGGTTTTGTGGTGAGTGAGTGATTTCTGGGATTGGATTTGGGTGTTTAGAGCAAGATTTGGAAGAGAATATTGGTTGGATTTAGTAGTGGACCCTTTATGTATATCAGATTCCCTGTCAGATCTGGTACTTGTGGTGAAGAAGGGATTTGCTGATGTTAGTGTTGTTATATATGGAATTTATTCTGCTAGCTACAATATTTAACTCCTCTGCCTTTTTGTGAGGCTAAAGCTGCTTACTAGGAAACAGAATGAGAATGATTGAAGGTACTAGTAGTACCAGCTGTTCTATAGGGTAGTAGTGTCCACTAATGGGCTGACGTGCCTGGGATTAGACTTGTCTAATTAAGTGATTATCTCTCTTAATTGCACGAGATAAGATAGAAAGAGAAAATGTTTAGTGGGAGAGAACTATACAACTTGCCAAGTATAGTTAGTAATCCATCTGGGCGTGAGAATTATGGACACAATTAACTGGTTTTATGCTTTGGGTTATGATTTTTGATACTTTCTGAGCCAGTTGACTTTAATCACTGCACTCAATATGACCATTCCACTCTTGGAACCATTGGGTTTGAGAGTTCCTGTCTCCTCAGGACTATGGGAAGTCTAGTTAGTCTGTAGTTTTTGAATAGCCCTAAGGCTTAAAAATATGATCTCTTATTATAAAATTAGTATTCATTCACTATTTACTTATTGCCTTCTCGAGTTCATCAAATTGGTTTGGAGTTGCCTCTTTCTACTGATGAACTAAGCAACGATTTCCAGGCCATGTTCATCTTAATCCCTATTTATTCTTATACTGGCCTCTTTTTAATTATTTTCTCTTATATTGAGAAAGAAAAGAGAGCAAACAAATACTTTGGCAAGCATTTTGAGTCTTAATAGTATGATTCTAGGTGCTTGATTATGCAGTTCCAATTTAATTAATAATTTCATTTGAGGGTTTTTTTTTAAATTTCTTTTTCCTTCTTTTCTTTTTGCAGGCGAGAAACTTGCATACTCTGTTGGTGCAAATTTTACACCTCATATCCTTACTGTCAATACTGGCGAGGTATGCACCGGAAAAAATATGTGAATCAATTTTTCATGTCAATTAACAATAACCTAACTGAAAGAGGCCTTACTAGTTCCATGTGTTTAGGGTTAGATACGTTGATAAGATGCATATTCATGTTGAATTACTCTGACAGATGAGATTATTTGTTTTTGCTCTTTCCCCTCAAAATAAAAGATCTGTAAATTGGTGCTTCAATCCAATAGGCAATTGTAATCCTTGTTTTCTTAGATTATAGTTCAATACATTAACTTGATCAATAGGGTAGGGACTTAATAGTTTGCATGAGATTTCTTACTTCTGTGTGGATTACCAAGACTATTCCTAATTTATAATGTTAGTTATCATCTTAGAGTATGGGTTCTATGGGAAACCAGTTGTCATATCTCAAGATTTCTTAAGCATGAGTTAAATATTTAGTGATTGGATCTATGCTGTACTTACTTGATGTCTGATGTATCTTTTGGTCGTTGTAGGATGTTACGATGAAGATTATGTCATTCTCTCAACAAGGATCTCGTGCTATTTGCATACTTTCTGCCAATGGTGCCATATCAAATGTCACACTTAGACAGCCCAGTACTTCTGGGGGTACTTTAACATACGAGGTATGGCCTTCCGTCCTTTGCAACTGTTTGTGTAACTTTAATATACTGCATCATACTTCTTAGTTGCAAAGTATTCTCATATTTACTGTTGTGCATATAATATTGTTTTTCTGTTTGAATGTTCTGTATTAGTAAATAGAAGATATTAACATTACTGTGGAAAATGGATCAACTCTGGCAAGTTGAAGATAATAGATTACTCCATCTTTAACTGTTTTAGTAATTGACTTGTACTTTTGTCCCGACCCAATTGAACTTTCAAGTTTTTGACTTGGCTGACATGATTTACTTGAACTGTTATTTATTACATTCCATGAAATCATCGCTCAGGAGAAATCATTGAGCTCTTTCCGTTATTTTTTCAGGGCCGATTTGAGATACTTTCCTTGTCTGGATCATATATGCCAACTGAGAATGCAGGAACAAAGAGCAGGTCAGGTGGCATGAGCGTCTCTTTGGCAGGTCCAGATGGTAGAGTCGTTGGGGGAGGACTGGCTGGTCTATTGATAGCTGCGGGACCTGTGCAGGTAACATCATTTCTTAGGAACAGTTGAACAGAAAACAAAAGATAAAGAAAAGGAGATAGTCATTATATAATTCTAAGTTATTAGTTCGACATTTAAATGTTAATTGTGCTCATTTTTGTCAAATAATCTAATATTTTGTTAATTTTGTGAGAAATCAGGTTGTGGTGGGAAGTTTTCTACCAGGTCACCAGCAGGAACACAAGCCCAAGAAGCAGAGAATTGAGTCGGGATCATCACCGATTGTCCCTATTGTTGTCAATTCTGTGACTGGCGAAGAGATAAAAGGCTATAGTGGATTAAAACCCATCATGATTACTACTTCCTTCCATGGAGACAATTCGAATTCCCTGAACCACCCAATGCATCAGAACTTTAAAACCTCAACCCCTGAGAACAACTCATTGGGACCAGAAGAAGACTCTAAAGGCTCTGGCCAGTCAAACTGTGAAGTTTCTTGTTGATCATGTTTGCGCGCTCCTTGTGTGATTGTTGTACCTCAATGGTTTTCTTCAGACTCGGTGACATCTAGGCTCACTCAACCTTGTCTGACGGCTATTCGTGAAGGACAAACTAGGCTTAACCTCATGTTGTTGTTTTAACCCTGAACTTTCTTAGTAGGTATTAGTTTAGTCTCTTGATCATGAGGCTTATTATGTGGCTGGTGTTGTATTCATGTATTTCTAGTGTTGTACCGTGTAGCGTTTTTAGATGTATGAAACATGATTAGTCCTTTGTATCGTCCCATTGAGTTCTTGGTATCTGAAAGTAGGAAATTGAGTGGATGTTGTTGTTATGAACTCGTGAGTTATACACAAGTTCGAAACTCTCTTTCGCTCTCAGTAATAAAGTCAATAGTCAGCACTTAACATTGAGCTGACGATCCAACAAACGAAGGAAGAGAGCCACTTCATGTCTTCAATGATCTTCTTGATAAATGGATCATATTGTCACTCAGGGTTTAGTTGGATAGTAAAAGTGAAGTGCATCATGTCAATTGAAAAGAGAGAACTTAGAGTAAGTCACCATTGACAAAAAATTGCTGGCCTTATTAACAGCACAACTAATGTTACATTGCTGGCCCTGGCCTAAAATATACATGTAGTTCTTAAAAATTCAGCTTTCCATGCTTTATTAACCTTTTCTATAAATTTTTCTGCTCTTGTCCTCAGCTCATCATCATCAGCCTCAATTTCATCATTTTGAGCATTTGATACTTGACTGGCTTGCATGGAGGCATTGCTCTCTAGCCTCTCCTCAGGCACTTGTTTAGCACTTGTACCTTGTTCGTCTTCCTCATGCTTGTTGGTGGCCATTGTGAGGTGAATTGCGCTTTCTCCATCATCGTTTGAGATCGGTTTCGAGCCCAAGAGGATAATGGCAATGATCAAATTGCAGAAGCAGAAGATGAATAGAGAGTTGGAAGTAGCCTTTGTGAGCAAATCTAATGTTGTGTCAAGCATAGTTGTAGATATTGGAAGAACCAAACTTCGTTTACAAAATGAGAGAGAGAGAGAGAGAGAGAGAGAGATGCTGATTAGCAGAATGAGAGTGTCTCTATTTAAAACCCTTGTATGGATGAAGAAAAGAGTGGGTGGGAAGCTTTATGTAGCAGAAATTAAGGAGGAGATAATGTTGTGTAGTAGGAAAGCTAATGAGAAATGCTATAAAATATGTTCTTATTAGTCATTTATATAAATTAAACATTGAAAAGCTTGTTCCCAACTGTTTTATGGGGCCTGATTTTCATTAATGTAAATTAAAGTCCCTTGTACCAAACGAGAACCTCACATGCATGGATCCTTCTCAGCCTCTCTAGACTCTTTGCTGTCTCTTTGACTAAGCCCCTAAAAATTTAGTAGAACTTTCAAGATATTAGCAAACTATTAACTATAGGGTTAGGTAATAGGTGAAAGAGACTTAGAGACATGGAATAATCTAAATCAAAGAAGACTTGAGGGTTGACTTGCCAACAAACACTTGACTTGGTCCTCAAATTGACAGTTCTCCTAAAAATGGTGACCGAACTGGAAATTGACCACTTGGCTCTATAATAATTTCATTTTCTCAAGTGAGAGAGAAGTGACAACAAAAGTTGAAAAATGGCCAAAAAATTAAAAAGGAAGATGAGGAAGGCTGAATAGCTTAGTCTTATACGGTTATACCATGCAGCTTACAGGAACATGCCCTTTGTTACTTTTCAAACACTTTTTCCCTTTTTATCCATGTGAGATGAGAATCAAAACATCTTAAAATACTTAATTGGATCATCAAAAGAGGCTTTTCTTACATTCTGTTAAATACAAGTCCTTTATATTTAAATAAAATTACCCTCCAAAACATGAGGAGGGGATAAAAAACTTCACAGATGAAAATTGCAGTTGAAGAATTCTAAGAACAATTTTTTTTCTAAGGATTAAAATTAGAATTTCATTAGGTAGAACCGTAGAACCTCATCGTAGTTATACATATTTACAAAATTTTCATCTTGAATTCTTGATCATCATAACCAAATTAATACAAATTCAAAATGCAGGCTTTTAGGACATGCGAGAAGTTTTTAGGCCTTGCAGATTAAACGTGACGTTCTAAGCAATTCTGCCCTCCATTCCTTATTGACTTTTTCGATAAATTCTTCGACTCTTCTTCTCAGCTCATCGTCATCGTCACACTCACACTCCTTGTTGTCAACAATCTGATCATCAATGCCGGCTTTTTCATCGCTTGCAGGTTCTTTCTTGGCATTTGAAACTTCACTACTGATAACAATTGATGAACTGGTCATACCCTTCTGCTCACATTTAGCATCATGATCAACTTGTTTCTCATTCGTAATTGTGTAGGTGACCTTTGAGTGAGGAATTTCGCTTTCTTGATCAAAGTAAGACCCGGGTTTCGAGCCCACGAAGATCATGACTATGATCAAATTGCAGAAACAGAAAACGTACAGAGAATTTGAAGCAGCCTGAGTGAGCAAGTCCAGCGTAGAAACCAACATGGTTGTAGAGATTGGAAGGCAAACTTGTTAAAAGAGAGGAGGAGGATTAGCCAAAAAAAAAAAGAGAGGAGGAGGAGAAGGGTATGATTTTGAAAAACGACAGGGAGCTACTTAAATAGATTGGTGGGGCTTGAAAGAAGTGTAGGCCAGAAGCTCCTTTTTAAGGAGTAGAGGGGGTAAAGCTACATAGAGAAACGACGTATAGTCTGTTTTTGTTTAATTATTGCTGAAATTCAATTGTAATTGGGGTGAAACTTCCAACGCACTATATAGTATAATGGGGTCTCCCATAAAGGTCCACGTACCTCCGAAGAACCTCACATGGAACTTTCTCAGCACTCAAAGATTGACGTCACATAAATGAATTGACATTGCACAAATCCGAGTTTCTCAAGTATGAAGCTTTCTTTCATTTAGTTTTTTTAATGAAGCCATGAAGCTTCAATTAAAGAAAAGAGAGGAATGAGAGCAATGTTTGAATGATTTTGCTGGTAGTGTATAGAACTCTTCCAAATAGAAACAGTGCAACTCAAAAGGCATTTTCATTTTAGCTTGCACCCTAAATACATTTAGTTAAAAACCAATGACCTTAGATGAAAACAAAATCGATGATCAGACGATTACTGAGACGGTCAGCAATGATTAGTATTGATTTTTATGAGCTAACAATACAGGCAAAGCAGATGAAGCAGATTAATATTGAAATAATATTGGATTCAATCTACTTACAAATTCGAGATCAATGAGAGACAAAGCTCAACACCTAAAATTTTGTTATAATCATAGGCTCATAGGGAGTAGAATGGATGAACAAAAATATCAAACTTTAAACTTCGTTTGCAATGATAGATTTTAATAAGAAAGCTACAACTTGACTTTTAGCTTCATAAGAAGGACCCTAAAACTTTGCAGCAGCAACAATATTACTCCAATACTACTTCAAGTTCCATAATGTATTACAAAGCACCACAGACTTTAAGAGTTCACTTGTATTAGAATCAACAACAAAAATCGATAGGCTACGCAGGCAAGCCCTTACCAGAAAGAGTAGAACAAAACCACAAAATCACTTTTTCTTATTTCTTGAGAAACCATCTTCTTTATTAAAGCCTCTCAAATCATTAGTGGTTTCAGCCACATTTTGCTTCTTGGAACCTTTCCTCCCTCCAAACCCAAACTTGGTATCCTTGATTTCTCTCTTCTTCGGCTTCTTCCCCTTTCCAGCATATTTTGCCTTCCCTCCAGTCCGATCTCCAGGAGCTACACCAGGCCTCTTATTACTGGACTTCTCAAATGGTTTCCCATCTTCGAAGGCCGAATCCAACTCACTTCCTTTGTCACCCCCAGCAAACCCACTCTGCTGCCTCTGCTTCCTCCACTTCTTCACAGACTCAATGGACTCCTTTTTCTGCTTAGCTCTCTCCTTCAACTTCTGGTTCTGAATTTCTTTAGATAATTTCTTGGCCTCTCTGGCCTTCCTTCTCTCATCAGCTTCCTCCATATTCTTCTTCTCCACCAAAAGCCGGCTCTTCACTTTCTCCATGTGGGAATCTGACTTCACCATTTCCGCATAGTAGTCCTCAGGCCTAAGAAATGGAAGCCCCATTGACTGAAGCTTCTCGAAGGCCATCCTCGTTCCATTTAGAGCCTGTGTATAGAATGCAAGCTCTCTTGTCAGGTCATCATTCACATCCACCGGTTGCTCTTGCTCAATATCCACCGTAAGCTTGTCTACCCATTTAGCATTCTCGGGCCAGCTCATATCTCCGAGCTTATCAAGCAGACCATCTTTATTGTATATGGCATTCTTGGAGGGTTCAGTCAATTCCACATCTCCTTCCTCTTCAGATTCTTGTTCCAATTCTGAATCAGACATATCATCTCCCATATCACTCTCTTCTTCCATTCCATCTTCGTTTACCAGCATCGATTCTTTCTTAGATACAGCCATTACTTAAATCTATCAAAAAGAAACAAAATTTCATCCCATCAGATTAACTAATCAGCTTGAGAAAAAAAAAAAACACTTCTCATCTCCATCTCCATCGTATATTTGAAAACAAAAATCTAGATAATACAGATTCAATTAAAAGATCATATATCATAATCTTAGCAAACAAAAAGCCTATAAACTCCAAAATATTTTAATTATTTCTAGCTCAACTCAATCAACCCATATAATATCAAACTAACACCATACAAGTACAGATTCATACGATGGATTGGGATTACATATTAGCTACAAAAACGAAAAGCGGATATTATTTCATTCTCTTACACAATTTTCCCGGACGCCAAACAGAACAGGGAAAACGAAAAACGAAAAACCTAGATTACTACACACCTTAACTGAACGATAATGAATATATTGAGGCCACAAAGCTTATATTGCGATGAACAATTGAGTGGTTGAGATTTTGAGGAGAAGTGAGTATGAAAGACACTACCTTTGCACTGCGGCCTCTAAAACCTTTGATAAAACCCTGATTCGAATTAGGTCGAGCAACTGAATCACATAAAGGAAGCATCTTTAGGACTTCGGGTTTTAGGGCTCCAGCTTCGGGCTTAGAATGGGTGGGCTTTGACCCGCACTCCGCAGGTGCTATCTTAGTGTTTTTTTTTCTTTTTTTTGTTATTATTATTAACTCATTTTAATTAGAAATCAAAAAATTAAAAAATAGAACCCTATTTTGTCCTCAACTCTTAGAGTTAATATTTAAATTATTATTGATGCACATTGGACGTCGGAAATCATTCGTGTAAAATGCTCTAAATTTTTCAAAAATTGCTTGCTATAGCTCACCAATTTTGGATAAATTGGGCAATTTAATAATTTCATAACATAATTAAATTATGGGTGCTTGGAATAATAACTTAGTATTAAATTGCACGATTGATTGTTCAAGAAGAAAAATATTTATTTAATAAAATAGGCAAAAGCCGGTATATTAAAAATAAAATATAAAAATAATTTTTGCCGACGAACGGTTCGTCGCTAAAAGTTGTTTCTTTGATATTTTTTTTTTCTTAGTGCTGTTATTACTATTAACTCATTTTAATTAAAACATCAAGAAATTGAGAGATAGAACCTTATTTTGATGATTTGATCCTCAACTCTTGGGGTTGATATTTCAATTATTATTAATGCACATTGGGCGTCGGACATCATTTCGTGTAAAACTCTCTAAATTTTCTAAAATTGTTTACCATAGCTCACTAATTTTAGACAAATATATTAGGCAATTTGATAATTTCACACGCGCGCTTATTTTAGGCTACCGGCATATTCCTTTTCATATCCCCCTCTGGGCCCGCGGAGAAGAATCGAGCAGTCCGTGATTGGCAAGAAAGCAATCACAGCCGTTGAATCACCATTACTCACGTGCTCCCCATCTCTGTCTACATACAACCAACCACTTCTCCGGTTCTCCTCGTCACTTTCTCAATAGAAGCCTTCCATAAACAAACACAAACAAAGAGTGAGTCAGTGAGAGTAGTTTCAGACTTTATTCAGTGCAGTTGAAGTGAAAATGGTCACCACGATCAAGCTTGTCAAAGCCCGTCAGATCTTCGACAGCCGTGGAAATCCCACCGTTGAAGTAAGTTTCCTCCATGAATATCCGAGCAACCAAACATCTGCTTCTTTTTCTTTATTTTTTTTTACTTTTCCTGGGATTCGTATCATCGTATGTAAAACAGGAAAAGTAAATATTTGAATTTGTGCTTGGATTTTAGGTTGATGTTACTCTTTCGGATGGAACGTTGGCTAGAGCTGCTGTGCCGAGTGGAGCTTCTACAGGTAAAAAGTTAAAATCCATATAGTGATAATGTGCACTTTTTCCAATCATTTGTTGTTAAAATTGTCAATATGAGGAATGAAAATTGATTTCATTCAGTATTGATTAATTTACAATTGCTGTGAGAACATAAATATATATACAAAGAATAGACAACTTTCCCTAAAACAAGGAAACTACTTTTCCCTAAAACATGAATCCAGGTTTTGGGGTCTGCCAGAATGACCCACATAATATCAACACTCCCCCTCAAGTTGGAGCATACATATCACGCATGTCCAACTTGCCTAGTGCGTCATGAAAGACTTTGCTTGAAACTGCCTTAGTCAATATATCTGCTAGCTGATCTTCAGATGGAACAAAAAGAAAGGTAATCAACTTCGCCTCCAATTTCTCTTTAATGAAGTGTCGATCAACCTCAACATGTTTAGTTCGATCATGTTGCACTGGATTATGAGATATGTCAATAGCTGCTTTATTGTCACAATATAGATTCATCGCCTGTTTGGGTTTAAACCCCAAGTCAAGTAGTAAATTTCGCAGCCACAACAATTCACATACTCCATGAGCCATACCTCTATATTCTGCCTCTGCACTGGAACGAGCTACCACATTCTGCTTCTTACTTCTCCAAGTAACAAGATTTCCACCAACAAAAGTGAAGTAGCCAGAGGTAGACTTTCTGTCATTAATACAACCAGCCCAATCTGCATCCGTGTAACCACTTACTTCAAGGTGATTATGCTTTGAGAACATCAATCCCTTGCCTGGTGCAGACTTTAAATATCTCAAAATTCGTAGAACAGCATCCATATGACTTTCACTTGGGTTATGCATAAATTGACTCACAACACTAACAGCATATGCAACATCTGGCCTAGTGTGTGACAGATAAATCAGGCGTCCTACTAACTTTTGATATCTGGACTGATTAGTTGGAGTCTGATCGGAATATTCAGCTAAGCGATGATTTTGCTCAATTGGGGTGTTGATGGGCTTACAGTCTAACATGCCAGTTTCTGTCAGTAAGTCTAGCACATACTTTCTTTGACACAAGAATATACCATCTCTCCCCCTGGCTACCTCAATTCCCAAGAAGTATTTTAGGTTGCCAAGGTCTTTCATCTCAAATTCTAAAGCCAATTGTTGTTGCAGTCTATCAATTTCTTCCAAGTCATCTCCAGTAATCACCATATCATCCACATATATTATCAATATTGTAACTCTGCCCTTTCGATGCTTGAAGAACAATGTATGATCAGAATTACTCTGCTTGTATCCAAACTGGCGCATAGACTGTGTGAACCTTCCAAACCAGGCACGTGGAGACTGCTTCAAGCCGTACAAGGACTTCTTTAATTTGCACACTACATTGGATGATGAGTTGGTTCCATATCCTGGTGGAAGATTCATATAGACTTCTTCAGAGAGATTACCATGGAGAAAGGCATTCTTCACATCAAATTGTTTAAGAGGCCAATCTAGGTTTGCTGCTAGTGACAGTAGGACTCTGATGGTGTTCATCTTGGCTACAGGTGCAAAGGTCTCATCATAGTCAATGCCGTATGTCTGAGTAAATCCTTTAGCTACCAACCGTGCCTTGTATCTGCTCACTGAACCATCTGCGTTGTGTTTTACTGTAAAGATCCATCGGCAACCGACTGTCTTCTTCCCACGTGGAGGAGGAACAAGTTCCCATGTGTCATTCTTCTGTAATGCCTCCATCTCTTCCTCCATGGCTTTTGACCACCTTGGATCAGTTAGAGCATCCTGTACTTTATTAGGTATAGATACAACAGATATTTGATTCACAAATGATTCATATGACTTAGAAAGCCTATGGGTTGATATAAAATTGGCAACAGGGTACTTAGCTTTAGCATGAACAGTGGGTTCATACCTTTTAGCAGGCTGACCTCGAGTTACCCGATTGGGTAGTGTATATTTAGTGGGTTCAGATTCGGGACTTACCTCAAGAGGATCCTCAGCACCTGGGAAATCATGTTCGGGAGGCAAAGTTGCAATTGAGGGGGGGAGAGGAACTTCGGCTTCATTCTGAATCACACTATCTTCATTTCCACTTTCGGCAGCTTCAGATGTCTCATTTCCCGATTGTTCAACCATTTCCCGATTAGTCGAACCATGCTTTGACCCTTCTACACTATTACCACTTTCTTCCTCTCTGACCGGTCGCAAATTTACCGACCGTTCGTTTGGTGTAGCCCCTACAAATCTGTCCGGACGGATGAGAGCCATCTGGTCGCCTAGGAGAACTGTTTCCTCTCCTGTATTCTTAATAATTGGATTTTCCACTGTAGTCTCAACAACTGGGAATTGATCACCATTGACACCCATCTCTTCAAAGAACCCATTCTCCCCCTGAAGAGGAGTGTCATTGGGGACAAAATAGCATGTATCTTCATAAAATGTAACATCCATAGTAACAAAAAACTTTTGAGTGGGAGGATGATAACAATTGTACCCCTTTTGATGAGTACCATAGCCAACAAACACACACTTAAGAGCACGGGCATCCAACTTAGTACGCTGATTTTTAGGAATGTGAACAAAGGCAACACAACCAAACACCCGAGTAGGTAGGTTATGAAATGAGGGAATAGAGACATGAGTAGAGAGGACCTCAAAAGGGATACGACCATTAAGAACGCTAGAGGGAAGACGATTGATGAGATAAGATGCTGTCCGGACAGCTTCTCCCCAAAGATATTTGGGCATATGAGCACTAAAGAGAAGGGAGCGAGCTATGTCAAGGAGATGTCGGTTCTTTCTTTCTGACACTCCATTTTGTTCGGGTGTTTGTGGACAAGTGGTTTGGTGGATAATCTCATATGTTTGAAAAAACTCTTGAAACTCATGATTGACATATTCCCCCCCATTGTCAGACCGAAGAACCCGAATGACTCCATTGAATTGTGTTTGGATGAGGGTTCGAAAAGCTTGAAAAGCACTAAACACAGCGGATTTAGATTTAAGGAACACAACCCAGGAGAGTCGGGTGCAATCATCAATAAAAAGAACAAAGTAACGCATACCAGTGAGTGTGGGAACTTTGGAGGGTCCCCACACATCAGAATGAATTAATTCAAACGGAATGGCAGATTTAGACATGCTAGGAGGATAGCTCACACGATGGCTTTTCGCCAAAACACAAGTTTCACAACGAAAATCAGAGACATTCATGCCAATAAACAGGGAAGGCATTGATTTTTTCATATCATGAAAAGATCGATGCCCTAAACGACGGTGCCATAACCAAATCTCACTCACTTGATTAGAGCTCGAAGTCAAAGCAGTAGTGGTAGGTTTTCCCGGATTCTCCCCCGCATACATCTGATCAAGACGAAACAACTTTCCTCTCAGGTACCCCCGACCGATGATTTCCTTGGTGAGAAGATCCTGAAAGAGAACATACATGGGAAAAAAATGGACAGAGCACTGGGATTGAGAATTTAGTTGTGCCACAGATATGAGGTGATGTGCTAATGCAGGAACATATAGGACATTATGTAACTCAAGAGATGGAGTAACACGAATTGAGCCAGTTCCTAAAACCGGAAAAGCTTCACCATTAGCATTAATGACTTCAGACACAACTGGAGCAGATAATTGGTGGAAGTAAGATTTATCATAAGTCATATGATCAGTAGCACCAGAATCAATAATCCATGTATCCTCACTAATAAAGCTAGAGATTTGTAAAGCCATACCAATCTTACCCCGACCAACCATAGCAGCAGCAATGTGGTGATGACCAGAGGTTTTTGGTTTGTCAAAATACCCGGGTGGGTATCCAATCAACTTGTAGCACATGTCCTTGCTGTGACCAGGGTAGTTGCAGTAGTGGCATATTGCATGCGGTATGGATTGAGGACGGGATGTGACAGATGTCATTGCAAGAGAAGAAAAAAAAAAAATGTCAAGTATGCAGCGGAATTTTTTTTGTTTTTTTTTCTTTTTCTTTTTCGGTAATATACTGGTGGATAAAAAAAAAGGTGTGGTAATGGGTGAACTGGTGGTGGGGTAGTGTATTGGCTTAAAATAAGATGGTACCTTTTACTTTACTTAGATTAAGTAAAGTAATGAAAAAGATGAGATATAGATGAGTGCGGCAGGAGAAAGAGAAAGAGGAAAGGAAAGACAAAATAAAATAAAGTGAAGAAAAAGTAAAGGAACGATAAAGTAGTGCAGAGAGAGAAAAAAAAAAAGAAAAAAAAAGGTAGTGGTGAAGTTGCAGTGAAGAAGAAATCGCACACGGAAAGTGCAACGCTGGAATGAAACTGTCTGGTCACTCTGGTGGTTCAAGGTGGAGCAGCGCCTGTGAAGCCTTGGTGGTCTGGAACAGAGACGATGAGGATAAAGAGAGAAGATGATAATGCTTCGTGAGGAAATATTGCAATATAATTGCAGCAAATGCAGAAGAGAGAGAGAGCAGAAGACACGACAAAGAGACTTTGTGGTCTGAGACGAGATGCAGCGACGACGGAGTTGGTGTCGGAATGTGCAGTGACGACGGAGTTGGCGTCGGAATGAGCAGTGGCGTGAGGTGAGTGGAGAAGTGATGTCGTCTATGGTGATGCAGCAGCGATGGTGATGGCGTCGATGACGAACTGAACTGAACTCAACAACCCAATTTACTGGGCAATCCCAATTACTGGGCAAAAACAGAAGGCTTGATTAATCCCAGTTACTGGGCAAATCAAGAACAGAAAACAAAGAGCACTGAGCTATGTTGAATACTGAGCTATGTAGAAGAACAGGGCTCCAAATCGGTCAAAGAGTTGTGAACAATATATTCACAAAACAAAGAAGACAAGATCAATCAAACAAAGGAGACAAGATCGATCAAACAACTTTGCAACAGCAAAGAGAAACAAGGAAGACAGAGAGCTCAACAACTCAAGAACAATCCCAATTACTGGGAATGGAAATCAAGAACACAGAATCACAGAGACAAAGTCCAATCAATGGATCGTTGCTCTGATACCATGTCAATATGAGGAATGAAGAATTGATTTCATTCAGTATTGATTAATTTACAATTGCTGTGAGAACATAAATATATATACAAAGAATAGACAACTTTCCCTAAAACAAGGAAACTACTTTTCCCTAAAACATGAATCCAGGTTTTGGGGTCTGCCAGAATGACCCACATAATATCAACAAAAATCTGAATCGATCATCCTTGAAATTATGCTGTGCTTATGTACTGATTGTTCATAGATCAACCAGTTATTGTTCACGGAACTATATATGTGATTTCTATCCATGCTTTCGATCACTATCATTTGAACTTATTTGAGAGTGTTCCTTGATACTGGTTATAGGTGTTTCTCTCTGATATTTGATTGTTTCATTCCTCAAAGGTGTATATGAAGCGCTGGAGTTGAGAGATGGTGGATCGGATTACCTGGGGAAAGGTGTCCTCAAGGTATGTGGTTATTGTTCAGTAATAGTTTTTGAACTTGGCTGTTTCTATTTCGTTTTTATTATTGGAGGATAGCTGATCACTGTGATTTAATCTCATGATGGTTTAGGCTGTAGAGAATGTGAATGTCATCATTGGACCTGCGTTGATTGGAAAGGTACCACTGCTTATTTTTTTTCTTTTACTCGATTATATTCCTATTCCAACGAGGCAATTGGTTGTTGATATTCCCAGTTCTTTGTTTTTTGCATTACAGGACCCAACAGAACAGACCCAAATTGACAATTATATGGTTCAACAGCTTGATGGAACTACAAATGAATGGGGTTGGTGCAAACAAAAGGTAATATTAATATTGTGGTCTTGGTTTTTCCTTCACTCTTATTGAAGCACAATATTATAATTTATTGAATGCTAATTCTTGTTTCTGTTTACTTTTGTTATGTAGCTCGGAGCAAATGCTATATTAGCAGTGTCTCTTGCTGTTTGTAAAGCAGGTGCGATTGTGAACAAGATTCCCCTGTACAAGGTTTGTGTTAATGAAAGAGTGGTGCCTCTGCCATTTTATCTAGATAATGTCATGTCTGAGGTTTGGTGTTGATAATATGCTTTTACTCTTTACTTTTCAGCACATAGCCAATCTTGCTGGAAACAAGACCTTGGTTCTGCCTGTACCTGCATTTAATGTCATCAATGGAGGTTCTCATGCTGGCAATAAACTAGCCATGCAGGTAAAAAAATTTAAGTTTACTCAAAATAATAAGTTAGAAGTCTTGATATGAGAATTGTTGCTCCCTTTCTATTGCAATCTTAAAGTTCTTCTGTAACAGGAATTTATGATTCTCCCTGTTGGAGCATCTTGTTTCAAGGAAGCCATGAAGATGGGTGTAGAAGTATATCATCATCTGAAGGTATTACAATTACATTTTTACAGCTTTTGCATAACAGAATAAACTCCTTTTATGGGCCTAATCAATTTTCCACTTATTTTCTCTACCAGGCTGTAATTAAGAAGAAGTATGGACAAGATGCCACAAATGTTGGGGATGAAGGTGGCTTTGCACCCAATATTCAGGTATACATTTAATATATTAACAAAGACATTGGGGGCTTTCTTCTGTTGTAGCTCAAGATGGTAACTAAGTTGCTAAAGATGACAATTATTTTAGTGATCAATTTGGGAATGCTTATATTCTTTTGATGTTTGCTTTTTAGGAAAACAAAGAGGGTCTTGAACTGCTGAAGACAGCTATTGCTAAAGCTGGATATACTGGAAAGGTTAGTTCTAAGTTCTAACTTGGGAAATTTAAGATTTGCTATAGTGCTTATGGTTGGCTGAATGGTTTATTTGATTCATTCCATTTTGTTGGTGGAAGGTTGTTATTGGGATGGATGTTGCTGCTTCAGAATTCTATGATGATAAGGATAAGACTTATGATTTAAATTTCAAGGAAGAGGTAAATTATATACCGTATATCTGGCTGCATATGGGTTTATCATTGTAAATGGCTGAACAACTTATTTATCTGCTGCAGAAAAATGACGGATCACAAAGAATATCAGGAGACAGTCTGAAGAATGTTTACAAGTCATTTGTTACAGAGTATCCAATTGTGTCAATTGAAGATCCCTTTGATCAGGATGACTGGGAACACTATGCTAAGATGACCGGTGAAATTGGTGAGCAAGTGCAAATTGTTGGTGATGATCTCCTCGTTACAAACCCAAAGGCAAGCATATTCTATTAGTACTTATATGTATGAAATTATGTTCGTGGGATTACGAATAAATAACGTGGTCTATTGTGCTTGCTGCAGCGAGTGGAGAAAGCAATTATGGAGAAGAGCTGCAATGCCCTTCTTTTGAAGGTAGCACTCCTTCCATTGTTTTATCCCTTAAAAGTTGCTGTCTTAAATTATACTGTTTATAGTTCTCTGGATGGTTGGTGATTACTGATGACCTCATCTCCCTAATTTATGTTTGGTTAGGTGAATCAAATTGGTTCAGTAACTGAAAGTATTGAAGCTGTGAGAATGTCAAAACGTGCTGGCTGGGGTGTCATGGCAAGTCACCGAAGGTAATCCCATTTAATTTTCATATCTATCTTCACTTATCAACCTCACATTATCTTTTGCTCACTTGGCTTCTTTGTTTACTTTTAGTGGTGAAACTGAGGATACTTTCATTGCTGACCTTTCTGTTGGGCTTGCAACGGTAAAGTCTTGGGTCTCATACTTTAAATTGAAAGCTTGTGTACCTTTTGTACTTTGTATTATGGTAGTTTCTTAAGCTAATTTGGTGTATGCGTCCTTGTCTGGTGAAACAGGGCCAGATTAAGACTGGAGCTCCTTGCAGATCCGAGCGTCTTGCCAAGTACAACCAGGTAAAACCTTTTACGTCAATCTGTGATTGGTAACTTGCTTCTGAGAAGATCTTCTTTAACTGTTTGGTGCTTTTTCTTTCTGGGTATTGCAGCTTCTTAGAATTGAAGAGGAGCTTGGATCTGCAGCAGTCTATGCTGGATCAAAATTCAGAGTACCAGTGGAGCCCTACTGATTTCAATACTGGAATCTTGAAACCGCACTTCAACAACAACCAGGTAAAACCTTTTACGTCAATCTGTGATTGGTAACTTGCTTCTGAGAAGATCTTCTCTAACTGTTTGGTGCTTTTTCTTTCTGGGTATTGCAGCTTCTTAGAATTGAAGAGGAGCTTGGATCTGCAGCAGTCTATGCTGGATCAAAATTCAGAGTACCAGTGGAGCCCTACTGATTTCAATACTGGAATCTTGAAACCGCACTTCAACAGAAGCCTAGTAGTTTTTTGGTATTATGATGCATGTAATTTTGCATAACGAGACATCCCTACTAGTTATTTTAGGATCTGGATCTTTGATGATGAGGAAATCAGGAACGTATTGAGTGATCATCCTGGGTTTGTTTCTATTTTGGTAATGCATGTTTGTTCCCTCCATGTTGCTAAATCTATATATTAGTTTTCTCGCGAGTTAAAATGGGAGCCTCCAAATCCTGGGTTTGCTTCTCTTTGAAGTTCATTTGGTAATGCATGGTTGTTCCCTTTTCTGATTTAGCCACTGCTGCCAAATCACCTATCTGTAATATGGATCATAAACTTAAAACGTTCTTGGTCGAACTTCCTAAAAGATACAAAACATTCACACATATTTGGAGGCTCCTAAGAGTGATGTGGTCTTTACGTGGTGATTAATGCAAGTCATACGATCTAGAATTGGATGGAGAATATAGAAATTAGCAAGATTTATGAGATGATTAGTATAAAACTTCTATCATCTTCTCAAATATCTGCATGTAAATACCTTGTCCAGACTACGGCAGGAAATTTGCAAATTAGGAAATCAATTAGCAAATTAGCAAATTTGCTACATACAAATATTTCAAAGGTTTAAACCCACTGGAATCTTAATCTCATCAAAATGCTCATGTCTTCAAAATTGACATCAAATGATGTTCGTAGAGATGTAGCTATGAAGTAGCGACAGATACACTCCGTGTTTTCCAGACTAGTCTTCCCAGCAGAAAAAACTTCAAAACTGGAAGGATGACAGCAGCTGAATCAATTAACAGCAACTAACTCGACATCAAACACAAGCCATGAGTTTGGTGCTATTTCACGGCCAGCACCTTTTTGTCCATACCTGCATCAAAGAGACATATACATAAGTGGTAAAATATGCTCTCAACCGATTAGGGTACATGCTCCATGGACAAATAACGTTGATAGTGACATACCCCATTGATGGTGGAATAGTGAGTCTTCTTTTGTCCCCAACGCGCATACCTGGAGGATGATATGTATTAGAAGACGCAACAACTAACTGCTTTGTTAAAATTGAAAATCAAATTTGAGTGAAGTTTTTAACATGTTAGGAAATTACCTTGAACCCCAACATCCCATCCCGCTATAACTTGTCTTATACCTGCACAACCAATGGAAAAGCATGTTAAAACACATATTGAAGTTGAGTTTGAGTTCTTGATAGCGATCAGATGACGTTAAATGGTACCTAATATGAATTTGAAGGGTGCCTTTCCCACATTTGAGTCAAATATTTTCCCATTCTTTAGTTTGCCAATGTAGTGAACGCTGACCTGTAAAACAACAACTATTCTGTTATAAGTCCATTCAATAGTAAATTATAAAGACACCTGAGAACTTACCTTTTTTCCCCGATCAGCTCTTTTGCCATCTGGTCGACCCATAGCAACCTCCTCGATAACCAATCCATTTGGAAAGGTTCTCACTTTAGATGATTTGCCGTTGGTTTTTTCCATGTTAGCAACAGTTTGATCAACATTAGTTTTTTCTTCACTCTCCTGGGCTTTCTTCTTGTTCTTCTTCTTGTTCTTCTTCTTTTCCTCTGTGTGATTCTCAGTAGGAACATAATCCATTTTGATGTCAGGACTCCTGTCATGTATACAGCAGCATATTTATTTTGTTCAAAGAAAGAGCAAAAAAGCAAATCTGTGCAGCACAACAGTAATGACAATAGCAACTAGCAAATATAAGACCTTTCTGAAGGTACTATCATGTCAAACTTTTGATTTTTCTGATAGAAATCAGGATGATATCTCTGGTAGAAAACAGGAGACTGCTAAACCCGTTGACATGCAAATGCATTTAGAACCAATACAACAATAAAAATGAAAAACTGTAAAATAGTGAAAAGTGATGCAGCAAATCTCACTTCTCATTAGATAGCAGTTGTTCATGCTCATTTTTGCTCTTCAAGACCTCAGGTTGCTTTTCCTTTTCAGCAGTACTTCCCTCTTTAAGTTGCTGCTTTTTCTTACTTTTCTTTTGCCTGACATCAATTTGGAAAAAAAAAACTTCAATAAATTCACAAAACTGAAACTTAACAAGGCAACAAAACAAACACCTCTCCCTCCCAAAAATATATACGTAAATATGTACACAAGTTTATACAATTACTACAAACAAATAACTAATGAGATGGATCAATTACCCACCTTTCTTGATGATCTTGGTCAATATTTTCAACTTTCCTTTTTAATCCCACAGCATCATCACCATCTTTTGCTTTCTTCTTCTTGGTTTTCTCAGTTACTTTATCTTTCTGTTCTGTAGCTGATTCAGGCTTCTCAATATTGGTTTTGTTTTTGGTGGATATTGGAAAGCCATCTTCATCTTCACTTTCCAAAACAGGAACACCAGCACCTCTCTTGAGAATTTGATGTTGAGAATTTTTATTGTCCTCAGAGCCATTTGATTGAAAGTTTTTGACTAGAGGTTTAGATTGACTCTTTCCATTAGTAGGTTTGTCATTGTCCTCTATTTCCTCAATGACAACTACAAATAAGCCAAAAAAAAATTTAAGTCAAGCACTCTACTACAGCATATTAACATCCTATCCAAAATTCTGGTAAACAATTGACAATCAGGAATAAAGTGCAGCATAATTTTTTACCATGTAGATGAAAACAAGATTTTAACTGATCACACAGTTCAGTTAGATTATCATATCAATGGTTGGGTGTACATAACCTATTGAGAAAATTGAGACCTAGCTAAAACTTGACATTTCAAAAAAAAAATCAAAATTTCAGCAAATAAGCTTTTATCGTTTAGTGATTTCCCTTAATGTCAGATCTAGCATGCAAAACCACACATAAAATTCATATTAACGCTAAGTCAAGTCATTCAAAATGTATTTGATATCTCATAAGCTTCCAACAGAAGAGCATGGCAATGTGACAGAAAGAGAAAGAAGAGAGCATTACAAGCATACACAACTGAAATAAATAAACAAATAATAAAATGTTATCCAATAGTTCAATGTACCTCCACTTTTTGTAGCAGGTGAAGGCGGGTACATTTGAAGATCATTATCAATAAACTCATCATCAAATTCGTCATCACTTCCGTAATCTGATGACTCCCCCGACTCAGACTCACCAATATCCTCCCCATAAGAATCTCTGAAGAAATGACAAGTGAAATACTAAATACTCGTAAAAGAAACATAGACGGAAAATGTGACTTGGAAAAAATCATCAATAGCAAAAGTAAACATGTACGTACGACTCATATTCTTCTCCAACAGCATCTCCGTCCTCGGCCACAAAGTAGCCAGAGAGATGGACGCTTCGGTTGCCAATCACCGAAAAGGTCACCAACTCGCCATCATCCTCAAATTCAAGATTCAAGGGGCAGGATTCATTCTTTTTTGGTAACAAAGAACACAAAAAGATAGCACTCTTATCTCCAGTGGAACACTGAACTATGCTTCTCCCCTTTGAGTCGCCAAGGCCTAAAGTTGCCTGATTCATCAAGCAAGGTAAACAAGCAAATTGACCATTACACCACACCCAGTTCACTCTGATTTCTAAAACTTCAGAGTGCTCTAAACAATCAAAAGGAAAACACTGCGAATTGATGTCGAGCAACTGAAGGAAAAAATCTACCTGAGTAACTCGAAGCTTTGTTGGCTCATCATCCGAGAATTCAATAGGATACTGTTTGCCAGGTTTTACTTCAATTCCTATAATTTCAGATTCAAAAAACAAAAACACAAAATTTAGTGTCAAATATTCCCAACCCCAACTTCCTATTTCCAAAGTTCAATTTTTAAACATCAATTCTCATAAGCCAAACAGAGACTAAATGGGTATCATCAAAAATTTAATCTTTCAGTTTCTGACAAATCGTAGAATCTCCCTTCTAGTTTCTTGCGATTTCAACATGTATTGTGAAATTTAGCATTCATACTTTGACATTGAGAAAAAATTTAAATTCAAAAGATAAGAGAGTGAAGAGCAAACTAACCCCAAAAGCCGCCCATTCTAATCGTCAAGTTGGCTCGCAAAGCTGGATGTTGTTCGGAACTTTCTGTTAAACCCTAGAGAGCGCCTCTCGCTTTGCCTCTTAAACCCCTCGAGTTTGAGTACTCAAGGTAGCACGGCCATTGCATGCACCTACACGTGGCGACTCTTTTTTACACTTCACGAGAAATTGATGTACGGTAGAGATTGGGACACCTGTCGTGAGGAACTTGACGCGCGAAGTGTTAATTTGAACCCACGGGTTTAACCCAAGCCCGTTAAAGAGAAATGCTGCACTTTTTAATGTTTAGGTAAAATGGTACATTCACCCTCATCTTTATGTTTAGATCTTTAATTTTCAAGTTCCAAAAAAAAAAAATTATTCTTTAATTTTCAGGTAGCAAACATAAATATTTTCATTTCTCTTTTTTCCATTTTGATATTGGTTTTGGGTGTCTCTTACATACAAATAAAAAAGTCAATGATAAGTATTTTAATTTTATGGATAACAATTGTACTTTAGTATGTTAAGTATTTATTTTATTATGGTTTTGGATGTCTCTATCTTATATACCACTTAAACTAACGATCATGACAACAGTGTCATACAAACAAACAATGCTCTAACGATCAAGAAAATATATAAATGACGAGACTTGGTGCACTCGAATTTGCATGATACCTTCAAATGCACATAAACGGGTTCTTTCTTTTAGTACTTAGAACTTTTTGAAACGATAAAGAAAACAATCTGATTAAGTTAAGTTAACCTAGGGTTAGGTAGATAACCAAGAGTAACATGACGAATTGTAATTATACAAAGCTGGAAATTATATGGTTGGACTCCACCGATGACATATGAAACACGTGTGTGCATCTATTGGTAGAAGACATTGAGTAATAATAGTGGGAAATTATATAAAGGTGATTCTACTGGTATCTGAAAAATATAATTATTGACTTTTTCTTTAATCAAAAATAAAATTTCGGCCCAAATTATATTTGCATTAGATTTGATATTATATGGACCCAAAATATGATTGTTTAGTTTTGAACTTTTGATAGCTTGGCTCAACTGTTTTGATTCTATTCTGAAAATGAAAATTCACATTCTTGATTTTCTGTTGGGTCCATTATATTAATTCCATACTTCAAATTCAAAATGTTTGCTGTGATTAATCCACATCATTTTTCAGTCCCAAATATTTATAGGTTGAAAAGGGAAAAATTGAAATAGACCTAAGATCTTAAAGTATGTAAAGGTTTAGGTTAGAGTGTTAGACAACACCATATGCTTTTAGTGAAAATGTCATATCCTCCTACCCAAATTATTAGAGATACTTTTTTGACTTCTTTCCCATTAGTCATACATGTATCTTTTTCTTTTTTGTGTAAAATCTGACCATTTCTACAAATATTATAGCTTCTTGTTCTATATGATTATATCCATGTCCATATATAAGACATCGGGATGGACTTGGGAGTTGGGAGTGATTGCAAATAATTAGGTTTAGTCGAATTTTTAGCAAACTATGATTGCAAACATTTTATATCTTGTGCAATTTTATGGAATAAAATGATTTAATTAAAGATTTTTTTTTTTTTTACAAATAATGCCTTAAAGTTGTTGTACATATGATTTTTTTTTTAACAATATGTTGTACATATGATTAACAAAACAAATTATGTCCTCATTCATGGTCATTAGATTAGCCTTTTGAATATTTCCAAATCAGCACCAAAGTCATTTATCCCTAATTTTAAAGGAATGTCTAATATATGGGTCTTTATTTTACGACTCATTGCAAAAGAATAGATTAGTAGCATTATAGAAAGATATCTTGACAATAATATAATTGAAACTTAACTAGATCTTACCGTGATGAAATTATGAATTAATATTTCAACATGAGGAAAGACTAGACTTAAGAGGAGCATTATCACATAATCACAACTTACCTCTTTTTATTCTTGTCACAATATGCAACCTCATTAAAATTTGCCTATAAATCAAGCACACAAAGAACAATCTCACGCTCCACGCATCTTATTAAACTATATCAATAAGGTTCATTAATATCAATAAAAAAAAAGAGTAAAGCCATGAAGCAACTTCATTATTCCACACATTGACACTCACTGAACAACAAATTGCGTCACATAAAGAGCCGCTATATTATACAATCTCGCGATATATACAACCAAATAAAATTGTTTGAAATTTCTTCAATAACCCCTTAGTTAATTATCCTCAGTTTAATGTTATTATAAGCAAAACTATCCTCCATATTTACTATTCCCTAAACAACATAGGAAATACCTGCTTCCACTACAAAGTGCAATTCGAAAGGGATAGAAAAATCTCCAAATGGACAAGACATTGGCAAAAGGAATGACTTTAACCATCTTAACTTTTTTCGTGTAGCTTCTCATGCGTGGACCTCAATTAATTCACAAAATAAAAGTTTAAGTTCTTATAGATCAACAAAGATAAAAGAATTTAGATTTTGAGCCGGTTGATTATGGGTAATATGTACCAATTTCATATTCATTTATGTGTTAAAATAATTGATCATTGGTATCTATGGTTAACCAAAGGATGAATATCAATCGCCAAGTATGAAGTAATATGTGATTTATGAAAGAGTCTTTTCACAATGTAAATCTACAATTACAATACATCAATAATATGATTAAGATATGACTTCCCAACTACCTTAAAGACAAGAGCTCAGTAAAATTGTGTGGTTTACGGTATACAATATCGTGACACTTCATGTGACAATAGTTATGTATCTTCACCAATCACCATTGTGTTTGTGTACAAAATATAGCAGACAGAATTAAAATAAAAAATAAAAAATAAAATGATAAGAGGTTGTAAAACCACCCATCTGTTCTTATGAAGAAGATATTGTACAGGAGATGCTATATAAAATGGTCAAAAAGTATATACTGTAATGTATGAATCTGCATAAAAAAATGGTAATAAGCAATTATGCAGCATATTATCTGAATTACACATCTAAGATGTTATATTCTTTGTTGAAAGTAATGAGATCAAATCAGCATTTTTCCCTAGTTTCAGATTTTTAATAGGGAAATTCCCAATAGGGCAATAGGGTGGAAAGTTGTTATAGAAAGAAAATACAGCATTTTCAATCAACTTCATAAAATTTATTTATAAAAATCCGTCTGTAAAACATATTTTTTAGTTTCAATGAAATCAAACTAGCACTTACCTTAGTTTTGGACTTGTAATTTGGGACCTTGGTAGACAATTGTTATAGAAAGAATATATGACATTCTCGATCATTAATTTTATAAAATTTATTTATAGATATATGTACGATTAGACAATTTGTGGTATGTAATGCTTTTTCTTAAGATGTCCATGTTAAAGATTATAATTTTTTATTGATTAAAATAATTTATGTTAAAAAAATATATATATATATATATGTACGTGAAATATATATTTTTTGTTTTTTAAACGAGAGTCGAATTAAGAATCTCACCACTATACTTGCACAAATTTAAGACATTGATGCTTGTCCATTGAAAACCTAACAAGAAACACTAAAAGTGATTATGCAATTTGAAGAAAATTTGCTGAAAAAAATGTCATAAAATAAGAAAGTCTTTGAGAGGAAAAAGAAAAACAAAAAAGTTAGTTGGTCAGAAGAATAATCTAATAGAAAAAGGAAAAAGCTTAATGTTTTGATGATGTCAAATAAAATTCTCTCCTCTCACTCTCTCTGTGTGCAGAGTCTGCACTATATGTATGTCTCCAGTTCCTCCCTCATTTCTGTTGTGTGCCTTCTTCTTTCTGTGTTGAACATTCTACTGAGCAGTTGTGAACCTCGCTCAGAGAATTTCACACCCTCAAAACCTTCAAAGCTCCAATCTTTTTCAGTCTTTGACCCACCAAAAACCGCCATGAGCTAGCTATGCTTAAACCCAAACCCAAAACCCATCTCGCCGCCGTCGACATTTTCCCGCTAAATGCCCCAAACCCACCACCATGATGGACCAAGCTCACCAACCCCATACTTCATCATCAACCACTTGGTTCTTTCACTGAACCAACCAAGACCCATCATTTTTCTCACTTCAATTTTCACTCTTTCTTTCTTCAATGGCCTCCACAAACTCAATCCCAACCGACCCACCTCTCTCTCCGGACGACATAGCCGCCAGGGCTCTGAATAAACGCTACGAAGGTCTAGTAACTGTTCGAACAAAGGCCATAAAGGGCAAAGGAGCTTGGTACTGGGCTCATTTGGAGCCCATTCTGGTTCGCAACACCAACACCAACCTCCCCAAAGCTGTGAAGCTCAAGTGCCTTCTCTGCGACGCCCTTTTCTCCGCTTCGAACCCGTCTCGAACCGCCTCGGAGCATCTCAAGCGGGGTACTTGTCCGAATTTCACTTCCGTTTTGAGGCCCAATTCTGCGTCGCTCTCGCCGTTGCCGATATCCTCTTTGCCGTCTCCGTCTTCCCACAATCACAGAAAGCGGAGCTCTCAAATGGGTACTATTCTCTCCCCTATTTCTCAAGCTCCTCATACTACTAGCTCTACTTCGATTCAAGTCCATTCTCTAGCTATGATCGAATCTCCTAGCTTTTGCGGCGAGCTTAATTACTCTCAGGCTCCGAATCCGGTTGGGCTAAGTCAGCACCATTTGGTGTTATCGGGTGGGAAAGAGGATTTGGGTGCTTTGGCAATGTTGGAAAATAGTGTGAAAAAGCTTAAAAGCCCCAAACCTTCTTCTGGTGCGACACTCAGTAGGGAGCAGATTGATTCTGCACTTGAATTACTGTCTGAGTGGTTCTATGAGTCATGTGGGTCAGTCTCGTTTTCGAGCCTCGAGCATCCCAAGTTCAAGGCTTTTCTTAGCCAGGTGGGCTTGCCAGCAGTGTTGCAGCGTGAGCTTTCGGGTGCTCGGCTTGATGCTAAGTTTGGTGAGGCCAAAGCTGAGTCAGAAGCTAGGATCAGAGATGCAATGTTTTTTCAAGTTGCTTCTGATGGGTGGGAAAGCCAGAAATTTTGTAGCTTCAGTTGCGGGGAAGATAACATGGTTAAGTTCATGGTTAATCTTCCCAATGGGAACAGTGTTTTCCAAAAGGCTGTGTTTACCGGAGGGTCAGTTTCATCGAAATATGCTGAGGAGGTAATGTGGGACGCAGTTACTGGTCTTTGTGGAAATGCTGTGCAGCGTTGTGTGGGGATAGTTGCAGACAAGTATAAAGCCAAGGCATTGAGGAACTTGGAGAGTCAGAATCATTGGATGGTGAACGTCTCCTGTCAGCTTCAGGGGTTCATTTCTTTGATCAAGGATTTTAACAAAGAGCATAAACTGTTCATGGTTGTAACTGATAATTGCTTAAAGGTTGCAAATTTTGTAAATACCACCACCGAGGTTAGGCGGATTTTCCAGAAGTACAAGATGCAGGAGCTTGGCTATTCTGGGTTGCTCCAAGTTCCTTCTTCCAAATGTGATAATTCAAAGAACTTTGCACCCGTTTATGCAATGCTGGAGGATATTTTGACCTGTTCCCGCATACTCCAAATGGTTGTCTTGGATGATTGCTTTAAGGTGACGTGTGTGGAGGATCCAATTGCTAGGGAAGTTGCAGGGATGATTCAAAATGAAGGATTCTGGAATGAACTAGAGGCAGTATATTCACTTATGAAGCTGATCAGAGAGATGGCTCAGGAGATTGAGGCTGAGAGGCCATTAATTGGGCAATGCCTACCCCTTTGGGAAGAGTTGCGAACAAAAGTAAAGGATTGGTGTGCGAAGTTTAACATTGATGAAGGACCTGTTGAGAAAATAGTTGAAAAACGATTCGCAAAGAATTACCACCCAGCATGGTCGGCAGCATTTATACTTGATCCACAATACTTGATGAGGGACACCAGTGGAAAGTACCTTCCACCATTCAAGTGTTTGACGCATGAGCAGGAGAAGGATGTAGATAAGCTCATTACGAGGTTGGTTTCCAGGGAAGAAGCGCATGTTGCATTAATGGAGCTCATGAAATGGAGAACAGAAGGAATGGACCCGCTTTATGCTCAGGCAGTTCAGGTTAAACAGCGAGATCCTGTGACTGGGAAAATGAAAATTGCAAACCCGCAGAGCAGTAGACTTGTGTGGGAAACTTGTCTAAGCAAGTTAAACATACTGGGGAAGGTTGCAGTGAGACTTATCTTCCTCCATGCAACCTCATTTGGATTTAAGTGCAATTGGTCTTTCATGAAATGGATTTGTGTACATAGGCACTCAAGAATAGGCCTGGAAAGGGCAGAGAAGATGATATTCATTGCAGCTCATGCCAAACTTGAAAGAAGGGATCTCTCTAATGAGGAAGAAAAGGAAGCAGAGCTGTTTGCGACTGCGAGTGTTGATGATGACATGCTGAATGAGGTCCTTTCCGATGCACCCACAGTGTAATGTTTTTCTTTTTTACTCCTCTAGGATTCTGTAACTGTAGGTCTTATTGAATTCTTTCGTTTTTCTTTTTTCTACTATTTATACTTCACATCTAGTTAAAAATTTTGCGTGATTATTGCTTGGAGGAAGGGATAATGTGAAGGAATTTTAAACATTGTATTACTGGAACTCGCATATCTTCATGATTCTACTGAAATAGTCGATCTCTTGCTAAAAATTATTGTGGATTTCCTGGGTTTTCATAGAAGAAGGCCTTTGTTCTTTATAATCATAACAGTGGTCCAGGAAAATGATAGAATATGTGTTATAGCATCTTCCGAAGTAATTTGAGAAATGGTGTCCATCAAAATCCAAATCTATCTTCAATCCAACCATTAAGAAAGATATATGGGAAAATCTTTCAGGATATGTGCTTTGTCAGACATTTTTTCATTGTTGATAACTTGATACTAGTTATTAATTGTTGTTCTCCAACTTTTGTATGACATTTTAATTATAAGTATGAATAGTTCCTCCTGCTTATACTATTTCTGATAATTGTATTTACATTATTAGATGATTGTGAATATTTATAGTCTTTGATATGAAAATTGAACTTTTCAAGTGTTCTTGACTATTTGTGCATCAATGTGCTGAGATTGGTATTAGTACTAAAACAATGTTGCAAGATGCCCAACTAAATACATGAACACAAACTGGATAGTGACATTTACACATGTTGATTTCTCTGATACACAAAAGGAAAGAAGTGTATGGAACTTAAGTAGAAAATTGAAATGGCAGCATCATTGTTGTGATCCCATATGCTGCAGTAATAATGTGGATTATAGTTACCATATGAATAACTTTCTGAATCAATCGAAGATGAATACCAATCCAATTTCGCCTCTTGTCGTCCACTGGATCCAACCTTTCCAGCTCCTCAGATCTCTGTTTTTAATTATGATCTAGATTGTTTAACTTAGCAATGGAGTGGAGAAGTGGTCGCCATGAAGCTTTCATGGATACCTCTGTTAGTTTTCTCTACTTTTAGGCAAATCAGAAGGTAATGTGCCACTTCTTGTTGGGCAAGATACGCATAGCATATGTGTTGATTCTGCTGAACATGCAGTTAAATTCTCTCTTGATTGTCCTCCAGATGAGGTAGAGTTAGGTTTTCACAAAGAAAGGTCAATGTTGACTTCTGTGCCAAATGTGTGAAGTATCATGTTAAAGGCTAACTTATGCCAACAATTTGATATGCTGGCAGTGCCATTTCCAGTGTCCTAAGATCTCAGAATTAGATAAGTTTCATGCATAGAGATAGCAAAACCTGTGCAGAATAGTATTTGCATAGTTGCATGGCCTCTTTTTCCACATGAGTTAATACATTCATGTAATACAAGTTGTTTTTATTCTAAACTTTTGTTAGCTTGCTGTTTGAGTTTCACAATTTGAGTTCTCAAACCTAATGTTTAATGTCCTCTATCTGTATTTTTCTTTACCCTTAATCCTGAAATTTATAACTATCCTACAAAGGGCTCGTGAATTTTGCTTAATATAGTTTACTCCCAAATCACAAAACATCTGTTTTGACTGGTGATGGAAACATGTAGCATATCTTTATGTTTGGAATCAAGTGGCATAGCCATTCTGTATGTATAGAACCTGCTGTGTTTGCTTGAGAAAGCAGATTGCAAGAGGACACACAAGTGGCATATGTTGAAATCTTGAAACTTCCTTTCTGCTGCAGACTAGGGTTGCTTGAACCGGTTGGGTGGATGGCAAACCAGGCTTGAGAGTCATCACATGGGTCAACCTCGTAAGAATTCGAGACCGAATCTTTGTAGCCAAAGACACTTCTCAGTGATTAAACAAGGGATATCTGCTGGTATATCAGTTTCTGTAATTGAAGAACCCCACCATGGGAAGTGTGTCTCCATCTCAGTGCTTTACTTGTCATGGTCAACGAAAAGTAAGGTATAAGGACCCTTATTTCCCATCACTCTCTTCTCTCTCTCTCTCTCTCTCTCTCTCTCTCTGTGCGTTTAGTGATATGTTTTGAATTTTTTAGTTGGCTCATTTCCCATCATCTTTGATAACTTGTCATTTAAACATTCGAAATCTTGTATTTTTAATCTCCAACTGGGCCCTGTTACAGATTACATTTCTAACGCGCGTTGAGGATTTAAGTTTTGCGCAGTTATCAGTTAGGCCTGCCATGATTGCTAAAAAGTCTTGAGCAAAATGGAAGCAAAGAAGGTTGTCTCCATGAGGAGATGCATAAGATAACTGAAAGGGATATTGCAACGGACTTGAACTGAATTTGCAAGTAAATTTGGGCAATTAATGTTGACTAAATATGAGGTTGGTAGTTTACTGGTGGTGGTGTTAAATTTTACGTTTCATCGGACTTGCTTTTTACATAATTAATCCCCAGCTCTCTTTTGACTTTGGTTCCCAACTTTTTGAAAGTTCGTGTCTGCTGAAGGTTTTAGACTAGCAATTAACCTAATGCATGATCTCTCTTTCTACAATCTGCAGGCTGGGATCTGGCAAAGGCCGTGTGTATATATTTCATTACTGATTTAATTGGTGAGAAAGATACTAGTTCTGTGGTAATAACTTTATGGTGACAGAACATATACGTTGTGGACTTTGCAGAATTCTGAACGTTGGATTCAGGCAAGGTGGTTCTTGGCACTAGCAGGTGATAGATTCAAGTTTCATTACTCATGCTTTTCATAAATCATGAGCAAGAATAAATACAGTATGGAAACTGATATAGACAGAGTTGAGACGTAGGAGATAAAAGGACACATACCAAAAGTAGCATGTGAGGTCCCTTAGACATAATCTCTATATATATCTTATAATATAGGCGTATAGCAAACTAGTACTCCAAGTTGTGGAGAAGTATTGCACTTTTTTATGCTACACCAAATTGTACCTCATTTCCTCTTGCTGTAGAACCCCAATAAAGAAGTTTGGCCAAGTATCAAACTGTGAAAATTACCAAGTGAGCATGTGATTGAAATAAGTTTTCACTTTCTTGTTGAGTGTAGTTCGTTGAGTAGAATTTGTTTAAACTTTTTTGTTTCTTTACCCTTGATTTTCATTTGCTACTAAATTTGGTGGAGACATGGCGGATCCTGTCGGCAAGGCCAGGTAATACTGACTGCTCACCAACTAGAAGAGAAAGCTCTTTTTCACTTGTATAGTATGGAATTCATTGTTCACTCCACTCATGTTTTTGTTAAAGGGAAAGTAGATATAATGATTAGTAGTATAGGACAACACTCTTTTCTACAAGAATCTTCACACTTTCAATGCTCCTCCATAATTAACTTTCTTTATATCCTCTCTTCTTTTTTCATTCCACTTAATACTCCTCTTGATTGTTTTTGAATTTAAAGCCCCCCTCCCCATATCCATGTACGTGAGGTGAGATCAGATATGATATTGAAATGAATAGGTACCATATTTATTATTGTGGCCCTTGTTTGCCTTGTGTGTATTTAGGAGAAACAAGAAAAATTTCTTTCTTTCTTTCCAGAATTCTTTATGTTCATCAATAATTGAGAAAGTTCACACAGAAAAGTGAAGAACTGTTGATAATAATATTATAGTAATCATTGAATATAGATCTTATGCTGGAGTATATGATATTTTAATCCAAGTAGAGTCTTTTGGAGTATTGAAATGTTCAAGTTTTTGCACATGGCTTGGGTAAAAGTAAGGTTAAATTGGCTACTGATGATGGGTTAGTGGAAGGATTATATATCCCAATCACTGTTTGTGTTTTGTATTATACAGTGTCTCTATGATGTGAATCACATGAACTTGAACCATATGTATGATGGCTTATTATGACACTGATCGTACTCTAATCAATTTCATTCTCAATTGTAATCCAACCACTCAGCTCTGGACCTCTCTAGCACCTAAATTTGCGGTCCTAAGTTTAGTTTGTAACTAGAGATCGAATAATAGAGGCATGCAAAGTAAAGGGTATTTCTATTTCAGCAGGAACTGTTTCTATGATCTATCACACGGTATTCTCCAATTATAGTTTGTTCATTTGGCCGTTTCCTAATGACTTTATCAGCAAAGTCATCCATGTAGTTAACTTCCCACCAACCCTAAAACCCTAATACTCCTTCTCACTAGCGTCACCTGTTTGTCATTATAATTCTTGTCTTTCTGTAAATACCACAAACAAAGAAAACAAATTAGTGGTGTGCACCTCATCAAATCTCCCTCTAATTATCTCATCTAATACCAGTAGTCATGATGTATGATCATTACCAAAACCTTTCATACTCCCTCTAATAATTAATATTCCTCCTCCAATTTTATGATTACACTTTTTTGTACGGGGCATATGGTTGGCCACCTAAACGTATTATTGTACTTTATTTTTCGTTTTGGGGAAAACTAGATTTCCATTTGTCCACGTTTAGTGCTACGACTTTACAAAAAGAGGATGCCAATTTGGCCTGTGGTAGAGTTCTCTTGTTTAATTATTACAGTTAGGTTTACTTTTGCTTGCTTAACGGAGCTAAAGCCTAGTACCCATTGAGAGCATAATGTTTGGATCCAGAATAATCGCTCCAAGTCATATTGGTGATGCTAGAATGCCACCCGTTTGTCTAACACAATTCCATCTTTCATCTATGTGCTTTTTTATTCCAAATTCCAGGCATAGTATTAGCAAAAGATAATCATATGACACTTACCTTCTAGCCCATTTTGCTCAAATAATCCTACTTGGGCCATTACTTCAGGCTTCAGACTAACCCAACAATCCATTTACCATCTGGTGGAAGCTCACCATGCTCCACTTTGCTAAAGAAATTCAACAACTAAACAACAAATTCTGATAATAAAAAAATCCTTAACACCAACTTTATTTACAGCTCTGTATATTGAGACTGCACTACTATTTCTTGTATAAAAGCATCATCCACATGGTGTAAGTAAGCACACCATGCTCATCACAAAAGAAATATGCAATTAAGAGTAAATCCTAATCAGCATCCTTGGTGAAAACTTGATTTAGACAAATGGACTGCCATAACTATGTCTACTAAGAAGACCCTAACATATCTGTGTGACTTTGAGTTCAGCCAAAAAGGTATTTAGATAGTAACTTTATACAAGGGGCATATTTACTCAACATTGAGTTTAGCACTGGACGCTTCCATTAGTCCATTGCGTATCTGATCACCAATATCTCTGATATGGCCAGGACCATGGGGTATGAAAACGGTGGTGTTCTTTGACGAGTTCCCCAGGTCTTTAATGGTGTCAAAGTACTGAGTCACCATGATAAGATCCATCACCTCCTTTGAGGATGTGCCTTCCACCTTGTTTGAGAAGTTCAAGATGTTCTCTCTCAAGCCATCTGTGATTGCCTGCCTTTGCCTGGCAACACCAACTCCTCCAAGGTACTTAGCCTCGGCATCAGCTTCTGCCCTTTTGACCAGAAGCACCTTCTCGGCCTCCCCTTTGTATACATTAGCAAGCTGAAGCCTTTGAGCTGCAGTACAGATGTTTAATTTTTAGTGACAAAGAAACAGACACAAGCATACGGCGCTAGACTCATAGCAGGTAACATATACAAACACTACATACCATTAAACAATGGGAAATTTGCCATGTGGAGCTAACCACGGAAGGGAGAGTTTCTAACATATAACAAGAAACTTTGAAACTTTGAAACCTTTAACACATAATGATATAATGAATCATGCCCAAATTTATTTAGTGATAACTTAGTATAACAGCATATCTACGTAATATGAGCCGGACATGTTATCAAGAATCACTTGTCAGAATGTCTTTACACTCCTAGAGTTGCACATTAGATTATAACCGAGTCAAACTAAACAAAGTTTAACAGCACCATCTAAGTATTATGAGCCGGACAAGATATCAAGAATAACTTGTCAATAGATCCGCTCATGGAGTCGCAGAATAAAACACACAGGAAAAAAAAACATAACTGAGTGAACCACAGCAAATAGTTTTGAAGATCTTCTATTTTCATAAAAAAAGATCAGGATAGCTAGTTGCTGTTCCTTAACGCCTGTTATCAGAAGAGTGAGATTGTTCATTATTATGGTAACCAGGAGGCTAGCAGTGAATACAACTTTTCCTCAAAGTTAGGGTGATTACTTTATATGTCATTAAAATAAAAACTAAGTGCTCAATACCTTCCATAACATTATCTTGTCCATCTACTGTATAACACATTCCAAAAAGCTTGTTCTACACACTTATGTCACATTACAGACAGAAGCAGTGTTCAGGCACAAAATCAACCCAAAAAAGATTTAGACAATTACCTGCATTGATCTCATTCATTGCCTTGCGGACAGAGGCATCTGGTATGATGTCAACCATCAGCATGTGCTCAATACTGTATCCGTATTCTCTCATAACCTGATCAACAAAACAGAACAAGGCACATTTGTAATGCTTCAAACCAGAAGAAGAAAACACAAGAATAGATGAACAAAAATTTCTCTGAAACCTGACACAGAAAGGTAAGAAGGAACAATGATAACCTAATTCAACTCAACTTATTAATTCAGAGCAGTGTGATAGTAAGGTCATCATCTTAGTCATATAACTTCATATGATGTACATACGATAAATTTTTCCTCTCAATGATGTTATATGTCGCCATTCAAGAAGCCTAAAGAAGCAAATTAGACATCAAAGCATCCAATTACCTTCTCAAGTTCCTCCAACACAGATTTAGCAACCTCACCCTTCTGTTCAAAGAGTTCATCCAATGTCATTCTTGGCACCATAGCCCTAACCACTACAAAAGAGCAACCAAAATCCATCATCTCTCATCGCAACATGTACCGAAAACGAAAATAAAAACTAAAAATGACGGCCAAAAAGAAAATTGTTGTTACCATCAAACACATAAGCCTGAATTTGCTCTCTAGGGTTTTGCAACTCATAGAAAGCATCATCAGCATGCAGTTTCACCACCCGGTACTGAATGGAGCACACCAATTGTACAAACACATTATCCTGCCAATTTTCACAAACCCGAATTCGATAATTCATACGTTTAACAAAACCCTAACAACTCCAAATCTTGCTACCTTTATGAATCTCAGAAAGATAAATACAAAAGTGTGGGAGGGGAAGAAGACCTTGGTTTTGGTCTCGATTTTGACATCGAGGGAGTGGATCCTGGTGGAGAGAACTCCGGCGATCCATTGACCGCCCAAAGGGTTTAGGAGGTGGAAGCCGGGCTCAGCCAACTTCTCGAAGCGACCCCACTTCTCGATCACGCCAATGCTCGCTTGGTCCACGCACGCGAAAAAGCAGCAGCAGGTATTTCCCATCTCCCTCTTGATTGAGTTTAGGGTTTTGCTGCGGATTTGGGAACTGTCGAATACGAAAAAAGAAGTGGTTGATGGACGACGACGACTATTTATACGTCACGGGGAGAAGAGTCCGACTTTGCGCGGTTCAGCGGTTGGGCTTTCGAGTAATATTCAATCCGAGCCCAGCAGCTATTCTATTTCACACCGGAAAAGAATTGGCCCGTTTTGGACTGACCCAAAGAAAAAAGAAAAAAAAATTGGTGCTGCTCAATACACCCAAGAATTTGATCTATACATCCAGAAACTAAAACGTGTAGCAAACGTCAATCACAATACAAGATTTTTTTTCTTTTTCTTTTTTCAGAAATTTAATATTTTATCGGGGATCTTTGGATGGTCGATGGAGTGATTTCAAATCTGTAGATTTGGTGACAGGATGTATTTGAAAAGACTAATGTAAGGAGTCATTTGATATCCATATGTTTTCTCACTCTTCTGGATAACTATAGATTTCCATAGCATACACAAGCGATTAACCTTATTAACTAAAATTTTAGATTTGAAATTACTCCATCCAAATTGGATACATCTTACAATTTCTAGCCCTGGACTAGCAAGAATTTGATGAGGCGAACCACTAAAGATCGGAGCCCTACATTTGCATTAAAGAAAAAAAAATGGTGCAAGTTTTTTTTGTTAAAGTTGGGTTTTTATTTAGCGTTCAACAATATAAGCATAATGCCTACCGATTTTAAATTTTGCATAATAGTTTAAGCTTAAATGACATGACATCTAATGTGGTAAATAACACATCATCACGTAAAAAACTATTGTGATCAAAGTGAGAACATAGATTACTTATGAATTAAATTTGGTAACAATATTTGAAATCTCAAACATTTTTCTTATAGAATTGTCATATCAACCGTGAGATTAACCCACATAGGAATTAAAGATTGAAAATGAGTTGCACTTATACATAGTACACAAATCATGGGCACAAAAGACCAATACTACTCCATACTCTATCCAGTCTCACGTGTATGAATACATGCATTTACCAAAGAATGTATTCTTCTCATTTTTCTCGCTTCAATACATCTTAGACTACAAGAGCCAAGAGACATGGTAGAATGAAGGTACCGCTATGTCCCTTCATGGATGCATAACATCCAACCAAGAACCTTCAAGTCGACCCATGCCACGACTTGTTTATTTCTGCACTTCTTGTTTCTTATCACTGTCGTCTCATTTCTTCCATCCTCCGATGCTCCATTGATTAAAAATGGATCGAGTAGTCATTTTCGTCCGACCACACAAACTCATGCATCCGTCTCTGAGTACGTAGTCTCTTAACAACTTCCATGTCTAGCTAGCTAGGAAGGGATGCATCATGCATGATATGGACAGATGATGGGGCATCTTCTACTGCAAGTGACAGACCATGAGACAGAGCAATTGATGCATTATGTTGCTCTGTTATGAATGTGTTTGCTCTGCAGGGAAACCACTCGATCCGATCTACATCTCTGTTGCTCTTTCTGGGGGCAAACATGACACCTCTGGCACTATTATAACCAGTTATATACATCTTGAAAAAAATATTCAGCATTGTGATTAAATATCTACGACTCTATTGATCTTCTTAAAAAATATCCAATCATGTGGTGGATTTAGGAATACTTCTTCGTATTTGTACGTGAGAATATACAAGTAATCGCCTACTTGAGTCTATTTGAGGCATTTCGTTGAGCAATTAATTAGTAGCATGATTTGAGTCCATATATATGATCTAGCAAGCAAGTCTGCACGTACAGCTAGCCCGTACACAAGAGGACGTACTGCATGTGCACATATGCTTTGCTGCATTCAAATGTTAAATATAGATTTGCAAATCGATGACTACAAGCCTCAGATAGCACTGGTCTCCTTCTTTATATATAATCTAAATCACCTTACTTTGTCTTTACGATGTTGGACATCTACAGCTAATTAGTACATGATTATTCGGGTTATAGTTAGAGCCAATTGTTTTGTCAGAGGCAAATAATTAAACTAATTAACATTTAAATAACATAATTACGATCACAGACTAAGATGTTCGATCACTAATCGTTATATATTAAGCTGCTGCCTCCTGGCCGGAAGCTCATCCGGCCAACTAAGATCTTTTTTAGGTCAGCAGTAAGATTAAGAAAAAATCCGATTCGATGTGATCCTATCTAATTTTTGTTGACAATTTCATTTCCTTTAAGGGAGTGATGAAGGCAAATCGAATTCGATCTTATCGTAAACATGAGGTAAGTGGTTCACTAAAATGTCACGGTAAATAACCGGCCAAATAATAATGCACGTAGGTAGAGATCGATTACCCTACTTACCAGACTAGCTAGCTTGTTAGCCGATAATTTGAGCAGACAAACAAGTACAAAAGGAGCGTAATTATATATCCTAGTTGGTACTTGGCAATTTTCTTTTATATCATTTTATAACATGGCCAGTTGTCTTTGATAAGAAACCAATCCAGGTCAAGTGCTCCTATATATATAGATGCTTCTATGTTCTGTTATATTCAAAACTACAAAGCTAAAGACTGAGCTTTGAGAGAAAAATAGAGCTAGCTACATCCACATAGAAGAAACAAATATGGCTTGCTGGTCTGCTGAGAATGCCACAAAAGCCTACCTCAAATCCTTGAAACTGGTAAGTATACACAATTATTTTCCGAAAATTCATCAGCCCTTTTCAGATTTCTTCGTATCAAGTATTTGTAGTTGTTTCTTATTCTGATGTTATTATAAATGCAGGGCCAAAAAGCAAATGAGCCAGATGTGGTTGAATTCGTTTCAGCACTAGCCGCAGGCAACAATGCACAGCTAATGGTGGTGGCGTGTTCCGGTGCGGCTGACTACACCACACTAGCCCTGGTTGCTGCGGCTCAGCAAACCGGAGGGCGCGTGGTGTGCATTCTCCGCGGCAATGAAGAACTACATTTATCCGAGAAAGTCCTCGGCATCAACAATGTGCGTCACATTGATTTTGTGATTGGGGAGGCCCAGAGTCTTGTATTGAACTATTACAAGGAGGCTGATTTTGTGCTGATAGATTGTAACCTTGAGAACCATGAGGGGATTCTTAGGGCGGTGCAAATGGGCAAGAAGCAAAATGGGGCAGTTGTTGTGGGGACTAATGCCTTTTGCAAAGGGTCGTGGCGGTCCGGCGGGGCGAGGACTCAGTTGTTGCCTATAGGAGGAGGATTGTTAGTGACAAGAATTGCAGCTAGTGGTGGTTGTGGTACTATTGAGAGGAGGAAGAGTCAATGGGTTGTGAAAGTGGACAAATGCACAGGTGAAGAGCATGTTTTCAGGGTCAGATTTCCACAGGGGAAAGAGATTAAAGCATAGTACGTCTTAATTGATTACTTGCTTCATAAATTGGTTGTGACTAGAAAAAATTTATAGCATTAGATATAAGTAATTTATTATGGAGTTTTAAGATTCAGATCATGGAGAAGGTCTTATATATATTTGAAATGTAAATAGCAAGTGATGTACATTTAGTAGCTAATATACAGTACTATAAAGTCTATATTGGTTTCATTTGTTTCGAGAACCCACTACAGAGCACGTTAAGATAATTGTGATGATCGATCATCTTAAAAAAAAATTGGAGAACTTGACGAAATATCTCTGTCCCAAGTCCCAACCTCCAGTTCCGATCCCCTATGGCTTTCAGATTGTACTATGCAAATTGGGGACACATAATTTCGAATAAGACAATTGCAATAGCATTAGTATGATTTTTTTTTCTTATTGACATAGCATCAAGCATTTTACAAAGCCATGCATCAAGCATTGTACAAAGCAATTACTTAGCAACATGTTTCTAAATTTACTTCCGGTCAAATTCCCTTCACATGTTTTTACTTAGTAACTTGGCTATCTCTAGAAACAGAGAGATAATTCTTTCTTTTCTAACTTCCTCCCAGTAGGGAACTGCACCCTGAGTAGCATAAACCAACAGTTCCAAAACTGTGGATTCCCTTGACATCATGTTTTTTGAAATCATTTTCTTCACGGTTCGGGCATAACCATCAAAGCCCTACAAAATGTAATGGGAGTTCATATAACACAAACTAACACTAGATGACATGCTGTTTTGCCCAAACAAATCAAATCAATACACAGTAACACAAGTATACATTCATCTGATCAATTCAGTGGACTTTACCTTACTGTAGATATTGATAATACAATCAATGTCGCCCCCTAAAGCAGCCAATATGTGAGGCTGTTCCATGACCACCAATTCTTGAGCAGGATCTTGAACTTGGAGGGGTGGAGGTGACTTGCTGCAAGCAACAATAACCAGTCAACCAAATGTTAACAATTCCACATGCTACAATGACCAAAATTCTTACATATTTACAGAGTAACATATGACAATTCCAGAAATAAATGTTAGTAATAAATTTACATTTACCAAAGAATCATGAATGACAATTAGTCATGGATGTGAGGCACCTTTGCTGTCAATAAGTAATGAAACATCAGGTCCTCAGGCCCGTTTGGCAATTGCCATATCACAAGCCCGTCCGACCTTTTTACCGACTCTTCCCATTCTTAAAATGGAGTACCAATTGAATGCCTGTGATATGGAAATCCCATGATTAGTCCAAATTTTAACATTTAGCAGTGAGCATACACACACTGAACATGCTGCAAGATTGAGCTAGGAAGCTCTAATTTACACTGAACATCCTGCAAGATTGAGCTACGAAGCTCTACTTTAGAAGGGATTGAACATGCTAATTAACCTCTTTGAGGGCATGCAAATTTAGTGAGAAAGTTGGTGGCATTAACAATGTGTGTCACATTGAGTACTATTTGTGTGAGGAAATAAAACAAAGAAATTATTTCAATCCTGATCGAAGAACCAAACGCGCCTGATTCCATAAACCATACCTGCATAATTTAAATACAAATAATTATTAGTATCAGCCAAAGCATGAAAATGGGAACATGAAAAAGCTCCCACGACAAAAAAAAGAGTATTTAATTAGGGTTCCAGCAGCACATAACATATTGTAAGTTAATGCAGCCTAGCTCTCTTATTAGGGTTAAGGTTAGGGTTTTGATGGCCGCCGCTGTCTTCCACGGTTGACATTGGGTATCGGCAAATGGGACACCAGTGATTAATCTCCAGCCAATGAACAATGCAATCTTGATGATAATAGTGTAAACAGGGCATGCGAGTAATTACGATCTGACGAGGTTTATGATCACGATCTTCTTCTTGTGCATCATCAGAGTAGTCGAGGCCCTCCCTACAAATAACACAAGATGGTGTGTGTTCAATAATAGATTTTATTTCCAAACTATCAAGCCTCACTTTCTCCAAATCTTGAATAGATGATTTAGCTGCGGGGATAAGATTCGGGGTATATGTCTCCAAGGATTCCCTTGTGACCCTCTCGATGATATCATCGTTACCATCCAATATGTGCAGAGTCACTTCCGCAACATAAACAATAATAGGCAGCTCGGGGACGGGGTCTTCAAGCGCCTTAAATACTTTTTCAATAATAGCCGACTGGTCATCTTTTGGGACAGACAAAGAGTCGGAAAGAAGCCTAGCAATCTGATCCCGTGTATTGGTAGTCCTATTGGATGAGGGATGGACCTCAAGTACTCGACCCCTTAAACGAGTTCTTCGCCAATTATAATAACTACTAACGTCCAATGGATGATCAATCTCACGTTGGCTTGCGATAACCTTGCACAACTTGAATATGATCGGAAGTAAGTCCGCGCCGCTGGTTGGGTAGGGTGCGAGTTGATCTTGCGTCGCACTGCCATGAAAAAAATGTCTCATGGTGGTTCTACGTACGCGGTGGCCGGGAAGAATGAATTGATCGATAGTCAAGAATAATAATAAGATTGAGAATCAATAATTAGGGTCGAGGTCTAAAAGGTTTTTATATATATAGCTAATTTAGCTATCTCTATTCGGCTATTCCACGAGGAGTAGGAAAACCAAAATAACAGGGAAACGGAAAAGTTTTTTTTTTTTAACCTTTTATATTACTATAAGGATTTTTTTTTTTTATATAGACTTCAAAGTTTTCACCCATTGCCATTGAAAACCATTGAAAGCATGTGTTCTAGTGATTAAGACTTTTCAGTTTTCAGTGAAAGGGAGAAGTTCTAACCTCCTCATGGTGAAACTTCTCAGTTTTTCAAGTTAATGCACCTTCCCTCTTCAAATCACATTTTTTTTTTCAGCTAATTATGTGTTGTATCTCAAGCTTCCAAATTAAATGGTCTACAAACTGACCCTCAGCAAGGCCCCTTCACAACAGAAACTCTACTAGACCATTCGAGAACATTACTCGACATCAAACTGCTGTTTTCGAGCTATGATTTAAGAGTCGTTTTTATGGCTTCACTCATAGATTTCAAAGGCGAGCAAGCAGCATATATTGAGTAGAGAGAACCTTACCCCTTCAGCTATATATTCTTCACTTTTCAATTTCTTAACTTTCACATGATAAACTTTGAGCTTTCATTACCCAATTTCGCAGTGAATTTTACCAACTATTCCCTCCAACTTAGTTGCATCACCCAATTTAATTTAGACTTACCAAAAATCACAAGGGGTATAATCACAGTACATAGAAAGAAAAAAGCTTGTGGAAGGAAGGAAATTCACCTCTTAACACAGTAAATATTCAATGGCTACAATACATAAGAGAATCTTCCCAAAACATACCATACATTGTTAATAGACTACATTAACAATGGTCTACAACATTCACAACAAAGCTTAGTCCTCAGGAAACAGGACACGTACATTACATCATGAAGTCCTCGAACTATCCACCGAAGTTAGCAGTTAGTTTGTCTGGCTAACCATTAGCTCATTACCTAGCTATTACTGAGGTAATGGTTGAAAATTGGTGCCGAGGAATCAGAGACAGCTACTACAATTACTTAACTCTTGAACAACTTCTCCCATAGATGGTCTCTCAATTGGAGACTCATGGGTGCAAAGCAAAGCAGTCTTTGCAAGCTTGGATGCTTCATATTCGAAGAACCTGCCATTGAGGTTTTGGTCAACATAGTCTTCGAATCTGCCCGACTCAGCACCAAGACGCATGGAGTTGATCACTTTCCGTTTCCCCGATAGGATTTGGAAAACAAGCACCCCAAATGCATAAACATCACTTTTCTCTGTAAACCGTCCGGTAGTGGTGTATTCTGGAGCTAGGTAGCCCATAGCAGCGCTGGCCTTGAGTGCTGAGAAGACAACATCATTGGTAAGAAGCTTGTGCAGGCCGGAATCTGAGAGAAAGGGGTTGAATCGCTGGTCAATCAGCACTTTTTCAGCTGAAATGTTTTGGTGAACAAGAGCAGGTTTGTTTGGCTTGTATCCATGTAAATAAGATAGACCTGCATAAAGACAACGGAACTCAGCATAGATAAATCAGGAACAGAGTCACCTCCATTCTTGGAAATCAAATTTTATACATATGCATCTCTCAAAAACATAAGCATTCAAGACTGAACAAGGAAACTTATACATAAGCTATAAAAAGTAAACCTGTATGGAATAACTCTGTGCCAGATTACTATAATCTATATTTTATTCTGTATCAAGCTTCAAAAGAAAATGTTCCAAAAACTGACCTTTAGCGATGCCCTTCACAATAGAAACTCTAGTTGACCATTCAAGAACATTGCTGTCGCCCTCCTTGACATCAAGATATCGCAACAAATTTCCATTCGGAACAAATTCATAAATGAGAAAGCACTCTCCACGGCCCCTTGAACAACAAAATCCCCTCAATCTCACTAAATTTTCATGCCTCAAAGAGGTTAACATGTTCAAACCCTTCAAGAACTCAGCTTCCTCAGTCTTGCAGCAAGTTTTTCCGATGCTCTTAACAGCCACTACAGTCCCATCTCGTAGTATTCCTTTATAGGTTGCAGAGAAGTTGCTCTTTCCCAATAAATTCACCTCCGAGAAATACTGAGTAGCAGTCTCCACCTCTTCCAAATTGAACTTAAAGCTATGGAACACTTCTTGGGCAAATGCACTTAAATTCCTCCCATCAGCTAATGGATCCCACCCGTGGGAATACTCGAGGCTCATAAGGGGAGAGCCATATTTCCTGTGAGCAACTCCCTTCGCATTGGCCGCATCAACACTAAGACGGGCATCAGAAACATCAAATGAGGACCCAAGCTTCTGTTTCCGGCGACGATGCTGTGTGAAGAGTAGAATTCCTATAGCTGATAATGCAATTGTTAGTACAATAATACCAACAACAACAGCAACAGATGCTTGATGGGATTTTGACATATTTGAGCACCGAGTTTGGTTGCAAGGAAACTGCACATTTGCAGTCTCGGGGATGGCTCGTGCTGGTCCAGTCGGTCCAAAGGGTTCAGGTCTACTTGTATTAAGATGACTTGTAGTGTTGCAGGCTGTTAAGGACATAAATCCGGCTCCACATAATCCCAGATTGTTTTCATATGAGAATCCGTCATTTAGTCTCTTCAGAGCTACATTAAATATAGTAAAAGATGAGTAAAAACTTTGGCAATTAATTGATTTAGAGATCAAATGTGAGGTCATACATTATTCTTACCAAGAGGTACATTGCCAGAGAGGGTATTATTCCGAATGTCTAGAACTTCAAGCAAAGGCGCATCAGCTACTTTCATGGGAATAGAACCAAAGAGGTTATTGTAGCTCAAATCCAATCTCATTAGCATTTCCAAGTTTCCTAAACTAGCTGGAATTGCACCAGTTAACTGGTTGGACTGCAGAGCAAGAACACTAAGGTTCTTCAAAGACCCCAGCTGTGTCGGTATGCTTCCAGTTAATTGATTATAGCAAAGCTGCAAAACTGAAAAGCAAACACAAAACCCAGATCACACAAAACCCAGATCAGTGGTGCTTGACTTATTACATATAAATTTGAAACTCTTATAGAAACTCATGTGAGAAATGGCAAAAAAGCACATAAATCAAACAACAAATTTCTATCTCAGTTTTTTTTTTCTTGTTCATCTATGCATTCAATTCTCTATCGAGCTTTCGGATACAAAAGAAAAAAAACACATACAATAAATCAAAAATGCTGATAATGGATTAGTTTGTTGAGGAAACAAAACTAAAGCATATAAATTAACATTCTTCTGCATTCAAAAACCAAAAATATACACAAGATAGTACTGGTAGAATCTCTTTTCACTATTGTGAGTAAATGCAGAGAGCGAAAAACAAATATAGAGACGCATATACATAAAGTCCTAATCTTTCATCAAACACACTATTAAACTTAACAAAAAAAATTTCCTAGTGTTCAAAACAAAGCAAACCCATTTGTTCTTAAAGGAACCAGTAATCTCTCTTTGTGTGAAACAAACAAAGTTCAAATCTTTCCACAAAAATTTTATAAAGCTACACAAAGAAAGCTCAAGTCTTTGTGCACAACCAACAACAAAATTCCCACATATTTAAAGAAACACAAAAGAATCAATAAAATAAAAAATTTGCTGAAAAATCTAGAAGCTAACCTTCCAAGCTGCCCATGTTTCCGATCTCAGGAGGAATCTCTCCACTTAGATTATTGACATTCAAATACAAGTCACTGAGCTCAGTCAAGTTCGCAATCTCTTTGGGTATCTCTCCCTTCAAAGAGTTATAATGCATGTAAAGCCCAGTCAAGTGCTTAAGCTCTCCAATGGCAGGGGATAGCTTCCCAGATAGCCCTTTTCCTTGCAATGAAATGTTGGAGACCCGACCCGCCCCGTTGCACCCAATACCTTCAAAGGACCCGTCACACGGGTCTCCATTGGCGGTCCATGAAGAAAGGTACAGACCTTGCGAGTCCAAAAGGGCTTTCATGTCCATCAGAGCTCTCAGCTCTGCATTTCCATAAACATGTGGTGGGTGTGTGAAGAAAAATAGCAAGGTGAAAAGGAAAACTGCGATACCCATGTTTTGGTTAACTTGGATTTTTCTGTGTTCTCTGTTTTTTTGGCTCTGGAGAGAATTAGAAGAAGAAGAAGAAGAAGAAGGGGACTGAGGTAGAGACAAAGTCACTGAGAGGGTGTAACTTTTTTCAGTGGAAGCGTGTACTAAAGCTATGAGTGAAATCAGAAAAGAAGAGGAATTGGTTGGTGAGTTTGGACCGTTGGATTGATCGACTTGGGATTGAATGAGTACAAGATCATGTGTTGGGGCAGTTACATGCTAGTTTTTTGAGTTCAGTCAAACACTAGTGATTTCACAACTGAGGTACCCCATTCCATATAGCTTATTTTGGATAGTAACAGAACACAGAGGCATAAACCAAGTACCCTGCCTTTTGGTCTAATGAGGAAAAATCCAAGTTTCAGTTTTGCAGATGAATTTGTAATAATAATATTGAGAAGATGAAAAGTTTGCTTATTAAATTAATATTATTTTTAAACAAAAATTAGAATTCATTTTCTATATATAACGAGTGTTTCATAATTTAAGTCAAACAAAAATTTATAAACATAAATTTTTTAATCAAGTTATGTCAGAACTTATTATTTTTCCGTTTCGAGCTCATTGTACATCTGTACTCTTCAGCTTAAAGTCTTAAAATGCCATGTTCAAATTTATACAATTTCACATGATATGAATTTGAAAAACAAGATTAATTGAAATTTTGAGCAAATTAAGGGTTTGAAGTTTTTTATTAAAAAATTAGGTAGAGTGGGGGCACTGTCGTCCTCGTAACGGAGATTCGCTCTTAATTCGAATTCAAATTCTACTTATCCGGTGCAAGCAGTCTCACAGTAAGCCCCTGTAAATTCCTAATATAAGTGGTCAAAACTTGGCAAACCATCACTGCAGCACCACGTGTCCCTCTGCCCAGTAGATCTGACCGTTCTGAATTCCCAAAATTCAAAAGGAAAAACTTTATTTATGAGCTGAGGCCTGGATTGGTTGAGAGGCTGTGTTTATTGGTGAGTCTCTCTATGTCTGTGCATGCCAGAGACTGACACTAACACTCTTCACTCCATTGTCCATTTGTCCTTGTCCTAGTCCCACTGTTCTATTCTATATTCACTTGTTCTTTTCTTATTTGTTTCAAACCCAAAATTTGTTCTAGGGCTTTGAAATTTTTGATTTTTTAGTAGACAATTTTTTTTTAATTTTAATTTAATTGGGTAGATGGGAATTGAAATTGGTCCCCAAGGACAGAGTGTAGAATAATATCATTTGGCCTTTGATTGAAGTAATAATGCTGGTTTCTCCCTATTCTATTATTCTAGAATGATTGCCAACCCCATGAAGTAGTGTTGTGGTTGTGGAAGGGATGGACCATTTTTGATTGTAAAGGATCACATGTATTCATTCATTCATGTCCAAATTTTGATAGGGTCTTGTTATTCTCCATGACCACCTCTGTTTTGGAAAAAAAAAAAAAAAACCCTATGGAACATGTCAACTGAATTAAGGAAAGAAATCCCTCTAAACTTGATCGGGGTTGAGAAGTAGTGAAAGAGAAAAGTAGTAAGCAAATAGTAGAATGAAGGCGGAAATGAATTGTTCACGATGTTTACTAACATCTCGCTCTAAAGTCATTGCGGATAGGGATCATATGTCTTCAGTATGCATTATCTCTGGAGTGTTAGCAAAAAGTTGTTTACTATATATTTGGGTATATTAGCAAAGCATAAATGGAATTTAGTTAAATATTAGGATAAAGCTTCCAGCATAAGCTGTTTTTGAGCTTTCTGGAGAAGCTCAAATTAGAGATTAGCTAAAAAGTTGTCTTTCAGCTTCTGGGAAAATCAAAAATCACTTCTTTTTGGGAGTGCAGTCAAGGGCTTCACACAAAATTGCTTTTCCTCTTTAAAAAACCACTTTTTTAAGAGTTGAAAAGCTACACTAAACAGGCACCAAGACTTGTTTAATGCTGTAATTCAACAAAATAACAAAAATGGACACCAGGATTTGAAAAAATATTGGGAATTTTGGTGAAATTTGGTAGCTATTACTTGTCATGTTTTGAATTTGTGAATAACCTGACAGAAAAAACCATGGAGTACTATTGTGTGTATATTATTGTCCTTGTCTTGTAAATTTCCTGAAAGCAACTGATCAATTGGTGTTGCTGAAAGCAGGACCACACTGGCTTAGCTCAATGTAAGTGAGAATCTCAGAGGACCTTTGATACATATAAACTTAAAAAGTGATCTTGAGATTGGAATATTGATCTAGAACTGCACAAGAAGCATGGCTGTGATCCACAATGTGCATTAAGAAAAGCCCTTGTTTAACTTCACCAATTCATCTGATAAACTAAGCAAGTTACCACAGTAACCAAAAAAAGAAGGTTGGTTTGTCACAGCATTAATTTTCTATTCAAGTGTGATGCTTTTGAGGTATTGAACATGGTGGTGTTGTGGTGTTGGGGCTGTGGAAGAAATTGTTGACCATAGTAAAAAGAAAGGAGCATGAAATGAAGTATTGATTAATGAATATTTACTATTTAATTCTCATGTGCTCTGGAAGATTGATTCTCTGTCTATATTCCCCTCTATGAAACTTTACCAGTTCCTTTGTGGAGGGATAATGTATCTCTTAATATTTATGAGTCACTTTTCCCTTCACACTTTATTCTCTTAAGCTTTTACCCATTGGATTGAGACAGTGAGACATTGAGTGAGTGACCCTGTTCCCATATTCTTAATTTGTTTCAACTGGAATCTGGTTCTATCCTTGTTTCACTTTAAAAATTCCAGATGTGTTTCTTTTCAAGTCTCTTTTCAATTTTGTGATGAGTCTTAATAGAGACAGATTCATGAATTATGAGATAAAGAACGAAAATTATTCAGTGCACTGTCCGTGCTTTTGCACGTACAGATCTCAACCATTCAAATGTTTGCTCAGTTTTTAATGTAATCTAAGCCGTCCCTTCATGATAAGGAACGTTTTGACGACCTTAAGGGAGATTGAATGAAAAAAAGAACTGCTTGATCTCGATCTCTCAGTCGAGGAGCGAACCGCTTTGTTCTGGGCATGCTCTGTAGCTGGCAACTTCGATGTCAATCGTTATTGGAACAAGGACATGATCGGGTGAGGAGGGAGCGGCTTTGTTCTGCGCATGCTCTGTAGCTGGCAACTTCGATGTCAATCATTATTGGAACAAGGACATGATCGGGTGAATGAGGCTCTGATTAGATTTCAAGTCTAGGAGATTAATTTAACCAGATTTCGAGTCCTCTCTCTTTGTTAAATTGATTTCAAATCTGGCAACTTTGGGTTAAAAAACAGATTTCAGATCTGGTTAAATTCAACCAGATTTCAAGTCTAGGAGATTAATTTGTAACAAGGACATGATGGGGTGAATGAGGCTCCATCTCTCTATGTCAGAGGCTTCGATTAGAGTTTTCAATTAATGTGATAGGGTGAATGAGGCACCTTGAAGCATCGGAGAGAAAGCAAACCGGGTGGAGCTGCTCGAAGAACCAGAACCAGCTCGCGTGGATAACTCCAACATAAACATGACGGATCGGGAAAATTTAACGGCCACGTGACAGGCATGCTGTACGTGCAAAGCCACGTTCCATGCACCGAATCCTTTCCGGATAAAGAAGACTGAACACCAACTTCCTTTGCCTATGTCATTATCTTGGTCTTTTTTAGGCAACCTCGGCTTTTTTATAAGTCACTCGCTCCCTCAACACTTGTTATATATATGCCTCTTTTTGGGAGTGTTTTAAGTCATATGCATTTGTCACCACACTTTTAAGGGGAAAAGCAAAATACATGCATGGGAGTTATTCTTCTTCTGGGAATAGTAGTATTGCAGCTTATTTATATCATAAACTGAATTTAGCACTATAGCTCTTTTCAGTGTCAATATCAAAATGGTGAGCATCTCTATTTTCGTAGGACATAAACCCTGAATTGCTCACACTTTCAGAAACCCCTGCTTGAATTTGCAGGCCATACAGTACAAGCTATGACTCATGATTCAGTCCTCAAGTGCACGCAAAAATTATTAAGTTTTTCTTATTTTTCAGCATTACTTTTCTAATTAGTCAGCACTGCAATCATGCAATACAAGGTAAATGATGGCATTAACATTATTCGTCCCAAACCAAACCAACAAAACGTGGAAAACTGAATCACCCAAATGACAATTTGCCAAGAATTTTTTCGTACACAAAGAATGGGGTATATATATGTGAGTGGCTTTCTGGTGCCACCATGATTAGCCTTTGGCTTTTCTTTTGGGGTCCTTTTGTAGAACAATGTATGATCGAACACCTTTAAGTTTGTTAATGGACCCTTCCAGTTCAAGAAACGAATCACTTTCCAGGGTGGTGCTCCATGCTAAGGAGATGCTTGAGCCTTTTCGTTTACTCTGTCTTGATTTTGACAGTCAACAAATTAAAAGAGTAATGGGCCATTGGGCCTTTTTTGCTTGTGCGTTCTGACCCAACCCACCAATATGAGGTTTTAATCCAAGTCGGGGTTCTGTTTAAATCCCACCCAATTCCCACTCCCTACATAAGAAGGTTTAATTGTTAAGTTGTAATCACCAACATACTTCAAGTCAAAAGCTTGACAAGGAGTTAAGAGCATCTCCAGCAGTAAAGCTATTATTTTTAGCTAAATTAGCTAAAAGTTAAATATAACTACCTAAATTTTAGACTTCTGCTCCAGCAATGATACCTATTTGTAAAGTCAATTTAAATTTTTTCAACTAAAACTGAAAAATTTGAACGTTAGAGTATTTGAGTTTTACCTATTTTCTCTCTCCTCTTTAGTTAAATATAGGTAGAGAATTTAGCAAAAGTTAAATTTAACTTTTGTTTAGGTAATCTGTTGGAGCTAAGTTTTGCCTTAAATTTAGCTAAATTTTAAATTTATTTTAAAATGGGTCATCTACTGGAGATGCTCTAAACAACCTAATTACCAATTCAGGCTTACAAGAAAGAAAGAAAATTACCTTTCTACCCTACAGGAATTAACTTTGTTAATATTAATAGTGAAAGGGTAATACCGTAATTTTGCAAGAAAATAGTCACTCTTTACATGTATACTTGATCGGTTTTTACTTTTTACATTAACTTGGTCTTATCGGTCCCCTACCTTGTTTTTCTTTTCTCTGCAAATCTTGTGCCCCAATTCACCTCAATAAGAAACCCTAATTCCTCCCAGCCAAATTTCCTGACCGTTGCTAACGATGTCTTCTAAAACGGTCAGTGAGTTGTTCGCAGAGAGAGAAAAGTTAATATTCACAGGCAGGGCTCTCTCAGACCAATCTAAGACAGTAACCGGTTACGACTTTTACAAAGTTCAAACTAATCGAGTGGCCACACTCACTGCTTTCTCAAACCAATCTCAGCAGCCTCCGTCAAATTCCGCAATCAAAAGGTGCCATCATCATCTTACTTGAATTTCACTTGTTCTTTTGATGATTTGGGGATTTCAACCGTTTTTGTTTTTGCTCACAATGCGGGCTGCAATCTGAATTAAAGGACTTAACGGTAACACATATTCTTTTTTGAGATCCTGAGAATTTTGATTAATCAAACCAGAAAAAAAGAAGTTATAGTGGATTACTTTGTGTTGGGTTTTCCTAGTAATATATAGTTTCTTATATATTCAATGTTGAATTTTAGATGAGTGACTCTGACTCTGGGATATCAGCCTTTCCTGAAAAAGACACTATAATGTGCTGGAAAGGGAGAATCACTGGAGGCCAAGGTTCAGTCTTTGAGGGAAAACAATACAAACTGTCCCTCAACTTTCCAAATGATTATCCATTCAAACCGCCATGCGTCAAGTTCGATTATCCGATCCCTTTTCATCCCAATGTGGATGTCTATGGCAAAATCTACTTGGATATTCTTCTGCAGGTACTTAATTGTTACCAATATGCATTTATATATCTATCACTTAGATAGTTCAATATTTCTTTTTACATGCATATGGTCCTCTAATTTGAATCAACTGTAGGATGAATCTAATAAATGGTCGTCTGCTTATGATGTGAGAACCGTACTCTTATCCATAAAGAGTCTGCTTGATGGTAACAACTTCCTGTTTACCAGACCTTTCTGGGGATGTTGAATACTTGCATTGTGTCAAACTTATGTGTCAATATTTACAGATCCAAACCTAAGCACACCTGTCAACTACAAGGCAGCTACACTTTGGAGCAATCAGAAAGGTAAATGTGGAATACTTGCAAAAGTTCGGTTTCGTATTTTTGAAAATCGTGGAATAATACTTCCTCTCTTGTGCAGAATATAGGAAGATGGTGGAGAAGTTATACGGGCCTCTCCGATATGGATTAGAGAAGAGAAGTATTGATCGATTTGGAGGCCAATTATGGGAGGAGGGTTCAGATGGTTTAAGGCGGCCTTCTTCTTTTGTGCAAAGAAAAGTTGCGAGGGAATGATTAATGTTCATTACTCAGTTGTATAGTCAAGTTTGTCTTCAGCTGTTTTAGCTGCTGATATACTGCGATAGTAGGTCTCTTGTAGAAATTCCACATCCTTGAGTGGCAAGTTTGAAAATTGCTCTTGCAATGGAAAAGTCTTTTCAATGGCTTCCACACAATTATCTAACCAATGATGATATGTTGCTCCAGTGACTAAGAAACTTGCAATGTACTTTTTTTGTGTGAATGGAGAAAGATGGTGGTGTTGTGTGTTTAATTTGGATGACTAGGGAAATTGGTCCAGGCATGTTTTGCTATTCTGCTTTTGCTTAAATTATTGGGTGTCCAAACACCATATCAGAATCCCTAGGCCTTGAGTAATGTCCTAGCCCGACCCACCAAACATGGACCTTGCAATTGCTACTCGAAGGACAAGCCCGTCATTTTCTCAAAAGAAAAGGGTAAACCCTAAACACCTAAATGGGCCTGCCTTCATATATAAATAAAACCCTAGAGAAAACCTCATCTCATAACGAAGGAACCCTTTGCCGCTCGTCTCAGTCAAACCCTAACCAGAGACCAACGGAGAGAGCTTCGCTGCAATCATGGGGCGTATGCACAGTCATGGAAAGGGTATGTCAGCTTCAGCTTTGCCCTACAAGAGAAGCCCGCCCAGCTGGTTGAAGATCTCTACTCCAGATGTAAGTAAATGAAACCCTAAATTTCTGATGCGATTTTGGAATTGGGGTTGTTAATTGAGAGACCCAGAACTGACGTACGTGTATCTGTGTTAAGGTGGAGGATAGCATTTGCAAGTTTGCAAAGAAGGGTATGACGCCATCACAGATCGGTGTGATTCTTCGTGACTCTCATGGAATTGCTCAGGTTAAGAGCGTTACTGGAAGCAAGATCTTGCGTATTCTTAAGGCTCATGGTATGCCTCTTTTGCGTTTTATGTATATATTTGTGTAATTTATATGCTCTGTTTGTGTTTGGTTGAAGATGAAGTTCTGTTTGAGTGTTTGTGTATGGTTAATCATGAAGTTCTACTTGAATCGTATGTGTAATGGAGTTGTACAAAGATGCATCTTTTGCATTTTATGTATCTATTTGTGTAATTTTTATGCTCTGTTTGTGTGTGATTGAAGATGAAGTTCTGTTTGAGTGTTTGTGTATGGTTAATCATGAAGTTCTACTTTAATCGCATGTGTAATGGAGTTGTACAAAGAGAGGAGAATGTATTGCTTATGCTGTTTCCTACTTGTTGAATAATAACTATGTGATTTGGCTAGCTCGGTAAAATGTGCTCTCTGTTTCCTTTCATGTTCTGTGATGAAAATGTTAAGAAGGTTCAGATTTTGTTGTTCATCTCAAACAAGCATTTGACATGGTCTATTTTAGTTTTCTTCCTACTATTCAATTGGCAGCCTAGTTTTCTGATTCCTTCTTTTATTTGGTTTGTTGTTGAGAAGTGATATAGAGTATGACTAACTTTCCTTGGTCGGTTAGGTCTTGCTCCTGAAATTCCTGAGGATCTGTACCATCTTATCAAGAAGGCTGTGTCAGTCAGGAAGCATTTGGAGAGGAACAGGAAGGACAAGGATTCCAAGTTTCGGTTGATCCTTGTGGAGAGCAGGATTCACAGGCTTGCTCGCTACTACAAGAAGACAAAGAAGCTTCCCCCTGTCTGGAAATAGTAAGCATTCTGACTTTGTTTCCAACCTCTCAAGGCTGCTTTTATTGTTGCTTTGCTTAAGTTAGCAATTTAGTCTTGTTACTGTAGTTGATATATGGGCTCAGATTGTTTTAAGAGACATGATATAACTGCTTGGTTCTAACTCAAAATTTCATAGATCTTTCAAGTTAATTGTATTCTCTAAAATACACTTTGAACTAAGAGTTATAGGAGTCCTGCTTATATATTGCGGAGTTCTTTCCTGATTTAGTTTTGGTTATACACTGTAAGTGATATATAGGCTCAGATGTTGCAACTTTTTGGTTCTACTCAATTTCCATAGGTCTTTCATGTGAATTCTCTTTAGTTCGAATTTGACTAATAGGAGTCCTGCTTATGAACTGTGTAATTGTTTCCTGATGTAGTAGCAACCTCTTGTTCATATTTGTAAATTCATAGTTGTAACATCTCATAGTTCCCCCACTTGAAAAATTTATTTCAACTGTCTATGCAATATACTTCAAGATTCGGTTGTCAATTTAATTTTTGATTATGCTGATGTTTAAGTAAGTGCAATATATAGTGGAAATTATCCAATATGCACATTCACTTATTCAATGTGTTTTGTTTTACAGTGAGTCAACCACTGCCAGCACTCTTGTTGCTTAGGTTGGGAATGAAGCTCTCAGTAGCTCGGGATAGCTAGCCTTGTTCTCTTGGGGCCATGCATGGACTCTTATGATTAAGTTGTTTACTCGTATTTGAAATTTCGGTTTATGTAAGATTTTGGTGTTCTTAATGTATGCCTAGGACTTAATGCTCTGTTGTCCTTTTATGACCATTGCCATTTTGAGCTTTTAACTGCAATGTTATATTTGAAATTTCGATCTTCTTGCAGCTTTATTTTGGTTTAGAAGTTGATCCAAACACAATGAGCCAAACATACATTGTGGCTAGCATTATACCCTCATATTTTGCCATGGTATGGTTGACTAAAAACCCCGACTCATTAATTGGGGTAAACACTAATAGATTTCAATTTGTAACTTGAAATTTGTTTTTTTTTGACATATATGCAAGATCAATTTCTCTTTAACCTGCTTATTTCCACAATAAGCAGGACCATGAATAGTGACTAAACAACTAGCGCTGTAAAGCTCTTTGTTTTAAGATTTTTAATATCAAAATGGAGACCTTAAGCCATGTATATGGTGTATAATGTTTAGCCTTAACCCTAATGCACCTATAACATCTGACATATGCATCAACTTCCCGATATCAACCTCCATTTTTGTATTGAATCTTCGATTTTCAAAGTTAAGTGACTGAACAATTGATTGGATTGGTGAAAAAAAACCCTTATAGTTATGGATGTATCGTAGAATTTCTTTCTCCTATCAATATTTCATCTTCGAAACCTTTAATCCCGTCCATTTTATGTTATGCTGTTCATGGGAACAATTTTTGTAACTTGTTATCTTGTCAAGTACCTTTAAACCTCTCAATGTATTCGTTGGATAGAATCTAAATTTTACCAAGGATTCCTTATATAATATTGTTGTAAAAGGCTCTGCAACATTCCCAATACAATTTCAGTGACAAATTTATATGATACGGTACATATGAGTTCCTTACTTTCAAGACTTTCAAGTTTCAACTACACCACTTTCTTACACATTCATCGCATGTATACATTATACAGTAGAGATACGGAAATATAAAAGAAAATTAAAAAATGAAAAGAAAAAAAATCTTGCAAAGCAAAACCGTTTGCCTGATAGAGCCCAAGCAACAAAAATTAATAGTTGAACCCAACTTAAAAAATTTCGACCCGACCCGCCCACAATAGTTGGCACACCTGGCATAGATGGTTGCAAAACCCTAATGGCCCGTAATATATAGTCTTCACAACACTTCGCTTCTCTTTCCATCGCTTAAGAGGTTCTAGCCGCTGCTCCAAAGCTCCCTCAATTCTCAGCCATCTCTCAGGTCCGTCTCTGTCTCTCTCAGAGTTTAGATTAGATTTAGCTTAGTAGTATACAGCAAAGTTAGTAAAACCCAGTAATTTGTATCCCATTTCTGATAGATTGGATGTGTTATCTACGATTAATCGTTGTGTAAATTGATTTTGATGCAGAGTAAAAGAAGAGAAGCTTGAAAACCATGGCTTACGCAGCGATGAAACCCACCAAGCCGGGTCTGGAGGAACCACAGGAGCAGATCCACAAGATCAGGATCACTCTCTCCTCCAAAAACGTGAAGAACCTCGAGAAAGGTCCTTACTTTCTCATATTCGTGCATTCATTTTGTGCTTGTTTCATTATCGGTTCTTATGTTTTGGTTAACCATCTTGGTTTCTTCTATATTTTTATTGAAAATGGACTATTATGTTAGTGAAAGACCCATTTGATAGTTATATGGAATACTATAAAATGAACTTCGGTTTGTGTACCTGAGTTTTTTAGTTTTATAATGTACATATTGCTGTAAGACATGTCTATGGTTTCAGTAAATTTTGTTAGTTATACTAAAATCGTGTTCATGGCCTTGAATGTTATGGTTTTACCGAGCTTGATAAGTATGACCCTCATTCAATTACCAATTTCTCTTGAATTGCTTTCAGATAAGGCTGAAATCTGGGGTCCTGCATATGTTTTCTCATTAATTGTGTGTGATTATAAAGTTGTAAACATTTGAATACTATTCTGATATCTGTTTCATTTTATAGTTTGTGCTGATTTGGTTCGCGGTGCTAAGGACAAGAGGCTCAGGGTGAAGGGACCAGTGAGAATGCCTACCAAGGTTCTGCACATTACCACCAGGAAGTCTCCTTGTGGTGAAGGTATGTTTCACTGTCAATTGAGCTTCAGTTAACCCATTGATTCCTATATATTTATTGCATTCTTATTTTTCTTATGATATCGAAGTATATTGATGGATAATGCTTTATGTCTCAAAGATGTATAGCAAGTGTTACTTCTTTTAGGGTAATTTACTCATAAAGTTAGGAGTTAAAGAATTATAATTTGTTGCTGATGGTGGTCCGTATGAACAGTCCCTATAATTGAAGTATGGTGTCTCTACATTTGCGGTTTCAGTGGCGTTAACATTTGTTTGTAATTTGCAGGTACCAATACATGGGACAGATTTGAGTTGCGTGTCCACAAGCGTGTTATTGACCTTTTTAGCTCTCCTGATGTGGTGAAGCAGATTACCTCCATTACAATTGAACCTGGTGTCGAAGTGGAGGTCACTATTGCCGACCAATAAACAGGCCCACTTTAAGATTTGCTCTAGTTTTCCTAGTTGATTGGAAATCTTCCCTCCATGATGTTGTTCTTTTTCTTAATTTGAAGTTAAAGACTTGGTAGTGCTTGCAATTTTCTTGGGATGATGGTTTTGATATGGGCATGTACTTCAATGCATATTTTTAATATTTAATAGAAGTACTATTTTTGCAAAATGCCTCTTGGTTACTTTATGTCTCTCCTTTATCTCCTGTTATGTCGAGTAAATTAGAGATCAAAGAATGAAGAATTAGATCTTTTTACATGACATTTGCTCATGATGATCATTGATGAGATTCCTAGATAATTTCAAGAATTAAAAGTTATTCTGTCTTTTTAACTAGTTTTTGTTCCTTGGCCTGAATTTTTTAGAGCCATATATGTTGACAAATTAGAGATGGTGCACTGCCTGTGACAACATAACCCTAGCTGTAGCTTCAAATGGTTGATTTTCCTCTTGGTGCTATGAAGCATGTTTCCCATTTCTGTGTACCACACCATCTCCTTGCCGGTTAAAAATTTTCGTTGTGGCTGAATTCAGAGAGTTTGATTCATATGAAATCAAATTTGAGTCCAAGGAATAAGGGACTTGTATATCTACGTCAGTGTTTCATTTATCAAACACTTTACCTCTGCTGCGAGCCTGCGAGTGATAATCAAGATACCAACTAACAAATTTTCTTGACCCCGTTTCCAAATCTATAGTGGGCAAATAACCTACCTCCTTCTCTGCCAAGCCTAACAACCTTCTTAACTCCAATATGCTCACAAGTCACAAGTTCCCGAGATTAAAAACTCTCAATTGTGCCTTAACCCTACCAATTCCCTGACTTCCCTGCTTCAAAAGATGAGTGACTGCAATTGTTGAGGATTTACTCTATACAAATGCCTCCACCTTTAGGTAGTTATATAATTTGCTTCTATGATTTGCGGGATCTTTTACATCATATTTGCTTCTATCCTTTGCGCGTTGCTATACGGAAATGATAGTTTCATCTTTGAACAGATTCCTGACTAGTCGAATTAAGAAACCGTCAAAACCCATAAAAGAAGAGCATTGTAAAACAATAACACTATAAAGCAAGTTACCCGAGTTGCCTTGTTTATGCTTTAATTGCTGTCCAAACAAGGTGGAATGTTTCCTTCTTAATTTTTTGGTTTTTATTACATGCACCCAGATTTAGAAGATTTTGTGTGTCGATCAGTGAGGTTTCACAATCATGGAAATCACTTGGAAGCTGAGTACATTTAGAGTCGGCTGTTTTCTCATCAGAACTTTTAATTAGATGAAGGAATCATCCTAGCCAACTGATAAACGACATTTTGAGTGCGTCGTTTCTTCTCTGAGTGGCTGACATGCTTACCTGCTAATGACAGACCATGTTTGACAGTCAGAATCATTAAATATAACAAATTGACATATATAGTATGATGTTTTGCTCTCGGCGACTTCGGTGATCTGATGCCGCTCCTCCTTGAAGTATGGTCCTCACGTACGTTTTGATTTGGTCAAGGTAAACGGAACACGGAAGTTGCAGAAGACTTTGATTCTCTTAAAAGTAGTTTATTCACTGATGATGGTGATCAGAATTAAGTTAATTAAAGTATGTTAGTCTAGTACATTATGAAGAGAATCAAGTATTTAATACGACATTGTTCTGACATTTAGCCTCATCCAATAGCTTACCAAAGACGCAAACATGAAGAGGAAACAAACCAATCCTGTTTGTTCTTTCTTCTTGATTCTTTCTTTAACTATTTGCTCGGCCATGGCCATTATTGAAGAGAATAGACAGAATACAAGTACTATTCCAGTGGATGTGGGTGTGATTCTTGACTTGGATAATTCACTAAGTCCAGTTTGGTTGAGCTGCATCAACATGGGCCTATCAGACTTTTATGCCTCTCACAGTTCCGCAAAGACGAGGCTGGTTTTGAGCATTAGGGACTCCAGAAGTGATGTTGTAGGTGCAGCTGCTGCAGGTCTGTCTTAAGTGTCTTGTTAATTTATTTCCTCTCCTATTAATTGGGTGCTTTCGATTCATTTAATTTAGTTTGCAATAATTCCGAGTCTTTTTTCAACTTTTTGTATTGATCAAACAAACAGCTTTGGACCTGATAAAGAATGTTCAAGTTGAAGCAATCATAGGGCCCGTATCATCAATGCAAGCCAACTTCCTGATTGATCTAGGAGACAAAGCTCACGTGCCCATGATGTCATTCTCAGCAACAAGTCCTTCGCTCACCTCTCTTCGAAGTTCGTATTTTTTCCGAGCTGCACAAAATGACTCCTCTCAAGTCAAAGCCATAAGTGCTATTGTCAAAGCTTTTGGGTGGAGAGAAGTTGTGCCAGTCTATATAGACGATGCCTTTGGCGAGGGGGTACTACCCTACTTGGTGGATGCCTTGCAAGAGGTTCGAGCTCGTGTCCCTTACCGGAGTGCCATACCTCCAACTGCCACAAATGACCAAATTGTTGGAGAGCTTTACAAGTTAATGACAATGCAAATTAGAGTCTTCATTGTGCACATGACTCCCTCCCTTGGGTCTAGGCTTTTCGCCAAAGCACGAGAGTTGGGGATGATGAAGGAAGGCTATGTTTGGATCATGACCAATGGGCTAACCAATCTGTTAAGTTCAACAAACGGTTCGGTCATCAACTCAATGCAAGGAGCATTGGGTGTGAGGACTTATGTGCCGAAAACAAAAGAGCTTATTGATTTTAGAGCTCGATGGAAGAGGCAATTCCAACAACAAAATCCGAACATCATTGATGTTGAACTCGAGGTGTTTGGACTGTGGGCTTATGATGCTGCTTACGCACTAGCCATGGCAGTTGAGAATGTTGGCGCTAGATCAACCTTTGGCTTCCAAAAGACAAATGCTTCCATCAACTCATCAACAGATCTCGAAACACTCGGGGTCTCTAAAAAAGGTCTAGAACTTTCCATGTTCTTATCAAGTACTAGATTTACAGGCATTGCAGGAAATTTCAGTTTTGTCAACGGGCAGTTACAATCTCCGATGTTCGAAATAGTTAATGTGAATGGTAATGGAGCAAGAAGCATTGGGTTTTGGACACCACAACGTGGACTTGTGAAAGGTTTGAACACCTCAAAAAACACAGAGAGTGCAGACTCAACTTCTAATTCTGGTATGGGACCAATAATATGGCCTGGAGACTCCGCCTCCATTCCAAAAGGTTGGCAAGTTCCCACAAACGGCAAAAAGTTGAGAGTGGGAGTTCCAGTGAAGATCGGCTCTCCCGAGTTTGTGAAGGTGGTGCGTAATCCTGTCACTAATGGAACAGAAGTCACAGGGTTTTGTATTGATATATTCAATGCTGTAATGGAAGGATTACCATACGCAGTTACTTATGACTTCATTCCCTTTGCGAAGCCCGATGGTACTAGTGCTGGCAGCTACAATGACTTGGTCCATCAAGTTTTTCTTGGGGTAAAATCATTTCAACTTCATTTACTTTTTTTTTTTCTCTCTTTCTAATTTTTGTTAAGAGTACGTATAGAATATTTTCATGCATATACGGAACCATAGAAACATTATCTTTAATTTATTTGGACAGAATTTCGATGCTTTGGCCGCAGCGACAACAATTAGAGCGAACAGATCCTTGTATGTTGACTTCACATTGCCATACACGGAATCAGGCGTAGTAATGGTAGTGCAAATGAAATACCACAAGAGCCAAAATGCATGGATTTTCCTCGAGCCTTTGACATGGGAGCTCTGGCTTGCTAGTTGTTGCTTTTTCGTCTTCATTTTTTTGGTGATTTGGATTCTTGAACACCGGAATCATGATGATTCTCGCCCGCGTCAAGTTGGAGAAAGCATGTGGTTCTCCTTCACCGTAATGGTTTTTTCACATCGTAAGTTAGTACCCTCCATCTCAAATTGTGTTTTTATGTCATCGTTACTTAACTGATCAGTTAACTAATTTGCAGAACATGTGGCTAGCTACCTGAGTAGGTTTGTGGTGATCATATGGTTATTTGTAGCGCTAGTATTGACTCAAAGTTATGCAGCTAGTTTATCAACAATATTAACTGTCCAACAAATATTGCAACCAACTTATTCTGATATAAACGAGCTTATAAAAAATAAGGAGTATGTGGGTTACCCAAAGGGTTCTTTTGTCTACGATATTTTGATACAAAGAGGTTTTGATGATTCCAAGATTAAGCCCTATATATCACCGGACGAATGTGACCAACTTTTGACAAAAGGGAGTGCAAATGGTGGTATTGCTGCCGCTTTTGACGAAACGCCCAACTTAAAGCTTTTTCTTGCAAAGTATTGCTCCAAATACACCATGGTTGACCCAATTTTTAAAACCAATGGTTTTGCCTTTGTAAGCTCTCTCTCTCTCTCTCTCTCTCTCTCTCTCTCTCTCTCTCTCTCTCTCTCTCTCTCTCTCTCTCTCATATATACACATTTTTAACTTTCTTCTTGTTGGGTTGGTTATATAAATAAATAGGTTTTCCCCAAAGGTTCGCCCCTTGTACCTGATGTTTCAAGGTCGATTCTGAACGTGACTGAGGGAGACGAGATGAAGAACATTGAAAGTAAATGGTTTGGGAACAAATCCACTTGCTTAGTTAAGAAACCCGTTCCCTCTAATTACAGCCGCTTTGCGGTTTATAGCTTTTGGATTCTGTTCCTCATTGCCGGAGTATCTTCATGTTTAGCTCTCATCCTCTGTGCAACATTCTTTATATATGAGCATCGAGACATCTTCAGGACATGTTGGTCAGTGTGGAGTAGAATTCGAGACATGTTTATGGTCTTTACAGATCAATATTCCAAAACACATATTGGTTAAATACTAACGTACAACTCTCGGAGCCGAAGGAGCTCAAGAAAACAATGAAGTAATTAACTGATTTATTAACTTTCACATTGTTTTGTATGTTGATGAGAGAGTGGTGTAATCCATACATGCCATTGGAGTATACACATTAACATATTCTGTGGTTGATGTAAGTCATTCCGGTATTTTGAAGATTAAACTTTGATTGCATCACTTGGTTGATTCTAGCTTGATCTCTACATGTTCATGTGATTTAGCTCGGTAATTTTCAATTACACAACTACTTCGAACCTCTCACTTACAAAGGTCGCTAGACCAAATGGTCATCGGCAATTATATCCACAAGACTCGGCTGGATAGTTAGTTTTACAGTTTTTCATTTGGGTCGTGTCGTGTTAGGTTCGAGTCATGTCAATGTATTAAACGACACGAACATGTGAATAATTAATATTGTTGTGCAAATAGGTCATCGGTTGGATAGTTAGTTTTACCCCTAAACTCACTCGTTTATTAAACGTGTCTTGGTAGGTTGACCCACAAATAATCCATTTTTTAATTATGCGGGTTCAACCTGTTTTATTTCGTGCGTCTTTCAAGTATGTGTTATTGAGTTGTGTCAAAATTGACAGCCTCTAGAGCAGTGGATCTTCAACGATGGGCTTCAGTGCCACCACCTTCTCTTTTCTTGGTTCTGAGAAATGATGGCATTCCTTGTCCTCATGGGAGGGTGATGTAATTTTTTTGTAGCTTACACTAGCTAGATTGCTTCCCTATTCCTAATCTTGTCTGGGTTAGGTGGAAGTGCGTTTCTTTTCTGTATTTCTGGGTTTGGTTCCCCTTTCCCGTTCTTATGGGCACTTGTCTTTTGGCTGTGCTTCTTATGGATTATCCATTTGCCAAAAAAAATAAAAATTTGACAGCCCTAGCCACACCACATGATATGCCTAAATATTTCTGTCTAATTCATGCATGGTCTGGACACTTCATGAACAGTGATTGATCAACAAACTAGCTTTTGTCAATTCTAGCTTTGGTCGCTTCAATCAATTCTATTTCTCCTTTAACCGAACGAATGTTGTTCTTTCACTATTTCCTACTGTTTTCGATCACTTTAATCAAATCCAAATTAATCGGATCCTAATTAAGAATTAACAATTAACAATATTGAGCATGATTTGAGGAAATTAAGGTCCAAAAGATAACTAAAAGAACAGTAAATTTCGTAGTGTTTTCATGATTTACAATCACATAATATGTACGATCAACATTGATTTCATTGTTGTTTGTGATCTTAATAATCATTCATGCTGTGTGCTTCTGTTTTACATATCCTCCATAAAAAACCAATGATGATATCCTGTGATTTCTTTCGGTTCTTTGAATCTTTTTCATTCACAAAAATTGTGATCGATCACTTTTATGATCATTCATGCCCACAGCATCATTTTGCGTGCGAGCTTTTCTTAAATCACCATAAAATCAATCCAAAGCTTTTTCTTGACGTGTTTCCATTAAAAGGCCGGAACTGTGGTATTATTAAGAGCATTTTTAGTAAATATTAGTTATTTTTTAACCAAATTTTAGTTAAAGTAACTAAAAAACTATTTTAGCTAGTCAGTTTGAAAATATGTCTGCACCAATACTCTTCTACTTTAGCTAATATGAAATTTATATCATTTTTCACAAAACAACTAAAAATAAATGTTATAAAACAACTAAACAACTAAAAATAAATGTTATAAATTAATAAAAATAATAGAGTTTCATCTTATTTTCTATATTTAGGAGTCATATTGCTAAAATCTGAAGTAGAGAGCATATTTAGCAATACTAGCTATTTTTTAACTAAATGTTAGCCAAAGTAGCTAAAAAGTTATTTTGGCTAGCCAGTTTGAAAATAGGTATGCACCAATGCTCTCTATTTTAGCTAGTATTAAATTTAAATTATTTTTTAATGAATAAAAAATAGGTTAAGTATTTTTAATAATTACAAAAAAAAAACTAAAAATAAATGTTTTTAATTAACATAAATAATAGAGAGTCTCATCTCGCTCTCTATAGTTATGAGTCATATAGCTAAAAGCTAAGCTGCTAAAATAGCTAAAAAACTAAACATACTCTCTAAACTAAGGAGCTAAGATAGAGAGTCCGCTAAAGATGCTCTAATTGTTAAGATAGACGAAAAGCTAAAACATGCTCTCTAAAATAGCTAAAGAACTAAGTAAAAATGATTGCTTCTTAAATACTATAATATCAAGTTATTTTTAGGGTGTTATTATTAACACACCCAAAAAAAAAATAGAGAGAAGATGTATGTCATTAATACTTTAGGGTGTGTTAATAACAATACTATATTTTTATTTGATTTATATTACGACCATAAGTAATACATGTAAAAACTCTCATATTCATGATATATTGTCACTAAACAAATATACCACACACCAGTGTCGGTAGAAACTCTCATAATTAATTTGTTTAGGTTATTTGGCTTACAAATTTTAGATGGGTTTCATAATGTCATTGTCTCCAAGGTTTTGAACCCATTTATCGCATCTTCAATGAGATCGAGCCACCATGAAAGTTGGCCTTAACTTTGGTGTGCAGAGTACGGTAGAGTTGAATTTGGTTAGGTAAGAAGAGAAAACTAATACCCATATATGCATGATTGATTGCATCCGACAGAGACTTTATATAAACTATCGATCTCACTAGCTATGTGCTATATCTAGAACGTACGTTCACATACTAAATTAATATACCTAGCTATGTGATATTTCAACTCCCAAATTAAGCAAAGCACATACTATTTCTTAATGGCTGATTTACATTCTACCCTCTCCTTCAACTACCAAGCTAATTAATAATCAAGCACATCAATCTATATATATACAGGTTCATGAACCGATGTGATTGAGCATATATATATAGTCACTAGCTAGGGCCTTGTATATAGCACAAGTAACTGGAACTTAGAATTGTTTTATTCCCATCGAGTACTGTGTTTTTACATGCATATGTGAAAGCGAAGTAACCCTGTTACTTTTCACCGAAAAGGGTACAAAAAGATCGAAGCATGCAGCTAAATAATATATGTACGTCTTGCCAGAAGTTGTCGAGTTAAAGGTGTGAAAAATACAAGCAACAACTGCATCCGAATTTGACAGATATATAAGCTTCCAAACTTAACCAAGCTATGGCTCTTTCGTGTGGTAACAGAATCAATCAGAGCTAGGAATCAGAGCATGCATGCAGCAGTACAAAGCAAACATGCACCAGAAGCTAGCTAAACCCATCCCTTAGCTATGATCCATATATAGCTTAGCTAGCCTCAACAGTACGTATTTCAGGCTAGCTTATTCAAGGCTAGACCAGAAACAAAGGCCATGCAGGTTCTCTGTGACTCTGTAAGAGGCTAAGAGCTACGTGAAATGATGGATTTGGTGCGGGGCTAGCTAGCTAGCTTAATCATGCAATATATATAGACATATTGTGAAACGTGACAAAGTATATCGAGTATATGTTGAACTCATACAATGAATGTATTCAATTTCGTGGCCCATCTCAAGTTTATACAAACACATACTTACACACGCAAAACTCCAAGGTCCAAACAGGCATGTAATCTGGTCCGTCCAAAACTGATATTCATTTGTTCTGGAGTTCCAATACGAGCTAGTCAGAACAAGTACCCGGAAAAATTGCAACATTTTGATAGTTTCGTACCAAATTGAAATTTTCTTTACAGTTAAGGGTGCAATGATGTAATTTACTAAAAACTTCACTTTGGGAGGCGGCGCGTTGCATTCACGAGCATGAACGAGAGTATGGCTTGACAAAGGGCTGAGATTGTTACCCGTCTTCCCGCAAATACCCCAAAGTTCGCGCAACTCTGTCTCCACCGCAGTCGATACGCGCGCGTGGGAAACGTGGGAGAGACACTCTCACGATCATCAATCTCGGTGCCATGCATGCGTGCCTTTTCCTCTTGTGCGTTACGTCATATTCAACGGTGGGCCCAGGCATCTGCTTGTTGTGATTACTGATTGGAGCCGAGGCCCACCTACTCCTGGGCCCACGGCCCATAGCTATCCAGTCTCATCTGTACGATTTACTTATCTCTACTCTACTCTACTCTGACTCACATCGGTTCATAATTAGAGGCCGCGCAATTGACTCCGTGATTTGCAGCACTGATATTTTACCCAACTTGTGTTACTGTAGTGTGTGATTGTTACTGTAAACTGTAAAGTTGAATGTTTGTTTACTTCAAATTTGGGATACACGTTTTAACAAATTTTCTGTCATATAATCTGACCAAAATTTTAAATAACGCAAGTATCAAGCAGTCAATAGTAGATTCAATACACTAATGCATTTTCGGCGTTCAGATCGGAGATACTAAATAACTTTTGTACGTCGATGATTTACACACATTATATTAATCATTTGAAGTTTTTGAAAATGGCAATGTGCAAGAATTTTTTTTTAGAGTACAATGTGCAAGAACTTTTATGTGTTGTTATTGAACGCAATGCATCGTGTTACATACTAAAATTTACCGAGATTGTATCAACCAAATTTGTAGAATATTATTATTAAACCTCACTAATAGTGATTCTTCACCCTCCTCTCTTTTTTTTCTTCTTCTATATGTTACTTTATCATTTGAATCCGTGATATCCTTCCTCATTATATTAGTCCACGAACGAAAATGGAAGGATATTAATAATTTTTGCTTAGCATCTAATCCAAGAAGGATATAATAGAGTTTTGAATGATCAGACATTTCATGCACGTATAGAGTAATTTATGTCGATTGACTATTGTATACAAATAGTTTGTTATCTACTTATCACATACCAATCATGTGATTGGATACAAACAAAGGATTGTATATATGTTCAATAGGTTATATGGAAGAAAAATTTACATGTTCATAAGTCAATCATAACTATAAGAGAATGCGACAAAGTCCCGAATATTTGTAGGTTTAGTAAATTAAATGGGAAGTCATCGATTACCTTCTTCGGTGTAAATCAAAAGGGTTTAGACTTTAGATTAATGTTGACCATTGATTGAGTGCACAAATTTTTGTAGATTTAGTAAATCAAAAGGGTCATCACCTTGTTCAATGTAAATGATTAAGAAAATCGAACCCTAAGTCATTGTTTTTAGATTAATGTCCCTAACAGTCAAAAACTCTCTACCTGTAAGAAGAAGAGCTAGCGTTGACAGGGACAATGCATTGAAGAAAATAAAGCTAGGGTATGGACCGAAATCTACCTAAACTGACTAAACAGTTGAAGCTGGTAATAGAACTAGTACTAGTAGCTAGCTAGCTAGGACTACTTGTTCGGACCATGTTGCATTATTATCGTAGAGAACAAACCACGATCTTGTTACCAGGAACTACTGCTTACTGGACCACCGTTTGATTATTCATCCATCTCCTGCATATATATCTGGAAATATCCTACCTTCAAATTGATCCATCCTTTAATTTAATTCAGTAATTACTCCTCAAAATTATAATGCTTGATTACAATTAAGAAGAATTAGCATGCTAAACTTTCACAAGGATATATCAAATGGGTGAAGGACGTGGGTTGGAGGATCGGACAATCAGTCGAAAATGAGATGAGCCCGAGCAAATTAAGGAGGACAGATAACCAGAACTGACTACTGACATTGACTATATTGTCCTCCTTACACGTCCACCAAGCTCATCGGTTCGCATAGCTCGGAGCCTCGAACCACACACTTACACCTCCTCCCTCCTGCCTAGCTTCCTCTAAAAGATTGGAGCTTCTAAATGCTCAATCTTAAGTCGTCAAATTACGATCACAGTCATTTTGTTTGGCTACTCTAATATGAGTTGCATAAAAGAATACAAAAACAAGGGCTAATACCGACTTCATTGAAAACTTTGCTCACATACAAGTGAAGTAAAAAAGAGTACCTTAAACCTAATAATTCAACTCCATAACGTACATCACTTATAGAGCAGAGGCAAATGATGGTAACTTCATAACGTAAACAAAATATCGCAGCACAATAAGCAACATCGTATAATAAGTTTACAAAAAACATAATCCCAAAAACGTAAGTCAAAACTAATAAACAACTCTCTGACTTCGTTTAGAAAGACTTATTCATTACTAAGGCCAGGACCAAACTCATTCTCTCTCACCGCTACGTACCCTTGTTTCGTTTATTGGTCCCATTTTATCGATCGAGTTGTAATTTGAGGATAATTCAGTAAGTCAAACGATAGATTGATGATTCACCAAATTAACTAAATAATAGAGGAGGAAGAATTTGAGTCTAAACGGAGATCATCCTGTTATTAAGCTCGATCATAATTTTGATATATGTTGGGGCAGGGTTGGGTTAATTTTCCCGCGCTTCCAAAACTTAAAGCGGAAAAGTAAAGAATCACAGAGGGCTGAGATCAAGTGTGATGAGATGACGACGGTGAGCATGATGATGCCCCTGCCACGTCTGACTTTAGAGGCCCCATCTCCCTCCGCCCAGTCTTGGCTTTAAGAATCTATCTGTCCTCCATTACCCGCAAACCAATGCCCCCTCTAATTTTATTTTTTAGGCTTTCCATAAATAATTCATTCAAAATTACCACTTCCTATATATACCCTCTCTGCGACAAAAACAAACACTTGTGACTAACTTCCCACTTTCACACTCCCTCTCTCACACTCTCTCAAGTCCCAGTAAAATCAAAATGCGCCGGTCTCCGGCTCCGGTTCCGGTTCTCCTCTCCCTCACCGTACTTACCCTGTTCCTCTCCGCCACTCCAGCCACCTCATGGCGCCCCTGGCCCCACCTCAAAACCAACGCCTCCGACCTCGTCCTCGGAAACAACAAGAAGTTCGAGGGCTCCTCCGAATTCGTGCACCTGAAATACCACATGGGCCCGGTCCTAACCGCCGATATAACCGTCCACACAATCTGGTACGGCACGTGGCAGCGCTCCCAGAAGAAGATCATCCGCGAGTTCATCAACTCAATCTCCGCCGTTAATTCAAAACGCCCCTCCGTCGCTGGCTGGTGGAAGACCGTACAGCTCTACACCGACCAGACCGGCGCGAACATCTCGCGTACGGTGCGCCTCGGCGCAGAGAAGAACGACCGCTTTTACTCCCACGGCAAAACACTGACTCGCTTGTCCATACAGTCCGTGATCAAATCCGCCGTCACTGCCAAAACTCGGCCGTTGCCGACCAACCCACAAAGCGGGCTCTACCTCCTGCTGACGTCGGACGACGTGTACGTCCAGGATTTCTGCAGAGCTGTCTGCGGGTTTCACTACTTCACTTTCCCGTCCATCGTTGGCTACACGCTGCCTTACGCGTGGGTTGGAAACTCCGCGAAGCTGTGCCCGGGCGTGTGCGCCTACCCGTTTGCCGTACCCGACTACATGCCCGGGTTGAAGCCGTTAAAGTCGCCGAACGGTGACGTGGGCGTTGAGGGGATGATAAGCGTTATCGCTCACGAGATTGCTGAGCTGGCGAGCAACCCGCTCGTGAACGCTTGGTATGCGGGTCAGGACCCGACTTTCCCGGTGGAGATTGCTGATCTCTGCGAGGGTATCTACGGCACGGGAGGCGGCGGGTCCTACACGGGTCAGCTTATGGACGACCACGATGGCTCCACGTACAACATGAACGGGATCCGACGGAAGTTCTTGGTCCAGTGGGTTTGGAGCCACATTTTGAGTTACTGTACCGGACCTAATGCACTCGACCAGTAAAATAAATTTCAGATATTTACTATTTCTATTTCGGGTCTGTTTTTAATTTTTCTTTTTCGGGTTGTGGTCGTTTTTGGCTCGCTGGCTCTGAGCTTAATTTGCTTTGTTTATTAATGCGTAATTAGTTAAGGTAGTTAAGGTTGTTAATTAATTATTATTGTAATAATGATTATATATATATTTTGTTGTATACTGATTCTGTATACAAAATTAGCTCTTGTTTTGTTCCCGCCCTATTCTTAGTTGGTGATACTATTTAAGATAATTTTAATGTGATTAGATATATCAGTCTTTTCTTTGGTGAGTATTGAAACTATTGATACAGTGCAGCAGAGATCAGAGAGAGAATAAAGGAATGGTACTATGATCGTCTCTACTTCGCTCGATTATAATTAGTGCTCATTAGTCATTACTCGCCACTATTAGGTTTGGTGGACCTTGACCAACCATACCTTATTGACAAAATGTACTCTTATTCGTTTATCATGGAGAATGAGAGATTCGAACTTCATAACTGCTGGTCGATTGTACGTAATACAACGAATTTCCAAAATTGAATCTTGTATCACAACGAGTTTATATTGAGATTAAGACAATGCTCATCTGATTCTAATACTCATTATAAGTATGGCTTGTTTCCATTTTGACTATCCATTCACTATTTTCTTTTATTTTTTTGGTTAAACTTAGAGGATTATTGTTATTCACATATATAAATGAATAAGATAATCACCACTTTTTGATCTACCCACTAAACTTGTTTTTTTCTTATACCACCATAAGCTTGGACCCTTGATGATCTCACCATAGTAAAGACAATATAATAGGATCTACATCCATGATGGATCTCCATATATCATCATAACTTGCCATCTCTTTGATTTAGTCTGTGGTGCAACTTTTGAGAATTGTGATTCCAATAACATCATGAATAACCTTTAATTATTGAACATTTAAGAACATTAGTTGAAAAGAAATAATTAATTTTTATTAATTGTACCAATGCATTTTAGAATAATTAGTCTCGATAATTTTACGTTACAAAATTGCAAGTTGTTCGATCTATAGCCAATCTACTTCCCATGTGAACAAATAGACTTGGGAAGGCCACAATTTGCATACACAAAAGATCGAGCATGGGAAGCTTCCGCCGTATGTATGTAATTTTGGAGTTATGGGGTTTGGCCAAGATTGAAAATATCCACCTAATATTACAGCAAGAAAGAATCAAAGCGTTTGGTGAATCCACCAAGTTCATTATTTGGGCAATGAAATTCAATTAAGCTCATTATCGAGTGTCACTTTCAGAGACAAGCTGGGTACCATGGCATAGGAGTGTCTTCAATCTTGAAGGTCCCCACTCGTTGCTCTTTTTTTCTCTGCTTAAGCTCTCCATTTTCCTGGGTCGATCGCTTTACTGGGATTTGAGCCCGCGAGGCTTATGATGTACTACAGTACTAGTCCTCTTCCACTCCTCTTTCTATTTATAATTCAATCTTTGAATGCTTTTTCAGATTTTTTTCTTTTCCTTCTTCTTTCACTTTATGAAAAGGATCGCACATCTTGTTGTGTACTGAGACTACTGACTACTGAGAACGAAACAAAGGCTGAAGCAACTGCTGCTGCTGCTTAACAATTCTGCCGAAAACCATGACATGGCTACCTACCGTTGAATGTTTCCACAATGTCTTTAACTTGTCAAGCAAGAACTAACAAGAAGCAAGGCCTACAAATTGACTATAAGACTCCTAACTTGTGTATAAAACTTTAGGAATTGGGCACCAGCTGTTATGTAGTGTTGGGTGTGTTTTAAAACTAAACCTAATGATAAGTAATGACTACCTCTCATGGTAGTGGGGAGGATTGACAAACTCTTGATATTAAACCGTAAGAATGACAATGTTTTGTAGTTTTAGTAGTTGAGAGTATTCATTTTCGAATCTTCTAATGATCTAAGTTGAGTAATAACTACCGCTCATGACAATGACGATCGATAAACTCTTTATATTAAATTGCAATGAATGATAAAGCTTCTAGCTTTAATACTTAAGAGTATCCATTTTCTAAATCTATGTAATGATCTAATAAGATCAAATCATCCTCTTTATATTGTTCAATAAAAAGAAATGCGAGAATGACCAAGTGAGTAAAAGGATAAAGATAAAACATGCGGTTAAGTGTAAACTCAAACTTTTCGGAATGGATGTAAACAAATTCCATATTTATATAATCCCCCAATGATACATGTGTTGTAATTCACTTAAGACATTGTAACAAACAAATAAATTAGTAGTTGTTCGCGATGATCTAATAATTCATAGATGAAGTGGTAAAGTCACACCGAGCACGCCTTAAACCTTTATGTCCTAACGTTAATAGGGATCTCTACTGACTATATGGGTAGGTAGAAAATCACTCGCGACCTCATAACCAAATACATATTTACAAGTTGCCTGATTTGCAGGCATAATTTTGTGTTATATAGCTGGATGGTTTGGCCAATTCCGGTTACCCTATCGAAAGTAGAGAGGCCACCATTCAGGTTTAGGAAGAACACCAGCTGGCTCTCACTCTTAAGTTGCATCAACTTGCAATTCAAAAACACCAAAGAATTGACCTGAAAATGGAAGAGTAGGACTATCACTCAAATGCTTAGCTCTTTCCATTATCTTAATCAAATATTTAAAGCGGTAAGCGGCGCCTGATGTACAATCTTTGACCTTTAAGCCTTCTGTGTGTATAAAATATGTTGAACTCTTTTGTATGCTTTTGTTTTGTCTGTGGTATTTTACTAGATGGACTATGATTCTCATTTTTTCTGGGTCCCGTGCAGAAGTATTGGAAAGATCAATTACCAAGTTGCATTTCACAAAATTTGAGCTTTTAGTGTTTGTTTGGTTTATCATATATATATATATATATATATATATATATATATATTTTTTTTTTTTTATCATATTTATGGGGTATGTTTGTGTGGTTTGAGAGAATTAAGATGCTTGTTGGAGACGATAACACTTAAACTAATGGCACTTAAAGCACTCGGGTCGGGTTTCAAAAAATCGGGTGTTGTACTTCTGTTCAGATATTACATCAAAGAGAGAGACGAACAATAACTAGAAGAGGGGACCTGAAGCTCGTTGTCAATTAATTAATTCTCTCTCTCAAGCAACTCTACTTTGATGAAGCTGAGTCTCAGAAGCAGTGAATACATTGGGAAACTGGAGCCAACTGAAACGCGGCTAGTGAATGATTGCGTGGTCCGTTTGAAGAAGTGACACTACATCCTCTTAACGGTTTGCCAGAAATATGACCCAGATAGATAAATTCACTTAAATTCGGCGGAGCGGATTCCCTGCACGGTCCGTGCAAGTGCTCATAGAACTTGGAAGTGGAAGTGATTCTGCTGCTTTTGCAGGGTACCCTGGTTCCAATTGTAGAGTTTTTGGGCCAAATAAGCCCTACCAAAGTACCAATGGAAAGCTCACTACTTTAAGGTCTTGAGTTAGCTTAAGTGGTGAAGGAGACTGAAAAAATGGTTCGCGTTTAGAATTGGTCAAGGGGTTTGATTCCTTCCAATGTAACCGAAGAGAAATTCATGTATGAGGTTTAAGTAATGTAAACTTGAGAAATTCATGTAGATCATCACTACTCAGTCATAAATGAAGAGAAAAAGTAGCTGATGTTAGAACAACGATAGTAGGTCATCCTCCAAATGATGGATTATACCAGCAACCATTTGCAACCACTATAATCAATTCAGTCGGTATGAATAGGCTTCTCATTTTCCTTAGCTTGTTGTGCTTGGCAGCAGTGAACAGTGCACATCTATTCCCACCCCAATAACACCAAACATAAATTGTGCAGTTAGGTATCCAGATATGAAAGCAGAAATCAGAGTTAATACTTTAGGGACTTGGAAGCAATTAAAGATCAATGAAGTTCTACTCACTTAAGTTGATTGAATGGTTATGTAAACGAATGCAGACCTCCCTTACATCGTTTCAAACGTATAATGTAGGGTGGCGAAAGTAATAAAGACCATAACAAGAACAAGAACAATTCAATGGTGAGAAGTGCGAATTCTTAGTCACAACCCACAAGTTCATAACCGACTCAATGAATGGCTATGATGAGGGTAAGGGATAGTGACATGGCTGGGTAACTGCAATAGGGAAGAAGAAGGAAAATAGAAATGAAAAATTAAAAGCAGAACAGAAACAAGTAGTGCAATCGTGACAAACCTGTTATGGTACCAACTAAGGATGACAGGAAGAATGTTGTTTGAGATCATTTGCTCGTTTCTAACGATGACAGGATGAAATCAGATCGTGAGGTTCCCCATCCATAGGGGTGGGACTTGAGTGATCCCACATTATGCGTGTTGCAATTAATCAAGAGTCGGTGAATAGAACTGCTTAAACGAGCACTGTAGGTGGTCTGCAATTTCTCAGTTTATTCATCTTTCTATCTAGTACAACCTTAAAAACTACTGAATCGTCTCATGTACCATAAAGTTTCTCTCTATCCAAAGTAAAAATCATTTCTGACCTTTAAGTTCCTCATTCTGCAGGTACTTTATTACTCCATATGCAGTTGTTCCAGCAATAAACAAGACCACTGTTGGCGTAAAAGATGGATATAAATACTTCACAAATAATTTATCCCACTCTTCTGGAAGGAAGCCTGAAATGCAAATTAACAAATCACTAACAATGTGAAAACAACATAAGGCATGCTTTGTCAATTCAATTACAGAAATACTTGCATGTTTCTTTCATATTATAAAATCTTTTGATCCACATCTTAAGTAATCAATGATATGGACAACATTCTGCTTTTTAAGATATGTGAAGATATGATGAATGACAATCTCATAATCTGGGAGGTCAGCTAAACAGGTTATGCTATGATATAAATGGCTGGTGAGGTTGTCACATTTTCAAAGAGAAAATTTTGGAAGACAAAGAAGGTCTAATTATTCAGACGGTTAATGCTTGTTCTGGTTTATCTCATCTGATGTAAGCATCAGTGTAGAAGATCAAAATGGTGTCTCTGCAAATTCTTTACCATAGTTGATATTCTCAATAACTGTCCGTTTTTCTATGAAGGTCATCAACTGTGGTCTCAAGTTGAGCCACATGTTAGGGCAAACAATTTGTGCAATAGCCATAGTTGATACGTCTGGCCATTAAAATAAGGACAGGAAATGACTAAAGATACTGACTTGGGTTCTAAATGAGCGCTAACCAGAGACCCACAAAGATGCAACAAATAGTTAACACCTTAAACCAACCCACATCTTTCTTTGGACCAACAAGGCCTCATTTGCAGAGTTGGGTCAACAGTGTTAGTCATTTGTTGTTGTTGGTAGAGAAAGAACTATTTTGGATACCAAAAAGGCCTCAATGTGATTTTGCTGCCAGAGAAAGCATTATTTTGGATACAAAATTCAAAGCATTATTCTGATAACATTATTTCAAAGCCTACTGACCACTAAATTAATGAACTTTTAGCCATATTCAAATGCTTAGTGCTTAATCTGATACTAGTAAATTACCCAACAAGAACTTCATACTATTCGCATCAATGTAATCACAATTCTTCGACTGCAAATAGAATGAAAATTAAGTAACCATACCCGACGCAGCAAGAGCAAGGCCTTCAACGAGAATGACACCTCCGAGCCCCAACCAAGCTAACACAAAAGCGCCCTCATTTGTGCCCATCTCCTTCGCCTTAGCCTCATCTTCTTCAGAAAAAACCGGCTTTTCGACCGGCGACCTCCGAATTATCGAAGCCCTTCCCTTCTTTTGCTTTGAATTCACATCGGGTTTGGTCGGAGAAGATGCAGATGACCCAAAGCCTAGTCCTTGGGAGGTGGGTTTCTTCGGTGGGACCTGGGTGCTCTCGGAGGGCTCTGATGGGGTCTGGGATTTGACTGTGAAACGCGTCGTTTTGGTGAATTGGAGATGAGGAAGAAGATGATAGGGTTTGTTGGTGAAAGAAGAGGGACACTGGATTTGTAGCGCCATTTTCAGTTTTAGTTCGTTAATGCTAATTTCGCTCCTTTTTGTGTGGCTCGCCACAAACGACACGTCGTTTATTCGTACTGAGTGTTGAAGTTGAAGCATTTGCCTTCTCTCCTCCACAAAATCCCAATTCATGGTTTCATTCAATTTTTCACAAAATTTTCTCCGCCACAAAAAGAGTTTGAATTGTTTGTCTGCATTTCCAACAATGAAAGACCCTAAATTTACCCCAATTTTTCTTCAATAAAAACCTTCGCTTTCCTTTAATGGACAGTTTCCTTTATGGCTTCACTCTTCACTCTCCCGCACTTCCCCTCGCTTTCCTTCTCCACAAACACCCTCCTTTTCTCACCGAAACGGTGCCGTTTCAGAGCTCAGATTGCAGTCAACGACAGAGAGAAGACAGGCGCCGCCGTCGTTTGGCTGAAGCACGACCTCCGAATCGACGATCATCCAGCTCTTCTCGCCGCCTCTAATCACTCGGCAGCAATTCCTCTCTATGTCTTCGACCACCGTATTCTCTCCCGTAAGTCTCACATGTATATACTAAACTGATAGTACACGAATACCTATACGTGAATTGATCGGAGTAAATTGAATGTGTAGGTTTTGACGATGAAATGCTAGAAATGGCTGTGTTTGCTTTACGAGATTTGAGAAATTCGTTGAGAGATAAAGGTACGAACTTGATGGTGAGATTTGGGAATGCAGAGAATGTGATACAAGAGATTGTAGAAAAGGTTGATAATTTGTTAATGGACTCATTATAGACTGTGTATGAGAGACTACTTGAAATACTGAATGGACTCATTGCAACAGGTTCAGGTTGTGTGCACTGTCTATGCTGAGGAGGAGGTAGAGTACAGTTTAAGGGAAATGATTGATGTTGTCAAGGACAGCTTGGGAACAATGCCTTCTGCGCCCAACTTTGTACTGTGGCGGACTCCGTTTTATGATGTGAAGGTAGTCTGTTTTCTTGATTGGTTTTTCGGTTTATGTTGAGAGATGGTGATTGGTGATTCAACGAGTGAGTTTTCTTAGTTGTTGTATGGTTGCGTGATTGTGTAGAGCTTGAATGGTATTCCTGATTCCTACAATGACTTTACCAACCTTCAATTGCCAATAACTATGCCGCTTCTGCCAGCTACATTTTCCGGTAGTGAAATGGAGTTGGACTGGGGTAAAGTTCCAAGATTGTTAATGCTTCTGCTTATACTTCTACTTGATTTGTTTCTTTAGTAATTTTAGCAAGGATATATCTTGTAATTAGTACTGATGCCAATGGTAACTGTACTATGATTTAGGTCCTATGCCCACATTTGATGATTTGAAGGAATTTGTAAACGCAAATCCATGCAAAATGGAAGAGAGATGGACTTCAATCAAGGTAATGTTGACTGAAACAGTATTGACAAAGGATTTTTAAAGCCTGGGGAAGAAATAAAAACCATTCAAGTTTTAGGTGTGTTCAGGTCCGGTCAAAGAGTCGTGATAATGTGTTTGTCACCACAAAAGAAAATTCTATGGGGGGTCGGACGAGCACAGTATTGAATTCTTTGGGTGCATACTTGAGATACTTGGATGGAGCATCACGGGACGACTACTGGCAGGAGTATGTGGTTACATTTTCTGAATATTTTTTAAATTAAAAAAGGTCTAAAATGATGATACGTTCCTTTTCAATTCATAAATGCATTAAAAGGAAGTTATTTTGGCATAATTACGTTGCAGGGTGCATGAAAGGATGCCCTGTGCTGAAAGCTGGGATGGAGCTTCATTTAATAAACTCTTTGGTACAGCCCTTTCTCTTGGCATCCTATCCAGAAGGAGAGTATATTTTGAAGCTATCAAGCATGAAAAAGAACGAAACTGTGGATTTCTATCTCCTTTTGGTTCAGGAGCAACAATATCTGCAGCTGTTGATTCGGTGTGCTCAATGGAGGTACTATATCAATTATGCACAAATTATACTTTTATGTTTTAACTGAAGTGGTTCTTTTGAGATTTACCTTGTGAGGTTGCTATGTTATAAAAAGTGCTATATTTTTGCATAATATATTCGCTAGTATTAAGTAACTGAGATTTTTTTTTTTGGTGTGGCAGTGGTATTGGCTTGTATCTCTAAAAAGTCAGATAAGTGATGATAGAAGATATCATATTCGTATCTGGAGATGGAGAGGCTATCTAATTCAAGTATTCTGTTCAAAACTTATCTTTTGCTGGTTCAAAAAATATTCTATGGCTTTTAATCTACTTAGCTAGGATTAATCTGTAGATTTGGGTATATAATCTTTCACTAAGACACTATCCTTTTGTCAGTATACAATTGTAGGTCATGAAGGTCCTGCTATTCTGCTTGTGCATGGTTTTGGAGCCTTTTTGGAGCATTACCGTGACAACATAGGCAGCATCGCTGAAGGTGGAAACCGAGTTTGGGCCATAACAATTTTAGGATTTGGAAAATCAGAAAAGCCAAATATTGTATACACTGAACTCCTGTGGTCTGAAATGCTTAGAGATTTCATTCTTGAAGTTGTGGGTGAACCAGTGCATCTTGTTGGGAACTCAATCGGTGGTATGTTTTATACTAAAACGTATATGTGCGTCTGATCTAAACAGTCCTTATGATCTTCCTTTTAGCATGCATGGACATACAAAAACAATTTCTGTAGCTTATCCATCTTATTATCACTATTTTTTTTGTCTCCAGGTTATATTATTGCAATTGTTGCTCAGCTTTGGCCTGCTCTGGCCAAATCTGTTGTTCTTATTAACAGTGGGGGTGAGGTTATTCCGTACTCCTCAGTACCATTCACTAAAGTAAGTCTGATTATAAGTTGCAGGATCTTTAATATGAGAGACAACTTTATGATATGTTTTCCTTTTTAGGAGAGAAAAACATCAGGGGCTTCATGGCTGGGTGCTCGATTCCTTTTGTTCTACTTAAGGTTTCAACTCAAGGACATAGTGCAGAATTGCTATCCAAATGTTAGTCTGTCTCTATTGCTCTCTCATTTTGCATCACTTGTGTAGTATTTATTTTTTATTACCTTTGCTGAGTTTTCTCTGCAGAAAACAGAGCGAGTGGACAATTGGCTTATCGATGAAATGCTAAGAGCAGTATCCTTTTTTCTATTTGGTATATTTTCTGGGTTGCGTAGGAACTAGGAATTAGAATCAGTGTTTACTTTTCTAATATAGCTTTCAAGAACATTTCTAATTTCCACGAAAACTTCCTTGACATAAACGAAAGTCATATGATCCTGGGGTGGCAGTGGTCCTAGAAAGCGTTTTTAGCTTCAATCTCTCACTTCCTCTTAATTATCTCTTGAAAGGATTCGAGGACAAGGTTCTCATAATCCAGGTAACAAGCAGAGCAAAATGCAATGACATCTCTCTCTTCCATCATTGAATTTTTTCTTTTTTCCTTTTCATCCTTATACTCTAATAATATGCTATTAGGGAATGAGAGATCCAATATCCAACTCCAAATCAAAAGTGGCTATGATTAAAGAGCATTGTGATGGGTTCTTAATCAAGGAATTGGATGCCGGTGAGTAAAACTAGTACAGAAAGATTATCTCCCCCCTCCCTTCTCTTCTGGTTTATGCTCTAAAATTTTGTGGAAGTTAATGTTTCTCATTGTTTCTGAAATTCCAGGTCATTGTCCTCATGACGAAATGCCTGAAGAAGTAAATTCAATTATTTGTGAATGGATAGTAACCCTGAGCAGTAAACGCCCTGTTGTCACTTGTGAGCTCTAAGTAGGAATTTCTTAGAATTTTAGAGTTTGTGCTTTCTCCCGTGGCTGCAAATTTTCCTATATTCTCTTGGTGTAAAAATCATTTGTTTGTTAGTTAAATCTGTGTCATATTTTCATTTTTCAATTGATCGATGATTCATTTTATTTTCATCAAATGATCTTGCCGTATAACCTAACCTGCCAAGATCTCATCAAATTCATCATCGTCAAGATTCAAATGCACGTCTTCAAGATGAGTTAGGGGGTAAAAGAGAAACAACTTTATTATGGTCAAATGAAATTTTGTCAATGAATCATTCGGTAAAAGCTCATTTAAAAAAATAAAAAACACGTTGTCAAAAAAAATGGGACACTGACGAATAATTCGTGGGTAAAAGTTTTCTATAAAAAAATAAAATGAACACACTTTTTCCGACGAATATTTCGTTGGTAAAGTTTCTCATAAAATGAACACACTTTTGCCGACGAAATATTCGTCGGCAAAAGTCCCCTATAAAAAAATTAAATAAATGAGACACATTTGTTGACGAATGATTTGTCGGTAAAAGTCTCCCACTAAAGTAATAAACTTTCAGCCACATTGAATGCTTGGAATTTACTCCGATGCTCAGATAAGTAGTGATAGAAGATATAATCTTCGCATCCGGAGATGGAAAGGTTATCTAATTCAGGTATTTTGTTCGAATATATCATGGCTTTTAATCTACTTAGCTAGGATTAATCTGTAGATTATAGTCTTTCACCAAGACACTATCCTTTGGTCTGTATACAATTGGTGGTATGTTTTATACTAAATTTTAAGATGCACTGGTTCATTAAACATACCTGTAATCCTGAGCAGTAAACGCCCCGTTGTAAAAATCTGTTAACATATTTTCTTTTGCTCTAATCATTGTAACTATCTATGAATGTGTTAATCAACGATTCATGTAAAAATCATTTGTTGTTCTAGCACTAGCAGGATAACATAACCTGCCAACATCTCATCAAATTCATCAACGTCAAGATTTCTTTAATATGAGTTGGGTCAAAGAGAAACAACTTTATTATAATCAAATACCTTCTCATCAGACAAATCATACCCCTCACAAAATGGATTGAAAAAAATGTCACCCCATGCCGGTAAATACAGAGTGAGATTCTACAGCTGTTAGTCCACGCTTTACTACACCTCCTACAAAACCCCTATTTCATTCCTTCTGTTTCTGTTTAGTTGATTAGTTGTTTGAATTGTTCTCTAACTCTTCCCCACCAACTTCATTTCATTACAAAGACAGTTAATATCAGGAATTAATCCTCCATTACACTCTCTTAGAATCCCATCTCCTACAAGACCGTTTAACAAATCATCTGGTTCTTTGGCGCCGCCATGCTGTAATAATTTTGTTCTTAAAGCCGTTCCTGTGGTCAATGATAGCGGATCTTCCTGACACAGCTTTTGCCATATTGTTGCAGCAAAACATTTGGCATACAAGTAGCTATAATAACCTGCAAGAAGTGCACATTTATAACCTAAGAACATTTTACAGAATAAGGAAAATATCACTAATATAAATTACGTAGTGTTCAAATTTCAGCTCTGAAGTACATTAAGAGGTTGAAATTTGTGAATAGGGCTGATAATTGAAATTTCAAACAGTGGATTCCGAATACTTGCTATCAACCAGATGGTGATCAGATTACTGTTTGTTTAAAGTAATTTATCGCTACAGCTTGTGTGAATTGATCTCGTTCCTTGATTTGTTTCCTTGTTTAAGTTGTAAAGGTCTAGTGAACTCAACGTCATTAACTGACCATGTGAACTTTTAATGTTGAATGGAATTCTAAAAGTTAGCAAAATTTCAGCATACCTGCACCATAATTCAGGAGGTGATTAAACCGGGCCTGCCAGTTTGTGCCCTTGACATGCTTCCAACTAGTATACTCTCTTTTCAGATCCTCAACAATAGAGCTTGTAGGTGGGGTTGACTGTTCCCCAAAGAATGTTTGGTCCATGGCGGCATAAAAAATCTGATGACCATGAAACAACAAGCAAACAGTGATCAATATTCCTTGTTCGTTAGTTTTTATCTTCTCTTCCAAACATATAAAGGGATTATTCATTGATTTATCAAAAAGGGTTTTGGACAATAACCTGACGTTGCAAATCTGTTGCAGCAAACATCTTTCTTGCACCCTGCATTGATGCTACTAACTTCTCAGGGATGATTTCCCCAGTTGAATAGTGTTTAGCAAATGTCTTCAAAACTCGATAATCCCATGAGTAATACCTTGACATATCACAAAGAAAAGAAGTACTTTCAAGTTCATTATAAATTTATAATCAATGAAAAGTGAACATTTTCTTATCAAAATCCTAAAAATAGACTACCATTTTTAAATGTGATAATTTTTAGATAATTACACACGTAAGCAAGCATCAAGTCAAATATATTCAACTACATTGTTTTTCATATGTCTTAATAAACGAATAATTGATAATAATAACAGCAACTCACATAAACAAGCATCATATCAAATATATTCAACTAAATTGTTTTTCATATGTTTTAATAAACAAAAAATGGACTAATAGCAGCAACTCACTCAAAAAGGTTGGAAGGTGTTTCTGCTAAATCAAGAACCACCCTGGTACCCGAAAAGTGTTGGTAGTCCTACAAGAAAATATTAAAAACATATCAAGAATTTATGATAAATAAATGAAGGTAATAGATAGAGCTGGTCTCCCACTTATAAGGTATTTTCTAGTATACCGTTCTTGAAAGCAACGAATGAAGAGCATGCCCAAACTCATGAAATAGAGTTTCCAATTCCCAATGATTTAGTCTCGCGGTTGATGAATTACGTGAAGAAGAAAAATTGCAAACAAGTGCAACAACCTGTGCGTCAAGCCAGAGTTAAAGTCCAATGAACTAATGCATGATGTAGAAAGTCATTGAATGAGGTTATAATCATTATATTATTAGCTGACATTTCATCACAAAGATGGAACAGTTCCTGAACTCTGATCTGACAGAGAGTTTCTCCAAAAAAAAAGAAAGAAAAAGAAATGTAAACTACTGTAGTGTGAAATGTTTTTAAGGGTCCAAAAGAAGTATTTTGAGGCCCTAGCTTGCTTCTTGTTCTATTTTCAACAAATTAAGTCTACTCCTTTACAAAGAAGCATAACATGAAACATAAAATTTGACTAGAGTAAACATGTCTAATTACATACAGGAAGTTGATATTCTGTGTCAGAAACCCTGCGGCCACCTTTAATTGCAAAATGAGCACAACCCGGATACTTGTTGTTCCTTGAGTACAAATCAAGGTAGAGATACCCCAAATCACCCTGTAATAAGTACACAGATCCTAATGAATACATGTGAATAACAGAAGAACTACATCATCACAATCTTATTCAGACATTTACATCTATTATTAACCAGGTAAATACCTCTTCAGGATGATGAAGAGACATTTTAAGCACATCTGGATGCCACGATTCACCTGGTGCCAGGGGGATGCTATGAAACTTTGCACCAAACAATGACTCCACCAGCACTTTCAAACCCTCAATACATTGTGGCAGAGGAAAATATGATGCTACAACCTGCATGTGAGAGTAAGCAAGTTAAAAAACTTCCTTTGCTTTCAAACCCTCAATGATGTATCAACAAAGCGACACTATCTCACAAACCCATAGATAGCAAATGTTGCAGTCACCAGCTTTTACTTTAAAAGAAAACAGGAGAGCAACATACCGAAGAGTCCAAGTCATAGGCAGAAGACTTCATCATTGCTGTGTAGTATGCCTCATCCCACGGTTCTAAATCTACATCCTTCTGGCCACATTTCTCTCTCTTAAACTCCTTGATTTTATTAAACTCCTAAAGTAAAAGTAACTTCTCGTTAGTGGACAAAAGCTCAAATTAATCTCCAGCCAAATGAAAGAGTAGAAATTCTTTCAAACACTATAAATATGTCTTCCAAAGGACATAATACCTCATCAGCACTGGGCCTGACCATCTTGCTCATCTCTCGCAAAAAAGACATCACAACTTCTGGTGATGAAGACATGTTAGGTTTCACATTGAACTCAGCATAAGATCTATACCCCATTACCTGCATTCATAAATAAGAATAAAGCATGCACATAAATAGAAATATAATGAAAAAAGAGACTACATATCCACTATTGCAGAAAATCAGACAATTCCTACAAGCTATAAAATATCTACAAATTGTCAAAATAGATATGTATCAAAACTCATCCTCAAGTGATATATAAAATCAAGATGCTAGAATAAGAAATAGATTTAAGCTAATTCTGGTTTAGAAGGCTTCCAGAACTATGAAAAAAGATATCTTAGAATCCGTAAGTATACACACACCAGTCTGATTTGGATATATGATTACTGAATTCTACATTTATACCTGTATGGATTATGCGAATCCCAACCCCCCTCCACCCTTATGGTCCATGCCACTAACCAACCATTCATGTCTATCCTAGTGAACCACTGAAAATTAGGAACTCAATATCCTCTAATTTACAGGTTATAACTTAGAACACTTTATGTTTAGTATGGGCACACCTAATTACTGAATTTTCAAATATAGTCATCAAAATATATAGAATCAATGATCAGTATACGTCATCGGTGCAAAAAATAAAAGTGATGGCATTAGATTACTCGTCACTGTAGCATGCTACTTGTGAACACTAGGCATGACAAATACTCTAGCAATATTTTGGTCATCAGTTACTAAATTATTTATATTCACACTGCATCACATGTAGGGCACCTGTCATGCACTAAATATAGAGATAACTAACCTGAGCTAGCTCATGGCGTGTAGCTATAAGTTTATCAAGAACACCAAGGTTTGCCTGAGGAACGGAATTTCCTTTGATATATGCCAATTTCCTAACCTGCAAGCAAATTTAGTTTACAAAATAAAAATTAATGTAGGAAATGGTCAACTGCAACTGGAAATGAAATTGAAGTAACATGCAATGTATCCCTCTGGAAGAAAGCCCAAGTTTATTAGCAAATTGTAGAGTAAAGCAAATGGAAAAAAAATACAAAGGAAGTGCAAACAGAGTTTGAAGCTAATTTCCATATACTGGCAGTAAGATTCTAGATTATGCTCAGTTCACCTAAAAGTTATTGCACTGCCCTAACCTCCTACTGGATCAAAGATTAAAAAAAAAACAAACAAACAGGAAAATGATTTTTCATTTTTTTAAAATCAAAGTTACCTCATCATCTGATGCCCACTGGAGAACAGAAGATAAAGTATGTGGATCTGTTGGTATACAAAAACCCTTATCTTTCATGGCACCGCTGTTCCCCAGTGATTCCCTTGAAATTGCAGGTCTGGAACGATAGATGGGCTTGAGGAGATGGTGCAAAGTTTGTGGCAAACGTGATGCTGGGAAAATTTCCACAGTACCGGGGTCAATGATGATATTTTCATTGAACCTGAACCCATAAAGAAATCCATTTAAAAACAAAAAAGTAAAGTCCATTAAGCAAACTATTTATTTACCAAAACAAAAATTCACAGGACAGAATCAGCAAGCAGGGTAACCAAATCTCCACCACCACTTAGAAATAAAATCTGAACTCAAGAGAAACATTAATGGTAAATGGCGGGGTGGACTGAAGCTATATCTTTGCTTCAAATCTTACTGACAGAATAAATGTGTATTTGCATTAGTCATACTAATCACCACAAAAAAAAAGTGTTTTACCAAATGCTGAAGCAGTTCTGAAATTTCTTAGTGTGATTTTTGTTATCATTTCATGCAAGGAGTACATAGAAAATAGGAATGAGATTATGAGAAGTAACATCAACTTAGGAATGTGAAAAATAAATTATAATATCGCACTTACTCTCTGCAAAGTTGGGAAATTTGTATATTCAGCTGATTCACCCTATCTAATTTCTCTGCAAAGCAAAACAGAGAAGTTATTTGCCTGCAACAAAATCCATACTTCAACAGCACCATAAAACAATAAAAGAGAGTGAATACCAGCAGGAAGATGAATTCCACCCCTCTCAAAGTCAACGCGAAGGTAATGAGCCGCCCGTTGAGCTTCATTGGTGAGCAAATGGCCCTCTTGTTCCGCTTTTCTTACGGCATCAAACAAAGTATGATTTGTATTTAGATACTATAAGACAAAAAATTCAAATCAGACACAGGCAATAGCTCATTACTAAAATGCAATACATGTACACAGGAAAATGGTGAGCAAAAAAATCAAACAACACTAGAAAGTGAAGACGATTCACCGTCACCTCACATGTAGATAGTCATTAATTCTCATTGAAGCTTTGTTCGCCTCTTCAACAAATTCCCTGATACAATGGAAGTATCCCAAAAAGAAATTGAAACTTTTCAAATTGACAAAACAATAAGGAAATACCTCCAAATACAGAAATATAATATCGAAAAAGTCGAAAAAATTCAGAGATTAATAACCTGTCAGGATGAGTATGTCTACAAAGTTCTGCAGAGTCTACCACACAGCAGACCTATCCAATTGAACAATGACACACTGCAATTAGTTCAATCACTCTTACAGTAGTAAAGTTGTAATTGTTAATACATACTGTGTTAGAAATCTCATCCATGGCTCTGATTATTTCTGCTGAGGCAGGCATCCCGGAAATGTACTCAACCAGCTCTCCGGACCTGAAAAACAAGATTAATCAAAAAATTTCGCGAGCGACGGAAATCAAAATGTGATGAATTGACACTGGGATTCTGTTTCTGAATAAAATTTCAGACCTTTCGATGGCATCGTCCACGAAGCGTTGGAAGCCTTTGGGGGACTTCAAGTGGTCGAAGCCATAGAGACCGGTGGTGGTGGAGTGGCGGCGACGGGTCGTGAGAGGGTCCGAATTGCATAATATGGTTGCGAGTTTGAGGCGGAGCTTCGGGGCGGACCTGCGGAGGAAGCTCAGCATTGTTTGCTGGCGGGTTTAGAGTGAAGGCGTCGTGTGGAGTGTTTTATGTTTGTTATGTGCATACGGGTCGGGTTTGGATACGGGCATACACTGAATTTGAAATATCCAATAGGAGGAGGAAGAGCTGCTGTTAGCGCCGTCATTTCATAGTTGGCAAGGACTTTTTTTGAACAATGTTTTACTTGTTTGAAATGCAGAAAGATAAATGAGAGAACTTAAATTACCTACCTCCAATCACGTAATTAAATTTCTAAATATGAGGGAACTTACATTTTGATGTGAGGTTTATTTTAATCTTTTAATATTAATAAACGTAAGGAAACTTATGAACCGGAATAACTCTCTTTATTCTCGTATTTTCTATTGTTATATGGAAGAATCACTAGATTTCTGATATTGTAATACTTTTCTCATTCACTCCTAGTATGTAACTTGTGACTTCGTTATTATTTTTTGGGCTAAAACTTCACTATTGGTAAAACATGATTTTTAAAAGATGTTTCAACTAGCTTTGCTCGAAAAACTCGACTCGTTTGTGAGTTATTAATTTTTTAGTTTTCCGACTTCGAAAAATCATACATAAAAAACGACTCGAGGTTTTTGAGCAAAAATCAGTTAGAACACCTTTTATAAATCATGTTTTACCAATGGTGAAGTTTCAGCCCATGAAAATTTTTTTAAAAAAAAGGTTGGCAAGGTTTGGCACTTTTGAAGGTGTTATAGCATGTCAAAACGTGCCAAAACGTGCCAAACCTTGCTAACCACATTTTCTCTTCACCTTTGCTCGTGCCAAAACTTCACCAATAGTAAAACATAATTTATAAAAGGTGTTCCAATTGACTTTGCTCGAAAATCTAGAATCGTTTATTTTTTATGAATTTTTTCGTTTTCCGACTTTGAAAAATTATAAAAAATAAACGAGTCAATATTTTTTCGTTCCATCAGTCCAAGAAGTCCTTAAAAATCATAATTTGAATATGGGAAGATTTTGGTCCGAAAATAAGAATATGCGATTTTGGCCAAAAAATCGTGCATGTGCTATAATCCACATTTTTGGGTAAAAAACCCTGATTTTGAAAAAAAAATTTATTTTGAGAAAAAAGATTGGATTAGAATCAACGGTCTTAAAACATCGTTCTTGGGCGAAACCCCATGGTGGGACCGCCAAAAATGGACGTTAGCCTCGCTAGCATAGGCATAGCCATGTGCATTGTTAGCCTTGCATGGCTGGTCTCATGTGGCCTCGCATGACTGGCATCCTCTTGCCTCGCTTGGCTGGCCTCCGTTAGCCTAACTTTGCTGGGCTCCTTTGGCCTCGCATGACTGGCCTCCACTGGGCTCTCATGGCTGGCCTCGCTTGGTTGGCCTCCTCTGGCCTCGCATGGCTGGCCTCCATTGGCCTCGGAGGGGACTTATGAAGATTTTATGCCAGAAAAGAGTTTTTTAGCGCTCCAAATTGAACGTATATATTTCAGGCACAATAGGTCAAATTTTTGCACACACATTATTTTTATACCTTAAAAATGTGTTAGCAATTTTAACCACAAGACACTGTAATTGATGTCATAACAAATATACTCAATTATGCTTGATGGTCAAAATAGTCAAACTAATTGGTCTTCACTTGTGTTTAATTAAATATTGTTGCTACATTTATTTAATATTTCAGTTTCACCATATTGGTATTTTGAGCTTATATTATCAACATAATTGACATGATGGTCTAGAGTTCAAATCACAACTATTTTTTTTTTATGCTCCATTTTTCTTCTCCAAAACTTTCACTATCTCTCTCAACTTTCTAAATTTGAGGCGAGGGCGAGGGCGACTCACTCTCTCAACTTTCTCAATTTTGGGCTAGGGCGAGGGCGAGGGCCATCGCATGCCAAAAACGTGTCAAACCTTGCCAACTCCATTTTTTTTTGCATTTTTCTTAGGCTAAAACTTCACCATTGGTAAAACATGATTTTTAAAAGATGTTCTAACTAACTTTGCTCGAAAAGCTCGACTCGTTTGTGAATTATGAATTTTTCAGTTTTCCGATTTCGAAAAATCATATCTGACAAACGACTCGAGGTTTTAGAGCAAAGTCAATTGAAACACCTTTTATAAATCATGTTTTACCAATAGTGAAGTTTCAGCCCAGAAAAAGTAAAAAAAATGGGGTTGGCAAGGTTTGACACGTTAAGAGGTGCCATAGCATGCCAAAACGTGTTAAACCTTGCTAACCCAATTTTCTCTTGACCTTTGCCCATGCCAAAACTTCATCAATGGTAAAACATAATTTATAAAAGATGTTCCAATTGACTTTGCTCGAAAATCTCGAATCGTTTATTTTTTATGAATTTTTTTCGTTTTCGAATTTTGAAAAATCATAAAAAATAAACGAGTCGATATTTTTTCGTTCCGTCAATTCAATAAGTCCTTAAAAAGCATAATTTGAGTGTAGAAAGATTTTTTAGCGAAAATAAGAACATGCGATTTTGGCCAAAAAATCGTGTGCTATAATCCACAGTTTTGGACTTTTGGGTAAAAAACCATGATTTTGAAAAGAAAAAAAAATTTGAGAAAAAATACTGGGTTAGAATCAACGGTCTTAAAACATCGTTCTTGGGTGAAACCACATGGTGAGACCGCCAAAATTGGACCTTAGCCTCGCTAGCATGGGCATGGCCATGTGCATCGTTAGCCTCGCTGGCATCCACTGGCCTCGCATGGCTGGCCTCCTTTGCCCTAGCATGGCTGACCTTCTATGGTCTCGCATGACTGGCCTCCTCTGGCCTCGCTTGGCTTGCCTCCGTTGGCCTCGCATGGCTGGCCTCCTTTGGCTCGCATGGCTGGCTTCCGTTGGTCTCGCTTGGCTGGCCTCGCTTGGCTGGCCTCGTATGGCTGGCCTCCTTTGGCCTCACTTGGCTGGCCACCCCTCGCATGGTTGGCCTCCACTGGCCTCGCATGGCTTGTTTCCCCTCGCATGGCTGGTCTTCTGTGGCCTCGCATGGCTGGTCTCCTGTGACCTTGCTTGGCTGGCCTTGCTTGGCTGGCCTCCGTTAATCTTGCTTGGCTAGCCTCCATTGGCCTCGCTTGGTTGACTTCACTTGGCTAGTCTCTCCTCGCATGGCTGGCCTCCACTGGCCTCGCTTGACTGGCCTCTCCTGGCTTGGTTGGCCTCCCCTCGCATGGCTGGCCTCCTGTAGCCTCGCATGGCTGGCCTCCTGTAGCCTCGCATGGCTGGCCTCCAGTGGCTTCGTTTGGCTGGCCTCCTGTGGACTCACTTGGCTGACCTCCTTTGGCCTCGCTTTGTTGGCCTCGCATGGCTGGCCTCGCATGGCTGGTCTCCGTTGGCCTCAGAGAAGCCTTATGAAGTTTTTATGCCAGAAAAGAGCTTTTTAGTGCTCCAAATTGAACGTATATATTTCAGGCACAATAAGTCAAATTTTTGCATACGCGTTATTTTTATACCTTAAAAATGTGGTAGGAATTTTGACCACAAGACACTGTAATTGATGTCATAACAAATAGACTCAATGATGCTTGATGGTCAAAATAGTCAAACTAATTGGTCTTCACTTGTGTTTAATTAAATATTGTTGCTACATTTATTTAATAGTAAACTACAGAAAAACCCATGACATCTCTTCATTTTTCTCTAAAGTCCACAAACTTTCAATTCATGCATATAAGTAAATTTTTTTACTCATAAGGACAAGTTGTTTACAAGTTGACATGTGGTAAGTGCTGAATTACTTTTTTGTCCTTTTTTAAGCTTTGATTTTGAAACTCAAAGTGTGTATTAACAAAACGAAAAAATTCAACATGTGTGTCGCTAGATAACCATGCAGTAGCAGCCGTCAGGGACGAATGCAGTAGCAGCCGTCAGGGACGAATGCAGTAGCAGCCGTCAGGGACGAATGCAGTAGCAGCCGTCAGGGACGAATGCAGTAGCAGCCGTCAGGGACGAATGCAGTAGCAGCCGTCAGGGACGAATGCAGTAGCAGCCGTCAGGGACGAATGCAGTAGCAGCCGTCATTTTAGAGACGAGTGCAGTAGCAGCCGTCATTTTAGAGACGAGTGCAGTAGCAGCCGTCATTTTAGAGACGAGTGCAGTAGCAGCCGTCATTTTAGAGACGAGTGCAGTAGCAGCCGTCATTTTAGAGACGAGTGCAGTAGCAGCCGTCATTTTAGAGACGAGTGCAGTAGCAGCCCTCATTTTAGAGACGAGTGCAGTAGCAGCCGTCATTTTAGAGACGAGTGCAGTAGCAGCCCTCATTTTAGAGACGAGTGCAGTAGCAGCCCTCATTTTAGAGACGAATGCAGTAGCAGGGCGAATATAATAGCATATGTCAGGACTAATGTAGTAGCAGGAGTTGTGAGGATGTAGTAGCAGGGGCTGGTACTGCTTTTGGCATCCTTTCCTTTTGCAGTAGTTCACAATTCATTATCTAACAAAAGTTCATAATTTATTCTCTAACAAAAACATTCACAGTGCATATTCATAAGCATTTCATGATTCAAACATTAAAGAACATTGCTCCTAATATAATTCAGCAAAACAAATACAACTTGAAACCATCCTTTGGCTACAGAAGAGAAATTGAAATGAAACTACTACCTCATGAGAAACCAGCAAAAGTGCTCACATAACAACCTTCTCAGAAGAGTTGGGGCCCCTCTTCTTCCCGAATCCAACAATTGCAAAACGCAACACAAATTGAGCTCAGTATCACTCAAATTGCCATCTTTTAATTTGTTCATTCACAAGAAATTTTGCATCCAATTAAAACTATCAATATCAATATCACATTTACAATACATAAATCCAATGACTTGAACTGAAATATCACATTTACAATACACATTTTGATGCATTAGCAGTTATTCAAAATGAACTACATTAACCCAACGTTTCTCATCCATGTATTAGTATCTGCAAAATCATATAAAACAAAGAAAAGTAAGGTAATCATAACAGAGTGAAGTAGACTATTACATTGGAAAATCTATGCACTGTTCATCCCTTATTCATTAAAATTTAGCACAATTGCAATATTATCTCAGTAATTGACAAGTTCAGCAACATAAACAAGAATCAATTAAACTCATAGCAAGAGCAACCATTCTTAACAACTCCAAAAAAAAAAAAAGAGGTTGCCAAACTAAAAAAAAAATGCATTCGTAACAACTCCAAGCATTTCTATTTTGCGCAGAGAAGCATTAGTTTGAGCCTCTAAAACAAAAAAAGAGCTAGATAGACATACTTTCTTATCAAGTGTTGTATGAAAAGATATCAAATTTGTTAATCAAAATGATAAGATTCAACATTACCATGCAATATCCGGTAGTTAAGCACATAGAGAGTAATCACTAAGCCACTGCACAATTGCAAATTTGCAATCCCAAAATTGTTACAATTTGTGGTTCTAGTTTCTACCCAAGTCTTATCATCCTCCATTTCCACAATTACAATACCCAGAAGTCAAAAACCCATCCAACAATTTCACAAACCCAGAAGCTGAATAGTTAAAATTACCAGCTAAATAAAACGAAAACAGATGGTGAAACCTCGTTGACCACAAAAGAAACTAGATAAGCACAACAATCAGAAGCTAAAAAACAAAAACCCTAAAATAAAAAGAAGGGAAAAACCAGTTAGGTACCTTCTCTGAGACACGTCATAGATCTGAGCCTTGATATCCATGAGCAGCGGCTTCTTGGGATCGGAGCCGTCATATTGCTTCAACTCCTCCAAGGTGACCTCGCTAAGCTAGACGGGAGGTCACCTTGGAGGCGAGGAGCTTGAAATTAGACGCAGTAGCTTGAAATTGAAAATGGAGGTGAGGAGATCCTTGTGCAGTAGCTTCTCAAATTGAAATGGTGAAGTAGCAGGAGCCATGGGGACGAAGCAACTGAGGACCTGAGGTGTGAGTTCGAAGGGGCTGCTACTGCTCCTTTGGGTTCTTCAAGATCTTTGAGTTTGAAGGGGCTGCTACTGCTCCTACGGGTTCTTCAAGAGCTTCGGGGCTGCTACTGCTCCTAGGGTTCTTTAAGAGCTTCGGGGCTGCTACTGCTCCTATGGGTTCTTCAAGAGCTTTGTGTTCGATGGGGCTGCTGCTCCTCCTATGGGTTAGTCAGCTTTAATGGCAGATTTGTAAATAAAACAAGAAAAACACCTAATTATGTAATTACATTTATATAATTTGGGTCTGGGCTTGCACTGTAGCGAGTGGGCTTGAGTTGTCTGTCCTTATGTATATAACTCTAATTTTAGTTGGTTTATTAGTGTTTTGTAGTGTTGTCATGGGTGTGTATGTCAAATTCTATTTATTTAATATTTCAGTTTCCCCATATTGGTATTTTGAGCTTATATTATCATATAATTGACATGATGATCTAGAGTTCAAATCACAACCACTTCATGTTTTTGAAGGCGAAAAATTTATTGACTTGAACCTTTATTTTTATTACTTTGTTTCTATTTTTTAAGTTCCATTTAATTTAGAAAAGCCGGAAGAACAGTTTATAAAACAAATGATCTTCACGACATTAGGAGCATAAATTCAAGTTTGGTGGCAAGTAATGACGTTTTTATTCTCTCTTAGTTATTCTTGTCTTGTGAGATGTTCAATGGAAGTGGGCTTTATTACCAAGGATCTAGTTATCCATGATCCGCACCTCATCAGATTACGGTAGTCACGACCTCAGGTGAACGCGGCCCATAACATGCTTAGCGGGAAGCACGTTTCAAACCCCTTAACCGAAAACACACAATTCGTGTCACTCTCTAACGCTCATCCCCATTTCGCGCGAAATAATCCCCCAGTACCTCCCTTCTCTCTTTCTCTCTCTCAATCCCCAAATTCCCATGAAGAATCCGAATCCGAATCCAAACCCGAACCCTTTTCTCTATGTCGAGCGATCCGAATCCAAAGCCACCGCCTCTGACTTCGACCTCCGCCGCGGCAGCGACGTCGTCTCCGACTCAGCCTTCTCCGTTAAGATCCAAGCTCCGTAAGATCCCTCCCATCCCGTTTCGCAGAAGCCCTAGACATTTGGTCGAGGTTAACGAAGAAAGCGAAGAAGAGGGAGACGATGACGAAGAGGATGATGACGACGATTTTACGGAACGTAAAGGGACCACGCCGATCCTATTGGCGGCGCCGCTCGGGCTCAATCACATTCGGACTCGATCGGCTCCGTCGCCGCTTCGGTTCTCTTCGTCATCAGCCGGTACGCCTCTAAATCTCGGCGAGGAATCAAATAATTTGAACTACACGGTCAAGTCAAAGCCCCAACCAGGTCTGAATTTTGATATTTTAATATATTTTTTCTGGAAAATTGTTGATCAATATGAGTTGGTATCATCCGATATTATATTCTGAGTGTATCTATTAGTTTAGGAATTTTTCAATATTTTCAATTTGTTTATAGTGAAATTTGTGCACTGGAGTCAATCAAAATCGCTGAGAACTCCATCACCACTCAATCCTGTGTTGGAGGTAACGAAATTGCCAATGAATTTTTCTTAGAAAATAGTTGGTTGGAGAAAAGTTGGCAGCTCATGAGCTTGACCACAATGTGGTTTGAATGTATTGTATATAATATTGGCAGGGTAGTCATGCCGGTCTTACAAAGGAAATACAGTCGCCTCGCTTTCAGGCAATACTGCGTGTTACAAGTGGACGAAAGAAGAGAACACCTGACATTAAGAGTTTCTCTCATGAACTTAATTCCAAAGGAGTTCGACCATTTCCGGTGTGGAAGTCCCGTGCATTCGGGCATATGGAGGTGGCATTACCCTCACCTGTGTATGTACTGTGTTTATGCCTTTCGGAATTTTGATTTTCTTCGTCTAATCACGTTAAATCTTGTGGCTGTTGTGAAAAAATTTAGGAGATTTTGGTGGCGCTCAGGGCAAGATTTGAGAGGTTAAAAGATGAGGTTGATGTTGATTTAGGTGCATTTGCGGGTGACTTGGTGGGTATACTTGAAAAGTCTTCAGAGTCTCACCCTGAATGGAAAGAGAATTTTGAGGATTTGCTGGTTGTCGCCCGGCAGTGCGCAAAGATGTCTCCTAACGAATTTTGGATCAAGTGTGAAGGCATTGTACAGAATTTGGATGACCGGCGTCAAGAGCTACCAATGGGGTCCCTGAAACAAGCCCATACTCGTCTTCTTTTTATTCTTACTCGGTGCACAAGGCTTGTGCAGTTCCAGAAAGAGAGTGGTTATGAGGAAGAGCACATTCTTAGTCTTCACCAGCTCAGTGACCTTGGTGTTTATCCAGAACAAATTTTGGAGGCTACAGAGCAGAAGTTTAGTGGTCCACTGAGTGGGAAGGATGCAAATGAGAAGCCAAAGAAGTCTCGTGAGCAGGAAAAAGCTAGTGGAGCTGATGGTGTGGAGGTTAGCACTGCCAAAAGCATTGAATCTACTGGTAGCTATAGGATGTCATCTTGGAAAAAACTTCCATCTGCTGCTGAGAAAAATCAGAAATGCCCTGTTGCTGCTGATACACCGTCGAAGGACAAATCAGAACGTTTGCATGCCAAAGATGAAGCGAAAACTTGTGGTGACTGCAATACTGAAATTCTGGATACTCCATCATGCCATCCTGAACACTCAGAGATGTCCGCAAGTGCACAGAGTGTATCTTGGATTTCAATTGGGGAGCAGCACAATGTTACATATGAGAATTTGATGATCTGTCGCATATGTGAGGTTGAAATACCGACTGTACATGTAGAGGAGCACTCTCGAATATGTGCAATTGCCGACAGGTGTGACTTGAAGGGTTTAACTGTGAATGAACGACTTGAAAGAGTTGCTGAAGCTCTTGAAAGGATAATGGAATCTCGGACAACAAAAAACGTTGATACACAAGGAGGAAGTTTTGATGTTGCAAGAGTGTATCCATCAAGTATTCATGAAGATTTGGATGACTTGTCACCTAAACGAAATGACTTGCTTCCTCGTTTCCCTGAAGACATGCTTGATTGCGTTCCTGATGCTGACAATTCTTTTGTCATGGAAGATCTGAATATTATGCCTGATATGTCGTGTGAGGCACGTTCTGCTTTGACACCTGAACAAGGCACCAGAACCTCATCAGCGGGAAGCTCGACACCAAGATCACCGCTTTTAACACCAAGAACCAGTCATATTGAAATGCTTTTGAGTGGAAGGAGAACGATACCAGAACTTGAGAATTGTCAGCAGGTGCCATGCTTTCATTTTCCATCAGCCTTTTTGGTTATGCTTCTTTTTCTCTCAAGCTTGAATTTTGTATACTTACTCTTATGTTTTTATTATTGCTCTGCACCTGAAAGTCTGTGAATTCACTTTCCTTGTGGAACTGGCTGTTATAAAAACCCTGCTTCTTTCACAGGTTTCCATTACATTCAAGTTAAAAGTTCTATTTACCTTCTAAGTTTCTAGCTTGATTGTGTTCCTATAGTGCAGCTCTTGTGTTGTTTTGTGCCTAGCCATGTCAGTTTATCTATGCTCAGTCTTGTGGGCTTGTAGCCTTTGTTTTTTTTTTTTCCCTTTAATTTAGAGATTTTAGTGACTTTTGCAGAACTAGTTTCATCATTTTTATTTCTTTTGGTTGAAATTTCATGAATTTTATGTCATATGTTCATATTTTAATCAGACCATGGATTGACAGATACACAAGCTACTGGATATTTCTCGTTCTGTTGCAAATGTGAGCAATTGTGACTACAGTGCATTGGAGTATATGCTTGACCGGCTAGAAGACCTAAAATATGCCATCCAGGACAGGAAAGTGGATGCCCTTGTTGTAGAAACTTTTGGAAGACGCATTGAAAAATTATTGCAGTGAGTTGAAGTCAAACTTTATTACTGCATATTTTTTGTAGTTTGTACAAATGTGAATCTCCTCAAAGGTTGCCTCATTTTGGACATTAACAAAATAATCTAATCTTTAGCTCCTGTCCCAATTTCCTCAAATGATTGATTATTATTTAATAACTAAAAAAACATCTCTGAATGTATCATGATTTTGAACTGTTCAGGGAAAAATATGTACATCTTTGTGGGCAGATAGAAGATGAGAAATTGGATTCATCAAATGGTATGGCAGACGAAGAAAGCTCAGTGGAAGATGATACAATTCGTAGTCTACGTACCAGCCCCATCAATCCGTGTTCTAAGGATCGAACATCTATTGAAGATTTTGAAATAATAAAACCAATAAGCAGGGGTGCATTTGGACGAGTTTTTCTTGCCAGAAAACGAGCGACTGGTGACTTATTTGCTATAAAGGTCTGCTTGATTCTACATGATATAGATGAAAATGCTGCACATTGTTCCTTATGCTTTCCATATGAAAAAAGGAGCAAAATTACGGCTAATGGAACGTGTAAGCTTGAGACATTCTGTTTTCAGAACTAATTATGGTGGAACATTTCTTCAGGTATTAAAGAAGGCCGATATGATTCGTAAGAATGCAGTTGAAAGTATTTTGGCAGAGCGTAACATCCTTATATTGGTTCGCAATCCTTTTGTGGTTAGTGATCCCCAATGTGTTTGTACACTAAGATGCATTACAAGTGGATATATTAATCTGACACTTCTGATGATGAGCAGGTCCGATTTTTCTATTCCTTCACATGCAGGGAAAATCTTTATCTGGTCATGGAGTACTTAAATGGTGGAGATCTTTACTCTTTATTGAGAAATCTAGGCTGCTTAGATGAAGATATGGCCCATATATATATTGCAGAAGTTGTAAGGATATACTATTTTTTTTTTCTCTCCAGATTCGCTTTTCCATGTCCACCTCTCTAAAAGTTTCTCATACTCATAGATGGTATGAAGTATGACTGATATCCTTTTTCTTTATTTTTTTTATTTTTTTCAGGTTCTTGCTTTGGAGTATCTGCATTCATTGAATGTTATTCATAGAGACTTGAAGCCAGACAACTTGTTGATTGGTCAAGATGGTCACATCAAGGTCAATATTTTGCATTTTTAGTTCTTGAATGTTATGGAACTCATTTTCTATATAGCTGGAGATACGTTGGGCAATAGTATGAGAATTCTGGCCTTTTATCATCATCTGTGTATTTTTGCATCATACATTCTAGCAGGTTGAGGGCTATTTATATCAAACCAAAACAAACTCCTAGCTACAACCTGAATTTAGGGAAAAGTAAATGAATTGCATGTTAGCCTTAGTCTTTCTATATTGTATTTTCAAGTATATTTGGCTTTGTTTCTCTTTCTGCTTTATGACAGATTCTCATCAGCAAAAGTTATTTTCTCTGATTAAATATAAACGAGTATTGATGAAGTTTTCTTGATTTATAGAAATTTCTTATAGCTATAGATGCTTCATTTTTTGTTCATGAAGTTGATTTAATATATGTTTACGTGGCGACTACCTTCTGTTCTATCAAAATTTCTTATGACATCAATAATCGCTTCCTTCAATTTCTCACGTGTTCAGGCAATGAAGTTTATACATCTACATGAAGAGTTTACCTGTCACCTCTCACAATTTTCTAATCCCTTAATGTTACAGTTGACAGATTTTGGGCTCTCAAAGGTTGGTCTAATCAGCAGCACTGATGACTTATCAGGTCCATCAGTTAGTGATACTGGTTTTGTTCAAGATGATGAACCAAAAACTCAATCTTCACCAGAGAGGGTACAGCGCCAAAAACACTCGGTTGTTGGCACCCCCGATTATTTGGCACCTGAAATACTTCTTGGCATGGGACATAGTGCAACTGCCGATTGGTGGTCTGTGGGCGTTATACTTTTTGAGCTGCTTGTTGGCATTCCACCATTCAATGCAGACCATCCACAGGTAGTGGATTCAAATTCCAGAACACTTTCTATTATGTATCTTTGAATCCTTTACATCTGAATGAATTCTTCTGATTCTTAGAACTGTTAATTGCAACATTTTTTCATTTCCTTTCAAGTCATAGTCATGGGGGAACAATTTGACATTGTACTTATAGATCCTCTTTATTGCAGCAAATTTTCAACAATATAATAAACAGAGATATCCCCTGGCCTAAGGTACCTGAGGAGATGAGCCATGAAGCATATGATTTGATTGACAAGTAAGAATAATTTGAAGAGATCTGTGCATTTTCTGGATTTACTAGTTACAACATTATTGTGAATTTTTGACATCAGGAAAATTTTGTCAATCGGCCTTTTTATTTAAAAGAACTCTTTCGTTGGATTAAAAATACCTGCATTCCTCTCATTTTTCAAAACAGCATATCTTCATTGCTCTTACTTTGCTTCTACACTCCTTGTCAGACTACTGACTGAAAACCCAGTTCAAAGACTTGGAGCAACAGGTGCCAGGGAGGTAATTTGTTGACTAACTATTGACGGAAGTTACATTCAAGTCACGATGATGATTAAAATAAGCTTTGTGACTTCTCTGGCAGGTGAAGCAACATACTTTTTTCAAGGATATTAACTGGGATACACTTGCGAGGCAGAAGGTCATTTCATGTTATCTTTGTTGAAGTTTTGAAATTATTGTTTATAAATCTATGATATTTAAGAGTACCTTTATTGGCTGCAGGCTATGTTCATACCTTCAACTGATGCACATGATACAAGTTATTTCATGAGCCGGTACATATGGAATCCAGAAGATGAGCATGTTAATGGAGGCAGTGACTTTGATGACCTGACTGAAACATGCAGCAGTGGTTCATATATTCAAGATGAAGACGTAAGATGCTTCTGTATATTATACTTTTCAATCTTAATGCACATAGAGCTGATATGGAATTAAATGGGCTAGAAGCATGCACTCAAAGAACTGATTTGGAAGTGAACTTGAAAAGCCTCTAACAATGATGCTTTGAAATTTATGTACATCAGTTAAATGCATGTTAAATCAACCATCTGATCCAAGTTTGGCTCTCGTACAGCTCAGTGACATTATTAATTTGGCTGTCTGACCATCTATGTCTCATACAGGGGGATGAGTGTGGTAGTTTGGCGGACTTTAGTGCTCCGGCCCTTGACGTGCATTACTCATTTAGTAATTTCTCATTTAAGGTAAGGCCTCTGAGACCTAAGATATTTTCTCTATTTTAAGGCTCTTTAGATACCATATAGAAGTGCAATGATGGTGGTTTGTGTAAATAGCTCTTTAACTATCCTTATTTCATTTTCGAGCTGAAAATTTTACTTCTTCTGTTCTCAGAACTTGTCTCAGCTGGCTTCCATCAATTATGATCTTGTCGTGAAGACCAAGGAGTCACCAGAAGCCTCTAAGTCATCCGTTCCATGACCATGGACATTCTGCTATAAGCCTTTAACCACTATAGGGTCTGATGTAGTGCTCTCGGTCTCAGCTTACTATCACCTGTCTTCAAATATAGTTCGTTGAAGAAAGTCTTCGAGTTGAATGGTTCAGTAAGTGCCTCATCCATTCTGTGAATAACAGTTGTTCTTCATAGGCAAAGGTCGGCTGCTATTGAAGCTAGTCTAGTTAATCACATTCACTTATTTCATTGCATTTCCATTCTGAAAATGGATGCCATTGCAAATGATCTTGTTTAGATTTTTCTTTTCGGTCTTAACCACATGAGTTTCTTGTATATATCGTTTCAGTAGAAGAAAATTTTGTACCCTTGTTTTATTAGTGAGCTCTTCAAAATCGGCACTTAGGCAATCATATTCTTTCTCTTATATATCTTGTTGACTAAGAGAAACTCGTTAGCTGGAAATTTAGAGTAGAAGTTTAACATGTGATTCCTTTCACTTTCGATTACGAAGGAAGAACCGAGGAGCTGCATTTCCTTTTTACCCTTTTGAGGCCATATGCGGTAAATTGTAGGACTGGTTAGAATGCCTGAAATCGTATTGCTTATAAATCATTAGTTCATAAACCAAGCACCAGTAAGTTGATGGTGGGCATATTATAGCTAGTTTCAGTAAGATAAAGCTTTCCTGTATAATGCGCCGTTAAGAATTCAAGTGGAGGAGGTTGTGGGATGCTTATGTAAGAGAATAACGGCAGTGATGCAAGGACGCATTTGGCTTTTTATTTTTATTTTTTATTTCTTGAAAAACAAGAAACATGTGTATTTAATTTAAGTTAGGGATTTGTTCTTAATTTCCGAGTCCACATCTAATATGTTTGTTGGTTCATGCGAATCATGTCAAGATTTAGACAGACCATCTCTTTGTAACTTATACAATCATCAAATATTGTTTTTACTTGTGAAGTGCATATAAAGCCAAATTAAGTAAACGTGTTTAGAAGAAAAGAAAGTGATGGAAAATGTGTTATATATAACAATGGTGCTCTGAATTCTGGTATGGTTGATATATTTTATTTCGCACTTAATTTCTTTACATATACACAATCATATAAAGCCAAAATGAACTATCGCTTCCTCTTTTAAAAGTTTAGATTACAAATAACGTTCTAATACCTTTGTGGTGTTGCTTTGTTGTATTCTTGAAATGATATAGTACTAATAGTAGTATATATAGTATATACCTAATTTGCATGCCCATAAATTATCCAAGAAAAACAAATATATGAGAATGAAATGTCATCCTCCATAAAAGTTATGGGATAGGAACATGAAAAGAGAAAATTAAACTTTCCATAACGTGAAGAGCTTTGTTTGCAACAATTTTGGCTTATTTTTCAAGAAAGGATGCCTCACCTTAAAATTCTCAAGAAAATTGACAAATTTGACAGTCTAATTCCAGTGTTTTGATTGACTGGATCCATCAGATATTAGAGGTGCAAGATATTCTTTGGATCAATCCATGATTCTCTTAAACCCCTTATCTTCATACCTTATATAAATCATATATACTAAATAAATATACTAAAAGCCTCATAACCTTATGGCCATTTGTTAATAGATGTGGTCCTTTTTGTGGTTATGTGATGCTTAGCTTAGAGTCGGTACCAACTCTGTCTCTGTAACGATAGTGAGGTTAATAACTTTTTGCATAAGCTATCATGTACTGTGCAAAAGGACACCCTACCAACCAAACCCTAGTTTTGATGGCATTGGCTGGTCCAGAACTTTTCCAGATTTTAAATTACATATATTCCACTTAGTTATAGTGGGAACTTTTCGTGGTTAGAAAAGTATCAAAATGCTGAAGAGAGCTTAAGAGAATAAACTGATTTTTTTTTTGGCTAATAATAAACTGATTTCTTAAACAAGTTGATGGGTCTTTTCTTTCTTCAGCCTCATCATTTCTCAGACAGAATATTGAAATGTCAGTTTTTTTTTAAACTTTGCTAGGTAAAACTATCTGGGGATTTGCATATCACCCAAGTGTACTAGTACTGCATATAATATGAATATGTTCATGTTATTAATTGATACAATTTCCAAGCTCGAAATCCTCAACCCCGAAATCCTTACAATCCATGAACCAAGCTGAGCTATTATCCTCTGATGAAGTTGAAGACAACCCGAAATCACTGTAATTGTCTTCCACAGCTGGAAAATTCCATGACCAATCCTCAAGAAACGTATCGGATAATATGTAACTCACCAAAGGGTCATCGTCACTATTTGCATTGACCTCAATCAGTGACTGAGCTTCATTGCTTGAGGAATTCTCAGTTGCAGAGCTGCCACTGTCGTTGCCGGAGACTCCATGCTCTGGGATGTTCACATCTTGTTGATCATTGGCTGAAGAAGGCGTTTCTTGTGGGGTAGTGACTTGCTTGTGGAGAGGTTCGTGAGTAAATGGATCAATCCCCATCTTGATAAGCTTTTTCTTGATGTGTGTATTCCAGTGATTCTTAATCTCATTGTCTGTCCTTCCAGGCAATCTTGCTGCAATTTTAGACCACCTATACAACAAAAATCACAATTCACAACTACTAATTAGCTAAGAAATTAAGGTAGCTAGCTAGGCTATAGTTAAGTATATTATAATTAATGACGTGCTAGAAATTAAGTTAGCAAGAGGGTAGCTAGAGAACCTATTGCCAAGACTAGCATGGAGGTCAATAACAAGCTGCTCTTCGGCTTCATTGAGGAGGCCTCGCTTCAAGTCGGGCCGGAGGTAATTAGTCCAACGGAGGCGGCAGCTCTTGCCGCAGCGGCGAAGACCAGCGAGCTTAGGGACAGCGCGCCAGCAGCATTGGCCGTGTGTGAGCATGAAGTTCACCAATTTCTTGTCCTCCTCGGCTGTCCAAGGACCTTTCTTCACACCAAGCTTGTCACAACAAGGTTGCCTGCCCATCACTTTGTGCTAGTACCTTGCTTCGCTTCGCTTCGCACCAATCTTTGCAACTCCAAGAGAGCCTAAGCCCCACTCACCCACCTTTATATACTGGTGAGTAGTGACTGCCTAGCTTTTAGGAGAAATCAGAAAAAGATGAAAAAGAAAGTACTAGTCTCACGCTTTACATTTATGCGTGTATGACACAACTGATTCTTGCACCAAATTCAAACCGATAGTTACTATGGTATTCATCATTTTTCTTCTTTTGGCATACATTATGCACATTTTCATAAATAAATGCAATCTAATGCATCTCTTTTAGGAAATGATTTCTCGATAATGTCCATGAATTATTGCTTCCGGAGTAGCTAAAAACCGCTAACTTGGTAGGTTCAAATTCTTGCAAACTTGGTATTTGATGGGAAATCAACGACGAGGGTTTTCTTTCATACCCTAAAAAACTGGCAAAGGTTCTTTAACTCTTGCAACATCAACATTTTGCATCACATATAGGTCATAAATTCATCTTACTTGGAACAATTTATAGTATGTATCAATATATTAATTTCAAATTTTCTATTTAATGGTGTACTAAACCCTACTTAACGTATATAATAATTTAATGCGCCTAAAATGATTATTTTACTATTCCTGGTACTAGTAGGGTCTTTACTCTGCAACTTTTATTCATGCCAATTTTGATTATAAATCTCTTTCATTGATGATAAGAGGATAATGTACTTTTTTTTAAGAGTAATATTCATTTGCTTTTCTTGATGAACCAAAGATATACTTTTCTTTTTCTTAATCCAAATAGGAGAATTGGGTTTATTTTTTAGAGTTCTTTTTTTATTTATTTTAAAAACTGAATGCTTTTAATGACCCATTTTTTTGTTTCTATTTAGAAACAATTTTGTTTTTTCTTTTAAAATTCTTAGAATTAGAAAGCATTTCTTTTTCCATTTTATAATTTTTCTTTTGAGTTCTTTAAAAACATATACGTATGATTTTGGGAAATTTGGTCCCAAAGGTGTAAGCATGCCCAACAAAAAGGTCCTTCCGAAGGGTGTCATTCCACTTGCATTGGCCATGATGATGAGTTCATGACAAGAGAATGACCGGGGCGGTGCATGCCTTTGTCCAGAGGATTCGAATGCACAAAAACAAATAATATTGACCAAATTATACCCAAAATAAATAAAAATAATAAAATTATGTTGGCGCGTGAGAGCACGCGCTTGGTGAAAGGAAAAGTGAGTGAGCCCAAAACAAATAGAGTGGAGTATTGCACCCACCAGGTGTTTGTGAAAAGTCCTCACAGAAAAGTGCCTGGGACCTAATCTCAACTTTGATGATCCCATTTTGTGATGTTCCCGTTTGTTTAATTTTTGATTGGCATTCACCTTTCTATTTTCCACGTGTCGTATTCCCCCTCCTCTCACTCTTACTTCAGCACTCCATCACCTATATCGTCACCACACTCAAGCCCCGCCCTCGTGTGCCTCTTCTTGCTTCACACTCTTTTTTAGTCACTTAATTTCAAGTGGGTGATTATGGTTCAATCCATCATCTTCCTTTTCACTCTCACTCCCTGGGGGTGGCAATTTGTATTAGAGTTTTGATTTTTCAAAAAAATCTATAATATTTATCTTCTTCCGACAATTCAATGTCGCATGAATTAAGACTCATAAACGATGACCTAATTATAAACTAATATTGAGTTATGCACAATTCCGGTAATATACAGTGTTCATCATGGAGTTTGGTACGATGTTACTACTTACAAGTATGGGATGGTAGCTTATGATGATCGATATTAAACACTTGGTCAGAACCCTACCCATCAAATAGTAAGAGTGATATCATTATCCGAATGAGTGATGTCATTGATGCATCCCCAGTAGACTAATGGTGGCAGATTAAATTACTTAGAAGTTGGATCAATTTTCAATATGCATGTGTAGTAAATTTTTTCACCTGCGTTGGTTGTGGTCTGGTGGGGAAGTTGGCTGCCCGCTTATAAAGTTATAATACAATGGTCATAAACTTTGAGTGTTAAGACAGCAACACCATGTAGACCAATCCCCAATTTCTAAAAGCAATTTCAGACACACTAAAAGCTAGCTTTGACAGTTTGACAAATTAATATTTTCAGTGCTAAGTGCGTTGGGTCTTTTGACGTTTGATTTCTTTCATAGTAGATAGAGTTTGGTTATGATTGATGGTGTAATGGATTAGGCAATTGTTACATGAGTTTTGAATTGGGTATCATTAGATACTAGCCGGCTGAGGTAGATTTCAAAGAGTGTTTTGTATGAGTGATGACAGATTGAGCACATTTCTATGTCATGCCCTTTGCATGCATGTGCTTTAGATGAAAGATGATTTGTAATATAATATTTTCGAAAAAAATGAAACTTAAGATCTATCTTTTTTTTTTTGGTTGAAATGGGATAAGGGAACTAGGGAAGAGCTCCGAACACCTCAAATTTATTAAAGAATATGAAAAGTACAAAGGAATAAACTAAGCTAAAATCTTCCCGAAACAAAAAAATTACAGTAAAAAAACCAAACTAACGAAACCGAAACTTAAGAAGACCCAATCACCCAAGCGGTCCTCAGTACAATGTGAAACAATAAAGGTAGGAGTTGCATTCCACCACACAAAACTAGTTGAAGACGTACCATAGTTAGTCAATGCATCCGCAACATAATTTCCTTCATGAAATATATGAGAGGCGCAAAATTGCATTTGAGAAATACGAAACAAACAATTATGTCATTGAACTCGAAGTTGTCATGGCAACAAACACTTGAGATCTATCCTTTTATCACGTTTACTTGTATTTTGTTATGCTTGAGTTACTTGAACTATAAGGCTCATAGACAATTCAAAATTTTAGAATAGTAACTACACATTTAATACTTTCAATGCCTTAACTTTTTTTTTTTATATTTGTTGTCATATTATACATATATGGTGTGTGTGATTTATTAGAAGTATAAAATATCATGAAACGAAATTACAGACAAATTAAGCAAAAAGAAAAAGACTCGATCTGCTCCCTGCTAGTAACTAACTAACCTTCTAACCAGCCAAAAAGGTACAAATCCCACAAAGTACTGGAATATCATATATATGCTTCTTCTTCTTCTTTTTGTCAAGAGGGAACTTTCATTGAAGGAAACTAGGAAAGGGAGAACACACCCAGATACAAGGAAGAATTAAACAAACAGAACAAACAAACAACCCATAAAACAACAAGAAGCTCTCCCAAGTGAAGTAGAAGAACCCAGCTATCACTTGGAGAGCAAAACAGGAATTAAGCTCTCCCAAGTATGCTTGAAAATTGAAATATGGTAAGTCCAAATAACTTGCCAGGCCGTTATTGCTATATTTCCTCTTGGTATGTGGAATGCTCAGTTCTTAGTTTTCTTACATCTTATTGGCCCGTTTATATTCCTATTGCTTCAAGTTGTTGCATCATTCCTTTTTGGCCGAGGAAAAACAAGTCTGTAACTAGTATAAATATAGGCCTATGTTGTTTAATATCTCAACGAGTACCTACTAAGCAATCTTGAAAGCTAGAGTACGTTTATAATTTGTTCGCCGTACGTCTCTTAAAGTGTTTAAAGTTTCAAGATGAGTTTGCACACCAAAACTTGCTGTGCTCTACTTGTCCTCCTCCTCGCTTCCTTCCCCATTGTCATGGGTAATGCTGTAGATGACTACACAGCAGAGGTTTTCCATGGTTGTATAGAAGCAAATTTCTCAACTATTGTTTACTCGGAAAACATTAAACCCCTTATGGACTTCTTGGTCTTACAGAGTACTAAAGAAAATGCTTTCTACGCCAACTACACCGCTCTTGATAGCGAAAATGGAATCATGGGCCTTTACCAGTGCAGAGGAGACCTCTCCGCCTCCGAGTGCTCCAACTGCGTCAGCACGATTCCATCTCTAGCCAACCAACTTTGCGGGGAAAGCGAAGAGGCTCTAATTCAACTCGGTGGGTGCTACTTGCACTATCAATTTACTACTGAGCTCGCTGAGAAGTCAGTTAATGCGACAAAGTTTGTTGAAAAACTTTGCAAAGATAAGCAGGCAACAGATGAAGGGTTTTGGGAGAAAATGGAGTTGGCTTTCAACCGGGTCATGACTGGTACAGGTATTGGTGGCTTCTACACTGGTAGCTACGAGGACGTGAATGTTTCAGGGCAGTGCCAATATGACTTATCAAACGAGCATTGTGAGACTTGTTTCAAAAGTGCTCTTCAGGAGGCCAAGACTAGGTGCGGAGATTCCGTTTCCGGCCAGATTTATCTGAACAAGTGCTATATTAGCTATAACGCCAATGGCAATGGTGTGCCATCATCACACAGAGCCATTGCTATCGCTGTGGGAATAGTTGGAGTTTTGGTTTTAGTCGTTGCTGTCGTTGTTGCTGTTATCATGTGTCGTCGTCCTCGTCCTCGTCATCAATCGGGGATGAAGGATGTGGAGTCTGGTGTCGGCCGGTGAAAAACACAAGAGCTTGGATCATGATAGCAGTAGAAATTAGAAACATACGTTCGATCTATAGCTGTTTCGTAATTCTTTTAATTTTTTTGTTGCTTTGTTTACATTTGGTTTTGCTTATGAGGGGTTTGGTTTTATGTACTTCTTTGATTTTTGCTTCTTCTTATTAATAAAACCAAGGTTTGCTTAAAAAGAAGTATTTGTATTAGTATCTAAAGTAAGCTTTGCTATATATATATATATGAATGGGTAAAGACTGCGTCTGTTTTGGTTTGATGTTACAAAACCAAAATTAACTTGTAACCGTATCATGTGACTTCTGTTATACAATCATCTTCAATTTCATTAAAAGGACATATCAAAGATCAGTTACAAACTTGAATAGACATATTGAGATTGAAAGAACTTCGGAATATATATATACAATGGGAAAAAAATTTACTCTTGCAAATACAGCAAAGAGATAGAGAACAGCAAAATGAAAATTCCCAAGGGGAAAAGGAAAACTCTATAATCTGTATGAACTTGTTTCTATCTGTATATTCTAATGATGAGCAGCCGAGAGGCTAAACCCTGATGACAGCAAAACCATCTCACTCACACGAAGCAATGCAGCCGTTTAGTAATGTTTAAATCCTCTGTTCTATAACACTGTGTTTGGGTATCTTCCACAATTATCCAAAACAATCTCAAATAAATAATTAGATTCCTCATCAAAATCCAATGCCCGGTTTGCAGTGCCAGGATATTGGCTGCCTCTGGTTGTACTCCGATTAAGCCACTGAGAATCAATCCTTCCCATTGAAAACGGCTCTTTGCTGTCTTCCTAAAAGACATGAGACTAGGCATTTGCAAGAGGGCCAACAAAGCAAGGGTTGGGGGTCCTGTGGGAATTTGCTGGTGCATATTTGAACGCACTTTGTCCAAAATTGACCAGCACTATAATGTCTGTGTTTGCTGCAAGAGTTGGGTACAGAGGAGTCTCAAAACTGTGAATGGGAAGTTTAAACTGCGAATGTTATTTCAGCATGAGATGCTTTAGAATAAGACTAATTTGTTGCCGTAGTCAAGATTAAGTCGATCTTTTTCATACTTTCGCAGAGTTTACCTAAGTTTGATTTCTAATTCTACTTAGTTAATCACGTCTCAGTGTGGATTTACAATCTTCATCACTTCATGTCATGTGTGAAGTATATATATATATGGAGTTTGATACAGTTTTGTTACAACTTACAACAAGCAAATTAATGGGAGTTTGTTTTAGTTAGTAACACTTTGTTAAAACCCATCCAATAGTAAGATTGATATCATTATCCGAATGATTATTGAACTAAACCCCAACATAAAAAATTTAAAAAAAAATCATCTGAATATCTGATATCCATATATGTTTTTTTTTTGGACAATATATCCATATATGTTTTAGAAGCAATAGCCTACACAAGCAATTTAGCCTTATAACACTATAACTGAATCAATAAACTTGAAATCACTCAATTGAACTGGACTTTACAGTGGAACCAATGGAGAATTCATTTGCAAATATACTGATTTCTGTTTTTCTTGTCTGAATTCATCTGCTCATGCAGCAGATGTATTATATACAAGATTTTTTTAAATAAAGTCAACTATAAAAGAGAGAAATATAAAGAAAACAAGTCTAATGGAACAATCATGAAATTAAATACAGGATTGAGGATGTGAAAGGCTCTGAAAGGCAGAACAATAAGATAGAGAAGTAAGAAATTGAATTGCATGATAGAGGTGATATTGTTTCCATAGATACAATCAGGGGCGGAGCCAGGAATTCATAATAGGAGGGGCACAATAAGTACTTGATGATAAAAAAAATTAAAAAATAAAAACATGACCCATGCAAAAAAAAAAAAATTCATATTGAAAATTAAAAACTAGTTAAAAACTTGAAAATTAGGTTGACAAACTAAAAATTAATCTTACTCGGATTGGAGTTGTTTGACATACTCATGGTGTTTGTGCTCCTAATTTTCTGTTTTTGATTTTTTTCAATTATTAAATCTATATTAAATTATTATGGGTTCTTAACCAATAGGAACAAAATACCCAATAGGAAACTAGAAATTTATGAAAATTACAAGATTTGATTAAAAGAGAAAAAAATTAAAATAAATATCAATTATATAAACCATTTTTATTATAAGGAATGATTAGAAATTTTAAGTGCAACATGGGCATAATTACATAATTAAACCATTCTTTGAAACCATGGCTTGATTAAGGCAATGCACATAATTACATAACCATGCATTTGACCATTTCGGCAGAAATTCAGGGGGGGCCAGTGCCCCTGCTGGTCCCTTAGTGGCTCCGCCACTGGATACAATACTAAGAATTAGCTAGCTAAGAATGAGTGAATGACAAACCTCCCGGAAAGAAAGCATTAATTCTTTGAAAATCCAAATTATGCTTTTGATTAGTTGGAGCTGACAAGAGCAAATGGCCTTCCCGTCGTCCTACCATGACATGATTGACATCTATCTGCAATGTATTATTCCTATCTCACTGTAGTTAAATGCTACGAAATTGATGTGGGCTATTTTGGGCCGGTATCGTCGTTTGCATCTCTCTTCAAGTAGAGGACAGTTATGAATGACAAGCAGCTCAAGTGAAAGAGGCAGGCCCTCCTCTGGAATGGATGCTAGCTTCGGACAGTTCCAGATTTCAAGACGTTCAAGAGAGGTGAGGAATTGAAAGCCCTTGCTCAGTTTCTTCAGATTTGGGAAGCCACCGATCCCGAGTCGAATGAGAGATTTGGGGAGTTGAAGCATCTCATTCTTATTCTCTTTCTCATTCTTAGCAGCAGCTGGGATGGACACTAGACCTGGATCATCATAACTCCTGATCGTCAAATCTCTAAGAGAGGTGAGTCTGTGCAACCCTTGAGATTCCAAGAGCGCCTTACAATTCTTCATCTTCCAAATTGTAAGTGATGTTAGGTTGGGGGGAAAGCAACTAGTCAAACCTTCACAGTCATCAATCCACAATTTCTCAAGAGAGTTGAGATTCTGCATGTCTCTCACCACCTCCAATTTCTCGCAATCTCTGATATAGATATCTCTTATACCCACACTCATACTCGGCAGCGAAACAAGACTTTGACACTCCCGAATAGCAAATGACTCAAGATTGGTGAGGTGGCACAGTCCCTCAGGTAAGGATTTAAGATTTGGGCACCCCCAGATGTGAATTTGTTCGAGTTGACAAGTGTCATCGAGGAACCCATCAGTTATTAACTCCAGCTGACTACAATCTGAAATCCAAAGCTCTTTAAGCGCCCTGGGTAATTGGCCTTTGCATAATAAGGACATCAGAGATGGACACTCCGTAATCTGAATGACCTCAAGACAACAAGAAGAACGGTCCACCACCTCCTCCTCTTTCTCTATTAATGATTTCAAATTCTCACAATTCCAAATCTCTATTCTTCTTAAACTTGGAGGAATCTGGTATCTTGCAAAGTACAGCAGAGATTTGCAGCCATCAATGGTTATGCTTTTAAGAGAAAGTGGCAGACCAACATCTGGAAAAGAAACAAGACTTGAACATTCATATATCTCAAGCTCTTTAAGACACGTAAGGTGATGCAATCCTTCTGGTACCTTCAAAAGACTTGCACACTTGCTTAATCTCAGAGATTCAAGCTTGCAATCCAGAATTTGCAATTGCAGCAACTGCTCTGCTTCTTTCCCCAGCTTTTCAACAAGGGCAGAGTTGTCTTCGATACGCAAACGATCAAGAGAAATCAAGTGTTGCAGCAACCTATCCTCATTCTGAAAGGAAGACGTCAGCTCCTCACAACCAGTAATCCCCAAATATTTAACCTTTTCCAAGCTTTTCATGAACACCCCTGTATGGAATCTCACCTCTGAAATATTTGAAATATGCAAGGACTCGAGTAATTCAAAGTGAACCGGACTTGTGTGCATCACCAGCTTGCAATTTTGGATGCCTGATCTATGAAGTTGTTTATAATTCGATATTGAAACCACCAATCTCTCACATCCAGATATCCAAAGCTCTGCTAATGAATCAAGCCTCTCCGGTAAACTACCCTCTAATTTGGGGCAGTCGTTGATTGAAAGATATTCCAGGCAAGAGAAAACCCCAATTCCCTGATCTTGTTGGAAAGGAGACCACTCCTTCCAATTTTTCAGATTATGGAACATAAGGGTCTCTAAGGCTTGAAAAGGCAAGTTACCTTCTCCATAAAACTCCGGACCAACACTCTCCACCGCATCCATGTCTTTTATATAAAGGTATTTGAGATAAGGCAACTGTCCAAATGGTGGCAAGAATTGACAATGATTACAACCTTCTAACCATAAATCCACCATATTAGAGAATGAAGGATCTCCAATCCATGATGCAAATTTCAATCCAGCATAACCACGGATGTCGAGCTTTTTAAGCTTCCTATGAGGTTGTAGCATGTCAAGCACACCTGCTGCAATTTCTGTTGAGACACTCGAATAAGACCATTCTAGTATCAGGAATTCAAGCCTCTCCTTGCTCTGTAAGCTGGCACTCCTAGCGTCCTCGACACCAATCACATTCTCCAGTCTTGAGAGGTGTAATGTCCCTTGCAGATGCAACAAGGACCCAATCTCTCTCACCCCTGACCCACTACCTTTGCCAACAACAAAATTAGGCAATGTTTGCAAATTGGTCAATCGACCTAGCTGAGGAGGCATTTGTTTCAATAGAGGTACACCTGAATTGTTGAGATGACACAAATTAATTAGATTCCGCATGTTTTTGGGTAGTGCCTTCAACTGATTGCATTCTTCCAATATCAATGTCTGTAAGTTGCAAAGAGTGCTTGTTGAGTCCGGCAAGAATAGACCTCAAACTTTTTAACCCCATCATACATGCCACGAATGTAAGACGAATGACGAGCCTTGGGCAAACATCTAAGTTGCGAGTCATAATTCGGCTTATCCTCCAATCTACAACATGTTTTTCCTGCAGCCCATCGTGCCAAATCAGTAACGAGGTCATGCATTATGTATCGCGAGTTTCCTTTGCTTGATTTTTGAAATAATGACCTAGACACCAACTCTTGAAAATAGTCACTGCCCAAATCTTCCATTTGTTTATTTTCTTCTGGTCGTTGCTGAATCAAACCCTCTGCCATCCACAGAAGGACCAATTGCTTCTCCCTAAATTCATAATCATTTGGAAGTATTGCGCAGTAGGTGAAGCACCGTTTCAAATGTGAAGGGAGGTAATGATAGCTCAATTTTAATGCTGGGAGGATGCCCGTCTTTTCTGATAGATTCCACATCTTGTGGTCTAATATTTCTTCCCATTCGTCTACACTTTTACAACGTAAAAGACCACCAAGAGTCCTTGCAGCCAACGGCAATCCCTTGCATTTTACAATAACTTTCTCCTTAAGTAACTCGACATTTTGGGGTCTGTCGTTTAAGAGTGCATGGTGCTCAAAGATTTTCCAGCAATCATCTTCTGATATCAACCCCAAGTTACAAGGGTTAGTGTCTCCCACCATCTTCGCAACATTTTCATCGCGCGTCGTCACAATGATGTTACTTCCTACTGCTCCAACACGAAAGGGGGATTGCAGTGTTGTCCATTGATCATAGCTACATGTATCCCAGACATCATCTAAAACAATTAAAAACTTCTTGCCAACCAATTCCTTGCTCAACTTCTCCTGAATTGAATTAAGCTCCTTGGATTCCATCACATGACCTGATGTGACCGATTCAAGAATTGCCGCTGTCACCCTTACAATGTCGAAGTCGTCAGACACAGATACCCATCCCTTTGGGGAAAACTGTTCAGTTGCAGCGTCGTTGAATGCATGTTTAGCTAGCGTTGTCTTTCCAAGTCCACCAGTACCAACAACGGCAAGTACCTGAAAATTCTGAAAATTGCTGGTACAAGTCTCTTGTTTTGACAGCAAATGATCAACAATCTGCTTTTTATCTTCATCCCTTCCGATCACAGGTCCATCTAGTAGAGAAGTAGTTTGTGGCATTTTCCATAGCTTGGTAGACACTCCAAGTTTCTTCAAACCAAACTGCTTTTCTCGATTAGTTATCTCTTCTAGTCGATCAGTAATGTCCTTGATTTCTGAGTTGACACTAAAATTGAATTTAGGTTTTGAAAGTGAGCTGATCCATAACATACTTGTGCATCCTTGTTGTCTTTGTATGCTGCGCTTGAGCATTTTAGTAGCAAATGTATCCAATATGTCTTCAACATCGTAAGCCAAATCTCTGAGATCATCTAGCCACAATCTCACTCCTTCTTGTGTTAGTTGTTTCTCCTCTGCATCATTCAACACCGCATCGATTGCAGTCAACGTTGTAGTCCATTTCTGCAGCACCTTTTTGTTGACCCCCTTAAGGCGTCCGATGTACTCAAGGACCTCTCGATGCGCCAACTTCTGGAGTAGCACCGGAAGGAATGCCCGAACAACAGCATCTCCCATAGTTTCTTTGTAAAAGAGAGTACGTATGCAAAACTGCAGAAAGTAAAACGAGTAGTTAATTAAGGTGCAAGCTCTAATTGATGCATGTTAGCATGTATGCACAAACTGATTTTGATGAATGAAATGGAATTTCTAGCCAACCAAGAAGATAAGAAATCCAAAATTTAAATGATGCATGTATGCGATCAGTTGCTGTTTTGATCTGTTTCCCCTTAATTTGCAAGATCAGAAAGCACTTACATGAAAGTTAATTCTTCTCTGAGATCACTATATGTGATTAAAGCACTTGCGATGCTAATTCTTCAAAATCGTAAGCCAAGTATCTGAGATCACTATCATGGACAGACTTGCCTTGTTGCAGATCTGATATCTTGAATCCCAACCGGTCCAAATTGAAGCAAGCTAGTGCACAAAAATTAATAGGAACCAGTTTAGTCGTTCATGATAATATATATATACAAGTCTGAATATTGATATATGTATATTTATATTCATAAAATTGACACAGAATAAAAAAATTAATAGATTCAAGAAATGCTTACTTACAAGTTAATTCAGATCACAGAGTATCTGAATCCAAATTCAAGAAGCACTTGCTGTAAATGAATGCAAACAATGAACTGTGTATAGATCAAGTATGAATGGACTTATGGACACCAGCAAGCTCCCTTGACCAAAAGTATACTTATGAAAAGCACTTGCACTTTCCTAAAACTCGCTGAGAAAATGCAATGAATAATAATCAAAGGCAAAGGTTTCACACTTTCACCCTGCCGACACCAAAGTTACCATTTTACCATCTTATACTAGATAGAGCAAAAGACCAAGTATTAAGGTTTTGGCCTATGAGTTGACCAGGTTTAGCTGTAGCACTTCCAAATATTGTTTCAGCAACAGCGAGAAATGATTTAAAATAAAATTATTTTGTTGCCATATTCAAGATTAACTCCATCTTTTGCATTACCCTTTAACACATGTTACTTGATCTAAATATCATAAACAATTTCAAATGAGTATAAAGAAAGGGGAGTTTTGTTTTGCGGAATAATTTGTTTATATTAATGAAAAAACTACCTCTATCAGTCACCATATGACAAACACTAACTCTATTAGTATTGTAATTCGAATAATTTGAAGAGTAACTTAAGAGCGATGTAGTGCTAACATATTTTCTATTTTCAATCTTTTATTTCTTTTGTATAACTGTCATCACATTGCACATGCATCGCGTGTGATCTATCTAGTTAGTGAGTAAAATTAAAAAATATAATATAAAGTAAACAAAAGCAAAAAAAAAATATATAGTTTCCATCATGATAAAACAAAACAAATTAGTCAAATGCAAGCATTTTTTGGAAACTAAACAAAAGGCAGAAGTAGTATGTGTTGAACCATGTTCATAGACCAGATAGCAAATCTTTCTGCGACATGCCGTTTGAACAATTACAAACTAGTTAACTTTGGGCCCAATTGCGTTTTGGGCCATACATACAAATACGCGCGTGTACGAAGAGAGACTCACTTGCCGCGCACCGCCCAGACAATAAGGCACGCCACTCGTTCGATGAAATGCCTCACTGAAAAAGCGTCAACGAAAAAAGCAACAACACCAATCTGAGCGAGCAAGAAAGCTTCTTCAGATATGTGGAGGCGCGTGGCTTCACTTTCTTCTCTGATTTACCACTCAAAACCGTCCATGCATAACCAGGTATGCAACTCCACACTCCGAGCCATTATTCAACCAACAATTGAGATTTGATTTTGTTTCCATAGAGAATGATATTGAATCACAAATCATTAACCGCAGGGACCTTGCACATTTAAGATTTGGGAATCATTTACCTCACAATCAGAGATAGTAACTCCGGTACGGCAAAATTTCCATTGTTATAACTCATTTGTTGGGTCTGAAACACTTTTGAGATTATATTTATAACCTAATTTCGAAGTTTGATGAGTTATTTTAACTGTGATTGAGATGCCTTTTTAGTCTTATGGACTGAATTTTGTTGTTTGGGTGCAGTCAAAAGCTGCTCCATTCATAACTTTTGTATTGGGTAAGTTTTTTTTCCATGCTTATGAATTATGTTGCATTGAAAAAAATACCATAGAAGTTGTGACATTTTGGTGCTCTCAAATTCAGGTGGACCTGGTAGTGGGAAAGGTACTCAATGTGCAAAGATAGTTGAAGCATTTGGGTTCACTCATGTGAGTGCAGGAGATCTGTTGAGGAGGGAAATAGCTTCGAATAGCGCATATGGGTAATAATAATAATTCTTCATTCCTGTTGTTCATTGTAGTTGCTTTATGCATCTGTGGCTTTCTTAAATTACTTTGCTTATGGGAGTAATGGAACTACAATTTCAGCTCTGTGATTCTTAGTACAATTAGAGAAGGAAAAATTGTTCCCTCTCAAGTGACAGTCCAGCTCATTCTAAAGGAGATGGAATCCAGTGATAATTGCAAGTTTCTCATTGATGGGTTCCCTCGAAGCGAGGAGAACCGCAAAGCATTTGAACAAGTGGTGAGTTTCCTTCTTTTCTTGTGATCTGTCTAATGTTACATATATTGTATACCTGTTCGACTTGTCTGCAAGATCATCTTAGTTTGTAGTAAATTCATAACATATATAAGTATGTGAAAGAGAAAACTTGAGAGATCATTTCATGCTAAAGTAGTATTTCGTTTTTCAACAACTATTGTAGATTGGAGCAGAACCGGATGTTGTGCTTTTCTTTGACTGTCCTGAACAAGAAATGGTGAAGCGAGTGCTAAATCGTAATCAGGTAGGGACTTGCACGTATTATAATTTTCTGTTGGGTTGAATTATGTGCAAATATTCACCTTAAATGTGATGTTGTATTACAGGGACGAGTTGATGATAATATCGAAACAATCAAGAAGCGCCTTGAAGTGTTTGATGAATTGAATTGGCCTATTGTCAATTACTACACACAGAGGGGAAAACTTCACAGGGTGAGTCAGACATTCAAGGGTTGAAATGCATCCATTTTTATGTTAGTGGTATTGATACAGCTCTTTTCTAGGCTCAAAGTTTATCAAATACCATTTTGATTTTGATCTTATTTGTATATTGCTAAAAGTCTAAAACTATAAATTGACAACTTGATTTGTGCAGATCAATGCAGTGGGAACCGTGGATGAAATATTTGAAAAAGTTCGCCCAATTTTTTCTGCACTGAGGTATGTTCGGTTAATCTGCACATAAAGTTTTCAACAAACATTGTCATTATTGGTAATTCCAGTTCTGTTCCTTGCTGTAGAAACTTTTTATGAAACAAAAAGGTAGTGAGCAGCCTTGAAGAATTTAACTTTTATGCCAGAAGTTTGTGTGTGCCCAGTTTTAAGGCCAATGAGGCAAATAACTTCTGTTTTTCTTGCAGCAAGTGATATAATGAATGTTCCAAGTACAATATGGCAGAATGTAAAGGTTTTCTAAGAACGCCAGAGGTCGGTCTGCTAACTACAAGCTTCACGAGGACTGGAAATTACTAAAACGAGCACGGTCAAGTCTAAAGCAATTACTTATCAACGGGGTTGATTTTTTGTACCCTGATTATTACTGCACTTGATGTATGTACACCGCTTAAGCTGGACGGAAAACTACGCAGCATTTCTGCTTAACTGCAAGTTTTCACTGTTTAGACCTTCCCCAAACTGAAGTCTAATCCCATTACTGTTAATCTGAAATATAATATTGTATTTCCTGAGCATGCACAAGAAAGTATTTCTCAAATACTGAGAAAGCTAAATCCTATAAATGGGTTCGTTTCAATACAAGGAGATGTGCATAGTGTTGATAGTTCGTGGTCTTTAGGGTCCCACAGGCACTAGTGGCTCTGTAAATATAAAAATCGTCTTTGGTTTCTTCTCTGATAATGAATACAATTTTGAGCTTTTAATGAAGATTTACGGCAATGTGGGTAGATCGGAGGATGTGGAGAGAGTGAGAGTGATGATGGTGGATAGGGGATTGGACTCGTAGAACCCTTAATTTATTTATAAATAGATGAAGCAGGTGCAGCTGAGGCCTCGTTAAAACCTTTGCTGGTGAATCATAACCTGACGAAGGAAAGAGTACCTTGCACTAGAGTACATGGATTATCTCGATCTCACTATGTAATTTCCTTCTTCTTCCGAAAAAGAGACAGCAACCTTTTCTTTTTTAGTTTCTTTGTCTCTGCCTCTTGTTTCTTGTCATCATTCTCCTTCTTCAAATCCTTGAGGAAATCCAGAAGCCCTTTAAGAGCAACATGAGCATCATTACTCACCTGTAGCTCCCCTGCAACCTGTGCAGGGGTGACCTCCATGCTCTCTATCAACCCTTCAATTTCTCCATACAGAGGATGAGGGTTGCTGTCCTGAATGCCTAGGTAGTTAGAAGCCAAGATCTTGAACCCACTTGCAGTGCAGTACGACATGTTTATATGCATGTCCATTCGTCCTGGACGCAACAATGCAGGGTCTAGCTTATCCTTGTAGTTGGTGGTGAACACAATGATTCTTTGATCACCGCAGCTTGACCACAGACCATCAATGAAGTTGAGTAGCCCCGAGAGCGTCACCGTCTGTTGTTGCTTGGTCTTCTTCTTAGAGGAAGAGGAAGAGGAAGAGGAATCCTCATCTGATTCCTCGTCCTCCGCTTCCCGGTTCTGAATTTCCAAGGAGCAATCAATGTCCTCAATCACCAAAATAGAACGATTGGAGGTAGACAGCAATGCTTTCCTCAATTCAGTATTGTTCGAGATGCTTGTAAGCTCCAAATCATATATATTGTATTGGAGGTAATTAGCCATGGCCCCAATCAAGCTAGATTTGCCAGTCCCCGGTGGACCATATAACAAGTAGCCTCTTTTCCACGCCTTGCCAACCTTCTTATAGAACTCCTTCCTCTGCACAAACAAGTCCAAATCGTCCATGATCGCTTTCTTTTCCGCTGGCTCCATGGCCAGTGTCTCAAAAGTTGAAGGATGATCCAATATTGTTGATTCCCAGAATTTATGGGAATGTTGACTGCGAGTATAAATCTTGAGAACTTTTTCCTCACTGTTGATCTCTTTAGCCCGAGCATACACATTGGCCAAGTACGAGTCTATCACTTTACCTCTGTGCTTCTTGTGGAAAATCAGTTGGTAGTAACGCTTTTCAGAAGATTGACCGTCCTTTGGTTGAATGCACACATAACGCCACTTGACGTTGAAGTTTTCGAATGTGTCCGTCACTTCTTGATCGTCGTCAAGGGAAAAGCCGGTGGTCTTCTGCTTAGGGGTTTTGCTCAGTCGGACGCTTCGAGTTTCGGGGCCGATTTTGGCTCGGAGGTAGAGCTCAACGTAGTCATATATTTGGTTGCGTCCTCCGACTTCGGTGTACTCTTCAACAACAAAAGTCAGCTGAGAAGAGAAGAAGGACGACATGAGGAATGAGAATATGTAGTTTCTGATCTGCTTAGGGATGATTTGCTCCGCGATAGAACGCCCAAACATCACTGTTGCAGCAAAGGAGGCGTAAGTTGACAAGGTGGACATTGCGTTACTAGCTATTTCGTACGTTGTTGACAAAATATACGCTCAAGAAAATTGAGGACAGTCAGTGGGAACTTAGGTTTAAAAGATTGTTTTCTTATATAGAATCATGATTCATCCTCGTAGTCTACAAAGATTAATTATTTTCTTTCCTAGTCCATATATGAATCCTCATCCTACTGAGGGCATCTCCAATGCATAGCCCTATACCCAAACTCAAAACTCCCCCGAATGAGTCTCAAACTCATCTCCAAAACCTATACCCAAATGTTATAATTATGTATAAAATATTACATTAATTCAGGACCGTCAATTTTTTTTTTAAATAAATCCTGACCGTTAGATTTTTGGCTCACTGGGCCCACCTGTCGGCTTCTCTTCCCTCTCTGACGCGCGCGTGCCCATGTGACTCCTTTCTCTCCCTTCCGTGTCCGAGTGTGTGCTGCACTCTCCTTTCCTTTTCCTTTTGTTAGCCATTCACATGGGCTATGGGTCCCTCAAAATCAAATAGGTCTGAGACCTGGTTTGGGATTGTCTTTGGCACCCAGGATAGGGCAAAACCAGGTTTGGGACCTATATATGGGTTTGAACCCATAGCGTTGGAGATGCCCTGAATCAAGGATAGTTTGTGTTTCTAATCCTATTAGATTTAGGGATTGTACTATACTTGCATGGAAAACAAATCCTAAATAAAATATAAGAGAAAAATCTTCAAATGTTACTTAAACTATCACGGAATACAATTTTTGGTATCTAAACTTTTATAAAAAATCTTGTGGTACCTAAACTATTCATTTGTTTGTCATTATAATACATCCGTCAAATATTCCGTTAAATTGCTTACATGACACTTGTATGACACTAATTTAGTGATTAGAGCATGAGCAAAACAATTATTTTATTTTTTATTATTAAATTTAAAAATAAAAATAAATTATATAAAAAAATTATAATCATGATCAAATTAAGATTTTTATCTTTAAATATTAAAATCAAAGATGCGAAAAATTAGTTTTATTTTTGTCCTATAAATGCCTTCATTTTAATACAAGGAGTCAAGGATACATCAATGAGGATGGTTGGGCCCGCAAGCACTAGTGGCTCTGTAACTATAAAAGTCGTCTTTGGTTTTTTCTATTTCTATGCCCATTTGTGAACAAATGGTGACCGCTTTACAACCGCTAAGTTTGCTCACAACAAAACTCACCATCCACTGCTCTTCTAATAGCAAGAGAAGCAAGAAGTCGAAGCAACTTCACCAAAAGCAAAGCACCAAGCTCCTTTCTTTCTCAAAATCATCCCCAACTCCACTCATTATCTATCATAAACCCCAAGCCCAAACCAAACTCCAAGCCCTTGAAGCCATCGTCAAGGACCTTGAAGCATCCAGCGAAAATGGCATAGACGTCGACACTGAAACCTTTGCTTCGCTTTTAGAAACATGTTACAAATTGGAAGCCATGGACTACTGCCTCCGAGTTCACCGCCTAATACCCAGAAACCTTTTACGTAGAAATGTAGGCCTCTCGTCCAAGCTTCTTCGCTTGTATGCGTCGTGTGGGTACATTGAGGAGGCACACCAGGTGTTCGATCAAATGTCCAAGAGAGACGTTTCGGCCTTTGCGTGGAATGCGCTTATATCTGGGTATGCTGAATTGGGTTTGTATGAAGATGCTATGGCACTGTACTTTCAAATGGAGGAGGAGGGAGTTGAACCGGACCGGTTTACATTCCCTCGAGTTCTGAAAGCTTGTGGGGGAATTGGGTTCATTCAAATTGGTGAGGCTGTGCATAGGCATGTGGTGCGTTCGGGTTTTGTAGATGATAGGTTTGTCCTCAATGCACTAGTGGACATGTATGCTAAATGTGGTGACATTGTGAAGGCCCGGAAGGTGTTCGATAAGATTTCTAGTCGTGACAAGGTTTCTTGGAACACAATGCTCACTGCGTATATGCGCCACGGCCTTTTGTTGCAGGCATTGGACATCTTTCACCAAATGCTTAAACAAGGGTACGAGCCGGACTCCGTTGCTATATCCGCAATTCTCACCGCAGTACCATCACTGGAGCTTGTAGTTCAAATTCATGGATGGACAATTCGGCAAGGAGTTGAGTGGAACTTGTCCACTGCCAATTCCTTGATTGCTGCATATTCCAATCATGGAAAGTTGAAGCGAGCTCGTTGGCTGTTTTGTCATATGCCTGAGAGGGATGTCATAACATGGAACACTATAATTTCAGCTCATTCAAAAAGCCCAGAAGCTTTGCTGTACTTTGAGCAGATGGAGAGTGCTGGTGCCTTGCCAGACGCTATCACATTCGTGTCGATGCTCTCGGTTTGTGCACATTTGGGTTTGGTGAAGGATGGGGAGAGATTATTTTCTACCATGAAAAACAGGTACAGAATTAGCCCAATTATGGAACATTATGCTTGTATGGTAAATCTTTATGGAAGGGCAGGTCTAATCAAAGAAGCTTTTGGTATCATAATGGAGGGGATGGAATTTGAGGCTGGTCCAACTGTGTGGGGTGCATTGCTATATGCTTGCTACCTTTATGGGGATGTAGATATAGGAGAGGTTGCAGCTGAAAGACTCTTCGAGTTGGAGCCTGATAATGAATACAATTTTGAGCTTTTAATGAAGATTTATGGCGATGTGGGTAGACTGGATGATGTAGAGAGAGTGAGAGTGATGATTGTGGATAGAGGATTGGACTCATAGAACCCTTTAGCCATTGCCGGTCTACATTTGATGCAAGTGATTAAAAAAAAAAGTGTATTACTTGTAAATGTCCAACATAAGTTAGAAAATAAAAGCATTTATCTGTTGCGTCTTTTAATGTTCAAATAATAAGTAAATTAGATTATATTATCAGATTTTCAGATTATAGACATTCAAAGTTTCAAATATGATTCTTATCAGTTCTGATAACATACAGAATGAGATTTTATTTATAAATATGGGAGTACAGATATAGGAGTGCAACTGAGGCCTCGTTAAAACCTTTCCCAGATGAAGGAATGAGTACCTCGCACTAAAACACACTAGTTATCTCTAACTCTATGTATTTTCTTTCTTATTCCGAAGAAAACTCGGCATCCTTTTCTTCTTTACTTTCTTTGCCTCTTCCTTTTCTTCCTCCTTTTTCTTCTCATTCTCCTCCTTCTTTTCCTTGAGGAATTTCACAAGCGCTGCAAGGGCAACGTTGGCATCATAGCTCACCTGTAGCTCCCCAGCAACCTGCGCCGGGGTGACCTCTGTGGTCTCTATCAACCCTTCAATTTCACCACAGAGAGGATGAGCGTTGCTGTCTTGAATGCCAAGGTACCTAGAAGCCAAGATCCTGAACCCACTCACAGTGCAATACGACATGTGTATATGCATGTCCATTCGTCCCGGACGCAACAATGCAGGGTCTAGTTTATCCTTGTAGTTGGTGGTGAACACAATGATTCTCTGATCACCACAGCTTGACCACAGGCCATCAATGAAGTTGAGTAGCCCCGAGAGCGTCACCGTCTGTAGCTGTTTGGTCTTGTCCTTCTTAGTAAGGACTAGGGCTTCCTCATCTGATGATTCCTCCTCTTTTTCCCGGTTTTGTATTTCCAAGGAGCAATCAATGTCCTCAATTATCAAAATAGAGCGATTGGTGGTAGACAGCAATACCTGCCTCAAATCAGAATTGTTGGAGATGCTTGTAAGCTCCAAATCATATATATTGTAGTTGAGGTAATTTGCCATGGCCGCAATCAAGCTGGACTTGCCGGTACCAGGCGGACCATATAACAAGTAGCCTCTTTTCCAAGCCTTGCCGACATTCTTATAAAACTCCTTCCTCTGCACAAACATATCCAAATCGTCCATGATCCTTTTCTTTTCCGCTGGATCCATGGCCAGTGTCTCAAAAGTACTAGGATGCTCCAATATTGTTGATTCCCAGTATCTATAGCTACCTGAACTGCGAGGAGTAAAAATCTTGAGAACCTTTTCCGCATCTTTGATCTCTTTAGCCCGAGCAACGACATAGTCCAAGTAGGAGTCCCTCACTTTGGCTCTGTGCTTCTTGCGGAAACTCAGTTCATAGTAATGCTTTTCTTCAGAGTGATGATCCTTTGGTGGAATGCAAATATAACGCCACTTGACATTGAAATTTTCGAACTGGTCTGTGACTTCTTGTTCATCGTCGAGGGTAAAGCTGGTGGTCTTTTGCCTAGGTATTTTGCTGACTCGGACGCGTTGAGTTCTGGAGCCTATTTTGGCTCTGAGGTAGAGCTCCACGGAGTCGTATATTTGATTCCGTTCTCCGACTTCGGTGTGCTCCATGACCACGAAAGTCAGCTCAGAATGGGAGGAAGCCCGGAGGGAATGGAGGTATGAGTTTTGGTAGAATTCTGTCATGGAACGGAAGAATTTCTCTATCATGGAACGGCCCATCAGAGTTGCAGCATAGGAGGCGGTAGTTGATAATAAGGTGGACATTGTGTTACTAGCTATTTGGTTGCCGAGAAAATTTGATGTGGAAGTAAATTCAGGAAAGTAGCGGTAAAGAAAAGGATACAGAATTTCACTAGCTTTGGTTTTACTGAATTCTGTAAGATACAATTAGGGACCTTATATAGAGTAGAATCCCTAAATCTAACAGGATTAGAAACATAAACTATCATCCCTTAATCCAATAGGAAAAGGGAAGGATCCTTTTCAAAATAACATTGTTTTAACCCTGAACTTGCATGGAAAGTAAAACCTAAATTTTCTAAAGCAAAACGGAAAAACGTACGAAGTGCTCAACTGGTCCGTGAGCTCCAAGCAAACCATATTATCTTTTGGTATTTTTGAATTTTTATTGGGTTGGGCTTTTATTTTTCCTTTTGGGTTGGGTCTCTACCTTATTGATCGAGCTGCCCCTTTCGGCTTTTGAGTTTTGACACCCAATCATACTTTTATTTTTCTTTCTCCTTCTTTTAATAATGTGGGAGGGAGATTGGAAGTTTCAGTATAGAGGAGATAGAAGAGAACTGAGATTTCAGTATTGTATCGTTTTCTACATAAGCTTCTACAGTTCTACTGTTTCTCTTTGTTTTCAATCTCCATCATGTTAAAGGTTATAGCTCTGCATAGGCTTGGTATACTTTGAGCCCAATGGTTAACATAGCCGTACATCACCAACAAATAATTGATCCTCACATTCACTGTTGTTATAAAGTTTGTAGTTAGTTGCATAACTGCAATTTTCTTTCTTACAAGGGAGGTGATGAAAAAGCTCACGCAATTCATGAAACATTTGCTCGTTATTATCTTACTTTACTTGTCCGGTATTTGTCAAACACTTTTCCATAGACCTTTGCAACCTCCTCGATCATATTTCTTAACTCATAGACTCTTGTCAAAATTTTGTTCATGTTTTTCACTCCAACAAGTGCTTGATTATTACTCTTTAATTAGGCTCTGGAATAGGGACATGGACAAACTAATACCAGCTTTTTTGAGCCGGCCAAACCCTGATAGTTGCTTGTCTGCTGCAAAATTTTCATATTCGATCGTGGCCTCGTGCTTTGAATAGACTAGAAAATATTGTATAGGATTGATGATAGCGAGCTCATTGTTGGTCACATGACTGTATTAATTATATGCCAATAATGCATATTGGCACGTCCTTTTTACTTTGGTTTTGGTCGTTTGGTAGGTCCTTTAATTTTAAGAAGTGATTAAAATTCTGCAGCCAGGGTTTAGGGTTTTCTTCTGCAGCAGCAATATTCTCTCTCTTGTATTTTAATCATGTCTTTACTACTTAAGAGTACTAAACCCTAGTTATGGCCTGTTGATATTTTAATGACCCGAAAGAAGTGGATGTCGGCAGGCGGAGTGAGGGACTGTGGAAAGAGGCCTAAGGCCGGTGGTTAATTAGTTAATGAAAGTTTATTCCGGAAAAGCATTTGTTGCATGCAGTTAGGTAATTATGTTCCTTTCACATCTCTTTGTACGGCCTTTAAAGCTCTAATTTATGTGTTCCACCTTCCACCTTCCACGTTACAATGTTTCTTGTTTGTTTTCCACTGGAACACATATCAAGGTTTTGGTTATCTTTACCACTTTTTCTACACCATATCTTCTCATCTACATCTACACTCTCTTTTGGCCCCTCAGTTCACATTACTTTCTCAGGAGTTACCGGAGTTACTTTCTCAGCAGGGAATTTACATAAAACTCGGCAGTCGGAGACAGGGCCGGATCTAACTAGCTAGGGTGAGTGAAGGTAATCACTTTTGAATCAGATGTTTGTTAAGCAATTGAAGTAGCACTTGAGCAACTCTGCATGTTTCTGCAAGCTAGATGCTTATTATTAAAATGCAAGGAAAAAACTCAAGTAGGAGCAAGGAGTGGTGAAACAATTAATGATGAGTGTTTAAAAGATAAACACAACAACAACGTGGACAAATAAAACTATTTATATGCAGATTTATTTCTTCATTTCGCGGGTAGGACATAAAGATTTGCTACTGGTCGTCGTATAGGCTCTCACATGTGTCTTCTAGAATTCTAGTTAAGTAAGCACTAAGCGCAGTGATTATAGAAATTAAAGTCATCAGCGCCCACCACGTACTGTGTCTGTGACAGTGTCACTTTGGCAGCTTATGTTTAAAGAATTCCCCAAATCCCGTAACCAGTTGCATAATTAATACTCGATCTATTCCATAATCCGTGATTTGTGTGTTGTAGCACAACATGGGCATCTTTAACTTCTTTGAAAATTTGTCCTCCAATTCACAGCTTCCTACTATATATGTGGATCCTACATGACCAGCCAATTAAAGCTACTGATCGATATGAGTTTTTATTGTATCGGCCATTCTGCTCATTCATAAAGATATTCAAGTCAAGTCGGTGGCCTTGTCAAGAAATTTACTATATAATTGTAAGTTGAAAAAAAAAAAAAAAAAAAAAACAAGAGTGTGCATGTGCCTAAATTTTCATGAAGTTGACAAAGATTTCATTGGCCTTTTATTAATTTATGTTTGCTAACTGTCCACATTTATCTTTTAGCTAGCTTCATTGGGAGGGATTTTTCCATGTGTCGGGTACTCCACGTGTCCCTGTACCCGGCCACAGTGATTGGCCACTGTGAATATTATATAATTTGTTCATTCTATATTTTAATCCGGAAAAATTATTTTATTGGCTGGTGGCCAATCACTGTGGCCGGGTACAGTGGCCACGTGGCGTACCCGTCCCATTCAAAAATTTTTCCTTCATTGGTGGTTTGTTTGGCCTTTCCAAGAAATTAACCCATTTGACTGAAAATGAAATTAACCTACTTGACCCCCTAAAGAAAAGAAATGAACCCAAATTGTGCTACACGGTGTCGTACAGATCCCACCAATCCCCTAACCCTCTATAAATATATATATATCATCCCTCTCGATCATCCTCATCCTCAAACCTCAAACTTTCCCAATTACTCGGTCTCATAGCAATGGCTAGATCCTCCATTCTCTTGGTCGTAGTGGCCCTGTTGGCTCTCACAGTCACAGCAGCCAAGTCTGCCTCCACCACCACTCCCTCCAACTTCATCAAAACCTCATGCAGCGCCACCACCTACCCAGACCTCTGCATCGAGTCCCTCTCTTCCTACGCCTCCTCCATCCAACAAAGCCCCCGCCAGCTGGCCCAGACCGCCCTCTCCGTCAGCCTGACCCGAGCCCAGTACGCCAGGTCGTTCGTCACGAAGCTGACCAAGTTCAAGGGGCTGAGCCACAAAGAGTACGAGGCCATCGATGACTGCCTCGAGGAGATGAGCGACAGCGTGGACCGGCTGAGCAAGTCGGTGGATGAGCTGAAGAAGATGGGGAAATCGTCCAAGGGCCAGGACTTCCAGTGGCACATGAGCAATGTGGAGACTTGGGCCAGCGCTGCGTTGACTGACGACAACACTTGCCTTGATGGGTTCTCTGAGAAGGCCATGGATGGCAAGATCAAGGCATCGATTAGAGCTCAGGTGCTTAATGTAGCCAAAGTTACTAGTAATGCTCTGGCTTTGTGCAACAACTTCGCCTCCAAGTACTGAGAAGGCCTCAAGTTGAGTTTGAGTTTTGTGATTTAGAACTATATATATGGTTTTGATGTAGTTTGTATACCTCCGTCAGTGTTTTATATATAACAGATGTAGAATATAATATGCCTAGTGTTAATTTTGTGTTAATGCCTCTTTTTAATTTCTATCTTAGTTTTGATACTTTTTAATTAAGCTGAAAAATTGCATAAATGTACGTAGATCATTTTCCTGCAATAGAATATTAGCTATTTCGATGTAACCGTAGACCAGTCGACCATGACGTACAATAATTGGTGGATTAATGCATAAAATCGGCCATGGTCGATCTATTAATTGATTGAATTAATTAGTCTACGTACGTTAATGTGCTAATGCATTTGTACACCGAAATAATCGAACCCCTTTAAACAGTTTCTAAGGCTGTTCTGTTTGATTAGTATCCCTTGATTGGAGGCACCAAATCTCAATTGAAGTGATGGGCATAGAGCCATAGATAAGGCTAATAATTTCCGGGTGATGATGACGGTGATGCGAAACAATAGTTTTGTTTTTAGATTAGAGATCGAACTAATTCATAGATCGATCAGAAAGTTGGAGGGTGTGAAAACGTTAAAAGGGTGCGACTGTTTGGAGACAAAGTGAACGTTGGTGGACTGGTGGACACTCACCGTGAGACGGTGGTCACGTGAGTGGGTGAGCGGTGAGCCAGTCAGGGGGGACTGATCGATCCAGAGGCAGTGGAACTGTGGCAGTGGGGTCTTGCCCAGCTAGCTTTGAATATGATATTATCTGCCACATGCATTTGCCACACAAATCAACGTTACTATATACATCTAACACATGACCGAGTCACTGACCCAATCTTTGGGGGCTGTTTTGTTTTTTTAGGGTAAAATATCTTAACGTCTTTATCCACATATAATGGTCAAGCCGAATTTTGAGAATTTCAATTTCGAAAACATTAAACTTTCTCAGATCTTCATTGGTACAAATGTACAATCTAGAATCCAGTAGTATGATATGATTGTAAAGTTTAAAAAAAAATTCTTCTATATTGCCAGAAAAAAAAAGTTTCTTTTAGTAATGAACCAAGGATATGTCAAATTTTTAATTAACTATACGGAAAAAGAAAAATTATTCGTTTTTATCAAAATCTTGACATTAATTTATTGAAAAGATGATCAACTAAACTATATTGTAGCCACTCGACAATATAGCAAAATTTGCGCATGTGAAATGGAGTGTTTAGGGAGAAATACTGGTGAGCTTTAAGTGATCTTTTGTGTGAACACTAAAGAGCAAACCATAGTAAGAGCAAATCATTGCTGCTGATTAACCTGAATTAGTGAGATAGTGTCATGGCTGTAAGAAAGATGAGAGAATGAACGAAGAATTAATTTAGGTAATTCTATGGACTTTTGGCTCGTATGTACTTTGTTCTTTAGAGAGCTCCAACTTTGCCCAAACTGAGGCCAACTCAATGTTTAAGGGACGTGTAAACTTAGGGTCAAAATCTAAAATTATCGCCTAAACTGTTATTATATATTCATATATGACATTTAGTCAGGAAGATCATCTTCTTTAGTTTTCACAAAAAGATAGACCATATATCCTTAATGATTCTTATTAATAAATAATAAAAAAATTCAGGGTACAGATGAAAAAAATGGAGTTTTAATTTTTTCCATAGACAATGATCTCTACCTATTGTGTGAAAAGGCATATATTTTCAAGTCTTTGACTTGCAACACATATTTCAGGTAAACTCATTCTTATATCTACATGTATTGCTACCCAAATAGCGGGAAATTCTAAGGTGTTCCAAGCATGCCATGTTCGGACACGTGACACATTTGGCTGCTCTTAAATTTCATAACCCCACCTGACCCTACCACCTGCAAATGCATCCCCACCATCCCCCCTCTTCCCTCCCTCCTCCCCCAGGGGTACCGAAGACGCACCCCCCAAACAGCATCTGCGAAATTATACCTAAAACTTACATCATATCAATAATTCAATTCATTTATTTGCGATCCTTATATTCCCAGTGGATCACTTATTTAGTTAGATAGTTTGGTTTAGTACGCACTGGGCATGGGAACCCATGTATGATCATGTATGATAACATTTGTCAGGCAATGAACACTGCATGTACTATTAATTTCTTCTGTATAATTATCTCGTCAATGAAATGAAGGAAGCCTCTTGTGTACTCCCAGGAATATTTACTCCTGGTGGCGCGTACAGCGCGTGCGGCGGCGTGGACGGTGATCCGGCGTCGTTTGGTCGTCGGATCGATGGAGAACAGAAGATCGGAGTCTCCCGATTCCAAAAATGGTAGTTGTTCGGCGAAACGAAGCGCGGAGCTCCGCGAACCACATATAGCAGATCCGGATCCAAAGGAGGCGCGTTGGGCCACTTCCCGGCGTTGGACGACGATGAGGTAATGAGATGTTGTAGATCGGAACAAGGCGAGTTCGATAGTGGCAGCGGTGAGCCACGGCTTTGCTCAGATTCCGGCGACTGAGGAGAGAGAGTCTAGATCGACTCTCTCTCCTGGCTGCGTTTTTCTCTCTCATCAAATCTGGGTTTTTTTCTCTCTTTCACTCACGAATTCGATGAATCTAGAACTCCAGAAGCATAGTTCATTGATTTGTTTGGAGCTGATGTCAAAGAGAGAAGAGGAGCGTGGCACTCACGCACGCACGCGCCTCCGGGGACTGAATACTCCTAGGAGTATACCAGAATCTTTGATGAAATTAATGAAGGAAATGGAACCTGAAGATTTTTCATATATGGATAAGATTGCTGTTTGGTTCTCTTTTTGGTGCCAAGCTTGGACGTTTCTACTGGCACTGATCGATGTGAGCAGCTAGACTTTAACTTTACAGAAGTTAATTAGTTTGTTTAAATTATTGGAGACTCTAATTTTCAAAAATGCAAGAAAAAAATAGGTTGAAATCATTGGACAGTCACCAATCATCTATACCATACATGTGATCATCCTCAGCTCCCATGCTTGAATTAATGCAAAGTATATGTATCACTTTTCAATTTATAGTCTACATGCAGGCTGTCCCTCATTGATCTCAATCGATTGTCTATTAGAAATGTATAAATTATATTGGCTGATTACATTAGGCGACCAATTTCGGCTCTAAGCCAAAATTCAAACTTGAGACTTCATTCAATATTATAAAGAGAATTATTATTAAACCAATAGTTAATTAGTACGAAGACAACTGAAATATAAATCTTTTTAAATGAGTAGCGAGTTAGGGTAAAAGTACTAGACCATGCAATAACTAAAAATTTTAGCTAACTAGTTTATACATTACACACTAGTGTCGTGTTAAAAAATTTATTTTTTTTAATCTTTTTGACATTGTGTTAAAATAATAATAATAATCATAAAAACACACCGGTATCATGTCAAAAACAGAACTCACGAAGTTGAAAACTATTAGTTTTCACCCAAAAAAAAAGGAAAATTAATTAGTTACAGCTACAGTTTATCCACACAAAAAAAAGACAGCTACAAAATTAAAGTTCCGTGGATGAGATCTTCAACATGTGGCTTGTTAGTTGGATTGCACCATCTTGGTCTACATAAAAGAAACTCATACAAAATTCTGATCCAAAATGAAAAGATAAAAATAATAATAATAAAAAAGCTTGAAAGTACCCCTTAATTAGCACATTTCGTAATATATTAGGGTACAAATTAACCACACCATTTCAAAAACCTTTTAATTACTAATAATTGAGACTGTTGATGAGAGACAGAGCATTACTAGCCAATCTAGCAATATTGACAATGCTCTTAGTGATAGCGTTCTTCACATCCCAGCTCACCTTCACCTCATGCAACCCTTCCGTACAAGTATCATCGTTTGTTAGGGCAGCACTGACCCAAGTCTTTATGTCACCCAACTGAAACTCGATATCCGCACCCCCCAAATTGCTCATGGCACTCACGGACTGTTTGAGCTCGTCGATGGAGTTCCTGATGTTCTCTATGCAGTCCTTGACCGCCAACGCCTCGGAGCGCCCCAGTCCCTTCTTCTTGGATAGCTTAGACACTGTGGATGAGGCGTTGCGTGCCGCATTCAGGGCCACTGAGAGGGCGTAGCTGCAGAGCTTCTGAGGGTTTGAGTTGATTGTGGAGGCGTAGGAGGAGAGGGACTTGTAGCAGATTTGTGGGTACGTGGTTGAATTGCAAGCTCTTAGGAGATAGGAGTTGTGGGGTTGGGTTGAAGAAGAGGTTGCCATGGTTCTGTACATGTTTGTCATGATGATCAATAGGAGAAGAGTGACATGAAATGTGAGAGTTTGAGCTCCCATTTTTGTTTTCTTGGATTGATGGCTGGGTGTGTGTGGAAAGGCCAATACCAATTTATAGGCAAACTCTCAAGTGACATATATTGGAAATATACTTTTATTAAGTCTACACCATGAACTAGTCCAGATCCCAAATACATTATTATTAGCAAAAAAAAAGGTCGTATTATTCAGTAGTATATAAGCAATAGACGAGACGGGCCACACAGGCCACATGATCATTTGCTAATTGAGTGTAGCATTTATATCTTGCACTAGCTGGACCCAACCAATTAAAAATAAAGATCAAGAAATAGCTAATAATTTAGTGAAATATATATACATGTATCATTTAGTGAAAACAAGAGAGAATATACATGTATTATTTAGTTAAAACAAGAGAGAGAATATCTTGGAAAACAGTGAGAATAATCATTCTTTCTGGTGAAACAAGCTAGCTATATATGACTTTAACAACAGTACAGGCCGGAAAACTATGATCCATTCTCACTCTGCTCACTCTTAAGATACGCGATCGACTAGTGTGAGTTGGACTATTGGAGGTAAGGGTAATTACAGTGATCGAAGTGGATATGTTCCATCTCCTTTATGCATGTCACTTTTCTAGTTTCCTTTCCTCCTTTCACATCTTATTTTCTCACTTTTGTAACTTCTATATATTCGATCTTCTGCAGAAACTTTCATCTCATATATGTGAATAAGGTTTCTATTTTTGTTTAACACGCGCGATACACTATGTCAGTTTTTTTTCTTATCTATACTTCTCATTGAACTTTTTTAAATATTTGATGGATACTATTATGGTTGCAACCATCCATACTTTTTGTTTTTCTCAACATGTAAAATCCGCAACTTAACTTTTCTCTAACAATCCTGATGATTCTTAAGCGTAATCATATATAGCTAGAGGACCTGTTAATTCTAATTTCCGATAATCCAATACAAGAGAAGCTAGAGGACGTCTAAGAATTAATCCAACCATCACCAATCATAATCATATACTATCCATGTGATCATCCCCCACTTCCATGCCTGAATTAATGCAAAGTTTGATGGGTGTAGCCTGTCTACTAATTGGGATGGATGAATCGATATATACACTCGTGTTTGGAAAATAGATATAGAAAGCATGGGATGACGGAATTTTGAAGGGGCATTCTAATTATATATAAAATTATTAATTGAGGTTGCTCTAATTATATTGGCCATTCATATTAGTAGTATATTGGTAACTGATCACCTAATTTGAAAGATACGGGGTAGCATTGCATTATAATAAACCAATACTTGCAATCATAGATAATCTTATGGAGTTATACATTGTGAAACTCGCATGGCCGGCAATGGGAAGCTCTTGATTTTTTTTTCTTTTTATCTTCGGGAACACACATGGGAAAGCTCATATGTACAAGAAATTAACACAACCACAATGGAAAATTAAATAAAATATCTATAAGACTATTAACATCGATCTATAAGATAACAACATGCACAAAAAAAAAAAAAAAAGGGATGAAGCAAACACAAGGGTAGGTGAACTGCAGTACTAGTAATTGAGGCTGTCGATGAGAGACAAAGCATTGCTAGCCAATCTAGCAACAGTGACAATGCTCTTATTAATGGTGTTCTTCACCGTCGTACTTACCTTCTGCTCATCGAATCCTTCCGTACAGGTGTCCTCATCCGTCAGCGAAGCACTAACCCAAGTCTTTATGTCATCCAATTGATATTGGATATCCGCACCCCCCAAATTGCTCATGGCAGTCACGGACTGTTTGAGCTCGTCCACGGAGCTCTTAATGTTCTCTATGCAATCCTTCACCACCCCCGCCTCGACCTGGGTCAGCCCTTTCTTCTTGGACAGCTTCGACACGGTGGAAGAGGCGTTGCGGGCGGCTTTTAGGGTTACAGAGAGGGCGTAGTTGCAGAGCTTCTGAGGGTTGGATTTGATGGAGCTGGCGTAGGAGGAGAGGGACTTGTAGCAAATTTGGGGGTACGTGGTGGAGTTGCAGGCTGTTTTGACGTAGGTTTTGTAGGTTTGGGATGAAGAAGTAGTTGCCATGGTTGCGCTCATCATGATGATGAGTAGGAGAAGAGTGAATAGAAATGTTGGAGCTCCCATTTTAAATTTTTCTATTAACCCAAATGAATTTATGGTGAGAATGTGAGATGACAATTAGCAATTTATAGGGCGAGCTAGTATGGAAGTCTAAGTCAACTTCCAATCCCAAATATATTATGTTTTTAATTAAGGATGAGCAATATATGAGATGGCAAGTACATGATCATTTGCTTACAATGAGTGTTGCTTTAATTTAGATCTTGCACTACACCCAACTATTTAAGAATAAGAAAAATTAAGAGCTAGCTTATAATATATAGTAGAGAACTATATATAATTAAAAAGAACATGATATAATACATTGGAGAATGGTAAGAACAATGTTCATGAGTCAATCTTTTGTGTGAAACATGCTTAACTCATTGGGGTTTAGCTTTTTACAACAGAAAGCAATCTCATTCGATCTCCCTCTGTACGCATCAATTTTTTAGGAATTGTTGGATAGAGATGTTATTTTGATTTTTTTTTTTCACAAGTAGTATTGTTATATTTATGGGATTTTTAATTTGTATTAATTGTTGGTGCCAAATTTGGTTCAACTATCAAAGAAGTGCTCTAGCCACAAGAACGTGCGCGGGGCATATCACATGTCCGCATGCACTCTAGTCTTACCGTGACGGAAGGCGGTGTTCCTGGTGGCTGAGGTGGGCTTGTGGAAGTAATCATCTACAACTCCGCCAACTTCCCATTGCTACCTTTACAGACGCCTTGGCCATTCATCATTTGCCACGTAAGGGATTCAAGAGTATACTAGTAATTAACATTATCATTATTAAGCGGAAGACTTGAGGAAAATAATTGAATTAGAAACTTCTTGAAATTTAAAGGTGCAACTGCACAAGACGTGCCTATTAAGCTAAAGCTTCCCAAATGGCGGAATCCCATAATGCATGCAAGAAAGCAAGGGTTTATGTTTTTGTACAAATACAATGTAGAGATTTGTCAATGTCATTTAAATCTCTTTCTTTGAGAATTGAACTTCCCAAATTTGGGGCTCCATGCAGAAGCTTTGATTAATTTCTGTAAATAACGAGAAAATTGTGCTGCCTGCTAGCTTCTCTTTTACACGGCATCATTTAACTGTTTTTAGGCTTCTTAATTGAAATTTGTGAAGAAAACTATCTATTTCATGTATTTTTCAATCGTGAATTAGAATCTCATTAGGTATTTAGGTTGATTAATTTACATAATGCATTTATGCATGCATGTGTTTCCATTTGCTCTTATATATATATAGCCTCTATACCCGGCCAGGTTTGTTTACTCTGACTTTTGAATCGCCGGGGCGGCTGAAGATCGATCATGTCGAATTGTCGATCGACAAGAATGCTCCCTATATATCCAAGTGGATGCCCAAGTAGTAATGGGTAGTCATCATCGATGATATCGATCTCCAATGTGGCCCTATATATTCAATAATGAAAAACGACAAATTAAGTTCAATATATATCAGTGCATGCAGTTCACCAAATTTCTGAAAAGTTACTGATAGATTGTTAGCCAAATATATCAACAAGAAAGTACTCCATGACTTATAAATTGAGAACACGTATTAATTAATTGAAAAATAAATATGAGAACACGTATTAATTGAAATTCTATCTCCACTTGATCGGCCAATTTAGCAGAACTTTATGATATTTTTGCTAAATAATATCTTGTTTGCTTTTCCAGCATGCTCGTTTCACCCAACGAATTCCTCTTTGAAATGCTTCATGTGTGGACAGGGAAGTTTTTTATTCTATTACAGCAAGTAGTCGACATGAAAAGTGCTCGATCAAGTTGCTGAAGAAAGACATGCACAAGTCGAATGCTTCACGTATCAAGTTGCACCAATCATAAGTTTTAGAGATAAGTTCGAGTCGTCAAGCTACGTACCTAGCTAGCTTTTGTTTCATGCATAATATATCAATGCTTTAGGACAGTTTGGAAGACCCAAATTGACCCGATATCGAGCAATGAGCCAATGAACATGTGAGAAACAAATAATCCAAAATAACTTTGCAAGTTGATGACATGCATGCATACTAGGATTATCCAGATGAAATTTCTAGATATTTTATATTTGAGTGTGTGGTCGGTTTGGTCCTATAAATTGGTACCTTTAGCTCCCTAATTTCATATCACTTCTCTCCCTCCTAGATTTGAAAAGAGAATTAAAGAAAGAAAGAAATGGCGTCCTCATCTTCCACATCTCTTAGTTTAGTACTACTTTACATTAGTTGCTTCATCTTCTACTCAACCTCAGCAGCAAGAGACCTTGCACCCAAAACCAACACTGAGTTCATGAAAACATCTTGTAGTGCAACAACTTACCCAAAACTCTGCCTTACTTCCCTTGCAAGCCAAGCAGCCGCAATCCAGACAAGTCCTAAACTCATGGCCGGCGCAGCCCTCAGCGTGACCCTGTCGTCCGCTAAATCCACCTCTACCATGATGGTAGGTCTCTCCCACAGCCACGGAATGAAGCCTAGAGAAGTCGCTGCCATGAGGGACTGTGTCGAAATGTTGAGTGATTCGGTGGATCAGCTTCAGAGGTCTATTTCGGAGATGGGTAACTTCAAGAGCTCTGATTTTGAGATGATGATAAGTGATGTACAAACTTGGGTTAGCGCGGCCTTGACGGATGAGAGCACCTGCACTGATGGGTTTGCTGGAAATGGAATGAATGGGAATTTGAAGACTGTTGTGAGGGGTCGGATTGTGAACGTTGCACAATTGACTAGCAATGCCTTGGCTTTAATCAACAGATACGCCTCAGTTCATGGTTGAATATATTCGATCAAATATTAGTATACATACATACATATATATATATATATATATATATATATGAGTGAGATTAATTAGTTCCATTACTAAGATAGTTTTGAAGGAAGTGTTTGATAAAATGTTGTCTCTAAGATATGTAGGCATGGTTCTCAATTACTGAGATCAGATTTACACAGACAATGTTCTTAATTAAAGTGGTATATATTGTAAGATGTATATATATTAAATTATTAATATATGCTTGATCGATGTGTAAATTTTATGTGTTTTAATTACGTGGTACGTGTTTGCCCTGTTGAGTTGTTGTATATATCAGGATTAACTGAATTGAAGGACGACCCTGGTAACTTTTAATAGAATGTGACAGGTACCGGTGGCTATGGTCCCGGCCGGCCAGCTCTTGGTTGTCTTATTGCTAGAGAAAGAGCACATTTTCCATCATTGTAACAAAAAGGGGGAAAATCTTGGCCAAAAAACAAAAAACAAGAACAAAAAGGGGGAGAAGATCAGCATCCAAATTGTTAGATGATAAATTAAGGCTTTGATATATTGCACATATTAGGACTGATATATATGGTCAATTCCAGTGGTTTCTTGAATAGAAATTAATATGGTCCAAGCTAAACCAAGTTGGATTCATCAACTATTGGCAATCAAATTGCTTCAAAATATGGCCCCAAAATGAAAACAGAGTCGATTTATATAAATTAAGACTATTTACAGTCGGATGCAAGGACTCCAATTCTCCAAACTAGCTCATCCATCAACTTGGTTAATCAAGGACAGCCAGTCAGCCATCATTATATGACTTGACCAAATTTAACTATAAAAAAACTTCGAAAGTCTCTTGGATAAATTTTGAACGTACCCTTCTTCATTAGATCAGGACCGTCCCTTTTGTTTAGCCTACTAAGACCAGGATTAACCGAATCCATAAAGAATTAGGACTTCAGGAGAACTCTTTCCTAAACTCAACAGGAATGTAATGATCGAATGCTATAAAATATACCTACAAACCCTCTTGGATTTTCACTTTAAGTAATCAGAACTCAATTCAAGGTGGGTACGTGACATCCTCCAGTACGTACTCGCCGCTTGTGTTTCTCCACTGGAAGAATGGAGAGATACGAGTTAATAAAGGAAGTTGGCAATGGAACATTTGGGACTGTCTGGCGAGCTATTAATAAGCAGACAGGTGAAGTTGTTGCAATCAAAAAATTGAAGAAAAGATATTATTCATGGGAGGAGTGCGTGAGTCTTCGAGAAGTTAAGTCATTACGAAGAATGAATCATCCAAATATTGTGAAGCTCAAGGAAGTGATCCGAGAAAATGATCACATGTTGTACTTTGTGTTCGAATATATGGAGTTCAACCTGTACCAGCTTATGAAAGATAAGGAAAAGCCTTTCCCTGAAGCTCAAGTAAGAAATTGGTGTTTTCAAGTTTTTAAAGGCCTTGCTTATATGCATCAGCGCGGATATTTTCATCGCGACCTTAAGCCAGAGAACTTGTTGGTAACCAAAGATTTCAAAATCAAAATTGCCGATTTCGGCCTTGCTCGGGAAATCAATTCCCAACCACCGTACACCGAATATGTGTCGACACGCTGGTACCGAGCTCCGGAAGTGCTTCTCCACTCATGTTTGTATAGCTCTAAAGTTGATATGTGGGCGATGGGTGCAATCATGGCCGAGTTGCTTAGTCTCCGCCCGCTGTTTCCAGGTGTTAGTGAAGCAGATGAGATGTACAAAATTTGCAGTGTTATAGGCACTCCAACCGGGGATTCATGGGCCGATGGGCTTTGTCTTGCAAGAGATATCAACTACCGGTTTCCACAGTTTGCTGGTGTTCATCTTTCTTCACTGATTCCATCAGCCAGTGATGATGCAATTAGCCTCATTAGATCACTTTGTTCTTGGGACCCTTCCAAGAGGCCAACAGCTGCAGAGGCCCTCCACCATCCTTTCTTCCAGAGTTGCTATTATGTTCCACCACCTCTTCGTTGTCAAAAATCGACGACTGCTGGAAAGAGCATTAGTCCTAGTCCTAACAAGGGAAGGAATGTTGCTCGCGGTTCTGTGGGCCAGCCGCAGCGTCCGCCTCCCATGAAAGCTGGAGTCCAATGGATTGGTGAGTCTGGAAACTTGTATTCCAGCTGCCCGGTTCAAGAGATTCAACCTTTCCATTGTCAACAACTAAAAGCATAATTCTAAGTTTTTTTTTTTAGCTGAATAAGACTAAGGTTATAGCTAGGTTTACATATATAATGTTCTTAATCAAGGTGATCGGTATTGTAATTTTATATATTTATATATATATATACAAGCGCTTAATGTGTGAACTTCATGTGTATTATTACATGGTGTTTTACAAGTCAGTAATAAGGAGTCGAAAGTAGAGAGAGTAGGAACTGCATGAGAATTGAAGTACGTACGTGAAGGACCCAAGGCTGCTTCTCCATTTCTCAAATTGTGGCCATGTCCCAGGTCTTGGTTGTCTTGTCTGCTATACATAAAAAGCACATTTTCCATCATGGTAAAAAAACATGGGGAAGATCGATCAGCATCCAAATTATTGTGCCAAGATGATACCATCAATTTAAGGCGCTCAGACCAAAAAAAATTTAAGGCTTTCATTGCGGAATGATACATATGGTAAAGTCCAACGGTTTCTTGAATTGAAATGTGGTCCAAGCTAAACCAAGTCGATCGGATTCATCAATGGCTATCAATTTGCTTCAACATGCATGGCCCCGGCCAAAATGAAACAGATCTAGTTGATATGTCACACTATTAGATGATTGTGGCCCTTGTACGTATAACTGTGGGATGGTCGATCACAAAAGTTGACAAGACAACAATGCTTGATTATATATGATGAAAAACCTTTGTTAAAAAATTCTCATTAGAATGCAACTAATTATTTTTTTTAAAGGTGTCTTGTTAGTAGGTAATGCATGCGGATGAAAAATGAATAGCAATTAACGTCTTTGCTTTGAGCCATAGATCGATATGGGTCTCATATTAGGATAGAAAATCGAATTTCCATGCCCTCTCCATTAATCCTAGTGGGATCGATTAAGTGTTTCACATTTAACCACATTTAACAAAAGAGAATTATACAAGATGAATTTTTGTACGTAGTATTAATTTCTTATTACAACAGATCGAGTTCAAGACCCTCAGATGCAAGGTAAAGAATTCACCCTAGTAATGAAATAACTACAAGGTCGTCTAAGGTTTAATTTTCCTTTTAATAAGGTTTTGTAGCGCCAGAGACGCACTCTTACAAACCTATTTCAGTTCGGGCGCTGCCTATATATCCGCCAATGGAGTATTGACATGTTGTATCGAAAAATTCTATTGGCACCGGCTAGACTATGGCTTGTAGACAATGGGATTTTTCAATTAGGACCGTCCTTTTTCTTAGAAATTCTGATTTTTCAATGAGAATGATAGAAATTAGGAACCCTGATTTTTCAAGACCATCCTTTTTCTTAGCCTACCAAGATCAGGAAGTATATTAGCCTTTGGCCCAAGTATAACCGAATCCTCACAAAACTAGGAGAACACCCTTTCCTATACTCGAGAGGATTCAAGGGAAAGCTGTAAATATATACCCTAGTAATTTTCCTCGTCTTTTCATTTTCCATTGTCCAATTTCCTCTCGTGTTAATTTGTCCCTGTGATTTGTTCTCTCTTTTCAATGAACTTTGATTCAGACCAAGGACAAAGTACGTTTAGGGCAATTAAGCAAGGTCTTCTTAAGTAATTAAGGACGAGAAGACCATTGTCCAAATCAAAATAGTAAGTAATTCTTTTTTGGATAACAAGATATCGAGTATTTTATTCTAATTTTTTTTAATCTTCACACGTGTTTTTTTAATTTCCTAATATATATTAAATTACCTTTTGAATCTCTTTTCCAAACAAAAACACTAAACAACACTTCCACCTATTCAAATAAGAACAGGTTGCTCCAAAAAAAAAAAAAGAACAGGGCATAAGAAGAAAAGCAGCTAAAAGAAACATATCAATAGAAACTAGTCTTCAGACAAAGGAGGGAAAGGAAGACCATTGTTCCTTAACATACGAGAGAGATGGTAGCAATTCGACTTTTTTATAGGTGCCGCAATTAGACGAGGGTGTGGGCAATGTTTTTGTTTCATTAAATGCCCTGGATAGTTCGACATTTATTACCAGATTGCCATCATACCAGGTTGGTTATTGGCAAATCCGTCAATCAGTAGATCATATTGAGGGTCCTTTGGGGATCATTTACTAGCATTGACTGAAAGCCCGCCAGCTCATATGCGCTGAAATTTAGAGCATTCGTCATTCGACACGAGTCCAGGAAATGCTTTTGTTTCAATAAATACCCTAGATAGTTCATCTTATTTACAACAATGCCATTTTATCTCGTTTGGTTATGGCAAGTCCGTAAATATGTGGGACATTATGGGCGTCTCTTTCTGAAGCAAGCTGCGCTAATAAGGTTGAAAAGGGACGGCGCCTTGGGTGGGGTACGTAGGTAACAGCTATCCTTTTGACCTTTTTTATTTTTTGAACATAAATAAAACAATAAAAATATATGTTTAAAGGTGAACCTCTTTTCAGCCCCTAAAGTCTTAATAATTGATTAATTGATCCTTCGTGGGGAGAATTTCCTTAATAATTTTTTTGGCGTGACACTTTAAACCTCTTTGAAAAATGAAGACTTCGAAGTTTAATTTTCAAGCTATGAACACTATTTGCATCCATAAGATTGTATCCTTTGTGAGTGTGCAATTCCTGATTACAATGTCTCATTGATAAATATAGAGCTTCTCTAGTGAGGACCATTTCAATGAGTACCATTTGAGAAATTTTCGATTAATGGTTGTGATATCTATTTTTCGATTACATCTCGACAAATCAACCGTTCAATGTTAAGATATTCATGAGTAGATCACTTCTACAAATTTTAAACAAAATTTGAAATCGTTAAGATACCGAACTAGACCAAATAAATAGACGAACCAAATCTGTCAATTCTGAACTATTCATATTCATAAATGGTAAATCACAATTAAATATGACTTAACAATTTTCGATTTCATTGAAAATTTGTATAAGTGATTTATTTATAAATATCTAAATATTGAATGGTTGATTTGTCGAAATGTAATAAAAAGTAGGTCTAATCGAAAAGTCCTCAAGTGATACTCATTATAATGGTCCTCACTAGATAAGCTTCCTGATAAATAACAAATAAAAACTAGTTTTTCAAGATCAGGAACCCTGATTTTTCAAGACCGTCCTTTTTCTTAGCCTACCAAGATCAGGAAGTAGATTAGCCTTTGGCCCAAGTATGACCAAATCCTCACAGAATTAGAAGAACACCATTTTCTATGCTCGAGAGGATTCAAGAGAAAGTTGTAAATATATACCCTAGTTTTTCCTCTTGTCTCTTCATTTTTTATTGTTCATTTCCTCTTGTGTTAATTAATTTGTCTTCGTGATTTGTTCTCTCTTTCAATGAACTTTTTTTCTTCAGACTAAGGACAAAGTACGTTTAGGGCAATTAAGCAAGGTTTTCTCGTCCTTAATTAACAACTAGGATACCTTTGTGATCACCAATTAAAAATCAATGGAGAGGTGCCAGAAAATCAAGAAAGTTGGCTAAAGGAACATCAATTTGGGTGTGTGTATAAAGCTTTTGATAGGCGGACCAGTGAATACATTGCAGTCAAAATATTGAAGCAAAGATCTGAATATCAACGAGAAGCTCAGTCACTGTCTATAATGAAACACCCAAACATGGTGGATTTTGAGGAAGTCATCAAAGACTGCGGCTCCGTCTTCTTTGTGCTCGAATTCATAGAGTGAAACCTCCTCCAGCTCATGATACACAGACAAAAGCCCTTCTCCGAACCCGAAATACGTTACCTAAAACCCGGAAACATGGTTACATAAACCTTTTTTGTTTTCAAGTATAACAAGGCCTCGCTTACGTCCATGACAAGCATGGTTACATGCACCGTGACCTAAAACCCGAAAACATGGTTACATGCACCTTGTCTTTTCATTTTCCATTGTCCAATTTCCATGTCCCTTTCAAACAATGAATTCCTTTTGGCTTGCTCCAATTCCTCCAAATGGGGAAGCCATTTAGGCCATGTTCGAATGTTTTCATCAATTAAGTCGGGATTAATATTAAAAAAAATTATAGATACGTATGGGTCATGCTTTTGTTTCACTTCGCTTTAGAAATTGCAGCAAGTTGAGAAACAAAAAACCAACTTGCAAGATGATATTATGTTAAGAATGAATATATCTTATCCCTTTTGGGGCCCTAAAGAAAGATATTTCCCCAATTTCATTTAGAACAGCTATGATTTTCCGCATGATGATACATATTGTTTTAATAAATTTTTGGTTCTATAAATTGATACTTTTCCCTCTCTTCTTTCATCGCTCACTCCACTATCCACTGCCTGACTCCTAAATATTGAAACAAAGATAACCAGATGGAATCCTCAATCTCTAAACAATTTTTCACATCTTCACTCTTCATTACTTGTTGCATATTCTCCTCAATCTCAGCAGCCCCAATGTAATTATTATTCTATAGGGAAATATGAAGACCGTTACTACAAGTACCACCCGTAATAATGTAATAAAAAAAGCACCACCCATAATAATATTATTATAACAAGAGAAAAACAACCAGTTACGTAGACAAAACGTGACAATGTAACTTAAGAATTGACTACTCATGTTTTAAGACGTAAAGTCCAATCTCAATAGATAAAATAATTCTCTATTTTGTTGATTATGCAAATTATCTCATTTGTTAAGTAACTTCAATTTTTATCCATCAATTTAATTTGATGTTTTTAATCTGCACACGCGTTTTCTTAATTTCTGAATATATATTAAATTACTAAATCTCTTTTTCAAACAAAAAGAGCATGACCAATTTTCCAGCAAAAAAAATTCCAGAATTTTCAATCAATGACTCGACTGTGAAGGTGTGTATATTCGCCGCCTCAGTCACTAAATTTTGACGTGTGTCTCCTTTCATAGACGCGGGTCTGGGCAATGTTTTTACTTCATTAAATGCCCTGGATAGTTCGACCTTTATTACCAGATTGCCATCACACCAGGTTGGTTATTGGCAAATCCGTAAATTAGTAGATCGTATTGAGGGTCCTTTGGGGAAGCAAGCCACATCATTTACTAGCATTGACTGAAAGCGCCAGCTCATATGCGCTGAAATTTAGAGCATTCGACACGAGTCCGGGAAATGGTTTTGTTTCAATAAATGCCCTAGATAGTTCATCTCATTTACAAAAATGCCATTCTAGCTCATTTGGTTATGGCAAGTCCATAAATATGTGGGACATTATGGGCATCTCTTTGGGAAGCAAGCTACACTAATAAGGTTGAAAATGGACGGCGCCTTGGGTGGGGTTACGGTTACCCTTTTGACCGTTTTTATTTTTTAAATAAAAATATATGTTTAAAGGTAAATTGGGGAGCGATGCAGATATAGAGGAGAGAAGAGGAACAAGGCAGTATATACTTGTTGACTTACCGTTAATTATGATTTACTGTTACTTATTTAATCAATTCTAAATAAATATCAATTTTACCGTAACAACATATAATAATGAAGAAGAAGAGCTCCATTGTTGCTGTTTAACTTTGTCACCAAAGAGTAAAATAAATAAACCGGGTTAATATAAAGTGGGGCCTATAAAGAGTATTTGTTTATTTGTTTTAGATTTTAAGGTTGAAAATTGTATCTAATAAATCTAAGCCACACAAATGATCGAATGGCTATGCTCTCTCACTCTCACAGACCACGCGACCTCTTATTTCTCACATGTTTTGCAATCCGAAGCCGAGCCCTCATCTTCATCTTTCCTCGAAGTCCTTCATACGAATACGATTACGATTACAGAGAGAGAGAAGCCGAAGCGAAGATGTCGTCATCAATGCCACTGGAGGTGAACGAATCGCAGAACGGATCGCCGATGGATCGATGACATCTTCTCCACCACCGAAACGAAACGCTCGTATGTAATTTTCTTTTTAACCCCTCGATCTGCAATCGTTCATGTTTTTAGAGAGAGATTGAAAATTTAAGTACGGAATGTGGAGTTTAGTTAGGTTTGCAATTGCAGAAACCCTAGGGTTTATGATTGTGTTAGTTCAGATTGAAATTGGGATCTAGGGTTTACTGACGTTTTGTTTCCACTGCATTTCTTATGTTCTTTCGCTTCTTGTGTTAGAACATAAACAATTTAATTTCTGCTCTCTTCATGATATTTGTTCCTTTTCTTTTATTTCCAGTTTTTTTTTTATATTTGTTCCTTTGCTTCATGAAATTATGCATTTAAAGTGAAAGGGCGGAGTGCTGTTGATATATGAAAACATATTTGACACCTTCTTTCTGAGTCTTATTTTTCATTACCATCAATGTTGTGTCAATTAATGTTGAAGCCTTGTAGATAATTGGTATTGAATGAATTTAATTGCAGGAGGTAGTACTTATTGGTGTAGATTCCCTTGGATTTGACTTGAGGGTTTGCTCAGGAACACAAGTTCAGACATTGGGGTTTGCACTGAATGCATGGGTATGCTAATTATCCTTAAGCCATAAGGTTCAACATTCTATTTTTGTACTTTTCATCTAGAGCTGCTGTGCACAGAGCAGTGGTTTAAATACTTGTAAATCTTTGCAAATTGCTACGTCTCTCTTGAGAAAGATGTATAAGGTTCATAGTTGCCTTGTAGAGAGAACCAATTGAAAATTCGCAACCTAATTTATGAAACAGTCTAGCATGTTTCCTGTAACTTCCGAAACTGTCATTTAAAATTTTTGAACCATCTCTGAAGCACAATAAAATATACTTGCACCTTCCTTCATGTATTAGTCTTAATGGGAATCATCTATGAAATGCAATTTTGTGTATGTTAAAAAGTAACATAGCCTTTGATTGCCCCATCTACCGTGTATTTTCAGGCAACTTCTGAGTATAGTGCTGAGAGACAACTTAATGATCTACTGTTCCCAAGAATGCAGCACAAGCCGCAAAAAGTAAAGCAAAGTTAAAACTTAGTAATGCTAACAAAATTCTCAGGTACCGTATTCTGGCTTGCTTCTAGCTGGTTGCCTCGTCAGAAGAGAATTGGGTACAACAGATGGAAGGAGCCCCAAAAACAGTCCTCCAGTCGTGTATTATTATTATTATTATTTTTTCGGTCAGTCAGGTCCTGTACTGATCTGAAAATTCATTATTTCAATGTTTTTTGGCTCTTGACCATACATACATATTTTTTTCATTCTTGCTCTTTTTGCTGCTCAGTCTAATGTAAGTCGAAGCAGAAGTAAACTTTGAAGGAATCTCAGCATCGATCAATGAAGGAATCTCACTGCTTCATATAAGTTTCATACACCAGCTGCGCAGCAAGAATATCCACAACTGCAGAACCAACTGACTTGAAGGACGGTAATCTCCTCGGAACTTGTCCTGCCAAGTTTGGATCCAGAAGAAGCCATTGATACGAGTTTGGGAGTTTTGGTGACGGGGGAGAGAGAGGTGAGGAGTTTCTGTGTTGAATGTCTCTTATTGGGTTGTTTTGACTGTGGGCCGTTGTTCCTGGGCTGTGGGCCATTCGTTCTTGGGCTGTTGACCGTGGGCGAAAAAATTTACACCAAAGCCCTAGAAACTTGGAGTACATCAATTATTTCATGTAAAGGGCGAAATAGGGCCCGGTCCGCCCCAAATCGTCAAAAAACAACTCCTTGTAAATGTCTGAATTCGGCCTAGTTTGTAACAGCCTCGGCCCAAATCGTTAAAACACGACCTTTTTTTATATAATTGTTAAATTGGGCCTAAATTTTACTATGCCCGGCCCAAATCGTAAAATAACGACTTGTCGTTTTTATTCCTTGCAGATGAATAAATTGGGCCATTTTTTAAAGGCCCGGCCCAAATTGTTAAAAAAACGACACGTCGTTTTATATATCATGGTTAGATTGGGCTTCATTGTTACCAGGCGCGGCCCAATTTATTAGGAAAACAACGTGTCGTTTTTAATAAAATGGTTACATTGGGCCTAATGTTAACCAGGCCCGTCCCAAATTGTTAAAAATTTGGGCCTAATTTTTACTAGGCCAATGAATTGGGCCTTATAATAATAGGCCCGGCCCAATTTGTTAAGAAAACGACGTGTCGTTTTTTATATAATGATTATAACATTGGTCCTACTTTTAACCAGGCCCGGCCCAAATCGTAAAATAACGACTTGTCGTTTTTATTCCTTGCAGATGAATGAAAAAGGCCCGGCCCAAATTAAAAAAAACTACCCGTCGTTCTTAAAGTAATAGTTGAATTGGGCCTAATTTTACAAGGCCCGGCCCAATATGTTAGGAAAACGACGTGTCGTTGTTATATAATTGTTACATTGGGCCTAATTTGAACCAGGCCCGGCCCAAATTTTTAAAAAACGACCCGTCGTCGTTAAAGTAATGGTTGAATTGGGCCTAATTTTTACAAGGCCCGGCCCAATATTTTAGGAAAACGACGTGTCGTTTTTATATAATTGTTACATTGGGCCTCATTTGAACCAGGCCCGGCCCAAATTTTTAAAAAACGACCCGTCGTCTTTAAATTAATGGTTGAATTGGGTCTAATTTTTACCAGGCCCGGCCCAAAACAAAAAACGATGTGTCGTTTTTTTTCAAACGAATGAATTGGGCCTTACAATAATCGGCCCGGCCCAAATTGTTACAAAAAAGGACACGTCGTTTTTTATTTTATGGTTAGATTGGGCCTAATATTTACAGGCCCGGCCCAATATGTTAGGAAAACGACGTGTCGTTTTTATATAATTGTTATATTGGGCCTAATTTGTTAGGAAAACGACGTGTCGTTTTTTTATAAAATGGTTACATTGGGCCTAATTTGAACCAGACCCGGCCCAAATTTTTAAAAAACGACCCGTCGTCTTTAAAGTAATGGTTGAATTGGGCCTAATTTTTACCAGGCCCGGCCCAATATGTTAGGAAAAAGACGTGTCGTTTTTATATAATTGTTACATTGGGCCTCGTTTGAACCAGGCCCGGCCCAAATTTTAAAAAACGACCCGTCGTTTTAAAGTAATGGTTTAATTGGGCCTATTTTTACAAGGCCCGGCCCAATTTGTTAGGAAAACGTTTTAAGTAATGGTTACATTGGGCCTAATTTTAACCAGGCCCGGCCCAAATTGTTAAAAAAACGACGGGTTTTTTAAATATTGATTGAATAGGGCCGAATTTTTACAAGGCCCGGCCCAAAACAAAAAACGACATCCAATACGACACGTCGTTTTTGTTCATTTCAAGTGAACCAAGTGGGCCTTTATGTAATAGGCCAGGCCCAAATTGTTTAAAACAACGACGTGTCGTATTGGATGACCCTGTCCTTATTTTTGGGCTTTCCGTTTTGGATGCCTCTTATTGGGCTTTTTTGACTAATAACTCAATATACGGTGTTTGTATACAATTTCCTAGTTAACTGGGAAAGGTATTACAACATCTCTGCTCTATATGACCACAACACATCTGCTGCTTGTTGCCTTGCTCTTCAACTGAAGAATGCTGCAGAACCGGCCATTTGGTCGAATGAATCCTTTGCTGGCCATAGCTCGAAGGATTACTGGGCAACATATAGGACCTTGAATCAGTTATAGTGCATTAGTTCAACTTGAGAGGCAGCAGCAGTCCACCAGTCGTCGTCATCTTCTGGATCCATGTTTTCCTCTGTGGAAGGAAATGGGACAACCCAGATTACACGAAATTGAGTAGAGATTGGATGTATTACTGTATACAGTAAAGATTATAATTTAGACTATGAATCAAATGCACAATTAATGACGAGGAAAACAAGGTCCTGCAGCCACTTCCAAAAAAAGGCAATTATGAAACATGGGAAAATAAGAAATGGAAGAAGTTTAATGTCCAAGTTTTAAATCCAGCAAGGGTGGAGAGGGTTTGTTGCTTCCTGTTTTGTGGCTAAGCCGTTGAGCTAAAACATTTAAAGAACTGAATATAAATGGCAATAGCAAAACTCGGATTATGCACAGAAGATTTAGTCCTACCATATTGCTGAGCTGTAATGAATTCTGCTTATTTTCAACTTCATCTGCAACTCTTATGGCTTCGAACCACCATGAATCTGTAGTGCCACTGCTTGTCGTGTTCTCATCATCAAAAAGAACACGTTCATGATCATTTTGGCATTCATGCACCATTTCAGGGACAATATCACATGGAATTGGACGTGAGGGAGAACGATAACCTGGTGTCGTATATATGCAAGTTGAGAGCAATCACTTATATTGAATAAAAAAAAGAGCAAAAATAGATAAATGTCTAGAATATTAACTTTTCCTCACCTCTGCAGTCAGCATCATGACATTTCTGATAATAAACAGCCCTTCTGAGGTCAGCAATGTATATCACTAACCAATAGAATAAATAGGCATATTAGCTTGTTGTATTACAATATAAGAAAGAGTGGGGAGGGGGAAGTGCCGGACAAAATGCAGCTGAAAATTCCCCACATACATGCAGCTAATAAACCCGGCATGTCTTTGAAGTGTATAAGATACGATGAAATGCAACAACATATAGGCTATACCATGATTGCTTTTATGCTGTCTGTCTATTCGCTCACAGTATCTGTTTCTTGACATGCTGTAGACCATGAGTCCAAACTCTGAGAACCAATACCAGCTACGAATTTTACCTAGAATAGCAGCAAGTTATATACAATTTCAGGGCGGAAAGAGAACAAATACTTCTAATGCAGGCTACAAGGTTGCACCTGATACATTTCCAATTGTAGCAACAAATTCTACAAATGCATCCAAAGCTGGGAATGGAGATTTCCCCAGAAAGTATGTTGCTGAAGCATTACTTGTGCAGCTACTCAATGCAAATTCTTGGGGCCAACTGTAAGGTTTTCCAAAACTAGGGTTTACCTGCATTAAGAAAGAATTGATATAGTTAAAATGATATATTGCCAATTAAAGAAGTAGAAGAATGCTATAGCTTGTCCTCAGACTAACTGAATGTCAAGACTCGAGAAGTTTGGCATCTAATCAAACAAAAAAGTATGGAACATCTGAAATCTAAATTACCTCTGTATCAAAATGTCTTTATACAATCAAGATCTGTTTTGCAGACTAGAAGCTTCTCACATTCAACATCCAAATTGCAGATCAACGACGCCATGAACATCTCCTCCTCAGACTGCTGTTGGATAGCATAACTGCAATCATAAGATATAACATAGTTAAAGAAGCACTAAATATCAAAACACTGGTAAAAAAGGCCATGTGTCAGATGCCATCATTTAGAAGGGTGGGTTGGCATACCATCATGTCTTTAGTTTTGTAGCGCCCAGTAGGTAGAAGCACTGAATTCTTCCCTGCCTTTGATGATAGAAATAAACGAAAACAACGATTTCTGGTATACACAGCAGTATCCACAAATAGTTGACTAGGCCCTAAGTCAGCAGAACTTGAATCTTTTCTGATAAACAATTTTTCAAATCTTCCATCCCTCTTGTTTGCACTTGATATCCGTGAGCATATCTGATAATATGTCATCATATAGTGACAATAGTTGGTATTTCTACAAGGAAAAGTAAAAGAAACAACTGTAGTAAATGAAGCAGATTTCTGTTCATCACAAGGAAAAGAGGCTATATGTAATTTTTGCTTCTTGCTTATAATTTATGTTCTATTTTTCCTTGGAAAATATAATTGAAAAAAAAGAGAGAAGTAATGATCATAATATTATGACAAAATTACAGACTCAGTATCCATTAATGAGAAGTAACAAAAATTTTCTGCTATCTTCACCTAAACATACCTCGGTGACAAATAAAATAAAAAAAAACTGGAAATAAAAGAAAAGGAACAAATATCATGAAGAGAGCTGAAATTAAATTGTTTATATTCTAACACAAGAAGCGAAAGAACATAAGAAATGCAGTGGAAACAAAACGTCAGTAAACCCTAGATCCCAATTTCAATCTGAACTAACACAATCATAAACCCTAGGGTTTCTGCAATTGCAAACCTAACTAAACTCCACATTCCGTACTTAAATTTTCAATCTCTCTCGAAAAACATGAACGATTGCAGATCGAGGGGTTAAAAAGAAAATTACATACGAGCGTTTCGTTTCGGTGGTGGAGAAGATGTCATCGATCCATCGGCGATTCGTTCACCTCCAGTGGCATTGATGACGACATCTTCGCCTCTCTCTCTCCCCGGCTTCTAGAGGAAAGATGAAGATGAGGGCTCGGCCTCGTTCCAGCCCCAAAAGTCTCCCTGTTTTTACCCAAACTGATTCTTGCTTTCTCATGTTGTGCCTCATTCCCACTATTCACTGTATTTCTCCGAGCCACTGCTTTTATTTTTCTATTCTTACGTTTAATACAATTATAGTTTTGACGCTTTATACCTTTTTTTTTTTGGCATGTAATATCCGCCAGCTCATATGCGCAGAAATTTAGCAATGCTTTTGTTTCAATAAATGCCCTAGATAGTTCATCTTATTTACAACAATGCCAGTCTATCTCGTCTGGTTATGGCAAATTCGTAAATATGTGGGACATTATGGGCGTCTCTTTGGAAAGCAAAAGTTGCAATAACAAGGTTGAAAAGGGACGGCACCTTGGGAGTGGTTACGGTAACCCGATTCAACTATTTATTTATTTATTTTATCCTTTTATGACCTTTTTTATTTATTTTTGAAAAAAAAAAAATGTTTAAAGGTGTTCCCTCTTTCAAGTTTCAACCCAAAAGTCTTAATAATCATTGTTGAGGGGTTGCTAGGAAAATACGAAGACAAGTTTCCTGGCTTATTGAGGACTACAAGAATTCAGTATAATACAAGAAAATATAAGTTTCAACTAATCAAATTAAGATTGGGGGTTCCCAGTTGATATGCTATTTAGTTTAGTTTGACTAGGTCTTGTATTAATATATTCCTATTTCTAATTGTGTTAAAATAATTACTTTCTCAAATTGATTAATGTAATTCCTATAAATACCTCTAGGAGAATGAAGAAGTCAAATCATAAAAGACTATTGTGCTTATTTAATCTTGTTGTTAGAGACTTTCCTCTGTAATAACTCGGGATGGATTCATACTGCTAAGTTTTTTTTTTTGCTAAGAAGATTTATAACCTTCATAATTGTAATGATGCATAAGAATTTAATTATAATTGTAAGGTTGCTTTAGGTAAATTTCTTTATCTGAGTTCTCTGTTGTTGATGCAAGGGTCAGCTAGTTTTCAACAAAGGATATATGGTTTTTTAGGTCCATGATGTAAAGCTTTGGCTGGCTAGACGGCTCAAGTATGACATTATGTAGGATTAGTTTTCAAAATGTGAACAGTTGTATAATAGCAACACTAATTTTGTTTTTCCTGTGAACCTCAGCAGAGACTAAGTAACGGGTAATGAACTAAATCATCCAAAATGTGTATGGCAGGCATCAAATTAAGCACAGAATATCAAAAGAATTAGGGAAATAGTGACTTGAAGTAAGCCAAAACACCAACAAAAGGTGCATTGATGTATGTGGTTGGCTCCGATTGTGCAACATTATATCGAGAATCTTGGAATGTATCATCCTGAGCTGGTCCTCCAACAATTGCCCCTATCAGCAAGTTTGGATTCGGAGTCTGGGCTTTGAAATACATATCTCCTTCATGACACTGCATGTGTTTTGGGTGTTGATCAATCGAAGGTATCACAGACCCGCGGTGATGTATTTTCTGAGGAAATCTTGAACCATATCCCACCATGTATGACATACTATTAGGATTGCTTCCTAGTATATAATCAACCTGAAAAAATTTTAGCCAACAAGATATGTCAATTATTAGGTACAAACTATATATACTTAATTGCTAATGCAATTTACCTGTCCTTTGGTGAATTCCACCAGCCTATCTGGAGTGACAACAACATTGTTGCCACAATTTACGACTTTTCTTGCAGCTCTCATGTAGCCAGCATAAACTAATAGAAGAAACGATAATGAAGTTGTATGTTGCAAGTTACTTCCTCCGATTTTGAACAAAAGCCCACCTGATGAATATGAGACACACTCAGGTATGTTATGTTATCAAACTATAAATCAGAATAATTAGTTTAGTGGTCAAAAGCTACCTCTTGAGTACGTGACTGATTTGGGTGCAGCTGATTCGGGCAAAATGGAGCAAACAAGCGCATCTGCTTTGGGAATGAAGGGATTGGACTCAGCGGGGTGAGTCATCACCCACTGCAAATTAATTAACAGAGAAGAAAACTTAATCAGGGATCACATTCATGACCATTGAAAGAGAAGAGAATGAAGTAGCTTACTTGAGAAACAAGTATGTTAATGCCAGCATGCTTTGCATCCCATCCAAATTCGGTGACATCTCCACCATTGTATGCAAAGGCTTGACCTTGCACATTTCTTAGGACCACAGTGGACTCCAAATTCATGGTGTTTATGATCTGTTTTACATAGTTCCAATAACTAGGCTCCCTGGTTGCCTTGTATAACCATGCTGCTCCCCAAATCAATTCATCCTGCAACGCAAAATGGGCAATTAATTTGATTAGCAAATTTGGGAACACAAGTTAAGGTCAGATAATTGAATAAATACGTACAATACCTTGTAGCCATTGAAGTCACAGTAAAATGGGCAAGCTCCACCCCCAATACTGTCATTGTAAGAACCCCTATACTTATCAGCAAATTCAAACACCTAATCCATGGAGACAAAATTTTAATTCATTAGCCCAAAAGAAAAAAAAAAGTAGCAATTTAATAAAATAAGAAATCGCTGATTACCTATGTACAAAGAAAACTATTATGTGTAGAAGTTACAAATATTGAGTCAGTAATGTGTCATTCTACTCAAATGTTTGCAACTTTTGTATTAAAATGGAACTTTTACAATTATGGTATTCCGGTGATGTACCTGTCTTGCTCGGGTAAGAAGCAACATGGAGTACGCTTTGTCAGAAGCTCTAAACACCATGGAAGAAGCTGCAAGTGCGGCTGCAATCTCGGCAGAAACTTCAGAACCTGGCTTTTGTGTAGTTACTATATAAGATGTTCGAGGAGTGTTCATATCTTCAGGCCTTTGCCAACAAGTGTGGTCACCGTTGGGGTCACCGACTACACCAACAACAGAACCACGCACACTTGTGGATTTAAGCAAATAATCAGTCCCCCATCTAATGGCTTCCAAAGCATGTGGAAGGTCTGATCCCATTGATTTTCCGAATTCTATAACACTCCATGACAACATTGTTGTTGTGAAAGCCATGGGAAAGTTGAATTTGACATTGTCACCGGCATCATAGTAACCCCCGGTCAGATCCCTCTGGGATTACAAGTCAATACTAAACTTAGAGTAGGAAAGCCAATCAATAAATGCAAACTGAGGAATAGGCTACAATAGGGAACTGGTTAGCTAGGGAATTTGTTGGAGTTGAAATTTGAAAACAAAAAAAAAATCTTTATTTTTTAGGAGATAGGTCCTAACAAAGTTCTCAATATTCTGTATCAAAAAAAAAAGTTATCAATATTCATGGTGAAATGAAGTCAAAATCGATAAGATCGAAGAGATAACGCAAGTCAAAACTCAAAATCTCTACTAAAATCAATAGATCCATGGATATAGATCGAACCATTAATCTTGAACACCAAGCAAATGGGAATTAGAAAGAGATCGAGAGACTTACTTTAACGTCTAAGCCATCAAGTAGGGCAGAATTTTTCCTCCAAGTCATTCGTTGTGTAGGTGGTAACCTGCCCGATCTCTGCCCTTCGAAAAACAAAATACTCTTTGACAAAGCATCCGCGTAGTTATGTTGAACTGCAGAGCTTACTAGGGTTACCATTGCCAACATCCCTACAATTACTATCACCAACCCTAATGCTAATTGTTGAGAATTACTACTAGACATGACTAATTTGCTCGTTTTCAAGATTTCGAAATTTAGAGCTTAGCTATGATCAACACATGTAGCTTAAGCCCAGCAAGAGAATTACAGGATTTGCTGCAATGTATAAGGCCCTAGTGTGACAGAATGAACAGGAGTAATAAATTTGCGTAAAACTTCTTTGGTAAAACATCATTGCTGAGCGAACCCAAATAGAAAATAACTTTCAATTTTTTCTTGCCGAAGTAGAAAGTAAACTTTTAATTTAAGATCCATACCATAATTATAATTACCAAAAAATGAGGGCGGTAATAGTTGTCTATCTGCGTGTACATGCATAGTGAATTTACTGTTTCTTCCTTTCGAGTAATCAGGTGTGTAATAAGTCTAATAAGTTTTAGTAAGTAGATTGTTAATTCCAAAAATTGGTTTAATATTACTATTACTATCAACAACCCTAATGCTAATTGTTGATAATTACTACTAGAACATGACTAATTTGCTCGTTTTCAAGATTTCGAAAATTAGAGCTTAGCTATGATCAACATATGTAGCAGGCCCTAGTGTGATAGAATGAACAGGAGTAATAAATTTGCGTAAAACTTCTTTGGTAAAACATCATTGCTGAGCGAACCCAAATAGAAAGTAACTTTCAATTTTTTCTTGCCGAAGTAGAAAGTAAACTTTTAATTTAAGATCCATACCATAATTATAATTACCAAAATATGAGGCGATAATAGTTGTCTGTCTGCGTGTACATGACACACACACATGATATTTAGATATGACCGTCACATTGTCACATGGCATGACACATTTTTTTTTTCCTTCAGTGTATCAACCATTGACCCTTTGTTTTCTAAGCAACCAATCACAATAGAAGGTCACGCTATGTGGCAATGTGACGGTCACACTGAAAAATTTCTCGTGTATATGCAAAGTGAATTTACTGTTTCTTCCATTCGAGTAATCAAGGGTGTCATAAGTTTTAGTAATTCCAAAAATTGGTTTAATTATCTTAAAAGAGTCTTAAAATCACAGGATTTGTTGGTTTTCAGTCCTATTTAGTAGCGTCTCAAAAAGGAGTGATTTTCTAACCCAAATAAAGTAACTTTTAATTTAAGGCAGTCATTTTCTGGCTAGCTAGTAGATTCATAGTATGAAATCGTCGGTGTTTTCTTTATTTCCTTTTCCGGTTTAAAAAGACTAGAAATGTTACAATGATAAATTGGAACACAAATTTTAATTTGTTAATTCCAATATTTTGTGACTCCTTACGTTCCAAAATGTGTGTATGGAACTATATATATTATGAATATAGAGCTTTGAAAAAAGCCAATACACCAACAAAAGGGGCATTGTTGTATGTAACCGGCTCCGATTGTCCAGGATCGTATCGAGAATCTTCATATGTATCGTTCTCGGCTGGTCCCCCGACAACTGCACCTATTAGCAAGTTTTGGTTTGGAGCTTTGGTTTTGAAATATGGTTCTGCCTCACGGCACTGAATGTGCTGCGGATGCTTATCCATGGAAGGTACCACAGAAGCACGATGATGTATTCTTTGAGGAAACTTTGTACCATATCCCACCATGTACGACATTCCCAGTGGGTTGCTTCCTAGTATATAATCAACCTGCATTAACGGTTAAGTCAATTTCAGCCACCATTATCAACTTGATTATAAGGAGAAACTGTATTATGATACATATATATCTATACCCATACATACCTGTTTTCTTGTGAAATCTACCAAGTGATCTGGACCGAGAACAACATTATTGCCGCAATTGACAACTCTCTTGGCATCTTTCAGGTATCGAGCATAAACTATAAGAAGAAACGATAAGGATGTCGTGTGTTGCAGGTTACATGATCCAGCTTTGAACAAGAGTCCACCTTATATACATTAAAGAGAAAAACAATCAACCAATGGAGTACATATATATATGTTATGTTGTCAGACTGTGAATCATAATTATTAAATCTTGACAAACTAGCAACCTGGTGAATATGTGACTGATTTAGGCGCCGGTGATTCAGGCAAAATGGAGCATATAAGCTGGTCAGCTCTGGGAATGAAGGGATCGGAATTGGAGGGATCAGTCATTACCCACTGCACATTCATAAGAAAAATTTAGGCTGATCATAAGGTTTCAGTTTCACTCTTAAAATAGAAGAAATGAGGTTTTTTGTTCCAAAAAAAAAATGAGGATTAAAAAAAAATGTAAGAAATAACTGACTTGAGAAACAAGTATGTTGATGCCAGCATGCTTGCAATCCCATCCGAATTCAGTGATGCCACCACCTACAAAAGGAACAGGAGAGCCTTTCACGTTTCTCACTACAGTGCTAGACGACTCCAAATAGTGTATGTTCTCTTTGACATAGTTCCAATAATTGGGTGCATTTGTTGCCTTGTATAGCCATGAAGCTCCCCAAATCAATTCATCCTGCAATCAACATATATATAATAAAACAATAATTTTGTATGCTTTGCTCACCACTTGACTATATATATATGTGTAAACTCGGAAAACAAAATTAAGGGGAAAAGGTTAATTCCTAATGATCTTCAAGCTAGAGTATATTTTCAAACAACAGACATTAGTTAGACGATGTGGTTTAATAAATAAGTACAAGATCAACGCTAAAAATATTAGCAAAAGATTTACTCGGACACATTAATTATACCATGTAGCCACTAAAATCGCAGTAAAATGGGCAGGCTCCGTCGCCAATACTGGAATTGTAAGATCCCTGGTACTGATCTGCAAATTGAAACACCTAGTAATCCATAGAGAGAAAAACTTATTAGTATATACATGGCAAAAGTTTTGAGATATATGTAAGTACGTAAAACGTATATAAAATAAAATAAAAGTACGTAATACTCATGATCAGTTGCATACTTGGATGGCTCGGCTAAGAAGCGAATTAGAGTAGGATCTGTCTGAATGTTTGAACACTATAGAGGAAGCTGCAAGCGCGGCTGCGATCTCGGCTGAAACTTCTGAACCTGGTTTTTCTTTAGTTACTACATATGTGGTTCTTGGGGTGTCCATGTCTTCAGGCCTTTGCCAACAAGTGTGGTCTCCGTTAGGATCGCCTACTACGCCAACAACCGAACCAGGATCATTTGTGGCTTTAAGCAAATAATCAGTTGCCCATCTTATAGCTTCCAAAGCATGTTGAAGTTCAGATCCCATCAAATCACCAAACTCTAGAACGCTCCATGACAACAATGTTGTTGTGAAGGCCATGGGAAAGTTGAACTTCACATTGTCACCCGCATCATAATAACCTCCTACCAGATCCCTCTGAGACCATATGAAGATTAAATACTTGTCACTGTTAGTGTATCAAGGACACAAGGATTAATTTTAATAAATAATTAAAATGAAATAGGGCAACGTGTATATATTTTGATTCTTTAAGTAGATCCGCTTACTTTGAACTTCATTTATCTATCGAATAGAACACGTCAGTTGATAAACAAATCTGGTGAATAAATTTGGCAAGACTAGAGAGACTCACATGAATGTCGCTGCCATCATGTAGGGCAGAATCTTTCCTCCAAATCATTCGTTGTGAAATCGGTAACTTACCAGATCTCTGGCCTTCAAAAAACAAAATGGACTTTGCCAAAGCATCTGTGTAGTTATGTGAAGTCACTTTTGCGGCGGTTGCCGTTGCCAACAACCCTGCTGCTATCAACAGCCTTAGTAGAAGGGAATTGGTACACATGATTTTACTCTTCAATACCACTTCTATTCGACTCTGATATGCTGAGTGCGTCTGTTTGGTGTATAAGTTGGTTTAAAAAGACCTTCAAAGGTACACAGGGCCGGGGTTGGTAAAATTATAAGCAAAATGCAAAAATGTAAACATGGGTTGGTGTATACGCTGTAGGTTCCCATATCCATTTTCCGAAAAATCAGATGGCAATAATTTAATACATTCCTTGAACTTGATTGGGAATACCATATATATCCCAATTGTCATGAACCCAAATCTAATGATTCATCCCATAATTACCAAAATCTTGTGAGATTATGAGGTGGTCATTTTCTGGTTACCAGCTGGTAATACAATTTTTCAAGTGTTTTTTTTTCTGAAAAGTTCAAGTGTTTTTTTTTTGTTACGCGCAAACATATGACCTATTTTAATTCTATCACATTTTCACATACAACACTTACGTCAATTACACAAAATGGTGAGTTATATATCTTGCTTTTCTCAAACTAAATTTAATTGGCTTATTGATCAAAATCTAATGAGATTCTGAGATAAGGTAATTTTTTGGTTACTAGCTAGTAAATACAAGTATTACATGTTATTATATTTGTTACGCGGAAACATATCACCGATCTTAATTTAGACACATTTTTGCACACAACATTTGTTGTAAATTAATTTCACGGGAGGATGAATTTGATCTCTTCCTTTTCTCAAACTGAAATTTAATTGGCTTTGGTTCATAAAATTAAAAAGATGAACAAACCACTTAAAGGTAATTTCTTATCTAATTAGCTAGGAATAGGAATCTCGTACAAGCAATAAAGAGTTTGGATCAAGTGATCATTTTGTTTGATTCAGTTAGGGAAATAGTGATTTAAAGTAAAGCCAAAACACCCACAAAAGGTGCGTTGATGTATGTAGTTGGCTCCGATTGTGGAACATTATATCGAGAATTTTGGAATGTATCATCTTCAGCAGGACCTCCCACAATTGCACCTATTAGCAAGTTCAGATTAGGACCTTCGCTTTCCCAATACAAGTCTCCTCCACGGCAATCGATGTGTTCTGGGTGTTGATCAATGCATGGTAAAACAGAACCTCGATGATGTATTTTCTGAGGAAATTTTGCCCCAAATCCCACCATGTATGACATCCTTCAAGGCTGAATCTTTCCTCCAAGTTATTCTTTGCAAAGGCGGTAAGTTTCCAGATCTCTGCCCTTCGAAAAACAATATGCACTTGGAAAAAGCATCACTGTAGTTGTGTGACGAAGACAAACTTGCTGCTGCGTCCATTGCCAACATCCCTGCCAATATTAACACCCTTGGAAGGTTATTCCGGCACACTCATCGATCCCTACGTACTATCAGTAAATTTCTAGTACTAGAATCTCAAGAAGAGGCAATCTCAAATAGTCTATATAATCACTCAATTTATAGGACAGCCTTGATATATATTTATATATATGTGCCTATGTGTGTTTACATATATGACTATGTGCTCTCTCACTTTTCGCTTGTACTAAGCTGGCTTATTTATCTCTTATTTGCAGTTGTAACAAATGTACATTCTTCCATCTTCACAAGGCAGGAAATTAAAATGGACAGTAAGTTATTTCTTTCCGTTATTTTTCTTCTTTTGGTGGTGACCATAAAAGAGAATCACATCTGTAACTTGAATGGTAGCCTCATTCAATATTGTGAATGAACCAGGCCAAATAGTATTTACGAGTAGTTACTTTTTCTGTTAATTTTCTTTCCTTTTGTGGTTGACTACAAAGGTTTTTCTGTTCAGATTTTCAGAGGAAAAGATAAATTGATTATGCCTTATTCAATGTTGTGAATGAATTTCTCCCTCACTAGTGTACCTTAGTTTTACTTTAATAAAATCATACTTGCAACTCCCTAATCATGTCCGTGTCTGTGTCCCTAATCATGTCCCTGTCCCTGTCCTTTTCCTTGTCCATGTCCCTGTTCCTGTCCCTGTCCCTGTCCTTGTCCATGTCCCTGTCCCTGTCCCTGTCCTTGTCCCTGTCCCTGTCCCTATCCCTGTCCCTGTCCCTGTCCCTGTCCCTGTCCCTGTCCCTGTCCTCGTCCTTGATTTAGGGTTTAGGGTTTAGGGTTTAGGGTTTAGGGTATGATTTAGGGTTTAGGGTTTAGGGTTTAGGGTTTAGGGTTTAGAGTTTAGAGTTTAGAGTTTAGGGTATGATTTAGGGTTTAGGGTTTAGGGTATGATTTAGAGTTTAGGGTTTAGGGTTTAGGGTTTAGGGTTTAGGGTTTAGGGTATGATTTAGGGTTTAGGGTTTAGGGTTTAGGGTTTAGAGTTTAGAGTTTAGGGTATGATTTAGGGTTTAGGGTTTAGGGTTTAGGGTATGATTTAGAGTTTAGGGTTTAGGGTTTAGGGTTTAGGGTTTAGGGTTTAGGGTTTAGGGTTTAGGGTTTAGGGTTTAGGGTTTAGGGTTTAGGGTTTAGGGTTTAGGGTTTAGGGTTTAGGGTATGATTTAGGGTTTAGGGTATGATTTAGGGTTTAGGGTATGATTTAGGGTTTAGGGTTTAGGGTTTAGGGTATGATTTAGGGTTTAGGGTTTAGGGTATGATTTAGGGTTTAGGGTATGATTTAGGGTTTAGGGTTTAGGGTATGATTTAGGGTTTAGGGTTTAGGGTTTAGGGTTTAGGGTATGATTTAGGGTTTAGAGTTTAGGGTTTAGGGTTTAGGGTTTAGGGTTTAGGGTTTAGAGTATGATTTAGGGTTTAGGGTTTAGGGTTTATGGTATGATTTTGGGGTTTAGGGTTTAGGGTTTAATTTAGGGTTTAGGGTTTAGGGTATGGGGTAGGGTTTAGGGTTTTGCCTTTAGGGTTTAGAGTTTTGACTTTAGACCCTAAACCCTAAGCTCTAAACTCTAAACCCTAAACCCTAAACTCTAAACTCTAAACCCGAAACCCTAAACTCTAAACCCTAAACCCTAAACCCACTAAACCCTAAACTCGAAAGTCAAAACCGTAAACCTAAAACCCTAAAGTCAAAACCCTAAACCCTAGCCCATACCCTAAACCATACCCTAAACCCTAACCCCTAAAGTCAAAACCATAAACCTAAAATTTGATCAACTTCAAATTTACATGTTGAAATTTAGGAGCAATATATTGATGGTTCATGGTTAAGTTGTTCATAAGTCGCTACATGCCTACAAATGCATCTCTAACTTTTATTTTTATTTTTGAATAGTTGAGTGAATGAAGAAATTAAAGCAAGTCCCCCACAAAATCTCCTCCTAGGAAATCTTAAATGAACTCTAGCCACTAAGTTGGCAAAAAAATTATGTTTTGAAGCACCTCAATTTATGAGAACAAATCTCTTACTATACACGGTTTTTGAAAATAATCTAAATTTCTTAGACCGAGTGCAAAGTAAACTTTTATGAGCCCATGATAATAACATGTTCTAATTCTAAGACCCAAAGGTATATTGTAATCTATCTTTTTCAAAATAACAACATATAAAAAAAAATATGGGAAACGTTTTGACGATGAATAATTCGTCACTACTAGTGCATCTCAATTCTCAAATTTTTTTTGTTTGGTTTTGAATATTTGAGTGAATGAAGAAACTAAAGCAAGTTCACTACAAAATCTCCTCCTAGGAAATCCTAAATGAACTCTAGCCACCAAGTTGGCAAAAAAAAAAATTATGTTTTGAACCACCTCAATTTTCAAGAAGAAATCTCTTATTATATAGCACACGTTTTTTGGAGCTATTCTAAATTTCTTAGACTGAGTGCGAAAGAAAATTTCTTAAGCCCATTAAAACAACACGTGCTAATTCTAAGACCCAAAAGTATATAGTAATCCAACTTTTCCAAGAAAACAACAAATTAAAAAAAAAATAAGGGTAAACCTTTTAGCGACGTATTATTCGTCGCTATAGGTGTATCTCCATTTTTTTTTTTGAATATTTGAGTGAATAAAGAAATTAGAGCCATTACCCCACAAAATTCCCTCCTAGAAAATTCTAAATGAACTATAGCCACCAAGTTGGCAAAAAAAAAAAAGTTTTGAAACACTTTAATTTCTGAGTAAAAATCTCTTACTATAGCACACATTTTTTTGGAAATATTCTAAATTTCTTAAACCAAGTGAAAATCGAAATTTTATGAGCCCATGAAAATAACCCGTGCTATTTTTAAGACCTAAAGGTATATAGTAATCTATCTTTTCCAAAATAACTATAAATTTTTTTAAAAAAAAAATTGAGGGCAAACCTCAGCAACGAATAGTTCGTCACTAAAAGTGCATATATATTTTTTTTAATATTTGAGTAAATGAAGAAATTATAGTCATTACCCCAAAAAATATCAAGTTGACAAAAAAAAAGTATGTTTTGAAGGACCTTAATTTCTGTGAAGAAATCTCTTACTACATTTTTTTTGGAAATATTCTAAATTTCTTAAACCAAGTGAAAATTGAAATTTTATGAGCCCATGAAAGCCCATGAAAACAATCCGTATTATTTTTAAGACCCAAAATAACTCTAGCCACTAAAAAATCCCAAAATAACTACAAATTTATAAAAAAAATGATGGGAATCCTTTTGCCGACGAATAATCTGTCGTGACAAATACTTCTTCAATTTTGTTTGTTATGAATATTTGAGTGAATGAAGAAATTAAAACCATTAATTCCACCACAAAATCCCCTCCTAGGAAATCCGAGATGAACTTTGGCTACCAAGTTGGCAAAAAAAATTATGTCTTGAAGCACCTCAATTTCCGAGAAAAAATCTCTTACTATAACACACATTTTTTGAAAATATTCTAAATTTCTTAGATCGAGTGCAAAGTAAAATGCTATGATCCCATGATAACAACCCGTTCTAATTCTAAGACTTAAAGGTGTATTGTAATCTATTTTTTCCAAAATAACAACAAATTTAAAAAAATATATGAAAAGTCTTTTGCCGACAAATAATTTGTCGCTACTGTCATAATCTTCATCAACTAAAACCGCCTACTAATTACTAATCAAACATATTTTACGAGTAATTGTACACATTATAAAGGCAGAAATGAGATGTAATATTAAAGTACTTTTTCTCCCGCAAGGTAGCTAGATCACATTTTTCAAATGCTTTTTCCTCCCCTAAGCAAGAAAAGAAAACTAATAAAATTTTACTATTAAATCATGCTTCTGGCAGTTAGCACATTGAAAAAAAAATTAAGGAAAAGAAAAATGTTGATTTGCATGTTTTATCTTGTGAGATTTTTTTTTTTTTGAGGGGATCTTGTGAGATTTTATGTAGCCGAAAATGGGGTTAATTTGTAACGGCTATAGTAGCCATATCAAATGGGGCACCTTTTCCACTATATTGCGGTTTTGGATTTTGGGGAATGACTCTATATATTGTTGCTTTCGTGGAGTTTTGGCTTCATTAATGGACATTACTATAGAATTTCCTAAAATCTCCGTTTGGTGATCGAACAAATACTACTCAAAAACTTTTAAGTTGGTTCTTCCCTAATGATGAGCATCATAATGGAGTGATAGGGAGTTCAAAGCACCAAATGTATAGAAAATAATGATCAACAAAAATTAATTCGGAGGCATGAAAAATACTAATAGAGGTTGGTCTAGATAATCAAAGCAATTAAGACCTAAAAATCAAAGTAAAATGAGAATTGAAGTTAATTAAGAGAGGAGACTCACACCAATCTGAAGTCCATCATGAAGTGCAGAATCTTTCCTCCAAGTCATTCTTTGACGAGAGGGTAACTTCCCTGACCTCTGGCCTTCAAAGAACAATATGCTCTTCGTCAATGCATCCCCATAGTCCTGCGAAGCCTTCACCACCATTACCATCATCACCGCCGCCACTAAACCCACCAACCTTAACCTCTCAAATATACTACTCATTCTCAATCTATATGTACGTGTTTCTCTCTTCAGCTCTCGAAACCCTTATGCTGTATATTTACTTCTTGTGCCTGTACTCGATCTCTAAGCAGCCATATATATGTAGGAAGATTATTATGGCCTAATTAAAATATTGATAGAACTAATTAATTCAATGAATGAAGAAAAGCAATGGTATTAGTACGGATGTCCGCCGATCACTTAAAATTGAAGGATGAATTCTCAGAGAGAGAGAAAGAGAGGGTTGAAACAGAAACCAAGTAACGAAGGCAGGCACTTCCGGAGCCTCCGTACGTATAAGTTGGTGAATGAATGAGGTGCAACTTTAGTGCGCTTAGTTAGTTAGTTTCAGTGTATTTGGGAATTTCAGAAAAGACTGCTCGCTCCAATTGTGGGCAAGCAAAAATCGATATTAATTATTCTAACTCCCAAATCCTATATACCGACTTGGACTATACTACTACTTCCAAAAGTTCCAACTTCTTTTGAGTTCATGATATCTCTTTTCCCTAAACACGTGGAGCGTACATAGAATGTTCTCTCATAAATTTGTTCTTCTTCCATGGACACTCAATTTGGTCATTTGGGTTTTTCAAACGCCATCAAGGAAAACCAATTAATTTCATTGGAGGTTTATGTTCAATCGTCAAACTTCTTCATCAAGGAAGTTATCGTTGTAATTTAATAGCGTCAAACCAAGAATTAAAAGATGGATTAGTATAATAGAAGGATCAATTTTCCATTTTTGGGTCTGGATTTTGAAGGATTCTGAAGTCATGAATAAAGGTAAAGTGAGCTTTACATAGTTATAAAAACACCTTTCCTTGCGGTAGTAGATTTGGGAAGATTATGAGGGCAGTAATGCCATAGCCGTCCACATGACATAACTTACAGTCTTACACCCAAGAAAGGACTCTTTCTGATGTTATAAATGGAGTTGAAATTCGTGTGTTAATTAAGTGACAATGACTCAAATTGAACAAAATTAAGAACAAAGGCCAACCTTCATTACGGGACGATTTGGCCCAATTTATGTCCCTAATAATTGGCCCGACTTTTAAATCATGTACGTTTTCTCTAATCTTTTGGTCAATTGAGAGCAATCCGGACTACCAATCATGGTTATGTCAAATCAAAGCACACCATATATGCAGATGTTAGTGCTACATTCTTAACAGACTAATAGATCCGATGAACTAAAATTCGATATACTTTAAACATACGTGTGGTAAAGATTATTCAACTTCTCTTATTTAAAAGAAAAAAAGATCAAATTGACATAGTTGTATATAATCAGAAATTTTTCCTCTTCGAATTTCCTAAAACACTTCTATTCGTCTGGCCTAATTGAAAATTTCTCACATAAAAGTCGTAATAATTAACTTACACTATCATGAATATGAATCTATTATTATAGCTGCATAGTCATCAAATTAAATTGTCACAATTTTTGCACCAAAAAATTTAATTGTCACAATTACCCAAAACACTGCAGCAAAAAAAAAAAAAAAAAAAAAAGGGGGCATGATATGGTAACAACGTCTCTCCAAAACTAATGATTCAAGTCATCCAGCCATAGAAGGTTTTTTTATAGAACGATACAAGTTTTAAGTGATACTCTTGGGTGCAATTTTTCCTCGATCATTGGACATTACTCAATTTAACAGATGAACATCCTTGTAGACTTAGAATCTCAATAAGGAATAATATATATGTATTAACAAAATCATTAGTCAAATTTATGAAAAAATCAACAATATATATATATACATCGTACATTGCTAGCTCCGATATCCTCTTGTACGATCCCAGCTATATATTCATGGTTTGAACTTGAACCGTAAAGAGAATTCAGATGGTTTGCGTAGTTTACAAACTAGATAAAAATGGCGCGCACATGGGGGTGGGGGTTACCCTAAACTTAAGGTCTGAAAATATATATTGAGTAATCGATGAAGAACATGGTTCACAGTACTCCTTTCGTCCAAGAAACTGTTACTTTCAACCTACACATGATGATGATGATCCATGATCAAATTACTCAACCCACTCAATTTACATAAACAATTTCGTACTACATGCTAAATATCATGCGTACGGAACATGTTATATGTTTGTTTTTGTTAATTAGTCTACTCCATCCATCTAATTAATTGCTTAATCACTATAGTCAAATGTGACACCTACTAGTATTTACCTACTTAGGATTTTCTTGGTAAAATTCTTGGTTCAAGTTCCTAAAGTTGTTGACGAAATATGTGTTTGAAACTTATATTCTCCAAATTAATAGTCAAACCTTCTCCTAATTAAGTCGATATTTTCCACATAAATTACAATAAGCCGGCCTGTTATAGCTCGTGATTAACACCCTTTTTTCATACCACTTATTGTGATTAACACCCTGCAATGGCCTGCATTAATAGTAAAACACTAATATCAGCCTGCAATTCTTTTTTCAATTTCTTTATGAGAAAAATTCCTTAATTTAAAAAAAAAACAATATCATCCCTCTCACTGTCTCAATGCTAAGATGCATTATATTTACCTTAATACTAATTAACAAAGTAATAACATGCATTTTGCATCCTCTATGAAACATTTACGTTAAGAAATTAATATAATAAATTTACGCATTTTTATACTCGATTTTACGTAAAGCCAACATGGTATATCTTGTTTTGCAATCTTACTCTATCATGCAATTTCAAATTATATAATCTAATTGTCATCTTCTATATGTCAAACAAGCGCCAGCCTGCTTCTACTCTTTTTAATTCATTGATACTCCTACATAAAGCTAGAAATCTCAATCCCCCTTAAGATATGACCCTCAAAAACCCCAACACCCCCCACACTGTTCATCAAATATGACCACGAAAATAACCTATACCCTCCTACTCTCAATACTCATATTCTCATCTTTGATCTTTCAGACAGCCCTATCAAGAAGCCACCACCATCCCTCGAGTCGCATTCGAACATGGTGCAACAAAACCCCTCACCCCGAGCCATGCAACTACTGCATGTCCCATTCCCGCCACCGTCTCACCCCGAAACACTCCACCGATTTCCGAATGCTCATGGTCCAAGTAGCCCTGGAGAGAGCTCTCAATGCTAAATCATTTGCCTCCCAATTCGAACAAAACTGCGAAAACGAGCCCCAAAAGGCCGCGTGGACCGATTGCTTGAAACTCTTCGACAACACAGTCCACCAGCTCAACCGCACCCTTCAAGGTCTAGCCACCAAGCACAAAAACTGCACCAATTTTGACGCACAGACTTGGCTCAGCGCTGCCCTCACCAACATTCACACGTGCCGAGACGGGTCCAAGGACCTAAACGTGTCGGACTTCATAAGCCCTATCTATACGTCCAACAACAATGTGTCCGAGCTCATTAGCAACAGTTTGGCAATTGGTTCACAACTTTTGGACAAAGAGGATCAAAAACCCACAGAAGGGTATAAGTCTTATCCCAGTTGGGTTTCAAACCACGACCGGAGGCTGTTGGCAGCTTCTTCGATCAAGGCGAACCTCGTGGTGGCGAAAGATGGATCAGGGCATTTTCGGACAGTCCAGGCGGCATTAGATTTGGCAGCAAAGAGGAAAAGGATGACTAGATTCGTTATCTATGTGAAGAAAGGTGTTTATAGGGAGAACATTGAAGTCATCAACACCAACACCAACATCATGCTGGTTGGTGATAGCTTAAGATACACGATAATAACAGGCAGCAGAAGTGTAAAGGGAGGTTCCACCACTTATAATTCTGCAACTGCAGGTATATATGTATTCAATCTCTATCTCTCTCTCTCTCTCTCTCTCCATCTGTCTCTCATTGCTTAATACTTAAGTTGCCCCTAATGATCATATATACTCTCTACCTAGGTGACTCATGATCGACTAACTTTTATTCAAAGGAAAAATTTGCTAGCTCACCCTTAAATTGATAATTTCGCTAAAACAAAACTAGCTAGTTGAGATGAACTGAAATCTAAATGTGGACACTAAGCAATTACAAGTGGGTTACATGCTGTTGTATATCATACACCAATACATCATTAAAATATATATAACCAGACGTACGTACAATACTAACCCAATATTACTCTGATTAAAATTGTTCAAAATGACATATTTCTCTAATCAAAACTTTCATCTAATACCCAAATTTTATGAAAATATTTTTTTAAATAAAAATCTTATTAAAATGGAAATTTGATTTTCTCGAGTATGACTTTTTTTTTAATTCGTTACAAAATATGACTTATTTCAGGCATTGACGGGCCTGGTTTCATTGCCCGTGGCATCACATTCAGCAACACGGCCGGAGCATTAAAGGGTCAAGCGGTGGCACTTCGATCCGGCTCCGACCTTTCCGTATTCTACCGTTGCGCCTTCCAAGGGTACCAAGACACTCTCATGGTCCACTCTCAGAGACAATTCTACAGAGAATGTTACATCTATGGCACCATAGACTTTATATTTGGTAATGCTGCAGTTGTTTTCCAAAGCTGCATTATTTATGTAAGAAGACCCATAAAGGGCCAAGTCAATGTCATCACGGCCCAAGCCCGAAACGACCCGTTTCAAAACACTGGTATTTCAATCCACAATTCTCAAGTTCGAGCTGCCCCGGACCTTAAGCCGGTGGTTCGTGCCTTTAAAACGTACTTGGGCCGGCCATGGATGCAATATTCTCGAGTTGTCTTCATGAAATGTTACCTTGATAGCTTGGTCGACCCGGCAGGTTGGCTGGAATGGCAAAGAACTAATTTTGCTCTGAGCACTTTGTATTATGGGGAGTATAAGAATTTTGGTCCTGCCTCATCCACCAGATATAGGGTCAAGTGGCCTGGTTTTCATGTCATTACTAGTGCAAATGTGGCAACATCATTCACCGTCGGAAGCCTTATTGCCGGACGTTCGTGGCTGCCTGCCACCGGTGTTCCGTTCACGTCGGGCCTATGATCATGTCCCTAGCTATATGTACAGTATAATTGATTGTACTTTAATTTATTTCTTTGGGAGAAAGATTATTTGTGTTGTGGTTGCTGGATTTTTGTACATTAATTTATAGTACATTCTCAAAGAAGAAAGGTTCTTAAATTATTTATTTCAAATTTGAAGAAATTTTACAGGGGTCCTCCTAAATTGTTTGTGCAGAATGTTTGTGAAGGTCTATCTCCTGCGAGGGAAAGGGCACCCAATTTTTTTTTCTTTCTTTTTTTGATCTGAAAAGGGCACCCAATTAGATGTGAACAAATGATTGTTTTGCATATGACTTATACCAAACTTGTAGATTACGAAATTGGATAAATTAATTAATCTTTGATATATGAGAATCTAATTAACTTAATTAGTTAGCATGACAAACCCAGCAAGGTAGAGCATAGATCATGCTCACAAATTAATTAAGCTTGTTATGGAAGAAAGCCTTGTTTTTTTGTTTTTTTTTTTGCAGAGAAAAACCCTTGTTTAGGTTTACATGGTGGTACGGCGCATACCAAACTACAATAATAGTCCAGCTAAACAGTGCATATTATTCTGTTTCTCTAGAACAATTCTCATCAACTACAATTACAACTTTAACGCCAACATTCTGTGTTTGACTTCTGAGATCGACATGAACTAAGATTTTGACCAAAGAAAAAAACTAATTAATTAAGATTAAGAAATCGTCCATAGCTTTGAAACTAACCAGCACGGTGTTCCTTTCCATTACGCGTTCAATAGTTAGCAGGCTGCATGCTTAAAGTCAACAACTTAAAACAAATTCGAAAATGCAGCATTGCAAAAACTGGCATGGGGCTAGCCATGCCCACAGACTTTAATTAGAGTCTTCTATTGACATTAATTAATATACATATATATATATATATATATATATATATATATACAAGTAAACATCCTGACCAAAGCTTCTGTTTGCCCCGTTGACTAGAAAATTCAAAACCCAATTTATTGAATAACCAGAGCATTTATTTTCAGTATTACTGGGTTGCATGACCTACTTTTCAATTAAAGCATGAGCTAGGCCGCAATAGGACTTGATCGTTGTGAAGCTTCTATCAGTTTAATTGTTTGCAAAATATTCAGGCCTATATCGTGCATATTCCACCACCGGAAAAATTATACTGCTGGCCATTACTGGTCTATTGATTTTTTTTTTTGGACAATACTGGTCTATATTGATATATTAGTTGTGAACAATTTAGAGTTTGATTATTTTGATCAAATCTACAATTGTTACAGTGTGTTAGGATTTTACTCTCCGTACGTTGTAAGAGCTAAATTGTAAATTTTGTTAGACGATGAATGAGATGTAAAAACAAAATTTAAACCACAAATCAAGTGAGGATGGAATAATTTCAGAAAACTGCGGGATGGGATTAAATCAATTAACAATGTTATGAACCCTCTAGGAAGGTTGGATGACGCGTCTTCATGAAAATATCCACGACCGCCACCCTCTCTGCATAATCTGTCTGAGTTTGAACTTTGAACGGAATATTTATTACGCAAAATAATTCCAATTCAGGCTTAGGGTGCCAATTAATATGCAAGTGCTTGACATGTTCTTCGTCTCTCAAAATTGAAAATTGAACACCTCCATGTCTATATCATATATTTATATGTTCGATACATATATTGCATCATTTCATCATTGGTTACGTAGAGGGTTATCATATTTTAATATTAAGGAATCAATAATGAGACAAGGATTGAGAATCTCTGATTTGTTTTTTTGCATCCATTTCTATTATACATATCCTATTATCACCATCTTCCATGTTCAAATTAACCAAAGTCCAATCCAGCTGTCACCACCCTATCCTATTTCCCTATATATAATCAGCAATTTCCCACTTATAACACAAACCCTTCACAAACCGAGCTAGCTAGCTCATTCATCAATGGCGACGTCAAAGCTAATTTGTTCATTCATTCTGTGCCTCTCCTTCGCTTTACTCTCCTCACCAGCCCTTTCCAATGTTCTCTCCACCGGCATAGATTATTGGTGCAGCAAAACCCCATACCCCGCAGCTTGCAAAACCACCTTCACCCAAAAACCACACTCCATCCCCAAAAAGCTTGCCGACTTCAAAAAGCTTGCCATCCAAGCCACAATGGAAAACGCCCTCAAAGCCCAGAGCCACAACAAATGGCTGGGGCAGAAATGCAGAACCGAAAAGGAAAAGGCCGCTTGGTCCGACTGTCTGAAGCTCTACGAAGAAACCATCACCCTCCTCAACAAAACCGTAGACCCTTCCTCGAAATGCACCGAGTTCGATTCGCAGACCTGGCTGAGCACTGCCCTAACTAACCTCGAAACATGTCGCACCGGATTTTTTGAGCTCGGGGTGTCTGACTTTGTGCTACCACTCATGTCCAACAATGTTTCCAAGCTCATTAGCAACACTCTATCCATCAACAACGGTTCGAGTACTCCAGCGGTGACAAGCCAATACAAGGATGGTTTTCCGACTTGGGTCAAGCCCGGTGTCAGGAGACTTTTGCAGTCTACACCGGCCGCGGACGTGGTGGTTGCTCAAGACGGGTCGGGTAACTACAAGACCATCAAGGCGGCTTTGGATGCTGCGGCCAAGAGGAGTGGGACTAAGAGGTTTGTGATACGTGTGAAGAGTGGGGTTTACAAGGAGAATCTTGAGATTAAGCTGAAGAATATTTATCTGCTCGGAGATGGGTTGAGATCTACTATTATCACCGGTAGCCGGAGTGTCGTTGGTGGTTCTACAACTTTCAACTCTGCAACTGTTGGTAAGAAACTGTCTCTCTACCTCAAAAGTCACTAGTGTTATGAAAATGTCAAAAGAGACGAAAAGTACTAAAGATTAATATATATAGAAAAAGTAAACGAGAGAATACTTTCAAAACTTAATTAATTCGCTTATCTTTCACAATGAGAACTAAACAATATTCCAAGCTCTAGAAGCCCCAAAAGTTCAAAATATTTGTGCCATATGTTATATCATTGATGTTAAATTTGTGCACCAAATAATATTATATATATATATATGTTTTCGTAACTCTGATCATGAAATTTTTGTTACGTTTACTTACAGCGGTAACCGGAGATGACTTCATTGCTCGCGGTATAACATTCCGCAACACGGCTGGGCCGGAAAATCATCAAGCCGTAGCCCTCCGATCAGGCGCTGATCTCTCCGTCTTCTACCGTTGTAGCTTCGAAGGGTACCAAGACACCCTCTACGCTCACTCCCAACGTCAGTTCTACAAAGAATGCTACGTCTATGGCACAGTCGACTTCATCTTTGGAAACGCAGCCGTTGTTCTCCAAAATTGCATGATCTACGCAAGAAAGCCCATGAGTGGCCAAAAGAACACAATCACGGCCCAAGGCCGGACTGACCCGAACCAAAATACGGGCATTTCGATCCACGATTCTCGGGTCATGGCCTCCACAGACCTTAAACCGGTGATTGGGTCAGTAAAAACATACCTAGGAAGGCCGTGGAAGGAGTATTCACGTACGGTGTTTTTACAGACTTACCTTGACAGTTTGGTTGATCCAGCTGGGTGGTTAGAATGGGATGGTAACTTTGCTCTGAAAACTTTGTACTATGGAGAGTACAAGAACATGGGACCTGGTTCTGGGACTAGTGGAAGGGTTAAGTGGGGTGGTTATCATGTGATAACTAGTTCATCGGAAGCGTCCAAGTTTACGGTTGGTAATTTCATAGCCGGAAGCTCATGGTTGCCTGCTACTGGTGTGCCATTCACTGCTGGCCTTTGATTAATTACATCAAATTAACTTTGCATGTTAATCTGCTCCTTTGGCAATTTAATTGTATGGTTCTTTCATTAATTATTTGTAATTAGTTTCATGAGGTTGAAGCATTATCAATAATATCAATTTTATAGCAACTATAATCCAAATTCCACACAATTTCTTTTTCCCTCTGCGGTCGAAATTACAACATATATATAGATTACTTATTTGAGATGAAGAAGAATTTAATGAATAAGAATAAAATTAGAAATGTATGATAATTTGATTTTCTACCCTAACCACACATAATTAAATCTTTGAAGAAATGTCTTGCGTTTACAGAAGAAAATTTCTATATATAGAATCATTTCTCATATTTTTATACTTATTCTAAGTAAACTAACATGATTAGAATTTCAACCCAACAGAACTAATTAACTAATTAAGCCCTTCATGCAATTCTATAATACAAAAGTTGGGCTTAATTGGGAAGAGGTTTCATAACCAAGCAAATCAGAATCAAGGGACTTCCAATTGCACTCCAAAATCTCATAACTACACCCAACACTCTAATAGTGTGGGTTTAATTTGTTGGTAACATGCAATGCAGAGTGAATAGCTGCGCTGGCTCGATCACTGATGTGCATTAGTGCAAATTTGCTTTGTGCTCATAAATATTAGGTGAGTCATCTGGGATAGGGACTCAATATAGTTCTAATCATTTCAGCTTTCACTCTCCTAGCTTTATTTGTTGTCATTTCTTATTCACATGATCATGGTTATGATAGGCATTACAGTTTTCAAGGTGACATATAAACCAAAATGCAATCATATATTATCCTGTTAGGCAATTATTTAATTTTAGGTAAGACTTTCCCATTTTAAAAGCCACAACAATATTATATATAAACCTAAACACAATTATTTAGAATCATGATCCTCTTAAGTCCATAGATTTTTGTCTTGTTTTTTTTCTGGGAATAAATCTCTTGAGTCTGCACAGTAAAATTGTCCATCGTGTGTCACAACTCAGTGTAATAAATTTGTTCTCGTATTTTTGTTTTCCTATTACTCAACCCCTAATAAAAACAGAGAAAAAAAATTCACTTCAACGAATCCATAGCCGCTGATCGACTACTCCATTTCTTCACCGGCAATTGTAACTCCGACCCCCTCCACCCAAAACTCGAGCCCTCAATCTTCCTCTCTTCTCCACTATATATCTTTCAGCTTTCTCAGTATAGTTACTCTTATTGGATAGGTCTTAATTATTTCCATCAATTATCACTTGGTCTAAAATTAAGTTAAGCACTAAGCAAAGTGTTACTCAGTATATTTTGATGCTCACAGTATTTACTAACAACTCCCAAATTTTATTCACTTCTTCTTGAAGATGACAATAGAGTAGCATTGTTCAATTCTTTTTTTTCCTTGAATAAAAAGGATAATTTGTAAAAATATCTACAAATTGGCAGTGTATCAAAACAACCAGGTGGACATGGACATAAAATATTAAAAAAGTTCCTTCGAATCAGTGGCTGATACGAGGTGGACCAAGTGGGCGTAGGCATGATTAGATAAAAACAGCGACATACGATTGGGGCGGGCCCCAAGCTGTATTATAGAAGCCGCTTCCTTATTGGTTGCGGTGAAGTTCAGCCACCCAAATCATGCCACGTCACTAACAAAGGAGTTCTACCGTCCACCTAAACGTTCGGACGGGATCAATGATGATACACATCCGTCATCATGAGTATACGGACCTACTTGATTATCTCACCACTCTTTTCTTCTACAAGCTACTCACTCCTCTAGCTACATCTTCCAAATAAAGTACATGGATCAAATTCAAAACTTTGCAAATAACTTCATCTTCAAATTTGTTCAAAATCTGTTGGGATCGAATGTCGTCTTTATATAATTCGATTACAAATAAAGTTGTATCTATATTGGTACAATCACTTTTAAGATTTTCGTGGTTCGAAGCAAATCATAAAAACAAAACTCACGACCTTTTATGTACAAATAAATTTATATCTAAAAGTCCATAGCAACGAGGAGACGAGGATCATAAGCAGCTGTCTAATTAGCTTATTTTCAATGCTTATTTTGAACTTTATGTCAATCTAAGTCGTTCGATCATTTGAAAATTTACCCATTAATCTATTCTTTTTTTTGTCATCTCAGTACAACTTTTTTGTTTACTCAATGGTCTCATAAGTTTGATCTTAAAAAAAAAAGAAAAAAAAAAGATAGTCTCACAAGTCAAAAGTGGCAACAGTTTACATACGCACGTGAAATATGACCAATATACGCATGTGGTTCATATAGATTTCATGGTCTGTTTGGGCTGGCGAGGGGAGCAGCTGCTGACACCGCCCAGTCTGAGTGACAGGAGGTGGGCTCTTCCTAAAGCTTCCAAGAGCCCAATGCATGGGACCCACGAAGGCCCGTTTTGGGACAGTGTGGTGGGTCCAACTACCCTCAACTTGCGAGCTCAATCATAGGGGCTAGCCCACGCCGGATCGGCAAGCCGCCAGGCCATCATTCCCCTCCCGTGGGTCCCACGTTCCACCACAGTGGTTGCCGTGTTTTGGTGATACAGCCAGGGTGACCGGCTCGGCTCCATGAATCAGCCGTCCCTTAGTTCAATCACCATTTGGAGGACTGTCTCTATCAGGAAGTTGAATGCCTGTTACTGGGTCCCACGCTTTAGCAACTGCTCGTGCAAAGCTAACTAACAACGAACGGAGGTCCATGCGATAAAGAATGTAGAACAAACATCAACAAATAGAAGGTCGCCACGTCTTTGTCAGTGCAGTTTTTCTTTCGTTATTACCCCTAGTTTTGTAGAATATTTTCGTGAGTGTTGATTTTCGGTCCAGGACGGAACGGGGAAGTTAAAACGTTGATTCATCGAGCTGTTACAACGGAGCTCAAGCTCCGTAACGGTCGACTCAGCTGAACAGACGTATATAATGATGACAGTGGAAACGTATATGTCACGAGCAAGATTGTTATAGGGTTTAATTAGGATTATAGGGAAGGGGCGGTAATTTATTAAAACTAATTTTTGGTATTGAAATATATTATTATTTTCTGCGGTTGATTTAACGGGACAATGCTAACTTCACCCACAATTCCACAAAAATATATCACTGTACGTGTTAATGTTGCAACCATTCATTCATTAAAGTTCATGAACTAAATAGAAATCGATGTGTTTAAGAGCTCCTAGAACAGCACGTTAATGTGTTGGGATGTTGATTAAGTATAGTTTTGGATAATAATTACGTGAAAACATGATGGTTTCTATTCATGGTTTTGAGCTAGCTAGAACCATATCTACCGAACCAAATTACTACTTTCTTCAAAAACACTTGAAAAATCATGCACAATTAATTGTTGCAAAGCTCAATTTCTACTTTAATTATAGGAGTAATAATAGAACTGAACAAACCTATATCATTAACCAAATTAAAAGGCCAACGAAATAAAACCCTAACCAATTCGGACTTGGAAAAAAGAATGTAATATATGAAAGATAAACCTAGCTAGCTCGAGCTCGAACTCTCTCCCAGAGTGTATCCAATCGATCACTGATCTGATCACTAGTCCAGAGTCTACACGTGTCGCTGCCCCACAAGAATGTTACGGAACATACCATGAAACCATGGGTCACTTGACACAGCTAGCTCTAAGGAACACCATCATCGTCAATTTATTGCAGTGAAGACTTAGAAGGCCATGGGGGGGTGGAAATGGTAGGGACTAGGAATGGAGATGGAGTTGATGATAGGGCCACCATGCCACATTTGTGTGAGTGTAACCCCAGCTTTTTGGCTGGTTGCTGTTCCATTACGTCACCCCCGCCCATAAATCCCTTATATTGAACTTTTCAGCTTTAATATTTTAGGGGACTAGCTTGTTCTAGACTCTCAAGATTGGTGACTAGTCTCTGTTAGTTGCTTCTCTGACTCACAGAGATATAGATAGAGATCGCTCAGAATTGGAATTGGAATTGAAAGAGAAACATTTCATTTCATTCATTCTCTTATTGGGGGTCTCTATCAGTTGCGGGTAGAGGTGGCAGTAGAGAGAGCTTTGCTTCCTGTGCTTGAGCCAATTTTGCGCCACAATTTCTCTCCCGCGCAAATCTTTTCCACCAATCTAGCTTATTCCGATAATGAGAGTGAGCGATAAGGAGAGCTTAAGGCATTGATGAGAAGCTTTGTGTTTTTTAATACCTGATATTTGTTGGCGTTAGGGTTTTGCTTCTCTTATTTAACCCTACCTGTTGTCCATTTTTCCATTCGTCAACTTTTTCCTTTCTTGGCTCATCATCCTTATTGGGATCCGAACCGGCAACTAACGCCAGACCCTTGAGGACCAGAAGACAAGTGCGGGTTCAATTCCCTAGGGTACTACTCATACATCACCGTACACCTTCTGTTTGCCGTCTTTTGTTTATTCTTTGATTGTCTGGTTTATAATTCACTTTCTTTGTATTTATTAGGAGTGAAAAGTTTAGCAGAAGCAAGCATAAACAAAGCAACGAGTGAGCTAGACTGATCATATAAGCAGTTTAATTCATAACACCATTCAATTTCTTTGAAGAAGAAGGATTTTCCTGTTGGAGGAAGATTGAAACACGAAGAGCCCAGATCGATCTGTACTGGGTTAATTAAAAGGTAGAGACTTTAATTTGTTGCTTAATTATCGCTTAGCTCTTTCTCTAAATTTCGTCCTTTTTTCTCTTAATTTATATAATGATCCTCCGTATCAATCTTGTAGTTAGATGGTTGATTATCTAGCTAGCTAGGGCACTAAAGCTTGGATTGATACGATGATCACCCATATAACTAAAATATTATTTCTACCTTTTTTTCCCTTTTGTATGTGATCTGGGTTTGTCATTGATCTTGAACAGAATATCGTGCAGTTCATATTTATTGGTTTGGCTAGGTATCAAACTTTCTTTCTTTCTTTTTTCTTAAAGAGAAAAAAGAAACAAACGATATGATGTTCCAGAATTCTAGCTAGCTAGCTAGTGATCATTCAATACCATCCGAGAAGTACAAGTGGCCTCTGAAAATTATTAGTGATGATTAGCTTGTATGTTCATGTTGTACTAGTAATTAATTGATAATTAAAGGCCATAACTGATACGAAGAAAAGCAGCGACAATGAATTCCCAAGATCGAAGAACCTTCTTTCAGTTCATTCAACCAAGTGTATTATTCATGATTACATGCCACTTTTCATCATCTCATTCACAAAATATGTGATATTTCCCACATTAGGTTAACGTACTGTTTATCTATTTAATTAGGCAATAGTTCAAAAACTTCCAGAACCATCAAAATTAATAATCTCAATCATCAAAATTCATTTTGTTTAAAAACCCAGACAAAAAATAAAGTTGGGGATAACACATTAGTACTATTAGATTCACTTTATCATATCATGTATTACATACTTGTCTTCGAAGATACCATTGCCGTCATATCGATCGGCTTGATGAAGAACAATGTAAAGATCAATACAATGGTACCGAATATAGAGTTAATTACCTTATTACCTCCTATAAATGTTGGTTTCGGTACCTCATCATGAGTTGTTAAGAGTAGTGTCATCTTGTTCGGAAAAATTGACAACATATGCATGAAATATGGAAGTCTAGGATTCTTCTCCAATTATTTTTAAAAACAAAACAAAACCATGAGAGTAGTTTAGTTTCAAGGATGCAAGATTGAATATTAGTACTTAATTAGTTGAATATTAGTACATGCATTAATGCATATATTTATATGATGATAAGTATTCTCAGGACAGGAGAGCAAGAAGCTGGATAACATGAACACATTTTCACATGTTCCCCCTGGTTTCCGGTTCCATCCGACGGATGAAGAACTTGTTGATTACTACCTTAGGAAAAAGGTTACTGCAAGAAGGATTGACCTTGATGTTATCAAAGACGTAGACCTCTATAAAATTGAGCCATGGGATCTCCAAGGTATATTACATTAATGGAATCTGTCCATTTATCTGATCAAGAAAAAACCACACCACAACTATATATATTAATACTGTCCATTATGAATGTACAGAACTATGCAGGATAGGGACTGAGGAGCAAAGTGACTGGTACTTTTTCAGCCATAAAGATAAGAAGTATCCGACTGGAACTCGAACAAATAGAGCCACTGCAGCTGGGTTCTGGAAAGCCACCGGAAGAGACAAGGCCATTTATGCAAAGCATGAATTAATTGGGATGAGGAAGACCTTGGTGTTTTACAAAGGTCGAGCCCCAAATGGACAAAAGTCGGATTGGATTATGCATGAATACCGCCTTGAAACCGATGAAAATGGAGCTCCCCAGGCAAGTAGTTCAATATTACTAATGAGTTTTTTGCATTGTTTACCTACAAATGCTCATATAGTACGTACTGAGGCAAGGGGTGCATTGTATATAATAATTAATAATGAATTTTTTGCATTGTCTCTTACATGAAATGTTGTTATATTATTTGGTGAACAAATTTGATGAGTGTAACAGTATGATTATATATAATAATTAATAGTGAGGTTTTTTTTGTGCAATTGATGAAGCAGGAAGAAGGGTGGGTTGTGTGTAGGGTTTTCAAGAAGAAACTCCCAAGCATGCGAAGAATGAATGAACACGAATCGCCTTGTTGGTACGATGAGCATGTCTCCTTCATGCCAGACTTGGATTCACCAAACCACAACAACTCCAGCAGCTCCATCAATAACCAGATGGCATACCATGGCCACTTTCCGAACTATCCTTGCAAGAAGGAGCTAGATCACTTGCCATATCAGCATCATGTTCCAAACGAGCACTTCTTCCAACTCCCACTTCTAGACAGCCCCAAACTACTGCTTCAATCTTCAGCAACTGCTGCTGTAAGCTCAAACTCTATGACAGCAGCTGCATATAGCATTGACATTAACCAAAACTTCCATGCAGTTTATGGTAATAACAGCAATGAGCTGCAAGCGGTAGATGATGATCAACTAACCGATTGGCGTGTGCTTGACAAGTTTGTAGCCTCACAACTCAGCCAGGATGATGTTTCAAAGGGAAATAGCTATTCATGATACTCGGGACAAGCAAAGATATTAACTAATGCGTGCTGCCGGAAAATGCCTCAATTGGACGACGTTTAGTTGTCGAGTTGAAGTGTGGAAGTGATGACACCTTGAAATCATGCATTGAATAGTGTATAATCTGATCATAGGATTTTAAGTCCATAAGGGAAATGGAGGTTATTGATCATGATCTCAAAGTTCCTGTACATTAATAATCTACAACAATATAACCTAAAAACTCTGATGAACTTCTGTCTAAGTAGTAAGTTAAGTCAACCATTGTTATACTTCTTGTAAGATGGGTATATATATATATAGAGTTAGCAGGTGGACTGTGAAACTGAATTTCCTGTAAGAAATATTTGATGTCATGGGCATTATTTTGTGGCCCTAGCTATGGTCTAACAGCTCTATGTATGCTGTAAACTGGACTTGATCGATGAGGTCGTCGATCGACTGCAGATATATATGTTTGTATGTTAACTCAATGAAATATATTCATTTCAATAAGATTTTTCAGTTTTTGTCAAAATATATGTTCCGACTTTCTCTCGATGCAAATTGTTCTGAGAGCTTCTTTAATTTGTTCTCTCGTTTTTTTTTTTTTTAAAGACACAGATTAACTTTGCTAGTTTGCTAATACATTAATTAGTCTGGTCTAGCTAGCTAGCTAGACAACAAAAATGGCTAAGAAGAGATAAAGCTATAATGATGATCAATATCTGAAGATATAATTAATATATATGAAATTATGAATGCTTTACAGTAAAGCTTGGTAAATGTAGAAGTACACTTGGTCCTTTTCAAAGCGTAGAAGGCAAGTATGTAGATCAATATATACCATCCATATAGTTGGCATCACAGATTCACAGGAAAGGTAGGTTTCAAAATCCTAACAGAATATGCTTTAGATTTGATTCCTGCCACAGTGAAAACGACTGTTTCTGATAAATGCAACATCCATGAACCAAATCTAAAGCTAGTTGAAAACTTTTAGCAAAGTATATTGTATGTTACACTCAGCAATATATGTTCTTATTTCCAACTTGAAAATAAAACATGCAACCCCGGCTATATGCTTACCTTGATATACTTCAGCTGAACTGAACCGACGTTTGAACTTGTTGAAGAAGAAAACCAATGCTGCCGCCCTTCGTCATTATCGAGCTCAATGGTGACTAGCGTTGAAATGAAAACAGCCTGAGTTCCCAAGATCGAGGTTTTGCAGTTGCAGTGAGAGACGGTGATCTGTGTGAGAAAGCTGAAAGCAAGGAAGAACCAAAGCAGAATAGACCAGTTTCTAGCTAGAGTGCTATAGGGAATATTAGAGAGCATGAGTAGGAGGATAGCCTGTGAATTAGTATATATTGTTGTAACTATGTTGGCAATAGAAACGGTTGCAGTGAGATTTTACATGCATTTACTCTTTTATTTAAGCGGGATAGACCAATTACTTGTATAGCAGTCAAGGTTGAAAGTCCCTTTTAAGCAATGAAAGTTTTAGAGCGACACACTCATTAGGCATGGCATAATATATTCCAGAGAGAAAGAGAGACAAGTTAATTAAGATGCAGCTAGAAGGAATCCTAGGTGTACGTTAGTGAACTGAAAAGGTCGGGTGCTTCTTTCTGACCAAGAAGAGAATGTTACCCATACGCATGACATGAATTAAAGAGGCACTTAGAGTTAAATGCATAATTAAGGTTTTGTATATATTTCAAATTGTTGCTTGTGAAAGAAGGAAGATATTATCATCATAATTAAGCACACCCACAATCCACACGGTACCAGTAAATGTGACTGCTATAATGTTCTTCATTTGACCCACAAATTCAACCCCTTCTGATCTCTGTCCTCACCCATCCATCTTTGAACATAATTTGGTTTGGCTGGTAATGTTAGGTTGATAGGTTCCTTGATACTGGCTGAAAAATATCCATTATATTGGATCATATTTAATCAGTGGCAAAATTTATGAATCTGTGAGGTTTAATATGTTCTTCCTGGCCACGATCTTTCTTTCACATCACTTGATCAAAATTCTTCCAAGCTTTGAGGAAATAATAATCCCTTTCACAAAAAGAAATATAATAATAATAATAATTCATCAAACATGGGTAAAAGGATGTCAAATGGTATTGAGAATCGGTTAATCATTCACCAGTACACATAATTCCAAGAGTTGGGACGCACAAAGAATGATGATGGACCGAAAATGACCTAAATTACACTTTGGTATGGACTATGGAGTATCGCGATAAAATAAAAAATGAAGCAAATGCCACTAAAACCACCCAAACACAAAAAGTTTGCACATCTAAACTACAGTATGTATTGCAATCACCAGCAATAGAGAAGGAAAAGGCAAGCTGCTACTGCTCGGACAAATAGAACTGCATCTATCACCTAAAAGTGCAGACCAATGTGAAGAAAGCCATCAGCAGAGAGAAGAACAACTTGAAAGTTTCACTGGAAATTGATGATGCAGAAGAAGGTTTCTGATCCCTGAATGTGGCAAAAGAAAAGGTGATGTTAAAATTTTCGTCAATCAAGAGAGGGAGAGAGCAATAGAGAGAATGATTAAATGAGATTTTTGAAGTGTACATACTTCTGCAAGTTGGCTAAGGCACCACAATACAGAACATTATCGGGCGCGGTAAACTCTGTTTCGCCATTCTCCTCAGGATTGACAATTCTCAAATAGGTCTCTTGTCCCAGATACCATCTATCAAGGTTTTGTGATCTCAGATTCCATGCTCCAGGATTGTCAAGTGAGATAAGCACTGCAGTCCATGCCCCAGGGAAAACCTACACACAGTAACAAAACAGAACTTAACGCAAGACAAACAACAAGCATCCCAAAGTGGTACCAAGTAAGAAAAAATAGTTATTCCGATCGGAAAACAAACCTGTGTAGTGCTGCGAGAGATTGCATCCCACTTGTTATAATTTCCTTTATTGTCTACTGTCCAATTGCCATAACCCATCCTGCACATAATAAATCAACTTCTCAAAACACCTATTAGTTAAAGGCAAATGATATAAAGAGATTAACAAGAAAATAAAACTTACCCAACCACGAAAAAGGAATACCCATCTAAATGAAAAGTCTGCACTGTGGTGTCATTGTTCTGGAAAACAATTTCTATAAAACCCTTATATGTAGCATTAATAACAGACATGTCTCTTCGGGGGAGTCTATTAAGTGACATGTTGGGGAAATCAAGCTTATAATCTCCTTTAATTTTATGCTGATCAGCAAGCCTGATTGGTGTATCAGGATTGACAAAAGAGATGCCATTTAGTGTAGCTCGCAGTTTCCCATCGATTGTGAGTGGTGGCACAACTTTTAACACATAGGTATCAGTGATGTTAATCGAACCATAGTGAAATGATCCCTGAGGATTAGGGCGAGCTCCACTTGCAGATCCATTTTGCCTAACAGTGAAAAAAAAAAAACTTAAAACAAATGAAATAGTAACAAATCCATACCACAGTACTACTAGACATGCCATAAGAAATTTACTATGAGAGCTCACCTACAATTTCTCTTAAAGTATAAATATGCATGCACCAAAATAAGGCAATAATAACAGCATCTAACAGTATTATCCATTATGGAAAAACAATTGAATATAATCAGTCAAATTGAGGTGAAAAGACTGTTCTACTTTAATTAAGATTAGAGATCTGACAACTCCTCTTAACTTTTAACATATCACTAATACCAGAAATGCTACAAAAAACATACAATAACCATATATTTATAAAAGCTAACCTGACAGTCAATGCCTGATTCATAGACCAGTTCGGGTCAAAAGCATCATTGGGAGGGTCCGGAAGAGGACCGCTTACTGGTCCTTTAGAGTTTGAATAGTGTAAGACGGCAACACCTGTAACTCTCTGCCAAAGTGATTCATTCACAAACCTTGCACTTGCCACAATGTAGTAATCACTACTGGCATTTTGATCCATGGTAACAAGAAAAGAATACGATTGTCCAACATGAATATCAAAGTTTGTATAGTTCTGCTGGATTGTATAATGTCCCTCTGTTTCAGCTAGAAGCAGATTATGACTCTGAATTCTAAAGTTCAAACTTGTTGAAACACCAACATTGTGCACACGAAGTCGATAAGTTTTTCCTGCAAAATATTATGATATCAAATTTAGATGTAGCAAAAGCACATTGATCACAGTTCAAAAAATTTAGCATCACAGTTGGGAGCAATATGAAGACTAGACAATCCAATATTGATATCACTGATACACGGGTGAGAATCTGCGACAAATTTCAACTCATGACTCATGACACTGAACATATAAAGCTAATATTAAAATGGAGTTGTCAACAATTAATCACAATTATAACAATATGATATTGGGGCACTGGCCTTGATGGTGCAAAATCTATGCCCGAAAAGTATACCTGGTTCAACATTGATGGTTTCGAACTGAATCCCATCCGGTACAAGTGTCTTGTTGTATTGATAAGGCCCCTTTCCGTTGATGAGAACTCCATCTGGCATCCCAAGGTCTTTTCCAGCATCAAGAGCAGTCCTCAATGCCTGAAATACAACAGAGAGGGAGGGGGGTCATTCATGTACTTCCACCTCTATCGTTCACACGAAAATTCCAACACAACAACAGATACTAACCGTATGGTTTCGAGTATACCAATCACCAATCATAATGGCAATATCCCCATCAGGCGTAGCAAAGGGAATTGGAATTATCTCCCTATTATTGAGATGAAAAGAGCCAAATCCCCCAGATGCCCTCTGAAAATTAAGAGATGGGAAGTAGAAGAAGCTCCCAATCTGATCCTTAGCTTGGAAGTTATAAGTCCAGTTCCATGATGGAGGGATTGGGCAATTCGTACCAAGAACACCATCCTGCCATGAATTCCGCCGCATTTGGATGCCAGACCTGTTACAGACATTAGTGTAAAAAACTGACGATTCAAAAAATCAAGGGGTTCAGAAAAACCATTTTGTGCTGAAGCCTACCAAGTAATAAGGAGATTTTCGTCCAACGCATTGTGTACATTAACAACAACATTGTTATTCGTAGTAGCATTGATAGGATCACCTGGAAACTTCCCGTTAATTGCTATAACCTGCAGCCAAAAATTCCAAGATAAACAAGTTTTTCCTTTGGGCAGAGTCAAATGAAAACCAGGAGTGCAAGTCCTAGTCTGATCTAATTAAAAATTAATCAAACTCCAAACAAAATAAGAAACCATATATGACCTAAAAGCTGGATTAGTCACCCAAAGTTAAACGAGAATATAAGCATACATTTTAAAAGGGAAAAACACTAAGAACCCAGGAAAAAAAGGGTTTAGCACTGTGAAATTTCAACATCACGAGTTCAGGACCACACATATCCACAAGAAAATTAAAGCAAACATCTTTAAAAGACCCAAAACCCACATGAAAATTACCCTTTGGTAAAACCCCAATTTTTCACTGTCGCTAAAACCCTCCTCTCTGATAGAAAACCAAAAAGAACGCATCAAAATTTTACAAACAAAAAGCACTTGCATAAAAACCCATGAATGAAAAGATCTACAATAGCTTTCCCAACAGATCCAAATTCCAGACTGAAACTTTAACCCGTGTTATCAATCATCACCAAAAGCATAGTAAACCCAAATGAAAGAGAGCGGTTTTGAACACCAACCCTTTGAGGAACGCCGAGCGGGGAGGCGGTGATGTACGAGACCTTGAAGTCGTAGAAGACGTAGGGGTCCGCAGCGAAGCAGAGAGTCGAAAGCAGAGCAATGTGGGTAAGAGAAACCAGAGCCAACAGAGAGAGCCCAGAAGCAGCCATGAGAGCCTGTGTGTTTGTATATCTGTGTGTTTATGTACACTCTGTAAATGAAAGACGAATTTGCGAGATTTGGTGGAGGAGTTTTACATTATCAGGCAGAGAAATAGAAGGAGAGAGTGTGAAGCTGGTTTTCTCAGTGTGTAAGAGAGAAAGGAGAAGCTGATGGGTCACGCACAAAAGCACAGTATTGAGCTGCAACCACTCTGTGCGCATATATTGAGGCTTGACTGGTCACCGCCTCAACCGGTTGAGTTCATACTAATATGAGACAAAAAGAACAATATTTATTTTCGGCCATTAAAAAAAACAATCAAATCAATGGATGATGGGATTTTTCTAGTTTATGTAAACCGTAAAGTAATCATTTTCATTAAAACAAATCATCCGCACTGAGAAAATGCGGCCACATCTAGGCCTTAAAAAGTGGAACATGCTCATTATACAAATGTTAATTTAGTTTTTTAATCAAAATAGTTATTCATGAGATTTCTTAAAGCTTAATGGCACACATTCTCAAAAAATAAATAAATGGCACACAAAAAATTCTTTGAATTAACCCAAATAGTGAGGGAAATATTGAAATTGAGTTGGGACTTGGGAGTATGTCAAGTCATAGATTTTACTCCTCTAATTTAACGAAAAAGAAAAGCCACCCGAAAATTTTACCATCATGTGTCCCTGTGATTGCATAAATTATGGTCACCTACTCTTTGATATAACATTAAGGAATGAGTAAAACACCAAAATGCCTTCATTTAATTCCAATATTTTAATTATTAAAAAGATATATATATTTCAATTTTTTATATTAAGTTTAATGATGTGTGACTGTAAATTTTTAGGTACCATAAATTCATGATCACACGTAACATTTCTGATCAAATTAAACGGACAAATCAAACTAATTGGCATTATTTGAATCTTGAATGTCATGAAATGAAAATTTATATACTATAAGGTTGTTACATCCCCTCCCCCTCCCCCCAACTCTCCACTTAATAATTTTCAATTTTTCAGGATTTGTGTTTCTAAATTTACTGTTTTTACTATTCACTGTAAAATATCTTACTAATTTTGAAACATACATATAGATCAATCGTTCTTTTCTTTGGGCAACGTTATGGATCAAATCGTTAAATAGGTAAAAAAGATGTAGAATGAAAAATAGAGAAAATAGAGCGAAATGAAATAGAATGTGTAGATAATTTTTTATTAAATAAATAAGAATATTCTTGTGTGTGATTAACCGGCTGTGGCCGGTGACACGCAGTGAGGAGTTTTAACAGGTAAGAGTCCACAGCTGGCCCACTAACACACAACCAAAGGGCACAAGTTTCGGCGCCTCCCGCTCGCTCTGATTTCCTCCCCCAACGTTCTCATTTCTGAAAAAGCAACCGCATGCACAGCTTCTGGACCCACTCTTTTCTGGGCCCCACATGCTGACGCTGATATCTACTATTGTTTTCGCCCCCATACGTTATCCACGTGGCACGTACCACGCAGACTACACGGTGTTTACTAATTCCACGACTGTAGCCTGTAATTTACTAATTTCATGATTAAGAAAAGGAAAATAGACAACAAAAAAAAAATTAACAAAATTTTAGGGATCATATGGTCGGTAATGGAAGATTATTGACATAAACGCTTTTGGTAAATTATTTTCTTTTAATATTTTTTAATTCTAATTATGACTAATTGTGTGCGCCCCAAGCGTGATTAACTAAATCTAGATTTAGCAGCTAAAAATCTGTCAAACATTAATTTTCCTTCTTTCTTTCTTTTTTGGTTACAATTAACTTTCCTTCTTTCTTGTGTGATAAGATTTACTTTCCTCGGTTAAAAAATATTACCCTCCATTCATTTACATACAAATATATGGGATCGAAAACAGAGCAGCTCAAACTTGGTTTTCGTTTCATATTTGGTTCATCAAGATACTATACTTTATGAATTAAAAAATGTATAATTATATACCTATTGGAGTATTGGATAATGATATTATGAAAAAATATATAGATGTTGTTATGGCAGCATTTGCAATACAATCCAAAATTGATATGGACAGCTTGTACAGTTGTACCATACACAATTCCCTTCCTCTTTTTTATTTTGTTTCCTCTAATTTCAGTCTCCAACTATATGATTAAATGGAAGAAATAGTCAACTTAATTAGATAAGTATTGGATAATAAACAAAAGAGGGAATTAATACTAATCATGCACAAAATAATGACTATAAACGGAAGGTAATAGTGGGCAATGGTAGGTGGAGCAAATTATGTTTCTTAAGTCACTGATTATTGTCATTAATTGATGTAAGCCGATGATTATGGTGTTTTTGGTGGGAAGTGATGCCAATATGTATGGTTCATTACTCATTAGGGTTATAATGCTACTGCTGGTCATTGCGGGAGTTGCACTACTAAGGTGGGTGATTTTGATTCCTTTCATCAATTTGTCATAACTTTTAATTTTTGTTAAGAATGAGCAAATTTCAAATCACATAAAGACATATAAGTTTACGATAATACTCAAACAACAAAATGATGATGATAATGATGAATGTAAATGGAAGTAGACGTGTTTGCCTATTGTTTCATCATCATAGCTAAGAATAAAGCTTTAAATAGTTTTCTCTCAACCAAAAAAAAAACTTTAAATAGTTAAATTTATTTTGAGGAATGAAAATAAAGACTCGAACTCAAAACTTCACCATTGTAACTTGTGAGGTAAGTACTAAGAGCATCTCAAACAACTTTTCTTCCGTAGTTCTAACAATTTCTCTATCATATTTTATATAATTTATTATCTACAATTAAATATGGTATTATTTTTAAATTTAAAAAATATAATCAAATAATTAATGATGAAAATGAATATAATTTGGAAAGATGAAAGAGAAGAGCGTAAAAATTTCCAAAAAGATGTTTTTCTATAATTTTTAAAGTTTTGCTGTAAATATAATTTTAAAATATAAGAAAACTGTTTGAGCAAAAAAAATGCTCATTATTTTTCTAAACTAGAGAAAAAACAAATTATAGAAAATCCGTTGGAGATGTTTTAAATAGCATATTAACATTGTCTATTAACTTGTGTAAGGTAGCGCATCACTATCTTAGTCTTAGAGCATCTCCAACAATGATAGCCATTTTTAAAGTTAAAATACCTAGAAAAATGAGATTTAGCTAGCAATTTAACAATCTCACTCCAACAACACTAGCTATTTTGTAGTCATATAAAAAATTTCATCAAATAATACATTGACACGTGGAGAAAGAGAAGAGAAAAGAGGAAAGAGAAATATAAGTATTGGTTTAGCTATTAAGATTTTCTAGCTATATTTAGCTACTAGTTTAACAAAAAGTTAAATTTAACTTTAGTTTAGCTACTCTGCTGGAGCTGTTTTTTGATACAAAATAGCTATAATATTACTAAAAACTCATTTTAGCTACTCTGTTGGAGATGCTCTTACTATCTCGAAAAACATATAAAACACAATTAGGAACCTTGTAATTAATTCATATTATTCAGAAATGTGCAATCTTCTAATTGAATAGTGCTTACTATATTTTAATACTCCTCCTCTCCCACAGTCACACGCATCTAAAGGCTAATAAAGCTTGTAGTGTTACTGCAAAAACACTTCACCGGCCAGCACACATCCACAGTAAAACTTTGACTCTCAATTCTTCTGTGCATTCTCTGTTTTCTCGATCTAGCTAGCATATATATATATATATATATGAGAAAAACCTCCATATGGTACCTGAACTATCACCAAATGCAATTTTTGGTACATGAACTTTCATAAAGAACCTAGTGGTACCTGAACTATGTCTCCGTTAGCCATTATAGTACCTACCGTTAAATATTCCGTTAGTGCTTATGTGGCATGGGTAAAATAGTAATTTTATTTATTTTCAATTTTCAAAATAAATTATACAAAAAAAAAATTAGAAAAGTTATCCCAAAATTCAAGACTAAAAATAAGAAAAATTATTTTTATTTTATAATATAATTTATTTCCAATTTTTATGTTTTTAATATAATTTATTACCATGTAGGTGGTTTTCTTATTAATTAAAAAATAAAAATAAACTATACTAAAAAAAAGTAATTAAAATTTTTATTATATAAAAAAAATGATAATTTATTTTGACTTTAAAATTTAAATAAATTATACAAAAACAAAATTTAAATAATTTATCCACAATTCAAGATTAAAAATGAGAAAAATTATTTTTATTTTTGTAATATAATTTATTGCCAATTTTTATGTTTTTAATATAATTTAGTACCATGTAGGTGGTTTTGTTATTAATTAAAAAATAAAAATAAACTATACTCAAAAAAATAATTTAAATTTTATTATATTAAAAAACAATGATAATTTATTTTGATTTTAAAATTTAAATAAATTATACAAAAAAAAAATTAGATAATTTATCCCCAATTCAAGACTAAAATGAGAAAAATTATTTTTATTTTTATAATATAATTTATTACCAATTTTTATGTTTTTAATATAATTTATTACCATGTAGGTGATTTTATTATTAATTAAAAAATAAAAATAAACTATATTAAAATGCCACATAAGCACTTAACGGAATATTTAACGGTAGGTACTATAATGGCTAACAGAGGCATAGTTCAGGTACCACCAGATTCCTTATGAAAGTTCAGGTACCAAAAATTGCATTTGGTGATAGTTCAGGTACCATATGGAGGTTTTTCTCATATATATATATATATATATATATTCATGATCGAGCTGAAAGGAAAACCATTTGAGCGATTCCTACGAGCCATTAATTAACTCTCGGGGGAACTCGATCAACTGGAAAAAGTTGACTCATGCATAAACAAAAGCAATTGTCTGTGATAATGTAAATTAAGGAAGAATCAACCAACTCTCACATGGCTTTAGTAGGCTTTTTCTAACTTGTTCAACTGTCTCTTTTATCTCCTTTCTGGCTTTTCGAATCAGGAATTCTACGCAACCTTGACACGAGTTCCTAATTTTCATCAAAAGCCATATACAATAACAAAAACAATTCGAATTGCCAGGGCAAGTTACTTATGTAGCGTTAGAGTCGTCACAGTGATACTGTTAATTTAGTCTGACAGTAGTTACTGCTTAATTCTGGTGATCTGAGAGTAATTAATGTATTCATGCATGATGTATTTAATTATTTACTGATCGACTACTTATCTCCAAATTAATAATCTCCTTGTTTAACAACGTTAAAACGTAAAAGGGACATTTGATACATTTTGAATACAGTGTCGTCTATATATACCTCGGTATTTGTATAATGTGTTTTATAACCCAACTCGATCTCTCCGAGATTCTATAATACCCAGCTTTCAAAAAACAAAAGGAGACTATATGATGGATCAGCCGGTTACTTGATTCAAACCAACTTCTAGTGGAACCTTCATAACTATAGGACAAAACGTACTCTTGGTAAAACAAGAATATGGATCCAACAAATTGTTACAGAGATCGAAGACAGTTAAAGAATAATTAAATAAAAGCTAGCTTATGGATAAGAAATAAATGACAAGAAAAGGGCTGGCTTCCATTCATCAAAACCCTAAAAATTAAGATCGATATATAATAGTACGTTTAGAACAACAGAATTGGCTATGATCCTTAAATTAAGCACAACGGAACTGGCTGCATATTTTTGGGTTAATGAACAATATTATTGGCTGCATATATTGATGGTTCTCTAATTCAATAAAAAAGTCAAATATGCGTTAGCACTTTAGAAAACTTTAGACTTGAGAGTTTTAAAATATAGGGCAACGGTCGAATAGAGAGAGACCTGCACATGTAGGAGTGATTTAAGAATGAAATGGAATAAATAACACAGTTTTGAATGCAAGGCAATTGACCCTGTTGGGCTTTAGTGAAGTTCTCTTCTTTGTTGGGCAAAACAATGGAGTACATGCGCACACAGAAATTGATTTTTCATTAATTTGGGCCCTTGGGAGTTCATAAAGCTTGGTCATGTGGGCATTGGTCACCAAGCCACTTAATTTCCATCATAGGCATGAAATGAATTTTAGTTCAGTGGGCTAATTAATAGAGCAAAAAACCATGAAGAAATTTTAGTTCAGTGGACTAATGCAGCAGAAACAAGGAGGATTCCAATGGGCAAAATTTATATTTCATTTCAAAATGATTATTCCTTTGAACCAACAGGTCCAGAACCAAAAGATATTGCTGAAGGACATACTATAGTTACAGACTGAATGGGCACCCAAAGAATATTACATAGCACATTTTACATTTGTTTGCCAGAAAATTTGTCATTCCTTGGCAGACAAATACTGGTGAATGCGCACAACTCCTAATGAAGGAGGGAGATTGTTACAACAGAGATTCAATTCAACTGGCTTGGCTTGGCTACAAAAATTGTACTCTCATTGAATCTGGTCTAATGGGAAAGGGTGAATGAAAGCCGAGTTTAGTTGCCAAATCTTGAGGGTGGCCTTAGCATTCACTCCTGTTGCATTGTTGAACAAAAATAGCCTCGCTGCTCCGTAGATTGCTTCTGTTGGATAAACCCTTGATGTAATCACCGTCCTACCTCCTTGCGCAAAGCTCTCGACAATTGAATGATCAACCTGCACGTACATTTAACACCCAACAATTTAGTTCACACTGTTCGACAATGATACCACGAAATAAATATATAGTTTGGGTAAGGAGATTGAGATTCGCACCAGAACTCTCGCGAAGTATTTTTCACCATCCAAGACCGGAACTTCGCTTCCATAGACGTTTTTGAACACATCAGGAGCCTTAGTCGACCTGCATTAATTAACAAGCAACTTACATAACAACACTGCACGTACTACACTCAATAATTTAACAAGTACGTTCTCATAAGCATTGATGCAAACCTTCTTTCGTCTGCGCAGAAATAAGTTGTGACTTCCCCATCAGTTGAATTGGCGAGGTTGAAATAGATAGGGGTTAGCTCAGAAAGACTCTCATCTGCAATGACCAGAATGCCAAATGGTCCCAATGTGCTTCTATCTACAGCACCACCACCACATCCATGGCCTACACTGCTATTCACAGTCTCTGATGATTCCAACGATTCTATTTCAAACTCCACAAGAATGTCCAACTAAATATCAACAACAAGAAAAGAAGTTAGGTAAGTCTAAATGATTGAGTAATTAAGTAACAAAACTTTCATATGTAGCCAAGTTTACTAGACAATTACCTGTGTAGCTGTTCCAATATCTAGTGCCACAACTGTTCCTGCTTCAACCAAAACATCACTGAAGTCGCTGCTGTTCAATCTCAATTCCTCAATCTCTTCTACTGGCCATTGAATCAAATTGGTTCCAGTTTTATTGTCGAACAACACACTCCTCGGAATTGTCTGTCACATTTGTTACTTTGTTAAAGATGTGATCCATAATGTAATTAGTAAATACAGTACAAATAGTTTAGAAGAAGAAATCGTACCTGAACGGACGCCCAACCTTTCGCCAAGTCATCAGATTCAGTATCGGTCTCATTAATCCAACCCCAAAGGATCCTTCTCTCCGTGTTCTGGTCATAAAATGTCTTTGATGCATAGTATCTTCCATAGTCGTATTTCAACCCAATACCCACATCTATAGCCGGGTTATCGGGTACCCATGTTTCATTCTCCTCAAAATACGTCCCAATTGCATAGTGATCCACTTTTGTGTCATCCAAGCTAGCCTTTAGCACATGCTTCACACTCGGGTCATTCGCGGACGTATCCACACCCTTGGACCCGTTTATGGAAACCGGGTAAAAGTCAATGCATTCCCACATACCCGTACCCGGAACCGCATGCAAAACCCCCTTCGAGATATTGTAGTTTATAAAATCATCGGTGGTGTACACTAATGAAATGCCAGTTGTGTTGATCTTTGAGCCAATGGTAATGCGCCACTTGCCGTCGGGTCCAATCCATGCGGTGGTGGGGTCACGAAAATCTGTATAGTTTATACCGGGTGGGGGTGTCAATACCGGGTTACCCGAGTACTTGACCCAGTCAAGGAGGAGGGGATCAGATAGGTTGGCGGGATAGGCGAGGCATTGCACTTGCACGGAATCAACGGTGCTCCCGGTGTATAACATTATGACCTGGCCGTCCGGAAGTAGCGTGGCGGACCCGCTCCAGACGCCATTCGCATCGTACCAGTGATCGGCAACCATCGCAAGGGGGAGGTACAGCCAGTGGATCATGTCCGTCGATACGGCGTGGCCCCATGTAATATTTCCCCATATAGCAGAATCCGGATTGTACTGGTAGAACAGGTGATACCATCCCTTGTAAAACATTGGACCTACAAAAATAAAACATATAATTAAAGTTCATTAAACTTTTAATAAGATGAATCTTGAACAGTAATATGTGATTATGAAGGGGACTACTAATCATGATGGGCCCACAAAGACCAAACTCCGTTACTCATTAATTGAATGGTGGGTATGATGATATGGACGGTGGCAGATGAACACATGACTCAAACCTAAAATCACATGTTGAAAAATCCAAATCTGATTAAAATCACTGTCACCCACATTGTGGGTATGTTTATGCCAAATGGCAAGGAATAAGTGGACAATAGCCGCCTAAGGTGGGGCATTACGGTCCAGGTATTCAGCTTATCATGCTGGCCTTGTCCGGCTCTTGATTGGCCACAACTCATAAAGCAATAGTCCCTAATTATTTGTTTATTTTAAAATAATTGAATTTACTATAATCTAACAGGAAAAAACGATTTTAACCCTAAAGAAAAATTGAGAATTAAATGATTCATAAAACCAAAACTATAGTATGCAATCTAGATCTTGGTTGACTGAAAATTCTCTGGTCAGTAACTAAAACTAATCATGTGGACATCACTCTATACTTAGATTTGACCTAAAAAATTTACCATGTAGTTTTTATTGTATTATCATGAATGCCCACCACAAATTTATGTTAATTAAAAATAATTGCTCAATTTGGCTAATGATTTGCATATATTATTATGGATAATATGAGCAAGTCCTTCCAAAGAAAAAACCCAGGACAAAAAAATAATAATAATGGCATTCACTATTGCGATCTAAAATAGTGATTAAAAATATATACTGAAGCGCGGTAAACAGTAAAAGATGCCAAATTAAGTAAGGAAACTTACCATTAGGATCTGAAAGCAGGATTCCCCACAGCAAAGATCGATGAATGAAACAAGACAATGAATTGTGATTAGTAACAGTAGAACAATACACAGAGAAAAAAGCTAATCATAGAATATTATTGATTTGGATTGATATTGCTTATGGAAAGCTAATCAATCATAAGGACTGAATAGAAAAGTAAAAGGCCAAGCTGTACTTGCTGTGCTTTGTACCTACCATTCATCCAATTACGTTCTGGTTGAAAGTGAAAAGCTGTTCTCTGCCAAGAGAACATAGCATTTGTCCAGTTATACGAAAGCTCGTCGGAGACAGGCGGATTTGACTTGGCCGAGACTCCTTGTGCCTTCCCTCTTGGCTCCCAGAACGACGTAGCTTCCGATGTTGAGGTTGACGGAGGACCATGATGATCATCATCTTGTTTTTCTGGCGCTACATTCGGCGGTTGTTGTGGGCCTTGGTGGATGATTAATCCAACCAATGACAACAGAAACACGATGGAGGCGAAGATCACGGCGAAGCCCTTCAAGGGCCGTCGGGGACTCGCCGGAGGATGGCCGGAGAATAAAGGGTCTTCTCCCGGCAAGGGAGTGTAGGGAGGATTATTAGTGTCCATGTTGTGGTCTGGTCTGGTATGGTCGTGAAATTTGTTGTGGTGTTGATGAGTATTATAGTGGGGGTTTAAATAGAGAGTGGATTGGTGGTTGTCTAAATTAGATGGGAAAAGGGAGAGATCGGAGAAAGGTAAGTCACTAATAATTTTCTGGCAAGAGGAAATTACTGTGTACTTGACCTAATTTATTATGTGGGTATGTATTTTAATTTTAATTTTATGGAAGGGGGACAAAGTGAAGTTAAAGAAAAGTGTGGGACTTGGTCATGTATTATTGTTTTTATTTTCTAATTATCCACGTTGTGTTGTAGTGGTTCATAGCTATTAGCTTATGTTGTTGGCTTGTTCAAAAATTGACGGTTAAATCCCGAACAAAAAACTTTTGTTTCTAATATATTTTTCAAAAAACGAGCATTGCTTTGATGCAGCGAGAGTTATTGCTGAAGAAATCCGAGCCTAGTAGCTCATTTACAAGTCTCAAATTTAATTGTAGTCTCTATTGTTCGGAGTTTTGATATTATGCCATTCAGATGTATTGTTGAGATTCAAGTATGTGCGAGTAAGTAAGGGCTCAATTGGGTTAGCTAAACTAATTAATTAGTTGGGATTCCATCACCTGCTAAAGGGATAGAAAAAGACTTGGCTGGTCCTGTCAAAGTGTCAATTCAAGATGTGTTCAGAAAAGTTACCTTCCTTTTTTCCTCCAGTATAATTAATTAAGCTAGAATAAGGCAAGCATTCCAATATTCCATATTCAGCACATGCATACAATCAGTAATTCAGTATACAAATATACAATGTGATTCTCGCCAAAAAAAAAAATATATATATATATATACAATGTGATAAAGATAAGATTTGTCTTCTTTTTAATTTTCAAGAGAAGAAAAAATTCATCATTTAGTCATTGTTTTTTTCCTTGAAAATTACTTGCTCTTATTCCCATTTTCCAACTTCACAACATCAGCTAAAAGATTTAAACCTAGTAGAGACCGGAATGTACTTGCTGACTTAACGCGAAAGTTATGTGCAAAACGTTATTTAAATTAAGAGCTATTTGGTTGGATTATTCAATTTAGATCAAGTCAATCTTAATAAAAAATTTCCGGCCTTAACAGTTTAATGCTTATTTTAAGGTTGAAGGAATGTCATTTTAATTTTAATTTTTTATGATAACAGGTAAGAAAAATCATATATAAACATTAGTAGTTAGTACAAAGAGAAAACACTCTTTTAACAGTAACTTGACTCAAAAGTCTTCGACTCGGTGTCGTAGATTAGACCAATATACAAGATATATAATTTGACAAAATACATTCCTTTGAGTTTGAGAGACGTGTACATATACATATACATATATATATATATATATATATATACACACATAGAGCTAAGCTAGCTCATGACAATAATAAAATATTGTAGCCAATCTTCCACTTTGATACGATCACCAGTGATGCCTTATATGTCGTCAATTAGATCTTTCACCCTCATAGACTTTAGAGAATTAAGTTATAATTATACCCTTTAACCATTTCAAGGAAACAAATTTTAACCGTGCGGAACGTTTGACCATTGATCTTACTATATACGCATATGAGTGAAATTTATTTCAAGGAAATTGGTGAATGAATTAAACTATGAAAGAAAAAACTGGAAAGAGAACAATCATATATGCGAAGAACTTTTGTCTGCTATATATAATAATTGAAAAAGGGTTATCATCCAAGGGCCTACATAAAAACGTGGCTACCAGAGTAACACACAGTTGCTTCTGGACACTACTAATTGGATATATGATCGGATAGGTCATGAAGTAAGAGAGTTTGTGTGTGTATATATATGGGGATGGTCCATACCAATAAATATATATGTATATTGTCCAAAAAAAATATATATATATATATATATAATTTTTTTTTTTGGACAATATACATACATATATATATGTGTGTATGGTGTTTCTTTTTTTGGACAATATATATGTATGGTGACTAGATCGATAATAATTGCAAGGCCAAGAAACCCTGATACTTATAATTAGATTATGCAGTGGATTGTACGTACATACAAAATACAGTGGATTCAGTGTAGACATACGTATATGCATCATCTAGAGAGTGGATTTGAAAAGCAAATGAAATTTGTTCTCCTAGTTTGGCTAGGAAAATTGTGTTTAGCCACTATAGAAACATATTCAAGTGGCATTTTTAAATTTGAATCGTTTTATTTTCAACTCTTAGAATTAGATGACTTGAATCTAATAATGGTGGTTTATTGAGATTTTCTTTGTCGGACCAGAAAAACACAATTGTGAAAGTTACGATTCTGTAAGCTTGAGTTTTTGAATTTTTGAATAGAAAACAATGTACATTTTTTTTTTCCGGAATTTGAGGTTTATAAGAGGTAATAACTAGTCTTTTAGAATTTTGCTTGTTTTATCGTAGATGAATGAACGATGACACTGTGGAAATGACTAATACCCGGAGGGGAAGGCAAAGAGATTATTTTGTATAATGAATGACTTGAAACACTATATATATATTTATTTATGTATGTATTATGCGATCGAACATGGGAACATGTGAGTACGTGTGTCTAGAGCAACGTACGTGCATGCATGAGAGAAAATTAATCACTATCTATCAACAATTAGATCCTGATCGATGTGACATATAAATAACCCTTTGTTGGATCTGTTCCAAATCTCGCATGCATATATAACACATTCCCTAAACCTAACATTCTTCAGAAGCTAGAATATATATTTATCGAGGAAGGAATGGTTGGTAAAATCAAAGCAAATATATGTATTTGACTGGCTAGTAAGGGAAAGACTCCGGCCAGATTCTGATTTGTACGTACAGTGAGGTTTTGTCGATTATATAATAATCACTTTACAACAAAACACACAGCATCAATAGTTAATTAGGTGCACAAAGTCGGTGATGGGGTCGATATGTTATTGGACTCAAATTCAATTGCCAAAATCAGACAACAAAACGCACACATCAACAGTTAATTAGGTGCACAAAGTATCCATAAAAGTTTGATATGATAATAATAATAACAATTATTATAAATATGTCACGATATATAGACAGGCCAATCGATTGAGAAATATATATATATATATATATATATATATATATATATATATATATAATTTTAGTGTATGTTAACGTATTTCATACGTACAATTACAATTTTTAGGACTTAATTACTCAAACGAGAACATATTTACTCTAATGAGAACCTTATTTACCTTAACGAGAGCTTTTTTTTAATTACCACATGAGCTGTCGAAGTTGTAATATGTGTCGTCAAGACGTAAAATATTACAATTATCACTTTTAGGACTTAGTTACTCAAATGAGAACCTAATTTACTCTAATGGGGATTTTATTTACCTTAACAAGGACTATCTCTCCTCATTATGTATGAGAAATGTTGACATATCATAATCTTACTCATATATATATATATATATATATATATATATATATATTCATAAATGGAACTCATGGTTCATGCCTTCAAGAACTGCTCGATCACACTCTTTTTCTGAACCTTTATGATTGTGTTACTCTTTAGTAGGTATGTTAACACATTATCAAAGTGTGTGGCTCATACTAGAAACTTTAGGTGAACGTTAGGGTTATCTGCAGTATATACAAACACTTTATCATCAAGATTAGAGTCATTTCTGATAATGATATAAAGAGCCATTTAGAGATCACCAAGACAATAACGACCATTTAGAGTCGTGAGCTATCAAAAAAGCCAAGACATTACCAAGCGAGATGATTACGTACAATTGTCCTATCACGGAATTTGATCTGATTTGTATTATTTTTCTCAACTGAAGTTGAACTGAAAAAATTGCTGACTGGCTGGGCCTCTTTTAGATCCAATAATTACCTGTTTCACCTCAAGATCAACATTCGTCTTCAAGTGACGACTGTCATATATATATATTCCACATCAAAGAGGAGGAAGTCATTGCATTGGTAAAAAATTAAAAATAATCAAGGAATGATTAGATATATGTGGAAACCCCAAGAGGGAGACATTATACTTGAACCAAAATTGAAGAGGAAAAAGAAGAAATGAATAATTAATACAACTCGCAAAGAATTAAAGAAAGAAATAATGACGGCATTCCTCGGCATAAATATCGAAGGCACAGATACAAATAAAAGCAAGGAATTTACAAATAAAAGCAAGAAGCTTTGAGCAGAGACAGACAGACTGAATAGGCACCACCAACATCTTCGATATTGATGATATAATAAGGTCTTCTTCTATGCATTATATCCTACTATTCCGAAAACTCCTTGGTATACTTTGCTTTCTAGACAAGTCAAAAAAACGTAGGGCTGGCTTTGGCTTCATCGTATCGTGTACGTATATGCATCAGGCCAACAATCCTTTCTCCTCTTACCCTATGAAATGTACTATCTCATATTTATAGAGCACTTGACTTCCTCCATATCACCAGTGACTTCAGAAACTCCATCACCTACATAAATTACAACACTTTAGTAACAAAACTACTCCGAATTAAATCCCTCATATGAAGGACAACTAGCTAGACCGAAAAGAACTTTGTACCTCTGACGGTTCCCTTAGAGAGTAAAATGCATTGCTTTCCTTTGGCACAGCAGATACTAAAATCCCATAACCTCTGTTTCCTTCCCTGAGAACCTGTTACAAGTCTCCATTAAGTACTTCAATTTTCAACAGAGAATTAGAATTCAAATAGATCAAACCATCTCCATCATAGCTTTTCCAAATTTTACCTTGAACGCATCTTCATCTGTGCGGTCATCTCCAATATATATCGGAAGCACATCTTCACAATCGCTTAGCCCTAATATAATTTCATTGTAGTGACGAATAAGATGGAGTTCAATGATATTGAGAATATACTTCAGAACAGTAAGAGATATGAAGAGGAAAAGAATAAAGAAAATACTCACCAAGAGATTCAAGTAAAAATGTGACAGCCTTCCCTTTATCCCAGTTTATCACAGGTCGGACCTCTAAGACCTACAAATACAGCAAGTATAGCAAAAGTAAGATCATAAACAATTTCAATTGCAAAAGAAGAACAGATTAATGTAGAATCTGGAATTAAAAATTAATCAGCGAGCGTTTGGGGATTTGTGAATACCTTCCGACCATGAGTCAAACGCAAGCGTGGGTAGTTTTTAAGAATGTCGTGAACACGCTGCGCAACTACAGCCCAACTCTGAAAACAAAGTGTAAGATTAATAAAGGTAAACAAGAAGTAGTTTTGTAATGGTCCCATCTACACTGCTCTGAAAAAAAGATTACCTTCTCATCTACATTGCGGTAGTGTACAGAGACGCAGAACTTGTTGTTCTCAACTTTAGCTCCTTCAATGTCTTTGGTACTCTCCACTAGGGATTTAAGAACCTGCTCAAGCATACCCAAATGCTAAATTGTCAATTGGCATAAACAAGAAAACAAGGGGAACTTGTGGTTCATTACATTAAAGCACTCTATTGCAGATAAGAAATTTTACGAACCTCGCCAATCATAGGTAAAAATTCAGCTGCAGGCTGGAACATATTAACATCCTTGCCCTGAATTCACCACAAGGAAAAAGGTTGTAATAAGGGATCAGAAAAAATAAAACAAACATATAGTACGTTATGAGAGATAATTTGTAAACAATTACCTGTTTGTCAGTAGACCTACAGCCATGTCTAACAGGGCCCATTATGTCCATCCCATGACTACCCGCATAATAGAGTTCATTTAGTCCAACAAACTTGTATACCTGATAGAAAAAGTAATCGGACATGCAACAGTCAAAATCAGCACACCAAAAGATCGAGATCGTTGAATTGTATGTTATTTATGGCATTAACTAGAGATTACGTACCTTGTCATGGCTTCTTCCGCTAATTATTGCCGTTGGGAAGTGTTTTGCCACCCTTTTTACAGCCGTTCGCATCTGGAAAGATTAGAACATCTTCGATGAGCAAGTGAACTAAAAGAAAAAAGGGTTAAGTTTTACATGAAAATTACACAATCTAGATATTCTTACAGCATCAGACATAAAGGCACAGTCAGGGTTATCTACTATTGGTGAAAGAGTCCCATCATAATCGAGAAACAGTGCTATTCTCTTGCCCTTGGCATAATTGGTGATTTGCTCAAAAGATGTAAGAGCTGATGGATACTTAACCTGCAAGATTAGACAGATGTGGACTACTGCATTAAAAAAACTTGTTTAGAAGTTCACAGAGGTAAAACACATGGGAAGAAATAATTATTACCATCCATGTGCCGTAAGCAATATCAGCCTCAGTCGCTGCAGAGTCATTGTTAACATCCTTAGTTATCTTTCTGTGAGGAGGCGATGAAGATTTCATAGCATCAAGCCAAGAGCTGGAGCGAACGTCGTCAAGAAATCCATTCTTCCTCCTTGGGATTGTTAAGAAAAGGCCTGCGGGAAAAGCTGTTCCTGGAGGTGAATATGGTAACAGACTCGAATGTACGCCAAGTCTTGACTTGCCTAAGGGTGCAGGATCAGTGAGAACAGGAGAAGTATGGTTTGACTTCAGGTCCATGGGATCCAGATTTGTTGCACGTAATCCAAAATAAAATTTTACAAGTAACCAACGCTGGGGTGCAAAGCAGTTTCTAATTCTATTCTATCTTCTTCTGTGTCTTCTTGTCGCTTCTATTTAAGCAAGCTATCCATCAACCACAGAGCTCCTTTGATCTAGCGGACCAAAAAATACCAATAGTGAGAGACTGATGAAAATTTGATATATAAGTAAATATGACAAAAGGATTTGCACCTTCTCATGCATTTAGCAACCGGTGGAAGCAACAAGGAAACAACATTATTAGCTTTCTATTTTCAGAGATTATACAAAAGTTACAAAACATTATTAAGAAAAGGAGATGTGTGGAAATATGAAGCACATTTTCAGGCAATTTGGAAAGCTATCACAATGCTTGTAATTCTTGTAATGAAAATATGCTAAAAGCTAAACAAAAATAAGCTTATTTCCACTTCATTGACCCTCTCAGACTTACACTTTGTCTTCTCATCAGATGAAGCTAACTTAAAGAAAAGGGGTGTTAAAATATTAATGACTAAATTAAGCCCTCTGCTTCTCAGTCTTAGATGCTGCTACTGAACCACCCTGATTTTCCTTTCCTTGATTTGTAGTTTGTTTCTGTTTCTAGTTGTTTCCTTGTATTTTGCTTCTTTGTTTTAATGAAAGTTCTGATTGCCAAAAAAACTGAAAAGTATTTCAGTGGACGTCAATATTTGTCATCTTCGGATAATGATATTTCCCTAAAAGTAGTGGCGACATGTTTAGTTGTTTTCCTAAGTTCCCTATTCGAAGAAAAGAAGACGCATGAAGCTTTTTTGAAAAAAGGAGGGGAAATTACAAGAAACATTCCCATACATACAGCAAAGGGAAAACAGAAGACAAGTTAAGGGAAAAATAGAACCAGAGTCTAAAGGATTGCCACACTATGAAGACTATCAGTGCAAAATTATTTGGTATACCCCAAATAAGATCGAGAATCATTTATACTGGTATTACTGTATTCTACAGCATAGCAAATTCCAGCACAACATAGACATATGTTTCAAGCAGTGGTACGTTCAGATTGTAAATAACTGTGTGTAGAAAATGGACATACAGCTGATATATGTGCTTGACAATTACATACCATTAAAGGCATTCATGTCCCACAAAGGGGGATGGAAACAATCATATCACAACCACAAAAAAAGGCCCTACACAGAGACATGGAATCTTTAAAACCTATGGACACAACACATAAGATTGAGCCATGAAATAGACAGAGATGGATGATTTGCCAAAAAAAAATAGACAGACATGGATGGAGGGACAAATGTGACCCACCAACAACAACTCCTCAAAAAGAAAATAAGTTTTTATTTTTGGCAACTAAAAAAGAAAAGAAGTTTCTATATACTTTTCTAGCATGTATAAGCGTCACAGAATATACAGCTACTGTCTGGGCATTCATGAAATTACCCAAGAGGAAGATACTAGCTTAAGGTCAACATTTCCCGAGCAAAGACATGACTTCATTGATTATGACTTTTCATTTTCCTTTTCATTTCCTGGTTTAGAATAGTTTACGCGACTACGACATAAATCGACATTTGACCAATCATACGCCTAGAAGCAGCAAAGAAAAAAAAAATCAAAGATATTAACAACGAACAGTATCACATCAGCTCAACCGTAAACAGCCTTGAGGAAGACATTTTCCAGAGAATCCGTTTATGCAGTTACAATATCTGGGATATCAATTGCATAATAGTACATACTAAAACAAAAAAAATTAAGAGAACCCAATTCATTAAAATGTTAAAATATCAAAGCGTTAATAGTTATTAAGCTCTCAAGCATGAAAAGGCTTCACCTTTCTCAAACCAAACAAATGGCATTGCGAGCAAAGCTGAAACCTTTCTGAGAGAATAACAAAGAAGAAGAAGAAGAAGAATAACCCCAAAACGACGACGTACCTAATTTAGGAGCTTTAATCCGAACTTCGAAATGCAGGTGCTGCGGACTCGGAAACCTTCAAAACAAAATCACCGATATAAGGAGCCAAGAACAAGTGGTGAGGCGGATTGAAAAACCCAAAATGCTCTGTTTGGCAGCCAAGAAAACAGAGGAAAATAAAACGGGAAAACGAAAAAGAAAAAATCATTCTTCTGCAGAATACTTATATTCAAATTCAATCCCAGCTTTAAATGAACAACACCAATTCGACACAGAAATTTTAATTTTCTCGGCGGCCAAACAGATTCCAAAGGCAGAAGCTTTAAGGGGGAAAAGAATTATAACAACAACAACAATCACCTAAAATCAGCGAGCTTCGCAATTTGGAAATATTTTAAGACCAAAAAAACCGAACACCCAATTAGAAAATGACCCAATTCCGAATCAATGAGCGAAATTTGGTGAGAGAGAGAAAACGAAAAGAAAGAAAGTCCCCAAAATAAGAGGTCTGGGTATTTATAGAGTTTCGGGTATCCGCCACAAACGTGCTCCACAATCCAACACGGCAAAACCACAACCAACCGGGGAGATGGCGCGTGTCATCCACTCGCTGATGTACGGGCGAGTAGAAGTGATTAGGAGCGTGGGATTCGTGGTTTAATAAATAATTAAGTTTCGGTTTCTAACTGACTGACCAGAATGATTCTCTTGTTTACTGTTTCTAATTTGAGCGTTGTTAAAATAATAATAAAAATTGGAGGGAGTTGGTGGGGACCAGAGGATCCAAGAAAGACACGTACGGCGAGACTTTCGCGTGCAAAGCGCGTGAGGACACTTGTGTTGTTGCGTTGGGTCTGACATGGCCACGTTGTGGGGCGGGTCCCGCCATTAAGTGACGGACGTGTGCGCGACGTGTCGTCACTATCAGTAACAAGTTGGTGGTCGTCGGTGGCGGTGGGCCTATTGACGATAATGCCCTCCTGGGGACCGAGAGGCGGGGCTCAGAGGGTATTGTTGCCACAGAATGGAATTGCGTGGCAGCGTGGGGCCCCGTGGACCAGGATAGTCACGCCATTAAACGACGGAGACCCGGGTGATGTTATAGGGCAAAACGACATTGCTCGATGCATATCTGTGCATGTGCGTGGTAAGAGAAAAACATGGCAAAAAAAGTGTGTGGGATCATTTCGTTTTTGTTGTGTTGTCTCCGGCCTTTACAAAAACAACACTAGTTAGTTTCCTACACAAGAAATGTAAGGAATACAATAATGGGTTCATGTAGGAGGCGCGAGTGAAGTCCATTATTCAATCATTCAGGTAGTGATACAACACACACATAACAAATTGTTTGACCGCTTCAAAAAGCTAGACTAATGCGTACATGGCTTGATCATCACCTTCGTGATGGTTTGAAATTCAGACCACAACTAACTTTAAAAATGGAAACCAGATCTTCATGATTTCACCTAACTTATAAAATACCTTGAATATATGTTTACCTAATTTGAATACATACTTATGTGTCACCATGTGATTCGCACCCAAGATGTTCTAAAAAGAGCATTAGCATCATGATTTCATGAATACGTAGACTCCGATGTAATCTCATGTCAGCATTTTCCGGCGGGACAAAAAATACTACTTTGGTCACACGTGTGGAATACGGTGGGACCCTTCCGAGCTGGAGACACATAGATTTTTGGGTTCATTAGTCAAAGACAGCGACAGCTGAGGATCCAAAAAGGAAATGGAAATTACGAGGAAGACAAAATGCATCGAACAGTGAGAGTTGCCTTTTCAAGAGGTTTGACTGACTTTTTTTTTCTATAATATTAAACAGCACCGTGGGGCCCAATGGCGGTTGTACTTGGTAATCTCCTGGAAGCAACCATTCGCTGATCGAATCTTCGTTTCAACGCCGTGAGCTGCGGTTAGGGTTTCATAAGCTAATAATAGTGCTTGTTGATTATGAGAATCTTCAACGCCGTGAAATGATCGAATCTTCATTTCACAGATGGGTTTCTCATGCTTGTTGATTATGAGAATTAATAATAGTATTTTCACAAGTCATATGCATAAAATGATAAACTAAAAGTCCTTACATTGAGTGTAGTTAGAAATTTGTTGAATAATGGTACGTTTGAAGGACTAAAATGTGGTTACATCACCGCCCAAAGAGTAAACTGCACCAATAAAGTTAATTAAGCCATATTAAAACACTTTGCGTGAATTAGTTGAATTCCATATTTTTAAGGCATTCCCTTTCCATAGATGTCAAAAGCTCTAGAGACTATTAGGTGCAATTGCATATTAATTTGCACATGTTTAATTATCAACTACGCTTTGCAGAGTGCTAGCTAATAATTTGTAATAGTGACAATGAGAAAATCTTCATTTGTAACTGTTGTCTATAACGAATGTTAGCCTTATAATGATATATTGTAAAAGTGACATGCGATAAGTGAGAATTGGAGAAACATACAAACTAAGGTCTCGTTTAGTATAAGGAATGACATGTTAGGAAAAAGAAATAAAATGAAGTAAAAAATGTAAAACAAAAAATGAAATAGGTTGAACGGCTTCAAATCTAGCTTTGTTTCCAGGCACATGCTTTCTAGTGCATGCATCCGTATTTCAAGGTTTAACATGGCTAAATATGAAGTGAAATTTCATACATTTTCAACTCTCAAAACCCTAAATTTGTGAATCAAACCAAATTTCAAAGACACGTTAGCGGCTATAAAGAATAAACTCTTCATTCTTCAAGCAAAGACGAAAGCTTCAGCAATGAGTAATAAGATGTTAATTTTCAACAGATTTTCTTAATTCCCAAGTAATAGTATTGCTTTCACTTGACCGTAGTAATTGTTTACGTTTTCTACGTGCAGTATTAGAATCCGAAGCTTCTAAACCAAAAAATAAACAAATACAACGTCGCCATTGGTCAAAGAGAAAATCAGACAGCTTGCGAGTTACTTGATTTCTAATACATAAAGATCTGTACTCGTATCAGAGTCTGCTGACAAAAAACCAAGTGCAATAAAATAAAGACGACAACCCCACAAATTGGCATTGGCTGGCCTTTTCTTGTTTTGAAAATTCATTCATATTCACAGTGCCCGAACACGAAAAGGCAAAGCAAGCAAGGACCAGCAGCCGAGGGCCACAGACCTGTCCTTGGCCTTAGCTAGCATGCATTCTCTTTTTGAACGTACATTCCATTCATACTACTGTGCTCTCTCTTTGTGTGTGTGCATATTTGACTCGATCAATTCATATATATGTATATATATATTCATCAAGTTTCAATGCTTTGACTGTCTGCAATTAGGGGTCGAAAATTGCGAGGGTGAACTGATTGAATTGAATTGTTCTTGTTTGATTGCTTCTGCCGAAAGCTATCACTGAATAGAGTAGCCACCTATGCTTCCGTCAAAGTTTTGAATGGGTGTAGGGTTTAGGATTTAGGGTTTAAGGTTTAGGGTATAGGGTTTAGAGTTGCGTATTAACTATTAACTCTGTACGTTATGAGCTTAATTTGTTTCTTCTTAAGATGCAAAAAATAAAAGTTATATATCCGCACCCAACACAATGTACTAGTGGGGAGTGGAATACACTATACCTCATATAGAGTAGAGGCATGTAATGTACGTTTGACATTAATTAATAGAACTTAGTATACTATCCTTGTATAGAGTAGAGACGTGTAACTCTACTGATTAAGAACATCTACCCTACTCTTAAAGTTCAAACTCACTCTCTCTCACTGATGCAAATTATCAAACCAACAATCCTAGCTAGGTGTAAAATCAGCCTTGCAGAACTTAAATGGATTTTATGGGATCCATACGGCCCAAAAGTAAAACAGAATGCGCTTGGCTCTTTCCTTTTGGGGCCCATTTCCAAAACTGAGACTAGAGCCCAACAGCATACAAGGTCCAGTGCAAACAACAAGTACGGAAGTTGTAGCCAATTTAATCACAACTCAAAAGAGGAGAGAAATTTATTGAGTTGTGTGCTTCGCAAATGAGAGACTTCACACAAGGATGATGAAGATATGCTCTACCAAAGTAGTTCAAAATCAAGGATTTTCTAGATACGGAAAACCAAACTAACCACAAGTTATAGGACATTTTCCATGCGGGATGATAAAAAAGAAGAAGCCTGCCTTCCCCTCCAATAGTTCATTAACGAATAGTTTTGGAAACAAAGGAAGAGAAAAATCAGCAGAATAAGCATTCAGAGTAATCCACAACAAAGGATATTCTAGATTTGGAAAAACCAAATTATCTAATGCATTAATGGGGGAGCGGAGCACTTTAAAGATACAAGTCCAAGCACACAAGAAGCTGAAACCAGTTTCAAACCCAGAGTTGCTAGTGTAGGAGAAGATCGTGCAAGTTCTAAACAAACTAATACTCTCATAATAAGCAAGTCCTTCAAATTTCGCGACTAGGCTACATCTTTCTAGTAACAACTACAACATGGAAACCCCCCAAAGGGAGGTAAAGTGTCGCATTATCATGTAGTTCTCACAAGCATGCCTCAAAGGTAGAACTAGAAGCGTTTTCTTCACGATCAAGCATTTGGACAACCTGTGCCACACCTTCAGCAATTTCCCTTTGAATGACACCATCTGGCATATCAAAGGTCCTCCTCCTCATGGACAATGATTTTCCAGTAGGCTGGGGGTCAACCACCTCAAGCATTGCTTCCAGCTCATCCACCATCAACCTCTTCGCAGATCGCACCATTACATCAGCACCCTAATATAGTGCAAATTGTCAAAACCATTCAGTAAGCTTGGGAAACATTGTGGTAATCTAGGAGAAAACAAGAAACCTAACATGTCAGTCAATGAAACAGTACACATTCTTATGCGCTTACTTGAGTAAACATGAATTCATTTTTCGCAGAGAGAGTCAATTGATCCTCTTACATCAGAACTAAGAAGATTGAAGGACGGCTGATAACACTTTGTTCACAAAATTGGAGTAAAGAAAGATTGACATCTTTTCCAAAGAGAAATAGTTCATTTCAGTTTCATGATAGGTAATGTCTTCCTGACTGTTGTATTAAAGAACCCAGCACTGATACACTGATGCAAATCATCTTCACCAAGTTTAAAAAGAAACCACACCAATAAATGAAATGAGGTTCTGGCAGCAAACATAATTATGATCAGACAATCACATAATCTGTTTGCATTAAAAGGAATCATATTTATAGCAATTTGACAATATTTCACTCGGACCCATATTTGCATTTAGCGTAGTGTAACTCCAAATCCTATTGTAAAATTGAAACCATGAGCAAGAAAAATTTACTTCAAACTAATGCTAATACCTACTAAAAAATGATTATCTTGTCCTCCCTTCACCCTTTTCCAAAGGAAATGGAACATTGTATCAATAACCCATCAAAGAGGTAGTGAGTGCAGAATCCTAATGGGTTATTAAGTAATTAATTAAGTGCAATTTCCATTGGAACAAAAGATTAGATGAACATGACAGGAACATGCGATCATATACAGCAACTATCCATTCAAATTACAAGAATACCACGACAACACATTGTATGAAACAGCAACAAATATAAAACTCAATGAAAGATCATGCAAGTTACCTCAATGGCATCAACAGTGAGGAGCAGGACAATGATTCTTTCAGCGAACCTCTGACGCTCAGCTGCATCATGGGCTACACGGCGACGGTAAGAGAAGTTATTGAACAATGCTCTTAGCTCCTTCAGCTTGGACTTGGTAACTGCGAGGTCTCTAAGGGCCCGGAGAGCCTGTGATCTACGTATGAGATAAGCTCTGAAATTCACTTGAATCATCATTGCTGCATCCTGAGGGGACAGTTCCTTGTTCTTTCCCTTGACATTTCTATTACCTCCAGTTCTCTTTGCAAAAGCCTACATCCATCATGAAACATGTTACAAAACCTCAACAAAGTAAAGTAAAGTGCACCAGGACAACATTACTGAACCACTGGCAATCAATAAATTAATTAAACATGGAATTCCATACAATATCAGGAAATACAATAAGCAATGTCTATGAAGAAGTTTTCTCCAAATTTAAGCACTTCATAGTATACATGATATGGATTTGGTTATGGAACAATTATTTATAATCTGATTATTTATTAGCTTCAAGCATATACTAGTGAAATATCAACAGTAACCTTATCCAGATTTGACTAATTAACATAATCACTTCAAGGCATATATGCAAATATAACCAAGTAACCAACATTCCTTCATTTTCCATACTGTCCATAATTTAAAATCTAAACAGTGAAACTGAGATTCAAGAACTAGTGCTTAAAATTACATTTAGCATTACCTGTCTTAGAACTACAGCCCCATGATCAGCAACGAGCTCTTCAATCTCCACCACACGAGTGTCACTCTCTTCCTTCTTGCCCTTATGATGCTTCTTCTTCTTCTTCTCCTTCTTGTCGATGCAGTGATCCTCTGCATCGCCAGTCGATACTGTGAACGTGTACTTCCTTGAGATCTCTCCCTTCCCTCCAATCTCAGCCGTCCATTTGTACTTCTTCTCAGACTCTTCCTTATCCTTCTTCTTATGCTTCCCCTCTTTGATCTCCGTCGTCCATTTGTACTTCCGATCAAGCCCGTGCTTCTCCGGCGCCTTGATCTCCGCCGTGTACGTGTACTTCCGATCACCGCCGGCCTTGATCTTCGCGAGTCGATCGAATCGCGACTCCAGCAAGGTGACTCGGTCGGACAGGCTCTGTAAGTAGAGCTCACCTCCGAGCCTCTCCACTCGCTGAATCAGCTGGTAAGATAGAAGCGACGGCGTTTTGATAGGGGCAGGACACAAGAGGTCCAATGCATAGCCGAGCTCGAAATCCTCCTCTTCGAAAAATGAAGGGAAAGCTGCGAATTTCGGGGCGAAAATGGAGGTTTCTCGGACGAGAACGGCGGGAGGGCAGTGGTAGGGCTCGACGAGCTCGATCCTCCTGAGCCAGCTCATGGTTTAGCAGAGTCAATTCGGTGGAAACTCAGTGAGTCAACTGAAGCGAGTCAGTAAATTTGGGGAATTTTAAGTAGGGCTCTGTGTGCGAGTGTGATGTGATCTCTGGGGATGTTGAAAGCTGAGGTTAAAAGATGTGAAAAAAGAGGAAGGCGACAAAGATGTGAGAGGTACGAGGCCGGTGAAAAGCGAACAGGATAATCAATCACAGGGATACAATTGGCAATTCGATCTGAGAAAACAGCTGGATTGGGATTTCCTGATTTATGAAGATAAGATTCTGCATTTCGCCGCGTAATTAAGGAGTTAGAAGGGACAGATATGCCCATACCGGGATGTCAAATTTACAGGGACATGAGAATCTCTGTGTGACTAAGCCATCAGAATTAGTGGAATAATGGCGGTGATTTCTGACTTTCTGAGCTCTGACCCACGTGAAACTTTCGGTGCCTATGGGCTGGGCCTGGGTGTTTTCACAATTGATTAGTCTTGAATAAAGTTGGGCTATTTGTCTTTAAGGTCCATTAGGCCCATTTACCAAATCCTCATAGGTCTCAACTTACATTTCATCGTCCATGTGTATCAAACAAACCAGGCCTTATCTGAACGAGTAACTTATTTGAACTTTTAGAATGTCCTCATGGACCGGGCCTTATCTTATTTTCATCAGATAGAAACCTGGGTTGGGCTATCTGGCTTAAAGCCCATTAAAGCCACTTACCAAATTATTTCTTCTTTTGGCCAACACTTGCCGAATTCTCAACCGTCACGACTCACGCCGAGTCACGTACGTTCTAGTATAAAACTCCGTAACCGCCAAGCCATGCTCTTGAATTATCACAACCCTAAACTCTGTTTGGAACACACACACACACATCGATCAATTCAACGATGAAGAAGAAGAGGTGCTTAATCTTGCCAAAGAAACTTAGAGAACTCGACCTCCTAATCAACAACGTCTCTCTTCAGCCCAAGAACGCAGGTTTCCAACTCATCATGGAAGACATAGAGCAGAGGTTGTCGTTCGTGAAGAATCTGCTGTCGGCGGAGATCGCGTCGCACCCGGCAAAGCAACACCACTTGGAGAACATGTCGCAGAGAGTCCGAGAACTTGAGGCCGCCTATCGCGACTGGGGGACAGGTTCCGTTACGACAACCTCGACGCTCGACCATGTCGATAATGTTCATGATGACGATGATGACCATGCATCAAAGTGCTCTTGCGCCGAGTCTTGTCTCCAGGACGAGGACGATGTTTCTGACGACCTCGAGTCAACGCTTGGTCAAGATAAGGAAGGAGTTTGTGAAGATTTGATGAAAGCAATGCCGGTGACGGTGTTCAATAATCTCTTGTTTGAGGAAAATGTTGATGATGGCCGGTTCGAAGATGTGTCTGACGATGTTGTTTCTTATAATAATGGCAGTATGGTTGAAGATGGGAAGGAGGAGAAGGAAGTTAGGGCTGACGTGGATTTGAAGAAGAGCGAAAAGAAGAAAAAGGGCTTAGGGTTTGGGAAGTTATGTGGGACGGTGGCGAGTGGGGTTGTGATTGGAATGATTTCGATGTGTTTGATGATGATGGAAAGCTCCGAATATGATGGTTATGGGGGTCATGGAAATTTTCTTACTCCTACTTAGAATTACTAGCTAGAGAGGTATGCATTGTAATTTACGTACGTTTTGAATCTTTGGTAACTAATTTTGTATTGTTTGAAGCTTGTTTATTTTTACCACATTGATTAATTAATTTATTCCATTGGTACACATGAGTATCACTTGTTTTTTGTTATGAATGTTATGGCTTACAACTTCGATCTCTATGATATATGTACTTATGTAGTCGTAGACAACGCTCCACGTTTAAGTTGTTGGAATATGAGTAAATGACTGAATTAAACAAGAAGAAGAAAAAAAAAACATCGGCCCGGTTTTACTTAGAGATATATTATGGTATTACAAAATGCCCAGCTCTTTAATTTGCTTCTACTTTAATCAGCGATCAACAAAGTAATGCTTAGACTCATAGTTCTACGTATATTAGCTAACCTTATCTAATACATATGGCATATAATTAATTACTCGTCAAACATATATCATCACCAATTAAAAATTAAGTTCTTTTGTTGTGAATGGGAGGTGTCTGATGTGGTGGCTTATAATCTGCAAGGACCACACCATCGTCATCCTCTACTTTGTAAGTATTCTCGAAATAGTGTCTTGTTTCCTTATCATATAGAACTCTCCTTCTTGATTCCTACATGCAACGTATAGGAACATGGAACATATATATTATTATTACCAATCCAAACGATAAAATTGATTTTGATATTCTATTTAGCAACAAACACAAATCGATCATCATCTTGCTTTGGATTAAAACTAAAAGAAAAGGGTTCAATTAATATTCAAACCCTTTTTTCCTTTAAGGGCATTATGCGATATAGATGCCACAAAAGCATATATATACGCATCCAGATTTTTCCTTTTATTTCTTATGTTTTTGGTGAAAAGATTTTTGCTGTGATTTTCCCCGTGGGTTTCATGCATATATTATGTGAGTCTATTTGAGACGTGACCAGTCTCTGGCATGAATTAATTATTTGCGACATATACGTACACATCAAAATTTAGCATAGAGCCAATGTACATATATGCCTTAGCTTGTCACCATCCAGCTTAATTGGGACATAATGAAAGAGATTGTTTTGGATTTGCATGTAAACTACCTATACGTGCAGACCAAATTCAAAAGATTGATTAATTAGGCCAATTGTATATATGATTAGTTAGTTACCTCATTGATAGTACTTGTTGCTTTATCTTTATGCAAACCCATGTGAGTAGATGAAGAAGAAGACTCAAAAATGTCACTTCTTGCATATTCCATTATCCCTATCAATGATTGACAACAGAAACAAGAATAAGATAGAAAATAATCATAATTATGAATATTTGGTGGGTTTACAAAACTGGCCGGGAACAATTATGTTCAATTGGAGAGCTAGCTATAGATACACAGCTGAGTCCTGATCATAGATTGATCAGATTAATTTTGAAGGCTATGAAAGCTAGCTTTAAGACACACACATGCATATATACTCATATGTAATGTAAATGAGGGAGTAATATTGAAAAAAAAAAAAACAAAAAAACTAAAAGAAATTAATAAATTCAGTTGTGGGAGGGAGGACGCGTTCTTGGTCTTGAATAATCGGAGTAAATCCCAGGATTACTACTAGTAATTTTGTCACCATGGTTGATGATCTTGTCGCGATTATTAATCTTGCGCGGCACAGACCAAGAAGCTGAAACAAGAGGCTTATTAATAGCATCTGATTTTGTAGTACTACTAGTTCTTGAGTAGTCCTTTGTACCTTTTGTACTAGTAGTAGTACTGACAATTGCACCACCATGAGTAACCTTCTGCTCATATGTATCTTCCTTCTTAGCTAGTAATGGCCCTTTAGTACTTGAATCCACTCCAAGCTTTAACTTTTCCACAAACAGAAACTGACCCTGGAGATTCATATTGCAAAATCATACATCCATCAGCTAGCTTCTGAATATTTAGAGGGGATCGAAACAAAAACCTTGTAATTCAAAAGGCTATAAACGAATCAAACAACAAACCTTGCCAATATGACGGAACAGTGCACCGGAACCCTTACGGCCGCGGCCGAGTCCAATATATCGAGCCTCACTATATCCATGCATGGAAAAAGAACACAGTAGGATGAAGAGAATAGAAGAAATGATGGACATAGTGATGATGAAAATGGTGAAAGGTCTAGGCTAGGGGTTAATTATTTGAACTTTGTAGTGTAGCAAGGTACTAATTATTTTGAATCAAAAGATTGATAGACGGAAGCTATGGTACTCCAAATTAAGCACATGCAGAAACAGTGAATATGATGAGACTTATGAAGGAGAAAGAAAATTGAAGCTAGGTTTTGTTGGCTTCCGTCGTCGATCACCTGTCTACCACAAACAGAAGTAACCAGGGCCCCAAATGCAGTTTACCCACACAAAACAAAATATACAGTTTAAGCTTGAGGGGAATTCGAGTATATATATATGTTTGTGGACTCCAGACATGTATGAGAAAATTAAGCCACAAATTAATTCACAATAAAAAATACTAGATGGAACAAGTCTCATGCATGCTTCCTTTAGTTGCGGAAGATCGATGAGTGTCTCCATCATTTTCCAACTTCTTTCAACTAACAGTAGTACACGACTCAAAAGGTAGAGAAAAAAAAAATGGTTTGTTGAACCTAGGCTTGATTTGCCAATCACATCCCTTGTGTTTGCCGGCCAGTTAAACATTTGCATTGTGGCCACCATTAATCAAATATTTAGGTGAGTGATTAATTACTACTCCACCTCGTACTTTGAGATTGATTTTATTTCCTCTTCAAATCTTTGATACATTATAACTTACTGTTTTAAACCCTAGTAATTATCGTACTTTTCAAAATTTATCCCTAAACGTCTTTATTTACAACTAATTTCACACATTCAATCACTTCAAATTTAAAGCATTGCTTTCCCGTCAAGGAAGTGTTTCAATTAAGGTCCCAAATCCCAATTAATCAGCACGCGGAACACTTCTTTTAGACACAAATATATGTACTGCTCACCTCGAAATAATTAAAAATGAACATGCAACAATCAACTTTTTAGACTACAAATACATATATAGAAGTATAGAACTAAGACCTTGGAGTCATATAGTTGTAAATTCGAGTTTCGAGGGGAATGTGGTCAGCCCATAGTAGTTAGTTAACACATGAATGATCGAGTAGTGAAGCAAGGGAGAGGGACAAAGTGTATGTAATTGTGCCCTATAAAAGGCTAAAGTGAATGGCACAAAAGATAATACACATGTGAAGTAGGATTACGAAGTTAGAGAGAGCTTGTAGCATTTGTTTCTATCGAAAACCTTCATCAAAATTTCCGTCGGATTTTCATGCTTGTCGCTCCGTGTCTCTTGCACCTCGATCACCTTCTAAGCTAGTTTCTACTTTCTACTTACTTCACTTAACCTTCAAAAATTACATCCCTAGCTCATTTTATGATATTCATTTGTAATTATTAATATTTAACATTAACTACCTGCAAAGGACAAGGATATATAGCTGGTGAGAAACAGAGGGGACTGTTTTGTGTAGAAAAAAAGAGGGGCAAAGGGACATACATATAAGATTGAAAATGGTAAAATGGGAGGCTTCCCCTACCGTAAAAATAGCTGCAATTGTCAATATATGACACAGACACATTAACCACTCCCACTGATAAGGACCTCCGCTGTGAAAATGGGAAACCATATCAACAAATTCAGGTCATAGTGAGACAACAAATAAGAACATTGATTCATTGCTACAATATTTTAATTAGGGGGGATGAAGGTGATGAATGAGATTAATCAATCTGTGAGATCTCATAGGATATTCACGTGTTCACTATACATTTGGTGATCAATTAAGAAAGTGTACGTTTGAGATTCGGACATGTTAGCTAGACTTTTTCATTTTTCAGTTTGGATCCAGTTTATAAAATTGTCAAAGTTGAAGTTTTCATTTACAAGTGCAAAATAAAAAATTTCACACGTTAATTTGTTGTACTAGTTCAGTTATCATTTTAAGTTATTTTAAGGTAATTCAGCCTCAACATTTGTGCAAATTCTGTAATCGAAAAAAACATATGTGCAAACTCATTCTCCTAACACATTTTGCCTCTACTTAATGTTTGTTCTCACACTTCAACAGTTTGAAGAATGAACAGAGATTTTGAGCGCGAAAATCACAAAGCATTGTAGATCCTTTACTTAAAAAGATAAGTTGTTTAATATTTCGTGATTACCAAAAATTATTGGAAGGAAAAGTCAAATCAGAAAGAACAAAACTGGGTTGGTTACTTGGTTTAATATTCGACACGTGAAGATTATAGTATATTGACTTTGACTCTTTGAAGAACTACTCCTTCGTTGTTTTGTTCACGGCTTCTACAGACGGCGCGGGACATAGTGAGCATCGCTATTTGTGCTTTGACGAAAAAGCCCAGCTCCTGTCTTCCACAACCCCAGCATTTTCAGTCGCCTCGGCGCCTATGTCTTTACGACGCCGTTTGACCCTTTTGAATGGTACATTGAGCACCACCTTGGACATGACAACCTATCCATGTGTAAAAATTGTAATGATACAAAGCAAATTTATTTTTCACAGGGGAATTACAAAAATAAAGACTATACTTGTGCCTCTTTTTCCTTCTTTTGGTAAAAGTGATTCAGTGAGCAGCCTTTATATACACTGATGGGGGAGCAGCAGAGCGAGCAACCTCAACTAGTTTTTGAGTACTCAGAACACATTACAACAAAACGAAAAATACAACGCCTCGTCACATTTGGAGAAGATTATTCACAGTAACTGTAACAGAATTTGTCCGCTGTAAATCCTGCAAAAATTGAATACATTATAAAAGGTGACGGCATGGCTTCCGTAATCTGTAACAATGATTATAACATGTCCTTACAAAAAAACTGTACCTGAAAAATTATGTCATCGGGCATATGAGGCAAAACTTCCCGTACTGTCTCGGCCATAGCAAGTATGTTTGCTATATTGTCATTAACGCTGCGTGAGGGGGTCCTAATATGTAAACTACGAGTTCCTCCAGGGTATCTTCCATCATCAGCAGGAGGAATGGGTTGACCAGTTGCAGCAGCTTGAGAGGGATTCATAGGCCAGAGGCTCCACGCACCATCTTCAAGGGCCGTCTGGGCATAAGTTTCCCCAACAGATGCAAGATGCCTCATCATCATCTGAACTCTCCCCAGTCCAACGGATCCGATAGCAGTAGAAGGACCTGCCCCATCAACTCCCTGGCTTGGCCAGGTGTTCAACCAATCTGGATCCAGTCCTGCAGTCCTATGGGGCATAAGGAGACACATGTTATATTTTATGTATGAAAGAATATAATACAAACAGTAAGAGACAATGACAGTTCTTTGCATGTTGAATTCGTTCTATAACTTAATTCCCTTCTTGTAAAGAACCTAAGCAAATTCACCAATAAAATCAAAGGGAAAAAAATATTGTGCTTTCTGTTACTCCCAATGAAATAGTTTTTACAACAAAACTAGGAGGACTACTTTGGTTATATACGAACTTCCAAGGATTATGCAACCATAGAGTAGGTCACTTTCTCCACAAATGGAATTTAAGTACCCAATGAAATTTAGTATAACCAATAACACCGTCTTCTATTAAAATATAACAGCAGTAGCCTTGAGCACAAATAATTTCAATATCATTTTGCCTAAAAAGGATATTCAGCAGAACCAAATGGCAGGAAAAAGGAACTAAAGTAATCCTCATTAGTAAGGAAGTGTACCTCCAAGGACCTTCTGCAGGGTTCTGAGTCTGATTGGGGAAAACACCTGTAGGGAGTGTATGTCCAGAACTATTTTGTCTATCAAGTCCTGAACTTATTTGACGAGCAAGCTGCTCATCACTCGAAGTTTCTTCATTGTGGGGATGTGCTTCATTTTCGGGTCTGCCTACAAACAATGGCTTGCGACAAGTCGGACAAGAATATATCTCATTTAAACCTTGATCCAACCTGGAATTATCAATAATTTTCAGCACTTTGTTTAAAGTATCACACACTTGAATACTAAATAAAAAATAAAAAACAAAGAACAAATGTATGAACCATACCAGGATCTCAAGCATGGAAGATGAAAAAGGTGACTGCAGTGTAGTCTTTTAGCCTTAGCCATAGGTTCCTGACATTTTTCCAGCAAGTGTTGGGAATCAAAAAGACTGAATGAATAAGAAAAGAAAAGAAAAAGAAAAGAAAAAAAACTTAGGATACCCTGCAGATTGCGCATTCATCATCATAAGCTCGTAGTTCATCAGATGTTGCATCTGGAAGGGCTGCATGAAGAGCACCTAAGGCTTTTCTGAGTTTCATGAACCCTTTTATACGTTTTATAATTGCACTTAGCAAGGCCTGCTCAAATTTCAATAATGAACCCGTAAGTAGGAAGAAGATTATATTGGGGCATTAACAAAAATAAATAGATGTAGAATGAAATATTTACACAAATATTTACACGTATGTTTAGAAAAAGGATCGCATCCACAAAATGGAATGCCATGCCATGGAGCCACCAAATATGCACATAGTGACCAAGTGCCATCAACAATGTTGCCATGTCTAGGACAAAGCCCAAATTTCGAGTAAGACTGCTTTTCCATTCCAACAACAAACCTGCACTCAGACACCATCATGAAAATAGTGAATAAAAATTCTAAGCACATATACATCCAAAAAAAATAATCAAAGTTAATTTTGAGAATTACCAGCTGCTGATGTATCAAATAATTTAGATCTTTCACAATTTGCATCGTTCCATGCTGAATGATGGAGCCATATATCAAGTAACTGAAATCCATGGACCAAAATAGCCTACCAAAAAATTGTGATAAACCAAACAACCCTGTCAACTAGAGTTATAAGTTGCATAAATAACCTAATAAAATTACAAAATAAATCTAGTCATTGACAAAGTTGCAGCAATATTCTAAAAGCAGTACCTGCAGTGTCTCAAATCCAATACTGAAAGGCTCAAATAATAACAGTAGAAACATAGATAAACCCAGTGATCTGTATATCACCACACACAGCCTTATCCTGCAACCACCCAACAAAATACATATGAGGCATTTCTAAGTAATGCGAACTTATGAACGAAAATCATGTTCATGTGTCCAAAATAACACACTACAAAGATGACCGCGTCATAAATTTTATTGAAACAATCTCTTATCCTTTCAATCTGTCCAAGCTCAGAAGTTACCTGGTGTACCTTAAGAAGTACCTATTGTTTGACACACTTCAATTCTAAGGAACTATTAGATCCTAATAGCACATTACGTTTGACACAGAACTATTTTAAAATAAATGAAAATAACTTTTTTTAACATTTAAAACAAATTTCTAGTTAGTAACTGAAAGACACAAGTGCATGGAAACATTTGAGAAGAGATAAGGTGATACACTTTGCTTCTCAGCTTTAGTGAAACATAGATTTACAACGGCTCAAGGTTCTATAGAAAATGAGGAACTAAGCAAATACCAGAAAATGTCCACAGTGAGCACGAACAACAATACTGAATACACACGAAAATATGTTAATGGTGTGGCTGAAGGAGATGCATTCAATCGTTCAAGTCGATCTCTAGCCAAAGCTTGAAACATCTGTACAAGTATAACATGCAAATAAGGTAAGCTATCCAGTTACTTTTATACTGATATCAAATAAACAGTTTTTCTTGTTTCTTCTTTTGTGAGAAAATATAACAGCATGTTCTTCATAAATATTATGACATATACCTTTAAAGAACAAAGAACAATCAACCAGACTGACCACAGGCCCGCATGATATATCGTTGGAGGAATAACCAGTGGTAGAAACGTACCCTGTTTGATATTTATTGATATGCATAAAGAAATTATTGAACAGCACATATTACATGAAGGAAAATCTGTGAAAGTAACTGTTGAATTATAAGAATAAATTTATCCAGGGATTCTGTGCAGCTAGACAGTAAGCCATTAATCGAATGAACTTGTGCTTGAAGGTGCAGATTCCTCTCCTCATGTCTAAGAAAATAACAAGTCAAAGGACTTACCTTGTAAACTACATAATTCAGAAGGCGTTCGAACAGCTTTCGAGTTTCAGAAGGATACAACTCCCCAAAAAATATAGTCTGCAAATTAGAAACAGAAATTTCAATGATCGAAACAACCTTACCAATAAGATTTCATATTCATCCAAGGCACAAAGAGGCAATGGTGGTTTAGTGGCCTCAAGACTCTTGCACTAATATTCAATTATGCACATTGCCTAATAAAGCATTTGACTAGAATAAAATCCAATGAACTTACAAAAAAAAAAGTTTCAGGATGAGGTAGAATTACCTTGAGAGATAGAACGAGTAAAACAAATGCATTGAGTACAAAATTTGCCAGCAGTCCAACAGTGGTATACGAACCCAAAAGAAGATCAACAACATTGCCAACATTGGCCGCTGGAATCAAATTCTCCCCAAGTAGTCCATCTGATTTTAGTTTAACTAGAGATGTTTCCGTCCAAAACTGGAGACCAGCAAAGCTTAATGCTGTACAGACCACAGATATGGCTATATACCGCAAACCCATTGGTAACAAATTCAGTGTCTTTACTAAAACCCAACTCCAGAATTCTCATCACCACTGAATTAGCATGATCCCAGAGCCACTTTGACCATAGCTTGCCATTGATGCATACAGAGGGGACACTGACTTCAAACTAGCTTGAAACCCCACCAAACACCAAACATCCACACGATTCTAAATATTCCCAAATCGAAACCACATACCTGCAAATAATGCCCATTTTCTTTAATCAACCACAAAAAGCATTTAAATTAACCATGATAACTACACCGTGCTGTTGTGATAACTGTAAATTTAGTGAAATTCATAAAAAAAAAAAAATATCTGTAGCAATCAAAATCAGAATTATCAACAAAACTTGATCAAATGGATGATCAAGTTGCATCAATACAGCATAAAATTCAATCAAAAGGGACAGCTAATTCCTATTAGGGACCGCCAAACCATTAAATTCTGAAATATACAAATAAGGAGATTGAAATTGGACAATTTAGAAAATTAAAGCATGAATCTTCGGCTTTCGATTAAACAAATAGCAAAGATTGAAATCGCCGACCTGATTTGAGCTCAGACGACGCTGACGCTGTAGCGTCGGTGGGGGGGTTCTGCAATTTCCACGCGCGTCGCACTTTTTTCGCAGAGGGACAGAGAAAGAGAGAGATGGGGTTTTTAATTTTTTTTCCGGCTTTTTATAGCTGGACTAGTCAATTTTTGCGCGCAGTGGAAACCAAGAACAAGATCCCCAAATTCTAACAATTCATTAATACATAATACATTTTTTTTGGACACTTCGTAAATTTTTAGGAATGCGAAAAAAATAGTTATTTTGTTATTTTCCGAAAATTTAATAGGACACTTTGAAGATTTTAAATAAAATATATTTCAATAAAATTAAACATTATGTCATGTATTACGTATGTGTTTTTTTTTTTCTTTTCAAATCACAGCACTGTCAGCACATAACTTAACCGAAGTACATAATTTGTAGATGACAGATGTATAATATGATTTAAATGTATGGTTGATCTTATGGTTTCACATGTCCATAAAATATATTGAACAGTGTATTCAAGATACATTCTATCATTTCGGAATAAAATGTTGTTTTAATAAGCTTGTTGATTTAGGTCCATTGTGCTGGGGTAGGTGTGCATTTATAGAGTCTCACATCAATTTTGTTGAGCTCCTTAACCAGCCCATAAAAAATAAAAAATAAAAATAAAAAAATAAAAAAAGAGAGAGAGAGAGAGCATATTGTGGTATTTTGTCATAATAAAAAGCTATCCCAGTATCCCCCCTGTGTTTTTTTCAGTTTCAAATATTTTTTTGTTTTCTAGAAACCAAGAAATAAGGACATTTATGTCATTTGACAAATTTCTTGTTTGCTATAACCATCATCTTAGAGCCCAAAATTCTTCCCCATAAAATCCCGGCGTATTCAAAATCCAAAACCCTAGAAATCGCAGGACTTTTGCTGTGATCGAGAATCGGATGGGGATCATAAAGAGCTCGTTCTCTTTCATAGTGGGGACGGTCACCGGGGTCTACATAGCCCAAAACTACGCCGTTCCGAACATCAAGATGCTCGCCGATACAGCCCTTTTCATGGCCAAGCAAATGGAGGAGAAGTACCGCAAGCCAAAGAAGAGAGACGACGACTAGGATCACCGACGGACGGACGGACGGACGGTGTTTCCAACCCAGGTTCTCTTTTTGGGACTATTCCTATTTTTGTTTTTAGTCGATGAAAGAAATTTTACTCAAGAAAGTGCTATAATTTGTGATGAATTTGTTACTTTCAGGCTTCAGCTTTACTCTCAAACGAAAAATTTGTACTCTTTTTTACTGTTAATGAAAGGCTTTGAAGTAGTTTTATGATTGTATCTGCTCTACAGTTAATTACAGTGTTTGCATTTTTTGTATCGTAGTTGAATATGAGCTTTCAAATGAAAAATGGGGATTGGATTAGAGATGCTTTATGTATCATTATTGATTAGAATGGAGGTTGTGCTTGTAGTTCACATTTGTTCAAGACTATCAATTCTGAGTGTGCACTGTGCAGGTTCACATATTGAGAGTAGTCATTGGTTAGAATTAAAATTAATGTGAAGCTCTTTAAATAAAAATGGGTGTTGTACTAGAGATGCTTAATGAATCGTTGCGACTTTAATCGAGAATTGAGTTTCTGCTTAATTGTACATATTTATTCGAGACTCCACCTTAAGGTTCACATATTGATAGCAGTCATTAGTTAGAATTCGGCCCTATTAGTAGCAAAAGTAGGTAATGACTTAGACATCAGAGAATTGTGTATATATTGGATGATATGAGAGCATGAGGTGAATGTCCAATAGCCTTTCCATTTGTAATTAGCAGAATAGGTTTCTTCCTCAAAAAACATGTGCTTCAGCTTCGTGGTATGTAATCATTTGTGACTTTGCATGATTGTGGAGCTGAATCAGCTGATGTTCTTTTGAGTCACAATTCCAAGTCATGCTCAAATTCGGGCAAAGAGCTAGAGGTTAAGGTACAGTGATATAGAGGTCTGTACAAAGTACCATGAGAGTAGACTGATTTCTGAAATGGAGTTTTGACTTCTCGAAGTCGATTTGTACATGCTTCCTTAACTCAATGAATGTCAAGAAGGGTCCTGATTTTTTTTTATCATGTTTCTTTGATCACGTACCCTAAATGGTGTTTAGGATTTCATATCTGCCCATGAGTGTCTGAAGTGCACATCTAATGCTGGTCATAGTGACTGATGAAGAACAAGTGGTCGAGTCCTTTTGTGAATCGTCTGCTATAATGTTTTCATGAAATTCATACATGTTCACTTTGTAAATCTCGTAGGGAAACCAATGTAACGTGGTTTCCACTATATACTAGTCATGATTTCTGAAGAAAATCCTATTTAGATTGTTAACAATGCATGCAGTCCTCCTACATATCTTGGCCCTTGCTAGGTCCAAAGCTTGTGTTTTAGTTTAGCAACTCGTCTTCTATTGAAACTACAGAGGTTGGACAGTGGCTTCCATGCATTATTACAACCCTCAAGCCAACAATATCTGACTATCCTTCATTTGGTAGTGTATAAAATTTCCGTATGAGCACACATATATTCAAGCCATGGAGATGAATTACTGTTTTATACTACTATTTTCTTCGTTGTTTGACGTCTTTGATCACCTTGTTTCTTTACAATAGCCAAGTCACAACTCACAACTCACTTGGGCTGTATGACATACGAATCAGGATTCTCGGGCCTCGTTTGTGCTCTCTCTCTGAGACTCCAGCCTAGTTCAACTCCTTGATGGGTCAGTATCACTTATTGGTCTGTTTAGGCCAAGGTGATCTGGTGAAGGCATTAGTTATTTGTAATCTTGAGACAGAATCATAACAAAGTTAAAAACTTTGGAACACGGTTAGGTCAAAAATACTATTAAAATGATGGCTTGGTTCAAGCACAGTTGGAATCTCATTAGGAAATATTTAAGTTGGTCATTAGTTTAATCTTAGTGCTCGATTAATTTAGTAAAAGGCTGCAGTCAGTATCTAAATATGTGGTGGATAAGAAACGGAATCAGAGAAAGAAGAAAGAAAGGAATGGAATCATATTGATTAACATCAAATAAATGGTTTATATAATCTCATTGATTAGGTGGATGAGGAAACGTCGAAGAAAAACAGAGAGCGTCACCATTGTTATCGCCATCTATTTTTCTGGCAATTGCCGTAACCACTAACGCAAGGCAAGCATCACCTTGATATTCTTTTCTTCTCCAGCAATGATATTTTTACTATTTATGTGTTGAAATCAATGAAATGTAAAAATTGTCATCCCTAGCTTACGTAGCTTAGGCATTTTTCCATTGGAATGGTGGAATTCGCCAGCAAGTAAACAAAAGACGTGGATTAGAAAACAGGGAACAATACAAAATATGGGGAAGTCGAGGAGGCTTCACCACCAAACAATTTAGGTGGCATCTTCACGCTTTGTTAAGAAAGACCACCAACCATTTTTCAAAGAGACCAATCTGACTCACAGCTGATGATGAATGCTCCATCTTCAAATTAAAGTAATTGTCTTTTACTTTAACCCATTATCTCAAACCCAAATTCTAACTTCCCACCAATACTGTCATTTTTGGGAGACAAAAGCCATTGTTTTCCAGACCAAAATAAAAAAAGCCATCGTTTTGCGCCATTCGTTTTGGTAGCTGCAGAGCCAAGTACTCAGGTGCTCTACATTCCACTTTTCTGGGTGCCCCACAAGCTCAAAGCGTCAAAGTGAAAGCCGAGTGGTCCATAGGACTAGTGCACAAACAAGGAAGGAAGTTTCTGTTGTCACTTGTGTTGCCAACATTGAATGAGCCTCGCCTAATCGAAAAGGATCGAAAGCTCTTTCCTTTCTGTTTTGGTCCGTCATCTTCATCGCGTAGCGACAAGAAATCAGGATGACTCATACCATATCTTAACATATAACGCACTCTAGCCACAGTAGTCATCAAGCATATTTCTAATTGGACACTACCATGAAATGGAGGGGAGATCCTCATTAACTCTCATGTTAGCAGCCTGTGCTTTCATGTGAATGATGCTAGTCTCAAAGTGGGCAGCTGAAGTACTGTTGTAGTCTTCTTTGCAGAACATAGGCATTTCTGAACCCGTTTTTTCGAGCACAAAATAGCAGAAGAAGAACAATGAAAATTTTCGGTTTCTGGTGAATTGTCACCATTCTGAATCAGTGAATCAAGCTGCTATTAATTTCACAAGACATACAAAAAATGTACACAGATACATATATTACAAAGCCACAACACTAAACACCCCCACCCCTATTCTTTTCTTCCTTTCCTGAACTTTCAATTCAGTTCAGAAGTATAATCATGGAGAAGGTTTGAAATATCCTCTCCTTTGTTTAACCCTAATAGAGGAGAGCTTCTTCTCCTCTTCACTTCATAAGCAGGAACTCTGAACTATGAAACAGAGCTAGTGGACACACCCTCACACCTCCTTATATAACACATCACACATCAGCTACGGCTGGTTGAGACCTTGGCGCAGACCTTCCCCGTGCTCTTGATTCGTCAATCTTTGCAGCCACCTCGGCCACGACAAGCCTAGTTAGAAGCAGCCCTGCAATTAGAGCTGCTCCCATCAACATTGTGAAAACTGCACTCCAGCTCTTGGCAGAAATGTAGCCAGTTAACAATGGTCCGATTGCAGCCCCAACAGATCCTGTTCCATCGATAATTGCTGTTACAGTTGCCAATGCCCTCGAGTTTCCACGCAAAGAGCTATGTGTTCCCAGGTCTGCTGATACGGCTGTTGTGATTAGAGCATATGGCCCGTTAACAAACATCCCCGTGATGAACATAAGAATAATGTTCACAGTCAATGATATGCTTCCATAGCTCCGGTATAAAAAGAGAGCAGGAATAGCACAGTACATGAAACTTGCAGCTGTTATCGCTCTGGCATCTAACCGGTCAGAAATATGTCCGGCAAGGATTCCTCCAAGCACTCCTCCGACATCAAACAATGTTGATAAGTTACCAGCCGCCTCACTTGACAAGTACTTTCCATCAATAGCTGCAACATGAGTAAAAACCAAATGCAAGTCAATAACACAGTTTGATAAACAAATCACAAGTTCGAAACAGCAAGGGAAGTTGAAATTACCTGTGTGGCTAATGTAGAAAGGAAGCCAATAGAGAAATGTGTAAGCCACCAATTTGGCAAAGAACAGGCAAAGAGCAAAAGGAGCAACACCAGGAATTCTCCAAGCTTCAATGAACCCCACAGCTTGATCCTTCACCTCTGCCCTCGGAATCAACAATGGTTCAGTCACTTCCGCCCCGCTTTTCTTTGGAGAGTCCGATTCGTCCTCCTCGCTAACTCCCACAGACTCAGGACTAACAGGCAAGAACAGAAACACCACCACACCAATGGTGGCAATTATAAGACCAGGCACTACAAAAGACCAACCCCATCCATATCTCAATAGAGCCGAAGCAACCAAAGACCCAGTAATGTTCCCAACAGAAGTGTGAGCATTCCATATCCCCATTATCAACCCTCTCTTCTTCTTCCCAAACCAATTGCCAACCACTGCAACAACCGAAGGCCACCCGGTTGATTGGAACAAACCAGCAAGCATTTGAACCCCAAGGAAGTAATAGAAGCTGTGAATGTTACCCCAAAACCCAATTCCGAATAGCGAAGTAAACACACCTGTTCCCACCATTCCTATAGTCAAAAAGATCCTCAAATTTGTTCTATCACCCAAATGACCTGAGAAATACATTCCTATAGCATAAACAGCTAGAAAAGCTAGATCAACTTCACCAAGCAAGACTGTTCCATCTGACCCATCAAATGGTGCCCATCCATCTCCAAGAATCCAAGAAAATCGTCGTCTTCTTTCGCTGCCGGGTTGACCCAAGTAACTCATCCTCCATGGCAAGAATTTCAAACCCAGTTCAGACGATTCAGGATCAAGAGTACTCTTGACCACACTAGTGGTTTTTCGGGCGGCATGGTAGCTAGCATAGGCTAGAAAAGTAACAATCAGAACAATGGCTTGGTGGGTTTTGTATGAAATTTTTGATCTTCTTGCGTACTCCATTAATCTAATCCCTGGGGGCTTGGTGTAATTTGCCTCAGGAGCTGGCTCAGACAGTGAACCCATGTATAGATTTGTACTCTACCTGTAATTTCAAGCTGCAAATAGAACCATAAATATAAGAGTGCAATTCATCAAACAGCTATAAACCATCAACATACTAAAAAAATCTAGCCAGATGTTTACTTTAGTCTTTAGGGAACTAACAATTCATATGATTTACTATATTGCACCAGAAATGGAAAGAAAATTCATAAAATTCAATAAGCCAAACTAGAGCAATCAGCAGCTCAAATTCATAAAAAAAAAAACTGATCTTTTTCAACAATCAGAACAAAAACTGACTTATCAAACCAAAATGAAATTTCGATTAACGCCCATTAATTTTCTGGTCAGAGATCACTCCTGGGGAAGAGAAAAGAAAATCCACCGACTCAGAGAGAAAAACAGAACGGTCAAAGAAAAAAGTCAGAATAAGTTTTTCCGAGAAAATAAGATACGTGAACAGTTACCCTTTATGCCAAATTTTCTTCCTTTGACAGAATCGGCGTTGCGAAACGCAGAAATTAAAAATAAAAGAAGAGAATCCAAATAAAGAAATGATGAAGAAGATGTAACTATCCAGAGAACAAAAAGGGTCAAAAATTTGAAAATTGGAAACAGCCAAGTGAGAATTGCAATTTGCAAGGATATGTATAGGGTGACAGAAACATACCAATTGGGTAAGGTTGACTGAGCTTGAGTGAAAATGGCTGCTGCCGATATTATTTTAGCTGGTGCTTCTCTCCACACTAAGTTTTCTCTGGTTTTGTTGGGACGGAAGAGTAGATTGCTTAGAGAAGAAAGACAACTGCTTTTTGTTCAAGCTCTAATAAAAGGCGCAAAGGTAGCAAAGGAACGTGAGGATTCTTATGCTCGCCGGTAATAATATTTTATTCTGGAAATACCCGAATTGCCCGCGATTTCTTTCTCGGTGAATATTCGGAGTCTGATCCGTGTGAACCTGAGTTGACGAAAACGCCCTTTTCTGGTGATATATGGAACAAATCGCTCAATAGAGAAACGTTCACGTTCTGGGGCTCCTTTGAGTTATCTGGACCGCTCAACAGATAACATTTGGGAACAAATTTGCTGCCCACCCACTATTTGGGTGGGCATTTGCCCACCTCTCTATGCTTGACACATGTCTTTTTACCCCATCCCAATCTAACCATAGTTATTTAATTTTTTTTTATTTTAAACCCTTAACCTCAAACCCAAAACCCTAAACCCTAAACCCTAAACCCTATACCCTAAACCCTATACCCTAAACTCTAAACTCTAAACCCTAAACCCTAAACCCTATACCCTATACCCTAAACCCTAAACCCTAAACCCTAAACCCTAAACCCTAAACCCTATACCCTAAACCCTATACCCTATACCCTATACCCTATACCCTATACCCTATACCCTATACCCTAAACATGGTTTGGGGGTGTAGGGTATAGGGTATAGGGTATAAGGTATAGGGTTTAGGGTTTAGGGTATAGGGTATAGGGTTTAGGGTTTAAAATAAAAAAAAATTAAATAACTATGGTTAGATTTGGGGTGGAGTAGAAGGACATGTGTCAAGCATAGGGAGGTGGGCAAATACCCACCCAAATAGTGGGTGGGTAGCAAATTTGCTTCCCATAAGATTTAGGGTGATAGTAACTGCACACTTGACCGCTTTCAACTAATTTATACTTTTAGTCATCCTCTCTCTAGTTTCTTCAAGAACTAACTGATGCACACTTGACACATGTGTCATTGTGATAGCTTTCTAATTTCTATGGTCCGCTCACTAAAGCCATATAATTATGAATTGAGTGCAAGGCATGCTCACTGTGTTGCAACGTTACCATCTCACTTTTTTATATTCGTACGCACAACCACATGTTACACATATTAATATTTGCCAACTTCTGTAAATAAATACAATCATACATGTTAGCCATTATGTTACACAATATGTGGCATGTGATTAACGGAGGGTCTATTATAATTTATAACCATTAGTTATGATAATGGAAAATTGGGACCAAAAAACCAACTGATGGGGTCCAATTGACGAGGCTCAATCTCTAGGGTATCATCAATGCCCGTCTCTACTCAAACATCTCGAGTGATCTAAAAAAAACTACCGCGTAGTATCTTTATTATAAAAATCACTTATGGGCAAACTAATTCCCAAAATATGCTCAATAAAGCCTCGATTGCTAGAAGATTTCAAATTTATATATGATTCGCCTCAATATCTCAAACATATGGTAGATTTGCTTCTCTAACTACAACATTATGTTTAATTCTCCCAATTTCAGCGTACGTTGGTGGTGCATTTGCACCGATGGCCATGATACCCTTAGTAGACAATTTTTTTTTTACGTGGTTGTCAACTTTACAACTTTGATTTTTTTTAAATAATGTACAACTTTGATTTGAGAAAACTTTTTGAAGTCGTCATCATTTTAATCCCACTATAGGACTGTGAAATGATAGGTTAAGCAGTAGTAATTGCGGTATAAGATGAATCAAATGACATATTGTTCTCTTATGGTGGGATTTACTTTGATAAATTAATGAGCATATCTTTTATAAAGCTATGTTGGATTCCGTCGTTTTTCTCGACCCACATTCTTTTTTCCTTGATGAATGGTTTTTGTTAATTACTTAATTTAACGCAAGGTTAAAAGTCGTTACTGTGCATGAGATGCCTTGGTTACAGTGGCGGATGCCAGAGGTGGCCATCGCGCCCCCCCACCCCCAAGAATTTTGAAATTGCTGACGTGGCCATGTATAATTAGCTAATAGTTATTAAAAATGTGAACAATTTGCTAGTTCTGCCCCCCAATTACTTTATAATTTTTTTCTCCTCCCCAGTTCCCACTTGCTGGTTCCGCCACGGTAGTTTAGTTTGGTTAAAAGGGCAATTTGGTTAAATTGATCGATTATAACCAGCTCCATCAGTGTGGGCAAAATCGTAATTGCAGCACTGCACAGGGGGAGCGACCCGCAGCCAGCGGGCGGATCTTCGAATATACGAAAACGATTATTCGCATCTTCAAAACAGAATTATACCTAGCTTCTTCCGTATATCCTCCCAGAAAAACGGGGCCACCATTTTACCAAAAAAAATTGAAATAACGGGGCCACCAGGGCCATGTAGGCGTACGGTTTCATAATGACGTGGCATGAGTAGGAAAATGGATTCCGTAAATGATGGGAAATTGTTGGGGTCACCTGGCACAACTTGCTTGGCACTGTTTGGACCTCTCATCGACATCTTGTTTGGGCCAGAAAAGCTCATCCATTCCTAGACAATCAAGGAGGAAGGAGATTGGAAATTTCCTTTCTTGGATCTGAGTATTTATTTGGGGCCTTAATAGTTTCCCTTGGACTATTGCATTGATTGATAGTAGCCTCAATCTATTCATTCATTCATTGCATTATCTTCGATTTGTCGTCATATCGAGTATATATAATAAGAGTTTCTACGGTATTTTCAAAGGTGATAAGAGGGGCAGTTTAGATATAAAAATTTGAGATTCAAAGTTTTCATCGGTAGGTCGAATATGTCACATACTTCATTAATTCATTTAGCTATTTTTGTCCACAACTCTCCAATGTCCACCCCTAGATGTCTTGATTTTTGTATGAAACCGATGGGCATTTACAACTCCTACCCAAGTTATACACTTTGGCACAATACCTATTTTCTCAATTTTTCCTGTCCATATTTTCAGTCTTTTTTTCTACCCAATTCCATAGAGTTGCTCTAATTTGCCTCAATACATATGAAAAAGACTAGGCAGTTATCCACAACCAAATTGACTGAAGTCAGCAACAAACTTCACGATTGGAGAATTGAACAAAATTGAACAAGCTAAGCTAAATGTTTGATTTGATTAATATCACTCAAAACAAAAGGCCACGACAAATAGATTTTTGTTACAATTGCAACTAATCTCTTCCTACAATTCTATCAAGTTGGAACTATTGGGTTTTGATTCAAAAAGAGTTGAGCTTGCAATTGATTTCAAACGGTGAAAAAGTAAAACTCGTGGATTAATCTCCCAAAAAGTTACCATCTTTCATTCATTCCTCGAATTGAAATTGGTGGAAATCAAAACGCCAAAGCCACAATTAGTCTCGGTCAACACTCTATCACTATCACAAAGTCAATTCACACAGCCCAAAACGACGTAGTACAACAGTAACACTACTCAACCTTCACGTGAAACACATCACTCCTTTCCTCTTCCTTGATCTTCGGCAAAATCACCCTGAGCACGCCGTTCTTCATCTCCGCCTTGACGCCATCGGCCTTGAACAGCTTCTCCGGCAACTCGATTCCGGTGGAGTACCTCCGTGGCTTGTCACCGTCCCCGTTTCCGCCTTCTCCTTCGATAACCAGAGTGTTCTTCTCCACTGAAACCTTCACATCCTCTTTTCCGAGCCCGGGCATGTCAAATCGGAGATGCAGCCCTTCCTCCGTCTCACGCGCGTCCCACCCGCGGCGCGTGGTAGAGAGGAAGGGGTTCTCCGTGATCTGGTCCATCAGATTCAGCACCTGGCTCAGGTTTCGGCTCGGCGAGAAAGGAGAAAACACATCTGTATAACAGAATGCATGCAGATGATTAAAACTGAAACCGTAATGAAAATGAAATTGAAGAGAAATTAAGAAATCGACTATACTAGCACGTACAGTAGCACTAAGATCGATTACCTGAGAAGAAATCGTAGCGGCGGCGAGGGAGGGAGCGATCGTAGCGGCGATAGGAATCGACGTTGGTTTCGTCACTTTCATCGGAGTCGCAGTTGCGAGAGGCATTGGTGTTGAAGAATTTGGTGGCGGGGAATGGGCGAACGGAGGAGGAGAACGATTTGGGGCGGAGATTGGAGGATAGGAGTCGCCTGAGGGTTAGGGAGGAAGCCATTGAAGCTGAGAAGTGAGCTTGGAGAGCACGAAATGAAATTAGTACTGAGAATAGTGATAGAGAATTTTTTGGATGTGGACCAGAGCTTTTGGAGGTTTTTTTTATAGTGGTGAAGAGGAGAGTGTGCGTGGAATGCTCGGGAAAGGAAGAGAAGATTCTGGAAGCAGATTGGGCCTGGGCTGAAGGAAGAGGAAAACCAAAAACGTATAAATATATCTTCAAATATAACCTTACCATCACATCCGGTGTAGCTCAATACAATTCTCAATGGTTAAGAGTTTCCAGGTTCGACTCCTGGCACCGGAATTCTTTTTTGTTTTTTATGTAAGATTTTTTTTTTACTAATTCAAATACAATTGTATCAAATTATTTTCATGATACCTTGACCAACATAGATTTGAAATTGGTAGTATGGTCATCTTGTCCCCAAGTAAATTAATGGAAATTAAATGAATTGGGGATTTGGGGAGAACAAGAATTTGCCAAGATTTTTTTTTTGGCAAGAAGAATTGCCAAAATGATTGTCCCCAAGTTAATGTTTGTCCTTGTTCATGAATAAATCATGATTGTTTTGTCCCTTCATAAATCATGGTCCTTTTCAAAGTCTTCATTAGTATGTAACTTGTCAGGGAAATTCTGCTTAGTCTTCCCAAAATGATGAACCACTTGCTTTAATTTTTATGAAGAACCAAAAGCGTTTGGCATATATGATGTACCAAGACTTTGATTCCAGGAGACTGAATTTTCATTGTGCATGTCACAAGTTTTGCAAAGTCTTTCTCAATATATCAACTCTGCATTTCTCAAGCATATTAGTCAACTTCATTCATGGTGCTTTCTTAATTAGTCAACATGAAAAGACTACAACAAATCAAATATATGGCACTACCAAAAGTGGACAGAAACAATCAAATCTGCAACCAAATAACGCAATCGATTCTCAATCAAACCACTACTTTTCATTCATCACTTGTCAAGTCTGATACAAAAGAAAGCCCCAAATTTCACAGAACACACACAGAAAGCTACAATCTTTGAGGCTTTTACAGAGCTTAGTAATTAACTACCTACATACTACAATTAATTCAAAGATCGATCAGTTACTTCTCACTTTGCAATTGGAATTGAAATCCGCTTACTCCGCTCCATTCTTTCGCTTGGGCACAACCACCGTCACCATACCGTTTCTGACCTCAGCCCTAGCCTCGCTGCTCTTGCATCCCTCCGGCAGAGGAAGTCCAGTGCCGGCTCAAACTTTTTGGCGGCCCTGTGCGAATGTTAAGAAGCGGCCCTCCAACTTTTTTTCTTTAACACAACATACCCAAAAAATTCAAGCTAATAAACGTGAATGAATGATAGAACATGAATACATCATTCCCTGAACCAGTAATTAACAAAAACTAAACAAATACCAAAGCAAAAATTTATTCATTTGGAAGCAATTGCTGCAATTCATACAATAATTATATCTGGCTGACTTACTACAATGAGAACAGAGAAGGAGAAGACGAGTGAATCACTGAATATGGTCAAATGGATAAGATTTTTTTTTTGTTAACAGGGGGCTTAAAAAGACCTAAAAACAAAGAAAAATAAAATGAAGCAACTAGTCAATCTGCCCAGAAGCAGGGGCGGAACAAGGATGGAAAGGTTGGGGGGCTAATTTTTAGAGCAATTTTTTGGCTGGATGGGGGCCAAAAGGCCCAAAACAAGGAAACTACGAAGCTATTACAACATTCCTATATTTAGGAACAGCGCACAAGTCATCGAGGAGAACAACAGTGACTTGTGGAAGAGGTTGCTCAAAGAGTTTTGACCCCAAACTCGGTGCCAAGGCTGCACTTTTTTTTTTTGGACAAAAGATAATACATTAAGAGGCCAAACCAGCCAAAGATTACAAAGGGAACAAACCCAGAGGCATCCCACCAGGAGCACCGAGCCCACATAGTCAAACCCAAATAAGGCTGCACTTGGAACTCACACAACTTTATATCTTAATTAAACAATTTTTTTTTGATTAAGCAACACACCTGACACCCACGTGACTCCCTTTTCTCTCTCTTTCCTCTCACCCACCCCACCCACGACTTCTATCTTCTTCTTCTTCTTCTTCTTCCTCTTCTTCTGCAACTTTCTTCTTTTCCTCTTCTCATCTGCCCAGAAGGCCCTGATACATATAAAGAGTTTTAAGAAGAAAAAAAATTGGGGGCCCTCTCAACTTGGGGCCCTGTGTCATCGCACAGGTTGCACCTGTTGAGAGCCGGCTCTGAGAGGAACGAGGGTTTCGCACCCGTCGCAGTCACGAAGCTTGATGCTGACGGTGTTCTTCTCCACATCCACGGCGACCTTGACGATTTCTTTGCCGAATCCCGGCATAGATCTCATGATGGTCAAACTGTCATCGGACTCTTTTATCTGGACGGCGGGGAGGCCTCCTCTGTCGTTGGGATCGTTCCGATCGGCTTTGATAATGTGGTACCTCATGGCGGCAGAGCCATTGGAGGAGAAGGATCGGGAAATGGTGGCCGGGAAGAGGCAATCGATGGAGGAGAGGACTCGCTTGAGGGATTGAGCTAGTGAAAACGCCATTGGATGAGCTGAGAGTCTGAGAATGAGAATGAGAGTGTGAGGGGTCTCGGTGAGTGAGTCAGCGTGGCATTTGTACCTGCGAAGTTTCTGGAATATAAATCAGATATTGGGCTAAATGTTTGGGCTTCGTTATGAGCTTAAATCCACATTTGTGCTCCAAGACCCGAATAGAACATCGACAGAATTATACTATAAAATATGGGTGTTGTTATTAACACACCCTCAAGTGTTAATAATACACAATTTCTCTCTATCTCTCTATATGGTGTGTACATTAAAGAAATAAAGAGAAAAATAGGAAGGGGTGTGTTATTAACACTTTAGGGTGGTGTTATTAAAGTGTTAATAACAACACCCTAAAATATTGGAAGATTAATAGTTCTCCGTTTCTCACTAGTGTTATAACTTACATTTTGCAACTTACATTTTGTTTTGCTAATGCTTTGATCCTCTATTATCAAATTTGGTTTACTAGAAACAATCTTATTTTTAGACAGTCTATGAAGATGCCCCATCAGGTTTTATATGCAGTTGCTGCTATGACTTTACAATATCAGAATTGTAATCATAAGATTCCTCTTCAAAGAGGTAGATCTGATTCTTACGTTAAATGACAACCCCATGATATTCATTAGATTAACCTTAATTTTTATGGCTATGTTAAACCTCACCATCAAGCGGCTACTGGCTTTGTGATACGTGACTCTCAAGGCACCCAATTTTGGCTACATCACGAAAAATTAGTTATTTTGATGTGTTCATTGCTGAAGCTATAGCTTTACGCCAAAGACTACAACAAACAATTAATCAAGGTTTTCATCATATTCAAGTCGAGGGAAACTCTAAACTTCTTATAGACAGCATCCTTGGTATCATTCCTATCCCTTGGCGAATCAGATTTTTGGTTCATGACATCAAAACTCTTGCACAGAGATGCACCAACATTTTCTTCTCCCACATCTACATAGAGGCAAACTTTCTTGCTGATGCCATTGTCAATTATGATCCTTTAACTCCAGCAACTACTTTGGTCAAAGTTGTTCCCCCTCATGCCTTTCCGGCTTTATTATTCGATCATTTAGGCTATGTCTGTATTAGAGATTTGTTTTTGTAATATTTGTTGTTGTTTTTATATTGTCTCATAAAAAAACTTACATTTTGTTTATTTTTTCCTTTTTTTTAGCCCAATAATACAACCCGATTGAGTTTTCATCATAGCCCAAAGCTTTTATGGAATAGAAGGTAACTCATCACAAATCACTATGGAATTTTTTTAGGCATCTATTTTTTCCATTTCCCTCTTATTAGGTTTATAGCATGAAGTTCGTAATATCAAAACCTCATGCTTTTATTAATTTTGACTCAAAGGATAATTGGTATAATGGTATCCTTCAATTTCTTTATACAACTAGACGCCATGTGTCAAAATTTTATAATTAGTATGTCAAGCCACCTAAACATGATGACTTGGATCTACCGTTTCATGAATTTTTTTTCTTATTCAACAACTTTTGGTTTTTGTCTCAAACTCGATGGTTGGTTATCTCTTTCCCTCTCAATCGTTTGTAATTTTTAGAGTTTGTTTAAATAGTTTATTTCGTCATTCTCTTCAACTCCAATAATGATTTCTAATTAGGATAAGTAATAATTTATCTTAAAAAATACCTTCATTTTTAATAATAAAGTACTTTTTACTTAATACATCCTTCGTCCTACTTACAAATGAGAAATGAGAGACATATGTCATTAGAGAAAATAGTGATGGACTACAAAAAGTACAAAGATTAAAATAACAAAAATCGAAATTAGGTCATTTTTCTTCCATATCCTATCAAAAAAGAAAAAAAAAATTCTTCCCTGTTGAAGGAAACCTACTTTGTGTGTGCCTTGTCAACCTAGGATTAGATTAGGTAGTATAGCATAAGGATTACTTATTGAATAGAAGTCCCATTGGGATATGGATTGTACCCTTGTGTATCTCTATATATAGAGGCACCTATTCATTAATAAAGATACTCTCTATTCCTGTGCTATTTGCTCTCTCCTTTACTTTCTGTCTTGTGATTGTTTCCATACATACTTAAACACGTTATCAGCACGAACCTCTAAGCCCTGAGATTAAAAACCCTAGAAACCCAAAATCCTAGGTTTACCGTGTTCATCTTACACCGCTGCAAACAATCAGCCCGCTCCTTCCCGTCGACCGTTCGACCATCTGCCATCGACCGTTCGACCGTAAGCCCCTGCCGGCCCTCTTCCCTTCTTCCTTCCCGTCGACCGTTCGACACCCGATCCTCGACCGTTCGACGCTGCATCTGCCGGCTCTCTTTCTTCTTCTCAAGGTTCAAGGTCCCAAGTTTCAAGAATCAAGACTCAAGAAAAAGAATACCAAGTAAGCTTTTATAAACGTTGCTGCTTTATGAATTTAAATTCACCTTTCTTTTTCTCAAGGGACTTCCAACATCCCTCCTCTACCTCCCACCTTTCTATAACGTGGGATTCTTGAATCGGACCTATCCAAACTATGAGAAGCATTAGGGGAGTGATCGAGCTTCATATCGCTTGCGGTATGTGTAAGTCATGAGCACCTCTAATGTCATCATGCTATTGGTGTGAGCCCAAGAGCCGAATTATGGGGATTCGAGCTAAGACTCCGGATAAGATATCCGTAGAGAGAAGAGACCTTGAACAAGAAGTTCATTGAATATATTACCTCCGGATGAGGAATCCGTAAGAGAAGAAACGACCTATGGTTCATAACCTAATTCCTACTAGGCTCACCTGCTTGGGTATGTCTAGGTATGTGATTTGAGATAAGTGGTATTAAGGGAGCTTGCTCACACCGACATCTCTCATTATGTATCTAGTTGTGCTCAGGTGGAGCTACCGAAAAGTTTTAGGGTTATAACCATACTACACCAAAGTTTCACCTAAATCGAATACATGGAAAACGTTTCTTGGAAGCATAGCTCAGAAACTAACCTCAATTCTCTTGTTGTTTCAGATGGCAAATAACCTGAACAAGTTGGACTTCGCACCTTTGGATACCACGGGCATTGGATACCATAAGTGGGTTCGCGATGTACGCAACCACCTGAAAGCTCAAGGAAGCATCTCTGCAATCTGTGAGCCCCCTGCGGCTGCACCTGCTGATGCCGCCGCCGCACCTGTGGAAGGACCACTGACTGCCGCCGCCGCTGCTGCTGCTGCTGCTACTGCACAAGCCACCGCTGATGCTTTAGAGGCTAAGAATGCCAAAGCTATCATTCTGATGATTCGTCATATGGACGAATCTCTACAAGCCGAGTACCTCAATGAGGAAAATCCCAAAACACTATGGGTTGCACTCGAAGAGCGGTTTGGCAACGTTCGTGAATCCCTGCTTCCTGAACTAGAGGTGAAGTGGCAACTACTGCGCTTCTGTGATTATGCCTCAGTCCTAGAGTATAACTCGGAAGCACTCCGCATCAAATCCCTCATGGAATTCTGTGAGAGGAACATAACCGATGCGATGTTGATTGAGAAAACCCTCTCTACCTTTCCCGTCTCTGACTTGGTAGTTGCAAAGAACTATCGTATTGAAGTACAGAATAAACGGATCACAAGATTTCATGAGCTTATCTCTGCTCTCTCTGTTGCTGAAAAGCATGAGAAGATACTTGTGAAGAATTATAATGCGAGGCCCGTGGGAACAAAACAAGTTCCGGAGACCCATTATAATGGCGCCCCAAAGAGAGGCCGCCGCGAGCGAAACCCTAAGCCTAGGGACAATATTGGACGTCCTGCTCCATATAATCGCTCTGCTCAAGAAGGTAGTCGCCAAACTAGGCGAGAGGACAAGGCGCCGCAGTTTTTAGGCCAGCAACTGGCGCCAATGCTGTGCCACTCAAGAGGAGTGCACCACGCGTGAATAACGCTTCTCAATCAAAGGATTCCGATCAAACATCTCTGTGCTTCAGGTGTGGAAAGACTGGACATTGGTCCAAAATATGTAGAGCCACTCAGAGTGTTGCTAATGCATACAAAGCGTACCGTGAAGCCATGGAAGCTCACAACATTGAACAAGAGGATGACGAAGAGAACGTCAAGTTGAAGGTTGATGACTTTAAAGCTGGAAAGAGTGATGATACTCCTGATTTCGCTTAAGTCTTTTATTTTCCTTAGTATTGTTGATTTAGTTTCTGGTCAATGACCAAGATTGGAACTTTGGATGTAATTCATTCGGTTTATATCTTTAATAAAATTTGGAGTTGTTTGCATACTCAATTTTAATTATGAGCTTTCTTATTTAGGAATGAATTCCGGAGAACTTGAATGTCTAGCTGATAGCAGAACCACGCATACCATATTGCGTCATAGGCAATTGTTTCTTGACATAATGCCTTCACATTCATCTGTGACTACGATGGCAGGCCCATCTAATCTTGTGCAAGGAAGAGGACATGCCCAATTCCTCTTGCCTAATGGCACCCTAATTGATGTCACTAATGCTCTATATGCTCCAAGAGGAAATAGAACCTTGTTGAGTTTTAAAGATATAAGAACGAATGGATACCATGCTGAAACGCATGATGAGAATGGAAAAGAATTCCTTTGCATTACCTCTAATGACTGCGGTAGAAAACGCATCTTAGAGAAGCTTATGTGTCTCTCTAGTGGCCTATATGCTACCACTATCCGAGCTATTGAATCAAACAATGTCATAAGAGATGACCTCTTAGATTCAGACACATATTGGCTTTGGCACGACAGGCTGGGACACCCTGGACGTGTTATGATGATCCGTATACTGAAAACCTCACACGGACATCCATTTTATCGAGCTAATCGAAGCAAGAATCAAAGTATGATTCAAGGAGATGAGACAGCCACGAAAAAAGGCAAAAGTGCCTCTGTCCGCCGCCTGTCGACCGGTCGATCCATTCCTATCGAACGGTCGACCTCGTCCAGCGTGCGTCCTCGACCGTTCGAGCTTCCTGTCGAACGGTCGAACCCCCTCCAGGGAGCGACTGTCGACCGTTCGACGACTCTGTCGAACGGTCGAACCTCCTTCCGGAACGACCGTCGACCGGTCGATTATTCGGATCGAACGGTCGACTGGGACAGTCCTCAGAAATTTTCTGACGGGACAAAATCCTCCTATGCTTCTGAAGCTCCCAAAGCCACACGTACATTATGCAAAGCTTGTTCCTTAGGGAAACTAGGACCAAGACCGTCCTATGCAAAGGATTCTAAAGTACTTCTTCCATTCTTACAGAGAATCCAAGGGGATATCTGTGGACCTATTCAACCACCAAGCGGACCATTTAAGTATTTTATGGTGTTGGTTGATGCGTCGACACGTTGGTCGTATGTCACGCTATTGTCCACTCGTAATGCTGCTTATGCTAAACTCCTAGCACAGATAATTCGCCTGCGGGCTCACTACCCGGATCATCCTATCAAATCTATCAGGCTTGATAATGCTGGAGAGTTTACATCGAAGACTTTCGATGATTACTGCATGTCTATTGGGATGGATGTTGAGCATCCAGTTCCACATGTGCATACCCAGAATGGTCTTGCAGAGGCTGCCATTAAGAGAATACAAATGGTAACACGGACGTTGGTAATGCGCACCAACCTTCCTCTCTCTGCCTGGGGACACGCAGTATTGCATGCAGCCATGCTAATTCGTCTGAGACCCACAGCCACCCAACCCTTTTCTGCGCAACAGCTAGTGACTGGGTACGAGCCAAGCATCTCGCACTTACGCATATTTGGGTGTGCTGTCTATGTGCCTATTACGCCGCCACTGCGTATTAAAATGGGTCCTCAGAGACGAATGGGCATCTATGTTGGTTTTGAGTCACCAACTATAATCCGCTATGTAGAACCCTTGACAGGTGATCTATTTACCGCAAGATTTGCGGATTGTCACTTTGATGAGACAGTCTTCCCGTCGTTCGGGGGAGATAAGAATGCACACATTCAACAGGAACGACAAGAATTGTCATGGCATGTCCCCACTCTGTCTCATCATGATCCCCCTACTGCACAAAGAGAAATAGAAGTGCGTAGAATTATAGATCTTCAGAAAGTCGCAGACTCTCTTCCTGACGCTTTCTCTGATCTTGCTAAAGTGACTAGATCTCATATACCAGCTGCAAATGCACCTGCAAGGATGCAAGTACCTGAACAAGGACTTGGACTCAAAGTCGCTACTGCAGCTAACCCTATAGGAGGGACAGCTGGTGGCGCCACTGCCAGTAATGGTGGTGATGTGGCTCAGGCCGTGGCTCCGCTGAGGAAGCGTGGGAGACCACCAGGTTCGAGGGATACACGCCCCGTCGCTAGAACCTATCCGTGAGAATGTAGAGATCTCAATTAATTATACTAGTATACATGGGACGTGGGATAGAAACTCCATCATCATTGATGATGTGTTTGCATATGCTTGTGCACGAGAGTTGATTGAGACTGATGATATTGAACCTCGCTCTGTTGATGAATGTCAACGTAGAGCTGATTGGCCTAAATGGAAAGATGCGATCCAGGCTGAGTTGGACTCACTAACAAAGAGAACGGTATTTGGGCCGGTTGTGCCAATACCTTCTGGAATAAAACCTGTTGGATACAAATGGGTCTTTGTTAGAAAGCGTAATGAGAGAAACGAGATTATACGATATAAAGCTCGCCTTGTGGCGCAAGGCTTCTCACAACGCCCTGGAATCGACTACGAGGAGACATACTCTCCCGTAATGGACGTTATAACGTTCCGCTACCTTATCAGTTTGGTAGTTTCCGAAAAACTGAATATGCAGCTTATGGATGTGGTCACAGCGTATCTCTATGGGGATCTAGATACAGAGATTTATATGAAGGTCCCTGATGGGCTTCAGTTACCCAAGTCAAGTGGCTCCAGACCACGGAGCGCGTTTGCAATAAGGTTGAAACGCTCACTATATGGATTGAAACAATCCGGACGGATGTGGTATACCCGTCTAAGTGACTACTTGCTTGGAAGAGGGTATGTGAACAATGACTTATGCCCCTGCGTGTTTATTAAGAGAACAAGTTCCGGATTTGCAATAGTAGCTGTTTATGTTGATGACATGAACCTTATAGGCACTCTTGATGAACTAAGAGAAACTGCTGACTACTTGAAATCTGAGTTTGAGATGAAAGATCTTGGGAAAACACGGTTTTGTCTCGGTTTAGAACTTGAGCACCGTAGTAGTGGGATTCTGATTCATCAATCAGCTTATACCCAAAAGATGCTCAGGAGATTTAATGTGGATAAAGTCCATCCTGTAAGCACTCCCATGATTGGTCGCAGTCTAGATCCAAAGAAGGATCCGTTTCGCCCAAAGGATGATGGTGAAGACGTTTTAGAGGCTGAGGTACCGTACCTAAGTGCAATAGGCGCATTATTGTATTTGGCACAGTGTACAAGACCCGATATCTCCTTTGCTGTTAACTTGTTGGCTAGATTTAGCACTGCGCCCACGCAACGTCATTGGACTGGCATAAAAACTATCTTTCGTTACTTAAAGGGTACGATTGATATGGGTTTGTTCTTTCCCTACAGAGAGTTTCGAAAATATGGCAAAATGGGCGAGGAACCCGTGCCTCCTGTCGACCGTCGACCGGTCGACGCCAGGCCATCGAACGGTCGACCGACGGGCAGAAAGACTGACGTCCCTTTTTCCCAAACACCTTGTGATGTTTTGGTTGGCTTTGCTGATGCTGGGTATCTCTCTGACCCATATAAAGGTCGTTCCCAAACTGGTTATGTATTTACCATGGGTAACACCGCGATATCTTGGAGGTCTACAAAACAGACTCTTGTTGCCACTTCTTCGAACCATGCTGAGATTATTGCTCTCCATGAAGCGGTTCGTGAGTGTATATGGTTGAGGTCCATATCTACACATATAAGAAGTACTTGTGGTTTGAGGTCAACCACAGATGAACCTACATGCATTTATGAGGATAATGCTGCTTGCATTGAACAAATGAAGCAAGGTTTTATCAAAGGCGACAACACCAAGCACATATCGCCTAAGTTTTTCTATAATCAGCAACAGCAGAAATTTCTTAAGATTAAGGTTAATCAAGTCCGTTCTGAGGACAATGTGGCAGATTTATTTACTAAGTCATTGCCTAAATCCACATTTGAGAAGCATGTGAAAAGCATTGGTTTGCTTAAGTTATCTGACCTCCCATGATTGTGGAAATCAGGGGGAGACACAGACTTGAGGGGGAGTCTAGTGTCCATGCAAAGTTTCCAAATGTGAAGGGTGTGTTGTACTCTTTTTCCCTTCGACCAAGGTTATTTTTATCCCACTGGGTTTTTGTTACTTGGCAAAGTTTTTAATGAGACAACGTGAGGAGCACCACCTAGTGTTGACGCCACAAGGGGGAGTGTTGAAGGAAACCTACTTTGTGTGTGCCTTGTCAACCTAGGATTAGATTTGGTAGTATAGCATAAGGATTACTTATTGAATAGAAGTCCCATTGGGATATGGATTGTACCCTTGTGTATCTCTATATATAGAGGCACCTATTCATTAATAAAGATACTCTCTATTCCTGTGCTATTTGCTCTCTCCTTTACTTTCTGTCTTGTGATTGTTTCCATACATACTTAAACATTCCCTAGTTTTTTTTCATTTTTTGTTTGTCTTCTTCTTCTGAAAATAATGAACACAAGGCCCATGGTTGGGTTTAAGTTTTCACGTGCCTCTCACGTGCAATCGGTATCATCATCGTCATCGTATGGACTCCCAAGCCTGAAACTTGGCAGTTAGGCAGTTCGGTTAAGCACCCAGCCAATTGCACACCGAATCCGAGCGCGTCAACCCGTACGATCCGAACCCGAGTCAGCCAGCTGGAATCATGATGCTGGATCTCGGTCCGTTCTCGGACGAGAACTTCGACCGGAAGAAGTGGGTGAACTCGGCGTGTCAGAGTCGCCACCCGCAAGACTCAGTCGACAAGCACCTGGTGGATCTGGAAATGAAAATCCAGATGGTCTCGGAGGAGATCGGCGCCTCTCTCGAGGAGCAGAGCGCCTCCTCCCTTCTCCGCGTGCCACGTGCCACACGCGAAGTCATCCGCCTCCGCGACGACGCCGTTTCTCTCCGCTCCGCCGTCTCCTCAATCCTCGACAAGCTCAAGAAGGTAGGTACTCTTTGCCTCTCGTTTTTGTTCAATTCTGTGAGAGTTGAATTCGGTTTGGTGATTGGAATTTATGTGCATTGTTTAGGCAGAGGGATTGTCAGCAGAGTCTGTAATGGCGCTTGCGAAGTATGATATAGTGAAGCAGAGAATGGAAGCTGCATATGAGACATTGCAGGTAAAGAAGACTCTAATAGATTTATTTCTCCTTGAACTTTTCTAATATTAAGATTGAAGAAAAGTTGTAACAAATTCAACACCAGGATGCTGCTGGGTTAACTCAACTGAGTTCGACTGTGGAGGACGTCTTTGCCAGCGGTGATCTTCCTCGCGCGGCTGAAACCCTAGCCAACATGAGGCATTGCTTGTCAGCTGTTGGGGAGGTAATGTTCTAGTAGATGTCGTTTTCATAATCAATTACCAGCTTATTTTGCGTTTGGTGCAAAGTATCAAAAATATGAAACGCATCTATCATGTTTAGGTTGCTGAGTTTGCTAATGTGAGGAAGCAACTAGAGGTCTTAGAGGACAGGCTTGATTCTATGGTGCAACCACGTCTCACAGACGCAATTTCCAATCGCAAGGTCACAATTCACAACTTTTTGCTCAATCAGTTGCTTGCTTTCTATCATATTTCTATCATTCAATGTTGACATTACATGGTACGTGCATTTTCTTGCAGGTTGAAGTTGCTCAAGACTTGCGGGGAATTCTCATTCGAATTGGGAGATTCAAGTCGATGGAGCTGCATTATACAAAAGTTCACCTAAAGCCAATAAAGCAGCTCTGGGAAGATTTTGACGCAAAACAACCACCATCTAATAAGCTGGCAACTGACAAGACTAGCAATGAGTTTCAGTCAGCTGCTCCTGCCATTCTATTTTCCACTTGGCTCCCAAATTTCTTTGATGAATTGCTGCTTTATCTTGAACAAGAATGGAAGTGGTATTATTCTCCTCTTTGATTCCCAAATTTTGAGATTCTCAGTGCTTTTTTCGTTCAAGGACAGAAACAGTGTCTTCACATTTTTGATGAATGCCATTGTGATATACTCAGTCTGATACATGTTCCAATCAAAGCTTCAATATTTCACAAGAATGTGTCAGTTCCAAAATAGTGTTTCACATTTCTGTACCAAAAGACAAAAAAAAAAGTGTTGCACATTTCCATTTGGTTGTAAGTCAGTGCCCTCTATATCGGTTCAGTTTGACATATCTAATGCTGTTAAGAACAGAGAAGCTGGGGCCTGATCATTATTGTTTAATTCTTAAATAGTTTGGAAGGAGATTTTTTTTAAATTATTTTTTTAAGCATACAAAAAAAACTTGCAGGATTTCGTTATGATTTTATTATAGATCTTTATTTTTGGGTTATGTAGTAAAAGAAATTAGCTTCAACTCTTTTTTACAGGTGCATGGTTGCCTTTCCCGAGGATTATAAATCCCTTGTCCCAAAGCTGCTAGTTGAGACGATGGTAGCTGTAGGGGCAAGTTTTGTTTCACGCATCAATCTTGCAACTGGAGATGTTGTTCCGGAAACAAAATCATTGGGAAAAGGTAGCTTTTGACTTTACTTTGTGTTTACTATCAGGTGCTGTTTTACATGATGTGATCAGAGACTTCCAGTGTTTGATCATTCTATTTGTTTGATGTGTATGGAATTGGGGAAACTTGTAATCTCTTTTCCATACAGTCCCGTTTACCATCTTCTTCTCTTGAGATTTAGTGATTCCTTTGACTTGGGTATTCCATTTCCACTGGATGGTGTAAGATGATACCCTATAGGTTATAGACGTTTTGATCTCATACTTGGATAAGGTTCAGTCTTGATTATCATATCTCAAACTCTTTATTTATAACTTCAGGTATATTAGACATTCTCTCTGGTGATATGCCAAAAGGTATCAAGATCCAGACAAAGCATCTGGAGGCTTTGATTGAATTACACAATATGACTCAGACCTTCGCAAGGAATATTCAGCACTTGTTTTCAGAATCTGATCTCCGTGTCTTGATGGATACACTAAAGTCGGTGTATTTACCCTATGAATCATTTAAGCAGAGGTAAGAAAGTTCCTAGTTTTGAAATGGTCATTCAGGTCTGGCAATCCATTTTTGTTTTAGAGTATTGCCTTGTGAACTTCTCAAATTTTTATTTTTTGCATTGGAGTAAATTTTAGTCAGCTGTTGAATCCCTTCTTTGTGATATTTGGGATAATATCCTGCTGGCTATTGTTTTTGGCAAACTGTGCTATCTTTTATTAGTTGTTCAATGATGGAATGTGATCTAGGTATGGGCAGATGGAGCGTGCTATACTTTCTGCTGAGATTGCTGGGGTGGATCTAAGAGGAGCTGTTACCCGTGGAGTGGGAGCTCAGGGAATTGAACTTAGTGAAACGGTTCGCAGAATGGAGGAATCCATTCCCCAAGTTATTGTACTTCTTGAAGCAGCCGTTGAGAGATGCATCAGCTTTACTGGAGGTTCGGAAGCAGATGAGCTAATTATCGCAGTTGATGACATAATGTTGCTTTATATTTCTACCTTGCAAGAAACCCTGAAATCATTAAGAGTTGTCTGTGGAGTGGATCACGGTGGTGATGGTGTTGGTTCAAAAAAGGAGATAGGATTGGATAAGAAAGATGGCCAAAGTGCACGGAAAGGTGACTCGATTTCAAATGAGGAGGAGTGGTCCATTGTGCAAGGTGCTTTGCAAATCCTCACAGTTGCAGATTGTCTAACTAGCAGGTCCTCCGTATTTGAAGCTTCCTTAAGAGCTACTCTTGCTAGATTGAGCACAGCTCTTGCTGTTTCAGTATTTGGTTCAAGTGTGGACCAAAACCTGTCACATGCTGCTAGTGATGATGTAAATGGGGAACCATCTTTGGGTGGAAGAGCTGCCTTGGATGTGGCATCTGTTCGGCTAATTGATGTTCCTGAGAAGGCTCGGAAACTCTTCAACCTTTTAAATCAGGCACGATTAAGTTAACATTTTAGACTTTCCAATATTGTTCTTCTCTCTTCCGTGTTATATATGTAATGTAACATTTTTCTTTTGTTGTTATGCAGTCTAAAGATCCTCGGTTTCATGCACTTCCACTCGCATCTCAGAGAGTTGCAGCATTTGCTGACACAGTAAATGAACTTGTATATGATGTTCTCATTTCTAAAGTACGGCAACGCCTCAGTGATGTTTCTCGATTGCCAATATGGTCCTCAGTTGAAGAACAGAGTGCTTACCATCTCCCAACCTTCAGTGCATACCCTCAGGCCTACGTCACTAATGTTGGTGAATATCTTCTTACTTTACCCCAGCAGTTGGAGCCCCTTGCAGAGGGCATTGCGAACAGTGATGCCAACAATGATGAAGCCCAGTTTTTCGCAACAGAATGGATGTTCAAGGTACCAATCTCCCAAGTCCTAAATTCTTTATTATTAGCTCAATTGCTTTGCTCTAACGTAATTGTTTAGATCGTTCCCCTTGGCTTTGGTTTTAACAATGCTGCTTTCTGTGCAATGAAGGTCGCAGAGGGCGCCACTGCTCTTTACATGGAGCAACTGCGAGGGATTCAGTATATCACAGACCGCGGAGCACAACAGCTATCTGTTGACATAGAGTATCTAAGCAATGTGCTTTCTGCTTTATCAATGCCGATCCCTCCAGTCCTTTCGACATTCCATACCTGTCTTTCCACCCCAAGAGACCAGCTCAAAGATTTTATTAAAGCAGATTCAGGAAATCAGCTTGATCTTCCTACTGCAAACCTTATTTGTAAGATGCGGCGTGTGATTATAGATTAGTCCCTCCCTTCCTTTGTATCGATATTATAGGTTGAATGCTGTGCGATACATGTACTTTTTTTGAGGTCCGGTGGAACGATCTATCTACCTGCCATTGAAACGTTGCTTCATCTGGCAGCAAATGTTTTGAATTGCTCGGTAAAGTGTTGTACGAAATGTCATGAAAAGCAGCCAGCATTCCAAATTTTCAACATTTTTGCTGTAAACAAATTACTCCTATCGGGAAAAAGATGTAAGATGAGTATGAAATGCGGCATTAAACTGAGTTGTTTTGTTTAGTGATTTTAGCATTATACTCCAAATTTTGTCAATTTGCATTTTTAACATTTTCTGAAATTTTCACAAAATTTCTCTGGTTAGGCTTCGTTCCGTTCGTAGATTGAATTCATTATGAAATCAATTCATTTCCTTTTCCATGGAGAGGAGATTCATTATGAAATCAATGGCTTTGAGAGTTACTAAAGTCGAGTTTTGCAACTGGGATCGTCATTCAAATGGGTTATTTGTATAGTAGTAAGATACAGATAAAATAAATTAACATTATGCAGATTAAATTAGTTTAATAATAATAAAAAAAAGTTACCGCTAGTAGAAGTTAAAATAGAAAACAACCACTGTAGAAAAGAACAACTATATAATCAACAAGGTCTGAAGTTACCTCGTGTACCACCCCACCTGGCACAAACACCGCCAACACCGTTTATCTGTCTCTCTCTCTCTCTTTCTTATGCTTCTACTCCTTTTGAGCAAACCCTAGGGTCCCTAAAACCATCGGACCTACGAAGCAACCGTGTCTCATATAAACCCTTCTGAATTTCTTTCTCTCCAACCTAAGTTAGATTTTCTTTATATAGTTTTCAATTCAATTTCAAATCGTGTCACTTCGGATAGCCATGGATGCTCAGCGAGCTCTGCTTGACGAACTTATGGGCGCAGGTATCTCGAACAAACCCTAATCAATCGTCGCTTTGCTACCTTGAAATTTGCTTTTGGCTCATCGACAATTGGATATAGTATTTTGGTGATTTGGGGTTTAGTTTTTTATTTATTTATTTTGTTTGTCTTGCTCCAAGGTCATTATTTTGATTTGATTTTTTTGACTGGTTTATGGTGCAATCCAGCTCGAAACTTGACGGATGAAGAGAGAAAGGGGTACAAGGAAATTACTTGGGACTCTAAGGAGGTTTGCGGAGCCTATATGGTTCGCTTTTGTCCTCACGATCTCTTTGTTAATACTCGAAGCGATCTAGGTGCGTCGCAATTAAAATTCGTGTTGAATTTTAACTGTTCAAGTTTATTCAACCAAGTGCTTGAATCATGCTGAGAAATTTCAGGTTTTAAACTCATCATATGAAGTGAGCTCTGGAGAGTGCACAACTGGACACTAACAGTAAATTTGTTGTTTTTGAATCAGGACCATGCCCTAGAATACATGACTCCAAGTTGAAAGAAAGGTGATTAGCTGATCATTGATTGAGCTTTTCGTATTTGAGTTTTAGAGAGTTTTGTGTGCATTTGGATGAAATACAATCAATAGATGGTGATGTATGTATGTTGTCTTAGTTTTGTTAAAAGCTCCATATCATTTTGTGGAATTTAAGCTCTGATCAACTCGTAATACTAACAACTCCTGATAATTTATCTACTTCTGTTGGAAGGTGGTTGCTTATCTTGCCTTTATCCGAATAAGTTTGCTGCTGCATGTGAGTGGTGTAGGGTGTAAGGCAAAACTTTGATATTGCCTTGCATGGTATTTAGTAACTGAGCTAGGCAGTTGATGGTTCTTTTGTTCTTTTAATTTTTGCTGAGGTAACTGAGTTAAGCATTTTAATCAAATCTTTCCTAGATCAGAAGAAGAATTTATCCAGCTATTTACTAAATAGTTGCAGTAGGTGTATAGTAATATGTTTGTTAAATGATGCTCCGCCTACCAGTTAAGTGTAAGTATTTGGCTTAAGTAATTGGTGGTGAGTCACATATGATCTACTCCCTCATTTTCTTATAAGGGATCCCATTCCTGGTGATTGAATCCTTTGTAAGCTTAGTATTTTATTTTGCTTACCTATACATGAATTTGTATCAATATTTTTACACAAACTGGGAAAAAGGGTATATAATTGCTATCTTTATGATTTTAGTTGGAGTATCTAGATGTGTTTTCATAAAAATGGAAGTCATGTTGATGATCAGAAGTAATCTAATAAACTATCCCTTTCAACCAGTAAATTCATGAACTTACTTGTTTCCAGTTAATATCTTAGTTACAGTTCAAGGTACCATATCCCGCTGCTTTTTACTTTCTTTATGATTTTATTGTTTCTTGCTCTGGGGATCTCATGATACTCTTTTTTCCATCTTTATTTTTTTATTTATAATTCATTTTAGTTTTGAGAACTCTCCAAGGCATGCTGCATATGTGCCGAGGTTTGAAGCTGATCTTGCTCAGTTTTGTGAGAAACTGGTAAGTAAGATGTCCTTAGATGTCCTGCTATCGGTCTTTATGGTCTCTAATTTTCACCTATATTTGTTTGTCATATTCTACTTTCATTGCAGGTTATGGATTTGGATAGAAGAGTTAAGCGAGGGCGAGAACGCCTTTCTCAGGAGGTGGAACCTGCACCACAACCTCCTCTTTCAGCTGAAAAGTCTGTACAGTTATCTGTTGTGGAGGAAAAGATAAAGAACTTATTGGAACAAGCGGAGGAACTTGGTGCATCTGGAAAGGTGGATGAAGCTGAAGCACTCATGAGAAAGGTGCTCTTATTATTGCCTGAGTTTTTCTTGAGCATCATTAGTTTTGTATTGCAAACAATTCTCCAGAAAGTGAATATTTTGGGGTGCACGTTTGTTAGATTCCCTGTCAAACAGATACCTTTTGTTATTGGCAATCTGTAGTTTAGTTATTAGTCTATTACCATGTAATTAGGTATATATATTTTAAAATTTGTTTTTTTTTTCCCTTTTGGCAGGTGGATATGCTTAATGTTGAGAAGACAGCCTTGGCTCAACAGCCCTTGAATGCTCAAGCATTGTTGCTTCCACAGGAGAAAAAAATGGCACTCTGTGAGATCTGTGGTTCATTTCTTGTGGCCAATGATGCTTTAGAGAGGACCCAGTCTCATGTCACTGGGAAGCAGCATATTGGTTATGGCATGGTTCGGGACTTTATCGCTGAGTACAAGGTGAGTCTCTCTTTAAGTAGTGAACTTAAAGAAAAAGAGTTATTTCTTATTCAGTGTGAAGGACATGGACTTCATTTTTCAGGCAGCTAAGGAGAAAGCAAGGGAAGAAGAAAAGTTATCTAGGGAGAGAGAAGCAGAAGAACGGAGGAAACAGCAGGAGAAGCAGCATGAGAGTAGAAGGAGAAGTGGTTCAAGTGATAGGGACAGGTTTCGTGATAGAGATCGTGACAGAGAGCGGGATAGATATCGAGAACGAGACTTGGATCGTGAAAGGCCAAGAGAATGGAATGGTAGAGGTGGCCGGGATGGGGGAAGGGGGGTGGATTGGAGGTCGAGGAATGGAAGAGATGGAGGCAGGGATAGGTACCGTGATCGAAGCAGGTCACGTTCCCCTGTTAGACATACCCACAGGAGGTCACCCAGGAGTCCAGTTCGCCCGTATTAATGAGTTGTGTAGATAGGTGTCTGAGCTTTGAGCTTTTGAAATTTATTGAGGTAGATTTTTTTATCTCTAAGGTTTTATGATGAACATGTGCATTTGGAGTTTTGAACTATATTGTCATCATGGGTGAAACGTTTCTTTGCCATCTCACAGCTTTTGTTGAGACTATATCAACTCCCTTTCATCAATATTATTAGCGCAGAAAAGGGTTGAGGTAGGTATTATTTACTCTTGTAACTCATTTTATAATTTACTTGACTTGGGATGAGGTAATTTAATTGTTTCTGTATGAAACTTCTCTGAAGGAATTGTTTTCAGAGTCTCATTTCCCTTTTTGATGGGTAAGTCATTGTTGGCTACTTTCTGTGTTCTCACATATTTAAGACATCAGACCCGAAATGTATGCATGATTGAATGGCAGCTGGAGAGACGAAAAGCTATTAATCAATGTTGAGGTAACATATATCCTATGCTTTCCATCACCAACCCATACACTGACGTTTAGTTATTAACCACTTTATTGCAAATGTTGCTTCTTTGGTACGGTTTGACTGGGGAGGAAACCATAGATACCAAACGTGGAATGTTGATGATGTGCTACATTTTGGAGGTATTTAGGGATTCTTCATACATGCTAGAAATGTAATTGGTCTTGTTTGGTCTGGTTTAATCCTTAAAGCTTTCCAATTTTCAAAAGCTCACTACTTAGTCCTCTCCTCACTGCCACTTTGGTATATGGAAATCTAATGATGAAGCGGGTACTGGTGCAAGCATTTTTTATTTTATTTTTTTCAATAATAAGCAGTTGGAGAATATGGCCAACAAAGTGGATGGTATATATGTGGATTTACATTATCACGTGAAGTTGATAGCCTTGGAGTTCAAATTCCCAGATCAGGATCATAATTTGGTCTCTGTGGAGTGACTCTTTACAGAAGAGTTTTGTTTCGATGGGCATGGGAATCCTCGAGTGGATGTGAAGTGTTATCTTTGAATGGAGGTAACTGCCCATTGTAATCTGCAGAATGATTAGTGTATTGCTTTTATAGTTTGCAGGAACGGCATTAAAGTTCTCATAGCAAGGAATGGTTTGTGCAGGGGAAAATGAGTCACCTAATGGAATTCAAATTTTGCTGGTAGACAGGAAGCCAATTTCTGAGTGATAGTTGAAATTGGGTCGGCATTTCATATATATTTTTGTGGTAATCACCTTTTGATGCTGTAATCTGTTCAATGTTGACATATATCATAGTGCTTATGGCGCTTTTCTGATAATAAGAATATCACAGTTTTCTTCGAAAAAGAATTTACAGTTTTTGTCATTTTAAGGTTCACAAAGGATAAATTGACTAGGACCTTTGGTGCGTTCTAACAGCCTACTAATTATGCAATTTATGATTAAATTGCGAATTTATTTGATCTGGGTGATTTGACTTTTGTCTCAAAAAATTTGTACAATGAGAATTTGAGCGCCTAATGAGGTGAATTACAACTCCAGTATTCCCATTTGTAAGAGGTTAACAGGTTAGGGTTCGAGGTGAGGAACCCTAATTATTTTGGTATCTAATTTTCTAGGGGCACCCCCCATACATAACGGAAAGAGTGCTCAATATTTACTAGAGTAGTATTTGTTCCCTACGCCATTGTCTGATAAAGACAAGAAGGCCTAATGTTGAAAAATACACGAATAGAAACAGATAGCACTGAAACTACTGGTAGCAAGGAGCGTACAAGGTCCAACCACAAGCATATATGGATCATCATATCCAAATCCAAAGCTTTTGTGGTGCTCCTTACTTTTGTTTCTTCTAGTAATCCAAACCCAAACTCTCTGCTCACTTCAACCATGAATGACTCAGTAGACAAGCTAGTGATCTTCCTAGCAAAGAGAGACGGCATAGACAAGCTTGTCAAGACGTTCCAATATGTCTCCAAGCTTGTGCACTGGCACACCGAGTCCACAAACCCGAAGATCGCAGAGAGAGCCAAGCAGTGGGAGGTTTCCTCTGGCCTTAGCCGGAAGGCCTTTCGGACAGGCAGGTTTCTAACCGGACTCAATGCACTGAGACGAAGCCCTGGCTCGACGCCAACCCTTCGGTTCTTGGCTGTTCTTGCTAATGCTGGTGAGATGGTCTACTTCTTTTTTGACCATTTTCTTTGGTTGTCAAGAATAGGGACTTTGAACCCCAGTTTGGCTAGAAAGATGAGCTTTATATCCGCCTTTGGTGAGTCATTTGGGTACATTTTCTTCATTGTATCTGATTTTATAGCGCTAAAAGAGGGGCTCGAGGAAGAGAAAGGGGTTATGAATTTGGAGGACAAGTCCATTGACAAGAAGAATGAGAGTTTAAGAAAGATCAGAAGTGACAGAGTGATGAGGCTAATGGCTGTGGCAGCTAATGTTGCAGACTTGATTATTGGAGTGGCTGATATTGAGCCTAATCCATTCTGCAACCACACTGTGACTCTTGGGATTAGTGGGTTGGTCTCTGCTTGGTCTGGTTGGTATAGAAATTGGCCCTCATAAAATTTCAAGGAAACCATAGCCAAGTGAAAAAAGAGCTAGCTGAGCTTTGAAAATGGAAACCTGCACTTGCTGTTACTGTGAAATTGTTTAGTGTTTGTGTTCAAAGTTGAGGTATGGATTCATGCATGTTATGCAGATGAGACTTGCTTCTTTAAATTAATGTCTATAAAGGACTAAATATTGTCAATTTGGACTTCCCTGGTATCGAAATTATTGTTAATTTCCAAGTCATTATATAGGAAAGAGTGGTTAATTCTAATATATGATCACAAAAATGGATTTTTCAATGAGAGTGGTTAATTCTTATCATATTTGGTATGCTTGTGATTTCCTCCAATATGTAAAAGTATTGAAACCTTCCACACATTTTAGATAACCCTGGATTATTTATACAGTCCTAGACTTGGATAGAAACTAGGAATGGCTAATGCAAACTAATATTGGCCGGATCGGGGTCGGGTTTTCAATTACTATCTCCACTGCATCGGGTATTCCGACCCTGGTGTTGTTTTATGAAGAAAAAAAATTCTTTACTGAAGGTTTGAAATCAAAATTAATGATGCTCTTACAGAAAATAAACCTTGTAATTCCTTATTTTCTCATCGAAAAAAAAAATAAAACCTTCCAGAAAAAATACGGGATCCCGCCTAAAACGTTATGGGCCTCAATACGTGGGCCTGATGCTTCTAAAATGGTATCAATTTATTAACGCGAAACAAGTGGTCCACCTGTAAATTAACCGTCCGTCTTTTTAATCTTTCTCTTTCAAGAGTCCACAGTAAATCCAAATATAAATCTGAAACGGGAGAGAGAGAGTCCACACTTGGACAGACTCAGAGACAAGAACTTACCTGTGAAGAAACCCAAGACCCAAACCCGAAGTTGACCTCTCTCTCTTCTTTTTTTTCCTTGATTTTCTGCATTTCCTTCACAATTTTCTCAGAGGGTTCAGATCAGATGGCGGACGGGAGTGGTCACTCGCGTTATGTGAAGCTGACGAAAGATCAAGCGCCTGTGCAGGAGGACATTAAGCCCGGCGAGCTTAATCAGCCAATCGATGTTCCTCAGGTCTCTGATTCCTCTCGATCTATATAAATTTTACATTACAGTTTGGGATAAAACTTAAATTTATGGCCTTCGTTAGTTTAATGTAGTGGCAATTGGTTTGGGTGTAGAAGAAATTGATGTAATTGAACTGGTTGGTATTGAAATGAGAAAAGGGGTTCCATTAACCCCTAGAAAAAATCTCAGTAGAAGAAGCTGCTGCACCTAGATTTTAGAAAAACCTCAGTAGAACAAATTGAGTTTTGTTGTTATAGAAGCAAAATCCCCGTGTTGTATTTTCATGGATCTTGAAATTGCTCATGGATTGTTGAAAGATGCATGCTACTACTTGAATGTGGTTGACAGGATACATTTTAGAATGTGATTTATGGGGTAGATATTGATTAGTTTTTAATTTTGCGTGTGATTTTCTAGACAATGGGGGATCTTAGTTTTAAGTCATTGTGTAAGGATGTAATCAGTAACTAATCCTGTGTATTATGGTGCGCAGTTGAATGTTCAAAAGTGTCATGAATGTGGACAGCCTTTACCCGAAAGCTTCCAGCCCCCTGCGGATGAACCTTGGACAACTGGAATTTTCGGCTGCAGCGAAGATAGAGACAGCTGTAAGTCGATATGAGAACTAGCTTTTCATTACTTGTATTCAAAGATAGAAAAAGTTGTATGGTGATAGTTAGACCGGGTTTTGATTTTCATTTTCATTTTTCATTTGTCAAACTCTACGATGTTTATGGTGAGCTTTGATTTAGTTAATTAGTTTTTTTTTTTGTTTTATGGGGATTTTTACATCTCTTTGAGTTTTCCTAAAAAATTAAAGTGCTTAGAACAGGATTTGATGCTTGCCTTTTAAAATTGTAGTAACTCTTTATTTATGCATTTTTTAAGTTCTCTTATCACAATATATCAGTTTTAGGCTCTGAATACAACCTTTAACTTTATACGACATATATGCCAATTCAATGGTTGGCCATAGCCTTGTGATGACCAAGTACAAACTTCCTTGCTCTTACTTGGTGAGTTTGTGTATCTAGACTCTAGTTCCAACTGTCATTTTTGCAACAATATACATAATCTGCTGTCTGTGTAAGAAGAAACACTGTGTCATTATTTACCTTTACAGGCTTGACAGGACTATTTTGCCCATGTGTTCTGTTTGGGCGTAATTTTGAAAGCTTAAGAGAGGATGTCCCTTGGAACGGAGCATGCCTTTGTCATGCCATTTTTATTGAAGGTGGCATGGCTGTTGCAGCAGCAACTGCAATCTTACATGGTGTTGACCCAAGAACTTCTTTTCTTGTTGGCGAGGGTCTGTTGTTTGCTTGGTGGATGTGTGGAGTATATACAGGTCTTGTTCGGCAATCGTTGCAGAAAAAGTATCATCTTAAGGTAGGTCTGCAAAACGATCCATGAAAAGATATTCCTTTGAACCAAAGCTTGCTTAATTGTGTTGTTGATTGCAGAACTCGCCATGTGACCCTTGCTTGGTGCACTGCTGCCTGCACTGGTGTGCCTTGTGTCAGGAGCACAGGGAGATGAAGGGTCGCCTATCGGAAAATGTTGTGATGCCAATGACCGTTGTCAACCCTCCTCCTGTTCAACAGATGAAGAAGCCTGCTGATGACAACAACCAGGACTCTGCGGCACCATCTTCAACTAACAACAACGAGCATACTGATATGGAAATGCAGGCATTGTAGGACTACTATTCAAGTATCATAATATTTCAGTAGGGGTTTAATGTGTGTGAGTTCCTCGTTGTAAAATGTTTGGTTCACATACATGGGAAGTAATCAGCTTTATACAGTTTGCTCAAACTTTGAACAATATATACTTAAATCCAAAGAGTTTTATCCCTTCTCAGTTTGTATTGGAACCTCAGAGTTGTGAAAAAAATTCACCTTCCAGTTGATCAACTGTTTCACTAGTTCAATATGCAGCTGATGTAAATGTTACTGTTCTTTTTTCTTTCTTTTTTACATTTTGGAGTAATTCTTTCTTCCTTAACATCTAGAAGCTTGATGTTTACATGAAGTAAACAGATAAAATCCCTAAAGAAAGAGACAGCACCGATCAAGAAGCTATACAGGAAACAAAGCCTTATCTTATTAGACTTCATACTACAAGAAAGCCACAAGGTTTTCGGGTGCTGATTTTGTGCTATAGTTGCTAATAATGTACATTATTGGGCCATGTACAACACAATATAGCCCATCCAAAAATAAATGAGATCGATGAGCATGGGTTAGTGAGTTACCCATCACTTGTAACTTTGTAACTTGTATCTTTCGTAGGTACATTTACCTTGCCTAAAATTATTCATGTCAACACTAAATTTTTAATATCATTTATCACATGCTAAGTAATAATTTATCAAATACACCACTCAATATTGTTATGTAGTGTATTCAAATTTTTTTTAAATTACTTACTCCAAATTAAAACTTGATTACCAAGTCAGTCGTTGAAATATGAGAATTAGAATACCATCACAAAATGTGGATACTAAGGAGTTGTTATGACATTTGTTCAAAGAAAAAAAAAAAGGAGTTGTTATGGCAAATGTAACTCGGACTAGCTTCAAGTGATATTTCAAGAATAATAATCCGGAAAAGAAGGGTTGCAAAACTAGAAGGTTTGTAATTCCAAGCCTACAAGAATTCTCTTCAAATTAAAGCCCTATAAATGCCCAGTTTACTCTCCAACACTTTGGTTATTCACTGCTCGAACAGAGAACCTATAATATTGTTGCTTCTTAATTCCATGGCCGGAGAAGTTTCTTTGTGTCATATTAATGGAGCTGATAGCAGAAGTGGCGTGGGAGCGAAGACTGGAGTAGTAAGGAGGATCATGGCGGGGAATATTCCAGTGAGACGGAGGTGCAGAATAAGATCGAAGATATGCTGTATGGGAAAGATGATGCGAAAGGTATCAGTGATTTTATCTGCAAACAAGACCTGGTAGCCGTAGATCACTACATGAGGAGGAGACGGGAAAGACAGGCCTCGCTTGCTGATTGCTTCCATTTCTTGAAGCTTATTAGCTTCTGTAAATTATTTTTGGGCTAAAAGTCTTTCCAGGTCTTATTAATAGAAATGGTTAATTATATATATATGTTTCTTAATTTCCCTATATATTAAGTACGTTTTTGATCGATAACCTTATTTGATCTTTGTTCTTGTTCAAGTCGATCAGCACCATTAATCGATCTGAATTTCTCAATCTAAATCTCTCGGTGCATCGAATTTCAATGAATTGTCTAAGGATTCCAACGTACATTATTCAAGTCTCAAAACCACAATTTATCCCAATTAAATTAGAAAAGTCTCAGCCAACAGTTAGAACTGTAATGCTTTCTATTGTAGTTGATGAGGGCAGTAGTTCTTCTTTGCTTTTTCCCCACAGCACCATGTATAGCCCGCACACGATTACAATTCCTCCTAATACCCTGTCGTTGTATCATGACCAAAACACACACACATGATGACAAGATCGACTTTGGAAATGAAGAAATTACGTATTATATATATATATATCATACAAATGTATACCTTCCGAGGTTGAGCTTTTCCCCCAACAACAAGGAACTAGAAAGGGCTACCATCAACAGTGATAGTGGATTGAAAATTGACACAAAAAGTGGTCCTCGCTTTTGTACACACCAAGACATCAAAACCACTGTCACTCCAGAAATCACGATTCCCTACATACATGATGCCACAACGCAACTTCACAATGTCAATATAAGCCATGCGAGTATTGGTGCATCAGATATACCCAATAATTAACTAGATGATCGATCGAGTAATTTTACCGAATAGGCAGCTGTCCACAACCTAATATCCCAACCCATCTTCCATTGATTCCAATCTCTCTCCACGCAAAGCGCAAAAATAACGGACTGGATGGATCCCATGATGGACATCAGAGCTGTGCTTGAATAAGGACATGGATATCTCTTACTCATCTTCGCCTGCTCGGATATGAAATCCATTAAATTAATTAATATATATCCGAAAACATAAATGATACAAATGTGTAGAGGATTTGTGTCAGCCAAACCATGAAAATTGACCTGAATTGTGAGCCACACTGCGAAGCACAAGATGCTGCCGAAGCCTGCCAAGAAGCCCAACCCGGGATTGTTTCTGTGGGATGAGGATGAGATGTTACTGCTGTTGTGATATTGCCGTAAAAGGTCAATATGAGTGGACCAGATGGTAAATATGGGTCCTCGGTAGAAAGTAAAAAGCATTGCCCCTCCTATCCCCACCGCAGTCCCAACAATTTTGGCTACGCCGGAATAGGATCCCAATGTCAACTTCTCCTGCCTGATCAGATCATCATCCATAACATAAAAAAGTTCAATAATAAACAAGATGTTTGATAAAATATCGGAATGAGACTTAAGGAGGGCAAAAATGTGTATATATTTATGTACCTAAAACATAGAGCTACCACAAAGGTAATGGCCGGAAGAAGATTGGAGACGGCTGCAAGAAATGTGGGTGATGTTAGCGCTAGACTTGCTATGTATAAGTTTTGTGACACGGCTGCCCTGCAACAATGAAAATGAATTATTAATAAAATTAATTTGGATATATATCAGCGATTTCTTGCAATTTTTCATGTTGGTTAAGAGATATCATTTATATATATACTATTCCTTGATGGAATGCAACGTGCACTTACCCAATTAGGCCGCAGATAAAAGCTTGAAACAACACAACCCAAGTAAGTTTTGGCCTGCTCTTCCTGTACTTATTAAAAAGTATATATCAGTGATATATATGTATAAACGTGATTTAGAAGTTTATTTTCTACAATGAATTAAGTTAAGAATTGGAGAAATATATATGCACATGTTATATACCTTTCGAGTATTTGAGCCAGTGGAACCATAAAAGCTGCTGAAAACATCAATCGGTAGGCAATGAAAACATTCAAGTTCATCCCCGTGACTGCAACCAGTTTGTACAATATGATCATTACAGTATATAAAATCTGGGTAGCCACCATCATAATCACCGGCTTCAAACAAGAAGAAGCCTCGTGATTCTGCACCATTACGAACTTTTTGAGATCTAGAGAGAGAGAGAGAGAGAGAGAGAGAGAGAGAGATTAAGGCTTTGATTAGCAGCACTTAATTAGGAGTTGGGAGGCAGCTAGCTGTTTATACATATATAGAGAGACTGCATTCTCATCATCATTAATTAAACCATGATGTCAGCGATGATGGTCATTGTTTTTTTTTTTTTTTGGGTGGTAAATGGTGAGGGATTCCTCGGTCTTCTGTTGCACTGATTAATTATTGCCGCACATTCTTCTCAAAAAAAAAAAAAAAGATTATATTGCCGCACAAGGTTAATTTGTTCTTGTAAATTGATGACCTTAATTAATTGCAAAACCCTTAAGGAAATTAAATTTGAATTAATTGGAATGAATTGTACGTATACTTCAGTCAATATCATATTATTGCCCTGGCCAGCTATAATTATATCTCATATTTGTTTTTTTTTTTGACGAAATTTCTCATATTTGTTTGTAACCTAATAAAGATATCAAAGTGTACACATGCATTTCATTTGCATTTGGCCAGTTGTGTTGTAGCCGTTGAATTCCCTTTTGGCCAGTTGTGTACGTACTACTCTATTAATCACTTGGAACTGACCCATTTTTAGGTCTAAATTTCTTTCATGTTTTTTTTTAACCGTGTTCAAATGAAAAAATAAAATTCTAAATGACCCGAAAAAAAAATAACCCTAGAAACTAAAGCAAATAACATTTGAGAGAACATTGACATATAAACCGCAACCTCCCGTGCCCCGTCCCACTCTTACATGTACATGGCCACGTTGGCTTTGGCGGTTAACAATTTTTGTTTTGAATTGCATAACCTTCGCATCCCTTGGCCAAAAACGTTGCACCACTTGGTTCAGTATATATATAACTCCCTTTTAACTCCTTGCCTTCACTGCATGCTCTCCTCAGTCTCATCTACACAAGTTGGATCTTCTCTTTGTTTACCTTGAAAATATCATTCTTTCCGTCATATCGATCAGGTTTTTCAGGGTAGTTATTTACCCAAAAATGGCTAGGATTGCTCTAACTGCTCGATTCCGACAAGCAATCACTCCCAATGCTCTCCGATCTTATCTCGCCGAGTTCATCTCAACCTTCTTCTTTGTGTTCGCTGTGGTCGGTTCTATGATGTCCTCCAGTAAGTAACTTGTGTCTTTCCTTGAGTTTTAGGGTTGGTTTGGAATGGAGGGCCTTAATTTCTTGCATGCGTTCTTTGACCAATTACTTTGTTATTAACTTTTATAAAGATTGTTGGGTCTGTTACACTACAAGCATTAATGGAAGTATGAAAATAGTTTAGATTGTTACAATATTAATTTGTTCGTTCATTTATTTCTTACACTTTATTTGATGTTGTTGATGTGGCAGGAAAGTTGATGCCAGATGCTGCATCAGACCCATCTAGTCTGGTGGTGGTTGCCATCACCAATGCCTTTGCACTGGCCTCCGCCGTGTACATCTCGGCCTCTGCCTCCGGCGGCCATGTGAATCCGGCAGTCACCTTCGCCATGGCTGTCGGAGGACACATTAGTGTCCCCATTGCTCTCATCTACTGGATTTGCCAAATGGTGGCCTCTGTCATGGCTTGCCTTCTCTTGAGAGTCACTGTTGTTGGACAGGTACTTTATCTCAAAATTATAGGGGTTTTGCCCTAACCCTAATTAACTCGTAGGGGTAGTCTTGGGTCTTAAATAGTTAGTACTCAAACTGTTTTGATGTTTTACTAAATATGCAGCATGTTCCAACATATGCAATTACAGAAGAAATGACGGGATTTGGAGCCTCAGTTTTGGAGGGTGTCCTAACATTTGCGCTGGTGTACACTGTTTATGCCGCTGGTGATCCTAGACATGGTGCATTGGGGGCTATGGGCCCCTTAGCAATTGGGCTTATGGCAGGGGCCAACGTCCTGGCAACCGGGCCGTTCTCGGGTGGATCCATGAACCCGGCTTGTGCATTCGGGTCTGCGGTCATTGCTGGTAGTTTCAAGAACCAAGCGGTTTACTGGGTCGGACCGTTGATTGGGGCAGCAGTTGCTGGTCTACTATATGACAATGTGGTGTTCCCTACTCAGTCTCCAGATTCTCTTACGGGGATTTCAGATGGAATAATTGGAGTGTAATGTTATAGATTGTGGCTTAGTCCTTAAATCTTGTTTGTTTCGTAGCATTAATTCGTACTTCATTAAGACGTACTCCTTCTTTTACTTATGTGTAATTAATTAGTACTAATTAACTTATTTACATGATCTCCCTTTTACCTTTTCTCCTATTCGTTAATTCCGTATATATATTGAAATTACAGTATTTCTTGTTAATTAACAAATCCTCTGTAGCACAAGAACAAGATTTATTGTTAAAATTTTAATAATCGATCGTTTCCAAAATTGAAATTTAGAAATAATTAAATTATATATGGTTATATCCTCTATCAATCAACAGATATGTTGTAGTACAACACAAACTTGTTTAAGCTAAATTTGTTTGGGTTCGACTCCCGACAGCGGAGCAATTTTTTTATTTTTTTCTTCCAAGTTCTGTTGTGTCTATCCTTGTTAAAATGGAAATATAATATATAATATTTATGTTTTATATTAATCAACAAATCCGTTGTAGCACAACACCACTTGGTTTAAGCTAATTTCAGGTTCGACTCCCGGCAGCAGAGTTATTTCCTGCATTGCTTTTTGGTCTATCCTTCCTTGTTAAATTAGGAGACGATATATAATTTTATGTCCTAAACCAAACAACAAGTCCGTTGTAGCACAATACAAACTGGTTTATGCTAAGTTTGTTCGGGTTCGACTCCTGGCAAACTAGTTTATGCTAAATGTCCGGGTTCGACTCCCGGCAGCGGAGCAATTTTTTTATTTTTTTTCTTCCAAGTCATGTTTTATCTATCCTTGTTAAAATGGAAATATAATATATAATATTTATGTCTTATATTAATCAACAAATCCGTTGTAGCACAACACAACTTTGTTTAAGCTAATTCCGGGTTCGACTCCCGGTAGCAGAGTTATTTTCTGCATTATTTTTTGGTATATCCTTCCTTGCTAAATTAGGAGAGGATATATAATTTTATGTCCTAAACCAAACAACAAGTCTGCTGTAGCACAATACAAACTGGTTTATGCTAAGTTTGTCCGGGTTCGACTCTCGGCAAACTAGTTTATGCTAAATGTCCGGGTTCGACTCCCGGCAGCAGAGCAATTTTTTTATTTTTTTCTTCCAAGTCATGTTTTATCTATCCTTGTTAAAATGGAAATATAATATATAATATTTATGTTTTATAAAAATCAGCAAATCCGCTGTAGCACAACACAACTTGGATTAAGCTAATTCTGGATTCGACTCCCGGCAGCGGAGTTTTTTATCTACATTATTTTTTGGTCTATCCTTCCTTGTTAAATTAGGAGAGGATATATAATTTTATGTCCTAAACCAAACAACAAGTCCGCTGTAGCACAATACAAACTGGTTTATGCTAAATTTGTCCGGGTTCGACTCCCGGCAAACTAGTTTATGCTAAATGTCCGGGTTCGACTCCCGGCAGCGGAGCAATTTTTTTATTTTTTTTCTTCCAAGTCATGTTTTATCTATCCTTGTTAAAATGGAAATATAATATATAATATTTATGTCTTATATTAATCAACAAATCCGTTGTAGCACAACACAACTTTGTTTAAGCTAATTCCGGGTTCGACTCCCGGTAGCAGAGTTATTTTCTGCATTGTTTTTTGGTCTATCCTTCCTTGTTAAATTAGGAGAGGATATATAATTTTATGTCCTAAACCAAACAACAAGTCCGCTGTAGCACAATACAAACTGGTTTATGCTAAGTTTGTCCGGGTTCGACTCCCGGCAAACTAGTTTATGCTAAATGTCCGGGTTCGACTCCCGGCAGCGGAGCAATTTTTTTATTTTTTTTCTTCCAAGTCATGTTTTATCTATCCTTGTTAAAATGGAAATATAATATATAATATTTATTTCTTATAAAAATCAGCAAATCCGCTGTAGCACAACACAACTTGGATTAAGCTAATTCTGGGTTCGACTCCCAGCAGCGGAGTTTTTTATCTACATTATTTTTTGTTCTATCCTTCCTTGTTAAATTAGGAGAGGATATATAATTTTATGTCCTAAACCAAACAACAAGTCCGCTGTAGCACAATACAAACTGGTTTATGCTAAATTTGTCCGGGTTCGACTCCCGGCAAACTAGTTTATGCTAAATGTCCGGGTTCGACTCCCGGCAGCGGAGCAATTTTTTTATTTTTTTTCTTCCAAGTCATGTTTTATCTATCCTTGTTAAAATGGAAATATAATATATAATATTTATGTCTTATATTAATCAACAAATCCGTTGTAGCACAACACAACTTTGTTTAAGCTAATTCCGGGTTCGACTCCCGGTAGCAAAGTTATTTTCTGCATTATTTTTTGGTCTATCCTTCCTTGTTAAATTAGGAGAGGATATATAATTTTATGTCCTAAACCAAACAACAAGTCCGCTGTAGCACAATACAAACTGGTTTATGCTAAATTTGTCCGGGTTCGACTCCCGGCAGCGGAGCAATTTTTTTTTTTTTTTTTCCCAAGTTCTATTTTGTCTATCCTTATTAAATTGGAAATATAATATATAATATTCATGTCTTACAATAATCAACAAATCCGTTGTAGCACAACATAACTTGGTTTAAGCTAATTCCGGGTTCGACTCCCGGCAGCGGAATAATTTTTTTTTTTTTTTGGCTCAATCATCTATCCTTGTTGAAATCTACAATTCCACATCATCAATCATTCCTCCCTAAACCCATTAACGGCAATGGCGCCCAAAACCCTCTCATCCTTCCTCTCTCCTTTCACTCTCCCCTCCAACCTCACAATCCCCAATACCAAACTTCTCAATCTCTACAATAAACCCACTCTCATACTCTGCAGATTTTCTCAGAAATCACCGCTCTCAGAGACCCAGTTATCGGGTCCCAAACCCGTACCCGAAGGCACCGGAGCCGCCGCACCGACCCCAGGCGACCGCTTCCTCGAAAGCCGCCGTTCATTCGAGGCCGCCAAGGTCTTGCTCAAAGAGAAAAAGAAGAAGAGGCAGAAAGAGAAGCCCTTGAAGGTTTCTACCGCCGTCGCTTCTTGTTATGGATGCGGAGCTCCGTTACAGACTTCGGAGCCGGATGCTCCGGGTTATTCGGACCCCGAAACCTATGCATTGGTACAAATTCGTGTTTAATTTGCTCCAATTTTTGCTTGGATGGAATGAATTTTGATTTGCCAGAAATGTAAGCAAAGCGTTATTTGGGATGAGAATTTTGTAAATGCTTATGCTTTGCTTTTGTTTGTGAAATGGAAATGTGCAGAAGAAGAAGCACCACCAGCTTAGAACTGTTATATGTGGAAGATGCAAGCTTCTATCTCATGGGCACATGATAACTGCTGTTGGTGGGAATGGTGGTTATTCTGGCGGGAAACAGTTCATCATGGCCGAACAGCTCCGGGAGAAGCTCTCTCACTTGCGCTACGAGAGAGCGTTGATAGTTAAATTGGTAACTACTTCCTAGCGTTTGCTTCTCAATGAATTGAGTGAGTTGCATTGAGAAATGTCAATTATTTCAAATGGTTACTCGCATGTAGGTTGATATTGTGGACTTCAATGGTAGCTTTTTGGCTCGTGTGCGTGATTTGGCGGGTGCAAATCCCATAATATTAGTGATTACTAAGGTATGAAACTCGCATTGGTACTTATGTAATGTGACATTGATGCACGCGACTTTCTAATTAGACTTTCTAATGACAGGTTGATTTACTTCCCAAGGGGACTGATTTTAATTGTATTGGTGATTGGGTTGTGGAGGCCACCGTAAAGAAGAAGCTTAAGTAACATTGGTTTCCTTGGCCATGCTTTTACCTATTTATATAGTATCAATCTAAAACAGCTTCCCTTGGTGCTTGTTTGCAGTGTGATGAGTGTTCATCTGACGAGTTCAAAGTCTTTGGTTGGAGTAGCTGGAGTTGCATCAGAGATTCAAAAGGAGAAGAAGGTATGTACTTCTCAGTTTATGCGCGTGTGCATGTGTGAAATTCATTAACCTGACTAAAGCCATTGATATCAGTTAGTTAATTAAAGCCAGTGGAATAATTAGGATTATCCATTGTCATTGTGTACTTTCTGTTGAATGAAATAAAATATGAATATTTATCATTTACATTAACTTCAAACTGAGTTCTTTGGCTGATTTTTGGTGCAGGGGCGGGACGTGTATGTTCTGGTGAGCTTCTTAATGGGAATTCTGGAAGTGTACTAAATGACTTAGTACCCAGTATGTGGTTTTGTCAAGTGAATTTAACACTTTTCAGAACCTGAAGAATTATTTACTTAATGCCCCTGTTTTTAGAGTGTTTGGTTTTTGTGAACTGCTATGAATTTTATTGATTCTCAAAAGATGGGACATTTTAGATTTTGACCCTGTTGACTGTAAGGAATTTCAAAAAGCTTTTGAATCTGCTTATATTCGTCCAAAGGGTATTTTATCCATGAATAAGCTTCATGCCCAGTCAAGTCATGTTGCTGATCTTCATTTGAAATCTCAGATGAAAAAATATTAATCATCATTTCAAGTCATCGAGTTCTTTTTGTTCCTTGCCCATTTTCAAATTCAGTTCTTCAAATTCTCAATGATGTATTGCTACTTGTCTAAGAGATCTGTGTGTGCCAATGGCCTACTCCTGGTGTATCATTGGGGCAAAATGGAGGAATTGAGATATGCTTGTAAAAGAGGGAAAACAAAAGAGTTGTCATTGTTTTGTTTTGGCTTCAGAATTGCTTATCTTCTTGTTGATGCTTACTTGGTTTGACTTCATAAAGTCTTTTATTTCGCTCTAGTTTATCAAATTTTGATTTTCATTAGTCAAGATTGATATGTATATAGTGTATGTTTCTTTTGTATTTCTGATAGTTTATTACCTTTTCTGTAGGGCTCGGCAAATGTTGGGAAATCAGCTTTCATCAGTGCTTTACTGAGTAAGTTCATCACTATTTATTCTGTCTTTTGTTGCCTTTGGTTGACACGAAACTTATAGTAACTCTATTTCAGAAAGATAAAATTCCAGGTTTTAATTTACCAAATGAGTCGCTCTTCTTTTGAAATGACTTGTTATTAATACTGTGACCCCAGAACTGATGGCGGAAAAGGATCCGGTTGCTGCATCAGCGCAAAAGTACAAACCAATACAATCTGCTGTTCCTGGAACTACCCTGGGTCCAATTCAAATCAATGCTTTCCTAGGAGGAGGGGTATGCCATAGTTCTGAATTTTATCAATGGCCTTTCAGAATCTGGTAGAGTAACTTTCTATTACATGCAGAAATTATATGATACACCTGGAGTTCATCTCCACCATAGGCAAGCAGCAGTGGTTCATTCAGAAGACCTACCTTCCCTTGCTCCTCAAAGTCGGCTTAGGGGTCAATCTTTGCCTGTAAGTTCATTCTTTTTTCAGTTTTTCCGTTGGTATCTTTGAGTTGTTGACCTTTTGTTATCCTTCTCCAAAATTCTCAGGTTTCCTCTGGAAATGGAACAGTGAAGGACAATTCCAATGGTTTGAATGGCTATTCAATATTCTGGGGAGGTCTTGTCAGAGTAGATGTCTTAAAGGTTTGGTTCTTTTAGCTTCAGTTATGTTGCTTTATCCGGCTGATATATATATGGTCTTTCCTGAGTCATCAAATATTAATTTCAGGTTCTCCCCGAAACACGTTTAACATTTTATGGGCCAAAGAGTCTTCAGATTCATATGGTACCCACTGATGAGGCGGATGAATTTTACCAGGTAATCAAGGTTCCAGTTGAGATTCATAGATTCTGAATTTTCAAGTAAAGCAGACTTATGAAGCGTTTGAAATATTTTGAAAACGTTTAAAATGACCAGTTTATGTTACAGACATCATCACAATGTGATACCCTTCCTGCCTTTTAGGGCTGTGCATGTGCATGATATTTTTCTCTTTAGATTATGTTTAGCGTGATTGTGGTGGTCATTTTTTTTACGTGTTGCAGAAACAAGTTGGAGTTCTATTGACACCTCCAACTGGGAAACAAAGAGCAGATGAATGGAGAGGACTCGACTCTGAGCGTCATTTGCAAATAAAAGTTGAAGATGTGCAAAGGTGCATCATTCATATGAGTACTGCAGTTGCAATATTTCCATATAATTAGTTGGTTAATCAATATGAAAAGTTCTTCTCTTTTTTGTACGCAGGCCTGCTTGTGATGTGGCTATATCAGGCTTAGGATGGATTAGTATTGAACCCATTTGCAGATTATTGAGAAGTTCTGATTCAAATTTGGAAAAAACTGCAGGAGAACTGCACTTAGCTGTGCATGTCCCAAAGCCAGTCGAAATATTTGTTAGGTCTCCGATCCCAGTGGGCAAGTCTGGAGGAGAGTGGTATCAGTATCGGGAGTTGACCGAAAAGGAAGAGGAAGATAGACCAAAATGGCATTATTGATTCTTGTGGATACATATATGCAGTCAATTTGAGAAAAAAAAAATAACAAAGGTGAATTTTTTTTAATACATATTGGTATGCACTATAGAAACGTGAACAACGTGAGTTCTCGTAAAACTGCTTGTAATGAGCCAGTGTTGGATGTCATGAGAAGCAGAAATTTTCATTGTTTGTGTTCAGTGTTCACATTTTGATCCGCTGTGATATATCGTGCTTCTCAATACGACATCGTCTATGAGTTTAAGCAAACACACTAATGTTGCCCAATAAGTCCATTTAATCAAAACATGGAGCAAGTTGACGATTCTATACATTAGTTTTTCAAATATTTATGAGCCCATTAAGTTGGTAAAAAACAGTAAATTTTGAAGCACGTCAATTTTCAAGAAGAAATTTCTTATTATGGCACACGTTTATTAGAAATATTCTAAATTTTTTAGACCGAATGCAAATGGAAATTTTATGAGCCCATGTTATTTCTAAGACCCAAAGTTATATAGTAATTTATCTTTTCCAAAATAACAACAAATTTAAAAAATAAAATTTGATGGGAAACCTTTTGCCGACGAATAAACCGTCGCTACAACTGCATCACCAATTTTTTTTTGTTTTGATTATTTAAATCAATGAAGAAATTAAAGCAAGTCCCCCACAAAATCCCCTCTTAGGAAATCATAAATGAACTCTAGCTACAAAGTTGGCAAAAAAAAAACAATGTTTTGAACCACCTCAATTTTCGAGAAGAAATCACTTATTAAAACACACGTTTTTTTTAAATATTCTAAATTCTTAGACCGAGTGCAAAAAGAAATTTCATGAGCCAATTAAAACAATCCGTGCTAATTCTAAGATCCAAAGGGCAAAGGTATATAGTAATCCAAGTTTTCCAAGAAAACAAAAAATTATTAAAAAAAATAAAAAATTGAGTGTAAACCTTTTAGCGACGAATATTTCGTCGCTACAAGTGCATCTCCATTTACTTTTTTCTAATATTTGAGTGAATGAACTCTAGCCACCAAGTTGGCAACAAAAGTATGTTTTGAAGCACCTTAATTTTTGAGAACAAATCTCTTACTATAGCACATGTTTTTTGAAAATATTCTATTTGAGAGTGAGAAGATTTTGGTGAGAAAATAAGAAAATAGATTTTGGCAAAAAAATCTTGTGCTATAATCCACAGTTTTGGATGAAAAACCATGGTTTCAAAAAAAAAATTTAAGAAAAAAATTGGGGTTAGTCTCCACAGTGTTAGAACTTCGATCTTGGGTGAAATCTAGTGGTTAGACTGCCAAAATTGGACATTAAGCTTGCCAGGGTTAACCTAGCTTGCATTGACATGTTAGTCTCGCATGCATGGGCATGTGAACTGCAATTTTGTTTTTTTTGAACTTTTCATTTGCCAAAATCTCACCATTCGACATTCGTAGAGCATAATTTTTAGAAGGTGTTCCAATTGACGGAACTAAAAAAACTTTAGTCATTTATGATTTATGAATTTTCTAGTTTTCCGATTTTGAAAAAACTTAAAATACTAAGCGAATCGAGATTTTTGAGTTCCATCATTTTGGACACCTTCTAAAAATCATGCTTTAACAATGATGAGATTTCGAGCACGAGAATAGTTAAAAGAAAAAGGGAGTTGCCATAGTTTGGAATGTTTGGAGGTGCCATGACATGCCAAAAGATGCATGACATGCCAAAACATGTCAAACCTTGTCAACACAATTTTTTCTTCAAGCTTGCCTATACCAAAATCTTACCATTGATAAAAAATAATTTTTAGAAGGTGTTCCAATTGACGGAACTCGAAAAGCTCGAGTTGTTTATGTTTTATAAATTTTCTAGTTTTTTCGACTTTGGAAAATCATAAAAAATAAACGAGTCGAGATTTTACATTCCGTCAATTCGAGAATTCCTTACAAATTATAATTTGAAGGTGGAAAGATTTTGGTTAAAAAATAAGAACATGCGATTTTGGCAAAAAAATCGTGTGCTATAGTCCACATTTTGGGTGAAAAACCATGGTTTTGGAAATTTTTTTTTTTTTGAGAAAAAATTGGGGTTTGTCTCCACAGTGTTAGAACAACGTTCTTAGGTGATATCTCTTGGTTGGACCGCTAAATTAGACGTTAGCCTCTCTTGTTAATGACGTTAACCTAACTTGCATAAACATGGTAGCCTCACCTGCATAGGCATGTGAACTGCAGTTATTTTTTTTTTTGAAATTTTCATGTACCAAAATCTCACAATTCGTAGAGTATGATTTTTAGAAGGTGTTCCAATTGACGGAACTTGAAAAACTCGAGTCGTTTATGATTTATGAATTTTTTAGTTTTTCGACTTTGAAAAATAGTAAAAAAATAAACTAGTCGAGTTTTTTGAGTTCCATCATTTTAGACGCCTTCTAAAAATCATGCTTAACCAATGATGATATTTTGGCACCGGAATAGTTCAAAAAAAAGAAAGAAACTGGTTGACATGGTTTGACACATTTGGAGGTGCCATGGCATGCCAAAGCTTGTCAATATCATTTTTTTCTTCAAGTTTTCCAATGCCAAAATCTCACCATTGGTAAAACATAATTTTTAGAAGGTGTTACAATTGACGAAACTCGAAAATCTCGAGTCGTTTATGTTTTATGAATTTTCTAGTTTTTCGACTTTGGAAAATCATAAAAAATAAACGAGTTGAGATTTTTGCGTTCCGTTAGTTCGAGAAATCCTTACAAATCATGATTTAAGGGTGGAAAAATTTTTGTGAGAAAATAAGAACATGTGATATTGGCCAAAAAATCATGTGCTATAGTCCACAGTTTTGGGTGAAAACCATAGTTTCGAGAAGAAAAAATATTTCGGAGAAAAAATTAGGGTTAGTCTCTATAGTGTCAGAACATCGTTTTTAGGTGAAATCTCATAGTTGGACCGCCAAAATTTGACGTTAGCCTCACTTGTCAAAGACGTTCGCCTAACTTGCTTGGGCAATTTAGCCTTGCCTGCATTGGGATGTGAACTACAGTATTTTTTTTAAAAAACTTTTTTAGTGCCAAAATCTCACCATTCGTAGAGCATCATTTTTAGAAAGTGTTTTAATTGACGGAACTCGAAAAACTCGAGTCATTTATGATTTATGAATTTTATACTTTTCCGACTTTACAAAATCGTAAAACATGGATGAATTGAGCTTTTATAATTCCGTCAGTTGAGACACTTTCTAAATATCCATGACATGCCAAAAATGCCAAATCTTGTCAACACCATTTTTCTTCAAATTTGCATGTGTCAAATTCTCACCATTGGTAAAACATAATTTTTAGAATGTGTCCTATAGCAGTTCACAAGGAGGCATCATATGGTGCCCCCCGACACACATCCTAAATGAATTGTAGCCACCAAGTTGGCAAAAAAAAGTATGTTTTAAAGTACCTCAATTTACGAGAAGAAATCCCTTATTATTGCACACGTTTTTTGAAAATATTTTAAATTTCTTAAACCAAGTGAGAAACAAAATTTTATGAGTCCATGAAAACAGCCTTTACTATTTCTAAGACCTAAAGGTATATAGTAATCTATTTTTTCCAAAATAACAACATTTTTTTTTTTAGAAATTTGATGAGAATCCTTTTGCCGACGAATAATCTATCGTTACAAAGTACGTCTTTATTTTTTGAATATTTGAGTGAATATAGAAATTATAGACATTCTCTCAAAAAATCTCCTCTTAAAAAATTATAAATGAACTCTAACCACCAAATTGGCAAAAAAAAAACATGTTTTGAAGCACATCAATTTTCGAAAAAAAATCATTAGCTAAAACACACATTTTTTTTTTGAAATATTCTCACGTTTTTTGGAATTCCCATGAAAACAACCGGTAGTTTCCCGCCTTGTAATTGGTTACAATTCGAAATACTAAAAAAGCGGAAATAACAAAATTCGAACCATTTCGGACTTTTGAGTTCCGAGTCTATCAGAGGAAGAGAAGCAGAAGCTCGTCTAGGGTTTCGATCTAAAGTCGCCATTTGATTTCAGAGTAAGCAGGCCGTCTTCCTAATCGAAAAGCGAGGCTATGTACATTAAGGAGGTAACCTTGGAAGGGTTCAAGTCGTACGCGACGAGGACGGTGGTGCCGGGATTCGACCCGTTCTTCAACGCCATAACTGGGCTAAACGGGTCGGGCAAGTCCAACATCCTCGACTCCATCTGCTTCGTGCTGGGCATCACCAATTTGCAGCAGGTCCGGGCAGCCAATCTCCAAGAGCTCGTCTACAAGCAAGGCCAGGCCGGAATTACCAAGGCCACCGTCTCCATCGTCTTCGACAATTCGGATCGTGCCCGCAGTCCTCTCGGGTATGAGGCCCATTCTGAACTCACCGTCACCCGTCAGGTATGTCGTTTCTGGAGTTTGGATGTCGTTTTGCTGTTGAATTTTGGGGGTTTCTTGCTTATAAGCTTCATTTTTTTTAGGAAGAACAAGTACTTGAATGCTTGGGGTTTCTTGCTTAGAAGTTTCATTTGTTACTATTTTTAGGTAGAATTTAGTAATAAATTGCTCTAGTAGTGGAGTGCTAGTAATACTCCAAGTGCAACCAAAATTTATGAATGAATCCAATTATTAAGTATGTGATAAGAAACCATTGGCATTGCTCTACCAGATTGTGGTTGGTGGAAGGAACAAGTACTTGATCAATGGGAGACTTGCACAGCCAAGTCAGGTGCAGAATCTTTTTCATTCAGTGCAGCTCAATGTTAACAACCCACATTTTCTCATTATGCAAGGGCGAATTACTAAGGTTTTAAATATGAAACCCCCCGAGATTCTATCTATGCTTGAAGAGGCTGCCGGGACGAGAATGTATGAAACCAAAAAAGAAGCTGCTCTAAAAACACTTGAGAAGAAGCAGAGTAAAGTTGATGAGATAAATAAGCTTCTTGACCATGAGATACTGCCAGCCTTGGACAAGTTGAGGAGAGAAAGGACACAGTATATGCAGTGGGCTAATGGCAATGCTGATTTGGATCGGCTCAAAAGGTTTTGCATTGCTTATGAATTTGTTCAAGCAGAGAGGATTAGAGACAGTGCAGTTTGTGAGGTAGAACAAGTGAAGGCCAAAATTTCTGAGGTTGATGATGATACAAGAAAGATGCAGGCAGCAATACAGGAAATGGAGACACAAGTGTCCAAGTTGACTGCTGAAAAGGAGGCTAGTATGGGTGGAGAAGTAAAAACTTTGTCCAACCAAGTAGATGCGCTTTCTCAAGATGTGGTGAGGGAAGTGTCTATATTGGATAATCAAAAGGATAATCTTGATACTGAAAATGAAAATGCTAAAAAGGTAACTGGTTTAGCCTATTACTTTCTGCATTCTTCAGTATGACATGAGGCTCTTTTAAGTCTGTTATGTATTTACCCCAAAATTTGTTTTAACTGATTGTATTAACATAAAATTTGTGTATTGGCTCTTGATGTTGTAAGATTGTCAGCAATATTGAAGACATGAAACAGTCTGTAAAAGATAGGGAATGTGCTATAAGAAATGCCGAAGAAGGAGCTGCTGATTTGAAAAAGAGAGCAGAGGAACTTTCTCAGAGTCTGAATGAGTATGAAACGCAGTACCAGGTAAAAAGTGTATCTATATGTTGGTTATACCTTATACGTCAATGCTACTTGTTATGCTTGTATGGAGTCCAAATTATTTTTTGTAATCACTATGATTGTCAATTCATCCAAAATATGTTTAGGGTGTAATTGCTGGCAAGAGTAGTGGAAATGAGGAGAAATGCCTTGAAGATCAATTGGGTGACGCCAAAAGAGCTGTAGGGAGTGCTGAAACAGAACTGGAACAGTTGAAAACAAAAATACGTCACTGTGAAAAGGAGTTGAAAGAGAAAAGTTCTCAGCTAATGTCAAAGCGTGAAGAAGCTGTTGCTGTAGAGAGTGAGCTTAAAGCTAGGAAAACAGATGTGGAAAATGTTAAAGTGGCACTGGAGTCTCTTCCATATAAGGAGGGTCAGATGGAAGCATTACAAAAGGTAAACATGCTTTCTGTTTGATCATCACCTAAATAGTTATCACTCTTAATTTGGTTCATTTTTCTCTAACTGAATATTTCTTCAGGATCGGGCATCTGAGTTGGAGTCGGTGCAGAAGTTGAAGGATGAAATGCGTAATCTTTCAGCACAGTTGGGAAATGTCGACTTTTCTTATAGGGATCCTGTGAATAATTTTGATAGGTCTAAGGTGAAGGGTGTCGTTGCAAAACTTATCAAAGTGAAGGATAGCTCCACGATGACTGCCTTAGAGGTTAGGGATGCATTTATTACAGATGATTTTATCTCATGACTTATTGATTATGTATTGACTCTCCCAGTGATCCAATTTGTAGGTTACTGCTGGTGGAAAGTTGTTTAATGTTGTTGTAGACACAGAAAGTACTGGAAAGCAACTTCTTCAGAATGGTAATCTTCGAAGACGAGTAACAATTATACCCTTGAACAAAATTCAAGCTCACACAGTTCCTCCTAGGGTTCAACATGCTGCTGCTAAATTGGTTAGTTCTCTATCAATAGTTTCCTTCCCCCCCCCCCCCCTCCCAATCTCCTCGTGGGCTTTTCTTTCCTCTCAATTGGATGGCTTAAAACCTAGATTTTTATTTCAGGTGGGCAAGGAAAATGCAGAACTGGCACTTTCTTTGGTTGGCTATGATGAGCAATTGAGGGTATGATTCGAGCATACAAAAAATACAGACATTTCGAATTTGATAATTGCTCTTCTCAACTGAATTCAATGTTTACTGCAGAGTGCCATGGAATATGTCTTCGGTTCAACCTTTGTGTGCAAAACTATTGATGCTGCAAAGGAGGTGGGAGGTTTGATTTGATTGTGCTGTATCTAATTTAGAACACTTTATTGTATAGTATTGACCTTTTGGAACACATGATATCTAATTTAGAAAGGTGCATGACCCAATCTGCTTCTCTATGAATGTTTTCTAGGTTGCTTTTAACAGGGACATTCGCACCCCAAGTGTCACTCTTGAAGGTGATATCTTTCAGCCCAGTGGCCTTTTGACTGGTGGAAGCCGCAAGTAAATCACTGTTCTTTTCCCCTCCAGTTCGAATTTGATGTTTTGTTCCCCTTCTTTTAAAGTATATGCATAGTTAGCTTTTTCCTGACTAATTCTCCAAACTTGTTATTGTTATCTCTATCATTTTTCATTTCAAAGTACATCTACTTGTTGCTAGTCCGCTTTTTTAAGCAATAATTTACTGTCACAGGGGTGGGGGTGATCTGTTAAGGCAACTTCATGAGCTGGCTGAAACTGAAGCAGAACTTTCCGTGCATGAGAAAAGGTTGATGGAAATTGAAGCCAAGGTTGACTATGAAAATCTTATTCTCTCTCAAAGTTCATGGATCTTGTATTTTAAATGTGATGTATATCCAGGTTTGCCTTCACTATTGGGAATGCTTAAGGATTTTATATATGTTTTGTTGACTTCTTAAAATTGCAGATTAGAGAGCTTCTGCCTCTTCAGAAGAAGTTTATGGACCTTAAAGCACAATTGGAACTGAAACTATATGACCTTAAATTATTTCAGGGCAGGGCTGAACAAAATGAGCATCATAAGGTTTTGCTCCATTCCTTTCTTTCTCTTAGATATTCAAAGCAGAGAACTATGCTGTCAACTGCCTTTTCTGGTTCATTTTTAGATGATTCATAATCTTTTTTTTGGGTGCTACCCTAGCTGGGTGAATTAGTAAAGAGGATTGAGCAGGAGCTACAAGAAGCAAGGACTACAGCCAAAGAAAAGCAACTTCTGCATGAAGATTGTGTGAATAAAGTGTCATTTCTTGAGAAATCAATTAAAGAGCATGATAACAGTCGGGAGGGCAGGCTGAAAGATTTGGAGAAGAAGATTAAAGAAACAAAAGCTCAACTGCAGTCAGCTTCAAAGGATCTCAAGGTAGGTTTTAATAGTGCTGAGGGTTTAATATAAGTATTGTCCATGGGATCTTGTTTGAGCTTACCTGTTATTCAAATCAACTTGATTGATGATGCTCATTGTTAACAGACTACTAACTTGTTTGTAGATATTGATTCTAGTAATTGTTTGGCTGGCCTGCTCAGGCCACCTATTGAGTTTTGCTTCTTATTTTATTATGATAAACACAATTTACTCTTATATTGCTATCTTCCACATCCAAGTTAAAGAACTTTTGTTATGCAAGAATAAACCACACATGAAATGTCTAACTAATTGGCTCCCTCCCTAAATGTCAAAGCTTGAAACAACCAGAAAAAAAAGAGGCTCCCTCCCTAAAGATCAGCGTTCTGGAGGATGTCTGCCAATGTTATTTGGAAGTCTTCATGTAGCTCATTGTGTTTGACAACTGCTCCAGTTTCTGGGTTTATATTAATTGCTTGATTCCACATCAGCTCTTTAATGGATATGATTTTACTAATTGCTAGGGGCATGAAAATGAAAAGGAGAAGCTTATTATGGAAAAGGTCATTGTTTTAAAAGAGCTTGCATCTTTGGAGACTCAATTGTCTTCTTTGAGAACACAAATTGACTGTCTCACTTCAGAACTAGAAGAACAGAGAGAAAAGGTAAATACACTGGTGTTGGTTTTGACTCATTCTCTTGTGTATAATTTTCATGCTGCAAACATCTCTTTTGCAGGTTACTTCTACAAGAAATAAGCATGATCATGCAAAATCTGAGCTTGATTCAATTCGTATGAAGATGAAGGAGTGTGATTCCCAAATTAATGGCATTGAATCTGAGCAGCAAAGACTTCAAGATAAACTCCGTGAGACAAATCTTGAACGGAAGAGGATGGAAAATGAGGTACTTCGCTAATTGCCTTCTAAATGTTCTCCATAACTCATTCTAATCAACTTTTCAAAAAATATTAGGTAAAACGAATGGAAATGGAACAGAAAGACTGCTCTACGAAAGTAGACAAGTTGATAGAGAGGCATGCCTGGATAACATCCGAGAAACAGCTATTTGGAAAAAGTGGGACTGATTATGATTTTGCCACGCGGGATCCTTTGAATGCAAGGGAAGAACTCGAGAAACTGCAGGCTCAACAATCGGGGTTTGTGACTTTGATTTTTCTTCTTTGTAATTGTTGGTTATAATTTTCTTCTCAGACTGAAACATTTCCTTTTTTATATGCTTTAAAGTGATGCTATTATTACCTTCCATGAGGCTGAGAGATGACTTGTTTCCATCTTTTGTAGCCTTGAGAAAAGAGTGAATAAGAAAGTTATGGCAATGTTTGAGAAAGCAGAAGACGAGTACAATGACCTAATGTCTAAGAAGAACATCATTGAGGTTGGTGAACCTTGATCTGTCTGAGTGCTGTTTTACCTTCCTTTTACTGACTTCTAGGTTTGCCTTCTTAGAATGACAAGTCTAAGATCAAGATGGTGATTGAAGAGCTGGACGAGAAAAAGAAGGAAACATTGAAAGTTACTTGGGTCAAAGTTAACAAGTGAGTCATTGTCGGTTGACTTTGTAATTAGTTAGGAACTTCTCTATGTTTCTGATGCTGTTTTTAACTCCAAAATGACACTAATCAAAATTTTCTTCCTTCAGAGACTTTGGGTCTATCTTTTCTACTCTTTTACCCGGCACGATGGGAAAGCTTGAACCTCCTGAAGGGTGCAGCTTCCTAGATGGCCTTGAGGTGCGTGTTGCATTTGGGGGTGTTTGGAAACAGTCCTTGTCAGAACTGAGTGGAGGTCAGCGATCCCTGCTAGCACTGTCTCTGATCTTGGCATTGCTTCTCTTCAAACCAGCTCCTCTTTATATACTGGATGAGGTATGCTTAACTTTTCTTTTAGAATTTGTTCACTGTCTACTAGCTGGAAGTGGATGCAATTTGGGTTACAATTAGACTGCACGCATCTCTTTGGGCTTCTATGTCAAAACATTTCAACAACTTTCCTACTACCTTATAATTTTCTTAATGGGTGTATTGTACTGAAGGATATTGGGTTTTGGTGCTCTCCTGTTGTATGATGGACTGCTCGTCCATTTTTACCTAATTACTATTGTTTTTTTTCTTAGATAAAATTTTTCTCTTATTAAAAAAAAAAAAGCTTCTCCACTTGCAGAAATTGTTGCCAAGTTCCTTGTGTTTTTACATTTTGCTTTTTGTTTGTTTGGAGTGATCCTCTACTGGGCTGCTTATAGCATCTGCAGTAGTATCTACAAACCTATGATTGTTCCACCAATTTGTCTCCAAATTTCACTAATATAAATTTAAAGTATTTTAAGTTAACGAGTTCTGGAGTTAACATGGATTGCTAACAAATAAATCCATGGAGTTTTAGACAGATAAATTTGTTCTTGAGCTTCCTTATTAATCTATAATGTTGGTTCTTCGTATTATATTACTCTCTTAGTTGTGTAGATGAATTGTTATCAGCATCTTATTATTCACTAACAGGTTGATGCAGCTCTTGATCTAAGTCACACACAGAATATTGGAAGAATGATCAAAAGTCACTTCCCACACTCCCAGGTCGGTGGATTCTCTCATCTGGTTATTTGATGTTTTACCTTGCTGGAATCTGCTTTTTCTTCTGATATGTACTATCGTTCTTCCTGTAATTCACATAGTTAGTTTTAGCTAAATGTAACTTGTTTTCCACTTATATATGTGTGTGTGTGTGTGTGTGTGTGTGCAATATTTGTATTTTTGAAATCTTAGAAGTTTAGACTTTAGAGAACGTTTTAGTCATGGTTGTCATATGGCATAACTGCTGCTCTTTGACTTGATCTCATCACTTTGGATGTTTGTGTAGTTTGGTATTCTGGAGTGTGTTACTCGAACCTCACTTATAAATAAGCACATTGTTGCATAACTTGTAAAGATAATGTGCTACAATTGAGATGTCTTACACTTTCTCTTGTTTATCACATTGTATCAGTTTATAGTGGTTTCACTGAAAGAAGGCATGTTCAACAATGCTAATGTTCTTTTCCGGACAAAATTCGTGGATGGAGTTTCAACTGTTCAAAGGACCGTTGCTAAGCAAAACAAGTGATGCTGGTACTTCCTCCAAACCACTTTACTAAATGGCCCTTGTACTGTTTTCTTTCAATGTTCATTTCATATTGACTATAACTTGCTCTGATTCATCAAACTTTTTTCTTTTGGTTCAGATGTTTTGTTTTATCATGGTGAATGACAGCTTTGAGGTTTGATCCATGATCCTTTCTGGTGAAGCTTATTCATCTACAACGTATGTATGAGAAACTTCTTGTTTGTCTACATGTGTAAGATTGATTATGTAAACAATTTCCAGCTTTCATTTAGGTAGAAGTGTAAATGTAAAACTGTTTCGAGTAGACCCATGGTGGTGGCATCCCAATGTTGAGCCTGTATTGAGCCCTGTGTTCAACTTGTATTAAAGCTTTGAATTGTATGCCAAATTTGTTCCATTCAATTACAGACACACAACGTTGTTGATGCTTTTAAGATTTGTATATCAAATTCTTTTTGTGGTCTCTAAGATGATATAGGAAGAACATGAGAAAATCAGGCTTCACATGACAGGATTTGTGGGATGGATCCTGACGCGTCTTTGTGGCGGTGCTCAAAAAATATGCAACATGTCTTGTAGTGAAATATCTTCAAATTCGACGCTATTATATAACCAGCAGTGTGTATCTTTCGGAAGGGATTATAAATACCTAATGTATTCACCCTATCTGATTTTGGTTTTCCAAGAAAAGGATTTGATATCCAACCTTGCATATAATAAATCAACTAGGTCGTGGTACTGAATCGGTACGGTCCATGTTATAGGATTTGGACCCAAATTGTCTTGAAAATAGGGGAAAAGTCTCCTAGTATAAAGAAGAATTTTCAAGAGGCTAGGATTGCAAATTGGACTAAACTGCAAGATTAAGCAACTAATAATAGAACTTCTAATGTGCTCGTAATTGACTTTTGAGCCATGTCAACCAAGAGAGTGCAATACTAAGGGATGAGTTGTGCTATATACATATATAATCAAGTAAAATTCCCATTGACTTATTTGCCAAACAAAAAATATTTCCATTGACTTGAGAAGAAATATAATGCATTGACAATTTTGGATGTCAAACTAACCCATTATTTAATTTGATTAATTATTATTCGAGTCAATAAACCCCATTGATAATTAATTTGCACGCTTGAGCATTTTCCATGTCTTCAACTCTTGCTAAACAGAGAGACAGAGAGAGGGGAGAGAGGAGGAGGGAGGAGGCAACACTTGTAGTTCTTAGAAGCAACGGTTGCTTTCAGAGTGCCACAGAGGCACATTCAAGTTGACTTTAAATATAAATATGCTTTTACCAAAAAATAATATTGTGTTTATTTAGCCAGAAAAATCTTTCTCCAAAACTAAAAGATGCCCCCAAGATTCTTGCCCTTCGGGTATTTGGGGCCATTTCATGAAATCCCTAGAGACATGGGAGATCCCTTGCTTTGATTTGTTTTCCTTCAATAATTCTATTTCAATGTGTTCCTTCACTGAGTGGTGAGCTAGCTCTCTCTCACAAACAACTTATCCAAGGTTTTAAAGTATTTTATGTGGTTTGAATGAGGAAAACAGTTAACCAAATTTTGTTGACATTTGGTGAGGTCTCTATAAATGGGTGCAGCAGAAGAGCCTTATGTGCATTGTGAATAACAAAAGCACATATTCACACAGACGAATTCAGTGAGAGACAGAGAAAGATGAGGAGCAACCAAGTTCGCTTGAATTGTGGTGTAACAATGCCTCTCATTGGGTTAGGCACTTATTCCTTCCAAAATGACAGGAAAACCACGGAACTAGCCGTTCATATGGCCCTTAAGGTACAAACAGTACACTAATCTTTTTTTTTATTTTTTCAAAATCTTTTGTTTCTTATGATATACCCTCATCATCTTGAGTAAAAGGTATCGATCATTTCGACTTTATTTGTCAAAAATATTCAAAACTCGACCTTTAATAAATGACATATTTTTCATGCAACATGACATGTTGTATATTTTAGTAAAACTCATTTTATTTTTAGCGTTTTAAGTAAGTTTTGCAATGGATTTATACAACTCTTTTCACATATCCGCCCGTTTTGTATACATCATCTACGAGATGTTGAACTTTCTATCAACAAGCACATTGCAAAGTAGAAAACTAAGATGTTGAACTTTCTATCAACAAGCACATTGCAAAGTAGAAAACTAAGGTTGCCCTTTCGCTTACTCCAATTCTCTGCAATTTTCTGAAATGGATGATTTGTACAATGCAGATGGGTTACAGGCATTTTGACACAGCCAAGATATATGGTTCTGAGGCTGCCCTCGGAAACTCTTTAACAGAAGCAATTCAAGATGGGACTGTACAAAGAGAAGACATTTTTGTTACCTCTAAGTTATGGGGTAGTCATCACCATGATCCTGTTTCAGCTCTGAGACAAACTCTAAAGTAATCTCCCTTACTAAATTAATATACATATTAGTACTAAATTCATTTCTTCATTTACTGACTAAATTGGGAACAAGGTAGATACTAATTGTAGACCCATATCCATGTGACTTCATGAATCATCTAGGATTCATTGTTTGGTTTAATCTTACATCAGCAGAATCTCTTGAAATCCCACCTCCTTTTTAGGTCAAAGATTGTGATGACCATATCCATGCCTGAAAATCATGGCACAAAAATTCATGACTTTGGGGATTTTGAGGATCCATCACTATGCAAGTTGATGTTATTTTTCATATAATAAAAACCCCATATGTTCAAATTTTCATATTAACTAATGTGCTATGGAATATTGCTTCAGGAATATGGGGATGGAACATTTGGACATGTACTTGGTGCACTGGCCGGTGAAGTTGAAGCCATGGGCTTGTGATGCCATTCCAAAAGAAGATCACTTTGAACAATTAGACCTAGAGACAACCTGGGCTGGTATGGAGAAGTGCCTGGACTTGGGATTGTGTAGGTCTATTGGTGTAAGCAATTTCTCAAGCAAAAAAGTTGAACAGCTTTTGGAATTTGCCAATGTGCCTCCAGCTGTTAATCAGGTACTTACTTTAAGATAATCATAACAGTTGTTAATCTAATGTAGAGAGAAGTCAATGATGTGGGTTTTTTTTTTTTCAATTTTCTCTTGGTCAATGGTTAGTTTAATGAGGTCTTCATCATCACTTTACATGCATAGGTGGAAATGCACCCAATGTGGAGGCAAGCAAGGCTTAGAGGAGCATGTGGGGACCACAAAATCCATGTCAGTGCTTACTCACCACTTGGTGGGCCAGGGAATTCATGGGGTTCAACACTTGTGGTGGACAGCCCAGTCATCCAGTCCATTGCTCTCAAGCACAAAGCAACTCCAGCCCAGGTAACCATCAAATCAAAGCCCAAAAGTAGTTTCTGTGTTCTTCTCAAAAAATGTAATTTTATTGTTGTACGTTAATATAGGTTGCACTAAGATGGGGGTTGTCAAAGGGGTCAAGTGTGATTGTGAAGAGCTTTAATCAAGAAAGGATGAAGGAGAACATCGGGGCCATTGATCTGAAATTGGACGATGAGGATTTTATGGAGATAGACAAGTTGGAGGAAAGGAAGATCATGAGGGGAGAGTTTGTAGTCAATCAAACTACAAGCCCATACAAGACACTTGAAGATTTATGGGATGATGAAATTTGATTCATTGAATCATTAACATTGATGTTGTTGTGTTTGTATGTACTACCTTTCATCTGCAATGAATTATAATTTCACCACCAAAGTCCAACTATACATAATCACTTGAAATGGTAAGTTAGAAAACTTTCACATATTAATTAACGGGAAAGTGATCTTTAATTTTTTTAATAGTTCCATATTTGATAAGAGAAACAAACCATCAGTTTTTTGTGTTTTTAGCTTATGACACGGGTTAATTGATGATTGATTATTTGGGTGGGCTGTGTGATACATACTAGGGGACGTGAGTAGGCTAATTAAACCTATGTAATTAAAGAAAAAAACAAAAACTGCCTGGGCTACAGCCCACCTAGCCCATAGCTATCCTCCGCCCTTGCCTAACCCTTCCTCTTGGATCCAGGGAAACCTCAAAATATGGGCCATATGGCTGAGGTTTTCATTTTCATCCTCGTATTAAACTTTGACAGACATCTCACGCAAGCTAAGACTCCACTTTCTCTGCAGAAAGTAAAACCAGAGCACACGCAGGAAGTGCATGCATGCGATACATGTGTCTTCACCTGCAGTGTACGTGAACACCCAGCTCTGCAAATTAGGAGCCGCATGCCCACCACCTCAGACCCTCCTCGCCACGCGGCATCCACTCCGGCCCCCAACGTATCGAGTTTAAGCCACGACGTGTTGGGCTTAGCTTCTCTGTCTGTCCCTCTTGGTCGGGTTTTAAGGGATTCAAAAGTTCGGAGAGAGAGAGAGCATAACAGAAGATAAGAGAGAAAGCAAAACAAACGTTAATCGAGTAATTTTATTTTTGTGTTTTGTGCGTGTTTGAGAAATTTACTGTGAGGAGACATTTCAATGGCGTCGTCGAAGCAATTTAAGGAGGAGAGAGCCGAGGCAGCAGCGAGGCTCGCCGCTTCTGATCTCAAAGATATCAACAGAGAAAGAGAGTCCGAAACAGCTGGGGTGAAGATGGACAGGGACATGTACGGCCAGCCGAGAGAGCAGGATGTGCAACAAGAACCCAAGCCTGGTGTTATTGGGTCTGTGTTTCGGGCTGTGACCGGCACATTGGAGCATGCTAAGGACGCTGTCGTGGGCAAAAGCCACGACGCTTCCGACGCGGCAAGAGAAGGCTCCGAAGCCACGACACTGAAGGCGAAGGAGACGACTGACGCAGCAGGGGAGAGGCTGGAAGAGTACAAGGATGCTGCGGCTAACAAGAGCAAGGAGGTGAAGGACACTGGTGCCGAGAAGGCCAAGGAAGCGGCGGAGAAGGCAAAAGAGACCAAGGAATCGGCCCAGGGAAAGGCGAGCGAGTACGCGAATTACACGGCGCAGAAAGCCAATGAGGCCAAGGACACCGCGGCGGACAAGGCTAAGCAGACAAAAGACTATGCCGCCGAGACGGCAAGTGAGGCAGCTGAGAAGGTGAAAGAGACCAAAGACGCCGCGATGAGGAAGGCCCAAGAGGCCACGGATTGCACTGCCCAGAAGGCCAAGGAAGTGAAGGACACGACATTGGGGAAGGCCGGGGAGTACAAGGATTATACTGCAGAGAAGGCGAAGGAGACTGCCGAGGCAACCAAAGAGAAGACGAAAGAGACGGCGGACTATACAGCTGAGAAAGCAAAAGAAGGGAAGGACACTACTGTGAACAAGTTGGGTGGGTTCAAGGACACTGCTGTTGATGCTGCTAAAAGGACTATGGGTTACTTGACAGGTAAGAAAGAAGATACCAAGCAGAAGGCTGCAGAGACGGCGGAGACTCTTGAAGAGAAGACTGAAGAGACTGCCGAGGCAACTAAACATAAGACCAAAGAGACAGCCGAGAAAACCAAGGAGACGTGGGGTGAGGCTGAGGAAGAAGCTAGGAGAAAGATGGAGGAGTTGAGGCTGCAAGGGTATGAAGCTAGAGCCGGAGACAAGGACAGTGAAACCGAGGCTGACAAGGGAACTGCAGCAAAGGGCAGCATATTCAGCTCACTTGGGAGTGTTACTGATGCTATCAAGAGCAAGCTAACTCATCCAACTGATGTGGTGGAGGAGTCACGTGATCCTGGTCGAATGGCGGACGAGGGCAAGGTGGTTGTGGAGCGGCGCGTGGTGGATGAAGCGGGCAATGTGCGGGTGGACCGCAGTGGCAAGATGTGATTCGAGTCCACTATATGTACATAGTACTGTGGACCTTTTGTTAATTTAGGGGTTGTGCATTTTGGCTTTCTGCAAGACGTTTTGGGTCTTTTGTTTTGGCTAAATAAATTGGCTTTGGCCCTCTTTATGTATTATGTATATTTCGGAATGTTTTTAACTCTCGGTCTTATGCTAGAGAATAGCCCAGTTTTGTCAGCAAACCACTCGGAAATGTCACGAACAATTTGCACATCATCCTTAAGGTAATCAATGAAATGATCAACATCAAAGATATCTTCAAATTTCGCTTCGACACTGGCAAAATAAGGGTCACATTTTTTTTTGGGCCACACCTATATACAGCATTGCATATAGAAATTGTTTGCTGATTTAGACCACCCTCTGCACGGATGTGCCAAATTTTCAACAATGGAATTTTGGTATTTTCACAATTGATCTTTTCCCTTTTTGGCTTTACTCCCTTTGAATTATCTGCCATATATAGTTAGATACAATAATGCTTACTTTACTGGATTTGCTGTAGTTGAACATTAACCAAAAAACTACATATCGAATCGAAGAAGATCATTGCATTTCAGTCTCTCATATCTAATCGAAGAGATTGCAATGAATTTTCAAGAAGGGTTGATTGTATGACAAGTTAGAGGCTAGCTGTTTTGATTTTGGAAAATTGTAAAAAATAAACGAGTCGAGTTTTTCGAGTTCCGTCATTTTTGACACTTACTAAAAATCATGCTTTGACAATGATGAGATTTTAGCACAGGAATAGTTTTTAAAAAAAAGGTTGTCATGGTTTTGTACGTTTTGAGGTACCGTGACATGCCAAAACGGCTATGTCAAAATTTCACCATTGGAAAAACATAATTTTTAGAAAGTGTTCCAATTGACGAACCTCGAAAATCTCTAATTTTTTTTATTTTATGATTTTTCTTGTTTTTCGACTTAGGAAAGTAAAAAATAAATAAACCAGTCGAGATTTTTGGGTTCCGTCAGTTCGAGAAGTCCTTACAAATTATAATTTGAGCGTGGAAATATTTTAGTGAGAAAATAAGAATATGCAATTTGGCCAAAAAATTATGTATTATATTCCACAGTTTTGGGTAAAAAACCAAGATTTCAAAAAAAAAAAATTAGAGAAAAAATTGGGGTTAGTCTCCACTGTGTTAGAACATCGTTTGTCTGTGAAATCTCAAGGTTGGATCGCCAAAATTGAACGTAAGCCTCGCTTGTCAAAGGTATATGCCTAACATGTTTGGGCATGTTAGCCGCGCCTGTATGGACATCTGAACAGCTGTTTTTTGTTGTTGAACTTTTCATCTACCAAAATCTCACCATTCGTAGAGCATCATTTTTCGAAGGTATTCCAATTGACGGAACTCGAAAAGCTCGAGTCGTTTATGATTTATGAATTTTCTAATTTTTTGACTTTGAAAAATCGTAAAAAATAAACGAGTCGAGTTTTTTGAGTACTGTAATTTTGGACACCTTCTAAAAATCATGTTTTAACAATGATGAGATTTTGGCACAAGAATAGCCTTTAAAAAAAAAAAAAAGGGTTGCCATGGTTTTGTACGTTTTGAGGTACTGTGGCATGCCAAAACTTGTCGAACTTATTCAACACCATTTTGTCTTCAAGTTTGCCTATGCCAACATCTCACCATAGGGAAAACATAATTTTTAGAAGGTGTTCTAATTGACGGAACTCGAAAAACTCGAGTCGTTTTTGTTTTATGAATTTTCTTGTTTTTCAACTTAGGAAAATAAAAAATAAATAAACCAGTCGAGATTTTTTGGTTCGGTCAGTTCGAGAAGTGTTTACAAATTATAATTTGAGGGTGGAAATATTTTGGTGAGAAAAATAAGCACATGCGATTTTGGCCAAAAAATCGTGTGCTATAGTCCACAGTTTTGGGTGAAAAATCATTTTTTCGGAATTTTTTTGTTTAGAGAAAAAATTGGGGTTAGTCTCCACTATGTTAGAACATCGTTTTTGGGTGAAATCTCATGGTTGGATCGCCAAAATTGAACTTTAGCCTTGCTTGTTAATGGTGTTCGCCTAACCTGATTGGGCATGTTAGCCTCGCCTGTATGGGCATCTGAACAACTGTTTTTTTGTTGTTGAACTTTTCACAAGCCAAAATCTCGCCATTCGTAGAGCATCATTTTTCAAAGGTATTCCAATTGACGGAACTCGGAAAGCTCGAGTCGTTTTTGATTTATGAATTTTCTAATTTTTCGAATTTGGAAACTCGTAAAAAATAAACGAGTCAAGTTTTTCGAGTTCCGTCATTTTAGACACTTTCTAAAAATCATGTTTTAACAATGATGAGATTTTGGCACGGGAATAGTCTTTTTTTTTTTAAAAAAAAAAAGGTTGCCATGGTTATGTACGTTTTGAGATACCGTGGCAGGCCAAAACATGTCAAACTTATTCAACACCATTTTTTCTTCAAGTTTGCCTATGCCAACATCTGACCATTGGGAAAACATAATTTTTAGAAGGTGTTCCAATTGACGGAACTCGAAAAGCTCGAGTCGTTTTTGTTTTATGAATTTTCTTGTTTTTCGACTTAGAAAAATAAAAATTAAATAAATCAGTCGAGATTTTTTGGTTCCGTCAGTTCGAGAAGTCCTTACAAATTATAATTTGAGGGTGGGAATATTTTGGTAAGAAAATAAGAACATGCGATTTTGGCCAAAAAATCGTGTGCTATAGTCCACAGTTTTGGGTGAAAAACCATTATTTCGGAAAATTTTTTGTTTAGAGAAAAAATTGGGGTTAGTCTCCACTGTGTTAGAACATCATTTTTGGGTGAAATCTCATGGTTGGATCGCCAAAATTGAACGTTAGCCTCACTTGTTAATGGTGTTCGCGTAACCTGTTTGGGCATGTTAGCCGTATGGGCATCTGAACAACTGTTTTTTTTGTTGTTGAACTTTTTATGTGCCAAAATCTCACCATTCGTAGAGCATCATTTTTCGAAGGTATTCCACTTGACGGAACTCGAAAAACCAGAGTCGTTTATAATTTATGAATTTTTTAATTTTTCAAATTCGGAAACTCGTAAAAAATAAATGAGTCGAGTTTTTCGAGTTCCGTCATTTTAGACACCTTGTTAAAATCATGTTTTAACAATGATGAGATTTTGGCATGGGAATAGCCTTTTTTTTTAAGGATTGCCATGGTTTTGTACGTTTTGAGGTACCATGGCATGCCAAAACATGTCAAACTTATTCAACACCATTTTTTCTTCAAGTTTGCCTATGCCAACATCTCACCATTGAAAACATAATTTTTAGAAGGTGTTCCAATTGACGGAACTCGAAAAGCTCGAGTCGTTTTTGTTTTATGAATTTTCTTGTTTTTCGATTTAGGAAAATAAAAAATAAATAAACCAGTCGAGATTTTTGGGTTCCGTCAGTTCGAGATGTCCTTACAAATTATAATTTGAGGGTGGAAATATTTTGGTAAGAAAATAAGAACCTGCCATTTTGGCCAAAAAATCGTGTGCTATAGTCCACAGTTTTGGGTGAAAAACCATTATTTCGGAATTTTTTTTTTTAGAGAAAAAATTGGGGTTAGTCTCCACTGTATTAGAACATCGTTTTTGGGTGAAATCTCATGGTTGGATCGCCAAAATTGAACGTTAGCCTCGCTTGTTAATGGTGTTCGCCTAACATGTTGGGGCATGGTAGCCTCGCCCGTATGGGCATCTGAACAGCTGTTTTTTTGTTATTGAACTTTTCATATGCCAAAATCTCGCCATTCGTAGAGCATAATTTTTCGAAGGTATTCCAATTAACGGAACACGAAAAGCTCGAGTCGTTTATGATTTATGAATTTTCTAATTTTTCGAATTTGGAAACTCGTAAAAAATAAACGAGTCGATTTTTTCGAGTTCCGTCATTTTAGACACCTTCTAAAAATCATGTTTTAACAATGATGAGATTTTGGCACGGGAATAGCCTTTTTAAAAATAAAAAAAAGGGTTGCCATGGTTTTGTACGTTTTAAGGTACCGTTGCATGCCAAAACATGTCAAACTTATCCAACACCATTTTTTCTTCAAGTTTACCTATGCCAACATCTGACCATTGGGAAAACATAATTTTTAGAAGGTGTTTCAATTGACGGAACTCGAAAAACTCGAGTCATTTTTGTTTTATGAATTTTCTTGTTTTTCGACTTAGGAAAATAAAAAATAAATAAACCAGTCGATAGTTTTTGGTTCCGTCAGTTCGAGAAATTTTTACAAATTATAATTTGAGGGTGGAAATATTTTGGTAAAAAAATAAGAACATGCGATTTTGATCAAAAAATCGTGTGCTATAGTCCACAGTTTTGGGTGAAAAACCATTATTTCGGAATTTTTTTTTTTAGAGAAAAAATTGGGGTTAGTCTCCACTGTGTTAGAACATCATTTTTGGGTGAAATCTCATGGTTGGATCGCCAAAATTGAACGTTAGCCTTGCTTGTTAATGGTGTTCGCCTAACTTGATTGGGCATGTTAGCCTCGCTTGTTAATGGTGTTCGCCTAACATGTTGGGGCATGGTAGCCTCGCCTGTATGGGCATCTGAACTGCTGTTTTTTTGTTGTTGAACTTTTCATGTGCCAAAATCTCACCATTCGTAGAGCATCATTTTTCGAAGGTATTCCAATTGACGGAACTCGAAAAGCTCGAGTCGTTTATGATTTATGAATTTTCTAATTTTTCGAATTTGAAAACTCGTAAAAAATAAACGAGTCGAGTTTTTCGAGTTCTGTCATTTTAGACACCTTCTAAAAATCATGTTTTAACAATGATGAGATTTTGGCACGGGAATAGCCTTTTTTTTTTTTAAGGATTGCCATGGTTTTGTACGTTTTGAGGTACCGTGGCATGCCAAAACCTGTCAAACTTATTCAACACCATTTTTTTCTTCAAGTTTGTCTATGCCAACATCTAACCATTGGAAAACATAATTTTTAGAATGTGTTCCAATTGACGGAACTCGAAAAGATCGAGTCATTTTTGTTTTATGAATTTTCGTGTTTTTCGACTTAGGAAAATAAAAAATTAATAAACCAGTCGACATTTTTTGGTTCCGTTAGTTCGAGAAGTGTTTACAAATTATAATTTGAGGGTGGTAATATTTTGGTGAGAAAATAAGCACATGCGATTTTGGCCAAAAAATCGTGTGCTTCCACAGTTTTGGGTGAAAAACCATTTTTTTGGAATTTTTTTGTTTAGAGAAAAAATTGGGGTTAGTCTCCACTATGTTAGAACATTGTTTTTGGGTGAAATCTCATGGTTGGATCGCCATGAACGTTAGCCTCGCTTGTTAATGGTTTTCGCCTAACCTGTTTGGGCATGTTAGCCTCGCCTGTATAGGCATCTGAATTGTTGTTTTTTTGTTGTTGTACTTTTCATGTGCCAAAATCTCACCATTCGTAGAGCATCATTTTTCGAAGGTATTCCAATTGACAAAACTCGAAAAGCTCGAGTCGTTTATGATTTATGAATTTTCTAATTTTTTGAATTTGGAAACTCGTAAAGAATAAATGAGTCGAGTTTTTCGAGTTCCGTCATTTTAGACACCTTGTTAAAATCATGTTTTAACAATGATGAGATTTTGGTACGGGAATAGCCTTTTAAAAAAAAAAAAAAAAAGTTGCCATGGTTTTGTACGTTTTGAGGAACCGTGGCATGCCAAACCATGTCAAACTTATTCAACACTATTTTTTCTTCAAGTTTGCCTATGCCAACATCTCACCATTGGAAAAACATAATTTTTAGATGGTGTTCCAATTGACGGAACTCGAAAAGCTCTAGTCGTTTTTGGTTTATGAATTTTCTTGTTTTTCGACTTAGGAAAATAAAAAATAAATAAACCAGTCGAAATTTTTTGGTTCCGTCAGTTCGAGAAGTCCTTACAAATTATAATTTGAGGGTGGGAATATTTTGGTGAGAAAATAAGAACATGCGATTTTGGCCAAAAAATCGTGTGCTATAGTCCACAGTTTTGGGTGAAAAACCTTGATTTCGAAATTTTTTTTTTTTTTTGAGAAAATATTGTGGTTAGTCTCCATAGTGTTAGAACATCGTTCTTTGGTGAAATCTCGTGGTTGGACCGTTAAAATTGGACGTTAGCCTCGCTTGTCAAAGGCGTTCGCCTAACTTGCTTGGGCATGTTAGCCTTGTCTATATGGGAATCTGAACTGTAGTTTTTTTTTGTTTTTTTTTTCTGAACTTTTCATGTGCCAAAATCTCACCGTTCGTAGAGCATCATTTTTAGAATGCGTTCTATCTGAATTTTTTTGTTGTTATGAATATTTGAGTGAATGAAAAATTAAAACCATTCCACCACAAAATCCCCTAGGAAATCCTAAATGAACTCTAGTCACCAAGTTGCAAAAAAAATTATGTTTTGAAGCACCTCAATTTTCGAGAAGAAGTCGCTTACTATATCACAAAAAGAAAGAAATCGATCACTAACAAGTTAAATGTATAGTTGATGATAAATTGGCTGAACCGTACTGTTCTCTCACCTCTATCTATGAATGAAACTAGCTAGGATGCAGCCATTCAAAACCTCATTGATACGCACAATGCAATTTTGATCTCTTAAAAAGTTAACCAACATCTTTATTCTTTCATGTGCATTTAGCTTCTAATGATTAGATCAAATTAAGAAATATTTATCGGAATGAATCTAATTTTGCACAATCTGCCGGTCATTTTCGTTGGACACTGATGGAATGCCTTGCTCAATACGCTGGAAAATTGAAGAGCTTTAATTATCGATCAGGGAAGACAAAATAACAATATGTGCTGATTAAGAAAAATAACCATGCAAGAACACGTACAAGATATTAAGTTTCTCTGAAACCATTTGGGACTGATCAATCAATTGGAACATAAACATTCAGATCTTTCAGGTTTAAGAAGTACCTCAAGAAGATATCCATGCAGCCAATCTAGCGTTTGGGCAAATGTGGTTGCTGATAGGTTAAGAACTGTCAATCCCTGAGAGAATAAGAATGACAGAACAAGAAACATCAGCCAATTCAAACACAAAATGCAGTGTTTACTACTTGAAAGGCGCATACATACCTTTGAATTGAATGAACAAAGATAGTCCTGAATGGTCTTTACGTTGCTCATCAGCTTATCTTTATCCTATATAGAGAAGAAAAAATAGAATTAAGTTGGGGAATGATAATTCCATTCTAACATCTAAGCTATCTTAGAAACTAGTGAAGAATTTAAATGAAGAGGGTTGAAAAAGTTTGTGATTAATCAACTATTTAACCCCACTTCATATATATCTGTTATAACTTCTTCATCACTAACAAAAAGAATCGAAGATTTGTAATACCTGGACTTGCCATCTGTCACTAACTGTACAAGATGAGAACCACTCCTCTAGTAATGCTTGGTGTTCAAATTCAGCCATATTCAAAACCAGAGGTATAATTATTGGTTCGGGACCCTTGACAATTTCACCTACACCACCCAACATTTATGGAAAAAAAGAAAAAGGAAAGTGGGTTAGCTAAACAAAACATAAGAACTTGTTTACCAGTAAACAAAACATAAGAACTTTCAGAGCAAGTTAACCTTTGTTCTCAGAAACACTTGCTGCTGCTTTCCCTTTTTGTGAGCTGACATGTTGCTGATCAGTACTAGAGTTCAGATCCGGTGAGTTGTTGTTTTCATCATACATTAAATAAATGTTTGGATCCAAATGTATCCCCTGATCGAAATTATCCAACAACTTCAGTTACATTGTAATCTCGTCCCCAGAAAATTAATATGAAGTGTCTAAGTACCTCTATTATTATTGGCTTTCCATCTTTCAGTGCTTTCTTCAAATCACCAGCCAATCCTGGGAAGAAACACGTATATGTTAGACAACAGAGATTATATGAACCAATGGATTAGCAAAATAATGCAGGGTATTAATAAAGTGATTACCTTTACGAACAACCCGGCATTCTCTACAAAATTCTGTAATTAACTCCTCAGAGGAGCTGAAGTCTCGTGCCCATATCGGAGTAGAGGCCAATGGTGCACTGGATTGGATAAAAGAAGAGAATAAAAACTTTGATATTGCTCATCAAAACACAAAATTAATTTAACTAGTTTAACATAGAAACTTGTTCAATGTAAATTTTTAAGGAAATAAACAAAATTGGCACATACTCTGTCGATGAGCGCAGCAATTCATATACCACATCTGTCTGCAACAATCATTCATATAAATAAAACACAAATGAAGAAGAAAAATAGGTACATTACAACAGATACAAAAGAAGAAGAACCTGCATGACATTAGGCAAATTGAGCCTTTGTGAAATTTGGGCAGCAATGGTGGACTTTCCAACACAGGAAGTTCCACACACAATAATAACCAATGGAACTCTTTGATGGTGAAATCTGAGGGAAAAGATATGCCAATTTATTAACATGTAAGGCAGAAAAATTTACCATCTTCTATATATTCAGCTTATTGGCATTTCCTAAAAGCATTATTTAACCTGGTCATCATCCGGTAACGCTTTACATAGTCTTCCCCAAAACCTGTTTGCTCCATAAGCTGCAAATACAGAGATGATTATGTGTAATGAACACATCTAGAAATTAACCAAGTGCATCACTTTGAATTTGGAAATTCAACTTTGTACAAATGCATTATGACATTTACCTTAAACAGATTTTCTTCCAAATCCGACTGCGAGCTGCAACAAAACACAAGAATAAATGCCAATTTTTGAAACCATATATTAAAACCTAACAAGGAGAGCAAAGAAAATAAGCATTTGAAAAATAATAGAACCAAAAAAAATAATAATAATAAGGAGGAGGAGAGGGAGGGCATACACATCTAGAAGGCTGTTGTCTACGAGTAGCTTCTTGAGATCAAGAGCGATCTTAATAGATATATGATTTGGGATCTGATCGAACAATGTGATTGACAAGTTAGCCAAATAATTGAATCAAAATATTATGTATTAGAAAACAATGAAATCGAATGATGATTTACCTTGGTGACTGTTAAATTTTGGCTGAGTAAAAACCTGGAAAACACGTAGTAGTGCTCGGCATTATCACCCAGCCACACCTTCACCTACAAAAACAGAATTAATTAATAAAGGATTTGGGATGTGATTTTCTCGGGAATGAATCAAATTAAACAACAAAAGACGGGAAGAAAATATTGAAGAAACCAAACCTTGACAAAGTCGTATTTGGAGGAACCGTGCTTTATGCTACGACCCATAATAATAAGATCATCTCATGTCTTGCAATTCACTCGAGCTCAAAGCCTCAAACTGCATATGTATGTATTGAATGTACATCGTCGTCTCCATCGGATTTAATTCTTCATGGCATAGAAATTCATGACCTCAGATTTAATTTAAGGATCCATGCATGGCATTATAGTAGATATGCAATGCAGCAACTTAGATATATATGTAAAAATGTGTGTTTTTTTTTTCTAATTTTAATATGTCAGGTTGATTACTTGTATATAAAAGGGTACATGATATATGGCTTTCAATGATTGAATATAAATATGTTGTTGTATCTTTTATCTGCAATGAGTTATAATTTCACCACCAATGTCCATTTAATGATCTTTTCCCTCTTTGGTTTTTACTTTTTTTGAATTATCTGCCATATTTTAGACTTGCTCTTCTTTAAGATGACCATTAAGTCATTAACAAAGAAACTACAACTTCAGTATAAACAACAGAAGAAGATCATTGCAGTCTGTCATATTGAATCGAAGAGATTGAATTTTCAACAAGGATCAAGATTGAAACTAGTCGAAATGAAATGGCCTCTACGATTTTGTTTCACAAGGAAGAGTTCTCCATTTTGTTCGATCTTCATTGTGATCTAGCTACAAGACAAGACTACAAGGGGGAGGCCAACAGTGCAGCATTTTTCAGAGCACTAAATTAGATCAAAATAAGAATAAGATCACTTGCACTAGAATTAACATCATGGCAAAAAGAGTTGCCCGAAAAACGATTTCCTCAATGGGAAAGAAGAAACTAAGAACAAACTTCCTCTGCAAACAACTGTGTTAATCATCCAAACGGACAACAAAATCAGTACAGCAGCTGTAGTATACTGATACAGTCTTCATAACAAGATTCATAGCAGCTTTGACATGAATCATCTGTGTATGAGATCAAGGAGCATATTCTGATCTTCAAACAGAAATTTCAAGTCTCTACTTTTCCTGAAAAATCTACTGCCTTTCTTTCCCATACTGGATCCGACAATGGTTGATGGAAGAAGAGATTTGGTGTCAGGTCTCCATTTCAACTCTTTGAGAGTAGAGAAAATGGTTGAGAGTGTAGGAGATATGTCCTTGTCCTTTATATTCTTGCATGATACTACTTTAAGGCATTCGAGTTCCTTCCAGGACAGAATCAGAGACTCCAGAACCTCCGTTGTTAGAACTGAGCATCCTTTTAGAGATAGGAAAGTCACCCTCCTACAAAAACATTAGCACCCATTAAAATATCAAAGCAAGAGTATCATATCTAGTAATTGGAGTTCCTAAAGAAGACTCTGTCCAAGTCAACATGATAAGATTGTAACTTGTCAACAAGGTAAAGCAAAATGCTGATTCAAAGAACAAAATCTAAACAAAGGGTGTTTTGCCCTCTTGACTTGCTTTTGCAACCTCACCAACAAAACAGTGTCAGTTACTGTAAAATCAATTCAACTATTGAACTCGAAACTGTTGATTATGATCATACTACCACTATTTGAACTCAGAAAAGATTTAACTTATATTTCTGAAATCTACTCATAAAGTTTAAGATTTAAGAACATTTATACAAGAGAACTATTCCTAGTACAGAAAGTATTTTATACCTCAGTTCTATACCAAACTTTCATTCCCATTATCTAATTTATCTTCTTTAGAGCTTTAACATGCCAATATCAATCTCAAGCAACCAAAGATAAACACATCAAAAAGATCCATCTACCTGCAAATACTTGCCAGCCTGAACATATCATTCTCCAATCCCCAACAGTCCTGAAACACAATCTCTCTAGCAGCTGCACACACCATAAACAAAGCTCTCACACTCTTCTTGTCCCTTAGTTGACACTTCTGCAAATGCAACCGCTCAAGAGCTGGACAAGCACCCAAGTACTCCTCCGGCCCCGGAATAGGTTCAATCCTCTTGCAGGATTGAAACCTCAGAGTCTTCAAATTCTCGCAATACGAAAGCGCAGCCAACCACCCACCATCCATCCTATGATCACAGAGAGTCAACTCCTCCAACATTTGGCAACACTGCCCAATTGCCTTGATCCCATCAAAGCTTCCCTCACACCCAGAAAGTTCAAGCTTCACCAATCTTGTACAGCCTTGAGCCAAAATCGTCAACCCGATATCCGAAACCACCGAGCTATATAGCCCCTCTACATTTGCCACCAACTTCAACACTTGCAAATTCTCACACGCCGCAATTCCACGCAGCAAATTGTCATTGCACTTGTGCAATTCCAATTCTTGCAGCGTTGGGCACTCTTCTGCTACACTCAGCAACCCTAACTCACTAGCCCCAACCACAAGAAGCTTTTTCAAGTTGGGGCAGCCACTCCCTAATTCACTAAGCCCTCTATCAACAACCTCACCGGGAATCAAATCACAATCTGCTTCGAAAACTCGCTGACAGGAAGCAATAGGCACCGAAAACGCTGCGTGATTCAACAGAATGCCCGAATTCCGGTCCGAGATCAGTGTCCCGGGTACCAGATCCACTTGGGTAAGGTTCGGAAACCTTGAAACTAACCGACCCGATTCGAGAAAGTTCCAGTCTTTGACCTTGAGTGACCGTACAAGGCGGTCTTGGAGGTTGAGCCAGCGCTTGCAGACGAGCGAGCTGGGCTTGCGATCCGGCTCCGGCAGTTGGGCGAGGATTTTCATGAGGAGCTGGTCGGACAATTGGGCCGTCCGGTCAACGTTTTCGAAATTGGGGATTAGGTTTTTGTTGAGGGAATTCAATCTGGAGTCTCTGGGCGAGCCCAGCTGCATAGCCAAGATGACATGCTTGAGGGAAGTAGTGTTCTTGAGCCAGACGTCTGACCAGCTCGCCGACCTCTTCTTCAGCGACCGTAATGGGCTTCTCGGGTCCGGTTTCTCCGCCGGAAACGCCTTCGATTCGTGGTGTTGCTGCTCCTCTGCCACTGCTTTTCTTCTGTATCCCATCTTGTTTCTTCGTCTTCTTGGGACCTTTTCTTCCTGCATCACATTTTGCAATTGCTAGATTTTCTCTCTATAATTTGTTTATGGGTACTTTTAGCGGTGAAGGATTTGAATGGTTTTGGGTCTCTGGTTTGGTTCGTTTTCGATGGCGCTTTTTGTTTTTACTTCCAGCGTATTTGAATCTCCTCGGACTATTCTTTAAAAGGTCGACTGTAAATATTAAAAGAAATCAGTGCATTTGTACATTTTGAACTTATCCGCTTTCTTTTTCCAACAAGTCCACCGAGTGTTGCCCTAATTAGGCCAATTTTTCCCAGTTAGGAGGATTAGGGTGTCCCATCCAGATGACCGTTAGAAAGCCGTTTATAATTCAAATTTGTTTCAAAGGTGGGGGGACACAACCATAGGGGCATAGGGAACAAGATAGACTATCTTTTCAACGAACAAGAAACGGATTCCTTTGGCACTAAAGAAGCATATACTTTGAACCACTTGTTTTTTTTTTTGTTATCAAAAAGGGATTGAAACTCACGCCTAACTAATCCTAACTCAATTCTCTACCCTCCTTCACTATTTAAATTAATCCCAAGGGCTTAATATGTTCATTCCTTTTGGCAATAATATAACCAATTTAATCAAGGAAATTTCAGGCATTCCCCGAGTTTGCACATTAACATTGGTGTGGTTGCTATGATATAGAGATGCAACCAAAAAGGCTCATATTAATTCCAAAAAGAAACCATGAATTTTCCAAAGAAGGATACAGCCATCCATCATCTAATCAAAAGCAGCATTACCAGGTATTGGCATTGACTAAACAAGTAGAATGGAAATGGATCATAGATGGCAAATCAAGAACGAGGAGCCGCCATTTGCTGCTTCTTTATCCTATCCCCATTTTTCACCATACTGTATCAAAAGCACAAAATTCGAGTTGGTTAACACCACTGATCAATAAAATAGCTGGTTACTATTGTGTTTGGCTTTTTTCTATTGCAGCATATTTTTTATTTTTTATTTTTATGCATTAATATCTTTCAAAACCAAGCAATAATGCAAAATAAAACTAAGCAGGCTGGCTGTGAATTAATAGGAATTAAAAGTGTGTGCAAATCTTGAACCATGCCTGGCTGTGGACTATTAAATCAAGCCAAATATGGTATATTATACAACCGAAGCACAAACAATAAGATAAATAACATACTGGTCATATGATGGAAATATAAGTGTATTATCGATATCTCTAGTTCAAAGTGACACCAAATATTAATAAAAGAGTGACACCAAATAATTTCCATTCACCTGATATCATGAGGGGTGATGAGTACCCATTGGGATCCTTGCGCCAATGCAAACTCGACAAGAGTATCTAGGCTGATTTTCCGACTTACAGCATCCTGAAGATCCAATACAATGTGTAAAAGTAGTCAATGTTAACTACTCTTTTGCATCTTAAAAAACACAACATTTGTATTAATACAATCTTAAAACCTAGCATAAAGAATACGCTTAAGCCCATACCATAAACACATCAAACTCATCCATAGCTCTAAATGGGGCTTCAGTCATTTCATGAAGAGCCAGCGCAAAGCACAATGTTGAAAAGGAGCGTTCCCCACCTGATTTAAAAAATAAAGAAAAACAAAAAAATTAAATCCTGACGAAGAGTATGAGAAGTCTCATGTTACTCTTAAGTGAAAGCATAAGAAATTAATCAAAGTAATTATTACCAACTACAAACAATGAAATCATTAAGCTACGATGAATTTCAAAATTGCACAAATAAATGGAAAATCTTCAAGAAGAAAACCTGAAAGCCCTCTAGTGTCTCGAACAGTGCTGCTTGATGAATCCTGGGGCATCTTAACCTAAAAAATGTGCACAGAATCATGTCATGAAAAGACAAGAGGATTAACAAATGAAACACCACCGTACACAAAACTAGATGATAAGTAATTAAGAAAAAATTAGGTAGAAATGAATATTACAGAATGAGTCGAGTTGCTTACCTCAATTGAAAGGGTTCTCTCCTCATAACTAACCTTAATCTTCCCACTGAACCCTTTCCTTCCCAGATGAGAATTAAATCTAATGGCAATAATTGACCATGAAGAACAGATTAAAAATAAAAAGGTACTCTGAACTGGAACACAAGATCTGGAGAAAAGCAAAAGAAATGAGAGAAAATTGATGTTGTGAATAGAGAACATACCGCCAAAACATCTGGCGCTTTAGTAAACTTTTATTTCTCTGGAACTTGCTACTTCGCAAATTCAGGGCTTTCTGGCAAGCCTGTAAGTTGAATAATGGAAAAAATAAAATTATCCACGAGAAACGATGCAGCAGCAAGATTATCCATTTGGAAGAAGGGCTCAATAAAAAGGTAAGGAATCATAATTGGGGGTTGGGTATTAGTAGAACATATCTAATACAAGCAAACAACTTTTCTACAGGCAATGCCCAAGCAAAAAGGCTCTTTTAAGCAACGGTTAAACCAGGAAATATTCCTTTAACAGTCTATTTCCACTAACTTCACATATTAAACAGAGGGAAAGGTATTGATTAAGTACAACATATCAAGTCAAGGAATTAATCTCTAGTTAGAATTTTATTATAGTAGATACAATTTATATAAAACGGAGAGAAAGAAAAGAAAAACCAGAAGCACACCCTAAGGCCTCGATTGTTTCACTTGGGAATGGGGAAATTATTTCCCATGTTTGGTAAGTAACCAAGTACAAGGATAGGGAAAATGTGAGGAAAAGGTTTCTTACTATGAAGCAATAAATTGTCTAAATAATAAAAAAAATTTGATTGCATAACAAGTTTGCTCAACCACTGTCCAAAACTGATGGTTAAAGCATCAAGAAAGCAATATATATTCTGGAACTTACATTCAACTTTTCTCGAAAAGCTCTGTATGTTTTCCGTTTTCTTAAAATTTTACGCTCTTTTTTCTCATATGACATTCGAAGCTCATCAATGGATTCAGTGCACCTGCAACACATAAAATATAAAACCTGAAGCTTGGTTGTTTCAAACAAATGCAATGACGAGGGGAGACATCTAATACCTCTCACTCTCTCGCTGAAGTCTCTGATTCAGCCTGATTATTTGGGCACTGAGTTGTTCTGGAGTGCTACCATCCCAATCACCTAAAGCTATAATTTCACTTTCAGGACAAAGGATTGAAGCCTTTCTACAGCTGTCCTGCAGTTTCAGACGGTATATGACTTTAGCAACTAGTTGATACTAAAGCATATCTTTCATATAAAATCCAAATTCTCAAGAACAACTCAGAGAGACAACTCAAACATCAACCATAAAAGGGTAATAAAATCAGCATTTAAGCATATTATCTTTCACAATAAGGTGCCTGGAAACTACAAATGCAAAGAGAAATGCAGAAGCAAATAGTCAATGTCAAGAGACACAGAAACTCGAGCAGCATATTGATAAATGGCAAAGGTGAAATTTATGTGCTTACTAACATTGAATGTTCTCAACGCAAGCACAAGATACTTGGGAAACTGAACTAAGAACTTGCTTTTAACAAAAGAGATACATTTATACATATATATTGTCAGAGAAATTATCTAATAGGTCCACTCCATATTTTAGAGAGAAACTACATCTTCCGCATCCAATTTTTAGTCTCCATAGAACCTTCTTGATGAAGTTGTTGCCTGCCAGGATTTAAAGCATAATGCATACGTCAACGATAAAATGCAAATGATATACCTCGCGCTGATGCTCAAGCTCTTTATATTCTTTTTCTGCTTCGTTGATGTCATGAAGGACCCTGTTCTTCATTACTCCTTCATAATGAACCTTGTTCTGAGATGAACATCCAAATTTAGTTATTAAAGATGAGTACAAAAGATACACTACCCGCAAAGAACTAAAATCTGTGAGTAAGTTTAGGGAAAGTAGACCAGACCGTTTCTGCAGAACCTAGATTTCTTTCAATCTCCACCAAATCACTCTCTGCTTTCTCAATGGCATCAATGTCTCCTTTTGCTGACTCTATTTGATTATCGGACACAAAGAGAGAGTAAGATGGGAGGAGAGTACTGTGGAACCAAATACTTAAAAGTTGAACACTGTTACCATACCACGTAGATTCTCAAATGATGCTTTAAGATCATTAGTCTTTGCTTCAGCTTCATCCATTCTGACTCGAAAATTTTTCAGCAACATTTCCTTTTCTTGAATCTCCTCTTGGACATTCTGATGATCATCCAAAATAGGACAGCGTCATCTTAGAAAATGTATCTTAAAAAGCCAACCGTAGCATAAAGTATTAAGAAACGGACCGAAATTTCTTGATGAAGCTCATCAACAGTTGATGCAGGTGATGTACTAGCTTCCACATCATATGCACTGTCTTGAATCGCTAGTCTCTTAGACGCCAAATAATGGTCAGCCTTTGTACACCTCCTCTACAAAAAATGAAAGAAGCAACAGATGATGAACATGACAGCATAAATGAAATACTGACCAGGACAATATAGAAAGAAATTGCATGCGGCCAAAGCCAATTTGGACCAAGTTTAGCTTGGCTGAGTTGGTACCTACCTTAGCTTGTCAATGACAGAAGGCAACAAAATGGGGAAGACGATTTCATTTGACCCACATTTTAAGCACAGAGACTCACCTATTATGCTTCATCAATCAATCTTGTAAAATTTTGTGTTACAAATACAGTTTTACAGTGACATGCAAAAAAAGAACATTGTTACTATTATGCCCTTGTTGGATGCAACCTGGGAACATACCCAGTTGTGAAATTGGGTCTCATCTTTTTTTAACAAGTCAAATTCGCTTTGATGACATTTGTTCCATTATTAGGTTATTACGATTATACATAATACCTCCGAACCAGAAATAGTATCATCAAATATGCAATACGATGCAACTTAATATGTCGAGGCTGAATCCGTGGCTCACAAACTTTACATGTTAAAATAGACCCCAAAAGCCAATAGCCCACCCCAGCCTCAGCCTTAAATACCCAATACCCACCCCCGCCCTGGAAAATGTGGAACCAACTTTTCTTAAAACATACTTAATTTTGAGTGGTAGTGTTGGTATGGTGCCTAATACGAAGAAGAGGCACTATCCCCGGCAGACATATACGTGGACAATAATATAAAATGTGCATTTGAAAAGAATAAACTCATAATGAAGAAAAAGTAAGCAAATAATTATTACCTTCACACTCTGGAGATTCTCTTGAAGATCCCGAAGTTTGTCCTCTACATCCCTTTTCCTCCTCCTGCACTGCTGAGCTTCTTTTTGTGCACTTGATGCTCTACCTTTAAGATCACTGATTTGATCGTCATAATTAGCACAGAGACGAGTAGGTCTCTGCTGCCTATTGAGAGGAAGAACCGTCTGGACAGAACCACGTGAAAACCTAAAAAGAAGACAAAAATAAACACTTATTGTGAGACTCTGCCTGAACCAGATGAATATGGTAAAAGATTGAAATAGAGTAATAAATCCTTGCTCTAAGTCAATTATTTTTCACAAGTTATAGAAAACTATATTAGAAGGTAAGAAATTGTGGTGCGTAGGTTACGACTTTCAAAAGCAAAGCAAAAGTTTTTCAGCCAGTCCTAAATTTGAAAATTGAATGTATAAAGGAACAGGATATGCATCTGTCGCTTACATCCTATGCCCATCTAAAGTGTACACCTCCTTCACATTGGGGATCCTCTGGTCAAATGCAACTTCCTTTCCCTCCTCATAATTCTTAACAAGAACTTGCCTTTCAACACTTCCCTGGAAAAGTAAGCATAATTGAGCAATCAAAAATAAGTACATGTGAAGTTAGGAAGATCAACAACATTACATGATAAATCACATAAATGAGCAGAAGAAACCAGTGAGCTTACCATATCTACCAGGACATTTACAACAGTATGATTTTCAGAATGGAGAAGAGAAAGAGTAGTTGGGTGCCTTGTTTGTGGAAGCATGTGAGGCGGAATATGCAACCTAAGCCAGAAAGTAAGAGGGAATCATAGTCATAGAAAGAATCACCATGCACCAAATGAGACAGCGAATTGAAGAATTAAATCTCTACCTAGGTAATGAAAAGTCATATATGATAATCTGAAGGTGGCTGTAGTGTGCTTCCTTTGCACATGCTCTGAGAAGCTTAGAGTCTTTATGATTTGTTACAATGAAAGCATTAAGCAACCTTCCAATAGCATTTTCAACAACACCAGCCCATACATCTCCATTATTCAAAGTCTGCAGAAAATATTTATAACATAAAGGTGTAGCACTTAGCATGTAGTTGCAAGTGGCAATAAAATTGGTTCTCATCCACATAAATTAACTGGAAAACCCAAGTTTATAGAAGGTTAAGGCACCATTAAATAAAAATTAAGTAAAAATATTACATTTAACATCATTTAAACAGGGTGAAAAAATCAAGCAAGATGCCTGCTATTAAGTAACAGAACATATCACTATATCACTAGAGTATGAAGTTCAAGGACATGTTTGTTCTCCTTTATGACAAAACAAACACTTCTGGTTCAAAATTATTAGTTCTGTAACAGATTATGATAGACAAGTAAAACGATATTACGAATAGAAGTTCAATAAGATTGTAGATATTGCAGATATTCCACACTTACCAAATGGGCACCAATTGGACCAATTGGAGGGCAGTTGAATCTCTGATGACACCTCTCAATTGTACGCAGAAGGTTCATCACTCTATCTCCACCAAAAGCTGTAACCTGTTTTAAGAAAACAGTATCCATAGAACATTATAGTTGTTTCTAGTGAAACGTTAGCACAAGATCAATTGCATATCCATTTTGGAAGAGATGAGTAAAAGTGCATTGCATTTGCAAATTCCCACATTCAAAAAGCTCTGCAGTTTTCTCATGCGTCAAAGACCACAAGATAGAGATTGCCTTACCTTGTTAATTTGATTTCTCTCAAGCTCACGGATGTTATTTGAGAAGTCTTGATAGTCCTTCTCTTTACTTCGAATCTACAAGATCAGTATGTAATCATAAACAAATACAAGAGTGGAAGCTATTAAATCAGAAGACACAAATTCTGAATTTTCACAACACAGTTTATGGTATTAGACAATTGATTTTTTTAATATCCCTAAAATCTTAGCTTATTATCCCAATTTTCTCTCAAAAACACTTCGCATATATCTCCCATAACAAAACCAGAGAATCGCATCCCTCAAAAAGAAGCAAACATATAAATTATGTTTCTTTTCAAAAAAAAAGAAGCAAACATATAAAAATTTTAAGTCATTTCATCTAAACTAAGGACTTAAGATATACTAGTAGCCCAACTATCCCCATGTGCCAAAACTTGTCAAATTTGTTAAGAAGATATTCTTAAACAACTATTCCAAATTATTATTAATAATTCTTTTAATATCTCCAAGCATAACATATCCGTTATCAGAGTGTTTAAGATTAATATCTAAAAGTAAAATCCAGAGGGAGATATACTTTGGAATTTCAAACATTTTCAAAATAGAAGATATGCAAACAATCCAGTGTGCGTGTGTTAGAGAGAGAGAGAGAGAGAGAGAGAGAGAGAGAGAGGCAACATGAGAAGGGTGACAACCAAATTGCTCTACACAATTTTAAGTTATTAAATCAACCAAATAAAAGAGAAAAAAGTTGTGCTAAAAAGTTACAAGTTACTAAATCAAGTCAAACATTCCACACCATTTCAGTTATATCTCCAATCTCACGACTTGTCTGGTGAACACTATCTGTTAAGGCAATTTCTTCTTCCTTCAACCTGAAATATCATAAGATACAACTGCGATCAGGTTAAAAACTTTGACAGGAAAGCAAAACATAGCCTGATGAAATTAATGATTTCAACCTTGCAAGCATGGATTCAACAGTAGCAACCTCATTTTGGAGGTCTTTCAGCTTTTCCTCTATCGCAAATTTATCGGCCTGCAATAGTATCAAAATTGATGTGTAAAAGCTATGAAACAGTAACCTATGCATTTCATGCCACTCTTTTTTTTAAGTAAAAAACCTGCATGACAGTTTATGTTGGCTATCAAATTGGTTACAACAGTGTCATGAAGCAATTAAAGAAGGATGTTGCCAGAGTTTTGAATAGAGCAAATTTGTCATTAAAAAGTCATAAGTTGGGTATGGAAATTAATCTTTGGGAGTGAATAGAATCACCTTTCGATAAAATTGAGACACTATGAAGGTAAGTCCTGGAGTTCAACCACCACCAAATACATTTAAGTGTAATTTAATGCAATCTGTCACAAGATCCTTATATGTAGAAGATTACAAGGGATGTAGAGTTTTATCAGTTGTTTATACTGTATGACGAGGAAGTTTCTAATTTTGAAAACTCAGTTCAAGAGTTCGTAGTTAATTTATTTTTCGATTTAGTCCCAAAAGATTGAATTGATGATGGAATAATGACCAGAATTTTCTGCAAGTGCAATTACCAAATTTCTGGAATATTTCTACTCTCATGATATCTCCCATCTTTAATCAGCACATCTTTGAACCCTGGGCCCTTTCTCCATGGTCACAACCATTAATCCATTACATACCATGCTACTCTAACTTTAGTCCAAATCCTTTTTTTTTTTAACTGAACTTTAGTCCAAATCCAACACATAAATTTGTTATTGAAGTCAAACTTGCATGCAGTTATATTGGCAAATATAATATTGAATATTTATACTGCCAGTGAATATGGTGTCACACTGTTGCTGCTCATGAATATAGCAAACAGAAAAAAACCTGTGTATTTTTTGCATGTTGTTCCTCGGTATCCTGAACCTGTTGCTGAAGAGACCTAACAGAGTTCATCAATTTCTGGATGTAGTTAGTTTTGCGGCCATACTCTTCATCTAGCTTAAGCTTGTCTTTTGTAGCCTGAGAAAAGAATTTCGCATCCAAAAATACATCAAGAAACTTGAAAGGATATAATAATATTGGCAACAATAAGAACAACTGGTTAAAAGCAATAGAAAAGAAACAGGAATTAGACAGGTAAACAATACTCAAATAGACAAGCAAATACAGCAACGTAACACATGCTAAGTTTGTCAGCATTTCATTGTAAACCAAAAAGCAGTTATGTATCCCAATGGCAGTGTCTGGTTTGAAGACTTACTAGTGAAAAGCATTTTCAGGAGAACATGTTTAAACTAAAATTTACCTGTTTGCAAGTAATATTAGGCTAGAAGAAAACATCCTTCAGTAGTTTTGTTTAACTGAAACTAATAAAACATGTGATTTGTAATTGGCTGGAGACAGTAATTTACCGTCAAGAGTTATCAGAAACTGGCCAGCAATTGATCGGAAGTCTCTGAAGACTGAGTCAAACACTGGCCAGTGGAGGCAACTAGTGGTTCAATGAAGAAAACTGATAGTAGCGCCATGGTGTAAGGCTTGACTTTATTCTGGAGAAAAGTCTTACACTTCTCGCAAGTCATTTTACAATTAATTCTCCATTGAATAGTGAGTTCAACAGATTCTCTAAAGTTGCACAAAAATAAAAAGATGCGAGGAAAAAAAAAATCTCTATTCCTGAAAGCTGCTTATGACACCACATATGGAGCCTATAAGGCCCTGGCATAACCCTAGCAGAACTAGTTTGACAAACAATAATCTGTTGACTTTATTAAAGGAACAAACTTTGAACATACCAATGCTAGTGTCTGTTGCAATTCGTCCTTCATTCTCCTAACTTCAGCTGTCTTTTCCACCATGCTTGCAATCTCAGATTTCTTCAAGGTAAAGCATTGGCTCAGTTTCTCCACTTCACCCTGTAAAATAGATGAAATAATATAATTAACATAAAAGTCTCTTCTTAGAATTTTTTTATTTTATACGACCTCAAGGTCCTTTCAAAAATGACTTGATTCCGTAAATCATGAGTGGATATAAGAATCCAGATAAATATACAATGTCTGTTGGAATAGCCCAAAGCTTTTATTTTCATTGCCAATTTTAAATAAGCTATAGTAACCGGAATTCATGTCTGCAAACACTTAAACAAGCAGTCCATTCTAATTGGGATTCAAATAGAAAATTACAAAGCTTAATCAATTTTGTCAACCATGTGGAAGAGAAACAGAGAATATTTTCAGGTAATCCTATATTTAATATTCTAATTCATGAGATAATACTTTACAGAATGTCAAAGAACTATTGAAATAAGCATGAAATAGGCATATATTTCAAAAAGAGAAGATTGCAGGAACTTGGCAACTCATAGTAGCAGGGATTTAGACAGAAGAGTAATTTATCCAAATGCATAATATCCAAGATCATTCTTGACATGAGACACAGAAATAATTTGTCCACATAGAAAGCCAAGAACTAATACTCACAGTAAGCTGATCAATTTTAGCTTGACAAAGAGGTACACGATCTTTCAGCTTTCCAATTCTCACATTTTGTTCCTGGAGTTTCCTGTCTACATCATATACCCATGACCAAGCGAGCTTCTTTTTTAACTGCTTTGCTTGTTGAGATATTTCTTCAATGTGCACCATGTTTTTAATCTTTTCTTGTAACTCATTAAGTTCCCTTTCTATGGGTCTTATGGATCCCTCTAATTCATCAACATCAACATTTGCCTTCTCCAACTGTTTCTCAATGTCTTGCAAAAGCTCTTCAACTTGCTGCAGAAGTGTGGCCTTGTAAAAGAACTGAGCAATCAAGTGTCAGTACAGCATACCTATTGAACTGTGCTTAGAGAAACATGTAAGACATAACATCACCTTAAATTTATCTTTGTCATTCCCAGAATGCAAAAACTCTCTGCTTCTGTCTTGACCCATTACTACACATGGATTCTCAACATCAATCTGCACCAATCAAACACAGAATCATGAACATCCATTGCAAGAGTCTAAATTTCAGAAGAGAAGGATTGAAGTACATATAGTATGACCTATTAATTCATTAAACATTAACTAAATTTCTCTCAATATAGACTTAGACATGTCATATTCAAGAAACAACGACCTAGAACAACCTTGTTAATCTGTCATGCTAGTTCAAGGAAACAGATTGTCCCTTAAAACTTAATAAGACCATGCTGAATTAAGAAACTGACAGACACCATATACATGAACAAACAGCTGATGCAAAGCAGGGTAAGCAAGAAATACGAAAAACACTCACACTAAAATGTTCAACTAGCTCCCGGAGGTCCTCTTTCCGACTAGCAACCTTTCTTCCTGTCAAAGTCCTCAGATGGAGAACAAAACCAAATGAATACTACAGTCTTATGAATCAATGTCTAGCAGTAGAATGCAATAACCACATCCAGTTAAAATATATATATATATATATATATATATATATTTTTTTTTTTTTCTTTTCTACAGATAACATTACAGTAGTATTAATAGTGGTGTAGAGTACTGTCAAAGTCAATCAGCGATCCATGAAAATACTACCCCCAGCCTGGGAAAAAAAAAAACAGGAAACAAAAACGACACACATGAATCAAGCACTCTGACCCATGCAAAACCAGAAATGGCAACTACCTCATCTACGTTCAAAAACTTAGAAACAGAAGCTTCCCAATATATTCTCAATACAACACACCTCCCGAATCACGATAAGAGAACACCAGTTTAACACTTTAATGTAGCGGTGAGGTTTCCAAAATTGTACAAGAGTAAAAAAAAACATAATACAAGCAAGAAATGTAAACCTTGTTGATCCTTTAAAACAGTGGCGTTGGCATTGGAAGTTCCAGAAATCTTGCGCTCTATGATTATGACATCACCATATATTTCTGGCTTGAAAGCATCATCCCCTTGATTTTTTAATTCAACATGGACAACAGCGTAACTGCAATGAAGCACCGCAGATAAAACTAAGAGAACCTAACAAGTTATGGAGTTCAAGAACAGATTTCGGAACTGGAGAAGCAAACACCATATTAAATGAATACGAAAGAGTCTCAAAGGCAGGTGCTTTCTCCTAAGACAAAATTGACAAACACCACAAACCTGCAACCAGTTTTTACAAAATCCTTCAATGTAGACCCCCTTTGAGTCTCTTTAGCGCGAGACCCAAATGCAACACACAAAGCCGTCAGTATTGCACTTTTACCACCTACAGAAACCCCAGATAAAAATAAGACCCAATAAATCAATAATCAGCTGATATCAACACTAATTTCAAAAACCCAGTTTAACACACACTGCTTGCGAACTAAATATCGATGCCTTTATGCATAAAATTGACAAACCCAATTCAAACACATGCGTCTATATAGACAGAGAGGAGGGCTTACTCCCATTTTGACCGGTAATAAAATTGACCCAATCACCGAGCTCGATCTGCAAGCTACTGTGGCACATGAAGTTCTCCAACCGGATTTTCTGGACGATGCCAGCTTTGGAACGACGACTGCTGGCGATTGACTCAGCCATGGCCGGGTCTGTGTACTTGGGTTCGATTTCGGTGTAATGAAACGAAGAATTTGGGTTTGGTTTTTCTTGTGAGGGACACAAAGAAAACCCTAGGCAGCGAAATTGCAAATGAATTTGGGGAAAGACGAGGAGTGGGAGTAGATAGAGGGAACGTTTGGCGGGAAGAGAGAACTGTTTATCGTGGGACTAGCGCTTTTGTTTGCTAGTGCCTCTTAAGATGAACCCTCTTTTAGCTGCTTAATTCAACGAGGAGAGGGTTTAGGCCAATTAATTTTTCAACAAAATAACAATAAAAATACTCTCCTTTCTAACCCTTTGGGATTGGTGAGGCCGTGAGGATACTTGTTATTAATCACTCCTCAAAACAAAAAAATATATATATGTTTTGCATAGGAGAGGCTCCAATGAATACCTTATAATGAGGACATGTTGAGAACTTTCAAAAAACTCAACCGTTGAATGAGATTTTAATTAGTTTTTAAAATATCAACTAACATTTTAAATACTCATCTACCAGTTGAGTTTAAAAGTCCTCAACAAATCATGTTTTGCATAGGCATAAACATGTTTTCTACTAACGTGAGAATCTAATAGCGTAATAATACTTTGCTTATTCTCAAGAGGTTATCTCGAAACCTTGACTAGCTATCTATGTACCTTTATTTGGTTTGCCGATCAAGTATTTGAGGATAAGAAGATAATTCATTTCTCATGTTTAATATATACAAATTTTGAAAAAATAAACAAGTGTGGTGTTTTTTTTTCCTTTGGACGTGAAATAAGAGACATGACAATGCCTAAAAAGAGAGGGCTTTGAAACTCATCAACTCCTTTGTGTTTTCTTTTCTCTTCTCATTTGAAATTGACTCACTTTCATCCCACAAATGAAACATGGCTATATAATTATATAGAATGAAACATATTAGTAAGTACATTTTGTTCAGCACATTACCTTTAGTGTATTATGTTTATATCCATGAACAAATAGATTCACTACGCTCGTAGCGGCCAGCATTGGTCGAACTTCAAAATTCAAGAACATATTCAAATAGGATCGTAAAAGATATTCGTGTTGGTGGCAACACATTCTCTATACTCAAATAATATAAAAAGAGAAGAATATACTCTAATTACCTTCAATTTTTTTCACGTCAATCAATTTGCTCGATGAATTTTGAATTTTGGTAAATTCCACCATATTTTTTGTTTTGGAAGAGGAAACACCATAATTTTGTAATGGATAACAAAATGAGAGCAAAGGTTGACACTCAATAGTCAATAGAATTTGTAAGCATGGGAATGTAGTAAAACAATAGAGTAACGTTGTGCATGATATACCAACCCGTTGTCACTCGACATATAACGCCACGTCATATGCCAAATGGGCGGGCGTCGTGATTAAGTCCACTTTGGACTCCAATCCAAATCACTGTCCGTTTTCTAATGACATCAATCCCTACAACTACAAGGCCACAATTAAAGATATTTCGAATTATTGGCTTTGTCTACAACCATTCTATAAATCATTATCTAATTATATTATATACCATTACATGCAAATTAAAAAATTTCAAAGTATATTCTTTTTAATTATTTTTTAAAGATGGACGATACGAATTCATTAAAATAAGAAAAAAAAATTATACAATATGTTAACATATGACATACATCCAAATGTGAGAAATAGCTTATACACTATTTATCATTACGACTTATCACAAATACAAGGACAAGGGCAACATAAGCACATGAACCCTAGCAAATTAACTTGTCGGGGTATGAAACCAAACCAGGGGGTGCATGGAAACCCTAATATATAGTAGGGTTTTGCAAGACCCCCCTGATTGCAATCTCGCTTCACAATTATAAGGAAATAGAGATTCATCATTTTTTACACAAATGAAAACATATGAAGACCTCGTCCATAAATCCTAGTTGCAATAACTTATGTTCAACACATTTTGTCTATTTTCGTGCATTTAACAATTTAACAATGACTTGAGAGCTATCGATATCAACGTCTTTTAGTGTGGGAATTTAAGTAGTCATAAGAATTTGTACATACATTGTGCCATAAATCTAAGAATTTTATCATTAATGTTCACTCATGTGATGTTCTTACGGAATCGCAATGTAATGTCAATACTCTTTTTCTCGTTACAAAACAACGTGCACGGATTCGAACTTGGGTGTTTGCCTTGATGCGATAAAAATGCTAATGTTACTTTCACATTGAATTAATCGAGACGAATGACGTGTCACTCGGTAGTCAACAAGTACATCCCAACTAACACGATACACTACGACCGACGAACGAACGAACAAATGCTGGATGTAGTCAGCGGCATCCGCAAATAAAATTAGAAATGCGTAAATTAATTTGCATTCAAACTAAATCTCACAGTTTAGGAATGCAGGTTTCCCCCATATGAATTTTCATTATGGCTGGTGTCTCCTCACCTAGATTCGCATCTGGATAATTGTGGGATTGAATTGAATTAGGGGATTTTGTGGTAGATTTAAGGCTTATTTGAGAAAAGAAGAAAGTGATATGAAAATTGCAAAGACTACTTTATTAGGTGGATATGGTTTTTAAATGGCTTCATACGCAAAAATAAAAAAGGCTATATATAAAGGCATCTCATGCACACCCATTTGGCCACACCGTCTAGAGGACACCACCTTGGCATAGTACCCCTCGATATAGTGTTCTTCTTTTGTTCCCTTTGCGTAAGGAATGCTTGTCACCTACTCCTAAAGAAAGAAGAGAGTCGAGTCCCTATTAACTCGAGAGTCTCTCGATCCTCTAGTCTCTTCTTCTTGCTCCTCCTCAAAATCCAAATCCAAATCCATCTTCAGATCCAATCTCCATGGATAGGCCTCACATCTGCAAGATCTGCAACAAGCGCTTCAAAGGTGGCAAGGCCATGGGCGGACACATGAGATCTCATCTCGCCAAGCTTCCTCTCCCTCCCAAGCAGCCGCCGCCGCCTCCAACAACTCCTTCGCCGCCGCAGCGACTCAGTCACTCGCCTGAGTTCTCCTCGTCCACCTCGACTCTCCACCACCACAGCAGCAGCATCCTGCGCATCCGGAACATCAACAGCAGCGTCATGCAGATGATGATGATGCAATCTCCTCCGGCTCCGGCTCCGGCGGCGGAGTATCATCCGAAGCCGTTTCTGAAGTACCGGGAAGTTGTTGCGCCGTCGTCGATGGACTCGGCGGTGGAGAGCGACAGCACCGAGTCGCACCCGAAGAACCCGACCCGGAGAAGATCGAAACGGCGTCGTAAGTTGATTGTGAAAGTGGCTTTGGCCGAGCCGCCGCCGCCACAGGAGGCCGAGCAGCAGCAGCAGGTAAGTTCCGTTTCCGATACTTTCTCAACGGAAGATTGTGCTATGTCTCTTGTGATGCTTTCAAGGGACAAATGGAAAGTGAAAAACGAAGACCAATCCGTTGAAGAAGAAGAAGAAGATGAGATGAAGCAGGAAATGGAAGAGGAAGACGACGTCGTTTTCCGCGCTAGGAGTACTCCTCGGACTTGTAATTCCCAGGGCAAGTACAAGTGCGAGACTTGCAAGAAAGTGTTCCAATCCTACCAAGCACTCGGCGGCCACAGAGCCAGCCACAAGAGAGTCAGGCACCAAGTGTTCGAGGACGACGATGATGACGTGGACGGTGGTGATGATTCTGAGGAGGAGGAAGGAAATGGCAATGGGGAGGGGTATAATGGTCATTCTGCTGTTGTGGAGCATCCTCCTCCCAGGTCATTTGAATGCCCATTCTGTTTCAAGCTGTTTGATTCTGGTCAGGCACTTGGTGGCCACAAGAAGGTGCACTATTATAATAATAATAATACTAGTTATTACAACAACAACAACAACATGAACAATTTCCCTGCAGCTGCTAATAGTAACAACAACAACACCAATGCTAGGGCCTCTTCCTCCTCTGCAAATTTTGGAGACAATTTGGTGATTGATCTCAATTTCCCACCAGCACCAGAAGAAGAGTTTGAGTTTTCTACAGTTTCTGAATAATTCAGTACTTGATTAACATCTCAATTAGAGGTACCCATGCCAATTAGTTTCTCATAATTAATGTCACCATCAGCAACAACATTTTCCTTTCAAAAATGTTTTCAGCCTCTTTAGTTTGCTTGTTGTACAATGTTATACAGTGATCTGATCAATTTTCTTTCTTTCTTTCTTTCCAGTAGCTAGCTAGCTTTGCTTTTGCTTATTTGTGGTATGGTTTTTGTTGCTTATAGTAATGGGGATTGGGATAGAGTTTTAGGAGTTGCATGAAAGGACAAGCAAGCAGCCCTTTTGTTTTTGGTTCTTGTGGGCAGGAGGATGAGCACCCAGTTGGTCTTTAGCTCATGAGATTAATTTATCAACTGTTCTCCACAATTTTCTCATTAAACAAATTTGGGGTTTTTGTTTGGGTGTAAGTTTAGGTTCTACCTGTCACAACCTGCAGCTTTATAGTTGTGTACAGTTGGTGAGGAACAAGTCAAGAGCCTAGCTACAACTCTAGTCTTTTTCCTTTACCCTTCTTATCTTCTCGATCTTCTGGGTTTTCCTAGGCAGGCAGTGTAAGCCATGCATGGAGTCAGCATGAGTTGTAGCCAGTCAAACAGTGCCATTTTTGGTAATTAAAGGATTTTTTTTTAGAATCGACCAAATATAATTTATTAATTTTCAGCACAAGACCTTCCCATTAAACCATGCGTTTTTTTAATATTGTAATAGCTTTTATTATTCCAAATGGGCTCTTTATTTTCTCAAATCCAATCCTTTTCAAACTCTCCTTTAATTTCCAAGGAGGAAAAAAATCTTTCAAATTAAACTCGATCGTGATAAGGTCAGATTAATTTGCTTGTTTGATTTTCGGTTTTCGGAGATAATTTTGGCCTAAACTTTAAACCCAGTAATTAATGTTTGCCAATATACACATGGAATGTCCAATATTTAAACCCCGAATGCATGCATCTTTTTTTTTTTGGCTAATGAATGCATGCATCTATCTAGTCATCAGTTTAAAGTTTAAACATCCTCGATCGGTTGGCAAAATCCAAGTGCAATCATGATGAAGATATCTGAGGCGGTGGGTTGCATGGTTACTGTAGCTCTTACCAAATAACCAAAGAAATTCAAGGGGAAACGGATACTAAGAGAGAGATAGAGCCAAAATTTGGTAAGAGAGGAAGAACCTAGGAGACGTACGCCATCTACCCATATCTGAATAAAGCAATTATACATCCTTTTTTTTTAAATATATATTATTTTTGGTTTAATAGATATTTACCCAAAAACAAACATTATTAAATAAAAAAGTGAAAAGCAGTAGGTATTAAAAAAATAAAGCAGTATATTAAATAAAAATGTAAAATTAATGCTGTATATTAATTGGTATATAATAAGCCCCTTGAGTTTGTTGTACCACTTTTGCCCGATAATATGTATCAATAAAACAAAAAATAACAAAGGGGGTCATTTGTTCTATCAAACAATACTCTTATAAACGGTTGTTCAATAAGGGGTAGCTATTGGTTCATTTGATAGTAGTGTTAACTCCATCACTCTCACAATTAAACACAAAGTGCATGTAGTGCCCCTGTTAGCATTTGTCTTTCTAAGTCTCGTTTATTCGAATTTAAGTTCTTAATAAATAGATAAATGATTTTAATCACTAGAGCTACAATAATCTATCAACACGTATATATATTATATCAACTTTCAAAAACCAAATCATAAGTAGCAAAATCACTAGATGAAAAAAGAAGTATAATAACGTATCATACTTACGTTGTGCAATAATATTGTCCATATATTAGCACCGAATTGTAAATTAATTTACAAACCACAAATGCACGATTCACACCGTCCATAGTTCGTATTCATCATTTTATAATATTAGTGCAGAAGGGTTGACAAAAATAAAGAAAATATTTTTAATTGGTTCGGTGAACATACTGACTCACATGAACTCATCAACTTAACTCCTTCGATGCTCAATACGTGCTATCATCAACGTTCCTCGTCGACTATATATATAAACCTAAATGAAAATTCATATCCAACTACTCAGATCTACTCCAAGAATTTTAGGGCACGTACCATGGAAAACACATACCCACGAAGGCACCAATTACATACGGCCACGTCACAGCAGCACTCCTCTACTCCTCGTCTTGTACGCAGCAGAAGCGGAAGTAGTACTTCTCCGGCGATAACCAGCGATTCATTAAACGCTTCACTAAACACTCCAAGTGCCAGCCAGAGATTCACCAGCCCGCGCTCAAAATCCACCAACAAATCCAGAACCAGTTACAAATTAGATGAGGAGAAATCAGTAATTTCCAGCATGCAAAAGAAGGGTCAGGAAAATAGAGAAGGTAATAATTATCAGAATACGACTTTTGCTAGCCCTAAGTTGTTGCAGCGCGGGAACACTAGCCCTAGTCCGAGTCCACGCCCTAGTTTTGGCTCAACAAAGGGGAGGAAGTCGTCGGCGTCTCCTTCGGCTTGGGCCTTGTCTCCGGGACGGTCTTTGCCATGCACGGCGGGGCCGGAGTTGACTGCGGCGGCAGTGGCTTCGCCAAGACCGAGGGTTAAGTCTAGTGGCGGTGGAGTGGGTGGGGTTTTGAAGTATTTTAGGCTGCAGAAGAAAGGGTTGACTATACAAGAAGAGGAGTTTCATCAGTTTCGGATTTTGCAAAATAGGTTGCTCCAATGGAGGTTTGTCAACGCTAGAGCTCAGGCCGCCACGGTGGCTTCACACAAAGTTGCACAGGTAATTAAGTACTAGTAATTAATTTATGGGAGAATTATGTTTTTGGTCTCTATATATGCTCGTCATGATCATGTTTTATTTTTAGTCCTTGAGTTTAACAGTCTTTGCAAATTAATTATATATGTCATTTCTATCGATTATATTTGCTTGCCGTTAAAAGAAATCGATCTGAGGTAAACTGCTAATTAATTGTTGAAGTACGTTGAAGAAAATGATAGGCAAAGTGATAGGTAAATAAACACTGAAACATATAGATTAAAACGGGTCGAAGTAATTCGATCTAAGTTGATCTTTTCTTCACCAACAATATTAGACAAACTATTTACATGTATTAATTTGTATGTTTGCTCATTTCAGGATAAAATGTTTAGTGTTTGGCTTCGAATTTTCAAAATGAGGAACTGCATCCTAGATAAGCGGCTACAAGTGCAAAAGCTCAAGCATCAAATGAAGGTATATCAAATTGTGTACCCTCAAATTTTTCTACTGAATGAATGGGGGAAATTGGAGAGAAAAAATCAAGAATTTGTGAGCAGGATGGTGAGGAAGTTATCAGGAATTTCAAATACAATTCCTTTGGTTCATGATGCTAAGGTAAATTAATATACATTGCATTTCTCCCCTTGCTAATTGTGGTTGATAATTAATTTCAATAAAATTTTGGTAATTCAGATATATCTAAAATAAAAATTAATCTCATTTTCATCTCGGACAGGGAGATGTGGCGTCTATATACGAAGCGATGATCACAGCCATGGATGTCATGGCTGGTATTCAATCAACGGTCACTAAATTGCTCCCGCAGGTAAATATATAATTCTTCTTTATACGTAAATTATTTAAAAAATAACTTGAATGAAAAGTATGCATGTACATAACTACATATATAAAAGTGTCTCTCGTCTATAAAACGTACACTAATGTTCTAACAGTTTCTTTAATATAAATTTGGTTATTTCATCAGCTCGAAAAGCTACTTTACATGGTCACGGAGCTGTTCATCATGCAGAAGCAACAGAAAGAATTAGAGACGTATATAACATCGGCTGTTGGTCTTATGGTGAGTAATATTTATCATTGCTGTCAAGCTCGATCATACATGTACTTTGTAATTTTTGTAACGAGATTATATCATTTGGTAAAAACTGTGCCAAAAGCTTTTCACCAGGGCGCGCGTCACTATTGTTTTATTTTTTCTTTTTTGGACGAACTATTGTTTTATCTTTGTAATGAAAGACACAAAAACTGGAGATGGCTTCATAATACATAGACCTAATGCCTCAGGCTATAACAAATTAAACCCATATTGACACATTAAGAAAACAGAGCAGGCCCAAGTCTAATGCTTGTAGTACGTACGTAGTGAAAAAATGACCTAAACTTGGAGCTTGTTTTCGATTAGGTGTAGCTTGATCTATGCTAATGTATGCATTATTTCTTTTGTATCTACCATGCATCCATTACCGAGACTCGTAGACTTATAAGTTATAACCACTTAAGTACTATTTGGCATTGGTCACATATGAAGCAATATCATTTTTTTTTCGATGGGAAATGAAGCAATAATTTGTTGAATACATGAAAGCTAGTTGAACGAAAATTCTAAATTTACTTTATGTTTCTCAACAGAAAGAGGAGACTAGTGTGAGAGCACATCTCATCCAAGTAGCGAATGAAAGTCGAGGAGATGCCACGATTTATATGTACAATTAATCTTTTTGTAATACAAGTATATGTAACCTTGAATCTATTTTAATAGTCTCTTTCATCTTAAACTATGATACCCAAAAGCTGATATATATATACACACACTAGAGCCGCGCTCTCTATTTTCTCCAGACAAAAAAAATGACCAACAGAAAGAGGGAGAAGGTAGAAGAAGTTTACTTGCTTCCCCTCCTTCCCCTTCGATCACCTGTTTTCTCTTATTTGTCTTTTATTTTCTCATTTAGTTTTAGTTTGTTGTGGTGAATAACAAGTCGATTTGATATGAGTCATGCTTAGATTTTAGTTTCAATTTTTTTCTTTCTAAAACTCACTTTCTAATGTTTCTTATTTTTCCTACATTTAGACATCTCCTCGAGTTGAAGAATTTCCTTGTTCCACGTCTATGTGTTTTTCGCCATCTTCATCAAATACTGATTATTGCAGGTTTAAGTGGAATTTGTTGAGCAATTTGCTATCATACGCAATTGGATCGCTCGAGATAGAGTCTTTCTCTGACACTACTGCAACTGTTCTACAATCACTTCTTGGTTAGATGCGGTGGATTATATATGGGGGCGTTGCTTCAGTTTATAGTGAATGTCATGTTTTAGGTCTAGGGGTTATTTTAGGGCTTTGGTTGTTTTCAATTGTCTAGAGTTCGTCTAATCTTGGTAATGTGAGATTAATTGTTGTTAGTCCAATTTTTGTCCACTTTAATTTTGTCTGATTGAACTCGTTGTTTTTTGCCTTAATGTGAGGTTGGCATCTTTGAGTCATCCTGATATAAAGATTCAAATTTGTATAAAGTTGACATGATATAAATCACAGGGCCATCATGTTCATAGTTACTCCCCAATGTGAACTTTGCAGGGTTCCAAGCTCTTGATGATCGACAATCAAACTACCTAGCTAGCCTTTGGATGTGAACTCAACCCATTTACTTATACATCTAAAAGATTTATCCCTTCCTCTTCTCATGCTTAATTCTTCAAATATTCGAAGACTTGGAGATAATATAACTCACATTGTCATTGAATGAGTTGAGAAAGTTTAGAAGTCTAACAGATTAACACCCTTTAATTTTATACACGTACGCCAACAAACCAGAATCATAACTAGAAAAATAACACTTGAAAATTCCATTGAAATAAGGTAAAATAAGAAATCGCTTCTCCTATACCAATCCCCCAAGAAAAAAAAAAAAAGCCAAAGAAAGAAGAAGAATAAAACCCTCAAGGCTCTCTCTCTCCAGGTGATTAATCCTATTAACATTCCACCGTTGGCTTTTGTGGCAAAGGAATATCATCAGCACCACAACTCCCATTACGTTCACGGCCAACAACATGACTAGCAAGCAACTTCCTCTTAGGCTTGGCTTCAATCAACATCAACACGACGTCCCTCATGGACGGCCGGTCCGCCGGATTCCTACTCGTGCAAAGCAACGCAATCCTTAGCATTTGCATCATTTCCTCCCTCACCGGAGCACAACCTGCCCCCGCATTCTTGTCCAAAACATCGTTGATCCCGTCTTTGCTCTTGATTTTCGTCCGAACCCAATCTACAATGCTATTCCCATCCCCAAACACCGCCTCCACCGATCTCTTTCCGCTTAAAATTTCCAACAACACAACCCCGAAGCTATATATGTCACTCTTCTCATCAACTTGTAGGGTGTAAGCATACTCTGCAAAACCAAAACAAAAAAGAACACTAATCAGTACATTACCTCAATTATCCTGGTAATTAAACATCACCCAAAAACGACTTATGAAAAGAAAAGGTGAGCCTCTAGCCCCCATGCGCAATAGTGCCTACATTGTGCGCACTCACATGGGGCACTGTAACATTGGTACGGTGGACAAACATGTCCATGTCAAACCTTCTCTTTACCCTATACTCCTTTAGGAACTTTATGAAGTAGTGAATTAGTGATTTTTATAGTATGAGGATTAAGGACCGACCATTGTAAAAAGTTAAAGAGTTACTTAATTACAATGCAAAGGAAAAGACATAATGTTACACTTTTTGACTAAATGGACCGACTGTAGCCACTGTGAACATGTATTTTACCCAAGATTAAGCTTAACTTAACTAGCAAGGGTAGCATTACTAAAAAGACAATAACTACTTTTTGCCCTAACCTGCCTCCATTATATATATCGTCACCCAACAAAATGAACTCTAATAGAAGAAGCCAAAAACAGATGCTACCAATCATGCAAGCATTGCCTCACCAAGGTACGCCGGAAGGTCAACTCTTCCTCCGGCAAATAATAGCAACATATATAGTTATCTAATAAATTTAAAAAAAATTATTCTCTTAAATAATAGTATAGATAAAAATTGAATTCACCTGGTGCAATGTAGCCATAGGAACCGGCGATCACCGACATGGACTCATCGCTTTGGATCAGCTTAGCCACCCCGAAGTCCGCCACTCTGGCCTCCATATCACCGTCCAACAAAATATTACTCGGCTTGAGATCACGGTGGACGATCACCGGGTCACAGTCGTGGTGAAGATAGCAAATCCCCTGAGCCACACCGAGTGCAATCTTGTACCTCGTAACCCAATCCGCCCCAAGATTCTGCGCCTTGTTCGTGCCATGCAACAAATCGTCCAAATTTCCATTGGGCATGTACTCGTACAGCAGCATGGTGCAGTCCCTGTTGCAGCAGCACCCTAACAATCTCACTATGTTCCTGTGCCTCACGTTCCCCAACACCTCCACTTCAGCCAGAACCCCTCTCCTCCGTCTGATTATGCTCTCCTTCTGCTTGCCCCATAGCTTCTTCACCGCTATGATCTCGCCACCTGGCATCTCCGCTTTGTACACCGTTCCGGTCCCTCCCATGCCTATGATCTTATCGCTCATCTGCAAACACTCCAACACATCGTCCGCAGTGAAATTCAAACGCTGGAAGGCGGTTAATTTCCACGGTCCGATCTGCTGACTTTCGTCCATCCGACGGCTGTAGCTCGCGTGGAAGCACCGGGTTCCGGCAACGAGGACGAACAGGCCGATTCCGAACGCCGCCGCCATGATCCAAACAATGGCGCCGGCCGTCTTTTTCGGCTGCTCGTGATCGTGTACCTCCACGTCTCCGGATAAAGTATCGGCCGCACACGGCTTGGCTAAAACGCCGCCGCATAGTCCCTCATTTCCCAAAAACGAGGTCGGATGGAGGTTGGGGAATATCGTACCGGACGAGGGAATCGGACCGGTTAAGAGATTAAACGAAACGTTGAAGGTCTCCAAGGTGCTGCAGTTCTCGAAATTTGAAGGTATCGTACCGGAGAGGAAGTTATGCGAGAGGTCGAGGTCGGTTATAGAAGGCAGAGCTGAGATTTCCCAAGGTATAATGCCTGTAAGTGAATTGCGGCTTAAATTTAAACTCAGAAGCTTCTCGCAGTGTCCAATGTCCCAGGGGATGCTACCGTTGAAGTTGTTATGCTGCAATTCAATCTTGTACAGGGTTCTGCAGCCAATGAAGTCCGGGATTTTACCTGAGAGATGACTCGAAATGGCCGAGAAGATTTGTAAATTGGATGCACGCCAGATGTTCGACGGAAGTAGTGTGTGGAGAGGGTTCTGGGAAATATTCAAGTACTCGAGCTTGGCGGCATTGCCGAGATCGTTTGGGATGGAACCGGTGAAATTGTTGTTGCTCAGGTCCACGAAGGTTAAGTTGGGCAACAAGCCGAAGCCGAGTGGGATTGAGCCGTTGATTTGGTTGTTCTGGATGCGAAAGCGTAACAAGGAAGTGCAATTGGCCAAGGCTTCAGGGAGCTGGTTGATGAACCTGTTTGAGAAGAGTATGAGAAAGACCAATGTGTTGCCTTTGCAGAGATTCGGAGGGACTGGACCTGTGAGTGAATTGGAGGACACGTCGACCTTCACGAGCTTCTCGTTGATGCCCAGATTTTGGGGAAGGATTCCTGTAAGGGAATTGTTCCACAGAAGCAAGGCTTCCAAGTTGGGAAGCTCTCCGATTTGCTCTGGGATTTCACCAACTAGGAAATTGCTCAGTAAGCTCAGCCTGTTGAGCTCTTTCAGTGTGGCAATGACTGGTGGGATGGAACCCGAAAGCTGATTCTCTGATAAGTCTAGCACTTTGAGACCTTGCAAGTTTCCAAGGCTTTGTGGGATAGTGCCCGAAAATCGATTATTGAAGAGGATCAATGAGTTGAGCATGGTTAAATTGCCAAGCTCAGGTGGGAGTGACCCGGAAAGCAAGTTATTGGAGATGTCCAAGTATGTGAGATTTGATAGCAATGTCAATTCAACGGGAAACCCACCTGTGAATCCGTTGTAGCCGATCTCCATGCGAATGAGCTCTGATAAAAACCCCAGTTGAGGTGGTATTGAGCCTTTAAGAGCATTTCCAGCCAGGCCAAGAAACCTGAGTTTAGGAATACTTCCATAGCCCGGAGGAATATTACCTTCGAAGTAGCTTCCAGTAAGGTTGAGCTTCTCAAGGAACCTGAGTCTGATAAATTCTTGAGGTAATGGACCAGTGAAACTGTTGCTGTAAGCATTGAAGACCCTCAGGAACTTGAGCTTGGAAATCCCAGGTGGGAAAGTTGACTTGAAGTCGTTGTGGCTTATGTCAAGGATTCTGAGCTGGGTGAGTTGGAAAATGGCCGGTTGGAGAGGTCCATCAAAGCTGTTACTGCTCAAATTGAGATGAATTAAGCTCGACAAGTAGCGGATTTCAGCTGGGATTGTACCGGAGAGATTGCGGAGAGAGAGGTCAAGAGAGACGATTTGGGATGTGTTGGGGTGGCATTTGATTCCAGACCATGAACACCAAACTGGGCCTTGGGAATTAAGCTTGGGGTCCCAGTCATGGAAGGTAGAGAGAGGGTCTTTTAGTAAGGATTTGAGGGAGAGCAGAGCAGTGAGTTGGGAAGGTGGAGAATTTGAAGCACAGAGGATTGTGGGTGATTGAAGAAAGAAGAAGAAGAAGAAGAGAAAGAAAAGAAAAGAAAGTTTCATGGTTTTGGGGGTGTGAGGAGGGTTTTGGCTGAGACAGTGTTGAAGATGAGAGTGGTAAATTTAAGGGAAGGAAGGTTTTGATGACTACTGAGTGAAGTTGAAATGCTTTTAGGGAGTGCTGGGTGCAGAGGGTGTTTCATCATGATGATTGCTTCAGTGGGATTTCTTGGTGGGCTATATCTATAATAAGCTTGAAAAAATTGAAAGAGAGAGAAGCAGAGCAAAGCTGAGCTTCTTCTATATGAACATGGTAATCCAATCTCCCTCTTGTTATTTTAATTCTCAGTAGAACTCTACCTTTGTCTGATATATCCGCCTATACTTTTGGTTTTGTTTTGTTGGATTTCTTTCTTTTTCCCTTTTCTTTTGCTGCTACTTTTCATCATTCCTTGTTAGCTTTATCTTTGTTGTGTATAACAAATTGATTGATGAACTAACATGTATATATGTCTGTATAGTTGTGACAAATGTCTCTCACAGGATCCAAGAAAGTCATTCCAATTTCCCACCATATTCCCCAACCCTTATTTAAACAATTTCTCATTTCTTTCTTCTTCTTTTTTGAGGGGAACATTCTCATTTTTCTTGCTTAAATTGAAGGTGAAGTTTCCATTTAAATTCATTTAGAGCCTCACTTTTATGTAACAATCGCTGAATGGACCACATGTCTAATTGGGCATTACCTTGTTGATTTCATAAACCATGAACACGAAAAATCAAGATGATTATTTGATATGTGATCACCATTTATCAACTTTCATCTATTAAATTATTTTGTTTGTTTTAGAATTTAGGACAAAAATCGCTCTAACAATTATAACGTCCACATTATCAAAAATTCCAAGGCAGGATCCTAAGTGGGTTGTCATAATGTATGAGGTGATTCTATGATTGTGTTTCATAAGAATAGAGAAACAGGTCTGCAACAATTTGGCGCGGATGTTTGAAATTGAATACCATGTCCCTAAAAATTAATTAATGAATGAAGATCTTTGTGATTAGTGTCCACCAATGTCAATGTTAATTATAGGGGATATACTATTAGTGGCTGATTAATGTGCTTTTCCACTCATTTTGACTTGGATAAAGCTTTAGCATGATGCCCATTTACTTTGTATCATTAACCTTGTTAAAGTACATCTTACGATAAGAATAACGCTTCAAACACAATCATCCTTTCTCGTTTTTTTTTTTTTTTTTGAACGAAATCATCCTTTCTCGTTTAATTATTCATTTTAATTAGGGTTTTGCAAATACTTACACCGAACAACTTTTGCTAATTATTTACGCAACTATCGATAATACTACTGTAACTTTGGAGTTTGGACTTATATATTATCAAATCAAAAGCCATATGTAGTTATGTACTACAAATTTTAGATTATCCACTACTCTTTCTTTCATTGAATTTAATATTTGAAAAATTCATAACATCTTATACTTTGTAGCATAAAATCAGAAATGGTTAATCATAAATAAGAAAATTGATTAATACTTTGGTGTTGAATCGAAATATTTAGGACAAATAGGATGTTTCAGCTCGATACCGTTAATTTTTTTTGACTGTTTTGTCGGAATACGTTCATCTTTTAAGTATCTATTCTTTTTAATATATAAGTATTTTTGATAAATCGGCTATCGTTTACTTAAAGTTATAAGGATAAAAATTCATAGACCGATCTTATCTTGTTCATCTTGTAGGAACTACGAGATCACCGCAATGACGCTTTCATCAAGGAGTTGTGGACCGAGTATAGAACCATGATAATTGTTAATGTATTTGTATCGTATGAAATTAATGAATTATGTTAAAAAGTAACAAAACAAAAGAAACAAAAATATTGAATTTTAAAGTATATTTTGTCTTATGAGCAATCCAATATATATGTAATTATGAACAGGATCACGATCCAATGGCTCATGGAAGAAAGAAAACAATACGTCGATATCGTACAAATCATTTAACAATAACCATTAGAGAAATATGCTTGCTTCAAGAACTACTAGTTCTAGTTAAGCAAAGCTTTTCGTCAGCCTCTCTCTTTTTCCAAGAGAATGTTAAATAAAATAACAAAACGAAACAAATAAAAAAAACAGAGGGAGGGTGAGGGTTACCCAAATAAGAAAAAGAAAAGAAAATAAAGCGAAAGGAAAACAGAATTTTAATTTTAAAGTGTGTTTTCTTCAGTCGAAAACGTACGTATGAGTAGTCGCATTCTATGAGGGTGTTAGTGGAAATTTCAAATTCAAAGCAGACTTTGCTTTATGCATGCTTACCGCGCGTGCTGAAACGCAATACCATTCTGTAACTTTAGCAATATACAATCAACTCTTACCATTTTTCGCAAGTGATTTTCTAGCTTAGAATGGATCGATGTTCTTTGTCAATTAAATATTTACATATGAGAGACAATAATTAAAATAACACTAATTTATTATTTTTTCTTCTTAATTTAAAAAATGCTATGTTACATTATTGAATAGATTAAGGATAAATAATAAATTAATTTTATGATCTAAATAACTCTATCAATGAACTTCTCGTTGTGTTAGAGAAATTAACCATTCAATTATGATCGATGAAATGTACCTTGATGATTAGACATACATACCTTCAAGATTTGTCGAAGATCGGGATGAAAAATTCTATAATGCATACTTGTATCATGATTTAACTATTTTATAATGACAAATTAGCTCCCTACAAAGATACACCAACTTCATGCAGTTGTAGACTAACTCATTGAAAATACAAATTTTTAATTATTGTAAATAGTTTTTTTTATTACCATTCAACATAATAAAATAATGTATTAATGACATGTTTACTTACTTGAAATGAAAATGTGAATGAATCAGAATTCATTCATAATACATATTCCCTCTTGGTAATCAAACTCCGAATATTAAGGAATAAATTTATGCTTTTTAGTCACTTTTTCGTATGACCCATAATCATTCCGATTTTTGTGCATATTAGTAAACATAAGAGAACTCATGAATGAAATCAATTCTTTCATTCTCATACTCATTCCAAGTAAGTAAACATGTCATAATACATTAATTTACCAAAGTAGAATTCGAATTGTTGAATTTTTTTTATAGGTACACGTTATTTTTAGGACATGAAAATCAATCACTAGATGAACATGGAAGAAATTAAAAGAACATGGAAGAAATTAAAAGAAGTTTCGAAAGGGACAATTCGTTTGATGAACTTGAGAGGGACAGGTGCATCAAAGGGCGCGTGCAGTACATAGTCCATAATGCAGTCCACCATTTTCTCTTCTCATCTCGAATTTACCATTCCGCCCTTTTAGAAAATTAGAAGACTGCATAAACAAAATACCCAACCGTACCTGTAGAGAGAGAGAGAGAGAGGAAGGGAGCCCATGAAGCGGTGCGGTGGGACCTGACAGGGAGAGTGCGGTGGAGCCCAGAATCACTTTGTCCCCTACATACCCTTCACTTGTCGTCTTGTCCCGTATGTCACAGCCTTTTCTTTTTCTTTACATTTTTTTTGTTGGGTATAAAAAAAAATAGAGAAATGAAAAACAGAATGTATATACGAAAATGGGGGCATGCGGTGATGGGGTTGTGAAGCGTGACGGGGTGGTGACCCTACCACCAACGACCAACCATATATGGCATGAGTGAGTGGCGAGGCCTCTCCTCCTTTTTCCGGCCAACGCGTGATCTTCTACTTATGAACTCAATTTACGCCTAAACGGTGCGTTCTGGTCTTCCCACCTTCTTTTTTTTTTTCAAACACGCTATCCAATACTATATATTAACCACCTTGCTTTTCAATTTTCTTTTCCTGCTTAGGAAAGGAAAGCAAATCCCAAATGAAATGAAAGTAAAACCAAACTCATGCACAAGGTGAAGGAGTTCATTAATATACGTACTAGTTAGCCTATGTCTGGAAATGCCAAATGTACGTACGTGGCATAGTTAATATATAAGATAATTGTTGATAGGCTTGAACAGAAAAACGTTGAATCCGATAGAGGTACGTACACGTACAACATCCATCAGTCACTATGCTTGAAATAGTAATTGAGCTTCAAATCAGTGGAAAGTTGAGGCACTAATCGAGCAGAGAGCTATATGCACATGCCAAGGGCCCAGATATATACATCTGATCATGAGGACTTTAATTTGTACGTATAAATGACCAGCAAATTAAATCAGATGTTACATTAGGGCATCTCCAATGCTCAGGGGTTATACCCACATATAGGTCCCAAAATAGATTTTTTTCATCTCCAATGGTCATTTTTTTGGATCCAAACCTATCTCAAGTCTCAAACTCATACCAAAAATGAGTTTGAGACCCATAATTGTTTGGCCGGGCCCAAAGCCATGTGAAAGAAAGAGAAGGGAAAGAAGAAAATGACACAACAAGAAAAAAATTCTTAATTCATATACGTTTGTCACTCAACCATTGAAGATTGTGTCAAACCTATATGAATAGTGTTAATTTGGAGACTCAAATATATATTTTGAGTTTGAGTTTATGGCTAACTATTGGAGATGCCCTTAGCAAACCAAACATGGCCCAAAGCAGCAGTAGTAGAGAGGTACTTGAATTCGATCATGCAAGTGTAAATCTGTAATCCTAAGAAGAAGTTTAAAATGGAATTAGTTGCAGAGATATGGGGTCCAAATCCCATGACAGAATGATTGACAAATTGAACATACTCGAGAATAAGAGTAAAAGGATGGGTTAGATCACAAGGACCCACTCCACTACTCCATTCTTTCTGCAGATAAAAACACTGTGTTCAACTCAATATATCCACAGTCAGCCTTCAATTTGTCCTTTGTAATTTCGTGAATAATCTTTTTCAATTTTTTTCTGTTTTCCCTTTTGGCGAGTGTGCGTGTTTTTCTTCACATAATTTAGAATTAGTGGAGAACAGAATCATTAGGGTTTGAAGGTGAGTGATACGAGCATGTGAGAGAGACTACCCTCCAAGTCAAGATTTAGACCTATCTTATATATCTCAACAGTTCGTGTAATATATATAGACTATTGTACCATCACATTTCCCCTTTATGAAGTGAGAGGCTGAGAGCAATGCGCACCAATTATGTATAATTCCAAACTTCATAATTCATATATGCACTCTCTTTTTTCTTTCCGTATATACATTATCGAAAGAAAAAAAAACTGCATAAAAAAAAATTAGAGTAAAAATTTACGATCTTACATTTGATTTAGTTACTTCAAAATAACCCGTAATGCTATTTGATTTTAAAGTTTTTGTTGAAGCAACTCTTATTTAGCTTCTTTCTTTTATTTTTTTGGTGCATATATTTGATCGCCTTGCATGTGCTAAGCAGTAGAAGAATTAGCTTTTTGATTATCATCTTGTCAAAACTTTCCTAATGATATAATTAGTGTGGGATTTGAATCATTTGATCTCTATGGTATGATGCCAAGAAACTTTACCAACTTTGATTCTTTCACGAAGTAGCTTGTTTGCTTATGATCATGTTGATCCAAAAGTATTTACTAGCGGCTACTTACTAATTCTCACTTCTATGTTTTATGTTCCATGTTTACCTTTACGATATAATAAGAAGTTGAAAAGAGCCCAAGTCAAATTGATGACTTTGATCACAATGCAAGTTATAAAGAAATACCAAAAAGGATTAATTAGTTGTAGGATGGAGGAGCAAAGTTTCGTCGTTTAGCTTGGAATAACTCTAGCTTTTTTAACGATTTAGAAAGTTAATTAAGATAGTTAAGAGGGATCTATGCCATGTGATCGTTGAGCTAAGCTAATAGCTTTTATAATAATCACCCATTTGAAACCTTTTTAATTATGTTGGTGAATCTTTGTGGTCTAAGTGAATTTGAACAACATTACAAAAAAGGGTCCCATATTATCATCATTATATCGGATAACATGGCATGTTAACTCATTTGGTGTTTGGTTTGGATAAAAAAAAGAAAGAAAAAGATGCTTTGAAATGAAGATATAGGTTGAGAGCACCTCCACTTATACTGAGAGTATGCGTAGGAAATGAGATGGACATGCAAATGATTCTAGACCTTCTAAAGCAAAATTGGGATAAGAAAAAAACGGTTTGGGGGATGGATTTGGGAAACTGCCCCCAAATTACGTGTTTTAGATAAAGAGATGAAGATGATATATTTATTATATAAAGCACTCTTAGTGTCATAACACAAAAAATCTTCTTAGTTTGCAAATTGATATCTATCCCCTTCATTTTAGTACAATTAATGATAAACAGCTTTCTTAGATTGAGTAATTTTATGTTGATTCTAGCTTAAGATTAACATGACCGGAAAACATATATGTTTCCTACCATAATGCAATTGAGCTTAGAAGCCAAGTATGACCTCAGGGAACGTACATTAATAATTTTCAGCTTCAACTTTTTTAGATGATTTTTTTTTTCACTAATATATAGATCGGTTGGTTCAGTCGCAATATCATGTAGTGTTCACTGTAGTCCTCTTTCATCTCTATGAAAAGTGCTTCAAAATCAAATTATTTGCCCATTTGTTCTCTAACACACCTCAAATGAGAGGGTTTAGGTGAAAGACGTAGTCAATCCGTTTACTTATGATTCTTGTAGAATAGCCATGTAGTTATACGTAGTCCTACATCGAGTTTATTCAAAAGGTTGGATCCAAAACTTGAGACAATGGGTGTTATCAGTTGGTGTGTAAAAAATTGAACCATACACATTAATGTCGAAACTCTCATACCCTCTTAGAAATTTAATTGACGGAAATTTCGGCTTGTTTGTAGTTTGTAGGAACCTCTAAAAAGTGCGGTTAGATTTATTAACCGGCTTCCGTGGTTCCGCCCAACATATGGACCAAAATCAAATTTGGTGATCAAAATGTTTCATATTTTTTCCTCTGATCATGGGTTGTGTCAGTTACTCTTGCTTTCCTGCCTTTTGAAGCAAAACAAAGACTAATGGTATGAGAACAGTAGAGGAAAAATTCAACCTCCCAAGGAAAAATTAAAAAACCACAATCATTCTCTTTTAGAAGATGAAGTTCACTTTATGTTCATGCGTTTGTTGGATACTTGTCTAAACCCTAGTCTACATCTTAATCATAAGTTTCATCTTTCTCTCTTTTCTTTCTACTTTTTTTCTTGGGCAACGCTTTCAAAGCTTATAATTACCATTGTTGGTCATTTCTTGAGACGCTGGAGGACAACCAAAATACCCGTGGCTGTCCTATGAATCATCACTTTGGCCCTCTTTAGGCTCTACCTAAATGACCCTAGCCATTTGCTTTTCCTGGTTCAATTGTGAAATTTCATCTGTCCAAAAAAAAAAAAAAAAAAAACTTCACCTACTCTACTCTTTGGCTCTTTGCTCTGTTGAGAAAATGATTACCTTGCTGATGGTGATACATCGTCACTAGAGAGTTTGCAAACTTTCAAATTCTCTCTCTCAATATCCTTTAATAAAAAATAGTTTCACTGGTGATTTTTTTGCTTATTTTAAGTTTTTCAGCTCAGAGCTTTAGTTCAGGAGAAGTTTGATTCTGAAGGGCATAAAATTCATTAAATTGTATTTGTTGTTATTCTGTAGTATTAGCTATTACCAAAGGTATATAAACACACAGCCAGCGGCCCAGAGGGGTCGAAAAACCAACTTGATTAGCATTCATGGGATGAAAAATCCCAAGCTAGTTTAACAAGGGCCCAAGTCGATAGCTTAAACGCAAGCAACCATGTTCAAGAACATATAATTAAAAAGATACTTCTCTCTCTTCCAAAATTTCTCTCTTCCAACACCTAAAGCGAAGGATATTAACTATCATATACTTATCAGGTTACCAATAGGATCGAGACAATCAACGGTACCGTCGAAGAGAAAGGGTGTTGTTCCTCTTCCAGTTGGCCCTCCTTGAAGGTCGTGCCTTGTGGTGCAAGTGACCCTTTCCTTGCAGACCTCTGCATTTCTTTCCAGCAGAAGTGAGTCCTCGAAGCTCTCTGTGCTTGTGAACAGGGTTGCATATCCAATTGATCCTCGGGTCATTTTGGATGGTCATATGGGCAGCATCAACCAAGATCACCTCAAAGTTTTTGTATGTTGAATCCTGAAATCATACGAGTAAAAAGAGTTGTAATTAAAGCATACATTGCAAACCAGAAAGAAAAAGTATATAAATGGGACACATCTCTACTATTCTAGGAAAAAGTTTCCTACAGACTTGCATTACTATAGGGATCTGAAGATCAGAAGGTTAAATTAGCAAAGGCAAACATTTCAAAAGTATATACTAATTACTAACTGGTGTGATGGATAACAGTTTCACATCTTACAGAAGTCCAGGGTATTACATGGTCTTAGTAGCTTCTAAATTCAAAATTTCTATTTTCTATAACTAACATATATGAACGCAAACAAGTTAAGTAGCTTACACATACCTCATTAACCCAGTAAGAGTTGAGAACCTTAAGGCCACCTAGTTTGCGACCAGCACGCTCCTCTGCAACTGAGCGCTTACTTCGCTGGAACTTCAATTGAGTAACACCCTGGTTTGTGGGCTTGCCATACACAATACCCTTAGCAACTGGTCTCTTCCGCCCACCACGCCTCACACGCACACGGTAGATGACATACCCCTGTAAAGAGTTGATGAGTAATACTATAATCACCAGGAAAAATGCTAATGGGTAATGGGAGCAAGAATAGCATTAAATTTATTAATAGGAATCTCAGTTATAATCAGAATGTTGCATTAATCGAAAGCTAAACCCACAATCACCTCCAATTTAAGATTCTGTCAAACCTTCAACAGTACCTTAGATAAGTTCATGTTGAGGAAGGACTTGGGAATAAAAGCAAATGAGGGGTAATCCAACTTATTAATTAACATTTGTGCTTCAGGATGAATCCAGAATCGAGCTTTCCACTAAACAATCAAAGTAAAACTTGATTGCTTGTACAAGAAGAAAAAACACTGCATGTGGAATGAGACTAAGTTGAGATTTTACTGTTCCAGTTGTAATGTGTCATTGAAGATTCTACTATTAACCAACAAAAAAAAGAGAGGGCAATGTCCTAAGTTGTTCGGGTTAAAGATAAAAACAAAAATGCATTTACTTTTTGACCCTAAAAAACAACCATCAAGAGCAGGACTTTACTGTGATCACAGTAAGGAATACCAAAAACAAGCACTAAAGCCCATGATGAAGGTGAAGATCATCACATACCTGCTTGGCCTTGTAACCCAAGCGACGCGCCTTGTCAGGGCGAGTGGGGTGAGTGACGCGGACAATGGAGGGTTCCTGGCGGTACTGCCACACTCGGATCCTCGAAACGAAGTTCATGAGGTCCGACTGCTTCTTCCTCCATATCTCCGATACGTACTTGTAAGCCCCTAATATCAAACCACTCACAACTCAGAACTATGCGATTCGAATCAAAGATAACAATTTTAGATTAAGACGAAATGAAAATTCTAATTTGACGAAACGGTGACGGAAATCAAAGAGACCGGTGGAGGAAAATCATACCCATTCTATTCTCGCAGTGTCTCTGTGTCTTTGCCGCCGTGAGCTCTGCTCGAGTGTCTGAGCTTAGTAGGGTTTTTAATAAAGGTTTTAGTGGTGGGTTGTAAAATGACCAAAGGGCCTCTGGTCATTTTCATGATGGGCCATCAGGTTGGGCCTGTCTGGACGTGATTGTCAGCCCACGCTTCGTAATTTACATTTTTTTGGGACAATGCTTCGCAATTTACATAATTGTAGGAAAAAAAGTTTTTTTTTTTTGGATTAAAAGAATTATAATTTTCCTAGATAATAAGATATCTTCGAAAAATTAATTATAGGTATTTTAAATTATAATGGAAAGATTTGGCAGATTCTGGAAATTATGAAAAGATTTGGCAAGAATATATTCTATGTCCCCCATTGTACCAAAAAAAAGAGAGAATATTATTCTATGTCATATTCCTCGATAAAAAATGACAAGAACTTATATCTAAAACTTGGGAAATGGCCTAGCATAATTGTCAATTCGGGTTGTTGATTTCATTAGGGCCTGTCTATAATTTGTTTGGTTGACCCAAAACAACAAAAAGTAAAGGGTAAAATTCCCAAATGGTACCCAAACTATCACGAAATGCACTTTTTGGTACCCACAAATGCTTAGGGAGTCTGGTGGTACCCAAACTATGTCTCCGTTAGCTTTATTAGTACCTCCGTCCAATTTTCCGTTACAAAAAAAAAATAAAAATTTCATCAAGTCATGCCAAAAACACAAAGAGTGAGTGATTTTACCAAAGTGCCCATGACAAAAAAAGTGAAATGTTTTTGGTCTAACTTGATGAATTTTTTTTTTTTTTTTTTGTAACGGAAAATTGGATGGAGGTACCATTTGGGGCTAACGGAGTGATAGTTTGGGTACCATTAGACTCTCTAAGCATTTGTGGGTACCAAAAAGTGCATTTCGTGATAGTTTGGGTACTATTTGGGGATTTTACCCAAAAGTAAAGCAATTGTGAACTAATCAAACAGAGAACATTGCGCTCATATTATTACTTGACAAATAAACACGAGGAGCTTATTAATATTTTATTTTTAAAATTTTTGGATAGAGACCTGGTTAATAATTAGCGTGGCAACAAAAAGATGAATATCGTACACAACACAGAATGCCACCGCTCCACACTTGGAAGCATAACTTGTTTTACACTCGGCAGAAGTGTGACGCCAATGAAACACATCTCCCACCATTTTTATAATAATCTTATCCACAGATTTCTTCGGTTTCATCAATTCAATAAAAGCACCGATGGAGACACAGAAGCCAACAAATAAAGGAATCCACAAAATCTAGTCTTCCTCTGCTACATTTCAGATTGCTTACAAACACCGAAACATTCACAGAGAGAGAAACAGATGTTGTTCGGTGGCAGAAGTATGGGCGGCGGAGGCGGAGGAAGCATATTCCGAACAGTCAGCAGAGCGGCGCTCACTAGAACCGCCGGTGTTGCAATTCAAGAACCCATTTCTTCTTCTTCTTCTAATGCTACCAATTCCACCACCACAGCTACTACTACTACTGCAACTAGGAATACCCAGAAACCCGGCGGTTCCGTCAGCAACCTCTGTCTCTCTTCTCCTACTTCGCCAAATTGTGGGCCTGTATCTTCGAATTCGGGCGTGCCCAACTGGCCCACTTCCCCTCAGTTTGATGATTTCGATTGGGTCTCTGTGGATGGGAGTGAAGATGTTGAGAAAGCTCATGGCTTTCTTGATGACTTTGTTCTTGGCCCTGTTCCTTCCACAGACGAAGTTCACAACGCCGTTTCTGCTCTGCAACAGTAAACAACTCTTTCTCTCGCTTTATTTTCTTTTGTATGAACGAAAATGTATATTATGACATCAATAATCAACGAATTGGATTAGTGTATTTTGGAACATAAAGTTTTATTATTTTCATAAAATGAGAGAGAGATGATTTGTTACCTACCCTTGTGGAATATTTACTCATATGCACTTTGATATGGTTCTAAATTGGTATGGTTCAAAATTGATAGGGTGTTCAGTCCTACTCATCACCCCCAATTCATACGGGATAAATTCGGTTCTGAGTACTTGGACAAGGATGTAGTTGATCAGATTACGAGTGCTTCTGGTTCGGCGCACCGAGTAACTTTACTTGGGTCAGAATCAGATTGGATTGAGCCTTCTGATTATCTTTGTAATTCGCAGCCTCATGGATGTGAAAGAGTTTATGATGCTTTCCATTTATTGCAGAATGAGTCATCTGTTCAGGTCCCGATTCTTATTTTGCAACATACTCGATACATTTGGTTTTTGTCTTTTTGACTTTCGATCTTGCAGATGATTATGTCATAAGGGTGTTTTCTTGTGTAGAGAATGGTGGTTTCATTGTCGTCTGATAGAGCAGTTTGGGATGCTGTGATGAACAATGAGGTGGTGAGGGAGCTCAGGGAATCTTTCTATGCAGGTTGGTATGAATCTTACAGTGTTAGAAAAGAGGCACTTAGATATAATGCCTCTTTTCAATGTATTTTTCCTGGGTTTAGTCGCCTGGTTTCCTTATGAATGTTCACATTTAATAATTGAGTGGGTGGTTCAATAGGTGAAAATTATGCAATTGTTAACTCCAATAAAACTAAGCTGAAAACCATGTAATAGTTGGGAAAAGAAATTCCTTGTCACTAGTCACAAGCTCATCGAAAAACATGACTAAACTTTGATTATATATGCAGCTGAAGACAATAGTTCCCAGAGTCCATCTGAGAATTCTGATGATAACAGTACAGCAACAAGTTTTGTGAGGTGGATCTTTCAAAATACTTTTGGAAAGGTAATGGAAGTAATTGAGAAGATTACAAAGCTCCTTGATCACTTGCTTCAACCTCAAGGCAGTGGCAAGGCGAAAGCCGAAGCTGGTAATCTCTTTGAGGAGAGGCTGAGAACATCGGTCATGCTCTCTGTTGTGGTTCTCTTGGTTGTGGTGGTTACTCGTACCCACAATGCTTGACCATAATCCGTCGACATTACAGGATAGGTTGACTTGCTGTTGAAGTTTTTGACTGCAATGTATTTTGACACATGTTCTATTTCAAACTATGGCTTGTTATGAACTTCCAAAGCTGGCACATTAGACTGAGCAGGTTTTCCGATATGGGGATTCATGCAATATATGCTGTGTACGTTTTATTGAACATGTGGATGATTGAACAGTAGTACGTTAATTGTTGGTTGCTGGGTACATTTTCTTGGTTTTTAATTGGATTTTCATTCTTTTGAATATGCTTAATATTGGAAGCAATGGCTTGAGATGAGCATCTGATCGAGTTTTCCTTTCCTTTAATAACCTAAAAATTTGTTATGCTCTACTTGATTGGCTCATGTGCCCTTGTTTCTTTCTTCTCCTCTCCATGTTTGTTGAGCTGATCAAATTATTTGGATTAAGCTCAATTAGATTAGGTCCTTGTTATAATATATATACCAACTCCGATCCTCCATTCTGAAAGTAGCACTGATGCCTTGAATTTTCAGTAGAAAAATGCACCGATTGAATGCCTGCAATTTGGCAGTAGTACTGCATTAACGTTTAAGAGTAAGCAGCAACCTCGGTACAGGTGCCCCTCATTTGGATGGGTTTATACTTTATAACGTGTAAATTGAGGAAAAATCCCAACAAAATAAAATAATTTTTTTTGTTGTTGTCATTTAAAAAGAAAAAGAAAAAGAAAAAGAAAAAAGAATAGATATTGAGGGCGGCCCAGACCCGATGGGCTTCACCTAAATATAAAGAGGTTGGTTATTGTAAATTGAGGCAAAATTCTTGTCTCTCGATTCTCGAAAGAAGCCCTAAATCGCATCATCGACCGGAAAATGGCTGTTGGTGCCCGTTGCGGTGTGCGTTCAGGAGGAGGAGGAGGTCAGTATTGGCATTCTCTCGATCGATCTCATCGATGTCTGTCTGTCTCTGGTTTTGGAATTTGAGAGTTTTGTATTTGCAGGGTTGAGATCGTCCGGCGGAAAAAGTTCCTCCAATGCGCCCAAGCCCGCTTTCTTTGGCCGAAAATCAATGTCTAATACAAGTAATATGTCAGGTACGTTTGCTCTGCTCTGCTCGGCTGGGATCAATTACTAATTATTTATTAATAATATCCATTCTGTTAATTAATTAGGTAGTCCTAGTCCTAGTGAACAACAAGATGAACTTCTCAAGACATATCCTGGTATGGCTTATGTTGTTACTGTGCCTCCTGACCATAACTATCCGTTTTCACGCTGCCAACGCTATCTCGATGATTTCTATGATGTACGTACCTACGTACGTTTACGTTTATTGTAGCATTCATTCTTCATTAATATTAGGTATATTATATTGCTCCTCAAAATTGAAACTGATTAGCTACGAATCCAAGCCACTACCTTTACCTTATCAGCAATTCATTTTCAACACCCCAGGTTCCTCCTTGGAGTGAATGAGTAATTTGTAAAGGATTTTATGTCTTCGATCATCAACCCTATTTTATGTGTCATAATGTGATCACTGCTGATACACCTAAATGAACGCAAACTAATATTGTGAACAAAAAATCTATTTTCTGGTGGCAGGCAACACGCTTGTGTGGGAGCGACTGTCTCCACAGTATAATACGTCGCAGCTCTTTACTTAGGGATTGTGGTATTGAGGTGTCACTTGATGAGTTAGAGAAGAAGGGCTCTGCTTCCACCGATGCACCAGGTCTGTTGAAACAGTTGTACGTATATAATCAATATGGTCTTCTATTATCTTAACTAAAATTTTGATTATACACCATCAATTGCAATGTGCATGCTGGGAATTTAATTGTATTGATTGGATACACAGCTTGCTCATAACCTGCAGGGACTTACTTTCCTTTTGAAGAATTTCATTATGTCGAATACAATACATCCTTAATTACTAGCTTTTCTATAATTTTAAACAGTGACAGTGTTAACTCGAAGTCAACGACAAGATGAGCTTGTGAAGATGTATCCTGGCACTGCTAAGGTTATTCGTCGTCCAAAAACAAATCCAGATGGGTCTGAAATTGTTACCAGATCAGATTATGAGTTTCCTGATATTACATGTGAGAGCCGTATGCAAAATCTGTATCAGGTACATTCACTTCTTCCTCCGTACGTGCGCTTGCTTGCTTACTGGATATTTCTAGTTGCTCATCAAATTGGCCTTTTCAGTATAAAAGAAAATGCCCCTGGTTAATGCTTGTTCACTTGTTGTAGCAAATAATATAAACTTGCCCATCGTTGAGAGGTGAACCTTAATTCTTAGCAAAGCCAAACCTAAATGATGCTTCTTCACCTTATCGAATGCCTCGCACTGGAAAAGAGATGACTAGGGCAATTACAGAGGAATCATTCCTATTTACATTAGGGATAAACAAACTCAAAAGTTTCCTTTTTGGCAGGCATTGCGTTTGTGTGGGAGAGATTATGGAGGTTTCGTACGTCATTATCATGATAACGTACGGACATTTTGTGGTATTGAGGTGGATCTTGACGCCATGGAGAAGGGCTCTGCTACTTGCCCCAATTCGGTTCAACAATGATTCTGCTCCACAACGACTCCTTTGCCTTTGAACAAGATATATATTGCATTTGATGACATGTCTTTTTCTGTATCAGATCAATATCATTTTGCTGCCGTATACTAAACTGTCGTACTAAATATCTCACCCATATTAATTGTCGACCAATATATCCACAACTCGATCAGATTAAGGTGCTTCTTCCAGCTACTCCCATTCCTGAAATAAAGAACTGATTAGATAGATGCCTTGAGTTTGTGAATTTCCTTGAGATTCTAACAAAAACAAAAAACCTCTGGGTTTCTCCTTCGAAGTCTCATTTTCTCCATCAACAGCCTGCAACAAAACAAAAGTGAAAAGTAAATTTAAATAATAAGTATTCATGAAAGAGGCTGAAAACCCAGGCCGCCTCTAGCTCGTCTCATCTGTTATTTCTCCATAGCCGGCCACTACTTACCAGCTCCTCCCAATCCAGAAAATGAATGCCTGCAATTTGGCAAACGTCAGATTAAGATGATCAATTTAAGAGTGAAAAGCAACCCAGCCACGCAGTATGTGAACTAGTGTTGGGTTTTTTTGGTTCAAAGGGGTTTTGATTGAGCAGAAAACATCGACAACTAAAAACTAAAATTGAGATTAATCTTTGATCATCTGCCAAAGAAACCAGCAGAGCCTGCAAAATTAACAACAACAAAATTGAGACAATTAATGCTTCTGAACAAACCAAGGACACATTTCGATCATTTACATTCCCCAAAACAGCATAGTCACTAGAAAGCAAGATAAAGATTCAAACCTGTACAAGGGGACCCGTAACCGCAACAGAAAAGGATGAGATTTGGGGTTGTGTTAGGATCTGGGGAGATTGAAGAGGGCTGAGGCTGAGGCTGGAACTCAAAGAAAACAGAGGAACCAGAAAGAAACAAGTGTAGAAGAGAAGAGAGAAGAAAGTGAATTCAAAATATAAAATATATAAAATCGAACCGGCCTTTAAATTAAATGCAGTAGCTCTCCGCGTTTAGTCCAACTCAATCGTTGCATCGAATCCACATCAGGCTCTCTTGCCAAGAACACAACGTATGTGCAAAATGTTTGTTACTAAACAACAAGACCGATCGAAATTTTAGGGGGGGAAGGTTAACAAGCTAGAAGAAATTAGCAATAAAAGAACAACAGGAAACTTTTGAAAGGTAGCATTTGAACAACAAGAAACTTTGTTTTTATTTTTAAGATTAAACTTAAAAACAGAGTTGGCCCATGCCCATCGGCTCTCATGCAATCCAAATATGCATTTTTCCTTGGTATAACATGATTGCAAATGGGTTTGCTTAGATAAATCCAGCCACTTCCAAAGCCCAACGTCCCAACAAGATAACATTTGGACTTCCTGCATTTGCAAATCATTCCTGACCCATATAGACATATAGTGTAAACCACCAAATCATATTATCAAGAGAAAGATTCGATCAAAAAATGTGAAAGAAGAAAAAAAATTATTTGACGAGAAATGAGGTTTAACATGAATGTCAATATTGATTTAGCTCAACTTTTACATGACATGTTAATTAAGATTATTGAATTCGATTGCAAAGTTGTTGAAATCCTCCTTTTCTTAAGGATGACATGCATTCATCTCTCAAAAAAAAAAAAAAAAATATCATGCACTCTTAATTATAATTTTTTTTTTTGATGAAATACGTGATTCAGTTTAGGGTCTAGGCCTTTCCATTGTCAGTTGTCCCGAATATTGATACTTTCAGTCGTCCTCATTGTGGTTTTGGATTGGTGGAACTATGGTCGGATATTTTGGGGTTGATTGGCCGGATTTTCTGAGATCATCATCGACGGCATTAAACCTTTATGGGCTAGGGTTCTTAGGCCCATTTTGGGGGCCCATCTCTACAACAAGATATGATCATCATTCATCAGAGAACCCACGTCCAATTGAAAGGCGAGTGCACGGTATTGGCGCGTGCATGTGCGTGAAAGGAGGCAAAGCAGACGGAAAGGACATTTAATGAGCACTTCTTAATCCCTCACCCTTCATTCACTCTCCAGTCTCCATAGCTCTCTCACTCTCCAGTCTCCATAGCTCTCTCTCTCCCTCTTCTCCACAAAAATGGTGTTTTGGAGCAGATCAGGAGCCGTCCGCCCCATAGTGGGCACCTTGCTCTCTATCTCTTATAGGAAGGGAGGACTGGGGAAGCTGAGAGTCCCCAAGCCCGAGGAGCTTCTCCGAAACAATCCAATTTCCAATATATCCAGTGATAGATTAGATTCTCTCTACCATAAAATTGCAATTGCTTATGCATTTGCAGACATTTGTTGCCTGTTTGGATCCGTAGCTTACCTCTCTTATCAAAGAGGAATAAAGAGTACATTGGAAGCCGCAAAAGCTAGGGTATCATTTGACAATGTGCTTGCCACCGATCAAACTCTTGCAGGAGTTAAAAAAGCTGTGGATGGCATGAACAGTGTGATGGTGGAAATGAATCTTAAGGTTAAGGATGTTGAGAAAAAGATGGAACAAATCAACACTAAGCTGAGGTATTTTTTTTCTTCATACATTGGTTCATTCCATTTTAACTTTCTTCAGTTTCTTGTTTATGAACATGGAATAATGGATCGGAATTGTTACTAACAGCATATTTTTGTTGTAGTGAGCTAAAGCAAAACTTGGAGGCTTTGGACCAAAAGCTGGACGTTTCGGAGAGAAACAAGAATCCAAAGGCTGATGCATGGAAGAATTGGAGAGAGTCAAGGAGAAGCTGGGCATCGAAGGCAAGATAGATCGATGGATAAAAACTGATGATAAATATATATTTCATGTCTAGATAATTATTGTTAGTTAAGCAATTAAGACGCGAATTAATTAGAGGGTTTTGTAGCTTAATTAGAGGCTGTCGCTTGCGCCATGAGGTTGGTGGATTGAATTCCATGAAACGACCAGTAAGGCCAGGCATGCGGTTGTCACTCTCATTCAGGAGAAGTACGTCCCAGGCACTAATATCGTTTTCTTTTTTGTTTTTGGTTTATATGGGTTTGCTTCGGTAGGTTGTTTTGATAACGTACGTGTTTTGTTTCGTTTCGTTTTTAGTTTTTAGTTTTTAGTTTTTTTGCAGGAGGCTAGCTAGCTGGGCTGGGTTATCCTTATTATTATTTGGGTCTCTTTTGTATGTGCTTAACTTTTAACTTCATTCCCTAATGATTAGTACGTAGCTAAGATACCCCGTTTAGTTGACTGGATTGATAATCGTTGGAAACGATTTTTATTGGCATAGCCATAAGTTGATTCATCGCAATTTGAAATAAACACATTATTATTCAATTACGTTCAAATGTTCAATGAACCTGGCCAAGGTTTGGTTTTGGTAAAAATTGGACAACCACCGAGATGTTCAATAATTTGTATTGTTTCTTTTTGCTCAAACTTTCAATTTCATTGTCCATGCCACTTCATTTAATACTAATACTGTACATGAAAAAAAAATCTCCAAGGAACTCTGCCATGGTCATTGTGGGTTAATGTGTTAACAACATGCATGTGCCTTATGGGTTCCCTACTATACTCAATGAGGTTCTTAATAGATGCCCTTAGTTCATAATTAATGAAATGGCGTAGCTACGAGGGAGCTAAAATTAATACCACATATTACTTGCAAACAGTTAATATATATCCCAGATAGATTACTTGAATGTGAAATGATGAAGATCGATGATAACACTGATGGACATATATATTTGCTAAAGGAATGAAAGAAGTCTGGTAGTAAGTAAACTAAGAATGGATGGAATTCTATATATGCACAATAATATATTGGTTAGCTAAAGAAACACATATATGTACGTTATTAGACTTGTAGCGGAATTAAAATGGAAGGTGGTTATTGGTAAACCCGGTTAGCTAGGAGCTGCCTTTAAATTTTTTGGCGGGAAAAAGAGGGGTGTTTTGGTTTGGGAGTGAAAGGACGTCCGCTGGGCATGTGTCAGTATCGAACCAATAAGGCCGAAATGACCCATGTGAATTATTATGGCCAGGCAGGGTTCAGACTTCAGACCTTTCTTTCTGGCCTGTGCTTGCAGTGCAGGCTTCAAAATGAACCAACTCTGAACTCTGCAACGTATCAACGTCTGTCGGTCGGAGTCTAGGACAAAACAAATAAATTATTTTTTATTGGTCACAGGGGACAAAGCAAATACAAATTGAACGAACTAACAATATATCCTATCCTCCTTGATCGATTATTTTGGGCGTAGCTGCTCATAGTTGATTCCTTGAACACTGTGTATTTTTAGCTGCATGGTACAACAAAATTAATATATGGACCCAACCCAGAAGCCATTGGCCCAGTCAACATAACTAGTTTAAGCAATTAATGTGACCAAATCACCCTCTCCTTCTTTATTCACTACACTTACGAGACGAGGCTTTTTTGTCAATATCACCACCTAACTGCTCACAATGTAGTGTACGTACGTAAATAAATGAGAGAAGAAAATTTCTCGGATCGATAATCGATATAAAAACATCTGATTGTGTGTCCGAATGCCCGCCACTTATAACCCTATTGTCATCAAAGCCCAAAGAGGCCCAAGTGCTTCATATAGACGAAGACAACAAGTTCAACATGAGCCGACTACAACTCTCTCTCACAAACGTATTCCCAATTTTTTGTTAGAAAAAAAAAAAAAAGACACGTATTCCCAGGTGTGAAGATTGACATTTTCATTTTTGGCTTTTCCATCTTCCCTCCGTTTATAGATTCCATGTAAAAGTATTATTACTATTATTTTTTTCGTTCAGATTTAGATGAAGGAAACAAGTCGGTAGATAAGTTATGGCCTTATGGGAGAGTGAATTTCACAAACGATACACAAGTATCGTGTACATACATGTCATGTACTAAAGAATTTTCCATCATCAAGAGAGTTAAATGTACTATACGATGAAACACTCGGGGTCCTATTTTTCTATCCAATTTAGTATGGATTGCTTGTGCATCGGCTCATCTATTTCATATGTCACATTATCCTCAATTCCTGCAATTCTATGAAATACTATACAGCACAAATTGATAGCAAATACCTCTCCTGCAGCCTCTAAAAATTTGTCTCCAATTGGCAGTATATGGAAAAGGGCAGTGTGATTGGTCATCAACTGGCCTAAGCCCAAATCAAGTTAACACTGACCCTATGTAAGACCAAACATGAATCTGAGTATGAGGCAAGCTAGCTAGGAAAACTCATACTTTGATTCCTCTCCTGTCCATATAATCATTATGATATGAAAAGAGAGTTACCAACTTTTCAAATGCAATACATGTTATAGAGAAAGGGTTCTACAATGTCCAAAAGACATTTATCTGACTGAGGAGCTTCATTGTTGAACAGAATTAGTGGGAAGTTGAGCTGATACATTCTCCGACGCTTGGAGGTCCACCTCAATACCACAACAGCGCCGCACTACACCTTGATATGCAGCTGCCAGATCTCTACCCCGGTTCCCACTCCCACTCATAGGCAAGAATTCCTAAGAAGATAGATCACAGAGTTGGGAAAGTAAGACATGGGAATATTACTATTCAAGATACACAATCCAATTTGAGCAAGCGCATGAAGAATTTACCTCATAGATCATCTTAATCCATCCCTCACAATTAGCATCAGGAAACTCAAAATCACAATTGGATATGCTTTCAATATCAGACCCATCGGCATTCGTTTTTGGACGACGAATAACTCTCGCAGGGAGAGGACAAATCTTCACAAGCTCATCTTGGCGTTGACTACGCGTTAGTCCTATCGGTGATTATAATTACAACAAAAATTGATGTTAACATCACAATAAACGAAACTGAACCCATTCATCTGTATTCAGTACTACAATTTCAATCTTCAAAAAAAATGAAGTAAAGTAAACCAGTATCGAACCCATGAAATACATTATGGGAAGCCGACTAGATAAATTATAAGAATCCTAATTATTGTGACCCCGAAAGCATCAAGTTCAACAATCCCCGATTTCAGAGATACATGATGAACAGGTTCGGCAACGGCAAAAATACACACATCACATCGAGTCAAATTCGATAATCTAGGCTGACATGGATAAGATCCCAAATTCCAATCCAAAAATTGCACAGGTTAGAATATTGAAATAGGATCAGGAGGAATGAGTACCAAAAAAGGAACTTGAAAAGCCTAAAGATAAGAAGAAATTATACATGGATAAGCAAAATTGCTAGGTCACAAACCTTTGGATGGTCCTTGACCCATGTGGTACACCGCTAGAAGAATCGGTTGGATCGCAATGCGATTTAGGGTTCTTTTGAGTTTTGAGAGAGAGAGAGAATAATCGAGAATGAGTCGATGAGATTTTCAAATTTAGTGTTTACATATATACAGAACAGTTCATGCCCAATAATTTTTTTGGATATGGTCCCGTATTTTTGGGCCACCCCTTGGTAAAAATAACAAGAGCCCAAAATTAAAAGAGGTAGCAATTCAATTATATACATGAGACCAAGTGCCAGTGGATACGAGAAAATAAGAAATATTCCCAAGTTAACCTTGAACAGTATGGTAAAGAGCATATTAGATCAGATATTAGCTACTAAAGTAGCAAGTCTTAATTACAGGTTACGACTCTTTTCATTCCACTGAGCACACACTCACTAACTAGCACAGCGTTTGCGACTCTATTAACAAATCTGCCTTTACATAACTACCAATACCAGCGAGGTTTCCTCATGTCCGCTAGCTAAGCCTCACTATGTGAATGTGGTGATACCTCTGCGTTTAGTCCAACTCAATCGTTGAGTCTAGCAGGGAATCCACATCAGGAGTTATAACAGCTCGCTGGCCGACCTCTCCAAGAACACAACATTTTCTCTCTGCAGTGTTGATTGCAGCAACATCTTGAGCAAATACACAATCCGAACCCGGGGAAACCTGCACATATCAAACCATTGTCTTAACGTACATTTGGAAAAACTGAGCTTTGGGAGTCCCTTCATGCAAATCATGTGCTTTCGTTTAAGGAAAATCAGTGGCTATATATGACTTACATCATACAGTGCATCTCCTAGCTTGAACTTGACTGCTCCACTCTTGTAAACCAGCATCTTCCCCATATATCCCTCCGACAACTCTTCCATACTACCGCTCTTCTTTGTAGCACCTAACTTCTCCGATGATGTTGAGCTTCCCACTTTCTCTTTTCCCTTTGCACTAGTAGATCGCTTGATCAGTGGCAGAGTAGGAGGCAGCTGAACAAAGATCATCTTCGCTTTCGCATTTTCCTCCTGCACCAATCACAAGTAACATCCCATCACCTTTACCACTCGGTTAACTCTAACATTAATTATTGTTGTTTTAGGAACTAGACATTCTTATCATTTCTTATTACTAAACTAATACTCACCCGCAACCCAAGTTCTGAAGCACAATTAATAGTACTCTCATCATACTCCTTTGCAGCATCCTCCACAAATTCCTTCTCATTAAGATTATCTAAATAGCAAAACAAGAGAGTGGTATACGATTCAAACAAAATGAGTAGAACTCAGACTGATAAGTTCATCACTCCATATGATAAAAACCAGAGAATCCATGCATAACAAAATTATTACTAATGTAAAGTGACATTAATTGCGTGGAAAGAAAACTCCTGTAACTGTCAAAATGCATCTAAAGTAAATACCTGGGTCTCCAGAGTAGGGCTTCCTCAGTGGAAGAGTAGTAGGATAGTTGCTGTTCTCATAATCCTGCCACATAAGTCGACACTTACGAGGGGTTAGAGACTAGAGAGTGAACGACATAAACGGAGATCGGGTTAGTTAAATTAGACGTCTTACCCAAATCTCTATATATTCATTCTTGACATTCGAAATTGATGCATCCACAACATCAATATCCATAGATACATCAGTTCCAGCTCCACTGGTAGCCGAAGGCAAAGTTGAGAGAAACTGATCATCATCAGAGCCTTGCACTCCTAAGCTGCTGCCTTGATCAAGATTTTCTATCTTGGGAGCTCCATATGTCCTCATGGAGCTTGAGGATGGAGCTACAGGACCAAATGCAACTTGCACAGCAGCTGCAGATTGAAGAAAAAACATGAATGAAAAGCACGCTAGCTAAGGCTTTAAGCCTGCAACTCTTACTGAATTGCACATTACAAGGACAAAATCCTTATTAGCAAGCAGAGAACAACTAGATATAGTATTAAACTAAATCTAGCGACCATAACAAATTAACAAGCAAAGCATAAAAAATGAGAAATTACATTTTTTTTCAGCTTTAGGCGCACGCCTCCCCTGATTCTCCTGCAAATTAATGCAGGGACAAAAAATCAATGATCTGTGGAATACCATATATAACTGAAAACAGATGAAATGGAAGTATCCAATCACCAATATCATATTTCTAGCCATACATTTATGGGGAATGAGGTTGATATACTGCTGTAATCAGTTGAATAAGTGAGAGAGGCATTAAAGTTCCATTCAGATGCAACATATGACTACATGAGTCAAAAGCTAGGGTCTTCTACTGCTCTTATTTCCACCAAGCAAAACTACCCTCATTTTTTTCAACAAGATGTTTGGGGTTTGTGAATTGTATCTCTTACAATAAATTGGTGTTTCCTTTTTCTCTCAATCCTAAAGACAAATCCTCCATTATTTTTTTCTCTCTTCAATCTTGTATTATACATCTCCAAAAGTAACCAAACAAGGAAGGTAAAGGTAAAGAAATCTTTTCAATGGAGATTAAGGAGACCCATTCTTGAAAGTGTGGAACCAAACCCACCCCAAAAACGTAGACTTCACCCTTTCTTACGAACCAAACAGGACCTTATTTTAATTATTTTTAGTAAAAGCCAAAAATATGTACCAAAAACAGACAAATAATTTTGATATTAAACACGTATTAGAAAACTTTGTGTATGTTAGAATAATAAAGAATCTATAACAATAATTAAAGATAAATGGTAGATGAATAAATAACTATCTGGACCATCCACACGACCACACATACACAAAGAAAATGGGAATCATTACCGAAAAGAATATGTCTGAGGAAGAAATTAAGTATTATACCTGAAACTTTCGGAGCAGAGCCTTGACCTGACTGGCTTCTCTTTCAGCATTTTCAACCTCTCTGCATTAATTCGAAACAGAAAATTGAACACAAAACAATTGGGGTTATAAAATGAAATGAACTGGATTTGGAGGAAAAAGATTCTGCGATTACGTTGTGGGCGCAGTGGGTTGGGGCCTTCTGGGTTGAGCTCTGGGTTTGAATACTCTCTGAAACGAAACAGAGCGAGATTTGCAAAGAATTCAGATCTCTAAGATGAGATTGTGGTTAGTCCAAAAAAAGAAAAAGATGAAATTGCTGTGGAATTGAAGAAGATTGGTCGAATAGAATAGAAAGAGAGAGATTGGGTTGTTACCTTCCTGCGAGGAGCAGAGGACTCGTCTTTGTCCATGGCGTTTTGGCCGGAGAAGAAGACGAAAAAAAAAATGATGATTAAAACGGAAGGAGCTACGTTTCGAACCAGAGACGCCGCAGAAGAATTATAGACTTCACCAACTAGACTAACAAGACTTATATGACAAAACCCTAAACATTAAATAGTTAAACTATACTTTCAGCCAACCAGTATTTACTATTTACCACTCGGATTCTAAAATTCGATTGGCATCCTCTCTCCCTTGGACAAGCCCATCAGTCCATGACCGAGTTAGGGCGCTTTTCGGGTCAACAGAGGGACTTGTCATTTTGATATTTTTCTTTAGATTACTTAAAATCTTTTACTTTTACTACTTATTTCAACTTGTCGTATATATCATTGAAATACTTTAAAAAGCTAGATGGCATAGAGACTTGAACAAATGTCTTCGAAAGAACATAAGAGGATTGCAAGGATTTACCACCCAATATTCAACAAATCCTTATCACTATGACCGTCAACTCGTCAACCAGAATAAACTTTTTTTTTTTCGAGTTCCAATTTGTATACTAAGCCGGGATTCATCGAGTAATGATAGCTTTATAACCATGGTTCTAGACTTCTAGTGAGTAGATGTTTCATCACAGATTTCATGTTCAGATGCTTGTAGTTCCATTCAAACTAAAAGGTTATATATGTTTGGGAATTATTAATGGATCATGTTTTTTCTACACCTTCATATTACCCTTTTCCTTCTTTTTTGGTCAGATATATCCTTATTCCATAACCCTCTTGATAGAAACCGGACGAGTATACTTATATACGAAGGAGATATACCGGATCCCCATTACGAGAGGAAATTAAAAATTAGACCCACACTTGCCAAAGCGAACGTGCCAAAAGAGTTGGGATTCATTCCAAACTTGCATCTTCATTTCAAGCAAATAAATGAATAGCAAACTGACTTTTGGAAGTAAAATTGTCTTTACAACGCAGTAAGGAATGAATTGAAGATGTAAAAGACAATTTCGTTCAATTACAAAGCAAGATGTATGAATACTTAAAAACACATAGAAAGGTGAAACAAGTATTCATACAAAGCCAAAAGTGACCAATGACTGTAACCCATAACAAAAAAAAAAAAAACCAAAGACCCTATTTATTCTTGATCTCAAATGACTCGTGTACGCCAAATCTTAATTTTCATTTAATAAAACGAAAAAAAAAAATAGAGAACGGACTAATCCTCCAGAACTATAGGGAAATCGCATGGCATAACAAAAGCTGAATGTACAAGTCAAAACATAGCATAAAGTCATAACTTTAGTTTCTGTAATATTGCTGCCATTGTATAACAGCTGAATAAAGTTTGAATAAAGTTGGAACGGGCATGGATAGTTACAGCCTAAAGCCACCCAGATGAGAAAAGTGTTTCTAAAAAGTCCTGTTGAAAGCCCAAAGAGGGTTATATCCCTAGAATGACTGAACCCAATGCACACCATTACTGTCACGTGAGTCTCGAGCGAATACTCCTCTGCAGACAGGGTTAGTAATTCACCAAGGAAGGAGATGATCGTTAGCTACAACATAATGGATAGCGTTAATATAATACCCAATTACCAACAAAACAACTACCCGAGACTCTTTCTAACTTACTCAAACTCCCTTCTACACACAACCTAACCAAGAAGCTATGCAAGTCTCGGACCAAAACAATTATGAGCCTCTGGGTTTGTTTAAACGTTCTACAAACACCATTAGGATGTAAAATCCTATTCTTAGTGTTCTGGAGATATAATCTGTTTAGAGACATATATATATACAAGTCATGCGAATGCAGAGTTATAGTTCAATAGAAGGGAGGCCAAATTAAGAACCCAAGTCAAAACCAGCAACAAACTATGCTCAAAATCCAGTATAAACAGTGACACACAACCCCAAAAACATTTGACATAAAATCCAAGACCAGGATTTAGGGGAATGTAGTTTGTCAAACAGAAGGTCCAATAAAGCAACACAAGAAGATAAAAATAATTAGTACTAGAATCAGAGGTGGAAGACACTGCCCTCTTCACTCAAAAAATTAGCGATCTAGTGAGTTTTTAGAACTTCTCATAATATTCTTATTTTCACAAAAAAGCAATCATTGGGTTTCCGAATCATGCTTTAAACTATTGACGTGGTCAACATGACATCATAAAACATCAGTACCAAATATTCAGACAAAACTTAAAAAAGGAGAGATTAGTAACGAGACATATAAGGAGGGATGAGCAACCACAGAAATAACAAAATTAAGTCCAACATAAGCACCCAAAATAATAAGAATCAAATGGTTTGATGGCTTCTCCAACATGAGAGCAATCAACGGAAGTTCCAGCCAAGTCTCTGCAAAGGTCATAACATTACAGCAAGGTTAAAGTTGTGAGTCCCAAACTTCCAACAAAGTCATGGCAAGAGGTAAGAAATCAGGTTCACAAGAGCTCCAAGAAACGTTAGTCCTGTAAAAAATATACATAATGGCAACGAAGAAGTGTTAAGTACAGAAAAAGCATGATAATAACGAATTATGCAGTGACTTTACTAAGTGTGTGCACTGAGAATGAAGACAAGTTAATGATGTGCTCCTTCCGAGAATAAGAAGGAAAACTAGGATTTTGTTGGTGAATAAATTTAATAAAGGAAAAGGCACCAACAGAACAGTAATCATTAGAAAGTCTTTCTTCATTTCCTCTTTCATTTTTGGTGCCATATCTAGAACATCCTTGGGGAACACATACTTACCATGATGGCATGAACATCTGTTTTCCATAAACAACCTTCATATATAAAAAAGACCAAGTGAAAGCCCCGACGTGAAATAAAATTAAAAAAAAATTAAAGTAAAAATACTGTAAAGCAGATTAAAGACAATAGACATCATTCACCAGCTCCCACCCCCTCAACAAAGCAAGAGGGGGGGGAGCTGAGGGAGTTAAAAAGTTCTCCACAGTCCAACGTATAAAAGTCAATTTTTAGAAATTTACTTTGTACAGATTTTATTGCAGGCACAGCCAAACAGGCATGTTTTTGTAGCTCCATATAAACATATAGCAACAATTCATACCATTGCACACTTCCGTAGCACATGTATTGTGGCTTCTGCAGTTATATTTTTCATTTGAAAACAAAAAAAAAAGTCAAATAGAAGTTCATACAAAACAGCAGTGCTTTCTCCAAAACCATTAAATCTGACAAATTTTTTTTTTGCACAACATCGCAATTATTAGGCAATATAACACCAGTAAAACTCAAACAATATGTTCAGAAAGATTTGATATCAGAGAAAAAAATGATCAACTCAAACGTCTCCATATATTGCTCTGCTTAAGTGGAGATATAACTGATGCTGCACAAAATACAAGTTAGACAGATGGTATGGACACAACTATACAAACAACTACATGAATGTCCCAGCATATTCATATGAATCAAATATATGAGCAAAGCAACAAGTATTAACAGAATGGAACAAAAGACATGCAGTACATACCTATCAACTTGGAGTAATACTGTAGGACCATATCATTTTGTCTCTGCCATGAACTTCTCATACTCTGCATCTGCACCATAGGTTGCTTTCTCTGCTGAAGAAGCAGGAGGGGGAACCGGAGCTGTGGCCCATGGCACATTACCAATGTTCTGAGATTGGTCTGTAGCTGAACCATGTACAGGTGCCGAGGGAGGAGGAGGAGGTGGAACAGCATTGTAGTAAGATGAGTAACCATATGAAGATGCAGGATAAGTGTGTTGGCCATTTGGTGGCATTGCTGGTAAAGAGCCCCCATACATATTAGTTGGTAAAGATTGGGTAGAGTTTTCAGATTGAACTCCTGGAGGAGGGTAAGTCTGTTGTGCTTCACTGGAGGTCACCGGCTGAGGTGGTGCACCAGGGGGAGGAGGGTACCGTGCACCATAAGCAGCCATAGGTTGACTCATAGGAGGATAATACATGGTTGAACCAGGAGGAGGGGGAGGAGCATAAGGAGCATAAGGAGGAGGAACAGGGGGTCCCCATGGAACTGGAGTACCCGCATAGCTAGAAGGTGGTGCATTCCCAAGAGGACCACCCGGGGCAAATTGCTGGGATGGATAGGCACCAACAGGCTGGCCTGAAACAGGATATGACGGCATTGTTGAAGCTGGCGGTCCAGGAGGTACAACAGGCTGGGGAGGCTTGCCAGCAACTCTGACAGCAATGGATCGCCCCTCAAGGCGAAAACCATTCATGCTTGCAATAGCATTATTGGCCATTTGAACATCTGCATACTTCACAAATCCATAACCTTTACTCAATCCAGTAACCCGGTCCTTGATAACTTTGGCCATCACAATGTCACCGAACTGTGAAAACATCCCTATCAAACCATCATCCTCCAGTGTAGGTGGCAAGTATCCAATGTACAAATTTGTGTCATCATGTTCCTTGGTAGTAGGCTTAACTCCAGAAAAACCCAACCCTGGATGTGATGCACTGCTAGCACTCCCAGTGCTGTTAGCCCAAGGAGGATTGCTTACTGAATTCCCTGGGCCAAGAGCCAGAGTAGGGGTATGCTTAGTTGCTGATTCAGGAACTGTCCCACCTAACTCGGCCAAAAAATTCTGATACTCATCGTCCATTTTCTTCCCAGATGTACCCTTCACCGGACAATCAATAGTAGGATGCCCACCATCACCACATATCTTACAAAGAACATCACTCTTAAAGGTTGAGGTTCGTGATGGACATGCATACTGACGATGGCCCGGCTCACCACATAACCTACAATATTCCTCATCCCTTATAGTCCCATTCAAGGCCGCGAGTTCCCTAAGCTGTTGCCTCTTGTGCTCATTCAACACCTCATCCACAGGCTGCAAGAGCTTCTCCACCATCCCAGCCGCAGCATCAAGAGCATCTTGTGTATCAGCCTCAACCAAAACATGCAAGTCCTCATTCTCCGAAGGGTCAGGTTTCAAATCCCTCTTCTGTTGCAACCTACCCTCTTTCACAGACCCTTTCCCTCTAATGACAATTTTGGCACCAGTTTCTTTTTCCATCCTCTTCTGGGTATTACCCCTGGGACCGATTATAAGCCCGATGAAATTGTAACCGGGGTACTCTTTCATGGGTATGTAAAGCTTCTTGTGAAGCTTAGGCGGCCTGTAATCAGCAGGAGGCTTATAGTTCGGGTTCCTCTTAAGAATCTGAGCAATAATTTCCTGTCTCTCTCTATTCAACCTCTCACGCGCTCGAAACTCTCTTGTATTAATCCTAATCCCCATGTTATCATACACAGGTTCCGGCGAAGGAGACCTAGCTCCTTCGGGACGGTCATCTAAGGGCAAACCCGAGGAGAGCATCCGACTAATCTCAAGAAGTCTACTATTCAAAGCTTGAATTTCAGGATCGAATTCTATACCTCCCATGAAGTCCGGAAGCTGAACCACCGGCTTGGGCTCCTCGTCAGCCCAACGAGACTTCCTCTTCCGCTTGCCGCTACCAGACTCCTCGCCGGGGTTGTCTGACTCAGGCTGGGGATCCCACCGGCTGCGGCGGCGGCGTCTGCTCGTAGTCTCCTCCTCTCCGCCGGAGACATCCCTGTCGGTGGTGCCGCTGTGTGTGTTGGTCAATCCGTTCTCCGAGAGCAGCATATCGGCCCGGAGAGAGATTGCTTTGCCCGCATCGGCTGAATTGCCGTTCTCGGAGGCGGTCTGGGGATTTTGGGAGGGGTTTTCGGCTAGGGTTTGAGTTGGTGGTGGAGACGGGTCCTTGTAATCCGAGACTAGACTTTCCGGATGGTTGTGATCGTAGGAGGCTGGGATTTCAGAAGGAGGTTGATGATCTAGAGCTTCGATAGGGTTTGGCTGGAGAGCCTCCATTGATTGAGATCCGAGAAGCTTCGTGTTTTGTCCAGAGAGATGTGCTCGCTCGAAGACGCAAACTAAACTATAAAAGAGTTCGGTAAACGAGAGCGGGACGATGAAATAGGTGAACACAAACTACTCAAGGCCCAACCCAAATATAACTGGACGGAACGGTACGGGTCTGGGATTTATCATTCTCAATGCCATTCCATGTTCTTTTTCGATAAGGACTTTTTTTTCCTTCCCTTTTAATAATGACTTTGGATTAATTATTGAGGATATATTAAGGGGAGTGAAATTGGCACTCCCCTTTTTGCAAACCACACTCCCACTTTCACATTTGTTATATGAATTGTCTATTTTGCCCATTTCACTCCCCTTTTTGCAAACCACACTCCCACTTTCACATTTGTTATATGAATTGTCTATTTTGCCCTTCACTTCTTCTCATCTGCTCTTCATCCTCCTGTTTCTTTCTCCATCACCTCCGGTGACTCTTCTTTTTTTCTTTCTTCTTCCTTCCTCTTCATCCTCATCCCTGACCTCAATCGGGGACTGGACCTCTTCTTCCCGATTTCCTTCTCTCTCTCAACTTTTTCATATATACTCCCTGAAGAATATATATATATATATATATATAGGAATTGAATGGCCGGGAAAGTGATAAGAAGTCCTAATTGGTCCAATGACTGCTCTGACTACAATTCATATTGCAGACCAATGTGATTACAAATGGTGATGCCAATAGAGAGCAACGGATTCTTTTTTGGTTTGATCCACAGCAGATTTTCATGACTACAAAATTCTTTGGAACCAGCATCAGATTGTGTAAGAATCATCTCTCTCTCTCTCTCTTCTGACAAGCCCAGACCCAAGCCCAGACCCGAGCCCAGCACTATCTCCAGACAGCAAAGCCGTGCCACCTGCAATATCTCCGTCTAGCTCACCTATTCCACCGCTGGTCTCCGACCGTCTCGGACCCATAGCGCCGCTCAGACCACCACGGGCACATCTTCACCATCGATCACAACCACCGTGCAATCCACAATCAACCCGAAGCTCTCGATCTTTCCTCTATGCTATGTTCGGAATTCTCAGCTCGTGCCCAGCGTCTCAGCTCACCCCTCCGATGCTCAATCCACCACGAGGACCCCAGTCCTCTTCCCTGCAATTCACCTCAGCCCGGCACCGAGCCCAGCTCGCAATTGATCACAACACCCTCTTTTTCCTCTCTACACCCAGCCACGCCTCTGCCGCTGTTCACCGCACTACCACAATCTTCTCTGCCGCAGTCAATCCAAGCTGTGCGCCGCCGAGCTCAGACCCAATCCCAAAGTCCACGGCGACTTCAATTCCCTTGAGCTTCCACTCTCTCTCCCTTACTCTTAATTTATATTTTATAACAATACTAAAGTGGTGTACGGTGGTGGTCTGGAATCAGAGAGAGGAGAGGAAGGAAGAAGAAAGAAAAAAAGAAGAGTCACCGGAGGTGAGAGAGAAAGAAAGAAAAAGGAGGGATGATGATGAAGAGCAGATGAGAAGAAGTGAAGGGCAAAATAGACAATTCGTATAACAAATGTGAAAGTGGGAGTGTGGTTTGTAAAAAGGGGAGTGTCAATTTCACTCTCCTATATTAAATGCGTTAAAACCCATTGTTGTCATTGAGATTAGTAGAGCGCAACGACATTCGAAAATTTTGTAATACACTTACGTTTTATCGATATTTATGTACATTTAAAATAGTAAACTTCAAGAAAAAACAAAGCAAAAGTGTCATTTTGTCGAAAAATATTACAATTTCTGATAACAAGACCAATTATGAAATTTCATGTTTCTATTAGCGTGTTCATGTTATTATTTAAGACTTATTAGAATGCAAAGGTTTTTTTTTTTTTTCAAGTAAATTATTTCTTATTTATATGACTCACTGCATTACACTACAGCAGTAACACCAAAATGAATCTCAACAATATCCAATCTTAGACCCAAATTTGAACTACTATAGTATAAACAATATGTGGAACCATAACTGATTGAATAACAATCAAAATCACAATATATCTGTTCAATTGTAGAACCAATGGATTGGATTTAGTTCTACTTCTTCCATTAAGCATAGTGAGTATTTGTGAGATTTGCAGCAACAAAAAAAAAACAAGAAAAGTATCTGGCCTTAGAAATTCCAATCATATCATCAATTGCCTCACACTGATAATGTAGCTATTTCAGATTTTGTATCAAAACAGGCATAAGTACCCACCTACTTGGGAAGAATTAGGCCAGCATAAAACTCCATATATTGATATATAGGAGTATAATGTAAAGTACTTTCTAATGATCAAATATAGATACAATTATTACTCCATCATATCCTAATTCCTTACTGATAATATAGCTCCCTGAGTTACCCTCCATTTCTTTTCGCTTCAAGAAGTACTAGTAGTTGAAGAAGAGGAACACCACCTTTGCTGATGCTTAGAGTTGTACCTTAACAAGCCCATAATATCCTTCCTTGTATCTGCATCATGCTCCATTTCCATTTTGGTCTTCACCATCTGCAATCCAGTAAAATCAAATTAAACCGCATACACATCAAACATATAGAACATAGAAATAGATCATCAGCATTAGTAGTCACATCTTGTTGCTTTCTCTGGTAAGTGAGAGTCCCAGAAATAGCAGTAGAGTCAATGTTGTAGGCATCAGGGAACTCATTGAGGTTGATGTCGCGGGTTTTGCCAACGCTGATAGTGTCAATCTGGGACTGAGGGGTCACAATGTTGCTTAAAGTGCTAATGTTGACCGCTCGTCTCTCAGCCAATGGCTTCACAGGGGAGCCCGGGTTGTGTCCATCTGGTGTGTTAAGGACTAGGCGGGTTGCTGACTTGTTGGAAGAGGAAACTGAGGGTGGAGTTGGGACCAAAAATGAGTCTGTTTGCTGAACCACACCCTTTGGAGACATGCTCATGTTTGGCCACAGAAATGTTCCTTGTGGCTTGCAAATCCTGAAGCTACTCCTCAGCCTCTCTATCTTTGCTGCCTTGTTCTCCATACTAGCCTTGTCTCTTGATCCCATCTCTCTGTCAGAGTCTGATACCAGCAGTGGTACTTCAGCTGATTCTGAGTACACGAGAGCTGAATCTTCCATGGTTGGTTTCAGCACCCTCATCTCTTCCAGCAATGACTTCATTTCTTCCTGCAATAACCTCCCCATCCATCAGTTCCATATGTACCAAGTTTTGCCATCAATAATATGTATATGTATTGCTAAATGTCACACCTACATGCATGGTGATTTACTAAGGAACATAAATACTGAATGTTCAACATTAGCATTGAAGCTATTATACATGTAGTTCATAACAAATGCAAAAAAAAGGAGAATGTAAAAGTCCGAGGGGAATTTCGTGCCGCATACCTCTATTCCAGAGAAAGACTGAGAAAATTGCAGCATTTGTTCTTCAATCCTAGACTTCTTGACAGCTAGTTCTGTGTATTTGTCCTTCAACAAAACAAGTAGCACTACTTAAAAAAGCTGACCAATCATCATGATTAACAATCAAAAGTTATCTAGTCCAAACATTTGATCTGGATCACTTCTCATTGTTTACCTCATGAATCACTGAACTGTTAGCTTGGCCCTGGTCAAGACTCGTCATGGAAGAGTTTGAGGTGGGGACTATAGCTAAATCCTCTTGCTGCTTGAATTCCCTCTCCCTATACCTATATATCCACCAAGACACATAAGCTTCATAACATGAACATCAACAAAAGGCACATACATCAATCAATGCCTACTAGAAAAATGAGTTACAGTACTGCACAGTCCAAACATTCAACAAGAACAAGGTAAGTGATCCATTACCTTTTCACATTTGCTATCTCTTCCCAAATCTCCTTGAACATTCTTGCACAAGTAGGGTCCTGAGTTGGGTCATCCCCAATCTTCCACCCCGGCGGCGGAGTCCAATAAGGATCTTCAACCCCAGCCTCCTTCCTAATACTGACCAAATCAGCACTCTCCAGCCAATACTCAAGGGCTCCATCAGCATTATGTCTTCTCCGAAACCGATCAGCACCACCCGGAGCTACCTTCCCTGCCATGTGCTTCAACAAATGGTCTATCAAACCAGTGTCCCCAATCAACTTCCGGGCCTCAGACCTCAGTGGTGCTCTCAGTATTGGGTTCTCAGCAGAAACACCTTTGGCCTTCATCACCTTCAGTATGTTCTCCTCTGCTGACTTATATCTAAAACCCAAATTCAATGAACAAACCTATTAGATCAAAATCAATATAATTAAAACTATCAATGAATAGTAGAACATTATTAAACCTTAATTACCTCCTTGCAGACCATCTGTCTATTGAGGCTTCAACCAACTTTTTCTTGTTCTGTTTGTGAACTACTATTTGATTGTTCTGCTTTGGACGCTTTGCTGTTTTGGGCTTCTTTTGAGGCTTTTTTCGCTTCCTAAACTCATAAGGAGACTCTTCCCGTGCCTTGTCATCTTCTTCTTCGTCTATCTCTGTTTCTTCAATCACTGGTTTTCCTTCTTCATCTGTACCAGAGCTTGACGGACTCTCGTGCCTGGTGAGGAACCGAACCAGTTTGCGCTTACCCCATTGGACCATCCCACTGAGCTTGATCTCAGACAAGCAACATGGTGATGGACACATGACTCCGCCACCGAGCCCAGAGCTTGATGGGCTTTTCGGGTTTGCAAAGCGACGCCGCACAGCCCAGAAGCTCCACGTCTTGCTCTGCTCCGCAATTTCCTGATGTGGGAGCCTCCGGTAGAGCACCTCCGAGGCGATTGCGGGACTCATCGAGTACTTTTCGTCAAGCGCAGGAAGCTGCTTCCTCAAGCCGCCGTCTGGGTTTTCGTAGCTTTCCTCGTTCAAATGGGTTTGGAGTGAGTGAAGGCTTGGAAACCTCACTGACACATTGAACAGAGTCTTCTCGCTCACCTGAAGTGAATGACCCAAACAGATTCAAAGCCCATTACCAAACAAGAAGAAGAAGAAGAAGAAGAAGAAGAAAAACAGCACATTTTTATGGGTCAGGTAGAGTTTAGTACCATGACGACCCGAAGCGACTGTAGCTGCTCTGGGGTTGTAGGAGGAAGCTTTGTATGGTCTATTTCATAGAATGAGCCCACTTGGATGTGCTCAATAGACTCTGCAAAAACAAGCACAGAAATCGATACAACAATATGGACTAAGAGAGTGCACAATAATCAGAACAGAACAAAAGAGATTGATACGTTGAATCAGACAGGCTCTGTTACCTTGAGAAGAACGAGCAGGAGCAGAAGCAGTAGCATGTATTGCCAAACAAGGGCTTTGCGCTTTTTGTTCTGGTTGCTTTTTCTCCAAGTACTTCTTCATCTTCTTCTGCCCAATTGCAAAAGCACTCAGAAACACATAAACCTACTCTTCTATTCTCTTCTCTTCTCTAGAAGCAAAACACACACACACACACTATTCACTTCATGACCCCAATATATACAACATTAATTTATTTTTTTTCAAATAAAACTATTTACAGCGTCATTTTTATTCATTTCTTTACCTCCGCTCGTTACTGACCCTTTAAGTTGGTTTGTAGCTGGCGCGAAAAGCACACTGAGCAACTGAGGTGGTGGTAGTTTCGCATGAACGCTGTGTGGTATCTGCACACGCGTCTCTTTGGCGCGCGTGTAGGGAGCAGAGCATTTAATTGCTTGTTGTACCGAATACTGATCATATGATCTTTACGAAACTCTAACACGGGCCGTCCGATATGGTTGTGATGAGGGTTCACAATAATAGGTTTTGGCGCGTGCATTTGCGTGAATGGAGAGCGTAGAAACAGAAAAATTAGGTTCCTTTTTAAAAAAATTAAATTTCAGACATTTAATGAGCAGTGCGCTTCTCTGTGGAGCTCCACGGCGGAAATGAAGCGTTAATTTTTGGCTTATTTCAAATAGTGTGAACCTTTGGCATCAAAACGCACATGGGTCTAAGAAATCGAAGTCGTTTTTGAGACGGTGAAAAACGAAAGCTTTGCTCTTGACTGAGAGAGTGGGGCTAAAACGGTAAAGTATTAATTTTTGCGGCTCTGCTCTGCAAGAGTGCAAGACTGTAACTCTCTGTAAGGAAGAAAAAACGTCAACTTTGTACACAGAAATGGCAGAGATGAAACGGGGCACTTTGACTAAGTTTGAAATTGAAATCTGGGTTGAAGAAAACGGGGAATGGAATAGAACAGAGAGCACAATGGCACAACAAGAAACAGAGTCACTGGATTGTTGAAGAAGGTCATACGTACCGATTATTTTTGTATCAAAATTTTCTTTTCTGAGTGAAATTATTTCCGGTACAAAAATATGATCTTGTAGAGTGAAAAACTTGGAGCGAAAATGTGTTAGGACGGAAACCGATTTAACAGAAGAGTAAGCATGAATGCAACATTGCTTATTTAGACCTATGTATGAATGTAACATAATTTGGCTAGTACACACTCATATAATCATATACTACAACAATTGGTGAACATTTTTCATGCATGTTATAATGAGGGCTAATTATTTCAATTATTTTTTTTGGTTGTTGGTAAAATGTGTTAGTGTGAAACAAGCAAACAAGCAAAGGCGGAGCTAGGGGGTCGCTTCCCTGGGCTGCAGCCCACCCCCCAATAAAAACTTCATTGTTATGTTTTGGTAAAAAAAAAAAATGAAATTAGAGCAATTATATAGCTTGAATTTGAACCAAAATGAAAATTTAACTCACTCTAATTTGAATTTATTCTATAATCTAATAGAGATGTAAAAATTTAGCCATCCCCTATATCAATTCTTAGCTCCACCCTTGGAAACAATAATATTTATTTATTGTGTTAATCATAGGCAATATTTTGATATAAATAGAAATTGAATCACTTTTCGTTTTGATATTCTATAACAAAATTTTATAAGTCCAAGTATAATTTATCAATTCTTTTCCATTTGTTTGTCGCTAGGTATTTGACCAAATAGGATCGTCCAGTTCCCATATAACCTATCATTAAAATACCTTTAGAGAGGGATAGGGCTAAACCAAGCGAAAAAGGTTTTTCATGAGCTGAAAAATGTTGACACATTACTTGTTGAAGAAGCTTAATATTGGTACTCATGATAATCTAAAAAAAAATGTTATCTATTGCTACACAAATTTGAAAGCTAGGTATGGGTAGCATTAGCACTTTGTATGTTTTTTGGATGTGTACTAATAAGGCTTTAATATGCAGTTAGTTTAGTGTTGCGTTAGAAGGGGATTTATTTTGTCAAGACCACGACACGACAACCTCCGTATAATATTACCACAGTTGAATACTATTGTCGGTTCTCCTAAGAAAACATTGAAAACTCGTTTTTCTATTAGATAATCATTGAACTATCATTTCGATCAATAATTAGTTAAATAAAGATAATTATCTAATCATTTGATTATCATCCTCATCATTTTAATTTTTCGGAATGACTTATGTTATTTGTTTGTAAACTACAAAATGACAATTTTAATCATGAATTGCATTTGCAAAGTGGTGGATCTATGGTCGAAATCCTCGTTTTCTTAATAAAGAATTCAGAAAATCGAATAAAAATATTAGACATGCGTTCTTAATAATTTTTTTTTGGATGAAGTATGTAATTGAGTTTAGGGATTAGAACTTTAGGGTAATGATGTGATAAAAACAAGCTACCCATTAGCTAAACTTGCCCAAGGAAAAATTGAAAATTTTGTATGGACTGGAAGATGTGTGAAGAAGGCCCAATGAATATGAGAAGTTAGAGTAGTAGCCGGTTAGTAATAAAGAGAAATATAATGAAGCCATTAGTAATAATTAGTAATGGGTTTACTTCGAATAAGTTTCCAGTCGGTTCCACAGTATCACACTCTTTCAATTTTCAGCAAAACAAAGGTAAACTGTTCACCCTCTTCACTTAGAACCCAGAAATCAGTAGTTAGAGGTCTAGCAACTGAAGCCATCAACAAAGATGGTCAAAGCCATTAGAGTCCATGAACTTGGTGGACCCGAGGTACGTATCTCTCTCTCTTTCTTTGCCATTTGCCTGGTGAAAATTATATATGTACCTTTTTATGTTTGAATTGGGTATTATGAAAGCTGAATTCTGGAATACTGGGCGCTTGTTCTTATTTATACCAGAGAACCCACTCTGTCCAATTGAAAGCGACTCGCTGTTGTTTGTATTGATTCATGATCTCTTGTTTAAAAAATCAAAGCTGTTTGTCTTGAATCAGTGAAACCAATAGTTTAATTCTGGGTAATCTGGTAAGAGACTGAAGAATACATGATCGATTACTTTAGTACAATAGTGTTAATGTATCTAGTTTGTATATTTTGTTCGATAAAAAGTTGTTTTTTGGTCACAATTTGTCTTTGACTTCCCATCTATGCTAGCTGAATGTCATTCATCGACATTTTACTTATGTGTTTTCATGTAATGATGTTAGGTCTTGAAATGGGAAGATGTAGAAATTGGAGAGCCTAAGGAGGGCGAGATTCGTGTGAAGAACAAAGCCATTGGGCTCAATTTCATTGATGTATACTTCCGCAAAGGGGTTTATAAGACTCCTTCAATTCCTTACACCCCAGGTTTTGCCTCATTTCTTTCAGTTCACTAACTGAATATAAATGATAAATTAATGAAGATACTTCTGACCAAGTTTGACTTGTAGTCCAATTTTTGACCTCATTCCCCTTCAAAAATTTGGTTATTCACAGTTTTTAAGCAAAAGCACTTTCCCATTAGAACATGATTTACACAGGTGATAAATGAATGATTTGGTAATTAAACTTACTACAGAGATGAAGGGAGGAGATTAGATGATGATTCCCTCCGTTAAAATAAGTGTATGTATGTATATTTAGAACTTTATTATCTGGTTGCACATTTGAAATGGATTTATCTTCTTGTTCCTTATTTGAATGCTGAAAGAATACCTATATATTTACAAACAAGGTTATTGTTCCAGGTGAGGAGGCTTGTGGAGTTGTGACAGCTGTGGGACCTGGCCTAACCGGCAGGAAAGTTGGAGATGTTGTAGCCTTTGCTGGTGGCGCAATGGGATCATATGTGGAAGAGCAGATCCTTCCTGCAAACAAAGTTGTTCCTGTTCCTCCTTCCATTGATCCGACTGTTGCAGCATCTCTCTTGCTTAAGGGCATGACAGCTCAGTTTCTACTGCGTCGTTGTTTCAAGGTACTATACTGAGTCGGTGAAATGAAGATTGTTTGAATCATAATACATGAAATTACAATAAAGTTCTGGTAAATGTCATCTTAGACTGTGCTGGAGCTGGTTTTAATCTTCCTTGAAAATGTACGTGGCATTGCAGAACATTTTTGTAGAGCTACTATTTGCATACACCTATCAGTGTTTATTTTCAAGGACAATCATCTTCATTACCATTAGACTGGTTACTGCCAGTATTTGTGAAGGATTTTTATGCACTTCTATTACAAATACTGTAGGTAGGATCTTCATCATTGTTGTGATTATAAAAGAATTTTGGCCGGACTAATTGAGCTATTATCCTTGTTTTGAAAAAGCAGTATCCTCAGTTATGTATTTGAACTTAGTCGGATTTATTTGTAAATCATGAGTTATGTTCCATTTTTCCCTGAACTGAGAAAGCGAGAGCACTTTTGCTATTATTGCAATGACAGGAGAAACAGAGAAAGTTTTCATCATATATCGTTCTATCCATGACTAACTGAGGCCTAACAATCTCTAACTACCTTATCTCCTAAGACTAACATAAGGCACTGCTATAGGTGTATCACTAACAGCCCCCCTCAAGTTAATAGAGAACCCAGCATGAGGTTGCAGCATAGGAATGAAACTGTGGATGAGGCTGTTGGGTCAATCCTGGACACACAGATTTGAAACTTTTATTGTTTTGGTTATACAGGTCGAACCTGGACATACAATCCTTGTTCATGCAGCAGCTGGTGGAGTCGGATCCCTTTTATGCCAGTGGGCTAATGCCCTTGGTGCCACTGTAATTGGAACTGTATCGACTAAAGAGAAGGCAGCTCAAGCCAAGGAAGATGGTTGTCACCATGTCATAATCTATAAGGAAGAGGACTTTGTGGCTCGTGTGACTGAAATAACATCTGGCAATGGGGTAGACGTTGTCTATGATTCTGTAGGGAAGGATACATTTCAGGTAACTTCTTCATTTTCTAAAAAAATAACAAAAACAGAAACAAGAGAGTTTAGTGAGAAAGATCATTCTATTTTCAAATTCTACCTGAGCACCTTTTATGTTTTTGGTATTCTTTATTTTGTTTTTTTTTTGTTTTAAATGAAAACTCTTGGAATAATCTTCATCTGATCTAAATCAAGATTTAGGCTGGTTCAGTTACTTGTTGACATAAATGACATTACGGGTTTGGAGTATATCAACCTAACTTGAGAAATTAACGAGTTCATTTTAGCCGGTCTGTTTCTGATTCGTGTTGAGCAATTAGTCCTTAATTGGAGGTATTATTGTACTCAGGGATCATTGACATGCTTGAAGACTCGTGGATACATGGTGAGTTTTGGGCAGTCATCAGGTGCACCAGATCCGGTTCCATTATCAGCTCTTTCAGCAAAGTCACTGTTCTTGACCAGGCCTTCCCTCTTCCATTACACGGTTACTCGAGACGAATTGTTAGAGACTGCAGGAGAGGTATTTGCTAATGTTGATGAAGGTATATTGCGGGTTCGAGTAAATCACACCTACCCTTTATCTCAAGCAGCACTTGCACATTCAGACCTTGAGAATGGGAAAACATCTGGATCTGTTGTGCTTATCCCCTGAGGCGTATATAAGTTGATGTCTTCAATTTCAATGTGTGGTATGTGTGGAAAGCAACGTAGTCATCAAGAGATTAGTTATGCAAAGTTGCAAACCAAAATAATTGTACCTTTTCTATCTATGTTCATTACCAAGTTATGTTGTATTTAAGGTCCTAATTTAAATTTTAAATTTCAGACATTTAATGAGCAGTGCGCTTCTCTGTGGAGCTCCACGGCAGAAATGAAGCGTTAATTTTTGGCTTATTTCAAATAGTGTGAACCTTTGGCATCAAAACGCACACGGGTCTAAGAAATCGAAGTCGTTTTTGAGACGGTGAAAAACGAAAGCTTTGCTCTTGACTGAGAGAGTGGGGCTAAAACGGTAAAGTATTAATTTTTGCGGATCTGCTCTGCAAGACTGTAACTCTCTGTAAGGAAGAAAAAACGTCAACTTTGTACACAGAAATGGCAGAGATGAAACGGGGCACTTTGACTAAGTTTGAAATTGAAATCTGGGTTGAAGAAAACGGGGAATGGAATAGAACAGAGAGCACAATGGCACAACAAGAAACAGAGTCACTGGATTGTTGAACAGGGTCATACGTACCGATTATTTTTGTATCAAAATCAATAATATGATCTTGTAGAGTGAAAAACTTGGAGCGAAAATGTGTTAGGACGGAAACCGATTTAACAGAAGAGTAAGCATCAATGTAACATAATTTTTGCAACATTGCTTATTTAGACCTATGTATGAATGTAACATAATTTGGCTAGTACACACTCATATAATCATATACTACAACAATTGGTGAACATTTTTCATGTTATAATGAGGGCTAATTATTTTAAGTATTTTTTTTGGTTGTTGGTAAAATGTGTTAGTGTTAAACAAGCAAACAAGAATATTTATTTATCGTGTTAATCAGAGGCAATATTTTGATATAAATAGAAATTGAATCACTTTTTATTTTGATATTCTATAACAAAATTTTATAAGTCCAAGTAGAATTTATCAATTCTTTTCCATTTGTTTGTCCCTAGGTATTTGACCAAATAGGATCGTCCAATTCCCATATAACCTATCATTAAAATACCTTTAGAGAGGGATAGGGCTAAACCAAGCGAAAAGGGTTTTTCATGAGATGGAAAATGGTGACACATTACTTGTTGAAGAAGCTTAATATTGGTACTCATGATAATCTTAAAAAAAAAATGTTATCTATTGCTACACAAATTTGAAAGCTAGGTATAGGTAGCATTAGCACTTTGTATGTTTTTTGGATGTGTTCTAATAAGGCTTTAATATGCAGTTAGTTTAGTGTTGGGAGATTTATTTTGTCAAGACCACGACACGACAACCTCAGTATAATATTATCACAGTTGAATACTATTGCCAATTCTCCTAAAAAAACATTCAAAACTCGTTTTTCTATTAGATCATCATTGAACTATCATTTTGATCAATAATTAGTTAAATAAAGATAATTATCTAATCATTTGATTATCAACCTCATCATTTTAATTTTTCGGAATGACTTATGTTATTTGTTTGTAAACTACAAAATGACAATTTTAATCATGAATTGCATTTGCAAAGTGGTTGATCTATGGTCGAAATCCTCGTTTTCTTAATAAAGAATTCAGAAAATCGAATAAAAATATTAGACATGCGTTCTTAATAATTTTTTTTTGGATGAAGTATGTAATTGAGTTTAGGGTTTAGAATTTAGGGTGATGATGTGATCAAAAAAGCTAAACTTGCCCAAGGAAAAATTGAGAATTTTGTATAGACTGGAAGATGTGTGAAGAAGGCCCAATGAATATGAGAAGTTATAGTCCTAGTACCTAGGCCGTATCTCATCCCCATACAACCGGTAATAAAGACAAATATAATGAACCCATTAGTAATTTAGTAACGTAGAAAACTAGAAAGTGAAATGGGTTTACTTCGAATAAGTTTCCAGTTGGTTCCACAGTATTACACTCTTTCAATTTTCAGCAAAACAAAGGTAAACTGTTCACCCTCTTCACTTAGAACCCAGAAATCCGTAGTTAGAGCTCTTGCAACCGAAGCATCATCGTCATCGTCATCAACGAAGATGGTCAAAGCCATTAGAGTCCATGAACATGGTGGACCTGAGGTACGTATCTCTCTCTCTTTCTTTGCCATTTGCCTGGTTAAAATTATATATGTACTTTTTTATGTTTGAATTGGGTTTCTGGAATACTGTGCACTTGTTCTTATTTATACCAGATAACCCACTCTATCCAATTGAAAAAAACTCGCTTTTGTTTGTGTTGATTCATGATCACTTGTTTTAAAAATCAAAGCTGTTTGTCTTGAATCAGTGAAACCAATAGTTTAATTCTGGGTAATCTGGTAAGAGACTGAAGAATACATGATCGAGTACTTTAGTACAAGAGTGTTATTGTATCTAGTTTGTATATTTTGTTCGATAAAAAAGTTGTTTTTTGGTCACAATTTGTCTTTGACTTCCCATCTATGCTAGCTGAATGTCATTCATCGACATTTTGCTTATGTGTTTTCATGTAATGATGTTAGGTCTTGAAATGGGAAGATGTGGAAATTGGAGAGCCTAAGGAGGGCGAGATTCGTGTGAAGAACAAAGCCATTGGGCTCAATTTCATTGATGTATACTTCCGCAAAGGGGTTTATAAGACTCCTTCAATTCCTTACACCCCAGGTTTTGCCTCATTTCTTTCAGTTCACTAACTGAATATGAATGATAAATTAATGAAGATACTTCTGACCAAGTTTGACTTGTAGTCCAATTTTTGACTTCATTCCTCTTCAAAAATTTGGTTATTCACAGTTTTTAAGCAAAATCACTTTGCCGTTAGAACATAATTTACACAGGTGAAAAATGAATGATTTGGCAATTAAACTTAGTACAGAGATGCAGGGAGAAGATCAGATAATAATTCCCACCGTTAAAATAATTGTATATATGTATATTTAGAACTTTATTATCTGGTTGCGCATTTGAAATGGATTTATCTTCTTGTTCCTTATTTGAAGCTGAAAGAATACCTATATATTTACAAACAAGGTTATTGTTCCAGGTGTGGAGGCTTGTGGAGTTGTGACAGCTGTGGGACCTGGACTAACCGGCAGGAAAGTTGGAGATGTTGTAGCCTTTGCTGGTGGCGCAATGGGCTCATATGTGGAAGAGCAGATCCTTCCTGCAAACAAAGTTGTTCCTGTTCCTCCTTCAATTGATCCTACTGTTGCAGCATCTCTCTTGCTTAAGGGCATGACAGCTCAGTTTCTACTGCGTCGTTGTTTCAAGGTACTATAATGAGTCAGTGAAATGAAGATTGTTTGAATCGTAATACATGAAATTATAATAAAGTTTTGGTAAATGTCATCTTAGACTGTGCGGGAGCTGGTTTTAATCTTCCTTGAAAACGTACGTGGCATTGCAGAACATTTTTGTAGAGCTACTATTTGCATACACCTATCAGTGTTTATTGTCAAGGACAATCATCTTCATTACCATTAGACTGGTTACTGCCAGTATTTGTGAAGGATTTTTATGCACTTCTATTACAAATACTGTAGGTAGGATCTTCATCATTGTTGTGATTATAAAAGAATTTTGGCCGGACTAATTGAGCTATTATCCTTGTTTTGAAAAAGCAGTATCCTCAGTTATGTATGTGAACTTAGTCGGATTTATTTGTAAATCATGAGTTATGTTCCATTTTTCTCTGAACTGAGAAAGCGAGAGCACTTTTGCTATTATTGCAATGACAGGAGACACAGAGAAAAGTTTTCATCATATATAGTTCTATCCATGACTAACTGAGGCCTAACAATCTCTAACAACCTTATCTCCTAAGACTAACATAAGGCTCTCAACGGTTCCAATAACGTGGCACTGCTATAGGTGTATCACTAACATCCCCCCTCAAGTTAATAAACAACCCAGCATGAGGTTGCAGAATAGGAATGAAACTGTGGATGAGGCTGTTTGGTCAATCCTGGACACACAGATTTGAAACTTTTATTGTTTTGGTTATACAGGTCGAACCTGGACATACAATCCTTGTTCATGCAGCAGCTGGTGGAGTCGGATCCCTTTTATGCCAGTGGGCTAATGCCCTTGGTGCCACTGTAATTGGAACTGTATCGACTAAAGAGAAGGCAGCTCAAGCCAAGGAAGATGGTTGTCACCATGTCATAATCTATAAGGAAGAGGACTTTGTGGCTCGTGTGACTGAAATAACATCTGGCAATGGGGTAGACGTTGTCTATGATTCTGTAGGGAAGGATACATTTCAGGTAACCTCTTCATTTTCTAAAAAAATAACAAAAACAGAAACAAGAGAGTTTAGTGAGAAAGATCATTCTATTTTCAAATTCTACGTGAGCACCTTTTATGTTTTTGGTATTCTTTTTTTTTTTGTTTTAAATGAAAACTTTTGGAGTAATCTTCATCTGATCTAAATCAAGATTTAGGCTGGTTCAGTTACTTGTTGACATAAATGAAATTACGGGGTTGGAGTATATCAACCTAACTTGAGAAATTAACGAGTTCATTTTAGCCAGTCTGTTTCTGATTCGTGTTGTGCAATTAGTCCTTAATTGGAGGTATTATTGTACTCAGGGATCATTGACATGCTTGAAGACTCGTGGATACATGGTGAGTTTTGGGCAGTCATCAGGTGCACCAGATCCGGTTCCATTATCAGCTCTTTCAGCAAAGTCACTGTTCTTGACTAGGCCTTCCCTCTTCCATTACACGGTAACACGAGACGAATTGTTAGAGACTGCAGGAGAGGTATTTTCTAATGTTGATGCAGGTATATTGCGGGTTCGAGTAAATCACACCTATCCTTTGTCTCAAGCAGCACTTGCACATTCAGACCTTGAGAATAGGAAAACATCTGGATCTGTTGTGCTTATCCCCTGAGGCGTATATAAGTTGATGTCTTCAATTTCAATGTGGTATGTGTGGAAAGGAACGTACTTTTATGCCAATTGCAATGGATGTTTGAACTGTTGTCATCAAGAGATTAGTTATGCAAACCAAAATAATTGTACCTTTTCTATCTATGTTCATTACCAAGTTATGTTGTATTTAAGGTCCTAATTTAAAATCATATGTTCTGGATTTTGCTTCGTTATTGCAATGATTAGTGGAGAATATCTTGCATCTCATATCAAAAACTTGTAAGACTGAATTTGTCCACTATTATTTGGTTAGTGCAACATGGTGCTTTTTAATTTGTATCAGATTAATAAGTTCAAGTACGGAGTTGACCAATAAGTTCAAGTACGTTTTTTCCTTCTGGCCGTAGAGTTGAGTGAAATATGCAGTAAGGAGCAAACACGATTTTCGCTATCAAGAACTGAAAGATACATTGCTTAGACCATGAGCTGCTAATTTCTGCGCAGTTATGATTATATATAACTTCATAGAATTGCAGAAATTGAGGATCACAGTTATGATAAAGACAAATATAATGACCCCATTAGTAATTTTAGTAACGTAGAAAACTAGAAAGTAAAGTGGGTTTACTTCGAATAAGTTTCCAGTTCTTTCAATTTTCAGCAAAACTAAAGTCAACTACCATTGTTCCATTCATCATTAATAAAACTACCATTGTTCCTTTCAAAAAAAGTCAACTGTTCACCCTCTTCACTTGGAACCCAGAAATCAGTAGTTAGAGCTCTTGCAACTGAAGCATCATCATCGTCATCAACAAAGATGGTCAAAGCCATTAGAGTTCATGAACATGGTGTACCTGAGGTATCTCTCTCTCTCTCTGCCATTGAGGTGATAAATATGTACTTTTTTATGTTTGATTTGGGTTGATGCAGAATTAATATCAGATTATGAAAGCTGAATACTGGAATACTGGGCACTTGTTCTTAATTATACCAGAGAACCCACTCTGTCCAATTGAAAGAGACTCGCTGTTGTTTGTATTGATTCATGAACTTGTTTAAAAAATCAAAGTTGTTTGTCTTGAATCAATGAAATTAATAGTTTAATTCTGGATAATCTGGTGTGAGACTGAAGAATACACTATTGTGCTTGTTGATGTTACTCAACAATACATGATCTCGTACTGTCATTAAATCACCACTAGTACAAGAGTGTTAAAGTATCTAGTTTGTATATTTTGTTCGATCAAAAAGTTATCTTTGGTCACAGTTTGTCTTTGACTTCCCATCTAATCTATGCTAGCTGAATGTCATTCATCGACATTTTACTTAGTTTTGTAATGATGTTAGGTCTTGAAATGGGAAGATGTGGAAATTGGAGAGCCTAAGGAGGGCGAGATTCGCGTGAAGAACAAAGCCATTGGCCTTAATTTCATTGATTTATACTTCCGAAAAGGGGTTTATAAGACTCCTTCAATTCCTTACACCCAGGTTTTGCCTCATTTCTTTCGGTTCACTATCTGAATATAAATGATACTCTGACCAAGTTTGACTTGTAGTCCAATTTTTGACCTCATTCCTCTTCAAAAATTTGGTTATTCACAGTTTTTGAGCAAAAGCACTTTCCCATTAGACCATAATCTACTCAGGTGAAAAATGAATGATTTGGTAATTAAACTTACTACAAAAATGCAGGGAGGAAATCAGACGATGGTTCCTACTGTTAAAGTCATTGTAAATATGTATATCTAGAACTTCATTATCTGGTTGGGCAATTTGAAATGGATTTTTCTTCTTGTTTTTAATATGAATGCTGACAGAAAAACTTATTTATATACAAACAAGATTTCTGTTCCAGGTGTGGAGGCTTGTGGAGTTGTGACAGCTGTGGGACCTGGACTAACCGGCAGGCAAGTTGGAGATGTTGTAGCCTTTGCTGGTGGTGCAATGGGCTCATATGTTGTAGCCTTTTCTTGTGGTGCAATGGGCTCATATGTGGAAGAGCAGATCCTTCCTGCTAACAAAGTTGTTCCTGTTCCTCCTTCCATTGATCCTACTGTTGCAGCATCCGTCTTGCTTAAAGGCATGACAGCTCAGTTTCTACTGCGTCGTTGTTTCAAGGTATTACTATATTCAGCCATCCCACTATTATCCTTGCTTTGTAAAAGCAGTATTCTCAGTTATGTATGCGAACTAGTCGGGTTTATAATCATGAGTTATGTTCCATTTTTCTTGGAACTGAGAAAGAAAGATCATTTCTGCTGTTATTGTAATGACTGGAGAAACACAAAAAAGTTGTCTCCGTATATAGTCCTATCGATGACTAACTGAGGCCTAACAATCTCTAACAACCTTATACTGTAGAGTAACATAAGGCTCTCAAGGGTTCTGATAACATGGCACTGCTATAGGTGTATCACTCTTCACTAACAGCCCCCCTCAAGTTTTTAGAGAACCCATCATGAGGTTGCAGCATAGGAATGAAACTGTGGATGAGGCCGTTTAGTCGATATGTCTGCAAGCTGCTCTTGACTGAACACAAGCTGCAAAATGATATCACATAAACTACCATTCTTATCCCTTTCACTTTTTCTCCTTTTGATTTCTGCCAATCAATTTCTCCATGGTTAATCAGCTAAGTACAATTAAGTAAATGCTTCATTAATATTATTAACATGACCTCACTGTATGATTGCATTTCTAACACTGGCCATTCTTTTCCTAGTGCTTTGAAGATTTGAAACTTCTGTGTGTTTCTTATGAAGGTTGAACCTGGACACACAATCCTTGTTCATGCAGCAGCTGGTGGAGTGGGATCCCTTTTATGCCAGTGGGCTAATGCCCTTGGTGCCACTGTCATTGGAACTGTATCAACTAAAGAGAAGGCAGCTCATGCCAAGGAAGATGGCTGTCACCATGTAATAATCTATAAGGAAGAGGACTTTGTGGCTCATGTGATGGAAATAACATCCGGCAATGGGGTTGACGTTGTCTATGATTCTGTAGGGAAGGATACATTTCAGGTAACTTCTCTTCATTTTCTAAAAAAACAGAACCAAGAGAGTTTAGTGAGAAGATCATTCTAGGTTGAAATTCTACCTGAGCACCTTTTATGTTTTTGGTTTCAGAATAATCTTCATCTGATTTTAATCAATATTTAGTCTGGTTGAGTTACTTGTTGACATAAATCAAATTAAGGATAACCTAATTGGATAAATCAATAATAAGTTCACTTTAGCCAGTCTGTTTGTGATCTGTGTTGAGCAATGAGTCCTTAATTGGAGGTATTATTGTATTCAGGGATCATTGACATGTTTGAAGACTCGTGGATACATGGTGAGTTTTGGGCAGTCATCAGGTGCACCAGATCCGGTTCCATTATCAGCTCTTTCAGCAAAGTCACTGTTCTTGACCAGGCCTGCCCTCTTCCATTACACAGTAACTCAAGACGAATTTTTAGAGACTGCAGGAGAGGTATTTTCTAATGTTGATGCAGGTATATTGCGGGTTCGAGTATATCACACCTACCCTTTGTCTCAAGCAGCACTTGCACATTCAGACCTTGAGAATAGGAAGACATCCGGATCTGTTGTGCTTATCCCCTGAAGTGTATATAAGTTGATCTCTTCAATTTCAATGTGTGGTTTGTGTGGACAGGAGCGTACTTTTATGCCAATTGCCATGGATGTTTGAACTGTAGTCATCAAGAGATTAGTTATGCAAACCAAATAATTGGACCTTTTCTATCTATGTTCATTACCAAGTTATATATGTTGTATTTAACTGGTCCTAATCTAAAATCAGTGCAACATATGTTCCGGATTTTGCTTCTTTATTGTCATGATTAGTGGAGAATATTAAAGTATATAACTCTTGCATCTCATATCAAAAACTTGTGAATAAGACTGAATTTGTCCACTATTATTTGGTTAGTGCATCACTCGACTTGGGTTACTGCATAGTGCTTTTTAATTTGTATCAGATTATTAAATCCCAGTACGTATACAGGGGTTTCTTATTATCACTTTAGTTCCTCAGTAGTGTAGAATTAGAAGTGGAGGAGTTGAAATAGGCCTTCCCAGAAGCCAGTGGAAATGGCCTTAAAGTTCAAGTACGTTTTTACCTTCTGGCCGTAGAGTCGAGTGAAATATGCAATAAGGAGCAAACACAGATTTTCGCTATCAAGAACCGAAAGATATATCTGCTTAGATCATGAACTGCTAATTTCTTTGCAGTTATGATTATATATATTACTTCATAGAATAGCAGAAATTGAGGATCACAGTGCTTAAATCCTTCCATTTTCCTGCTTTTATGCCACTACATATATATCTTGGCTCATATATATCATACTTGTAGCTAGTTAATAGCCTATTGCTTCAGAACTTGGTCATGCTCATACAGAGAGGACTCATAGATAATTGACCAAGGATTTGTAGGTGGCACCAGGTTGCCACCCATTTGGAATCACATTTTTGGCCAACAAGGTCTGGCCTGAGTACTGGGAAGTCAACCTTATTGACAATGGAGGGTGCAGTTCTGACCCTGCATCAAGTTTCCACACTGCACCCCATGATTGTTGCATGGCACGCCACTCCTCGTAACCGTTTGATGCGGAAGCCTCCTTCAACTCAACACTACCAAGATCACCATCACCCTCTTCAAATTCGATCACAGCAGCAAAATAGTTAGGGTTCGAGCCCTGGTCCACGTGGAACGCAATGGTTTTTCCTGAATAATCACATGCCACGCTGCGGAGAAATACAAATTAGGCGTACTGGTCACGTACTATGACACTTGTTTGTCAAAAATTTGTGTGTCAAATAATGTGACGGTGTTTCATTTATTTAAATTTTGGTAATTTTAAAAGTTTGAGTTACCGTGCAAAAAGGATTTGCAATACTCCTGCACTGCGTAGTTTCTCGCCTTGACCAGGAAGTGCCATGGCACCAAATGAAGTTCCACTAAGGTCGAAGTGTGCAGCATCGGACGCACAAGGACCTCCAGGGCAAGAATCGGTGATGACCACCCTCACTGGTTTGCCGGAACAAGATTTGTGTTGGGTACATTTGATCTGACATTAATTTGATGTGTTAGTTTTGAAGAAGAATATTGGTCCAACCAGTTTGTTTAACAATCTAACTTGTGTAAACGATATATGTTAAAGATTGATGCATTTTTCACGTATAAAATTATACTTGTCACTTTTTTCAACTCTTGATTTCTCTCATCGAAAGACTGAAGACAAATTGGCGCAAGCCTGAGATGCGCATGTTTGGTTTTTCAAGTTGATGAAAATGACATGGATCGAAAGGTAGTTATATACCTGATAGCAAGCTCCACATTCCGTGCCGGATTTGTAAAGAGAAGGGCCTACTGAAGTAACCATGGAAGAGAATGGAGGTTGTGAAACTACATCTCCATACCCACAAGACCCTCCTGCATGCATTGACCGATTAGCAATTTGTGATTATGTTATGCATATGATTTGTACTAAACAAAATTACAAAACTCTCACACTCTTTAACTATATATATAGGCATTAATATATTACCGTCACTTCCAAAACCATCAGGACTGCCGTACCAGGTAGCTCCGGCAGAGGACCACTGGGTGGCAGTGAGTGACAAGTTTAAGTGCTTGGGATTAAAGGAAAAGCACTCCTCAAATAAGTAGCAAAACACAGTTACTAAGTACAAAATGCTTCTTGAACTAGCCATGGCTGCACTCTTAATTAGCTAGGCTTCAGTTTAATTAGGCTGTGTTTTGCAGTGTTAAAAGCTTAGTGGTATTTATAGAGGAAAAACATGTGCGCTGTTGCTATCTATCCACGTCCACTCTATTTTCTTTAATTGATGGTGTTATATATAGAGTAACATGCATGGGTTAATTTTCTTCTAAGTCGTCCTTAATATTTGACACAAGCTACCGGACATTCTTCTTTTTGGGTATCTTATATATTAACAGGAAAAGAATATTGCATTTGGAGCTTAAATCAAGGATTGCGACCTACACGTGTATCACATTAATTTACTGAGCACATTATAATTTTAGCCATGTTAATATATATACAGGGGACATCGTCACCCATTTGTCAATTAGGTTTAGAGAGGTTTAACTTTATGTCAAGTTTGGAGTCGAAACCTATTAAATACCTATATATATGATTTTGCCCATTTTGGGTCACATTATTATGAAGAAGTTATAATGTATGTATTTGATATACTATATTAGTTGTATATTGTTCTACTTAAATGTTGTTTAATGTTAATTAATAGAAATTAAATACATGACAATAATCGTTTAGGGTTCAAAATTTTTATTTTAGACCTAGCTTTCAAGATTAATGCTTGAATGGAACAATATATAGGCCAGTCATGCACTATAAAGAACAAATATTTTCTGCACATTATTCACACACACACATATATACTTGGTATATTTTTCTACTAATTAAATGTGAATAAAAGAAGCATCAAGCATGGTTTTTACATGAAAACTTTCTAGAGAGGATTTTAAAAACAAAAGCCAATAGGGGTTGAGTCTTTGTGATAAAGAAAAGAATATGCATGTTCCGTCTAGGGGGTGGGGTTATTCTTTATTGACTTAACCACAAGTTAAGCCAAAATTTCAAATGATAATCACTCTTTTCAATTGTCCAAAACGCCAAATAAAAACGTGAAAAAGCTCGCGCGAGGCCAAGAATAATAACTAACGTATCAAGCGGCCGGACTGTAGATGATACAAATCAAGGCGCAGTTGGTTCTTGACTAATTTGCATGGCTTGCATTGGTAACAATATTAGGGTTCAGCTATAAATTATATAAGAATTATAATCCGAATTCATTATCTAAACGACCGTCGGTGGAGTAGGGTACCCTCGATGATCTTTGATTTTGACATTTTGTGTTTTATTATATACACAGAAGGTTCTCCATGCATTCAGCCGTTAATGGCGGTTATTGGTCGTTAATTACATCCATGCACGCCATTTTCAAAACGTTTAATCCTAGATTCAACGGCTATAATTTCAACAACATTAATAATTAGGGATAATTATAACTTTCGTCCCTGAACTATGACTCGTTCGACACTTTCGTCCCTGAAGTTTGAAATATATCATTTTCGTCCCTGAACTTCAACACCAACTATCACTTTCGTCCCTGACCGAAACAAAATTGTGCAAAACCTATGCCAAACTGTTCGCAAGGATGAGAGGAGTAACTTTTATAACTGGGGCTAAGCTCAATTCGGCCTAGAATGGCTCGAATTTAGCCCGAAAGTCAATGGTGACCGAAACTTTAATTGTAAAATTCTCCGCCATCCGACGACGGTTTGAGGCGAGGTTGGTGGCGTTGAACTCGCCTCAAGGAGGGCTTCAAAGCCCAGTGGGTGTTGTCCTTCGATTTGGCCGGAATCAGATGTTTATTCGGTGAAAACCCTCGGCCAGGGACGAAAGTGATAGTGATTTTCAAACTTCAGGGACGAAAGTGATATATTTCAAACTTCAGGGACGAAAGTGTCGAACGAGTCATAATTCAGGGACTAAAGGTGATTTTTTCCCTAATAATTATACGGTTGCGTATTATAACTAATTGGAGATATGGCCGTCGTTTCATTTGGTTGGACATGCATGCATTAGTATATATTTCAACTCTAATTATTAATAAGGAGGTACATCAATCGATTTTATAAATGATCGATGCAAGCTATAGTGTTTAAAAATCCCATTGAGAAGAAATCTCACCCACCGAATCTATCACTTTTGGTTTTATGCAGATTGTTATATGGATCGATTTTAGTCCTGCTAAAAGAACTTTTATAATATATAAGATCAAAATATAATAAGAGATCGATCTAGAAAGTGGGAAGAAATTTAAAAACAAAACGTTCAAGTTATCAAGTAGTTAGTTGGGTGAATCAAGCTAGCTTTCGATCGGTTGCGTTAAGAAGTTAGTTAGGGTTTTTGTGATGACGTTTAGAGACTCTGTAGATAATATGGGAGATATATATTACATTATTTGCAGGCAAGAGAGGGGAATATTTCCCAAGAATAATTTAAGATGGGTTTAATTACTGAGAAATTAATGTCAATCAAGACATGCATGCAAGAAGCTCTACATGCACACGTTTTACATTTCAATATTATCTTGATCAAGAAAAAAGAGAGTTATTTTTTGAGTTAGTTTTTGTTCAGTTGGGTTATATTTATATATATAGCTCGCTAGCTAGTTGACATTGTGACATGAATTTAAGTAATGCACTGTGTGTGTGACATGCCTATCACTACTGATCCAATTACTTGAATTAAATTACTCTAGCATAAATGATCGAGTATTGAAAATTGGAAGTAGCTAAGACGTACAGAAAACGATCGAGTAAAGGAGACGGTAAACGTGTATAGTTTGAAATTGAATTACAAAGGAGAAAGATTTTACAATACGTTTAAGTTCGTCTAAATGTATGAAACCATCAATTTACATGCTAGCCAAGTCACTTGGAGTTGGGGTTGAATTTGCGCGCAAATCACGTAGCTAGTTAAATCTTCCAAAGGTTAAAGCATGGCATGTGAAATGATAGAAGAGAATGACATGACCCAATTAAAAAAAAATATGTATTAATTAATGTATATAGAAGAGACTGAGGTATGAGATTGATGAGAATATGATTCAGTCTTGTGCATCTCTTCCTTTGCATTTTTCTTTCTTTTCGTGATTTGCTACTATCGACCAAAGCCCAAGCAATACAGAGTATGTTTCAATGGGATTTAGGCTTTCATGCAGATGGCAACCTCCAATGATCGAGTCTATCGAATTTTTTTTTAATTTTTTAATTTGTTGCATGAAACCTAATAAAAGTTTGTAACGTCGAACAATTAGCTAACTTTAATGAAGACATTTCTCTCAAACAATGTGTCGGTAGAAGTCTCAAGTTCATAACCTCCTTTATTATAATAAAAGAAGGAAAAAAAAATAACAAAAAGAGATACAGTCTTTTTACCCATAATTGTCTTTGTCATCACAAAACTAATAACAGGATGCAAAATACTGCACTTGGATGGAGAGATTTTAATACAATACATAGTAAGTACTTTAAAGTTCTAAGTGAAGAAGAGAAGAATAGAAGGGTCTCATACCAAGTCTTTTTTTGTTGTTGGTTAATAGGATGTCCAAAAGGCCCATATCAAGCTTATATCGATTGTCCAAAAAAAAAAAGGCCCATATCAAGCTTATTTTAGAGACGTTCTTGACTGATAAGGTCAAAAGAAGGAATTTTTTCTAATAAAGATACTTTTTCTTTTAAGAAAATTTTCTCTTTTATTAATAAGCAAAAAAATAAAAGTTTTTGTACCAGAAACAAATTTATTATTATTTTTTATGTTTGTACTTGATGTATTTCATCACTTTTTGAATTCTACTCAATTTACTGTTTACCATATAGATGATACAAGCGATGCATATGCAATGCGAGAACAATTATAAAAATAAAAAGTTAAAGAGATTAAAATTATGACATGTGTAGCCACTATGTCGCCCTTTGTTTATAAATTTACTTTTAATATTGTTTGGTCGGTTAAAATAGGGATAGAGTTGGCGCCTATTGTATGATGGTTGATTGGTTGATGAACAACTAGAAATTATTTCCTTAATAATATAGTTAAAATACACATTTAGCAAACATTCAACTTCCTTTTCTACATACTTAATTTCATATTTTTTATGAACCTTAGCATCATAATCTAAAAAATTCCATTTGAAATCTTCTCTCATCTAATGAACATGCAAAGGGCACACGCAAATTAATGTGCTCAATTTTTCATCACTAGAGCAAAACAGTCTTTGAAAGTTTGAAGTATGCATGATACCAAATCAAAAGTTACTCAACAATTACCTTATCGTAAACAAACTCTAAATTGCCTTTAGAAATTAATTGTGATTCCATTGTTGCTGGCTTCCCCGGCCCGACCAACACAGTACGTTGAAAAGCCACAGAATACATTGAACTCGAAGTAATTGGATTTTGGTATTTTAAGTTATGGTTTACTTAAAGAGATGCAAACAATAGATGCTGCAGTATGATGAGCAGGTACTTTTAATTTTTTTCTTCATAAGTTTGAAGAAAGAATAAAATTCAATCAAAAGGGGTAGCAAAGTACTTAGACATGTTGCTTTTGATTATTATTCAGTGCATTTTTTTTATTAAAACTCGTAAGAAGGAGAAAATTTATTGAAGAAAAAAATAAAAGTGAGGGAGACAAATATCAAAACCTCTCAAAAAGGAACATAAACAAAATAAGAAACCAATGGAAACCGAAAATTGGGCAATTGATAAACATTCGATTGAGCATTTACTTATGGTTTGTGTTGTAGGTGTGGCTCACCCTTTGTTGTTCATTGCATCTACTTATCGTTTGTGTTGTAGGTGTACGTGGCTCACCCTTAATTTTTTTCAGTGAGTTTTAGGAAAGTGCTTTTCATGCATATCTATACTTTTGGCCAAATTAAAGGAGCGAGCTGGTGTCCACTCATACTTGATCTATACACAGTACGTTGTTTGCTTTCATTTCAGCAAGTGCTTCTTGAATTTGGATTCAGATGATCCGGGATCGGAATTAACTTCCATGTAAGCGCTTCTTGAATCCGTTATTATATAATTTTCATTCTGTTTCAATTTTTATTTGTATGCATCAATATTCAGACTTGTATGTATACGATCATGAACTAAATTAGTGGATTCAGACTTGCATGTATACGATCATGAACTAAATTAGTGGATTCAGACTTGCATGTATACGATCATGAACTAAACTAGTTCCACTAATTTGTGCAATAGCTTTGCTTCAATTTTGGACTGGTTGGGATTAAGCGGAATCAGATCTGCAACGTCGCAAGTGCTTTCACATATATATAGTGATCTCAGAGAAGAATTAACTTTCGTGTAAGTGCTTTATGATCTTGCAAATTAAGGGGAAACTGCAGATCGACACAGCATCAGATTACATGCATCATTTAAATCAAATTTCGATCCACTCCAATCTGCAATTGATCTCTATAGTGTTCTCTTTCACATACTTATATATGTTATGAATTCGCTACAAACTAAGATGATCTTGCAGACAAAACAAGATATGTAATTAACATTAGACAGATCATAAGAAAAGAAGGAAACTCACAATTAACTTGTTCAAATGCCTTGCGGTTCTCCTCGCTTCGAGGGAACCCATCAATGAGAAACTAGCAATTTTTCCTTGTCTAATTGTGCTAAGAATCACAGAGCTGAAATTGTAGTTCCATAGGCAAAAGGAATTAAACAAAACTAGCCGTGCACAGAATGATAATATCAAATACAAAATAATTAAAAACATATATATATATATATATATATATATATATATATAATTAGAGCCTCTCCCTATATATATATATATGCATCAATTAGACTTGCACCTTAACTACTAGTTTCACTTTCTGCAGTTTTGAGCAGTCTTAATTATACAAAGAAACTAAACCATGGGAGAGGCTGTTGTTGGGGCATTCCTTCCTGTGCTGCTTGAGAAGTTGGCACATCGAGAGGTCCTCGAGTACTTCGGACGCCTTAAGGGGGTCAACAAAAAGGAGCTGGAGAAATGGACCACAACTTTGACTGCAATTGAGGCGGTGCTGAATGATGCGGAGGAGAAGCAACTAACAGAAAAAGGAGTGAAATTGTGGCTAGATGATCTCAGAGATTTGGCTTACGATGTTGAAGACATATTGGACACATTTGCTACTAAAATGCTCAAGCGCAGGATACATGAAGCTAGCGAAAGTAAGTCATGGATCAGCTCATTTTCTAAACCTAAATTCAATTTTAGTGTCAACTCAGAAATCAAGGACATTACTGATCGACTAGAAGAGATAACTAATCGAGAAAAGCAGTTTGGTTTGAAGAAACTTGTAGTGTCTGCCAAGCCATGGAAAATGCCACAAACTACTTCTCTACTAGATGGACCTGTGATCGGAAGGGATGAAGATAAAAAGCAGATTGTTAATGAATTGTTGTCAAAACAAGAGACTTGTGCCAGCAATTTTCAGGTAGTTGCCGTTGTTGGTACTGGTGGACTCGGAAAGACAACACTAGCTAAACATGTATTCAACGACGCTGCAACTCAACAGTTTTCCCCAAAGGGATGGGTATCTGTGTCCGACGACTTCGACATTGTAAGGGTGACAACGGCAATTCTTGAATCAGTCACATCAGGTCATGTGAATGAATCCAAGGAGCTTAATTCAATTCAGGAGAATTTGAGTGAGAAATTGGCAGGCAAGAAGTTTTTAATTGTTCTAGATGATGTCTGGGATACATGTAGCTATGATCAATGGACAACATTGCAGTCCTCCTTTCGTGTTGGAGCAGCAGGAAGTAAGATCATTGTGACGACTCGCGATGCAGATGTTGCGAAGATGATGGGAGACACTAACCCTTATAACTTGGGGTTGATATCAGAAGATGATTGCTGGAAAATCTTTGAGCACCACGCACTATTAAACGACAGACTCCAAAATGTCAAGTTACTTAAGGAGAAAATTATTGTAAAATGCAAGGGATTGCCGTTGGCTGCAAGGACTCTTGGTGGTCTTTTACGTCGTAAAAGAGTAGACGAATGGTTAGAAATATTAGACCACAAGATGTGGAATCTATCAGAAAAGATGGGCATCCTCCCAGCATTAAAATTGAGCTATCATTACCTCCCTTCACATTTGAAACGGTGCTTCACCTACTGCGCAATACTTCCAAATGATGAATTTAGGGAGAAGCAATTGATCCTTCTGTGGATGGCAGAGGGTTTGATTCAGCAGCAACCTGAAGAAAATAAACAAATGGAAGATTTGGGCAGTGACTATTTTCAAGAGTTAGTGTCTAGATCGTTATTTCAAAAATCAAGCAAAGACAGCTCACGATACATAATGCATGACCTCGTTACTGATTTGGCACGATGGGCTGCAGGAAAAACATGTTCTAGATTAGAGGATATTGGGAATTATGACTCACAAGTTAGATGTTTGCCGAAGGTTCGTCATTCGTCTTACATTCGTGGCAGGTATGATGGGGTTAAAAAGTTTAAGGTCTATTCTGAAGTTGTACGTCTGCGGACATTCTTACCACTTTCAGTTCCATATCCCCTCTATCATAATCTGGCTCGTAAGGTTACTTCTGATTTATTGCCCAAATTGCAATACTTACGAGTGCTCTCTTTTTATAGATATGAAATAACCGAGCTGCCAAATACAATTGGTAAATTGAAGCATCTGCGGTATCTAGATCTTTCTTACACTCAAATAACAAGTTTGCCGGACTCAACAAGCACTCTTTGCAACTTACAGACATTGATATTGGAAAGATGCCGTGAGTTGAAGGCACTACCCACAAACATGAGGAATCTAATTAATTTGCGTCATCTCAACAATTCAGGTGTACCTCTATTGGAACAAATGCCTCCTCAGGTGGGTCGATTGACCAATTTGCAAACATTGCCTTATTTTGTTGTTGGAAAAGGTAGTGGGTCAGGGGTGAGAGAGATTGGGTCCTTGTTGCATCTGCAAGGGACATTACACCTCTCAAGACTGGAGAATGTGATTGGTGTCGAGGATGCTAGGAGTGCCAGCTTACAGAGCAAGGAAAGGCTTGAAGCCCTGTCACTAGAATGGTCTTATTCGAGTGTCTCAACAGAAATTGCAGCAGTTGTGCTTGACATGCTACAACCTCATAGGAAGCTCAAAGAACTCACCATCAGTGGTTATGCTGGTTTGAAATTTTCAACATGGATTGGAGATCCTTCATTCTCTAATATGGTGCGTGTAAGGTTACAAGGTTGTAATCATTGTCAATTCTTGCCACCATTTGGACACTTGCCTTCTCTCAAAGAACTTTATATACAAAACATGGATCCGGTGGAGAGTGTTGGTCCTGAGTTTTATGGAGAAGGTAACTTGCCTTTTCAAGCTTTAGAGACCCTTGAGTTTCAGAATCTGAAAAATTGGAAGGAGTGGTCTCCTTGCCAACTAGATCAGGGAGTTGGGGTTTTCTCTTGCCTGAAAATGCTTTCAATCAAGGACTGCCCCAGATTAGAGGGTAGTTTACCGGAGAAGCTTGATACATTAGAAAATCTTGTGATATCTGGATGTGAGGAATTGGTGGTTTCAATATCTAATTATAAACAACTTCATTATTCAAACATCCGAAATTGCAAGCTGGTGATGCACACAAGTCCGGTTCACTTTGAATTACTAGAGTGGTTGCATTTTTCAAATATTTCAGAGTTGAAATTCCAAACAGAGGCGTTCATGAAAAGCTTGGAAAAGGTTAAATATTTGGAGATTGCTGGTTGTGAGGAGCTGACGTCTTCGTTTCAGAACGAGGATAGATTACTGCAGCACTTGATTTCTCTTGATCATTTGCATATCAAAGACAACTCTGCCCTTGTTGAAAAGCTGGGGAAAGAAGCAGAGCAGTTGCTGCAATTGCGAATACTGGATTGCAAGCTTGAAGGTCTGACTTTAAGCAACTGTGCAAGTCTTTTGAAGGTACCAGAAGGATTGCATTACCTTGCGTCTCTTCAAGACCTTCGCATATGTGAATGTTCAAGTCTCGTTTCTTTTCCAGATGTTGGTCTGCCACCTTCTCTTAAAGTCATAGTGATTCGGAAGTGCGATTCTCTGTTGTACTTTGCAAGATACCAAATTCCTCCAAGTCTAACAACAATAGAGATTGAGAATTGTGAGAAATTGAAATCATTAATAGAGAAAGAGGAGGAGGTGGTGGACCGTTCTTCTTGTTGTCTTGAGGTCATTCAGATTACGAAGTGTCCATCTCTGATGTCCTTATTATGCAATGGCCAATTACCTAGGGCGCTTAAAGAGCTTCGGATTTCAGATTGTAATAAGCTGGAGTTAATAACCGATAGGTTCCTCGATGACACTTGTCAACTCGAACAAATTGACATCAGGCGGTGCCCAAATCTTAAATCCTTACCTGAGGGACTGTGCCACCTCACCAATCTTCAGTCATTTGTTGTTTCGATGTGTCAAAGTCTTGTTTCATTGCCGAGTATGAGTGCGAGTGCGAGGCCAAGTGAGATCCAGATCACATTTTGTGAGAAATTGGAGGTGGTACCCGTGCTGAGAGACATTCAGAATCTCAACTCCCTTGAGAAATTGGAGATCGATGACTGTGAAGGTTTGACTTGCTTTCCTCCCAACCTAACATCACTTACAATTTGGAAGATGAAGAATTGTAAGGCGCTCTTGGAATCTCAAGGGTTGCACAGACTCACCTCTCTTAGAGAGTTGTGGATCTGGGGTGAAGATGATCCATCTCTAGAGTCCTTTCCAGCTGCTGCTAAGAATGAGATGCTTCTCCAACTCCCCAAATCTCTGATTAAACTCGACATCAGGGGCTTCCCAAATCTGAAGAAACTGAGCAAGGCCTTTCAATTCCTCACCTCTCTTGAAAGTCTTGAAATCCACGACTGTCCGAAGCTAGCATTCATTCCAGAGGAGGGCCTGCCTCTTTCACTTGAGCATCTTGATATTACAGGGTGTCCTCTGCTTGAAGAGAGATGCAAAGGACGATACCGGCCCAAAATAGCCCACATCTCTTTCGTACGAATTAACTACACGGAGATATAAGAGACAACTCGATCACCAGGTACGTAGTTCCTATATATCTCAGGAATGGTGTTATTTAAATAAAAGCTATCACTTCTCAGAAATAAGATATCTTATTATCCTTGATCTTACTTAAATACATTGCAGATAGATGTCATGGTAGGACGACGGGAAGGCCATTTGCCCTTGTCAGCTCCAAGTAATCAAAAGCCTAATTTGGATTTCTTTCCAAAGAATTAATGCTTTCTTTCCTGGAGGTTTGTCATTCACTCATTCTTAGCTAGTATTGTATCTATGGAAACAATATCACCTCCATCATGCATGGCGTGTCAAAGAAACGTAGCTTTCAAAATGCAATTAGTTCAATTTCTTAGTTACTTCTCTATGACTCTATCTTAATGAATGTTCTGCCTTTCAGAGCGTTTCACATCCTCAATTCTGTATTTAATTTCATGATTTTTCTATTAATTAAACTTGTTGTCTTTATATTTCTCTCTTTTATAGTTGACTTTATTTTAAAAAAATCTTGTATATAATACATCTGCTGCCTGAGTGTTGAAAAGATGGGTGTTTGGAAATGAATTCTCCATTGGTTCCACTGTAAATTCCAGCTCAATTTGAGTGATTTCAAGTTTATTGATTCAGTTATAGTGTTATAAGGCTAAATTGCTTGTGTAGGCTATTGCATTCTTAAGCTACTAACCAAAACAAGCTCCCATTTACAATTTGCAATTAGGATTAAAATATAATCCCAAAAGTAATAACAGTATTCAATATCAATAATATCAATTTCTATAGAAACAAAATCAAATCGCAATTATTGGCTGAATTGAGGCTTACAGTGTGGAGGTGCATACCTGGTTATGAAAAGATGGGAAATCAGAGGAGAGCGTGAAGCCACGCGCCTCCACATCTCGGCATAGCTTTCTTGCTCCCTCAGATTGTTGACGGTGACTCGGTGAGTGGCTCACCTTATTGTCTAGGCGGTGAGTGGCTCGGCCTACATTTGTACTAGTTACAGACTTGTTGTTTTTCCTCGGCCATTAAGGAATGCACCAAACCTCGAAGTAATAGGAATATAACCAATAAGATGTACGTGAGAACTGAGCATTCCACATACCAAGAAGAAATATAGCAAACGGCCGGGAAAGTTATTTGGACTTATCATATTTCAAGCATGTATATGATATTCCAGTACTTTGTGGGATTTGACCCTTTTTGGGCTGGTTTTGTTTCTGTTGTTTTCCTAGTTCTATTAGGTACTCTCTTGTTTCACACATTCGTCACAAGTCTCCAGCCTCGTCAAATGCACGTCTTTTTTGGTGAACAACATAATAAACAGTTGTTTTGGTTTGAAGTAGTTTATCCAGAACGGTTTTTTTTTTTGAACAATTATCCAGAACGGTTTAAGAAGGTTTCTAATGGCCGGGATTGACATATCAGGTAGCGATAGAGCAGCCCAATCACATGAGGTGTGAAGTCCCTATTTTGAACCATACAGTAATCCCACACTCATGACAAAACAAGGCCAAGACTTTCACGTTTCTTTAAGTGAAATAATACTCTCTGTGGGATTTTAAACGATTCTCTTCCATAAATTGGGGTTGTGGGACTTGGACCATGCTTAATTTTGTTTCAATCTTTTATCCATTCATTCTTTAACTTTCCTTTGAGAATATTTGTAGCCTTATCCCAACAAGTACTTCTCTGGCTAGCTAGCTAGCTCTCTTCACCCTCAATAGTAACATGTTGAATGGTCCTGCTTGATTTTGTAACATGAAGTATCTGATAGTGATCGATATTGAAGTCCAAAACCATTTGATATTCTAGCTTTGAATATCCCACAAAATCAGATTGCTCCCATATGCTGATCTCAGCCGGTCAAGGAAAGACTGCTCTTACTATTCTCCATGTACAACTTACAAACTTTAAATCAAACCCTCTTACAGTCTTCCTCTGCGTGTGTGTGTACGTGTTTGCAGTGGCGGATCTAGAACAAAATATTAGGGGGGGCAATTGTGGGTGGAACTATGATCGAAAAATAAGGTGGTCTAATTTTGCCCGAAGGGCAAAAATTTTTTTGCTTAAAACTATATGTTCCGGTTATAATTTGATTAAAATTAGTATTAGAATCAAACAATTAGCACTAATAGAAAATCACAAAATTGACCAAAGTAGGAATCTGACTGATATGCTAATATTAATTATGTATTAAGAGATTATCATTATTTATGAATTTGAGTTTGAAGATGACAAAAAAATCTAATATCTTATTACTGTTAACTAAAATATAAACCTAATCTAAAAAAAAATCTGGCCTGCTGTTGGCAAGAATCGAACTCTTGAACCCAAAGACATATTCAAGTTGCTTTTCCTCTAGACCAATTCAGCTTTTTGTTGGTTTATTGTACAATATTTATATTTAATTATCATTTCAAGTTTTGTTTTTTAATGACAAAAGCCGAGCCCAACATTCTTCTCTTCTCCTTCCACCTTTGCTCGCCTGGTTTTCCCCTTTTCCACCATTTTTGCCGATCTCGAGTTCTCAAGCTCCATACTTCAATGATTATGAACAAAAGTTCAGGGGGGGCAGTTGCCCCCCCTCGCCCCCCCCTGGATCCGCCACTGCGTGTTTGTGTGAGCTTGGAAGAAGCTAGCTATGGCGGTTGGGATCGCAATAAAAGGTGAAGGTGGGCAATACAATGGCAAGGTGACACCATTTGTCATCGCCTCCTGTATGATGGCCGCTACAGGAGGTGTTATTTTCGGCTACGATATTGGAATTTCAGGTCCGGATTCTTTCGCTTGCATTATATTAACTACTGTCACTAGACTTATGCAAGTAATTAACCTACTGTAGACTAATATGTGAATAAAGGTGGAGTGACATCAATGGAGCCATTTCTCAAAAAATTCTTCCTGGAGGTGTACACTCGGATGAATTCAGACACCGAAATCACCAACTACTGTAAATATGACAGCGAGTTGTTGACCTCCTTCACATCCTCACTCTACATAGCTGGTCTTGTAGCTTCTCCGTTTGCTAGTTTGGTGACTACTGCTTATGGCCGCAAGCCTTCAATCCTTGCAGGGGGTGCTGCATTCCTTGCTGGTTCAGCTTTGAACGGCTCAGCTTTGAACATTAACATGCTAATCCTAGGACGCATCTTGCTTGGAGTTGGGGTTGGTTTTGCAAATCAGGTACTGCATGATTTTGCTTATATGGATATACGTACAGGCAAATGACTAGAAATAAGAAAAGTCTAATGATTAGAATTAGAATATGATCCTACATCAAATTTTTCTCAAATTAATTTCAATTTGACGAAAGGATTAAATCTCGTCCAAATGTTAACGTTGTGACAAATAGTTGGCATGCTATGTTATTGCAATGTGAAAATGTTCCGTACATTAAAGAAATAATCATTAGTTGTCCAAATTGAGTAACATCTACCCTGACTACAGAAAATTTCCTGTCTTTGAAAATGTCAGTCTATTAATTTCTTTGTTTGTACAGTCTGTTCCATTATATCTTTCAGAGATGGCACCTCCAAAATACAGAGGAGCAATTAGCAATGGCTTCCAATTTAGTGTTGGCATCGGTGCACTATCAGCTACCCTCATCAACTACGGCACGCAAAAGATCAAAGGCGGTTGGGGGTGGCGAATCTCCCTAGCCATGGCTGCAGTTCCAGCCTCAATGTTAACACTCGGTGCAATTTTCCTTCCGGAAACACCCAACAGTCTAATTCAGCGCAGTGTAGACCACCAAAAGGCCAAGCAAATGTTGCAACGCATCAGAGGCGTCGATGATGTCCAAGCAGAACTCGAAGATCTCATCAAAGCAAACAACATTTCCAAAACCATCAAACACCCTTTCAAGAAAATCCTAGAGAGAAAGTATAGGCCTCAACTTGTAATGGCAATAGCCATCCCATTTTTCCAGCAAGTGACAGGGATCAGTGTCATAGCCTTTTATGCCCCGATACTTTGTCGAACCATAGGTCTAGGTGAAAGTGCCTCACTTTTGTCTGCTGTCATGACCGGTGCGGTCAGTACAATCTCAACCTTCATATCTATGCTGATAGTGGACAAGTTTGGCAGAAGGGTTTTGTTCCTAGTTGGGGGAGTTCAAATGTTGGTGTCACAAATTATGGTTGGGGGAGTCATTGCGGCTCAACTTGGTGACCATGGTAGAGTGAGCAAAGGGTATGCATACTTGGTACTGATTTTGATTGGGGTATACGTAGCCGGATTCGGGTGGTCATGGGGACCTCTAGCATGGTTGGTTCCTAGTGAGATTTTCCCATTGGAGATTAGATCAGCTGGGCAAAGCATCAATGTGGTGGTGAATTTTTTGTTCACTTTTGTTGTGGCTCAAACTTTCCTAGTAATGCTTTGCCACTTCAAGGCTGGGGTTTTCTTCTTTTTTGGGGGTTGGATGATGGTGATGACACTGTTTGTGTACTTTTTTTTGCCGGAGACAAAGAATGTGCCGATGGAGAAGATGGAGACAGTGTGGGTGGAGCACTGGTTTTGGAGGGGAATTGTTGGGGATTTTGGCAAGGACACCAAGATTGAAGCACCTTGATGACGTAGAATTCGAATTGGGCCTAAATATCATTGGTTCATAATATGATATCAAATTCACATTACACTAGAGTTCACTGAGATTTTGAATTTCTCTAATTTCTTTTTCAGACTCGATCTAACTCTATATCGATCTATGCTCGCGGGTTACAATCTCGTCATCTTTAATGACCGATGAGTATTTGAGACACCAACAATATATGGTGGTTGGGTTATAAAATAAATGAGGTTCAAAATAATCTCATAAGAAAATGGGGATAAATAGTTGATACCCTCAGTGATGTAACTTAGCTAGTATGAGCTTATAACCCCAATCAAATTTTCTTGATCTCAGTCGAGGTAATTCTACCAAGCCAAAGCCCTATGCTCGACATTTAGCCCTCGTATAATGTATTCATTTTTCTCTTGCCAGCTACATAAAAAAAAAAGAAAAAAAAAATACTCCTTCATTCAGATGTATCAAATGAAGTTATTAAAAATAGTCACCCCACCATCCATAATAAATAATGAGAAGCATGCAGTATTTTCTTTTGGAGGTAAAGTATTTCCCCTCCGTGTTTGTTTTCTCTTTTGACTAGTAATTAAATGTCACATTCTATTTATGTACAAAAATAGTCAATATATTAGAAAATTAGTGTACTCTTGCATTATATTTTAGTCAGGATGTCCTTGATGATGATTGTAATCGTGATTAATTTCAATTTATAGTACTTTCTTTTCAAAAAAAAAAATGTAAACAAACCACCATCTAATTGCAAAGGGAATGACATGCAAATTAATGTGCTCAAATATTTTTCATCACTAGTGCAAAACGATCTTTGAAATATGATACCAAATCAAAAGTCACTCAACAATTACCTTAATTATAGTAAACAAACTATAAATTGCCTTTAGAATTCGAAATTGTTTCTGGCTTAATCCATTGTTTCTGGCTTCCCAGGCCAACCAACACAGTTGAAAAGTTACCGAATACATTGAACCCGAAGTAATTTGATTTTGGTATTTTAGGTTATGGTTTACTTTAATGACAACATCACTATCTTGATAATGATATCACTCTCATACTATTCAATGGATTTTTAAAAAGTGTTTATGTGATCTTAAGCTACTAATTAATTAAAACAAGCTCCCATGCATTAATTGTTTAGTTCAGTACGTACGTACTGTATCAAACTCCATATGCTTAATATTCACACATGACATGAACTCATGCTATACAAATACAAATACTGTAATTTAAGCAAACCTTAGTTTTAATAATAAGAAAAAGCAAAAATCAAGAAATACAAAAAGGAACGTAAAACCAAACCCCTCACATGCAAGCAAAACCAAAAGTAAACAAAGCAACAAAAAAAAAATTAAAAGAATTTTCGAAACAGCCATAGATGGAACGTATGTTATTTCTTTCTACTGCTATCATGACCCAAGCTATTGTGTTTTTCAGCGACACCAGCCTCCATATTCTTCATCCCTGATCGACCACGATGCATGATAAGAGCAACGACTAAAAGAAAAACTCCAATAACCACAGTACCAACCACAGCACTAACCACAGCAATAACCACTTTACGTGATGATGGCACACCATTGGCCTTGCCGTTATAACTAATATAGCACTCTTTGAGAAAAATCTGGCCGGAAACGGAAGGTCCACACCTAGTCTTGGCCTCCTGAATAGCACTTTTGAAACAAGTCTCGCAATCCTCGTTTCCTAAGTTATATTGGCACTGCCCTGAAACATTCACGTCCTCGTAGCTACCAGTGTAGAAGCCACCACTACCCGTATCATTTATGGCCCGGTGGAAAGCCGACTCCATTTTCTCCCAAAACACTTGATCTGTTGCATGCTTATGTTTGCAAATTTTTTCAACAAACTCTGTCGCATTAATATACATCTCGGCCAACTCAGTAGTAAATTGATAGCGCATGTAGCACCCACCGAGTTGAATATGAGCCCCTTTTCCTCCACAAAGTTGGTTGGCTAGAGGTGGAATCCTCTTGACGCAATTGGAGCACTCGGAGGGGGAGAGGTCTCCTCTGCACTGGTAAAGGCCCTTGATTGCATTTTCGCTATCAAGAGAGTTGTATGTGGCGAAGAAAGGACTTTTTGGAGTCTGTGAGACCAACAATTCCATAAGGGGTTTGATTTTTTCCGGGTAAACAATAGTTGGGAACATTACTTCTATACAGATACCGAAAACCTTTTCTGTGTAGTCATCTACAGCAGTACCTCTGACAGTGGGGAAGGAAGAGAGGAGGAGGACAAGTAGAGCACAGCAAATTTTGGTGTGCAAACTCATCTTTGAAACTTTTAACTTCAAGAGACGGCAAGCAAATTTTCACTAAATACACTGTTACAAATTAAGCCGTACAAATACACTCGACAGTTATAAACTCTAGCTTTCAAGATTGCTTAGTAGGTACTTGTTGAGATGTTAAACAACGTAGGCCTATATTTATACTAGTTGTTTTTCCTTGGCCATAAAGGAATGCAACTAACCTCGAAGTAATAGGAATATAAATGGGCCAATAAGATGTGAGAACTGAGCATTCCACATACCAAGAGGAAATATAGCAAACGGCTGGGCAAGTTATTTGGACTTATCATATTTCAAGCATATATATGATATTCCAGTACTTTGTGGGATTTGTCCCTTTTTGGGATGGTTTTGTTTCTTTTGCTTTCCTAGTTCTACTAGCTAGGTACTCTCTTGTTTCACACATTCTTCACAATTCTCCAGCCTCGTCAAATGCACGTCTTTTTTGGTGAACGTACAACATAATAAACAGTTGTTTTGGTTTGAAGTAGTTTATCCAGAACGGTTTAAGATGCATGGTTTCGATCTAATGGCCGGGATTGACATATCAGGTAGCGATAGAGCAGCCCAATTAATCACATGAGGTGTTAAGTCCCTAGCTATTTTGAATCATAGTAATCCCACACTTGGTGTCACGTTTCTATTGGACACCTAAATCTAAACTTATGTCGTGACTCATGACAAAACAAGACTTATAAAACAAAATATATATATATATATATATATATATATATATATATATGACCTTGATTAAGGCATAATCATTTCTTTAAGTGCAATAATACTCTACGTGGGAGTTTAAACGATTCTCTTCCAATAATTGGGGTTGTGGGACTTGGACCATGCTTAATTTTCTTTTGTCCATTCATTCTTTAACTTTCCTTTGAGAAAATTTGTAGCCTTATCCCAACTACAAGTACTTCTCTTCACACACGATAGAAGCATGTTGAATGGTCCTGCTTTATTTTGTAACATGACGCATCTGATAGTGATAATGATTGCAACCAGCCTACATTGTTTTCTATGAAGTCCAAAACGATTTGATATTTTAGCTTTGAATATCCAACAAATTCAGATTGCACAGATACGCTAATCTCAACCAGTCAAAGAAAGACTGCTCTTACTATTCTCCATTTACAAGTAGTTACAAACTTTAAATCAAACTCTCTATCTCTCTCTCACACACACACTCTCTCTCTCTCTCTCTCTCTCTCTCTCTCTCTCTCTCTCTCTGTGTATGTGTGAGCTTGGAAGAAGCTAGCTATGGCGGTTGGGATTGCAATAACAGGTGAAGGTGGGCAATACAATGGCAAGATGACACCATTTGTTATCGCCTCCTGTATGATGGCCGCCACAGGAGGTGTTATTTTCGGCTACGACATTGGAATTTCAGGTCCGGATTCTTTCACTTGCATTATTATAATTACTGTCACTAGACTTATGCAAGTAATTAACCAACTGTAGACTGATATGTGAACAAAGGTGGAGTGACATCAATGGAGCCATTTCTCAAAAAATTCTTCCCGGAGGTGTACACTCGGATGAAATCAGACACCGAAATCAGCAACTACTGCAAATACGACAGCGAGTTGTTGACCTCATTCACATCCTCACTCTACCTAGCTGGTCTTGTAGCTTCTCTGTTTGCTAGTTTGGTGACTAGAGCTTATGGCCGCAAGCCTTCAATCCTTGCAGGGGGTGCTGCATTCCTTGCCGGTTCAGCTTTAAATGGCGCAGCTTTGAACATTTACATGCTAATCCTAGGACGCATCTTGCTTGGAGTTGGGGTTGGTTTTGCAAATCAGGTACTGCATGATTTTGCTTATAGGGATATACGTACAGGAAAATGACTTGGGACTGCTTCTGAAATGCCTGAAAGCGCTTTTCAAATTTAGTAAAAACGCTTTTATTTGAAGAAGCACCTGTCAAGTGCTTCTCAAAACCACTTTCCAGTGCTTGTAAAACTCACCCAAAACAAATTTTAAATTTTTTCAAATTTTTTTATATTATAATTAATTTTTTTAGTTAATTCAAAAGCGCTTTTGAGTCTCCGAAAAGTAATCCCAAACAGACCCAGAAAAGTCTAATGATTAGAATTAGAATATGATCCTAGCTACATCAAATTTTTCTCAAACTAATTTCAATTTGACTGAAAGATTAAATCTCGTCCAAATGTTAATGTTGTGACAAATATTTAGCATGCTAATTTATTGCAATGTGAAAATGTTCCGTACATTAAAGAAATATTCACCAGTTGTCCAAATTGAGTAACCTCTACCGTGACTACAGTAAATTTCCTGTCTTTGAAAATGTCTGTCTGTTAATTTGTTTGCGCAGTCTGTTCCATTATATCTTTCAGAGATGGCACCACCAAAATACAGAGGAGCAATTAGCAATGGCTTCCAATTTAGTGTTGGCATCGGTGCACTATCAGCTAACTTGATCAACTACGGCACTGAAAAGATCAAAGGCGGTTGGGGGTGGCGAATCTCCCTAGCCTTGGCTGCAGTCCCAGCCTCAGTGTTAACACTCGGTGCAATTTTCCTTCCGGAAACACCCAACAGTCTAATTCAGCGCAGTGTAGACCACCAAACAGCCAAGCAAATGTTGCAACGCATCAGAGGCGTTGATGATGTCGAAGCAGAACTCGACGATCTCATCAAAGCAAATAACATTTCCAAAACCATCAAACACCCTTTCAAGAAAATCCTAGAGAGAAAGTATAGGCCTCAACTTGTAATGGCAATAGCCATCCCATTTTTCCAGCAAGTGACAGGGATCAATGTCATAGCCTTTTATGCCCCGATACTTTTTCGAACCATAGGTCTAGGTGAAAGTGCATCACTTTTGTCTGCTGTCATGACCGGTGTGGTTGGTACTATCTCAACCTTCATATCTATGCTTATAGTGGACAAGTTTGGCAGAAGGGTTTTGTTCATAGTCGGGGGAGTTCAAATGTTGGTGTCACAAATTATGGTTGGGGCAGTCATGGCAGCTCAACTTGGTGACCAGGGTGGAGTGAGCAAAGGGTATGCATACTTGGTACTGATTTTGATTGGCGTATATGTAGCCGGATTCGGGTGGTCATGGGGACCTCTAGGATGGTTGGTTCCTAGTGAGATTTTCCCATTGGAGATTAGATCAGCTGGGCAAAGCATCAATGTGGTGGTGAATTTTTTGTTCACTTTTGTTGTTGCTCAAACTTTTCTAGCAATGCTTTGCCACTTCAAGGCTGGGATTTTCTTCTTTTTTGGGGGTTGGGTGATGGTGATGACACTGTTTGTCTACTTTTTTTTGCCGGAGACAAAGAACGTGCCGATGGAGAAGATGGAGACAGTGTGGGTGGAGCATTGGTTTTGGAGGGGAATTGTTGGGGATTTTGGCAAGGACACCAAGATTGAAGCACCTTGATGATGTAGAATTCGAATTGGGTCTAAATATCATTGGCCCGAAATACCAAATTCACATTACACCAGGGATGTACAATTTGAATGGGCATGTGTCTTTTTATGGGGACAGCCTGATTGTAAAATGAACTTCTACTTTTTTAAAAAAATTATTGAAATATATTGACGGACGAAAATTCAAAATTGCGTCCGAATTAAGTTCATTATAGATGCAACTATGCAAGTATGAAAAGTATCCTTGAATAGCTTATAGAGAGAACAAATTGTCAATAAAATTCATATCAAATGAAGAGGATCAAATTAGATTTTAAAATATTGATTAATTAATTTAGGTCACGTACATTAATTATATCTAGGGAAATTTGAAAAATAAGAATGACGGCCACTTTTTACTATTACCATTGGCAAGACTGTTTAACTTCGGTGAAAACCTGAGGATCTGGTTCAGAAACTTTTCTAGAAGTGATCCTGGCCATTCTTCTTCCACCTGTTGGGTTCTTCCTTCTTTATGGCTGTGGAGTAGAGTTCTAAAGTTCTTGATATATATGTTTGTTGCTGACTTTATTGGGATATATACCAGGGATCATATATGCAACATATGCCTTAGTGGGATAGTTTGGTGACATGGTTTTGGGTTCTCAATTAAGGAATAATATATGGCAAGAACATTGTGTGGTTGTTCAGTTTGGTCTCTCTATTTTGTACGTGATTTGTAATCCTGGATCTTAATTACCTCATTTTCTTTGTAAATTTCAATGTACGTGGTTTGTTATATTTTCTGTCAAAATAGTGGCATATATATATACAAAACTGATTGGAGGTATGTTGAAGGTTGGTTTGGCAAAAGTTGTATAATGTAAGCTGCTTGTTTGGATCGGCAAAAAAAAATCATTTGGTTATTTTTTTAATTTGTGAATAACAGCATTTTGCATCCAATTTGAGCGACTGAAGAATGTTATAAATTAAGATGGAGAGGTGAAGTAACGTACATCATAGTAATAGTTGAGAAGGTCTTGGCAGATTAAAGGTTACGTACTTTATAAAGAATGAGAATTAGGACTGATTTGGAATGAGAGAGAAGGAACGAGATTAATAATGAAACCAGATTCATACCGAGGACGTTGTGTACTAACAATGGAGTAAATCTCATTGAAAAACATATATATACTTGATACAAAAAAATGCAGTGGTAAGTAGCCTTTAATTCTTTGTGCAATTGGGAAGACAAATTTAAGAAAATTAATTAACTTTAGTCGTTCCAATATGCTGGATTATTTAAAAGAACTGCTGCAGATATCAGAAGTTGAGCGTTCACACACACACACACATATATATTGACATTAATTAAATCCAGGTAAATGATAAACATCTGACAATGATGACCTCAAATGCAAGAGATTACATTACTACATTCACAAGTTATACATATCTAATTATCTGTAATTGATAACCGAAGGAGCATGCCATGCATTGTCATGGATCATCTTCAAAGATGAGCTGCTGCATCTGCATCAGTGGATGTAGAGCCTTTCTTCTTCTGTAACTCATCAGGTGACACCTCAATACCACAGAGGTCACGTATGTGCTTTCTATATACTGTACTAGTGATACAATCGCTCCCACACACACGTATTGCCTGTCCAACAGAAAATAGATTAATTTGCATTCACAATCATTTGGATATTTTATTAATTTCGGACCATATATATTAGCTAATTAATCACATTATATATGCAACAATTAATACATAGCAGGTTGTTAATACATAGCGGGTTGATGAAGGCATCAGCAAACCTACATAATAAACTCAAATATGTAGCAATTGATGACTCCACTCATCTACTTTATGCATTCTCTTGGATGAGGAACGACGTGTTGAGATTATTAGGCCACTGATAATTAAGGTCAATTCCTAACAACTGACTTGGATTGCTAATAAGATCGAACATCATTAATTAGTTGCATAATAATGCAAGATGCGTCATGTATCTTGACTAATCAATTGGATCAACACAACAGAGTAAAACATTATAAGATTAAAGCTTCTGCATCCAATTTGAGCAATTGAAGAATGATCGAAGAAGTAACGTACGTACATCATAGTAATAGTTGAGAAAGTCTTGGCAGACATCATACGGATAAGGAGACCCAGTACCGCCACTTGCATGTGATTTTGGACGAGTAATAATATAAGCAGCGCCAGGATAACTCTCCACAAGATTATCTTGTTGTTGACTAGGACTTCTTCTAGGACCTAATTCGATCATTAGTTAATACAATGAATGAATGAATAGTTGAATACAAACCAGTTAGATTACAAATTAGTTAAGAGAATGTAATTGATGATAATTAAGAACCATTAATGAATGAAATTAGAAGATATATATATATATGTACGTGATGCAGCCATACTTGTAGTCATTGATTTTCTGCCAAAGAAACCGGTGGATTTGGAGGAACTCAATCCTGCAAATTTAAAGCAACACAATAATAAGTCTCCAAAAGAACATGGTAGAAAAGAATATATATCAAAACCCTACAGATCGATGAAAGTGAGAGATAGATTAATTCTAAGCACCCAAAAAGCATATCGATCATCAAAACCCTAGCCTACAGATTGATGACAGTGAGATATTAAATTCTAAGCATACAAATCCCCAAAAACCCTACAGGCCGATGAGAAAGAGAGCTACTAATTAACCTCCTCCTCCTCCTGAACGTACACGGCCCCGAGCCATATAATTTCCAGTAGAGAATGCCGGCCACAAGCTGCCGCTAGCTAGCAATCGAATTTAGGCTTCTTTCGAGATTTTCTAATTTTGCCTCGATTTTGAAATTTATATACGGATAACTTTATCACACATGGGCTCTACTTTTGCTTCGGTTTTGGTCCCTGCCTTTTTTGGGCTGCCCCTTTCTATTAAATATTTTTCCACCAATAATAAAAAGAATAAATAACTGTAAGTGCAAAATAAATACATGCAATTAAAACAAAAAAGAATAGTAACAAAAAACAAAAAAACTAACGGATTGTTAAAATTGCATGACCGTTTCCTTGGGTTTTGGGCCTACTGCAAAACTCACCTCTTATATTGGACATTGGTTTGTTTTTTACATCATAGTTAATTTAATTGGATTGTATAGGATTAATGATATCTCATCGAATAGAATATTCTCGGGAAAATTATTTTTTTATGCTTTTGAATAAGTGTACTCTAATGGGTGTTATTCACTTGTTTGACAAGGATTACTTTACTTTCGGGCCGAATAGGCAAATATTGTTAGTCCCGGATAATACTAACTTTGTGATCTTCACAATCGTATGAATGAATGACTTTGAGCTTAGTAAGTTGTGCTGCCTCAACACGACAGAAATGAAATCAGATAAACATGATGAGTACGTTGGTTTGTGAATGAAGCCAAGTCAAGTCAAGGCTTGAGAAAGATAATGCATGGAAATTAAGTAGCAGAGCCATTGGTATTGTTTATGGCAGCGTCAGCGTCAGCCTCAATACCACAAAATCTCTGCAGTAGATTGCGAAAGAGCTGTACCTCGCCATCATCCCTCCCACGCGAACGCAAACGCATTGCCAGAAAACCGACCGACCGGAAAAGTTAAAGATGGATGGAGTAAGGTAGGTAGGGTATAAGTTAAAGATGCAACACAAACCTCACACAGACTCTTTATGTAGTCCTCACAATTCAAATCAGGAAACTCGTAATCTGATATGGTAACGATTTCAGACCCATCTGGATTGGTGTTTGGACGACGAATAACCTTAGCACTGCCGGGATACATCTTCACAAGCTCATCTTGCCGTTGTCTACGAGTTAACACTACACGTTCAAACACGTACATTCATTAATTCCAATCCCAAAGAAAGATCGAGCGTACCAAAAATTCTTACTCGATCTAGAAACGATCCAACTTCAGATCAGATCTTAATTAAACAAAATTTAAGGGTCACAAATTAACCTGGACGGGACGCCGCATGACCCATGTACGTACGTTGAACAGAATACGAGGATGGATGGATCGGATTTAGGGTTAGGGTTAGGGTTATGCCGTATCGTTTCTGTTTCAATTGCTCAGAATTCCCTTTTACATCCTCTACTTTTTTTTGCCGGAGACAAAGAATGCATGTGCCGATGGAGAAGATGGAGACTGTGTGGGTGGAGCACTGGTTTTGGAGGAGAATTGTTGGGGATTTTGGCGAGGACACCAAGATTGAAGCACCTTGATGATGTAGAATTCGAATTGGGCCTAAATATCATTGGTTCATATTTCATAATATGATATATACCAAATTCACATTACACTTACGGATCCAAATTTGAATGGGTCTCTATCGCTTTTTGGAGATGGCCTGGTTTGAATTGTTTTTTGGTGCAATGGGGGCCCAAGGCCCAGTGGCCTGGTTTGAAAATGCCCACATCCTAGTTTATATATATCATTCCCTGTCCAAAAAAATTTTGCCAACATTTTCTCCATAATTTTTCAAGGTAAAATAGCTCACCATCTCCAAATAAATGACAAAAAGTACAACATAGTTGACTAATGGAATAACTATTTTATCCAACATATAGTTGACTATGTAATTTTATATGGTCAGAGTAGAGACTAGACTGTAACTAAATTGTATTTGAAGTTGCAATTTTTAAATGTGTGTCACATCCATCATAGAAAATTCAGATAATCTCATTATTCTCAATAAAAAAAATATTTAATCTCATTTAATATGGGAACAGAAAATGTAACAACGTGGGACCTTCAACGTAAGGGACTGGCATTGCCTTTTAATTAAAAAAAGAAAGAAAGTAAATTTGCTAAAGAAATTAATAAACAATTGAGATAATCTCAGTCTACGACTCTACGCACACAGCGGTTATATCAGTTAAAGAACCCCCAGAACAAACCTATCACACGCAGGCTCCTTGTCGACGTGTCATGACACCATTGACCGGTCTACCCAAGTGACAGCCCGACCAATCGCAGAGAAGCGCCTCATTTTTGAATTTCCCAAATTTTGAATGACTTTTTCTCTCTCTAAAAAGAAGGGATTTTTCCTATTTTCTATTTCGTTTTATCAATTTTCAACCTTTTGAATTTTGCAATTCGATTCCAGCTTCCCTGATCAGCAAGCTCGCAAGAGGTAACTTTTTTCTTTTCTTTTTGAATTGATTATTTCTTTACAGATTAGGGTTCTGTTTGTCTTTAATTCTTCGAAGCTTAATTGTTCTTCTTTGTATTAGTACTGTCTTTGATCGGTTGCGATTGATATTGATTTGCTCAATTCATATTTGTATGGAAAACGAAGTAGGTTTTGAGAATCTGATACTGTTGATTAGAAAGGAATTAGCTTTTGAATTTGATACTGTTGATTAAAAAATGAATGAGCTTTTGAAGGCGACAGATAGAATTAACTGAACCTCATTGGCTTTAGTTGGGTTAGAATTTCAATTTTTCATTAACAACGACAGAGAGACCTTGATTTTTGTATTCAAGAATAGATATGAGATACTGAGAAGTCCAAAGCTGATTTTTTTTTTCGGGTTTACTTCAAAACAGGCTTAACAGGTAGTTTGATTGTCACTACTACTGATTCAATGCCTTCGGCCGTCTCGCCACGGTGGCAAGAGAAGGCTACTGATTTCTTTTCGACCTCGGGTACCTATTGATTACACGGTTTTCGTTTTACTTATTTTCTTTAAAAGAGAAAAGTTGTTATACCTGATTTTTAATGCAGGGGTGAAGCTTAAAGAAGCTGGACAATCAGCTGGAACATTTGTTGAGGAGGTCACTAAGGATGCAAAAGTTAATGTCACTGATATGGCAGGACGAGTTGGGTCAATGTTCAAGAGTCGATGGGCGATTCTTCAGCAGCCATCGACAAGACAAGCTGTGCATGAACGCCTTATAACTGCTGCTGCTACAACCGGTACATTGTTTAGGAAGGGATTGTCTGAGACAAAGGACAAGGTTTCTGTTGGAAAGATAAAAGTTGAAGAGGTAGATTTGCTAGTACTTTATTAAGTGGTAAACATTCACATCCAAATATATATTATAATTAAGGCTTGTACAAGTTTGCTGGATTACTTTATTAAGGGCCATGCTATCTGTCTTCTAATGTGTAAGGAACATGAAGGTGGTACTTCTAAATATAAAAACTTACCTTGCTGGATTGTGTTAACCTAGTAGAATTCTGAGCCTCATTGTCTATAGCCTACTTGATCTTAGATATCTACTTATCTAGAGCCTACGGTCCAAATGCATCATTGGATTTGGGAATGTTGGTGGGTTTCTACTCCATCATCTAGTTCAACACTGATGCAGTATCTTGTGATATATTACTGATCACTTCATTCCCAATGAGTAACTCATTTTTATTAGTACTAAGAACTTTATTGGCAAAAAACACATTAGGGTGCAGCTGCGGTACAAAATTGAATTCAGAGTCGAAAAAGGTAAATGAATTTTACAAGATATACTCGAGTGGAATTTGAACTAACCCTTAAAATATCATAATATCTTTGCTGTTTCTTTCATCCTAACAGTGGTCAGCATTTACAATAAATCATCACCTCTGTAAATACTGACTTCACTTTTTTCCCATAACTTGACAATTTATGCTTGCATCATCCATGGAATAGGCATATATTTGAAATGGGGATAATAGCTGATACATTTGAGATGCTAAAATTTCAGGTGGCAAAGATGACTGCCCAAAAAAGCAAAACTATTTTGAGTGACATTGAAAGATGGCAGAAGGTATAGAATGTTGAGAAAATTTCTTCCTTTCTTTTCTTCTCTTTTTAATACACATTTTGGAATCATAATGATATCTCATTCTTTCATTTTCAGGGTGTTGCAGGCACTGATGGTAAGTTTCTAGAACTTTATACAGCTTTCATAGTATCCTATTGCCTGGCATAAATTAACTATATATTCTGAGAGTATTTTAGCTGTGAGATTTCCAGTCTTATATTTGAAGGAACTGAAATACTGACTATAGTGTGAATCATGGAAGATTTTGTGGCTTGTTTGGGCTGTCCGCTGGTTTCCACTGACCTTTGTGTGGCTTCCTCTAGGATCAACTTTGTAAACAAGCAAGGAAATATGCAATATGAATGGAAGGAGCTGGATATTGGGTAGAAGATAATACTTGTGCATGAAGTTTGATTTAGGAAGATTAAGTAGATTTGTTTCCTCGACATCTAATGATATGATAGATACCGTTTTCATACCTTTTGTCACATGGTTTCCTCCTAACTTTATTTGTATGGTAAGGTTGATGTTGTAGCTGAGATTTTATGGAAAAGGACTCAGGTTTTTACTAGTCGGCAATGTTTGTGTAAGAAGAAACTGTATACTAGGATAGTCTGGTGGTTTGTGTGCATATGATTAAAATTGTATACTACAGTGGTCGTTCCTTTTAGTTCTGCCATGGATGCTTACTTTACCTTCTATTTGCAGTTTTTGGAGTTCCGATTGAAGTTACCGTGCAACGGCAACAATCTAGCCGGCCTATTCCTCATATTTTGGTCAAATGTGCAGATTATCTCATATTATCAGGTGCTGCAACTTAGGAACTACTCTGATGTTTACACATGTATATATGTGTCTGCGAGGATATATCAGGACATTTAACCACATGCATTGATCCTGGCAAAATCTATATACATGTGCTGAAATTTCCAATTCACGCTGATTAATTTGTTTGTCATTGTTTTTATTTACTAGGGCTAAACACACCATATCTGTTTAAAGGCGAGGGCGATAAAAAAGTTATCCAACAATTGGTTTCGATGTACAACCAAGGTATACGAAGAGTGTGTGTGTTTGTGTCTTTTCTTTCTTTCTTTCTCTAGATCAAAGTCTCTGAGTTGTTCAATTTGGAGGGCGTCTAATGTTGTAATATCACCTATATCAGATTCAAATGCATCATTACCAGAGGGTATAAGTCCAGTTGATGTAGCGGCTCTAGTCAAATGTTACCTAGCTACCCTTCCTGAGCCACTAACCACACTTGAGCTTTATAATGAGATCAAAGGTGCTCGTTCTAGCATACATGCAATGAGAAACATGCTGAAAAGGCTTCCTACTGTAAACTATACGACATTGGAATTTATTACTGCACTACTGCTGCGTGTTAGCCAGAAGTCAGTTCTTAACAAGGCAGGAAACCTCTCTCTCTCTCTCTCTGTATTGTGTGTGTGTCATACACATGGACTTGCGATTCATAGCCAGATATTTGAATACATGTGCTCCGTTTTTTGTTTTTTTTTTTTTAAATTTATGTACAGATGGACACCCAAAGTCTTGCAATGGAGATGGCCCCTGTTATAATTTGGCAGAAGGGTAGGGCACCAGACCTATACCAAAAATATTGGAATCAACCATCAAACGGTCTTTCCAAGAAAAACTCGGACCCAGAGCCTACTTATAGTGCATGGGACATGCTTTCTGGTGAGTGGTTCATTTCATAAAATTTATATATATACGTACTTTCATTGTTTTCAAAGAAGAATTTCAAAGGATCAATTAGGTTTCCTTGGAATACAGGGATAATAAGAAAAATGCCATATATTAATTACTTCATGGAAGCAATATATGTATATAGTACATCAAAGATTCATTAGGATGACAACTACATAGATTTGAAATGAATCTAATGTAAATATAATGAAAATTACTCGGCCTTTAATGTCTTATCATTTTCCGTATTTTACTGTTGTAACTTGTAAAATGGTCCATGTTGGTTGCCTTTTCTTCCAGTTGAGTAATGCTAACTAATGCGAAATTTATAGTATTCATTTACATTTCCCCCTTTCTTTGTAATCGGATGAATGTGAAAATGAGGCGAGTGTGTAAAAGGGGCCAACTGTATGAGGAAAAACAGAATTGTGGAAAGGAAAAAGTAAATTGACAATTTGATGTTTATTATTGGAAATTCTACTGCAGGAAGAGAAATTATAGGAAATAACCATGTGTGATATTGATGGCTTTTTACTTTTTTAGAGATGTTATTCATTCCTTTTCGTTGTTCCCTAACTATACATCTTTTATTGTGGAATCAGATGAAGGTGATACTGTGGATGATTCCATTCCCTTGGATGATGGCGTGCCCATTGACATGGGAGCTATTGAGGTTGTTCAGTGTCTCATGGAACATCACAATGCGATTTTCACCGATGCAAATGAAACAATCTGGAGGTGACATCATGAATTGAATCAACTGAAAATGTTTCACGAGGGAAAGCTCTGGTTGATGTGGCTGCTGGAAACTAGAGGTTCAAATTTCTCTCTCTATGTGGAGTATGGAATACCATGAATTACTTGCTTGGGGAAAGGAAGTTACTGTGTCATTACAGTTCTTACTATGAGTGCTTTGGTCTGCAGCAGTGAAAATCTTGCAAATAATACAGAATTGGATTTTGTGATTAGTTTTGTCTATGTTATTTTACCATGGGAAGATAGTTTCCAACTCACTGCATCATCTTTAGAGTATGTAAATCTCTTAATGAGATCAGTTCATATTGAGCTTGGTGGATTCAGCTGGCAGTAGACTCGGTCTAAATTGGACCAGCACATTGTACAAAGTAATTTTTGTGGTCCATGCAAGTATATTGTCAGTACTCAGTAAAGTAAAGCAAATGATCAAGGTCATTAGGATTAGGACCAATTGGATAAAAGGATCAAATTGAACCTCAAAGAGAAAGAATTTAGAGGGACCCCTGATTTGCTGATCATATCCTGAATACCAATCCCTATTCCTTTCTTCAGTGTCAATCTATTAAGATAAGAACAAATATGAAATTTGGTAACAAGTTAATAACTTGGATTATTAACCAGTTATTTTAAAACTTAGATTATAGAATTCTCATTGTATAAACGTTCAAAGTTGGAGTACTTAATTTTCAATTTCGAAGAACCAAGATCAACGGCGACTACCGCCCCGCCATTTCTTCCCAAATTCCGATTGTCGACACAAAAGTCAAAGTGCTTACTTCTTACGTTCTTCACCAGCAAGTCAAACTTATTCCTAAAAGCCCAGCCCAGCCCAGATAACATAGCAGCACCTTTAACTTTTGAAAGATGAAAACAGTAAACACCCCACTCCATGGCGACCAAAACTCTGAGCTCTACCTGTATCTCTGCCCTTACATTTTTACTACTCTTCCTGGTAAATACAAAATCACAAAATTTAGTCTTGCACTATCTTTTTTTAATTTCAACTTGCTTGGGTTGGTCAGAAATCGGAGGAAAAATGAGAAAGCTATCTGCTTTACTGTTTTGGTTTCTCAGAAAGACCCAATTCGATTTCAAACAGTTCTATTCTGCTTCTTCATTCCAAATATGCTTGATTGAATTCAGTTACTCATGAAAGATCGTTGCTTTTTCATGGTTATTAGGTTACAGGGCACGAAGCTTTGAATTCAGGGCAATACCCAGTGGTGGTGAGCACATGGCCTTTCTTAGAGGCTGTCAGAGCTGCTTGGAGGGCTGTTGATAATGGGTTCTCTGCAGTTGATGCAGTTGTTGAGGGCTGTTCGGCTTGTGAGGAACTCAGATGTGATGGTACAGGTGAATACTTCAATCTTTGATTCAGTAAAGTTACGAAAAATGTTATTAGTTTTTCTTTCCTCATGAGCATGATTTGATTATTTAAAGTATTCAACGGTAAATGCTGGGTTTAGTTTTTTATCTGCTTAATAGGGTAGTCCCATTTTATGTTCATTGGCATTAGATAGAGGGACTGATGGTTTAGAGAGAGTGAGAATTGTTTAAGTCTCAATTCGTGCTTTAGAAGGCGAAGTGTTGGTTCTCTAATTGGTAGTGAAATTCATGAGTTATCAACTTATTCAATTAGCTACCAACATTAGTGTGATTGCTAGCATCTTGGATGTGCTTGGAAACCCAGGAATAGTAAGATTTTGGTGTTGCTTCTTCTGGATAATGGAATTTCAAATGATATTATATGTGTACAAACACGTGAATTCCTAAGGGTGAAATCGTAGCTGAAAAATGAGTTTTGTTTTTCTTTTGGAGTACTCAAAACTTCTGAAAAATTGAATGTTAATTTTGTGATTTGTCAAATGGAATATTGCTATTTTTGCTAATCATATTATTGGGACAGTTGGGCCTGGTGGGAGTCCAGATGAGAATGGAGAAACGACAATCGATGCCCTGGTCATGGATGGGGTAAGCAGTATTCACATATTCCTTCTTTCACCATCATTTTTCTTGCTATTACTGCCTGTTAAAGTGATTATCTTTTATGTATCTTGCTAAGGACATCCATAGGTGACTATGGAGGTTGGAGCTGTTGCTGCCATGAGGTATGTTAAAGATGGAATAAAAGCTGCTAGGTTAGTTATGCAACATACAAAACACACTCTGCTTGTCGGAGAGCAAGCCTCAGCATTTGCTATTTCAATGGGTCTTCCAGGACCAACAAACCTTAGTTCATCAGAGTCTATCGAGAAGTGGACTAAATGGAAAGAAAATCACTGCCAACCTAATTTTTGGAAAAATGTCGTAGCTGTAGATAGATGTGGCCCTTATCGTGCAAAGGACTTTGTGGGCCTTTATGATGGGACATGTTCAAAAACCACTCCGGTGGGAAATATTAGATCAAGATCATCTCATGTTGGTCTTCACAACCATGACACCATATCAATGGCAGTTATTGATAAAGTAAGTTCATAATCTTAGCTAGGTTTCTCTGTATATTTTTATTTCACTAATTTACCATATTTTTCTTGTCTAGATGGGTCACATTGCTGTAGGTACCTCGACTAATGGTGCCACATTTAAGATCCCAGGGAGGTAGGTTATACCAAGACATTTTACTTGATCTTATATAAAAGTTTGAACCCAGTTGTTGATTATTCTGATATATCTTTTCATTTGTTATTATCTAAGTAATTATTTGTAAAATTTGGTTCTGCTTCTGTAAAATGCTGAACAAATAAAAGTCACAAGGCTGTTAGACAAAATACGGTTGGGTAGCTTCCTATCTGCCTCTATATGTTGCTATTAGTTATGACTGAATTGGTGGATAAAAAATAAAAAATTAATCAAATAATAATGAAATGTCAAATTTATCACCCCCTTAGTTTTAAGTACTTAAGGAATTGCTTTCTTTACTACAGGGTGGGTGATGGACCCATTGCAGGATCTTCTTCATATGCTGATGATGAAGTTGGTGCTTGTGGTGCAACTGGAGATGGTGACATCATGATGCGCTTCCTTCCATGGTAATGAAAAAAAGTATTTTTTTACTCAATCACCCAGTCATATTTGGTCCTGGTACTAGTTGGGTTCTTTTGGAGCAAATATACCTTTGATGTTCAAAGTTTTTCCTGTTTGGTGTATGAGTCATTCACTGCCTATTCTCAAAGTGTTCATCATTATGTGCGTAAAATTCTAACTCTGCAAAATAATAGCTTGAAGTAAATCATTATAAAAAGAAAGAAGCTTCTTAAGCATTGTAAGCTGGCCTTGAGACTTGAGCTCCGAACAGCAAAACCAGTCTCACCCATTACGTTTTCAGCTCTGGTTACTTCAATTTGAAAACTACTTCAGTGTTCTTATATATTGTGGATATGTTCTCTATGTGTCAGGCTTGGTTTTCTATTTTACTTGTGTATTTAGTCCTCAATTTGTTTCTGCTTTTGCTGTCATGATTGTTTATATCCCTTGCCAAACTTCTTGATATAACAGTTATCAAGTTGTGGAGAGTATGAGACTAGGGATGGAGCCTAAGGCTGCTGCCAAGGATGCAATATTGCGCATTGCGAGAAAATTCCCTGATTTCGTGGGAGCTATTTTTGCCATTAATAAGAAGGGCGCGCATGCTGGTGCTTGCCATGGATGGACATTTCAGTACTCGGTGAGAAACCCAGAAATGGATGATGTGAACGTTTACACGGTGCTGCCCTGACTTAGTGTATGCATCGAGTCTGTATTGTTCCTGAAGATCAACCTTATTCCATACAATATATTCTTTTCCAGCTCTGTAGTCTGTAGAGAATACTTTTCATGGACACGAGTACAAAGCCAAAAGGCTAATTCTTACATCCCTGAAGAATGAGTCTTAAAACACTTTATTTTTCAATGACGATGAGGTTTTTTTAATTATTTTTTTGGGGCTTGGAATTTGACCAAATGTATGTATTGTTATAGCACAAAATTTTTCATGAAAAAAATTAAGAAAAGAAATTTCTTGACATCTCATGCGTGGGTGCTAAGGCACGACTCTATAACTATTATGGGAATCAGTTCCATAATTTTATTAGCGCCACAAATATAGATATATATCTTGTCATTTAGAGCAATGTGTTCCTGCATATCGAGCCACAAAATCCCCGGACTACAAATTAGCAATGTTTTTTTGCCTAAAAGTAGTCACCAATGGCTCAAGTGTGTGGGACTGGGAGGAGTCCTTTCTTAGTGAAGTTAGTCATGTATGTAAACAACCATCGTTTCTGGATTTTTATATGCCCACGTTAATGAAAATGGGGGTGAAAAGTAGTAAATGCATATATATAATACAACCAATAATTAAACAAAAAAGTATATATTTTTTAATATTAAATATAGATCTCTTGCTGAAGCAACCTATAAATCCCAGTTCGCCCCCAACGACTTTAACGCATTTCCTCCGCGAATCTGCCAAAGCTACAAAACCCATCACCGGTTTTTCAAATTCCATCTGAATTTTCCACCTTCTTTTTCCTCTGCCCATTTTTGAGTTTCACTTTTTCGATTTGTCTCAGAAAGTTGTTCACCAGCCTCTAATGTCCTGTTTATATCAAACTTGGTGAATGGAACGAGACGTACAAGACCAATCTCCCCCGCATGCACAGTTCGATGGCCAAACCTCGGTTTTGAGCTGCACGCTTTCATTGGACCACGTTGGCGAAGTCAGCCTCACCTTCAACTCAGATGGGTTGTCTTGGAAATTGCTTCAGCCATTGGACAATGTAAAACTCCTATCCTTTCGTTTCATTATTTTTTGTATTCAATAAATGGTTCTTTTGGTACTTGAGGCTTGTTGTCATTGACTGTTGATTAAAAGTAATTCTCTTTTGGATTGATTCTGGTATTTCTTCTGCTTATTAGGCCTGAAGGCAAGTGGGTTCTTGTATTTCATTATTATTGTCTGAGTTTTGTGAAAAAGATCGGTCCTTTAATTCTAGTTGAACAAAAGATCAGTCCTTTAATTCTAGTTGAACAAAAGATCAGTTCTTTTATTCTAGCTGAACACTTGATGTTTTTCTTTATCTGGGGTATTGTATCATAGTTGGGTGTAACTTTTGTTTAACTGTCAACATTTGTGTTTTCCTTGATGTCTAATATATCAGGATGACTCAACTTGTTTGGGCATCAAATTTGCTTCAAAGGTTGCAACAACCGAGATCAAATTCTCCGATGTGTATTCTGTTGAGCTGATCAACCATGGTTTGATTCGTGGATCAAATGTTTCAAATGCTAGAAGATGCCTTAAGGGTCAACATGACTCTGAGGTTTGTTCAATTCCTTTCCTTGGTTATGTGCTTTCATTCCCTCATCCGGGAATGATATCCATCGTGTTTACATTGATGCAGATTTACCGCTTTACGGTGCATGGTTTCCAGAGGTCAAAGACTCCTTCTATTTGGGTCCTTGCTGCATATACATTTGGTCATAAGGATCTCCACACATGTCAAATGTGGGTCAATCAAATTAATGCTTCTTTGGACCTAGAACAGGGGAGGCCAAAGAATCTTCTGGTATGTTTTGTACTTGGCCAAGCACTACATCATTTTTCTTGTTTGGATCTTAAGTCGTTTAGTTGGTTGATCAAAATGGACATAAAGTGGTAATATAATTCTTTTCCAGAAACTTTTTATGCTTGACTAGGTTTTTGTTCATCCAAGGAGTGGGAAGGGAAACGGCTGCAAAACTTGGGACAGTGTAGCTCCTATATTCTCCCGCGCTAAAGTGAAAACAAAGGTAAAATTTAGCTACTTTATTCACTTTTTTTAATCGGAACCAAGATTGCTCCAATCATACATTTAAGAAGTCCATTGAAGAAAGTGATACTACTAAATGGCATACTATTATAACAAGTATAGTTGTCACTTCCTTCATCAGGTGATTGTGACCCAAAGGGCAGGGCATGCATATGATGTCATGGCATCTATAGGAAATAAGGAGCTTATTTCATATGATGGAGTTATAGCTGTTGTAAGTAACTTATGCTCTGTTTGTTCATTCTTAAGTATAGCTTATGATTTATCCATCTTCTTCTGAATTAGTAATCTTTTGGCAATTGATTTGCTTCCAGGGTGGTGATGGTTTTTTCAATGAAATTCTTAATGGATTTCTTTCTTCAAGGCATAAAGCTCCATATCCACCAACTCCTTCAGATTTTCTTGATTCTACAAGTCGTAATGACAGTCTCCTTGTTCATGATCCAAGTGAAACAGTTATTGAAGCTTCTTCTCAGAACAATGAGCAGTCTCCCCTCATCTCAAGTTCAAGTTATAATAGCTCAGGAGTCTCAAATATCAGTAAGTACGAGAATAAGATTTTTACATACAAGTCTAAATTTGAATTTGATTCCCAGTTGTAAAAGGTGGTTAGCTGACATATCACTGGATGTATCTGAAATTAAAGGGACTGGACGACTGGTTATGGTTCTTGCAGTGTTTGTAGTTTATTGTGTATTTTAAAACCATGATGATTAAAATTTACCTCTATTAACAGTATATTGTATATATATTTTGCGAGTGCCTAATACCTGATTATTTCTTTTCCATGTTTTGAAAACCCAGCAGATCAAGATCCTGAGTTTCTCCTCCCCAATGAACATTTAAGATTTGGACTCATTCCTGCTGGCTCAACTGATGCCATTGTGATGTGGTACTCCTTTGCTTTTTTGTATCAGCATTCAGATTTGCTGGGTATTAAACAACATCAATTTATTGTTAGTGAACTAAGTGCTGGGTTCAAAAATTGGCTTGGATCCTGTAAACTTGGGATCAGCTATGAACTAAGTGTTTAATATAGTGTTAATAAGTCAACCTTCTCTCAGTTCCTTCCTGTCTAATATTGTAGGCAAAGCTTATTTAAGTATATCTTTCATCTTTTGTCATCATATATGAAGTCACTATGCATGTATTGGCAATCCATATTGCACATAAAACATTATTAGTATTCAATGTGTCTATAGATGAGATTGTTGATTTCGAGAGCATATTTCACATAAACCTAATGCCATATATGAGATTATTGATTTCCAGAGCGTATTGATATGATACTATTCTTCCTATTATTTCAGTGGGTATTCTTTTCTTTGGTCTAACATAATGTGTTCACCTTTAAAATATTTTTTTTCAGTACAACTGGGGCTCGAGATCCTATAACATCTACATTTCACATTGTCCTTGGTAAAAGAGTGTGGCTTGATGTAGCCCAAGTTGTGAGGTGGAAAACAGAATCTACATCGAAGGTTGAACCTTACGTGCGTTATGCGGCTTCTTTTGCTGGGTAATTTCTCATTGTAACTGATGTCATTGAATATTATCAATCCAAATCACTTCCATTTACCTTTTACTAAATCTAATAGTCAGTACTTTCTTTTATGCTTATGTGCTTATACATTAAAAATTCTAAATAAATGACGGGTAGTGAGTAATGCAAAGTTAGCTAATATCCTTCTCATTTATATCTCACATGAAAAAATGTTCTCTAAAAGCCATATGCTCAATATTTTTAGGTATGGATTCTATGGAGATGTCATTACAGAGAGTGAAAAGTACCGTTGGATGGGACCTAGACGATACGATTATGCAGGAACAAGGGTGTTTTTGAGGCACAGGTAAGTTGCTAATTGGTCATCAGATTTTTCTCTGAGAGTCCCAAAATAATGACTCTCAGAGCAAGGGCTTTAAATCATGAATATGTTCTCTGTGTGTGGATCAATATTTTGGTAGCTATGCATTTCTTGGTTTCTTTTTGGCATACATACACCACACAGATTTTTTTGTTTGTTAATTTTAATTTTTAAGTTTTGCTCAACATTAACTTATCTAACTTTATGATATTTGCTATATCGTTCAGGTCCTATCAGGCAGAAATAGCATATTTAGAAGTCAAATCAGAAGAAATAAATTCAACTTCCGAGAGAGGTAATCTCGGCGGTCGCAAGCGAGCATTTTGGAGCCCGAATAAATCTGAAAAAGTGATATGCCGTGCCAACTGCAACATTTGTTGCACCAAGCCATCCACAGATGGTTCCCATACAACTCATTTCTCACATGCTGGAGAAACAAAGTGGTCCAGTTCCAAGGGACGGTTTCTCAGCGTGGGTGCTGCAGTAATTTCTTGTAGAAATGAAAAAGCACCTGATGGTTTGGTGGCTGATGCACATCTTTCAGATGGTTTCCTGCATCTCATATTGATCAAAGACTGCCCTCATGCTTTCTATCTGTGGTAATATATAATCCCCTTCTCAATGCTCTTTTCCCTGCCCTCTCTGAGAATTGGAGAATTTCTGAGTTTTCCATATTTAAACTGAAATAAATTAGTTGGGGTTTTAACTGTTACAATTGCACATGTGATTCTTAATCTTCTGATGGCCTATCCAAGATCTTGATTACCAAGCAGCTTTTTGTGATAAGTTAGGAAGGCTTTGTTGTGTTAATTTCCTTGCTAGTCATGCTAATGAGTCATGAATTTCAAGTTTTATTTAGAGGTTTTGATGCCAAGTTCTTAAAATTTTATTGCCTCTTGACATCAATAATCCTCAGGTTGGTTTAGCTTTAACTATTTTATACGTTAATATCGTATTAATATTTTATGCATTATTGATTGCTACACGCAGGCATCTTACACAGCTTGCAAGGAAAGGTGGAAATCCTTTTGATTTCAAGTTTGTGGAACACCACAAGGTATGATTTCTCAAAACATGCCTCATTTCTCTTTGTTGTCCAACTCGTCTCGCTTGTAATTCGTTCATATCTTGGCTGCAGACCCCTGCTTTTACATTTACTTCTTCTGGCGATGAGAGTGTATGGAATTTGGATGGTGAAGTTTTGCAAGCACACCAACTATCAGCACAAGTATTCCGTGGCCTTGTCAGCTTGTTCGCCACCGGTCCTGAAGTTTGATAGAGAACCAAGGGTTGTTATTCGAGAATATCTCCAATTATTTGTATGGTGTATATGGATCAGTATTTTAATTTTATTTTTTAGCTGTTGAATATGGAACGTTGGAATGAAGATATGGGTCTTCCTCACGCTTTCCATGTTCAAAAGCTTTGTAACCTAAACCATGTATCATCAAAATTTAATCATTGACATTTTTGTATAACAAGTCTAAATGATGAAATAAATTGCAAAGAGTTTCTGGTTGAGATGAACCATCGTCTTAAAGCTCTGCCGTGGGAAAAGGTTTTCAGTTTTTCACTAAAACAATAAGAGGGGGTGGCATGTGTCGCTCATACGGAAACATGCGAGTTGTCCGAGTTATTATAGACAAGAAGAAAATTTCAAAAAGCAGACGCATTTGTATTTTCCATGAACTTGGTTAGTGGTCAATGGTCAGGTAATGGAAGACTTTGACGAAATCAAAGTATTTCACATGACCCCTTCGTTACGTTGTTGAGAGTTGAGACGACTCCAAAGTCAGTCTCTTGGAATTTTCTGTACATGACAAATACATTCATACACAGTTGTATATGTTGCAGTATTTATTCACTCTGCTTTATCTAGCAGCACTCCAATTCAAACCTCTTTCTCCTCTGCTTTTTTGGCCATGTCTACACCAGCGGAGTAAGCAATCTCTCTATCTCTCTTTCTCTGTATGATATCATCTTCGAATGATCATGTAATTTAAGTGGACTAATTTCTCATGTGATTGACTGAATAATGTTACAAAAGGTTTTCGTCCCGCTTTTTTATTTGTGATTTGGGTACTTTGTTATACCATGTTGGGTTTGGACTATTAATATCTTAGGGAAGAAGGAAGAAAATTGTTGTTAGGTTTCAATAAGTTTATAGTGGATGAGATCAATGCTTTTATGACTTCACTCTTATGCTACTCCATGTAGTAATTTATGAAACTGAGTTTTTCTTAATGGAAGTCTGTAATCTTTGATTCGTCCAACGACAGAATTAAGCTCATTTCTTCCTATGAGTGCAGATACTATCGATCTCTGCCTCCGGTGAGCAAGACCTATGGAGTGGCCTGTTTAATGACTACGACTGCCTATTACCTGGGACTTCTTAGTTATGGGAGCCTTTATCTGGATTATGGCCTCGTCTTTAAGCATTATCAGGTAAATCAAAATCTAGTTTAATCTCTAGTAATCCAAGGCTGCTCAAATTTCGTGTTTCTCACCTTTCTTAATTGCTAAATAATTAATATATGAGAAACGTAGGGCCTGAGAAAATCGAACTGATTCGTTCTTATTCATTCAATGCTGATCGCGTGATCATGTTTAACTTGTACTAATGAGGATTGATTCAATGAAGGTTTGGAGACTGTTTACCAATTTCTTCTTCCTCGGACCCTTTTCATTCCCGTTTGCTATGGAGCTTTTTATAATGTAAGAAAAACGCCTCTGTAAACGTTAAAAAGTTAAAGCTGCATGCCTGCATTGACATTAATTGCCACATCTAGTAAACCAAATTAGTTACTTGGTTTATTAACAATTTGATATTATAAATAAGCTTCATTTTTTTTTTTAGAAAGATGATATATAAACTGAATGATAACTTAATGATGGTACTGCTTCAAGTTAAGCTAATATTAATTCTTTGTTTATCTTTTAATTGTTTAAATTTGCATAGAGCAAAATATGGAGTGTCACTGGAGAGAGGACCCTTTGACAAGAGAACTGCAGACTATGTGTGGATGCTCATCTTTGGAGCAATGTCGCTTTTGGTACTTATAGAAATTCAGCTATTTATATTCAGCATTTATTTATTTCATATAAAAAATAGCTATTGACATTATATGGTGCTCTACATGATTTTAGGTGATGTCTTTTGTTCCGTATTTGCTGTCTCCGTTTATGGGGTCTTCTGTAGTTTTCATGATTGTCTATGTTTGGTCTCGTGAGTTCCCAAATGCACGTATTAGCATATATGGGCTTGTTTCTTTGAAGGTACACATATATCATCTATTCCCTTAACCTACAATAGTATATATGTAAGGGCTACGGAATTGCAGGCAATATTATTTCTTAATCCGCACGCAAGTCATTCTGTGAACTCATTTTGCGAGTTTTGATCTTGTGGATACATGTAATAGGGGTTCTATCTTCCGTACGCAATGTTGGCTTTCAATTTGTTGTTGGGAAATCCTTTGAAGCCAGACATATTAGGGATGGTTGCAGGACATCTCTATTACTTTCTAACTGTGCTTCATCCTCTTGCTGGTGGAAAATTCATGCTCAAGACTCCTCTATGGGTGTATCCTTTTCTCAATGAAGCAGACTTTGTTACTTTATCTATCAAATTTCATTCACTATACTCAATGAGATGGCAGCATTTCATTTATTCGAATTTTTTATATCCAGTCTAAAGCTCAATATTGATAAGCAAATTTGGTGACATACTCATTTAGTGACTGAAGTCGTTGCATGCATGAGCTAGCATTGAAGAATATTAATTATGAGACGTTTTCCTTAATGAATGAATGCTTCCAGGCACAGAATAGTAGCCTACTGGGGTGAGGGAACCCAAATCAATGCTCCGGTGCAGAGCAATCCATATGCCGGAGTTGCATTCCAGGGAAGAAGCCATCGACTCAATGGAAACACTCGAAGAACAAGCACTCCGGAGCAGACACAAACAAACACAGCGCAGCAGCCTATTCAGGGTGATGGAGTTACTTTCCGGGGAAGAAGCCATCGACTCGACGGTAGTTAGTTAGTCTTCTAGCTATATAGTACTTTCCGGGGGAGAAGCCATAGATTGTATCACAGATGTTATTGAATGATGGCATTCATATTTAAAGACATGCATTAGTAGAAATGTAGAATTACCATTCATGTCAGTAGTCACTCATGGTTAAAGACATGTTATATAAACACAAGCATTAGTGGAATTACCAATGTTCGATCATGTCACTAGTCATGGTTAATTAAAGACATGCAGCTGCGCTTGTATGATCAGCTAGCTTGGAAATGAAGTGAAAGACCTGCATTCACAACAGTTGGTATACGACCGATCATGTCATATTATTTCGGTGTCCAAAACTAGAGACGATTCCGTGGGAAATGACTTTAATTTCTTTATACACTCAATTATTAAAAAAAAATTGGGTATGCACTTTTGCATGTTGACGCATGATTCGGTGGTAAAAGATTTTTCATCAATTCTTTTTTTAATTCCTTGTTATATTTTAAAAGATAGATTACTAATTACCTTTGCTTCTCAAAAATAGCAACGGCTATTTTAATGGGTTCATAAAATTTCACTTAGCACTCGATCTTAGAGATTTAGAATAGTTCTAAAAAAACGTGTGCTATAGTAAGATATTTCTTCTCCAAAATTGATGTACTTCAAAAATGACTTTTTCGTCCTATTTGGTGGCAGGATTTCATTTAGGATTTCCTAAGAGGGAATTCCATTGGGGAATGACTTTAATTTCTTATTCACTCAAATATTCAAAGGTGTTGCATTGATTATTACTTTTTATTCCTTGTTAATTTTAACCTCAACCCAATATTTTTTTAAGGAATATGGTTATGTACGACATTGGAAAATCGTAAACAAAAAAAAATCGAGTTGGAATTTTTGAATCCCGTCAGTTTGGTAAGTATTTAAAAATCATGATTTGAATGTGAAAAAATATTTGTGAGGAAATAAATACTTTCATTTTTTTGCCAAAAAACCGTGTGCGATAGTCCACGGTTTTGGGTAAGAAATGGGCATTTGCACAAGTACCATTTTCGAGTCTTCTTCAACCCTTTCTCACCCCCAAATGACGAGTTTGAACTATTTTTTTATGGGTTTATAAAATTTCACTTAGCACTCGGTCTAAGAGATTTAAAATATTTCCAAAAAACGTGTGCTATAGTAAGCGATTTCTTCTCCAAAATTGATTTACTTCAAAATCGACTTTGTTTGCCAAGATTGCTGGCAAGAGTTCATTTAGGATTTCTTAAGAGGGGATTCCATGGGGGAATGACTTTAATTTCTTGTTCACTCAAATATTCAAAAAAAAATGATCGAGATGCACTTTTACCGACGACTTATTCGTTGGTAAAAGGTTTCCCAACAATTTTTTTTTTTTAATTCCTTGTTGTATTTTAAAAGATGGATTACTAATTCCCTTTGCATCTCAAAATTAGCAAGGTTGTTTTCATGGGTTCATAAAATTTCACTTAGTAATCGATCTAAGAGATTTAAGAATATTTCCTAAAAAATGTATACTATAGTAAGTGATTTCTTCTCCAATATTTATGTACTTCAAAACCGACATTTTTGCCCAACTTGGTGGCAATAGTTCATTTAGGATTTCCTAAAAAAGGATTTCATGGGGGAATGGCTTTAATTTCTTGTTCACTCAAATATTAAAAAAAAATATTGGAGATGCACTTTTGCCGACGACTTATTCGTCGGTAAAAGGTCTCCCAACAATTTTTTTTATAATTCCTTGTTGTATTTTTAAAGATGGATTACTAATTCCCTTTTCATCTCAAAATTAGCACAGGTTGTTTTCATGAGTTCATAAAATTTTACTTAACACTCGGTCTAAGAGATTTAGATTATTTCGCAAAAAATGTGTAATTCAAAATTTATTGTAGGGGATTCCATGGGGGAATGGCTTTAATTTTTTGTTCACTCAAATATTTAAAAAAAAATTGGAGATGCACTTTCGCCGACGAATTATTCGTCGGTACAAGGTTTTTAATAATTTTTTTTAAGTTCCTTGTTATATTTTAAAAAAATTACTAATTACTTTTGCTTCTCAAAATTAGCACGGGTTGTTTTCATGGGGTCATAAAATTTCACTTAGTGTGGTCTAAGAGATTTTGAATATTTTGAAAAAATGTGTACTATAGTAAGCGATTTCTTCTCCAAAATTGTTGTACTTCAAAACCGAGTTTTTGTTTTCCAACTTGGTGGCACGAGTTCATTTAGGATTTCCTATTCACTCAAATATCCAAAGGTGTTGCATTGATTATTATTATTATTTTTTATTCCTTGTTAATTTTAACAAAGGAGTCTCAACCCAATTTTTTTTTAGGAATACGGTTATTTTCGATTTTGGAAAATCGAAAAAAAAAATCGAGTTGGAATTTTTGAATTCCGTCAGTTCGGTAAATATTTAAAATCATGATTTGAATGTGAAAAAATATTTGTGAGGAAATAAGAATTTGCATTTTTTGCCAAAAAATCGTGTGCTATAGTCCATTGTTTTGGATGAGAAATGGGCATGTGCTCAAGTACCATTTCCGAGTCTTCCTCAACCCTTTCTCACCCCCAAATGACGAGTTTGAACTAATTTTATTATGAATTTATAACTTTTTATTCCTTGTTAATTTTAATAAAGGAGTCTCAACCCAATATATTTTCTTTAGGAATTACCATGTTCGACTTTGGAAAATCGTAAAAAAAAAATTGAGTCGGAATTTTTGAATTTTGTCAGTTCGGAAAGTGTTTAAAAATCATGATTTGAAAGTGAAAAAATATTTGAGAGGAAATAAATTCATTTTTTGTCAAAAAACCATGTGATAGTCCACAGATTTGGGTGAGAAATGGGCATGTGCTCAAGTACCATTTCCGAATCTTCCTCAACCCTTTCTCACCCTCAAATGATGAGTTTGAACTAATTTTTATATGGGTTTATAAAATTTCACTTAGCACTCGGTCTAAGAGATTTATAATATTTCCAGAAAAACGTGTGCTATTGTAAGGGATTTCTTCTCCAAAATTGATTCACTTCAAAAGCAACTTTTTTTGCCAAATTTTGTGGCAAGAGTTCATTTAGGATTTCCTAAGAGGGGATTCCATGGGGGTATGACTTTAATTTCTTGTTCACTCAAATATTAAAAAAAAAATCGGAGATGCACCTTTGCCGACGAATAATTCGTCGGTACAACGTTTCCCATCAATTGTTTAAAGTTCCTTGTTATATTTCCAAAACTTAATTCGAAATTACTAATTACTTTGCTTCTCAAAATTAGCATGGGTTGTTTTCATGGGTTCAAAAAATTTCACTTGCCGCGGTCTAAGAGATTTAGAATATTTCCAAAAATGTGAACTATAGCACATGATATTTGTCAAAAATCACATATTCTTATTTTCGTACCAAAATTTTAGCACCCTCAAATCATAATTTTTAAGGACTTCTCGAACTGACGAAACTCAAAAATTTTGACTCGTTTATTTTTTACGATTTATCAAATTTGAAAAACTAGAAAATTCAAAATAAATAAACTAGTGAAGATTATTGAGCACCGTCAATTGGAACAACTTTTCAATATCATTTTTCTACCAATGCTGAAATTTAGGCACAGACAAATTTGAAGAAAAAGTGAAAAACAATGCCCAACTAACCGAGGCGAAAGGAGGCCACATAAGTGAGGACAAAGGAGGCCAGCCAAGCGAGGCCAAAGGAGGCCGGCCAAGCGAGGCCAACGGAGGCCAGCCTAAAGAGGCCAGAGAAGGCCGGCCAAGAGAGGCCAAAGAAGGCCATCCATGCGAGGCCAACGGACCATCCATGCGAGGCCAACGGAGGCCAGCCATGCGAAGCCAAAGGAGGCCTTCCATGTGAGGCCCTAAGAGGCCACAAGAGGTCAGCCATGCGAGGCCACAAGAAACTAGCCATCCGAGGCCAAATGAGGAGGCCAGCCATGCGAGGCCGGCCAAGCGAGGCCAGAGAAGGCCGGTCAAGCGAGGCCAGAGGAGGCCAGTCATACGAGGCCACAAGAGGCCAGCCAAGCGAGGCTAACTGTGGCCAAGTTTGGCAGTCCAACCAAGAGGTTTCACTTAAGAATGATGTTCTAACGCCGTTGAAAATAGCTCGAATTTTTTGTCCAAATTTTTTTTCCCCTAAAATCATGATTTTTCACTCAAAACTGTGGAAAATAGCACACGATTTTTGCCAAAAATCGCATGTTCTTATTTTCGTACCAAAGTCTTACCACCCTCAATTCATAATTTTTATGGACTTCTCGAACTGATGGAACTCAAAATTTTTGATTCGTTTGTTTTTTACGATTTTTCAAATTCGAAAAACTAGAAAATTTTTAAAAAAAAAAATGAGTAGAGTTTATTGAGTATCGTCCATTGGAACACCTAACCGTGGACAATTTTGGCGGTCCAACTACGAGGTTTCACTCAAGAATGATGTTCTAACACCGTGGAAAATAACCCCTATTTTTTTTTTTGTAAAATTAATCATGGTTTTCACTCAAAATTGTAGACTATAGCACACGATTTTTTCAAAAAATCACATGTTTTTATTTTCGTACCAAAATATTAGCACCCTCAAATCAGAATTTTTAAGGACTTCTCGAACTGACGAAACTAGAAAAATTTTGACTTGTTTATTTTTTACGATTCTTCAAATTCGGAAAACTACAAAATTCAAAATAAATAAACGAGTGGAGATAATTGAGTACCGTCAATTGGAACACCTTTTAAAAATCATTTTTCTACCAAAGGAGGCCAGCCATGCGAGGCCAGCCATGCGAGGCCAGCCAAGTGAGGCCAAAGGAGACCAGTCAACCAAGACTAAAGGAAGTCAGCCAAGCGAGGCCAAATGAGGTCAGCCATGCGAGGCCGAAGGAGGCCAGCCAAGGGAGACCCACGGAGGCCGGCCAAGTGAGGCCAACAGAGTCCAATCAAGCGACGCAAGAGGATGCTAGACAATCGAGGCCAGCCAAGTGAGGCCAAGAGAGGCCATCTAGGCGACGCCACATGAGGCCAGCAATGCGAGGCCAAAGGAGGGCGCCCAAGCGAGGCCAACGGAGGGCGGCCAAGCGAGGCCAACGGAGGCCGGCCAAACGAGGCCAGAGGAGGCTAACCAAGCGAGGCCAGAGGAGGCCGGCGAAGCGAGGCCAGAGGAGGCCGGCGAAGCGAGGCCAGAGGAGGCCAGCCATGCGAGGCCAGAGTGGCCAGCCAAGCGAGGCCACAAGAGGACAGCCATGCGAGGCCACAAGACGCCAGCCAAGCGAAGCCAGCCAAGAGAGGCCAAAGGAGGTCATCCATGCGAGGCCACAGGAAACCAGCCATGCAAGGCTAAAAGAGGCCAGCCATGCGAAGCCAAAGGAGGTCAGCCTAGCGATGCCAACGGAGGTCGGCCAAGCGAGGTTAACGGAGTCCAATCAAGCGAGGCCAAAAGAGGTCAGCCAAGCGATTCTAGAAGAGGCCAGCCATGCGAGGCAACAGGAGGCCAGCGAAGCGAGGCTAACCATAGTCAATTTTTGCGGTCTAACCACGAGGTTCTACTCAGGAATGATGTTCTAACACCGTGGAAAATAACCCTAATTTTTAGTACAAATTTTTTTTTTTCAAAATCATTACATTTCACCCAAAACAATGAATTATATAGCACACAAAGGAGGTCACATAAGCGAGGCCAAATGAGACCAGCCAAATGAGGCCATAAGATGTCAGCCAAGCGAGGTCAAAGGAGGCTATCCAAGAGAGACCATAGGAGGCCAGCCAAACTCATGCGATGCCAAAGGAGGTCGGCCATGCGAGGCCAGAAGAAGCCAGCCAAGCGAGACCACAATAGGCTAGCCAAGCGTGGTCAGCCAAGCGTGGCTGACCATGTCTAATTTTGGCGGTCCAACCACGAGGTTTCACTCAACAATGATGTTCTAACACCGTGGAAAATAACTCCAATTTTTTGTCCAAATTTTTTTTTCTTCCAAAAACTATGGATTATAGCACACGATTTTTGCAAAAAAATCGCATGTTCTTATTTTCGTACCAAAGTCTTACCACCCTTAAATCATAATTTTTAAGGACTTCTCGAACTGACGAAACCTAAAAATTTTGACTCGTTTATTTTTTACGATTTTTTTAATTCGGAAAACTAGAGAATTCAAAAAAAATAAACCAGTGGAGTTTATTGAGTTCCATCCATTGGAACACCTAACCGTGGCCAATTTTGGCGGTCTAACAACGAGGTTTTACTCAAGAATGATGTTCTAACACTGTGGAAAATAACCCCTCTTTTATATTTTTTTTCTTTCAAAATCATGGTTTTTTACTCAAAACTGTGGAGTTATAGCACACGATATTTGCCAAAAATCGCATGTTCTTATTTTTGTACCAAAATCTTAGACCCTCAAATCATAATTTTTAAGGACTTCTCGAACTAACGGAACTCAAAAATTTTGTTTCGTTTATTTTTTTTTATTTTTCAAATTCAGAAAATTAGAAAATTCAAAATAAATAAACGAGCGGAGATAATTGAGCACCGTCAATTGGAACACCTTTTAAAAATTATTTTTACCAACAGTGAAATTTTGACAAGGGCAAATTTGAAGAAAAATAATGCCCAACCAACCGAGGCCAAATGAGACCATATAAGCGAAGCCAAATGAGGCCAACCAAGCGAGACCAAAGGATGTCATCCATACGAGGTCAAAGGAGACCAACCAAGCGAAGCCACTGGATGCCGGCTAAGCGAGGCCATAGGAGGACAGCCAAGCGAGGCCAAAGGAGGTCAGCCAAGTGAGGCCAAACGAGGTCAACCAAGCGAGGCCAAAGGAGCCCAGCCAAGAGAGGCCAAAGGAGGTCAGCCAAGAGAGGCTAAACTTGGCCGTCTAACCACGAGGTTTCATTCAACAATGATGTTCTAACACCGTGAAAAATAACCCCAAATTTTTGTCAAATTTTTTTTTTCCAAAATCATGAGTTTTCACTCAATTCTGTGGACTATAGCACATGATTTTTGGCAAAAATCGCATCTTCTTATTTTCGTATCAAAGTCTTACCACCCTCAAATCATAATTTTTAAGGACTTCTCGAACTGACGGAACGCAAAAATTTTGACTCGTTTATTTTTTACGATTTTTCAAATTCGGAAAACTAGAGAATTCAAAAAAAATAAACCAGTGGAGTTTATTGAGTTCCGTCCATTGGAACACCTAACCATGGCCAATTTTAGCGGTCTAACAACGAGGTTTCACTCAAGAATGATGTTCTAACACTGTGGAAAATAACCCCTCTTTTATATTTTTTTTTTCCAAAATCATGGTTTTTCACTCAAAACTGTGGACTAGCACACGATATTTGCCAAAAATTGCATGTTTTTATTTTCGTACCAAAATTTTTGCACCCTCAAATCATAATTTTAAAGGACTTCTCGAACTGACGGAACTCAAAAATTTTGACTCGTTTATTTTTTATGATTTTTCAAATTCAGAAAGTTAGAAAATTCAAAATAAATAAACGAGTGGAGATTATTGAGCACCGTCAATTGGAACACTTTTTAAAAATTATTTTTTACCAACGGTGAAATTTAGACACAGGCAAATTTGAAGAAAAACAATGCCCAACCAACCGAGGCCAAAGGAGGCCATATAAGCGAAGCCAAAGGAGGCCAACCAAGCGAGGTCAAATGATGTCATCTCTATGAGGTCAAAGGAGACCAGCCAAGCGAGGCCACTGGATGCCGGCCAAGCGAGGCCAAAGGAGGTTAGCCAAGCGAGGCTAAAAGAGCCCAGCCAAGAGAGGCCAAAGGAGGTCAACCAATCGAGGCTAAACTTGGCCAATTTTGGCTATCTAACCACAAGATTTCACTCAACAATAATGTTCTAACACCGTGGAAAATAACCCTAAATTTTTGCCAAGTTTTGTTTTTTTTTTTCAAAATCATGAGTTTTCACTTAATTCTGTGGACTATAGCACACGATTTTTGCCAAAAATCGCATCTTCTTATTTTCGTACCAAAATCTTAGCACCCTCAAATCATAATTTTTAAGGACTTCTCGAACTGACTGAACTAAAAAAATTTAACTCGTTTATTTTTTATGATTTTTCAAATTCAAAAAATTAGAAAATTCAAAATAAATAAACGAGCGGAAATTATTGAGCACCGTCAATTGGAACACTTTTTAAAAATTATTTTTTACCAAAGGTGAAATTTTGACACGGGCAAATTTGAAGAAAAATAATGCCCAACTAAGCAAGGCCAACCAAGCAAGGCCAAAGGATGAGCACTGCCAATTGAAAACACCTTTTAAAAATTATATTTTACCAACGGTGAAATTTTGACACGGGCAAATTTTGGAGAAAAACAGTGCCCTACTAACCGAGGCCAAAGGAGGCCATATAAGCGAAGCCAAAGGAGGTCAACCAAGCGAGGCCAAAAGATGTCATCCATACGAGGTCAAAAGAGACTAGCCAAGCGCGGCCAAAGGAAGTCAGCCAAGCGAGGCCAAATGAGGTCAACCAAGCGAGGCCAAAGGAGCCTATCCAAGAGAGGCCAAAGGAGGTCGGTCAGCCAACCGAGGCTAAACTTGGCCAATTTTGGCGTCTAACGACGAGGTTTCATTCAACAATGATGTTCTAACACCGTGGAAAATAACTCCAAATTTTTGTCAAAATTTTTTTTCTTTTCAAAATCATGAGTTTTCACTCAATTTTGTGGACAGCACACGATTTTTGCCAAAAATCGCATCTTCTTATTTTCGTACCAAAGTCTTACCACCCTCAAATCATAATTTTTAAGGACTTCTCGAACTGACGGAACGCAAAAATTTTGAGTCGTTTATTTTTTACGATTTTTCAAATTCAGAAAACTAGAGAATTAAAAAAAAATAAACTAGTGGAGTTTATTGAGTTCCGTCCATTGGAACACCTAACCGTGGCCAATTTTGGCAGTCTAACAACGAGGTTTCACTCAAGAATGATGTTCTAACACTGTGGAAAATAACCCCTCTTTTATATTTTTTTTCTTTTCAAAATCATGGTTTTTCATTCAAAACTGTGGACTATAGCACACGATATTTGCCAAAAATCGCATGTTCTTATTTCCGTACCAAAATATTAGCACCCTCAAATCATAATTTTTAAGGACTTCTTGAACTGGCGGAACTCAAAAATTTTGACTCGTTTATTTTTTATGATTTTTCAAATTCAGAAAATTAGAAAATTCAAAATAAATAAACGAGCGGAAATTATTGAGCACCGTCAATTGGAACACTTTTTAAAAATTATTTTTTACCAAAGGTGAAATTTTGACACGGGCAAATTTGAAGAAAAATAATGCCCAACTAAGCAAGGCCAACCAAGCAAGGCCAAAGGATGTCATCCATACGAGGTCAAAGGAGACCAGCCAAGCGAGGCCACTGGATGCCGGCCAAGCGAGGCCATAGGAGGCCAACCAAGCAAGGCCAAAGGAGGTCAGCCAAGCGAGGCCAATGGAGCCCAGCCAAGCGAGGCCAAAAGAGGTTAGTCAAGCGAGGCAAAACTTGGCCAATTTTAGCTGTCTAACCACGAGGTTTCACTCAACAATGATGTTCTAACACCGTGGAAAATAACCCCAAATTTTTGTCAAAATTTGTTTTTTTCCAAAATCATGAGTTTTCACTCAATTCTGTGGATAGCACACGATTTTTGCCAAAAATCGCATCTTCTTATTTTTGTGCCAAAGTCTTACCACTCTCAAATCATAATTTTTAAGGACTTCTCGAACTCACGGAATCCAAAAAATTTGACTCGTTTATTTTTTACGATTTTTCAAATTCCGAAAACTAGAAAATTCAAAAAAAAAACGAGTGTTGTTTATTGAGTTCCGTCCATTGGAACACTTAACCGTGACCAATTTTGGCGGTCCAACCACGAGGTTTCACTCAAAAATGATGTTCTAACACCTTGAAAAGTAACCCCTATTTTTTTTTTTTTTCCAAAATCATGTTTTTCCACTCAAAACTGTGGTACTATAGTAAATGATTTCTTCTCTAAAATTGATATACTTCAAAACCGATTTTTTTATTCCCAACTTTGTGGCACGAGTTCATTTAGGATTTCATAAGAGGGATTCCATGGGAAAATGGCTTTAAGTTTTTATATACTCAAATATTCAAAGGTGTTGCATTGATTATTATTTTTTATTCCTTTTTAATTTTAACAAAGAAGTCTCAACCCAATTTTTTTTTTTAGGAATATGGTTCTTTTTTATTTTGGAAAATAGTAGAAAAAATTCGAATTGAGATTTTTGAGTTTCGTCAGTTTGGTAAGTGTTTAAAAATATTGATTTGGGGGTGAGAAAATATTTGTGAGAAATTAAGAATATGCATTTTTGGTTAATTAAAAAACCATGTGCGTACACGACTTTAGGTAAGAAATAGGCATGTGCCCAAGTACCAGATCCGAGTCTTCCTCAACCCTTTCTCACACGTACCCAAATGGCGAGTTGGAATTAATTTGATTATGGGTTCATAAAATTTCACTTAGCATTCGGTATAAGAAATTTAGAATATTTCACTTAGCACTCAGTCTAAGAGATTTTTAATATTTCAAAATTATCAAAATTATCATATGAATGAAAGAGAGGTGTGAGTAGAAATAACAGGTCCTTTTAGGCTGCTGTGAATTGAACAGTGCAATAATGATAGGTTCACAATGACCAATAGATGGCTTGGGCTGCAGTTGTGCTAAACATTGAAGAGGAAATCTGAAAGAAAATGCATGACTCTGGAGTCTGTCTCTGTCCCTAACTAGCATTACATCACATCATAGCATACGTTGAACATTCATACATTTTTAGTTCTACCGATCGACTCGTGCTTTTAACAACCAATTGAGCTACCAAGTCAACACCTTCACATCATCTTTTTAACTATCTGGATCATGTTACATTACATGTCATACAATCAAATCCATCATTTCTTGCTTGTTGGCTTACAGAAGCATCTTACCCTACAATATTGTATGACATACTAGCTAGACGTTTTTCCATCACTAAATCTGATTTTCCATCAGTTGATCAATTCATAAGTAAAACAAGTACTGAACCGTTTGACAGAATTTTTCGTAGCGCCTATCATAATAATAATTTGTACCAAGTTTTTTTTTGTTTTTTGTTTTTGTCAATGTACGTTGGCTAAGAGATATTTCGTAGAAAATGTAAAAGCGAAAATGTAAAAGCGAAAATGTGAGGATACAAACATGTATAAATTAGAGCATTTGGCCCTAAAATTATAGTTTAGGGTTTAAATCAATTGACAATATGTTGAAACACTCCGACCTAGAGCTTATGAATCTTAGCCAAGATCTTTGAACTAAATGAAATGTCTTCTTGATACAAATATGGAGATGAACATCAAGAGCTTATTTGTTATATATCTAAGTTTCTCATAAGAAAAGTCAATGTCTCGGATATTTTTATATAGCTAATTAATTGGTAGTCAGAAACTCTGAAAGAGAAGGGGAATTTGCAAGCCATCGAAACATAACAACTAGTATTCCTGGGATTCATTGAATGCTCTAAATTAGATTAGCATGTATATGGATACATCGAGTGCCATACCAAGTACGTTATTATGAATGAAATTTTTACCAAGTCGTCCAGATTCTTGGTCGAGTTCTATGTACCACCTAATTAGTAGTCAACTATAAGCAAATCAAGTCATTTTCTTTTCAATGGGCCAACAACCAAGTTTCCATATTCATGTTATCCTATTTATTTTTCTTTATTACAGTTTTGAATTCACACTTGCCGTAAAAAAGAAGAAGAGAGCTTTGAATTCACAATTGGATAATCTTTGTTAGAAAAGTACACAACTCTTTAGAAGATATTTGGAGAATATCCATGGTAGTTTCCCAATCATGCAACAGATTGGAAACTTCCTTGCTGCTTACAAGATATTAGACAGCTTAAACTGTTAGGATAGAGGCGAAGGATAAAAGTTGAGAATTTTTACTCACGACCGTCAAATTATACTCTCTAATCAAATATTAAAACATAAGATACATCAACATCGACAACACATTAAATTTTAGTAGAATGATATGTCATATGTTTAAATTTTAGCAAATTATATATTCATGCACTTTGACGATCATGCCGAAATAATTGAAATTGCATCTTAGTTTTTTTATTGGATTAATTGCAGTTTAGGAAGACCGTTTAAAAAAGCTAAAGAAAGAAAGAAAGAAAGAGTGTAACAAATGGTGAAATGCATATGGAAACAATCCCAGCATTGTTACCAACCATAGTACCATGAATAATAATTTACTATGTAGGTCCTCATTCAAATAATTAAAAATTGTTCAAATTATTGGTTCTTAATTTTGCACAACAAGCTTAAATACAAAACCAAGTTACATCGCTCTGAGGCTCTGAAAACAACAGAGATCAAAAGTCAATAAGTCATACCAGCCAGAGAACAAATTGTTGCTTTTGTATATTGTTTAGTACAAGTTGTGCATTTTGATGCATAGCATAGAATAGAAGAATTCCAAAATTGAAACTGCCGTAGCTTTCAGGTATGAAGAATGCCTCACAGCAAAGTTGGCTTTAAAAATTTTAGAGGCAAAGAAGAGCCTTGTGGGGTTAATTTTTATCACGTCATCTTCTTCTGCCAGCTAAACTATTTCAACTATGAAAATGGTGGTTGAATGTTCCTCAAAATGGTTTTGCAGAGAATGGTATTGTTGGGTTTCTGTTCTTTTCTAAAGAGGAGTTGAAGAAAGCTCAAAGTTTGAGTCTTGACGGTTGAGCAACTGGTATGTATTTCTATCTTTGGAATTTTACTGTCTGCAAAATTTCTGGGTTTTTGAATTTTGTTGTTCATTGAACTTTTGAGAGCCGTAAGACCAAAATATGAAAAACGTTTTGGAATTGCATACAGAGAAATATTCATGTTTTTTTTTTTTTTGAGAAAATTCGTGTGTTTGTGTAAGCATATGTTTAAAATTTTGGTTATTGTGGTAAGTTTCAGGATTGTATTATGAAATTTCAGTTCTTTTTTGGGTTAACCATGAAGTTTCATTTCTGGGTCTGTGTATGTTTGTGTGTGCGCACAAGGATGAAACTTTACAGCTGCTGATGAATTCCAGGGTTGAAGCACTTGCTTTGGTGTTTGTATTGCCATATTTGTAATGAATTTCCGACATTATATTAGCCTTATCTCTTATCTCACAAGAGATATTTACATAAGAACTAGTGATAAGATGAATACTATAAAAAATTATCATGAGCTGAAATGAAAGGTATTGCTTTCTATTGATGATATTCCTAATGTTCTGTACCCAAAAGGAATAATCAAATACAAATTGACAAATGAAAACCATTTGTTTCTGTTAAAGAAATGTAAATTAGAAATGCTAATTTATTTTCTTTGATGTGGTTCTTTGCGAGTACTAATTGTGCTCTTATGCTTCCTTGGGATTCAGTGTAACAGAGAAGTGGCAGAGAAATGGATGGAAGTGAAATTATTGAAGCAGAGGACAATCTCACATTGCAGATACCTTCCCCTCTGTCAATTGTTGCCATTGCTATCAATGGCAACAGAAAAAGCAAATACATTGTGAGGTGGGCGCTGGAGAAGTTTATTCCTGAGGGAGACATCTTTTTCAAGTTGATACATGTCCGGGCAAGAATAACTGTAATTCCAACACCAAGTAAGCTTATGCTTCTTCAGCTATGTTGGAGCCAAGTTGTGTATATTATGGAACTTTTTTTTTTCCCTTTTAAATGGTCTACTATATGGAAAAACTGAACTCGACTGATTTGTGCCTTTTTCATGTTGTTGTAATTTTAGTGGGAAATCTGATTCCTCTTTCGCAAGTACGAGAAGATGTGGTAGCTGCTTATAGAAAGGACATGGAGTGGGAGACAAGTGAGCTGCTTCTTCCATACAAGAAAATGTGTGCTCTTAAGAAGGTATGGCTTTATTGGTTGTTGAAATTTGATATAAAGAAAATCCAGGGAACAAGAGCGTAATCGGCTTTAATTTGAATGTAGGTGCAAGTTGATGTTGTAGTCATTGAGTCAGATAATGTGGCAAATGCAATAGCAGAGGAGGTTTCGAAGTCTGCTATAAGCAATCTTGTCATAGGTGCCCCATCTCGTGGCTTGTTTACAAGGTGTCTATCTAACTTTTCTTCGTGTTGCTCTAGTCCCAGAACATATATGATTGCTTTTATTTGGTTATATCACTTTCACACCGTGTTTATGAATATGTAATGTGGAGTAGTCTATGTTGATCTTGTTAACATTATACTTCTCTTAGGAAACAAAAGGGACTGTCCCCAAAAATCTCAGCTTGCACGCCAGGATTTTGTACTGTCTATGCTGTTTCAAAAGGAAAATTGTCATCACTACGCCCATCTGATTCCCAGTCTGTTGGAACCATTAAAGATGATAACAGTGACACATGTTCTATCAGCAGCTCTTCAAGTTATGCGTCCAGCTCAAAGACAGGTAATGTACATGACTAAGGTAGTTTCATCTTGATATATGATATAGTAGTGCAGTGTATATATTGCAATTTTATGATAATGTACCGTGTCAATGACGCTTACTATGTAAAAATTTAACTCATGCGTTCTTGTTTTTTTTTTTACTAGGCACAGATCGTGGATCCATTGGTTCATACTCTCATTTCCGTTCTCCTTCGCTGCCAATGCAGCGATTTCAAGCTCTTACAGCTATGAACCAAAACCTTCTTAATACAAAAACTAAGTCAAATGAAACCATGCATTCTAGACCCCAGTCTCTGGATCTTGGGGAACGGAAGGATGCTATCACTGTGAGTTCTTATCCGAGTAACTCAGATGCAGGACGTGCACTGACTCGCGCCTCTAGTACTCAAAGCTTTCTAACAGATAACCAGTCATGGACTTCTGATCCAGCGTCCACCTCAGACGTAGTTACAGATTATTCATCTGAGAGCCAGGTAGCCTTCCTGATTTCTTTCAGTTAATTATGTGGCAAAAGATGTGATTACTCATTATTTTCATCTGAGAGCTCTCTGATTACCAAACAGGCTGACCTGCTGCACATAGCACTGTACTGTGCAAGTTCGTTTGACTAGGGTTCTTTAGTGTTTGTATTGTTTCATTTTTGTTCCTGTTTCGGGGTATCAAATTTTGTTATGTGAAGTAGCTGTTCCCATTAAGGAAGAAATTAGGGTACTTGTATATAGAACTTTTCTAGATTGAGGTTAACTTTGCCTTATCAATTCTATGGAAGTTTTATCCTGTCGAATGCCCGCTGAACTCCTGATATCAAATGTTAATCATTGTCGAGTAGTCTTTTGGTCTAAGATGGTTGTTTAAAAGAGTGGAAGACCTTTTATCAGCCAATATGAAATTCTATAATAAAACAATCACATCTATAAAAACATGTGTTTGAGGCAGGTCAATATTATGAGAGCTGTATGTGTTGCAGGTAAATATCAACCTGGAGCTAGAAAAGCTGAGAATTGAACTCAGACATGTCAAAGGAATGTATGCAATGGCTCAAAGTGAGACTATTGATGCTTCTCGGAAGGTAGGTGTTCGTATCCTTGTATGTTTGCCCATCTAACTGACCTGGGCAATAGTTAACAAGACCTGGTAAGAATTTTTATATGGATCTTAAGGAATTTTCCTTTTTATAATCAGATAAGCAATTTAAGTAAACGCCGATTGGAGGAAGCAGTAAGGCTCAAGGAGATAAATGCTATGGAGGAGAAAGCCAAAATGCTAGCAACACAAGAGAAGGAGAAGTATGAAGCTGCTAAGATAGAAGCTGATTACATGAGACAATGTGTTGAAAGTGAAACTTCACATAGGAGAGATGCAGAAATGAAAGCCATGCATTATGCCAAGGAGAAAGAAAAACTTGAAAATGTACTAGTTGGTCCTGTGCAGCAATACCAGAAGTTCAAGTGGGAAGAAATTGTTTCTGCAACTTCATCTTTCTCTGAGGATCTTAGGATTGGTATGGGTGCATATGGAACTGTCTATAAGAGCAACTTTCATCATACGACTGCAGCAGTTAAAGTTCTTCACTCTAAAGAGAATCACCAAACTAAGCAATTCTTGCAGGAGGTAAGTAAAATTCAGGATCCAAACAAAGCAGTTAATTTATCATCTTACAGTAGCTCATATTGATATCAAAAACTCCTTCCAGCATTAGTGTCATTACGTTTGACATTGATACTGAGAATGTTGAACCAAAGCAAGAGACGTATCAAAATTGAACTAATCATCTCTTTTATAATCAACAGCTCTTTAGGACTTCAGCAAGCAATTTATCTATATAGGTGTAGCTAAGTTAGTCTGTGCTCTTTAAAGTCTCTGTTTCTAAATATTCCATGCAATCATTTCTAAAGACAAACTACATAACCGGATACTAATTTACATTTCCTATTGGCTTGCAGCTTGAAATCTTGAGCAAAATCCGACATCCCCATTTGCTTCTCCTTCTTGGTGCGTGCCCTGATCATAGTTGCCTAGTGTATGAATACATGGAAAATGGTAGTTTGGATGACAGGTTGAACCAGAAAAACAATACACCCCCTATTCCTTGGTTTGAGAGGTTCCGGATTGCTTGGGAAGTAGCCTCAGCTCTCGTGTTTCTTCACAGCTCAAAGCCAAAACCAATCATCCATCGTGATCTGAAACCAGCAAACATCTTGCTTGATCATAACCTTGTGAGCAAGATTGGTGATGTTGGCCTTTCTACAATGCTTAACTTAGACCCTTCTGTGTCCACTATATACAATGAGACAGGGCCTGTTGGGACTATGTGTTACATAGACCCCGAGTATCAACGGACTGGTGTAATCTCTCCAAAATCAGATGTTTATGCTTTGGGAATGGTGATTTTGCAGTTGCTGACTGCAAAACCAGCAATAGCTATAACTCATCTGGTGGAAACAGCAATTCATGATAAAAATTTAAAGGATGTTTTGGATCCTAAAGCTGGGTTTTGGCCAGTGGAAGAGACGAGGCAGTTAGCTGAATTGGGACTGAGCTGTGCAGAGCTTCGACGTAGGGACAGGCCTGACTTGAAAGAGCAAGTAGTTCCAGCACTGGAGAGATTGAAAGAGGTTGCTGACAAAGCAAGAGACTCAGCTTCCACAGTTCAGTGCCTGCCTCCTAACCACTTCATCTGTCCAATTCTTAAGGTATGCATGCATAATATTGTAGTACCTATACTTGTGTATCCATCTTAACATTTTTTTTCTTTCAATTTTTGGGTTGTAACAACTGAAATGCTATCTTCTCTTGTCACAGGATGTGATGAATGAGCCTTGTGTCGCCGCAGATGGTTACACTTATGATCGAAAAGCAATAGAGAAATGGCTTGAAGAGAATGATAACTCCCCAATGACAAATTTGGCATTGCCAAACAAGCACCTAATACCAAACTATACTCTTCTTTCTGCAATTGTGGAGTGGAAGTCCAGAAAACACTAGCATCAGCCTTTGTTAATTGTTTTTATTCAGGTTAGCATTGATGGTATATAGGGATAGTTTAGATGTATCTTGTAAGTAGTTGAGTTTTGTTTTGAGTGAAGTTTCTTTTATCCAAAGAAGAAAAGGATTCAAGAACTGATGGTCAAGAAAGTATATATAATTAGAAGACATGAAGGGGGCATGAGTGTTGCAACATAGGATGTGGTCCTCTCCTCTATTAATAATGTGCCCAAGAATCATATATTTGTTTTGGTTTGGATTTGATGAAAAGGTGTGGAAGCACACAAGGAGATTTTGACCAAAAGTGACGATTTCACTTATTTGGGGAAAGATATAATCATAATGCCTCACCACAACCTAGATATTGATATTCCTTCAACAAAAGATAAACCTAGATATTGAATATTGATCTATCATAATCGGACCCAGACCAATTGATGCCCACCCACCTCCCATTAAGTCCTTTATACAGCAGCTAGAGATCATTAAGGGCATGTGGAGAAGAAGAGTGACAAATTGACAATTGGGGTTTTAATGTATATGAAACTGAATCAGTCCTCAATATTTATGATTGAATATTTTTCAGTATGAATTATTTTGAGACAAGTTCAACCATTGCCATGAGAACCATCAACTAGTACTACTACCTGTTCTGAAATTCATTACATGGGAACTAGTTGACCAGCATAGCCACACTTACTATTCACCAAAAAACCATAGCCACACTTGGTATTTGATTTGATTGATAACTATATCTATAACAAGTTTATTAATGCAAAACTACTATAATTAAGGATTGTGGTCCCCCTGCCAGTTTGTACAAAAGTCAGTCATCTTAATTTATTAACTAATTAAAATGAACCGAAATAGGGAACAAAAATTAAATGTAAAAATACAGTTGCTTACAATCTTGGGTTTGGAAAAGCATAATTTCCTTGCTCACTGTTGATTAAGGAAAGAAATCTGCAATATGGGTTTGAAACTCTGTTTTTCATTTTGGCTGAGCACTATAGAAATCTGAAATATGAGTCATTGTGACAAAGAAATCACCAACTTTATGATCTTTGTCGGATGGCTTAAATGTGAAACTTTTACTAAAGTGTGTACCCCATATCACCATCACCAAGCAATCCTACAAATCCTGGTAGCTGAAATTTCCCAACTTTTTGGCCTCAAGAGTGTATACCCAATTATCTATACTATTTACTATACAAGTCAATGTCGTCATCATCATCATCATCATCAATACTGTCATGGCCATCAATCATGTTGTGTGTGTCTAGCTTCCAATCTCTTCAAGCTTCCATAGCACTTGCTTGGTGTTTGGTCTGAGTGATGGAGAAGGAGAGCAACATGTCATAGCAAGCTGAAACAATTTGAGTATTCTTTCCTTTGTAACTGGGATTTCTTCATCACTAGTGCAGCTACTGACAAGTATATCTGGATGGAACAGTTCATGAATTCTATGTCCAAGCACTGCATTTCTCATTAAGTTTGGCAAACTGAAATCCTCATCAGGTGTTGTAGGGTTTTGGTTGATGGGTTCCTTCCCTGTAAGCAACTCAAGGAAGATGACCCCAAGACTGTATATATCGGTCTCTTCATTTGCATCCCTCATTTTGATCAGCTCCGGCGCTTTGTAGCCTTGAAATGCCGAAGATTCAAGCATTTCTTGGCCGGCAGTGGGATTCAGCAGAAGATGTAGGCTGAAATCTGTGATGAAAGGTTGGTAATGCCGGTCCAAGAGCACGTTTTTCAACTTGAAATTACCATGAATTATGGGCTTCTCCAAGCCAGTGTGAAGATGGTGTAGCCCCTTGGCTATACCAACTGAGATCCTATAAATTATGGCCCATTTGTGAGACTCAGGATTGTCCTCTGCCATTGCATACAAAGACAAGTTTAATCGAAACAGCTTTAAATTTGGTGATGTTATAAGCAGCACACAGATGTTTAATTTTTTTCTAAAGAAAAGCAAAGATCAGATTTGAGAAATAGAGAAGAAAGACAAATGTGAATGATGCAGTCATCCTTATCTCAATGGAACGTGGGAGGGAAAACTGACAATGGTTGGTGTTGACAGATGGAAACTTATGTGAGGAAGGAATCCAAATATGATTTGTATAACGTGCACAAATGAGATCATAACAAAGCACATAAAAACAAAAACTATCAGAATTTAATTTTTTCATATCAAAAAAATAAAAAATGATAGCAGAATCAATTTTTATATGCCATAGAGCTGAATTGAACTTCTATTGCTTCAATTTTGGTTTTCCTAATTGCAGAGGATTCAGAATTTTAGATGACAATTCTCTATCTTATTCATTGGAAAACCAATGTAGATGACAAGCAAAATAAATAGATGGATCTAAACTCCAAAGGATAGTCAAGAGCAGAACATGGAAACTCAAAGCCAGAAGTTTGCAACTTCCTGTTTCACAACACAAAGTCTGCAAAAGCAATCCAGACCCAGGAAGAAAAAGAAAAAAAAGGGAAGGAAAAGACTTTCCAAACCATCATTTTGATCAAACACTGCTACACTCCTTTGCCATTGTTGGCTTTCTTTCTTTGTTCATTAGTAAATATACAGAGGGTGTTTGAATTAAGCCCAATTGAGTAAATACTGTAGTTTTCTCATGTTTGTTTTTCAATCTATGCATTTTCGTGGCAACCAAACAAACACAAACAAAAAAAGGACAAATCACAAGGCAAGAAAATTAGCAAAAGTACTAACCTCTCACAAATGGAGACAGATTTCCACGCCAGTAAAACGGATGAATCAGAAGCTTCTCACCTCTTGGCCCTGCATAAAAACCCAACAGAGGCACCAAATTGGGGTGCCTGATGCTCCCCAAAAGCTGAATCACTTCATCAAAATCTTCAACTCTTGCAGTACACACAGGCCTCAGAAACCTCAGCAACTTCACAGAGTTACTAGTCTGCAACAAAGCCTTGTAAAGTGTGCCATAGTTGGATTTTCCAATCACTTCTCCTGGAGCATCCAATATGTCACAAATTGTGAGGTCCTCACCATCCTGGAAAGTTATCAAGTCCTCCACTTGAAGAACACCACCATCTTCATGCTTCTGCTCTGAGATTTCTACATCTTTAAGCTCAGTTTTTGGGCTTCTTTTACAGCAAAAGTAGATGAAAAGTGCAAGAAATATCAAAACTGTGGATGAGGTCGGTACAAGAATCAAAGTAAGCAGGTGGATTTTCTTCATTGTATCAAAACTGTGATCACTTTATGTCAAACATTGGAAAAATTCTAAACACAAGGATAAGTACATTATTGGGTGATGGAAGTCACAATCAATAAAGGATTAGGATCTGGTTTTGATGTGGAAGATTGAGAAAGTGTTGAAACAGAGATGGCTAATCTTCATACAAGTAGAAGTAGAAGACAAGAAGATTAAGATGGAATGGTACTTTTGGAAGGGTTGTGGAACCCAAGATTTTTGGGAATTAAAAGAGGAAAAAGATAATGTTTTGTCTAGGAAAATGGACTTTGAATTTGTTGAAGATGTTTGAGAAAAAGAGACTTGAGCACAAGAAGAGGGAGATGAAGTTGAAGAAGTGAGAACAGCACATAAACAAAAGATATTATAGCTAATAAGACTGATCTATACCATGTGATGCTCCACTCTGTTTGACTGTTATTTTTGTGCTCTGTGTGTGTGAAATTTCACTTTTGCCACCTAATATTGTTCATATCAATTTTGCATGCGCACATTGTGTCCTTTTCTGAATGATATGCTAATGCAGTAATGCAGCAAATAGTGAGAATTAGAGGTAGAAGACAACGTAATTGTTACCTTTGTTTAAGAAAAAAGTGATATTTTCTTCTCTTTTATTAAAGCAAAGGATCTTGGATTCGTTCATTTAAATAATAGAGGGGTTGGGGGAAGGAGGGATGTCCCATCAGCTAAGCTATGGAGTTACTGTCAATTTCATTATAAAAACTAAAGGGAAGCGAAGAGATGACTTTTGGGAATTATTTTTAAGACGCGATTTTGGGCATTTTGTTCATCTTTAACAAACCAATAAGCTGCATGGTTATTGTCATTTGATTACAGAAAAAGCAAAAATCCAATCTGAAGAGATTATACTTCTAATATTGTATTTTTTTTCAATAAGCTGCTAAATACTTGATTAGTTAATTGTATTTTTTTTTTCTTCTGAGAATTATGAAGGCTAAAAGGGTCGTTGAGACCATTTTGTCAATTAACGGCGCAGATTGATGAGTTGTGTGGTGGGACCAATCACCAAAGTCATCAAACGGGTGGGACCCATCGCACCACGTGACGCATGATGGTTAGTCAAAGAAAAATGTCAGCTGTCAGATAAGCGACACGTGTGTCCCATTCGTTTCTATAAGTTTTTTCCCCCTGAAAAATAATTACAGATTCAATTTGTTTATGAGTATGTGACGTAGAACAAACGGCAACTCTATAATATGTCGTTTCTTGCCTCAAAGATTGAGCCTTGTGCCGTTGCCTGCAATCCTATGAACAGTGAACTAATTAGTAATTATGACCTCTTCTAACTGTGAGTACCTAAAGGACGATGGTCCCAGAAACTACGCCCAATGGGGCAAAAATGTTGGTCTGAAACTTAATCTGGTATGAATATATGTCAATTCTAGACAGAATTATATATGACCCTCGAGCCAGTAAGCTCTTCAATGCCTTACTCAATTGAAAGCAATTTGTCACACAACTTTGGCCCTTGGACCCAATAAGTTTGGGACCAATACTCAAAAGACCAGTACTGAGAAAATTAGTGCAACTGGAGAAGCCAAAGCCAAACTCACCGTGGTCCAATCTTCAGAGGAATCTGCATTTTGCATTGTCCACTTCAGACGCCAACCAGCTCTACTACACTTTCGGCTTGGAGGAACCTGGAAATAAGTGTACCTGCAGATTGGAATTGTTGAAAAAGCAAATGCTAAGATTGTAATTATCATGTGCATGATCAGGACCATTCATCAAAAGTTTCTGCAACATGGAATGCTTCATCTCAGAGCGAGAGAGGGGTAAAATTAATGGAAACACATATCATTGTGAGTTTTGACATTAATAATTCACTGTAGTGTATATTCATACAAATTTAATACAATTATCTGACAGATTGAGTGTCTATAACAAGGACCACAAACCAATCAGTACAATGTGATTATCGGAACAACTATATATCATGGAATGTAATACATAGGATTGGGAAGCTTAAATGAGCGGATGGACATTGAGCTACCCAATAAATCACTCCACTGGTCTCCAGAATTTCCAAGAATTCTGTATCCCTCTTTTTCCATCTCACTTCTTCTCTCTGATTTGTAAACTGTAGCTAATTTTCCATGGTCATCGGCGGCCCTGCACAGTATTTGAAACATAGAAATCAGAATTCCAGAAGCTCGGACAAAGATTAAGAGCCCAATGCCCTAAAGTCAGAAAGCTTCCTAATAGCCAATATAATGAACAGTTCCTTGAAATGGAAGGACAAGTTATGTAACCAAATGGCTAGATAATAAAAGGAAGAGGGAACAATAAAAGTGGAAAGTAACAGGAGAAGAAATTTTTTTTTTTTTGAGAGAGCGAGAAGAAAATATTGAATAATTATATACTTTTTCTGTTAACACTTTATTTAATCTAGACATAAACATCAAATTACACTGCCATTAAACATCAAATTTACCTAATTGACAAGACCAGTAATGAAGATGAGATGAAAACCACCTTATGCAATTATATCTATTGATTTACATAGAGGGAATCAACCATGTTTTATAGAAAAAACATGATGAAATCATTACTACATTGCACCAACACCCCAAACAAAGCAAATGGTTCTGTCATCAAACAATATTCGGAAAATGAACCTTCTTTGGTTGACAAGCAAGCATCTAGTAAATCATATGTCAGATTCACAATAATAAACCTAAATTTAACCAAGCCGAGATGTTTAGATTTTTATCAATTTGTGGGAAAGTCCTATGGTTAACATAACTTTGTACTTGGGTTCATCTGCATAATATAACACGGTAACACCTTCAGTCCATACGTAAGGTGGTTCCTTACTCCTTAATAGTGTATGAAGTGGATGACTAATAATTTATTTATCTTTTTCATCTAGATCAACAATCATTTTTTACTAAGTAAATAGGAGATCAAAACCACTATAGTATGGTATTTAGTTTCATGAAAAAGCAAATTTAACAATGTGACTGAAAAGGAGTTAGGCATGGCATTTCCTCTATTCTACCACACACATGGGAACCTCATAGGAAAAGAATATACTCATGACTCTCATACTAATGCTATAAGTTTGCCCATTTTTTAGCACACATGATCCTGCACTGCCTTAAACTTTCACATGTCCTACATTTGGCCTAAAATTACAGCAATAAGACAGATCACCTAACCTATCCTTAAAAGTTAAAAGGTAAAAACACATGCTAAGTCAATCAAGTAGAATAGTTTGGATACTTATAATAGTCAGACAACACAACATTCCAGTTTCACATTAATTCATGAGTGACATTGATACTCACCTCAAAATAAGCTTATGCCAATCTCGAAATCCTGCATTGATCAGATTCTCGATAGTAACCCCTCTTTTCCCTTCGCTGCGCCCAGTGAGCAAGAAAATCTTAAACCCCAAACCCAAAACCTCTTGATAGAGTTTCAAGCTGGCGTTTATAGGAGGTGCCATGCCCTTCTCAACCCACTTATCAAACTCCAAATGATCAAATACCTCCAAGCTGCAAAGTCCCACATACCATCCACATCAGAATACAAATATATTGTCACAGAAAAACCAACACAATAATTCATGATAGAATTCAATGAAATATAGAAAACTGGATTCTTGTTGGATTTGTTAAGAACAGTTTCTAGTTCATAGACATTTTGATCTTATCAAGTCACAATAGATGAACCATCTAGGTTCCAACATTCTACTTTCCTTTCTTTTTCTCGGCAATAAAACAGTATTTAATGCCTCACGGAGGGTCTAGTTGAGCTATGTTCTGGTATTACCAAGTTCAAACAATGAAAAATCCAAATAAAATTCTCAACACCATTCTATTTATATTCATTGTAGCATACATTCTAGTAACTCAAGCAGACTTCACCAGATTAACGTTTAGCTATTTTTCCCTACAGTGCTACACAGTCTCATGAACCAAAAGGACCATATATCAAAGGAAGACGAAGAAGAAGAATCATACCCATAACCACGGTCTGCATAATAGGGAAGATTGGAGAGAAGAGTATCATCAACGTCAAATATCCACACATCTTTGCCGTCACCACTCAATTCAACACTCTTGGCATAATCCCGAGACTCATTAGAAACCTTTTCCAGATCAACACCATAAGCCCGGCCCGTCATGTAATCTTTCACATACTCTGCACATTCCTGCGGGATTGTTTTCCAGGGATTGATGTTGTTAGCCTCCACGGAAAATCTCCAGCTGGTACAGTGTAGTTTAAGCTCTTCCTCTAATTCTTTGAAATGGGGTTCAGTGTGTTCTGCGTATTCGATTATCAATGGCCTTGGGAGAAGGTGGGAATTGAAAGTTTCGTGAGCAAACGCGAGGGTTAGTAGGGGAAATAAAAAGAAAATTTTCCAGAAAATCATGGCGATTTGTGGAGGGAATTGTGAATTTGGGAGGAATTAAATTCTGGGTATTGGGAATTTAAGGAAAACCCCCAAAAAAAATTAACCTTTTTGGGTGTCTGAAAAATTCGAAGGGGACTTAGGGATTGGTTTAGGGTTTTTCAAGATGAAATTTTTGATAAAAGGAATGCGTTTCTTGAATGGAACAGTAACCTCTGTGTTTTGGTTTTAGGAGGGGGTTTATATAAGAGACAAGGAAGAGAGTGGCGTGCGAGCGACGTAAATGCAATAAAGAAAAGATTTGAATATTTTTTAGGGAAGAACAAGAAAGGAAAGATTTGAAAGTTGGTTTTGGTTTTAGGAGTCGTGTGTGTAGTTGCAGAGCCTGAAGATGGAGGGAAGGTGCGCGGCATATACTAATTCCTATTATATATAAATATAATAATTAATTATAATCGGATTAGGACCTTCAGATGTTATTGGAAAGTGTGGGACCTACTGAATATTTGGTAAATATACAAACCGGACTTCTCTTTGGGCTTGTAAAAACGGCCCAATCCAATTAAAGATGGGCCGAACCTAGGCCAGTCAAAAAAATTGGGAGGCCCAATGCAGTTGGTTCCAAATATACTTGGTCGTTATTTACTCGTGTAGGAATGAAGGATTGAGACTGAGAAAATCATTACGATTCTGTACTACCAGGAAAAGAAAATCATGGTTAATCACTCTTTGATAGGTGGAATGAATTAAGATGCCTTCAATCTAACACATCGTTCCCATAATTTCATCATCAAAACCGACATATGGGCCTGTAAATCACTTGATCAGAGACTAATTTGATAACAAATAACAACAAAATCTATGCTTTTGATAATTATACAAAGGATTTATTGTGGTAATCTTTTACAGGTGACTTATTTGTTTCACTGGATATTCTCCCAAAACAATGCAAAATTTGCACACAACTGGATAGGTAGGTTCTTTCTCATCTGGACCCCTCCAATTTTGCTTTCTCGATCTTTAGTGGAGTAAACATGAAATTGCCAGAAAACATAGCTTCTTTATCTGCCAACAAACACCACAACGTTGTCAGACTGAGATAGGAAGCAATACATAGGTGAAGATGGTGAAACCTTATGCAATCTTAATAGAAACATGTTAAAAGTATCAGAAATACCAAATGTACAATAGAAAACAGAAAGAGCTAACTTTTACAGTGACATGATAAAGTAAATGTCAGTCATATCAAGTTAAAAGAGATTCAATTCCTTGAAAATCCAAAACAAGGTGGTGCAAGGGTCTTAAAAATGACCAAATAATTCAAAACCAAAAGCTAAGGTAGGATGTTTTTGGGTCTTGAAGAATCATTCTGACCAAAAAAAAGGCTAAGATACCAAAAGGTTCATGATGTGAAAATCAAATAATATGAAACAATATTGATTGCAGGCATTGGATGTAAATGAGCATGCAGTATGTGACTACTTCAATCCTTGCCCTTACTCTACAATTTAAGCTAGTTATTCAGGTTGCTGCCTATGTCTATGATAAACTAGTTTGGCATCACCAACACCCTCTCCCTTTTATGAAAAAAAGACGTAGTGAGTAAATTTTGTCAGCATTAAGAGAGACTTGGTGCACGGATAATTCATTCAAGGAAAAGGTAAAATAATGAATACCTGTTAAGGACAGGCAACTAACTTCCCGGCGAACATATCTTGACATTGCCTGCACATACACAAACCTCCATTGTAATTGCATGCATTTACAAGATATTGGAAAACTTTCCACCCAAAACCCCCTCCAAAAATATAAAATTATAAAATCAAAAAAATAAAGTATGCACAAACACAAAGAACTCTGATTAACGATGGGGTAAATGAGAGAAAACTTTATAGTGTTTCATCCTAGACTGGAAGTTGGGTATCCTATAAGGCAATAATATATGCCTCTTTAGTCTGAGTGGTACGCGCATGAGCAGAACAAATGTTACAGATCTTGTTCCCTTATCAGTCACCACTCTATTCATTTTTCTGCAGTGTAGCATAGAGTACTTATTTAATAAAGGTGGTGGTGTCATGGAAAATAAAACGGAACTTCTGGTCAACCCTCAGAAAATAACACTTCTTTACATTCTAAACCTGGAGAATCAAGCATTCTTAACGTTTCTACCACAAAGAAAATTTTTACTAGATCAAACTTTGCAACAAAAGTAAGAATGAGAGTGTGCCTGGACAGTTCGTGATGCAGCAGCATCTGGCTTTGATGAACCATCATCAGAAAAGACATTCCTGCAACACCAATGCAAAATGTGAAGGCACATCCCATGATGAAATTGGTTAAGGAATTAAATGTTGGAGCTCAGTGACTGAACACCATTACTTGACTTGGTATAGGTAAAGGGTGGGAGACCATATACCAAGTTTCGAAAAGATTTACCTCCATATGACATTTTGCAGATCATCCTGCCTAGCCTCTGGAAGCACGGCAGCATCATAAGCAACAATATTTCCGTAGAATATCTTCTCCAAATCCTTCATCCATTTAGTCAGTAGCAAGTTGACCTGGCATTTCAATGGTAAATCAATACCTGCAATTTATTCTCTAATACTGCATCCAAACTGACCCAGCATAACTATGGATTCTATCCTCAAATATGATGACAGTAATTATAAAATTTCCAAATGTGTACACAGAAACTCCTAAATACTGGACGCTAGAGCTATACATTTATGTTTTTCAGAATTGAACGGACTAAACAAATCATCTATAGTTGGAAACAGTTTGCACGTTGCATGAAAAAGAACCCATACATAAAAAGAGCGAAAAATAAATATATAACACAATCATGTGCCCCAAAGTGTTGATCAACCAATTCCTTAAAAGAGACGTAGTTCCTATCCATCATGGACCATCATGGAGAAGTCTCACTGTCTAAGAAACCAATTTCTTAACAGAAAAATAGTCCCTATCAAATGGATATGATATAGCAACCCCTGGTAGACAAAAAGTATGATTCAGCCCAAGCAACAGATTCTTCCTCGAGAATACCATACGACACACCATACTAAAGAAACTAAAAAGGAATAACTTCAAATCCTTTTGTAAAGAATGATGAACTCCAATTTAATTGCACATGTTATCTAATAAGGAATTTAATGAAAGCAACTAAACTAACAGTCACTAAGCATTCAAGTTCAAAGAGCTTAACGTATAAGAATCACATACCCCAGCCTTGGATACTCTAAGTTCCACATCATGATTGTAAATCTCGTACACATATTGACCAAATTCAACACCTTCTTTTCCGTCTTGTTTCAACCGGCGTAAGCAAAGCCACATATGAAGTACAAGTAAAGCATATGTCGTCTTAAAAGTTTTCTCCAAGTTGAATACTGCATATATATGATAATAATTCAGGTCTCCATCAAGCTAGCTACATAGTCTCTCCCTATCCTACACATAACTATATAAGTAGTGGTAACTTCAAGTAGAGTTTTCTAAACTGGAGGAAATATTTTCAAGGATCAGTCTAAAAGATTAACAAAAAGAAAACACAGGGAAACAAGATATAAAATATGACCTTCGTAGATGGCCGGTTTATCAACTTGGGAAATGACTCGCTTAAATACCACATTTGCCCCTCGAATAGACTTGCTTTGTTTGCTATAAAACAGCATGAGCTTAAGAAACATACGCTTAATGCCCTCATACTGCGGCTCATCAATCCTCAATGGGGAGTCCGGAGGCAAAGCCAATGAGCAGGGCTTAGACCAAAACAATTTGTCCAAATTCACCTGTTGAACATTGGTACACAAATTCTCAGCTATGAACTAATTGCACGAGCTAAAAGCCTAGCCACACAAACACATACTCAAACCCCAAAATCAATCACAGAGACTCCATCACTAGAAAACAGATTCACAACCAGCCATTTAATTTCAGAAACTATACCACTTAACAACTAAATCAACAAACTCCATTCAAATTACAACAAAATAATTACTTAAACCACACAAATTGAGATTGAAATCAAGTACAGGTCTAAAACGTACCATTGGCTCGCTCGGGAGGCCTTTTTCCAGAGTATCAGTCGTAACTGGAGCCACAGCTGCAGCTGCCTTGGCATAGCTTTGGCGCGAAATAGCATAGAAATCGTTTCCATGATTCAAGCTACGCTGCGAGCCCAGCCTCGAGAGCTGAGTAAGAGCTCTGCTCCATCTGGGCAGCATTCTTGAGTTCCCTGTTGAAATTCAGAAAGACATTTCTTCAAACACATACAACAAGATCATCATAGAAGCAAAAGTTTCAGTCTTACTTGAAATGAAAACAAATAACAGAAAGACGTGTAAAGACCTTAGACTAAAACCGCACAGTTGGCGTCTAGGTTATGGAGACTCCGTGATTCCAAAACCCTAGAAGCTCGAGGTTTAGGGAGAGAGCGAGAGAGAGAGAGAGGAGGAGCCAAGGGGAAGCTTGAGTCGAGTGCGTGCAAATCTAACGGCAGGGCCAGCGGAGGTGTGGAAGTCTGGTTAGCCCCATATTTTTTTATTTTTATTTTTACATTCTTTTCTGTTCTGCATTGGAAAAGCCTCATATTGACGAATTCCGAACTTGGGTTTTGGGACCCGAGATTTTGAACCCATAAGCCCGAAACCCACTAACAAGAAAAAAAAAAGTTGTTTTTATTTATTTCTCGTTTTAAAGCAAATTACCAGTTAATTTTCGGCAGCACTGAAACTTGCTCCGGCGTTTTGTTTGTTGCTCATATTATCGGAAAAGTATTTTTCTCATCTTGAATGCAGACCTTTGCCATTAGCTCGAAATAATCGAAAACCTAAAACGTTAGGGTAAGTCGACAGAATGCTCAAGTCGAGTGTGTAATCTGTACTTCTCCATACCCAAAAAAGAGGAAGTGGGTGTGCAGAAAGTGGTCATTGAGATGAATATAAAATTTTATCCTTGATACTTTCCTCTTGCTCTTTAGTTTCATACCACCAGTCTGGTGTCAAATTCAGCAGTCAAGATACAGATATTAGAATGCACATAAACATATGAAAATGATACTAGAAATCTATAACAAAACCTGGGGCAACTGCTCTGTACAATGATTAAACCTTTTCTAGTAAAAAAATTTGCAAACAAAACTGTGGACATCGCTTCCTCTAACAAAACCTTGTACACTTCCACTAGGAAGGGAACACAACATTACGCACGCTCAGCTGAGAGATCCTTTCTCTCTTCTATAAATAGTGCCACATGGTCAGGTCGCCCTACTGGCCGTGATAAAAGTAGTTCCTTGGGCGGTGGCATTGTGGTGACTCTGTACAATATCGCATTCAGATATACTGTGAGAGGTCTTCACCGGTCATAGTGCTCAATTCGTTGAAAATCTCTTGTGCCAGAGATTTAACAGAAGGCTCGACATCCTCAAGCAATTCAGCAAAGAAGGGAACTGTTTCAGGAATAAATACCAGATATTCTTCTCTTAGATGCTCCACAAGATATTTAACAATTCTCAGGCCCAAAATTCGTGCACGGACCTTATCGCTGCGTGTCTGCATCAGCACCTGGAGTCGTAATAAATAAAAAATGTGTCAAAACATGCAGTGAAACAAGTCTGAAATGGAAAACCTGAAGTGTTGGAGACTTCATACAGATCATGGATTCATCGGTAAAAGTCCAACCTCATATGAATGTGTACAATAACAAGAAAAGGCTGAAGATAAAATCTGCGTGAATAAGCAGAAACTATTATGTAGAGAAACATCACCTCATAATTCAATGGCTTCCATAAAAGATCACTTCCTGCAGTCACAGCCATTTGTCCAATACAAACAACCAATAAATCATCAACTTCTTCCACAGACGGAATGTCAGAATGCTCCTCTAGAGAAAGTGGAGGTTCTATGACAAGCTGGGAAACAACGGGCTTCAGTAGAACCTGACCAACAAAAAAGATCACCACATATAATGTTATCCTGATATTACAACATTCCAACCAGTAGACATTTTTATTCAAGAGTCCAGAAATGAGGAAGAAATATAGCAGGAGGGTTCCAACTTCCAACATTCTAATGGAAAATGTTCTTATGGTAAGAGATCCAAAATACAAGTGAATTTCATTTGGTACGACATGAAGAACATAGTGGCAGATGACACTGAAGAAACGTACAAAGTGGTTTTAGGATAGAAGACAAGAGGGGAAAAAAAACGATTGGAAGAGACAAAATAATGAGATCCTTCTGTTTGCATCAAGAGCGAAGAGAGATGAAAATTTCCCTTTTAAATCATTAGACATTGGGAGAAACTGTGAAAAAGAAAAGCGAAAAAAGGAAAGAAAAAAAACACCACGTCACATGTCATATAAAGAGAAGTGGAGAGATCTGGCTAATATCGCCAAAGGGTGGGGACAACAAATATAAATAAGAAAACTACACATGTAAATTGTAAATTCATTTGATTAAAATACGCTGGAAAATGAAGGATGGACTAACCTGGAAATTTGAAGAATCAAGAAACTTCAGGCTTCCAGTATCATAGAGAAAACATTTATGTAATGACGATAAGATCAGCGCTCTAAGATGCCAGTTTCCAAGGAACATGCCGTTATCGGATTCCGGAATCTTGGCCTTCTTCTTTCGCGTTGAACCAGAAGGCTTTGCATCTCCAGCAACAGTAAGATAATGTACACTATTCTCCAGCAAGTATTTGAAATAAGGAACAAAAAGAGACCTGCAGTTCAAAGCAATGTCATTTAACCCAAAAAGAAAAATGAAACATGAATTTAGATAAAAATAAATAAAAATCATTGTTCCCCATGCTAATAAAGAACAAAGAAAAAAAACACTTCCGTGAGAGGAAAAAAAAGAGAGAAAATACTAATAGAATCTGCACCATATAAATACTATCATGCAGTAAATTAGATAAATAAGCAACCACTTAAATACATGCAAAGTGCACTGTGCAGCAACCTATTAAACACTCAGAGCACTAAGCATCATATATTTTTACCAAACCTATAAAATCACATTCATAATCAGGCTGATGAGAACCGGGCACACACAAACCAGGGCAATAAAACAGGATGAACAGACTCACCGATGGTTTTCCGCAAGTTTATTTACCAGGCCATAAAAAGATATTGCCCTAGGTATATATCCAATATCTTCCACATCTGAGTTTGCCCAATCAATACTCCTAATGAAAAGAGGTCTAAACATTGTCTCAGTGAGCTTCATAGTGAGAGAAATCATTGCAGTGAATACACTTTTTTCTACATCATCAATTCTTCGAACAGAAGCAGGATGTTGACGGCGTAGATCAAGAGCAAGCAAGCACCGTTCAAAAATCTTAGCATGGTAACCACCAACAGATGACCTATCCATTCTACCAATCATGTTTGCCAGCATTCCAAAATAAATTATTAAACTGGAATCCCCAGACTCAACTGTGCTAGAGTATATGTTCAGCAAGGGCGGTAGAGCAAGTCGAACCTGGACAACAAGAGCCAGAGTTGACACAAAGCAAATAATAATTAAAAAAATATTATTGACAGTCAAGTACAAACAATATGAACATTGTAAAAGTGCTTACAGTGATGTTCTCAGTGATGAGTCTTCGTACTGAATCGGCTCTGTTTTTCAGCTTCTGATCAGACCCTAACGCATAATCAAGATCAAGCACCATAACTCTTGTAATATCTTCAAGATATGGGCTTAAGAAATGCCCTAGATTAACCACAACGGCCTCCAAAGTAACAAGAATAGACAAAATAAGAGATTCCTGGGGTTTTTGTAACACAATAGGCTGGCTATTAACACTGGATACGGTTTTTATATCTGAGGATACAAGGACTTCACGAGATCTCCTAATCAAACTTTCCATTATGTGAGGAAGCTCAGAGAGTGCCTTGGGCCCAAGCACATTGATCAAAGCACCAGTTGTTTGAAGGCAGCTAGATGACACTGCCAAGTCGTGCATACCGATACTTTTTGTAACAGATGGTAGACACTCATTGAAGATGGAATAGTTAGAAGGAAACCTGTGGGCTAGAACTTCTAGAGCCAAAGCTGCTGCCACTTTCAAGGAGACTTCCGAATCATCAGAAGAATGATCAACTAATTGAACAATTTTCAGACACATAACTCGCAACGATCCAAGAGAAATTTCATCTAGATGTTGCCAATCATGACTGGAACTTTTATTAAACTTATGCTTTGCTTTGACCGTGTCAAGATTCCTAATGGTTTCACATAGGAGTCCAAGTGCCTGCACAAAAATTTAACTTATCATCAAAAATTACTGCTGTTGTTATGAAAAGGATATTACAACCTACAGGTCCTATGCATAAAAGACTATTAATAACAGATATAACCCCAGGTCATCGCACTACTATATCATAATGTGATTAGAGTTTGGTCACCTAATCAGTTTCACAAGATTTTCCAACTTTACACGAAACAAAAAGTCTGTTCAAACTGAAACAGAAATCAGAACTGTGTAGAACATCGAAACATGCAATAACTACCTTCTTTTTCACATTTCTATCTCTATGGCCAAGCAACTTAGTTATGCCATTAAAGAGTGTCGAAGAGTTCATGACCAGAGTAATAGTCCTCAATACAGCATGCATGCACTCCTTCAAATCTTTCCTAATGACATGGATACTTTTTTCCTTCCTTCTTGCATCTACAAGTTGCTGGAGTAAGACAACCTGCTCCATTAGTTCTCCCAACGTAGCCTGCAAAATTTAAGCAGCAATCAAACTTATCACTGAAGCTCAACACAACAGAACAAGCCGAATAATAATAATAACAATAATAATAACATTAACCATAATTAAAAATAATGATAGTAAGTTTAATTATAGTTTGTGAATAGGTTACACACAATTATAACTTGGTTTTACTTTATATTATAAAGCTAAAACAATCAAATTAATGTAAACAAATGTTGTTCCTTAAAATCTATTTTTCTTATTATTTAATCTCTGCATCGCATGTTTCCATTACAGGTTTCTTACTGAAAGAGCAACAGTTTTCATCTTGATGTAGAATGCAGAGCACCTTTTTTCCAGGTAACAATATAACCCAAAATACCACCTGAAACAAACTCACTGTAGGCAACATCCCTATCCACAAAGGGTAAAAATAGAAAAAGCATACATCATGGAATCAACGGCTCAATAATTGGGTTTGTAAGTGTCAAAGAATAAGACAAAGAAACACCATATGAGCTTGAGTACGACAAGTTCTTTGTTCAAAATCTACCTGAATTTTATCAGACTCTTCCCCTGATGCAAGCTTGAGGGCAAACTCTGGATCTTGCAGTTTATGTAAGGTGAACCGCATTGCAATTAACATTTCTCTAAACACCTCTTGACACTGAATACCAGTTCCTATTTGTTTAAGCAGCATAACAAGAGGGGGAAGCCATATCATGCATGAATATTGCTCACATATTTGAAGCCCCAGGGCATACTCCCACTCTCTCTGTAAAGAGGTTGTGGAGCTATCTGAAGAATGCACATTATCAAAGCATGATAACCCTTTTCTTGAAATTAATGAACGGAAAAGAAGAACAAGTAATGAAGCCAAGCTATTTGACTCTCCCAAAGTCCTGCATACAAACATGTTGATTTTAGCAGAATATAAAGAAGGAACAAGAGCACAGAAGGTCAGACTTTAAGCCAACATTACCTCAGTAGGTACACAACAATTGATAGCCTTCTATACTCGGCAACTTCAGGCAGTACATTGACAAAAATCTGAAGAACAAACTCAACGGAATCACATGGTTTATAAACAAGTACCCCAATAGCACAGTAGGGGAGACACCAAAAACAGTGAGAATAAATTACCTGAAGCAATTTGTCATTGCTGCCTGTCCCAGACAGCCAACAAGGAACAACTGTAGATAAAAGATCCTCAAACACACGCTGTGAATGGCTATCAATCTACACAATCCGAAAAAAAACAAATGACTTTTACACATTGGAAGAGCAGAAGTAAAGCCAGAAGAAGAAAGTTCAAGACACGACGACTTTGCTAGTCAGGAAAAAAAAAAAGCAGTGAAGTGTATTAACAAACCTGTGTGACCGCTGACTCTCCGATGACAGCAAAAATATCCAGCATATGCTCCAAAACTTTTTCTGGAACAATCTTTGTGATAGAGGAAATCAGAGAAAAGACATGGTTGCGAGTAACTCCATCCTTCGCAGAATGGGCACACTCAACCAAAAGTTTGACATTAATCTCATTTATTGTGTTGTCCTGCCACAGAAATCGAGGGTACAAACTTAAAGAAACATAGATAAACACTGAAAACCACCAAAAATGATACCAACTCCAAGTAACAAATTCAAATTTCAAAATAACGGAACATACCTCCAATGGAACAGAACTTATAAGTGAAGAACTAATATCTTCTAAGATTATCAGCAGTGTCTGTTGTATGTAATTTATTGTGCTTGACCTGGCGTCAGAAATGCTAGAGGGAACTTGAATCCCTTTTTGGTCCTGTACCCACTCATTGGAAAAAGTTTTGTAAAGAAGCTTAAACAATGGCCCCAAAAGAGAATCCCTGCAACGAAGAAGTGGAAAACAATTAGTATAAGATTGAACTGAAGCCATGCTTTTACCCATTAGTGGCAGTTTAAGAAAGTACCAACCTCTTCTCTATGTCTTTCTTATACAATAAAATACCGAGGAGGGAACTAAGTAAAGAGAGTGCATTTTCTCCATCACATATCACATCATTAGATGGAGTGGACTTCTGACGTTTCATTTTCTTCGTTCCGAGCACTGAATTACTCGCACAACTTCCGTCTTTGACTATGTAATCAAGAGTGTGAACGATAGTAGAGCAAGTAATCTGATACATTCAAAGTCCAAAGGTATGCAAATGAGTTGCCTCCACATTGGTATATGAACTAAAAATAACTCAACTCTAAGAGAAAGTCATCTAATCACAATAACATATTCTACTACATGTAATATTTATCTCTAGCAAATCTCAATTTGAGAGATCCTACATAATTGCTAGTTAGCCCAGCAAACTAAAAAGAACCCAACAACAAATTATAACAGTGGAGAGAGAAGAACAAACATTTAAGCGCTGCAAGGCTGCTCTAGTTGCTTTTTGTATGTCCCCATTTGAATTGTGAAACAAAGTTACCAGTTTACGGAACAAAATCTCCTGCAAGATACAAGAAAATAAATCATATTATCACACATTTATCCTGCCAGCTTCAATTTCGAACAAATCGACAAGTTTCAGTAGTGAAGTGAAAATAAGAACAATTCAATCAATTCACGGGACTCACATGCTCAGTTCTATAGAAAACTTACGAGTGTTAGAGAGGTAGATCTAAAAATCTATATGAACAAACATTTAAAGATACAAACTATAATTAGCTGTACAAACGCAATAATTAGTCCAACAAGGTAAAAAAATCTAGCTAATGTTGAAATCGGTAGCAATAGTCGGCAGATAAGACTCAATGATGACATAGGTACCAGATGTTTGTAATTGACACTGCAGTGTATCTTACAAATCATTACGTAAATTTTGAGCTTGGAAAATTAACTAAACACCTGTACAAACTCGTCATCCATTACAATGCAACCAAGAAAGCAAATTTTGCTTTCTCCTAGAGTACATGATTTTTACAATTTCAAACATGTAACTACCACGTGACAAATAATTAAACAATGGAACAACATGTGCATCGAGAGAAAATTTCATGATGGTATCGTATAGCACTTTCAAAATCTTCACATATGATTTAAGGAGCATCTCAATTCAGTTAACCTTTGTGAACTGACAAGTTCAACGCCATATATGAGCTTACCCATTCTAAAGATGAAGACAAATAATGTCCCCCGCATTAACCTCAGTTACAAGTATTCAGCATACATTATCCTCGTATTGCTTTTAGGGGATGCTATTCCTTAGACATCATTTAGAAGACACATCTACATTACAGCTAGCTAATAACACACACCACATTGCATATTTTCCATCCTGCTACAAGCTCACATAAACTTATGATCAAGATAAGCTCAATGGTATGACCCACAAGCAACAAGCCATGCATAGTTTCAAGAATAGTTAAAAATTAACCTGCACTTCTGTCTTCAGCCCACTGTAAATTTGGCCGTTAAGCATTTGCAGAACAGTAAGACAAGGCTGTATAATGGAAGCGTCTTCTGGAGCCAAACCATCCAACTGGAATAGCAAATAGTCGAGAAAATGATGCAAACAGATATGAAGTTAAAAGAATTTACAACCAGAATGCACAACAATCAAATTGAAAATTGCACATAGCTTCTTACTTGCAAAGCCTCCAATAAATGGTCCTCAAATACATGCCCGTCCAATGAAGAAGGCATTGCACAGCACTGAGACGAGCAGAAGCCAGACTTCTCATTACAGAGTAAAAGTATGAAAAAATGTACAGAAGCTAAAACAATCATCAAGGGAGATCTATCGACTTACCTCCAGTAGAAGGCATAATATCTGAACTTCAATTTTTGACAAACTTTGGCTCGAGATATCCAGGTCACAGTAAAATGGACTGCGTCTTCCCAAGAGATGAGATAAATATGACTTCACTTCTTTATGATGTATAATGGCATTGCCTGTTCCTCTAAGCAAAGAAAGAATAACAAGCTGCCAAAAACACTCCATTAGCATTTCTTAAGAAATCCCATGTGATGATAATGTTGATAGCTACAAAATGATAAGCATCAAACAGAAAAGGCAGAATTCGGTAAGAAACAGTAGATAAATAAGCATACCTTTGCATAATCAGGCAGTTTCAGGGCAGAATTCAACATGAAAGCAAGAATCTCTTCTCTTGTAGATTGATCAAACCTGTAAATAGTTGAGACAAGTTACTAACAATCAAATGTGGTTTTATTGTACCCAAAAATTAATACTAGACTATAGTAACCACCACACCAACATAACACAGAAAAATACTGTCAAACCCTGTGTTCATAATTACTTTGGCAACCAAGTTAAAAATTTGACAAAAATTCTTAGATAAAGGGAAACTAGAGCAGCTGATAGCAAAGGCTTCAATGAGGATAGTGGTTCACCTTATCTCAATATTCTTTGGTCCTAAGAAGCTATGAAAGGATGGGCTGAGCAAAGAGGCCAAGAGAGAAGGAAGCAAGTTCCTGTCTGATAGGATTAGCCTTTTCTGCTGGACCACCAAGTCTAGCAGCTTATCAAGATAATTAATCCTAATTGCACGGTTTCCTGGCATTTAACAAGCTCAGTATGTCAGTATCAAAACAAAATCAGAAAGGGGCAGAAAATATTTCTAAGCAAAGCAATACCATTTTTCTTGCTCAAAGAGTCAACATGAGATGAAAGAGTGTGTAAACCCTCAATACAATTCATGGCAACATTTCTTATATCCTGAAAGAAGGCAATCAATTTAAGAATAAATCCCCACAAATAAAGAAATTGCATCCACAAAACACAAATAATAATCAACACACTTGACACAGTACATATAACTTCAACTAGTCAACCAAGAGCAAAAAAAAAATGGCAAAAGAGAAAAATCACCCCGGTACCTGGTTACAACTAGCCAGTGGAACAAGAAGAGACGGAAATTCTGCAAGAAATTGAATTGGCAATCTAACTTCTGATTGAAGACAGAGATAAGAAAAACAGTGAAGACTCTCGACCTGGACTGCAACAGGAACATCTGTAAAGTGAACAGTCAACATGTCAATGCAACCAACCAAAGAATCAACAAGTTAATCAGCTAAATCCATTCACAAAAGACTGAAAAATAACCAATATCGAGATTAAAACAATATTCAACACCGACTATGAGAGAGAGAGAGAGAGAGAGAATGCCCATTGTACACCAAAATTTATGTAAATAAAAAGTAAGCAAAGCCGACATTCTAGTTTAACACTTTTGGCCCCAAGACAGAAAAAAAACAATGTCTAGACAGTTTGAATGACTAAATCAAACCTCTCAACAAAAAAAAAATACGCAAAGCCAATGTACCAATTTAACATTTTTGGGCCCAAGAGAGAAAAATTATGTCTTAAACAATTCAAATAACTAAATCCAACCACTCAACCAACAAAAACTTGTTCATGCAATCACATGCAGATTGTACATCAGTCAGACTAGAATGCAATACTTGGATGAGAGATAACATGGAAAGATGAGAAAATAAGGTATGGAGGGCTACTAAAGACCTAGAGGATTTGACTAGTCTCCTGAGAAGGATGGCATCAAGCTCAGCATTATGGGTAATCACTAGTTTAGTTAATCGGATTTCTGCTTTACATTACAACAACTATTTCAGATACAAAATTAGAAATGTGTGTTAGGTTGAAAGAAGCATATCCTTCTTAAATTACTCTCCCCTGAGATGGTCAGTGCATTGACTCTCGTCCTGCACCCCTTGTCCAGCTACCACAAGGAATGTACAATTCTTAAGAAGGTGCAAAACTCCTTCCAAGACTATCTGGAACCCAATTTGTATATTTTTAGAAAAAATATTTTTAGAAAAAATAAAATAAAATAAAGCCCAACGGCTACAAAAATATGTGCCTTGAAGGATCCAACAAATACTTGTGGTTCGCATGTATGTCAAAAATACAGCATAAATTAAAAGTGAATGCACCACCATGAAATCATATAATACAAATATTAGATGATGAGTCTCTGAACTTTCGACTGCAGAGAATCACAATTTCAAGAGACATGGTATATGCCCAAAATCTAGCAGGACGGATAAAAAAAGCAAAATAAAGTTATAGAAGATATATTTCGAAGGGGAGCCATGCACCTTCTTCTGTGAAAAACTTGGACAGGAAAGAAACAGCAGATATCTTGCACTTTGTGACAAGGTAATGACGGTGTTCCTTGAAAATGTGCTTAAACTGACAGCCTGAGAAGAAGGCAAACAATTCACTGAGCCAGCTAACCCACTTGTCATCACCATCCTGCAATTAAAAAATATTTATAACATCTATCCCAAACAATAACACAAATAGATACAAATAAGATATCAATCAACGTTTGTCATTGTAGTCCTAAAAGATAACCACAGAAGGAATTACTAACCAAGGAGACATCCGCAGGCATTGCAGATAGAAATCCCTCCATCAACCTCCAAAAGACACAAATTAGAATATTTGCATTTAATGCTTTCGAATTGGAATCTAGCTTATCAAGAAATCTTTTGCATTCCCAATTCAGCATCTCTGTTTTGAACTACAAAAAAAAAACAGGGAAATGGAACAAACCAAAGGTCATCAGCATCATGGTAAAACTAGGAAATATAAATTTCTGGCTAGCTCGAGAAAGTTCAGAAATTTAAGCAATCTGATCTAGCTTTGGGATAAAAATAATGATGCATCTATCTACAAAAAAAATTCTCGTACCTCTGCTATAGAGATATCACCCGTAGACTCAAATGATTCCCATTCCGTCTTCAGTGCAGGAAACAAAACTTCAAAAAGTTCAGCAGATTCTGCCACAAAGAGAATCACAAACTAAGAATCAATTACTGTAAGCTCCAAATATAACAAAGCAAAAGGAAAAGAAGAAACACAATCACTGAAGGTCTCATACAGAATAAACACAAATGCGTGATTATGCCAAGCAGAAAAGAAGAACAAAAAAGTAGAAGTTCACAATTCAATGGGATATATATAAATTTACAAATGCAAAATACAAGTTAAGGGTCAAAAGTCCACTAAAAGGGTCACCAAGAGAGATTTTTAGAATGAAAAGAGAACATACTATTCTTTCCACTCAGAAGTGTCTGCATCATCACCAAGAAGAAGTGTGTCTTTGACAACTCAAAATCATTAGAACTCTTAACAAGCCAAGGCATAAATTCTTCAGGGTGCAACAAGAATCTGCTGGCCAAACTAGTAATGGTGACCATGTTAATGGAGGACAAGCTTCCTGGTTTTAATGTCTACATTCAGAGTCACAACTTCAGAGTTACTCATTTCAAATTCAGAAGAAAAAAAATAATAATAATAATAAGAAATAACAAGCGATCATACGTAACAACTCAAAATTAAGCAACAAATTCAAGAAAAAGAGAAGACCCACACTTCATACACAGAGTTATAATTCTCTGGGTAAAAAGACAAGAAGCACCCTGGAATTAACAACGTCATAACTTACTTGTTCTGTATTGCTTGCAGTGGCAAGATTCTCAAAAAGTGGCCATTTTACTGCCTTAGCTAATTCCAATGCTTTCAAATTTAACCTCTGTGTCTGTAAACCGTGAAACATAATTCTTTCAATAGAAAGCTCAAATTGTTGGACAGAATTTACAGCATACCAACTGGAGCATGAATTACAGAACTGAGAATACTTTGAGGTCTGGAAGGAAAAGAAAACAACCTTAGGTAAAACAAGGAGCAAAGGAAATATCATGGCAGCAAGTTTATTGCAACGTTCAACATTCTCATGGATGTCGGCAATAGCATTCTTCAGGCACAAAATAGCAACATCACATGCTAGGCTGTTGTTCTCCAACGAACCTGCAAGAGAAGAAAAGGAGTGAAGGATGAGACATATGCACTCTAAAGCAAGGAGACCAAAATTAATGCCCTCACTGAACCTACAAGGAGGTAGAATAAAATTAGGAGGCAAGTGCATAGTTACTCACTTGTCAAAAGACCAACGCATCTTCTAAGCACATTATCCAGTACTTCAGTAAGATCAGATGGATTTATTAAACTGGACAATCTGTCTAAGGACAAAGCCACTCTCACAACAGTAAGATCATCATCCTGAAGCTGTCGCAATATGCCATCTTGAATGATTACAAGACTCTGGTCAACAGAGAAAAGAAATTACATAAGAGTCGGATGATTTGGAGCCTTAAGCAACAGTATACTGACATAAAGGCAAGATTTCAGAAATCCCCCCCCCCTTTCTCCAGTAAAGAAAAACTAAACACATGCGCAGTTCATCTGTCAACACTTTGGTTATGTCAACCACCAAAAGGAGGAAGAAAAGGGAAAAAGACAAACACACACGCCGGCACTCCATTTTGTTGGCATCTATGACAAGGGCCAACAATTAGAAAGCAAAAACAAATGACAGAATCAGATCCGGTTAATTTTATTCCAAGAAAAACGCTGCAAAACTACGGCACTAGGCAATTACAACCACTAATACAAACACACAGAGCTGCACCTCTGTGGCTTTCTGTCAAGAACTCAAGATCAGAGTGAAACACTGTAGAAAAATTAGATGAATGTATAAAAATCGTCTATCTAAACTTAACCCATCCCAAACTCCTTTTGCGCAACAAATCAGTCTTTAGCATTGACAAAGGGGACTAGCACATCAAGGGGGAATCTAGCAACACATCCTTAAATCGAGTCACTCACATGCATAATGAAACACAGCTAATTAAAATATTTATTAAAAAAAAGTCAAAGGTGGTGGATGATGGACAACGTGTACCACATCAGTTATCAAATGCATAAACTAAGACTTTTCACTATGACTACCTAAACTGAAAAAACAACCAACTAGCGTTCTAACCATAATTAATCAAAATAACAAAATTCCATCAGTTTAATCACATAAGAAAATACTAAACTAATAATAGCATAAACTACCTGAACACTTGAGTGCAATAATACAGAAAATCACTGTTGCTTAAAAAACCCATAAGTAAACGTCGTTAGGAAAATGCAATTAGATCTCCATCCAAGAAAACAATGATAAATCAGGAAAGTTATATCCTAGATTGCCAACTTGGTGTATGCCAATCAGAAAATTAGACCATATATTTAGATAGAAATAATAAATGGTACCTGTGAATTTGTACCCTTGGCTTCCAGAAGACCTGATGTCCTTATTTCAGAAAGTGCACGGCGACGAACATCAGCCTATGAAAATTACAAATGCAGAATGCACAAGTTCATTGACAGACATGAACATATACATTTATGAGTAGATATAAAAACTACTAGAAGCTAACAATTATACCTCCGGATGATGCAACTTGAACCAAAAATTTGATTCTGAGCAAGCTTGTGACCTGTCCAAATTCCCATCCAACATTTTACGCAAAGCTTCATGTACTGAACCCCGTTTCTTAGATTGCCCATTCTTTTCCTACAAAAGTTGATGATTAGAACTGAACAAGAATGAGAAGGCATGCCTGTGCACAATCACACTGTGAGGGAGAGCAGATAGGCAACATACAAGAAATTTGTGAGCGGCTCCATGTAGTTCAGATGGATATCTTCTAAGAACAATTAAAACTTTCTCTGCCCAGCTTCCTATAAGACAACCCAAAATCATGATGAGAAATTCAAAGCAAGCATCTTAATAGTTTTGCAAAGAAGAAATGTTTAGAGAACAACTCTAGAGACAAGATGAAGTCATAAGAACAGGCATGTTAAAACAAGAATGTTCAAACAAACGGAACAAACAAATATGTCCACTTGAATAGAATGCATAAAAAGATTTATAAGAACAAACCTGACGAAAACAATGTTGAATTTTCAATTTCTTGTGAATTTTGCAAGCAGGAAGATAGAACCTTAGGAACTACATGACGAACAAAATTCTTGGAAGGAACTGTCTCTAATATGGAGATCAACGCAAGCTGGCAAGATTCATCAGACGAACTGCAATAAACGATCATAAGTTTGACTGAAATATGAAGGAAACAAGAGATGTCCACAAGAATTAACTGAATATCAAAATTGGCTTCTCACCTATAGTCAACAAGGGAATCCAAAAGCACGGAAAGGAATCTATCAATTTTGAACTTGTTGAAAAGTCCCAGAAGGATTCCAGCAAAATCCCTTCACATGAAAGCAGAAATTAAGAACATGTAATTAATGGCAAACATGTAGGACATAAAACTGTTCAGACACTTAATGCAATGAAGATTTACCTAATGCCGATCAAACTCTCCAGAGCCTTCATGGGGAACTTATCAACAACTTGCAGCTGGAAAAATTCATGGAAACTCTCAAGTAAAATACAAATTCAAGTAAGCTGGATGACTAATACAAAAAATTCTGAAATGAAGGACTTTAAATACATAAAAATAGAGGGTTAGAAGAAGACCCTAGACCAAGGGAAACCTAGCCCCCCTCCACCCACCCACCCACCCCCCCCCCCGATCACTAGAAGATGATCCGTTACGCATCCATCAACAGCAATCAAATAAAAAAGATTACACGGTAAAGTTCAAATTCATGGAAAGCAGTACCTGAAATCAAAATGCGTAATGAATAATCCTATAATCTAACTGCATAGAAAAGCAAAGCAGTACCTGAACAAGGTTGATCAAAGTCATAAGTGATAACCGAAACAACTGAAGATCAGCCGACTGTTTTGCATCCTCTTCAGCAACTTTAGCAATTAACAAAATCAATCCCTTGACAAGTCCAGGAGATATGGTAACTTTACTTGCTAGCATACCAACAATCATCATAGCACCAGCCTACAAAAAGATTATAATTTCCACACAGTTTACCACAGAGCCAGAAGAGAAGAAACTAATGTTGCAAAGTAATCAAAATTCAACCCATCCTTATTCCACAGAGCAGACTCACCTTGTTTTCTGAATGTCCATCGGTGCCAACCTCAAGTACAGAATGAATAAGTGAACAGATTCTTTTCACGACATGACTTTCAACAGATGCAACGGAACCCAAAACCTCAACGACAACTGCTGTGCAAAATCTGATCACGGGCTTTGAAGGCCGATACTTCTTTGACGGGGATGCCTGCAACAAAGCAGTCATTTAAGTGACACCATGACAAGAGACTAATCAAACAACCAAGCAGAGTTTCAAGCACTCACATAGTCAAATAAAATATCCAAAACCCCCATGTCACGGACACATTGCTGCACTATAACGTTTCTAGGAGGAGGTGCCCCAGAAACTTTGACGCCCTCTAGAAATTTCCATTTACTATTTCTAAACCACAAGGAAATAACAAGTCAGAATCCATTAACTTCAGCAAATGAAATACACCACAGACGAATTATAATCAACTAACCCCAAGTTAATTAATTGAACAATTTTAACAAATGCGTGAGTCTCATGGTACGGCAGAGCACACAAAATCAATTCCTCGAAGTTGTACACATGAATCCTGAAATTCAAATACACACCACATTACAATCGAAAAAGAAAAATGCGAATACATGTATATAATAAGAAATGCATCAATGAAATGATTGGAACAATAACAAATGAAATGAGCACTTACTTATATCTGCGTACCAAGAACTCAAGCGTCTTGAGTGACGATGGGAGCTCGAAAAGCCCTGACAGCAATCTTAAGTACTTACTGATCGAAGCATCAATGCGTTTGTTTTCCTCTACGCCCATTAATTCTCTATCCAACTCCTTGCTTTGGTAGCTAAACAAGTCATTCTTAAAGTTTCTGAATCGCTCATCGGTGCTTATAAGAAGCTCGAGACCTGAAATTAAAAATGCAGAGAGATTTAAACTGAGCTCTCTTAGTTGCTAGTATTGAGTAGTGTAAAAGTTGAGAGAGGAGTGACCTTGAAGTCCTATGGCGAAAATTGTATCGATATCGATATCGGCGGCCTCTTTAGAGTCGAAGAGGATTGAAGGGCGAGTGAAGGGCCTCTTCTGCGACTGCGACGGCTCTTGGTCGACTTGTATCAACGATTTTAGGACTTTTAACTGAGACGCAATCGAGGTCGCCATGACTACACTCTCTCGCAGTTGCCAATTACTCAATCAATGGAGTTAAGAGTTCGCTTTGTTGTTGTTCTTCTTCTTCTTCTTATTCGGCTCAAGCTTGTTTTAGGGTTTTAATTCGGAGCCTCTCAGAGCCGCTTTGAAAGGGTTTAGGGTTTTTCTTTTTGTTTTTAAAGTTTGGGGGAGGTGGTGGCGGTTAAGGGGGTTTATTTTTACATACAAACTTTATACTGTTTGACTGTCAATCTTTTAGTTTAACAGAGCAGTCAAAACAATAACGACATGCCGTTTGAATTTATCTGCTTTTTTCTTTTCTTGATACGTTGATAACATAAACTTATCAAGAAAAAAACATAAACAAAACTCAGTAATGAATCCCCTCTTCCGAGCATTATGTTATACTCGTTTATTTACCTAAAATAGAGAAATGATGAATGGATATAAACTCTTGTAATATGAGAAGTCATTTCGATCACCTATCCCGACCACGTAATCGCATATATGTAATGCTTGTTTAAAAATTAAAACATTACATATATGTGGTTAAGATAACCAAAGTATTTGGTCTTTCTTAATAATCACGATTATAGTGCAATGACATGTCATTTGCATCACAAGGTAACATGTTTGTAGTTAGAGTTTAGTGGAGTGTAAGACATTTCTACCAAAAGGGCAACTATTCAAACTTGTACATATAGGATAGTGGATTGTGCAACAAAATTCGCATGTGCCACTCTCACTCATAACACTTTAATCATTTTCGACAACAAAATGTGTGAAGTCTCATTCCAAAATATTTCGATACTATTAGGAGTAAACCACCCATTTTATTTCTCCTGATATCGTATCTCTTTTCCAATGTGCGACTTTCATAGTTTCATTAATTTTCATGGCAACATCCTTATTTATGCATTGAGCCACACAACCCTAACAATCTCTACTTAGGTAGATGCAACTTTTCTCAACAACCATAAACTTTTAATTCATATCATAGTCGTTGTTTATTTGTTATGTTGTTGTGTCTCTCTTTAATACGTGACTTTCATTTCCCACATCTTTGCTTTACGTCAAGCCACACACCTAACACAATGCACACGTACTTTGAGAGCCAAACATTTGTACCAACAAGATGTTCGTATTGGCCATATATGTTGTTGTAATAATCATCCCCACATCCTTTACTTCACTAATCTTATTGTCATTCGCCACTATAGCCACATTTTGTCGAAATCGTTGTCTATCCATGCACGCAACCACCACCACAATGGCATCACAACAAGCGTAGCCACTACCATTCACGGTCATTGCCGCCACCACAAAACTAAACACGGTTTAAAGTAATGGTTGAGAGCATTTATTATAAAAAGAGAAAGAAAAAAAAAATGTCCATTACAAAGTTTACAACCCAACCCAGCAAAGAAGCTCACCTAAAGCCCAAAGTTAAAAGGAAAGGAAGCTGTACGAGTACGTATTAGGCCAATTTGTGCTGTATCGGGCTCTTTTCTCTGTTCAAAATTTAAACACAAACCAAATGGTCCCAAATCCCAATCCCAACATTTTCAAACTTCACTCATCAACATCACTCTTCGTCTCCTTCATAGATCTCAATCTCACTTTCCAACACTCGCTCCAGTAACAGTGTAACACCCACCCAATTCCTTGGACGACTTGCAGTTACTTCAACACAAGTAAGGACTAGGGACCAGGGACGGTTCCGATAGCTACAGCTCCGTCGTTGAATCAATGATTTTGAAAATTGCGTCGTCTCAGTAGATTTGATCTGAATGTGAATGGAGTTCACAGAGGCCTACAAGCAGACCGGTCCTTGCTGTTTCTCGCCAAATGCTCGGTACATTGCCGTCGCCGTCGATTACCGCCTCGTCATTCGCGACACTCTTTCCTTCAAGGTACTTTCCCGTCTTTTTACTTAATGCTGCGTTTGGTTGCCGAGAAAATGCAAGGAAAGTGAAGCTTGAAATTTCCAAGTCTCACTACTTTCTCTACATTGTTCGAGGCAACCAAATGGCTGTGCACATTGAGCTGGACCGATTGCTTTTGGAACTTGAATTGTTAAATTTCCGTAGATCTCAGCCTCTGTATTTAGATTTTGGTTGCTGAGAAATTAGAAAACGTGTAAACTTGGATGTCCTTGGGGATCGAAGAATTGAAACTTATTTCATGTTAATTATCTATCAAGTTAGTTAGGTAAGAGTTTGAATCGGAATACTTGGAATTTAAGTTAAGGTTGGTGAAGGTCAATGTATGAGACTCCTTTTGGGGAAGTGTTGGAGCAAAGCCATGCTAAGGATGCTATATGGAAATGGAATTAGAAAAGATGAAAGCAAACAGGGATCGATTCTGCATTCTGAGTCTCACATGGCTTTAGTCACCGAAATGGTGGGCTTTGCAGTTGTCGACTTTGGCAGCTATGCATTCACAAGCCAGTGTAAATAAAGAGGCACTCTTGTTCAAAGAGCAACTTGAACAAATTTAGTTAATGTGACGTGCTCTACTTGAGGCTGTAACAAATATATTTATGGAGGATAGTGATCTCAATGTTCTTTGCACCTAATGTGTTTATATAGACCCGTAGTTGTCAATGTGGTTGTTTGTGTTAAGATGAGCTTTCCCTGGAACAATACAGTCATGCCATCATTGACATGAAAGGGATGTTTAGCCCGGAGGATAATGCTCCATTCTGATGTGTTTACTCTTACACTTATAACAAAATACATGTTGGGGGGTACATGAGCAGTTATAAGGTATGGCTTTGTGGAGGTAGAAATGTACACTCTAAAATTGGAACATAAGCAGTGATGAAGCAATTCTGAAAACAGTTATTTTCCTACTTTCTATATATAGGTTGCAGCATGTTTTACATTCATTTACTATTTTTGCTACTTCTAATTGACTCAATAAGTGAATTGAAATTCAATCTTGTATATGTAGGAGCTAAGTTAATCTCATATGCAGGTCGTGCAGTTGTTCTCATGCTTGGACAAGATAAGCTACATTGAATGGGCCCTTGATTCTGAGTACATTCTTTGTGGTCTATATAAAAGACCAATGATACAGGCATGGTCGCTGGCCCAACCTGAATGGACATGCAAGATAGATGAAGGTCCTGCCGGCATTGCCTATGCTAGGTGGAGCCCAGATAGCCGTCACATACTTACCACATCAGACTTCCAACTGCGTTTAACTGTTTGGTCTCTCTTAAACACAGCATGTGTACATGTGCAATGGCCTAAGCATCTTTCGAAGGGGGTTTCTTTCACTAAAGATGGGAAATTTGCTGCAATTTGCACAAGGCGCGATTGCAAGGATTATATTAATCTTCTGTCTTGTCAAACATGGGAAATAATGGGTGTATTTGCTGTGGACACAGTGGACCTGGCTGATACCGAATGGTCACCCGATGACAGTGCAATAGTGATATGGGATTCATCTCTTGAATATAAGGTGACAACTTCATTTTTAATTTGGCTTTGTTAAGGCAAAAGAATGTGTAGTAATTTGCTATCTGAGAGTTTAGTTTGAAATATATTTGATATCATGGTGTGGTTTGATACAGGTTCTGATATACTCCCCAGATGGGAGGTGCTTATTTAAGTATCAAGCATATGAAAGTGGATTGGGTGTAAAAAGTGTTTCATGGTCTCCTTGTGGCCAGTTTCTAGCAGTGGGTAGTTATGATCAAATGTTGCGGGTTTTGAATCACTTGACATGGAAGACTTTTGCTGAATTTATGCATTTATCTACTGTTCGCAGTCCCTGTTCTGCTGCTGTCTTCAAGGTTATTGTTTGTTAATACTTTATATCACCAGACATCTTGTTCTTTCAGATTGTTGGATGGTTTCTCACCTCTTAATTCCTGAAATGCCAGGAAGTAGATGAGCCACTGCTGCTCGATATGTCAGAGTTATGCTTAACTGATGATTTTGCACAAGGCAATAATGGTAAGCATGATACTTGGTACATTTCTCAGAAAATATTGCCTTTCTTTTTAACTTATAGAGAATTTATTTGATTGGATAACTTGACTTTTCTTTTTCTCCCATATTTATTTACTTTTTTTTCTTTCTAGAAGATGCTTCCGAAGGACACATCCGAGTTAGGTATGAGGTTACGGAAGTGCCCATCACTTTGCCTTTTCAGAAGCCTCCTGGTGACAAACCTAACCCCAAGCAAGGAATTGGTAAGCCCTTCCTCTTGTACAGCACTGATGCAAATAATCACAACGGTTTATTAGACCCCAGTTAATGCAATAGCTCAAATATGAAAATAGCTCTAAGAATGTTATCTTGTGTAACTATAACCTCACCTGCAACCGAAAGCCTTTAACTAAAGCTAAAAATTATTTAATGAAAAGTAATTGAAGCTGTCTATGTTCTAGCTAGTCTTACATTAGCAGAGAAGAAGTGTACTTAGAAACTGAGTGTTCATAAACACATGAGCCAAATCATCAGATAACATGCTTTGTCCATGACAGAGGCCATCAAATGGCTGAGCATGTTCAAACTTTGGATAAATGTAGCAGGTTGTGGAACTTCAAGGTGTGGTCACATACTGGTGGTTTCTTATTGGTCATATTAGAGTTCGATATCAATATCACAGTCAAATTGTTGTATGGGTTAGTTCGATATCAATATCACAGTCAAATTGATATTGGTTGATGATCTCGACACGGAAAGTACTATAAGCCCTTTAAGTAAGATTTTTTTTTCTTCTAATGATGAATGGGTTAGTTATTTGTTAAGTCAAGTTCTAATATATTATATGTGTAAGCAGAACTGCCAAGTTCAAATTTAGTTTCAGTGTACTGATTTTGGGTTTTGTTTGAATAATGATCTTATCCATTGGGTGCTACAAAACTCAATCTAGATTCATTGTGGCTAAAACTAACAATGAGGTTTTGCTGTAGGTCTACTGGCATGGAGTAACGATAGCCAATATATTTGTACTCGCAACGATAGCATGCCAAGTATTCTCTGGATATGGGACATCCACCATCTTGAAGTGGCAGCTATCTTGGTTCAGAAAGATCCTATTCGAGCAGCAGTTTGGGACCCTACATGCACTCGTCTTGTTGTTTGCACCGGAAGTTCTCATTTGTACATGTGGACTCCTGGAGGTGCTTACTGTGTGAGTATACCGCTACCACAGTTCAGCATACTTGATCTCAAATGGAATTCAGATGGAAGCTGTCTTCTCCTGAAGGATAAAGAGTCATTTTGCTGTGCTGCTGTTGCGGTGCTTCCAGAAGAATCGAGTGAATATAGCTCCGATGATTGAGGTGGGTTGCTTTTCCATAGATTAGACCATCATTTTCCGCACTTGTGAAAAGTAACGTGTGTAATTAAGCATTTTAACAAGCTCTATATTTCTCTGTAATGTTGTTTATTTAGTTGGGATGTTCCATTTGTTGTAGTTGGAGCATCAGTTAGCTTTCTGTGCTATAGTAGTGGACTAGTGGTCTTTCTCTACCATTTGTGTCTCTTTTGACAACCAATTGATTTAGCATAACAATTGTAGTGGACAAGAAAGATGTCAGTTTACATTTTCAGTGCCTTAGTGGAGCACTTAGCCCCAATACGAAAAATTTCTTGGTCTTTTTTTTTTTTTTGACGTGAGTATGAAGTGAACTGAACTACAAATTTCCTTGGCTTCTTTTTTTTTTCTAGACATGAATTGAATCATATTTTGCTGTAGGGCCTTCCTATAATGGATTTATGAGATGAGTTCATACACTTGGGCCAATGTATTTGGTGGAACATTAATAATGACGAAAGATCCATACAGAAACAGGTCACTATTATATGCTACACCACTTAACCTACCTGCATGTCAATATGTCATTGTCCTACTTAGTTGGAGGAGGATAAGTCATAAGTGGACCTAATTGCAATATCACATTTATTCATGAACCTTTCAGGAATTTATTTTCAAACAAGCTAGGTCCAAATAAATCGTTAGTTCCCAGAGGAACCCATTTGCTCGTGTTTAGCAGACTATGACTTCAATGAAACTGGGTGAGAAACCCATTACGTATAATATTATTAATATATAAACAAATCAATCAACAAAAGGGAATTATTACTTTAACAATTCAAAATGTGAACTGAAATTTGACCTTTACAAGGCTTCTTTACAAAAAAAAAAAAAAATAATAATAATAATAATTAAAGAAGAAAAAAATTGAAAATTTTCAGATGAAGAAGAAGCTACAAGACATGGCTGGCTTTATATATGGGGCTGACCGACCGACCCTTTTCAGTTAAGCAAGACCCAGAAAGGCCCAAACTTACTTCACCCGCGTTAGCGTTACCGACCTTTGCCGCAAAAGCCAACACGTTTCCTCATCTTAACGCTCACACTGTGATCTCATCCATTAATCTTTTTTCTTCCGTTCAACTGTCTCGTCCGTAAGGTAGAATAACTAACCACGTTTTGCATTATTAAAGCAAATAGCATTTTTCATTTTTCTTATTACTTGAGTTAAAAATGGGTCTCATAAATTACTAACTTGCACTACATTGTACAATTCGTATGCGTTAATACTTTTTAAAAACGAAATGCAATGTTGAAAACTTGAAATAACTCGCCTTCTACGTTAAATTTTTTAAAAATATTATAGATTTTTTTTATTACACAAAAATTGATCATCGATCTTTGTTGAGTCGAATCAAAATATTTTATTTGTTATTAGGAGACTTATATGTTACTAAACAAAGTAATCATGGGCTGTTAAAAAATAATTTATTTGTTAGGTTTGGTAAGTATAAATTTGGAGCATGATCTACAATGCACATTTGTTTTTTTAGAAAACCTACAATGTACTTGATCCTAGTATTATTATGAGTAATCCAATAGCAATCTCATTCCCATAATCTCACCAAACAAAGCCCCAACAAAATGTCAATTCGTAATTTCGTTCATTTAACCCAAAAAGAAAAAAGAAAATGAATTTTGTCATTTCTTCTCTTTTTGGTCTAAATATTCCTTCGCTACTCTCAGGTTTCTTCCTCATTTTTATTTCAGTCTCGCAACAACCAACTCTCTTCACACCCATCTTTCTTTTCTTTCATTCATTTCCCACTCTTTCTCTTCTGGCTTAGCTCCTCCGTTGATCGCTTCGATTCTCTCCGACTCGTTATAACTCTCACTCAATGCGCATAGCCGAACAACAGACATAGCAATCGCAGCAACCCATGGAGAACGGCGTCGTAGAGAACGGAGTTTGCTCGTCGGAGTCGGTTAATGGGAGTCGCGACGTGTGGAGTGCTAAGGAATCCGATTCTTCTTCAGCTGACCATCTCGTTGTCATGGTCCATGGAATTATGGGAAGGTCAGCCTTTTCAATTTCATCACCAACTAGTCAATTTCTACCATTATTTATCTTCAGTTTGTTTGGTTACATGGTGAATTTTCTTGTTTTGAAACAGAATTCAAACTTTAAGTAATCTCATGGATAATTTTTTTTTTTCTCTTATTTTGATGTTTCCCTTAAAAAAAAATTCCCTCCGAATTCAGACTGTGTTTTTGTTGCATAAATTTTGGTTTTATACCTACTTCTCACATTTATGCTCTTCGTATTGCGCAATATTATGGTTTGTTGTTTTATTTTTCCGTTTCCGTTTTACTGAAATTAGAATTTTGTTTTGATCATGCTTTACATTTGAAACTCGTTTTCTTATCTTTGTTGGAAATTTCTACATTTGCACAATCTTGATATTGTTGTGTATTTGTTAATGCAGTGCTGCAGATTGGAAGTTTGGAGCAGAGCAATTTGTTAAATTGCTCCCGGACAGAGTTGTTGTTCATTGTAAGGACCAATCTCTATTAGTATGCATTCAGTTGTGTACCACTCAGTCTAGCTAAGGCTTTGTTGGACCAAAGTTTGAGTTTTTGGGACTCTAATGCTCTTGCTTGTATCTTATATTTTTATTTCTTTTAACTTCTTAGCAAGTGCTTAAAAGTGAAATTAGCACAATGTTAATACTTCTGTGTGATTTTATTTGCTATCGTTGTAGACGAAATAATGTTTGGCCAATCTTTCTAAGTTGCTTGAAATTGGTCTTCAGGTAGTGAACGGAATGTCTCTACGCTGACTCTGGATGGTGTGGATGTAATGGGAGAGCGCTTGGCAGGAGAGGTTCTAATTTTCTATCCTTCTAATACACACACACACACATTGGATAAATTATATGTATCTCATTTTCCAAAATGATTGATCCACTGTTTGTTCTGTATCCTTGTTAATCAAATATATTAATTTTAGGTTGTCGAACTGGTTCAAAGAAAGCCAAATTTACGTAAGATCTCATTCGTTTCACATTCTGTGGGAGGATTAGTGGCAAGATATACAATTGGGAAATTATATAGACCTCCTAAGGGAGAAAATATGGAATATTCACATCCTAATGGATGTGAAGAGGATTCAAGGAGTACGATATGTGGCTTGGAGCCTATGAACTTCATCACTGTTGCTACACCTCATCTTGGTTCAAGGGGTAACAAGCAGGTACTCTAAATGCCTTTTCCACTTGTTCATTCAGAACGGATGTAAATTTCCTGAAGTTTTTCTATATTAAAATCCTAATTGCACTTGTCAAAGCAAAAATGAAAAAAAAAATATATATATCCTAATTGCCTCCTTCTCCTCCTCCCAAAAGAAAAAGGGAAGGAAACGAAATCAAATTGTTTGGTGACAAGGGAGTAGCAAGAAGACGTTACTATTTATGGGTGATTCTTGGCTTGTGGGTGGGAAATGGAAATTATAACTTCATCAAAATCAGATTGAAAGAACATTGGAGCAGGCTTTTGGCTGCTATTGATTAGATGGCTTTTGGTATACTCTAGCAGGTCATTGGAAAAACTTTTTAATTTGTCTGATTCTGTTGACTTATGAAGAGGAAAACTTAGTTGTAGCAGGAGTGAAAATCTTGTGTTATGACTTATGATGTTCAATGGTAACCCAGTTGATAAGTATGTGTAGTCCACTTTACTTATGAGTTAATTCACACTTTTGTAGGTACCATTTCTTTTTGGTGTGCCTGCCTTCGAAAAACTTGCTAGTGCAGTTATTCATTTGATATTTAGGAGAACAGGTCGGCATCTGTTTCTTAATGATGATGATGATGGAAAGCCTCCACTGCTTAAACGAATGATAGAAGATTATGATGGATGTTATTTCATGTATGTTACTTGCATCTATAATTCCATATTGCAAATGGGAACATGAGATTCTACGTTCTTTGAGTTTTCATCTCAATATATCTGAATATGTACTTATGGAATGAGCTTTCTTTCTTTGACAGGTCGGCATTACGTAGGTTCAGACGTAGGGTGGCATATTCAAATGTGGGCTATGACCGTATCCTGTTTTCCATAATCAATATAGCTCTTACTAATGCATACTCTCCAGTTTTGATGTTTCTATTATTAACTTTTTGTTTTCAATAATGAGTACTATAAAGATATTGTCGGCTGGAGAACATCATGCATTAGACGTAACAGTGAACTACCAAAGGTATTTCTTCTGCACAAGTTTTGTAATTCTAATTCAAATTTTGGAGCTTCTGGTTGCCATTTCATGAACATTGTTTTCTGCTTATTAGTGGGAGGATACTGTTGATGAAAAATATCCACATATTGTATATGAAGAACACTGCAAGGCCTATGATGCTGAGCACTGCGAGCCTACTTCAGCAGAAGGCAATGGTTCTGACCAGCTTGAAGGTTTGCAACTTCATTTTCTTTCTGTCTTCAACTTTTGGTAGTGATTTTGATGTTTGAATTCATTGTAAATTGAACTTCTTGATGATGCCTGTGGGTACTCTCATAATCTGTGCTTAATTTGCGTACACTTTATATCTACATACATCTTATATGTATCTACTTTCTACCTGGATATATGTATTGTAATTTGGTTACTCTCTCCAAAGTTCAGATTTAGTATTACATATGCTGCTCAAAAGGCATCTTTCAGCTCAGATGAACATCGTTTTTATGTTCTTCATCCTTTGATTCGCTGCTGCCTTTAACATCTTTCTTTTCTCCAGAGTCCAGTATATAAGTTTGTGCTCAACTTTACGTCAATTGGACTCATTGTGCAGGGGAACTAGTGACAGGCCTATCTCGTGTGTCATGGGAAAAAGTAGATGTTAGTTTCCACTGCAGCAAACAGAGATTTGCTGCTCATAGTGTTATTCAGGTCTCTTCTTGCTCTCTCTCCACACACACACACACAACTACACACACCCACCAGCCTGACTGACTAAAGAAACGACTTTCCACTGTGAACATTTTACAGGTAAAAGATCAAAGCGTACATAAAGAAGGCGAAGATGTCATACGTCATATGATCGATCATTTCCTCCATTAGAATTTCATCATAACTCGAAGAAATGTCATTGGAACCGGTTCAATTCTACACTCAAGAGTACGCTGCTGAGAAATCCAGGATTTCTGTACCACTGAACTATATCCATCATTTCAGTCCCGTTTCTGTCAAATCTCAATACCAGAGAGCCCTATACAAGACTGTGTTCAAGCAAGCAGCAGGCAGTCAACAGAAATTTAATTTATTCGTTTCTGTTTGTAGGGTATTGTGAACACAACATTTTTAACATTATTATAAAATGAATGCCAACATTTCATTCTACATTTACATTTGCATTAGTTATATCTATATTTGTTTTCAGAGTAGCTTTCAAAAAACATAGCAGATACGAAATCGTACCATCTTAAAACTTTCTAATGGGAATAAGGGGTTTTGGCCAAACAAAAAAAAAAGGGAATAGGGGGCTTCTTTGTAATTAGAAAAGAAAAAAATGATGCCTAATAGTAATTTAGGCAAAAAGAAGGAAATCTTATTTGGAATTCTCCCAAATGAATTACTTTGAGCTGACAAGTGTCAGCATTATATCAGTTTCTCTCAGAATTTTCTAGTCAAAACGCCGTTAACGACCAATAAACAACGCGTCCCATTGTTCGCCATTGACAAGCTCTCTTCCAAGATTTCATTTCCTCCTCCTCTCTCTCTCTCTCTCTTTTCAGTTCTCACAGTCACTGCAACTTTGCAAAAACTTAGAAGCTGAGAATTCGCAAATGGAATCGACCATTTCCTCTTCTCTCTCAAGGTCGTCTTCCTCTCCTCTGCTACCTTCGCCGTCCCGTCGACTCGGCTCCAAATCCCAAGCTTCAGTTTCGTTCCCAAATCTCCGGCATCCGAGTTTCAAATCCAGAAGCTTCCTCGTTCCTTCTTTTTGGCGCCAAAACAAGCCAATCCGATCTCAAAGCTCCAATCATCAACCAGATAACGACGGCTTTGTCCTTGAAGACGTTCCTCACTTGACCGATTTTCTCCCAAATTTACCGGTAACAATTCGCTCAAACTTTCATAATTTTTGTATGCTATATGTTGCTAATTAAATACGTAAGCTGGAATAGTTCAAACGTTTTCTTCTTTCTTTCAGTCATATCCAAATCCATTGCAACAGAGCCAAGCTTATGCCGTTGTGAAGTAAGTTTGCTTATGCCGTTGTTTAATCTTCTGTAAATTCTTGTTGTTGTTTTCCCGTTGAAATCTTCATTTTCGGTCATTATACAAATGCTCTCTTTATGTTGCTAGGAAAACATTTGTAAGCCCTTCGGATGCGGTTGCACAACAAGTAAGCAATCCTTTTTGTGCTTCCAAAATACAAAGAATTCTTATTGCCATAATTATACAAATAACTGTATCATACATTGGCTCCAGGTTGTTGTTCAAGATGATAGTCCTAGAGGGGTACATTTTCGACGTGCAGGGCCTCGCGAAAAGGTACACTCTCCTCTAAATCACATTGTGTGTAGGGAAAATGAAAAGTCTAATAACATGATCCTTCGAATCTTAGGTGTTTTTCCATTCGAAGGAAGTGCGTGCTTGTATAGTGACATGTGGGGGTTTATGCCCGGGGATCAACACTGTGATTCGAGAAATAGTATGTGGTTTGAGCTACATGTATGGTGTTGAGGATATACTTGGAATTGAGGTTAGTTCAGTTTACACTGCTTCCACCTCTGTAGAATTTTCTTGCTGTGAAAGGCTATTAAAATTAAGTTTGTTGTAGCCTTTTTGTTTCATGTTGATGTTGGCAACCTCAAAGGAAAACTAACTCGTTTTTCCTTTTCTTGGTGTAATTGTTAGTATCGGATTATTATATTCTTTAATCTTTACAGTAAAGAGTCTTACAATTCAAGAATTATAACATTCCCTTCTTACTGTTGAAAACTTGCAGGGAGGATATAGAGGCTTTTATTCTAAAAATACATTACAGTTGACACCTAAAGTTGTCAATGATATCCATAAGCGGGGCGGCACGTTTCTTCGCACTTCACGAGGAGGTCATGATACCCACAAGATAGTTGATAACATCCAGGACCGGGGAATAAATCAGGTAGATTTATCATATATGCTCCTGTTTCTCACTTGAAGACTTTGGACTTCTTGGTTTACTTATAGTTTATGGAATCAACTGTCAAAGAAAGAATTTAATTGGAGGAAGTTGGTAATCTGGCTTTTAGGTATACATAATTGGAGGTGATGGCACCCAAAAAGGAGCAGCTCTAATATATAAGGTAAATGTTTCTGTAAGCTGAATTCGTTTCCTTGTTATAGCATGTTGTGACATTTGCCTATTTTGTCAAGGAAGTTGAGAAACGTGGTCTTAAAGTGGCAGTTGCTGGGATTCCTAAAACAATTGATAATGATATTGCTGTAAGTTCTGTCGGCCATAATATCTTATATTAAAGTATGATACTGCTAACTTCTGCATGTGATATTGTGATGTTAAGTTTTAATGCCATATCTAAATTTGTCTGTTAAATACTTGTGTTAATTGGGCAGGTCATGATCTCTATATGAAACTTCTAATACACTACAAATTTCGTGTCCACATATACAAAAGACCTATATTTAATCTGGATGATATCCTATTAAATTTTAGAACAAGATTTATAAAGTTGCCCAACAATGATAAAGGAAAAGCATTTAAATAGAACACCTTACTGTTTCTTTTCCCTTGTCTCATTGATTACGAGATTCATTTAAATTCCAAAAATATTTCCACTTCTAGATTCTTTTAAAAAAATGAGCTTAGATCCAACGGGTCTACTAATTTACTGGTATGATTTTGGGAATTTTGCTTTAGGTGATAGACAAGTCTTTTGGTTTCGACACTGCTGTTGAAGAAGCTCAGAGGGCTATTAATGCTGCACATGTGGAGGTTGAAAGCGTGGAAAATGGAATTGGAATTGTCAAACTGATGGGAAGATACAGTGGTATGTGTGTTGAATAATCCAATGAATAGCTCATGGCCAGATAAGATGTAGCTATAAGGTCGCTAACAGATTTTCCCCTGTACTTCATAATTTTTCTTCTGTAGGCTTCATTGCTTTATATGCAACTTTGGCAAGTCGAGATGTGGTAAGACTTTTAGTCCCTTTTTCAAGAGCATTAAGCATTAACCTACTTATGATCTCAATGATGTTGGAAAAATCCTGTGATATTTTAACATGTCATATCATTTAACGAACATATCCAAAACTGTCTTTGATGATAAGAGAGTTATCTGCATAGAGAAAGCTCTAGGAAAGTATTGGCAAAACAAATATGTAATTCAAGCTATGATGTTATGTGAGAGACCGCATGGTGATGATATCTCATACTGGGGTTTATTTGTGCTATCCTCATTTTAAGGATATTTAACATCCGTTCTCCATAGAATGAAATATTATGTAGCTATTAAGAACATGCGCCATGGTTTAATTATTATTGTTGGAAAGCACTAAAAATGTTGCAACTTAACTGCTACTTGAATGTAACAGGATTGTTGCTTGATTCCAGAATCTCCATTCTATTTGGAAGGCCAGGGTGGGCTTTTTGAATTTATTGAACAGCGGCTTAAAGAAAATGGACATATGGTTATTGTATTAGCAGAAGGAGCAGGGCAGGAGTATGTTGCCCAGCACATGCATGCTGCTGGTGAGAAAGATGCATCAGGAAATAAGCTACTCCTCGATGTTGGTCTATGGTTAACCCAAAAGATTAAGGTTTAGTAGAAACTTTCATATTCTTTCCTCATAATTTCATCTTTATTCATGACTTAATGAGTGTAGCTTTTGGACCAGTCAATGTGGGTATCACATATACTATTGTATTTGAAAAATCTGTCCATTCTTAGCAGTATAGTACTTTATGTGGTTTTGGACGTTGATTCCTGAAATTATATGGGGTCATTTCCATCATTGTTGACCCCAAAATATGGATAGTAGTTGATTCCTCTGCAGTGAGGGTTATTATTGATTCCACAGAGAGCTTTTTCTTCCATCTTGTTCGTTCATTTTGAGAGACATGTTTCATTTAATGTACGTTTCGAGTTAACTTTTTACTATGAATACTGACTCGGTTTGCTTATATGTTACCTGACACAGGATCATTTTGCAAAAGGTCAGAAGATGGCAATAAATATGAAATATATAGGTATCTTTAAAAAGTGTGTATTTTAATGTTTTATTTTATTTTTATCTCAGTGAATTTCATTTCTACTAATGTTTTCCTTCAATATACAGAAGTTTCTGGGTGCTCTATAAGTTCAATCCCCACAAAAAAAATTAAATAAATAAAGTTTCAGGGTGCTACTTCTCTTTATAATATAGTGCTCTTACAACACTTTTCTATCTGCAGATCCAACTTATATGATTCGAGCTATCCCAAGTAATGCATCAGACAATATATACTGCACTCTTCTCGCTCATAGTGCTGTTCATGGTGCCATGGCTGGATACAGTGGTTTCACGGTTGGGCCTGTTAACAGCAGACATGCCTATATTCCAATCTCTGTAAGCATTTTTCCTGCTCAGTTTGTTTCTATTGGGTAGTTTCAGCTCTGGTTGATGGTTATTTTACAGCAGTTTGTTAGTTCTCTTATCTGAATTCCTTGTGGAAATTTCAAAAGCGATAGAACTTTTCCTGGTGGAAAGTTCATAGTGCAGCTTGAATTTTTAGTAGCATGCATGAAAGTATCTAGAAAAAGGTCCGGCATAAACTTTTCCTTCTACTGGAAGGAGTTGAGTACATAAATAACTAAACCTAACACACAAAGGAAAGGGATTACAACTATTTTGATTTTTGACCGAGGACAACACTAAATGTGTAAGGCTACAACTTACACAAATTAGAGGGCTTAAATAGAACTCATGGAGCACAACTACATCCCATGTCCAATTGAACTGAATTCTCAGGGCTTTTGGAAACAAGAATTTCCCAGGCTAATAGGTTTTAATCTGTATGCTAGTTAGGGTACTGTTGTTGTTCTTCCGGTAATAAAGTTGGAGGTCTATGGTTTTGATTGACCAAAAGGTAGAAAGTACATAGTTATAAATGGCATATTTGGTATTGCAGCGTGTGACAGAGACGCAAAACACAGTGAACTTGACAGATCGGATGTGGGCTAGACTTCTTGCATCGACGAATCAGCCTAGCTTTTTGGACAGAAATGAAATGCAGGAAAGAGTTGATCTGATCAACAGCAACATTGAAAATACTTCTATATAAATTTATGCAGCTGAGCTGAGTTCTTTCACAAATGGACAGCACAATATCGTTTCTTGCATTGTGCCAGCAGGTTTGAGGTTTTACCATTCCGAAGTAGTTTTATAGCATCCAGTTTCCAAGTGGACTTAATTTAGGGACTGGTAACATTCTTGTAAAGATTTTTAACAGAAAGAGGCGTGATGGGGATAAAAAAGAGATAAGAGTTGAGAAAAAGAGTGGGCAGAAATAGCTAGAATAAAAATACAAAACCATCAAATCACCTTAAATTTCATTTGAAAACAATTCCACGATATATCTCTCCCTCTCAACTCTTTGATTTCTCCTCCCTTTCTCTTGTTCTTTATGATTTCTTGTTATAGGTTGTACTCATAGTTTGTTTGTAATTGACACAAACCAAAATCTATTAAATTTGAACAATGTCATTGTCGCTGTGCTGTTATACTCGCTTCCGCCATCTTAGCATCATCATCTTCATCATTTCACACTCTTAAGAAATTTGTGATATCTTAACCCCATCTCTTTCATAGACGTACAACATTTTTACCCATAGTAAAAGGAGAATATTAACCTCCTCCTTTGGGGTAGTTCTAAAGCATATCTTCTTCTCTGGCATGGTTTATTCTTTAGCATCAAATTGTGTTGCATTTAGCATTTAAAACCATCTGGATAAGATGATGAGGCCAATAACTCAGAAATCTAATCTGTTTTGTCCTGATCATCAAGTTTCAACTTGCAAAGTTGAAGTTCCATCAAGGACCCCAGTTATGGAATTTCCTTAACGGCCAAAATCAAATAGACAAAAACCGAAAATGCAAGTTTGATGTACGCCTGACGTTTATGAAGGAGTTGCGTGATAGGTCTAATTTAAAGTCGTGTACGGAACATGGAGGGACACTTGCAAGTTCTGGGTCCCTTGGATTACAAGTTGATAGAAATCTTAACCAAGTCTATGCCACGGTTGGTACACACCCGAGATTGCTTCTACTTTAGCTTCGTTGACCTTTCCTTGTTATTTTTTCAATCTGATTTGTCAACACCATTTCGACGTTACATATCTTCTGGACTTTCTGACAAACAAGGTAAGTATGTGAAATTAAGGAAAATGGAGAGGGTGAATTTCTTTGCTCATTTATGGGGGCATTGAACTTTTTAGGGGGGCATTACGTGTATTATAGAGATGTTCCGATTCCCATACAATAAGTCCACCCCTAAATTTGTACAGACTCTTTTAGGTCTTTTGTAAACCCGTTTTAAAAGAGTTGATATCTGGCATTGTGGATTGAGACTCGAGAGTGTGCATTTGCCGTTCGAATTCTCATTTATTAACTGCAAATGAGACGTCCACACTTCAACATTTTCGTGTCGAATTGTCATTGGGGAACTAAAGATAAAAGTAATTTAAAAACTAAAGATTGTATTAATAATTACACATTGTATTATTATTATTGCTAATTAGTTTCTACTTTCTCATCTCACAAATCCACACCCATTCATATTCTTACACGTCAGCAGAGGCGGGTTCTGAGGTAAACTGTAACAGTTGAGAAGTTGAGCTACTCCTTTCAAGCATCTTCTACTCCTTCCCAAACCACCCAACTCTGAATCTCCAACTCTTCAGGCTCCGGCACCTCCACCTCCTCCTCCTCCTCCTCTTGCTTCACCGATTTCCTCCTTTTCCGAACCGTATTCGTTGGCGGGTTGGACTCTCCGGCCTCCAGTGGAAAATTCAGTATTGCTTTCCTACCCCTCAGCTTGAATGCAGCACAATCATATGCCTTGGCAGCATCAACATCAGTGTCAAATGTCCCCAGCCAGACCCGGCTCCCTTTCCGGGCCGGGTCACGGATCTCCGCCGCAAACTTGCCCCACGGCCTTCGCCGGACTCCCCTGTAATGCCTCACCTCACCAGACGATGAGCTGGAATTGGGAGAACTCGACTTTCTCTTGGGCTCACTCTTTGAGCTCGAATTCGAATTCATGGGCTCTTCTGCAGATTCCAGGGTTATGGGTTCGGGTTTCGGGTTGAGGTAACTTTCGGGGTTTGAAATGGGGGAGGTGGACTCGGATTCGGATGGGGAGTATTCGGATTTGATGGGCTGGAAGTAGGAAATTTCTGGGCTTTGTTCGAAGTTGAGATTGGTGATGAAGTTGTCTGTGAAGCTGAAGTCTCCTAAGAGATGTTGGCGAATGAGTTCGAGAGTTGACTCATTTTGTTCTTGGGTTGCTGCCATTTTCAAATGAGAGCATATGCCTTGCTATTTTAAAGTGGAAAAATAGAGGACTTGGGGCGAACACAGTGTGGCAACAATTTTATATATTATATAGGATAGAAAAGGACCCCATGGACTGCTTAGCGCAGTTAGGATTTGGAATCACCATTTTCACAGAGAGAAGAATCACTTTTCACCGTAAAAGAGGGGACATGACCTTTCATTGAGATATCTCAGATTGATTCATGGTCTTATCCTTAGGCTCATTAAAGAATGAAGAGGATGAGAGCAACACGCAGTGGACACTGTAATTCTGTTTTGGGTTCATCCATGCCACTTGGTACTAGTAGCTTAGCTGTTCGGCTGTTGTGTATAATTGGGACATTGTATAAGGACTTGGGAGGACATCATCATCAATCAGAAACTCAGCAACTAGTCTTGAATAGGGGCCCTCATTTGCAGCAACTAACTCATAATGTGTGTATTGAGAGACGTATCGCTGTCCATGTGATCAATTGTGAAGCTCAGATCAGCTCAGCTCTGGTGTCCAGATACAAGGCTATGGGAAAAGCTCTAGTACAAGTACTAGAGAAAGGAGAAGTTACATCATCAACTTGAAAGAAAAAGAGCAACACGTAGTACATTTTATTTAATGATCCAATAACCAGAAATCAACAACTGGATAACCTAGTCTAGATTATTTAATATTTAGAACCCCAGCTGGTTTATGATCTTTATATTTGGGTAAAATTGAGGTCGGCATGCGATCCTAATAGAATAAATGGTATTTTAGTCAAATAATGTGATGGAAAAATTGATGGCATGCATCGAAGTGAGTGACTGAATATAAAATTAAGATAATCGATCAATAACTTTGTAATTAGAAGTACCAAAGTGTCGAATATTGACTTAAAATTCATATATTATTTGTTAATTTTTTGCCGTATTAAAATTGGTGCAAAAGAGTTCGGGGTGCATTTCATAAAAGTAAGTTTATAAGATAAAAGCGCGGGATACAATTTTATGCTTACATTTCTCAAAATAACAATTTGTTGTGTCTTGTGTTTTAAAGAGTATGATCCAACTACACAACAATTTCCCCTTTCATCAATGACTCCATTGACTTGCCCAAAGGACCAACAAACATTGACCTAATAGATGCTTCATCTTTCGACCGATAAACATGACCGGTGCGGTGCTTAGTCGATGGAAGACTCCAACATCTGTGTTAGAAGAAATGAAAAGTTATCAGACGAACCCAAAAGACCGGAGACTGGAAATTTCCTCTTGGTTAATTGCTTAATAGTAACAAGTAAGGACCAAGGACTCAAGGAGTGGCTAGTCATGATGACAAGCTTTAATGGCAAGAAGGCGTTAGGGATGGTGTAACATCAACCTCACACATCTCTTTCTGCGTAAATTGAACCTTGCCAAAAACAATCCACTAGACTTTCCACTTGGAGTAGACATAGAAGATGTAGGAGACAACCCTGTCTCTATACATGTACGTAGTTGAAATAGATCGAATTGATTGTGTTCTACTTATAATCATGGCGGCTTAATTAGGTATTCAGATTTCGTATTCACTATGATTTAGTACGTAAAACGTGTTCCATCATTCCATCTCTTAACTTTATAATCAATGATAATGTTTTGTACTCGGCACATAGTTATCATCAGTCAGTAATTAGTAAGATTGTTAATTAATTCTTTATTACTAAACTATATGTACATGTTCATGGGAATCTAATGGAGGCTACCTCGATCAGTTGTACGTGGAGCCTAATTATATATATATAAATTAAACATAGTTTAGCAATATCATCTTCCTAACTAATCTTATAAATATCATGACACTAATTTGGAGTTTTGGACAGAACAACAGTAATGAATAGTTAATTATCTCCTGAATAATCGATCCTGACGTACTTCAGGTTGCCCATGCGCAAAGGTCATCCAATATATTTAATTAGTAATCTAAAACGTTGTTTTGAAGTTTGAACCACTCTGTCTCTGTCTCTATACATACATATAATTAATCAAAGAAACTAATATTAAAGAGCTTGAAATTTTGTTTTTTTCGATGGGGAAGCTTGAAATTTTGTTGAAGATGAAAATTAAGCAACTTCTTTATAAATAAACGAATAAACAAATCGAACAGAAGGACAATATGAATTCTTCTACCATTTTGTGTGTGTTGTACAAAGAAATTAATATCCAACTCCTCGATCTCTAAGATATTTACAGTGGCAAACTCCTAAATCATCATCATCCCTATCTTTTGCAGATGGACAACTTCGTAATTTCTGGTAATTAATTAATCAATCAATGGATCAGAAGCTGGCTGTATCCGAAACAGGGGTGAGGAGATAAAGGTGACAGAGGAGGCACACTGAAAATTCCGTCAAGGTCTTTGCTATCCCAAATCGACGTCCAATTTGACGGCGTTAACGGACAGTTAGCCGCTGCTGATGAAATCGATGATCTAATCGGTGAGGTGCTGCTGCTGCCGCTTATGGTCTCCTCCTCCTTCTTCATCTCTTTATTATTACTCTCCACACCCTCAATACTGGTCTCCGCACTCTCAGCTCTCCTCCTCTTCCTGCCAACTACACTCGCCTGCAGCGGAGCAGCCGCTGCGATGTTGCTGTTAATTTCAAGAGGAAAGTTGAGGATGGCTTTGCTTCCCCGCAGCTTAAACGCGGCGAGGTCATAAGCCTTGGCGGCTTCAACGGCCGTCTCAAAGGTCCCCAGCCAAACCCGGGAGCCCCTTTTGTTGGGATCACGAATCTCCGCCGCGTACTTGCCCCAGGGCCGTCTACGGACGCCCCTGTAGTGCCTGGCCTCGTTCTCAGAGTTTATTGAACTCTGAGCAGCTGTGGCGCCAACGGTTGCAGCTGTGGCGCCAACGGTTGCAGCTGTGGCGCCAACGGTTGCAGCTGTGGCGCTTACAGTAACTTTAGGCGCCACAGCTAGAGCTGGCCTGGTGGGTATTGCCACGTTGATGGCCGGCTTGCGGTGGCTGAGGGTGGAATTCCGCTTTGGGGATGGTTCGGAGTGGACAATCTTAGGCTTGGTTTCGAATTCGAATTCGGGTTCAGAAGGGAGCAAGTAATCAGAGACTTTGAAATAGTTATCATCTTGTTGGTGTGGGATTTGGTTGATGTGGGAAGTGCAGTGGTTGAGGCTAGTTATGAAGCTCTCCATGGAGCTAAACTCACTGAGGAGGTGTTGGCTGATCATGTCTAGAGCTGAAGTTTGTTCCATTTTTAATGTTTGGAAGATTTGGAAGGAATTTGAAGTTTGAAATTCAAAGGGAAGAGTAGTGGTTTGAGTGGAAAAGAGGAGTGTGGGGGTGTTTATATATGCGAAGAGGGGAAGAAGATAGGAAGGAGTTGCAAATTGGGGAAAGCAAGGTTTGAAGGTGTGGCTTCACATTGGGTTCGAGGATAGAGATAGGAACCATCATTTGGGTGGAATATACAAAGTCGATAGTGGACTAGAGACTGTTTTGGAGTGCCATATTTTATTGTTTTTTTCTGTTTCAGGATTCACGTTTTTAATTAACAGTTTCCAGGTTACTTCCAGCTAATTTGCTTTTTAAAGCTTACCTAAGCTCATACCAAATAGATAACAATCATAACCATCTAAGCAAAAAGCTTTAGGGGCATCAATAGCTTAAAAGATAAAGTTCCTCCCAACTATCGATTTAATTACTCCTTGGTCCTTACTCCTTGGTCCTTACTAAACAATTCGCCAATTCGGAGCAAAATGGAAAAAGTTTATTTTAATACCTATATGACATATTAACTGCTTACGAAAATTTACTATGTCTTCGATTGGCATGTCTCTCAGGATCATGCAAATATTAGTTTATTTTTCAATAATATGAGAAGGAAAAAACTCTGGTCGGATCTGGGTGTCTAAATTCTCTCTTTTTTGCCATTTGACAGTGTAATTTCATGATTTGAACCGTTGATTTTATAAAGCAACCTTTAAAAATTATTTATGTAAAAAAATAATTCAAGTAGGAGATCATTAATTCATCTAACTATATCAAATAAATGAACGATTTTGGTAAAAGCTAACATTCTCATGACTTACCGTCCATTTGTTTGATGCAATTACATAAATAAACGATTTTTGTTTACATTGATTTTTTTGCAAAATTGTGCATAATTGATATATTAAAGTTGTTTTTATAAGACTAGCAGTTCATATCAAGGAATTACACTGGCGAGTGTATGAAATAAGAGAGAGTTTGGATGCATACGTCCGACCTACATCAAACCATAGTTTTTTCTATATGAGAATAAATTTTTCAAATTTTTCTGTGATGATGAGGTGAATTCACAATTTGGGCAAGTAGAGTTTGGAGTTTAAAATTTAGTCAAAATGAAATGGCATTCATTAAAAAAGAAAAATAGTTTATAAAAAAAATATTAATAATAATAATAATGATAATGATACTTTAGGACATGATTAATGAGTTCAATACAGCCCACGTGCTTGAATTGAGAAGTTTATATAAAACATGAACTTATGAATCATCATTTGTCTTTTGTGGCATCTAATGATGCCTCGCAAATACTAGTCAAGTCTGCTACTTGCGAGGCGTCATTAGTAGTAATTTTAAATTGAGCAACAATTGTAGTAATTATAGTTTAAGCTTAATTAAAACAGAGGTATAATTGTACTAACTATAGTTTAAAGTTCAAACACAGGTGCAATGTAAATTGATAAAATGAATGAAATGTTTTTTTTTTTTGAACAATTAAATGAATGAAATGTTTAGCTACTTAGTAAAGTTTTCAACTGATTGAAGACGAGCGTGGTGGCTGACGACAGCAGTCCCCACACGTGCCGTTGGACTAATAAAAACATCAACCACCATTAATGACATGCATTGACATTCTATCCGAGTATCCGACGGACTTAAAAAACCACCACCAAAATTACAAAAAAAAAAAAGACAATTATGAAATTCACAAATTCTTTGATTTAAGTATTTAACTCAAATTTCAGCCAAAATAAAAGGGTATTGAATGGACACATATATTTCCCCAAAGAAAAAAAAATTGATAGGAATATCCTATGAGTTTTGAAGGAAATGAATGAATTTATTGATTAAACATCATTACAATCAGAGGATAAAGCTTCCTCCACAATCGAAGGAGCTACAAAGAAAAAATCAAACTCCAGACATTTAACACATGCTTCCCTAGCTAAGAGATGAGCCACATTATTGGTTGAACGGCGAACATGATGGATAGAAGCAGTAGACGTCGTCTGTAGATCCTTACGAATATCCGCAATGAGAAAACCATAGAATTACGATTTCGCCAAATTGCCTACAACATCATTAACAACTTGGAGAAAGATGACTTAGAGAGATGACAAACCTGGTCAAATAACCATGCTTGGACATTGGCTTGCTGATCTGATGTCGTAAACAGCGCCAAAGAAGTGAGGTTAAGCACTTCAGACGCTGTAGTACAGTCACGAAGATCATGCAAAGGTGTTTCAACCTCATTATCACAAAGTGGACATTGTGTGTCAATGTCAATTCCTCGTTCACTAAGTCTGCCACGAGTGGGTAAAATATTGGGACAAGCTTTCCATGCACAAAACCGAACCAGGAACAAACCAAATAGTTAAACGATATGCTCATATGCAAAATATTATATGTTTTTTTTCTTTTTCTTTTCTTTTAGAAAAAAACAAACAACTTTATCAATCATATTGCAGTAAATGATAATCTTGAAGAAAAAAAAAGTCAATTATATATCATACTATATTTAAGAGAAGAGAGTTTGCTCAGCATAACTGAATTATTTTACGGATATAGTCTTCAAATATTAAAAAACTTTAAAATATAATTAATTAATAGGAACAATCAAGACAATTCACAAAATATAAATAAAAAATCTACACAGAGATAACTTTCAACCTCTACAGAAATAACTACCCCACATTTTTCAAATACTACATTTAGGTATGTGGATATTTCTAGTAATAAGATAATGAAAATTCAACGTGCAAAACACTAAGCCACTTTATTGATTTCATAATAAACATACCGAAAAATAACACGTGCAATTAGTAAAAAACATCCCAAATAGACATCCGATGATCTCTAACACTCTCCTCAACTTAATTTCAAGTTACGTTTCTTTTTTCTTTAATAAATGATTAATAGGTAAGTATGAGATTTGAATATATTTGTGTGTTATTTGACCTTGAAAGGGAGAATTCAAATTAAAACAGCACGTGGGGTTTTACCTTGACTATAGTATCTCTAAAATTCAAACTTTTGCAGACATTTTCAATTTTAGAAGTAAGCAGAGCTTTCGTACAATGCATGCAAACTTGTATGTGATCATCATTCTTCCTACCCCGCCCACTTGCACCTTTTTTTGAAATAATCTTTATTGATAAAGACCAAAGGCTAAACCTGATTAAAGGATAGGACCAAATTTTATTAATTAATGCCCACTTACACATTAAAACTCACTTTGATTATAAAGCGTTAGCTATTAGCGTAGCTGGCATATATTAATTAATTGTGTCGTCCTCGGCCAAGTGGTTTGACATTTGGCTCAATCCAACTGCTTTTCTTTTGGCCAAGATTTTTCGGATTTTTGGTTTTGCTTTGAGGCTTTGAGCTGTGGCTTAGTTGGACCAATCCATTATTGTTCGTATTAAATTATAAATAATATCTGATGTGATGCTTTTGATGAATACCACGATTAATTGTATTTTAATGCCTACCATTATTTTCGTGATTACGATTGAGCCGACGTATGGCTTTTGGATCTTAATGACAAACTTGCCGTTTCCAACTTTTCATTTAGTCAAGATTATATATTTGATTAGAAGAGCTAGTGTGTCATTAATCAGTAAGCTTAAAGTCGTAATTAAGCTTTATTGAACTTGGATTCTCCCACCAACCTTGTGCAAAATGAGGTTCAATTCAAGCGGTAAAGTTAATGATATTAATGTATTCAAATTAATGAGTAAGGTTATAGTATATTAACATTTCTCATATACACTAAGGAGAAAAAAATCTTGTTAAAGTAAATAAGATCCTTATTAGAATAAATTAGGTTCTCATTTGAGTAAATAAGTTCTAAAAGTGGTAATTGTAATATTTTACGACTTGACGACACATATTACAACTTCGACAACTTATGTGGTAACTACAAAAAAGCTTTTGTTAAGGTAAATAGGGTCCTCATTAGAGTAAATAAGTTCTCGTTTGAGTAATGAACTCCTAAAAGTTGTAATTGTACGCATGAGATACGTTAACATACACTAGAATTTTCCCAAATTAAGTATACGTTAACCTCCAAAAAATATCTTAAATTAAATTCATAGCCATATACGAATATACCTAGTTCACTATACAACCATGTTTTTATCTTCATTGATTCTCCATATGTCTTACATATTTAGAATTTTAAAAATTAATAAAATCTAAGTATTTCGACCATGTTCCCTACAAAGAGCTCATGAAGTGATTAACATTCTAATCCCTTAATAATAATAAAAAGCTATTTTTTTAGATGAGGAAAATAAAATTACACAACAAAGCCCCTAGCACAACCACAACCCAACTGGTCTAGGTGAAAAACATTAGCAACACTAAAAGGAAGACGTCGTTCCCATACAAATACATTAATTGAATGACCATATTTGACAATAGCATCTGCTATAAATGACATAATTATTATTTTTTAATTAGGGATTCTCTTCCCAGGAAGGATCCCCCAACTCTCTCGGAGGGTAAGGCGAGGAGACTAATCTTCTTTCGTAGAACGGGCTGCCGCTGGCTACTGGTGCTTGACATAGTCCCTTTAGTTAAATTTAACTTGAATTAATTGTATTTAGAGCATGGAGATATTTTGAATCGTAAGAGTCGAGACTAAAAGTCTAAAACTAGAAGAGGAATTTAACCATAGGCCAATCATTTGGTGTTAGATTTTTCTATGTTGGTATTATACACGTACAAAGAAAGTTCATTATATAACAAGTGGAGGAATGACAAGTTTATACGTAGATGGGATTAATGCAAAGGAAGAGAAAGGGAAGTGTGTATATGGAACATTAATTAAGACAAACGTCACAGCTAGCTAGCTAGACCTGCTAAGAGAAGCATGATTGAAATTGGTATCGACCCAATAGAATTGAATATTTATTATGATTTGATATCAGCATGCATGAATTCGATCACTAATCCATCTTATGGACATGTTTAATTAAGAATAAGTCCACTCTTAATTATCGGCTGCCGTAATTTCACATTTGACAAAATGACCCTAGTTGCTGAAAGTATGCATCAATTATTTATCCCAAGTCGGTTGGTCGAAACAGATCCAAGTCTGACAAAAATAGTAATTAAGTTGCGTACGTAGTTTTACAAAGAAAAATTGGTCAGTAGCTAGCTAAGCCATGAGTCAGAGTTCAGAGAAGTATTGCAAACAAATAAATAATAAATCCGAGCCATGATTCATCGATGATCCTCATAAAGGTGACGGGCCGACGAGCTTGATCTGGATCTGTATGTGATCGCAGTACGTACGCGTATATATCTGCATGGCCTTCTCTACCTGTCTCCTTTTGAAATGAGAGCACAACCAATTAATGGACGGCAGCAGAAAAGTTCCCGGTCAACAACAATGAAAATCTGTTTCTGTACTGACACTCGTAAACCTACCGGCACTGAGATATTGAAAAGACAAATGATTTTGTTCGTGTTTACTTTTGGAGCTTACTCTCAGTCTCTCATAAGGAGATATTTCTAGCTCTAAAAATGGACGGACATCACCGGTTCACATTCTATACGTTTTGTGCTTGTGTAGTGTATGATCAATCCGAATCATTTATTTATTTTTAAATAATCTATTCTAATTATAATATTTTTATTTTCTATATAAAAGATCGGGCGAGTGCTATTGATTGTTGGAAAAATTCCAAGTGTAATGCATGGGGTCCAAAAATTAAGTTGCTTGTTACTAGTTTAATACTACTACGTACTTGTTCAAACAGCAGTAGCAAAATGCATGTGATGGATGAGAGTAGAGTAGTCAAACTGAATGACCAAAATGTACTACTCTTCCCTCATCCGTGACGAGGAATAGTCCAGGTTGAATATTTGACTAACTAATTCGACCCAACAAAGAAAACAAAAAAGAATATTGACTAATTAAACAAACAAACCTGACCCAGTTAGCTAAGCTCGCGCTTTCAAGACTTTCATATTCATGATAGCGACCCTTGTACGTATTGCGGCCGTTGGATCCCTCCACATTTTATATTTTATTGACCAAAAAAGCTGGCTACTGTTGTAAAACAATTATGCCCATTTACGTTCATCAAGAATTGCTTTCACTTCGATTAACCTATAAATAAATTCCAGACCAAAAGATTAACCTGTAAATTTGATTTTGTTTTTTGTAAGCGTCTTCTACCTTCCTTGGATCGTTAATTGGTTTTTATAATGACACACTACTACTACTATATATATACACATGCATGTATGTATATATAAGTCTCCTTCACGTGTGAATGTTCATAAACAACCTAATATGTATATAAGTCTCCTTCACGTGTGACATATGTATATATATATATATATAATAGTCTATAAACAACCTTATTAATTAAAGACTCTAATCAAAGAATAATTTAAATCATCCTTACTAAATCCTTTTGAATTAGTTGTGCAGAAAGATATCACTAATTTAGGTTATATAATTGCTGCTTATTTTCCTTGTCTTGGATATTTCTTGCATCTAGGTTGCACCTGCCAAACGAAATCTTTTTTATGGGTTAGGGCAATCCTGAGCCAATTCCGTTTTATATATTATAGGTATATTTTGAATAGAACATCCCAACAGTGTTCTTTTGTGAATCTCAGACCGGTCGGTATGCAATTTATCTTTTTTATCAAAGTTGCTTATTCTGTAAGTTCATCCCTAAGAATCACGTACCATTTTGGTAATTTAAACTGTGCATACAAATAAAAATAAGGGTGATCGATCAAACTGTTTTCGACTTGACTGATTTTTTTTTAATGAAATATTGTTAGAAAATGAATTGAAAAATGAACAGTTCCAATCTTGGAATAAAATGGTGGATGTTCTCTCTATATCTGACCTTCATATAATCATTGTGATAATTAATAACTAAAAAAGATTATACTTAGTAATGAATGATCATGGACTTGTCGTTTGAATGTGCAGAGATCTAACCTTACTTGGGGTAGTGATCAATACTCCACTCAAGTAGGCAAGTAGCGAGGCTATTGACCAAAGAGTCTTCCATTTATTTAAGTTTATATTCACCCAGGTGATCTAACGACTGACATACAAGAGTGAGTCATCCAACGACAAAGACCACCCAAATGCATATTCACTGCGGTGGGTGGATAGAAGAATTTTGGGCTATTGACATATAAAGGTCGTTAGAGGAATATATACGGAGGCTAGCCACGTATGATTATTTGTAACCTCTAAATTCTAATGACCTGCACGTGTCATTTGTAAAAGACTAGCTAGCTATAGGTAGCAATTGACATTAATTGTGGTTGGTGAATAATATAATGTATGAAAACCCATCACCCATGCCAGAAAAGTAATAAACAAGCAACAGGTCTAAGACTACTCGTGAGAACAAACTGAAAAAAAGAAAAGAATAAAGAGTCACAAATTGACTTTAATTAGTACTAGTCGATTTTTAGGTGGTTCTTTTCTCCTAGTTGGAATATGACATGGATGATCGGAAAAAATTGTACGTGGCTGGGCAGGGGTGAATGCATCTTTAACAAGTCCCTGTCTTAATTTGTTTCCCGCAGACGACATATCTGTTTCATGTATCGGACTATATGTACATGTATTATGAATATACAGGCTACATTCATCCGGTCAATATTTGAAAACACAGATCGATCAAGAAATAATTAAGGAAAAGACCCCACTAGAGTTGGACTAATATGCATAATGTAATTCACTTATAGCCATATATTCTTAGCTCTTTAATGTACATGCGAGTTGCGACTTATATTATTTTGCTATTGATGCATGTGAATAACATTTAGGACATTAGTAAAGTGATTGTAAAAAGATTTAGATTGACTTCCTTTCGAAAAAAGATATTTTAGTTTTCAATTTTGATCGACTTATATGAAATTTGTACACACATATATAGTACGTAGTGATTAATATATATACTACTCAATTGAACTCTCAACGTTTAACATTATTATGAGTGAATTAAGAAATAAGTAGCCCTCTTTTGAAAATGCAAGAAGCCACCAAACAGAAGCGGCCTGGTTCAAACTTCAAAGTTTCTGTTTTATAAATAATGGTGTAGGACTGTAGGTTAATTAAGAGGAAAATCTCCGGCGGTTTGATATTGTCTTTTCATAGATGTGACACCAGGGATGCAACATACTAATTTCACTAATTTCATTTTTAACAATAGTTGTCTGTAAATCAATTATCATTCTACTTTGACTTATTTGAAGATGGTTTAATGCTCAAAATATCTGAAAAAAATATCTATAACTCACACATCCACATGTCATATTCGGAGAAAGGAAATGAAGAAAATGGAATTTATGTGTTAGAGACTTAGAGATATTATCTTCTTCATTGATGCAATGGATTGGAACCTTTTCTTTTTCTTAAAAAAAATATAAATACATATAATAACAAACGAAAATGAAATTTAAGAAGACCCAAGTGATCATTAATACAACCACGAGATGTGGTATAGTGGACGGATGTCAAACTTGGTGGTAATACCATAGGTTTTAGGTTCGAAACTCTATGGTACCATTCTCGTGGCTACCGGAGCACGTAAGCGTGATGTCCACGTGAGATACCACTGAAAAAAAATGGTCACTAATACAGTGCACAATAGACTTGAATTTAAAAATGGTAAACACTGAAGAAAATGGAAATACCACCAACCCCTGACGGCGCCGGCCCCAATTTGGAGGCGGGGGAGACAAAGATGAAGATTAGAAATCCTGATTGATTTTCTGTCCAGTTGTCAACATAACTGGTGGTGATTATCCTGTGCAGCTTGCTTGTGGTAGGTAAGTATTTTATACTATTTCAAATCATTCGGAATGGAATGGACCCGTTACCATTGTGTACGGAAGTTATTTGTACTCTTTTTCTAGCTATTATTGGTTTGTCATGTACATTTTTCTTTTTTGAACAATGGTTTGTCATGTACATGCATGTAGTGATAATAATTCATATATAGTTCCAAATTTTATTATACAACAATTTGGTTTTTGGGTCGAACTTAATAGTCCTTTTCATTTTCAAAACAAACGCTCATGCTGCTAGACCAAACCATAATTTGTAGACAAAAGTTGACACAAAAAAAGTGGATGAAATTTTTATTTTAAAATTTAGATACGACGCACCATATTAGCAACGTATTAGATGTACAAAATAATTACTCGCTTATGTATTAAGTTTTTTCAAAGATTGGCTTACCAAGTTGTCATGTTTTTTGTTGCCATCATTTATTTGATAGATACGATAATTCGGAAAACTACTTGAAAAAAAATAAGGTGGGAAATGAACAAACTACATCCTCATCATGATCAAGTACTAAATAAAACTTGTATGTGGTGATAAGAATACTAAAGAATCATGGATCAGACGCACTACATAATGACACGTTTTGATTTTTTTTTTTTAAAACTAGCTTTGTCATGCTTCTTATTGCATCATTTCTGGGTTATGTCTGGTAATGTGGAAAACTAGTTTTTTTTAAAAATGGGAAATGAAGAAATTACATCCTCATAATGATCAAGTACTTTATTTTTTATGTATTCAACCCCCTGGTAAAACTCGATCAAGGAAACAGTAAATCTCTCTCACATTAGTTCGGTCGTTACTAACTACCAACATTTGCTTCAGCTGACCACTAATTGGTCGCCAAGTGGCACCAAACCCACATTGCTATTATGTCTCGGAGGGATTTTTCAGTGAGGCCGTGTCATGTGTGACGGGTCTCAACGATCGGTATGTCTCGTATGAAGCACATTTACTGATCGATCCGACTCCCTTCAAAGTTCAAACTGAGCATCGATCAGCTCGGCGAAGGCAACCTGCTTTGGTCCTCTTATTCAAATTAGGCGTTCTCGTAGTCGTTGAGGTAGGACTAGTTCCGGCTTGATGATCTGGGTCTTTCCGTTTCCCGGTGACTCTGACCGGCGGCGGCTCATTCAACCCAATCCGGTGTGGAAAATTGAGCAAAGCCTTGGCGCCACGCATCCGGTAAGCGGCTCGATCATAAGCCACAGCGGCTTCCTCGGACGTCTCGTAGGTTCCGAGCCAGACTCGTGCCCCGTTCTTAGCCGGGTCTCGAATCTCGGCGGCGAACTTGCCCCACGGCCTCTGCCGCACTCCTCTGTAGTGCCTCCCTCTGGAAACGCTACTCGTTCCACCACCAAGTACCACCTTCTGTACTTTCGGGGTAGCGACTTCCTCTTGTAGGTGATCTAAACTCGTGTCAGAGACAACAGTTTGTGGTGATGATAATTCATTCGAGTCGTTGAAATTGACAGGAGCTTGATCATGAAAAAGGGGATCGAACAGTTGAGGCTGCAAAAGTTGGGTTAGTTCATGGAAGCAGTGATAATAATCTGGGTCGGGTTTGACTGCGGCGGGGGTTGGATCCTCCATGGAGGGAGAGCAATCGGAGCTGAAGGCGGTCCAGAGGGAGTTGTAGACGAGCATGTCCTCGGAATCGTCGAACTTGAAGGGCAAGTCTCCCCACTGTTCCGTTAGGCACGGGTCGATGATTAGGTTTGGATGAAGAAAAGGACGATCATGAGGACCATTTAGTTCGGTCATCTTGTGTTTTCTTGTATGACAAACAAAAAGTGATTGCGATGATATTATTAGTGGAGAAAAAAGGATGAGAGAACAAGTGATCGAGCCGGTTGAAGAATTTTGGTAAATGAGGGAATGAGGGGTTTATATAGAAAAAAAGTGAGGGGGTCCGGTGAAGAATAGGAAAAGGAAATTACAGTAATTAACTTTAATTAATGAAATCAAAGGATTGGGGTATTGGAATTTGCAAGTGGCCAAATTGGGTGGAGGCTATAGGGTACAAGACGGGTGTGGAAACGTGGAGGTGATGACGTCATGGGCATTCGTTAGCCGTACATGGGGTCTCCATTCCATATTTCCATATTGATGAGAGCAACCATTTTCTTTTGTCGACATTTCCGTTTTCATTTCCATGCGTGTGAAATGATCGAAACAGAGAAAAAGAGAAGGGAGGGGGGGGGGGGGGGGGGGGGGGGGGTGTGGCACAGCAATTTCTCATTAATGTTCTGGTACAGCTATAAACCGACCCGAGTCTTATCTCACACGTATTTCTTTTGTGGATAATCCGAAATATTTCCGGCCAGATATTCATCGATCCCTTTCATCTGTGCAACCACCTTGTTTCTTAGGTTTCTTACGTTCAGATTATAGTAACTTTTGGTGCGGCTTATTGAATAAAGTATATATTGTTGATTATAGAGGACAAAAGGTTACAAATATTGGGACCAAATATTGGTTTTGTGATTGATGATATTCGGCATGCTTTGAGCCATTCATCTGCTGCTTGTTTACGTCATGTGAAACGCACAGCTAATTGTGTAGCTCACCTTTTAGCAAAGGAGGCTGCTAGTAATAGATTTCTCAATTTGTATTTTACTACTCCTCCCTCTATTGTGGAGGAAGCTCTTATTTTCGATTGTAATCTCTCGTAATCAATGAATTTATTCACTTCCTTTCAAAAAAAAAAAGGTTACAAATATTGGGGGGTTTTTTTTATTTGAGGGGTTTGGTGAGCAGATAAATCTGGTGCAGAATAGAATTTCCCTTATTATTATTAAATATAACCATGTGTGTTATTGTATTCGATCTTAATGTTTATATCATTATAGTGAAACATGCATGCGGATAGTATATGGTGTTGTTTGAAGCATGTTATGATAAAAATAAGGAAAATGATTGTTGGCCTCGAGGCCTAACAATTGTGGCCTCAATCCTATGTGGCATGCCATATAATTAAATATCAATTTAAAATTTAAATCCACATAATATATCTTGCCACATCATAATCTTGCAATACAAACTTTAATTTTTTATATTTTCCTTTGAATTTTATTTTTTATAGACTTATTATCTGCAATCTAAACTAAAAAAACAAACAAAAATTAATAAACCTTTAAATGCTTTCAATGAGAATCAAAACTTCAACAAAGTGTTCGCAACTTTATTAATAAACCAATTAACTAACATGCTAATCTTGATATAAATACACATAAATTGATATGTATCTAATTGAAACAATAAAAGCAATATGTAATGAACATTAAATAGTTTTAGAAAATAAAATTGTAAAACCATAATAAAAACATACAAAAAAAATGAAATTTGTGCCAAGAACCCATAAAGAATTTGAACTTTCTTTAACAAAAAAAAAATTGGACAATTTTTTTTCCAATCAAAAATTGATTAAAAGATAAATTTTTATATGAAATTATAATCGTTTTTCTTGATCAATCTTTGACCCACGTTACAATGTGTCTTCCTCATCATTAAGTAAGAAAAAAATAAAAAATAAATTACAAATCGACAATGGTTTACTATTTTGATCAGGAAAAATGTGTTCATATATCTATATAAATGCAAACTAGTACATAACACCCTAGTGTAAAAGGAGTTAAGTATAATAAATATAATAAAAGATTCCTCGAAGGAAGTCCTTACTCGAATTATGATGTTTTAAGGTTGTTACTTGTAGGGTTTAGGGTTTAGGGTTTAGAGTTTAGGGTTTGTTATATTTAGGGTTTACGATTTGTTGTATTTGGGGTTTAGGGTTTGTTGTGTTTAGGTTTAGGGGGTAGGTTAGGTTTAGAATTCAGGTCTCAAAAATTTAGGGTTTAGGGTTTGTGGTGTTTAGGTTTTAGGGTTAGGTTTAGGGTTCACGTCTCAAAATGTAGGGTTTAGTCTTATTTATATTCTACTAATTACAAAGATTATTGATTGAGTCATTTAGGTCAGGTGGTTTAGGTTTGAATTGTGGATTCATTGTGACCCAAGTTCAAATTATATTTTACAATTTTTATGGATTTTTTTTTTGTGCTTGCTAGAGGTGCAGAAAAATCAGTTTTTTTTTTTTTGTGGATTCACCTTAGATATTGGCTTGTACTGAAGCATCTTAGCTTTTAGTTCTCCTATACCTTGAAGTACAATGTTAGCTTTCATTACCTATTGCTTTTATTATTTCAATTAGATACATATTAATTTATGTGTACTTATATCAATGTTGAAGTACAATGTTTCGATTCTCGTTGAAAGCATTTAATGGTTTATTAATTTTTGTTTGCTTTTTGAGATTAGATTGCAGATAATAAGTCCATAAAAAAATAAAATTCAAAGGAAAATATAAAAGGTTAAAATTGGTATTGCAAGATTATGATGTGCCAAGATATATTATGTGAATTTACAATTTAAATTAGTATTTAGTTATGTGGCATGCCACCTAGAATTGAGGCCACAATTGTTAGGCCTCAATTGAGGCCCTCTATCATTGCCCTAAAAATAATGATGTTTGGTGGAGGCATATATGATGTCATTCATTACTTGTATGATTGTTTTCTGCAAGGAATTTTAAAGGAAAATCAGGTAATTAAAATTGTAAAAAAAAAATGTTATTGTATCTTTCGCGATATATATATATATATATACTTTTGCACATATACAAGATCCAGCTAATGTTCCTATGTCAAGTTTGTCTGAGCAATATATTAAATGGTGGCCGCCTCAATCTGGTTTTGTCAAGTTAAATGTAGATGCTGCTTGTGATAAGAACAGACACATGACTGGGTTTGGTGCGGTGGTGCGGGATGAAAATGGAGTGTTGAAGTGTGCAATGATGGAAGCAATTCATGGTCAGTTATCGGTGTTTGCCACTGAAGCAAGAGCTGTTTTTTTGGGTCTCAAGTGTTGCTTGCAGGAAGGTTTCACAAAGGTTGAAATAGAGAGTGATGCTTTAAATGTTATTAAGACCATTGAGGCTAATAATTGGGTTTTTTGCCTAGAGGGACCTATCTTCGATGAGATTAAATGGATGGCCTCTCAATTGGAAGAGGTAAAGTGGCGGAAAATTCCTCGGCTATGCAATTCAGTGGCTCATAATCTTGCTAAGGCAGCAATCCCAGTGATCGGTCCAGTTTTTTGGAAAGAAGTTGGTCCTCCATGGTTGGAGAATTTTTTATCTGATGATATGTCTAATTGATGTAGAGGGGTGTGACAATTCTTCTTTAATAAGCCACTATGCCCCATGGTTTTTGTAACCAAAGGTTATTAATGAAATTCTATCTTTGATAAAAAAAAAAGAAGAAGGAGAAATTAAGCACAAGTTTCAATTCATTGATCGTTTTCAAGTCTTTATCATGCAACACAAAAATTGTTGCCTGCTCAAATTGGCTTTTAATTTCCTCTTATCTCTTTTATTTTCTTCTCCTTTCTAAAATTCGGCAAATAGTTGAACTAGGAGTTTTTGAATTTACAGATGTTTGGGTCTAATCAAGTGGAATTAGAGGTTTTTAAACAATGAAGACATCATGCATGGAGAAATTAGTACTGTAATACTTGTTAAAAATCATCACATGCATAAGATTCAAATTTGAGTTTAAACTCTTCACACATAAACTTCAAAATTAAAGCTTAATTAATTATGTTTTAAGATACTTTTGGAGTCGTTTCACATCAAGCCCTTAGTTGTTAGTTGTTTTTTGCTTGCCTTTATCATCTAAGCAAAACCCTTGAAATTGATCTAATAATATAAGCTAATATTGTCAAAGCTCTTCATACCCGTCAAATTCATCAGTCTTGTTTGATTCCGGGCTATAATTTTCATACACTTCAATGGTCTTCTTAATTAATTTAATCTATATCATCAATACGTACAATAACCAGTCAACTGATTACATAAGAAAAATTAATCAGAGTTAATTACTTGATAATTAAGCTTCAGATGCCTTAAATTTCTACGTTGGAAGACTTGATGCGCCTTGACTTGGAGGTTACTGGTTGCCCTTCACTTAATGCAGAGCTCCCAACTCAGAAAGTGAAGGGAATAATCATAATCATGCATGTGAATGGATTTGATACTGATCCTGTACCCATTTCACACCTTTACAACTTACAACCAATAATATATTTTCTGTTTGGCCATAAAAAAAAATGTTTCTGTGGTTTATGAACAGAATGTTTGTATCATTCTATTTTTTAACTCTCAAACTTGAATTCCTATAATCAAACCCAAAAACCTTTTCAAACTTTGGAACGGATTCATCACTTTCGACTTCACATATATATGTACATAGGGAGTTAGATAGAAAATGAACTTTGTTGGCAAAAATATCCAATAATCTTATCAATGAATTACTGTTTCCGTGAAAATGAAATTAACACAATAAACTCTAACTACAACTCGAATTAAATCGCTTAATATGTTGAAAGCCGAAACACTTCCACGAAAAAAAGAGAATTGTACTACCTTTTAAAAAATCTTAAACATGATTGAAATTTGCACAATTGATTTTTCTTAGAAGAAATTAAATATTAAGAACTTAGTGTCACAAATAATAAAAACCAATAAAATTCAATTTCAATATTCAAAATGAGAAGGAAAAAACATGTGCTACACGTCAAACTGCAGAAATTTTAGTCCGTTGAAATTTAAGGGAATAATTTAGAGGATGATCTCACTAACAAAATTCTCGCGACCCTATGATGGCCAATGGTGACTAAAAATGCCCAAATGGACTGAACCAAAACTTTCACAAAAACTATGATTGTTCATGGTCTTAATTCTCAAAAACTATGATTGTTCATGGTCTTAATTCTCAAAAGCTATAGGCTTAGAGTAACTATAATGCCTAACTTTTTGTAATTATTGGGTAGTTAAGGTCTCGAGTGGCACATCCATTTAGAAAAAAAGCAAATCAAATTTATCCAAAATCATACTTACTTAGTACGCGTACCAACCAAAAAAACCACTACTTGACCCTAATATGTGCGACACATTGAATCTTGTCGAACTTTTGGCAAGTGAAAAAGCAATGTGCATGTAACACATTTTCATTTGCAAAAATATCTTTTTAATTTCTATGAAAAGTGATTCACTTTGTCCAAAAAAAAGAAAGAAAAGTGATTCACAGGCCAAAGAAAATTAGTTGGTCTCTGATTTTCCATCCGAGTCGGGTCATTTGGGGGTTGGTGAGGATATGAAGATAGAACCCTAGTTCCAGAGTTTTCCAGTCCTATCACCACTTTATTCAGTCAGAGTGTCAGACCTTAGTTGATACTATAATTAGACTAATTACTTCTGCTTTTTGACAAAGGAAGGTTTTTGTGGTTCTTAACCTAACATTAGGAGGATTTTTACTAACTAGTTTTTTTTTTTAGAATAACTAGCTAGTGTATTTAATCCCTCTTTATTAAAAAAAAAATAGTGTATTTAATCGCATCTTAATCAAATCTAGTACAATAGTACTTCGAGGTCATTGTGCATCTCGGTGTGAACGTTTAACTAGCAATGCTTTCTATTAATTTTGTCGTTTTTTTTGTCCGTCAAATTTGCTAATGAATGGAATCAATTTTGTTGATAAGAGCAACTCCAACGAATTCTATGAATCACTACCAAGAGTTTTAATAAAGTATGACTTCGATTAACACACAGTCGTAGATGCTCATAAAAATAAAGCAAGAAGTCAAAAGAAAATATTGAGCACTTGTTTGTAAGAAGTTGATGATCCCTCATGTTGTGCTTAAACTTCTAGGAAGTTGTTCATTCGAAAAAAGAAAAAGGTGAAGCTCCTATAGGAAAGGTTTCCATTATTCCAAACAATGATATGAATGAATGAATAATTTTCATTAGAATTAATGATCGTCATTATCATCTAGTTTACACAATCAATGTTAATACTATTTAAAAGGAGATTGAAATTCACACTCCTTAATTTATAATCCACTATTTCTTTTCTCTTTTTTGGTTAAAATCCTTACAAAAAGACATTTTAAATTACTAAAAAAAGGAAAGATGAAGTGTGGATTGTAAAAGAACTAAAGAGGAGTGTGAATTTTATTCTAAAAAAGAAAAGAAGAAGAAGAAGAAGAAGAAAGCTAGTAGGGGAAGTCTTTTCATAAGCCGGAAAATGGTTAAGATTTTCTTCGTCAATGGCCCATGCTATTCTTATGGCTTTCCCGGCCATATATGAAAGCCACAAACTTTTTTCTGTTTTTTTGTTTGAGAAGAAAAGCCTTATACTTTTACCACAAGAAAAGAAAAAGCCTTAAACCTTTTACCACAAGAAAAGAAAAAGCCTTAAACCTTATCAAGCATTCCACTCTACGCTTCCCAATTTCCCATCCTATTCGATTAGCTGCGGCTCCTGTCCTTCTCCATTGAGAATTTCATGGCTCAATCCATCAAGTTCGGAAGGTTAGCAAGTTCAAAATTCTGGTTATCCTTGGTTGTTTTTTTTAACTCTAGCATGGGGTTTTAAATTTTGAGTTTTAAATTCTTAGGGGTTAGTTAATCCGAGAGAAAGATAGATGTGTAGTTGATAGATTCGACGCACCATATTGACTGTTTCGCTTGAAAAAAATTTATATGATCCCGTCACGCCACGTGACAAATGTGACGGGTTACTATGATTGGTGGTTGTGTAATAAAATAATTAGTGAGTAATAAAATATTGAGTCGAGAAATCATAAATTATTAAGGCTACCAATCATAGTCGCCCGTCACATATGCCACGTGGCGTGACGGGACCATGAAAAAATTTCTCGTTTCGCTTTTACCTTTTGCAGGATCCAATTTCTTCTCCATATTCACTGATTTATTTGTCCAAAAAACCAAACCAAAGTGAGGATGCATTGCATACTTACCTTTTACATTGATCGTATTAAACATTGTCATGTTCTTTCTAACTTTTTTAAGTCATTGATTCTGACTCCATAACCTTTACCAAAAACTTCATAAAAAAAAAAACCTTTACCAAAAAAAATTCAAAAAAGTTGATGAAAATCATGAATAGGTCGGTCCCTGAAGCCCAATACACACGCAAAGTGAGGAGGGGTCTGAAATTTCCCAAGTTGCATTTGAAACAGATGGTGACTACTGAAATTGGCAATATGAACTCATTGATAACTTTCTCAAAAACTATAATTGTTCATGGCTTATAGTAACATTTTTTTTTTGGACAATATATAGTAACATTTCTTAATTTAGGGATTCCAGGTGAAGGAACAGTATTAGTTTTCTTAAACAACTTGGGACTAAGTAAAGCCCAAAGCAAAAATGGGCTCATCACCTGTTAAGACGAGTCCTTTCGGAGATTCAAACACAGTCTTAGAATTTTTTATGCTACTCATACACTACAATGTTTGAACACTAAAAAGTTGTTGAAATCTTTTAATTTCATCATCATATAAAATAATGGAACCGGGGAGAATTATTCGAGATTTCCAGCCCTCATACTCATATTTTCATATTAGACTTCTTAAAAATATATACATTAAGTTTTTTTTTTCCTTGCAGGGAAAGTAACATGTTAATCTCATTTGTGTTTTGGCCCAAAAAACAAAAATTCCCAGGTTCTTTATAAATTGGCATTTTTCAATTTTGAGAAAATGAGAACACTCGGAGCTAAAATATTGACACACCCGGCTCCCATACTTATCTCTGTGACCTAGAACTCTCCAAAACCATCTTGTCCTCCCTCTCTCTCTGTCCTGAAGAAATTACTCATCAAATATGGACAAGAACGACGTGTCACAAAACCAACCCATTACAATACATGCAACCCCTGCATGAGAAGCTCGTCAACACGTGCCTCTCCTCTCCTCAACACGTGCCTCCCCACCTCACATCCCCCCTCTATATAAGAAAACGCTACGAGCTCCTCATACTTGCATTTACACATTTCCTCAAGTACACTAGGTGCATTCAAAAATCCATTCAGACATTTCCTCAAACACATTGTTTGCATACCAAAAATGGCAGAGCATCCCCAGCAATACCCGCTGTCCCACTACCAGGGCCAGCAAGGCGTGCAACAGCAACAAACTAAGTCCTACCAGGTTGCCAAGGCTGCCACCGCAGTCACCGCCGGGGGTTCGCTCCTCGTCCTCTCAGGTTTGGTCCTCGCCGGCACGGTGATAGCTTTGACCTTAGCCACTCCGCTGCTCGTGATCTTCAGTCCGGTGCTCGTCCCTGCTGTCATAATCGTGGCGCTCATAATGACCGGGTTCTTGGCTTCCGGCGGGTTCGGCGTGGCGGCCATCAGCGTCTTGTCGTGGATCTACAGGTACGTGACGGGGGGCCACCCGGCCGGCGCGGACCAGCTCGACTCGGCCCGCCACAAGCTGGCGGGAAAGGCCAGGGATATGAAGGACAGGGCCGAGCAGTTTGGGCAACAGCATACCTCTGACCGCGGTCAGCAGGTGTCTTAATCTGCACCGTCGCTGAACGGTGGTGGGGGTGGTGTAGTTTGTACTTCATAGCTGAGATTAGGCCCGCTCATTTGTTGTTTGTGTATTAAGCTCGGTTGCTTTGTTTTGTGCTATATTAGTGGTGGCGTGTGTGTGAAACTTGTTGTTCTGATTTTCTTTGTGTCTTTTTCTTTTTTGTAATGAGCCATGAGTGAGTTCAATGTATGAAACCTTTGGCTTTTGGGCCTTATTCTGAAAAAAAAAAAAGTAATAAAATTCAAAATTTCTGTGTATTTTGAATCTGATATGTTTTGCATGCGATCGAATTGAATCTTTTTTGATATGTTGGCTAGCAATGAGGATACGTGTTACAATGCATGGCATTCTCTCAGACAGGTTGTGGGTCAGGTGGCACCAAATCCATACTTGTATAAAGTAAAATAGTCCAAACATTTGACTTCTTATGGAAATTAAATGGTACATATTCTTGGTGAAAGTTTCCGGCCGAAAGTAACAGAACGAGAAATTTTACCGTTACCTTGACAATTGGTGTAATGCAAGTACTTTGCAACAACAGTATTCACCGCAGTATGAAGAAGGCCTTGGCGAAAACAAAGAAGTTACCGATCAAAAGGGTTTCCAAGTCGAGAGGCTGTTTTGCAATCCAATGAATTTCGTATTTTCCATGACATTCGACATCCATTTATAATTTATTTTGTTAAGAAAATATATTGTTCGTGTTTTAACATAATTATTGGATAGAAGCATGCATATGCATTTTGTTTCAAATTAATATCAGGATTTGAGAACATTTACTGATAAAATGTGGAAATTAAAAAGCTTTTGGATCTTCCTGCAGAAGATGAAGATGAAGATCACTATCTAAAATGAACTAACTAGAGAAGATAAATTTTCATTTTAGGCCTCTGACAAGTGACAATTGAGAGCACCGACTAGCTGCTATATATTTCATCAGATTCTGCCTTATCAATTGGGAATCAAAATGACGAAGAGAGTCAACTATATATATGCTGCTAACCATAGTTAGTTCCACTCCACCATTTACACCATTTATTTGAGTAAGTTTGAGTTTGATCCAAGTCACAGACCCAAAAGAGTACGGTATGATTACTACTACATCCTTGACTAGCTAGTCCATATGGTCCTGAGGCTTCACGGACAAGAACATAGCGGCATACATTTTAAGCCGGTTCTCAATATCCCAGTTTTGCATAATGGTCGGACTGCCCTTAGTCCTTGTCCTGTGACGACGCCAAGCGAGTTGAATGATGACAGCCCCCCAAGTCCTCCAATTTGACGAGTAATACCTCGCCGTCCGCTTGAGGCTTTCGCTCGAGAATTTGTACCGAAAATGATCGGAGATGTAGCGAAGAAACTCGGCGTCAAGGCCAAATGCTTCAACAGGTCCCATGGTAGTGAATGTAGCGGATGAGGGAGGAAGGCGGCCTAAAAATGGGCGGCGGAGGCACCACGAGAGAAGCTCGTCCCCGAAGAAGGCACCCGGTTCGAGCACACTCGTGGCTAGGAACCCTTTGCTCAGGCCTTGACTACGTTTTATGCGTCCATGAACTAAGAACACCATCCTTTGGACAGGGTCTCCTTCCCTAATTATCTAAGGAATCACAGTAAAATGTCACTATATATAAATTCGAAATTATGAAATGTGAAATCAAAATGGGTACGTAAATAGTAAAATTTCGCACCTTTTCACCTTTGGAGTAGATTAGTGGACGAACAAGATCACATATGTTGTTAAGGATAACATCATCCAACTTGTCGAATAGCGGTACCTTAAAAAAGGGAAGAAAAAACATCGATGCGTTCTGGTAAGTAACTGGATAAATTTTACGAAACTATATGTAACACAAATTAAGGAGAAAATTTTTCAATGAAACACTCCTTAGAGTGACCACTCACTTATACTTCATTAGGAATCGCAATAATACTTGACATTAGAGATCACAATAATGCATGTTCGATTGCTCTATTGAAGACTTTTCTCAATTGCTAGACATTGATCACTCAAATTACATCATGTAATTATTAAACTCACAACCTTAGTTGACGTATCATAATCATATTGTTGGCTAGATCGGAATAGAATTTAAGTGTAAAAAGTAGGTGCTACAAACTTGAATTGTTAGTCATTAGATAATTACGTACCTTGAGGACAAGATCTAGGCAAAGATGACGCTTGATGTCCGTTCGGAGGCCATCGGGAAAGTTTTGGATCAATTCAATCTCATCCAATCCTTGCGTTGCTGCCCAACTGCAACGTTGATAATGGCGAACTCTCTTTCTCAAATGATGCGGCAACTGTCTACGACGCATCCACCATTCCATGTCTCGATATTTCAACTGCATTTTCTTCTTGTTCGACATGATTGTATGAAGAAATATCTACACAATTACACGTACGTATATTCACGTATATATACAACATATTATGTTGTCGAACTATTAGTCTGGACCATACAACATTTACACTACTCAGATATCACATTTTAGAATGTGCAGCCGATCGAAAAACGTTTCTATGATTGAAAGTTAACTATATATGAATATTAGAAGCTGTATGAGTGACCTGGATATTTCCAAGTAAGGTAATAAAGAGGCTCATGCCCGCCAGAGTCAAACAGCAAGAGAATATCAATTCTAGCCAGTCACTTGTAGGAGAGAGGTTGTTGGCAAAGGAGCTGCAACATCAATATATATGATCGAATAGATAATTAGGCAGCCACATATAATAAGAGTGAAATATATATACATATACCATAAACTTCACTAAATAAATGACTTAATTTGTAGCTTTACTAATTACCCAAGGTTATTCAAACCCCAGTAAATGGGATAAAGGATCCTAACGGCGCGTGTTTCGCCATTATAGACGAGAAGAATTGGCTGGTAAATTCCATAGCCAAATTCAGTGTCTTCATCCAAGCACATTGTCTTTATCTTTGCGAATTTGTTAGCTTGAGGAAATTTTCCATTGGAAAATATTTGCCTTGAGCAATAGAGAGAGAGATCACAGTTTTTACTACTTTCACACTGTTCCTGGATGCATGACATTACCCGTTCTGTTGCAAGAACATACCAAATTCCTCCAGCAATCTGCATATATATATGTATATAGGAATTACTAGATACAGTGAACTAAGACAACGTATTCATTAAAGGTTAATTAATTGCATGAGTAGTAAAAATATTAGTTACTTACGTGACAGGCAGTTAAGTAGGCGATGGCATTAAGTTTAAAACGCCACCAAATGTTGCCATATGAGAAGATGTAGCCAGTTACCTTTTGTAGTCTTTTGGCCAAGTAAATACTGTGATACACCTTGGGGATGAACTGGAACAAGAAGGTTAATAAAACGGTCATCATTATCCGTTTCGCTCGTTCTCCTCTAAGCAATTTCGGCACAATTACCCAAATTACAATCTGCAAAACAGATACCACATTCTAACCAAATTAATGGCTAGCTTAGACTAGATTAATGTACAACAAATTAGCCCTTGAGCCAATTGACTCTAGGTTCCAAATTTCAACGTCGTCCACTAATTACTAAATAATTTTTTTTATTGTTAAAAAAAAATCTCAATTTCCCTAATATTTTCACAATTTATTTTTTTTATTTTGAAGAATACTTGAATTAATCACGTACTCAAAATTGTCAAGTCCCGTTGAATTAATGTCATATTTATCACTAACAGAATAAATATGATGCCTCGTGGATCATGGACTCATGGCATTACCAAAATTTCATGGATTGATAATCCCCAAAAAATTACATAGCTAGGGAATCAAAAATGAAGGCAAATTTGAAGGTACCTGAGGAATTGGTATGATCACAAAGGCGTCCAGCCAAAACCCCTTGAAGGACCGCATGTAGTGCCACGCAATGGCACGCGGGTCCCACACGAGCTTCCCGCAACCAATCACCATCGACTCACTTGACACGTACGCAAGTCTGAACTGAAGCAAGATGTGGGCCAGGTGCAAGGTGTCCAAACACGTGCGAATGACGGTCACGTAGAAGGCCAGCGCGACGTCCATGTAGAAGCAGGGGGCCCCACTCTTGCTCAACGCAATGACGTAAAGGAAGAAGGGATCCACGGCCAGAGCCGCGCCACGCGCCATGAGCACGACGCGGTTCCACCTTTTCACGTAGTTGCTACGCGGGTCGATCACCCGAGTCCGCGTCAGGTCCTCGGGGCTGCATTTGAGATCGGTCGGTGTCTGGACCCGGGTCAAAGAAGAACCGGCGGAGCGCTCCCACTGGAGCTGGGAATTGTGGGCCGGGTCGCCGCAGCGGGTGGAGTGGAACGCCGGAAGACCCGCCTGAGTGCAAGCGTAGCATTCCGGGGAACTAAACGCAATTGGGTCGTCTCCATTGCCATTATTCCACCTGAAACGTAGAGACACAAAATTTAATACAGATTACGTCGGCCACCATGTATGATTATGAATGAGCAAAACAAAGTTTGTTGAGAGTGAGTAAACCTCGAGTGCGATGGTGACGACATTGTTGTTGGTTGTGGTGGAGGAGTGCGTTTTATTATTTTCGGGGGAAGAAGTTAAATTGGGAGGATAAGGATGATGAGTCGGAAGGTGTGGAAGGATATGTGAAGAGCAAGGCACGTAGCGAACGAAGGTGGCGGTGGCGAAGTGGTGGTTGTCGGGGCGTTTCTGTCCAACTCTTCTTGTTGGGTCCCGCCACGATCAAACCATGTCAGCACCCAGATACTGACATAAAACCCAGACGAACAAAAACGTGAAGCGTCTAACGTCTTGGATGCATGGTTTACAGTTGTTTTCTTTGCCTGTCGTTTTAATCCAAAGTCTAATGCAGGTGTCGAGCTTCTCTGTTTTACAGGGATAAGCGTAAATTAAGAACCCATCTGAAAACCTTTTTTTTTTTTCTCTCTTTTTTACTTGAAAAATATTAATGGTAAATCAGCTTAATTATAAGGTAAAGTGAAGTAATTAACAGATTTTTATTAGTGTCCCTTTAACAAGAAATATATGAACAGCAATGCTAAGATATTTAAGTTGAAGGAGGAGACAGATTTTTTTTATTTGGTGCATTATCGTTTTTTGTTAATTTTGTAGTCTTTATGATTAATACAACAAGTGTTCTTGCCATGATTGAACATTGCCATTTTCAACCGTTTCTTTGGGTGAAGATGGTGGACAATTATGGTCTAAGTGCGTCTTAGGTAACTGCAACAGAATAAAATGAGTTGTAAAGTTTTAATTATGGCCTGTATTTGTGGTATTCAGGCCAGAACATCTAAACCTCAAATGAACTAGCAAGTTATGATAACATTAAATTCCAAATTAATTAATCTAATTGGTAGTTCAAAATTCTCAACGTGGTATTCTTTAATTTATTCTCTAGTCTCTACGCAATGTTTCTTACTTGATATGATTTTTTTTTTTGAACAAATGGGAGAACGGAGTCAAACTTGAAACTTTTATCAATGTTTTATTCAAGAAAAATGTGTTATCACTTAACTAAATAATACTAGCTAGTTGACATTTACTTGACATGTTAATTAAGAAATAAACTTAGTGATTATGTATGAGGTTACTTTTCTCTCTCTAAATTTGCAGCAACTTGTAACTCAATTTATAATAAGCTTTACCTTTGTCACATTATGAACCATCCATATCCCTCACACTAATCGATCGACCTCCTTTCACAAATTGAAAAAACTAAAAGTGGGACTAATTGGTTGGCACAAACAAAGATTAATCACTCTAACACACGCGCACACACACACACACAAAAGACTTTGCTAGTGTTGATTAATCATCCTAAACTCTAAACTCTAAAACTACGGTGTCAGTTGTATCAAAACTTGGTGATGTGGTTAAATCATTTTTACAGTAGGCTGAAGTTATATGCGTTGTCGATCTGTCAACTCTGTGTGAAATAATGAGTTACAAAAGTTATAACTGCACCAATATATATATATATATATAGTAAAGATGTCAGTCACGAATTATCCGTGCCTCTGAGAAAAACGATAAGAAAAAGAAAGATGTAAGACTTGCAAGTCACGAGTTATCCGTGCCTATGAGAAAAAAGATAAATAAAGAAAGATGCCAGAGTGCCAGTCACGAGTTAGCTGTGCCTCTGTGAGAGAGATAAATTTGAAAAACGTAATCACACAGAGACGTACAATCTCTGCTTTCCTTTCAATCTCTTTATATACCGGCACTCAACGACTGGAGAGAAAGCAAGAAACTTAGAGAAGAGGAATGGTAGGGGTTCCTAGGAAACCCTAGTCGGAGATAAGAATGAATTGATTTTCTTATCTCCACCTCCCTAAATATCTAAATCCGTAGCATATGTCGCCGTAGAAAATTTTTCAATCTCTAAATAATTGATGTAATTTTTCTCTTCATATGTCTAGATATGCTGCATATGTCGGCAGAAAAAGGTTTTTCATCTCTCGGTGCCCATCGTTGACAAGGTGAGCATTTTATTTTGTTATTTTTTTGAAGTGATTAGCCCAATTATAGGTCAGTTTAATCAAAATGTATACCAAAAAACTTATCTCTCAAAACTAGTAATTTTTGTCCACAATAACATTTATTTCTCAAAATTAGTAATTTTCGTTCACAATAAACATAACTATTTAAAGACAAGAATCGTTGATTTATGAATTTGAGGCAGATAATTTTTATCCGTCAGATTTGGATTTTCACCTTTATTATTATTAATTGCTTTTTCTATTGAAAAAAAAAATTCTTGATTGTACGTTGTTGCATCTTAATGGGTTAAGATGTTGTTTTCTGTGTCTACCAAATGATGCACTGTCTACATATCATGGCATGGGTCTATGTTTTACATTTTCTTATACCATGATCATGTTCTGATTTGGCTAATTTCCAATCAAATTTCTGTCATCGGATTTTTTTCTTATTCAATCAAATTTCATTTCACCAAAACTATTCATTTGGTACGAAAATTATTACATGCAACTAATATACTTATCTAAAATAAAACATAATTTTAATGGACTTTCTATCCCTTTTCTCTCAGTTTACCTCGAATTTCATTCTTATTTATTTATAATCTTAATTAATTTTCCAACATGCATCACCAAAGTAAAACAGTAATTAATATTATGTGGAATTGTGGATCTGCTAGCTGCTGTTTTAGCTTTGCTAGCTACTTGTTACTTGGCATGTTGTTATCTCTTCTGACGATGTAGTCACGTCGGTGCATTCACCGGAACAGTTAAGTCGACCAATGAAAGCTGAACCAATCATCAGGTTTAAATTTAGACATAGATCTTTCCCTTTTCTTTCGTCTTCTCTTGTGATTCTCATAGTTTGAGGGCATTGAAGTTAAGTGATCAGGTTGAAATGTACACATAAAAATGAAATCAAACATTAATATAGTTGAGAAATAAAACATTATATCCTATTAGATCGAAAATGTGAAAGCACTTTTACAGTATTGTCATTGTAATTAATTTTGAACTTAAAAAAGTGAATTAATTAAGTTGATTAAATATTAAAACAAAACAAAAAGATGGAGAAATGTAGGAAATTTAAAACACAATTTACACTCTAAAGATAATATTATTATGAACTTATGAAACATACATACACTCTTAATCCTTAAGCTTTAAGCTTTAATCTGTTATCAATAGATCGATAATACACACGTAGCATTATTCCAGCTTAAATTTCAGTTCTACTGTTCTTAACTAATAGAATTACAACCTCCCACCCCATAACTTAATCTTAATTAACAACATTAAACACTTATTAGAAAAGTCAATTAACCTATCAAAATAATCCCCCAAGAAATTTACTGCAACAACTCCGAAACCCAGTCAACTTGTGGCACATCCAAAGATTCCGGCAGACAATATTGGTCAACCTTGTAATCAGTACTATTCCAGTCCTGATCACTTAACTTCAGTGCTCTCAAACTGGTCAAAAAATCGGAGAACTTGTCGGCGGCGTTATTGTTACTGCTTGAGGCGGCCAACCGTTCCGGCGACCGCACCGAGGCGGCCGCATTGACACCGTTCAGGAGCACGTGATCTTGGACAGGGCGATAGACATAGTTGTGGTGATGCTGTCGACACTTGAAGGACTTGCTCGACTCGGCGGGGACCCGCAGCTGCTCCGTGGAGTGAGCGAAGAAGCACACCTTGCGCGTGCAGAACCGGCCCGCATTGCAGGCGCGCGTGCGGTAACGCGCCGGGTGGAGCCAGTACTCGAACACCCCATGCGCGTACTCGCACGCGTCGCCCTTGTAGCAGACGCCGTTCCGGAAGGCCGGGCAGGCTACGGCGGCGTAGCAGTACCTGCGCGGGTCGCGGCGCTGAGCCTTCTCGCCGCGGTGCGCGTAGGGGCAGTCGGTCCAGTCGTGGCTCCGCATTCTCGGGCAACGCTTGATCTTGTAGGAGAACATCCGGAACTCGTCGGAGCTGAAGAAACCATTGTCATGGTCATGCTGAATGTGCTGCTCAACAGGAACGAAGTCGTAGAATTGGACCCCGTTAAACATTTTCAATGCCACCAATTGAGCTGAATCGATGGCTCTCAGCGAGGAGGAGAGGAGAGGAAGGGGGTGCATTTATAGCATGAAGAGCTCGACTGTGGTCTAACGGCGGTTACAGACGTTAAAGGCGGACATGACTCGATGGCGGATCATCTGGGATTTCAGATTTGCATGCATTGCTTCTGAGTGTGCTTTGGAGCCAGTTGTTAAGCCTAGAGGAGAAGCTTTTGCCATGTGTTGCGGGACATGTCGAGCAGGTAATGCCGTGATGGAGTCAGAAATGGCACCAAGTGACGGACCCAAACGGACGTAGGAAACGGCGGCGTTTTCGGAGGAGAGGCGTGGCTGAGTCCACGTGGAGGTGATAAGCGACCTGGCTTATACGGAGCTGAAACATGGACGTGGATTCTGTGGGGCACGTGTTTGAGGCTGAGGACTTCAGTAAATCAGTAATCCTTAGAGCATCTCCAGCAGTAAAGCTATTATTTTTAGCTAAATTAGCTAAAAGTTAAATATAACTACCTAAATTTTAGACTTCTGCTCCAGCAATGATACCTATTTGTAAAGTCAATTTAAATTTTTTCAACTAAAACTGAAAAATTTGAACGTTAGAGTATTTGAGTTTTACTTATTTTCTCTCTCCTCTTTAGTTAAATATAGGTAGAGAATTTAGCAAAAGTTAAATTTAACTTTTGTTTAGGTAATCTGTTGGAGCTAAGTTTTGCCTTAAATTTAGCTAAATTTTAAATTTATTTTAAAATGGGTCATCTACTGGAGATGCTCTTAACTCCTTAAGCTTAGTTTGAGATGTGTCCTTTAGTTTTGCAAGCGTTTTCAAGTCTTTTAATTTCTAGGGCTTTAGTAATTAAATGACAAATCCACCAAAGTAGCTTCCCTGATTTTGTACTCAAAAATCCTTCCTCTTGTTAATACACTTGTCCATTTTTTTTTTTAAAAAAAAGGAAAAATGAGTTCATCATAAACAAGAAAACCTCAAGCACATTGATGAAAGTTTTTGCCAAAAATCAAAGCAACGAGAAAAGGATGTGAGAAAGAAAATGATGAGTGACAAGTGCTATATATATTTCTATTTGATGGGAGATTTAAATTTTATCAGTTTTTTTTTTCACTTTAGTTTTGCTTTTATGAGCTTGTTTTACATACAAGTATGTATAATTCATTTATGTACTCAAATATTTCGATATTATCCTCTATGAGGAAGAAGAAAATGTGAGAAAGAAAGTCACAAGCGGGCAATTGCTTTCTTAAATCATCTAAAACCAAGTGTATCTCATCCAATAATGTACTGACGATATTATCCTCAATTTGTAAATGTAATTTTAAACTTGTTTAGTAAAGAGAACGAAAATGTCATTCACGTACATCGATCTTCATCATCACACACATCTACTTGTACACATGCATCTAGATGTGTCTTTTTTTTTTTATAATTTCAAAGTATAAATTGTTTGTAACTAGTAGTGCGAGACAAACGAAGGAAACGAACTGGACGTCATTCCCCATTGGATGACCCAAAACACAACACATAGATCTGAAGGTGGAGCCCAGCATATGCATGAGGCTAATGAAATGGCGCATCGTCTTCTTCCTCTGCACCGATCGGAAAGCATAGAATCTTCACAAGCAAAACAGTGTTTTGATGGTGAAACTGAAGCGCATGCATATCAACACGTGGTGAGCTGATAAGTAGAGGAGCTTATATAACAACAAACATTTTCCTGAAAAACTGAAAGCTGACCACTCTTTTCATTCGTCTCTTTCCTTATTCCACTATGCGTTTTCTTCGTACTTTCATGGCAAAACGACAAAGCTCTGAAACTAACTGGTTTAACGCCATCTACATATCTCGTGTTCTCTTCTCTTCTCTTCAACACAAGTTACACAAGAACAAATAAAAAAAGGGAATAACGCCCCGATCAATTGAACCAAATTTTCTTCCCTTTCGTAAAGCACACATTTTATAACCACAACAAAAGAAAAAAATAAATAAAAATATTACTCATTCACAGTTAATTATTAACCAAGTTTATTATGATCCACGTATGTATGTGATTCACTAAAAGAAGAGTTCGATCCTGAAATAATCGGTTTAACAATATTTAGCTTAACGTACTATGTGTATTTTGTTCGAAGATATATAGTCCCCGTATACATGCATGAATCTTCTATGAGCCCTAACTGGGATCGAAATAGTCTTAATGTAACTAATTAATGATATCTAAACATATATGCTACTCGACTCAAAATATTGTAGTATCAGATCGTGAAATGAAGAAAAGAAAATGTTCTTATCATTAAGAAACTTTCAACAGTCGGTGTTAACGTTTGCTTAGAATTAAAGATTTATCTCTATACTTAAGATGTTTTGAAGTTCAAAAGTTACTGAGAAAAACATGCCATGTTATTTTTTTGAGTTAGTACCAACTACGTCCCTAGCTATTTATATTGTTTTATTACCAATTCATACTTTTTAGTGGTTTCTTTTAGTATATGAACTAATACAAATTATCCAATTACTTCCTTATTGTCAAATTTTTGAGATTTCGGTCATAAATTGTTTGTCAACGCTTCCATGTGTTTATTATGTGTTAGATAGGCGATTTGGTCATAAAATACAAACCTCGGCTTCAATGTCTCTAAACACTTGGCCAGATAATTACATTTTGTGTCAAACATGTGGTCATATTTTATTATGTGTTAGATAGGCAGTTCTGTTCAATCAGTCTTATTTGCATACATGTTTTGTTAGTAAATAACTTGGTTCAAGAATCACACTTGGGGGTTAATTCATTCCTAGTTTTTGAGAATGACTCATTCTGACCCAATTTCATATAGAGTTTCTTAAATTTTATAATTTAAGAGTATTTGTTTTTTGAATACTACCACTCTGTTAGTTAGTTAGTTTCTTGGCATCTAAGTAAGAAAGTAATAAATTCTCAAAATTAACTAAGTGCTTACCCCTAATTAACAGACCAAATATATATTGTTATCAAGTCTAGCTAATACTATCTAGAATAAACAAACGTAATTTACGCCACCATCTCTAATTATTTATCTAAACATATCACAATGATTGAGAAATCAACTGTATCCAGAAATTTCCCATCTGAGTAGATTTTGGCTCCTAGAATCCCCTCAAATATCTACATATCTGGACCGTACTAATTAATTGACCCAGATAGTTGTTTTTTGTTTTTTTTACCTCGTTGGACAATAACAACTGGTAATTAACCTCAATTAAATTGAATGTTATCTGTCTTGTGATTAGATTTTGAATATCTCCCAAATTAGATATCTAAAATTGGATTTTGACCAGCATCAACAAAAAAGCTGGAAAAAGGGTAATCCCATTTTTCTCTTTTTCCCACGTTTTTTACTTTTTGTGGTAAAAAGATAAAATTAGTAGCCTACTCGCCAGGAGACCGAGTTTCCAGAGAGGAGAAAATCATCGCGTGAAAACCAGTACTGCCACGTGGCAGTGACCCATTGCGCGAAAGAATCAACCCTCGTTTTTATTCGCACTCAACGGCTCAGATTCACGTTGACTTACTAATCGGAGGAATGACAGCCCTTTATTTGTTACTTCCCATAATCGTTCTCCGAGGCGGCATCGGTAAAAGGGAAAAAGCTTTGGTAATTGCAGTGTTATGAAGTGAATATTATAGAGTATAGACTTATTATAGAAAAGGAAACTAAAAGAGCCCATAAATACTAGAGACTCCATCGCACGAAAACAAAGAAACGCAAACACAAAAGCAATTCTCAATCAAATTCACCAATTACCATATATTCATTCCTCTTCTTCTTCAATCTTTCCGGTTCCTTTTGCCGATCACAATGGTGAAGGAATCGGCACGAAAGTGTTCGCATTGCGGTCACAACGGGCACAATTCTAGGACTTGCAACAACGTTGTACACGAGGTTAACAATAACAATAAGGGGGTTTGTTTGAAGCTTTTTGGGGTGAACATAATGGAAAAACAGGACGATTCTATGAAAAAGAGTTTTAGCATGGGAAATCTCCAGGCTGCCGGAAACGGAGACCACAACAACAACATCAATGTCGGAGCTGACGACGCCGGCTACCTCTCCGACGGCCTCATTCATAACAAGAAACGCAAAGCCGCTCATGAGAGAAAAAAGGGTACATAACATACTTATACCTAAGTGATTCATTTATGTCTTTTTGTTTATATAGGTAGGTTTTGATCGATTACTTGATGGGTTTGAGGAGGACTAATATGTTACATTGGCTTTTTGTTTCTGTGTATATCTTTGTTACTATGCATTGATTTTGGTTGTGAAATTCTCTGTGGTTGTTACACGTACAAAAACTCTGCTTTGATGATTTGAACCTGTTTATGAGTTTGTGATGAATTTCTGGTTAAACTTGATTGATTGGTACTTTTGAATTAGTAGAAATTGTTGGATTTGAATGTTTATTTATTTATTCTGGTGGTATATATGAACGAGTCTTCTAGATTTGAATTAATTGCTTTTCTTCTATTACTTGCATGTATGAGTCTTTTTTTTAATTTTTTTTATGGGAGAGTACATTCCTATTAGTCTTCTTATTATGTACGATTCTTCAAATTGGTACTATATCCCCTTTCCAATCCATTTATTTGGCATCTCCAACTGTCTTTCTTGTTGTTGAGATATTAATTAACTGTTTTTTTTTTATATTTTATATATATATTTTTTATATTCTTTGGAATGACAGGAACTAGTTTGTTTAAGATTGTTCAAGTACTAAATTCAGAATCATCTAATTTTAATATATCTTTTCAGGGAGACCATGGACTGAAGAAGAGCATAGAGTCTTTCTAGCCGGATTGAAAAAGCTTGGCAAAGGTGATTGGAGAGGAATAGCTAGGAATTTTGTGACCACTAGAACCCCAACTCAGGTTGCTAGTCATGCACAAAAGTACTTCCTCAGGCAGGCCACGAATGACAAGCGAAAAAGAAGAACAAGTCTTTTTGATATGCACTTCAAAGAACTATCTGTATGTCCCCTCTTTCAAACAGTAATTAATTGACTCTGCATGCATTTTGGTTCATGTAAATGACTGATCAAGTTCTTGATCAACCTGTAGGAACAATGTGCTCATCAAGATTTCCCACTCTCACCGACAGCCAAAACTGCCGAAGCTTCTTCTTCATCATCACAAGCTAGCAGCACCAAAGTTCAGCCACAAATCATTACAACTAAGAACTCACCACAGGCAAGCATGCCAGCTCAGGTCCTGAACCGCTTTCCGCATCTATGCTTGGATAGCCCCCCAGCTGTTGCTCCAATCTCTGCAGCATCTTTCACTGTTCCTAATTACGCTCCGGTCATCCCATACATGGTAAGCAAATTGCAAGATCACTAGACTAGATAACAATTTGATTGCTCTCAATATTGTGTAGTATCAGCAATCGTCATGCTATTTTGCATTAGAATAATCAATGTCATATCTTGTGCACTAAAGTTTTTTTTGTATGATTTTGCTCATGTTTCCATCAGCAGGTAGGAATGCCTGGGACTCTATCATATACACCAGCAATGCACTATGGCAGCCCAAGTTTCCACTACATGCTTAAGACGCAAGGTGGTAGTTTTGCTACATGTGCACCGGTTATTTCTCACCCCTCGGGGATTCCGTCATCACCCAGGTCTCTCCCAAGCAGTCCATCGATGGCAGGAGTTCATCGTACGAACTCGTCGATCACCAAGAAGGATGCTTCAGAGCTTAAAATTGGGCAGCCTCAACCATCTCAAGGAGCCAATTTGTCATCCTCGTCTTCTGGGGCAATCAGAGTCACGTAGAAAACGACATGTTACAGCCCTTTTCTCTTTTTGAAGTTTTGATTTTCAAGCTGTATGTAGAACTACTACAAGAATAATCAATTAATTTGATGCATATTTGATCGAAGAGGTGTGAAATTGTACAATGCGGAAAATTGTTCAAAGTCTCAATACTGTTCTTTTGATGTTGAAATGAGCTTAATTAGTTTTGATTCCATGCCATACGTGAGATAGTAAGGATTTTCGATAGGAGTCCATTAACGCATTACAACATTCGGGAATGACTTGAGTTTCTGTATTTACTAAAGTATTGAAAAATAAATTAGGACATACCTTTAGCGACGATAACTTCGTAGGGAAAAGTATGTCCTTAGTATCTTATTTTATTTTATTTTTTGGAGTCACCCATTGTGTTCTGGTCCTGGGGTCCTGCGTAGCTACAATGTAACGAGTGGGTTTCATACCGAAGAGGACAGGAGAGTATGGAACTGGAAAAAAGCCAACAATAATTACAATATGATCCTCGAGGCAACAAAGGCCAGAATGTCATGGGGGAAAGAGTTCAAGGGCCGCTCCAAAATGGTACAGATGGTGGCTCTATGCTAATGTATGTCTCTGTAAACACATATATTACCTCTCTTCAAATTTCTCTCCTCAATTTAATCATAGTTTCATAAAAATATCTAATTTTTGTTCTGTTATAGCAGAGAAACCAACAAGCTTTTAACCGAGTTGTTGAACACTCTAAAGGAGCCAGGCCCAAAAGCATTCCAATCAAGGAGCAAGCCCCAAAGGTGTTTAAAAACACACCACACGCAAGCATACCAGCGCAAGAAAAAGCTCGAGGAAGAATATAAAGTATTTTTTTTGAAAAAGCTTGGGTTGGGTAAGGTAGTTGGACAGGAACAAAAAGAAATTTAGCGACCACCAAAAATCAATGATGAGATGTGTATAATATTCTATGCCATAAATAGTTGTATTCAACTAGTAATCCAAATAGTAGTCCTTCTATGCGAGCAATTTATTCTTCACAAGTTGAATAATACATACTTTGAGCTAATCCAGAACTATACTAAACTTGTATTGCGGCAATATTTACAATGAATCATACTGGCACGCCCAAATTTACTCTCTTCATTGGCAAGTTTTATTTAAATCAATAATGAGCATTTTCCATCACTATTCTTCACATTATTGAGATAAATGACTATTAGAACCATCAGGCGTTTTGTGCAATTTCAGTTATAATGATCCAAGAGGTCAAAGAAGATAGGCTAGAAGGTCTAATTGTGACAAAAGAACCAAGTAAACACCCAAGTTCAGAAAAATAATAACAAATTAACAATCCTTGAATAGATAATCAATGCAATGACAATAGCAATGCATATTTCATTTAAGCATTCACACGAAACACTAACTCCAATTTAACGAGTCACTTGAAACAGAAGAAAACAGAGAATTGAGAAATGTAGCTGAGCACCGAACATCATTTTGTACATACCAGTTAAAGACTAAAAAGAATGGAATTTGATAGTAACTTATAAAACATACTGACACGCAAGTCATTATATAGGGTTTCCGAGGGCACAAGTAGTCATCTACAGTTTAGAGAAGAATGAGAAGCCTTCTCCTACATGTGCGCACGCCACAGAAGATCAGCGTCCAAACCAATTAAGAAGAGCAGCAGCCAGATTTCTGGTTGACAGGTTGTCCTCGAATCTGCACTGTTGGTGGCCTCGCATTGTTCATTGGCTGAGTTGCCATCCTGCAATATAATGAAAGCCAATTATACATCTGGAAATTACAGACAGCTTCTAGAACAAAAATGTCTTGAAAGCAATAGTCGATGGATTTAATCCTTTTATAGTTCATTCAACTCAAAAATGCACCAGACCATGCATAACTTATGTCCCATTTGAAAGTTTTCTTTTACATAACAGTAGAAAGGAGGAAAATATACACAAACATGAGATATACAAAAGTTACCTATTCTTGATGTCAGCAGCCATTGCCATAAAAGCCTGCTCCACATTAGTAGCATTTTTTGCACTAGTCTCCATGAAAGGGATCCCAATCTCATCAGCAAATGCCTTTCAATAAACCAATGGGATAAGGAAAGAGTGATTTAAATATTGAGGAGTTCATTAGACAAAAATATGGAAACAGGAACGAATGAGAGGGTACACAATTTTACACCTTAGCTGTTTCGTAAGACACAACTTTGTTAGCAGTGAGGTCAGACTTGTTGCCAACAAGAAGCTTGTTTACATTCTCACTGGCATAACGGTCAATTTCATTCAACCATTGCTTAACGTTGTTGAAGCTCTCTTGGTCTGTCACGTCATAGACTATCTGCCACATACACCAACACTGTTACACAGAATCCACTGTACCAGAACTTGAGACAAAATCAAGACAGGTAATGACAGAAAAGATTTGAAAAAAAAAAAAAAAAACTAAGAAACTTACTATAATGCCATGTGCCCCGCGGTAGTAGCTACTAGTGATTGTCCTAAAACGTTCTTGTCCAGCAGTGTCCCACTACAGGTCCAGGAGAGAAACCAGAATATGAAAGATAATTCCAATACGCTCGATGAACGAAATAGCAGTATTTCATAAGATTCAGTGCTAAAAGAACATTGAGAATATGCACGCACTAAGTTTCAGCCTGGTAGTAATATCAAAATAGAGGCCACAGTACATGTTTCTTCAAAAGTTAGGTTATCAACCAAAACTAAACATGTCACAAATTTCATGGAATAAGAGATCCTACTAAACAAAATTGCTGACTGTCAGAAGAAAAGACAGAAAGAAAAAAAGGAACCACCACTACTAGTACTTAGAAAGGGAGAAAAAAGAAGAAGCCAGCTACAAGATTTCGCATCATCCCATATGAAAGCAATAGATATTGGTTTAACTACAAAATGACTTGAATTCAAACAATGCCATTTGAGAGAGAGAGAGAGAAAGAGAGAGAGAGAGAGAGAGACTCACAATTTGAAGTTTGATGGTCTTACTGTCTTGCTCCACAGTGCGAATTTTCTACAGATAAGTTAAACAATAGTGATTAGGAAGCCATATATAGCATAACAGATATTCAGACCAAGAATGGAGCTTACAAAATCAACTCCAATTGTGCTAATATAGCTGTCCAGATATGAATCATCCTGTATCATTAGATAGAGAATATAGTCAGCAATGATATTCATGAATTCAGCTCCAGCAATGACCAATGATCAACTATATTGTACTAATCTTCAGATGCTCAAAAAATAGAAACTATAGATGGACAAGTCAGCCGGCTTTTCCCTCAGAACTCACCATTACAAACAATATGTTTCAGCCGCATTTCAACTAATAATTACTATATAGCAGAATAATTAATTTTAATTTCAGCAAGTGCAAACCAAGTGTGTAGAGTAAAGACTTATTTTTAACTCTTCACTTAGAAATCAGAGATGCACATATTGGATAATGGACTACCCAGAAAGAATCCGCATCAAATTTAATAAGCACCACAGTTTTCTTAGCTGCATAATGAAGGGAAGGAAATGCAGCAGAGAATAAATGGCCAGAGTGTTAACAACTTACAGCAAACCTCAGAAGAAGACATGACTTTCCCACCCCGGAGTCTCCGATCAGCAAAAGTTTAAACAAGTAATCACTGCAGATGAGAACATTTTAAAATAACCAATTATATGCAATACTTACAAATATAAACTCAATGAACTCTACAGTTTTAGTGGCAAACTAACAATTCATACTTTTGGTTGAACCGTAATGTAAACTATATTTAGCAATTTGCATTAACTGAGCTAAAAGCAACTGCATATCAATCATTCACCAAGGGTTACTTTAACCATTAACCACGATCCTAGCTAAGCTGTTCTCCAAACGCAGGAGGCTAATCCCAACACAAAAATCATCAACTAGAAGATCTAAAACAAATTACAGGAATGATCCTTCTGCTTTTAGTAATCATAATTGGAGACTAAAATTGATAAACAAACAGAATTTCAACGAAAGTTTAATAAAAATAACACAAAAATAAACAAATTAACCACACACCGATTATCTTTTATGGATCTAGATTAATTTTCAGAAAGAAAAAAAAATCGTTAAAGAAAAACTAGTAAGAAAAGGACGACTGTTTTGCTTGAACGTTTCATGGCACAAATTTATCAGATGCAAACATAGGCCAATAGTCGAGTTAAAGGTGAGAGAAAAGAGATCGGAGACTTACTATTCAGGATTCATGACTGCTAACGGTTGATCTACGAAGAACTCGACCGGGATTGGACCGGTCCAGCTAGAACAGAATCTAGAATTTTCGCAGGAAGAAGAAGAAAAGGAGAACTGGAAAAACACAAATGACAAAGTGATGACGAAACCGAAAAGTTCGGATACATATATATATAAAGCTGAAATGTCTGTCTTCCAAAGCCCGTAATAATTTGGAGCCGAAGACTTTTACCGCCTTGTGGGCCGGCCATGGGCCATAAATAATCTCTCCTCCTCTCAAAAACTAAATATTGATCCTAAAAAATCAAAATCATTTTTTTTTGGGTACAAAACTACAAATCACTTTTTTTGTCTTTGAGAAGGAAAAACCCAACTTATTTTTAGTACTTCAAATCAAAATTATTTATTATCAATTATACATCAACTTAAATTTTACTATATTTTCAGAAAGCATGGTAAAAAAGAACTTGGAGACCCACTCGAAATATATTTTGAGTATACAACATGACCACCAATTTAGTCTTAAACGGACTTATTTCGAAAATACGAATTTTAATGAAATTAAACTTTACTATATTTTCAAAAACTCTAAAAAGCATGGTAAAAAAGAATTTAGAGACCCACTCAAAATACATTTTGAGTATACAACACGACCACCAATCTAGTCCTAGACGGACTTGTTTTAGAAATATTTTATTTCAAGCTTTATGACACTACAAGTATGTTCTATAAGTGTGATGCTTCTAGTGGCATATGAGGATATGATCATTGGTAATTTCCAATCTCAAAATGAACAATGAGCAAGTGAATAAGATTAAAAGGAACACTTCAAGCTTTTGAATTAGTTTTTTTTAATATGAACGTACTCTTCTTATTATCGTTATAGTTATTAGTTATAGTTAGTATTAGTTTACTAAAATATAGAGATTGTCTTACTAAAACGTAGAGATTGTCATTACAGAGGCTCGAGTTTGAGAAAAATTATTTATCCGAGTTATTTTATTATTAATTTCACATATATACGATTTGTTTTTGGGTATGAGAGATACAAATTCATAATGAATTTCTTGTCAAAAGGAACAAGTAGCATATGGGCTAGCTGAAGGAAAAACCCTAGCCCCCATGAGAGTCTTCTCTCTAGCAAAACCCTAGCCCCATGAGATTCCTCAATAGCGTTTCTGTGCACATCAAATCCAGCAGCACCTTCGTGTGCTTTCCTCCTAGCCTCTGGCTTCTTTCTATATTGTTTATCGCACAAATTCTAGTGCCGTCAGCAATCGCTAGTGCGGCTTTCTATGGTGAAGATGGTTTTTGCCTCTCTCACTCACAAGGACGGCTCTGTCCGTCATATTCTTTTCAGGCCTTTGGTGATTATGCTCCTGCATGGCGTCTCTTGGGCTATCAAAGATGGTTGACATACCGATTAGATCTGATTTTCTGCTTGTCGTTGCCGGTTCTTTTGGGTGTCAATCAAATCCAAGGATTCAAGGTCTGGGATCCAGGTGAGTTTTGGGTGTTGGTATTGGAGGCTCAGCAGCCTTGGTGTTTCAAGTCAGCGACCTTATTACTGGTGGGGCGCTGCTAAAGTTTAACCTAAATCAGATTTGGTTATTTGATTTGGGTTCTTTTAATTTCTTATCTAAGAATAAGCATGATCAGTTGTGCAAGTTTCGATTGTGGTTTTACTTTCTTTTTTCATGGGTTCTCCTTGAGCTAGATTGGATTTATTGGTCTCAATGGCAATACTTGCCGGAATTTTTCTGTTGGTTGTTGACAGCAGTGATGCACGGTGTATGTATTGTTCTAGGTTTTGAATCATCGATTAGAGTTTTAAGTTTAGACTCATCGATTAGGCCACTTGTGTGGTCTGTACTGCTCCTTTTTAGGATGCCCATATTAAGAATTGTAATCCTCTATTGATTAATAAAGTTTATGCTATTTTCAAAAAAAAAAAGCATATGGGCTAGCTTGATATAGGTTTTGGCCCTCTTTAATTTACATTACCACAAAAAATGAAAACATAAATATAGTTGGCTTCAGAACAACGTATAGGAAAATTCAAAACCACAAGTACATTTCTATATATATATATATCTATATATACTTTATTAATTAAAAATCACCCAACTTCCAGAAATTTGATTCAAGGACTCATCAGATCTATGTTTTATAAGAATAATTAAGCTGATCTATCTTTTATCTTTGGTTTGCTTAGTTGGGTCGATGTCTAGTCCCAAATCGACAATGGGTAGAGCTCCTGTTTGAGTGCCATCACTATCGTTCTCAATCTCTCCCTCTAATGTCAGTCCTTCGATATTTCTTGCTGCTATTGGATCCTTCATCCTCACATCTACATCTGCATCAAAACAAAAATGTAAGCAATTCGGTTCATTTTTCCATTTCATCCCATAAACCAATCACCGATTCACAAGTAATGTCTGGAGATTCAACATCGGATTCAAATGTGAACGTAGGCAATTGAGCCAATTGAATTTTCGGTAAGCCACGAAAGAATTGCATATTCTATGTGATTTGCAAGGTTATGTGCACAAAGTGTTCGTAAAAATGTATCAAATAAATCGTACAATAAACATTAATAAGAAGAGTTGGTGCAGCCTAACCATGCGAGAATGTAATTTTATAAGTCATAGTCTTGCAAACTTACCTGGATTGGAGAAAAACCAAAGAATGAAAGCGCATAGAAGAAGCACAAAGGGGATAACATGCACAGCATTCTCAGCAAACTTGACGCGAGCCTTTTCCTTCTTGGCTAACTCGGCTATGGGCGGATCGTAAACCGGCAGCTGATTGTCACTCCCTTCGAAAAATGATACCGACATTCGCAGCCCCGATGGGACCTTTGTTCCGGACGGTGAGGATGCAAAGTACTCATCCGCCCTGCTCCAACTTGCCGATCTATGCATCTTTCTAGCTAACTAATTCAAACAGATCAATTGAATATTAATGAAGGTAAGAGATCGAGAATGGTAAAAAAAAAATTATGTGACCGAATTATGAGAAGAACTAGCTAAGCAAGAAATGTTATTGAAGGGTAAATTTGAAAGGGTTTGTATGTATGGTTATGTTTGTGGGTGTTGTTGATTCAACTAGTGTCACAAGCCTCAAAGAAAACGGCTACGATTTGGGATCAGAATACTAGTTTGTTGGATCAAATATTTGACTGCATGTCAATTCCTTGTTTAATTTCTTCCACATGCTTCATCCGCATATATATATTTTTTTATCCACATATATAAGTACTCTCTTTTATATATAGTTGGGATGGACCTAGCAACCGATGTAATTAAATGCTCTTTATTTATCTGCCTCAGTTTGAGATTGCCTTTATTATTTATTAGTCTCATACTCGTGCGATGTGTTATTTGCGAAGGGGATAAAAAATGTGAAAATTTTCATTCACCCACTTCTTCCTTTCTTTTCTTTTTTTTATATATTTATGTTTTTTTTTTCTAACTATAATAACCCTTATAACCCTTTTAAATGATTATCATGTGATTTTTTTTTATTCTGAAAGATATTTGTGGCAAATTGAATTTTTCTATGATCTTAATGTCTTTTTAGTTTGGTTTTAAACTTGATCGATCACATTTCCCTCAAAAAAAAAAAAAAACTTGATCGATCACATTTCCCTCAAAAAAAAAAAAAACTTGATCGATCGCATATAAATTTTTTTACCATAAAACATAGGAAATAAAACGGAGTTGTGAGGAGAAGCCTCTGTCCGTAAAACGGTAACTTGTTCATGCTAGGATCAGTATCTAGAAAAATAAATTAAACATTAGCATAGAACAAAGGAGCTATATATATATAGCAGCTAGAGTAGAATTTTATTTAGTCTAGTTTGAGTGAGTTGATGAAGCTCTTTCCCTCTGCTATATCATTGGTTGAGAGAAAATTCAGAAAATCCCTGAAGCTACTTTGTCTGTACCTCTCAGGCTGTTGTTCACTCACAAGCTCCTTGGCAGTCCCCATCTTCTCATCGATCCCCAAACTGTGTAAGCTAGCAATGGATATTCTAGTCGTCTCACTGTTCAATGTCGCCCTGTGCACAACACTCTTGTACAACCCATTGCTTAGTACCTCAAAATGGTCACCTATATGGACTTGAAGAGCAGACTCAAGTTGCGGGACTAGTTTCCATTTTCCGTCCTCGGCATGCAGGATTTCCAGACCCGGGAAGCTCTGAAGCACGATGGTGAAGCAGCTGTAGTCCGAATGAGGCGGCAACCCTAGTGCCATTTCGGGTTTGGGGCACGGTGGGTAACCGTTGACCGCAACCACTTGCATTCCATTTTCCATTTTCTTGGTTAAGTAGGTTGGACCTATGCCTAGGCTCTCAGTGATAGCACTGGTTACTTCCAAGCTCAGTTTCATTACTTCTCTGCAATACTCTCCCATGGTTTCCCTGTGGAACGTACACGGAAATTTGATCAGGCATATAATTAGCATGTGATAAAAAATAAAAAAGGAGAAAGAGTAATTAATTCTTATATTTTAATGAAGTCAAACATAAATTTTCAAAAGAGATTGACGTCAAAAGGTGAGTCGGTGATGCAAATTATCTGGGAAATTAATAAAGAACAAACCCTGGGGCCATCGAAGGTTATATTTCCTACTGCAAAGGTTATCTGTTTGTTCCATATATGGACCAATTAAGATGACTTATATATATATGCATGCCAAATTATCAGATATGTTATAGAACATATTTTATATGATGAATTCACATTGACAAGACGATGTGTACGTAAGTCTACCAAAAGATCTATGTAAAAATTAACTTCACAAAAAATGGATCGAAGACAAAATCATACAATGACTTCAGCTTCCCTATATATATATATATACATCAAAAGATCTATGTAAAAATTAACTTCACAAAAAATGGATCGAAGACAAAATCATACAATGACTTCAGCTTCCCTATATATATATATATATATAAATATCTGATTCACTTTAGCTGAAAACCATGGTCTTAATTAAATGAGATGGGGCAACTAGCGAGCTAGCTAGCTAGCATGATAAGAACTATGTACGTACGCACCTGTAATTTGGTGGATTGTTTGGCCAAGAATTGATCCACTTATCCAAGGGGTGAGCATAATGCTTGAGGAAAACCCTCCAGAATTGAATCTTATCAACTCCATCTTTGAAGCTCGTCCCATACCTCACTGGCTTGTGAACATCATTACACATGAACTTTGCCTTCTCCGAACCTGGCAACTCGAAAAACTCCGAAGCCGTAGACAGCGCCCCGTCCATCACCGATTTGTGGATTCCATGGTTGATAATCTGAAGTTGTTAATTAATGCATATATGTTGGTACAACATTAATATTGGACGTACTACTGTTCAAATATATATAGTCGATCAGTAACAAAGAAAGCTTTAGTAAATTAGCTTAGCTTACATTAAAGAATCCCAACTGACGACAAGCAGTTCTAATTTCTTGGATTACAACGGCTCGTTCTTGATCAGAATCCTGTTTGAGCTTGCCAAAATCGATCATGGGTACATGGGCAACTTCCGGAGTTAAACTCGCACGGTGTGAAGTTGGAATCACATAGCACTCGGGCACGTATGGCAAGCCCCTCTCTTGTGCACTCTTCCCCATCGAAAATGAGCTCGAACGACTCTCGTCTTGGTCCCCCATCTTTGAGCAATTCAGAGATGAGCAAAACAGAGAACAAAAGAGATCAGTTTCTGCAACTTACAAAGAGAAGACAATGAATTTGATAAAACTACAAGGGGTAATCTATATCTATATATAGCAAAATTTCAGTGTCATGCACAAAGTTTTATATTATCTAGTACTTAATTGCATGGTGTGGACTGTGAACATCAAAACCAGCTAGGTCCAAAAACACTAGCTTCCTCTAAAAATCTATTAATAGATTAGTTTTATTAGTAGAGAAATATTGCAACTTGGAGCTATAAAACAAAATAAAACTAAGATAATTAAGTTGGGTACTCGATCATATTTGTCATTTGTGAAGAATAAATGTTGGGTAATAAGATATACTCATGAAAGTTGTATATATAAAGTTGAAATTTGGCTTGATATCGAAACTGAACCAGGTCCATGCCACTTACAATTCTAGGTAGCCGTGCTGATCTATGTTGTTGGCTTGCACAACAGGTTTTGCTTACAATATTTTTAAGTTGCAAATTAAATAACTTCTCCATCCCCAGACTTTCAGGTACTTAGTTTCTTGATTCTTGAAGGTGCATGTTTCTGGTTTTTCTGTGCAGCTGTTTTTGCTCATTAAATTCTGGTCGACCAGTTTCGAGCGAGCTTGACCGGATAGGAATGAGAGAACAGAGAATATTACAACCCTATTTCCCATATATAACATGATCTCTCTGAATGTCCCCTGGCCTTATACTATGTAATCTGTCTTTGTGATGCAGCACGCCTCGCCACTAACTTCATGGTTCGATTCAAAAGCAAGCTACATGAATTGTCTTTGTCTTGTTCAGTTCTGTTTCGTTGGCTTGTCTTTATTAAGCTTCAATAAGGGTTGCGATCTTCGTCAACAAGGTCAGAAGCTTTGGCATGAAGAAGTACATGATTGACTTGTCAGTTTGTGTGTTAGTGGAGTGCTTTTTCTTTCCCCTGTTTTCTGCCGTGTCCCTTCCTTGTTTTCGATCAGTTTGTGTGTTAGATTTATAAATTCTCTTTAATTAAGGCATTTCTTCAAACATCTTATGCCCACTTTTCAGGCCTAGCATCTTAGCTTATAAATGTCTCTTTGAGGTATCTGTCAAAATTCTCGTAGCCATTTCTCGAGCTTGCTTCTTTTAACTTTTGAAACGTCTCTATGAGGCATTTGATCAAACACTTCATGCCGCTTTGCTTAATAACACAGAGAGCAAACCGCACTTTATTACAAACTTTTCTTGTAATAAAGTTTGTTGTTATTTGATATGAAATCTGCCATACTTGTTTGAGTGTTTAGATCTACAAGTAAATTAACTATGAGCGATCCTTCTATGTATTTCTTGTTAAAGTGAAAAATTAAACATGCTAGCTGGAAAAAATGATAAGAAATAAGAAAAGAGGATTTGGAGTTGGGAGGTGTTTAACTGCCCACCAACTTCATAAAAAGTTTGATCAATTTCTTAAGTTATGGCTTAATTTAGCTATATCAACGAAAGAAGGAAGTGCAAGTCATTCTTTACCGCTGAAGTTGGCCATCTAATAATCATAAGCAATTCTCACCTATATATGTGAATCATAGTTCCCCTCTAATTCTCATCGGCATATCTTATAACGTACAGTACGTCTTGGAGATCATCATGGCAAAGCTAGTTTTGGTTTATGGTCATGTGATTCTTGGATTTGTACTAACATGCTGTGCTGCCACAACCTACATGGTGGGCGGTAACTCTGGCTGGGACATAAGCACCGATCTCCCTACATGGGCCTCGGACAAGAAGTTTACGGTTGGCGATGTTCTATGTAAGTGCGCTTGTAAAATTTAGACAATCTGACATGTTACATTGTTAAATTGTCAGTCTTGAATATTGGTAAAGTGAATTCTCGTTAAAAATAATGATACCCGGTAACCAATTCTTGTCTTGTGTTTTGTAGGGTTCCAGTTTTCATCATCAGACAGTGTCAATCAAGTGACCAAAGAAAACTTCGAGGGTTGCAACACAACCAATGTAGTGAAGTCATATACAGGCGGGAACTCAACGGTCACATTGACAAGACCTGGGGAATGGTATTTTGTGAGTGGCAACAAGCTCTACTGCTTGGGAGGGATGAAGCTCCAAGTACCCGTTGAAGGTAACCAATTAGCTTATGCACCGGCGAGTGCACCGCAGGCATCGACTGGTTCGGACCAAGGGCCTAACTCTCTTCCGCAGCCTTCTTCTAAGAGCGACATTCCTACTTCAGCTGCTTTCACTATCCATGGTGGTTCTGATAATGTTCTTGTCTTGGCTATTTTAGCTGCCATGTTATGGATGTGAGATTAATTTAAGTTTTTGTATTTACGTATGATCGGTACTTATATGATAGTTGGAGTAATTTTTGAAAAATCGATCATGATAATAAAATTTCTCAAAGTTTACTAATATTTTGATACATATTTTATTCAACTTTGGTAATTTCTCAATATTTTCTCAAAGTTAATAATTTGACCAAAATACAATAACTCAAAACTAAAAAATCTTGATGCGCAAGAAATACTAACGTTCATTTCAACCAAAGAAACGGGTCAAATAAGAGAACTAAATGATTATTGATTACTCACCACCAACAAGGCAACAACATGTAATTCCTTCTGCTTAAACCGACCCCGGTGAGCAAACCTAAGTGTTGACCTTTTGTTCTCCAACTTGTAAAGAAGCTAAACTGCTAAAGATTAATAAAACAAGTTAAACGACAACCTTCTAATGTCACCAATTCATTAGCATATATTCTTAATCAAAGATTATATCTCTAATATTTGACCAAAATATAGAAACAAACAATCAAACAATGAAGAAATTCATTGTGTTTTCCTCCCTATTCTTACCAGAAATTTTAATACTTCGAGAGTTTAAAAACATGCTTAATATAACGAAACAAACAAATCAAAGCACATATTTTGTGAGTAAGTACTCGTGCAAACTAATTACTCTAATTCTCTCTTTCGTTACAAACTCACCCTATTAGCTCCCCATTTGAATAAAAAAAGAAAACATTTAAGCCCATGTTTTTTCTGTTCCTAGAAATATATAATTTCATTTTTGGACCAACGGTAGTAATAAAATCTATGAATAAATAAATAATAGAATGAAAATTGAACGGGGATGAATGAAGCTACTTCCCTGTACGAAACCTCCAATTGTAGCTTTATCCGTTTCAGTCTCGTCACTCGGTGACCTGCCCAAAATAAAATATAGCAAGTGGACACGTCACACCCCAAAATGCTCAAAACCTTAGCCACCATCTCCACCACTTCACCACTCATCTCCACCACCACCGCCAAACTCTCTCTCTCCAACCCCTTCCTTTCTCTCTCTAAATTCCAACCCAAACCCACCTCCACCTTCCCCCAAACCCACAGACCCATCTCTCTCCACAAGTCCCCCATGAACATCCTCAACAGGCTCGGCTTCGGCCAAAAGAGCCCCGACCCGAACTCGGAATCCGCGGCCATCGCGCAGGGCCCGGACGACGACGTTCCGGCGCCGGGTCAGCAGTTCGCTCAATTCGGCGCCGGGTGCTTCTGGGGGGTAGAATTGGCATTTCAGAGAATCCCCGGCGTGACCAAAACGGAGGTTGGGTACTCGCAAGGGTTGTCGCACAATCCGAGCTACGAGGACGTGTGTACTGGCACCACTAGCCACTCTGAGGTCGTCAGAGTTCAGTACGATCCTAAAGACTGTAGCTTCGAGACTCTGCTTGATCTTTTCTGGTCCAGGCATGATCCCACCACGCTCAATCGCCAGGTGAGTGGTTGTGAAATTTGGGCCTTTTGGTGGGTTTTGCAAATTGTGCTGAAATTTGTTTGCTTTTGCTGCTGTGTTCAATTGCTTGTGCCTGTTTTGATTTCTGTAGTAACTAGTAACTGTGTGTTTGTGGGGTTGATTAAGTTAATATCAAATGAACTCACGCATGCACAAACAAAGCGAGATTGTAAATGGTTGCCTAGTGTGGTTAATCAATACTCCAATACTCCAATTGTTAGTCCGACATATTCTCCTAGATCAATTTCTCTCCTGAAGTGGAGTAATTGATCATATATAAAATGGCTGGCGCAGCGTATGTTGTGAGGTCAAATATCATACAAGGATAGACAAACCTGTTTAGTAGGATGTTCTTTCTCCTGCGAATTCCGTTTCTAAATTATTTTTGATTCAAGTTATCAAAGCATGGACATTTTCTGATACATTTCATGAGGGTTCGATGTAAACCTACAAGGGAGTTATGACATTTGCAGAGTAATTTGTTGAACTAGATTTCAGTGAGATGTACATAGTAGCGTTGTCAACAAGTTTGCAGTTTCATGATACATCTTTGTAACCACTGGGATTGAATGGACATTAGCATTTGCAGCCATATGACCCCGAAAGCAGTAGACTTGGCTTGTTGATGATTCTTCATGTTTGTTTGTTACTCTTATTGTCAGAGCTCTGTTGACTCTCATTTGCACAGTTCCTCAAGCTAGATCTATAGATTGGTGTTATATTCTGGTAGAGAAAAACCTTGTTATATTTGTTTTCCTTAATTTGAGTATGATCCAAAACCTTGTTGTATTTCTCCATCTGCAATTGGCAGGGTGGTGATGTGGGAACGCAATACAGATCCGGAATCTACTTCTACACGCCTGAGCAAGAGAAGGCAGCACGTGAATCTTTGGAGAAACACCAGAAGGTCGTGAACCGACCGATTGTTACAGAGATTCTGCCTGCCAAGAAGTTCTACCGAGCCGAGGAGTACCACCAGCAGTACCTTGCGAAAGGGGGCCGCTTTGGTTTTAGGCAATCTACTGAGAAGGGATGCAACGATCCAATCCGATGCTACGGCTAATCTATTTGCTATTGCCTCGTTCATAGATTTGTGCTCGTCCATATGTGTTGCATGTAACTAGCTTTTACATACTTCGTTAAGTAAAGTGTGCTTGTTGATTGTATCCATGGTGTGAGCCTGGATTAATAATAAACTGCAGTGTTTCCTGACTCTCCTAATCTTCTGTTAGAAATTTGCAATTAGTTTTGTTAATTACAGGTAGGATACTCTTTTATAAGGAACAAGCCTAGTAATCTTTGCTCTAGAAGTAAAACTAACGTCCCAAATCGCATTTCTGATTTTTGAGGATAACACTTTTTTTTTCTTTTCTTGAAAAGAGAGGATAACACATTTCATAGGCCCAAAATGTCTTTTTAAAAAAAAAAAATTAGAAATTGTTTTAGGATGTATGGAAACAATCACAATACTGAAAGTAAATAACAAGGTAAATAGCACAGGAATAGATCATCTCTTTATTAATGAATAGGTGCCTCTATATATAGAGAAACACAAGGGTACAATCCACATCCCAATAGGACTTCTATTCAATAAGTAATCCATATGCTAACCTAACTAAGATACTCCTAGGTTGACAAGGCACACACAAAGTAGGTTTCCTTCAACACTCCCCCTTGTGGCGTCAACACTAGGTGGTGCTCCTCGCGTTGTCTCATTAAAAACTTTGCCAAGTAACAAAAACCCAGTGGGAGAAAAATAACCTTGGTCGAAGGGAAAAAGAGTACAACACACCCTTCACATTTGGTATAGCATGGACGCCAGACTCCCCCGAAGTCTGCGTCTCCCCCTGATTTCCACAATCATGGGAGGTCAGATAACTTAAGCAAACCAATGTTTTTCACATGCTTCTCAAATGTGGATTTAGGCAGTGACTTAGTAAATAAGTCAGCCACATTATCCTCATATCAGACTTGATCCACTTTGATCTTGAGGAACTTCTGCTATTACTGATTATAGAATACTTTAGGCGATATATGCTTGGGGTTGTCGCCTTTGATGAAACCTTGCTTCATCTGCTCAATGCAGGCAGCATTATCCTCATAGATGGATGTAGGTTCATCAGTGGTTGACCTCAAACCACATGTACTTCTTATATGTGTATCAATGGACCTTAACCATATACACTCACGAACTGCTTCATGGAGAACAATAATCTCAACATGGTTTGAAGAAGTAGCGACAAGGATCTGCTTAGTAGACCTCCAAGATATCGCGGTGTTTCCCATGGTAAAGACATAACCAGTTTGGGAACGACCTTTATATGGGTCAGAGAGATACCCAGCATCAGCAAAGCCAACCAAAACATCACAAGGTGTTTGGGAAAAGGGACGTCAGCTTTTCTGCCCGTCGGTCGACCGTTCGACGGCCGGTCGTCGACCGGTCGACGGTCGTCAGTAGGCACGAGTTCCTTACCCATTTTGCCATATTTTCGAAACTCTCTGTAGGGAAAGAACAAGCCCATATCAATCGTACCCTTTCAGTAACGAAAGATAGTCTTTATGCCATTCCAATGGCGTTGCGTGGGCGCAAAGCTAAATCTAGCTAACAAGTTAACAACAAAGGAGATATCGGGTCTTGTACACTGTGCCAAGTACAATAATGCGCTATTGCACTTAGGTATGGTACCTCAGTCTCTAAAACGTCTTCACCATCATCCCTTGGGTGAAACGGATCCTTCTTGGATCTAGACTGTGACCAATCATGGGAGTGCTAACAGGATGGACTTTATCCATATTAAATCGCCTGAGCATCCTTTCCCAAGATCTTTCATCTCAAACACGGATTTCAAGTATTCAGTGGCACTTGCAAATCCGGAACTTGTTTTCACGCAGGGGCATAATTTATTGTTCACATACCCTCTTCCAATCAAGTAGTCACTTAGACGGGTATACCACATCCGTCCGGATTGTTTCAATCCATATAGTGAACGTTGCAACCTTATTGCAAACGTGCTCTGTGGTCTAGAGCCACTTGACTTGGGTAAATGAAGCCCATCCGGGACCTTCATATAAATCTCCATATCTAGATCCCCATAGAGATATGTTATGACCACATCCATAAGCTGCATGTTCAGTTTTTCGGAAACTACCACTGACAAGGTAGCAGAACGTTATGACGTCCTTTACGAAAGAGTATGTCTCATCGTAGTCGATTCCAGGGCGTTGTGAGAAGCCTTGCGCCATAAGGCGAGCTTTATATCTCGTTCTCTCACTACGCTTTCTAACAAAGACCCATTTATATCAACAGGATTTATTCTAGAAGGTATTGGCACAACCGGCCCAACTACCGTTCTCTTTGTTAGTGAGTCCAACTCAACCTGGATCACATATTTCCTTTTAGGCCAATAAGCTTCTACGTCGGCATTCATCAACGGAGCGAGGTTCAATATCATCATTCTCAATGAACTCTTGTGCACAAGCATATGCAAACACATCATCAACTGTGATGGAGTTTCTATCCCACGTCTCATGTACACTAGTGTAATAATCGAGATCTCTAGGTTCCCACGGATAGGTCTTAGCGACAGGGCGTCCCCCGAAGATGTCTTTTGGACATAACCACAATCCGGAACGTTTTCATGGACGGATTTTGAGTATCAATGATGAGAGGGTTATTTGGTGCCATCGCAGCCCATTCCCTAGGGCGCGAATCCCTCGAACCTGGTGGCCTCCAACGCTTCCTCAGCGGAGCCACGGCCTAAGCCACATCACCACCATTACTGGCAGTGGCGCCACCAGCTGTCCCTCCCATAGGGTTAGCTGTAATAGCGACTTTGAGTCCAAGTCCTTGTTCAGGCACTTGCATCCTTGCAGGCATGTTTGCAGCTGGTATATATGATCTAGTCACTAAGATCTGAGAAAGTGTCCGGAAGAGAGTCGGCGACTTTCTGAAGATCTTCTACGCACTTTCTGCAGTAGGGGGATCGTTATGAGACAGAGTGGGGTCAGTCTACGACAATTCCAGTCGTTCCTGATTCACGTTCAGATCTCCCCCGAACGACGGGAAAGACTGTCTCACCGAAGTGACAAATAGATCGCATGTCAAGGGTTCTACATAGCGGATTCTGGTTGGAGACTCAAATCCAACATAAATACTCATTCGTCTCTGAGGACCTATATTAATACGCTGTGGCGGCGCAATTGGCACATAAACAACACATCCAAATATGCGTAAGTACGATATGCTTGGCTCGTACCCAGTCACTAGCTGTAACGCAGAACATGATTGGGTGGTGATGGGCCTCGGACGAATAAGCAGAGCTGCATGCAATACTGCGTGCCCCCCAGGCAGAGAGAGAAGGATTGGTGCGCATTACCAATGTCCTCATGACCATTTATTCTGGAAATGACAATCTCTGCAAGACCGTTCTGGGTTTGCACATATGAGACTAGATGCCCAACATCTATCCCATGCAGTAGTCATCGAAAGTTTTCGATGTAAACTCTCCAGCATTATCAAGCCTGATAGATAATGGGATGATCCGGTTAGTGAGCCGGCAGGCGAATACTCTGTGCTAGGAGTTTAGCATAAGCAGCATAACGAGTGGACAATATCGTGACATGTGACCAGCATGTCGATACATCAACCAACACCATAGAATACATAAATGGCCCGCTTGGTGGTTGAATATGTCCACAGATATCCCTTTGGATTATCTGTAAGAATGGAAGAAGTACTTTAGAATCCTTTGCATAGGACGGTCTCAGTCCTAGGTTCCCTAAGGAACAAGCTTTGCATAAGTTACGTGTGGCTTTGGGAGCTTCAGAAGCATAGGAGGAGTTTGTCCCGTCAGAAAATTTCTGAGGACTGTCCCAGTCGACCGTTCGACCAGAATGGTCGACCGGTCGACGGTCGTTCCGGAAGGAGGCTCGACCGTTCGACAGAAACTTCGAACGGTCGACGGTCGCTCCCTGGAGGGGGTTCGACCGTTCGACAGTAAGCTCGAACGGTCGACTACGCACGCTGGACGAGATCGACCGTTCGATAGGAATAGGTCGAACGGTCGACAGGCGGCGGACAGGGGCACTTTTGCCCTTTATCATTGCTGTCTCATCTCCTTGAATCAACCTTTGATTCATGCTTCGATTAGCTCGATAGAATGGATGTCCGTTTGAGGTTTTCAGTATACGGATCATCATATCACGTCCAGGGTGTCCCAGCCTGTCGTGCCAAAGCCAATATGTGTCTGAATCCAAGAGGTCATCCCATATGACATTATTTGATTCAATAGCTCGGATAGTGGTTACATATAACCCACTAGAGAGACACATAACCTTCTCTAAGATGCGTTTTCTTCCGCAGTCATTAGAGGTAATGCAAAGAGATTCTTTTCCATTCTCATCATGCGTCTCTGCATGGAATCCATTGGCTCTTATATCTTTAAAGCTCAACAGAGTTCTATTTCCTCTTGGAGCGTAGAGAGCATTTGTGACATCAATTAAGGTGCTATCAGGCAAGAGAAATTGGGCATATCCTCTTCCTTGCACAAGATTCGATGGTCCTGCCATCGTAGTCACAGATGTATATAAGCTCATCATTAAAATCGAGGCTACGAAAGCAACTCAGATTTTATTAAAGATATTAGCCAAGGCTTCAAAGTTCCTTCTTGATCTTAAATCAAAACTAAATCCATTTGTCTTGGCAAACTTGCCATATCACATCAACTTGGACAATCATAAAGACTTAAGCAAAATTGCTTCCAAAGTCTTTAACCCTTAAACTCGACGTCTTGATCATTGCAATTACATCTTCATATGTATTGCAAACTATGGCCCATTGATCAGACGCTCCATATCATTAATAGACATCATGAAGAGGATTCTCCATTGATTGAGGCATACAGGCTCGGAACTCACGGTCCTTAAGACGGTGGCAGATTACCTTGGCCGGTGGCGGTGCTGCCATAACTAGTGGCGCAACAACGCTAACCGGCGTTGACCGGCGGTGTCCCTCTTACAAGGACGACGGTCTTCTCTCACTCTTTCGCGGCCCTATGCTCGCGTGATCGCTTATTCTTATGGCGATTACCTTCATAAGCAAATAGATTCTACGGACCAAAATATCCGGGATCGTCCCTAGATTTAGGGTTTTGCTCGTGGCTTCCTCCCATAGGGGGCGCCATCATCGTCATGCCTTTCCTCAAGGCAGAGATGGGGAATGTGGTGAGAGATTCCTCAATCAATTGTTCATCTGTGATGATTATCCACAGAGATGCATCAAGTCTTTGATGCGGAGAATTTCCGAATTATGTCCCATGACTTCTTCAAAGTCAGAGAAGCGGAGATTAGTCCATTATGCTTCTAAATTCGGAATGATGAATGTTACCATAACATTCATGAAGCGCTTCTAACGCTAACCTCTTTCATGAACTCAAACTGGAGTGCCATATTCATATGGCGATTCATAAGGAAAAATAACCTGGCATTGTACATCTCAGTTTGAGGGTCTAGAGCGGTTTCTTCAAAACAACGCTCATGGATTCGAGCTAGAAGCTCTTGTGCGGATAGGTGCATTAGGATATCATGAGCTCATCTCAGAATCTAATGTCCGCAGAATCCAATGGAGTAAAATCGAGTTCATTCATGTTCGACATCCAAGAATATGGAGAACAAGAATGTAGTGTGTTTCGGAGTCAATGCTCCCATGAAACAATGAAGGGTGAGTTTCGGAGTTAATACTCCCACGAAACAATGAAGGGTTTCTGAGCAATCTTTGCTCCCAAGAAACGCTTCCAAGGATTTTGGATTTAGGTGAAACTTTGGTGTCGTATGGTCATAACCTTAAACCTTTTCGGTAGCTCTACTCAGATATAACCAGGTAAGTTATAAGAGATGTCGGTGGAGCAAGCTCTCTTAATACCACTTATCTCAAACTCCTTACCTAGACATCATACCTAAGCAGGTGAGCCTAGTTGGGAATAAGTCATGAACCATAGGTCGTTTCTTCTCTACGGGTTCCTCATCCGGAGGTTAATTTGTCAATGAACTCCTCGTTCATAGTCTCTTCTCTCTACGGATTCCTCATCCGGAGTATTAGCTCGAACCCCCACAGTTCGGCTCTTGAGGTCATCACCAATAGCATGATGACATTAGAGGTGCTCATGACTTACACATACCGCAAGTGATATGAAGCTCGATCACTCCCCTAATGCGTCTCATAGTTTGGCGAGGCTCGTATAATATCCCACGTTATAAGAAAGGTGGGAGGTAGAAGAAGGGAGGTTGCAAGTCCCCGGAGAAAAGAAAAGGAATTTAAATGCTTAAAGCAGGAACCTTTATAAAATCTTACTTGGATTCTTTTCTCGGATTATCTTGAGTACCTCTTCTTCTGAGCTTCGTATCCGGAGATCCAACGGTCGGAACTGTCTGAAATTTTAACTGCAGGTAGTCGACGCATGGGGAAAACCGTCGTCAAAGTTTCTGCTTCATCCAACGGTGGAGAAAAGAGAAAAGCTCTTCCGAAGTAGGCTGTTCTGTCCAGGCAGATTCTAGGAGCGGTGAAGGATAAGCGGCCGGTGAAGATATCCGGCAAGGAGGAGGACCGGTGGCTGCAGCAAGGATGGCCGGAGGTGCAAGGAGAACACGGCAAACCTAGGGTTTAGGTTTCTAGGGTTTAGGCTTTTTATTTAGGGCTAGAGGTTCGTGCTGATAACGTGTTTTAGGATGTATGGAAACAATCACAATACTGAAAGTAAATAACAAGGTAAATAGCACAGGAATAGATCATCTCTTTATTAATGAATAGGTGCCTCTATATATAGAGAAACACAAGGGTACAATCCACATCCCAATAGGACTTCTATTCAATAAGTAATCCATATGCTAACCTAACTAAGATACTCCTAGGTTGACAAGGCACACACAAAGTAGGTTTCCTTCAACAGAAATCTGCTTTAACTTCATTCGATCTCCTATTGTTTTATATGCTGAGAAATAAATCATGGGTTTGCTAATTACTATTTAATCATGGGTTTGCTAATTAGGTATTCAATTTGGTGGTTCACTTGTTGTGAAAGGGACAATAAAGACATTGTGAAAGGGACAATAAAGACATTTTAATGTTGGAGTTGGACCCTTCACAATTCACATGGTTATTAGGTAATCTTTCAGTTTTCCACATGAAGTAGTAAATCGTGTTTATTTCGTAATGCAACAGTCCACAATTTACTTATCACTCTGATTCATCTCAACTATAACTAATAAGAAAATATATCGATCAACTACATATGTTTTCAATAAAATTAAACGTGACGGCACTGTCATTGCAGAGATCATAGCAATGCCAGCACGAACAGATTGACCTTTTGCTGTATGATCATATCTATCCTCATTAGTTTATTTCCAAAACACTTGGAATTCGATTACATCATCAGCATGATCGATCGTGTATTGTTCAAATATGTATATAGTTGGCTCTCTGGGTCTACAATAGAGCAGGAAGTTGCTGCAATGATCTGTTATGGTGGGGCGGGTCAGCCGAATTGATAACCCTAGTATGAAACAAACTTACTTATCGCATTCATAATCTCTTAATTAATCAGATTAACGGCCATTACGATAATTTTCACTGTCATTAAAAGCTAACATTGTACATATTTACTCTTTAGATTTTCGTGATTACTTCAATCTCTTCCAACGTAACGACATTGCCAACATGCTAAAGAGGCTGACTTTTGCACATTGCCAACCAATGCCTAGCTACCAATATTAGTTTTTGAACAATGCTTACAAGCTGTCATGGAAAAAGCTAGGGAGCACAGACCCACACAGTGTGCTGTAACTGCTGTTGCGTAGCCAAAAGGTGAAGGTATATCGGAATTACTGCAATCACACTTCAAATAATGGTGGACAGAATAGATTATTTATAATTTTATATAAATGAAAAACTCCCTATAGTTTTTATATTTTAATTTTGGTTTGCTTGGTATGAAAAGCTGGCAATTTTAAGGTCCATATCATAAAGTAGAAGAGCCATATATGCCAGTACTAGTAGTCATATTCAAAATTATTGCAGCTGTGATTTAATTTCATTGGAAATTGGCCTAGCTATAATCTTCACCTTATTTGCTTTTCTGAAATCTGGATATACCTTTTTTTGGATATAATGATATATCCAACCCAGATCCAGATCCGAATTGCCTCAACACATGTGATATGTATATACTTGCTTTTGAGCATACCTTGCCAGCCAATTGCATGTAAGTTTTACCATATATTTCATATGGGTCGCATCTTTCCTTTAACAGGTCAAGTCATTAGCCTGCTTTATTAATATACTCATCCACAGCTAAACACATTATTTTAGGGATATTTTTAGAAATAAATTCCTAAATATGTAGAGATGAGATTACCAACCCCCACTACGTTATTTAATTCATGAAAAACAGTGGTATTTTTGATATAAAAGTCCCTTACTTAAATTTCGACATCTTTGTGTTAATAAATGCAAGAGAATTCATAAATCAAAATAATTTCTCTTGCAATAAATGACAATATTTATTTATCCATTATATAAAATTTCAAAAAACACTAAACTCAATCATCTACTAACTCATAAAGGTGACGATAACATACAAGATTACCTATTAATTTGTGTACGAGACTCACGGAACAACATATATGCTTCTAAATTATCCATAATTTTTAGATTATTCATTGATACAAAATTTGATTTCTGAATCAAATAATAGAAAAATTACAAAGAAACCGTATCCATGATCTTTCTACTAAATTACAAAAATTTAATGACTTGGTACCCAAGTAAGTATCTTACTTGTTACTTTATTAGAAAGTTTGCCAACTTTACCAATAATACCAACAAACAAGTAACTTATTTTTTTGGTTACAACAAACAAGTAACTTTGATACTTACCAATAATAATTGTAATCAATTAAAACAAAACATAATAATAATAATTATCATCTTACTTTGGTAACTAATCCATCGTAATAAACACAACGCGTATTCCTACATTTGCTATATATAACAAACAGCCAACAGACAGCAGAGTCTCATTACAACAATGTCAGAGCTCGAGAGCCCAGAAGCGATGCCGAGAGTGATAGCATTCCTTTCCGACGTGCTGGACCGGGTAGCCCGGTCCAACGACCTGAACCGGCGGTTCGAGTCGCAGAAGCTCTCGGTCTTCCACTGCCTCACAAAGCCCACAATCTCAATCCACAGCTACTTGGACAGGATTTTCAAGTACGCCGATTGCAGCCCCTCTTGCTTTGTGGTCGCCTATGTCTACCTGGACCGGTTCACCCAGAGACAGAAGGCTTTGCCCATCAACTCTTTCAATGTTCATCGATTGCTCATCACCAGTGTCCTGGTCTCTGCCAAGTTCATGGATGACATGTGAGCATTGATTCATTTTCCTTTGAATTCTTGGGTTTTTATGTCTGAAATTATTGATATTCTTGGTGGCTTTTTCTGGGTTTGGTCTAGCTAAGGCTTTAAGCTTAAATGAATCAAAGTTTGATTTGGGTTTAGTTGGATACTAACTATAATTTACATTGTTCTTGTTAGAGGGATTGGGTTTAGTGGGTTTAACCCCTTGCAACTAAAATTGGGTCCTATGAACCCATTAAGCCATCAGTTCAATTAGTACTCTGATCATCAAGTTCTAATGAATTTCATGGTTTTTGCTTTGAAAATTAGAGTGGGTGTGATCGTAGAGTCATATAGAGTATTAGTTTACTTTCCATCTTGGTTCATTTCCTTGTTTGATTCTTGATGATAGATTTAGTAATTGAAATGAATTTGCCTTAGAACCCAGCTCTATTTTTCTGGTAGATTTTGATAATGGCAACATTCAACACCGTTTTGGAATAAGCAACCACCGCCCAAAAGAGGGAAGGATTATTAGTGTAGCTAGCTAGCCATGTGAAGACCTTCGTCTTCTAGTTGACAGCTTACCTAAGATGTGCTGTTCTTGTCTTAAATTTGATGAATATTTTTGGCACAATTACAATCATGACAGAAGGGCTTCATTAATGAACGCTAATGACCAATCAATCCCATGTGCTAAGGATTTTGCCTGAACCTCAATCATGGAAATAGTCATGGTGCCTTAAATTATAAGCTAGTTTGGTCGTACATATGGTGGTCCATTAATAATGACAGCAATTAGTATCTTTAATTTTTTGTATTAATTAATGTTTGGTTCATTTAGAAGGGTAATTAATCAGTTTGTCTACATGGGTTTTCTGCTTTCAGTTCTTACAACAATGCCTACTTTGCAAGAGTGGGAGGAATCAGCACAAAAGAGATGAACCTTCTCGAGATGGACTTCTTGTTCGGATTAGGCTTCGAATTAAACGTGACACCAGAAAACTTTTTAACCTACTGTTCGTACCTGCAAAGAGAAATGTTGCTGCAATCTCCTCCTCTGCATTTAGCAGAATCTCCTCTGAATTTGGCGAGCCGTCTGAAGCTACATTGCACCTTCAATGAAGATGAATCCACCCATCAAAAGCAGCTTGCTGCAGTTTAGGCACTAATTTTGGTGAAATTAGAAACTAGCTAGAAAGGGTTGACGATGTACATGTGGGTTTTTGTTGACTATTATTCTGTGTTGTTAGTTCCTTACTGGAAAGGTTTTTGAGGTATGGTTATATTTTTATGGTGTCAAAACAAGAAGTCAAAAGGTCTCCCAATTGACTATGCTTTCTGTGTGCTTTTCTTCTTCTAATTTTGATTTTGTTTATAGTTTTTGGGATTTTTACTTAATTTTGTTTATAGCTCTCCCAAAACTCCCAACTTAACAAGGAATGTTATGTGAAAGAGATGCAAAGGTTAATTTTACTAATCACAAAATAGTGGCAACAATATTATTTAAAACAAAAAAAACGATTGTGGCAACAATTAGTAGGAGCGAACAGCGAACTAATTGACCAAAAAAAAAAACTTCTAGCGAAGCAGTCCCAGTCCAAAAAAAAACTGGCCAAGCTGTCGTGGCCTGATCAAGTGATACGTTGTCATGGCTTGATCTAGTGGTACGTTGCAAACCTCCACTTGTCCTTTCCTTATTGTCAGTCTATTCGGAAGGCATAATAATAACCATCAACTATCCGAATTAATTACAAAATTACCATTTCTGGTCTAAATCAAGTGGCCAAACAAATCGCTACGTTTCTCTCTTCACCATTACAAGCTGGCTCTTCATCAGACCAATAACCGCAACTAAAGCTCTGTTGTAGCCAAGGCCCTTATCTTTATTTTTGTTCTACTTTTTAATTAATTTATGGATTTTCTTGTGTGATTTTTGAAAAAGCTGTTTGGATAGCAACTTTTAGATGGAGTATACCTTGACCTTACACTTTTTCTTATTTCTTTAATTTTTTTTTATAAGTATTGGTCCATTGGAGGATATTGTTATCTTTAAAGCTAGATGAAATTTTGAATACCAGATGTGCAACATTAAAATTTGACCTGAAAGCACCTATTAATAAGAAAAATAAGCTAACATTGCGAGAGCCAAACCTAAATATAGTCGAGACATCGAGTAACATTGCTAAGGGCTACATAGTGTCATACTAATAGAGTAATGGACCAAGTCACTTCATTATCTATAGTATCACTTAAATAAATATATATATCTATACTATATCTATACTATATTTAAGAGAAGAGGCTTTGTCAATCATAACAGATTTTTTTTACATTAATACCCCTCATGTATTAAAATACTTTGAAAACCAATTAATCAGAAAGGATAAAAACGACAACTACAAATAACAAAAAAAAATTTAAAAATAAAGAAAAAATTTGTATAACTACACACTCTTTAAGTAACTACCTTCACTCTCACACACATCGGGTGTGTGAATGTTTCTAGTATATTTAAGTTAAGTAAGGTTCCCAAAAGTTATAAGAAAATTTCAAGTAGCGAAAATAAAACGTATAATTAAATAATATGTTAATATAGAGCGCATAAAATGTTAATATACGTTAATAATATATCAATATAATTGAATATAATACGTTCACTTAATATGGATCGTATATTTTGATTAAAAAATATAAATTTTTCTGAATATATTACATGAAAGTATTTATTGACAAAATACAAGTATAGCAGGTACATTTAGTAACTAGGCCAGTCACTTAAATGAAGTATATTAATGTAAGGATTCACAAAAAAAAGAGGTATATTAATGTAAGGAATTAGTTCGTGTTTGCCAGTTGGAACACACTTAAATGAATTATATAGGATGGCAATGTTGTGAATAACTCGAAAATGAAGAGCTTAATTTATTGTACGATACAAATTCTGAAATTCACTGGTCGGTCTGTTGTGACGTGACGTGTGGACATCAACCACGAGCGTACGCCCCCAATTTTACGAGCACTTACACTGGATTGCTCTCCACTTTTGTCAGCATATTGCCCTATTCGGAATAGCTTAATAATAACCATCAACTGTCAGAAATAATTACAAAATTGCCATTTCTGGTCTAAATCAAGTGGCCAAACAAAAACACTACGTTTCTGATTTCTCTATTCACCACAACTGGCTGGCTATAAGTCTATAAATAGTTCAACTACAACTCTGCTGGACTCTAGCTAAGGCCCTATTTTTATTTTTCTATTTTACTTTTTAATTAATTGATGGATTTTCTTTTGTGGCTTTTGAACAAGCTGTTTGGATAGGAGCATAGTGTTATTCTGCTTTTAAATGGAGTATACCTTAATCTTACATACTTTAAAAAAAAAAAAATTAATACATTGATCCATTGAAGAGTGTAGTTATGAAATTTTTAATATCAAAGGTGTAACATCAAAATGTGACTTCAAAACACCTATTAATAAAAAAAATATACTAACGTCACGAGAGTCAAACCAATGTGTAGTTGAGACATTGAGTAAAATTGCTAAGGGCCACATAGTGCCGAACTAATGGACTAAGTTGCTTTAACATCTATAGTATTGCTCCTAAACGAGAAATTTTCGATTCCGGAAAGTTTCAAAAAATAGGACTTCCCAATGACGATTATCTCGCTTTCGTTGGTTAAAACTTTCTCGAATTAACAAAAATTTCAAATAAATTTTTATTTAATAACTTACTTTAGATATGGGTTGTTACACTTTAATATCTATAATATCACAAATATATTCAAGTTAAGCAAGGTATACATAAATTGGAAGCTCCCCAAAAGTTATAAGAAAAAGACACGTAGATAATATAGAACGTTTAATTGAATAATATAATATATTTTGATTAAAAAATAGAAGTTTTTTTTTTCTGTATTTTACACGCAAGTATTTATTGACAAAATACATAGTACAAGTATAGCAGGCATTAAAAAAAAGTATAGCAGGTGAATTTAGTAACTAGGCCAGACACTTAAATGATGTATATTAACGCAAGGAATATTAAATGAATATTAAAGGATGACAATGTTGTAAATAACTCAAAAATGGAGGGCTTAATTTATTGTACAATGCAAACTCTGAAAATCAAACTTATCAGTCTGACAAGATGACGTGACGAGTGGACAACAACCACGCGCGTACGCCCCCCAATTTTACGAGTCACTTGCACTGGATTGCTCTCCACTTTGGTCAGTTGTCTCAGTTCGGAAGAGCATAATAATAACCATCAACTGTCAAAAATAATTACAAAATTGCCATTACCGGTCTAAAACTCTAAATCATCAAGTGACCAAACAAAAACGCTACATTTCTCTGTTCACCACAATTGGCTGGCTGGTTCTTCATACCTTACTGGCTAACTAAAGCTCTGCTGGACTCTAGCTAAGGCTTTGTTTTTATTTTTTTGTTTTACTTTTAAATTAATTGATGGATTTTCTTGTGGGGTTTTTGAATTTTGAACAAGCTGTTTGAATAGTTGAATAAAAAAAAACAAGCTGTTTGAATAGGAGCAGAGTGTTAAGCTACTTTTAAGCAGAGTATATCTTGACTTTACACATTTTTTTAAGCATCGATCCATAGGAGGGTATATCTATGAAATTTTTAATACCATATGCGTAATATCAAAATGTGACTTCAAAGCGCCTATTAATAAAGAAAATAAATTAACGTCGTGAGAGCCAAACCAAGATATGGTCGAGACATTGAGTAACATTGCTAATAGCCACATTGAGTAACATTGCTTAAAATATATATATTCAAGTTAAGTAAGGTATATATAAATTGAAGGATTCCTAAAAGTTATAAAGAGAGGTCACTTGATTAAAAGATAGAAATTTTTTCTATATTTTACATGAAAGTATTTCTTGACAAACAAGTGTAGGAGATGAATTTAGTAACCAGGTCAGGCCAGACACGGCACGACACTTAAATCAAGTAAGGTATATATAAATTAAAGGATTCCTAAACGTTATAAAGAGAGACCACTTGATTAAAAAAAATATTCTATATTTTACATGAAAGTATTTATTGACAAACAAGTATAGTAGATGAATTTAGTAACCAGACTAGACACTTAAATCAAGTATATTAATGTACAGGAATTGCCTTGAATTTATTTCATAAAAGATTGAATTTTTATCAGCATATAAAAAAGTACAGTAATTAGGTCGTGTTTGGCAGATGAACACACTTAAGGATGGCAACGTTGTAAATAACTCGAAATGGAGGGTAATTTATTGTACAATGCAAAATCTGAATTTCTGGTCAGTCTGACCAGAAGAGAACTGTAGCGACGTGACGAGTGGACAAAAACCACGCGCGTACGGCCCCACATTTTACGAGCAGTTACACTGGATTGCTCTCCACTTTTACCGAAAGTTCTACAATGCTCCCGAGCATTGAAACTTCCCACTTTTACACGATTCTTCTATCTCACAATTTCCGAGTGCCCTGGCCGTTGATGTGTTCATCTACTTTCTACCACCAGTTATTATTATCTTCGATCTTCTTGTGACCGTAGAGTCACTGTCCGCTCCTGGAAGTACAAAACTCAGTCCCAAGTTTTACTGTGTCTCTCTTCTACTTCCTAGTCTTCTAGTTTCTACTCTACAAGGTATTTTGCTTTATTTTTGTTATTTCATTATATTTGTACCTCTATTTTTCCTCGTATTGTTCTTTCTTTTCTTTTTTCTTCTTCTTTTTGTGTGTGAAATTAAGCAGTCGTATGCTTGTAGGTTAATAATGCTGATAAGTTATGTTCTATGTATTACTCTTGAGTGGTATCAATGGAACTTTTTTTTTTTTTTTTTCAGACGAAAGGGACTCACTCATGTTTTTCTTTATGCTTCTTAATTTATATATATGGATTTTGTTGGTCCACATTGTTTAATAGAACTTAATCAATTTTATACTTGTTATGAGTGTTGTATTCCTGATGGTTGTGCAGAATGTTCTTAATATCTACCAGTTCTGCCTTTGTTTTTTTTTTTTTCATTTAACATGGTTGTATTGATTCGAAGTCCAGATCTGATCAATCTAATTAAAATTATATTAATTATATGTATTATCTTGTTCCGCATCTTTTTAATCTAGCACCAATGCTCATGTAGTGTGATGTTCTATTGCATTGATAGATCGGATGTTTTTATTTTTGTTGCTGATGATTGTGTAGATTTCTTTGAATATTATACCCGTTCTAGTTCTGTTTATATGACATGGCTATAATGATTTGATATTCTAGATAGTTTCTACAGTTCTACTTCCTTTGCAGAGGTGTGACTTTTATTTTTGAGAAAAATTTAGAAAGCATTATGAGGCCCAGAGTTGGTGCTGTTCGTGATTTTCCGAAAGGGTGTGGACCAAGGAAAAATTTCCCCCTGCGACCTCGAGTTGAAGCTGTCCGAGATTTTCCTCAAGGTTGTGGACCGTTGGTGGTTTCTTCATTGAAAAGTAGTGGTGCAGATCATGCAATATGTGTTGATCATTTCAGCAAACATGCTAAAGAGAAGAGTTTGATTCCATTCGGCAAGGACAAGGAGCGCGAGCATCGTGTTGTTAGCCACAAGTTGAGTGTTGTTAATGTTAATGTGGTTGATAAAGATTGTAACAAGGTGAACAAGGCTTTGGCTGCATTTCAAGAGACATTGACTGAAATGGGTCGAGAATGTGATGCTAATAATTCCAGCAAACAAAAGGGTTGGAATTTATACATTGAAGCAGCAATGTATCTTAAAAAGCAAGATAAATGGGTTAACACGAGGAAACGAATAGGACACATTCCAGGAGTGATGGTTGGTGACAAGTTTCGGTATAGAGCTGAACTAGCTATTGTTGGCCTTCATAGTCAGTTTCAATCTGGTATTGATTATATGAAGAATGATGGGAAAACGTTGGCCACAAGCGTTGTTGAGTCTGGCCGCTATGACAACGCTACAGAGTCTCCTGATGTCATGACATACACAGGTCAAGGTGGAAACCCTGTGGTTACAAAAGGGAAACCAAAGGACCAAAAGCCTGAGCGCGGGAACCTTGCATTGATGAATAGCAAGGAAGCAAGAACTCCCGTGAGGGTGATCCGGAGCTATAAGTTTCCCAAGGAATCTGGTTATGTTTACGATGGTCTCTACATGGTAGATGATTTTTGGCAAGCACGAGGGGATTTTGGTAAACTCGTCTATAAGTTTTTGTTGAATAGGATGTTTGAGCAACCCAAACTTACACTTTGCAATAGTTAAGCTATGTAAGATGGTGATGTTAAGAACTGTTGTTGCTGCTCATTTAGTGTGTAGGAGGATGTTTTGATGAAGCAGGTTGACTGTAACATGATCATTTAGTATGCAAGTGTCTTCTAGTGAATTTTGAATTAGACTACCTCCTTTTACCGGATAGTACGAAGTTGGTTAATCTCAATTTCTTGCTCTATTTTTTTTAAGACTTTACATTACGAATGATTTCCATTGTTTGGCAGAATCCGAGAATTGTTATATCATTCTTAGCCAATAACTGCAGTATCAGTACAATTACCAGTACCCATATATGCTTATATGTGTCGACTTGCACAATACCTTAAAATGTGTTGGTACTTTCAAATTTGTGCATCATTGTCTCAAAATTGTACTCTGTTCTTGTATATAAAGGGGGTGGGAGATATTTCGCTTTGCTTTTCATGTAAGAAAAAATGGTAAAACACACTTCCAGCACTCAACACTATTATCTTCTAAAACAAAGATATAAGCCTTTTTTTGTTTTGTTTATGATAACTGCATAAGACAGAGAGATTGCCACTTTAACTACTAGCAATGCATATATCACATAGCAAAGTCATAATTATATTTTATATGTTACACACAGCAACACAGGAAAATATATATAAGGCTTATATAATCATAATTAAATCATGAACTTGCATCCACAATTTCAGCCACGGCTGTTTCTCCCTCCTTCTCCACCACCGCCGCCTCCGCCACCATGGGCTCCACTCCTGAAAGAAAAAAAAAACAGTAGATTGCAAAGAAAGAATTAAAGCTTAATTTGTTTGATAAAGCGAAAACTGAAAAGGATGCATGACTGTGTGTCTCTTGGCAGAAAATTAATTGTACCATATTGTATGCAGCATCCATCCCTTAATTAGGGTTGGGATTTTCCGCGGTTGGCATATGGGACACCGGTGATTGATCTCCAGCCAATGAACAATGCAATCTTGATGATAATAATGTAAACAGGGCATGCGAGTAATCACGATATGACCAAGTTTATGATCAGGATCAATTATCCCCTCTTTTTCTTGTGCATAATCATCATCATCAGAGCAATCAAGGCCCTCCCTACAAATAACACAAGATGGTGTCTGTTCAATAATAGATTTTATTTCCAAACTATCAAACCTCACTTTCTCCAAATTAACCTTGAATAGATGATTTAGTTGCGGGGTATATGTCTACCAGGATTCCCTTGTAACACTCTGAATGATATCATCGTTCCCATTCCCATTTGTGCAGAGTCACTTCCACAGCTCGGGTAATAAAAATTTCATGTTACCGCCCTCTTTTTTTTTTTTTTTTCTTAAGCATTGGTCATATTTTAATTTATATGTTGGCTTGCACAATATGGTAGTCTGAACTGTGTGATTAAAGATTTAAAGCGCTTTTGTAGTACCTGAAAATGTGTTGGTACTTTCAAATTCGTGCATCATTGTCTCAAAATTGTACTCTGCATGTTCTTGTATATATAAGGGGGTGGGAGATATTTCGCTTTGCTTTTCATACAAGAAAAAATGGTCAAAAACACACTTTCAGCACTCAACACTATTATCTTCTAAAACAAATACATAAGCTTTTTTTTTTTTTATGATAAGAGAGATAGATTGCTACTTAAACTACTAGCAATGCATATATTACATAGCAGTCATAATTATGTTATATATGCATGGTACACACAACCACACGGGAAAATATATATAAGGCTTATATAATCATAATCAAATCATGAACTTGCAGCCCGTATTTCAGCCATGGTTGTTCTTCCCTCCGCCACCACCACCTCCACCTCCACCGCCACCGCCTCCACCATGGGCTCCACCACCACCACCAGACCCGGAACCATATCCAGAACCCCTGCCAAACCCATTAGGAGACCTACCAGATGATCCAGAACCAGAACCCCAACCACCACCTGGGCTAGTACTCCACCACCCCCAACTATATCCCCAGTTGGGTCCATGGCCTGAGCCGCTACCACTAGTTGGCTGCCCTGTCTCCCCTATTTCCCGGGAAATGACCTTTCTGCCCCCAGCACCACCGTTACCACCGCCACTAGAAGCCCAAGAAGAAGTGATGAAGAGGAAAAGGAAGAGGGTGAAGTGAAATGTATTGAGCTGCATTTTCAATTCTTTGGGAAAGTTTGCCTGTGAGTTTGTAAGTTGTGCATGCCTCGGTAGTGCTATTTATAATGCGGTTTGATGTCGATATCCACAACCGGTACCTAATTAACACTCACTATAAATTAATATAATAGTGCACACGTTATCTTAGGGGATAATTCGCACCACCGACCTAATTACAACTAGGATCATAATCATGTTTTTTGACAGTTTTGTCCTCTTTTGATCAAATTACTTAAGGATCGGAGGAATGAAAACTGAAATAAATTAGATAGCTGGTGTAGGAGGAAGGAGGATGAATACACTCTTGTTTAAACTTTATTAATACAAATGCATAAGAAGCCGTGAATCAAAATAGTTTATTTCATTTTCATACATATTCTAAATAAGTGAACATATTTAATAAATAATCACTTAAAAGCATTTCAAATTGTCTTGGTTCAATGGCACAATCAATATGGATGTTCTATGGTGATCTAGAGCATTGATGCTTTCCACTCTCGATCATGAACAATCTAATCGTCAATCGATTAGGGTCTTATACAGTTATACCCATTGACTAAATCTAACGGTTCTTTGATAAAAAGCATTATCTATTTTTCTGAGTAGAACTCAGAGGAATGTGGTTGACATATTTAACGATAAGTGACTTAACAAGTGCCAAAAAAGTTGAACTGACAACAACTAGACTAAAACTGAAAAAAGTTGAACTTGACATTAACTAGACTAAAACTGAAATTTGAATGGTTATAACTCTTACAACTGATTATAACACAACGCTTTGGAGAGGTTATAGATAGCATGGAGGCCTTGATAGGAGAAACAGAGAGCTGGGATATTAGAAAGTTGGTTCCACCTAGCTAGGAGAGGTGGTGATCGAAAGCAACGTCAGCAAGCAAACCAAACATGCAGCACGCTCTGGCCTCAGCTTTCGATCCATTTGCTTTTACCCTCTTATGGTGTAGTGGCTGCTTTATTCTTGGGTCGGAGTTTGGATGAAGCCAAGTCCTAATTCTTCAAGGAAGCATCTTGATCTCGCCACGTGTAAGTCGGATGGATGATCTGACTATCTGAGATGTCGATGGAGGAGTTGTGATACTCGGGGACTCTGTGACTTTTGTGGTGCTGTTGGTGGGCAACTAACTGGCTTATCAGTTAACAAAATATCTTAAGAGACATCTACAAGTAGAACTGGACCACATTTTCACTTCCGGAAATTTGAGAAAGGACTGATTTAGGGTTTAGGAAATGTGGAGAAATTGTTTGTGTAAGTTATGGGTCGAATTTGTCTGGAATCTAGAGAGCAATACTAGTGTGATGCATTATTTATATATACATACTGCACATGCCAAAGCCAACTAGTTCGAATTTGTGCATGTTATATGGGGTCAGTTACTGTGTTGCGTTCATCCTCACTGTGATCCACTACATAATCAAATTGAGAATTGGAACTTATGAAAATGAATACTGGAGTAATAAAAAGATATGTAATGGGACTTTGCGATCTGATGCTGAGGAATCGGCTGCAGTTTTGTGTTTCTTTGGGAGTAAAAGACTAAAGCTGCTTCGGGTTCGGTTTGAGTTCAACTTACTTGACGATAGTTCAAGTTTTCCTTTAACGTACCGAGCAAGGTTTTTATGAGTCCCCAAGTTATAAGTTTGTCATCGAAAGCATTTTCATCCTAAAGACTTGAGACGTTACAATCTGAGGAAAGCTTAAGACTGTTCCTATTAAATGAAAACCTCAAGGTCACCCTAATGTCAAACTCAATTTGAATGCTAGTTATTAGAACTGACAACTTAAGCAAATTTCAACATTACCAAGTTGAGATAGATTCGATATTATCTTCTTCTTTTTCATATTTTCCGTGAAGCAAATTTCGGAGGGTTTGACAAGTTTTAGAAGGGACTTGGGAGAATGATCTTCTCCTATCAATATGTCAAATAGAAGACTTCATTTCAGGAAAACAACCAAAATTTTAACAAGGATAGTGTGATTAACATTTGCAACTTGAAGCATCTGATCTGTTGGATGATTGTGAATTGAGTGTAGAAAGGGAGACTTTCACACCAACAGATGTAAAAAGAGCTCTGTGGAGTTGTGATGAAGGGGAAAACTTGCTATCATCACAATCTGTTCCAGTCACGAATATAGGGTTTTTTGGTGTATAATCTTTTGTAAGCTATCTGTCTCTTACCTTTTCTACTGTAACCTATAATCAGTAGTAACCCTACATTTTACAGTGCCCGTAGTGGTTCAGTTGTTGCAAGTCAAATTCCTAAACTTGAGAAATAGTTGCTCAAATTTGAAATTTTGTGAAACGGCGGGGTAATTTTGGAGTTTTCTTTCGCACGTTTGTCCAAAGCTTTTAGGTTTTTCCAATTTGTTCCCAATTAAAAAACGGCGTTAAATTACTTATTTAAGGATAAAGAGAGGCGTTGGATTGATAGTTAGGTTAATTACCAAAAAAAAAAGATAGTTAGGTTATAATATTGGATGGTGTTATAGGGGTGCATCTACAGTGCCCGGGGGAGGAAAGGGGAAAGGTGAGGATGCATTTGCAGGGGGAGGGTGGGGTAGTCATCATCCAAGGGTTTTGGAGCATGCCACGTGATGGCAGAATTTCCCTGTGTTGTAGAATGTAAATTGTGACTTTTCTTTGTTTCTACGTCGCATGTTCGTTTCTTTCTCATTCATACAAATATTCTATGCAATTTTTCTTGATTGGTAGAGTTCTGATTGAAATAGGGCCACATTATGAAGTCAGGGAAAATTGCAAGTATTTGGAATGCCTAGAGTTGAAATTTAAACAAGTTCCTATCTGGGTTCAAAATTTAGAAGACATGTGATGTATTATTTTGTCCCCTTGGGATGTGTCCTATAGTCCTATACAGAAATTCAACATTACAGAGATTTTTGGAAATTACAAGAAATAAACAAAATACCCACATGTCTGGGACTAGGAATTGGGAATCTCCTAGCAGGTTGTTGGAAACCAAAAAGAGTCATTCGGCCATCGATCTCTTTGTAGATTGTAAATTAGAGGTAGATTGTAATTCTCTAATTGATATTGTAAAGTTATAATTTCAATATTTAGTTTCTTTCAATGTCTCATATATAATTGTCTTCTCTCATGAAAATAAATGTATAATGAAAAAAAAATATATGTAGTGAGATCAATGATATTTCTTTCGCAAAAAAAAACCCCTTGGTTTTGAAATGGCATCAAACCATAGTTTTTTTGTGCTGTTTATTGTCATGTAAACAACACACATGAATATGTATATGCATGCAACGCATAGTTTGTGATAAGTTTCTCACAAGTTTAAAATAATATAACATATAGTAAATGGAAAAGCCAAAGCCATTTACTAAAATGTAGTTCACCCATCTAGATTTATTCAAATCAAATTCTTGTGGTCTGAAATAAGTTTGAACATGTCTCATATGCGTGACATTGGCCATGAACTCTTGAAGGCCTATATACAATATATTCCTAATTACAACTAAATACATAAAGCAGCAAAGTCTAAGAGGCTGCTGCTTTCTCTGCTAAATGTTTTCTACAGACCAGTCTTGCTTCTGGGCTGACCAAAAGAGTTCCCAACAACGACTACAACTATGTATATTGATTGGAAAACTTATATGAATTGTGTGAAAATGGGATTAGGCTACAATTCAAATCTGGACCAATAACACCTTCATGCCATATATACATACCATCATTTCTTTACCTTCCTTTGTTAAATCTAATTATTACTGTCATATCTTATTATTAGTACATTTCCATCATTTCCCTTCCTTTCCGTATCTTCTTTATCATGTGTGAATGACCATAAACCAACTACATTTGCTTTGTTTTCAAATCACCTACATAACTGTTGGGTGTATATATGATTTCTCTAACAAGAAATTCGACAAGCCCAGGCACAAGGTCATACAGAATCAGACTTGCAAATATGATTACACATTTCTCAGCTACGCAAAATTAGAAAACCAAAATGCTTTGAAGTGATCATTTGAAATCATCATCATCATCAGAATGGAAAGTTGTTCTCATCCACAGCAGACATTATTACTGTGTAGGAAGGTGTCCTAAGATTATTCCATTTTCATCACCTGATGGTAAATTTTCACAATTCAAATCAAAACAAAATAAACATTCATACAATACTCGATGAGATTCAGAAGACATATCAGTTAGCTTCACTCGATAACGAATATCTCAGATCAAGTGTTGGATTATTTGATATTTGCTTCATCCCAATCTAACCGAGCATCACCAATTACTAACTAGATTCAGAAGCAGAGAAAGAACAAAGATTTAACTAAAATTAAGAATCAGAGAATTGGGAAAGGGAGATTTCACTCAGTGGTGGCGATTGTTTATTGGTTCGATTCTGCCAACAATTTTCCTCAACCATACTCAGAAGAGGGAGCTTGTTATCCTCATAGCAAATTTCCCTTTCCCATATGTCTAAAAACACAAATCATTCAAACAAAAATAGAAAAAATTGAGAACAAAATAGAGAGAGATGGCTCAGTTCAGCGGGGTTGTCGACACGCAAACTTCTCTAAATAGAGAAGCCTGCATTCCGGTCTGTTGAGCTTGAATTTATTGAGTCATCACTGCCATCTCTCTTTCTTTTTTCTGTATTGAAATTTTGCAACAAACAAATTGGGGATTTGGAGATTGAGAGAGCAAGAATGAAGGATAGAAGGTAATGAAAATCGAATAGTATAACTTTCATCACCGTCTATGCTTTACTCTCTGCTCTCGCAATTGATGAAAGGTAGTGGAGGATGGGCGGGTTTGACTGACGAGAAGTGTTTGGCTGTGTTTTTATAGGGGACAGAGAGCTAGGGTTTGGAGTGGAATGGGCCACCAAAATTTTAGGTAACTTACCAAATATATATATTGGGCTTTATTGACCCAAATCCAATCCTAAACCTCAACAAAAAACAGGTTTTTGTTTTTCACTTTTTTGTTTCCAAAGAGACTGTTTTTTAGGAAAATGGGAGTTGGAAATTTTTTTTTTAACAATGTTTTTGGGGACATGCGTAACATTTTTGGGGTTGAGGAAGGACACCCTTTGCAATATGGATAAGCAAGTTTGAGTATCGTATGGATATATTGTCTCGTTATTGTTTCTTCAATTCTATTGAGGACTAATTTGGAATGAACTAGGTGCTTAAACAATAAGTTGTTGTTGTAACAAAAAAAAACAATAAATAGTTGTTGAATGGTTAAACTTCATTAACAAGCTGCTTTATAATTGTTTGTCAAACACCTCTTGCAACATCATATTAGGCATAGGTTATATGTTTTTATTTTTAAGGCATGATGAGTTTAGAGTATAAATTATGGTTTGCACTTGATTATCATTTAGCATGCAAACAATAAACATAAAATGAAGGTGTCTTGTGGTGGTTATTATCCTTGCCCATGATGATGCTCCGCCGCGTTGTCATCGGCAAAGGGTAGAGGAGAAACATCATCTGTAAAGGCCGGTTGAGGTTCAACACATGTACATAACATACCATATTTAGTTTCTTTCAATGTCTCATATATAATTGTGTCCTCTCGTGAAAATAAATGTATAATGGAAAAAGAAATATGTAAAGAGATCAATGATATTTTTTCACAAAAAAGCCTTTGCTTTAAAATGGTATCAAACCAAAGTTTTTTTGTGTTGTTTATTGTCATGTAAACGATATGCATGCATGTGTATGTGCATGCAATGCATAGGTTGTGAGAAGTTGCACACAAAGCTGGTGTGATAGATTTAAGTCTAAAGTTTATCAAAAATAAGATATAGTAAATGGAAAACCCAAAGCCATTTAATAAAATGTAGTTCACCCATCTAGATTTATTCAAATCAAATTCTTGTGGTCTGAATAAGTTTGTTCATGTCTCATATATGTTGGTAAACATGACATTGGCCTTGAAGGCCATACAATTCCCAAACAACTAGATCGATACATAAAGCAGACCTCCTCCTCCTTCTAAGTGGCTGCTGCTTTCTTCTGCTAAATGTTTCTACAAACCAGTCAAAGAAAGTTCCCAGCAACCACTACAACTATAATCCCACTTAACAACTCCGGGCAACATTACTATGCATATAGATTGGAAAACTTGTATGAAATTGTGTGTGGGAATGGGATTAGGCTACAATTCTAATCTGGACCAATAACACCTTCATGCTATACATGTTTTATGAGAGTTGCTTTTAGCGAACATACCTTCTTTTCTTTACCTTACTTTGTTAAATCTAATTATATTAGATACATTTCCAACATTTCCTTGATGTTTTCTTCTCGTTCCATATCTTCTTTATCATAACAAACCATAAACCAATCAAACTTTTGCTTTATTTTCAAATCACATGTTTTAAGATTTTCTTCCAGGATGCTGCTTCTCTTAAAAAAAATGAATCACCCTGTAACAAGAAGTTAATTAGACAAGGTCATACAGAATCAAACTTGCAACCATATTTACGCATTTCTCAGTAACGCAAAATTAGAAAACCGAAATGCTTTGAAGAAATCATCATCATCAGAAGGGATCGGAAAGTTGCTCTCATCCACAGGCCACAGCAGACATTATTAGAAAAGTAAGTTGGGCATATACAAGTAAGTTAATTGGGGAAGTATAAAGCATGCATCTTTCAGTTGAGAAAATGAATGTTTCCAGGGAGGCCTCAGATTATACTTCATTTATCACTATCTGACTGAGCCAGATAATCAAGCAATGTAGGCAATATAGAATCTTTAAATCATCACTGGCCTCTCTGAAATCTTTGTTAAAACAGAGTGAAATTGTATGATTGTCTTCTGCAAATAAACAAGAGAAATTCTGAAATCTGAATAGAGAGGGATTGAAGATATAACACATGAATATGAAATCTCATCGCTGAGTTCGAGTAAATCATCGATTTTGATATTTGGTGAGAAGGAAGAGGAAATATTAGCTTCTGGCGACTCTGATTACCTTACCTCGTTGCTTTTATAAGCTCAAATTTTCTAGGGTTTATAGGCTCCAGCTTTAGCCTCTATTGCCAAAAAGCCCATTCCAATTTTAATTCTTCGGCTGCCCCAAGCCCAATACACATACGAACAATTAGACCATCCCTCTGCTAATTTACTTTATATAAAAAAAAGAGAGAAGAAGTTGTGGAATAAATGGAATTAGCTATATAATAAAGAACATATAGATATAATAGATGAAAATAAGAGGTGTTGTGTCTTTCATTCTCATTAACTCTTTATATATGGTGGAAGTTACTTGGTCACCGCATAAAGTAACTTGGTTATCACACTTAGAAAGCTTGATGAACACACTTATAAAACTTGGTGATCACTCATAAGTTTCCATTATTTACATCATAGATATACAAACTAATAAGTATTGCATATTAACCTCAATTGACAGAAGTGATTTATTTCAATGGTGACAACAAAAAAATGACATTGGCCACCACTATTCCTAATCATGATCACATCATCGTGTTCTTATGAGGTTATGGCTTAATACTGATAAAAAAGTTTAACATTATGTAATATCCCATTTCGAGTTACCTTCAATTCACATTATCTTATAGTTACAAAATTGTATGCTGCCTTGTTTAAATTAATAACTAATATTTTTTCTTATGGGAATGCAAATCTCAATGTCCATTGGAGCATCCATATGAAGGAGAAACTCTCATACTGTCTTACCATCTATCTCGAACTATCAAATATAGAAAACAAATATCATACTCATTACCAATTGTGAAACTCAAATTTACAAAAGAAATGCTACCAAAACGTTGAACCCTATACTTTAAAGCAACATCGCATTTTTGTTACAGGTAAAAGTACTAGCACTACAATGCAAGTAGAAAATGATATTGGAGATTTTTCTTTTACATTTCTCAACATAATAATATTCACGACAAAGGTTAAAAATTTAAAGAAGCATGCGCAAGGTGAATTTAGAGTGGACATCGACAGAAAAAGAAGTGCAAACTTTCGTTAATTTTATTTCCCGAACAAAGCAGTTTAGTGATTAAAATTGTTTAATTTTAAGTCAACCTACAATATTATCCAGTTTTGAGGTCTTTTTCACTAGGCCATTAAACGCAAGACCCACACACACACTAGTAAAAGAGACACCACTAGAATTGGATAATGAAACAGATTGATGTCTGGTTTATTTTTTTGGCTAAGGATTGATGTCTGGTTTAAACCACGAAGAAAAAGAACATACAGACCACATTTGGAATTTTCTATTTCTCTTGGAAGTTGGAACCCACCGGCACCAGGACCACTCAAAATTCTGTTTCCACTGTAATAAAAACCATTTCCGATATTTCTTGGTGCGCAAATTTCCCAACTTTCCCTCCATTCATTACTGACCAGATTTTTATTTTTCTAATTTAAATTTCATGAGGATCACTCACCAACTCGATCAAGTCGCTCACAGAGTATGAAATTGTTGTGATGTTAGCTACCTGACAAATCGCCCGCACATTTGGTGCTGTCCTATTTTATTCTTTGTCACCGTTCCACTACCAAGTACCAACTCAACTCGCCGAGCTCAACTCAGAGAGCTACTACTGAGTTAGCTACTCTGCAATTCTTTGGAATAATCGCTGAAAAGAGAGACTCAAAAATCTGTAATTTTGAGTGCTTTTCATAGTGAGAGAGACATGCTCTCGCTCTCTCTGGGTCGACTGGTTGCGGTTTCCCATGAGATAAATCGCTATGGATCTTATAATTTGCAGAGGTCCAGCTCCAGATTCAACCACAAATCAAGTTTCAGACTGAGATCCATGGCCTCCGAGTCTGAGTCTTCTTCGTTTGCTCAATCTGTCGACTCCGATTCCGCTGATACTAATCCCACTGGGTACTCTCTCTCTCAGTTAAATATCGTTGCTTGATTTGGTTTCTTATGCTTATGAGTCTAAGGAACTTAGATAGATAGTAGTAGGGGTTGAGATTATGTTATGATCAAATTTGTTATGATCAATCCTTCAAATTCTTATTTTGAGATTATGTTAAAACCTGTTGTTATTCGTGTTAAGCGTACAAGAAAATGTCATTCTGTTTCGAAATTTGTCTAAAACTTTGTGATTATTTGTTGTGGATGAATGGTGCAGATTCTGTATTATAGAGGGGCCTGGAACAGTGCAAGACTTTGCCAAGATGGAACTGCAAGAAATTCAAGATAATATTCGAAGTCGTCGCAACAAAATTTTCTTGCATATGGAAGAGGTGAGTGGTATTAGCATGTTATCACTTTGTGTGTAATTGGCATTACGCTCTTGTTTCTAGTTAATCAAAAGTGTGTTATGTCAGTCTTTTTGTTTTGTCTAAATGAACTTCAATTTTTGTAGGTTCGCAGGCTGAGGATACAACAGAGGATTAAAAACGCAGAGCTTGGGATGTTAAACGAAGAGCGAGACAATGAACTTCCGAATTTTCCATCGTTCATTCCATTCTTGCCTCCCTTGGTAAGTTTCCTCTATGAACAGTTGTGTTTTTTTATGAACACTTGGCTAAGAAAAGCTCTAGGAAATGAAGTTCACGGAAGTGTTAATCACATGGTGAATTCATTGGTTGCAGACTTCAGCAAACCTAAAGCAGTATTATGCTGCTTGTTTTTCTCTTATTGCGGGAATCATCCTTTTCGGGGGCCTCCTAGCACCCACTGTAAGTTATTTATTCATGAACTTAATTATACTGATTAGTTCTAACAGTGATTCATAAATATTACATTTCTGTTGAAGAGTATATTGGTCAACATTTTCTGATAAGCTTTTGGGTCTGACAACACTATCGAAAATTAGATGTATAAAATGAGGGACTGTATCAAATAAGTGTTTGTGTAAAGTTTTTGACAACATGGATTCAATTGTTTATTTCATATTTCAGTTAGAATTGAAGCTGGGAATTGGAGGCACATCCTATGAAGATTTTATAACAAGTATGCATCTGCCAATGCAGTTGAGGTATGTGGAGCCTGATATACTATTGGTATGCTAACAATCTAGAAATAAGCATGAATCTTGCAATGGAATAAATATCATTTTGTAACTAAAAGGAAAGTACTTAGTTTTTACTGTGGGAACCAAAATATCAAAATTAATGAGGATCCTCAAGTATCACACATCAGAAAACTGAGCATTGTATCTATGTGGATATGAAGCTAAATACTTTTGATCCATTTGTTGTTTCCAGTTTCATTTCTTCACCTGCTTTTCTGTCAAATTGCAGTGATGTTGATCCTATAGTCGCATCCTTCTCTGGAGGAGCAGTTGGAGTGATCTCAGCACTGATGGTAGTTGAAATAAACAATGTAAAACTGCAGGAGCATAAGAGATGCAAATATTGTCTTGGAACTGGTACTACCTTTGAGTTCTAGTTATAGGTTTTACTGTAGCTTTCAATATATATGGGTGAGATGTTTGTATTTGTTAGCATGTCTCTAGCTAAATCTATGGCTGCATCTTAGAATGTAGGGTTGTCTTGTATGCTCCTTTCTATTGAGGAGAAAGGGAGAAGTGAGAAACTTTTTAAACTTGACACAGTTTTGTTTTATAACGGATCAGCTATGAATTCAAAGTTTCTTCTCTTTTTGTGCTTGTTTCTTGGCAATCTGTATATCATAGTACCTTTCAAGTCCACAACCCACTCTCCCATGCATACATTCCTAAGAAGTGCTTCGTTTTTCTAGTATGCATGATGATCAGATTACTTCTTAAAGGACTTGAATCCTTCTTTGAAATGCTTTTAAAGCCTGTTGCCTATACAATGTTTGGTTTCAACTCTTAGCCAAATTACTGTAGTATTAATTTTGGTATTCACTTATACATACACACACCCACATGTATATGCATGCTTTCTCAATTTGGCACTCATCTCACTCTATTTATGTTTGTGTATATATAGGTGATTTTAACATTATTAGTTCATCTTTATGCAGGATATCTAGCTTGTGCTCGGTGTTCAAGCACAGGAACCCTTCTGCTTGCTGAAGCAGTATCAACCATTGACGGTGGAGATCAGCCTCTATCACTACCTAAAACCGAAAGATGTTCAAACTGCTCAGGATCTGGAAAGGTTAGATGTTTGAAAAATATCATTCACTGTTTATTGCTTACAAGATTACTCTTCCTGGTTGCCACATCAATGTATTTGGCTCATCATCTACATTGAGGCTAGCTGCTTCACGTGGTTGATGACTGATATATTTGTGTTTGCCGGCAACAAGGAAAATGCGAAAAAAATGTTCTCATGATTTCTGTTATCAGTAAAATTTGTGACATGACTTAAAAATGCCTACTATTTAACACCCTTGTCTGTAATTTGGCAGGTTATGTGCCCTACATGCCTTTGCACTGGAATGGCCATGGCAAGCGAGCACGACCCTCGAATTGATCCCTTCGATTAAGATTTCATCGTCGTCATCAGTTGTCCCTTTACCACTTGCAATGTGTCATACATATATCCTTGTGATAGAACCCTGCAATTTCTGTATATAGAAACGGTTTTAGATCATGATTATGATTATACAATTGAAGGGGTTTTTCTTATCTCAACTTCTTTATGGTAGTAAAATCCATATCATATTTAGTAGGGACTTTCAGCTAACTACTTCCCAAAGTCTGATGGCCATTCGAATAAAATTCAATGAGGTCAGGCTAGGGATTTTTTTTTTGGTGAAAGTTAGGCTAGGGATTAGTACTGAATGACATGGTTAGTGGTTCTGACGATCATGAACTAGAAATCTATTAACAATTAAGTGACCGAGTACACAACCTGAGTGAATCGCTCAGTCAAATACAAGAAAAAGAATTTGATTATACATTATTCATCAGAAACTCTACATATTTTGTATGTTTTGTTGCCAATCTTACATTCGATGCCACTGAATCTACTGGTAAAAATACATTTCTGCAATGACCCACCAACTGAAGATTTTCTTCTTTCATCTTCAACCACTTTCTTTAGGGATTCCCTGGTGTCACCCAATGCCCAAGCCACTGATATATGAGGGCGTGGATCCTGTAATCAACACCCAAGATTGTGAACAAGCAATGAGTAATGTTCATGAACAATCATAGGTTGAAAAGGCATAAAATATGCTAACCTTGTAAAACTCGGGGAGATTGTGAAGCTTATACACCTCATTGACAGCTTGAATCTGCTTTGTTATCTGAAATCAAATGAAGCAGAAAAATCTCAAATGAAGCACAAAACATTGAACATTCTGTGTGCACAATAACAACATATACAGGCAGGCAAGAAATCAAGGTTTCAAAATGCTAATGATATTATCATTTTCAGCAATTTCTTCAGTAACTTTTACATCTATATGGAACCGAAAACATTAGGAATTGCTATCAAGAGAGAGAGCTCCGTAGCATACCTCAGCTAGCCCAGCAGTAATAACTTCTACGGATACAAAGGTGCGTGTGTGATCATCGTTAACGAAAACCTCCCACTTGCTAAAATCTATCCAATAACTGTTTCACAAAAAATAGTATGTGTTAAAAACCAACAATGAAAAACTGGGTATGGAAAATTCGCAGCATTTTGTTCAGTAACAGAACTAAACAATCATGTAGACAAGGGAATGCAACCATACCGCCTCTGAGTCTGAAGCTTCTGCCTAAGCATTGCCACCAAGGAGTCAATCTGGTGCACCCGGATTGGGACCGTTCTTCCTAGACTTATATGGAATTCTCTACCCAAAGCAACTTGTTCAAGCTTGTGTTCATCTTTGCACAAAATGTCAAGAGGGACATCAACGTCAACAGCATGGAGACCGGGAACGAGAGATGATAGTCTGTTAAAAAACAAGGCCATCTCTTTCCTGGGCGCCGAGGGTATATAAACTGGAAGAACATAATTGAACAAAGGTCTAAGTCTAAGCCCAAAGTCAAAGCTATAGCCTTTGCTAATGCAACTGAAAATCAGAGAATTTGGGTACCTGGAATATAGACATGTAGAGCGTAGTTTCCTTCCACGTGGGGAAAATTCCTAACTCTGCTGGGCTGAGCGCTTGGAAAGTAGTCCAGAAATCCTTCAGAGGCAAAACATCGAACAGTTGGTGGGTAAAATTTTAAGTGCTAATCCAGAACGGAAAAAAAGAGAGTAAATTGATTGATATTAGTGGTTACCCAAGGAATTGGGGCTATCGAGAAGTGATAAAGGAGGTGGAGGAAGAACAGGGATCGAATCTTGAGAGCTTTTGAGCTCCGGCGGTGGAGCTGGCGACTCGGAGTCTGAGTCCGACGATGTGTCTCCGTAAGATGCTATCAGTGCCTCCATTCTCTCTTTCTGAGCACCAAGAACGAGTTACCTTGTGCAATTGATGGCCCTGAGTTATGAAAAGGAAGTCCCGGCAACGGAAATAATTTTCCCGATTAAAAAAGAGTTGTGAAAAGGCCCAATAGGCCCAAGGTCCAGTGTTTTCAGAGTTATGAAAAGGCCCAATAGGCCCAACATATATTGTTTTGAGAGTTTTGAAAAGGCCCAATAGGCCCAAAGTCTATTGTTTCTGATTTATGAAAAGGCCCAATAGGCCCAAGATCTATTGTTTTCTGAGTTAGAAAAGGCCCAATAGGCCCAACGTCTATTGTTTTCTGAGTTAGGAAAAAGGCCCAATAGGCCTAACGTCTATTGTTTTTGAGTTAAAAAGGCCCAACGTCTATGTATTGTTGTCTAAGTTGTGAAAGGCCCAATAGGCCCAACGTCTATTGTTTTCTGAGTTAAGAAAGGGCCCAATAGGCCCCAACTTCTATTGTTTCCTGAGATGAAAAGGCCCAATAGGCCCAAGGTCCATTGTTTTTGAAAAACCGCGAATAGGAGGGAAACTGATGGGCCTGAGTTATGAAATGGCTCAATAGGCCTAAGGTCCATTGTTTTCGAAACACCGCGGATAGGAGGGAGATTGATGGGCCTGAAAAGGCCCAATAGGCCCAAGTCCATTAATTTCGAAACACCACGGATAGGAGGGAAAACAGAAACAAAATCGGACACATTTGGTCCTTTTTCGCTCTTTCTAGGGCTGACTCGTCTTCTTCTCAGGCAAATCACCGTCGCACGATGTCCAAAGAAAACAGTCAAATCCACGGCGGAGGAGGAATCACGGAGGAGCAAAGAAACCGAATTTCTCGGAATTACAGAGCCGCCAAGGCTCTTATTGACCGTAAACGCCCTCGCAACGACGCCGCTTTGCCTGATACACACTTCCCTCATAACAAGTAAGTCGTAGACTCACACCTTTTATATGTGCTCAAGTTCATTTCTTTCATAATTGATTGAATCATCGGTTCAATTTCAGAGTCCGAACACCAACTCAGCTTAGTAGCACTCGCCGAGCTCCTCTTGCTGAGCTAACAATAAACACGCCATCACCATTTTCTGTAAACCGCTGCAACTCAGCAGGTGGTGAATTCAGCACCAGTTCATATTGTGGGAGCTCAAGCTCAATCATTACTCGGGTCGAACCGAGCGTATCGGATTCGTTCACAACTCCGATCAGACAACCGCAATTTTCTACTTCATTTGATTCTTTCTCTGTGGCCGGACTTCTAGACGATGACGACGACGATTTCGATGAGAGCATTTTGCAAGAAATTGACGCTTTGATCGAGCAGAAAACTACCCTGAAAAGTGAGCATGATGTGAATGCTTCAGTGGTGCCTGTGGTTACTGCCAATGAAACTGATTCTGATAACCATGGATTACCACCGAGCATGCCTGATGAGTATTCGAAATATCTTCGGTCTCTCAATGACCGGCAACGCGAAGCAGCTTGTTGTGATATTGCAACACCCTTGATGATTGCTGCAGGACCTGGAAGTGGAAAGACTTCAACTATGGTTGGGCGTGTTCTAATGCTTCTTAATGAGGTGTTGCCACTTCCCCTCAAAGATTGTATCTTTTTTTTTATTTTCCTTATCTTCCTAGCTTATGATCAAATACTGTTTGTTTTCGTTTGTGTTCTTCGCATTTAGGGCATTAGTGCATCCAACATTCTTGCAATGACTTTCACTATAGCAGCAGCTTCTGAGATGAGAGAGCGCATTGCAAAGGTGGCTGGGAAAGCAGAGGCAAAAGAACTTACAATCAGCACTTTTCATTCATTTTCGTTGCAGCTTTGTCGATCACATGCAGAGAAGTATGCTGTATTTTCATCTCCCTTTTGAAGAACATGCATATATTAGTGAATCTGATCTGATCTGTTGGCTTGCTTTTGTTCTAGACTTGGGCGCACACCAGAGTTCTTAATATATGGACATGGACAACAGAGAAGAGCAATCATTGAAGCTGTGCGGTTATCTGAAAATGGAAAGAGTAGACCGAAACATAGTGTCGGCATAGACAGTGAAGAGTCTAATGGTATAACTTCTCCTCATCATTTTAAGGATGCGTCAAAGAAATGGCTGAAGTTTGTAACTCAGGTTAGTGTTGAATACCAGCTTTGATATTCCATGCTGTAATGGACTGAGATGAACTACAACCATGCTACAATGACAAATGTATAATACAAATAATGGATTATGAATTGTCTGTTAGTCCAGATCATGAATATTTTGCCTTCCAACACATTTGCATTACTTAATGAGCAGCTGCTAGTCTCTATCAGTTCTTAGTCTCGTTGTGTATTAATGAATGAATTGACTTCATGTGTGGTATCATCAATAACTATTGCTGTATTTCAGGCAAAAGCTTCTGGAAAGACTCCTGCAGAATGCAGTAAAATGGGCAATGAGATAGGAGTAAGCTGATTACTAGATGTTTCAGACATGTTTTGTAGTAATACTGCTTATGATTTTTATCTGTGCATCTGAATCAGGCTGAGATTCTTGGAAATTACAATGATATCTTAAAATCTTGTAACGCTTTGGACTACCATGACTTAATTAGCTGCTCTGTGAAGCTGCTCACTGATTTTCCTGAAGGTCTGTAGCATGTTATATTAAATTATATGTTGTAATTTACAATCTTGGTCATGCTCTGACTATTGCTTGCTCCATTGCTAGTGTTAAAGGAGAGCCATGATTCATGGAAAGCCATTGTCATAGATGAGTTTCAAGACACAAGTGCTATGCAATATACTCTTCTGCGGATTCTTGCCTCTCATAACCACATAACCATTGTTGGAGATGATGATCAAGTATGCTGTTTATTTACTGAATTTCCACTTAAGGAAGCCAGAGCTTGTGCTCTCTCTCTCTCTCTCTCTCAGTTCATTCTCATCATTCTCCTTAGCTGTTCTGAAGTTCAATAACACATCTCCTGCTGCAGTCCATTTTCAGTTTTAATGGAGCAGACATTTCTGGATTTGATTCCTTCCGTAAAGATTTTCCCAATTACAAAGAGGTACGTTATAAACATGACTGCTTTTTCATGTCAATCCCAATTTATTCTTTATTATATATAATTACTTTTATAGATCAGATTCATATATTGTACAATTTCTAGAAATAAATTTCACCTGATGAGGCTAATTTGAGTTTGATATAACTTATGATTCAGATTAGACTCAATAAAAACTATCGGTCTACACGCTATATTGTGGAAGCTGCATCTTCTGTCATAAAAAACAATAAGAAGAGATGCCAGCTAAAGAATGTTGACACCGACAACTCTTCTGGATCTAAGGTATATAATTTTTCCATGCTGTAACAAGTAATATTTGATGTTATTTTCCATCTCTTTAAGCTAGTCAGTAGTTACATAGTTTTGAATGGTTTTTCTGTCAAAATGTAGATAGTTATCAAGGAATGCCACAATGAGGATGCACAATGTGCCTTTGTTGTTGACAAGATTTTGGAGGCTACATCTAACCGGTCAGATGTAAGGTGCTCATTAGGAAACATAGCAATCCTTTACCGGAGGCAGGTCAAGCTTACTTTCCCTAGTGCTACCGTGAATGGGGGAAAACATTTGATACATGTTGACACATTTAACATTTTACTTCTGTATTTTGTACTACAGGTATCAGGAAAAGTGTTCCAAACAGCTTTTCGTGAAAGGAAAATACCGTTTAATGTTCATGGAATAGCAGTTTATCGGAAGAAGGTATTTAGTATTTTGAGTTTACAAAACATACATTCTCTGCTATCTGTACTTGTCTTTCAATAACATTTTGCATATGGTGGTTGCTTTAAGTATAAATATTGTTGAACATATGCAAACAAGAATTATAGTTGACATAAATTCATCCTTTTTCACCTGAATCTTGGTGTCACCGGTCCCTTTTATTGTTTGTTGTTGCTTGCTTTTCATTACCATGTTGGCCAGCTAGTTTAACAAGGTTCCATATACTAATTATAGAGGAATTTGTTAGAGAAACTTTACATTGTCTTTTCTTTATGAGGGTGCCTTCCTGGAATGGTAATATGCAATGAATGTGACGAAACTCATGTTACTTGAAGGAATTGTGTTGCTTTTGTTCTATTTGGCGTGGTGTATTTTTTTCCCTGTTTTTACTTTAGACTTCATCGTGATACAGTAGTAAGATATTGGTTGTTTTAATTAGTTATGTAATCAATTAGAACATTATATTACTTGATGCACTCTGTGATATGTAGTTCTTGGTTGTTGATGTAGTGCTCGTCTTATGGTAGGTAGTCAGAGCCATTATTGCTATGCTTAAAACAACTTTTCCTGGTTGTGATGATGGATCATATCGCCGAGTCTTCAAGGCTTTACTTCCTTTTGAGAAAGAGGAAAAGAAGAAGGTGCATGTTCAATGTACAATATTATTATGATGTTCCTTTCAGTGTTACAGTTATATTTGCTTGTGTTATTGAGAATTCAACTCCGTTCTTTTTGCACCCTCAATGCTTCAGTTCACGTCTCTGAGTCTCTCTCTCTCTCACAGGTAATTGATTACATTGATAAAATTTCTACTGCTAGAAAATTCAGCTTCATATCAGCTGCTGGTGAAATATTCAGTGCAAAAGTTTCCGGGAACCTGAAGAGGTCCGTATAACAAGATTTCTTAATATTTTTAATGGCTAGCACTACACATCTCTTTTGTTTTTTTTTGTTCTTCTGTCAGAGAACACACTCGTGTATCTGAATTCTGTAAACTTACTGTTCATCATGTGTATTTATAGTTTTATTAGCTTTGTCTGATTCTGTGTTTATTCCTTTTGTCCTTTTTGGTATGACAAGCGTTCAACATATTTAATTTTACTGATTATTGGTCTCTGTAATTGATAATAGGCCTCAGCTTAGTCAAGGACGCAAGGTGCTGTTAACACTAGAGATGATTTCAAAGCTTGTTCACAGGGTAAATATTTTTGGTAAAATGTAGCATCTCTGACTCATTGCATCTTCTTGGCATGAGGTAGTAGTAGTATTTGAATTTTAGTGGATAATAAGGACTTAATTTTCATCTTTTTGGTGTGAAAAAATTAAGGAGGTCGTTTTCTATTTGATCTGAGTTTTCTAAAATGGCTCTGTATAGATTCATGCCTCCTTGTTATTGAAATTTAAGAAAATTCTTTGCTTTCATGCATTTTTCTTGATTTTTTCACTATATATTCCAAAATGGTTAGTGTCTGTTAGACTAGACCCATGTTTTTCTAAACAGGTAAAGTTTGTTACTTGCAATCTCTGTCTTTACATGATGAGAAGACTGTGGCTACTAGTTCTTTACTTCAGTTCTAAGTTTGGTTAGTAGTTTCACTTATCAATGCATTCAGGAACAATCAATTTCAGCTGTCATAACCTCAGTGGCGAACATGGTACCACAGGTTAGACTCTCATTTATGCACTGTTAACATGATTTTTTGATCAAACTGTTTTCTAATTAACTCTGAGGAATGAGGATCACAACTCTATACAATCTTCTTTGTTTCGTATTTATATTCTATGTTTCACCAATCATCTCTCTCGTTCCACTTCAATGTATAGAAATACCTTCTGGAGCAACGTGCGGTCGTCGATGTTGATGGTGGAAAGTTGCTAAATGAAGACAATGACATGAGATCTGTGAGTTTGGAGTTTCATGCTGATTGTAAAAAAGTCATGACATAATCTTTAACTGCTGAAATTAATTTCTTCATTGGGGGTGACTGTTGCTCATGATCTAAAGGTTTCATTTCAGCATTTACAATGAGTTTTCTTCATTATTAAAATTGATTTTCTCCAGAAATTAGACATATTGAGAAATATAAAGTACAACAAGATATGTATAAGAAATTCTAAATATTCTACAGTTATATAAAACAGGGATAATTCTACAGTTTTCCAGCTCCAGCTCCAACTCCTTACTCCTTGTTACTTGTTAGTTCCAATTACAAGTATAATAATTTTTACTCAACAGCAAGTAAAGAACAGTGATCACCAATGGACACTCTTATGGTTTTTGATGATTGTGGAAACCTTTTCTATATCTGAAGTTGAGTTAACTTTTGTTCTCCCATTAGTCTTGGGTTATCCATGTGGTAGAGATGTAAATTTTCTTTGTTCCTATTGCAGGTTCTTCAGTTCCTACTGGATGACGTATCTGATTTTCTATCTACTCATTTTGCTGTGGCAGAAGGGGAGAGAGAAGTTGTAGAAGGAGAGAAAGGCTGTCATAATTTACTCAAAGCTTTCATTGACTACATATCTGAGCGGGAAACTGAAAACTTTCGCTCCCGAAGACATGACAACGAAACTTCTGTTACTTTGACTACCATCCATCAGGTTTTTAATCTACATTCCTCTCACTCAAAACTCCCTAATTCTTATATTTGTGGTTATTCCTGTTGGTTTCCTCTGGATTCCTGCAAACATTTTTGGATTAACTTACTGTCCTTTTGTTTCTTTTCCCATGCAGTCAAAAGGTTTAGAATGGGACATTGTTTTCATAATTAAGGTACTTGTCTTAAATAAGTGACTGAAATCATTTTCTTGTTATTTACTTATTTATTTGTAGAGTTGATCTGTCCTTTTCCCTGTAGAGTTGAAGATTAGACATTCTAGTGCTACTGATGGCTTGTAATTATTAATTCTGTTCCCCTAGATTTATGGAGACATCACAGTCTCTATGAATTTTGCTTTATTGCTCACGTGTAATGCTCATATCAATAACACAGGTAAATGAATGTGAGATTCCGTTGTTGCATGAATTCAATGGTACTGCAAAAGAAAACGGGACCTCCATTGAGGTATGTAGTACCTGTTCAACATTTCTTTCGTATATGATTTTTGTAGTGCTCTACTCAAGCATCCTGTCTCATTTAAATCGTAGGAGGAAAGACGCCTGTTATATGTTGCAATGACTCGTGCTCGAACAAAACTTTTCATTCTTTATGTTTTGACAGATTCCAATTGGCAGGTCTGTTATCATACTTTTTTTTTTAATTTTTTTTTTATCATTACTCTGACTAAGAAGATGATTCCTTCAGATGCTTCAACCTTCACGGTTTCTCAAAGAAATTCCAAATCATCTTCGAGAAGAACAGGTGTGTTGTACTGTTCATTATCCTTAACTGTTGTGTTTACAAGTAATAAATAATCATGGATAAGTGCTTCAAATGTTTGCAATTAAATCTTTGATAGTTATGCTACTTTTCCAGAATGAGAATTGAAAACAAATGTTTAGTTGCCAATGCTGTTGGGTGAGTTGTGATATTGGTTTAGTGCCTTTGCATTCAGAATATTTTCCACCTTGGTGCTAATAGTTAGTGGTGTTACCATTTTGAACTCATATAAAGTGATATCAGCAAGATTGATTCTTGTTGATTGTTGTCTTTTGACTTTGGAGAATGAACCACAAAATCTAGCATTTGGTAAATTTCGTTCCACGAGGATCTTTATGCACATATTTCATATGATTCCTTGTAAAAGTTAAGAGGATTTTACATAGCAATGAAGAATCTTATAGTCTCTTAACTTTTTTGATACATCAATTTAAAATTATCCATTTCTAAGTGTTCTAATTGTACTTGCTACAATGTATAAAATCTTGATTTCTGTGTGGATGGATGGGATTATGTATCCAGGCTGACATAGAAACACAAGATTTACAGTCAAAGCATGATGACATTTCAAAAGGAACTACTGAGTTGTCAGCTGATCTACGACCAAACATTCAACCTGCTGAAGATGTGGTGCAAAATGATTACCATCCTAGTAAATTTGATGAAGCTTCTGCGGAGTTGACAGAATTTGTGGAGGCAAACTATGGAAATGGTTTCTTAAAAAGGTTCTGTTTCCAACTGTGAGGGGTAGACTAACATTATTATCAATTTTGGTTTATCTGACTTTATTCTTTTGTCACTGTTTAATAGATTCTGTGTAGACGAGAGATCAATTATCTCACATTTATTTAATGAGTGGGCTAAGAAGCAAGCATTTCAACATCCTAAGAGGTTACTTGACAAGGTGAATTGGTTTTACTTATACTAATGCAGATAGTCAAAGCAATACTTAATGTAAGGCAGTAAAACTCAATTCATTTGATGATGTGTAGTCGTGACATGATCTTGAGATATAAACCGTTGACAGTTTGATCATGTACTCTATATGGTATAGATGTCTTAGTCTTTTGCAAATTTGTGTATTTCTGCTGAGTTAGGAATTCAAATTTTTGGAACAGATAAGAAACTAATTTTTCTTGTACACTTTCCAATTTTGAATTGGAGGCCAAGTGAAGGGTGATGCTGACTACTGTTTTCTGTTGTACCTTTTACAGGTTGGTTTTGTAATAGACGAACGCCTACGAGTCAAGAACTACAAACACAAGGTATAACTTTAGTACTTCCAATTTTAATGCAATAACTATCTACCTCTGTTTTGCAAATGTTGTCATTATTCCCGCATGTATTTCCAAGTTGATAATTAATGGCTGAGTTTCTCTTGACTAATGTGGTGGATTTTAAATGAAGGACTTTGTTGAGTTCTGTAATTTCCCAATTGGATTTGATTTAGTGGAATGGGGTTCAAAGAAAACAGAATAAAAAGTAACATATGCCTGCTTGAACTTAGCATCCAATCTTTTAAATTCATGCAGTGTATAGCGCTTTAACAGCTTGTCTGTATGATAATGTGATGCATCTACTGCTTTTATTGTCATAATGGTGACTTAACTCCTATGCAACTCAGGATGTGTTGCGGTTGCTGAAGTCTTACTTGAAAGGTGACGATGCATTTCAATATGCGGAATATGTAAGTATTACTTTGTTACTTGCTAACAATTAGTGGAAGTTTACTATCTTAAAAAATAATAATAATAAAAAAATCCATGGTTAGTTTATTTTTCATTAACCTCTGTTCATAATATGCAACTAAGATCATTTTAATTGATTTTGAGTTTATCTTTCATCAGTATAATATTTTTTTTTATAATAGGTTTTGAGATGGCAGAAAATACCTGCTGATCAACGTGCTCATATGATGCGGGAAAAGCAGGTTAGTTAAGGTTTTAATACAGGCTCAGGCGAGCAGCGCACCTTTCTTTTATATGTGCTTGCTTTAGAATTAATGTGCGTAAATAAACTTTACTTGTCATTGTTCTAAGTCTACATGTATTCTTTCAGGAGCATTTCCAGAAGTTAAGGATTGAGAACTCAATGGGTTCATCTGCACCAACACCGAAACAGGTAGATAAGATTCAGTCATTCAGCACTTGATTATTTCCTTTGAGTGGTCTCTTGAGTAGTAGAATTAAAGCTCATATTGTTATCTTCAAGATTTTGCATTACACTTTTGTTGCAGTAGAATTTTGATTGAAAGACTTCAGTCTAGTACAATATAATGCTAGTTTTTAGGATGGTGAACAGACCAAATTAATCCCTTTCTCATGTTGGTCATCAGATTTCTTATCTGCAAAGTTTGGGCTGTACCGTGTCTCCTACGTCGCGCCTCCATGCTTCTCGTTTGATTGAGCAGTACAAGTCACTGTGATGTATATGAACAACTGTGATCTGTTATTTATTTTCTTTTTTGAGGAAAACAGGCTATCTTTTCCTAAAGCTTATGACATTGACAGAAACTCTTGATCATCGTATATAGCATCCTAGTGAGTTAGTTATAGTCAAGGTTGTAAAAAGCTAGCCTGAGGCTCGCCTCGAGGCTCGCATTCTGCATAGGCTATCGCCAAATGCAACGACGCCTCGAGTAAAAGATAGCCTTGCGCCTTTTCCACCGAAAAGGCTATGCGAGGCTGTTTTAAGGCTTAAAAGGCTTACGCCTTGAAGAGCCTGAGGCTCTTTTTGTTTACACCAGTAATCAAAACGACGTTGTCTTCAATTAACCCCAAACCCTTATACCAAAAATAGGAATAGGCTTGAGCACCAAAGGCTAAGTCATTTAGTCTATGTGAAGTATAATCTCGCTCTTAGGGATCGAAATATTAGAAGGAGAGACATGGTTGATCCAATTGTTGTGGGAGAATTGGACTCCGATGATGAATGGATAGCCGAGAAAGAAAATCCAGCCCTTCCCACCGATTCTAGTTGGCTTGATGCAGAAGTACTCGATGTTGTTGCGGTAATGGAGGTGCCAATCCCTACATATGAAAATTCCCTACATATTGGACAGCCAAGCTAGTCTTCCTCCTCGTGATCCTACTCTACCTCGTGATCCTACTCCTCCTCGTGATCCTATCCCTCCTAGTGATCTTACTCCTCCGATTACATACAAAAGGAAAAATGATGAATCTTCATTTTCAAGTAAGTATTATTGAAATGCCTACCATTTTTGTTTGATTTTAAGAGTTTGATAGTTTGTTAGTACAATTTCTTAACTCCATGCCCATGAATATTTTGTATAGGAGGAAAGAAGTTTAGTCCCTAAGAATACTTGGGGATGATGATGAGGTAGTTCATTTCAAAAATCCATATGATCATACAAATCCCCTATTTAATGTTCAACACGATGCTAGTGATGATAGTGAAAGTTTGGATGGTGATTTGCTACTTGATGATGAGGAAGAAATGGAAGAGTGAAGTTGTTTTTGATTTTTATGCTTGTTCATTATTGTAATTGTTTGAAGTTTGATTGTTTAAACATGAATTTCATTTAAAATTTAGATGATTTGATGAACTAACTTAATTATTATTAATGAAATACGTTTTTGTATTGTTATAATTTTATTCCAAAAGGCTTACGCCTTTTACGCAAAAGGCTTACGCATTTTAAAATACGCCTCACGAAGCCGAAAACGCCTCGGTACGTCTTTTGCCTTTTACAACCTTGGTTATAGTTAATGGTTTTTCATTCATCTTAACCTTTGTAAAGGCCAAATGGCCAATGCTTTTAAAAGTCATCTTATCTGCTTTTACCCATGTTCGCTGTTATTATGTTTTAGTATATAATACACCACCTGTACAGTCCCTCAAATACTAATTAGTATAACTCGTCATTGTAGTATGGGGACATATTTTAACCCATATCAAACAGTTAAAAGGAGAAATTAAAAAGATAAAGGCATTGGAGTTTTTGAGAGAATTACGGCATGTAACTATGGAAGAAAATAATGATATGAAGAAGAAACTTGCTCTACCCATTGTGGGGATGATGAGCTTGTTATTGTTTGTGCTTCTTGTTCTTATTTATGTGCAACTCATGAATAATAGCCCTTACTCCTCACCTGAGTCGCCTCCTCTTCCTCATCTTCCCATTCTCGTTCGCCATCCCTTAATCCGGCACCTCACCGCATGTCTTGAGCATCAACACATTAGTCCTCTGAGATACACTCCTCCTTTTGGTGCAAGTTGTGCATTGCAGTTCACATGAGCATCGTTAGTTCGTCTCGCTAGCATGAGCTCGTTGGCAGTGTCAGGGGCACCTCGGGATGTCTTCTTGTGAACTGCATTTTTTTCTTTGACTTTGCCAGTGTCAAAGCTTCACCATTGGTAAGACATAATTTTTAAAAGGTATTCCAACTGATTTTGCTCGAAAATCTCGAATCGTTTATTTTTTGTGAATTGTCTAATTTTCCGACTTTGAAAAATCGTAAAAAATAAATGAGTTGATATTTCTGCGTTCTGTCAACACGAGAAGTCCTTAAAAATTATGATTTGAGTGTGAGAGGATTGTGGTACGAAAATAGGAACATGCGATTTTTGCCCAAAACGGTGTGTATAACCCACGGTTTTGGGTGAAAATCCATCGTTTCGGCAAAAAAAATAAAAATTTCTCAAAACTTCACCATCGCTAAAACATAATTTCTAAATGGTTTTCCAACTGACATTTCTCGAAACGCTCGACTCGTTTGCCAGTTATGGTTTTTTATGTTTTCCGACTTTGAAAAATCATAACTCAGAAACGAATTGAACTTTTCGAGCAAAGTTAGTTGGAAACGCTTTTAAAAATTATTTTTTAGCTTTGGTGAAGTTTTGTCACCTATAAAGTTGAAAGGAAAATGGGGTTGACATGGTTTGGCACGGTTTGGCATGTTTGGAGGTGCCACGGCAAATCCTGGCATGCCAAACTTTGCCAATCCCCCTTTTCGATTCAACTTTGCCTATGCCAAAATTTCACCATTGGCAAGACATGATTTTTAAAAGGTGTTTCAACTGATTTTGCTCGAAAATCTCGAATCGTTTATTTTTTGTGAATTGTCTAGTTTTCCGACTTTGGAAAATCGTAAAAAATAAACGACTCAGTATTTCTGCGTTCTGTCAACTCGAGAAGTCCTTAAAAACCATGATTTGAGTGTGAGAAGATTGTAGTACGAAAATAGGAACATGCGATTTTTGCCCAAAACGGTGTGCTATAACCCACGGTTTTGGATGAAAATCCATGATTTCGGCAAAAAAAATAAAAATTTCTCAAAACTTCATCATTGCTAAAACATAATTTTTAAATTGTTTTCCAACTGACTTTTCTCGAAACGCTCGACTAGTTTCTGAGTTATGGTTTTTTATGTTTTCCAACTTTGAAAAATCATAACTCACAAACGAGTCGAACTTTTCGAGCAAAGTGAGTTGGAAACGCTTTTAAAAATCATTTTTTAGCATTGGTGAAGTTTTGCCACTATAAAGTTGAAAGGAAAATGAGGTTGGCATGGTTTGGCACGTTTGGACGTGCCACTGCAAATCGTTGCATGCCAAACTTTGCCAATCCCTTTTTTCGATTCAACTTTTCCATTCCAAAATTTCACCATTGGTAAGACATGATTTTTAAAAGGTATTCCAATTGATTTTGCTCGAAAATCTCGAATCGTTCATTTTTTGTGAATTGTCTAGTTTTCCGACTTTTAACAATCGTAAAAAATAAACGAGTCGATATTTCTGCGTTCTATCAACTCGAGAAGTCCTTAGAAACCATGATTTGAGTGTGAGAAGATTGTGGTACGAAAATAGGAACATGCGATTTTTGCCCAATACAGTGTGCTATAACCCACGGTTTCGGCAAAAAAAATAAAATTTTCTTAAAACTTCACCACTGCTAAAACATAATTTTAAAATGGTTTTCCAACTGATTTTTCTCGAAACGCTCGACTCGTTTGTGAGTTATGATTTTTTATATTTTCTGACTTTGAAAAATCATAACTCACAAACGAGTCGAACTTTTCGAGCAAAGTTAGTTGGAAACGCTTTTAAAAATATTTTTTTTGCATTCGTGAAGTTTTGTCACTTATAAAGTTGAAAGAAAGATGGAGTTGGCATGGTTTGACACGTTTGGAGGTGCCACGGCAAATCCTGGCATGCCAAACTTTGGCAATCCCCGTTTTCGATTCAACTTTTCCATGCCAAAATTTCACCATTGGTAAGACATGAATTTTAAAAGGTGTTCCAACTGATTTTGCTCGAAAATCTCGAATCGTTTATTTTTTGTGAATTGTCTAGTTTTCCAACTTTGGAAAATCGTAAAAAATAAACGAGTCGATATTTCTGCGTTCTGTCAACTCGAGAAGTCCTTAAAAACCATGATTTGAGTGTGAGAAGATTGTGGTACGAAAATAGGAACATGCGATTTTTGCCCAAAACGGTGTGTTATACCCACGGTTTTGGATGAAAATCCATAGTTTCGGCAAAAAAAATAAAAATTTCTCAAAACTTCACCATTGCTAAAACATAATTTTTAAATGGTTTTTCAACTGACTTTTCTCGAAACGCTCGACTCGTTTGTGAGTTATGGTTTTTTATATTTTACGACTTTGAAAAATCATAACTTACAAACGAGTCGAACTTTTCGAGCAAAGTTAGTTGGAAACGCTTTTAAAAATGATTTTTTAGATTTGGTGAAGTTTTGTCACCTATAGAGTTGAAAGGAAAATGGGGTTGGCATGGTTTGACACGTTTGGAGGTGCCACGGCAAATCCTGGCATGCTAAATTTTGCCAATCCCCTTTTTCGATTCAACTTTTCCTCTGCCAAAATTTCACCATTGGTAAGACATGATTTTTAAAAGATGTTCCAACTGATTTTTCTCGAAAATCTCGAATCGTTTATTTTTTGTGAATTGTCTAGTTTTCCGACTTTGAAAAATCGTAAAAAATAAACGAGTCGATATTTTTGCGTTCTGTCAACTCGAAAAGTCCTTAAAAACCATGATTTGAGTGTGAGAATATTGTGGTACGAAAATAGGAACATGCGATTTTTGCCCAAAACGGTGTGCTATAACCCATGGTTTGGGTGAAAATCCATGGTTTCGGCAAAAAAATTAAAAATTTCTCAAAACTTCACCATTGGTAAAACATAATTTTTAAATGGTTTTCCAACTGACTTTTCTCTAAACACTCGACTCGTTTGTGAGTTATGGTTTTTTATGTTTTCCGACTTTGAAAAATCATAACTCACAAACGAGTCAAACTTTTCGAGCAAAGTTAGTTGGAAACGCTTTTAAAAATCATTTTTTAGCATTGGTGAAGTTTTGTCACTATAAAGTTGAAAGAAAATTGGGGTTGACATGGTTTGGCACGTTTGGAGGTGCCACGACAAATCCTTGCATGCCAAGCTTTGCCAATCCCCTTTTTCGATTCAACTTTTCCTATTCCAAAATTTCACCATTGGTAAGACATTATTTTTAAAAGGTGTTTCAACTGATTTTGCTCGAAAATCTCGAATCATTTATTTTTTGTGAATTGTCTAGTTTTCTGACTTTGGAAAATCGTAAAAAATAAACGAGTCGATATTTCTGCGTTCTGTCAACTCGAGAAGTCCTTAAAAACCATGATTTGAGTGTGAGAAGATTGTGGTATGAAAATAGGAACATGCGATTTTTGCCCAAATGGTGTGCTATAACTCACGGTTTTTGGTGAAAATCCATGGTTTCGGCAAAAAAAAAAAATTATCAAAACTTCACCATTGCTAAAACATAATTTTTAAATGGTTTTCCAACTGACTTTTCTCGAAACGCTCGACTCGTTTGTGAGTTATGGTTTTTTATGTTTTCCGACTTTGAAAATTCATAACTCACAAATTACTCGAGTTTTTGAGGAAAGTCAATTGTAAAAGCTTTTAATTTTTTTTATAGCATTGGTGAAGTTTTGTCACGGGCAAAGTTTAAGGGAAAAGAGGGTTGACATGATTTGCCACGTTTAGAGGTGCGCATGCCAAATCTTGACAACACCCTATTCCCTTCAACTTTGCTAGAAAATCTCGAATTGTTTATTTTTTATGAATTTTCTAGTTTTCCGACTTTGAAAAATCGTAAAAAATAAACGAGTCGATAATTTTGCGTTATGTCAACTTGAGTAATCCTTAAAACTCATGATTTGAGTTTGGGACGATTTTGGTGCGAAAATAAGAACATGTGATTTTGGCCAAAAAATCGTATGCTATAGCCCTCGGTTTTTTGTGAAAAAACTATGGTTTTGGCAAAAAAATTAAAAATTTCTCAAAACTTCACTATTGGTAAAACATGTTTTTTAAAAGGTATTCTTGTGAGAGCTTGAACTTCACAAAGGTGTTCCTGATCTGCAACAAATACCTGCAAAGCAAGCCTCCCCGGAGTGGCACAAGATAAGACCCTCTAACGATCAAGTTTGTCACAATACGAGCAGTGGGTCGATTGTAAGCTGGAGAAAGAGTTACCTCAGAAGAGAGATTGCCTCCTTTTATATATGTGATTGATGAAAAGGTCTTTCACAAGGAATTGGCTAAGAGAATCCTAACCCAAGTCGAATTGGGGAAAGTCAATCCTTTTAGGATTTGTCATGTAATTCTTTAGTGAGAGAGGATCCCCGAAGATACGCTTGGAGATATCATTCCTTACAAGGACTCTTACCAACTTGTAGGTAGCCACAAACCCTAAGATACGTAACAAGACGTGAGCCATAAAGGATTCCTGATCGGGCTGGGAATACTTATGTCGCCTTGCTTACGAATTACAGCTTCCGGTCCGTAACGTTGTTTTCTTGATGTTTATCATAGATGCATTAAACGTTTGGGACGCAAAACTTGAGGACGAAAATATTATAAATAATATATTAGTCAAAATTAATGTACTCTCTCTCTCTCTCATCTCCATACATCAATATTAATTTGCATTTATATACACATATAGGGGCCTTTCATTAAGAGAGAGAGAGAGATATATATATATATATATATATATATATATTATTTTTAAATTTTTTTTTTTTCAACTAATTAAAGGATTGCATGTGGATTGGCAAAGAAAAAAAAGAGGGCATACGGGACTCATTATGCAATGTCTTTTCAACTATCTGAACCATTTTGGTCATATTTTCCCTTGTTTGTTCATGATCTTTTGGTTATATATTTTTGTTTTTTGAGGAAGGTGAATTCCCCTTGTGCCTTATTATAGCAAGTAATAATTGGAAACAAAAAAAAGATGACTCAAAATACTTCCCATCACTCATTATTTGGACAGTTTCGTAGAAAATAAATATAAACCCCAAAACTGTTCGATCTGCCATTCCTGCGTTGATGCCGGCCCATCGATTTAATTCTTTCTAATTAATGACATGCATATATGGAATTAGGACGTACTGTAAATTAGTTTAGTACACATCCGAATACCCGCAGCTGATTTCGCAGAGGTTCTGTGAGCCTGATGATAAGCCGGACAGCAAGTAGTACCACCATAGGCAGAAATGGCACAAGAACAAACAATGTGTACCACCCTGAGGTCAAACCTGGAGAGATAGTGATCAATGCAGTGACGTACGTAAAGTACATTGCAACACCACAAACTTGAAGCTCCAACCGCAAAGGGAAATTGGTTGTGAGAATATTGATCATGTGAAGAGAAACCGAAAACCCTATGGAGTTGAAAACCGCTCCAATGACGTAGTAAGCTGTGTTATAAGAGGCGATATTGGACGTCCCTGCAAGGTGTGGAGGATCAGTCCCGTTCTTGCTTAAGTTTGTGTCCTGCCAAAGGCCACCTGGGGGGTTTATTGCGGCTGCATAGGTTGCCGTAGCCACTAATACAGCCACCACTAACAGCGCGGTGCGTGCATCATCAGGGGAGTCTCTTCCCCTTCTGAACTTGAAGTACTCCACCAAATTTTTTGGGTCCATCTGCAAATTATCATGGCTCTGTGATGCCGAGGGGACACTTAAGACGGTATGGTTATGATTAGTAGTATGGACCATGTCTCGTGCTTTCAAAGCTCCTGCACTACGAAGGATGTCATCGATCTCCAGATCACCGGCTCCACTTGGGAAGATTAGTAGCAGATCAAGAGCTGTTAGACCACTCTGGTTTAAACTGTTTACGTCCAATGTAGTACCGGGAGTACTAGTTCCATTAATGGTAAGTAAACATTGCACCACCTGTGAGCATTAGATATTCAAAGTAAAAAAATGTTTAACAAAATCTTGGTGGAATGAAATAAATTGATTAAAGGCGAAAGAATAACTCGATCTACCAACAAAACTAAACAAATTAGCCAGAAATTATATTTGTACAAGATCAGCATGGCTTTATTAAACAACACATCAAATATATGCCACAGAAGAATTATACGTACTGAAGAATTAATAGTTGGATTATTGGGTACAAATAGCTAGCATTTCAGGAACAAATTGCACTTGCCTGGTGTTGCTTTTTCCAGGTTGCTAGGTGAAGAACTGAATTGCCATTATTATCCTTCATATTCAGGATGTAAAGCTTGTTCCTTTCTCGGACCAATTCCACCATAGCATCAATTGCTTCAAACTGGTTGTTCTTAACAGCAAGGTGAAAAACAGTCTCTCCTTGTTCGGTCACATCTTCGACACATTCTGTACAAGCTGAAACCATTTCTCTAATAATGTCTATCCTCCCTCTGCTAGCTGCATAATGCAGAGGCGTCCATTGATCTCTTCCTTTAAGCTGGGAGAGTCTTGGATCAAATTGGAGCAGCTCTTTTACAATCTCCAAGTAGCCGTTGGCAGACGCGATATGCATGGGGCTAAAGCAATCCTGGTTGATTTCTTTAGCAAAAGCTGGTTTCAACCTTAGAATCTCCTTAACAAACTCAACATGGCCAGCCAAGGCAGCAATGTGTAAAGGGTTCTCTCCCAAAGCTAGCGCGACGCTATGGAGTATGAGTGGATTCTCTGCCAGCAACTGATGCAAAAGTTGGACAGCTCCGCTTCGAGAAGCCTCAATCAGCCTTTCATCCATTCTAGCGGGTTAAGTCAATTTACGCTCCTGATCAATTGGATAAGTTTTTTTTTTTTATAATTAAGAGTGTTGATGTACATGGGATCGATGATGGGAACGCTTTTTATTACATATGTCCTTATGTCTTGGACGTCTCCCATGTTGAATTATCATTGTCAGTAGTACTACAATTTCTTTGTGCAAATATTGTTTGCTTTCAGTTGTTTAATTGTTGCCGAGACTGAGAAATCAAGGAACTAAATTAAGAAAAGAACAACAACAAAAAATTTAAATACGTTGGGATAAATATTTCTCTGTGTTTAATTCCAAGGTACATTTATTGGCAACCACTTATTGTCCTTACTTTCTTAAATATATGCTTCTGGATATAATGAAAATTCCACCTCCGGCCGTTACAGCAAATTGATATCAACAAGACAACCTAGCTACTTGCCAGCAGCCCGGCAGCCTAGCTAGCCTTGCCCTGGAAATAAAGAAAATTAAACCTAGCTACTTTATCAACTGTACGTTAGTGTAACATTAATTTAATCAGATAATTATAATAATTTGTTAACTTAAGAAACTAGGATGAACATAGAATATAGGTCTACGTACTTAAGGTCATTCAATGGATTTTCTCCTACATAGATTAGGCTTTTTCTTATATTTTTTTTTCGTGTCTACTATCAGTAAAACATTATTGACATATTATCTCAGTAAAATATAATTAATATCATCAACCTTCCATATATTGACATCTATGGTGAAACATCTGCAACAGGCTAGCTAGGGTCGACGGTTAAAAATCTGAGGAAACAAAGGCCAGTCATTTTAAAATGCTCATCTTACCTTCCCATATATTTTTCTGATAGGACAGTATTATGATGTCAAATTCAAACGGCTTTGACAGTCATTGAAATACAGGATATTGTTTATCATGACTCATGACCATAGTAATGACTAATGAGACATAATTTTAAACCATATCGAATTAAGTAGTAGTTCAAAAGTAGTCACTATTAATCCTAAAAATGCATGGCTTCAATAATAATCAATCTCAGAATTAATCATATGTGGTATAAATTGCATATTTCATTTGGAGTAGAACAGAGAACATTTTAGGAAGCCATAGAAAGAAATGATCGATAAGATGAAAAAAGTAGTTCTTTGCCTGGTGGTGATGAGCATGTTATTATTTATGTTTGTTGTCTTTGTATTTGTGTTGCTCGTCAATATCTATAGTCTAGCTGATTCCTCCTTGCCCGAGCTTCTTCCTATTCCTCTTCCCCTCCCGTATCGACCCCAACGTCTCATTACATGTCCCGGTCGGCCTCGTACACCAGGCCCTCTCCTCCGACGCTTTCATCCTCCTCCGCTTCCTCCTCGTACAGCCGAAGAAATTTGTTCAAGGGAGGCAACTCAGTTGTGCAACAATAATCGTTATAGCTAGCTTTACAAAATGTTATGATTATCATTATAAAAGATGCATGAAACGTATGGCACGCAAAACATGAGCACAATATGGTTATGGTATGAAGTATTGTAATCGAATTAACTAGCATGTGTACCTAATTGCGTACACTTTGGGGACTATTTAGGTAATCGAAGATCTTTACTTTTGGTCTTTTGGGCCGCCCTTTTTTTTTTTTTTTCGGTATTCCTTTAATTCTCATAAATGTTGCTCTTGTTATCCTCGTAACCCAGAAATCCTATACTGGGTAACATGTATAATGTGTGTGTGTGTGTATATAAATGGAGAGTTTTACAAAACATTGTGTACTAGAAGTCTACAACAAGGTATTTGAACACAAAAATTGTCAAATCACAAGCCTTTTTTTTTTGGACAATAAATCACAACCATTAATTTGTGCAAAAACCTGTAGAGAAAACAAATTTGTTGGAGTACCTTATTTTTTTCATATGCTAACTACAAAGATGTTTAAGTAAATGAAATTCTATCTGAACACTAAATAGCGTTCCACCATGCATATGTATATTTTTGAAATCCGAATTTCCTTGAAAAACATTTTCTCATTTTTTTGGGTACTAATGATTGATGTTATTTCTATCATTTTTTTTAACGATGATTTCGTAAACATTAACATAATCGGCAAGAAATTTATTCGTACGCGTGTGCAGTAAAACTAGTATATCTATACTATTATAATGAGAACACACGTTGTTGATCAAAACAGAATTTTTTTTTTATCAAAATAACCTTCAAATATTAAATAATCATACATATAATTTAATCGTTAGGGCTAAAAGAGTCAAAACACAAATAAATAATTAATACAAATAAAATAAAATAAATTCTCACTTCCACATCCAGTAACTACACACTCTTCCACATTCATCGGGTGTTGGCATTTTCTAGTATTATTTAGTATAACAACCTATTAACAAAAAATAAAAATAAAATATTAATTCAACACACTCGCAGACAAATGAGAACCGGAAGTTGCGTTTCATCTTTAACACCAAGCCTCATAACAGACTAGCAGTTGCCGAGCCCATTTGGAGAAATGAATCTCCCCACTGAATTTACCAGAGGTTGTCTAAGCCTCATAACAAGTTTCCTAACCCATTTGGCAGCAAGTGGTACCGTACTAGGCAAAACTGAAGTAAACACAATGATGAAGACTCTCGTGTTATCCGGTGCAATGCTAATCACTGCTGTGTTGTATGTACAATACATGGCAAGGATGCAAATCTGAAGCTCCAACTGCAAAGGGAAATTGCTTGTGAGGATGTTGATCATGTAAAGAGAAACCGTAAACCCGATAGAGTTGAAAGCCACGAAAAAGACAAATGCAACTGCACTGTAAGACCCCATAATGGACCTTCCTGCATAGTGCGTTGGTACACTGCTAGTGCTACTCCCATTCTTGTTCAGCTCGGTGTCCTGCCAAACACCGTTTGGAGGGCTTAGTCCCACTTGAAAGGTAGCTGTAGTCACCAACAAAGCTACAACTAACAGCGCGGTACGCGCATCACTAGGAGAATCTCTGCCCTTTTTGAACTTGAAGTACTCGATGAAATCATTTGGCTGCTGCAACTGATGTGTCTCGGATGCCACGGGGAAACTCGAGAGGGTCTGGTTATCAGAGTCAAATGAAGGCATTATGTCTTGTGCTCTCAAAGCTCCAGCACCACGAAGGGTGTCGTACATTTCCCGATCACCAGCATCACTCGGGAAAATTAGGAGCAGATCAAGAGCAGTTAGACCACTCTGGTTTACATTGTTTACTTCCAATGCACCTGGAGTACTAGTTACAATTCCAATTAACCATTCCACCACCTGTCACCATTTGTACTTCATTAGATTTTCTCAAAGTTACTCCTTCAAATAACTCTAACATGATTTTACATTTTGTGCTATATCTTGATTATTAACTACATTCCACCACGTTTGAACATTTGTACTTCACTAGATTTCCTCGAAGTTACTCCTTCAAAGAACAAGAAGGATTAACTTCAAAGTTTAATTCTATACCTTGACTATATTGTTCTTTTCAAAATCCCAATTTTTTGTCATTACTTGAAGAAGACACCAGACACTAACCTATTGATTGTCCCGGCCTTTTGAAAGGTATTTTCTTATCACAAACTGACAAACACAAAAGAACTGAAAAACGAATTAAAAAAAAAAACAAAGGGAGGGAATACCCTCTTAATTAATTAACAAGACAGCTAGACTGTCGCATCAGTAAAAAAAATAAAGTCAACTCTAATCTTGAGGCTGACAAAGGCCACAAAAAACAACTCTGTTTACCTTCAATGCCTTAATGGGAGAAAAAATGGAAAACTAATTGATCAGATTGTACATACCTGGTGTTGTTTTCTCCAAGTTGCTAGGTGAAGAACTGTATTGCCATGCTTATCCTTCAAATTCAGGATGTTAACCTTCCTCATTTCTCTGACCAATTCCACCAACACTTCAATCGCTCCGAACTGACTGTTTTTAACAGCAAGATGCAAAGCAGTTTCCCCTTGTACTGTCACATCTTCAAAACTTTCTGGACAAGCCAAAAATATTTCTCTAACAATATCTACCCTTCCTCTCCTTGCAGCATAATGAAGAGGAGTCCATTGATCTCTTCCCTTTAGCCGGCATAATCTTGGATCAACTTTCAGAAGCTCCCCTACAATCTCCATATATCCGTTGGCAGATGCGATATGCATAGGACTAAGGCCATCCTGGTTCATTTCTTTGCCAAAAGCTGGTTTCAACCTTAGAATCTCCTTAACAAAGCCAACATGGCCAGCAACCGAAGCAACGTGTAAGGGGTTCTCTGCAGAATCTAGAGCAAGACTATGGAGTAGGAGTGGATTTTCATCAAGCAACTGGTGCAAAAGGTTGATATTTCCACTTTGAGAAGCCTCAAACAGCCGTTGATCCATTCTGACAGGTTATGTTAAGCTCCTTATTCGGAATGATTTTGATTATATGCGTGACCAAGAAAAAGAGTTCTTCTGTTTTTCATTATATAAAGAAAAGACTAAAAAATTAAGCAGAAATATAGCAGACACGTAGAAGAGTAGATGTTAGAAATCTATTAGTGTAACATCATTAGTTTATTGATGAGAAACTATAACAAGTCGTTCACCGGCCAAAAAATTATGATAATTCAGATTGACCATAGAATAATCTCAGTTAGAAACTTAGAATATCCGGTTGCGTATAATAAGCACTTCCTTGACATCTATGGTGCAACATCTGCAACAGGGTCAACGTTTTGAAATCAAAAACAATCTCAGGATTGATTATACATATCTGTTGAAAGAATTTCCAACTTATGTTCCAACTAGTACATTATTCCTCCCATACACAAAAAGAACAAGATAACCTGTGGCAATCGAAGTTCGAAAAGCATAGAAACCAGGAAATGTCCTAATTCAAATTACTGATGAATTTCTTCAATATCGGCATCCGGTTTAGCAGAAGTTCGCTAAGCTTGATGGTAAGTTTCTTAACCCATCTGGCAGCAAACATTACCACCGGAGGCAAAAATGGCGTAAGTGCAAATAGTGAGTACCAACCTGCTGTCATACCTGGAGCAATAGTAATCAATCCATTGATGTAGGTTAAGTACATTGCAAGGCCACAAACTTGAAGCTCCAACCGCAAAGGGAAATTGGTTGTGAGAATATTGATCATGTGAAGAGAAACCGAAAACCCAATGGAGTTGAAAACTGCTCCAATAATGGAGTAAACTGGATAAAAAGTAGCTATATTGGACGTCCCTGCAAGGTGTGGTGGATCAGTCCCATTCTTGCTTAAGTTTGTGTCCTGCCAAAGACCACCTGGAGGGTTTAGTGCAATGTCATAGGTTGCTGTAGCCACTAATACAGCTACAACTAACAGAGCGGTACGTGCATCATCAGGTTTGTCTCTTCCCCATCTGAATGTGAAGTAATCCACCAAATCGTCTGGCTGCTCTTGACGGGTCTCTGATGCCATTTGAGTGTGGTTCTGACTATGAGACTCAATGACTGCTGCATCAGGAACAGAATGGACTATATCTAGTATGCTCGAAGCCACATCATTTGGCTGCTCTTGATGGGTCAACTGTGGTGTCATTTGGATATGATTATGACTAAATGAAGGTGCATCAGAACTAGGATGGACTATATCTGGTGCGCTCAAAGCCACATCATTTGGCTGCTCTTGATGGGTCGTCTGTGGTGCCATTTGGTTATGATTCGGACTAAATGAAGGTACATCAGAACTAGAATGGACTATATCTAGTGCTCTAGAAGCCACAACATTTGGCTGCTCTTGATGGGACTGTGGTGGCATTTGGTTATGATCCTGACTAGATGAAGGTACGTCAGGACTAGAATGGACCATCTCTCGTGCTCTCCGAGCTCCAGCACCACGAAGGATCTCCTCGATTTCCCTATCACCAGCTTCGCTAGGGAAAACTAGTAGCAGATCAAGAGCAGTGAGACCGCTCTGGTTTACATTGGTGACTTCCAACACACCTGCTGGAGAAGTTCCAATGCCAATTAACCATTCCACCACCTGTGAACATGTACGTGTACTCAGATCATTAGATTTTTCAAGAAACTCATCCAAGTTACATCTTTTATGTATTCCCATTCGGAAATTTAGTTAGGATTCAAATAGGAGTGGTCAAAATGCACTTGCCTGGTGTTGCTTTTTCCAAGTTGCTAGATGAAGAACTGAATTGCCAAGATTATCCTTTATATTCAGGATATCCAGCTTGTCCATTTCTCGCACCAATTCCACCAGGACTCTTATTGCTTCAAACTGGCTGTTCTTAACACCCAGGTGAAATGCAGTCTCCCCTTGTACAGTCACATCTTCAACACTTTCTGGACAAGCCGAAACCAGTTCTCGAATAATATCTACCCTGCCTCTCCTAGCAGCATAATGCAGTGGAGTCCATTGATCACTTCCTTTAACCTGGGAGAGTTTAGGTTTAACTGTCCGCAGCTCCCTTACAATCTCCAGATAGCCATTGGCAGATGCCACATGCATGGGGCTAAAGCCATCCTGGTTGAATTCTTCGGCAAAAGCTGGTTTCAACCTTAGAATCTCCTTAACAAAGTCCACATGGCCGGCAACGGAAGCAACATGCAAGGGGCTCTCTCCGGAAGCTAGCGAAACATTATGCAGAAGAAGTGGAACCTCTTCCAGCAATTGATGTAAAACCTGGACATTTCCAGTTTGAGAAGCCTCAAACAGCCTTATATCCATTAAGATGGGTTATGTTGAGCACCTAATCTGTGTCTCTAAGTCGGACTATTATATAGTCCAGTTCAGCCGAAAGAGTTCTTCACAAGATACAAATCCAGGTGAAAAAGTTCTTCACTAGATTACAGGTAAACCGGCGCCGGCCTTAAATGTACAAAACTACAAATACCTGGATCAGACGCCGGCCTTAAGCGTACAAATCTCTGGATCAGACACGTAGTAAATGTCAAAATTCATACGTGTAAAATCATTAATTTATGGATGATCTAACAATAATTACCCCGGGGACCATGTGCAAAAGCCAAACAGGCTCAAACGTTAGAAACTAATAAATAATCCTTCCGTTTATAATTCTTTCCTTTCAAATCAAGTACACCAATTGCATAGGTTCGATTTTTATACAACAAATCGTATAGAAAAAGGAAGAAAAATATTGAACCTTTTTCGATAGTAAATGAAAACCTAAACGTTATTGATTCTCGATACATAATGTTTATTCAAACTCCGAGAAAACAGGAGACCTCAACCCTCATAGCCCTGGTATTGATTCAAGATTGTATTTCTTCTCAGAAGGTGCTTCAGAACCATCACTCTCTAATAACTTCGGCTTCTTCATGGCATCAAGAGTTTGCAAATATGTGTAGGAAGCATTCCTATTAGATGAATTGACCGGATTACTAATTCTGCTAGCAAGGAAGCGGCGAATCAAACCCCTCAGGAATGGAGCCATAGTGTCTGGCTCATGTTCCAAGTAGTACATAATTCCTCCCATACACAAACAGAACAAGAACACCTGTTGCAATAAAAAAAAAAAAACCAGTGATTTATTCAATAATCTCTTAAATTTCCATTTTAAAGGAAATCTGTTGAGCACTATTACACAACAAATTAACTGTTTCAGTCAACTTAAGAATGAGACTTATAGTTCTCACAAGACTCAGAACACAGAATGAGACTCATTGTTGTCAGAACAACTCTCCCATCTACTTGTGCAATCAAATCAAAATTAAAAAATGAAATGCTCACCAACTGCTAAATTAAAATTCAACAAGGAAAACATTTTAATAACTGTTGAATTCTAATCCAAGGTTGGTTGAAAACAAGTTTCCTTCTCACTGGTGCTAGGAGATCAAAGTCAAGGGGATAAGTGACATGGTAATAAAGCCATACCTCAGCATTCTTAATATCTGGAAGCAGATGACGGTTTACTAAGATATACCACAAAGAATCTCCTGCCCGTGGAAGAACATATAGAGCAAGTTCACCACGCCTAGCCTTTTTCTCCAGTAAAACTGAAAGAGCAGATAGACCACCAGCAATCCAATATACAAGCTTGTTGTCTTTTGATGCAACTTTTCTGTGCAAACATATCACACCCTAGCACCAACAAAAAAACATTAAGAACATAGCCATGCAAATTATATGGATAGGAGAAAGTAGTAAACCAAAAAAGGAAGGATAGAAAAAAAAAAAACCTACCTGAAAGATTCCGACGAAAGCAGACAAAAATGCTGTTGAGCGAACAGAATCTTTAACAGCAAACATAAAGGTGCGAGCAGGGGACGCCAGGAACTAAAGGACGTCAAGTTAAAATTAATATCACGATTAACTAAAAATAAAAGTAAGAAGTGACAAATGAGAGAGCATACATTCAGCACCCTTAACTATCCAATTGAGATTACAATGCATGCGATGAGTTGAAAAGGCTATGTAATTCCCATAATAGTGGCAGTTGCAAGGTAGCTAAAAGCACGGAAAGTCAGATTGGTGTGTATGCATGGCAACAGCAGCACGAAATGCCTAGTTTCCTATGTAGAAGACGCATAAGTTATAAGATAGGTATAAGGCCTACCCTAGAAATGCGTAGTTTCCTAGGTATAAGGCCCACAAATTATATGATGGTGAAGTTAGGGCAAGTTGGCCGCAGAAAATAAATTGTTACAATCCACTATCTTGCTTATTGCAACTGAAAAGTCAAATGCAAAATCTTAAGACACAAATCATTATGGAGGAAAGAAAACCAACTTAAAGAAGTTTACCTTCTGTAGGCGGAGAACGACAAATGGTACAAACGTCAAAGAGAAGTACAGCGGAAATGTTTTCCTAAATGTAGCTGATGTTGCAGTTGCATTCTGCACTAAACAAGAATTTGTGTGTGGATGAATAACAGAACAAGGAAAAAGGGATGGATACTCTTCCAACTTTATATCACTAGATTTCCCTTTTTGAGCCAAGTAATCAGCAAGTGAGGCAATATCCACCGGGTATCCTCTACAACACTCCCTTATGGCCTTGTATACAGGCTGAGCAACAGGACCAGTCTTCTGGATAAATTCATGATAAGATTTAGGCAAGCTCTCAGGACGCATTACAAAGGCGTACATAACCTGAAATAGAATTTGTTACCAAATAGAATGATGTACAGTAACTCAAAAAAAATTCAGATGGAATTTTGGGAGAGCAAAAGCAAAGAAAGAGTTTTGCAAACATGACCAATTGCAAGCTTAACAAATAAACAGATTAGCGCTACCTGTGCACATGCAATAGAAAAAAGCAGAGAATCCCCATGCCTCCAGTGGCTTCCCCAAAAGTGAAACTTGTTCTTAGACTTCGCAGAATTATAAGCAGACTGGAAGGAAAAGAGAGGTCAAAAAATTGGAACTACCAATAAAGATCCAATTATTATACTGCTGAGACTACAATGGGAATCAGAGATATAATATGCATTAATTTACCTGTGCTACCCTTGCCAACAAGTACAGAGATAGTGTGCGCCTTCGGTTTGAGTCATCTAATGCTAAAATAGACAAACCCGCAATTGAACCTGCTAAAATTCTGCTCCATCATCCCCTTAAACAAAGTCATATATAAGGAATAACAGCTTAAAATAAGTAAAACATATGAACACAAGCACAGACAAGAAAACTCACGCATTTAATGGTGTCTCTTTCTTTCTGAACTTTCTCAACAAGCATCTAATAGCATGATAAGAACCACTAAAGCCACCGAAAAATAAACCGATTCGGCATGCTTCTTCTCTCACGATGAGATCTTTTTCAGAGACAAGTTGCTGCAAAATAATAACAGCATATAAATTCGTTCATAGTCCATTTCAATAGTCTAGAAAAGTGTATCTTCATTATTAATTCACAGAAATTGATGGTTAACACTCTATTTCCCCAATGCACAGAAAATCACAATCAACAAAATTGACAATTGTTATAAGAGCATCCATAAGTTCTCCTTAGTAACAGACATTTCAATACTGATAACCCCACCATGCAATATACAAAACCAATGCAAGATCATTGTCATTTTAGTAAAGATAACAGAGCGTTCATTGCTTTCAAGTTAAATTAACTGAAGCCACATATTTCATGTTCAATGAATTTGAAAACAAGCCAAATTATTGCCCAAATAAGTTCATTTCTCGCAGTTGAACCTAAAATGAGAGAAAGAACAAAACTTTCGTAGTCTCGATTAACCGATCCCAACAGCACACAATTTCAATTCTTCACAAGCATCCTACCTCAAATTTGCAAGAGAAATCCACTTTCACTATCTTTAATTGAACAATTTACTATTCCAATAGTATACACTTCTTAAACCTCAATTCGTTAATCCACATACCCAATCTTATCACCACCAGCAGCAACAAAATCAGGCACGAAAATGCAGAGTAATTACGGAAACTGGCAATCCATACCTTAAGATCGAGTAGCGAAGAGTAGGACTGTCTGCGAGCTAGCTTAAAAGCACGAAGAAGGATGCCAATTCCAACTCTGACGCCATACGACAACAGAAAGCTCTGGCAGAGATTGCCAATGGCGTGCGCGACGCACGACTCGTCGTTCGCGTGGTCGCAAGGCGGGTGATGCTGGGAGCCGCGGGCGGCGGCGGTGCGCTGGCGTCGCTGGAGCTCCTCAATTGCATCGCGGAGGCGATCCTCGGCCTCACGGAGGCGGCGGTCGGGGTCGGAGGTGTCTAAGAGAGGCGGCGAGGTTGGGGGTTTGGAGAGAGACGACGGCATTGTGGAGAGGATGAGAGGGTTTGGGGTTGGGGTTGGGTTTTGGGTTTGGCATCTGCGAAGAGGCAGATGCTCTGCAACGAATTTGGTGGTGCTATTATGTCATTAATGGTGTCATTTTTGGGAATTGGGGATGAAGGGAGAAGATGGAAGGAAAGGTCTGTTCTATCTCTGCTTCTCAAAACTCTTGGAAACTATTTCTATATTATTAATATTTTATGTCTGTAGCGTCATGCTGGGTTTTTTATTATTGGCTTCACTCTATCTTCCTCCCTACTTAAACTGTTCTAATATGTTCGTGTTGAACGCTAATGGTGAATTAGCTAGAAATCAACCCTTTTACCAATTTTGGCAAAAAACAAAATTTCACAAATTTTGGCTAAAATTCTCTATCTGCTGTTTAACTTTGTATGCAAGAAACGTCTTTGTTGGGAGTGGTAATAATATAAAATTGAAATTTTATATTTTCTTTGTTCTTAGGATTTTTGCTCCTATGGACCTTACTCTTTGTAAGAAGCAAATAGGTAGCTTGCTTCAAACATTTCGGGTACATAAATTGCAAAAGAAGATCATACTTTGTGAGTTGTTAGAATTTAGAAATCATTATTTATCGCATTTTGTATGGAAGACACTAATTAAAATGATGCAAGAAAATTACAAAATTCACTTGTACCAACGAAACATTAGTCGGTTATAGAAAAAAAAATACAAAATACTCATTTTCTGACGAAACATTCGTCACTAAAAGTGATAAAAAAAATTACAAAATACAATTGACCACTTTTAGTAATATAGCATTTTAGAAAATTACAAAATACAATTGATCATAACACTTACTTTTGTCATTTTATCTAATAATGTCGCTTAAGTAGTGGAATTACTCCTTGAACAATTTTCAACCCTCCCCAAGAGGTCTTTGATGGGGACAATCGCCCATCATTGTCAAGAGTCCAAGCAAGACTTACAATTTTCACGGGATAAATAATTTAAAAAAAATGAAATAAAGGAGAATAAATTAGAAAAAAGGTAACATATATTTATTACAAAATGTATGTTATTGTGTCAAGAAAGAGAACTACAAGCAACTGAGCAAGCAAAGGCCATAGGTATAGCCAGCAATCCACAAAGGTAACTAGCTAGCTAGCTAACTAAAAATACTCAACAATTACAGCATGAAGTTTAAGTACTATGCTATTCTGGAATCGGGAAAAGGCCGCGCTCCATGGCATGTTGACCAGCAACGAACCAAGTATGCTCCAAAAACCAAACATGAATCCCAATCCCAGGCTCAGGTACAACCACCCGTCTTCACGTAAATCATATCCTCTGTGTTGCTCAACTGTTGGAGGGTTCACCTTGCTTGTACTGCAACTCTTGCTCAGTGGAGGTCCGCAAAGTTCATTCCCAACAAAGCCTGACGGATCAAGAGTCTGAAGCTGAGTGCTTTCTGGAATCCGTCCCGTCAAATTGTTGTAAGACAAGTTCAAGCGACTCAGCGATGTCATCCTCGCCATGCTTGCAGGTAATGCACCATGAAGTCGGTTCATTGACAAATCAACAGATTCTAGTCGTCCCATATTACCAATCTGTGAAGGGATTCTGCCGGTCAAAAGATTTTCCGATAAATTCAAACTTCGCAATCCGATTAGATCGGTCAATTCCTCAGGAATCTCCCCAGATATAGCGTTGACTGAAAGGTCAATGCTCGTCATCAATCCAAGATTTTTGTCATATGCATATCCTATTCCTTTTGTCACCAGGAGTGTTCTCTCCAAGTACTCTCCATTTAAATCTCCATAAAAAAAGGATAGTATTGGAATCGTAGAATTGTATGGTTGTGACAATATGGCCATGGCACTAAATCTGTTAAAGCATCTTGGTATTGTACCTGAGAGATTGTTATGAGCAAGGTCCAACATTTGGAGCTTTCTGAGACCACAGAGTTCCAGAGGAATGTGTCCTTGAAGCTTATTTGAACGAAGGTTAAGAACCAGCAATCTTGAAAAGCCATCTGCTATCTTCATAGCTGGTAAGCTTCCCACAAACTCATTTTCACCAAGGTCAAGAACCGACATATTCACCGAGTGCATCAAGGATGAAGGTAACTCTCCAGATAGACAATTATTTCGCAAGTGCAATGATTGGAGGTTTGTTAAGGATTCCATGGAGCTCGGAATCTTTCCATTGAAATTGTTGTTCTCTAAATTCAGCACTTGCAAAGTTGGCCAATTCATCAAACAATCGGGAATATTTCCACTGAGAAGATTGTTTCCAAGAAAAAGGAAATTTAATTGCTTTGGTATATCGATCTCCTCACAAAAGAAGTGGAAGACAGAACCTGAAAAGGATGAATTGGAAAGATCTAGAAACCATGCTGCCGAGGAGACAAGTGGTAATGAACCGTTGAACTGGTTAGAACTTAGGTCTACTATTGAGTATGGGCCAGCAACTATGTTTTGAATCTCCCCATACAATTGATTGTGTGAGAGATTCATGTACCATAATTGGGAAGAAATGTTCCAAAACCAAGTCGGAATGGTAGCTGAAATTCCTGTGTTGGATAGGCTCAAAAAATCTAACTTGGTTTGTCTCTGAAGCCACATGGGAAATTCAGGCCCCAGATGCCAAGAAGCTAAGTCCAATGTTCGAAGATTAAAGGGAGGAAACCAGCCTCGACGAGTTTTCAGAGTCAACGAGTTTGCATTAGCATAGAAGTACTCCAAGCTTGCAAGATGAGCAAAATGAACTTCAGACACTACACCTTCTAATGAATTGTAAGAAATTTTCAATTCTGTTAGCATTTTGAGTTGCCCAATAGTTTCTGGGAGAGTTCCATTGAAATGATTGTGAGAAATGTCTAAACTATGTAAGGATGACAGATTTCCTAGGGACACTGGAATTGGACCTGATATTGCATTAAAAGAAACATCAAGGTAGTATAAATTCTTACACTTCCCTATCTGCTCTGTTAAATGACCTGAAAATTTATTATTTCCCAACAACAATGACTCAATTTGATGTGAACGCTCAAAGAATTCTGATACAATTCCACTGACATTGTTGTTTGACAGATCAAGGGATGTCAACTTAAAACTATGCAACCATTTAGGTATGGAAGAATGGAAATTGTTCGACTCCAGACCAAGAAATTTAAGACCAGTCATATTCACAATACCACCTGGAAATGGCCCTCCAAATTCATTGTATCCTAGATTCAAATTAGTGAGGTCTTTGTGGTTAAACAGCCATTCGGGTATTGGAAGCCCGAGACCATTCCATGACAAATCAATTTCCCTGAGAGATGTGATATTGTGCGGACTGCTAGGAATTGGACCTTGAAAACCACAATTAGAAAGATGAAGAGAAGCTAGATTTCTAAGACTGAAAACCCACCTGGGCATCAAAGAATTAAAATTGTTCCAAGAAAGATCAAGGGTGGCAAGTGAAGTGAAATTTGTGGCAAGTAGAGAGGGAATGTTGTCAAGTCCACAATCGGACAAATGCAATTCAACCAAAGAGGGGAGCATGTTTATGACTTGCAACCAATGGTTAGATGCTTTGCTAAGATTTACACCACTCATGTCCAGGTGTTCCAACTGAGAAAGACCAGAAATCCATTCAAGGTTCTCAACCTTCAAATTGCCATAATAAGGAGAACTACTGAGACGCAGATGGCGTAGAGTTGAGATATTTCCCAGTTGTTGAGGGATTGTTCCCTCGAACCCAGAGTCCGAGAGGTCAAGATATCTTAAACTTTTAAGAGAACCAAAGAAGGTAGGAATTTGTATTCCTCCAAAAAAATTGTTACTGAGGTCCAAGTAATTGAGATGCTTTAAATTGAGCAGGGAAGGATTTATCTTACCACCCAAGACATCCAACGTAGAGTCGATATCCAACCAAGAGTCGTCAGGAGGCCTACTCATGAGATGGAGCTCAAGGACATGGCCAGTTGAGTCGTCACAGACAACTCCAGTCCAATTACAACAGTCCCCTTCACCGGCCCGCCACGATAAAAGCCGATTTGCAGGATCCTCGAGATCTTGCTTCAACTTCAAAAGGGCTTGCTTTTCACTTTCTTTGCCCAGATTTCCATTGCAACACAAACCAAAACTACTGATAGTAATGGTTGCAACAGTTAGAAACCTGACAAGTAGTAAAATAGCTCTCATGGTATCCTTAAAGTTATGTGATGAAGTTGGTGATGCATGCACGACATGAAGAGTAATCCTGCTATCTATATATACACTAGAGTGCAAGCAGGGGCCAACAATCCATTAATTCCCATTGTAAATTCTTCGACTAAAAGTCTATCAGGAAATTAAGTGCACAGAAAGAGCGGGGGTGACCAAAAAAAAAGGGGTCAAGAATTTTGAATTCTTTGTTGGTGGCTAGCTAGCAGTAGCCCTGCACCATCCCATTCATTGCATATATTTGAGGGCCAATGTGAACTCGTGAATGTACTATGCAGCTGATATCTAATGGTCGGTCTGAGTCTCAGTCTGAGTTTTGACAACTCATTCATTGCATTGCATTTCGGTGTCAATACACGAGGTGGTTGAGGCTCACTTACAGAGACACTGCGGCACACGAACCCATACCGCACAATACACGAGGGCCACGTTTGGTGAGCATGACTAGATTATTGTGAGAGATGACTATTAGAACGATTGACGATCGATCTTACTAAATTGAAGACTTGATTGTATGAAACCGATAAGTTTATGAACAAGTTTGTCGAAATTGAAAAAACATACTAGCGGCATAGGTGTAGTAACTCGTAATTAGCTATTTTTCCAAACCTTTTTATTCAACCTATTTTATTTTCGTTCATCGATATTGTGTGAACATTGTTAGGCCGGGTTCTTTGACAATTGATAACCCGAACACATCTTTCAATGGGATATAATGTTGTGCGGAAGCGTAACAAACACAATATTGATACAAGCTAAATGGGTAAACGAGAAAAACAATCACAAACAAATAACACAATATTTATAGTGGTTCACTCAATCAGTGTGATTGAGCTACGTCCACTTTCGGAGCCGGCAAAATATTCCACTATGATCAAATTTGGAGAAAACACAACTAGAGCTTGAGAACAAACTCTACTACCCAAAATCCCCAATACACCCGAATGAGATTCTCTACAAAACAGCTAGAGAAGAATAACAGCTTACAACTTCAAAGTAACCCCAAGGTTGAGCGGATCACTTTGACAAAGGAAAAACAAAGCATATTTTGCATGGCTCTATTTTTCTTTGGCTGCTCACTCTTTCTATCACTCTGTTTCTTTTCTCTCATGCACACACTGCATGCCACTCTCTCATCCGTCTCTCTAATACACTTCAGCACCAAATGAATATATGTATATATAGCAAGAGCATGCAGCTCACGTCTTCTTCTCTTGCATATATCAATTATACATGTGCATGGCCCATTGGTACAATTAATGGGATTAATGGGAGGTAGCAGATAACATTAATTAGCAAAAGATAAACCACTTTCTTTTGCTTTTCTTTTTCTTTTTGACTTGGGCTGCACAAATCCAAAAACGTTCCCTTATCACTTCACCTGCTCCTCCACAATGCAAAGTGGAGTTCACCTTGGCTTAATTGTTAATTAAGTGGAGCCAAATAATCAACAATCTCCACCTTGGCTTCACTTATTGCGAAATTCTCCAAAGTAGAATATTATAAACCGATTGCCGTTCCGACATCCCCGCAGGGAATTCAAATGCTACGAACACCAATCAAGTTCAAGCAATGCCTGAACTTGCTCAATGGAACTGGCTTAGTCAACATATCAGCAGGATTGTCTTCAGTTCCAATTTTTCGAAGATGAATATCACCATCCTCCACCATTTGACGAATCTTGTGAAATTTCACCTTGATGTGCTTGGTACGAGCATGAGTAACCTGGTTCTCTGCTAAATGAATAGCACTCTGACTGTCACAGTAGACATCCACATAATCTTGAATTATTCCCAGATCCTCAAGCAAACCACGAAGCCATACTGCTTCTTTTGCACCTTCTGTTACAGCCATGTATTCAGCCTCTGTAGTCGACAACGCAATTGTAGATTGCAGATTCGACTTCCAACTTACCGGCCCACTAGCAAGAGTAAACACATAAGCTGTTGTAGACCGACACTTATCCAAATCACCTGCGTAATCAGAATCCACATATCCGACAGCACACTGACTCGTCATATCCCGCTGAAAAATCAATCCAACATCCACAGTACCAAGAATATACCGTAGAATCCATTTCACTGCTTGCCAATGACTTTTACCTGGGTTATGCATATATCTGCTTACCACACTTAAAGCCTGTGAAATGTCAGGTCTAGTACACACCATACAATACATCAAGCTACCAACAGCACTAGCATAAGGAACTTTAGCCATATAATTGAACTCATCATCTGTGCTAGGAGACATAGTAGATTTAAGCTTGAAATGAGAGGCAAGAGGTGTACTTACAGGTTTAGTGCCATCATTCATACCAAACCGATGTAGTACCTTCTTCAGATATTGTTTCTGAGACAAACAAATCTTGCCTTTTGAACGATCTCTTTCAATTTCCATGCCTAAAATCTTCTTGGCTTCTCCCAAGTCTTTCATTTCAAAATCACAGCTCAATTGTGATTTTAATTTTTCAATCTCTGTTTTACTCTTAGATGCTATAAGCATATCATCAACATATAAGAGCAAATATATAAAGTTCCCATCATGTAGCTTGCGAAAATAAACACAAGGATCATAAAGACTCCTAGTGTAATTCTGACCAAACATAAATCTATCAAACCGCTTGTACCACTGTCTTGGAGACTGTTTCAAGCCATACAAAGATTTATGCAATTTACAAACCCATTTTTCCTTACCAGCAATTTTAAAACCTTCTGGCTGAGTCATATAGATCTCTTCTTTTAATTCACCATGTAAAAATGCAGTTTTGACATCAAGCTGCGCTAACTCAAGATCAAACTGTGCAACCAAAGCTAGCAAAATACGAATAGAAGAATGCTTTACAACTGGAGAAAATACCTCATTGTAATCGATTCCTTCTTTCTGAGCATAGCCTTTTGCTACCATTCTAGCTTTGTATCGAGATCCTTCCTTTTTAGCAAACACCCATTTGCAACCAATTTCTCTCTTCCCATGTGGTAACCGAACCAGCTCCCACGTCTTGTTCTTGTGAAGAGACTTCATCTCCTCATCCATAGCTTTTCTCCATTCTACGCTATCTGCATGTATGACAGCTTCTTCATAGGTAGAAGGAATTTCTTCTTCAGTCACTGGAAGTGCATAAGTCACCATATCACTTAACCATGCTGGCTTTGGAGCTTTTCTTTTACCCTTTGTTGTTGCAATAGGTCCATCTTGCTGTGTAGGCTCTTGGGTTGGAGCCTCTTCTTCAATAATCACGTCCTCTGTATTTGAATCATCTGAATCAACAGTAGGACTCTCTGGATCAACTGGAGCTTCATCAATATTTTCCTTGCGCTCCACCTTCTTCGAACCCTCTATGGTCTGCACTTGGGAATCTTTCTGCTTATTCTGATCAACCATAACAGTCTCATCAAATGTCACGTCTCTGCTTACCACAACTTTTCTCACATCTGGACACCATAGCCTGTATCCCTTCACACCATCATTGAATCCCAAGAAAACAGCTTTCTTGGCTCTTGGATCAAGCTTGCTTTCCCTGACATGAAAATAAGCAGGACAACCAAAAATATGTAAGTAATGATAATCAGTAGCAGGTTTTCCAGACCATACCTCCATAGGCGTTTTGCCTTCATTTGCAGCAGTAGGCAACCTGTTGATGAGATGGCCCGCATATGTAACTGCCTCAGCCCAAAACTCTTTGCCTAATCCAGCATTAGACAACATACACCGAACTTTCTCCAGCAAAGTCCGATTCATGCGCTCTGCCACCCCATTCTGCTGCGGTGTCTCTCTAACTGTGAAGTGTCTCACAATACCCTCATCTTGACATAATTTCAAGAATGGATCAGACTTGTATTCACCACCATTGTCTGACCTGAGCCTCTTAATTTTTCGACCGCTCTGAGTCTCAATCATCTTTTTCCACTTCACAAATATATCTAGGACTTCATCTTTATGCTTCATGGTGTACACCCATACTCTTCTAGAGAAGTCATCAATAAAAGAGACAAAATAATGTTTACCTCCCAAAGATGCAGTTTTGGTAGGTCCCCATACATCAGTGTGAACATAATCTAGAGTACCTTTAGTCTGATGAACTGCGGTGCCAAACTTCACTCTAGTCTGCTTTCCCAAAACACAGTGTTCACAAAATTCCAACTTGCCTGTCTTTGCACCTTTCAACAAGCCTTGCTTCACTAATCCCTGCAGTGCTTTCTCACCAGCATGTCCGAGACGCATGTGCCATAATTTTGTGGTGTCTGCATCTTCCATAGTCTCAGATACTGCAGTTTCACCTGTCACTATACTTCCTTGCATAAAATATAAGTTTCTAAATCTTTCACCTCTCATCACCACAAGTGAACCAGAGACAACTTTAGCAACTCCATTTTTTAAAGTAATTGTATATCCCTTCGATTCTAAAGTACCCAAAGAAATAAGATTTTTCTTTAAGTTAGGAACATACCGAACATTTGTTAGCTCCCTGACTGCTCCATCATGCATTTTGAGAAGAATTGTGCCAATCCCTTGTGTTCTGCAAGGACTGTTATCTCCCATCAACACTACTCCACCGTTCAATTCCTTGAAAGTAGAGAACCACTCCCTGTTGGGACACATATGATGAGAACATCCTGAGTCCATGATCCACTTCTCAGAACAGCCAGTTTCAGATGAACTAGCCAAGGCAAATTCAATCTCATCTTCTCCAAAATCCTCAAAGGCCGATGAACAGTTTAGAGCGAAACCAAAATCATCATCATCTCTTGCAACGTTCACTTCAGGACCCTTGTCCCGAGTCTTCAGCTTTGGACAATCTTTCTTCCAATGCCCTTTCTGGCGACAAAAGGCACACTCATCTTTTGCAGGAAATTTTCCTCTTGACTTGGAACGAGATTTACCTCGTTTTTCACCAGGCTTCTTCTCAAAAGATCTGCCTCTTACTACAAGTGCTTCACTTGGCCCTGCATTAAATTGCTTGTCCTTTTTCCGGCACTCATTATTCAACAAAGCATTAGACACATCATCAAATTTCACAACAGTTTTTCCATACAACAAAGTTGTGATCAAATGCTCATACTCGTCAGGAAGAGAATTTAGCAAACATAAAGCTTTATCCTCATCACTAATTTTCACTTCTAAATTAGTCAAATCTGCAAGTATCTTATTGAAATCACTGATGTGTTCAGACATAGAAATACCTTGTCGAAACTGAAATCGGAAGAGCCTCCTTTTTAGGTGAAGCCGATTTTCAGGACTCTTGAACATATATTGATCCTCCAATTTCTTCCACAAGTCTTTTGCCGAAGTTTCTTTCATGACAAAGAATTTCTGATCTTTGGCAAGGCACAATCTGATGGAACCACAAGCCCACCTATTAATCTTCGCCCACTCCGCATCTTCCATATCTTCAGGTTTGTCATCAAGAGCTATATCCAATTCTTGTTGACACAAGACATCCATCATCTCACACTGCCACATGCCAAAATTGTTAGTACCATTAAATTTTTCAACTTCAAATTTGGCATTACCGATTGATGGTCGAGTAGTTGATGACGAACCCGAACTCGAACTCGAACTTTTCTTCTCCTTGTCTTCCTTGTCACCCATTGACTTAAATCAATAAATTCAATTCCAAAGTCAGAACCAAAGCTCTGATACCAGTTTGTTGTGCGGAAGCGTAACAAACACAATATTGATACAAGCTAAATGGGTAAACGAGAAAAACAATCACAAACAAATAACACAATATTTATAGTGGTTCACTCAATCAGTGTGATTGAGCTACGTCCACTTTCGGAGCCGGCAAAATATTCCACTATGATCAAATTTGGAGAAAACACAACTAGAGCTTGAGAACAAACTCTACTACCCAAAATCCCCAATACACCCGAATGAGATTCTCTACAAAACAGCTAGAGAAGAATAACAGCTTACAACTTCAAAGTAACCCCAAGGTTGAGCGGATCACTTTGACAAAGGAAAAACAAAGCATATTTTGCATGGCTCTATTTTTCTTTGGCTGCTCACTCTTTCTATCACTCTGTTTCTTTTCTCTCATGCACACACTGCATGCCACTCTCTCATCCGTCTCTCTAATACACTTCAGCACCAAATGAATATATGTATATATAGCAAGAGCATGCAGCTCACGTCTTCTTCTCTTGCATATATCAATTATACATGTGCATGGCCCATTGGTACAATTAATGGGATTAATGGGAGGTAGCAGATAACATTAATTAGCAAAAGATAAACCACTTTCTTTTGCTTTTCTTTTTCTTTTTGACTTGGGCTGCACAAATCCAAAAACGTTCCCTTATCACTTCACCTGCTCCTCCACAATGCAAAGTGGAGTTCACCTTGGCTTAATTGTTAATTAAGTGGAGCCAAATAATCAACATATAACTCGTCGCTTTTAGCGCCGGAACATCGTGTCTTGATCTTCTGGCTACTTCTATTAAATATCATGGCCGGCAAGGAATTGGATTTTCAAGTGCCACATTATTTGGGTTACAAGTTTGGTAGAAATATTAATTTGGGATCAAATGAGTTAGACTGCGATGGATACCAAACAATATTTTGTATAGACGAACAACATACAATTACTAGTGCTAGAGATACCGAAAAGGAGTAATGTATTCATACAACTTACAATACCACTCTTTAAAATCGCCAGAAGAAGGAATACAATTAATATATGCATACAATATTTCTGTTAGAAATCAAATTAAATTTAACTCTTGTTTCCAGTTTGCTGTGAAGTGCCACTCGTTTCATTTTGATTCTCTTCTTGCCAAGAAGCTTGCCATTGCTTATCATAGAAAGTTGCTTCATCAGCTAGCTTCTTAAGGTTGTCTAAATCTTCGGTTCGCCTAAACAGTATTATACCAATCACCGTCACCAACAGTCCTGCCTTGCAGATGAAGTTACCAGTTTGTCCTACAACGCCAACTCCTGTCAAAGCATCTACAACATATGCCATGAAGAAACCAACCATTGCTGCTCGACCTATAACACATATATAATGCTAATTAGAACTAAAAATAATATGTAATCACAAGCAGTGCTAGATGCTTCACATCTGTAGACCATATGGGTGAACTGACGCATTCACTTGACACAAAATGTAGTTCGCTAATTTGGTCTAAAACTGTTGGTGTACTAGTTTTTCTTTCGGATTAGAAGTTTCGGACCCTTTTTTTTTTTGTAAGCACAATGTTGAGTTACGCATTGGAATAATATGCCTTAAAGTGAAAATCATTGGAACTCTTCAACCCCCTCGAAAAATATTTTCCGTTTTGTGAACCAAACGAATCAAGTTTAGGCAAGTGTGTGAAATGATGATGAGAGTTTGGGATTGAACCGTTGAGCAGCTCTGCCTCTGGGAGATAGGATCTCATTAGCCATGCCCACCAAGGTATGATGGAGCTCCTAAACAGTACTGGATCGTCGTTGGTAGAAGCTTCTGGATGAAGTTCAAGAAACTTCCTCCTCTTTGCTTCTGAAATTTCAATACACATAACAAAAACAATATGTAATGAAGAAACTTAATTTGAACCCAAGAAAAGAAAACATGAATATTGTAAGAAAAACACGTACAATTGTTGAGTACCTGCTAGAATGATACCATCCCAGTCCATCTTGCAATCTTTGGTGAACATATTCAAATCCCAAGTACCCTTCTTCCACCTCTCATCACTGAATTTCACAACAGAAGTTTCTGTATCCGAACCGTGCTTCGATTTATAGTCAGCACCACCCTCTGCCTCTGGCCTATCTACGTGTGAAGTGGACTTCTCTTGTTCTGCTATTTTTAAACCATTTTGAGCTTCCACATTCAAAGCAACAACATGGCTGGCCTCTTTCGTCCCCAGAGCACGAGCCGGTCTGGGTTGAGGCTGTTGTTTCTTGGTTACATGCTGTGAACCAGAGCCACAAACTATTTGCAATGAAGCAGAAATGGCAATGGAAGCCATATGCCTTATCTAAGAGCTGTTTCTCTTTAGTTCTTGCTATTTGGATCTTGGGTTTCTTGTTTTTGCATTTCTGAAAATATCTTATATATAGAAATCAGAGACTAGGAAGGAAGCCCATGCTTGGAAATTTTAAAGCTTATCTTCTCTCGCCTGCTTTTTTCAGTGAAGTTATGGGCAAACAGTTTTACTGCATCTTGTTTAACCATTTGTATTTTACTGAAGTTGATTTGGAATTTCATCTCTCACTGATTCTTTGTGAAAAAAGAGTTAGAATCACTATTTAGTGCAATCGACTTTAAAAATTTGGATGGATAAACTGAAGTTGATTAAAATTTTCTTTGTGGCAGTTGCATTGTGCACTAAACAAGAATTTGTGTGTGGATGAATAACAGAACAAGGAAAAATGGATGGATACTCTTTCAAATTTATGTCACTAGATTTCCCTTTTTGAGCCAAGTAATCAGCAAGCGAGGCAATATCCACCGGGTATCCTCTACAACACTCCCTTACGGCCTTGTATACAGGTTGAGCAACAGGACCAGTCTTCTGGATAAATTCATGATAAGATTTAGGCAAGCTCTCAGGACGCATTACAAAGGCGTACATAACCTGAAATAGAATTTGTTACCAAACAGAATGATGTACAGTAACTCAAAAATAATTCTGATGAAATTTTGGGAGACCAAAAGTAAAGAGAGAGTTTGGCAAACATGACCAATTGCAAGCTTAAAAAATAAACAGATTAGTGCTACCTGTGCACCTGCAATAGAAAAAAGCAGAGAATCCCCATGCCTCCAGTGGCTTCCCCAAAAGTGAAACTTGTTCTTAGACTTCGCAGAATTATGAGCAGACTGGAAGGAAAAGAGAGGTCAAAAAATTGGAACTAACAATAAAGATCCAATTATTATACTGCTGAGCAACTACTATGAGAATCAGAGATATAATATGCATTAATTAGCCTGTGCTACCCTTGCCAATAGGTACAGAGATAGTGTGCGCCTTCGGTTAGAGTCATCTAATGCTAAAATAGATAAACCCGCAATTGAACCTGCTAAAATTCTGCTCCATCATCCCCTTAAACAAAGTCATATATAAGGAATAACAGCTTCAAATAAGTAAAACATATGAACAAAAGCACAGACAAGAAAACTCACGCATTTAATGGGGTCTCTTTCTTTCTGAACTTTCTCAACAAGCATCTAATAGCATGATAAGAACCACTAAAGCCACCAAAAAATAAACCGATTCGGCATATATGCTTCTTCTCTCGCGATCAGATCCTTTTCAGAGTCCATTTTATTAGTCTAGAAAAGTGCATCTTCATTATTAATTCACAAAAATTGATGGTTCACACTCCATTTCCCCAATGCACAGAAACCCACAATCAACAAAATTGACAATTGTTATAAGAGCATCCATAAGCATACAATTTCAATTCTTCACAAGCATCCTACCTCAAATTTTGCAAGAGAAATCCACTTTCACTATCTTTAATTGAACAATTTACTATTCCAATAGTATACACTTCTTAAACCTCAATTCGTTAATCCACATACCCAAACTTATCACCACCAGCAGCAACAAAATCAGGCACGAAAATGCAGAGTAATTACGGAAACTGCCAATCCATACCTTAAGATCGAGTAGCGAAGAGTAGGACTGTCTGCGAGCTAGCTTAAAAGCACGAAGAAGGATGCCAATTCCAACTCTGACGCCATACGACAACAGAAAGCTCTGGCACAGATTGCCAATGGCGTGCGCGACGCACGACTCGTCGTTCGCGTGGTCGCAAGGCGGGTGATGCTGGGAGCCGCGGGCGGCGGCGGTGCGCTGGCGTCGCTGGAGCTCCTCAATTGCATCGCGGAGGCGATCCTCGGCCTCACGGAGGCGGCGGTCGGGGTCGGAGGTGTCTAAGAGAGGCGGCGAGGTTGGGGGTTTGGAGAGAGACGGCGGCATTGTGGAGAGGATGAGAGGGTTTGGGGTTGGGGTTGGGTTTTGGGTTTGGCATCTGCGAAGAGGCAGATGCTCTGCAACGAATTTGATGGTGCTATTATGTCATTAATGGTGCCATTTTTGGGAATTGGGGATGGGAGAAGATGGAAGGAAAGGTCTGTTCTATCTCTGCTTCTCAAAACTCTTGGAAACTATTTCTATATTATTAATATTATTTTATGTCTGTAGCGTCATGCTGGGTTTTTATTATTGGCTTTACTGTATCTTCCTCCCTACTCAATCTGTTCTAATATGTTTGTGTTGAACGCTAGTGGTGAATTAGCTAGAAATCAACCCTTTACCAAATTTGGCAATTTTTTTTTCACAAATTTTGGCAACTTTTTTTTTTTTTTGGAGATTCTGATCGTTGATTGCAGCAGGTATATTATACTAAATACAATTGACCACATTTAGTAATATAGCATTTTAGAAAATTACAAAATACAAGTGATCATAACACTTACTTTTGTCATTTTATCTAATAATGTTGCTTAAGTCGTGGAATTACTCCTTGAACAATTTTCAACCCTCCCCAAGAGGTCTTTAATGGGGACAATCGCCCATCAGAGCATCACCAGTGGGGACTCATTTTTTGAACCTAAATATGAGTTCAAATTGGCCGTAATTCAAATTTGAGTCCATCGGAATATTGGATAAATTGACTTACTTTTTTTGGTGTCACAGTGGTGCATGACTCATTTTTAGATTCATATTTTTGGACTTATATTTTTTGACTCAAATTTGGGTCTCTCCACTGTGGCATATAGATATTGGACCCAAAAACTCCACTCGTTCTCTCTCATTGATGAATCATCAATTTCTCTCTCCAAAATTCTCTCAAATTAGTTGCACATGGGGAGACCCACAAATATATGTCCAAAATTTTTGAGTCCAAACTAGACCTATATTTGGGTCCAACATTTGGGTCTCCGGCAACTATAAGTCCTACTCTCTCTGATCCATTGTGGGTGTTTTTGGACCCAAATATAGGTTTTGGACCCAAATTTGGGTCCCTATTGTGGATGCTCTCATTGTCAAGAGTCCAAGCAAAGACTTACAATTTTCACGCGATAAATGATTTTTAAAAAATGAAATAAAAAAGAGAATAAATTAGAAAAAAGGTAACATATATTTATTACAAAATGTATGTTATTGTGTCAAGCAAGACAACTACAAGCAAACAAAGGCCAAAGGAAACAGCAAAGTGATTCTTATAGCCAGCAATCCACAAAAGTAACTAGCTCGCTAGCTAACTAAAAATACTCGACAATTACAGCATGAAGTTTAAGTACTATGCTATTCAGGAATCGGGAAAAGGCCAAACTCCATGGCATGTCGACAAGCAACGAACCAAGTATGCTCCAAAAACCAAACATGAATCCCAATCCCAGGCTCAGGTACAACCATTCTTCTTCAAGTAAATCATATCCTCTGTGTTGCTCAACTGTTGGTGGTATCACCTTGCTTGCACTGCAATTCTTGCTCAGTAGTGGAGGTCCGCAGAGTTCATTTCCAACAAAGCCTGACGGATCAAGACTCTGAAGCTGAGTGCTTTCTGGAATCCGTCCCGTCAAATTGTTGTAAGACAAGTTCAAGCGACTTAGCATTGTCATCCTCGTCATGCTTGCAGGCATTTCACCATGAAGTCGGTTCATTGACAAATCAACAGATTCTAGTCGTCCCATATTACCAATCTTGGAAGGGATTCTGCCGGTCAAAAGATTTTCTGATAAATTCAAAGTTTGCAATCCGATTAGATCAGTCAGTTCCTCAGGAATCTCCCCAGATATAGCGTTGACTGAAAGGTCAATGCTCGTTACCAATCCAAGAATTTTGTCATATGCCCGTTCTGCTCCTTTTGTCACCACCAGTGTTTTATCCAAGTACTCGACATTTAAATCAACAGAATAAATGCCTTCTAATACAATCGAACTGTCTAGTTGTGACAATATGGCCATGGCACTAAATCTGTTAAAGCATCTTGGTATTGCACCTGAGAGATTGTTATGAGCAAGGTCCAACATTTGGAGCTTTCTGAGACCACAGAGTTCCAGAGGAATGTGTCCTTGAAGCTTATTTGAACGAAGGTTAAGAACCACCAAACTTGAAAAGCCATCTGCTATCATCATAGCTGGTAAGCTTCCCACAAACTCATTTTCACCAAGGTCAAGAACCGACATATTCACCGAGTACATCAGGGATGAAGGTAACTCTCCGGATAGACTATTATTTCGCAAGTGCAATGATCGGAGGTTTGTTAAGGATTTCATGGAGCTCGGAATCTTTCCAGTGAAATTGTTGTTCTCTAAATTCAGCACTCTTAAGTTTCGCCAATTCATCAAACAATCAGGAATATTTCCACTGAGAAGATTGTTTCCAAGAAAAAGGAAAGAAAGTCGCTTTTGTGTATCGATCTTATCACAAAAGAAGTGGAAGACAGAACCTGAAAAGGATGAATTGGAAAGATCTAGAAACATTACTGCCGAGGAGACAAGTGGTAATGAGCCGTTGAACTGGTTAGAACCTAGGTCTACTATTGACCCTTGGCGAGCAACTATGTTTTGAATCTCCCCATACAACTGATTGTGGGAGAGACTCATGTAAGTTAATTGGGAAGAAATGTTCCAAAACCAAGTCGGAATGGTAGCTGAAATTCCTGTGTTGGATAGGCTCAACCAAGATAACTTGGTTTGTCTCTGAAGCCACATGGGAAATTCAGGCCCCAGATGCCAAGAATCTAAGACCAATTCTTGAAGTTGAAAAGGAGGAAGCCAGTCTCGACGAGTTTTCAGAGTCAACGAGTTTGCAATAGCATGGAAGAACTCCAAGCTTGCAAGATGAGCAAAATGAACTTCAGACACTACACCTTCTAAGGAATTGTAAGAAATATCCAATACTCTTAGCATTTTGAGTTGCCCAATAGTTTTTGGAAGAGTTCCATTGAACTGATTGTGAAAAATGTCTAAATTATCTAAGGATGACAGATTTCCTAGGGACACTGGAATTGGACCTGATATTGAATTAAAAGAAACATCAAGGGAGTATAAATTCTTACACTTTCCTATCTGCTCTGTCAAATGACCTGAAAAATTATTATGTCTCAACGACAATGACTCAATTTGATGTGAACGCTCAAAGAATTCTGATACATTCCCACTGAAATTGTTGTTTGACAGATCAAGGGATGTCAACTTAAAACTATACAACCATTTAGGTATGGAAGAATGGAAATTGTTCGACTCCAGACCAAGAATTTTAAGACCAGTCATATTCACAATACCACCTGGAAATGGCCCTCCAAATTGATTGCCTCCTAGACTCAGAAGAGTGAGGACTTTGTGGTTAAACAGCCATTCGGGTATTGGAAGCCCGAGACCATTCCATGACAAATCAATTTCCCTGAGAGATGTGATATTGTGCGGACTGCTAGGAATTGGACCTTGAAAACCACACCAAGAAAGATGAAGAGAAGCTAGATTTCTAAGACTGAAAACCCACCTGGGCATCCAAGAGTTAAAATCGTTGGAAGAAAGATCAAGGATGGCAAGTGAAGTGAAATTTGTGGCAAGTAGAGAGGGAATGTTGTCAAGTCCACAATCGGAGAAATGTAACTCAACCAAAGAGGGGAGCATGTTTGTGACTTGCAACCAATGGTTAGATGCTTTGCTAAGATTTACACGACTCATGTCCAGGTGTTCCAACTGAGAAAGACCAGAAATCCATTCAAGGTTTTCAACCTTCAAATGATAACTACTGAGACGCAGATGGCGTATACTTGAGATGTTTCCCAGTTGATGAGGGATTGTTCCCTCGAACCGAGAGTCGGAGAGGTCAAGATATCTTAAACTTTTAAGAGAAGCAAAGAAGGTAGGAATTTGTATTCCTTCAAAATCATTGTTACTGAGGTCCAAGTAATTGAGATGCTTTAAATTGAGCAGGGAAGGATTTATCTTACCACCCAAAAAAAAAAAACTGAGATGGAGCTCAAGGACATGGCCAGTTGAGCTATCACAGACAACTCCAGTCCAATTACAGCAGTCTCCTTCACCGGCCCGCCACGATAAAAGCCAATTTGCAGGATCCTTGAGATATTGCTTGAACTTCAAAAGGGCTTGCTTTTCACTTTCTTTGCCCAGATTTCCATTGCAACACAAACCAAAACTACTGATAGTAATGGTTGCAACAGTTAGAAACCTGACAAATAGTAAAATAGCTCTCATGGTATCCTAAAAATTATGTGAAGTTGGTGATGCATGCATGACATGAAGAGTAATCTTGCTATCTATATATATACTAGAGTGCAAGCGGGGGCCAACAATCCATTAATTTCCATTAATTCCCATTGTAAATTCTTGGACTAAAAGTCTATCAGGAAAGTGCACAGAAAGAGCGAGGGTGACCAAAAAAAAAGGGGCAGTAGCCGCGAAACTAGCCCTGCACCATCCCATTCATTGCAATACAAGTCTGGGTGATTTGAGGACCAATGTGAACTCGTGAATGTAGTATATATATATATAGAAGCCGATCGACTTCTTCCAAAAGGGCAATGCTAGCTACAAACGCAGTATATGCGTTTGAGTCAGGCAAACGCAGACACCTGGCATCTTTTTCATCTTCTTTTAATATTAAAAGACTGCCTCGGGGACAAAACTTCTCTCTCCTCTTTTGCAATTTTTTGCTTCCCTATCTGCCCCTTTCTTCTCTTCGTCTCCATCTTTGCCTTTTTCTTTCCCCCTCTTTTTCCAGAGTATGAGATAAGTCCAAAGTTCTGATCAAAATTTTCCATGCATTGGCTGATCTAATCGGATAAAAGGTGATTCTGAGTCTGATCAATTTGAATTATAAATTGTTATGCAGAGGTAACTAGGTATCATGGGACTAACCACATCCAGTTTCAACAACATCAAAATTAAAATTAAAAAAATATCCTCTTTCTTGCCTCATTGATTCATGCAAAATCAAATACAAATTGCAGTTTTGTGTTGATCAATTTGGGAAATTTTTCTATTTCAACCATGAAGTAGAAATCCAAGGCAGCTAACAAATAGAAAATTAATTTAATTTCATCATCAAATCCATATCATTTTCATTTGGGTAGTTCTAAATGTTAGAAAATATATGGAATCTGTAACTTTTCAATGGCACAACGGGAGGAACAAGATAGATTTTCTCAATGCAAAAGAGTTTTTTAGGAAATTTGTTGATGAAAAGGAGAATTTTTCTTGGATTTGCCGATGTAGTGTTGAAGCTCAATCTCAGTCAAATAAAATTCCCGATCTGGGTTCTGCATAACAAATAGAACGAAGAATAAAAGAAAGAGAGAAAAAGGCAGAGAAGCCAGCTTTGGGTAAAAAAAAAATAGAGGAAGTCGGCAGGAAGAAAGGGGCAGATAGGGAAGAAAATAATTGCAAAAGAGGAGAGAGAAGTTTTGTCCCCAAGGCAGTTTTTAATATTAAATGATGATGAAAAAGATGCCAGGTGTCTGCGTTTGCCTGACTCAAACGCATACTGCGTTTGTAGCTAGCATTGTCCCTTCCAAAATATGATCAATTATGCAGCTGATATCTAATGGTCCGTCTGACAACAGACAACCTATTCATGAGGAATGCTAGCGTCAAACGCAGCATGAGTCTGTGTTAGCCACACTCGGACACTTGTCATGCTCTTCTCGTTTTATTCTTCTTAACTGAAAAGATATTTAATTAAAAAATTCACATAACTTATTTTCCTTCTTTACCCTTCTCCTCTTCTACGAATTTCTCCTCTCATTCCTCTCTCCCTCTAGTTCGTATGCAGATCACAATATCAGACAAAAAAAAAAGATCACAATAAATCCCACGGACAATTTATACGGTAAAAATATAAGAAGAGAATCAAAGAGAAAAGAGTGATGGAGGGAGGGGCGAAGCCACTGGAACGGGGTTTTGGACCGCCGCCAGGACCATCGGGTATCGCGGATTTCAGCGGCGCGTGATGCCGGCGAAGATGACTGCATGACGAGGCTATGGAGGACAGGGACGGGTCCGAGCGCGACGGGTCGATCCGGGCGGTGGAGGAGGCCGGATTTTAGATTAAGGACCGATGTCTACGGTGCAGGGTGATATCAGCGCAATCTGGTCGACCATGACCAGATTTGAGCAACATCAGGGTCGTCGACGAGGTTTGAACAAAATCTGAAAGAAGCAAAAAAATTCCCCAAATTCAAATTTTTTACTTTTTAGTTTTGTGGTGTAGTAGAGATTTGGTGGTAATCCAAAGGCCCATCTTTGAGATTTGATTTGTGAAGGTTGAGGTTACAGTGAGAGAATGAAGAGAGACTTGCTGTGAACTTGTGATAGAGGAGAGGATGAGTGACTGGGAAACGTAGAAGATGAAAGGGGTAAAAATGGAATAGTCTAGGGGCTGTGACTGTTTCATTTAATGCATTGTCAGTCAAATGAGAATAAAAAACAAGAATAGTTGGACAGGTGTCCGAGTGTGGCTAACACAGACTCATGCTGCGCTAGCATTCCTCCCTATTCATTGCATTGCATTTCTGTGTCAAAAATATCAATGACAGTGGTTGAGGCTCACTTTACAGAGACACTGCGGCACACTAACCCATACCGCACAATACACGAGAGTTAAATTTGGATTATTGTGAGAGATGACTATTAGGGGTGGCCAAAAATTACCGGTCGTGCAGTACCAACCGATTCCGAGCCGAGCCGACAGGGTGCGGTACCGACATTTCGGTGTACGGTACAACCGAACCGACTTACGAACTTCGGTTCGGTTTCGGTTTTCTAATCAAGGAAGCTTGGTTTTTGCCGAACCGACCGACATTTTGAATATTCAAAATATCACATCGATTTTGCATGGTATGAGGGTCGAACCCTCAACCTGAGATGTATAAGTTATAAGCCTCAACCACTAGGCTACACATCTCACTTGTTATTATATATACAAAGTTTATATTTAACTACTTTCTAGACCTCAACCTTTTATATTTTATATTTTATATTGAACCCTCAACCTTCTCTCTCTTCCTCGAGCTTTTCTTTTGTTCTTCAGTTCTTCATCTTTTCCTCTGACTTTCTCCTTCTCAATCATACAACAATCTTCCTCCTCTGACTTCTCTCCTTCTTCCTCTTCTTATTCCTTTTCTTCTTTCTTTCTTTCTTTCTCTTCTCCTCCTTCTTCCCTCTCTGTTTTCCTCTCAACCCATCTTCTCTCTCTCTCTCTCTCTCTCCTGACGAGTCCAGACCCGATCCCAGGTTGGTGTCTTCCGATCCCTGCAACAGCAAGCCGCCGCCGTCTCTCTCCTAGCAGCACCACTGCCCTCCTCTGCTCCAATCCCAAGCCCATAATCTACTCCGTCGTTCACCGTTACGGTTATCGAAGCCGACTGAAAACCGATTCGATTTTTCGGTATACCGAAAATCGGTAACCGACAATGGCCGGCACGATTTCGGTCGAGAATTTTGGGGACCGATAATGATCGGCTCGGAATCGGCACCAACCCAAAAACGTCCGTTGCCGTACCAAAGCCACCCCTAATGACTATTCACGAAATTACTAGATAGCTTAACGAAATTATAGACCTCATAACGAAAAAATTTTAAGTGAATCTGTCACTCCACGTGACATATGTGACGAGCCACTTTGATTAACCAGTATATATAAAATATCAATTAAACAATTAGTGAAGAAATAAAATACTCAATACATAAAATATAAAATATTTAATGTACCAATCACATGGCAGTACTAGATGCTTCACATCTCTAAACCATATGCCATGAAGAAACCAACCATTGCTGCTCGACCTATAACACATATATAATGCTAATTAGAACTAAAAATAATATGTAATCACAAGCAGTGCTAGATGCTTCACATCTCTAGACCATATGGGTGAACCGACGCATTCACTTGACACAAAAATGTAGTTCGCTAATTTGGTCTAAAATTGTTGGTGCACTAGTTTTTCTTTCGGATTAGAAGTTTCGGACCCGTTTTTTTTGGTAAGCACAATGTTGAGTAACGCATTGGAATAATATGCCTTGAAGCGAAAAACATTGAAACCCTTCAACCCCCTCGAAAAATATTTTCTGTTTTGTGTGAAATGATGATGAGAGTTTGGATTGAACCGTTGAGCAGCTCTGCCTCTGGGAGATAGGATCTCATCAGCCATGCCCACCAAGGTATGATGGAGCTCCTAAACAGTACTGGATCGTCGTTGGTAGAAGCTTCTGGATGAAGTTCAAGAAACTTCCTCCTCTTTGCTTCTGAAATTCCAATACACATAACAAAAGTAATGAAGAAACTTGATTTGGACCCAAGAAAAGAAAACATGAATATTGTAAGAAAAACGCGTACAATTGTTGAGTACGTACCGGTCTGTGTTGGTGCTGTTGTTTCTTGGTTACTTGATGTGAACCAGAGCCACAAACCATTTGCAATGAATTAACAGAAATAGCAATGGAAGCCATATGCCTTATCTAAGAGCTGTTTCTCTATAGTTCTTACTATTTGGATCTTGGGTTTCCTGTTTTTGTTTCTGAAAATATCTTATAGATATAAATCAGAGACTAGGAAGGAAGCCCATGCTTGAAAAATTTTAAAGCTTATCATCCCTCCCCTGCTTTTGTCAGTGAAGTTATGGGCAAACTGTTTTACTGCGTCTGCTTTAATCATTTGTATTTTACTGAAGTTGCTTAGAAAATAAGGGAGCCAAATGGATAACAATACAACTGACCAATTAAGTTTTAACCAAATTGCAGAATGGTGTATCTCAATCTTTTCAGACACATTGAGACCAGAGTTTTCTTAACAAATCCAATCCCTCTAATGCATACAAAATCTGACAAAAAAATGTCACAACTGTGAAACAATATAACAGGGAATGTTGAAGGCAACTAACAGTAGATTCCAAGCTGCCTTTTTAGGCTGTGACCCTATGAAAAAGGGAACAAAGATTAAATGCTAACAGGCTGATTTGAAAAGCTCCTCATGCTTCCCAACCCCTCAAGAGAGTAGCGCGTGCCACCCGGTTTACACCCAATGTGAAGGCGCCCATTCTGAGATTACAATCGTGAGTCTTGCACATGTTCTTGATGTTATGGAATGCCCGAGTCATGTACCTCTGAAGCTCATTATTCACCTTCTCTTCTTCCCACATGAAACCTTGAATATTCTGACAAGATAAATCAATTTCCAACATATTAGATTATTTCCCTAATCTTCAAACACAACTCAAAAATTATCAATAGGCGAAAAAGAGTTTTATCTGTAGTCACCTGAACCCATTCAAAGTAGCTGACAGTCACACCACCTGCATTTGCATATATATCTGGGAGTATTATAACTCCTTTCTTAGATAGAATCTGCATCAATCATAAATCTTCATCAGAATTCTATCTCTCTATTTTCCTTTAAACCCCCAAAACAAGAATGTGCAATAGTACCTCATCCGCTTCGGGATCGGTAGGATGATTTGCTGCCTCAACTATGAATTTGGCTCTCACTGATGAAGCATTTTCTCTTTACAGCACAAATGGATGAATATAAGTACAATGAGAGAAATTATGTGTAACTAACCATTCTACAAGAAACAACAACCGAAGTGGTGAGTTTGTTGGGAAAAAGGCTCAAACCTGTTCAGAACTCCACCTAAAGCAGAAGGGATGAGGACATCACATTCCTGTATAAGCAGGTCATTAGGGTCCATGTTATCTCCACCACTGAAATTTAACAAACTCCCAGTGTCTTCTTTATGCTTAACCAACTCCGGGATATCTAGTCCATTTGGGTTTGTAACTGCACCAGTGATGTCACTAACAGCAATAACCTTCCCACCTCTCTCATGTAAAAGCCTTGCTGCCCAGGATCCCACATTTCCAAAACCCTATAAAAGTTCACCAATAAATCATCTTTTTAACATGATCACTGAAGTTTTTAACAAAGTAGAGATGACAATATCGAACGCAAGTACCTGAATAATAAAAGTCAAGCCCTTGACTGACTTCCCATGTTCTGCAAGCAAAGCTTCTGTTCCAAAAACAACACCGCGTCCAGTTGCAGCCTCCCTACCTAGAGATCCTCCAAGATCCTAAAATTCCAGAATTAATTCACATGTTATATCTTTGTCCCAATTCTAGAAAACTGATTGCCTTCTTAGTTTCTCGGTGTCTAGTACTTACAATTGGCTTTCCAGTGACAACAGCTGGTGAGTGACCATGAAATTTGGAGTACTCATCCAAAATCCATGCCATAGTTTGAGCATTGGTGCCCATATCAGGTGCGGGAACATCAGTGTGAATTCCAATGAGATCATGGATTTTCTGAGTGAAGACACGAGTCAGACGCTCCAACTCACTCTTACTTAACTCCCTTGGGGTGCATCCAATTCCACCCTTTGCTCCACCATATGGAATGTCTGCTACAGCAGTCTTCCATGTCATAAGTTGAGCCAGGGCATTTACTTCATCTGGATCAACCTTTAACACCAAACCAAGAAATGTTTCAATTCAGAATTCAACAACATGCACATTAATTCTTCTATCTTATGCTGCTATAGAAAAGTGGTTGGGAAAATAAACGAAAAACATTTCATGGTGTTATGAAGAAACAGAGGTAAAGAATATGACAAATAGACCAAGTGATCTATGTAAAGACAGCCTTTTGTATGATTACATATGAACTGTTTAGGCAAACCAAGCTGACTTTTGATCTGAAGCAAAAAGAACAATACAGGAACCAAAAGTATTATTCTTTAATATAAATTTTAATTGTTTCTAACAAATAAATCATTACAACCATGAATTCGACTCGTTCCAAAAAGTTTGGAATCAAAATTAATATCTCTAATGACTGCTGGACTATTTCTGAAGTCATAAAGCACTCTCAGCTGAATGATGGGAAACCCCAATAAGAAAGAATCAAACCACTGGACCCAAACAGAAAAATCCAAATACCCCTCAGTGAAACTGAAAAATCTCTAGATCCTTAAAACCCAAACAAATAAAAAATAAAAAATCAATACTTTGTGAGTTCAAGTCCAAAACCCCAATCACATATTATGCAATATCAAATCAAGAACAAACAGATCATGAAAAGAAACAAAATTGATTAAAGACAAAACCCCAACAAAGCCAAAAACCAAATAAATCACCTCAGGATGATATCTGATCCCACCCTTCATTGGGCCACGTGCATTATCATGCTGCACCCTAAATCCAACGTACGAGACCAAGGTCCCATCATCCTTGGGAATCGTGCACTCCACCTAATCATCATAATCATCAAGTCAAAAACAGAAATTAGTTCCCAGAATTTCTCAATAAACAAACACAACTGATCATCATAATCTAAATTTTAAAATAAACAAAAAGAGCTGATGAAAAAACCTTAATCTCCCTGAAAGGGATCAAAAGACTCTTCTCAATCTTAGCATCGAGTCCAAGAATCCGCGCCGCGTTTTTAAAATTACGGCTGGTGGCGGCGAGGGCGTTCATGGCTGCCTAGAAACCCACAAAAAGTTAAAGAAGAAATTGCAAAGTGATGGAGATCAAATTGGGCTAGTGTGAGAGAGACAAAAGCATGTGAGAGATGAAAAAGAGTGTGAGTAGTTGGTGAGTATATATAGGGAAAGAGCGGTGAAAATGGTGCTGCTGTTACTGCTATTGGATTCGCTCACCAAAACATGAGAGACAGATGGAGATATCTAGACACTCTTATGGAAAAAGATTAGCGGGATAAGATTGAATGCTGGGTCAATCCCAAATCCAACAGTAACTATGACTAATTTGCCACCGTCGGGTTGTTACTATTCTCCGCCACAATAGGGATACAATCGTCATAAATGAAAACCACTAGTCAACCAAAGCAACCTATTCAGTTTGACGGAGCCAGAAATTCAGGGTACAGATTTTCACGTGAAACTTTTATGTGCATGTTGTAAATGATATTCTTAAAATAATTAAGAATAATTATCATATTCGGGCTTCAACTGGACGGGGACGTGGAAACCTAATCCAGGTCCATCACTTACGTCACGACAGCTCAGATTGATCGCCGACCGCCAATGGGTCTCGGCCACGTGGAACTCGACGCGGCGAACCGCGCGCAAGGTTTACTAATCTAGACGAACGCTTCGCCGCGTCTTCGTCAGCAGTGATGGCATGGACTGCTGGACAGATATGCTTGACGAGGAAGGTGGTTTGGTTTTATTTTTTAATGTCATCCTTTCTATGATCAAGCATATTCTATAAGCCATAATATGTATCCAGTCCAATATTTGGGACCAGAACCCGCATGCCCAAAAGACAAAATGACATGGTTGTATTCATAATGATTTTGGCTTTTTACTCTAGTGTTTTGTTGATCTCAAACTCTTATTTAGTCTTCTTGTAGAACTTTACATTACTCTAAGTACAGCATACACTACGTTTTATACTGAAGTACTTGATCGAGTTATGACTTCAAAGAGTGAAACTTTCATTCCAGTCAAAACCCGATTCGCGAACCAAACAGCGCCTCAGCCGCATTTCTTCTCTCTTCTTAGAACCTCTTTTGCATTCTTAGCACTGCTACCTTAGACTTCATTGGAATGTTACCGGCATTTGGTCGGAAGAAAATTTAACGAAGTTCAATATTTGGAATATGATTCATTCTGTCTGCCAAAGTACCTTGCCATTCTCTAGTTCAGTTGGTTCTGTTACGACTTACGAGTCAAGTTTCTCGCATATCTTATTGTTAAATTTCTCTGAGGAGAAACAGAAACTCAAACAGCGTTCTCCAGGGACATTAACCAGAAAAAACCTAGGGCTTCAAAGGCCAACAACAATAAAATGCCACGAGAGACCAAATCATTCAACTAAAACAAGTGACAAATGACATTCTGAAGTTAGGCATTTAGCTTCCTCAACTCTGTCGAAACTAGAAGAGGGCATAAATTGTCTTACACGCATATTCTGTTCCTACCATCAACAAAAATACAATCAATACAATGACAACTACCAGAACTTCTAAATGTTTCCCTGATATTGTCAAGTATGGCTGAACTTCGATGTGCGCTCATAAGTGTCTCAAAGATTCTAACACTAATGTCACTGAGAGTTGGAAAATCTTGTTTCAGTTCTTGACAATTCTCCTGCAATCCAATGACAAAACTGTCAATAAGCAAATAAATGCCTGAAATATGTACTGCCCTCCGAAAACAAATACGTAATATGCTATGATGAAAGTTCATTCTTCACATGATTTCATAAAATAAAGAAAAATAAGCAACATGATTCCATTGCTGGGTTGACAGATATTGCAGACCATCCGCAATGGTTAAAAGAAATGGTAAAATGTCATTGATATTAAATAGTCATATAATACTTGTTTCACCCCACCCCGGATTCCAAACTTTAAGCCTGGCAAAGATGAAGTAGGTACACCCACCTACTCAAAAGCATCAAACTAATTCAACTTTGAGATCAATGAAATAAACTTTTCATTAATTGTTTCCCACTAAAAGGCTCAGATGGCAGTTCAGCTCAAAGAACAACTACAGAGTACCTATTCTCATCCTGAGAGGTGTAGACAAAAAGCAAATATCATCATTTCCATATACAGGTGAGGAAAAAAAAAAGTTCAAATTTTAAAACCATAAACAATTAGGAGTGGCATGTCATGTTCCGAAAGACTGGTAGCCATTTGAGGAATTTCCGGCTGCCCTGACCACAGTTGGCACTCTCCCATGTGATGTGTCTGAGTAGGGGTTTAGCCCTTTAAATTTTTCAGTTGAGCTATCCCGCCAACACCACCACCACACACACCCCAATTTTTGTTGACATGTTCCACCTACTTGAAAGCATCAACCTACTTCAACTTTGAGATCAATGAAATAAAAAAATTTGTAATTGTCTCCCACCAAAAGGCTCAGATAGTTAGTTCAGCTCAAAGAACAACTAGAGAGTAGCTATTCTCATCCTGAGAGGTGTAGATCAAAAATAAATCATCATTGCCATATATAGGTTGGGAGAAAAGAAAAAGGTTCAACTTTTGAAACCATGACCAATTAGGAGTGGCATTTCATGTTCAGATCATTGATGAGGAATTTTCAGGTGCCAACCAAAACCAGTGGAAAGAAAGAAAAAAAAAAAAAAAGGAACAAAACTTCCTTGGTTTTTTTTCCCATTGATATTTCCCACCTTCAATTGGCGGGTCAAACATACATAACTGATCTAATGAAAACATGCTGAACGCGATATGCAGTGACTATGAGTAGAAAGAGAGTTAATCACTATGCAGAAAAATTATACATTAAAATTGTCGAAATTCTATACGAAGAGTAGATAAACAGATATCTTCTTTGTAAAATTTTAACTCTATCATTGTAGCGATTCTTGTATCATAAGTTTTACATGGAGAAGAATACTAATCTCATAAGCCTGAAGACCAAGAAGTTAAAGCTTACCTCATCTGATATATTTTCCATTGCTGTTAGTATGTATGATATGTCAAGTTAGCCTTCTTTCCTATAGTAACAACCACACACATAAATCAGGACACTGGTCTGGTATGGTCTTTTGGGAAAAAACTGTAAAAAGACTTGTGCTTTCACAACGATAAAGGAAAGAATTCACAATTAGCAAGCACCAGATAAAGCTCAATTACTTACTTTCTCTTTCTTCGATCAACCCCACTATTCCTTGGGTCGTTTTTTGCAAGAGCAGATCCAGGGGGGTTAACATACGGCATAGGAGAAAGGGCTGGAGCAGTTGCTGTCACAGACATGGTTGCAGCTGGCACAGATGGAACAGGAGGCACAGATTGCTGAGGAGGAGCAGAAACAGGAGGTGCAGCTTCAGGTTCAGGAAGAGGTCTTGGTAATATGTGTTTCAAACGGTTGTGCCTATAGTTCTTCCAGAAGTAAAATTGCTGCCTATGCGCCAATTCCTACAAGGTACAAGAACTAGAAGAATTTAGAATCTATTCAAAATTCCAAAAAAAAAATGTTGTAGTACGGGAAAGAGAAGTAATTGTTTATGGTCCAAACTCCAAAAGAGGTTTTAAGATTTGCTCCTATTAAGCTAACCACCCTTAAAGTTCTATTATCATAGACATTACCAAAAAGACAAAACGAAAAAGCCCTGTGAACTTGGGAATTATAACATACAATATGTCAAAATTGAAACAATCCGTGTTGGAGTGTCAAGCATGACAATGGTGTTTTGAGATAATATACAACAGTTTGCAAAATAAGATAGTGCAAAAAGAGTATATAATTCCATGGGAATTTCTAAAATTTGTCAAAAAGAGACCAAGGAAAAGAAAGTGAAGATACCATGGCATATCAAAATATCATGCTGCTAACTCCAATATCTAGTTCCATAACATAAACTTAATGAGAGAAAGAACCAAGAGGCATAAAAATCGACCTTGTTGGCAGGATGTGCCATTGCATTGCGAAAATTAGCATTTTGGAGTTGCTCAAGAAAAAACAGGCAATGAGGATACCTGAATTGTTTAAAGAAAGAAATGAATGTGTTAGACCATACAATGATTACAAATATACTCTGCTTCAACTCAAAATCAGCACAAACTTAATATACAAAATGGGGTTTTGGCTCACATTATGAATTTGGTGTACTCAGGGCGCTGCCAATACTGAAGATATTTCAAATATCCAATGAAAGCTTCATCTTCAAAGTACCGATTTTGAGCCAAGTCTGTATTAGTGATAGGGATTAAATTTCAAATATAGGGTAAAAAAGCCAATTAATAGTAATCAAATTGCTTTATGCTGATGCAGACAGAACAAAAGAAGAAGATATATACAGTGAATATAAGTGGGATTTGCGAGGCATTGGACGAACTCCAATTCAAGCAAGAATCGCTGCCGGCCGTCATCTGGGTCTTTGTAAATTTCCGGCCTACAATTACAAGCACCAATCGATCAACTGAACAAAAGGCGAAACTATTTTTGAGAGCGCCGAAATGAAATTAGGGATTTCTCCCGAAGACGGAAGAAAAAAAGAGTTGGGTTTGCTTACGTATCAGATGCTTCATCACTCTCTGTGCCAGACGCCATTGAAGCCCTTCCCTCAACTGAGATAGATATTGAGACTTTTCTACCCGATTTAACGATTTAAGCGCCCCCTTGACCCGTTCTACTCGATGAACACCTACATGGGCCGGGTCGGCCTTTGGATCAATGTGATATTCAAATCCATTTCTCTTTTTTTTTTTTAATGTACTCAACTTTCCTATTCATTTTTTTTATACTGCAACTTTCCTATTCGTTGATAAATAGTGTAAGATATATACTCAAAAACAATAAGATGAAATATCCATAACACTCGTCCAAGTTATGTCATTTTATTGAAAGATAAACGAGTAAAACAATAAACAATACAACAAAAAAATTATTGACGAAGGTCGGTCCAAATTTGACCTACGTCCCCGAGTGATGATGACCGAAGGTGTATAATGACCTACGTTTCCCCGGCCTATGCACAAGCATACTAGCTGGGGAGGTGTTGGACTGATGATGTTCATTGCCTCCTATACGGCTAAGGACATGCTGTCTCACATATTTCTCATACAAGAAGCTTGCCCCTCTCAACTGTGGTAGAACCAACCATGCCACAAACACAAGCTTCACGTCGTACCACATTGGTATCCATTCTAAAACGGGTTGGAGAATCATCTCCAATAGAGTGAGGAAAGTGTGTATGATCCAATAGGCAAGCCACTGCTCAGCGTCTAGTTTCGATGTGGCCTCTATGGCGATGACTGATGCGTATAAGGGGTAAACCAACGTCAACCCAGGCCCAGCAAGTGAGTGAAGTTGGGTAAGAAAGGTCCAGGCTTTTCCCATTCTTCTTTGTCTCTGAACTTTGTGGCTTCAAACTTCAAACACCAAGGAACTAACAGAAGCAAAATCTAAGAGAGACTGGAGATCGGTTGCAGGAAATTAGTCTTTAAAGGTTTCAATACATACTAAAGGCTATTCTCTAAGGTCCTATTTATAAGCTCTCGCGTAGTCCTCGATCTAAAATCATTAGGAAGGTAGCAAAAGTTGAACTTACCCACTAGGAATAAGAATCCCAGATACACTAGAGTAAATTACCCTCAACCTTTCGGTAAAGTAAGGAAACAACACTTTCCATGTTTACATTACCAAAAAAAAAACTTTCCATGTTTAAGCGGCAATCCTAACAAGAAGACAAAATGAAAGTGCTTGATGCCTAAAAGGTAGAATTCAAGGATTTTATTGCAGATATTTTTCTCTTTCTTGGCAAGTTTACTGTACCATTTCAAGCGTGTCAGTAGTCCACAAAGCACTGTCAGATTCAAAAGAACGAAAAAGATGAATAACACACTAAAATTTCATTAGCACTGTCAAAATAATAGCAGTAACAACTTGGGGTACACAATTCCTGCTCTGCACACATCAATTCCTGCTCTGTATATAATTTTGTATCGGTAACACCTGTATTCATTTTTAAACCTTGTTTCTTTAATCAAGGCTTATTAACCAACCACCAAGACATGGATGTCAATGCCATTTTCTTGGCAAATTATATATATACTAAAGTTGCTAATCTGGCTACTGTACGTAGAATAGTGCGCGGACGCTTCTGCCCTTGGTTAGTGTTTTTCTGGTCTTCTTCCGTTTTTGCCCTTCATCGTTAGATTTGGTATGCGTGAACTGTTCTGGTTCCCAGACACACATCGTTTTTTCTTGACGAGCTTCCTTGGGTGAGAACCATGGCTTTGGGGGATAGTAGTGGAAGCAGCTCATCTTCACTGTACAAGGACCATCTCAGACCGTCGATTTGCTTATGGGATTGCGTGCTGCAAATCCAGCCCTTTGTTTCTTCGTTCTCTTGGTAGAAAAGGGGATCTCTTCCCTTTTTTTCTTTGGGTTTTGGGCGTCTTCATTGTTGCTGGCGATCTTGGCTTCGATTTGGTTGTGCATCCTTTGAATTTGGTAGGTTTTCTTTAGTTCTTGACTTCGATTTGGTAGTGCATCGATTTGGTTTGTCTATTAGATTGATCGATCTGGGAAATATTTATTTCATCAAAACTGATTTTGTTATAACTAAAATTTCGATTTGGAAATATATTACTTTCTTTTGTATTTTTTTGGGATTTGATTTATAATCTATAGGTTAGATGTAATTGCTACTTTTTTCCTGTCAATGAAGACAAGAATTTTTTCAATCGAATCATCATCCTTTGCTCCTTCAATTCCTTTCAGGCTCTACTTGATACTCTTCAACATCTACTTTGTGTTGTTGTTGAGGGTGTGATGTAGAAGTAGTGATTGAGAAGAGACTTTTGCCCTGGTGAGTACTTACCAATTGCAATTTTTAGTTAAAGCAACCACACTACCCCTCTTTATTACGCAGCCTCTAAAAAATAGTCATCTCATTTATCTCACATATAAGACACATTCTTGCCTACTATAAAACACACACCATCACTTACTTCATTTCTAACACCAGCCTTCTAACCACCTTATCTTGGCTGCTGTTTTGTATATGTTTTTGACATTGGATTGAAATTTTGAAAAATACCCTTTTATTTTTTGCATGTTAATGATCTGTAGAGTGGCAAATTGCTAAAAACTTTAGAGCCTCTCTCACTCTGCTCAAACTGAAAATGTAATACTATGGTAAAAATTAAAATTGATTGATAATGTGACTAGAATAAATACGTGTCCTGCTGTATGAATAGCAATAGAGGTTCAATTGGTAAAAATGTATTAGCTAATAGCCTAGCCAATTCAAATGCCTGGAATTTAAGTTTATTCAGTAAACAAGAATGTGCTTCGATATGTTCAGAACTAAAAAAATTAGACCCTAAATTTTATGTTTCCAAAACATAATGCTTCATTAATTTGATAGCAGAAATGTTGTATAAGAAGTAAAAAAGATGTAGGAGTCTACAACCTACAGTTTTATTTGTTTTCATACTTAGCATTATGCTTCAGCTTCTATTCATGATGGCCTTCAACATGTTCAAATGATTGTTGAGTTTATAAAGAAGTAAATAAACTACAAACTTCAGAATACTTTTCATAACATCATGCTTTCTGTTGGCTCATGTACTTACTATATCCTTATGAATGTAGCTGAAGTGCTTAGTTCTTCATTGTTCTTAAAAAAATTAGTAGAACATAGACGAAATAAAACAGAAGTACAAAAGCCTCAAGATATTAAGGATTAAGTTTAGTGACATCAAATCTACCCCAATTTCTGCAACTAACATCGTGATTTAACAGAACTCTATCTGATCCTTTTTTTTAATTGATTCCGAATCTGCAACAATCACATGACACAATGGCAATAAAGCTTCAAATGAATAATGATAAAGCAGCTGCTTAGATTTTCAGCTTATTAAATATAAGGTTAACAATTTGATTTCCAGTTGCAAACGTACATACACAATCTTTAAAGAGCATAGAATCCCATAGGAAATAAACTTTGTTGGGGACCCTCGATCAACATGTCCTGGGCATGTTCTTCACTTAGTTTCAAAAAGAATTATGATAAAGCAGCTAATTCCTTAAGCTAATTCTTAGTTCAAGTAAGTTATTCAGATCCTTTTCTAGCAAGATACTGGTTGAAATGAAAGCCCAAGTAAAGTGGCTATAATTTCGAAATCTAACCGAGTTCCACAAATAGGGGTTGTGGTTAGTTCTGCGCAAATTAGTATACATAAGTACATGCTAGCCTTTGTTCTCAATCTACTACTTTAGTCTTTAGGGGTCTAAGGCATCAACTATTGACCTTTTTTTTTTTCTTTTCTCTTAGCATTCTACTTTAACATAGCTCTTTTTAAACCTATGATAACATGCAAATGTTGGCTGAATCTCACTTTACAAAGACTGAGTACAGCTAGCTGCTAGCTGACAGACGTATAAATATAATCAATGATAGAGAACAATATACCAGAGCAACCCTCCACAGTAATAGGAGACCTATAGATAAATTTCAACCAAAAACAATACATGTTATGCCATACAATAAATCTCTAAACTAGAATCAACCAATTAAACAACTTTGGCAACTTGCATGTTTTAGTTTTATGACTGACCCTACAAGTGATTACACTATTGGAATCTCACCAAGTGCTAATTTGCTCATTGCTGCCCCTTTTAACAGAAGAGATATTAATGAAATACATCATTAAGTAAAATTTGGATCAAACTTTAAATGATCTGAACGTTTGGTTTTTTTTTTTTCATACAAGCATGTGATCTGAACTTTTACCTTGGTTGTGTAGTTGGGGTGAGTTAGGGGCAGATCACAACCATCTCCGCCCTATTCTATCCTCTCCTCATTCCCCAATGAAATATATCAGGTTTCAAACAATTATGTTTGTGGGTTTTCCTTCTTGATTGGTTGTTATTCTTTTTCTTAATGATATTGTGTTTAACCGTATAAGATAATTTTAGTACTCTAGCATGTTCTTCAGTGATTGATAGAAATCTAGATCAACTATGCAACAAGTAACTGCACTAACAATAATAGTAAAAGGGTTCTGTTGATTGGTAATTTCTGAATTCAAAAGATATGGTTCATGATATAGGGTAATCTTAGTAGTCTCGACTCTTGAATCACTCTTGATTACCACAAAGGCAGAAAATGTAGATGTGCTGATCTGAAAGACTTTCCCAGAAAAATTACAGTTTTATAGTACTGAAGTGTTCAGAAAATAGATTATGCATGTGTTTGAGTACATTTTCCTTCAACCCTAGAAAACTTTAAAAGCATATGTATGAATGTGGTCAAAAGTTGTTTTTTTTTATAACTCAAATTGATGTCGTTACACTAACAGCTGCCATTTTCAATTTTGTTAACAGAGAGAAATGAAGACTTCTCCACATGACAAAAAAGAAGAGCAATGAAAAATTCAGCTGCAAAGGAAAATTTTAGCAGTTTGTATATATGTATATAAACAATGAGCAGTTCAGCACTGCTTAATTAACAAAACGTTTTTGCACTTTGCTCTTGCATGCGTAATTTTTTTGTAACTTAAGCTTGCTAAACAAAGCACCATAACACTGTATGCAATTCCTATACAATTTCCTGTATGTTTTAATATTTTCTACATATTCTAAACACTTTTTAACCCCGCAGCATCGCGCGGGCATGATTGCTTGTTATATACTAAGATCACTTAATTCTAACATTTATCTTGAACATGAAAACAAGTCATATTTATAATTCACTATTGGAACACATAAATTGAATGCACAAACACTTCCTTGAAATAGGGATCCTTCAATGTTAATCCACACTGACTTTAAGACTACAAATCTAGTACAGAATTTTGTAAGAAATCATCTCCAATACAGCATTTGCATATCAGCCTTCTTTCTTCTCCTCCACACATAAACTAAACGCTCTTGTGCACTACAAATTCGAGAAAGAATCAAGTCGACATCAGCAATGCAAATGATAGTTCAAGTTCTTTTCTCTAGTATCCAAAACTATAGATGATACGGCCATAATCAAATGTTAATGGCCTTTGCACTATGTGGCCCACCTAGTGATTTAAATCCATCATTAGCATGGTCTATGACCAGAATGAAACATAAACGGCCTTCTCACAATGTGGCCACCTGGAGGTGTAATTCATCATTAGTATGGTCTGTATCGCATGGGCCGTCTGAACCTTGGAACCCTCCTGCACACATGAAATATCAAATCAATGCTTGCAGCAAAATGAGGAGTTGATGCAAAGTTTATCTATATCTCAGAGTCAGCATGTGAAAGAATAAAAAAGCTACAGTTTCCAGTGATACAACTAAATAAATAACCTAAAACTTTGTCTATACAAGGTGTCTATATTGCAGCCGTTGTCAAAGGACCAGTAATGCAGACTAGGTGCCATAGTCATCGCTTCTAATTTGGGCAGTTTCAGCAGAAGCTTGAGGTATGCGATGTACAATCTAGTTCATATACTAAAACTGTATATACTCTTAGCACTTGTTGGGCAGTAACGCATATTTAAAAAAAAAAAAAAGTGTAACACAAGCACGTGCTTGGTACTACATATCATTTCACATATATGTGTCATGTTGCATTACCAAAGCCTATAGTCTATCAAGAATCATAATCTACACTCAAGCATACCATTACCTATACTCAATCAAGAATAATCTTAATCTACATTCAAGCACATGTAATGGTTTGAAAGCCAGTAGAGGCTGCATTTTGATGGAGACAAATTGTAATATTTTTAAATTTTCATGCATATTCCTTCCTTGAAGCATCAAAGTAGAATAAAGAAATTACAGTGCTTACCCATAACCATACGAGGGGTAAAAAGGAGCAGCAGCCATGAAGGGCCTCCTAGATCGAAAAAATGGGTTAGGACGCCTTCCTCGATACTGTTTCAGTCCAGGAACGTTTGTCCGTTTAGCAGAGACCTGTGAATAATAAAAAAAATCAGTCACTATAATACAATTGAGTCCAGAGAACTTTCTCTATAGAAATTTTGTGTGTGTGTGTTAGAGGGGGGGAGGGGGTGGATATCTGTTTGTGTATATATAAACCAAGTACCTTCAATTGACGACCATGCAACTCTGATTCATTTAGTATGAGAGCATTCTGCACAGCATCAACTTCAACAAACTCAACGTAAGCAAATCCTTTTGGTTGACCAAACTTGTCTGTCAAAATCGTAACTCTGTTCACAGTTCCACAAGATTGAAAATGCTGCTGGACTTCCTCAGGAGTACATGCATAATCGACCTGAAGTTAAAAGAAAAAAAAACTAATGAAGTGCTCACTCTTGGTATTAATGCTTCCATAGGGCATTGCAAATATCAAGATATATAACACTTTAAAAACAATGCTGGAGCTAGTGCAGATCAGCAGATGAACTGAACCCAAATACAAAGACAAAACAAAGTAATTTGAGACACCAGCTTATAAACTACATAGATTTTCAACTTAAAATGTAAGGATAGATAGTTTCTATTGCATTCAAGTAGACATTAATGAACACTGAGCATTGTAACAAGATAGTCATTAGTCAATCGACCCGACTATATCTAACAAAAATGATCTAAACTAGTTTTTCTCCCAAAATCAGCATGGCTGTAGACTAGTTGGCTGAAAGACATTTGAATCTCAACCCACATCTTATTGAGACAAGCAAAGCTCTCTCTAAAGATAGCATAATAATCACTGAAGTAAATGTGAAAAAAGAAAAAGAAAAGCAACCTCTGTTGATAGCTCCTGATCCTGGGAGCATCAGAAGCAACAAATATCTCCTAGTGCACCTTAACTGAACAATATTCTAACTATGATATCTTCTGATTCTAAAAAATGATTCGTAGAAAGAGTTGTTTGATTCAGAGAAATAGAAAGAGACATAGAGCATCCCAGGCAAAAGAATAGGAATATATATATTCCAAATTGAAATAGAACACGAGGATTGTTAAGCCTTACGTTGCCAACATAGATGGATCGAGCATCCACCTCCTCCTTCTCTGCCTGACTTGCAGAACCACCAGAGGGATCTTCATTCACAATCAAAACCCAAAGTACAAACAAATAAGATGTTAGCTAATGTTGACAGATAATCTTATTGGAAACATCAAACCTCAAAGTAAAAAATTAAACAAGAGATATCATGCATTATCAGATTAACACCATAAAAGTCAAAATACTGGACATATTAAAGCAGCCTACCATGTACCAATGATAAAGTGGAGACCAACAAAGAAACGGTAAAGGATACACAGTTAGACAGCAATAACTGAGGTGTGGAGGTCACACTAACAAAGTTTGGTTAGTTATCATATCAGAGGCACAAAACTGTGTACCATAACTAATCTAGCTTATATAAAAGGATAATAACTCTTACTAAAACCATTCAAGACAACACAACAGCATGTATGAGAAACAAAACCTACGAAAACCCAATTATACAAATCAAGAACCCTCCAGTTTGAGTAATTGATCCATTTATCTAGTGACAACTGACAACCATGGTCGGATAAACATCAAAACCGAAGAAAATTAAATTTTGCAGTTCTTTATTTAGCTTAATTAGATCAGCCTTCTCCACACAATAGCACAAAAGAACCAAACGTCGGAGCCTGACCTAGCATTAGCAAGAAGGCCATCATTAAGCTCAAACCTATCTAATAACAGAATGCAGCCTAACCCTAGCTCAAGAAATTATACATAATCATACATAGACCTAACCCTAGCCTAATAAATCACATAATCATACATACAAATACAATACATGAAAGCAAGAAGGTATATTCTGGATGGAGGAGAAACCTTGAACAGCTCCCATCTCCTTTTCGACCTTGGCCTGCATATCGCGGAGAGCGCCAGCCTCTTCTTCAATCTCCTTCAGCCTCTTCTTCATGTCCTCCAGCTCCTATTCACAACGAAACGACACCGAATCAAGCCAACCGCGCGAAACAAGAAACTTCGAAAACCCTAGATTTACAGTAAGGAGATAATTATAGCTTGCCTTGGAGTTAGGGTCGTCGTTGTACTCCTGGTCCTCGTCAGCCCTGGACGACATGTCGACGTCTTCGCCGTCGTCGTTCGGAATCTCTCCGCCGTAGACCTCGTGCTCTTGTTGCTCCTCCATCGCCGTGTGTTGAGTGTGATTGGTGGAGATGTGACTCTGGTTATTGGGGGTTTTTGTTTGGATATATGTATTTGGGATCGGGCGGTCCTGGGTTGTGAGGGCTTGGGGTTAGGGAAGAATGCTACGCTATGCTGCTCAAATTTGAAATTTTGTGAAACGGTGGGGGTAATTTCGGAGTTTTCTTTATTTGCACTTTCGTACAAAACTGTTAGGTTTTTTTCGATTTGGACCCAATAAATTATCTTTTCTTTAAGAAAAAATGGACTGGCCCTCTCAAAAAAAAAAACGGACTGGCACAAAAATTCTCTCCATTATAAACCGCCTCGCTGGCCTAGAGCCCTAGACATGTATAATGGTCGGATTATTTTCTATTTTTTCCTTAAAAGAAATTCACATTGCACATTATTATTAAATATCACGATTTCATTCTCAAAATAATGAATGGCAATTGTTTACTTATTTGAGCATCAAAGTGAGGCGTTGAATCGATAGTTGGCAAAAACGATCTTTAAGTTTTTTTTTTTTTTCGATAGGAAAAACGATCTCTAAGTTATGTTTCAAATCGTGCGCAGTATGATTGTTTTTTTTTTTTAGTTTGAGGATGAAAATTGATAATTTTAAGTAACATGGTGAAATATGTAAACTTTTGCAATTTGAGAATGCAAAATGTAATTAGCTTAGATCGAAACGTTAAATAAATAAAGGGTATAATATATCCATTATTATTATTCATGTGGATGTCTCGATCGTGAAGAGGCGGAATCACGATTTTTCTTGTTTTCTTCTACAAATTGTGAATTTTTTTTGTGTGATGTAGTCATGCAACGGATCTCTAATCTAAGAATGTGTTTTCGTCCCTAAAATTAACCTTTGGATTAAAAATGACTTTGTATGATTATATAATATACTATTGTCGAATGATTAACAATAAGCGTAACACAAACCTTATAGGCTTGCTGTCAACAGGGCCGGCCCAAGAAGGAGGCAACCAAGGCAGTTGCCTTAGGCCTTAGGCTTGAGAAGACTTCGTTTTGGCCCATTAAGACAAAAAAAACTTATATAACCAATGAGAAAAAGACAAAAAAAAAAGTTTAACTAAAATGTCTTAAACAAATTCTGCTAAAATAAATGACTCAATAATTAATAGAGAAATAACCCATTCAAATTTTGAAGGCTCCCTTAGTTCTATATCATATAAATTTTTACACCTTCTAAGATCTATTTCGTCAAAAAAAATTTGGCCTTTGTATTTTTTTTTAATCTTTTTGGCTTTCTTTTGTTTAGTTAACAACAATTGAGGCCTCATATCATATATATATATACAGGCTTTCTCTGCTAAAGAGATCCTTACTTTTTAAACTGCGGAGTTTTGATCTCAGCCGTCAGATTAAATCATTTAAAACAGAGCTGCAAGTTGATAATCTAATCTGACGGCTGAGATCAAAACTCCGCAACTTAAAAAAATAATGACATCCTTACCTGAGAATCATTGTATATATATATATATATATATATATATATATACATATTTTTCGATACATCCATATATATACATATTATAAAAATATTTGTCATCAAATTAGATACGGCCTCGGTTATAATTTTGCCTTAGGCCTCAAATTTGATTGAGACGGCTCTGGCTATCAAATCTAAATTTTGTCTCTGAAATCTTTACATTTAAATGAATCGTCGTCATACTATTATAATTTCTATAGCTGATTAAAAAATAGGGTATTGTGATTTCTATAGATACCCTTAACCAAATGCATGGAACAAAAATGACAACAGTAGTCAACAAGAACAAAATCTTCGTTAGTGACTTAGTGGCCAGGGCATTGACTTTAATTTGAAGGTGGGGCATTTCAGTTTGGTTGATGTTTTCCCACTAGAATAGCATAAAGCAAAGGATTATTTAGCACATGAGCAAAAAGATGCTTTCTTAATGCCTTCAAAAAACAAAAGCCAAAATTCAGTACATCTTTTGTAAAAAATGGCAGCTGGGAACAAACCCATTTGAGGCAAGAAAACATCATTATTGTGTACCATGTCTACTGAAAGCCCTAAATTGCATCATCATGATGGCCAAAAATTGAAAGCATCATATAGAGTCGAGACAAATCGATCAAGTTGGCTTATCAATGTCCCAGATTGACCCTCATGAGCTTTCCCTTTTCTTCTCTCCAAGAATATATTCCATCATGCCAGCCAAATTGTGCAAACACACAAATGACATACTTGCAGATTTTACAGGCTATAAATAGAGAGTTCCCATCCTCCATTGTTAGAAAGTGAGTGAATGTTGAGGAAGAGAGGTCTTACATGGGAGTAAGAGTCTTGTTTAGTAGCCAAGGATGACTTGCCTGCTCCACCATAGAGGCTTCCAGCAGTGTATCTATAGTCCAAAGCTCTTGTTTGGCCAGGCAGTCATCTAGGCTAATTTGACAGGCTCTTCTTTCTCATGCTAGGCCTTCTCTTCTTCTTTTGATCCACCAGTCTTGGACCAAATTTGGGGAATTTAGGGTTCTTTAGTGAAGAATAGTTTTCTTTTTTAATTTATAATTTAGTACCTCGGGAAGGGATCCTAATCTATTTCGAATCCCACGTCACTTGGGACATGATAGTTTTTTCGATTAGCAAGAAGGATTTGATATAGGCTTACTATTGATCCGTCTTTAACGCTATATGCTAGCAACTTTTTCATCAATATTCTCATCATCTTTTCTGACTCATATCGTAGTCTCTTAATTTAAACTGTTTATATTTAGTATTCTCTTTTAAAAATTGGAGATTGTTTAGTCATCTACGATACAAAAATCGTCTATTTATTCGATCTCATAGTTAATTTTCTTGCATATACAAACTTTAAAAAGTGATGGAGAAAACGAAGGGTTCTCTTGAGCATTTCTCTTTGTTTAGGCCGAAGCAAGCCTAAAGTGTCCATCTTAAGCCCAAACTCGGCCCCAAAAGTAGCAACGGTTGGATTTTCCTCCCCTGCCTAAAAATCTATTTGGCGGGAGGTGCCTTCAATTGGTTGAAATGCCTGCACTCCATTGTTTGTAGTTAAAGATTTTCTTCTCCTTCTTCTTCGTCCTCTTCATTGCAGAGACTAGTAAAACAAGGACTCCAAGAAAACCCATTGATCAAAACATGTGGGAAGTTCAATCGGATTGGTACTCCCCGACTCGCCTGAACAGCAGCCCCAATACCCAGTATGACTTTCCGGTAAAATGTTCATTACCCTCTTTCTTCTTCATCAAGATTTTCACTTTTCTTGGATTCTCTATGTCATTCTTTATGGAAAGTCTTTTCCTTTTTGGAATTTGGGTTTCTGATAATTTGTTGTTCTTCTGCAAAATTAGGGTGATCGGTTTATACCAAATAGGAGTTTGATGGATCTTGATCAAGCTCACAGTTTATTGACGAACAGAACTGTACCAAATCGGAACTCGAATTTCAATGTATGAACACTTTGCTTCTTATCAGTTTTGGTTTTGAATGTTGTAATTGAAAATTGTTCTGAAAATCAAGAATTGGGTATGTCAGAGTTGTAGATGAGCATTGTACTTCTTATATGTCATTGCTTTTGCAGTAAGAAATTCTTGAATTCCTTGAATGCTGAAAATGGATATCCTAGTTCTGGGTCTTCTGAGTTTTTGATGGGTTTTGCTTTTCTTTTGTTTTCTGGCAGGAGGCATACAGACAGATATTGCAGGACCAACTGACTTTGGATTCAGATGGGAATCCTTTTAAGATGTTGGTTTTTAGGGGAAGTCCAAAATCAAACAGAAAGTCACTTCGTTGTGTTGATGAGATGCGCCGGAGTGACGAATTTGATAGTAATATCAAACATACTCACCTTCGAAGTTTGCCCAAGGTACTTGAATCATCTGTCATTTACTGTTAGTGGTCAGTATAGGAACTTTACAAAGGGATATTACTGAAATAAACAGTAGTTTGAGACAATTTTTATAGTGGTGTGTGCTTCATGCATAGTTTTAGTGTTTCTGCTGTGGTTTTCTGAACTAATGAACTGTACAAAGGAAAATGGATATCTGAAAGAAGCTGTAGTTTGTGACAATGTGATATTGTTGTATACTTGATGGATACTTTTAGATTCTATTTTTGGACTCGAAGCGAGTTTATGATGCACAATGCAATATCCTTTTGACACCTTAGCTAAGTGTACATAAACATTGATATAAGTGTATGCTGCTGCAGGGAGAACTTAGAATTCTGGATGCACCAAACATGAAAAATGACTTTTACATGAACATCATGGATTGGGGGAAGAACAATGTTCTTGCGGTTGCCCTGGGCAGAGATCTATACCTCTGGAACTCGGAGACTGGAAATGTACAGAAGCTGTTTCATGTTGATAAGAATGATTACCCCACTAGTGTAGCCTGGTCTCAAGAAGCTAAATATTTGGCAGTTGGATATAAGCGCTCCAAACTCCAACTGTGGGATGCTGAGGCTTCCAAGCTTGTAAATCTCTTATGCTTTGTAACTAGTTTACTCATTACTTTAGACATTTTTAGTGAATGAAGTTGAAACCATCGTTCGTCTATATGTGACACACAGGTTAGAAGTCTAGAAGGCCATAATCTCAGGGTAGCAACCAGTACGTGGAATGGTCACATATTAACATCAGGCAGCCGAGACCGATCCATTATTAACCATGATGGTAGGTTGGAACTATTACTTCACCTCAAGCTATTCTATTCTGATTCTAAATCATTGGTTGACTGGAATGATTCAATTTTTTTTTCTCTAATGTTGACAGTCAGAGCAAGAAACAATGTGACTTGCCGTTTACAGGCACACTCTCAAGAAGTCTGTGGTTTGAAATGGTCGGAAACAGGCAATTTATTGGCAAGCGGTGGCAATGAAAACCTCTTGTACATTTGGGAATCCTCGAAAATGAACTCATCGAAATTCTTGTATCGTTTCAAAGACCACTGTGCTGCAGTCAAGGCGCTTGCTTGGTGTCCTTATCAGTCTGGTGTACTTGCCTCTGGAGGAGGCACAGAAGATGGGTGTATTAAGTTATGGAATATGCAAAAGGGGACCTGTATCAACACCATTGATACCAACTCTCAGGCAAGTTATAGAATCTAGTCTCCATCTTATAAGCTTTTAATGGTTTTATGATATTCTAATCAGTTACAAGCAATCCAGGTTTGTGGATTGGAGTGGAACAGGCATCACAAAGAGATACTGAGTGGCCATGGTTATAGTCCGAACGAGGTCATCAAGAATGAGCTATGCCTCTGGAGGTATCCTTCCATGGATAAAGTGGGAAACTTGAAGCGTCACACGTCCAGAGTCCTTCATCTTTCTCAGGTTTTACATCCCATCATTTCTTTTAGGTCGTTTGGTTTGTAGACAGAGCTTATAGGTCATTGTTTAGGCTCTAACTTTGCTCTTTGTATTGATTTTGTTGCAGAGCCCTGATGGGTTAACTGTGGTATCAGCTGTTGCAGACGGGACTCTTCGATTTTGGGATATCTTTGGACCACCTTGTGCTGACAAATTAAGGCTCTCAGCTCTGGACAGTTTTTTGTCTCATAAGACTTCTCCCATAAGATGATCATGATAGTGTAAAGCTAATACTGTTTGTATATTAAGAAAACTACAGTGTACATGAGCAATTCTATGTTGTAGAAAACCGCAAAGAAAAAGTACATGATTTCATTTCTTGATCTGACTTTGTTTACTCGCAATACATTAAGTACATGCCGCCAAACCTAAATGAACTCTATCACAATCAGACCAAAACAGAAGGCAACCAACCCAAAATTGTTTCCAGTTTATCCTCACTGTGAAATAAACTGAACTCATTCAGCCTCCGAGTCATCACTCTTGCTGTCCACATAAATCTCTCCAACTTCACCATCTGATGCTTTCTCCTCTTCCTCTCTTTTCCTCCTTTCTTCCTCCTCCTCTCTTTCAACAGCTCGAGCCTTTGCAATTTCAAGTCTAGAACTGACTGCTTCCCATGAAACAAGTTTCTCCAAAAAGATTGATATGTAATCAGCTCGCCGGTTCTGTAGGTTAACCAAAGACGTACTTGGATTAGACAGAATGCATAGACCCCTTCTCATAAGAGGAAATTTCTATATTTAATTAACAGGGCCTCACCTGAAAATCGAGGTAGTAAGCATGCTGTTGAAACAAAACAGATTTCGGAGCAATTTTAGTAATCAGTTAATAATGGTTATTCCTAAAAGCACCATATAAAGTATATAACTATTTTCAAACATGAATGTACACAACAAATGCCAAATACCTCCCAAACATCGATGGTAAGGAGCGGCTGCATGAATCAATAAGAAAGGTCAATACAGTGTTTTTCATGGAAATACTATGAAGTATTGAGTAAAAGCTAGGAAGAATTTAATCAGTCATAATACTCACAGAATAATCCCAGATAAGGGGGTTTACTGCATTAGGACTCTTCACCACTACAAGCTTCTTGTCTTCGTACGATGGATTAGGATTTACTGCATTTTCAACATCAAGTCTATTCGCTTTATCTGGAGAAAACAAAACAAGAGGAAATATGACTGTACGCCAAATGCAGTGTGACGGACAAACTTGTAGTCTTAATAGCAAATAATAAGAAATGCCAAATAGGAAGGCAAACACCCACATGCAAGCCAAGCCCAACCAGAACCAAATTGTGTAGCTGCAGCCAACCTTATATCATCAACAAATCTCTCAAAAGAACCAAAATCTCTATTAATTAGTTCTAGAAGTTCCCCAGATGGCCTTCCTCCACCACCTGGTTTCATGGACTCCCAGAAGAAGTCATGGTTCCAGATCTGCATACAGGTGAAAAAGCAATAGGTGAATAGGTAGTTAATTTCAGGAACGACTCTTCAATAATGACACTGAAGCATATGCATAATGGTATTGATACAAAACATAAATAAACACTATATGATTGAAAAAAAAAATGTCACAGATGCAATAGGAGGATTCAATTGATAACTACCTTAACACTCAAGGAGTTCAAAATTCTATCGAAATTGACCTAAATACTATCTCATGAATAGCACACCTGTGCTGCATTGTTGAAAGGTGGAAGCAAATCTCCCTTGTTGTGTGTAGCAAGTATGATATCTTCCAACGACAATTCATCTAGCTCAGTTCCTTCGATTTGCTTGTTCAGGTTATCCACATAACCCCTATGGTGCTTCCCCCAATGATACTCCAGGGTCTCCTTGCTCATATGCGGCTCAAGCGCATCCTGCTCAAATTTACATATCAAAGCAAAGTGTCACAATTTAAACACTAACACAACATTGGCCAGCTCAACATTGTCATATAAACTGACCAAGTGCCACAAATTTTACTGCCATCCAATATTAATCAATAATTGGTGAAAGATTGAAACTTGATTGAAATGCTTATATATGAAAAGAAAGCAAGTACATTTACACCTGCACTGGTACTAGTAATGAAACTTAAACTTGGTATGTGCTGGTTAAAGCTTAAACCCACTGTAAAATAGTAATTATTTACTCGAATTTAGCTTATATTACCAGTGGATATGGAGGAGGCTTTAGCTCAAATTTTGCACAGATACTACTTGGACCGGCTTTCCTTTTGCATTGTCTCTGAGAAATTCAAATTAAATAAGAAAATATAAAACCCAATTCAAAGTTGAATACTTTAAGATACTAAAGGAAGCTCATTCAGGAAAACCTGTTTCTTTGACCATTGCAAGCTTGAAGGTGATGCCAGACTTGCAGCTCTTAGCCCTGTAAATTTAGATTAACGATTAAACCCCAAACCCATTTACAGAGAGAGAAGGCGGAGGAGGAGATTGGTAATGACCTTGCCATGGTGGGCCCAGTGCGCAAGTTAGCGAATTAGGAGTAGCGAAAGGTGGTGTTGTTGCTACCGCTGCTGACATTACCATGTCCGAAAATTTGAAAGCTTCGGATAAAGAAGCTCACCGAGAGCAGAGAGTGAGAATTTTAGATTCTGGGAGGGCCTCAACTGCAATATATAAACTTTGAACCTCTTTTTTGTTTAAATTACTAAGAACTTTGAACCTTTCTACATATTAAAATGGTCGGGACGGGTCGGGTTGGATGGGGCTAAAGATTTTTGACTCGTCACGTAATTTTGACGAAATTACGTATTGTTAAACCTTTTTTTTTTTTTACCACATCAAATTAAAGTTGGAATAAAGGAAAATTACAGCATTATCAAACGACACCATGCAATTCGAATTGGTGCCAACAAAACCAAACGATGCAGTTCTTCACCTTCATTCATTAATCCTTCAACACAAAATTTACCACCCCCATTCATTTACTCCCTCTCACCCTTTTACTGCAATCGCAATATTGAATTTGCTTGTTTACTTATGGCAGACATTGGACTAGACCCATCAATACAATCCCCAAGCACTTTGTTGATGCCCACAACTCCTCTCCAACTGTCCGGGTTTCTCACCGGAGACACCATCCAAGTCAAAGGCGACACTGGGAATTTGAAATTCTCGGTTCAGTTCAGTATCCAGGATAAACATATCCCTGATCAGAACAACAACCTCTTTAACTCTCTCGGCGCAGACGCATCATACCGAGAAAATGAAAACCATTCATGTCAAAATTCGAGCTTTTCTTCAGATGTGACACCCCCAAATGATGTTCAAGAAGTGGTAGATCAGAATAGTCAATCTCCAGAGGAGGGTGACAGTACCAGACCAATTGTGACAAGGCTGAGAAGCGGGGTGATATCTCCGGTGAACTATTTTCCTCGAATATCATGGTCTTCATCGGGGTTGAGACCTTGCGAGAGAAAGAGAAATGGAGGAAAGAATCGAAAGAATGACGATGTGTTTGAGAGGGTGCTCAGAAGGCATAGGTCTCCCATAAGGCCATGCACTTCTTATGCTTTTTTTGTGATGGCAACTTGGGGTTTCGTCAAGTCCTCTTCATTCGGGGAAACAAGTAAGCAACTTGGTCGAATGTGGTTCCAACTCCCTCCAACTGAGAAAAGGGTATGTAATCTCTCTATTTCTCTCTCGATTTTCAATCACAAAAATGCGCGCAATTCAGTTTATTTCAATTGGTTTGTGTTGAAATAAAAGGAAATTAAAATGATATAATACATTCTGCAGTTTTACAAGGAGATGGCTATGAAGGACAGTGCTAGGTATAAGAGGCAATGCATGCAGTTGATGAAAAAGCCAACCCAGAGCACTGCAAGAAGGTAGAAGATGTGGGATACATAACAAGTATGTTAAAGAATATGGCTTCCAGATGATTATGATCTGTTATCCTTATTTGTTACATTTCCTTTTCTTAAACAACATGAGAGAAGTTTAGCAATGTAATGCAATAATAATCAATTTCTTATTAATTTCATATATTTTATTGTTGTGGAAGATCCCAAATTAAGCTTATTCTCTGGCCAAAGAAAAATGTCCACTTTTGACTCAATCTCATGCATGCCTACTAAAGAACAAGATTTCCAACCTAATTTGATGAGAGTCGATCATATAGATTAGGTGAAAGTCCTATTCAAGATAGGATTCTCAATCTTACAGAATAAGCGGAAATGCAGAATTGGATAAAAAGTCATATTCATGAAAGTTGTATGAAGGATTTGGAGGAGATTAGGTGAGAATCATTCTTTCTGCACTTATCTTCATTGTTATAAGGAACAATTCCATCAAATGACAGTTTCAGATACAGATTGCACGAACGATTATTGGAAGAATCGAAGAATATTAGCATATTGAAGACCGAACTAGACAGTAGCATACAATAGAACTACCAGATGACAAAATTGGGTTTCCCCTGGAACTATACACAATACTACAGGGAGGTTGGGACACATTTGAATGATGATTATGGAGCAAAAGGATAAAAATATTGCTTTTAATACCTACAGGGAGAAAGGTTTTGTATACACATCAAATGTTTGATTGGCGGTTAGCTGTGGTTCCTGCAGCAAAGACCATTCAAAGCGACGTTAGAGATGCAAACTAACATCAAGCTAACAGAACACAATTGGAGGAATCCATTGAATTGAAATACAATTCAAGATCCACCAATGCATTTCTCATAAATGGTCAAACAAGTGTGGAAGGATTGAGAATCATACCTGTCTCAACCCGCCAAGACTCCCTCCTGTCAAAAGCATGGAGATAAGGGATGTTACAATTCCACCTCCAACACCACTGTCAGTGTTACGGATGGTGGTTCGCATTGCATTCAACATGTTCCCGTATGTACTTCCATGTCCGCGTTCTATGGCTTGGATGAAAGCATAAGTCATGGCACCAGTTGAAGTAATCCTTGACAGAGCCTGTGTTTAATGAAGCGTTAGCTTTGTTTCTTTTAATAGCCTTATGCTAGAATAGGTATGATTGGTATTGTAGTTGAATTAACTTACTGAGGTATCAGCAGAGGTCTGATCATCATCGCAGCCACTGAAGGAAATGGCCTCCCCACCATTTGTTCCTTTCCAAACACCTGATCTAGGACGATGGTCCTCCCATATGTACCTCCCGTTTCTACATCCACACACAAGAATGCATAATTAAAACACACAGATCGAGCAACATTAAGCACAAAACAGATTGCGAGAAGAAAAAAATTGAACTTGGCTACAGAGACATGTATGAATTTATGCAACAATATATATCAAACTGTGAGTTACCTGTCCATTCTACAGAGAAATGGTAAATCTAGCACAGTACCACTATGGCAAGCATCTACAATAGCATGGAGCTTAACCCCAGTAGGAAGAGGTCTCACAATTGTCGCATTGATCTCATCATCCACGATCATCCCCTGAGTCTCAAAATCCGAGGGACACAGTGTTTCATCATATCCATCCACCTCGTCTCCAGTATAGTTCCTCTGCTGTGATCCATGGCCAGAATAATGAAACACCAGGGAATCCCCTGCTTGACAACCTTGCACAAGCCAAAACAGCGCCATTCTCATGTTCTGCTTGGTTGGCCGTCGATAAGGATCAGATTCTTCTTCTACAAGTTATGCAGATAGAGATTAAGGTTACATGTTATCTGCATTTAAGTTTTAGGAACAAGTTCAATGACATTCTGAAAAAAACCTTCAGGCCTTATCAAATGATGTAAAATTGAGTTGCTGAAGACCAAGATAACAGCAATGAAAACCCAAATGATGATTTTGAAGTAGAAATTAAGGAGAAATTTAAATCAAGCATTGTTAATTGCCAATAGTTAGTAATTGCACTTGAATGGTAAGCAAGGAATAATTCATAAGCTATACAACACTAAAATTCAGAAAAAAAGTGAGCTAGTTTACTATGAATTTGGAATAATTCAACTGATTTTGCAATGTATCTAGAATACAGAATAGGCATTGCTGACTAATAACATCAAAAATAAAGTCAAAATCAAAGATTTTAAAGAAGAAAATGGAAACCAAGAATTACCGGTGAGCATGAGAATGGAAGCCTCAGGGAAGCTGAACTTGTTGACCAGCAAATACTTCATACACTTGGCGTCGTTAATGCAGCCCTTGAGCTCATGCCGCGATCGCTTATACGACACAGCGCATATCACGGCGCGCTTGCGTCCGTGGACGGACGGCGGAGGCCCGGGCGGCGGCGCGTGGCTGTACGGCGATGGAGGCGCGGGGTGGTTGGAGGATGAGGACGATTGCGGCGGCTGCGGAGGAGGGAGAGATCGAGAGTCGGCGACGCGCGTGACGGCGTTGCACAGGGCGCAGCGGATTTTCTGAGCGCCAGTTGGCAGCTGCAGAGGCGTGTGGCAGCTCGAGCAATCTACGAGCATTATCATGGTGGAATTGAATTATGAATAGAATGAATCCGATGAGATTGAGAATTGGGGAAGATGAAGGTTTTGATATGCAAAGAAGGAGATGGGATGGAAAATATAAAAGAGATTGCTTTGGGTTTTGACTTGGCGGAATGTGGAGTAGTTGGTTGTGAGAGGAAGCTGACGAGGAAAACGAGAGAGGGGAGAGGCAACTTTGACTTGCGCGTTTTCTTGGAATTGGACCAAAAATCACAATTGGCGATTAAATTGCATTTGTATTTTACAATGTGCCACAAAAAGTTTAGAGCTTGGTGCAATAATGGAGATGAGATGTATTTGAGAATCATCATGAGCTAATTTGCTTTCACATTTTAAGTTGCCTTATAGTTCTAATACATTGATCTTACTGTTGAACACTTTAATAAGTAAATGAAAAGTGTAATTTGTGGTATTAAAGAGCAAAGAGAGCTAAATTAGGGTGCGTCGTAAATGAATAATATTTTTGAGTTTGTATATGCAAAAAAGTAAAGAGAGGTATCTAAATTAGGTTACGTCATGAATGAATAGTCTTTTTTGAGTTTGAATACCTAAAAAAGTAATGAGTGTTTTCGAGTTAATCATGTGTTACATAGAATATAAATGGGGATTGAGATTTTGTAGTGCATAGAGATTAACAAGTGTTACAAGTTTCCCATGTAATGAAAACCATTTTGATTTGATTATTTAGCGTGTGTAACTTCTTTTCCATTAGAATAAACAACTTGTTTTTGAGGCTCTATTAAGAAATGTTTTAGAATCTTCCACTTGGTGGAGTAGTTTGGATTTTGGAACACAAGGTGACTTGGCAACCAGAAATAGGGTGTTGAAAGTAAAACCTGAAGTTAAAATGGGTGTAATTTACACTTTCTAGTTTTTGATGGACAAAGAGGTCCTTTTCCTTTAACATGGAGGACTTCCAAGCGACTTGTCGTCTGTCATTGTATTATGTATGGAAAAAGAACGGTCATTTTAGGAGGGAGAGAAAAAGCACCTGCCAAATGAAGAAAAAAAGGAGGGAGATTAAAATTTAAAATGGTTCAAAATACACGTGTCAGAAGGAAACGAAAACGCGAGAGAGTGTCACTACAGAACAAAGGAATGGAATTAATTTAAAGACCCGACCTTTCTTTCTTCATAGACCTGAAATTGACTCTTTTATTTTCTTCTTCTTCACACAAAGTGTGTGTGACACAGTGACAGTGTGAGTGAGCAAAACCAACCATGGCGAAACAGAGTGGTAATAGCGGCTCTGGGCATTTGAGCCGTGGCTCAAATGTCGAGGTTCGCTCCGAAGAAGAAGGGTTCAACGGTGCTTGGTTCCCGGCAACGATCATCGAGCCACCGTCAAACCCTTCGCCGTCGCCGAGAAAAAGGAAGAGCTTTAACTCGAACAAGGTCTTAGTCCAGTACGACACTTTCGTCTCCGAAGACGACCCCTCCAAGCCGCTCATCGAACACACTAACGTGATGTTCGTCAGGCCGTCGCCTCCGGTTGAAGACGCCGGCAAGAAATTCGAGCCCGGCGACCACGTCGACGCCTTTCACAACGACGCTTGGTGGCCTGGATTGGTGATGAGTGTTGAAGGTGATAGGTACACGGTCGGGTTTAAGAACCCGCCTGAGTTGCTGGTGTTGGGCCGCAATGAGTTGAGGACTCGCTTGGATTGGCACAATGGGGTTTGGTCCAGAGCCCCAAAGGAGGTATAGAGTCTTCACTTTGATAATGCATGTGGGATTTTGCTTTGGGTTTATGCTTGTGTTTTAGTTTGCTTCATTTGGGGGTTTTTTCCAAGCTTTGTGTTAGGGGTATTCAGGGTTTAAGAACATGCAGCTAATTGCTATACTCTGTTCTTTTTGTTTTAAATTTCCTTCATTTTTTTTGTTAAGAAAGCCGCAAAATGTTGTTATGGTCCATTCTACTTCGAATTTTCATGATTTATGAACCAAAGTTATTTCCTTTTTTGGTGAATGATGAACCTAAGTTGTAATTTTGGGGTTACTCTGATATTATTGTGTGCCTACTAAATGATGATATGATGGTCCAAATCAAATCAGTCCTCGTGTTTTCTAACTTTGGAAATGTTCTTCTGAGGTTGATTTGATATCAGTGTGTTTCTCGATACAGCTTTTATTAACTTGAATGTTCAAAAATTTTCTTAATGTTTTGGATGGATTGAACAGAGGGGTCTATTTATGACTTTCTAGCATATATGGCCACTGATGACTATCAGGCGGTGGCCAGAGCATTAAGGTCAGATGTTATTGCAAAAAAAAAAAAGATTTTTCTTTTCTTTTGTTGTTTAATCTCTTTGTGATGTCAAGTTTGAGACATTAACGGTCGCTGAAAGGCAGCTGCAACGTATTGGGTGATATGTATTTTGTTGTTTAAAATTAGGATTTTCTTGTTCTTTTTCCTCTGAAGTTCTAAATTTGGACTGAGTGAGGTGTTTGCTTTTGCATTACATAATTACTTATGTTCATAAACTCGTGCCTTTTTATTCATTCCTTTATCTCATTTACAATGAATCTGGCTTCCTTTTGTTTCTCAAAGAGATGCAAAACTTCTATATAGGCTTTTTCTCTTTGATTATGGTTATGATATAAAAAAAATTTGATATATTTCAATGATTGTTTAGCGGATGAAGGGATCAATTTACAGCCCAGGGACTCCAATTGAGGTGAACCTTAACAAAAACCATCTATGGCATGCTTGGATACCAGCAAGTTATGCTGGTCAATTAGGTGGGGACTCGTTCTTGGTTCAATATAAGAGCGGAAAGACCAGTGATAACCATGGGCTTGCTACAGTGTCTGTAGCTGACCATCAGATTCGACCTCGCCCTCCTCCGCAAGAGGAAACAAATTTTTGCTTGATGGACACGGTGGATGCGTTCCATGATTTGGGTTGGTGGGTTGGAGATATTACAAAAGTTCTTACAGACAAAAAGTACATTGTCACTTTTAGATTTACAAAGGAGGAGAAAGAATTCACTTGTTCGCAATTGAGGCGCCACTATGAATGGATTGCAAGAAAATGGATAACTGACGTATCGGTATGTATGTTTTCCTTTTGTTAAATTGGGGTTAATGGTTGTGTTGCTTTCGGAGTTTGGTGGTCAACATGTTTGAATCACTCTATCACTTCAAAGGTAGTAATGTCTCTCCAGCGTAGGAATTAATTTGCACTTATCTTTTTCCATTTCTTTTGACAGTTTTCATTATGCCACTGTAGTTTTGTACATGTTTCAAAGGAATAGAAAGATGCCATTCTTTCTGTTGTGCTTGGGGCACACATCAATTGATTAATAGTTCTCGTTGTCCACTAGATTATAGAGTTATACTATTGATTAATTGAACCATTTTGATCGTATTGCATGAAATTGAAATTGAAAATGAAAAAAAAAAAAACATGTAGCTGACCCTTGTGATTGGGACAGAGCCACAGATGACAAAGACAATTGTGGTGATGATGACGATGATAGTTGCTCATATAACTGTGATTTCCTTTTCGTTCTATTCTTTCATCTTTGCACCATTCATGTACGTTTAAGTTTACTATGCTGAAAAACCTATTTAGACTCAAATTCTTTGTGGATGGCTTAATTTTGGTTTTCTTTCAGGAATTTGAGTCTACTATGGTTGATAAAGCACAAACAGGGCATGCACTCACAATTTCCAGAAACTCTGCAGTAGCTACACCACTTAAAAGCTCACGTGCTACCAAGGATAGCAGTGAAGAAGAAAAACCTTATGCCATCTCACAGAAGAATCAGATGAAGCAGCTGGGTCCTTGCATTGATAAATCAACTTATGGGAAAATCACAAAAGAACTGAAAATATCCCAACAACCTAATGATGATACAACATTTTTAAGTCCGACTCCTTCCAAGAAGTTAAAATGGCAACATTCAGAAGGATCCTTTTCTGTTGATGAAGATGAAAGGACAGTTCCAGTTAAAAAGTCCAACAAAACAGACCCTGTTAGAGATGGTGAGGTAAGTGAACTCTTGGAGAAAAAATAAGGTGTTGGAATTTGGTGCTATACTTTAAACTAATAGATGCGTTATTTGTTCCTCTGATTTTGTTCCTGATTAGAATGCATTATTCCTATTGCAGAAGACTGGGCCACTGTTTGTAGAACCGGATAGTCAAGCAGTGAGTTCTGTTAGAAAAAGAGGTAGCACAATAAAATCACAATTTGATGGGCACAGTCCACCCCTGAAAATTCATGGTAGGAAAACCATAAGCCTGACCGCGTATATCCAGATTAACATTACATGAAATGATTTCTCTTTCTCTCTCTCTCTCTGCCCATGAATATATATACACACACACATGTACATATATAAACGAATTTCGAGTTCATATAACCGACTGTTTATATGTAGTTGCAATCAAGAAGGGCAGTAGAATGGACAAGGCTGATAAAGAATGTATTGGAGATGGGCATGTCAACATTAAATCCTCTGGTATTCGGTCAGACTCTGAAGTAATGGGGAGATCACTTGCTGGAAATTCGAGTCTCCTCCCTGTGAAGGTAAATCTGAAGCCTGAGATCAGAAGAAAGAGGAGAGCATTGTGAATGATATAACAATACAATACTATTAAAAATAAACTCGAGTATCACAGCAATATAGAAAAGGGAAAGAGGGAAGCTTGCAGAACAGAGAAGAAAAGGGAAAAATTAAATAAGTGTTGAAAAAAAAATTTGTTGAATACCCAGTTGTCATGGCCATATTCATATAGAATTCTGGGTAGTTTTTAAGGTACCTATGTCCATGTAGGATGTGCTGTCGATATCAGAGATAGGTTTCTGATGTTACATATCAAAACTAAAGTCTACATAAAGTGGTGCAGGCAAATATAAGACAGTTGTGATGATAGGAATAAAACTTTGCTGTTCAAAGGACAAAAATGATTCTCCTGTTAGCAAATGAGATACATGCTAGCTGGGTGATTAAAGTATTCATGGTAGACATAACTAGTGTATCTTTGATAAAAAAAAATAAAGAAGTTTTAATAGACCCTATTACATTAAATAAAAGAGCTTGATTATACCTTTGAGGGTTCTGTGAAAATGGATGGAAGGGTTAGGTTTATGTATGTCAATAATTCAAAGAGTGTTGTGTTTACCTAATTGAGGATTCTGTTTGTTTGTTTGTTTCTCTCTCTTTTTTTTTTTTGTTTTCTAAATTATCTGAGGGAAACAATGAATATCTGTAATTAATTCTAAAGTTTCTAGTATTATAAATATCTCGAATTATTATGGATTTGGCGGCATTATATTGTGATTTATTTCGTCCAACTAAATTTTACTGATAATGTGATTTTCATACATGCAGGTGATTAATGAACATGATGAAGATGGATTGAGCAGTGGGACAAAAGCGAAGGGTAAGCTACCTGATATACTTGAACACTTGAAAGGTCTAGCAGCAGGTGTGTATAATATGTCAAAGCTACACAACTAAGGCTAAATGGTTATGCATTGAAAATACGATGTGTGGGACATACGTTGGTGAGGAACATAATGTGCTGGATTTATTGCAGATTGTTCAAAGAATGTATTTAAATCGCCTGTGCTCAGAGAGTTGGGGTTTATAGGTTTAAGAGGCTCACAACCTGAAAATTCATGTTGAGCACAGTATCATTGAAATATTTGTATCCTGATAATTTATTATTATTATTATTATTTTGTAGGTGAGAAACACAAAGGGATTGGAGTCGTTGTTGGAGTTGAATTACCTAACTCTAAAGTTGCAGAATATAGAGGTATGATAGATCACAACCTTAAAAACCCTTGCTTTAGCTGTGAACAGAACTGCATAAGCAATTTCGTGAGGGTGATCCCTACTCTCCTCTTCCCATCACTGGTCTTCTTTTGCTTTTGTATTTTATTATGTCCTGCCCTGCAAAAGATAAATAGCGAATTAAAATTTGATGCGTGACTGAGGAAATGAGTTTGATACAATCAATAAATGGAGGTCACATTGCATAATAAAGAAAGAGAAAATTACGAATTCAAGGCACGCAATAACTTTTTGGCAATGCTGAGTTATAGATTAGTTTTTTAGCTGAATGCTGCCTTTGTTCCATCTTATTGTGTATGACTCAGAAGCTGTGTGTTTTAACAGGTTTCTACAATTTAAGCTAGTTAAGCATTTTGACTGGTTTTGTGTTTTTAGCAAGCAAACTATAAGCGATGAAATTTTTGTATGACTAGGTCCAACTTTACGCTGGTTTTTCTCCTGTCATAACTCATGAGAAACATCCAGGAATGAATATACCTAATGTTTTGTCAAATGAACCAATAAGAGAAAGTTTAACATATTGCTAGAAAATAGACAGGGCAAAGAAAACATACTTAGGATGTACATACGTTTATCTTGTTTTTTAATTTTTATCCTGTATTATCTTTTAATTCAGGTCTTTCTTAAATTTCAGGTTCCGAAGATCCAGCAAGAAATGGGACAACTGAAGCTTCTGCAATGGAAGTTCAGGTGACTGTGCCTGGATTATCTGCAAAGCCTGCTGCTCATGATCAACTGATATCATTGTGTGTAGATGAAATGCATTCTGAATACACTATGGAGTGCTCAGGTAAGCTATATAGAAAATTTCTATAGGTTCCTTTGCCTGTTGTTTGTTTGATTAACATCATGATTCTTTTAGGTATCCCTGCTGCGACTACCAACCAACAAATTCCGGTTGCTGCCGCTGGACTATCTGGAAAGACTCCTGCTCTTGATCAACCTTTATCATTGTCCATAGATGAAATGCATTCTGAAAAAACTTTGAAGAGCTCATGTAAGCTAATGTGAAAATTTTCAATAGGGATTCCTTTGGCTGCACATTCATCCTATTTTCCTTATTCTTTTCATCTTGCATTCGTCATACATTCTTGTCCTATTCTTTGCTTTTGTGTTGTTAAAATTCAGGCCTTTCTTAAATTTCAGGTTCTGAAGATCCAACAAGAGACGGGAGAGCTGAAGCTTCTGCAATGGAAGTTTGGGAGGATGGGGCTGAAATATCTGCAAAGAAACCTGCTCAAGATCAACCTTTATCATTTTACATAGATGGAATGGATTCTGAAAACACTATGAAGGGCTCAGGTAAGCAATTTTGAAACTTTGAATAGATCCTTATCTGTAGTTTGTTTGATTAACATCAAGGTTGTGATCTAGGTAACCAAGAAAATCTGGTTTCTGAGGCTGGAATATCTGTAAAAACACCTGCTCATGATCAGTCTTTACCATTGTGCATAGACAAGGTGCATTCTGAAAGAACTATGGAGGGCTCAAGTAAGCTAATGTGAAATTTTTAATGGTTGAATTTGGCTGCATTTCTATCCTATCTGTGCTTTTATGGTGCATGCGTATCCTATTCTTTAATTTTTCCTTGTGTTGTCTTTCAAATCAGGTCTTTCTTAAATTTCAGGTTCTGAAAATCCAACAGGAGATGGGAAAGCTGAAGCTTCTGCAATGGAAATTGAGGTGGCTGGGGCTGGAATATCTGCAGAGACACCTCCTCATGATAAACCTTTATCATTGTGCATAGTTGAAATGGATTCTGAAAACTCTGTGGAGGGCTCAGGTAAGCTGATTTCGAAATCTGATAGATTCCTTCCATTGTAGTTTGTTTGATTAATAATTTAACTTCAAGATTGTGTTCTAGGTAACCCTGCTGGGACTGCCAACCAACAATCTCCGGTTAATGGGGCTGGAATATCTGCAAATGAACCTCTTCAAGATCAACCTTTATCGTTGTGCATAGGTGAAAGATATTTTGGAAAAGCTATGGAGGGCTCAAGTAAGCTATTAGGAAACTCGTTTATAGATTCCTTTGGCTGTGTTTAGTTTGATTAATCTCACTACTGTGACACTTCATTTCATGCTGTATAACAAAATCTGATGGAAAATGTATAGGTAACCCTGCTGAGTCTGCAAATCAACAATATGAGGTTAGAGGGAGACGAGTTGAAACTGGAATTACAGGTGATATTGAGCGAGAAGAAGGTCCACATCTGCCTTTTGTGAAAAAATCTCCATTTTGGAAAATGTTGGAATCCATGGATGCATTCAAAAGGTTTCCGCAACAGCCACATTTTAAGCCCTTTCTGAGGATGAAAATGGTATGCCGTGAAGCATTAGCCCTTGGAGGTATGCATTTGTTTTCCTCTTTGGTCGAGTACACTTCGCAGCTTCAGGTTGATGATCTCAGTGACTCCATTAATGACATTTTGGAAGCTCTAGTTGAACTGGAACGGCTGGGATTTGACGTCAAGGCACTACGGAATCAACTGAATGAATTGCAAGACATGAAACTTCGGTTTGAACAGCTTAAGAACAAGTTAAACCTAGTCGAAATCCAGATCACGAATTGTAGGCATGAAAGAAGTAAAGGCTCTGAAGTAATCAGTGGGCTGGACAAAGAGATCAACGACTTGGAGGAACAGATCAGGGGCATACAGGAAAAACGGGCAAAGGCGGAGTCAGAGAGGGCGGCCAAAGATTCTGAAATCAGTGCGATTCAATCAGAAGCAAATGCTATCACAGAAAGCATTCAGAGTATTGAGCATGATTTCCAAAATCTAGCAGCAGCTGCATGGTGATGGTGATTCCTGATGCCCCTTTAAATTACCCCTCTTTAAATACTTTCGGATAAAAATGGTCTATGGGAAAACTTTTTGACTGTTTACTTGTGGAAGTGATACCAAACCGTTGTGGTTTTGTAACTGCTACCCCTAATACTGGGATCATTAATCCCATATCATCAGCCAGACTTGCACTAGTTAATGTTGATCATAATATATCAGACACCAGTTTTAGTAATTCGGCCTAGGGTTTCTGTTGGTTTCTTATTGATTTTATTTGCTCTTTCTGGTAAAGCTTTGGCCTAGGGTCTCCATTCCCAGCAAATTATGAGCTTTGTTTCTAACTACCTAAGATTGACAAACTGCAGGAATGAGTGTGTTTATATTGCACCAAATTGTTTCTTGCAGTTCTTCAACGGATTTACAATCTCAACGTTGAAAGGACTATAAGAATAACATTAATCGGATGATTTGTCAACTTGAAAGGAAGAGATCTGTCAACTTGAAAAGAGTCTTCCTAAGAAGATAGGGCTTTGCCTTCATAATAACAGAAATTAGTGTTAATCAAGGAATGTTCTGGAACCAAGCTGGAAGACGACTTGTCGTTTTAACATCTTACGATCCGTCGCTCAAGGGGAGAGATAGATATCATTTAGTTGAATTTGAAGTTTGAGGACTCCTGAACTATTCGTGTCAACGAGTTCTGAAAACAGTTTGACTGAGCACATAGCAGTGATAGCACAAAGATCGCACCTTCAAGGCCGTTGACTGGCTCATTGACCGGTGTTTTCTACTGCGAGAAAAATCAATTCTGGGAAAATGAAGCCGAAGCCGAAGCAGGAGATTTGTAGCCCTTGTGGGTATTTCAGCCAGGGCTCGAAAGTCGAGGTCTGCAACGAACAAGGTGCATTTCTTCCTGGTACGATCTTAGAGCAATCGAACCCTATACTCTTCTCGCTTCGAAAACGGAAGACCCTTTTCCTGGTCGAGTACGACACTCTCGTTCACGAAGACGACCCTTCAAAGCCACTCACCGAACACGTCGATGCCTCTTCCCTCAGGCCGTCGCCGCCTCCCGATGACAATGCTGACTTCGAGCCGAACGACGTCGTTGACGCGTTTAATCTCGACGCATGGTGGCCCGGGGTTGTGATGAGTGTTGCGGGGGATATGTATTTTGTTGTTTAAAATTAGGATTTTCTTGTTCTTTTTCCTCTGAAGTTCTAAATTTGGACTGAGTGAGGTGTTTGCTTTTGCATTACATAATTACTTATGTTCATAAACTCGTGCCTTTTTATTCATTCCTTTATCTCATTTACAATGAATCTGGCTTCCTTTTGTTTCTCAAAGAGATGCAAAACTTCTATATAGGCTTTTTCTCTTTGATTATGGTTATGATAAAAAAAAAAATTGATATATTTCAATGATTGTTTAGCGGATGAAGGGATCAATTTACAGCCCAGGGACTCCAATTGAGGTGAACCTTAACAAAAACCGTCTATGGTATGCTTGGATACCAGCAAGTTATGCTGGTCAATTAGGTGGGGACTCGTTCTTGGTTCAATATAAGAGCGGAAAGACCAGTGATAACCATGGGCTTGCTACAGTGGCTGTAGCTGACCATCAGATTCGACCTCGCCCTCGCCCTCCTCCGCAAGAGGAAACAAATTTTTGCTTGATGGACAAGGTGGATGCGTTCCATGATATGGGTTGGTGGGTTGGAGATATTACAAAAGTTCTTACAGACAAAAAGTACATCGTCACTTTTAGATTTTCGAAGGAGGAGAAAGAATTCACTTGTTCACAATTGAGGCGCCACTATGAATGGATTGCAAGAAAATGGAGAACTGACTTATCGGTATGTATGTTTTCCTTTTGTTATATTGGGGTTAATGGTTGTGTTTCTTTCGGAGTTTGGTGGTCAACATGTTTGCATCACTCTATTACTTCAAAGGTAGTAATGTCTCTCCAGCGTAGGAATTAATTTGCACTTATCTTTGTCCATTTCTTTTGACAGTTTTCAACTTTTCATTATGCCACTGTAGTTTTGTACATGTTTCAAAGGAATAGAAAGATGCCATTCTTTCTGTTGTGCTTGGGGCACACATCAATTGATTAATAGTTCTCGTTGTCCACTAGATTATAGAGTTATACTATTGATTAATTGAACCATTTTGATCGTATTGCATGAAATTGAAATTGAAATTGAAAATGAAAAAAACAAAACATGTAGCTGACCCTTGTGATTGGGACAGAGCCACAAATGACAAAGACAATTGTGGTGATGATGAAGTTGATAGTTGCTCATATAACTGTGATTTCCTTTTTGTTCTATTCTTTCATCTTTGCACCATTCATGTACGTTTAAGTTTACTATGCTGAAAAACCTATTTAGACTCAAATTCTTTGTGGATGGCTTAATTTTGTTTTTCTTTCAGGAATTTGAGTCTACTGCTGGAAATTCGAGTCTCCTCCCTATGAAGGTAAATCTGAAGCCTGAGATCAGAAGAAAGAGGAGAGCATTGTGAATGATATAACAATACAATACTATTAAAAATAAACTCGAGTATCACAGCAATATAGAAAAGGGAAAGAGGGAAGCTTGCAGAACAGAGAAGAACAGGGAAAAATTAAATAAGTGTTGAAAAAAAAATTTGTTGAATACCCAGTTGTCATGGCCATATTCATATAGAATTCTGGGTAGTTTTCAAGGTACCTATGTCCATGTAGGATGTGCTGTCGATATCAGAGATAGGTTTCTGATGTTACATATCAAAACTAAAGTCTACATTAAGTTGTGCAGGCAAATATAAGACAGTTGTGATGATAGGAATAAAACTTTGCTGTTCAAAGGACAAAAACGATTCTCCTGTTAGCAAATGAGATACATGCTAGCTGGGTGATTAAAGTATTCATGGTAGACGTAACTAGTTTTTCTTTGATAAAAAAAAATTAAAGAAGTTTTAATAGACCCTATTACATTAAATAAAAGAGCTTGATTATACCTTCGAGGGTTCTGTGAAAATGGATGGAAGGGCTAGGTTTATGTATGTCAAGAATTCAAAGAGTGTTGTGTTTACCTAATTGAGGATTCTGTTTGTTTGTTTGTTTCTCTCTCTTTTTTTTTTTGTTTTCTAAATTATCTGAGGGAAACAATGAATATCTGTAATTAATTCTAAAGTTTCTAGTATTCTAAATATCTCAAATTATTATGGATTTGGCGGCATTATACTGTGATTTATTTCGTCGAACTCAATTTTACTGATAATTTGATTTTCATTCATGCAGGTGATTAATGAACATGATGAAGATGGATTGAGCAGTGGGACAAAAGCGAAGGGTAAGCTACCTGATATACTTGTTGAACACTTGAAAGGTCTAGCAGCAGGTGTGTATAATATGTCAAAGCTACACAACCAAGGCTAAATGGTTATGCATTGAAAATACGATCTGTGGGACATACATTGGTGAGGAACATAATGTGCTGGATTTATTGCAGATTGTACAAAGAATGTCTTTAAATCGCCTGTGCTCATAAAGTTGGGGTTTATAGGTTTAAGAGGCTCACAACCTGAAAATTCATGTTGAGCACAGTATCATTGAAATATTTGTATCCTGATAATTTATTATTATTATTGTAGGTGAGAAACACAAAGGGATTGGAGTCGTTGTTGGAGTTGAATTACCTAACTCTAAAGTTGCTGAATATAGAGGTATGATAGATCACAACCTTAAAAACCCTTGCTTTAGCTGTGAACAGAACTGCATAAGCAATTTCGTGAGGGTGATCCCTACTCTCCTCTTCCCATCACTGGTCTCCTTTGCTTTTGTATTTTATTATGTCCTGCCCTGCAAAAGATAAATAGCGAATTAAAAAATTTGATGCGTGATTGAGGAAATGAGTTTGATACAATCAATAAATGGAGGTCACATACATTGCATAATAAAGAAAGAGAAAATACGAATTCAAGGCACACAATGACTTTTTGGCAATGCTGAGTTATAGATTAGTTTTTTAGCTGAATGCTGCCTTTGTTCCATCTTATTGTGTATGACTCAGAAGCTGTGTGTTGTAACAGGTTTCTACAATTTAAGCTAGTTCAGCATTTTGACTGGTTTTGTGTTTTTAGCAAGCAAACTATAAGCGATGGAATTTTTGTATGACTAGGTCCAACTTTACTCTGGTTTTTCTCCTGTCATAACTCATGAGAAACATCCAGGAATGAATATACCTAATGTTTTGTCAAATGAACCAATAAGAGAAAGTTTAACATATTGCTAGAAAATAGACAGGGAAAAGAAAACATACTTAGGATGTACATACGTTTATCTTGTTTTTTACTTTTAATCCTGTCTTATCTTTTAATTCAGGTCTTTCTTAAATTTCAGGTTCTGAAGATCCAACAAGAAATGGGACAACTGAAGCTTCTGCAATGGAAGTTCAGGTGACTGTGCCTGGATTATCTGCAAAGCCTGCTGCTCATGATCAACTGATATCATTGTGTGTAGATGAAATGCATTCTGAATACACTATGGAGTGCTCAGGTAAGCTATATAGAAAATTTCTATAGGTTCCTTTGCCTGTTGTTTGTTTGATTAACATCATGATTCTGTTCTAGGTATCCCTGCTGCGACTACCAACCAACAAATTCCGGTTGCTGACGCTGGACTATCTGGAAAGACTCCTGCTCTTGATCAACCTTTATCATCGTCCATAGATGAAATGCATTCTGAAAAAACTTTGAAGAGCTCATGTAAGCTAATGTGAAAATTTTCAATAGGGATTCCTTTGGGTGCACATTCATCCTATTTTCCTTATTCTTTTCATCTTGCATTCGTCATACATTCTTGTCCTATTCTTTGCTTTTGTGTTGTTAAAATTCAGGCCTTTCTTAAATTTCAGGTTCTGAAGATCCAACAAGAGACGGGAGAGCTGAAGCTTCTGCAATGGAAGTTTGGGAGGATGGGGCTGAAATATCTGCAAAGAAACCTGCTGAAGATCAACCTTTATCATTTTACATAGATGGAATGGATTCTGAAAACACTATGAAGGGCTCAGGTAAGCAATTTTGAAACTTTGAATAGATCCTTATCTGTAGTTTGTTTGATTAACATCAAGGTTGTGATCTAGGTAACCAAGAAAATCTGGTTTCTGAGGCTGGAATATCTATAAAAACACCTGCTCATGATCAGTCTTTACCATTGTGCATAGACAAGGTGCATTCTGAAAGAACTATGGAGGGCTCAAGTAAGCTAATGTGAAATTTTTAATGGTTGAATTTGGCTGCATTTCTATCCTATCTGTGCTTTTGTGTTGCATGCGTATCCTATTCTTTAATTTTTCCCTGTGTTCTCTTTCAAATCAGGTCTTTCCTAAATTTCAGGTTCTGAAGATCCAACAGGAGATGGGAAAGCTGAAGCTTCTGCAATGGAAATTGAGGTGGCTGGGGCTGGAATATCTGCAGAGACACCTCCTCATGATAAACCATTATCATTGTGCATAGTTGAAATGGATTCTGAAAACTCTGTGGAGGGCTCAGGTAAGCTGATTTTGAAATCTGATAGATTCCTTCCATTGTAGTTTGTCTGATTAATAATTTAACTTCAAGATTGTGTTCTAGGTAACCCTGCTGGGACTGCCAACCAACAATCTCCGGTTAATGGGGCTGGAATATCTGCAAATGAACCTCTTCAAGATCAACCTTTATCATTGTGCATAGGTGAAAGATATTCTGGAAAAACTATGGAGGGCTCAAGTAAGCTATTAGGAAACTCGTTTATAGATTCCTTTGGCTGTGTTTAGTTTGATTAATCTCACTACTGTGATACTTCATTTCATGCTGTATAACAAAATCTGATGGAAAATGTATAGGTAACCCTGCTGAGTCTGCAAATCAACAATATGAGGTTAGAGGGAGACGAGTTGAAACTGGAATTACGGGTGATATTGAGCGAGAAGAAGGTCCACATCTGCCTTTTGTGAAAAAATCTCCATTTTGGAAAATGTTGGAATCCATGGATGCATTCAAAAGGTTTCCGCAACAGCCACATTTTAAGCCCTTTCTGAGGATGAAAATGGTATGCCGTGAAGCATTAGCCCTTGGAGGTATGCATTTGTTTTCCTCGTTGGTCGAGTACACTTCGCAGCTTCAGGTTGATGATCTCAGTGACTCCATTAATGACATTTTGGAAGCTCTAGTTGAACTGGAACGGCTGGGATTTGACGTCAAGGCACTACGGAATCATCTGAACAAATTGCAAGACATGAAACTTAGGTTTGAACAGCTTAAGAACAAGTTAAACCTAGTCGAAATCCAGATCACAAATTGTAGGCATGAAAGAAGTAAAGGCTCTGAAGTAATCAGTGGGCTGGACAAAGAGATCAATGACTTGGAGGAACAGATCAGGGGCATACAGGAAAAACGGGCAAAGGCGGAGTCAGAGAGGGCGGCCAAAGATTCTGAAATCAGTGCGATTCAATCAGAAGCAAATGTCACAGAAAGCATTCAGAGTATTGAGCATGATTTCCAAAATCTAGCAGCAGCTGCATGGTGATGGTGATTCCTGATGCCCCTTTAAATCACCACTCTTTTTACCAACCCTTGATACTTTCGGATAAAAATGGTCTATGGGAAAACTTTGACTGTTTACTGGTGGAAGTGATGCCAAACCGTTGTGGTTTTGTAACTGCTACCCCTAATACTGGGATCATTAATCCCATATATATCGTCAGCCAGACTTGCACTAGTTAATGTTGATCATAATATATCAGACACCAGTTTTAGTAATTCGGCCTAGGGTTTCTGTTGGTTTCTTATTGATTTTATTTGCTCTTTCTGGTAAAGCTTTGGCCTAGGGTCTCCATTCCCAGCAAATTATGAGCTTTGTTACTAACTACCTAAGATTGATAAACTGCAGGAATGAGTGTGTTTCTTTCTTGCAGTTCTTCAAAGGATTTACAATCTCAACATTGAAAGGACTATAAGAATAATATTAATCGGATGATTTGTCAACTTGAAAGGAAGAGATCTGTCAACTTGAAAAGAGTCTTCCTAAGAAGATAGGGCTTTGCCTTCATAATAACAGAAATTAGTGTTAATCCGGGAATGTTCTTGAACCAAGCAGTAAGACGACTTGTCGTTTTTAACATCTTACGATCCGTCGCTCAAGGGGAGAGAGAGATATCATTTAGTTGAATTTGAGGTTTGAGGACTCCTGAACTATTCGTGTCAACGAGTTCTGAGCACAGAGCACAGAGCACAAAGATCGCACCTTCAAGGCCGTTGACTGGCACATTGACTGGTGTTTTCTACTGCGAGAAAAATCAATTCTGGGAAAATGAAGCCGAAGCCGAAGCAGGAGATTTGTAGCCCCTGTGGGTATTTCAGCCAGGGCTCGAAAGTCGAGGTCTGCAACGAACAAGGTGCATTTCTTCCTGGTACGATCTTAGAGCAATCGAACCCTATACTCTTCTCGCTTCGAAAACGGAAGACCCTTTTCCTGGTCGAGTACGACACTCTCGTTTGCGAAGACGACCCTTCAAAGCCACTCACCGAACACGTCGATGTCTCTTCTCTCAGGCCGTCGCCGCCTCCCGATGACAATGCTGACTTCGAGCCGAACGACGTCGTTGACGCGTTTAATCTCGACGCATGGTGGCCCGGGGTTGTGATGAGTGTTGCGGGGGATAAGTACACGGTGGGATTTAAGAGCCCGCCGGATTTGCTCGAGCTAGGGCGCGGTGAGTTGCGGCGGCATTGGGATTGGCGCGGTGGTGAATGGGCTCGAGCCGATAAGGAGGTAATTGAATTGGGCTTGATTTTGATAATGCATGTGGATTTGGGATTGAATTGCAGGGTTTTAGATGGGTTTATGCTTGCATGTGCTCCGTTTTGGCTTAGTTGGGGATTTCTTTGACGCTTTCTATCATGGGTGTTGTTGTTTTTCTTTTAATTGTTTATCTAGTTCTCAAAGTTTTGAAGTTTTTACCTTTTTTAAGAGGCTAATGTGCTGGCTATATAGCAGTTGTCTTGAGTAGCATTGGTGCCTTTATTAACTAAATTTGTTTCATTATTTCTTGGTAAATGATGAACCAAAGCTGTGATTTGGTATACTGTGCATCGATTTAATGAGGTGATGGTCAATTAGTATTCGAGGTCATGTTTGTTTGTACTTTACAATTTCTTCTGTGGTTAATCCGACATGGTTATGTTTTTTGAGAAAACGTTCTTAGTTTCTTGAAAGACAGAATGTTTTACCAGCTTGTTCGAATGCATGGAACAGAAATGGACCATTTTTAAGCCCGTAATGTTTTGGATGATCTTTTCGCTATTAATTGTTATGTTTGGCTCTGTTCCTTTCCCCTGTCAACTCCCACACGCAACTTCAAAGATGTTATTTTATCATTACTATTGTGAAAAGCGCAAGTCGAAAGAAAAGATAGGAGACCTAGCATATCCACACTCAAGGCAGCTCATAATGCTTGAAATGTTTCTGTCATGACACGTTCAGTCACATACAAACTGAACTGCTAGCACGAAACATATTTTACTTGTAATGAACTTTGTAGAAGAACTACATATGTGCATTAAATTTTTTTGGATACTTGCAATTTAAGATTGAGGTATAGTGTTGTCTGTTAACCACAGCACTAAGGTATACTGTTCTTTGTTTCTAAATTAAAAACATTTATTGTATGATCTTTTTGTCATGTCAAATGTAAGATATTAAATTTTTTTGAACGGAAGTTGCGAGGTTCAGTGATCTTTTCTCTTATAAGAATGCATTTTCTAGATGGAATGATGAAGGTTTATTGAGGTGTTTACCTTTGCATTATAGGAATCTTTTATTTTTTGTAACCGTAAGCCTTTCTATTAATTATTTTATCTCATCTACAATGAATCTGACTTCCTTTTGATATTTATAGAGATTACAAAAAAAAAAAATTAAAAGAGAACATTTTTATGCTATGCTTTAATTAGTTTTGTGATATGTAAGGAAAACTGATAATTTTCACTGATTGTTTAGATGATGAGGCGATTAATTTTCAGCCCTGGGGCAGAGGTTGAAGTGAACCTGCACAAAGAACGTTTATGGTATGCTTGGCTACCTGCAATTTATGTTGGTCCATTAGGGGGCAACTCTTTCTTGGTCCAATATAAGAGTGCAAATAACGGTGATGGAAATGGTTTTGTTAAAGGAGTTGTATCTGACCATCAGATTCGACCTCTCCCTCCACAGCAAGAGGAAAGAGCTTTTGGCTTGCTGACAACGGTGGATGCATACGTTGATATGAGTTGGTGGGTTGGAGATATTACAAAAATTCTTACAGGGAAAAAGTATGTTATCAAATTTAGATTCACAAAGCAGGAGAAGGAATTCAGTCAGTCAGACCTGAGGCACCACTCAGAATGGAATGGTAACGAATGGGTGGCTAGCGCTACGGTATGTGTGTTTCTTTTTGTTTATAGGGGGATTTATAGATGTGCTTCTTTATGACTTTGGTGGTCAAACTGTCTGAATCACTCACCAAAGAGTTGTTGGTCCAGCGGTCAGGCCCTTGGTTTGCTCCCAAGTGGTCTGGGGTTCGACCCTCTTTCACGGTACTCACCTAGCAATTGCTAGAGTTTCCAGTTTCCCAAATGTTGTGGGGTCAGGCGGGAAGCCTAGGGATTAGTCGGGTCAAAGATCCAGATACCCTAGTTTCTAATAAAAATAAATATAAAAAAAACTGTCTGAATCACTCTGTCTGACACATATGTTTGGACAAAAGGAAGGATGATATCAATCAGTTCATCATTTCAGTCTTTTTTTTTTTTGGGTTAACATTAATTATGTAGTGTGATTCAGAAAGTTTAGTGATATGGATGTGAGTTTATGTGATTATGCTGAAAAGTAAATATAGACTCAATTTAGTTTCGAGTGGCTTACTTTTTGTTTGATATCAGGCACTTCAAGATACTATGATCTATGGAGAACATACAAGATATGCACAAAGCAGTGACAGAAACTCTGAAGAAAAAACACATTGGTATAATACTAAGTCTCCAATGAAGCAGTTGACTCGTTTCATGGATGAATCTCCTTATGGAAATACCATTAATGAGCTGAAATTAGTTCAGCATCCAAATGATGGTGCAACATTTATAAGTACAAATCCTTCCAATAAGTTAAAAGGGGAACATTCAGAGGACTCCAGATCTCTTGCAGAATTATTTTGCGGGACAACAACAGTTAAAGCATCCAAGAGAAAAGGCCCCCTTAGAGATGAAGAGGTAAGTAAACTCTCAAAAAACAAGAAAATGGTGTTTGTATTTAGGATCACATTCCCGAGTGTTCTATAGGGTACACATAGTCAAAATTCAAGTCCTGCCTCTCTAAACCTCATTAATTCTTCCCATTCCATGCATTTTATAAGTTGATATTATTTGGAGATGTGCATTTTAATCACATATAGGTATTACAACATAAAACTACTCAATTTACATCTTTGCAGGATATTTAAAAGAAAAAATAAAATACAACCCAATTGTCCCAAAAAAAAATTGTCTGAAAAGTACAACCCAATGGACATGTTCCATTAAGTAATTGACCTGGAGTAAACAGTGCAAGTGGTACTCTTCTTTTATAGATAATTTGGATCAGCAATTTGCATTTGCATTGTTTAAAAGTAGGAGCTGCTATACTATTTACCAAGTAAGAGATGCAACATTTTTGCTCTGATTTTATTTCTTCTGACACATGATGTTCCTGATAGAGTACACTATATTCCTCTTGCAGAAGTCTGAGCAACAGCAAGTCGGGCAACTGGATAGTGAAGCAACGACTCCTGTAAAGAAAAAAGGTAGACAACGAAAGTCACAAGTGGATAGCCCATCCCCTAGTGTTAGACATGGTAGAAAGGGTAGACCACCAAAATTGCATGGTAAAGTGTCCACAATCCTCACTCTGAGACTGATTAACGTTATGTGAAATGCTCTCTCTCTCTCTCTCTCTCAGTCTCTCTGTTTAATCTATACACGTACTATATGTATGCATTGTGTAATTCATATAAAATGAATTTGTATATTTAATTTCAGACAAGAAGAGCAGTGGAATTGACAAAACATATGAACAAAAGCTTGAAGATGACCATGTAATGAACGGAATTGAATCTTCTGATGTTGGGTCAGAGTTTGAAGTAATGGGGGGATCACATGCTGGAAGCTCATGTCTGCTACCTGTGGAGGTAAGTCAATCATGTTCTTAGATTAGAGAGAAAAAAAACAGAATTCAGCAGAGCTTTGTATACAACCTAACAGGGCAACATAAATAGAGATAAAAATCAGTGTCACAATAAGTATAGAAAAGGGAAAAGCTGCTAATTCAGTTTCACTGTTTATGATGTTTGTTCTTACTCATGCAGGATAACCAACAACATAATGAAGATGGAGTAAGCAGTGGAATAGAATTGAAGGGAAAACTGCCCGAGTTACTTGTTGAACACTCAAAAGATCCAACAACAGGTATGTATTTCGAAAGTTTCAATCTGTGCCAACATTTGTCGGTGAGGAACACAATTCTCGCTAAATGGTGGTTCATATATGTTCTATTCTTTTATTTAATCTCTTAGCTTGTCTAAAATTCAGGTCTTTCTCAAATTTTCAGGTTCTGAAGATCTGGTGAGAGATGGCCTAGATGTAGTTTCTTCGGTGGAAGTTCAGCTGGCTGTGTCTGCATTACCTGCAAAGGAACCTGATCATGATCAGTCTTTATCTTTGTGCATAGAGGAAGGGCATTCTGTAAAAACCATGGAGGGCTCAAGTAAGTTTTTGTAAATATTTCATAGATTCCTTTATCTGTACAATATTTTTCTTATTAACATCATGCTTGTGTTCTTCGTTACCCTACTGGGACTGCCAACCAACAAAATGAAGTAAGCGGAACACTAGTTGAAACTGGAGTCAAAGGTGACATGGAGCAAAAAGACGGTCCAAATTTGCCTTTTGTGAAAAGTATTCCACTTTGGGATACTATTCAATCCATGGAAGTATTCAAAAAATTTCCACAAAAGCCACATTTTCGTCCTTTACTGAAAACTAAGGAGGTGTTTCGTGAAGGATCAGCTTTCGGAAAAATGTTAGCCTTTTCCTCTTTGGTAGACCAGACCTCCAAGTTACGGGTTGGTGATCCTAGAGACGTCATTGATAGCAACTTGGAAGCAACAGTTGAATTGGAACTGCACGGATTTGATGTTGAGGGAATAAAGCATCGTCTGACTGAGTTGCTAGACCTGAAAGTCAAGTTGGAGGAGCTTCACAACCAGTCCAAAGTAGTTGAATCCAAGATTTCAGAGAGTAGTCATAACAGAATCAAGGACACCGAATCAATCAGTAGAATTGACAAGGAGATCGAGGACTTGGAGGCAAACATTAAGGGCTTGCAGGAAAAACGGGCCATGGTGGTGTCGATGTGTTTGGCCAAAGATTCCGAAGTTAGCAGGTTGCAATCAGAAGCAGAAGTTATCAGTGAAAGCATCCAGATTATCCAGCATGATTTCGACATAATAGCTGCTGCTCCATGGTGATTCTGGCGATTCCTAATGTTCCTTTTGTTTACAACTCTTTTTTCTAATCCTTGTTTGGAGCAAGATTGTCCATGGAGACTCATGTATATATGCAAATCCCTTTTGATTTTGACTAATGTGTTTTTGCTATTATCCCATCAACCTAGTACTCAATATATTATGACCAGTTTTACTAGCCTGGGTTAAGGCATCTACATATATCATCTCTGTTGCAGAAGAATGCAGTGTAATTCTCCTGCTTTGTTTAACGTTGATAAGGATCAGCTTCTTCTACTACTGAAAGTTAACGTTGACATGCATAGAGATTATGATCAGAGGTTATCCGCATTGGAACATTGTTTTATTGATATTCTAAAAGAAACCATGTTGCATTATCAAATGATTAGATGCCACGTATTTTCCATGTTGGTCCATATATTTCATTATTTTGGTACTTTTGGGTAAAAAAGTAAAATACAAAATAATATCAAATATACGTGTCAGCCAGCAACAAAAGCAAAGGAGAGGTGAGATGTAATAAAACAAATAAAACTGGGGATGGATTGACTCTGTTTCATAGGGTTGAAAACAGTGAGAAAAAGCAGTGAAAATTTTATAGTAATATTTGCTGGGCTCGTAAGCAAAATGGAGGAGCAGGAGAGTGGTGGTTATAGCCATTTCAGCCTTGGCTCCAACGTTGAAGTTTGCAGCAAAGAAAATGGGTCCGAAGGTGCATGGTTCCCTGCAACAATCTTAGAACCACCTGCAAATCCTTCAACCTCCAAAAGGAAGACCTTTACCTCCAACAAGGTTCTGATTCAGTACAAGACTCTCGTCTCCAACGACGACCCCACCAAGCCACTCGTCGAGCACACCACCGTGTCCTTGCTCAGGCCGGCTCCTCCGGCGGAAAATGCGGACGAACTTTTCGAGCCCAACGACGTCGTTGATGCTTTTTACCTCGACGCGTGGTGGCCTGGGGTGGTGATGAGCATTGTGGGGGATAAGTACACGGTGGGGTTTAAGAACCCGCCTGATTTTCAGGAGCTAGGGCGCAATGTGCTGAGGTCACATTGGGATTGGGACCATGGGGTTTGGACCAGAGCCCCAAAAGAGGTACCCAGCTCTCTTAATGATGCATACGGTATATGGTTTTGTTTTTTAATACAGGGTTTTAGATGGGTTTATGCTTTCTATTGTTTTATTTGGGAATTTCCTTGGAGCTCCTATTAATTTAAGAACATACAGGTGCTGGAGTGTGTATATGTTGTCTTACTCTGTTGTTTGGCTATAAAATTGGTTTCATCATTCAAAAAGTTTGAATTTTTTTTCTTCCTTTTTGGTACTTTTTAATAGCAGTTTGGTTTGTCAACGAAATTAGGAACGAAAGCTGCTCTTAAAAAGCTGTTCCCTTGACCATTCTAATGGAGTTTGTCATGAATTAGGAACGAAAGCTGTTCTTTTTAGGGAAGAAATAATGAACAAATTGTGATTTTGTATATTATGTGTACAATGAATCACATGCACAATGAATCCAACAGCCTTTTGTTACTCTAGGGATGACAAAGTTTTCTTTTTGGTACGCTTTTGATTATGATAGGTGATGAGGGGATCAGCTTTCAAGCCAGGGACAGCAGTTGAAGTGAATTTGGACAAAAATCATCTGTGGTTTTCTTGGTTACCTGCAATTTTTATTGGTCAACTAGGGAGTGACACTTTCTTGGTGCAATATAGGTATAAGACCCCAAATGATGGCGATGAACATGGTCTTGTTAAAGTAGTTGTAGCTGACCATCAGATTCGACCTCGCCCTCCATTGCAAGAGAAAAAAGATTTTGGCTTGTTGGAAATGGTGGATGCATTCTATGATATGGGTTGGTGGGTTGGAGATATTACAAAAGTTCTTACAAAGAGAAAGTACATTGTCACTTTCAGATTCACAAAGGAAGAGAAGGAATTTAGGCATTCAGAACTAAGGTGCCACTTGGAATGGATCGGTAGACAATGGTTGACTAGCTTTTCGGTATGTATGCTATCCTTTTGTTTATATGGGGGATCATGGCTGTTTTTCATTCTGTGTTTGGTTGTGGAACTGTTTGAATCACTTTCTGTCTTGGAGAGTTAATAATTAGTACCTCTAATCTGTTTCCCCAGCCTAGGAATGTGTTTGAAATTCCCTTGATTTTTTGTTTTGCTACTATATTTTTATGCACATTTCAAAGAAATAGAAATATGCGCGCCTTCCTTTTTGTGCCTTTGGCACCCTTCAATCACTTGATAATTCTCGTTGTTCACAAGAAAATCTATTACTATATTAATTTCAAGCGGCTTACCCTTTTGATTGGGAGAAAGGCAAGGATGATTATGTCAGTTGATCTTTATGTATGTTTCTTTTTTTTTTTCCCCCTTCTTTCTTCTTTCCTTTCTTTTGTGTTTTTACCATTATGATGCAGTTTGGATGCAGAAAGTTTAGTGATGTCCAAGTTAAAGTTACCATGCTGAAAAGCATATATAGACTCAAATTAGTTGTGGGTGGCTTAATGCTGGTTTTGTTGCAGGAATTTCATTCTACTAAGGATTATGGAGTACAATCAAGACATGCACATGATAGTTCCAGTAATTCTGTGGGCAAACCACCTTGTTATACCAAGTTTAGGATGAAGCAGTTGAGTCCTTGCCTGGATAAGTTATCTTATGGAAAAACCACAAACAAACTGAAAATATCGCAGCATCCTAATGATGATGCAACATTTTTAAGTCCCAGTCCTTGCAAGAAGTTAAAAGGGGAAGATTCAGAAGACTCCTCATCTCTTGCAGAATCATATCGAAGGAAAACCCCAGCTACAACATCCAACAGTAAAGGCCAATTTACTGATGATGAGGTAAGTGGTCTCTCAAGAACACAAGTCGCTGGTATTTAGTCTCCTATTGGTGAACGTTCTTTTGGAATCGAGTCTCGCCTCTCTAAACCCCAAGTGCACAGTTGAGTACTGATCATTGCTGGGGAAATATTACAACATAAAACTACTCAAATTTACATCTTTTCTGAATATTTAAAAGGGAAAGGAAAAGTAGCCCTCTGTGGTTCATATGGAATGATAAATGGACATGTTCCAGCATTAAGCTAAAGTTAATATTCTCAGAGGCCTTAGTATGCATCAATTGATCTGGAGGCAATCCAAGTGGTGCTGTTATTCTATATATAATTTGGATCAGAAGTTTTTCATTTTATTGCTTGAAAGTAGGGCTGCTATACTTTTTTGTAAGCGATGGACTATTTTTCCTCTGATATTTTTCTTCTGACACCCAATGTCCTGATGTGAATGCATTTTATTCCTGTGGCAGAAGAATGAGCAACAGCAGGTTCAACAACTGGATAGTCAAGCAATCAGTTCTGTTGTAAAAAGGGGTAGACCACCAAAATCACAACTTGGAAGACGTGGAAGGAAGAGTACACCCCGGAAATTGCATGGTAGACATTTAAAACCCCAAGAGACTCTGAGACACTAATATATCCACATTGATTAACAATAAATGAAATTAATTGTGTGTCTGTGTGTGTGCAGTCAGTAATGGCAGTGAAATTGTAAGAGCTGACCAAGAATACATTAAAGATGAACATGTAATGAAAGAGATTAATTCTTCTGGTATCCGGTCAGAGCCCGAAGCAACTGGGGGCTCGGATGCTGGAAATCCATGTCTGCTCCCTGTGAAGGTAAATCTGAAGCTTCTATGAGATCAGAAGATAAAAAGAAGGGCATTGTAAACAACGTAACCTAACAACATTCAAAGATAAAAAATGAGTGTAACCACCAAAAAAATATATATATAATGAAAAAGGAAAGATTTCAGAACAGAGAAGAGAGAGAGAAAAAAAACTGCTATTAAGTCTTAAAATCAAGAATTTGTTGGATAATAATGGTCATCGACATTTTCTGTGTAGCACTTTGGTTAGTTTTCCAGGTAACTGTGTCCATGCAGGATGTGTTGCCAGAGATGGGTTTTAACAATGTCTTTGTCTCTTAGGTTATAATGTTATATATCAAAACTACACTTGACACTCGACATTAAGCTTTATGAGCAATTTGAATATAAGACAGTAAGACTAGTGTGCTTCGTATCAAACAAATGAAGACCATTGTGATGATGTTGGGGAATAGAACTTAGCTTTTGAAAAGACAGAAAGATGAATATCCTGATAGCTAACTGAAAAAGCAGTGTATTGGTGATTAAAGTAGTCATGGTTGAAATTTGCTTCTTTTATCAAGAAACCAAGATTATCTAAAAATCTTTAATGTTACCTTAATAAAGGATTTTTGTTTTTCTTAAAAGAACTATGAGAATATTATTTTTTATTTTCTGAATCTGGAATTAATTAAAACTGTTTGGATGCATATATTGTGATTACTGCCATCTAACTCAATCTTACTGATTATGATGTTTGTCCTTCACTCATGTAGGAGATTAAACATGATAATGAAGATGGAGTGAGCAGTGGAATAAAAGGGAAGGAAAAACAGGACGAGTTACTTGTTCAACACTCAAAAGATCCAGCCGCAGGTGTGTATAACATGTCAAAACTATACATTACTCGCTAGATGATTATAGATTGGAAATCTCGAATGTGCCAACATTTGGTTGTGAGAAACATAATGGCTCTGGATCTGTGGCTGCAGGTTGTATGAATGATATACTTGAAAAGCCTGCAATTCCAAGGTTGAACCGAGCAACTTACCAAAGAAAAAAAACGTTTGAACTGAAAGGTATAAGAGGCTCACAACCTGAAAATTCCTTCTGTGCACAATGGAAATAGAATGTCGGTAGCCTGAAAAACTTTGTATATTTGTAGGTGTGAAGCACAATGGAGCTGGAGTTGTCACTGAAGTTGAATTGTCCAAGATTAAAGTTGTTGAACGTATAGGTATGATAGAACATAACAACCAATATCAATAAACCCTAAACCCTAGTCTGAGTTGTGCCCTATCATAGTTGAATTGTGATAATTTTCAATAGATTCCTTTTTCTGTAGTTTGTTTGATTAACATCAAGATTGTGATCTAGGTAACCCAGCTGGGACTGTCAACCAACAAGAAAAAAGTCCAAATTTGCCTTTTGTGAAAATTTCTCCACTATGGGAACATCTTGAATCCATGGAAGTATTCAAAAAGTTTCCGCAAAAGCTGCATTTTCATCCTTTGGTGAAGATGAAAGAGGTATTTCGTGAAGGATCAGCCATCGGAAGTATGTCGGCCTTTGCTTCTTTGGTTGAGAAGATTTCCAAGTTACGAGTCAATGATCCTAGAGAATTAATTGATACCAATTTGGAAGGACTAGTTGAAATGGAACAGCTGGGATTTGATGTCAAGGCAATAAGGCATCGTCTCAATGAATTGGTAGACATGAAAGTGAAGTTGGGGCAGCTTGAGAACCGATCAAAAGAAGTTAAAATTAGAATCACGGGGAGTACTCATGACACAAGCAACTTCGATAAAACAATCAGTGGGATTGACAAGGAGATTAAGGAGCTGCAAGAAAAACGGGTGATGGTGGTGTCAATGAAAGAGGTCAAAGTTTCCGAAATTAGCCAGTTGCAAGCAGAAGCAAAAGCTATCAATGAAGACATCCAGAGTATCCAGTGTGATTTTGGAAAACTAGTAGCAGCCGAATGGTGATTGTGCCATTGTGGTGCCTAGTGTCCCTTTAGATGATCGCTCAGTTTGCTAACCCTTATTTTGTTTGGACAAGATTGTCCATGGAAATATACCCATTTGACTTGTACAGTGATGGCAGTTGGTACCAATCTGTTTGGTAACAGCTATATTATTAGCCAGTACTAAATGTATTAAACATATGCACTCTTTCTAGTAAAGCTTCTACCCCATGCTTTAGAAAGTAAAATGGCCAGCATGCATGCATATATTTTTGTTGTGTGTTTATATTGAAAGAATCAAGCTGATGCATATATAATTGCATAGCCTAAACAAGTTAAAGCCTTCCTGAACTACAAAGAATGAGAAGTGCCCTCTCCTATCTAATCTTCATAAAGAAAAGCAGCTTCAGAGCTTTAAGATTAACTATTCCTTGTGAACTTTGAAGCCAAATATTCTTGGAGCATAATTCTGACTCGCCTTCTGTGGCTTAAGATGCCCATAAGTCAAGAAAAACAGGTGAGGAAACGTGGTTCCAAAATATGCTCCATCGATTTCTAAGCTTGTCAAGGAAACATAAGAACTTTCTCATAAGAGATTGGTATTGTCATATGCAAATAGTTAAGGATACGTTCTTGGTGTCTGGATTGTGGGGAATATAAATCTTCACACTTGGGACAGTAGATTTTGACAGTAGTTAATCTTGGGATGTCTGACTGCCCAACAGGTAGACATCTTTGTTTGTTGCAGTTAACTCTTGGACATCTGCCAAAATCATAGTTCCTGTACTTTTCCAACTGAAATTGCACACCACTATCAGCTATCAAAGAAGCCTGGAATCAAATATTATGGACTACCATGGTAAACATAAATAAATCTTTTACCATATCAGAAATTCCTTTGTTAGTTGCTATGTATCTGGCATGAATCAAACCATAGAGCATCTCTGCCGCGGATTCGATCAGACTGTTCTGCTCATGATCATTTAAGGTACCATCTGTTTGATCCCAAAGGAAAACAAATTACTCAACTCGATCCAAACAAGAAACAGCTAGCACATGTAACAAAACCTACATTCTTACAAAAAATTTTAGTGCTACTAGACTCCCCAAATATGCTTACCAAATTTTGTAGCAATTAATGCAATTGAAATTGCAGGCAATCGACAACTAATTAAAATCATTCAACGAAGCAGTTATGGAAAAAGGGTACATAAGTTTTACCAATATCAGAAGACTCAACGTCCAAAATCAAATCCAAAGCGTAATCATAGAATGGTACTTGATTTCTTAAACCAGAGCGGTTGAAATCATCGAGGATATAGTCGTCGTCAACTTCACAGAAGAATTCGTTCCCTTTTTTATTGCAGAACCATGATATCCAAGATCCATCTTCTTCTTCATCAAAACGTCTAACATCTGAATCTTCGCAACTTGTTTCAGATTCCTCTGCAATTAGATGAGTACGTACCAAACAAGTGCATGTAAAACAAGATTAAGCTACAGATTCTTATTGACTCCAAAAGCATTATTTGGAAACAACTTCTTTGGTGATCTTGAGAAACTCAATGGCTTAATTAACCAGAGAGCTCTTAGCCCATCATGTTTCAAAAGTGAGGACCTTCTCACTGGACATGATTTTGGAAATCACCATTCTCATCATTTCAGCTTAATTTATTCGAAAATACACTTTGTCTGATCACTTTGCACATATTAGATATGACCGAACAGAATTTGGCTAACTTTTAGTAGAGATGATTATAGGGAAAGACCCTAATAGATATACGATTTTGATTTCTGAATTTGATTGCACAATGATCTTAGTGAAGACGTCCCAATTTTCTTAAACCAAATATGGATTAGTTAGTCCAAAAACAAGTTGAAATTGGTTAAGAACAAGCATGAATTCTATATATGATATGTAACTGTATAAGGTCATGCATGCACATATATATGATGTGTGAACTGTAAAACCAATTAAGAACTATGAGCGCCTATGAATGTAACTCACCCTCATAGAATAGATGGTTGTCATTATTGTTGTTGTCAATGGCAGCAAATGACGTAGAGGGAATCGATGAAGATTTGTCTTTCAAAGTGGGTTCAGAACGTGATCTAACTACACCTCGCTCATGATGATCCCCTTTATGTTTATGCATAGTCTCCCTCTAGCTAGCTCGATCTTAATATATTTCCTCTGTGATAACGTACAAGATTCAATTCCCCATTAACCTTAAACAATTACATAAAAAAACACCTAATAGCTATATATATTACCAGAGAATATATTAATGAAGGAAATTAAACCCATAAAACTTGGAAAAGGAAAAGTTAGAAATGTACAGTGAGGTTTCGGAGTCCAGTTCCGGTTAGTATGTCGACGGCGACTGAATTCGATGTACATTTGGATCTGGCAACCAAAAAGAAACAAAGCAAAAGCTAGAATCTTTAGATCTCTTTTTTCTTTCCGGAAAAATACAATTTTAGAAATGGAAATAATAATAATAAAGCATTTTAATATAAACAGACACATATGCTGTGTCTCTTGGCCATTACGCACCCCCTCTTTTTTTTCTTCTTTTTTTTGCTGAAATTCATATACCATGACTGGCCGGTATGCATATGAAAATAAGGAAATCACTATATTGGGTCTCATATTTGAAAAACGTATAGATGTAAGTGACATGCATATTAATCGTCCATGCATATACGTACCCTAACTGGCTTAGTAAGTTTTGACTGATCATTAGAGATCTGCTAGGCTTTATTAATGAGATGAGTCTGCAGGAGACCATTCATGCACTAATATAGCATGAAATTGAGATACTTTAACGGTCACACCAATGTTGCTGGAAACTGAAAATGTGAAATACCTGATCAGTTAGAATATTATTGTTAACTCATCCCATATACGCTTTTTTTTTTCTTTTTTCTTTTTTTTTGCTTTTGGTAAAATATTCTTTTTTTTTTAGCAACAAAAAGAAGTCAAAGTAATTATGAAAAAGAAAATGTTTGGCCGATTAGAGGTTTTCAAATAGGGTTCCCTAAGAAAATGCATATATGTTTGGCAACTAGCTAGGGGTTGTACCTAAGCTTTATTAATTCCCTAGCTAGTCTTTACCTAACACCTAGCTAGCGATCGTCTTCGGATAATTCAATTCGTCTCTAAAGATCGATCACTTGTTAGTTCATTATTCTTTTTAGGGTTTTAAATTTTTTTTTTCCATGCCAATTGATCGATGACTGTATGAGAAAAAAGTGTTATGAAGATAAAGACTAGTTGGAGAAGGACTAATGAAGAAACACACTTCCACTCAAACTCGAACCCTAATTAAATTAATTCACCTACATCACGCCTAACAAGCTATGCTTCACGCATTTACGCTTGCCATATATAGTCAGTACGTTTCTTCCAGTTTATATGGATGGAGCTAGCCCTCATGAATCTTCAAATATATATTGTTGGAGATCTTCCATATATATATATATAAGAACCTAGCTCCCATGCATCTCACCTCACTTTGCTACTAAATTAAGAGCAAGCAAGCCATGGAAAGCAAACATTTTACAATATTAATCTTCCTTCTCATCTTTTCTGGTTTAGTACTGTTTATGTTCAATCAAACCTCCAATGGATCCAACCCATTCTTTGGTGCTCGCCAAATATGTCAAACCTCTAAAATGGTAATTTATAATTAAGCATCTTAATCTCTGATTATCGTTTTTTTTAAATCTATTAATTAATGTTTATGATTTATATATAGGTCAACGACACGAGCAGGAGTACTCAAAGAGATCCGCTTGAATCAGCTTTATCTGAGGCTTCCATGGAAAACAGGACTGTGATAATTGCGATTATAAACAAAGCCTATGTAGAAGGAGATAAGCCCATGCTTGATTTATTTTTAGATGCTTTCTGGCTTGGAGAAGACACAAGACACTTGATTAACCACCTACTGATTGTGGCGGCTGACCAAACATCCTTCGACCGGTGCAAGTTTCTCCATCTTCACTGCTACAAGCTCGAAACCGACGGTGTCGATTTCGATGCTGAGGAAGTGTACATGTCTGAAGATTTCATCAAGATGATGTGGAGGAGAACTCTCTTTCTTGGAGAGACGCTCAAGCGAGGCTACAGTTTCGTATTCACGGTAAATTTCTTGACAAATTAAAGATCACACTTAATCAATTGTCTAACAACATAATTAACTTATTAGACTAGCTCCCACCCAAGAAAAAAATTACTTACTATTGTGAGTAGTTGGACTACAATTGTAGGCACAACTTCGATTTAATTACATCATATATTAACTAATGGTCAGGTGAAATCTAGTAGTGACCATAGAAATTGCATGACCTCTTATATTGGGTGTAGTATAACGTATAATCGTATATTCTATAGTTTTTCAAACATATAGAATGGTAGTGGAATATTCTACCATATGGTATATAAAATATATGTCCTTGTCCATGAAAAATATGCCTCAACCCGACTCTCGAATCAAGAATTCACTTGATTAATGATTCAAATTGAGAAACAATATTTTTTTTTTTTTTGTGTCGCTGTTCATTCTAAATTGCTAGTATATATATAGTATGTGGATCCAATTCAAGGTTATGGACATAAAACATAATTTCTTAATCCAACTTTCCAATCACAGGACGCAGATATAATGTGGCTAAGGAATCCCTTTCCAAGGCTAAATTACAACCAAAGCATAGATAGCCTAGATCTCCAAATCAGTACTGATCATTTCAATGGCAACGAGTGGTCCGAAGCCAATTCCATCAACTCAGGCTTCTACATTGTCAGGTCGAACAACAGAACAGTCTCATTATTTGACAAGTGGTACGCGAGGAACAACAACTCCGCTGGACTGAAAGAGCAGGATGTTCTAAACAACATGATCGGCGAAGGTGTTTTCAAAGAGTTAGGGCTCAGAGTGAGGTTCTTGGACACCCTTTATTTCAGCGGCTTCTGTGAAGTTAGCAGGGACTTCAGAGCTGTCACAACCGTTCATGCCAACTGCTGCCGCACGATAAGCGCCAAGGTGGCGGATCTGACGGCTGTGATTCACGATTGGAAGAGGTTCAAGAGCTTGTCTAACTCGAATGAGACATTGCAATGGACTTACCATGTAGCCTGTAACAATTCCTGGAAACGTCGCCGTTAACCTAACCTGTCTATATGTACAAGTAATTTGCCTCTATAAGGCTATATAATTAGCTTTTTGACTTGAATTTTTCTTTGGGAAAGTTGCTTAACTAAATATGCAAAGGGTGTAAGTACGTAGTTGAACCCCCAAAGAATCTACACCTCTGATGAGAAAGACAGGTGTCCGAGGAGCTCTCCAAGCCTCACATACTTTTGGTTTTCCTCTAATCATATCCATTGTGCTTTATGCACTTCATGCAATGTAGACTATAAAACAAAGCCCTCTGAATTCTAAATCTAATCAGTAACACCAAAAAAAAACAAAAAAATGGCCGGAAGAAAGAAATGGATGGGCGTCCATGCAGCTCTGATGATGATCACGATGACTCTCCTCGCTGCCACCGTTTCCATGGCGGATGATAATGCAGTGGCACCAGCCCAAAAATCCCAATTGAACACATGGTTCAACAACAATGTGAAGCCGTACGCACAACAAAAGTCCACGCTTGACCCGGCCCTTGTCGCGGCGGAGAAGGGTGCCAAAGTTGTGAAGGTCATGCAAGATGGGAAGGGAGACTACAAGAAAATCACGGATGCCATTAATAGCATTCCGGCCGGGAACACTAAACGTGTGATTGTATACATTGGAGGGGGTGTGTACACTGAGAAAATAACAATTCCAAGAAACAAACCATTTGTCACATTATATGGAGAACCAAACAAAATGCCGAATTTGACATATTCTGGCACAGCCGCGCAGTATGGGACTGTGAATAGTGCTACGTTGGTGGTGGAATCCGACTACTTCACCGCAGTTAACTTGGTTATTAAAGTAAATTTTTTCTCCGGTGCTTATATATATTGTTATGCATGTTCAAAATTACGTTTCTAGTTGGAACTATGAGGTATTATGGTTTTTGTAGAATTCTTCACCAAGGCCGGATGGGAAAAGAGTGGGGGCGCAGGCTGTAGCATTGAGGGTGTCCGGGACCAAGGCTGCATTGTACAATTGCAGAATGATTGGATTTCAGGACACCATTTGTGACGACAGGGGCTATCATTTCTTCAAGGACTGCTACGTCGAAGGCACCGTAGATTTCATCTTCGGAAGCGGAAAATCTCTCTATTTGGTACTCAATTCAACTCGAATTGTCATCTATCTATCTGCTTATATATATGTTTTCTGTGGTGACATTCGACACGCACCAAGTTTGACACGAAATTTTCTGTACCGCAGAACACACAGTTACATGTGCTAGGGGATTCCGGAATGACGGTGATAGCGGCACAGGCAAGGGACAGTAATAAAGAGGACACCGGATACTCATTTGTTCACTGCAACATAACCGGGACAGGCAGTGGCACATTTTTGGGCAGGGCTTGGAGGGCTAGTCCCCAGGTGGTGTATGCCTACACCAGCATGGGCAAAGTTGTCAATCCAGAAGGATGGAGCGACAGTCGGCACTCAGAATACGACAAGTAAGCAAGACTAATTACTCTTAGCTAGCAAATTCTTGTTCTAATTTTTTTATTTTTTATTTTTGGGTTAAAGCAGTACGTGATGAATGTTTATATATTACTTGCAGAACTGTGTACTATGGAGAGTACAAGTGTTTGGGTCCAGGTTCAAGCATGACTGGGAGAGTGAAATACACAAAGCAGCTAAGCGATGCAGAAGCGAAACCTTTCCTTACCCTTGGCTATATTCAGGGTTCCAAATGGCTGCTTCCTCCTCCAAATCCAAAGGTGTAAATATTAATTGGTGCGAGTAAGCAAAGCCGTGCTTATGCTGCTCCATGTATAAAAATATCATGAGAAATGTATAAAATTAGATATTAACATTTGTACTTTCAGATTTTACCAAAAAAAAGAAAAGAATGTCTGAGCCCGGGTTCGAACCGGGGACCTTTAGTGTGTGAGACTAACGTGATAACCAACTACACCACCCAGACGTCTGTGAAATTTAATAATAATCTAATTTATATTCGCTTTCTAAGTTATGTTGAAAGGCCAAAAATAAAATCGCCGTTGCCGGGGATCGAACCCGGGTCACCCGCGTGACAGGCGGGAATACTTACCACTATACTACAACGACTTGTTGTACAAAAACAAATCTATTTACATTATAATCGATCAATATTAAACCTTCAAGCATATCATACCAAATCAACACATGCGGATCTGTTTGAGATTGTTTTTTAGAGACCCAAAAATGCTTTTAAAAAAATTAATTCTAAATATAAAAAAATTGAAAAATAAAATAAAATATATCTTTTAGAAGCAATTGAAAGTAATTTTGAGAAGCACTTGTACAAAAGTGCTTTTACCAAATTTGAAAAACGCTTTTAAGCATTTCAGAATCAATCTCAAACAAGCCCGCATAACTTACTTTTGATTATAATATTCAGGGCCTACAAGGTAATCGGAAGGCAATGTGAGTTTGATGATCACTATACTATATACTACTTATTGCGAAGAACCCTAGCAATTTGAACAAGTATTTAGAGGCCATCCATTAGCGGATAAGTTATTACTAATATTTAAGGATCATGCCTAATTGAAATTTTGTATGCACCCCTATATTCTATGCATCTAATTGCTATATCTATATAGATGATTTAATGCACTACTCTCATAACACAGATAATTAATGAATTGCTTGAACATGTTAATGGTTAGAAAAACCTCAAGTGATTGGGCGGGTTGACGTTAATGTTGGACAATATGATATCGAGAGTATTTTTACCCGTGGTGACACACACATTTGGGAAGGGCTTGGAGGAGCCGTACGTACATCTCCTTAATTACCACGGAAAAGCGTTTAAAGCAAAAGATTTGTTGGCCGGCTTTGGGGTTTAAGGTAATGAAAGGCTTAGAGTTTAGCAATTTTGAAAAGATTAATTTTTTGTTTTGGCTAACTTTGAAAAGATTAATTAAACCATGCATTAGGGATAGGGCTAGCTAGCTAACATATTAATTCAAAGCCAAAAATAACCGATCGCGATCGGTTAATTTCTGGACTGCGACATGTTTCATTAGGCCGGCAATCCCGGCATTGAATGTGACATTTTGTTCCTAATGCTTAGAATGAAACGTAGGGCTAGGTTTAACGTATATTACAAGTTGTGACATTTTCTTCATTTATATAAAATATACGTACAAGACTAAAACACCATATCCCTGAAGTCAATCACAAGTCTCTGGCTCTCTGCAGCAGGTTAAGTACTCCAACAAAATAAGTCCAAGCATATATGCATGCACCTGTGTACGTGGAAAATACTAGACAAAATTATAGGGTTTAAGGAAATTATCCCTAAAGACAAATCTAAAATGAAACGTATACAATGGGTGGGAAATCAAATTCAAGAAGAACTCTAAATTGAATCTCATCTACTCTGTCTCATCCAGAATAGAGCAATAAAATCCTAAGAACTCAGAAAGTAGTCAAATTTGCAAAAATATCTAATGACTCATTTGTTTTTTATGAGGTGGTTCAATTTCAAGCAAAAATCAACGTTGTAAACTAATTAAGAAATTTTTTTTTGGACAACTAATTAAGGATTTAGATAGCTATATTATTATTATTTTTGAACGAAAGATAGCTATATTCTTTGTACGATTTGAATCAATTTGTATATATATTGACTACTAATTAAGTTTGGCATAGAAAATTCTAGTGCATATTGACATATATGACATACATATAATTACCATTTTTAATTAATACTTAATTACTCAAGTAATAACTTATTTTTGCGAAAATATCACGGCAAAACTTATATTAATTACACTTGGACTATGAAGTATGAACGCTATTGGCCTTTTACATGCATATTTGACTAATTTGAACGCATGTATTTGTGGTTTTCCAGAACATTTTCTTGGTTGAATAGTACATATCTTGACTAATTATGGTCCCAATATGCATCATTGACTTGTGCCTAGCTAGCTTGCACACTAGAAATAGTTTTCCAACTTCCTCGTACAGTCGAACCTAACATGCAGGCTAGGCTAGTCAATTAATTAGCGCGGAAAATTACATAATTGAATATCAAATTAATGTGGTAGGGTTTCTTCTAAGTTTTCCATCTTTACCCATCTTCTCAATCTATATATAGAGGAGCGGTTTTGCCTACTCTAATTCCACAGAGAAGTAACAGGAAGGAAAACAATTTATAAATTAAGAAGATCGATCGAGGTAAAAAATGAAGAGGGCAGGCTTAGTAGGTTTGATGATATGCTTGTTCTGCTTGGTGGCCATGGCGAAGGGGGACACAACTCCGAGCCAGTGTAAGCAGGAGAGGAAGCTTCTCGTCGATTCGTGCAAGACTAGACTTTTTCTAGGGCTTAGTCCATCTGCTACCTGCTGCCAACTCGTTAGGGTTACTCACGTTGAGTGCGTTTGTCCCAACGTTACTCCCAAGCTTGCTAATTTGATCAATGTCCAACGCACCATAAAGCAAATCGAAGGCTGTGGAAGGACTGTTCCTCACAACTTCAAGTGTGGGAGTGAGTTCTAGATCTCTCTTTCTTTCTCTTCGATCTTATATATTTTTCCGCAGTCATCAAGTAGTTAATTAGTATTTGCTTTTATATATGTATGAATATATAGCTCATGATCGAATTTCTTATTTTCTCTCTTCAGGTATCACCACTCCATAAGAAGACATCGATCGATTCTACGTCCTAGCTATATATGATCGAGAATAATTATATATATATATATGATCAAATAAATTATGTATGCATATTTTGGCTAACTTTCTTGTCAGCTAAGTGATTATGTATTCATATACTTTGAAGTGCATGGTGTGCGCGCCAATATGAATAAGAGATTGAAAGGAGGAAATATTAATTTAAGAAGCAGAAAGGGATGTGTGACTTTCTATAAATAAGAAAAATCAGAATTTCATCTTTTAAACTACTATCCAGTACGTTGTTCCTATTATATATGCAGCAGATCAGTCAATTAATTTTTGTTATGTACGTGCCTTTATATATGTAATTTCGGCGTATATGCAACGTGATGTTATATGTATAACAATTGATCATCAGATCTTTTGTCAAAAAAAAAAAAATCATCAGATCGATATGTACGTACACCCTTGAGATATATATATATATATAGGGTCAAGGATTGGATCCATATATGTAGTCGTATATATAGAGAAGGTCCTAAACCTTAAACTTTAAATTTGGACCTATGCAATGAACTTGTGAAATCCTAAACTTGTGACTCAAGACCATAAATAATCTTAAGAAGCACGCACAGATCGCTCTGAAATTTAACACGTTATACAAATTTGGACGTGAATGAAATACGGAGTGTCTTAAATTCCAAAATTTTCATTTTATGGTCAATCACAAGTCTCTCTAACTTCTGGAAGGAGAAAATTAAGGACCGATTACCCTCATTAATATTCTTTTGTTGTTCGAACTTGTAGAGCCATCACGTACATTTCAACATATATTAGGTAAAATATCACTTATAAATTATCTTTAACTAACTAATTAATATATATCATCCGACTATATAGCGCTATATATACTCATGTATTGGTAAATTTTCCGAAACTTTTTCTTGCTTGACTGTAACTTTTCTAGTCCATTATGACCGAGATGTCATATCATATGTTCCCATATATTGACTAGTGCCTTCACCGGCGAAGACTTGAAATAGTTTTTCCTACTTTCCTAGCACTTGCAATTAAAATATCTAAGTTGGTAAAATTTCCAATCTAACGACCCATGCATCTTCTCGATGATATTAAGAAAGAAGGAAAACAACTAGAAAGAAAAAAATATTGGAGAGAAAAAGAAACTGATGATGAAGAGGGCAGCTGGCTTAGTGTGTTTGATGATATGCGTGTTGTGCTTGGTCCCAATGGCAAAGGGGGATACAACTCCAAGCCAGTGTAAGCAGGAGAAGAATTTAATATCTCTTTTAAGAGCTATATATTTTATGTAATCCTCTATTGACATCAAATATAAAAAAAGAGCAGGAGAATAATCTTCTGGTTGGTGCTTGCAAGCCAGTTATTTTCGGGTTTAATCCGTATGCAACCTGCTGCCAACGCTTTAGGGTTACTCATGTAGAGTGTGTCTGTCCCTACCTTACTCCCAAACTTGCCAATACGGATCCGGCTCTTCTAAAGTTAGAGGGCCGTGAAGTTTCGTAAAGTTCTTAAAATCTGGATGTTTTATCTAATTTAAAGGTCAAGATCTATCCACATCAGTTTAACTTCAAATTTAGAGAGATAATGACTAAACTCACGTTAAACTGGATAATAGCCGTTAGCCTTCCTGACAAAAAATAATAATCAAAAGACGCTCTCTCACGCAGTCGCTCAATCTCCCTTTTCCTCTCTTGCGACTCTTCGATCGTCTATTTCTATCTTTTTGCAGTCGTCCAAAACTCATTCGCTCTCTATGCTCCAATGGATAGTCGCCCATAGTTGCTAGAAGGAATGAACAACACCAGGTAACACTTGACTTTGATTAACAAACAGAACAATAAAACAATTTTCTGCCCAGCTATATACTTTGTGAATGTCTGTCTTTTCCGAAATCTTGCAATTTTCTTCTATCTTTTTTTCTTTTGTTTTAATTTTGTGAAATTTTTAGAACGCTAATTAAGGACCGATTAAAACCCTTCATTTTGTTGACCTTGTGGAGCCATCACATTTATACATGTCAACTTCCTCTAGGACATCGGCCATCACATGCTAGTTTTTTATAGTTCTTTGATTAATTTGCTAGTTTTTCTTTTTCACGTACATTGCGATAGACTGTTTTATGTTTTTTTTTTGGCTTTTTTTGATCCATGGAAAATTTTCTTTTCTGGAGATGTTCCACAAAACAAACAAGACAATTAATTTAGCGCGTGGTACGTGTTCTTGTATGTAACTCCTTTTTTGTTTTTTTGAGAAAGAAGAATTGCATTAAAAAGCAACTTAGATGTTTACATCGGCTATTAGTATCTTGTATGTAACTCTTGATTGGACGATTCTAATACAATGTATAGAACTTAGAATATCCACTCAATAATGAACCAACATTATAAACATTCTAATGCAAAACTCTGAAGATTAAAAATTAGAACAATAAATTCCTCTCGCCATTTATTCTTCCAACAACTATAGAAACCCTTTCTCTTTCACATGGTTTCTCATTCCTTTTTCTCTTTTGTTTGTTCTTACATGTATTCAATATATTGGAGCTATGGGTGTGGTGATGGTGAAGAATATCATGATTTTACTGTATAGATAGACTTTTATATTTTCTTCTATGGTCTTAATTCATTGCTTTTGATTAAAGTGGATTTGGAATTTTAGATTACTCTAATTCTTGGTGCAGAGAGGAAGGGACATACTGGGCTTCTCAATTCAAATCAAACACAAACAGACCCTCCCACCCAACCACCCACCCACCCACCCAAAAGCTATTTTGATTCAAATCCTTACTTAGTTTCATTGTCCAAAAAAAAAAAAATCCTTAATTAGTTTACAAAGTTGATTTTTACTTGAAATTGAACCACTGAACTACAAATGAGTCATTAGATATTTTTTGCAAATTTGACTACTTTCTTCACCATGTATTCAATATATTGTCAGAAGAATAGCAAACGGATCAGTAGTTTGAGTACCAAAATGGTAAAACGGAAAAGTAATTTGGGTGTCATTGGATTCTTCGTTAAAATTAAAGTACAAAAAAATGTATTTAGTTATATTTTAGGTACTGGCCATTTAGAGATTTTACCATGTATCAAAGATCTTTCTACAAAGAAGAGAAATTAAAATTACTTTAGCATTTACCCATCTACTGATATTGACTATTGAATCAATCAATGTATATATTGACTAGTAATTAAGTTTGGCATAGAAAATTCTAGTGCATATTGACATATATAACATACAGGGAGATGCTCTAATGAGGACCCTTATAATGAGGACTTGGTGAAATTTTTTTGATTAATGGTTGTGATATCTATTTTTCGATTACATCTCGACAAATCAACCGTTCAATGTTAAGATATTCATGAGTAGATCACTTCTAAAAATTTTCAACAAAATTTGAAATCGTTAAGGTACCGAACTAGACCAAATAAATGGACGAACCAAATCTGTCAATTTTGAACCATTCATATTCATAAATGGTAAATCACAATTATAGATGACTTAACGATTTCCGATTTCATTGAAAATTTGTAGAAGTGATCTACTCATAAATATCTAAATATTGAACGGTTGATTTGTCGAGATGTAATAAAAAAGTATGTCTAATCGAAAAGTTCTCACTAAGTCCTCATTATAAGGGTCTTTATTAGAGTCTCTTCCATGACGTACTTATCTGAAACTTTTTCTTGCGTAACTGACTTTTCTATCATACATGGTCTCATAGTGCCTTCACCCGCGAAGACTTGAAATACTTTTTCCTACTTAATTTCCTAGAAGTCTAGAACTTGCAATTAATTAATTAAAATATCTAAGTTAGTAAAGCTTCCAATCTCATCCATCTTCTCAATGACCTATATTAAGGGGTGGTAGTGCCTAGAAATTGGAGAGAAAAAGAAAATGAGATGAAGAGGGCAGCTGGCTTAGTGGGTTTGATGATATGCTTGTTGTGCTTGGTTCCAATGGCAAGGGGGGATACAACTCCAAGCCAGTGTAAGCAGGAGAAGAATCTTCTGGTTGGTGCTTGCAAGCCAGTTATTTTCGGGTTTAATCCATCTGCAACCTGCTGCCAACGCGTTAGGGTTACTCATTGGGAGTGTGTCTGTCCCTACCTTACTCCCAAAATTGCCCATACTATCAATGTCAAACGCGGCATCAAGCAAATCGAAGGTTGCGGAAGGACTGTTCCTCACAATTTCAAGTGTGGAAGTAAGTGCATGCATGTCGATCTCTCTCTTTCTCTTCTTATTTTCTGCACTAACTTCATGAATATCCAATTAGTTCTTGCTTTAATTTTATGTATATATATATGCTCGATCATGCTTGAGTCTCTCATTTTATCTGCAGGTGTCACCACTCCATAAGAAGATGCCGATTCCACAAGAACAAATTAAATAATATATATATATATGTCTCTTTATACATATACTTGAAGTGCGTGAATGGTGTGCGCGCCAATATGTATTTATAGGTGATTCTTTTTTTGAGTAAGAGATTGAGAGATTCACGCTTAATTATGATCATATATATATATATATATATATATATATATATATATATATCGATAGAGGCTTGCGTTATTGTTCGCTAAGTAATTTACTTACACATATATGTTTCAAGTGTATTAGTATGTCATGTGCGATTGATTTTGCTTGAAAAGAAATGTAATTTATCTCTGTTATTTCACTAAAGAGATTGATGTATGATTTTGCCTAAATAAGTAAAAATAAAAAGATTTCTACTATATATAATCACTCAACGAGTTTGCATCAAATTGAGATACTTAAACAATACATTTCCATAAGCCATTGTAAAATGCCTAAACGTTATCACAGTTGAAATAAGTTGTGAAATTAATAAGATTACAAGAGAGAGTCTCTAGTGAGAACTTTACAATAAGGACCAAGTGAAGACTTTCAAATGAACGGTTAGATGACTTGCATGTTGAAAATAGAAAATATAAACTAAAATTTAAAGCATTCATCTAACCGTTTATTTGAAAGTCCTCACTTAGTCCTTATTGTAAGGTCTTCACTAGAGACTTTCCCAAGATTACATACCTTTACATACCTTAATTAACATTTAACACCGCACTATCACAACTTTTTATCATTTTTTCTCAACTTGGATTCTTCTATCTTTTTTTCTTTTGTTTTAATTTTGTGAAATTTTAGAGAGGGGAAAATGGAATTTTACATATCATTAATTGAATATAAATTAAATTATGGAAGAAAAATACAATCATCCTTCACTTATGTTTCAAATTTACACTTATATAACCACTTTGGTTTGCGACTACTTGAGGGGTAAAATATGATTGTGGTGAAGATAAAGAGGATCATGGGCACCTTTTTTTTCTGGAAATAATGTGGAAATATGATTTGCTCAAAATAGAAAACAAGGTGCTCAATTAGTTTTTTTTTTTTTAGCAATCGCTAAATATTTTTTTGAACAATAATCGCTAAATTAGTTAATGACGTGGTTTTCCCAGTACCTCAGCCACCAATAGCCGACTAGTGGTCACTAATAACAGAAAGTTACCGAACCCGCCCTTTCCCGGAATCCAAACAAATCCAATCATTCAGATAACAACACCAACACTCCAAACAAAGCCTAAACAAATCCAAACCTTCATGGCCACCACCAACCTTTCCTTCCCCCAATTCTCTCTTCCATGTCACCACCACCATCACCTCCCAAGCTTCTGTACTCTTCCGACTCGGACTCGACTTGGCCCGAGAACTCGGGCTCTGGGCAGCGACATGATTGGCGATTTTGGGGCCAGAGACCCGTACCCGGCAGAGATAGCGAGTCAGTTTGGAGAGAAAGTGCTGGGAAACCCGAACACAGAGCACAAAATCCTCATCCCAACTGTGTCTGCATCCTCTCTAGCTCAGCAAGAGTGCACCCCTGTCTCTCCTCTCCAGCTTCCTATGCTTGAGGACGATGCGCAGAAGCTACTCAGGAAGGTCAGTTTCTTCACTCAGATGAACATTTTCACATGCCCATATGGTGTTCGATGAAATGCCTGACTCAAGTTTCATTCTTTTTCCTCTACTATGCCCAATTTTTAGGGACCCTTTTTGTCATGCTTCAAGAATTTTTTGGTTTGTTTCAAATTGGATGTTCTAGTCTTGCTAAAGCTTTTTTGGGAATTCTTGCTAAAACAACTGGCTTATGCCCCTTTTTGTGTAGGTTGTTGGGTGGAGATTGATAGTCGGAGAAGGGGGACTCAAACTACAATGCTTGTGGAAATTGAGAGATTACCAATGTGGGGTTGAACTCATCAATAGGGTTTATAAGGTTGCAGAAGCTGCAGGGCATTTCCCAAATCTTCACTTGGAGCAACCCAATCAAGTTAGAGCAGAGCTGTGGACATCTTCCATTGGTAAAACTTCTTACAAAATTTCTGAAATTTTCATTGAGCCGCTTGCAACACGTCTTGTCAATGACATTACCAACTTCATTGTTGCAGGAGGATTGACTTTGAATGATTTCATTGTAGCTGCTAAAATCGACGAGATAAAAACATCGGATCTCGTGCCCAGAAGAAGAGCCTGGGCTTAGTTGAAGCATTGTGTAATATGGATAATCATTACCACAAAGGTCACAAGGACTATAAGTTTTTGTAAGAGTGTTAAAAGAGAAGATATATTCTTTTCCATATTATTAATTTGTGCCAATGGAAAGTTTGTTTGTGTATCATATTAACCCCTTTGATGCAAGGTCTCTTCCATCCTAGGAATTCAAGTTCCATTACCTATTTGTGTAAGAACTGAACCAATAATTACTTACACAGCAACTACAAAGGTAAAAAGCCAATGAACCTTTACCTGAAATCTGTTGCCCTTTCGAACTTCATAACGACCCTGATTAGGGCCTTTTCGCTCACACGTGCTAAGTACATGTTCTAATCTTAAGGTAAAAATGGATGAAATGCTGGAAATTCGACAGTTAGGAAGACGTTACACTATTTCTCAAAAGAGTGTAAATTTTCTACTTTTCTTTGTGGGAGGATAAATATGCAATTTGATGAAAAATCAGGGACATCTTGGCTATTAAACCCAAAGTGGAAAACTAAAAAAAGCGCCCGCCTCATTCCACCAAAAAACAACGAACTCTCTCCGCACCTATGACCGGAATATAAATAGCCGTTGGGCGAAGTTGTAAGCCGCCGAGCCCAAACAGTAACCAGCACTAATGGAGAAGCTCAAGTCCTTGGTTCCAGAAACCCTAAGGCGAATGATCGCAGAGAGCACTACTGACGACCTTCCTAGCACATGTTCTTCTCTCCTTGATTTTCTTCTCCAATTCGAGCCCTTTCAGCAAGTAGGTCATCATTTTAATCACACGAGCCGAAAGAAATTGAAATAGAGTTCTAAACTTGTTCTACTTTCTCAGATGGTGAGGGACCTGACCGACCCTGAAGTTGCTCTCTGTGGCAAGAATAAAGAGGCTGCTTTGGAGTCGAAGAAGAAAGGAAATCGGTGCTTCTTGAGCGGTGATTATGCTAATGCTTTGGATTTCTATACCCAGGTACCTCTTAATTTCCAATTAGAGTGATTTAATTACTTCAATTTGTGCAATTGAAGTGCTTTATCTGCCTAATGAATTGATTATATTTTAGGCATTGCGAGTTGCTCCAATGGATGCACTTGAAGAAGACCGAAATCTGGTTGCTACTTTGTATGTGAATCGGGCTTCTGTATTGCATGTAATTCCCATGAACCAAAACACATGATAAAGGTTGATTTTTTTTGTTTTTCAATAGATTTCTTTGCTTCTTATTAATGTATCTGTTGTGTGTTTTGCTTAGAAAATGGGGCTTGTGAGGGAGTGTGTACGAGACTGCAACAGGGCGCTTCGAATTTCTTCAAACTATGCAAAGGTGAAATGCTCTCATTGTGTAGAACTGTTTTGTGTTTGTAATGGATTTGATGAATTTCTGACCATAGTACAAGAGAGACAAAGAGAGTTACACTAGCTTTCTCCAGGTTTACTTTTTTATTTGTTTTTGCTCTAGGCATGGTTCAGACGAGGTAAGGCAAATGCATCCATGGGAGATTATGAGGATGCAATACGTGACTTGGATGTTGCAAAGATTATGGAGGCATCAGTGGGTGGAAAGAAACAGATAGAAAGTGAGACGAAGATAGTTTTGGATCAACAGAATAGTGCAGCAAGTCCATCAACACAACATAATCAGAATAACTCAAATAAGTTGGGTAAGATAACAAGTTAGCAACTACTACTAATTATCAAATTATGTAACTGTACTTGGCTCTTTGGACTTTGGGATTGAAAAGCTCTACTCACTCTGGATTAGTAATCTTTTTTAATTTCTTGATATAATTTTACACATTTTGCTCCCCAAGTTTTTAGACTGTGATGAAAACTACAGATGAATAAATAACAATTTGGAGACATGCAGAAGCTACCAAGTATGGCTCCATCTTGGTGCAAAACAGCTTGAAATAGTATTCTCACTTAGAATGTGCTGTTCGTTTTATCACTTATGTTTTCTTGCATTATGTTTGGTTAAGCTGATGGGTTTTCATGCTTGCCTTGGGATGTAACAATGGCAGATGTCTCATTTTGAGTGCACCTTGATACTGAGCTTTTAAATGCAATCTTTACTGGTTTTTAGTAATGCCAAGACATCCTGGACTTTGTAGCTTGTTTTGCTGGTTGAATTTCCTAGTTCTCTTTTCTCTCTAAACATCAGGGAATGGAAATACTAGCACCCCAAGTAAAGTACATTGTAATCCATCAGATGAACCACACCAAATGAAATTACAATGTGTCACCACACCCGAGAAAGGAAAGGGTTTGGCTTCCCCAGTGGACATTCTTCAAGCGTCCTTGGTACATACCGAAGACCCTTTTGCAATGGTATGAACAGAGACCTCTTCTTGCCGCTGCAAATACCTGCATTTCTGCTGCTGTTGAGGAATCTAAAATATATCGGCCTTTGGCTTTGCAGATAATATTAAAGCATTGTCGGGAAACACATTGCCACTACTGCTTGAATGAACTACCAGTGGATAAAGTCCCATGTACATCATGTTCAATACCATGGTATTGCTCCCAGAAATGCTGTATAGAGGCAGGAGGAGAAATGTGCTGCGATTACCCAAACAACCAAAGCATTCGTGAGTATCTATCAGATGATCTTCAAAAGTACATTGTGGAGACCACTTTAAATGCTGATTCTGAAAGAGATAATCAGATTTCTGAACATAAGCATGAATGTAAAGGTGTACACTGGCCAGCAGTATTGCCTTCTGAGATAGTTTTGGCTGGTCGAGTACTAGTCAACTCTATAATCAAAAGAGGAGGTTCCACAGACAGTTTTAATCTCAGAGAAATTTTGGTACATATCATGTTTATGTTTCTACTTTACTAATATTCAACTTAGTTGACCGTGTCACTTTTCATGAATATATTTTGATTTGAAGCTAACTGACTTCTATATTTTTCTACTAGGATCTTTCTCACCATTATTCAAAAATGCCTCCGGAATCGAAATTGGAATTACATATATATTCCACTGTATTATCATGCTGTCTTCAACATTGTGATGGCTTTGAAATACCAATACATGGGATCTCTATTTCACAGGTTGGTTGCCCCTCTCTCTCTCTCTCTCTCTCTCTCTCTCTCTCTCTCTCTCACACACACACACACACACACACACATTTTTGGTGAGGGTGCAAATGCACATACCTGCAGAGACAAGGTTCGACCTGCGTGAGACACAGAGTCAGGTTTAGACGTCTTGTGAATTGTATATCTAAAAAAGAAAAGAGAGGGTTAACAAATAATGTTGCAGCTTCTTGTGACCATGGAGGGGCAACCACCTGGACATGAATATCCATAGATTCTCATTTTTGCAGGACAGTACTTTATAGACATATCAAAAACGTGTTGTACAACTAAGCAGTCACTCTCTCATCATCTACTATTGTCTCATCTATTTTCATATGAAGTGTTATGTGCTACCAGTTTTATTGTTTTGTATTTTGTTAGAAATACATTATATGATGTTTCATTAGAAATTGTTAAATATGGTCGTGGTTATTTTCAAATTAAGTTATCATGTCAGAGATTATAATGGAGGCTCTTTTCTGACAGTTGTTGATGCTGGGGCCATCTGTATCTGCATATTTTTTTTATAAATATTATGGCTTGATTGCCATCTGTTGTATGATGTTCCATTCTCTTGCTGTTGCAGATTGTTATACTTATATCCCAGATTAGGGTGAACTCGATGACAGTTGTTCGTATGAAATCCATTGACTATCATGACCTAGTAGGTCAATTTGGAAAATTTTCATCTTTGGAAGGAGGTCCAACTAGTAATGTGGAACAGGTTTGCATTTATGGTACGCTTTTATATTTTCCTTTTTTTTTCCTCCTCTTTTGCTGACCCTGTCTATCCTTGTTCCACCGTCTTTACAATAGTACTGTTGATCTTTGTTTATTAAGTAGGACTTTTCATGTGTGACAAGTAATAGTTAATGTAAAGATGCTTGCAGTTGATGTACTTACATATATATGCCCTCTGAATCATGCTGCATTGTCATTGTTGTTACTTTCGTAGGTCAGAGTAGGCCAAGCTATCTATGCATCAGGAAGCTTGTTCAACCATTCTTGCCAACCAAACATCCATGCATATTTCCTTTCACGTACTCTTCATATACGAACGACAGAATTTGTCACAGCAGGGTGTGCCCTTGAGTTGTCCTATGGTCCACAGGTACACGCACTTACTACTAATCTCATTCAGTTATGGTAATATGGAATAACATTCTGATGTTCTCCCTGGAACTGCTTGATCAATCAGTCTTTTTGTTCCCCAAAACCTTATCTGCCGCATGTTGAAATGCCAATGAGATGAAAAGTTGCCATTTCTAGGTGAATACTAAGTTTTATTTCTACAGGTTGGGCAGTGGGATTGTAAGGACAGGGTTCAGTTTCTGGAAGATGAGTACTCATTTCGATGTCAGTGCAGTGGTTGTTCAAAAATAAACTTTTCAGACCTAGTGCTAAATGCATTTCACTGTGTGAACCTGAACTGTTCTGGCATAGTCTTGGAGAGCTCTGTTGTTAACTGTGAAAAAGAGAAACTTAAGCACTTACCGAACATCATCAACATTGGCAGCATGGACCCTCTTCTTCAGGTATTGTATATTTTCTGTAATGTAAATTAATATTAGCATCAAACCAGAATATTGACATTGGAGTCGCATCCTGAATTTTTTGATTGAGCAAATTTTCGGCACGTAGTTATTTATAAGACTTCTGTCAAGTCTTTTATGTTATCCTTCACTGACTATTTTGATGTTCGTACAGGCTGAAGAGCTCAATATTGATGACATCAATAAAGCTGCACATGACATGCAAATCAATAGCTTTTCCCATTTAAATCCGGGCTACTGTCTAAAATGTGGTTCTTATCGTGATCTAGAATCTTCCTCTGCAGCTGCAAATAAATGTGTCAGAAGGTATAACACTGTCTAAAAAGTGGTTCCTATCTTTCAAAATAAGTGGGCACCTATATGTATCTTCAGTCTGCATACTAGAGTCTTGACTGTTCATTTCTTGACAGATTAAAGAATTCAATAGACTCAAAAAATGTCTCTAGTAACACGCTTTTGGGTGCTTTAAGTTCTCTTGGTGAGCTAAGATCAACTTTGCATGCATTTAATAGAAGAATTGCAGAGGTGAGTTTCCACCACTCTTTACTTTCATATGATATAATTTTATCCTTATTTAAGTTATTATGAGCATTATCATTACATTTTTGTAACGATTGAATGTGCAATGATTATGTACTAGATGACAATATCTAAGTTGCAGCTAATCCAACAACATAGAAAATACTTTACTGATCCTCATAAGTTTGGCTCATATGACACTGGATTAGTTTATGCTCAACTTACATGATTGATACTGGCAGGCGGAAGATAATTTTGCACAGGCATTTTGTTTGGTTGGGGAGTTGCAACCTGCAATGGAGCACTGTAAAGCATCAATCGAGGTAAAACTCTTGTCGTACGCAAGTCATATCACCTAACTTATTTGCATCAGTATATGTTTTCTCTTTCAAAATATCACTCGCCAGTCATTTCCTCGATAGATTTTGCTAGTACATAATTCCAAATGTTATTTTCGTGATTTTATTCGCGCGCAATTGGCAGATCCTGGAAAAGCTCTATAACCCTAATCACATTGTCATTGGATATGAGCTTGCGAAGCTCTCATCTATCCAGTTATTATTGCGCGACACTGCTGCCATGGATAGCATAGATCGACTCAGTGAAATATTTTCATGTTATTATGGATCACATACAGACGTTATTTTCCCATATCTTCAATTCCTTAGAAAAGAGGAGCAGGCCTGTTTTATGAAGGATCAACTCACATGATTCAGTCAGCATAATCTCAAAATCTCTGATCTCTTCCTCTTCATAGACACTGATTGTAATCCTTTGGTAACCTTTTTCCATGGCTTGCAACCCAAATACTGTTGCCAATATTACATGTAATGGTAGTCTTGACACAATTCCCGGATTTCTTAGGCCACATTTTTGAATTCCAAGAATGGTATTTGAATACCAGCTTCATGAGCAAGGGAGAAAAATATGAGTTTCCTCACTAGATAATACCAACTTAGAAGAATTCAAGCATAACGAAAAAAAAAAAAAAAAAAAAATAAATATATATATATATATATATTCCAAGCATACAGGTCAAACTAAACTAGCACAATGAGAAAAATGCTTTGGTGGAGCCAACAAAACGAAACGAGACCATGAAGCAGAAGACAAAGGGGAACCCAAGGCTTTAATATAAGCGTAGGCCAAAATTACAGCTGCTCGGGCATCTCTGTGACAAAGCAAGAATACACGCAACTTTTACACATTTTAAACTAGATATGATATGATATGAAGCGACTTTGCTACTTTGACAAATACCAACCTGTAGTTGTTTGACATCCTAAGCATAGGGGTTAATATGGGTCTGTATGAATGCTGCGCCCAGAACATAGCACATTGAGAATGTACAGCAAAAGACCCAGCAATAGAATATTACAATGTGAAAAGGAAAATGAAAGGGATAAATTACAAAAGTATTGGGATGACTCATCCCTGCACATGTGGTCTGATACATGCTACAAGCCTACAACAACAGTGAAGAACGAGTCGAAAAGTTTAGCCAATCCTGACTTGAAATGGCCTGGAACGAAGTGGCACAAATTAACCATCACTCCATTACTCTATAATAATATCTAGCATTAACGAAACTTCATCTCATTTGGTTTGCTGCCCCTAAACGCTGAAAGAGAGAAGAATGACCTTGTTGCTGAAACACAAAAATAGTAGACAGTATTGGAATCTTATTAGAAACACATCAAAATATTGTATACAGGAGTAATATATTATATAAGATAAAATTTTGTATAATACTATAGATCACATGTGAAGACAACCTTTAGTTGCAGGTGCTCCAGCTGCTCCACGGCTCTCTTGGAACTTATGAGAAGAACTCTGCCCCTCGAATTTGCTAATATTTGACTGGGCTGTATGCACATATTTACAGTAGTTAAAGCATGAGACTAGGAATATGAAAGGAGTGAGTATATGTGCAGGGTCAAATCCCAGTCAGAGCATGCGTTACTATCAGCCTTTGTCAACTATCCACTATAACAATGAACTAAACCAGTCATTGGGGAGGAAGGGGGAAAATTGGGTAAAAAACAAACAATAGAAAAAGGGTTGAAACTTACCAGAGTATAGTTCGCGAGCATCATAACCTTCACACAAGGAAGTCTTTTGCTGCCCATAGTTCTTTGCATGAAGAGAAGCCTTTCTGAGTACAGTGTCAGCATCATCCTCTCCTTCAGAGAAGACTGATGGGCTAGACCAACCAGTACTGTTTACATCTCCCTTGCTCTTCCGAGCAAACTTTAAGAGCCTCTTCAGTCCTTTTGGTGCATCTTTTTGGAAAATTATAGCCGGAGGGTTTTCAGCATTCCCCCACTCAAAAGTATCTGGCTCATTACTTTCTTCTTGCAGCATCTGGGACAAAGAATGACGGACACGAGGACTTGACAGTCCAGACGGAGCAACATTGGCTGAAGTGGTAAGTTGAGACATGCTGTTGTTATATGGGGACATGGCCTGATGCTCCTCTATTTCCACCCAAGCACTTGGGGAGATGATTGATTCTTCTTCAACTTGAATTTTCATTGGTGACTCTGCAACATCTTTCAAGTCATCATTACTATCAGCAGAAACTGGGTCAACCTCCTGTGTCTCATCACATGTCAGATTATCATTTATCGGAGCTTTTGATTCCAAAACATCATCTGGAAAACCCACTGATATAAGATCCGGCCCTCGATGCTGACTCACAGGGTCAGAAGCACTAACAACCACCTCAGCTTCTTGAGTTTCAACCACATTTTTGCTGGTTCTCAAAGATTCCTCTGATTGAGAAGCATTTCTTGTCTTGTTAACGACAGGACCAGTACCAGAACTCGCTCTAGAACCCTTGCGAAGAAAAGGTTTTGATTCCAGTGGGACTACACTGCTTTTCTTGGTCACCTTGTTGGCCTTTGCTGGAATTATACCAGAAAAATCACCAGAAGTTGTCACCGTTGTTGGTTTTGTTGTTTTGCCAGTCTTTCTGACTGCTTGCTGCTGCTTCTCATTCACTCCCTTCAAGCTCCTATCATTACTAATCACAGATTCCTTCACATTTCTCTTTCGCTGTAGGGGCCTTTCCACTTTAGCACTGGGTGGTGTTGGCTTGGGTTTTTGACGAGTTGGAGTAGTGCTAGCAGAAGAGGTACCAACAGGAGTTTTAGCAGGTGATACCCCAGTGGCTCTTGGTGTTGGTGTTGTTGGCCACGACTTGCGTGTAGTAGGCAGGGGTGATGTTCTAGGTGAAACCTTCTTTGGAACAGAAGGTTTTAAAGTTTCCTTCTTGGGATTTGTAGGTTGAGATAATTTTCCTAGCGACTTTTGGGGCTTCTGCACACGTTTTTTATCAGTATCATTCACATTTGCAGAGGCCATTTCTGCTTTCCTTTCATCAAGAATTCGCTGCATGGCTTTAAATTGTGCTTCTTTTTCTGCTCGCTTTCTAGAATTCTCTCCTCGTAGTTTCTCATCTCTCTTCTCCTTGTAGTGGTCATAAAACCCACCTCTATGCTCAGCAGGAATGCTTGGGTTCCTGCTAGCTTGAGACTTGGTAGATTTAACAGGCTTGCTTTCCATCATTTTCACCAGCATTTGGTTCAGTTCAGCTTCCCTTTCTTGATTCCATTCACTTGATGCTGTTGATTTTCTAATACCTTTTACTCCCTGAGTTATGCTAGTGTCTGATTGAATATCAAATGGACTAGCTGAATTTTTCTCAAATCTTTCTTGGTTCACATCAACCTTGGGAGTTTCAATAGTGTTCTGACCCATGGGTAAAAGATCAGATTCTGACTTCACTTCCTCTGAATATTTTGGAGTCTCACCATTTGATACACCGTTGGGAGTCACTGGAACACAGTCTTCAGTGACAGTCTCTGATTGGCATTGGGTCGAAGGTTCCCCCATACCTGAACTCCATCTTCTCAATACAGCTTTATTTGGACCCACAGAGATATTTGTTAAAGAGCTCCTTTTTTGAGTATCTGTAGCTTGATCCTTCTGTTTGCTTTCGAAAAGATTAATTGCGTCTTGAACACTCATCCTTCGGACATTATTCTCAGGTTTCTTATTCGAGTGTTCAGATTCACCATCTTCATTAGAAAAAGGCTTTTCCCTAGAAGGATAATAGTTGAGGCTCTTAATAGTTAATGCAGCAGCCCGGCGCGATCCAGTTCTCCCTATTTGAACCCTCCGCATTGGAGATGCCGACCTTCTGGGTGTTGCAGTTCTCATAAGACTTCGACTTCTTTCTGCAGATCTTTGGTCCTCATCACTTGATTCAGAAGACTCCCCACTTTCAGTTGAACTTTGTCTCTCAACCTGGGCAACTTTTGCAGGCGAAACAGTATATTTTACTGGTGTAGCAGTATGCATTGGTTTTGATATCTGAGGATGTCCATCTGTCTCATCAACATTGTCATTTCTAAAATTGAATGTGGATGACAATTTGTCATCATTTAAGGGGTCAGCGGTCTTGCTTTCTTGATACTGTTCTAAACACTTGCACAAAACATTCCTGCATTTTCACCATGATATTCCTTCTGTAAGAATATATAGCAAATGAACTTTCACTAAACCTATGGAGGCACATGGTCAGAATGGTTCTTACAAAGCAAGTATGAGGTAAAATAATGCAACTCACCTGAAATCTATTGGTCCAAAATGTTGAGAAAAGTTTGCTACATCTGTGACCTCTTTAGAGGATAAGGAAGCATGGCAAGTCTTGCTAAAAGCTGCAGCTAATTCCCCTCTTAATGCTGTGAGCCTCAAGTCCATAGCACGCAAAAGTTCGTTCCTGACAGAACAAATTCCTATAGCTTCATGCTGATGCAACTAAAATGGAATCTTAAATGAACAACTAAAAGTGAATTTTTAAATGAATAATCAACATGAAATTTCAAAAGAACAATTGAAAGGACATACTTTGAAGCATCCGGTGATGCAATCTCAACTTCAGACTGTTGACAAGCAATTATGCATATTAGTTTCAAGATAAAAGAATGATTAATAAACCTTAAATATTCAAATATCATTTTTTAAAGAAGGTGGAAGGGACCTGGCCATATAAAGAAACATGAAACTTCTTGGCTTCTTCCAATTGAGATATTTCATCTTTGAGAGCAGAAGCAGTATGTATAACATCTGGTGAACCAGCAATTTGTAAGAATCTGGGAAGAAATAAAATAATTTTTGTATCAGAAAATAGAAGTGCTGAAATGAAAGAAACAAAAGAGGTAAGTACACAAGTGAACAATGAAAGAAAATATTAGTACTCAAAGTCTCTCCATAATAGGAAGGCATCAAAAAGATGAAACAGTATAATGTTTAAAACCTGGTTAAAGTTGCTTTTGTGAACCATGCTGCACCATGCAGGCTTTCTGGAAGTTGGAGTTTGAAGTTAGCATTTGACCCCCTAGAGTACAATTCATTTCCTTCCAGAAAATGTGGCAACAGTGGTTCTAGGGGTCCAGCTGCTAACTTTTCAAATATGCCATCACTGGAAACAAGCGCCTCATACCTAAACCACCATTTTTGTGAAAGCTTATGAATAAGAATGACAACATTGTTTCAATCATATTATTATTGTCTAGGTAGAATTCTTTAAGAAAGAGATATGATCTTGTGTTTTACATACCTTGAAAAGAAAAATAAAACAATATGGAGGATAATTTCACTCTATAAGTACTAGATGCTGTCAAACACAGGTAGAGTTGAAAGTTGTGTCCACAGTTGTCCACCACAAGAATCATCATTGCTTTATGTGTTTCTAACTTATCATAACCTGATAACTACTTATATATCTAGGTCAAAGACATGTTTATTGAATTAATCTCAAGATGATCCTTCCTTGTTTAGTTATCAAGTTGTAAAATTAAAGTTTCAGCATGAACCTCGTTTTAAGTAAAATAAAATGGAAGGGTTTCTCAACATTCATTGAGATTTTGGTAATCCACCAAGTATAGCATATGCAGAAAGAATAAGATTCCAATAATCGAACACAACTGAAGAACAGAAGGATAGCCTTTAAGTAAAGTTAACCGAAAATCTAACCTGTTGTGGGATGGAAAAATCTGAAATTCAGCATAATCTAATGGTGTATCAGCATCAATTTCTGCCTCCATTTTCAACGAGCTTACAGCGAAAGCAGAGCAACCTGAATGGGAAAATGGAGGATAGAAAATGAACACAGAACAAAAAAGGAGAATTAATATCAGTGACCTTTAACTAAGCAGAGAGAAAGAGTGTGCTCCAGTCAATTAAGTAAGAACCTTTATGCCCACATGAACAGCATCTTAAGAGAATTTATTCTAATAGGCACACCGACAGTCTAGGAATGTCATTATCAAAAGAAAGAAGAAAACATTCATCACTCTTTCTCCCAAATGCAAGCAAATTAGCAGCATTGCTTATCCAATTCAATTTCAACAAAAATAGAAAGTTGCGTTCATGAAAAAGATGCAAGAGAAAGACGCTATTGAAAATTAAGATTCGGCTCTCGAACTTAAAATCTTCTCTCTTTACTAGAAAATTGCGCATTTTGAATTCAGATCTAGAAGACGAAAGCCCCATCTCAGCATCAAAATAACACTCAATTGATAATAACCACAACCAAACAAGTCAATGCTACGCTGCGACGCTGAGCTATGAACAAACCACCACAAATCTCAATAAAACGTAATCCACAGTACAAATACATGCAAAATCACTAAGATTTCAGTAAATTCGTTCATGCTCATATCACTGATTCGAAATCAGAGTAAGTAACCGCACCGTAAAATCGTAAAATCGAGCAGGAGATTTTGAGCGAGTGAATGCAGGTACAAGAAGGAGATGTTTACCTCAGGCTGAGAGATCTGCGAGTGATGAAGAGCTCCAATGGCGAAAATGTAGATGGGGAGAAGACGAAAAGTGAAAGAGAGGAATGAAAGCAATAAAAGCAAAAGGTCTTTCACAGTGAAGTTGTAGCCACTGCTTCTACTTCTGCTTCTGCTTCTCTATAGTCTACTACGAGAGAGAGAGTGAAGTGACTACAAAGACTTGGCTTATTCAAGACTACTACCACTACTACTAGAAGCTAAAAGCCACCGCCTTGATTGCACTTCAGTCCTTTTACACCGCAACAACAATTTTGTTACCAAAAAATAATGGATTAGCCATTAGATGGCCTCCACTCTACTCGCGTGATTCTCACGCTCTCTTTTTCTGCCAGTGTATTTCCTTTTCTTCTTTTTTTAATTTAGTTTTGTTTCTATTTTTCGGCAAAAAGCAACGGCCACTTGTTTAATTATTATTTATTCCCTAAATCTTTTTTTCTTTTTGGTCGTGATTATTCCCCAAACCACATGTTGGTGTCGTTTTGTTCCAAAATATTTTCAAGGACAGAAAATAGGAGGAGTAGTTTCCAAAAGGAAATTTATACGTTCGTCTTGTTGCTTTTCAGATTCTGGACAACAGTTACATTTCCCAGATCATCAAAAAAATCCCACATACGTCCAATGTCAGTCAATATTATTATTGAGACTTTCTTAGATATGTTTTTTCACCCGATTTAACTATAAATATTTATTTCGGAGTATGTCATACTTGAGAATACGGATTACCGTAAATGTGCGATTGTTAATTTGTTATAAAATTTAGTGGTGTAATAGGTGGAGGTGGAAGAAGAGGACACTTTGGAGGTTACCAAATCGTAAAGCTGACGCTCCACCCTTCTATTGCGACCCTTTCAATCCATGTAAAGTGCTGTTCTTACCCAGAGAGAGAGGGTACCCTAAAAAAGAAGGCCGAGTACCTAAAAGGAAGGAAAAGGAAGGGGACCTGTGGTCACACAAATTCCACTTCCCACATGTCCAGCTTCATAACACTAACAAAAGCTGTGGAAGAAAGCATTGTATGAGACATGAGTAGTAAGAATTAAGAGAGATGCTGTATGTATTCAGTTGGGTCAAAATGACCTCCCAGATTCATGAATAGTCAAATTCAGCTCTCTATATTTCACCACCATGGTAAGTCTCTCTATTCATGAATACTTACAAGGACACAATGTTATACTGATTTAGATATACAATGGGATTAATGGTACTGGAGCAATTAATGGTACAGCTTTTAGGAAGTAGTTGTACTAATGAATTCAACCATCTACAAGTCCAAAACAACAATTTAGTAGTGAACAAGCAGATGAAACATTTGAGGGGAGAATGAATCCAACTTGAGCTGGATCAAAATGACAACCCCACTTTATGAAGAGTTGAAAACTAGACAAGACTTGTACAGAAGCAAGTTCATCTCGATATATTACACAACCATGAAAAGTTACAAATACGTTCTCAACCTGAGCACAGATACAAGGATTTCTGATTTAGGTAAACAAAGGGATTAATGGTACAATTCCAGGAAGTAGTTATTGCAGTGGGGAATCAATGAATTCAACCATCTACAAGACCAACACAACAATGAATCTAATGGACGGACAAATCTAAGTGAGGACTGTTGCTTGCTAGGTACAGACCGAGGACCTTGTGTAGTGAACAACCGAAGAAACCCTTAGTTAGACCATACATGAACTAGACCGAGCCTATTGCCTGTATAGATCTCGTTGCGCTCTTCATCGTAGAAGAGAGCAGTAATATCTTCCAAGGCTTCTGCAACTGTACTTCTAATTCTGGATGACTGGGCCCGCTTCTTGGAACTGCAATTGCTACCACAACAGTCACCATTACAATTGCATTCATTTTCCACGTTCTTGCTTGCTTTTATTTTAGCAAGGCATTTCCCTGTCAAAATATTGCTGATATTGATGGATCCTGCTGCAAGTAGAGATGCAAACACCATTAGAGATCCAAGCAAATCCAACACATTTTTCACATAAACATGCTTCCACTTATAATATTGTAAGAGATAAACATTCAAAAGAGCAACTGACATCATGCAATTAGACCCCTGGAGGTGGGTATCCCCTTTAGGCGTGTGGTTAGTCAAACACCAAAACTGGGTGCACCCGCCACCCCCACATTCAAAAACAACTAAGAGTCTACTGAATGACCCTTCAACCTCCAAGCCTAGAATCCAAGAAGTATTGCAATTGAACATTATAAAATCCCTGCCTGGAATGACAAATATGCAGCACTTCTACTATATAAAGACTAGAACTTCATTAAATTCTTCTCCATGACCTATATGCAAGTAGGTCATCAAGCCATACATCAACCTGAAAGCAAACCTGATTTCCAGCTCGACTCACAGCCTGTAATTTATTAAGCACATTCCATAATATATATGTATAAGGTGATCATCCTATATTTGTAGGTAGAAGACAAAATTACCATTTCCTTCAGATAATAGATCATCAGAATCAGCCTTGCAGTAAGAAATAATAAGATCCTGGTCGCTCGTAATATATATGTTATTAGTATTGCAGTCGGGATGCCACAAAAGATGATCCTCAAACGAAGTCACAAGCTCCCCTCGAAAGTTCCAAACAGCCACAGTACGATTCCGAAACGTTAAGAATAACTGATTCTCATACAGAAATATAAAAGCCGATGGTGTCATAAATTCATTTCTGCTAACTTCTGTCATCTCAAAATTGCGAACCTACAGATAATACCAGTCAGGCATTCAAATATAACAACCAAATGAACAAATGATAGTCCTTCTCCAAGATATCAAAAAAGATACTCACGTCAAGAATCTGGAGGTTCTCATTTTCTTGCTTTACAAGAAGCTTTTCATTGAACTGTTCAATGAAATCTACCTTCTTATTCCGATGAAGTAGATGGTTGAAGGATTTGAGAACACTACCATCCTCTATAGAAAGAATCTTGAGAGGAACATGGCTACTGGCTTTATTAAATATTAACAACATGATCCCAGGACTGCACCAAGAAAAAAAAACAGCAAAAAGAAGAAAAATAAATGCCTGAGATGCAATAGCAGAAGAATAGGGTAAAGGCTAAAGGCAAAAACAACCATCACTGCATGTGTGTTCTGTGATAAGGACAAGTAAAGAAAGCTTACCTAATCTTAATCTCCTGGACATGCTTATCCGATATGGAGTACAACATTGTATAGTTTTTCAGATCAAACACCTTGTATATACTGATCAAAATAGAAGCAAAAAATAGATAAATCAAAATCAAGAAGATAACTATGGAATAGAATACTAATTAAGACAGGAGATTTACCTATCTTGTGCAGAATACGTAAGAACCTTCCCATTTACATCATCAAACTCTACAAACCCAGGCCATTTTAGTGACTCAGATTCAAAAAGAGCAAAGCCAGCATCTGGTTTACCCCTTCTAATGTATCTGGAACATACAATTTGACAGTGTCTTCAGCAAGCAATCAAAGAAACTGATCTAAATTGGGGGTAACTACATTGCTGTCTGTGTGTGTATATGTGTTGGGGGCAGAGGGATAGAGGGATTCACGTACTCAATCCTTGTGCTTCTGCATTTCAAAGAACTGAAATTGTCTGAGGCATAAACCGAAACAGTGATAAGTGAATCATTGTTTTTATTATAAAACAAGCTTCTTATTACTTCATCGGGACTGACATTCAGAAAGCATATCCTCTGGTTGGTTTCTGCATCCAACAGTAAAACAATTACATATTCCCCTCATTCAACTTCTCGAAGTGCAAGTAAAAATATTTATTTCAGAACAACAATATAAGAATGGAAATCCAGATATTATGACTACTACCTCGGCTAAATGCTGCACAAACACCAGACTGCGCAAGAGCAAACACAATATCACGTGCTGCTACAATTTCAATAATTTTTGACCTCTTTCGCAGAAAAGGCAGAACCATGGCACAATGACCTTTTGGATCATGTGTATCATATTCCTCCTGTGCATTCAAATATCAGTAGAACTTAGTGATTTCAAAAAGACTAACAACAATATCAATTGGAACAAAAAACAAAGCATCTATCACAGAGCTTAAGTCGCTTATTTGAGAATAACGGAGTTTAAGTGCATTAAGAATTTCAGTACAGATTGTTAAATGAAACAAATACAGTTTTCACTCCTGAACATGAGACTACTTGAAATAAGTTACAATCTTCAAACTTAAAATTTTCCTACTTCAAACTTGCATCCAAGGCTTATTATACAAAATGTTTTCCAAGTATTGCTGCTTATATCACGAAACGAGCTCTAAACACATATCCCATAAGTAGAGCCTGCAACATGTCCTTACCACTAAGAATTTAAAGGTAGACTGCACGAAAATAAAAGCCCATATCCAGAATTTCAGTAAAGATTGTTCAAAGAAACAAACACAGTTTGTACTCGTGAACATGAGACTAGAAACAAGTTATAATCTTCGATCTTCAACTTCAAATTTTCCTTCTTCACCCTTGCATCTAAGGCTTATTATACAACACGCTTTCCAAGTATTGATATTAATATCACGAAAATGAGCTCTAAACGCAAATCTTATGAGTAGAGCCTGTAACAAGTTGATACCACTAAGAATTTAAAGGTAGACAGCACAGGAATAAAGGTCCATATCCAGATTAAACAGGAACAATTAACAACAAAACCCCATAATTTATGTTTTTTTTTTTTTGAATTAAATGCGAAGCAGCACAAAGCCCAGAGCTAGCAATAAAACTCCAACCACCGAACTGAGCAAGTAAGCATCAAAGCCCCAAACTTTTTTTCCATTTAAAATCAAAGAAAGAGTATTTCACCTGGAGACGAATGTTGCGGAACCTTTCTTGGGCATCGCTCATAGTGAAAGCACGGTCACGCTTCGAGCTGATTTCACGTCTCTGAAGCTTCTTAACGCTGTTGACGAACCCATCGACGCCCCCAATACGAGGTCGTTTCTTCGCCACCACCCTCCTACCACTGCAAGGCCGAGGACTCGCCGATATTCTCCTTCCCCCTTCCATCACTCTCTCTCTCCAAATCAAACTTAAACACAATCACGCCCACTTCGAACTTCAACCCAGACTGTAGCACATATTTACTCCTCCTCTTCCTTTTCAATTACACAATTTCTGATCTTCTGTAGCATCAGATAAACCCTAAATTCTCAGAGAAAGCAAATTCGAGAAGAAAAGCTTGGGGCTTTAGCTCCAGAGACACCGACTGGCAGCTAATTTGAGAGACGAGATGGCCTCTCTCCCTCTTTGTGTGTATGTGGAGCACTCGAGCTCGTCACGGAGAGGAGGTTTTTGATGTCGGATTTGGGACGAGTAAAATGTTCTGTGATCTATTTTCAAAATCTATTTGGAAAAAATTGACGGCAAATTTTGACGGCCATCTACTGGCCATTTCCTATTGAATCTAGGCCTTGAAGAACCCAACAAGTTTGGGCCCAATTCTAGTTTACAAGCCTGATCAGGAAAAACACAAACACTAACCCAACTAGAATTGGTCTCTCTTTTTTTTTTTTGAAAGAAAAGATATTGGTCTCTCTTTAGTTCAAAAAAAAAATATTGTCTCTCTTTTGAGGTTTTTCTCATTTAGCTTACTAATCTCACTCAACTCCCATAACTTTTGTTATTATTAGGGATTCTCTCCCCAAGAAGGATCCCCCCCAACCCTCCTCCCAGAAAGGTAAGCCGAGGAGACTAATCTCCCTTCGCAAAACGGGTTGTCACTGGTCACTGGTGCTTGACAGCTGCACCGGCCCCATAACTTTTTTTTTTGCTTATGTCACAAACCTACAAACCTAAAAATGTAGAAATGTAGAATGAGTGCAAGTAATGCTAAACTCTATTGCACTACAAAAAAAGACAATTTACATTCTTTTGACAATCTTCATCTAAAATGGTAAACCTCTTCTATCAATAATTGTATCACTGCATTATCACGTACAATTAAAAATTTGGTGTACATATCGAGAGTTATATTGGTCTTTCCGCGCAAGACCAAAACCGGCCAAATGTAAAAATAAATTATCTAATATCAAGAGTTACATTATAATTTGACCTTATAATTAATATAGGAGAGCAACTTTCACACCATGACTTTCAACACGTACACTTCTTGTTACTCATTTTTTTTCAAATTTTACCGTCATGATTTATCTATCTAGGGTCGATCGATGATGCTCGACAATTTCCTTTTATGCTTATTGGTGGTACATGAGATATTCGAGTATTTTTCAGATAACCCGGCAAAGAGTACTGACAATTTCATGAGTTCGATCAGTGAACTAAGTACTCTCCCTGCAGGAAGAAGATGAAGATGAAGATGGTGGATCCCTCATCCATCTCTCATTCTTTTGAGTTTTGAGTGGTTCTATATATGGTACTTAGAATATGGTTGGAAATGAAGTGGAATGAGCTAGGCTGGAGTCTGGACCTCTTGTCTTGTAAAGTTGGAAAAGTGGAGGAATACCTGATAACTAGGTCAAGCTCATTTGTCTGCAGGGCAATATTGAGTACCCACTATAATACTTGAGGTTGCTAGGAACGAGCTGCGTGGCATGCAATTCATTGTTTCAACTTTCAAGGACGGCGCGGTCTCATTGCATCCAATAATGCATGCATAAACAGACAAGCTAGCTAGGGTTAGCTAGCTTGCACTCATAAGTCATAAGGAATATCAATATCAATATCAATATCCAGTACGTACGTATTAATTAACATTTTTGGTCTCTAGCTATAATGTCCCATTTTTCATATGGTCTACATCATCATAATTAAATAATTAGAGATAGACTTGGTTCTAACGTGTTACCGTCTTTTGAAGAAATCAAAACTCTGACTGACCATCTCTGTTTTTGGATTTTTAATAGTACTAAGGTCATATGGGATAAAACTCCGCACTTGTTATTACTTAAGGCGGTTAAGTATGAAAATATCTCGATATTTTTAGAAACCGGTTGAAGATCGACTCAAAGAAAATCCCTCTCGAAGAGGCTTGATAGGTTTGAAAGCTAAATCAAACGAGCTAAACTTAAAAAAAAAATCCTAAATGAAATGACATTATTATTAGTGGAGCCACGCAAATTAAACAGCCGTGGCCGGACCCCCAGGCCCCCAAGCTTGAGTTTATTCACATAGGTAGATATATCTTGATTATTATCAACTTGCAATCAAGAAGAGCTAGCTTAGCCTAGGTAGGACAGATTTGGCTTTGCTAAGAGCATCAGCAGTGGGGACTCATTTTTTGGACCCAAATATGGGTCCAAATTGACCGTAATCCAAATTTGAGTCCATCGGAATAGTGAATAAAATGACTTACTTTTTTGGGTGCCACAGTGGTGCAGAACTCATTTTTGGATTCATATTTTTGGACTTATATTTTTGGACTCAAATTTGGGTCCTAAATTTGAGTCATCTCCATTGTGGCATATAGATATTGGACCCAAAAACCCCACTTGTTCTCTCTCATTGATGAATCATCAATTTCTCTCTCCAAAATCCTCTCAAATTAGTTGCACATGGGGGGACCCACAAATATAGGTCCAAAATTTTTGAGTCCAAACTGGACCTATATTTGGGTCCAACATTTAGGTCTCCGGCAATTATAAGTCATACTCATCCGATCCACTGTGGGTGTTTTTGGACCCAAATATAGGTTTTGGACCCAAATTTGGGTCCCCATTGTGGATGCTCTAAAAAGCAAGCAGTATATGATTGATCCTTTATAGTACGCTTCTGCAGCATTGCACACCACACAAATGTAAAAGACCGACTGCAAGTGCAGCTGTAAGCGCGCAAGGAGCATACTCACATGCCAGGGACGGAGCTAGCATTTCGTAGTAAGAGGGGCCGAATACATATATAATGGGAGGGGCCAATACATATAGAATATAGGCAAATTTTTGCTGTGAAAAATCAAATATATATAGGAATATATGTTGCATAAAATCATTGAGGGGGCCAGGGCCATTCAAGGTCTTTATGTAGCTCCGTCCTTGCACATGCATAAGGACGCCTAGCTTCAATATTCATCATGCATGTGAGCCTCCGATCCTGACAGTTCATCATCGAGCTACTTCAAACTAATTAAGCACGACTGTCAATTAAGAAATAATTAAGTTAACTAGGTCACACTTATCGAACACGTATCTAAGTGGTCCTGTACTTACAAGCTTATGGCCGGTTCTGGAGTCTGGACCACCCCCAAATTCAGAGAGCAGGATATGTCGATCGAGCAGCTGGGTTAGCTAGATCGACGAGTGAGTGAGTGACTGAGTCTGATTGATGCTGTGCCACTGGCTCCATCAAACTACTTTGACCTAGATTGTCGGCATCAACCCCACCTTCGAATTCACCATCTCTTTTTGCTTTCATATGCTCTGTTTATGAGTGTGTGCACACTCAATTAAGTATCCAGTGAGCTCGACACCTCGTCAATGTTGCAACTCACTGGTTTCTTTTCGCTGGCCAATGTTTAGCTAGCTTTGCCAGCCTCGATTACCCCCGGCCCGATCAGTCGCGAATTTAAAAATTTTTATTCCCGCAACACCCATGCCGACTTAATTACGTACTTTGAAACAACTCATTGAATACATTATCTTCGTTATCACCAATTAATCTACTGCTTGTAGTGTCATATTTAATTCTTTGAGACATTTTGTGTAACTCCTTATCTTCATTATCACTTATGCATGGATCATCAGCCTAGTGCCTGCTACATGCACCTTACTGCCGACTTCCTAACCCCTCTCGGCGGCTCATGTCCCACGTCCCATGTGCTTATTTTGGCTTTTCCAGAATAGTCAGAGATTTCGCTTCAATAGTCAAATAAAGTCAATAAGTCATGCATTCATACTCAAACCGAATTTGATCCAAACATGGTTGGTAGATAATTAGTGAATTAATGTACTTTTATTCTCTCAGAATTTAGTGTAGTGGATGGATAAGAGATGAGAGACCGAGCTCCAGCTTCTTATTCCAATTCCTTCGTACTTGGCTTAATTCTTCTTCGATCTTCTTCTTCTTCTTTTTTGATAGTACAACAAGTTGTGTGTACGTATTAAACTGCATTATGTAAAGAATAAAATAGGAAGGATGCTCGAGTGTCAGCAGTCCCCTATTTAAATGCACACATCTCTGTCTGGATCCCCAGCTTAGCAATAATTTTATCTTCTATTGATGATGTCTTTAGATAGATCCTTTTCATGTCCAATCATCCCAGCATATATAACGTCAATACTCAATAGTGGAGAGGCAAGTGTTAAGCCTGGGCTTGTATGTTTTGAGGCTCTTATTATAGCTTAATTAACGCCTAGCCCTTTTTCGGTACGTGAACGATTAACGTTAGCATTTTTTATTTCTATTATATATTACTTTATGACAAAAAACTTGATCATGTAAGTGGTGTACACGGTCAACATGATGTATTATTCAACTTAAATATATATGGTCACATGTTTAATTTTAAGAAAATGAAACCTCAAATCCTTTTCCACACTAACTTTATTTTAATACAAAGCAAGCATATAGTAGAATATATTCGATACAGCGTTGACTAACATGGTGTATCAAATATATAATTTTTTTTTTGATATTGTAAATTTGAACCAACATTTTTATAATTTACCTAATTCATATTTAAATTTATAGTCCGAAAACACAACATTATTGCCAAAATGGCCGGAGAGCTTCTATTAATAACATTATAACCCCCAGTGACTTTTACTCTAATATATATATAAATATAAAATATGAGGCGGACTCTTGTTTACTTGGCTCTATATATATCACGACTCTAGCTAGCTAGCTAGAAACTGAAAGCTAAGAGAGAAAGAAATGGAGGTCTCTCTTCATTTCAGAGTCGTTTCTTCCCTAGTTCTTTTGGGACTGGTTGGCTTCTTTCTTTATCTCTACAACACAGTCTGGTTAAAGTCCGAGAGGGTCCGAAAGATGCTCCGAACGCAAGGCATCAAAGGCCCTACTCCTTCTTTACTATATGGGAATCTTCCCGAGATGCAGAAAATCCAACTCCAAGCGCTCAAGTCTCCAAATCACGCTGAATTTGTAGCCCACGACTACACTTCCAGTCTCTTCCCGTATTTCGAACACTGGCGAAAAGAATACGGTAATTCATTGACTAGCTTTCAATCTTCTATCTTCTTCTTCTTCTTCTTCTTCTTCATTATAGTACATAGCTAGATATAACCTACAACGTTGGTTTCACTTTTCTGCAAATTCTGTATTTTTAAGCAACAGTACCAGTAGTGTTTGAAAAAGTTGACAGAAGTGTTCTTAGGAATTTCCGCCAAGAAAACAAAGGATTTGATATGAAAGTAAGGATTTCTAGCTGTGATTTGTAGAGATATGAATGTAATAAGCTAGCTAGGGTAAGATCGAGGTTAGAATGAGTCAATGAGATTTGGCCAATATACAAATGATGTAATTAAGATGCTTAGTTTGACTAGTGAAGGTAACAGTACCCCAAGCAAATGTCAATGTCAGGCCATTTGCAAATAGATTCCTGGTCCAGAATAAATATTAGTTTACTGTCTAATCATGTTACTTTGCCATAATTAATTACAATTAAATATGACAGTACGTAACAAGATATATAATGACGGAAAGTTCTACAATACTGAGATGCATGTCATACCTCCACTTACAAATATAACAACAAAATGTGTTATCATTATGGTAACGAGAGTCTTTTTTTGTGTAATCTTTGTTCTATTAGAGGTAATTACTCCATCTATGACATTGTTACAAGTTTATGAACAATTTGTTATCAAAGTTGTAATTTTGGTTCAATTATATGTAAATAGTGTAAAACGAATGTGATAACTTTGTTGTCAATATAGTAATTTTGGTTCAATTAGATGTAATTTTTTGTTCAAAAAAATTGTAAATGGAGGTATGACATACATCACTGTACCCTAGCCTACCCCATATAATGACTACTTCTAAAGAATAATGCTTTGGACTAAATTACAACACCCATGAAATGAAACTATTATACGATGTCAGTGATATTAAAGTAAGGATGATTGGAACTGTGGGAGCATAGACAGGACCACATCTAAAATAAAATGGAGCATCTCATTGATTTTATTATGGCTAAATGGCCTAACAAAAAATATTATTCTATTAGCTTAATACGATACATATTATTTTCTAAATGTTTTTTTTGTTGCCTTTTCAAATCAATTCACTCTAGATTTAGTGTGGCTCAAATCATAAGAACTGACCTGAGAAATTAATGAAATGAATTTTGCAGGTTTAATTTACACGTATTCAACAGGAATGAGGCAGCATTTATATGTGAACCAACCAGAGCTAGTGAAGGAAATGAACCAGTGTATTAGTTTGGATTTAGGTAAGCCTTCTTATGTAAGCAAGAGACTTGCCCCCATGCTTGGAAATGGCATTCTCAGATCCAATGGCATTGTTTGGTCACAACAAAGAAAAATTGTTGCACCTGAGTTCTTCACAGACAAAGTCAAGGTAAAAAAAAAATTAAGTTTTTTAAAAATTTTGAGCAACTTTTTGTAACCATATATATATAGTTGAGAGATTGGATTCTCGATCTACTAATCATTTTTTAACGTGAAAGGCGATGGTGGGGTTGATGTTGGAGTCGGCGCAACCATTACTTAGAAAATGGGAGGAATGTATTGAAGGCCAAGGAAGTTTCGAAGCAGAGATTCAAGTGGATGAGGATTTAAGGGGTTTCTCAGCTGATGTTATCTCAAGGGCTTGTTTTGGAAGCTCTTATTCTAAGGGCAAAGAAATTTTCTCAAAGCTTAGAAGTCTTCAGGAAATAATGTCTCGTCAAGCCTTCCTCTTTGGATCAATTACTAATTTTGGGTATGTAAATATATAGTTCATATGACACTAATATATAGTACTGATACAAATTCCTAATGTACGTACTCTAACTATGGAATGCAGAGGGCTGATGAAGCAAAAGGAGATAAGTTGTTTAGAGAGAGAGATAGAATCATTGATCTGGGAAGCAGTGAAAGACCGCGAACGAGAGGGGTTAGAGACATGTTCATCGGAAAAGGATCTATTGCAGACGTTACTAGTGGGAGCCATGAATGACCAAAGCCTAGGCAAAGGCAAGGATTCATCCAAGCGCTTCATAGTTGACAACTGCAAGAACATTTACTTTGCAGGGCATGAATCCACTGCTGTTGCTGCCTCTTGGTGTTTGATGCTACTAGCTTTACATCCCGAGTGGCAAGCTCGAATCAGGACCGAGTTGGCGCAAGTTTGCCCTGATGGTCAGCCAGATGCTAATTCACTCCCTCAATTGAAAACGGTACAAGTCTTTGCATTAATTTAATCTTTTTCTTCATTAATTTTGGTGGACATAAAATTTCTTATCCACAAAAATCACAATAACCCCAAAGCTTAAGCTATTAGTCAACAATGTATCTCAAACTAGTTAACACTCTCCCTCTCGTGCAACAAGATCTTGCATGTGGCCTATTGTTTTCGGAGCAATATATTTGCCCATGTAAGGATTGATCAAACACTCGTGATACCATGTTAGACAACTACAGAATGAACAGGTCAATAATGTACAAACTAACATATGCATACGTACGTACGTAAACCTTGCAGATGAATATGGTGATTCAAGAAGTCATGCGTCTATACCCACCAGCTGCTTTTGTGTCAAGAGAAGCACTTGAAGACACCCAAGTGGGAAACATAAGTATTCCAAAAGGTGTATGCTTGTGGACTTTGATCCCAACATTGCACAGAGACACAGAGATTTGGGGACAAGATGCAAATGAATTCAAACCTGAGAGGTTCGTTGATGGTGTCTCTAAGGCTTGCAAATTTCCTCAAGCCTATATCCCCTTTGGTTTGGGTCCTCGGACCTGTTTAGGCAAAAACTTTGCTATGGTAGAATTGAAGGTCGTTCTCTCCCTCATTATCTCCAAGTTTACTTTCTCTCTATCTCCCAAATACAGGCACTCTCCTGCTTACAAAATGATTGTAGGTCCTGGAAATGGTGTACATATTCTCATTAAAAAATCTCATATGTAGAGTCGACAAAGTTAAATTAGGCCTATCCATGTGCTTATCTCTCTCGATTCATATTACATGGGCCATTATTTGAGTTATAAAACGTTATATTTGACAAATTTGAAATGTAAATTTGGAGTAGTGGAATATTGTAAGCAATTTCCTTTTTCTTTTTTTTGATTAATTGTCGATTGTTCGTTATAATTTTGATTCATATATATATATATATATATATATATATGAAAAAACATGGTCTATGAATGGTGAGATTATGACACAAGAAAATTTGAATAAAAATAGGTATTGACATGGTTTAGCCGTTAGGAGGTGTCATTGCATTCCGAAACATGTTAAACCTTGTCTACACTATTTTTTCTTGAAATTTTCCCCTGTCATAATCTTACTGTTGACGGAACACAAAAATCTCAACCCGATTTTTTTTTCATGATTTGAGGCTGAGAAGATTTTGGTGAGAAAATCAGAACAAACAATTTTGGCCAAAAAACTGTATGCTATATTCCATAGTTTTGGGGGAGAAACCAAGGTCTTAGAATTTTTTTTCTTTTTTGAGAGAAAGTTTTGGGGTTAATCTCCAACATGTTAGAACATCATTCTTGGGTGGCACCGTGTGGTTTGACTATCAAAATTGGACACAGTTAGCCTTACTTGCATGGACATCGTTAAGGGAACAAACATCAGAGCATGGAAATGACACAAATTAGGATACAGAGGTACTTTTCCTTAACCTTAAACTGATGGACAAGATCATTGGAATGGACATATGCATTTGCTTTGGCTCAGCCACAAGAATGGGCGAGGGCTTGGGTTTGGCCACCATAATGAGCGAGAGCAATAGTTCAGCCACTAGAATGGGCTGGGCTATAAAATATTCATTATAAGGTAAAAATTTGTACGAACACTAAGAGCAATGTAATCTATGACCAGAAAAAATTTCAGAATTTTTGCGGTACGGGAACTATTATTTTTTATTTTCTAAAATTAGAAAACGGGAAAAATCGTTAAAAATGAACGGATCAAGAATTTTAAGTTCTGTCAATTGGAACACCTTTTAAAAAATCATGCTTTACTAATTGTGAGAATATGGCATGGGAAAATTTCAAAAAGAAAGGGGTTTGACATGGTTTGACACGTTTGGATGTGTCGGAGGGCACATTGACATGCCTCATTGTGAACTGCAGTTTTTTTTTTTTGAAATTTTCCTGTGTCATAATTTTACCGTTCGTAGAATATGATTTTTATAAGGTGTTCAAATTAACAGAACTCGAAAATCTCAAGCGAATTTTTTTCTATGAATTTTCTAGTTTTCTGGATTTGGAAAATCATAAGAAAAAACCAGGTCGAGATTTTTGAGTTCTGTCCATTGAAAAACCTTCTAAAAATTATGTTTTACCAATTATGAAATTATGGCACGTGTCGACCCATAATAGGTGTAAATGTAAAAAAAAAAAATAACACTTGTTGACCCATGATAGGTGACACCTAAAGTATAAGGTAGTAACAAAAATTTAATTTTTTTTAACGAATTTTCTTGTAATTTGGATTTTCAAAAATCGTTAAAAAAAATTGGGTCAAGATTTTTGCGTTCTGTTAGTTCAAGAAGTGCTTAAAAATTATAATTTGTGGGTGGAAAGAATTTGGTGAAAAAATAAGAACATGCAATTTTGGTCAAAAAACAGTGAACTATAATTCACAGTTTTAGTTGAAAAACCAAAGTCTTGGATTTTTTTTTATATAAATTTTGTGCAAAAGAAATTTCAAGGGGAATAATAATATAATCTATGCCCAGAAAAAAAAATTCAGAATTTTTTAGTAGTAGAAGTAATTTTTTTTATTTTCTAAGGTCGAAAAACAAAAAAAATCATAAAAATAAATGAATTGATATTTTTTAGTTCTGTCACTTGGAACAATTTGTAAAAACCATGCTCTACAAAATGACGAGATTATAGCATTGGAAAATTTGAATCAAAATGAGTCTTGACATGATTTGGAACATTTGGATGTGTCGGGGGGCACCTTGACATACTTCTTTATGAACTGCAATATTTTTGAGAAATTTTCCTCTGCCATAATCTCACCTTTCGTAGAGGATGATTTTTAGAAGGTCTTTCAATTGATAAAACTCGAAAAGCTCGAGCAGATTTTTTAATGAATTTTCTAGTTTTTTGACTTTGGAAAATCTTAAAAAGAAAACGGGTCAAAATTTTTGAGTTCCGTTAATTGAAACACCTTCTAAAAATTATGTTTTACCAATAGTGAGATGGTGGTAGGGAAAATTTCAGAAGAAAATGGCTTGACATGGTTTGACACTTTTGGAGGTGTCATGGAATTCTCGAGACCTAATTCATATTTATTAGTGTTTTTTTTACATTATAGGAATAAATATGTCGAGTGAAGAAAAAGACAAAAAAAAGAGTGATTTCGAGCGAAAAGTCAATTCTCGACTAAACGACAAAAAGTCAACCGAATTAGTCTACTTGTGAATAGGAGTCCATGTCCCAAGTTCCATTGAAGCCCACAAGTGAAGACCCGCCTATCGGGTGTGTGAAAATTTCTAGTGTTAACTAATATTTCGTCGGTATAGGTGTTTTTTTTTTTTTTTTTTCGATTTTTTCATATTTTAAAAGCTATCTTTACCAACAAAATATTCATGACGGACGAAAACTTCGTCATGAACCGCAGATAGAATGTAAATTACAAAAGATAGAATATTCAACAATTTGCTAGCCGGTACTCAGACAGAATGCAAATTACATAAATAAAAAAAAAGCGACAGAGGAGTGAAGAAGCAGAGATTTTGATCACTTTTCGGATACCTTTTGGGGGTCTCAAGCCGACGCCCGAACAAAAACAAAAATCACAACTCGGAGAGTGCAGAACTTTGGAAGTATGGAAGAACACCTCATCTGTTATGTTGGTCCAAAAATACTGGGCTCGTCAGCATTGCTTATTACTTTGAGAGTGAACTCTTGTAAGACAACTCATCCATTTCGGTTTCTTTTGTCTCGTGTTTAAGCTTATGTAAATGTTCAAATTGATTATTGCAGGGAGAGTTTATGATGCAACAAGCCTTGAGCACATGGGTTCCAGTAATCCGTGGTTTAATGCTATTGGCATTGCTTCATAACTACCAGAAATGGATTTCCAATGGTTTTAGAAATGCCGGTAAGCCGGCTTCTGCATTGTATTAGTTATTGATATGTCTCTGCCTCGAATTAGATGGGTTCTTATCAAAGTTGTGTTCTTTAAGAAATTAACATTCTCAGACTTAATCTTGAGCTTTATGAATTGTTTCTTATTGTTCCATTATAGCATTCAGTGTTGTTGATGATCATAAGAGTAGATACGATATGAACTAGCATATTTGGAGAAAGTGATTGTGGTGTAATCAAGAGGTTGTTGTGTATTAGTTCTACACACACTAAATATTGAAATATTTTGGAAAATATATAGAGGCTGCCAATCATCTAGTGTTTCACTTACTACTTAGTCCAATAATTTTACAGGATGATACATTACTCGTACAATATATCTGATCTAGAAATCCGTTTTTGTTTTGTTCGTTCATCAAGAGACTTACTAATTGCATAATAGTGAAATTTAGTTTATACAGCTTAAAATTTCTTCAACAACAGATATGGAAATGAAACAAGTAGTAATTGATACTCCTTGTTCATTATCTTCTGCTTTGTTTTGTAGAAAAATAAATCTCTTATTTATTTCTTTCACTTTGGTTACCACAGTACACAAAAGTGAATTTGAGTTTCACTACTAAATTTCGGTTTTAACCATTGATTGCATACTTAACCATCAGGGCTTTGCCAGATTTGGCAAACACCGCAGCATTTGTTCACAACAGCGCACAATTGTGAGGTCAAATTTGAATGCACTCAGAGGCCCGTGCTAGTCATTATGCGTTCATATCCTGAGAAAATCCACCAAGATTACCTTAAATGGGTGGAATTTAATATGTACTTTATAAATTGCCTTCTTAGGCTAAATGGTGCCGTGTAGAGCATAAATGGGGCTTGCCTTTATCGAGCGGAGGTCCTGGATATATTTTCACTGCTCGGTTGCTTGAAGGAGATGCATTTGGTAATTTTCTATTGCTTTTTTGTTGTTGTTGTTGCTGTTGTAATTTGCATTCTGTCTGTGAGTACTAGCTAGCAAATATACCTGCTGTTCAAAGCACAGATCGTTATAGGCATGGTGTGTTGTGACCATATGAGGAATCCAAGAAGAGAGTGGAAATCTTGATTACCCTTAGATAGTCTTCTATGTTCCTGTATTTTCTCCAATAATTTCTTTCTACCATCGTAAAGATAGAGTCCGATATACTGTTGATGAATTGTTGTGAGTAGATCAGTTGCCTGGGTATCAGATTTATGATGATTGAGGTTGGTGATTGTAGGCAAGTCATGCTGAAAAAGGAAAAGTATTTCTATAATCATAAATATATACGAGTAAGAAAGAATTCTACCCCTTCCAAACTGCTTTATTTTTATCATCAGTTTGTTTTTATAGGCAAAGGTGTTTTCTCTCAATTCAATTTTTTTTCTTCTATCAATTAAATTGTGGTTTTCATCCATTTATGATAATGATGTGTGAAGATTTTGGAACTAGTTTGTCTTGCTATCATATATTCAAGCCGCACTAGTTTGATATCATGGCTAAACTCAGAGTCGCACTAACTTTGTCATCTGAGCTAATTCAGAACACCTGGTTGCTTGATAGATTGTAAAATAGTTGATGCCCAAAGGGAGAAGTCAACTTTAATGGAAGAAGTGAAAAATTGGATATTTTGAGTTGGTTAGAAAATTTTCTTATGGAATAAATAGTTCCATTGGATTAGCAATTTTATGAGAAGTGGAACGGAAAAAAGGACATGTGCTTTTTATAAAACTGTGGCCTATATATCTTTATGCAATGATGTGCAATAATTAATGCTTACGGAGGTTACGTATTGTTCTTTTGGAATATGTATTCTGTTCTGATTGGTAAAATAAATCAGTGGTATGGCCCTAATAATTTGGCTGTGACAGTGAAATGAAAACAGGTTTTCAATGAATTTCCTCTGACATATGAATTTCAATTCCATTTTCAAAACTAAATACCACATAAGCTTTTCAATGTTCTTGTCATGTAACTTTTCTAGTATGAAGAGTGCCAATTTTCTTTAATTTGTGAAGTGTGAGAATCTCCCCTCATTTCAGATGTAACGCTTATACTAAAACTAATTGTTTTGCTGTGTCATTTGTCACAAAGATTATTGTACATTAATGTCTAATAGTTTCTTGTCATTTCAGTGATGTATCCTTAATGTTTATCAAAACTTGTGGGACAGGTGGAGACATTCAACTGAATTTGGTGTAAATTGCACTCAGAACATTGCATGTCATAGAGGTCATTGCTTAAAAAATGATGTGTATTGTGGAACGTAGAAAGAGTGCACGGATATCTGCTCTTGAAGCACAGAAGGTGCAGCAAGAAAAGAACCAGAATCTGAATAAGGGCAAGCGCATATGTGATGCAGCAATGGAGACTGGGGTTGCTGAACTTGATTCCTACCTAAATCAGGATAGAAAAAAGGTTAAAATTAGACCTTTCCAATATCTTTTTGCGAATTCAGTTGAGTATCAAGTTCCAAAAAGGACATAGGCAGTAGCTCCTTTGCATTTTTTCCTTGGAGTTTTAGGAGAATCTAACTGGGCGAACCTTTTACCTTTCACAAAAGGGTGTACTAATAATTTTAGGAAATAAGCTATTCATAGCATAGGAGAAAATGAGAAACAGTTTTTTTTAAATTTTTTTTCTTCAATACCCCCTTGTTGTTAGTTAATAACCCTAGTGATTAGATTGATATGCTTATTCTGATTGGAATAAGTCGATAAAGCAAACTAAGCATTGCTATGTAGAAGGAATGTTCTGTTGGTCTTAGTACGTAGATGATATGCAGTATACATTCTTTCATATTTGATCATTACTGTTGTTTCCTGTGAAAGTTTAAGTTGGCATAGGGATTCTAGGTTGATGTCTTTATCTTCAAATGCTTTGAATTTTGCAATTATTGTAAGGGTCTTATGTACATAAATTGCAGGGTAATTGGAGCAGAAGAGAACATCACACAAATGCTGGTGAGTTTTTTTTTTCCTTTTGATGATCTGGGGTTGCGATTAATAATATTATGTTAAGGATGACCAGTAACTCAGTATTTCTTGTATTAAATCAAACAGCTGTTATGCCATCTGGAAGTGCTTTTCCAGAAAGAAGCAAGCTTCAACTGTTGCTTTGGATATTGAAAAGGTGAAGCAAGCTTCTCTTAATCTGTATTTATGGGGCCACACTAATACTTCAACGAAGTGAAACTTTTTTGCTTTTCCTTCAATAAGTGGTCTCTTCTAAAGTGAATTGCTCATCATAAAAAATAGTTGCTTAATGTTCTTTTTCATTATAATTACAGGAGAGACTCACACTATATATTCTCGGAGCCAGTAAATCCAGAGGAGGTTTGTCTACTTTATTCATGGTCTGTCCGAATGCATATACCTTTACACTTTTACAGTTGCTTATTTATAATTCTTAATGCGAAAGGTGGAACATTATTATGATGTCATTAAAGAGCCAATGGATTTTGGCACGATTACAGCAAAACTCAATGGAGGAAGCTACAAATCACTGCAAGAATTTGAGGTTTGCTCCTAGAGTACTTTCTTTTCATTCAGCGGCCCTTTCATTCAATGAGGCTAAGAAAGGAAAACTGCCTTTTTAGACTTCTTTTTAAAACTCCACTTCCTTTTATATGGTGGACTATATTAAACAGAATGAAACATTATTGCGATTTTGCTGGCATGCTTTGATTGCCTTCTATTAATTTTTTTTCCTATTGTTATTCTTAGATAATGAAGCTTGATATCTGCATATGAAATTTAATTTTTGGGCAGGCTACTTTTACAAGGATAGGTGTATGAAACATTGCATTTGTTAGTTGTAACCTAAATGGTAGATTCAATGGTTACAGTATGCAATGCTGGTTTTTTTTTTTTTTTTTTTTTTTTCTGTTCTGATGTTCCTTGGTTGTACAGCATGATGTAACGCTGGTATGGAGCAATGCAATGCATTTCAACCAATCAAGTACCCTTTATTATAGACAGGTAAAGTCCACAAAGCACTGTTCTTATTATAAAGGTTGACCAGAAGTTTACGCTCTTGAAATCTACTTTTTCTCCTTAACGTTCAGAATATTATGGTTTTCCAGGCTCGTGTGATAAGAAACCTAGCGACCAAGTTGTTTGATTCTTTGAAAACTGACCCTGAGAACTCTGTGGCAATACTACAAGCTGGTAGGGGACAAAAACTGCGGTGAACTTTCCAAATAATTGAATTAGACTCACTCTTTTTTTTTTTCACATGTCCCATAAACAGGATGCAGAGGTGGAAGAAGATCCAAGTATTCTGAAGTAGATCGACGCGATACCTACTGGCCTCTGAATTCATTGCTTAATGAGAATGAGTCAATAGTATCTACAGTCTATCTCAGCCCAAAAGAACTAGTGCAGGTGAGTAATGACTGTTTGTGCAGCTGTGCAGGTACTCATGGGTATATTTTAAAAAACTTCCCCAAACATAAACAATACAAGTAAACATATTTTTTAGTAAAACCTTCACCCACAGCAACCAATCAAAAGCCCTGTAATTGAAAACTGGGCTGAGCTTTTAAGGCCTCCTATATTCTTGTATTTCAACATATGTACTTGCATATTGATTACTTGTCCTGGTTTTGTAGAATAAGCTGAATAGTATTGGATACGCAGAAAGCCTGCTGCAGTTTGTTAAAGATCTTGGGCCTACTGCTCATACAGTTGCTGGTCGGAAGTTACAAAAATATGCTGAAGCAGCTCTTAATGTGGAAAGGGTATTAACATCTGACACAATAAATCTTCATGGTGGTTTAAGCAAAGGAAATGCTTATTCTAACTTCCCCACTACAAGGGAAGCACATAGCAACATCAGGGGAAAATCAATACAAACCATGTCTGATCATGACATTGGGAATACTTGCTTGACCAATCCTTTATTTGGAAATCCCAACTTCTCTGCTACATGGAACATGGACAGGAACCTCAATGGAGAATCAATCCAAGCCACACCTGATCAAGACACTGGGGGTTCCTACATGAATGCCTTACTTGGAAGCGGGAGTTGTGAATGGGACAGACTCAGTGACCTCAGGGGGGAATCAGTTCAAACAATGCCTGATCAGGACATGGGGAATTCTCACTTTACCAATCCCTTATTTGGAAATTCCAACTTCTCTGCTCGGGACACAAGCATCAACTTCAGTGGAAAATCTGTCTGGGGCAGTCTTGATCAACACTCTGGGAGTTCCTTCATCAATAATTCCTCATTTGGAGATGGAAATTCTTTCCCTACTACATGGAAAACAGAAATTGAAGCCAACAACCTATTTTCAGGTGCCTTTGATAAGGGTAAGAGTGTCCAAGTAGATAACATGCCTTCTTCAGAGCCAAAGATACCAGCTGTAAAAGATTATGGTTCTTCATCCTCTTCATCAGCAGCGTGGCTTTCCCATAATAAGTATGAAGCAAGTCAGAGCCCAGCCACTTGGTCCATGTATGGGTCGGACTTGAATAACCCTGGAGGCAAATTCCATCAATACCAAAGCATGGCTGATATAGGAAGCACAAGTTATGCAAGCCATATGGAGCAGGCAGGCCAAGCCTTGAAATGGTTGAGGCCAACAGAGTCACCGCCACCGCCTGTTTTCAGCCAGCCGCAATCAACATCTGCTGGGCCCTCACAGTGGCGAGGCATTGGTACATCAACCTCTAACTTGAAGGCTATAGAGTTATCAGACATAGACGAATGGTTCCGAAGCCATTGAGAATCGGAGCTCCTCATGCTGGTTCCTTTCTTAGCATCTCTTCCTTTCTTCAGATCATAATAAGGGCTTTAATTCATAACATTGCCATGACTGATTATTCATAATCTGGTGGTTCCTTTTTTTTGTTCTTTTGGTATCTCTTCCTTTCTTCAGAACATAATAAGCCTCTGTTTTGATTCATAACATCTGCCTTGACTGATAAGACACAGTATTGGTTATGTGCCGTTTGATAATATATATGACAAAACTACCCCTTATCGTTTAAAGGGGTAATATGGTGATTATGTACAACACATTATCATCCACTTCATTGAGCAGAGAGGAAGAAATGGAGGTTGCGACGCCCATGAACATAGTAGAGGGTCATTCATGCAAGGCCATGGAGTTAAAATGGGTAAGTTCCAGAAGCAAAACCCGAATGCAAAACCTGAAAACACCATCAAAATCAAAAGCACCAGCAACACTTCAAGCCTTGGTCCCAGTGTTCATATCCACAAACCCATCTCACGTAAACGCAGATGATCTCATTGACCTCTACAGCGCTTGCAATCACTCCTGCCATCGATTCCCCAATTACGTGGAAGACGGCGATGGCTGCCGTGTGGTTGAAGCTATTGACGTGCAGAAGCTACGTGTGGCTCTCTCCCACAGTGAAGTCCTGGTCTCGGTCTTCTGCAAACCAAATGATGTAATTGGAAAATCTTCATCGTCATCTTCGGGAAAAAAGCAGAAGATTAAAGTGGGTTTAGGAGAATTCCTTGAGAGGGTGGTGATGCCGGTGACGCCGTTTAACAGTCAATTGGTGGGTTTTGGCCGAGCTGTTTCTGATCAAGGATTGACGGCCTCCATCTACGATGTTATGGTATACATAAAAACTTGTTGATACTTATATTTCACTCCTAAAAAGTCATTTTTACACCCCTATAAAAAAGTACAAAATGTAACATCACTTCTTGAGTGTGGTAAATTTTACAGTAGCAGTAACTCTTTTGGTGGAAATTTGTTCACATTATCATACGTATTCAAGATTTGGTAAATTTGGGAAGCATTCATATAAATATGGTTCAGTGTTTCCCAGGTTGTTCCTTCATTGCAGGGTATGGGAATTGGCAAGATTATAGTTAAAAGAATCATAAGGTTTAGTATTCTTTCTTAAAACTGATCCATTCTTTTTCTTAATGTTTCAATTTTATCATTGGACCAATCAATATGTCATATAGACCTTTTACCTTTGGAACTACGGTTCTCATTTTCCTGAGTACAGATTGTTTTTCGCTGTTAGATTTGACGGTTTGCCATACTAATCAGTAAAGGCTCTGAAATATAAAATGCCCTTTTCTGGTTTCCATTGCTTATTGCAGATTACTCACAAGTAGAGACATTTATGACATAGCAGCCCTTTGCTCTGAGAATGAGAGGTAATTATACCAATTTCTCATGAATGTCAAAGCCTCAATGCCTCTGCTGAACAAAGTTTATTCTCATTATTTTGAAACATACATATCTCAGCTCCTTCTTCAAAGCATGTGGTTTTGGAGATGACATTCTGTGCTCCACAGCAATGATGTATACAAGGACCGCTAGTGGTTCAACTAATCTCGAAGAACAGATTGTTAAACGCGCAGGTCGAAAGCTGTTGTTAGTTCCACCATTTTTGAAGACCTTACCCTACTCCAAGTCCAAGACCGTGAAATCATCTTAAGCATCAAGATGAGAAGTGTTTTGTGTCTGTCAATAGAAGAGTTTGACATTGGTGTTTCCCTGTGTCCATTTTGGCTTAAAGATGTTGCATTTTCACATTCAAACCAGAACAGCCAAAGTGGACTCTTTTTTGTTTGTTAGATTCTATGTGTTAATTGTCAGGATTATGTAAAGATTTGAAAAATAGTTACTGTTCTCATATTCCCCAACAGTATTATGCAGCAAGTTTTGTAATTACATCAGATATTCCTCTCCATCTGTAATGCACTTTTCTAAGAAAAAGCAAGTTTGACAAAGGAGGTTACCCCATAATGTTCTCAGGCATAAGAATTATCTCACCACCAAAGTAAAGTAGCCATTTAAATAATGCAAAACAGCTTCCCTTTCTTTCTGCCTCCACAACAACTTTATCAACACAGAAGAAAGCTATCTCTCAACTTCTCTCTTTTCTTCAATTGGCCTGGTATGGGGAAACTCTGGGTTGAAGTTTGCTTGATATCTGCTCGAGGGCTCCGGCGTTCATCGTCCCTATGGAAGCTTCAATGGTATGCTGTTGGGTGGACCAATCCCAACAACAAATACTGCACCAAGATTGATGCATCCGGAAATGCAAATCCAGTATGGAAAACCAAGTTTGCTACCTTGGTTGAGGACGCGGAATCTAAACTGAACGATCTGGCTCTGCACATTGAAGTCTATAGTAGGGAGCCTATATTCCTCAGAGAAAGGCTTCAGGGGACAGCAACTATTCTCTTGAAAGAGTTTCTGGCTAAGCATAACAAGAATTCTGAGAATTCAAGGCATGGAGCTGAAGAAGTTGGGAGCTACCAATTGCGGAAAAAGAATTCCAACAAACCTCAAGGATTTGTTGACGTTTCAATCCACATTTCTGAGGATATGGAAGGGCGAAGCTCATACACAGGTATTCCTAGAACCCTTTAGAGTGTTCATTTCGAGTTTGCTTCATATATATTTCAAATCATTCAATTGAATTTCGTGGTTAATGGAAACATGATCCTTGAGAGAGTTTTGCTTCACAAAAAATGTTACTGATTGTTGACTTCAAGTTCTGCTTTGTAGGCAGTGAGGGTGGACCTGGGGATCACAGCAATACTATCACCTTGGCTATCGGAGATGGGTCTGCACCACCACCACTACCTTTTACTCCACAACAGAGACCAGAAAATCAGTTCCAAATCAATTCCCCGTATGCAAAGCCAATGCCTCCCGCTACAAACTATTCGAATCCATCTGCAGTTGAACTAAACTACATGCCAGCAAACGGACCAAGCTACATGCCAGCAAACGGACCAAGCTACCAGCCAACAAGTGGACCAAGCTACCAGCCATCTAGAACTCCTCCACCACCTCCGCCACCTTCCAATGTTGGGTACATACATACCTTTCTCCCAAGGACAGATCAAATGTCTGAGACCTATATTAATATGCCATCATCATCTGGAGCACCACCTCCTGGTCGTGGAACTCGTGGTGGAGGACCTGGTTTTGCAATGGGAATGGGTGCTGGAGCGCTGGCAGCCGGTGCTGTGATCTTCGGTGATGACTTTATGTCTGGATTTGATGTTCCTTCAGGCTTACAAGATGCTAGTCTTACCATATCAACTGATCCTCCTTTCTAACCAAGTCTGTAATTAGCATCAGCTGTTATGTTGTAATAAGTTATGCAGTATAAAGGAACTTGGTCATCCCATGTTGTTCAACTCCTTTCTTAGAATGTGATTTCAGTATAGAACACGAATGCTCACAGGGTTTGCTCCATTCACAAATCATAGATTATCAAAATAACTATTGATTGCTTATTAAGGACACACCAAAAGAATATCTCAGTTTCTAATCTTGTCAATTACTTGTCTACCAAGAGACAAGTATTACAATTATTGAGTATCTGAAGGACTGAAAGCACCAGAAAAATTATCTCTGATAGTATTATAGTGACATACAACAGAAGTAAGCGTTATAGGTATTTCCCATCGCTTTGCAGAGCATCTATGTCCTAAGTACTTAACTTATATACTGACATTCTGATGCTTTATCAAACCCACATTTTGTTCATGCCATAGTAACACGGAGTATAGCCATATAGGAGACAAACTTCAAACAATAACTTGTGGCCGTTGCTGTGGAGAATCATCAAAAGCTCTTTGCAGAAATTTCTTAACCACTGAAACAAACTCATCAACTTTCTCTTCATGTGGCAAGTGCCCACAATGCTTTATGACTTCAAGGTAAGACCCCGGTATGGCTCGTGAAAGTCTCTCAGCATTCCATGAAGGGACAATTCGGTCAGTATCACCCGTAACAATCAGTACTGGTTTCAAGGTAAAATGAGTGGTCAATTACATATTAGTTACCTCCTCCAATTAATGATAATTATAAAGTGTTAATAAAAGACAATAAGAGGTCCTTGTTTGATTAAACATTTCATGATCAAACAAGCATTGTGACCCAACAGCCAAGCCAGAAACAGAATCTGGTGAAAATCAAACATCAGTGTGCCCAGAAGTTACATCTAGTTACTTTCTAGGGCATTAGCTTTTTCAACTTTCTTTTCACCAATTCTGATCGTCCAAATTCAGCCTTAACAGAACCTACAGTACTCGTTTGGATTGACAGAATTTCTTACGACTGTCTTAATCCAATACCAACTTGCTTACTCCTTATCTACACTTTGTCCTGTTTAAGGGGAGTAGGGGACTTTCCTCTTACTGTCTCAATTAAAAAAAAACACAGTTAAACGGTAAGTGGAAAAATTATAGGAATGTTACCTGGACATTTGATATCACGGAGTCTTTTTGCCAACGGTGGCTTTGATTCAGATGAAGTGTCTGTAAGCATTGCTGCTGTGTACTCCACAAGTGCCTTGTCCCAACCCTTCGTCCTCAATGGCTGCATGTGGAACTACATCCAGGTGAGCACTATACTCCCCAAATCAAAAACATAAAAGAAGGCAAAACTATCAAAGATAATAACCTTTGTATAACCATTTATGACATCTTCAGTGGCTTGCTTCGAGTCATACCATGCATTCCTAACAGCAGCAATACCAAATTTATTGATAACCACTCTGACCTGATAATCATGCGGTTAGTCACTGTCAGATGTAGGCATGTAGCACATGTATCTAACAAAGGAAAAAGGAGTACAAGATTATAACAACAGAAAAAGAATAATGATATTCATGAAGAACAAACTTCAGTGATATAATATTTGGACAAAATGTTTTCAAGATAGTCTTGGTCCTTTTGGTGTTTTGCTTTGGTTGGTTGGAACGTTCAATCACTTTGACCTTATCAGGATAACTCAAACCAAGTGCAGTGTAAAACCATCCATATAAAATTACTTACCAGCATTATCGCCAAAGTAGAGCGTAGAACAGCTGACAAGAATTTCTTATACAAAGAGCTAAGCATAACTGTCATCCCTTTCACAATTCTCATTATTGCCTGCAAGATAAACCTGGCAAATTTGGACAGAACGTTGGAAAACTGGATAAATGGATTCCCCATATTATTTGAATTTGAGCCATCTTCTTGTGTCTGGTTTTTTGTTCCAGATTGATGTCTCTCAACAACCTTTTGAGTAATAATTGGTGCAAAAATTGCTGGTGCCACAAGGATTATAGCAGCAACACGTTCTGGTGCTTCAAAATATGATTCAACTGCTACAAAAGACCCAGCTGAATGCCTAAGATTTTAGAGAGATATTGGCTTTCAGATTTAGAATAACAATCACAGAAACCGAGAATATTTATATTTTTCCTAAAAGAGTTGATACATGAAACAACAAAGAGCGAGAATCGCTATGTAAACAATCCATCTGCTAGACAAAATGGACTACCAAAGAACAATACATGAAAGAAAACTCAAAACAGAACAATATTACAAGACAGGAGAAGTACATACCCCACTAAAATGGCCTTCTCAGCTGCTAGAAAATCGATGAAGTATAAGGTTGCAAGCACTGAAAATGCCATGGAATATGGATTCACAGGTTTTGATTCCCCATTTCCAGAAGATAAATGCCTGACAGAGTCTCCCCTTGATGTCAACCCAAAGGCTGGTCTATCAAAGGCAAGAACTTTCGAACCAATGGCCTCCGCCAACGGCTTCATAACTCGATTCCACGAGAAAATTGAAGCTCCAAAGCCATGTAACAAAATCATAGAAGTACCAACACTCTTAGTCTCACTGGAGACACTCTCAGTCTCATGTGCCTGTAATTGTGCATCATATACCTTGTGATGTATCTCCACTCCACTGAACTCACAGAAACAACTATCTGGGTCAGCTAAAAGCTTTGGATCCTCCACCAGTTCATCTTGATCTACGCCAGCTATTCTCTTCTTCTGCTTTGTTTGTACATCAAGCAATTGCTCTGGAGGAGAATTATAGCCAAGCATGAAAAAACACACACATACACTTGCAAAAGGTATACACACAAGTACAACAATACCCAAAACTACATTTGAACTCCCCAATTCATTGCTTTAGTTAAACAAAGCAAAACCAGAATAAAAGAATTTCCTGAAGAAAGCTATGAATATGCATTTATGAAGAACATAAATGCATAAAGATAAGGAATTTGGGTTACCAGAACCAGAGTATTGGGCACCGGAGCCACTGACTGAAGCAGCAGAAGCGATTGGGAAAGATTTCAAAACGGTGTAGTTTTGGGTATCTGAACCAAATCTTGAAGGGAAGCTTAAGCTGATGTTGTTGCCATTAAAGCATGAAACTTTACTATAATTCGGCAACACCCACGTCCCCGCGCAGCTCCTCATTGGTTTTGGCGCCTTCAAGACTCAGCCCCAACCTGAATTTGAAGCACATGGATAATACTACTGCTACTTAATAAATAGTGTAAGAAAGCAAATTTCGTTTTCCTTTGTCTTCTTTCCTCCAAGAGAGAAACGACGACGTTCTAACCCAAGCTTTAGTTTTTAAATGTGAAAATTGAAGCTCATTGTAGAAGCCGAATTGAGTAAGAAAATGGAGGCTCTGGTATGCAAGAAATTGGGGGATCCAACAGTACCAATTTCACAAGAAGGGACAGAGAAAGCAATAGAAATTGAAAGGAGTCATCCAATTCCTGAATTGGAGTCTCCCACATCGGTGAGAGTGAGAGTGAAAGCTACGAGCTTGAACTACGCCAATTACCTACAGATACTGGGCAAGTACCAAGAGAAACCACCTCTTCCTTTCATCCCCGGCTCCGATTACTCCGGCATCGTCGACGCCGTGGGACCCGCCGTCTCCAAGTTCAAAGTCGGCGACCCTGTTTGTTCTGTTGCCGGCCTTGGCTCCTATGCTCAGTTCATCGTCGCCGATCAGTCTCTTCTGTGAGTCGATCACTCTCTCTCTCTCTCTTAAACAATCATTCAATTGAGTTGAATTGATTTGGAAATGTTTGTGTTGGAAGGTTTGGAGTGCCAGAGGGGTGTGATCTGGTAGCTGCTGGTGCCCTTCCTGTTGCATTTGGGACCTCACATGTGGCTCTTCTTCACCGAGCCAATTTGACCTCCGGTCAAGTAATTAAATTTATGATCTTCGTCTAGTTTTCTGTGTCTATCTGTTGGTGTTTGTATGTGAATTTTTTTTTTCCATGTTAAATTGTAGGTATTGCTGGTTCTTGGTGCAGCTGGAGGTGTTGGACTTGCAGCGGTACAGATTGGCAAGGTTGTTGGAGCCATTGTTATTGCAGTAGCTAGGTACTTGCATATTTTATTTCTTTGGTGCTTTTGTTCTTGTGGGAATTGAGATTGCAGCGATTCGAATACGAAACATTTAGAACTGGGCTTGTGCTGTTGGGTGCTGAATTTGCAGGGGAACTGAGAAGGTGCAGTATTTGAAGTCATTGGGGGTTGATCATGTTGTGGACTCCAGCAGTCAAAGTATTATCCAAAGTGTGAAGGACTTTTTAAAAACAAGAAAGCTTAAAGGGGTTGACGTTTTGTATGATCCGGTTGGAGGGAAGCTTACTAAAGAAGCCATGAAGGTTTTGAGTTGGGGAGCACACATTTTGGTTATAGGATTTGCAAGTGGAGAGGTCCCTGTTATTCCTGCCAATATCGCTCTGGTTAAGGTATGACTAGTGATTGTTTCAAGTCCGAAAATATTGCTTTCATTTGTTCGAGTTAGTAGTTTCTGCTTAAAACTCAAATGCTTATGGAAGATTAGAGCCTTAAGATTGATTAGTAAAATGTGATAGCCAGAACTATTAAATAAGTGTTTGATGTGCAAGTAAGTGTACTTTCACCATTGATCAAGTTAGTCTTGTCTTCTTTTATTGCATTGATATGAAGTATAGATTGCTACTGAATATTCGGTTCCAGATTACAATGCCCTTTTTACTTATGTATCACTTTGCACCAGAACTGGACAGTGCATGGACTGTACTGGGGTAGCTACAGAATACATCAACCAGCTGTTCTCGAAGATTCTGTTAACGAACTACTATCCTGGGTGGCGCGAGGCTTGATCACTACCCGGATTTCTCATACTTACCGCCTGCCAGAGGTCAGGACTCAGGACTTCCTTTCACTCTTATTTAACCCCTCAACCCCTTCTATCATTGGTTGTTGTGTTTTGAGTATATGTGCCTATTCAGATGGCCGCAACACTTGATGCAATGGGAGTCCAATCTTGTTGCTATGATTTCAATTTATTGTGGAATATTGATCATCTGAGCTGCTCTAAATTGCTTGTAAATGACAGGCCCATCTTGCCTTTTCCGCCATCAAAGATAGGAAAGCCATTGGGAAAGTGATGATTGTTCTTGACGACCCAAGCAGTGTAAGATCAAAGCTTTAATCAGAATTCAGCCGGGACAGTTGGATCTTGTAGTCATCGGCATTTCAATTCCGGAGTCTCCCTTTTCATAGCTTGTGACGAACACATCATTTATCATTCGATCATGATGATAAGAAATAAATTAATAAGAATTTATCTATAGATGTTAGATGGTTGGTTTAGGTCCGTTGTACTAGTTATGATCCTGTGTATGATCCTAAATACTTATGCAAATGTATAATCAATATGTGCTGGGGAAACCAGAGGGCCTAGAGCTCCTGTCGATAAATAAAGTGATTCTTTAAATCGAGCTAAGAAGCTTCTACTTCTCATTTCATTTCATTTCTAACAATACAACAGCAATATTGTTAAATGGATTTGGATGCGCACAACAATATTCATTATGACAACTACAATCATCGGCATTATTCTGCAAGATATATAGTCAAATGGATCAATATAAAACTTCCCAAATATATACATTCAATTGATAAATCAATATGTACACATGATCAAAAGAATGTATAGCTACAGGAATAATAAGACAACCCTATCTTGGTCTACTCTCTGTTTTCAGAAACCGTACATATTCCTGCTGCAACATCTCACCTCCATTCACTGGTTCAAAACTGCACCTATAGAAGCTGATGCAGAAAAAAGAAACAACGAATCAGAGAGCAGGGTAGGGAACTAGGGAAGATGTGCACAAAGAAAAGGTGTAAGTTTCTGGTTCATAACACTGCATTTTCAAAACTTCAGGCTGGAGAAAAATGCAAGCGCACATAGCTTGGTAAGAAGGAAAACATTATCAATACACACACAGAGGCATTACCTCCCATCCAGGCCAACAATGATGACAGTGTTTTGGGAACCAAAAGCAGTAATGAATTGTGTGTCTTCTGGCAAGCGGAACTGAGCGAAAGACCACTCTGAGCTAAAATATTTAGGTAAAACCCCTGGAAAATTGCCAGAGAGATTAGATACTTGAAGAAGAAAGCACCAAAAGCAATTGAAGGCGAACATGTTACAAATTCAGAAGCATGAGTTGACTTTAAAGAAGAAACAAATATGCCCTCAATGACCAATTTCTTTGCTCTTATTGAAAGTAACAGTTGGGAGAAACCCCACACAATTGAGGCTATGGAAGTTGAGAACTTCCATCAAGTTTCCATATTCAGGTGTCCATAATATTTTTGATAAATAAATCTTCCAAGTTTTGTTAGCATTGTCAGATACCATTTTTTTTGGACCGAGTCAGATACCATTTTAAAGGAATGCAATTCTTGCTGGTGTTAAACCTTAATACAGAGATGGATAAGAGCAGATTACTTGCAGATGAGTCATAGTAATTCCAAGTTGTCAATATTATTTTTTGGCATGTGTTCTTACCTCTCATGAAAGACAATGATGAACTAGAATTGGCCCCGGTGTTTGGAGAAATAAGAGGCTCTAGGGAATTTGAAGAATTCTGGTGAAACAGTGACGGCCCTTGAGCAGCATTTGAATGAGTAGATAAATCCATCCCAACCACTCTAACTCTAAGGCTAAATATATGCACAGTACCTTTGTCGCTTGATGTTGCTAACCACTGGACATTCGGAGAGAGAGCAATACTATAGATGTCTGCTCTGTCCACTCCTCTGCGTACCTACATGGAGGCCATATGAAAATAAGAAGTGTTTTCCTGAAGAAAAACAATTACCAGTGGACATCATTTCTCCCATGTATCAAAGAATAACAACATACAAGGAGAATCATGGCTAGATAAATATGGCCTTGTACTATTCAAAAATTCACATATGACAGTGGAAAACTAGTATTTTCTCATATAGACTCCCAAGGATTCACAATTTATTAACAAAAAGTTCACAGCCCAATATGCTACCTCTTGTAAGCGAGTCCCATCCATTGTGTTGAAGATTCTTATCAAAGTGCCCTTTGTACTAGCAGTTGCAAGTAGCAGTCCATCCATTGTTAAGGTGAAGCATGCAATATGAGAATCATGAGCATTGATTAACTTTGTCATATTCAGCCCAAAATGTTCAATTCTAACTTGTCCTCGATAAAGGCCTGGGCAAGCCAGCACAGATGTATTTTGGTGGTGTGAAAGGCAGCACAATCCTCTCGGATTTGCTACAGTTTCAATCTGATGCAGCAGCTTTAGATCCATAAAGCTGTAAACGTAAATCTTGTGCTCAAGAATAGCAACTATGCGATCACGTCTTAACTTAACTGCACGAACCTCAGACCTGAATGAAAATTCACCAATACATCGGCTCTGATGATCATCCCAAATCATAACTTTGTTGGGTGGGTATTGGGAATTGTCTCCACCACCAACAAGTACAAGAATGTTGCATCGGAACAACATCTCAACAATTCTGAATCCACCACTTTTCAAATCCCGCCTAAAAGTTTCCTTGAAAGGCTCACAGTTATAGATACGAAAACCATTACTTGTGCCTGCAGCAAAGCAACCATAGTCCTGATTCCAGGATACAGAGTGCAACTCCATTTCGTCACTGTCATTGAAGTCTGGTTCAAGCGGGCCAAAAGAACCAGACGACCCAGCAACAGGCGATCCGTACGTGCCAAGCCTTGTGGGTGAGAGTATCCCTCGAGGAGTTGAAACTGTTGAACTCATGAGGGAGGCAGTCACAGTTATCAGCAACTGCCACAATCAATAATCATGAACGATGGATAAACCTGGACATACAAAGATACAAAACCACAAGCTCAATTCTGGCATTTCCAACACAAAATTCTATATAGGATGCTTCATGCTTCAAATAGAACACACACTCACAACTTCTCTAATTAATACTGTGATCCTATCAATCAGCTAAACTTTAATCAAACTGAGTGCTATATCAACTTGGTACACAAACACCAAGTATGAAGAATCTAGAAAGAGTCAAAATTTATAAAATGCTATATCAAGTTTCAACCTTTAGAAGAAACCCACAATGGCCATTACCAAATTCACCAAATTTTCTTCATACGTTGGAAATCAAAAAGTATACAAAACCAAGCATATACAAAACGTCAAAGCACAACCATAAGTCAAATAACAACCATAAGTCAAAGCACAACCAAGCATATAGTCCTAACATATCAAATTTTGTTCATAAGTCAAAGCCAAGAATATACAAAACGTCAAAGCACAACCGTATACAAAAAGTCACTACTGCTATCGAATTTTACGAGCTAACATCAGCAGCATTTGATAATGACGAAAATTAAATCCTTTCTTAGCACTGCTAATCTTGTATCATGAAAACTTGAAAATATATATATGTATTAAAGGCCTTAATTACATTTGAGGAAGAAAAAGGAGGCACTGGAACAGCAGGAATCGAATTGAATTGAGCGGAAGTCAGAATTCAGAGCGAGAGACTCAATTGCTAAATTTCAATGACTGACCTTTTTCGGATGTTCTGATCTGAGAGCGGGCTAGAGCCTTGAGCAGAAGAGACGACAACGAACCTCCGTGTTTTTATTTTAGTTTCTGCTTTTTTTCCAATTTCTTTTGTTTAGGGCCGAGAGGGCCGGAGGGATTCTGGTAGACCTGTCAATGGAGCGGGTTTGGAGCGGATCGACCTAGATCCGGATCCGTTTAGCAACAACAATTTTTCAACCCGATCTGATCCGTTAACCCGACGGATCACTGAGAAGCCAATCCAAATCCGTATCCGGCGGATTAACGGATACCCGATCCACGATCTGGATCCGTTTATTATATCAAGTATTATTAAATTTTAAATAAAAATATTAAATTTATATGATGATACCCAATAAAACTTTGATAAAACATTGAGACTCTTAACTCCTTAAGGCCTCAATTAGTTAATTATTAGAAGAAAGACTAAGTCTTCTGCAAAGTTTTTTTTATAATATGTATATATTTATTATTTTATATTTTATAAAATAATATTGTATTAATATAAATATGGACCGGGTTATTAACGGACCGGATCAACCTAAATCCGTATCTGATCCGTTAAGTAAACAGGTTAACGGATCCGGATCATTAACGGATCAACGGATCAAATTTTCAATCCAAATCCGTCAAACAGCAACGGATCCGAAGCGGATCCGGATCAAAATCCGGTCCATTGACAGGTCTAGATTCTGGGCCAGCCTTTTGTACCGATCCAACAGATTACCAACAATTTTTTTTAATTTATAAATCGGTCTTCCTAAACCGAAAACGATTGGTTTTAGTTTGATAAATAGTCCACAGTTTTTGGTGAGAAACTAAAGTTTCGAAATTTTTTTTTTAAATTTTCCTCTACCATAATCTTACCGTTGGTAAAGCTTATTTTTTAGAAGGTATTCCAATTTACGGAACTAGAAAATCTCGACCTTTCTATTTTTAACGAATTTTCTTGTATTCTAAATTTGAAAAATCGTAAAAAGAAATCGGGTCGAGATTTTTGAGTTCTCGACTCGTTTATTTTTCATGATTTTTCGATTTGGAAAACTAGAAAATTCAAAAAAAAAATACACAAGTAAAGATTTTCGAGTTCCGTCAATTGGAACACCTTTTAAAAAATTAATTTTTACCAATGGTGAAATTTTGGCACGGGCAAATTTGAAGAAAAAAGTGTCTTGACAAGGTTTGACACGTTTTGGCATACCATATATGGTAGCTCCAAACGTGTCAAACATGCAAACTTTATTTATTTATTTTTTCAACTTTGCCGTGCCAAAATTACACCAATGATAAAACATGATTTTTAAAAGGAGTTACAATTGACGGAACTCGAAAAACTCGACTCGTTTATGAATTAAGATTTTTCAAAGTCGGAAAAACTAGAAAATTCATAACTCTTAAACGAGCCGAGCTTTTCGAGTTCTATCAATTGGAACATTTTTTAAATTTTTTTGTAATGAATTTTCTAGTTTTCTAACTTTGGAAAATCGTAAAAAATAAACAAGTTGAGATTTTCGAATTCCGTCAATTGGAACACTTTCTAAAAATCATGTTTTACCAATTGTGAAATTTTGGCACGAGCAATGTTCAAATAAAAAAGGGGTTGACATGATTTGACACGTTTGGAGATGTCATGTTGGCACCCGTGACATGCCAAAACATGTCAAACCCTTTCAACACCATTTTTTCTTCAAATGAAACAAACAATGCCCAACCAAGCGAGGCCAAAGAAGGCCACAAAAGCAAGAGAGGCCAACGATGGCCTTGAAACCGGGGCATTTAAGGAAGAAAAAAAAGGTGTTTGATGGTCAAATTAGTCAAACTAATTGGTTTTCACTTGTATTTAATTAAATATTCTTGCTACATTTCTTCAATATTTCAATTTCACCATATTGGCTTCCTCTGGCTTCGCTTGCATGGCCTCCTTTGACCTTCCTTGGTTGGGCATTTTTTTCTTCAAATTTGCCTATGCCAAAATTTCACCATTGGTAAAAAATGATTTTTAAAAGGTGTTCTAATTGACGGAACTCGAAAATCACCACTCATTTTTTTTTTCTTTCAATTTTCTAATTTTTTGAATTTGAAAAATCGTAAAAAAAAAACGATTCAAAATTTTTGCGTTTCGTCAGTTCGAAAAGTCCTTAAAAATTATGATTTGAGGGTGGTAAGATTTTTGATACGAAAATAAGAACATGCGATTTTTGCCAAAACATCGTGTGCTATAGTCCATAATTTTGGGTGAAAAACCAGAATTTTTAAAAGATGTTCCAACTGACTTTGCTAAAAAACCTAGACTCGTTCGTGAGTTATGAATTTTTTAGTTTTCCGATTTCAAAAAATCATATCTCACAAACGACTTGAGGTTTTCCAGCAAAGTCAGTTGGAACACCTTTTATAAATCTTGTTTTAACAATGGTAAAGATTTAGCCCGGAAAAGTTCAAAAAAATTGGGGTTGGCAAGGTTTGGCACGTTTGAAGGTGGCATAGCATGCCAAAATGTGTCAAACCTTGCCAACCCTATTTTCTCTTCATCTTTGACCGTGCCAAAAGTTCACCAATGATAAAACATAATTTATAAAAGGTGCTCCAATTGACTTTGCTCGAAAATCTCGAATAGTTTATTTTTATGAATTTTTTAGTTTTCCGACTTTGAAAAATCATAAAAAATAAACGAGTCGATATTTTTTCGTTCCGTCAGTTCAAGAAGTCCTTAAAAATCATAATTTGAGAGTGGGAAGATTTTGGTGCGAAAATAATAACATACGATTTTGGCCAAAAAATCGTGTGCTATAACCCACAGTTTTAGGTGACAAACCATGATTTTGAAAAAAAAAAATTTAAGCAAAAATATTGGGTTAGAATCAACAGTCTTAAAACATCGTTCTTGAGTGAAACCTCATGGTGGGACCGCCAAAATTAGACGTTAGCCTCGCTAGCATAGGCCTGGGGATCGTTTGCCTCGCTAGCATTGACATGTTAGCCACGCATGGCTGGCCTCCTATGACCTCGCTTGGCTAGTCTCCTTTGGCCTCGCTTGGCTGGCCTCTTTCGGTCTCGCTTGGCTGGCCCCCTTTAGCCTCGCATGGCTGGCCTCCGTTGGCCTCGCCTTGCTGGCCTTCTTTCGCCTCGCATGGTTGGTCTCTTTTGGCCTCGTTTGGCTGGACTCCTTTAGCCTCGCATGGCTGGTCTCCTTTGGCCTTGCTTGGCTAGCGTTTTATGGCCTCGCATGGGTGGCCTCTTGTGGCCTCGCATGGATGGCCTCCTCTGGCCTGGCTTGGCTGGCCTCCCGAGGGGCCTTATGATGTTTTTATGGAAGAAAATGGTTTTTCAGTGCTCCAAATTGAACGTATATATTTCAGGCACAAGAAATCATATTTTTGCGTACGCATTATTTTTATGTCTTAAAAATGTGTTAGCAATTTTGACATCAAGACACTGTAATTGATGTCATAACAAATAGACTCAATGATGCTTGATGATCAAAATAGTCAAACTAATTGGTCTTCACTTGTGTTTAATTAAATATTGTTGCTACATTTATTTAATATTTCAATTTCACCATATTGGTATTTCGAGCTTATATTATCAACATAATTGACATGATGGTCTAGAGTTCAAATCACAACTACTTCTTTTTTTTATGCTCTATATTTCTTCTCCAAAACTCTCACTCTCTCTCAACTTTCTCAATTTTAGGCGAGGGCGAGGGCCATGACATGCCAAAACGTGACAAACCTTACCAACCCCTTTTTTTTTTGCACTTTTCCTGAGCTGAAACTTCACCATTGGTAAAACATGATTTTTAAAAGATATTCCAACTGACTTTGCTCGGAAAGCTAGACTAGTTTGTGAGTTATGAATTTTTTAGTTTTCCAATTTCAAAAAATCATGTCTCACAAACGACTCGAGGTTTTCAAGTAAAGTCAGTTGGAACACCTTTTATAAATCATGTTTTAACAATTGTGAAGATTCAGCACAAGAAAAGTTCAAAAAAATTGGGGTTGGTAAGGTTTGGCACGTTTGGAGGTGTCATAGCATGCCAAAATGTGTTAAATCATGCCAACCCCATTTTCTCTTCACCTTTGCCGTGCCAAAACTTCACCAATGATAAAACATAATTTATAAAAGGTGTTCCAATTAACTTTGTTCGAAAATCTCAAATCATTTATTTTTTATGAATTTTTTAGTTTTCCGACTTTGAAAAATCATAAAAAATAAACGAGTAGATATTTTTTCGTTCCGTCAGTTCAAGAAGTCCTTAAATATCATAATTTGAGTGTAGGAAGATTTTGGTACGAAAATAAGAACATACGATTTTGGCCAAAAAATCGTGTGCTATACCCACAGTTTTGGGTGAAACCATAATTTTGAAAAAAAAATATTTTAGAGAAAAAATAAACTTCACCAATGATAAAATTTAATTTATAAAAAGTGTTCCAATTGACTTTGTTCAAAAATCTCGAATCGTTTATTTTTTATGAATTTTTTAGTTTTCCGACTTTGAAAAATCATAAAAAATAAACGAGTCGATATTTTTTTCGTTCCGTCTGTTCAAGAAGTTTTTAAAAATCATAATTTGACTGTGGGAATATTTTGGTGCGAAAATAAGAACATGCGATTTTGGCTAAAAAATCGTGTGCTATAAGTCTAGCTCGACAACCGCGTTGAGCTTCTAAGGATCAACGGAAGTAGGTTCTGAAAAATTTCGATTATCGATGAAAAATTATTTGGTATATCACATACAATTTGTGAAAAATTCTCTAAGTCTCTTCAAAAGGTTTTATAATCTAAAAACAAATCAACCGCACGAGGATCTTAGATAAGTTATTTTTGTATTCCATTAAAGAAAAATTAACAAAGAGGAAAAAAATTAAAGAAATATGAAGAACAACTTTTGCCGACGCCTATTTCGTCGGTAAAAGTCTTTCTCAATATTTAATTTATTTCTTTTTTAATTGAGGAGTAAAAAAAATTGAAGATTCTCATTACTGACCGCTAGGGTACCTTCTTAAGCTCCTACTCTAGCTCAGCAACCGCGTTGAGCTTCTAAGGATCAACGGAAGTAGGTTTTGAAAAATTTCAATTATCGATGACAAATTGTTTGGTATAGCACATACAATTTGTGAAAAATTCTCTAAGTCTCTTCAAAAGGTTTTATAATCTAAAAAAAAATCAACTGCACGAGGATCCGGGGTAAGTAATTTTTGTATTCCATTAAAAATAAATAAACAAAGAGGAAAACAAAATTAAAGAAATAGGAAGAACAACTTTTGCCGACGCCTATTTCGTCGGCAAAAGTCTTCCTCAATATTTAATTTATTTTTTTTTAATTGAGGAGTAAAAAAAATTGAAGATTCTCATTACTGACCGCTAGGATACCTTCTTAAGCTCTTAGTGTAGCTCAGCAACCGCGTTAAGCTTCTAAGGATCAACGAAAATAGGTTTTGAAAAATTTCAATTATCGATGACAAATTGTTGGTATAGTACATACAATTTGTGAAAAATTCTCTAAGCCTCTTCAAAGTGTTTTATAATCTAAAAAAAATCAACCGCACGAGGATCCGAGGTAAGTAATTTTTGTATTCCATTAAAGAAAAATTAACAAAGAAGAAAAAAAATTAAAGAAATATGAAGAACAACTTTTGCCGACGACTATTTCGTCGGCAAAAGTCTTCCTCAATATTTAATTTATTTCTTTTTTAATTGAGGAGTAAAAAAAATTGAAGATTCTCGTTACTAACCGCTAGGCCGGGTACCTTTTTAAGCTCTTAGTCTAGCTCAGCAACCGCGTTGAGCTTCTAAGGATCAACGGAAGTAGGTTTTGAAAAATTTCAATTATCGATGACAAATTGTTTGGTATAGCACATACAATTTGTGAAAAATTCTCTAAGTCTCTTCAAAGGGTTTTATAATCTAAAAAAAATCAACCGCACGAAGATTCGAGGTAAGTAATTTTTATATTCCATTAAAGAAAAATGAACAAAAAGGAAAAAAAATTAAAGAAATATGAAGAACAACTTTTGCCGACGACTATTTCGTCGGTCAAATTCTTCCTCAATATTTAATTTATTTATTTTTTAATTGAGGAGTAAAAAAAAATTAAAGATTCTCGTTATTGACCGCTAGGGTACCTACTTAAGCTCTTAGTCTAGCTCAGCAACCGCGTTGAGCTTCTAAGGATCAACGGAAGTAGGTTTTGAAAAATTTCTATTATCGATGACAAATTGTTTGGTATAGCACATACAATTTGTGAAAAATTCTCTAAGTCTCTTCAAAGGGTTTTATAATCTAAAAAAAATCAACCGCACGAATATTCGAGGTAAGTAATTTTTATATTCCATTAAAGAATAATTAACAAAGAGGAAAAAAAATTAAAGAAATATGAAGAACAACTTTTGCCGACGACTATTTCGTCGGCAAAAGTCTTCCTCAATATTTAATTTATTTCTTTTTTAATTGAGGAGTAAAAAAAATTGAAGATTCTCGTTACTGACCGCTAGGGTACCTTCTTAAACTCTTAGTCTAGCTCAGCAACCGCGTTGAGCTTCTAAGGATCAATGGAAGTAGGTTTTGAAAAATTTCTATCGATGACAAATTGTTTGGTATAGCACATACAATTTGTGAAAAATTCTCTAAGTCTCTTCAAAGGGTTTTATAATCTAAAAAAATCAACCGCACGAAGATTCGAGGTAACTAATTTTTGTATTCCATTAAAGAAAAATTAACAAAGAGGAAAAAAAATTAAAGAAATATGAAGAACATCTTTTGCCGACGACTATTTCGTCGGCACAAGTCTTCCTCAATATTTAATTTATTTATTTTTTAATTGAGGAGTAAAAAAAATTGAAGATTCTCGTTACTGACCGCTAGGGTACCTTCTTAAGCTCTTAGTCTAGCTCAGCAACCGCGTTGAGCTTCTAAGGATCAACGGAAGTAGGTTTTGAAAAATTTCAATTATCGATGACAAATTGTTTGGTATAGCACATACAATTTGTGAAAAATTCTCTAAGTCTCTTCAAACTTCAAAGGGTTTTATAATCTAAAAAAAAATCAACCGCAGGAGGATCCGTGGTAAGTAATTTTTGTATTCCATTAAAAATAAATAAACAAAGAGGAAAAAAAAATTAAAGAAATATGAAGAACAACTTTTGTCGACGACTATTTCGTCGGCAACAGTATTCCTCAATATTTAATTTATTTCTTTTTTAAATGAGGAGTAAAAAAAATTGAAGATTCTCATTACTGACCGCTAGGGTACCTTCTTAAGCTCTTAGTGTAGCTCAGCAACCGCGTTGAGCTTCTAAGGATCAACGGAAGTAGGTTTTGAAAAATTTCAATTATCGATGACAAATTGTTGGTATAGTACATACAATTTGTGAAAAATTCTCTAAGTCTCTTCAAAGTGTTTTATAATCTAAAAAAAATAAACCGCACGAGGATCCGAGGTAAGTAATTTTTGAATTCCATTAAAGAAAAATTAACAAAGAGGAAAAAAAATTAAAGAAATATGAAGAACAACTTTTGCCGACGACTATTTCGTCGGCAAAAGTCTTCCTCAATATATAATTTATTTCTTTTTTAATTGAGGAGTAAAAAAAATTGAAGATTCTCGTTACTAACCGCTAGGGTACCTTTTTAAGCTCTTAGTCTAGCTCAGCAACCGCGTTGAGCTTCTAAGGATCAACGGAAGTAGGTTTTGAAAAATTTCAATTATCAATGACAAATTGTTTGGTATAGCACATACAATTTGTGAAAAATTCTCTAAGTCTCTTCAAAGGGTTTTATAATCTAAAAAAAAATCAACCGCACGAAGATTCGAGGTAAGTAATTTTTATATTCCATTAAAGAAAAATGAACAAAGAGGAAAAAAAATTAAAGAAATATGAAGAACAACTTTTGCCGACGACTATTTCGTCGGCCAAATTCTTCCTCAATATTTAATTTATTTATTTTTTAATTGAGGAGTAAAAAAAAATTAAAGATTCTCGTTATTGACCGCTAGGGTACCTACTTAAGCTCTTAGTCTAGCTCAGCAACCGTGTTGAGCTTCTAAGGATCAACGGAAGTAGGTTTTGAAAAATTTCTATTATCGATGACAAATTGTTTGGTATAGCACATACAATTTGTGAAAAATTCTCTAAGTCTCTTCAAAGGGTTTTATAATCTAAAAAAAATCAACCGCACGAATATTCGAGGTAAGTAATTTTTATATTCCATTAAAGAATAATTAACAAAGAGGAAAAAAAATTAAAGAAATATGAAGAACCTCTTTTGCCGACGACTATTTCGTCGGCAAAAGTCTTCCTCAATATTTAATTTATTTCTTTTTTAATTGAGGAGTAAAAAAAATTGAAGATTCTCGTTACTGACCGCTAGGGTACCTTCTTAAACTCTTAGTCTAGCTCAGCAACCGCGTTGAGCTTCTAAGGATCAATGGAAGTAGGTTTTGAAAAATTTCTATCGATGACAAATTGTTTGGTATAGCACATACAATTTGTGAAAAATTCTCTAAGTCTCTTCAAAGGGTTTTATAATCTAAAAAAATCAACCGCACGAGGATCCGAGGTAAGTAATTTTTGTATTCCATTAAAGAAAAATTAACAAAGAGGAAAAAAAATTAAAGAAATATGAAGAACAACTTTTGCCGACGACTATTTTGTCGGCACAAGTCTTCCTCAATATTTAATTTATTTCTTTTTTAATTGAGGAGTAAAAAAATTGAAGATTCTCGTTACTGACCGCTAGGGTACCTTCTTAAGCTCTTAGTCTAGCTCAGCAACAGCGTTGAGCTTCTAAGGATCAACGGAAGTAGGTTTTGAAAAATTTCAATTATCGATGACAAATTGTTTGGTATAGCACATACAATTTGTGAAAAATTCTCTAAGTCTCTTCAAACTTCAAAGGGTTTTATAATCTAAAAAAAAATCAACCGCAGGAGGATCCGTGGTAAGTAATTTTTGTATTCCATTAGAGAAAAATTGACAAAGAGGAAAAAAAATTAAAGAAATATGAAGAACAACTTTTGCCGACGACTATTTCGTCGGCAACAGTATTCCTCAATATTTAATTTATTTCTTTTTTAATTGAGGAGTAAAAAAAATTGAAGATTCTCATTACTGACCGCTAGGGTACCTTCTTAAGCTCTTAGTCTAGTTTAGCAACCGCGTTGAGCTTCTAAGGATCAACGGAAGTAGGTTTTGAAAAATTTCAATTATCGATGACAAATTGTTTGGTATAGCACATACAATTTGTGAAAAATTCTCTAAGTCTCTTCAAAGGGTTTTATAATCTAAAAAAAAATCAACTGCACGAGGATCCGAGGTAAGTAATTTTTGAATTCCATTAAAGAAAAATTAACAAAGAGGAAAAAAAATTAAAGAAATATGAAGAACAACTTTTTCCGACGACTATTTCGTCGGCAAAAGTCTTCCTCAATATTTAATTTATTTCTTTTTTAATTGAGGAGTAAAAAAAATTGAAGATTCTCGTTACTAACCGCTAGGGTACCTTTTTAAGCTCTTAGTCTAGCTCAGCAACCGCGTTGAGCTTCTAAGGATCAACGGAAGTAGGTTTTGAAAAATTTCAATTATCGATGAGAAATTGTTTGGTATAGCACATACAATTTGTGAAAAATTCTCTAAGTCTCTTCAAAGGGTTTTATAATCTAAAAAAAAATCAACCGCAGGAGGATCCGAGATAAGTAATTTGTGTATTCCATTAAAGAAAAATTAACAAAGAGGAGAAAAAATTAAAGAAATATGAAGAACAACTTTTGCCGACGACTATTTCGTCGGCAAAAGTCTTCCTCAATATTTAATTTATTTCTTCTTTAATTGAGGAGTAAAAAAAATTGAAAAAACCATGATTTTGAAAAAAAATATTTTTGAGAAAAAATAAACTTCAGCAATGATAAAACATAATTTATAAAAGGTGTTCCAATTGACTTTGTTCGAAAATCTCGAATCGTTTATGTTTTATGAATTTTTTAGTTTTCGGACTTTGAAAAATCATAAAAAATAAACGAATCGATATTTTTTCGTTCCGTCAGTTCAAGAAGTCCTTAAAAATCATAATTTGAGTGTGGGAAGATTTTGGTGCGAAAATAAGAACATGCGATTTTGGCCAAAAAATCATGTGCTATAACCCACAGTTTTGGATGAAAAACCATGATTTTGAAAAAAAAAAATTGAGAAAAAATAAACTTCACTAACGATAAAACATAATTTGTAAAAGGTGTTCCAATTGACTTTGTTCGAAAATCTCTAATCGTTTATTTTTTATGAATTTTTTAGTTTTCCGACTTTGAAAAATCATAAAAAATAAACGAGTCGTTATTTTTTCGTTCCGTTAGTTCAAGAAGTCATTAAAAATCATAATTTGAGTGTGAAAAGATTTTGGTGCAAAAATAAGAACATGCGATTTTGGCCAAAAAATCGTGTGCTATAACCCACAGTTTTGGGTTAAAAACCATGATTTTGAAAAAAAAAAAATTTGATTTAAAATAAACTTCACCATGGTAAAACATAATTTATAAAAGGTGTTCCAATTGACTTTGCTCGAAAATCTCAAATCGTTTATTTTTTATGAATTTTTTAGTTTTCGGACTTTGAAAAATCATAAAAAATAAACTAATCGATATTTTTTCGTTCCGTGAGGTCAAGAAGTCCTTTAAAATCATAATTTGGGTGTGGGAAGATTTTGGTGCGAAAATAGGAACATTCGATTTTGGCCAAAAAATCATGTGCTATAATCCACAGTTTTGGGTGAAAAACCATGATTTTGAAAAAAAAAAAAATTTGAAAAAAATTATTTGGTTAGAATCAACGGTCTTAAAAGATCGTTCTTGGGCGAAACCTCATGGTGAGACCGCCAAAATTGGACGTTAGCCTTGCTAGCGTTGACATGTTAGCCTCGCTAGCGTTGACATGTTAGCCTCGCTAGCATAGGCGTGGAGATCGTTTGCCTCGCTAGCATGGTCGTGGGCATCGTTAGCCTCTCTAGCATTGATATGTTAGCCACGCATGGCTTGCCTCTTGTGGGCTCGCATAGCTGGCCTTCTATTGCCTCGCTTGGCTGGCCTCTTTTGACCTCACTTGGCTGGCCTCCTTTAGCCTCGCATGGTTGGCCTCCGTTGGCCTCCCATGGTTGGCCGCCGTTGGCCTCGCTTTGCTCGCCTCCTTTTGCCTCGCATGGCTGGTCTCTTTTGGCCTCGCTTGGCTGGGCTCCTTTGGCCTCGCATGGTTGGCCTTGTCTGGCCTCGCTTGGCTGGCCTCCTTTGGCCTCGCAGGGCTGGCCTCCTGTGGCCTCGCATGGCTGGCCTCCTGTGGCCTCGCATGGCTGGCCTCCTCTGGCCTCATTTGGCTGGCCTCCGTTGGCCTCACTTAGTTGAGCTGCTTTGGCCTCACTTGCGTGGCCTCACTTAGTTGGTCTCATTTGGCCTCACTTGGTTGGCCTCCTTTGGCCTCGTTTGGTTGGCCTCCTTTGACATCGCTTAGTTGGCCTCCTTTGACATCGCTTGGTTGGCTTCCTTTGGCCTCGCTTGATTGATCTCCTATGGGCTCGCTTGCCTTGCCTCGCATGGTTGGCCTCGCTTGCTAGGTTGGCCTCACTTGGTTAGGCATTGTTTTTCTTTAAATTTGCTTGTTCCAAAATTTCACCGTTGGTAAAAAATGAGTTTTGATTTTTGAAAGGTGTTCTAATTGACGGAATTCGAAAATCTCCACTTGTTTAATGTTTTTTTTCAATTTTCTAGTTTTTCGAATTTGAAAAATCATAAAAAATAATTGAATCAAAATTTTTGCGTTCAGTCAGTTTGAAAAGTCTTTAAAAATTATGATTTGAGTGTGGTAAGATTTTTGTACAAAAATAAGAACATGCGATATTTGTCAAAAAATCGTGTGCTATATAGTCCACAGTGTTGAGTGAAACTTCATGGTTTGAGCTCCAAAATTGGCAGCGGTTAGCCTCGCTCGCCTGGCCTTATTTGACCTCGCTGGGTTGGGCATTGTTTTTCTTCAAAACTGTTTGTGCCAAAATTTCACCATTAGTAAAAAATAATTTTTAAAAAGGTGTTCCAATAGACGGAACTCGAAAATCTCTACTCGTTTATTTTTTTTTTTCAATTTTCTAATTTTTCGAATTTGAAAAACTGTAAAAAATTATCGAGTCGGAACTTTTGCGTTCCGTTAATTTGAGAAGTTCTTAAAAATTATGATTTGAAGGTGGTAAGATTTTGGTACGAAAAAAAAGAACATGCGATTTTTGCCAAAAAAAATCGTCTGCCATAGTCCACAGTTTAGGTAGAAAAACCATGATTTTGAAAGAAAAAAAAATTGGAGAAAAAATTATGGTTATTTTTTACGGTATTAAAACATCATTTTTTAGTGAAACCTCATGGTTGGACCGCCAAAATTGGTCACGGTTAGCCTCGCTTGCCTGACCTCATTTGGTCTCACTTGATTGGGCATTGTTTTTCTTCAAATTTACCCGTACCAAAATTTCAGCATTGGTAATAAATAATTTTTAAAAGATGTTCTAATTGACGGAACTCGAAAGTCTACACTCGTTTATTTTTTAAATTTTTTTTCTAGTTTTTGGAATTTGATTGATGAGACTGAGGTCAGCCATTATTATCAATGATGGAGGGCTCATAAATATTCTTTTGGGTAAACGTTACAAATGGTCCATGTGGTTTGAGGTGATGTTCAACATTAACATAGAGGTTTCAAAATGTTTAATATCACCCTTGTGGTTTGCAATATTGATCAATATTGGTCCAAAATACTATTTATGACAAAAAATTTATAAATTAAAATAGTGTCGTAAATTAAATTAAATAAAAAATACTTGAAAAAAGTTCGTTTTTAAATTAAAATAACATATTTATCCTTATGAATCACCTATACATGAATTTTAATTGCTGAATTTTTTTTGTCAAAATTAGCATTTGGACCAATATTGATTAATTTTGCAAACCACAAAGGTTGCAATAAACATTTTGAACCCATAAAGTTAATGTTGAACATCACCCCAAACCACAAGGACCATTTATAACTTTTACCCTATTATTTTTGAATATACTAATTTTAATCATGTTGGAACATGCTTAAATAAACGTTAATCTCCATATAATATGCAATACCTTGTGCTCCTCGTTAAAATAGTATGCCTTTTGGTTCATATTCTGTGATGTTATTTTTGGTCACTCTAGAGAGAAACATGATGTTCGATCCTATCAGTTGAAAACCTAAATAATTGATATGATTCATCTTTCTTCTCTCTCAACGGATTGAGGTGACAAAATTCAAAGTTGTGCGGGGCATGAAACCAAATTTTAGAATAAGTAATGCTTCATGTTTATGAGAGTACTCTTGCATGCATCAAAGTGCATATGCACTGGGGCAATCCAACGGCTAATATGCAGGGGTGGACAATCCAACGGTGTGCATGGGGTGTGTGGTTGAATGAAGAGTTGGCCGATCCAACGACTAAAATCACCTAAGTGCATATGCACTTCGGTGCATGCCAGAATTTTCGCATGTTTACATTCTTTGATCTTCACTAACAAAATGGAAAGCAAGCAAATCTCAATAGTCAATACATAATCCCTTAATGAACAGAGAGCACTTTAATTATCAATTCCATCAACTATTAATTAGGGTTTCAAATTCCTGAGAAGAAGAAGATGGGGACCACAGGGCATGGCTACCACTCTACCAGCCTTGCTACCAGATCTATCTGACAAGAAATTTTGTATACACGAAGTGTTCCAAGTTTTCATGTTCATTAATTAAACAAAATGCTGATTACCCAAAGAGGAAGTTTAGCCCACGAGTTCCAATCATACCAGATATGGAATACATTATCAGTGTTCATACTACTGGATCAGCCACCGCCCATAGCCACAAACACTAAGAATATAAAATCCATCAAGAGCAAAAAGCAAGCTTGGGTTATGTATTTACTGCTGGCATTTCCATAATTGTTCCACAGAAAAGGAACACAGAAGAGTGGATGGCACAGCTCCAAAGGAAAAATGCATATAATAGAAACTAGTGTACATCTTTCGATGAACACATGCAGTGAAACGATGACCATTTCCGAGGCCTTAAAGCATAATATATATACTTTTTACCTGTGAAAGCAACTTGGACAGTTTAGTTTCTTCAATCTTTTTCAGGGATGAGTTGGAGTACTTCAGTATATAATGTTATATGCATGATCCGTACCATACCCTATATATAATTATATATAGGGGATCATATTATTCATATATATTATGCGAAAATTCTGGGGTACACCAAAGTATATATACACTTGATCCCATTTAATATAAAATTTTAAATCAAAGCCGTCCATTACGTTCCTATTAAATCCGGCCGTCCACTGCATCGTCAGTCAAAATTAACAGGTAACAGTCAAACTTCACCACCATCATCACTTCATCTCATCATCACCACCGTCCCACTTCATCACCATGGCTGCTCTGCCATCAGCACAAACTCAATCGCAGCAACACCATCATCTTTAGAAGACCAAACCTCTGTTATGGGCACCCATTCTCTTGCTCCATCACTTACCGCCGGCTTCCTATCAGCCGAGCCTGTGGTCGTCTCTTCTCTCACCTGCAGCCGCCGCCGATGCCACTGCTGCTGCAGGCCCAGCTGCCAAGCTGCCGACAAACCGGCGTCTCAGCCATCAATCCACAAACCTGATGCCGCCGCTTCTTCTCTGCTCCGCCAGGGCCCAGTTCCGGGGTCGTCTCATCACAGCCACCACCACAATCACAGCCATGGAATCACACAACCCATCTCTCTCCAAGCTCGGAATCAAAAGCCAAACGCCGCCAATGTCGCCTCTGCAACACCAAGAACCCAGCGCCAAAGCCGCTGCACTTCAGCCGTGCTTCCACCCAGGCCAATTCAAGCCGCCGCTGCGTTGTTCTGCATTTCCAGCCGCCGAGAATCTCAAGCCCAGCTACGCCGCCGCGAGCTCTCTCTCCGCTGCAATCTGCCACAACCATCACCTCCTGCTGCATCACCCATGGGTTTTCCCTCTTATTGTCTGAAGAGGATGAATTTGCTAATTGACATTGGGTCTGTTGACCATCTGGTTGACTAACAGAGCAACAACTAACGTTGGCCAAAGACTAACAGGCGCGTGTCACTCACGGGTCACTCACTACTCACGTGTAGCTACACTTTGGTGTGTACAAGACACTCTCTATATTATGATTCTGCACTGTTTAATTTACATGCAGGAAATGGAGTTACCTAGCTACAAGGGTAACATGGTCGAGTGATAAGTGAAAAATGAAGTGGAAAGCTTTATATGCATGCCATTGATCTCAGACTCTCAGTACCACAGATTCACAGATATGCAGGGAAAACATAATGGGGAAAAACCCAGAAAAGTTGCTGAGTAGCGATGAACATAGTGTGCAGGGGAATAGGAAAAGCAGTGTTTACCTGTTGGGTGAAAATAAGTAGAAGATGCGATGGAGTCAGGGTGAAAAGTAAAAATATTAAAATATTTTGAAGAGGAGATCTACAAAGTAATAACTTCATGGGCCCTCCATATGTATGGTCATTTCATAATTAACCATGAAATAATAGGATATATAACTGTTTAATGAGCATAAATGCATGTTATGTTTTAGTGTTTTACATCTTATAAAGTGATATGTAAGATCTTACCTTCTCAAAGTGATATATACTCTCGGAAATGATTCGAGGCTTGAAGATCAAAAATGATTAACTAGCGAAAGAACTGATATACTTCAACCTAGTTAGTTAACTACATATGTGTGCCTAGCCTAGCTAGCCTGGAAATTAAGTAAGGAAAAGTGGAGGAGCTCCCTTCAGTCCAAGCAAAGAGAAAGAGGGATGTAAATTAACTCCCGCTTCATTCACACAATCAATCACAGTGTCAGCAAACATACATTGTAAGTTTATCAAGATACTGAGGAGTGCTTGAATGAATGAGTCGGCAGTTACTTCAACAAACCCCATCCAATCCTATCCATGAGTGGACTGGAGAAAGCTCTCCCTCTCCTCTCTCTCTCTCTTTCTCTCTCTCATCAATTCATCTTCAATCTCTGATTAATATTCATCCTTAGACTATTAGTACTTCCTCTCTGACATTCACATGCACTAATACTGTAGAGCATTAATAAATTGTCAAAGCAACCAGTAATCAATTAAAACCCACCATGCAACTGCACCACTTGAGTTCTTTCTGACATTGGTTCTATACTTTCTGACATTGATTCATAGAACCAATGTAACAATGAATGAATGAATGAATAGTTGAAGCTCAAAAATAGTTAGTAAAAAACCTACCATGCAATACTTGCACATTCAAGAGCTCAGAGTCAGCTGTCATAGCTAGTACTACTTCTGCACATCACACAAGCAAAGACTCAATTAATTTAGTTTACTATTCAGTTTTCAGATTTACGAGAATAAAGTAATCATATTAATAAGTTTGTATTGAAGAGCTTTTACCTATTAAAAATGCCCAAAATTAGCTCAAGAGTCAAGACCAGTCATCACAATTCTCCCATATCGATGGCCTCAACAATCACTACCCAGAAACAGAAGCTACATATCATCAATCACTAAACCCTAATTGATAAACAAAATTGCTAAAATTAAAAACAAAGAAATCTAGACTAGAGGTTGAAACCCAATTTCCATCATGAACTTGCTCATCAACAATTAGTCAATTAACAAATATATTACAGTTGGAATCGAAGAGAGATCGAACAAGTTCCACCGCTTACTGAATCTTTAGCAAATTAAAAACAGGTAGTCTAATAATCATTACCAAAAAAACTACAGAGCTCGAAGTGCTCATAGACCAAAGATAAAACCTATTTGCCGGTTCAGACTAAAATGAATGAAAATTTAAAACTTCAAAAGGACCTCATACCAATTAATCAGTTCCAGCTGCAGCTATAAATTGCAAGGAAATACTATAAATTAATTCCACAAAAATATTTATACACATGTAGAGAAATGAAAACAATGACTTGCTTCTTAGATCGATCATCACCGCAAAAAATCATAAGGAGAAAATATATAGACGATCCAAAACATAGTATCAATATGATCTAATATTGAAAGAGACCATCGAGTACTCAACGGTGAGTGTTCATATTCTAGGGAAGATATGGGGTTCCTGCATATACATACATATATATATAACCCTAAAATCAAAGTAATTAGAGCCCCTCGTTGAAAACCCTAATCCACATAATTAAAGAGAGATGGATAAAGAAAGAAAAAGGTAGCCAAAAATTGGAAAGAAAGAGAGTTGATGATGAAGAGAGTTTGATGATGATGCGTCATTAACTGTCCCCATGAGAGTCAGACAAGAAAGCGACTCAAGATCTCAGCAAATCTTAAAGCAGGAGACCACTCTTCAGGAGATTTTCTAGAAGAGCATAATTACCATCTTGGATAAACAAGAAATACATATGAGAGAGACTCTTAATTAACTACTCTCTCTCTCTTTCACAAGCACAACAGTACCTACTGTAAAAGAAAGACCCAGTTATTTCCCAGTGGATCACCACAAAGATAGAAATATAAAAGACACTATACCTGAAATATAAATAGACACATGTCTTGTCTTGTCCTAGTGTTGTGTTTGATGAAAGAGTTGTCCCGATGCATAAACCTAAAAAAGAGGTGCAACAGGAGTGAAATTTATAAACCCTAAACTTTTTCAGTCAAGGAGCAAACCGTAACTTCGACATTTTCATTTCTATTTTTCTTTTTCTGAAAAATGAACTACAATTTTATGATAAATATTGATTTACCGTGAGAGAAACATTGCCTTAAAAAAGCTCATATCTGATTGCCAAAAAAAAAAAAACACATCTCAAATTGCCAAAAAAAGAAGAAGCTCATATCTCAAGAAAACCGACAACCCACGTCTCTGGGACTTTTACTGTGTCTACTCTCACAGTCCCACTGCAGCTTAGCTAGCTGTATCGAGTTCGTAAGTCTCTGCCAACAAATCAATTCGATTCTTTTTTTTTTTGGACAATATCAATTCGATTCTTTTAGTATCCAAAGACAAGAGGTTGCTCGATGCTGGAAAAAGAAAACTACAGGTTTAAAGATTACTGATTTCTATTGACGGAAATTATTATATGCACGGTCCGTGCAACATCACGTTCAATCTCAGCCGTCCAAATAGAGATCCAACGGTTCAGTTTTGTTTGACTAATTTGATCATAACAGTTGACCGTTAAAAATCATAATCGTGTGCACCTCAGCGCTACATGCATGTGCACGTTCCGTGCATGGAATACCTTCTCTTCTATTGAAGCATCTTTTGCACTTTCATTCACTTTTGACTTCTACACTAACTTAAAACTTTTGGTTTTTACTTTAGACATAACCTGTCAGTTGTAACCAAATTTTTCCATACGGGGTAAAGTTAGTATTGGGCAATCGATTAAACAAGTTTTAACCACCTTTTCTTAAGATTAGGGTAGTAGTTAAGTAATTTCTTCCCCTTCCTTTTCATTGTAACAAAGTGGACGACTAACCATTCTAACACTTTTGTACCTCCCTCACTTTTGGAAGTCTGTTACTTGATGAATTGATGAAATTACAAAATCAATATTCCAGGGTTTGCAGAGTTAAGTACATGCTTAAGCGACTTCTCCAATCAACATAACTTCATCATTGTGGTTTCCGCACACTAGTAGACCATACGCTTAATACTTAGTATTTGTCATAAGATCGTGGTATCAATGAGATTACCAGATCAAAATTTAGTATTACATTTTTGACACCAAACAAAATCGCCTTCCAAAATTTTTGCAGCGGCTCAAAACGCCATCAACAATCAAACTGACCGTCGACGAGAGATGTACAAATTGTTACGTGTTCAAAAGAGTAGGTCGCACTATAGAAAACCAAGGATGAAATCAAACCAAGCCCCAAACATACTAGTTACTACTAGTTATATGTTGTAACAGTTCAACTGGGGTATAGTATAAAGAGTACTCGGTGGAAACCAGCCGGGCATCATCGACCTGTGCATTTGGTAGCTTTAGTCTTATTAGCCATCATCAACTTCACACTGTCCGTCTGACGGTCTGAGTCTGAGAGACTACTGGGGTACATATTGATCAGACTCATTGCTCATCGTGCTACACAAGTGCGCAAGAATCAAATCAATTGCCAAAGGACAGTCCTAGCCTCCCTGCACTACTCGCGACCACACACCCCATGGAATCAAATCTCTCTGCGATTTCCTTTGCAATCAACCAAGCCGAACTACTACAGTAGTAGTATGTACTACTAGCTAGTACTATGCCTGTTCCATATTTGCTTTGGTCCAACATTCTTCTAAGTGTGAGAAACTAAACGTTCCCAGGAAGCTAACGCCATGGGCAAATATTCATGATCATGCAGGAAGAAAAGGGTTGCCAAAAGCGTGGTCCCGAAACACAAAAATGAAGAGGTCAAGAGATATTCAAATAAAGTGTGAAACGAATGGGCTGTTTTTGTGTTACTTTCCAGCGCTAACAAACATGACCATGACACCATGACGGTGATAACAATGTGACGACGACTTGATCCCTATGGGGAGCAGCAGCCAGACCAATGCCACTGGACCACCCAAGTCCTTTCGATAACAATTCTGAACATATATATGTGATCCTGATCGCCTGAGATTCGGCATCACTCCTTTCCCCGCCAGCAGCTTAAGTTTTCGGGTCTATAATGTTTGCAAGAGGTTCTAAGTTTCGAAATCTTTTAAAGGGAAGGAAAGCTTGTATGAGTTTGAAATCTCTATCTACTAATTCTCTCGACTTCATATTCGCCCGTGAATATAATAGAAGTGTTAGCTTCATATCCGTAGTCAACTTATTTCTAAGCATATTTTGTCTGAAAAAAAAAAAACTGATTTCTAAGCATAGATAACTTAGTTGACTCTGAATGCAAAAATCACTGGACCACCGTACCACTAAGGTCTAGTAATCCCCCATTGTAGTGTTCTGACTATGGAGCCATAGGAAACTACAGACCACTAATTCAAATATCAGACGTGATTCCCTTATATTCCTTCATTCATTTCAGCCTAGACTTGGGACTTGTTTGAGATTGCTTCTGAAAAGCTTAAAAACGTTTTTTAAATTTGGTAAAAGCATTTTTTTACAAAAAACCACTTGTTAAAGTACTTCTAAAACTCACCCAAGACACATTTTATTTTTTTTCAAATTTTTTTATATTTATAATTAATTTTTTCAATTAATTCAAAAGATCTTTTGGGCCTCAGAAAAACAAATCTCAAACAGGCCCTCAATAATTGGGGTTCCATTTGTCCACTCGCTGAGAACACTGTAAATACTTTAAACTTGCAAGAACACATCAGAAGAATACTAACCCAAACTAGCATGCTGCCTTCAACAAAGCCTTTCTTAGGTAACAGACTCTGAACTGAACAAAAGGGTTCCTAAACCCTTCATTTTTCTTTGAAACAAACACATCGCTCATTTAGATATTTCACATTTCATTAGTGGAGAGAGAAAGAGGAGAGAAGGTAAGGAGCATATATCTTCTATACAAAGGAGATAACATATTGAGGATGACCCCATTCATCAGAGGCACGTTTTGTAGATGGAGATGTAGTAATCATGTCTTCTGCTTAATCATATCATCCATTGGCCTCATGGATGACCTCATGATTGCAACACATTGACATAATACCAATCCACATCTCCCTCTAGTGATGATACCTACCACCTGATTTCCGGGAGGCAACTTCAATATGATACAATGTTATCAAATTACATTCATTTTCTTATAACAATATCAAAACGTGACCGTTTCAAGAATGCTGCTCATCTACACTACGAAAGAAAGGAATTAGATATTAGAAGAACTGGAAAAATAAACTTGTTGACCCATCCCCAAACGTTCGCAGATCTGCAGGTTTTACCACTGCCCGGCATAGAGGGCAAGTTCTTTCTCTCTCAAACCTAAAAAGGTAAGTAATTGGCGGTCAGTCAATGGAAAACAAAGATGATATAAGGAATGCAGTTATTGACCCAAAAAAAAAAATTATACTACAGCTAAAGACTTGAAAAAACAAATAACCTAGCCTAGCCTTGTAAGATTCTGGTTTCAATGCTTCTGTTACCAATAATTGGATCCGAACCAAAACTTACCAGAGGAATTTTATTAAATAACTTACTGTAGGGATACAAGTGTTTCTCCCCAATTTTATCAAGTTCTAGCTTCCAAGTTAACAGTATGGATTTAGATAATGTAGCTCTGAGCAATAGAAGTCGATAACAAAAAGATATAGTGACAATTTTGGTAGGTATTAAGTAAAAACTTGCTCCTCCTGTTTAAGGATTTGTGACGGTCATCATTAATACTTAAAAAATACACAGAAAGAGCCAAAAAGAAACTTATCTTTTCAGTATTTCTAATAAAACCTTTGCGATCAATTATATAAAAGCTAGGTGAGAAACAGAATGCAGAAAACTAACCATTCAGAGACACAGTCCTCACAGAAGATGTGTTTACAGCGCAACAGGATAGGAGCATGCATCTTCTCCTGGCAAATGGCACAAAGGTCTCCTGCTGCATTTACCTGCATTGAAATACTTGTGAGCTAGAAGGCACAAAAACTACTTATGCAAAAGCCACCGGTTTCAACAATAAGACAGCATTAAAGATGATCTATTGTACGCAGAAGCAAGAGAAGTAGACATAGACATAGATTAAAGCTTCAAAGTGACACCAAAAAGGTCTTGAATTTTTTAGGGTTGTAACAAAGGAAATGCTTTAATTTTTTCCAGCTTTCTTAAAAAACCTGAATAGACGAGGCAATGCCCCACCATGACATTATCCCAAGACATCTTGGAAGAAAACTCCTAACCATGAAGGTGTCTCCTAGGGCATGTTAAAAATAATGTTTTACATCTCCCATCCAAATAGCATCTTAATTTCTAAAATTCAACATCCAGACAGAAAAATTGCCCAATAATTCATTACCCATAAAAATCTGGTAAATAAGCTTCCACCTTTCAACTTGACAAAGTGTTAAGCTCAATTTGACCATTGCATAGGCATACATAAATACATGCCTATGTACAATATATATTATATATACACATTGAAAATCATCATTGCTTTGCTTAAAAATATCTGAACATTGAAATAGTCATCAAAGGTTGAATTTGAGTCTAGGAAAGAAGCCTCAAAGTTGTCTCAGAAAACAGGGAAATAAAGTAAAGAATGAGCAAGAGTGTACAAATAATGAGACATTAAAAGACCTTAAAAGAATAAACAAGTTGAAGATTACATAGCTAATTAGCTTCTAATCAGTTGAAAGGACAATAAAACCAAGAGGAATAGTTTAAACTTTAAAGAGATATATAAAAGAAAAGATGGGTGATTACAGATAGCCTATAGTTTTACGTTGGCATCATAGAATAATAGCTAGAGGTCATTAACACAAATAGAAAGAAACAAATCTCAACCTTGATGATCCAGCTTCCAAAGTAAATTAGAACCATTTAGTAAGGTTTGGTTCCATACCTGTTCCAATGTTGCGTGGGACCCATAATGGATATCTTTCCGTGATAATGCCCTTATGGAAGCAAAAAAGGATTGGACCTGAAAAGAAACGAAATAATATAACATATAGATCCAACTCAAGTGCCACAAAGTAAAACATTATCTTCCAGTACAACAGCTTACTACATAATAGAATTACCTTCTCAACAACAGATGTTAGCTTAAAAGTCAAATATAATCCTGTAATAAGTGATGAGAAGAGGCTTCCATATTCTTTGTTCAGGAAGAATCTGTACCAAACAGGTGCTGGTAACAAGGCACGGTAGAGCAGCAGCGTATACTCAACTACGGTTAACATTTGACCCTTCATATTGAGATAACAACTGTCAGAAAGTTCTTCCAAATAAAGAGATACTTGCAGATTATATGCTTTATGGAAATTTGTACTATTCAACATCATATCACCTGCCGACGATAGTTATGCCCTCTGCCATTCTTGTAGTATACAAGCAACAAACACTTGAAAGCCATTGTTGCCTGTCTCACCAAAGTATCTGAAAGTAACAAAAGTTAGAGACATCCCTCCCATGAAGTCAAACAATAGTAAATATTGCACAGTAAGAGAAATGGCATAAAAATAAACCGGCAACATAAAAGAGAGAAACATAGAATATAAAACATGTATATAGAACCCGAAAAGGAGACCGCTCAATTAAAAGGAGACCGCTCAATTACACATCAATAGATAGGCTCCAAGTAGAAGCAAATAGGAAGAGGCAACATAAACAACTTACAAAAGCAGTAAATCACCAGACTAGTTTATAAATTTTAAATTAAGGACTTCAATGCAAAACTCAAATCCCTACTGAAATTCTGTTTTAACATTCAAAACAGATTCTCCTGTGAAGCTTGTAATAGACAACAATCTACTCTATATCTACAATAGTAACATGACAATTTTGTTCACTGAAAAACTATAATGATAAACTGTCTACATACCATTTACCAAAATGATGAATATCGCATGCCAGAATGGTGGTATAGCTTTTGGAGGAAGCATTGCCAACGGGTATAAAAGATCATCATTTCGATACCACCAGTAAACACCAACCACATGAAGCATAAAACCAACAGCAATGCCTACAAGAAAAGAGATTTTCCTGTCTCCCTACAGAAACAAACAATCGCTTGAGCTTTTTGATCTGCTTTGGAGCAAATTCTGGAATGGGTGAAAGAATAGATAAAACAAACTCATAAAACCAAAGGCAATTTAACTCACCTTTAGAGCTGTCTGCTTCCTAACAATATCATTAGACCTATACATGACAGCTGATATCCATATAGTGACAAAGAAACCTGCAAGTTACCACCCAAAATTAATTAAATGAATAGATAGAATAGCACTCTAATAATGAACCAAAGCACATTAGAACCACTTAGGTGAAGAAGTCTCATTTACATATAGACTGCCATTTTACAGTTGAATCATATTACTTATGAGAAAGGATATCCTTTTATTATAACATAATAGTCAGACTCGATCATTGTTAAGACTAAAAAAGTAAAAACCTTGTTCCTGGTTTAAGAACACTTGTCCTCAAGATTTGAAGTGTTTGTGTATGATGTTACAGCCTCACACATTCGCATCCCTTTGATATTTGATGATAAGCATAAGTTAATGAGCTCCGTATGGCCACAGTTTCTATTTATGTTGCAAATATTAGAAATAGTTTCAAGAAAATGTAACTAACGTTATCAAAATAATAGAAATGTGCATAGAAAATCCTAGCTCCCGTCCAAATTGTAAAACCATGCTTAGTGCCTGTTTCCCCTTGCAATCTAAGCTGAAACCATTATATACTAAAGTCGGCATCTTGTATATGCTAGTCCAGATAAAATAGCTCTTCTAAACCAACATAAACAGAAAAGAAAGCAGTCCTGCCATATATGCATTCAAACTAGTACCAATCATCATAGCCACAATCTGAAGTTGAGTACAAAGTAAACAAGTGGTCAGTACCTTGCAAATGCTGACGAATGAACACAACGAGTAAGAGCAGCGAAAACGGAAGAACTTGCTCAATCCACCTTGCTACCTGTTGAATATCATATCTCTGGTAAGCAGAATCCCTAGAATTATCTTCCACGCCATTCGCAGTATCCCCAGCCTCACGTTCTGGAGAAGACGGAGGCACCAAGGGGACTCTTTCGTCCATCCCGGCCTGATTATCCAACCCCTCCACCCCACCATTCTCGTCTCCATGGTGACCTTGAGACGCTGCCGTTTCGGTACCGTTACCGCGGTCTTCTTGTTCACCGATAATGCGAATCGAAACCTCTCCGGTATTGCTGGAGCCGCTGGTGCAGGCTGTAGGGGAATGTGGCCGTGAATCGGGGACGACGCCGGCGTTGACCACCGGAGCGTCGGTTTCGTGGCGCGAGGAGCTCGGGGAAAGTATACCGGAGTAATCTATTAGGAAGGAAAGCGGGGACTGGAAGAATCTGAGTGCCGGGAATTGCATAGACCCAAACGATGTCGTATGATTATCACCAGTGTTTCCTCCACTGGTCGCACTACCATTTCCGGGCGATGCCTCCATAGAAAAAACAAAAACCCTAATCTTTCTTGGCCCTAAATTCTCTACCTTTTTCGTACTGAGTAAAAATCGGAGAAATATATAGTTCCGGAACAGAGAAAGCAAGAGCCTTTTAGCAGTTTAATTCCGTCGGCGACAAATTCTCGAGGATCGGAGGAGACGGCAGACGGGACCGTTGAAGAAGAAAAGGTCAAAAGCGACGGACTTAGTATCGTTACTGAAACGATTGGGGGCTTTTACTGAGAGAGAGCTAAACTGAAATTTCCAAGCTTTTCAACAAAAATATCGGAGATCAACCTCTTCTCCAAGTAACATCAGCGATGAACAAATTTAATGCTTTGTCTCTTTCCCTTTTCCTTCTTTTTGATTTTTTTTTTAAAATTTGCATTTCCTTCATAGCTATTGGCCATAACGTGTTGACTTTATTGCACCTACTTTATGTTTCTTATACATACCGCGTGTGCCGTTTCGCAATTTTTTTTTGTTCTTGTTTCCCCTAATTTATATGCTTTGCTTTCTTTAATTAAGGGTCATTTTCTCGACAACTAATCCTCAATCCTAGTTTAATTAATCTACTATGCGCCCACATTCTTAGAAAATATAAAAACAAGTATAAGCATTACACTATCATATACTTGTAAGAAGGAAAGGCCCATTTGCACTTTTCTTGATTTTGTTTTTGGTCAAAGGATTTTTCTTGCATTAATGTTCAAGATGAATAATACCCAAAGAAATTGAGAATGCTTAGTCCCACAAGCTAAATACAACACAGAAACTACTGTTCCTTGCACAAATTTTACACATCCTGATCCCAGAAAGGAAGATGACACACAGCAGTATATGTAAAGTGATCAATTAGCCCCTCCAATTGTCCTTTCTCTGCCTAATCTCACGAAGAGCGTCAACAGCAGTGTGGCAACCAACCCTCTCCTGTAAAACGAGTAAAAATTACTACATAAGAAATCTGTATTGACACAAGGATAGCTAGTACCACCTTAATATGTTGAAACATCGGTTTTCATCAGAATTATTAACTATTGTGTCTTTTGAAAGCCACAAAAAGGTACTTATAAGTATATGAGAATAAGTAAACCTGAAGCTCTGGTAGATCAGCCCGCATAAAAGGGTTTGTTTCCATCTCACTCGCAATGGTTGAGGGAACTGTGGGGAGACCTGCTTCCCGCTGCTGCTGTGCCCACGATAACTTCTCTTTTATCTTTGCATTGTCTGGTTCAACTGTCAGAGCAAATTGCAAGTTCTTCACTGTGTACTGGAACAATACAACAATAATTCAATAAGTATGACTGAGATAATAAGCTGTGATATCTACAGGAATTCAACTGCAGCATAAATAACTCAATTCATCCATGCAAGTACATCAAAAGTTGTGTCCCATAAACATCTTCATATGTAATACTATGTGGCCAAGTAAATCTTTTAAACTAAGATTTCAAGATTGTAGAAACTAAACATGATTAACCTTATGGTTACAGACTTACAGTACAATATATATTTCAAGTATATGCTTACAGTTGAAACTATTCCCACATTATACAACCAACTCCAACTTTTAATCTGCTACTTCTCAGATGAATTTAATATATCCCCAAATTCTGAGATTATAAAACGCTCGAAATAGCTCCCATCCCAAAGGGGAAAACATAAACGTATATCAGAATATTCTTTTACCTCATGGCCACAGTAAACTCGTGTAGGCTCTGGCAGCGAACCCAAAGTTACGCATAATGACTGATGCATCTGTTCTGCTGTTCCTTCGAAAAATTTCCCACAACCAGCAATAAACTACACATAGAATAGCAGCCACAATCAACTGCTTGTATCCTTATAAGTAGACATAAAGTAAGGGAATCAACAAACTTTAGGAACCACCCAATAATGCCCAAGGCTTTCCTAATAAGGGCATAAATTAGGTTTCAGTGTTCAAAAATATCAAACTCTTTGACATCATTTCATAGGGACATATGTGAGATTCACTTTGTAGTGCAATACAATAACCCATGTCTCTAGCATCATTTCAGACAAACTTAGACTCTGGAAAATAGGTACCCTCAAAGGCCTTTCCTGACATCTGCTGATAATTTTTGGTTGCAAAGAAACTAAAGCTTCTTCCATCAACTTACCAGTGTGTCTCCAGTGAAAACAGCTGGGTCCTCTCCCTCTTTGCTAGTCACATAATAACTTATGTGACCTTTCGTGTGGCTGATGAGATCAAGAGAATGACAAAATTAAAAACACAAAAAAAGAGTATGATCCATACATAGACAAGGTTAACCACCAAATGAATAATCAGGCTAAAGAATAGTAGTAAATTAGAATTTGCTAAGGTAGAATGGGAGCAACTAATCTAGTTATTGGTTGGATCTGTGGTACTTTTTCTTTTCTATGGCAAGGTTTAGATTCTAATTCCCTAACACATCGCGACATTGGCGCAGCCTATAAAGCAATCAAGGGTATCTTGCTTTAATAAAGAAATACAGGCCTCAATGCTCTAATAAGCTGAAAACAATTTCATACCAGAAAGGCAATCATATATATGACGTTTCTCTTCACGTAGCACTCAGAAAAAAAAACAGCAAGAATTAGTCCAAAAAGACTAGCACACAGTCCATTGTATAGCATATTTAAGACACACGACGATTCAGAATGAAAGATATGCAGGAGGCGTAGTAAAAACCATACCATGGTGTGTGAAGCGACAGTATATGAATATCAGCTCCCAGCGAAATCTTATCACCATTGTCCACCTTATCAGTGCAGCCCTTTACATTATCCACTGAACCACCATATACTTTAATACCAGGCACCAACTGCTTTATCTTCTCATTTCCACCAGCGTGATCCCTATCACATATAAGAAGCAGAATATACCACTGAAATTAAGAGTCTAATCTCTAAATTTCCCAAACTAACATATACAATAGCATCTTAGTCAGTCAGATTTACCCAAGTAACATATGAACCCTACTACTTATTTGTTGATACTAATATATCCTAAACACATAGTAATTTTCTAGTTGATCAGATTATGGATCAAAACCGAAACAGTTAAGCATACCAATGGTGGTGAGTGGTGAGGACGAGCTTGACTTGAACACCATGTTCTTGAGCTGCTTTAAGAACCTTTTCGGGTTCAACAGGATCCACAACTGCCGCTTCTTTGGTACTCTCGTCAATAATTCTGATTCACCCAAACCGACCACATAATCATCACTAACTGACAGTAAAACCCTAACAAACCAATAATGGCGATTCAGATGAAATTGAACGGGGAATTTTCACTTACAGGTATGCGTAATTGTCCTCCAAGCAAGCAACGTGATGAATTTTCATCTTCGATTTGATGCTGTTCTGAGTTTCTCCCACTTCGATCAGTAACAGTGCTAAGCTCTCTCTAGCTGGTGAAGAAAGTCAAAGCCAAACAACCGGGTCCAATTGGGTAATATTGTCCTACGAGCGCCACGTCGGGATTCCATTTACACGTGTCAAAAGATTGGGCTTTTGTCAATTAAAGTTGGGCTTCCATAATGGGCTTTTATTATGACGTCCATGATCAGGCCCAGATTAAACCCTAAATACGCTCATACCTGTATCTATTATAAAAAGCCTCTTAATAGGTTTTGCGGTTCCAAATCGCAAGCAGCAGGAGGAGGAGGATCAAGAGCTCACAATGGGGAGGAGTGAGTGCCTCTCTTTCTCTACGTCATGTTGTTTTTCCTCATTGATTTATTTTTCTTCGCCCATCGATGTATTATTTGTATATAGAATTCTTAGTTTAAGATCTAGTAGATTCATTTTGTTGCTGGGAAATAGATTATTGGTATTTGTGTTTGGTGAAATCGAATCTGCTTGATTTTCCGAGCTATAAAACAATTTGGGTTGCGATTTCTGCCTTTTGATACAGAAATGGGATTTGTTTGTACGTAAACGATCCGTTTTCTAATTGCTTTTTTGGATTTGAAACGTTTAGAGCTTGGTAAACAAGCCTACGTTGCTCTTTCTCAAGCTGATTGTTGTGATAGCCCATTTTTAGCTGTATAAAGTTGAGATATTTGTTGATTAAAATTTATGTTTTATTTGTTGAGTGTTGGAAATCATATACGTTTCTTGAATTCTAGGTGATTTGCAGCCACATGAAGCTACCTTGATTCGTATATGTGTGACATTTGAAATTATTTGGTTGATGCTCCTCACATGGGAATGTTGTGTACTGTGGAATGATATTTGTAACTGTCATTCATGTAGTTGGGATTTTTCATGATATATTTGTGGTAATTTGGTGCATGTTGTCACTTTTGTAGGACCTGCGAGGTGCTATCGCCAGATCAAGAACAAGCCGTACCCCAAGTCACGGTTCTGTCGTGGTGTCCCTGATCCTAAGATCAGAATTTATGACGTTGGAATGAAGAAGAGGGGTGTTGATGAGTTCCCATTCTGTGTCCATCTTGTGAGTTGGGAGAAGGAAAATGTTTCGAGTGAGGCCCTTGAGGCTGCTCGCATTGCCTGCAACAAGTACATGGCCAAGTTTGCTGGGAAGGATGCGTTCCATTTGAGAGTCAGGGTGCACCCATTCCATGTTCTCCGCATCAACAAGATGCTTTCATGTGCCGGGGCTGACAGGCTCCAGACTGGAATGAGGGGTGCTTTTGGTAAGCCACTAGGAACATGTGCTCGAGTTGCTATTGGGCAGGTCCTCCTTTCCGTTCGCTGCAAGGATAGCAACAGTCATCATGCACAGGAGGCCCTCCGCCGTGCAAAGTTCAAGTTTCCTGGTCGCCAAAAGATCATCGTTAGCAGGAAGTGGTATGCTTTTGTTCTGTTTTGCTTTTCTTTCTGCCACACAAATTCAAAGAGTTGTGCCGTATATATTTAAAATTTATTTTGAATGTGCAGTATGCTTCCATTTTCATTATTTGGTTATTGGAAGTAGGCCATACACTATTCCTTGGAAATATTAGTTACAATTGTGTTGTCCTCAGATTTGCATGCCTGTAATTAAACATAGGAAAAAATAGTTCTTGTTGGCATAAATTTTTGTATGTATTCTTCTTTCATCATCTGGAAATGGTTGAACCCTAAAGTTATGGTTTGTAGCGGTGGACATTTGTAATTAGTTATTAGAGACGTGGAGCTTTTCCCCAATAATGTTTGCATTTTTCTCAGGGGATTCACCAAGTTTAACCGTTCTGAGTACTTGAAGTTCAAGGCTGAGGGCAAAGTCCAACCAGATGGTGTTAATGCTAAGGTAATACTTGATATGCATGCAAATAAATGTGTTGCAGCAATTTGTTCCTTGAAATTTGTTATGTACCTACAGTTTGAACAGAGTTAAATGCTTAAGTTATTTGCTTGGATTTGGGTTATTGGTGTTTCTCATATCTAATGATTTCTCATATTTGATTGTGCAGCTTTATGGGTGCCATGGTGCTTTGGCTAACCGTCAACCTGGAAAGGCTTTCCTGTCTGCAACCGTTGCCTGAAAAATAAGAGCGCTTTAGTTGCGAGCTCATGCAGAACTCATATCGAGCTTATGTTTTTTGGGTTTTGGCCTGGTTTCCATTAAACTAACGTTGAGTTCATTAGTATGAGTTGTGGACGCCAGTATTATTGATATTAAGACAGTTTCATTTCATTGAATGTTGGTTTTTCTATTAATTTTGCAGTCAGTAGTTACTTTGCACTTTGATCCTTGACCACCACTTCCTATTCTATCTTCTCTCTAACATTAACAACCGTTCATTTTTCTTTGGTATTCATGGAATGGTTATTGTGGGTGATTCGTGTCGAGGTTATATATATGCATTGTGACACCATTTTTGTTACAGTAGTTAAGAAATGTTCTAAAAGGGCATCTGCAAGAGCTTATCACACAGCTGCTTCTTTATTCACTATCAATCAATGTTTCTCTCCATGAGCTTTTAATTAAACCCTTCAAAACTTGCAATTTTGAACCTTAATTGAATCGAATAAATCAAATATCATTGACATCTCCTATAGAGCTTAGAAAATTACTGCATGGTAAAAAAAAACACACTACACTTGAATGAAAATTAGTTGGTTTTAGTATTGGGGTTTTAGAAGCTGTATTGACCACACTGAAAGTGATGGAGCTCAATTACTGGAAATTAAAGAACAAGGAAATTAAACTTCAAAACATTTCATTCATAGCCAACAATGGCAGGTTCATACAGCCTTAAAGCATTTGGTTCACTCCTAGTACACTTGTGCACCTGACACGTGTAGTGAGGACCATGAGATGATGTCATACTGCTATTTGGGTTGGACTTATACAATTGCTACTAACTGGGCTGATCTACTTTGGGGTTCTCTTGAGCTACTCTTGATTGGGTCTGTAGAAGATGGTAGGGTTGATAGGATGATCCTAACAGAAAGGTCTCGTCTTTTCCACATTCTATTCCCTGTAAAGTGTAAACAAAGCTGAAGCTCTGATCGAGAAGAGAGAGGAGTCCATGGCAATGAGTTTGCTTGCTTGATCCTTATGATTTACGAGTACAAGGAAGACAGAAAGCACTAACATTTAATGGTAGGCAATGTGGGCAGGTGAGAGAAAGTGTTTATATTAGTCATCGATCTGAGTTTTTGGTGAAGAAGATTCTAAACCCAAAAATCAAATCCCCAAATCACACACAAAAATCCAATGTCAAAACCCTCGTCTCGAATCATCCAAGGTCTGCTCCGATTTCACCGCCATCAATTCTCAAAGCCCTCGTCCCCAACTCCCTCCACCTCTTCTCCGTTCAACACTTTCAGAAGGACCTACCACCACTCCAATGGTCCTCTTCCCCAATTCCCCACTCACCCAAAACCAGTCGGCGGCAGCTGCTTCAGGCCCGGCGGCGTCGGCCTGAGATTCTTCTCCATCAAGCCGGACGCCGGCAAAGTCAACAATGTGAAGAGGGTGTTCGAGAAGCCCCTCTCGGCCGCCGCGTCGACTTTCTCGCGGTACCAGGAGGCGTTAGGGTTGCAGATTGAGGCGTTCTGGAAGAGGAACAATCTGGTGCTGGTGGGAGCTGGAGGAGTTGTGGTGTGTGCTTTGCTGTGGAAGATCATGTTTGGGATTGCTAGCACATTTGTTCACCTCTCTGAAGGCATGGCCAAGTATGGCTTTTTAGCTCTCTCTTCTGCCATGGTCGCTTTTGCTGTAAGTTCCTCTGAACCATTAGCTTAAATAGCAATGCTGGCGTTCTTGTTTCTGTAGAATTGAAATTGAAAAGCAAGCTTGTGATGACTGAATGAGTAAACTGTATTTTAATGGTGGAAAAAAAAAAAAAAACATAATTGGTTCAACAAGGAAGATGAATTGCTTTCTTGACAGTTTACCTACTCGGTAAAATTTACTTGGTCTTTAGTTTATCACGCAATAACACAGAACAGCTGAAATTGTAGAAAGTGGTAGTCAACAACTGATTCAAGCTAATAGTTTTACATGGGTGCTGGATTATTGGAACAGTTATAATGAATGTCCAACTTACTATCTGGGCTGTAGGTCTATCATAAACCATTTTCAACTTGTAAAATCTGGTGTTACATAATGCAGTGACTGAGTGACACCATATTGACCCAATTATCGCACTTTGCATCTGTGAATTTCAGATTGTCTTCCAATGGTCTTTGTTTTGATGTCATTAGTGTCTATATATGATCACAAGTTGAAGTTCTCATATCTAGGATTGTAAGACTTGAAATCTTGATATTGCTTTTGTAGTGTATGTAATTGTCTGTCGCTTGACAGTCTTGCTTTAGTTTATAGATTTTATCATTTGAGAGTGTTGTACTTTTTTCTACTCAGGGCCTTTATATCCGCGCAAGATTCACAATCAATCCTGATAAAGTTTATAGAATTGCCATGACGAGGCTTAATACGTCTGCTGGGATTCTTGAGGTTATGGGTGCCCCGCTCACAGGATCAGATCTAAGAGCCTATATAATGTCTGGAGGTGGGTTTTCACTGAACAAATTCAAGCCAAGTCTTAGGAGCAAGCGGTGCTTCCTCATTTTCCCAGTACGAGGTTCTGAGAGAAAAGGTCTGGTCAGTTGTGAAGTAAAGAAGAAAAAAGGCCAGGTATGTTCGTAATCAGTTGGGTGCTGATCAGTTTTTCTCTTCCAACAAGGCCACATGCCTATAAATTCTTCATAAGCATGTCTTTTATTTCTATTTTCTTTCCTAGTCTCCTATAGCAAAATACCAAATATGCAAGTTCAAACTTCAGTAATTTTGTGCCTTGATTAATAGTGTGCATTAAAAAAGTACATTCCAAGATTGTTATGTTGGTGAACTTATAAGGCAGTGTTTGTATCCACCACTGTTTTCTGGTGTTAATTTCTTTCTTAGACCGCAGTTTATATGCCTCTAAATTTGAGCTGATTGAGTGTTTGCTCTGTGCCCACGGCTAAGTAATTGATGCTACATTAATTAGTTAGTAGATGGAGGATTGTTAAACCCCGTATCTTTTTGGGAGTTATGACTTGAGAGGTACTGTGATGGTCAATTTTTTCTCATTTAAGCATTTGGGTGCCATCTTCTTATGCAGTATGATATGAAGCTATTGGCAGTTGACATTCCCATGGCATCAGGACCTGACCAACGATTATTCCTTATTGGGGATGAAGAAGAATACAAAGTTGGTGGTGGACTAATAGCTGAGCTGAGAGATCCTGTTGTTAAAGCAATGGCTGCAGAGAAGGAATTTGATAATCTTGATCAGATTGAAGACGAGGAGGATGCTGAAAGAGCGCTTGAAGAGGCAGAAAGAAAGCACCGTGAAGAAATTGAGAAGCTTGAAAAGGATGGCAAAGATGGGACGCAGTGATCTTTTTTCTAGATTTTGTTTCTACCCCTTCCGTTTTCTTCTGTTTTGTTTTGATACAGGAGTTTGTAAATAATGCGCGAGTCTCTGACCATATTGTCTCAGATTACTGGTGTAGGTTACCTTTGCATTTTTTTTGCAGAATTGAGTTTGACAAGGTTTAACTTACCTTGTACAAATAGCCAGCTTTCGAAATTTTAAAGTTAAGATGACCCCATTGGGGGCAATAAAGACAACAGTTGAAGCAACAAGCATAAGGTGACTCTTTGCTTCTCTGATTTGTAATGTTCACACTGCTTAGAAAATATGCCTTTTATTTTTGTGATTACTGCTCTGTTCTCAAATGCGACTTTCTGTATCATATCTAAACAGAGAAAGTGCTCAACTGTGAATTGGAGTTTTGTTCTCTATCATCTGTTGTTTATGATTCATCTCTCCCATCACTTATTGCGTGTGAGAGAGATGCAGACATGATTATATACAACCGGTGATAGGAAATAATTACTCGTGAAGTTAAGTGCATCATTACTTGGATGATACCTAACATCAACCAACAGTGAAGTACCATCCCCTTTTCATGGACGATTGATCATAATGTTCGGTGGCATGACTTCAAATACTACCTTTTCCGTGCCATCAATCTCATTTCCAAACCCATTTCCTTGTTTGCCTTGTTGAGCTCTGAGTCTGAAAGGTCCTTGTTCTTAATCCATTTACTGTAATCAAACTAAAGTTGTTGGGAATTACCAACTCTTACTCAGTGAGACAACTATATTGTTTATGAGGGCGGTCCTTCCATCTCTATATACTATTACCACATTTTCACTAGAAAAGATTCATAACTAAATATGATTAACACTTGTTGACCCTACCACGTGAGCTGAAAAAACTATCTCTAAGTATGGACATAATTATAGCTTTGAAGTCAAAACAGGAGATAATGAGGCATAATAACATCTCCAAGTAATTGCATCAAGTACAGGTACACCCTAGGGTTGGTTACCAGACATCTCAATATCTCATAAATATATTGATTATTCCAAAGGGTACACAAGTAACACAACACTAATATTAGGTTTGGAGAAATTATTCTTTTCCTACCTAAAAGTTTAAAAGGTGTGGTTTGTGGACACTCCTTCAGCTAAAAACTGACATGGAATCATTTTGCTTTCTACTATTCCAGAGCGCATTGCTTTTAATCTTTCGCATGGGACATAGTTACTGCAGGATTAGCTTTTTTGGATTGTAATTCCTATATATAATTGCCTACGTTACTGTTGAAGAATGACCCCAATTTACTAATCAATTTTACTGTTCTTCCTACATGATATTTTTGCTCATAACTCCTAGAATGGAATTAGTAATTACCAATTCATGAGAAACTTCCGTTTCTACATCATATATGGCATGAAAAAAATATGCCCGTTTCATTCAAATTTTGAGGTCCCTTTGATAAGTCCTGAAAGAGTGAGTGCAAGAAGTTGGAACATCAGTCATTTTGCAGGTGGAAATTGCTGAAGAAGTCTGAGACACATTGCATCGATTCTCATTGCTTGCAGGTGAAACAAACTCTTTGTAAACCCTTCTCTTGTTTTGTTCGAAACCCTCTTCGTTGAGCCTCTTGGATTTCGATTCAAGATGAAAGTTTTTCTTTTGCACATCATCAAGGTTCTGCAGCATGGCAAACTCTTTAAGTAGCAGAATGAGCATATCTGAGGCTTTCAGACAGAAGTTGATTGTCCAGTATTCTTTTGGTTATGAATCAATTTATTTTCATAAATTTATTTAGTGATATAAGCAAATCTAGGCTTAAAATTACAAAGAAGTAAATCTGTCAAGATATGAACTTTTTCTTTTTCTTTAAGAAGGCTATCTTCTCCTTGAATTCCACTACTTTGCTTTGTGCTTTGTATATTGGTTACTACTTATTTACAAACTTTTAAGTGCTCAATTTTGCTGAGGGAAAAGTTGAAGCTTTGTTTGGGTTACAGCTCTATCCTCTTTCTTCCTTTGGCTTTTCTTTTTTCTTTTTCTTTTGGGTAAAGAAAGAGCACTTTGCTTTTCCAATATACAAAAGTTGATATGAGATTTAGAGTTGGGAATTTGGGGTATAGGGATTGGAGTTAGGCCAAAACAAAAAGGGTATGGTGTTAAGGGGTTTCCCTGCTGTCTGTATCCAGTATCCACCACCATGATTAACTAACTTAGTTTTTTTTTTTTGGTTTTTCTCATTTTCATTCTGAACAGACAACCATGAAGCTTCAGTCCTCCATTGCTGCACTCATCTTCCTTTTCCCTATACTCTCTTTCATTATTTCCTCAGTTATTGCTGACTTGAACTCTGACAAACAAGCCCTCCTTGATTTTTCTGCCAGTGTCTTTCACACCCAAAAACTCAACTGGGATGCTTCTACACCAGTTTGCTCCTCTTGGGTTGGAATCACTTGCAATCAAAACCGAACCAGTGTGATTGATATCCATCTTCCTGCTATTGGACTCTTAGGATCAATCCCAAACAACACTATAGGAAAGCTTGATTCTCTTAGAGTCCTTAGCCTCCACTCCAATTTCCTCTATGGAAATTTTCCTTCTGATGTATTGTCAATTCCCTCCTTGGAATATCTTTACCTCCAACACAATAACTTCTCTGGAGCCATTCCTGCTTCTCTCTCCCCCAATCTCATTGTATTAGACTTCTCCTTTAACTCCTTCTCTGGAATCATTCCAACCATAATCCACAATCTGACTCGGCTCGCGGAGTTGAGTCTTCAAAACAATTCCATCTCTGGAGCCATCCCCAACTTAAACCTCAAAGAGCTTAAGCTTTTGAATTTGAGCTATAACAACTTCAATGGCTCAATTCCATATTCCCTCCAAAACTACCCTCATTCTTCATTTGTTGGAAATTCTCTCTTATGCGGGGAACCTCTCAACCCTTGTACTGAGACCTCATCCTCTTCACCTTCTCCTTCCCCTATTTACTTGCCTGCTGCCTCCCCAATAATCCTCGAAAATAGAAAAGCTACCCCCACCAAAAAATTACTTGGCCTAGGTTCTATCATTGCTTTGGCATTTGGAGGCTCTTCTGTGTTGTTTCTTTTGGTCATCATGATCATCTTATGCTATTTGAAGAGGACTCGCAAAGGAGGAGGCGGCATGTTGAAAGCGAAGGGTGCCTCTAGTGATGAAAAGACTGATCAGAAGTCTATAAGTTTTGGGAGTGGAGTGCAAGCAGCAGAGAAGAACAAGCTGTTCTTCTTTGAAGGATGCCATTACAATTTCGATCTCGAGGATCTACTGAGGGCATCAGCTGAAGTTCTTGGTAAAGGGAGTTATGGGACAACCTATAAGGCTGTTTTGGATGAGGAAACAACTGTTGTAGTGAAAAGGTTAAAGGAAGTTGTGGTGGTTAAGAGGGAGTTTGAGCAGCATATGGAGGTTGTGGATAGGGTTGGGAAGCACCCAAATGTTGTGCCGACTCTGGCTTATTATTATTCCAGGGATGAGAAGCTTTTGGTCTACAACTACATGCCTGCAGGAAGCTTGTTTGCTCACTTGCATGGTATGTAATGTGCCTAAACTAAATCCTAATTACAGTTCATGTATCAAATGTCTTAGTATCAGCTATAACTCGGTTTTTGCTCAACTCTAAACGCTGCAAATTTGCTGGCCAAATGATGTGTTAGTACACATTTGACGATTTTAACTGCTAATGATCCAATGTTTTATTTGTGATTTATATGCATTTATAGGAAGCAGGGATGCTGGAAGAACCCCGCTTGATTGGGATTCAAGACTAAAGATCTCTCTCGGAATTGCCAGGGGAATTGCTCACATTCATTCTGAGGGTGGTGTTAAATGCATCCATGGCAACATAAAGTCCACAAATGTCCTCCTCACCCAAGATCTGGAGGCTTGCATCTCAGATGTTGGGTTGAGTCCTCTAATGAACTTCCCTGCAGCCGCAACCATGTCACGACGGGCCACTGGTTATCGTGCACCAGAGGCAATTGACATGCGGAAAATGTCTCACAAATCAGATGTTTACAGCTTTGGTGTGCTCCTACTCGAAATGCTGACAGGAAAAACCACACTTCAGAATGCAGGGCATTACGATAATGTGGTGGTTGATCTCCCAAGGTGGGTGAAGTCTGTTGTTCGCGAGGAATGGACTGCTGAGGTTTTCGATGTGGAGTTGCTTAGACAACAAGGCATTGAAGAAGAGATGCTGCAGATGCTGCAGATTGCACTGGCATGTGTAGCAAAGCTGCCCGAGTCGCGCCCCAAGATGGATGAAGTTGTTAGAATGCTAGAGGAATTTCGGCAATCTGAGACCAAGACTAGGCCTTCCTCTGAGTCTGAGCTTGATGTGCAGAGTACCCCATGAAAGCTTTAGTTTCTTTTCCCCTTTCATTTAGTTTTTGGAATGCATGTATGCAATTTGGAAATAATGTTCAATGCTTTCAAATGATTGGACTTGGACTTCAAGTAATGAAACAACTAATTTACTCGGAGTGTTTTGTTTTGGTTATTTAGAAAGGATCGAACCATTGATTTGTTTTGGTCGAACAATTTGTTAACAACAAAATAACATTCAATTAATATTTTCAAGCAACGGATATGTTTGATCGATGAGAACCAATTTTTTTCTACAAGGTGGGTGATTAAGGCTTACGACTCATATTTCTGTTGAAAACTTTAAATTTTGAAAGTGACCAACATAAATTAAAAGTGCATAGTCATATGTAGTGAAGAAAACATGTATATAATATATATATGTATATATCAACGTTCCTTTTTTTTTTTAAAGTATATATCAACGTTCCTAAATTTTTTTCATTTCTCATTCTTCCATCCCCAATTTCTTGGCCGGGACTATTCTTTCCTGGTTGAGTTTTTGGGTTAATCACCATGAAGGATTTCAAAGCATGTCAAAGGTAAATCTTCTAATCAAATTGAACATGCCCATCCCATGTCTATTGGTGTTTTATTTGTTTTCGAGAATGGCGGGCTGTTTGTCAGTCCTCCTCTTCCATTGGTCTGTCTGATGGGGTAAGGGTATGTCCTCCCCTTCTATTTGCATATTTCTTTTTCCTTAATAAACTTGCCTCGTTTTTTCGAGGTTTGATAAGAAAAAAAAAATTTGTTTGTGATCATCTAGATTTGCATCATGCTGATCAATCAAATTTTTTTCTCTGCCATGCTTCTTTTTCATATTATCGATTGTTTGTTTGATGTGAAAAAACTACCATCGAACACAAGAATTGTGCGAATACCATCTTCCACCAATGCAAGTTGTCGTGAATTGTTCATGGGATGAGAACATACCTTATGTTTTTAAGCGTGTGATTGAATTATTGAAATTTGAAAGCTTCGTAACATCAGAATGAGGCCATTAATTTGCAAGAGGACCCTTTTTGGGGTGATTTATTCATTACTATATATGAAAAGTGTGTATATATTTCTGAATCCAACACACAATATAAAGTAAGCGCGAAAATGGTATATCTGGGTTGCCTCACAAGGGTTCGTTTCGTTCTTTCTTGTTTCTCAGATGTTAATTTCTTCGGGTTTGGCTGTGCACACTCAGATGGGAAGTTGTTGTTCTTCTTGTATGGTAAGTTTCTATCAACACAGAGATCAATAGAGAATGATATATAGTTTGCTGCACCATCTGAGGAAATATATGATTCTTGCAGTTTTGTGGACAGAATAGTGATGAGGGTCAACTTGATGTTTGTCAAGCCAGTGGAAATGTGCACTTTATAAACACCATGGATGGTTGGGAGGCAATGTTATCAGAAGCAATCAAGGATGACACACTTGTAAGTTTCTATGGTTCTCATCAGCCATAATATTCTCTTAAACAGAAATCCCACATGCCTAAGTTTGCCTAATAAGATCTCTATTTTCACTGTCCTACAGGTTATTGCAAATTTCGGTGCATCATGGTGTAATCCTTGTATAAGTATTGCGCCGGCCTACTCTGAGCTTGCCGCTAAACACCCTTCAATCTTATTTCTAACCTTGGATGTTGATGACCTCGCTGTAAGTGTAAAAAGAGGCTAATGCAATTTGCATTGTGTGTTCTGATTCAAAAGCAATGGTAAGATTTACAGCAATATCTGAATGAATGAGGTTTGTTTCTGGCATGGGGGGTGCAGGAGTTGAGTACTTCATGGGATATAAAGGCCACTCCAACATTCGTTTTTCTCAAAGATGGAAGACAAGTCGATAAACTTGTTGGAGGAAACAAGCTAGAGCTCCAGAAGAAGATAGCTGCGCGCTGTGGCTCACTTAATTAGCAACCACGTCTCGTAATTGACTCTTTTGTGATGATCATTTTGTTTTCTAGTTGCGATCGATATTCTCGGGAAAATCAGTAGTCTAAACTGATGTTCTTGGTTCGCATAGTTATATCATGATGTCAGAGAATTTTGATATCTTAGACGGAGCAAAGGCAATGAATATTTAATATCTGTTTGTTGCTTGGAACTTGGAAGGTTAGGGAAGATAAAACAAAACCACAACTTGGGAACTCAGTAGGAGCTGAAGGTAACACAGATACTCCGACTGTCCGACATAAAGAGACAACTTGATCAGATGAAATTCAATAGTAAATTCAATCGGCAGTCCTAAGAGAACTGATAAAATAGCATCAAGACAAAAGTCAACATCAATTTGGAGGATATCACTAAGAAACAATAAATCTATGCAATGACAATAACATGCATTTCTTGTTAGTTAAGCTTCCTCAAACTATGCATCTGTTCACCTTTGACAATTGTATATCCAAAATGTGAACACATTGGTCATGAGGAAAAAACAGGAAGAGAGAGAGTGTGAGAAAGCCTGTTCTTGTTGGTCGTTACTTACAAAGAGTATTTCTTGAAAAGCAAAGGAATGATCTGTCAAATTCCCAACCAAAACAGAGGAACCTCCGCCCCATAGACCTTGTTAAATAGTGACTCCCTTTGTTGGCCAACACTTCCCGACTCTTTGAGTCAGTCTCCGCTGCAGAATAGTGCTACTCCGGCCATGACAGACGGAAAAGAATCCATCTTCACATCTCTTGACAATGCCAAGACCCAACTCTACCATTACAAGGCAATTGTGATTGCTGGCATGGGATTTTTCACTGATGCCTATGACCTTTTCTGCATCACCGCCGTCACCAAACTTATAGGTCGCCTTTACTTCTACCACCCCTCTACCCACAAACCCATTCCCGGTGTTCTACCTCCAAATATCAACAATGCCATAACTGGTGTTGCTCTATTTGGCACACTAGCAGGGCAACTCTTCTTTGGCTGGCTCGGGGATAAACTTGGCAGGAAAAAAGTTTATGGAATCACCTTAGTCACTATGGTGGGGTGTGCTCTTGCCTCTGGCCTTTCCTTTGGCTCCACTCCAAAAAGTGTAGTCACAACTCTCTGCTTCTTCCGATTTTGGCTCGGATTTGGGATTGGAGGGGACTATCCCCTCTCAGCTGTCATCATGTCCGAATACGCCAACACAAAAACCCGAGGTGGGTTCGTAGCTGCCGTCTTTGCAATGCAAGGAGTTGGGATATTGGTTGCTGGAGCTGTAGCCTTGGTTGTATCAAGGGCATTCATGCTAGCTTACCCAGCTGACAATTTTCAAACCAACAATGTGCTATCTACTCAGCCAGAAGGCGACTTTGTTTGGCGAATCGTGCTCATGTTCGGCGCAGTCCCTGCAGCTATGACCTATTATTGGCGGCTCAAAATGCCCGAAACGGCAAGGTACACTGCCTTGGTTAAAGGAGACCATGACAAGGCTGCAGCCGATATGGCCAAAGTTCTTGAAAAGGACATTGATAACATCCCTGTAAGTACTGGTGGAGAATCTGACAACCCCAGGAAGGTCATTGAGCCTAGTTCCTCATATGGGCTCTTCTCTCGGGAATTTCTTCGAACACATGGTCTGCATCTTCTTGGTACCACAAGCACCTGGTTCTTATTAGACATTGCCTTCTACAGTCTCCAACTCACTCAAAAAGACATCTACCCAGCTAGTGGTCTCTTACCAAAGTCCTCGGAAATGAACGCAATCGAAGAAGTTTACTTGCTCTCCAAGTCAATGCTCCTAATCGCACTGGGCGCCACAGTCCCCGGCTACTGGTTCACCGTCTTCTTCATCGATAAAATCGGCCGGTTCCCGATCCAACTCGGCGGCTTCCTCCTCATGTCGATTTTCATGGGCATTCTCGGATTCCAATACGAGCATCTCAGGGGAAACCCGTGTCCGGCCGACTCAAAAACCAAACACCAGTTCTGCGAAGGCCACCCCACATTGTTCGCCGTTCTCTACGGCCTGACCCTGTTCTTCGCGAACTTCGGGCCCAACAGCACGACTTTCATTGTCCCGGCGGAGCTTTTCCCGGCGAGGCTCCGCTCCACGTGTCACGGAATCTCCGCCGCGGCCGGAAAAGCGGGGGCGATAATCGGTGCGTTCGTGGTGCAGAGCTACACTCCGGACGTTGAGAGGGTGAGGACAGCGATCAAGGCGCTTGCTTTGGTGAATTTGCTTGGGGCATTCTTCACTCTGTTGGTGCCCGAGACGATGGGCCGGTCGCTGGAGGAGATTTCCGGGGAGAATAATGAGCTCGGAGGCAATGGGGTCACCGCCATTGTTGCAGAAAACACGGAAATAAAAACAGAAAATGGAGAGGATAAAAATGGTGTTGACAAAGAGAAAGCTCCAGCAGCTGAAATGGAAATGGTTTGAACTTTGAACTTGGGGTTTAACTAAAATAAAAAAATGAAAACTTTATTATACTTGTAATAAAAGATCATCAGATGTGCAGGACATAGATGAACTAGGTCTGGCCTTCAGTATATCAAGAGAATAGATGTGACTACAATATTATATGTATGCATCAAGCTTGGTCTTTATTATATTTGAATAAATCGTACGTCTTCGTTCCCTTGTTCTGCTATGAATTGAATGGTTGCTTGCAAAACTCGAAGACATTATTCATCCCCAATAATCTTACATAGAATTAATGTACGTTTCTAAGAGCTAGCTAGCTTTTCTTCATTAGTGAAAAGCTTGAGCTGCAGCCTTTACAAGGAAGCCGAAGAGCAGAAACGGCTGGGAGAAGAAGGGACTGTGATCGCTATCCAAAACGTAGACCTCGGCCGGCGGCCACCTCTTTACCATCGAGTCTTGCTGCTCCGGTTTCACCACATGATCATGCAACGTCTTCACGTACACACGTGGCACTTTGTCAAGCACCTGAATATCGTGCCCGGCATCGTCGCCGTCGAGTTTAAACTTGGCCGTCATTATTGCTAGGAGCGGTCCTGGCCTCAAAAGCATGGCAGCTAGCGTCGAATCCTATATATAAATATAAATATAAATACCAGTCAGGAATTTAACTATCCTATCACAATATCACATCGTTCGTATCTGATTCAAACGCACTGCATGTGAAAAAATATGCGCGCGTATAATTTGAAGTTAGTTCACCACCCAATTTACTTTCATATATAGGGCACCAGATCTACCACATGCATGAGCTGGACTACAGAGGTAGGTAATCAGGTACTACGTACTATATTTATGCTCAGTGCCCACCACCCATTAAAATGTCCAAAATCGTATGGATCAGATAAACGATTCTCCCACATGGGAGGATAAGGTACGTACTGTACTTGTAATACGATAGTATATGTACGTACAGGTCAAGTAGAAACTTTCTCATTAACATTTGATTTAAGCTTAGTTCAACATGATAAAAAGACGGCAGAGAACAAAAAAAAGTATGAAACAGTAGTGATAGGATTGAAGTAAACTTACCTCTTGAGGACTCATTTGATAGATGATTTTGCGTTGGGCTTCTTTCTTGATAATTCCGCTTGTTGGTGGTTGATCGGATCCTAATCCGAATCCATATTCGTACACGTCACCAAATTCGGATAAATCAGGCACCCCCTGTTCCACATGACCAATTAATTAGTATAGTCGTATAGTTAATCAGAAATGTTAGTTAAAGTTCGTACTATATAATTCTCTCATGTCCCCACTTCAATAATTGGGAGGTACGTATATTGAATTATTATTCCAGTAATTGGGCATGGGAGGTACTTTTGTTCATGGAAGCTAGCTAGCTAGCTTATTGTTCAAAAGTGATGTTGGCTTATAAATAATTAGCTCCTTTCTAATGTTCAAAAGCTTACGTCCCCATGCCATTTGCTGGTTTTCAGACAACATGCATTCCAGGCACGCCGACAAGACTCGATCAAGAGAAGAAAAGCTATCTAGATCCCCAAATTATTAAACTTATGATTACTATCACATTTAAATTAAAAATTTACTCGTCGATCATTAGAGTAATAAATTAGGATAAATTATTTGATATATTGGATACAATGACTATGATGTATCAACTCACTCAAATATTGTCACGTCTTTATTTTCAATACGTAGCGACTAATGATATATGAGTTTAATAATAATTAAGCCGGCCAATAATACAGTATTAGAATTAAGGAGATAAGCTGGCCTAACAACCATTTTGCTTGTGATGACAGTTGGCAGCCATCTTTGTCTCCATTTCAGACATCTAGCTAGCCATAGCTATAAGCCATTACCAATATTGGGATCTTAACAAAATGCAAAGCACCTCTACTAATTCCCAATCAATCAATTCAAGCTTGCCATGCATGGATATATGAAGCAATTCAAATAAAACAGAACAATGAAAAAGTAGTAGCAGTTTAAAGAAAGACATTACATCTTTGATATCTTCATCACTAGAGAGCCCATGCTTGAGCATTGTGGCCGCAACATAAACCGCCAGCCGAATCTTCTTCGGAAACTTCAGCGTCGCGAGGGTCACGCTCAACCCTCCGGCGCTGTGCCCCACTAATACCACTTGCTGAAACTAATCCCATTTTAAATCCATAATCGCAAACAAAACACTAATTAATTAATTACGGCGGCGAACCTGTTCGTCTTCCGGGAGAGAAGAGAAGAAGTCAAGGAGCGGTTTGTTGTAGTCATCGAAAGAGAGAACCGAATCAGCGTCGGAGGGGTCGATTCCGGCGCTCTTGAGATCAACGGTGGAGACTTTGTAGCCGGAATTCTCCATTAGACACCGGATTTTGTACCAGCACCAACCCCCTCCATTGATACCATGCACCAGTACAAAGTGAGTAGGAAAAGCACTACTCTTCAAACTAACCTCCTCTGCCATTTTGGTAATTTCCTCCAACATCTCTATTTCTTAGCTCTTTCCATTCTTCTTTCTTCTCACTGCTAGTTTATATACACATACATGCAGTAGTGGAATTTTTTTTTTATAATTATAATAAATCTAAATGCATATATTCAAATATGAAGGACTATGGTGACAGGGTTCTGAGGTAATCCAGCAGAGGAATAAACATTTGAATTATTGGGTGAATGCGAGAATAGGTGAGCTCGTTATGTTGACCGGTGAATTTGTTTTGGGTTAAAGTTACACGCCACTTGGCGCCATACCGTGTGGCTTTCACGAAAGTTTTCGTGTGTTGTACTCATATATTAGGACCATGTTGAGGTATAAATGTATAATAACAAGGCAGTCCTAACAAAAAGATATATCTTTGTTAGCCAGAAAATAAAAAATTAAAAAACAAAAAGATATCTTCTTTTTTTTGGACAATAAAAAAATTTATCTTTGGAAATAGGGATTTTGTCAGTAGTGCAGAGAACTTTTGTATTTCCGTTTTTTTTATTTCTATTACAAATTATAGTCAATATTTAATTATAATTATTTGCTCACCTGAAACAAACTTTTGTTAGTTTATTCATACGTTGCAGGCCAACAATATCCTTTGTCCCTTTCAAAAAAAAAAAATATCTTTTGTTTTTTTTTCCTTTTTCATTTGTGCATGATGATGTGGATTCAAATTAATGAATCTGATGTCCAAAAAAAAAATTAATCTACATTTTTTTGGCAGTTTTGGCCAAGAAAAATATTATTAAAGGAGTTAATATTTTCTGCATACTTTAATTATCAAGAACCAAAAAGTAATGAATTAGGATTTCTCGATCTTTTATTTTTTGGTTACATAGTATTTCTCAGTTTTTATCAAAGAGAATTAAGGTAATATTCAGCGGGTCAAATCTCCGTCGGTTAAATGAGTTGTGGGGCCAGTTCGTATAATCATGATTTTCATTTTTCTTTTTATGAAGTACATCAATTTCAAGGTTATCTGTGAATACGAAATTTGGAGACGTTTTATCCTCGATATCCAAAAGGGAAAAAAATATTAATTCAACAAAATTTTCTTAGACAGTTTTTCTTGAAAACATTTATGAATCGGGATTTTCAGAGTCTTTATAGAAATGATTGATATGAATGCAGAACCACACTCAAGTCTTTGGACTGCAGGTGAGATCTTTCCCTGTTGGGTAAAAAACATTTTTCAACTTAGAGGGCAAGTAAACAGTGAGAATGACCCAGTTGAGTATTAATTGAGCCTCCAGGAAGTAAGGAAAACTTTTATTTATAGTTAAAATCACTGCAAGAGGAGAAGTGAGAAAGAAAAGATTGGCTAAAACAGGCTAAAAAGGTGTATCAAAGAATCATGATTGAGCAATTACACTAGTGTCTCTGCAGGATTGTTCTGGAAAAAGTTGAGACACACTGAATAGCAGAAAGTCATTGGGAATGGAGCCAAGTTCTGAATGAATGATGTATTCAGATGTAAAGCTTCTAGCCTTCTGTAAAGAAATGAGTAGCACCCACTCCTCCCAGCTCAGCAATGTAAGTAAATGAAATGGGAAGGTAGGGGAAGAAATTTTACTATTTTAGGGTGAAATGTAGCTGTCAGATATGTATGTACATTTATTAAGATTCTAGTCTTTACCCACTTGCTTCCACATAAATATTCCTCTTCTTAATAATGAAGTTTTGAATTATCCTTCTGATATGCTTCAAAACCAGAACTGCTGGTTTTGGCCTGATAAATCAATTTTCAAAGAGTGAGTTGTGCTTGGCAGTTTCTTTTGATTGGATAATTGTTTGTGAATTGTCTCTTTCTTTATGAGAAACTGGCAAGCACTAGAGGACTAAATGCCATTTGCATTTTTCTAGTTGGCCCTCACTGGTTGGTAAAGATTAGACCAAGACCAATTCCATATATGTATGAATGCATGTGAGAATTAGGAAATTAAAACAGCATACCTATTATTATTATTATAGATGCCAGATTCATTGCTATCTTCATCAAATTTGTTTACCAAATAATGTGTCAATATTTTTATAATAATCTAATAAAAAAATAGATAAAATTCATAACATACTTGAAAGCGGAGAAACAATACATTGTTACATTATTATTGTAATATTGTTGGGCGAATATAATTACATTAGCGTAGTACACAATTTATGTTCTCCATTTTCGCAAGGAATTGTTCCATCATATTTGTCTCTTTGGACGAACAAATTTTCTTCTAACTCGTTATTTGTTGAAGTCAAGAGATTTGCCTCTTCATAGTGAAAGGGTGCCTCACTATTAACTCAACTCTAGAATTCATAGCTTGAAGTCAACCCCTTTACCAAATGAAAGTCAACCCGCATCTTATTTACCAAATAAAAGTCAACCCTATCTTCCGCCATTTGTAACCATATGTCTAAAGTTAATCATCTAGTTATATATTGCCATTACAGACAGGCACACTCAGTAGAAAGTAGATAGTGTCAAATTGAAGCAATATTGTGAGGTGATTGGAAGCAAATGCTGTATATATGATATAGATTATAATGCCTCCATCCACAACAAGTCAAAGAATTGCAAGTGGAGTAATATCAGAATAGTTTAGTTTGCTGCTTCCTATATAATAAAGTCGTCCAGCAAAGATTGATGGATTTGAAGCATCAATGTTTTTTTATTTTTGGCCATGAAATGTTTATCATATCGATCTATTTGAGCATATAATAAGCATCCATCTTTTTGAGGCAGCTGCATATGCGAAAAGCCTGTTGTTCTTTTTCACACAGAAAGTTCTTGTCTATAAAAAAAGGGAGAATGATCACTTTGGTCACTGAATTTTGTCAGATTTGACACTTTGATCACTGAACTTGTGAAAATATCACTTTAGTCACCGAACTATTACATCGTCAATCACTTTAGTCATTACCGTTAAATCTATTCTTATACGCCGTTAAAATTAAGGGTATTTTCGTCAAATTACTATTAAACATATAAATATAAAAAAACAAGAAAAAAAAAACATTTCTTTCTCTCCCCTCTCCAACTGATCGGCACCACCTTAGACTTCCTCATCGTCCCGATCACCTCACCACCTTAGACCAACTCCGGCCACCTCTCCACCCTCTCTGTTTTTTATTTTTATTTTCTGGAATCTAAATTTGTGGTGGTGGCATGCTGCGGAGCGCGGACCTCGGTGGAGGAGAGAAAAAGAGAAATGGGTTTTGGGATTTTGGTTAGGGAAGTGGTGAAAGGGAGGACTGAGCGATTGAGCAGAGTCCATGGCCGAGAGAGAGAGAGAGAATGGGAAAGAAACAAAAAAAAAAGATGAACAATGAAGAGAGAGAGAGAGAGAGAGCGGGAAAGAAACAAAAGAAAAAAAAAAGATGAATAATGAAGAGAGAGAGAGGGAGAAGAACCAAGAAGAAGAAAACAAATAAATAAAAAATTACTTTATAGCAATTTGACCTAAATAACCTTAGAAAAAATTATTATTTACAAACTTTTAACAGAAAACACTGACAAGTGACTAAAGTGATAGACGGTGTAATAGTTCAGTGACTAAAGTGATATTTTCGCAAGTTTAGTGATCAAAGTGTCAAATCTGACAAAGTTCAGTGACCAAAGTGATCATTCTCCCATAAAAAAAACTAAAGTGGCATTACTGTGAAATTGGAAGATCGATCGATTATATATTATTGTACCTCAAAAGTTTCTTCCAGATAAAGAAGAGATAGAAGTGGTGAGTCCACGTTTGGTTGTCTCCACGAGTGCTTGACAGTGCTCGATCTTGAATTCCCACCTTTCCAATTCCAACCTATAACATGAGAAAGCTAAGATGCAAATGCGTACTTGCTAGTAAATGTAGATTACTCATAATCCTAGCAAGATGATGACCTCTTGTTTATCACGATGCTAGGTAAGTTTGATATTAGAAGCATACTAGCATAACACATATGTATAGAGGGCAATCATTGTGATTAATAAGGCCTCGTATCAAAATTGAATTCAATGCCAAGATAGCCTCTCTATGAAGGGAGTGGACACTGGACACAACTACACAAGTACATTTACGGGTGATAATTTTTTATATGACAAAATAACAAGATTTGAAAATGACACAAAGTTAATGTGTTTGACTATTTGATCAAGTTGACCATGGCTTGATGTGTCCGATTCCTATTTGGTTGGTGAATTGCCTAAACTCAATGCCAAACCATTCGAAAGTGGGTGAGTTAGGTTCTGTCACTACCTCCTGCAACGTTTTACTTTAGCTACGAAACACATTGTGCTCATCATGCTGAACAACATTGATGGGCCACTAAAACTCTTAAGAGCAAGAACTATTTTAATTTTTTTTCATTAGATTCAATGATAGAAAAATTTTAAATATGTCATACTACAAGTTTCGAAAATGACACAAAGTTAATGTGTTTGACTGTTTGATCGAGTTGACCATGGCTTGATGTGTCCGATTCCTATTTGGTTGGTGAATTTCCCGAACTCAATGCCAAACCATTCGAAGGTGGGTTGGTTAGGTTCTCTCATTACCTTCTATAACGTTTTAGTTCATCTACAAAATGTATTGTGCTCATCATGCTAAACAACATGAATGGGGCCACTAAAATTTTTGAGAGCGAATTTTATTTTTTCATTAGATTTAATGATAGAAAAATTTTAAGTACGAGACTCAAAAGTACTATACAATTTTCAGTTATCATTATGAAACTCATTTAAATCTTAGATCAATAAATTTTGAAATTGATTTCGAGTAATTTTTTTTCTTCTTCTCAAGATCTCTCAAAGTGACAAAAATGCTGACAACCTAGAGGTTGAGGAGCTGGTCATCCTTCATCCGTGTACAGATAATTGGATAATTTGGATAATTTGGATTAGATGAGATTTCATTATAAAATAAAAATAAAATATAGCTAGATTTTGCTATTTTGTTTATTATATTATTATTTTGCAAATTGCAATGCTTTTCCCGCCATAGTTCTCGGTTGTTCCGCTGGCAGGGCCGGCGTCAGAGTGGTTAATTCATGGGCCATGGCCCACCTCTCAGGTCTTCATTATTGGGGATGCGCCGAAGTTACGAAAACACCCACATCTACACGGCGCAAATAATTTAAAAACGAAAGTGGTCGGGAGGGCGTTTTAGGCAGAACGTAAATTCACACCGAAAAGGCGGGGCAACAAATTTTGAGCATTCCCTCTCAGCCTTTTGCTACTTGTCTGGATTCTCGTGCCATTTGAATTTTGAAAAAAGCGGATTTCGCTTAAAAGCTAAAGCACGCCGCTTGCCCTCTTCATCATCCGCTAATCAAATCGCTCTGGGGTCAGCAAACCCAACCACTCTTGGTATGTTGCTCATCAATTCCTCTTCTTAATTTATTGTTTCTCAGATTTGATTGCATGCAGATTTCCACTTGTTTAATCACTGTGTTTGCGATTCAATTACAGATCTCGTTTTTGATTTTAGCTGCTGATTTAATGATTTGATTTTGAATCTGATTCTCGATCTGTGCTCTGCTAATAGGACTTAGAAGTGGTTTCTCAGATCCTAAATCTTTTGTGGTATGGAAAAATTTGGGGATTCTTTTAGGTTTTAAGTAAGCAGAATTAGTACTAATTGAGGAATAAGCATGATTCCATACTTGAATTTACTCATGAGCTGGGAATATATTTGTCCTAATTTCGTTGGTAATTTTTTTTCTCATCAGTACATATAATGAGGTACTAAATTGCTATGATTGATTGATTGAGGAGAAAATTTCTCAAGACAGTCTAGTCTTGTGCTATGGTTGAGGAGATTTTTTTCTTCTGCACCAATTTAAATTTATCTTGTTTCTTATACAGTTTCAACTTGAGTTTGTTCTGTTGTTATGGTCATATACATCATTGATAGTTTGGTTACTGGAGCCATCAAAATTTGTGTTCTCTAAGTGGACTTGTATTAGAGAAAGCCCACTTCATTGCCTGTTTATTTGAGGCTTATGTGTTGTTCTTTATATCATTTGCAGTCGGTAGACGGTTGATATGGGGACATCAGAATTGAAGAAGTCAGATTCATGTGAGCAGGACAACGATTTTAGTCAAGAGGGTTCTATATGGCTGGTAGAAAATCTTGAAGGTAAACACATCTTCTAATTAATTAATCCATCTTGTTTTGTTGTATTTTGTCTTGATTACTTGTACAGACTGTTTCAGACCATAAGTCGATGAGTTGACGTAATGAAATGCAATGTTCAATCTTGCAGAGATGGACCAGAGAATTAAGCAAATGCTTAAGCTGATAAAAGAAGAAGGTGATTCTTTGCCTAAAAATGCTGCAGCATATTGCCATAAGAAGCCAGAGTTGATTGAGGAATTTCAGCAAATGTATCGATCACTGGCTGGGTGCTATGGTCACTTGACAAAAGAAGCACATATACAGACTCCTGATGGAAAGGTGGGTTTGCACAAATCTGGCCATCAGGTTGTTGTTTTAGATATGTCACCAAGCTCAGGTGGTTCTAGTCCCGTTCTTTCTTTAAAGAATGGCACTGATTCATCTTCCTCATCACCATTGGAATCTGAGTCAGAATCTCTTAACTCATCTCCCAGCAATTACTCGATTCCACCTCTGAACATGGACTTTGACTCGCAGGGATGGGAGAGGATTATTGAGCTAGAGAATGAACTTTCCAGCATGAAAGAGAAGCTCCAGACGAGGGAGGCTGATCTTGAACAGGAGAAAATACAGGTATCAGAGCTGCAAAAACAGATAGTCGAGTTGGAGACTCGTGCATCAGACACAGCCAATGAGATTGGGAGATTGCTAGGAGAATTGGAAGTAACTAAAGAAAGGCTTAAGGGGTCGGATGAGGAGAATGCAAAGTTGAAGCATGAACTTACCGAGAAAGTGTCTGAAGGTGTTTATGAAATGCAAGGTCATCTTGAAGCGGCACAGGAAGATATAGCCATGTTGGAAGCTCAACTTGACTCGGAGAGAAAGCATGTTTCTGAGCTGCAGGATAGGATTGTGAAGTACAATGCTGATGTGGTTGCCCGTGATCTTGAGTTTATGGAATTGAAGAGTGCGTTCCATGAGGCACAGGAACAATTCTCTCTGGAGAAAGCAGACCTGCAGGTTCATATTTCAAGTTTGTATGTGAATCAAACCATCTTGGAGACCAGACTTGAAGAATGGGAATTGAAGTACAAGAATTTAGAAGATGAAGTAAGGCAACGCCAAACTGATAAATTGGAAATGGAAAAGATGCATGTTGAACAAGAGATGGTTTTGCAAGGCGAAATAAGTTGGCTGAAGGTAGAACTTGCAGAGCAAGGTAGACATGTGGAAGCTGTGAATAAAGACTTTGACAAATTCAAACTGAAATATGATATGCTAAAGGCAGAGAAGGATGAGCTCAATGTTAAGGTTCACACCCTCATGGCAAATGTGAGTTGCCGTGATGATCAAATTATGGAAATGGAAGGACATCTATGCCGGTTACATACAGAACATGAGGATCTGATTGCTGGGTCTGAAAGTGCGCGCAAGTTAGTAGATGAACTGAAATTGAGAGTGGAGGAGTTGCAGGAAGAGGTGAACAGGCAGAGAGTAGTGATCTCAGATGGGGCTGAGGAGAAAAGAGAGGCGATACGACAGCTTTGTTTCTCACTGGAGCATTATAGAAGTGGATACAAGGAACTTTGTCAAGCATTTGGCGGGCACAAGTGGCGAGCAGTTGCTGCTGCATAAAATCAGCTTCTTCTATAAAGTGGTCCAGTATGTTTCTCAGGATCACTTGTCTCTTGCATGATGTGATGTGTTTTGTTACTATGACAGAACTTTATTTCATTTCTTGAGAGTATTGCATATTATTGTATCTTGTTTAGAGTTGTGATCAATCCAGGTCAGACATTATGTTGCTGCTTAGGTAATTTTGATACTAAATGTTTCCTTTATGCTCAAGCTTTGTTCATACATGTTGTGTTTGCATCTTATTCTCTTAAATCCTGAACTCAAAAAGCTTTGCAGATTTTTTGATTTTCTGATTCTTAATTCTTGATAGCATGTAGCATATAATAAGCATTGTGTGCCTATGTTTTACTCAGTCTTCTTGAAAGAGAAATAAAACTTTCTGCCACTGAACTAGGCATTTTGACTTGGTCCTAGTTCAATTTGGGAAGTCCTATACTCCTATGTCAGTTGTTGAGCCGCAGCTTCAGTCAGCTAGACTTTGCTTCTTTCATATATGGTTTCCTCAATTGGGAATTACCGTTATTATTCAGGCTTTCCTTTTATTGTTAGAGCTGGCATCACCTTTGACTTGGTCTGGTCTGTAAAACTCAGTGTTAGTTGATTCTTGATACCCACGCTAACGCCACAATCAAAACCCTTGACCAAGTCATTGTTCTATATAGAACAAAGGAAAGCATTTGATTACTTTATATTACACAAGAGCATCTTTCGTACACGAAAGAGTGAAAACACAAGGACATCAATGATTATGTCTGAGCGTGCTTCTTCTATAAAAGAGGTAAAGATCAGAGATCTCATTGGCCTATACACGCCATGCTTAGTTACCAAGAAAGACAATAAGACACAAGTCACTTGAGGAATAAAAGAGGAAGAACAAAGGAAAAGGGAAAGCGAAAACGAGGAAGATACCATGTTTGAACTTGACCTAGATGCTGACGTAAAATGAACTGTGCCACAGTGGACTACTGGAGTAAAATGTCAGTAAACTCCCTGGAAAATATTGATGTGCGTCACGACATCGGTATCACAACGTCATCTGAATTTCTTGGTGCCTATTAATCCATGTCGTTTTCCCGGCGGCAGAACCAGTCCGTTTGGCGCTAAACAATTAAATAATTAGCCTAATGTGATTGGATTTGCTTTAATAATGGCCTCATTAGTCAAAATTGGGACCCACCCCACTAATAAACACACCTACTCTCCTCAGCTCGTCTAGTATCACCTGGAATTTTGAACGCCACGTTACCACTGACAGCGAGGAGATAAGTCAGAGTTTGACTTTGAACAACCTGTTATTATTGGTTTTTCGTCTTTTCTCAAACTTGAAATTTACTCCACTGGGAATTAAACCAAAAAAAAAAAAAAAAAAGAGAGATAAGAGGGTGGTTGACTTGGATAACGGTCTTTCACCGGCAACGAGGGAAAGTAGAGAAAGGAAGTTGTTGTTCGATTTTGAATTATGAAGAGAGAGAGAGTGAGAGAGATGATGACACGTCACCACTGACGCTTTAAATAAGGTCGGCGGCGAGGTCACTTTTCTCTCTGTATTTCGTCTTCCAGCTTCCCGTGTTTCTCACGGTCAGGAAGGAATGGTTGACCGCGAAGCTTCCTCAGCACGACAAAAAGACCAATTTTAATTCATAAACCCCAATTTCTCATTTCCTCGACTGGCTCTTTCTCTTTCTGGCTCCGAGACTTTTCAGTTTTGGTAAACGCTAAGAATAAGCTTCCCTCTTTTAACATTTTATCTCTGCATTTTTGGATCTCTTTCGCAATTCAGGTCAGTCCTCTGGCTCATAGTTTATCGGAATTCATGTTCTCTGAATCTCTTTATAGATCTAAATACCCAGTTTGCATTGCAGATGGTGATTGATATTGTATAACATAAAGTTCGTGACTTTGCGTTGGAAGCTCAATTTTTGTTGGTGGGAGAAATATGGCTGCTGAGTACACTACTAAGGTTCGACTAGTTAGATGTCCTAAATGTCGTCTGCTTCTACCGGAGTTGCCGGGTTTTCAGGTGTACAAGTGCGGTGGATGTGGTGCCGTTCTGCAAGGTAAATCACTCTACTTTGTTTAATTTTACTACAAACTATTATCTACTGAGGTATTCAGATTAGAGTTTTCTAGGTGTTCTTTGGCCTAACCATATAACAAGTTCATAAATACTTGTTTGTCTCTTTGGTTCTGCTCAATTTGTTTAATATAGGACATTGCATTAGTTACTACTATCAAGTCTTTTATGTAAGACCATCGTTTCTGTCTATAGATCGATGCTCAATTCTGAGTAATTGAGCTCAATCTTTTTTATGTGTCTTTGTATGGATAATAGCTTTCACTCCTTGCTACTCAGTTTTTAAATTCATGATTGGCGTTTCTCATCTAAGTCCTCCTCCTTACCGCAGCAAAAAATGGCCTAAACGGTCTGAGAAGCAGGAGCTCTGGCTTGAATGGAACAGTGGCAGCTCAGATGAATGGATTGGGTCCTGGGTCTGAAGATAAAGCATCCAGCAGCTCAAGTTGTAATACAAGTCTTCCTGACTCGGGCGAATGCTCAACGAACCAAATGAATGAGAAGAATCGAAGTATGGCTTCTGAAGACACAAAATCTAGCTTCTCAACTCTTCCTGACTCGGGAGAATGCTTTTTGGAACGAAACAAGGAGAGGTATGAGAGCAAGTCTTTAGAAGGCATTGAATCTAGCAGCTCAAGTCCAAAGGCTATGGCTCCTGACTCGGGAGAATGCTCTTTGGAACGAATCAATGAGAGGGATGAGAGTGAGTCTTCAGAAGGCATTGAATCTAGCAGCTCAAGTCCAAAGGCTATGGCTCCTGACTCGGGAGAATGCTCTTTGGAACGAATCCATGAAAGGGATGAGAGTGAGTCTTCAGAAGGCATTGAATCTAGCAGCTCAAGTCCAAAGGCTACGGCTCCTGAATCGGGAGAATGCTTTTCAGATCACAAGAATGAGAAAAATCAGAATAAGTCTTCTGAAGATGAAGAATCTAGCAGCTCAAGTCCAAAGGCAATGGTTCCTGACTCAGCAGAATGCACCTCATATCAAAACAACAGGAGCGATCCTGATAAATCTTCTAAAGAAGATTGTGGTGCTGAGCTGCTTGGAGATTTAAACTTACCAAATGAAGACCAAAACAACCAGATTGATCAAAATGATTCTGGTGACCTTGATATTGAGCAACTTGGAGTTTCCAATGAAATCTGTTCATCAATGGAGTTTGCAAGTAACGAAACTAAGGAGTCATTACCAATAGCAGGAGCAAGTTCAAAAGCATCCATAAATGATGAGAGTTTACCTTTAGCACAACCAAATGCAGAAGTAGACATCAAGATGGAGATTGAATCTGATTCCAGGAGTTCAAGTGCTGTCAATGCAGTGGCTACAAGGGGAAGTAGTTCAATAAATTCTGCTCCTATGCCCCCGAGGGAGAGCATTTCATCAGATATCCTTCTATCTTCTCCTGATGAACAATCAAATGCAAAAATAGACATCCGGAGCTCAAGTGCTGTCAATCCAGGAGCTACAAGGGGAAGTGGTGTTACTGCTCACATGCCGGCACGAGAGAGCAGTTCATCAGATACCCTTACCTCTTCTCCTAATGAACAACTCAAGGAACTGCAGAATAGTGTACTGATAGGCTTTGACCATCTCAACTCTTCGAACACATATGAAACTACAGACTTTCTCAGCCCCAGATCTGAGTTTAGTGCTGCAGTTAGAGATGCATCGAAGTCCCCAGCAACTAGAAGCCATCATGCTTATGATGGAAGTGTCTCTTCTTATGATGGTATGGATGATCAGTTCTCCAGCCAAAATCTATATACATATCAAGATACTTATAAAGCTGCGAACTTTGTTCGGCATGAAGAAAGATACAGAAGAGATGAGTTTGTGGCGAAAAACATGATGAATAGAGATTCTGAATTGCAAAATCAAGCTAGGACTTCCTGGTCAAGGAGGTCTGATAATAATGATCATGCCATTAGATACAGAAATGGGGATCAAGATGAATTACTGCCACCTAGAAGACAAGGTCATCCAAGTCGAGATTATGCAAGCGTGCAGAGGGCTGAACATCTGTCTAGGATGCCTTATCTTCAAAGAGGTTCCCTAGGTGGATATGACAATGGAAGCTTCACAAATCAAATGCATAATGAGTTCCAACGTAATTCAGGCTATCAATCTGACAAGTCTGTGCGTGCTGAACCGGACAAGATGACACTACTGAGAATGGTTTACGAACTGCAGAATCAAGTTAACAATTTAAACGTGAAGGCAAGTCGGCAGGAAAAGCATATTCCCCAGTACCATAATTATGAGGCATCTGAGGAGGAACTTTTCCATGGCCTAAATCATCCTAGGGATCTAAGAAGAAGCAGGGCGGGAAGCCACTATACTCAGCAGCAAAGTAAGTTCACGCGAATACCTTTCTCCAGTGAGGCAACAACAAGTAGACACCAAGTTGATCCCTCCTATATGCACGGCTATCCCCAAGACAGGCAGTACTCAGCACCAATGCCTCTACCCATCCGTAGGGTTCATCCTGGTCAAAGTTGTTATGCCTCAAGCCAATGGGACAGTGAAACAATGTCTGATGATCAGAGGCACAACAGTCATGAGGTGAAGAAGAAGTATTTTGGAGAGAAACAACAGATGGTTAAGCGCCATTTCAGGCCAATAGCAGGTGGAGCTCCTATCGTGACTTGTTATAACTGCTTTAAACCGCTGCAGATACCTGCAGATTTTCTGCTTTTCAAACGGAAATGCCATAGACTTCAATGTGGTGCTTGCTTGAAGGTGCTTAAGTTTTCACTTCATAAGAGAACTCACATTGTCCGTTATGGAGTGAATGCTATAGGCCCTCCACCAAGTGAGGTTGAGGACCACAGCTATGGTATAAATATGGATCCTGTGTCGTGTTCTGATGATTATGGTTATGGTTATGGACTCTCTTACTGCAAAAGTGGCTCTACTGAAGGAAGAGATGCTAGGAATGTTACACCCTCAAACTCTCCCCAAGGTAATTCAGTTCATGAGAGAAATGTGTCATATGGTTCAAACAATCCAACAAGAGAGAGACAGGAGATTGTTTTGCGACGCTCTCAATCTCAAAACAGAGATAAGAATCCAGTTGAAAGATTTCTGTCAGCAAAGACATCATCCAATATGTTGAAATCAAAAAATATTTCCTCAGAAATTGTGGAGCTGCCACCAAAGTCGAGCTCACCACTTCATCGACTCATGGGTTACAAATCGCCAAGTCAAGTGATAAGAGGGATCGGTTTATCTCGCTCAGGGACTAAAAGCTCACTAAGGAATTAGAAGACATTTCTCAGGATATGTTGCTGTGAAGCACCGAATGATAATGCTGAAACTCCTGGGGGCTTTACTCAAATGGAAGACCTTGGTGGAAGCATAGATTTCTGGTAAAGCGTTTCTAATGAGACTAATACGGTTGCCTATAGTAAGTGAGATATGGTAGATGCAGAAATCAAGTTTTCAATTGTTGTGCATATATAAGCTCTTTTTGATTCATATTTGATTTATTTGTTAATGTATACTGTAAGTAGTATATCCTGTGCAATGGTAATACAAATTTTTTTTGCACATATTTTGTTTCTCGTTTGCTTCATCTCAACCCATACGATTCACTTACCCGAACCTGAAATATGAACATGAAAGTGTTGTCTTATGACTGTTCCGCATCCTGCATATGAGGAATTGTTAGGGACATTATAATGTTATTGCTAATCAAATTGTTTGGATCGATAATCGGGCATAACAAAAGTTTTAGGTAGCTTTTGCACATTAATTGGTGGCACCATAGTAGTCAATTGGTGAAGCAAAGTATTGTGAGGCATTTGTGAGGTATGAATATTATGACAAATCCATAACTACAACCGTAGCATGCTTTGCTCGGACACAACTCTAATCTTTATTTATATTTACACAACCTAGAAGAACCTGCATCTGTACTCTCTAGATTCATCTGAAATTGTTCCTGTTGTTGCTTCTTCGATTTGAAACAATTGAAATCCTTTGGTCTTGGAGCATATTCAAGTTTGGGGCCAACAAACGCGTGTACCGATCAAAATACAAAAGCTGCTTCATGAGAAGTGCAAACTCTCGGGGAAATCTCAATCCATAAGATTCACTAACCCGAACCTGAAATATGAACATAAAATGGCTGGCAATTATCCTTTGAAATACCAAAATCACACTTTAACTTCTACTAGATTAAAAAATATCCCCATTTTCAATATAAAATGGCTGGAGGTTGTCCTAACTTTACTGAATGACTAGTATGAAACTTTATTGTGTCACTTACCATATAAATAGTTTTCTTATAGAGTTATCAATGTGATATTTTCAAGAAGAGCCCACTTATTTGAAATAATTTGATCATTTCAATTGCTCCTATTTTGTTTCACTTTTACTGTCTCCCCCCAAGCCTTGTTTTACTTCATGATTGCTTTTCCCTCTCAGAAGCTATTCTCGGAATCTCCATGTTTAAATGCACAGTATGTACAAATTGATTCTTGTATTCAGAACTATTATGAGTTTAAAGGTATTAAAAGGCTACACAAGTAGTGAAGTTTCATTAAATCATGCATGCAAGTAACCTAAAGGCAGTCAACAGCTTACCACATCTAGAAAAAGTGCATTCATTTGTCTCTCATCAACAAATAGATTAGCAGAGACAGCAGTTGCATTTGTAGCCGGCTCCCTGGCTGTTGCTATGACTATTTCTGTATCCAAATCCTGCATATGAGGAATTTTTAGATACAATGTGAATGTTATTGCTAAGCTAGGTTCAGATTCGTTCAATACTAATGCTTATGCGACTTCAGTTCTAAATTCTAAATCCACCAACATTCAAGCTCTGATACACCTCTTCCACTTTCCATCTTTTCTACAGCAACAATAATATATATATATATATGTATGTATATATATTTTAGCAGCAATAATATTTTAGGGCAAAAAAAACATCTTTTGAAGGCACTTTCTGTTAAAACCATGATTTTTCCTTGGCTCCTAACTTGTCTCAGAAGAAGCACAATCAAAGTTACCAATATAATTTTGGAAAAGCCCTTGATTCAAGCAAAATATAATTAGCCCAAGAACAAAGTTTAACGCTTGCCTTCATTGATGAGAACATTTTTTCCAAGTCGCTTGCGAAGGCCTTAGCATCAACAGTTGTTTTGGTAGCACCCATTTCAATCAACGCAGATGCCATTGATTCATATTCTTCATTTGCAATTGATGCCAAAAAGACTTCCATGGCAGCCCATGTTTTTGGCTTTATACGACCTACGATTCCTGTGAATTTGAGTCCAACGAAAAAATGATTTCAAAATAAGTGGAAGGTAAGAACCCAAAAAGTAATTCAGAATTTGGAGGGTCGAACAAATGGACAGAACTTCTAAAACTTTCAAGCAGATGGTGTGTACTGCGCCTAGGGACATACACTAGTGAACATAATTTAAAATTTACTTTGATATAAATAGTCTTTTCATTTTTTGCCAATAAACATCAAGTCATGTGTGGAAATTTCATATACCATGTATAAACAACGGAAGCAATGGAAACAATGCTGACGACAATCACACTTACAACTAAGCCATGGGTAAATGTGATGGATTGCAACTAAATATGCACATACCAAAATCAAGAAACCCAATGCGGCCATCACGCAACAACCACAGATTGCCAGCATGCACATCTGCATGGAAGCTTTCACAGGCAAGTAAACTGCCAAACCTGCAGAAAAATTTAATCCAAGAGACAAGATCAAAGCTTTTTTCTTTTTGGTGAGTTTTAGATCAGAACTTTGACTCATAAATGAACATATTGTGAATGAAATATTCAAGGCCTACCACACATTTAGGGCAGTTATGAGACTGGTCTCCGGACTAGAAACAAGTGAACTTATAGAGTCTAAGTCGGTAAGAGGAACTCCATATAGCCTCTCCATTGTTAAAACTCGTTTGGTGCTGCATTGGTGATACACTCTTGGAGCTGTAGCCTGCCTTGTGAGTCCCATGGCTTCTAAATATCTCCTAAAGGACTCAATATTTGCAGCCTCCTTGTAGAAATCAACCTCTTCAAGCATAGATTCCCGTATGTCCTTCACGATACCAACCTACTGAAAGGAGGAACAGATTACAATGGAAAAATCTATCCACAATCACTTCCCAACATATGAATGAATAGAACATGGATATTAATTCTTTTTGAGTGATGTAGAAGAGAGGTACAACAAGAAGAACCAAAGATGCTGGCATCGCACTAAATTATGTCACATATCACAACGTTCTATGGACACAAAAACTAGATGATTAGATGAACTTTTTCTACTTTCACTAAATATAATTTGCAACTAAAGAGATTGCCAAGTGATTTCTAGGAGTATTTAACTAACAAGTATGTTTATACTTTTCATCCATTAGTCATTAATTGCAAATACAGAAATTTCTGTCCACAGTACCAGTGAAGCACGGCTTATGTCAGGACTCAAGAACTCCAAAATGCGTGCAACAATGTAAACAAAATTCAGATCTGCAACCAACATATCTTCTATTCCGGGTTTCAAGACCTTTATAACAACATCTTCTTGGGAGCCTCTTAGCCTTGCACCATGAACCTAAACAAAATATGCCACAATTCTTACCACTAAGCAAAAAACAAATGGACTAACGAAATATGAGAATGGAAAGGAAGAGAACAAACTTGTGCTATTGAGGCTGAAGCAATTGGAGTTGGGTCAACATACTCAAATACGCTTTCTATTGGTCTCCCCAATTCCTGACGCAAAATTTCTTGAATCTTCACAAAGGGTATTGCAGGAGCTCTGTCAAAGCAGTTCTGAAATTCCTCAACATAGTCTGCTGGGAACAATGTTGGTGCGGAGGCAATGAACTACCATTTGCAAGTAAGCTAATAGTTAGTGATTATGTATGCTACGAAGAAAAACAGTGAAGATAAGCAAAATAACAAGATAATCTTTTAATAATTAAACTTATGGTGTGGCCATACTCTTACATTCAAAAGGGTACTAAATACCCATTTGGAGCTATTTGCTTGCCATCAGAAAGCAGGAATACAAACAAACAAGACATACCTGACCCAACTTTATATATGTTGCCCCCATGCGCTCAAACAATCTCCTCAAGTAAAGGGGGGAGAGCAATCCAAGCTGCAATTGGGTTGGTAAGCCAGCCGATGAATTTGCTGACTACAAACAAATGGTTGGGTGATTAGAAGTTTAGTTTGATGATTTCACTTATTCAGGTACAAGGGCTATGCCCATATCAACTCACCACAAAGAAAAAGACCAAACACAAACTAAGAAGTAACAAAGCACTCATCACAGTGAAGTTTTAATCCCCAAAAAATTTGAATCGGCTATATAAATTCGTTTTGCCATTCAGCCCTTTCTAGAGTTGTAGATAATAACTGACAAAAGCAGCAACAATTAGACTTCCTGAGCCTGAATAGCCCATTTATTCCTTTCATGTTCTTGGACACTGTAAGCAAGACAATGTGCTTAAGAGCGTACAAGGTGTCAGACAAGCAATGCCAACAATCAAATGTTCATGTTTGTGATGAATTTAAAACAAACATCCCCTGGCTTGATACTATGTTAAAGCTCAAAAGGAAAAAGATAAAATTTTGCATATTCCTCAGATACAGAATACAATTACAAACTGATTCACTCTTGTGGAAACAACTTCAGCAATGAAAAAGAAGAAAGCATCACAATGAAAAAAAAGTTCTTGTCACCTTTGATGCCTCGGTAAGCCACTCCCCACCAACCCCAATAAATGCTTGAATACCTTGAGCCATCCTTAGGGCGCCACGTGGGCCTGTACTTATTGATGTCTGGACAATATCCTCCAACAGTTTAGGCAACTCTTCGATATTATCTGATAACAGCAAGATTTTCCAAGCTTCAGCTTAAATCAATAAAGTGATAGGAATGAAGTTGATTATATCTGTTTTAAGTTTTTAACAGTTTTATACCTACTACCATAAAAGAGAACAGCTAATGACTCAACCATTAAACAAAACACCAAGAAATTTATTTGTTGTAAGACATATGGAAGTGGTTCTGAAGCTTATTTGAAATTGGTAATTTCCAGTGATCTCTACATAATTTAAAACATCAATTATATAATTCCAGAAAAGACTATAAAAATCAATTTATTATTCTCCATCTTGGAGGTATTTATAGAGAATGCAACGAATCAAACTAGGATTAGGAACATAACCCAACTAGAAAATCAAGCAGCCGTGTAATACAGCTCGAACTGCTCAGGATCAGGCAGCTGAAAATCAAGCTGTATTGTTGCACACTGAATTTTTTTGTTCAATGCATTAGGTACACTGATATCTATCTTTGGTCCATAAAATGCCCCATCCCCTTCATTTATCTGCCAAGGCTTGCCAAACTCATTTAGTGCTTCTGTAAGAATAGCTTCAGCTTTCTCCCATGTTGCTAATTCTCCATGGTAACTTTCTGGCCTTGTTGATAGCTTCGCATCAAAAGAGAGGCCGGAAATATCATACGTATGCTTGATGAAGTCCAAGACACCCTTCAGCAATCAAAGCTTTCAAAGCCAATCTATGAAATCTCCCCGGCAATGTCCAGTGGAGAAGTTCTCCACTTCTTCCCCTCCTTCACCTGCCCATCCCACAATGTAATCTTGGGCCCGGATGGACTCGAAAAGCTATCATCTTTTGGCGATAACAGACTCCCTATAGGCCTCGTCTGTCGGTTAGGCGAGGATGTCAGTAACTAGTGGTGGTTGCGAATCGATTTCGGGGTGTTCCTCCCTGGAAGTCACTGGTTGTGGCTGATCAGAGACTACTGTAATCCTATTTTTTCAACCTCTGGCTCTTCCAAAGAAGTAGACTCCTAATGTACCAACTACGCAGAACAAAACTGACAAAGGAAGGATCACCATGTCCTTATTCATACTCACTGAATAAGACTGTGACGAGGTCTTGAGCTAAAAATCTAAAGTTTAAAGCTTTGCTAACTATTTGCCTATGTCAAAGTATACTTTTTTTTTTGGTCTGACTATCAATCTTGCGGTGGTGCCACGTTGAATTCTATACCTCTAAATTCTTCTCTATGATTGTATATACATAGAATACAATGAACCAAACTAGGAAATAATATATAAAACCCCAACAACGATTAGGAACACAATCCAACTAGCCCTAGACAACCTAATCAAACTAGTAATACAAAACACAACCAAACCAGTAAACCTCAATTGAAATTGAGAAATTGAGTACCTTGGAAGCGTGAGGAGAAAAGGTCCTGTGCTTGTGAGTAACGGGCGAAGAGAGTGAAGCGCTTTGAGCTTGAGCGAGAATTCAGCTGCTTCCATGGTCTTAACGAACCCCAACTACCCACTGATGACGATGAACCCAGATGATGATGATGTAAGGATGACGGTAAACGACCGCCTCTCACAGCTGACACCAAGGCCATCTCTGTACTTGGAGAAAAAGAAGAGATCTTTGGAAATGAATTTGGCAAGTGATGCCACTTTTTTTTTCAATCAATTTGGGAATTTATTGTCACCGACTGATTTCAAACGACGACATACGTTGTACTTTGGTGGAACATTACGCTGTACACAAGAGGTAAGTGAAACAGAAAATGCCACGTGGTTCGGCATGCAGTTTTAGACTGACAATTACTTGGAGTCTCTCGAGTTCTGCATAAATATGCCTAAACAAGACATAGAAGATTAGAAGCTGAAGCTGTGTTTGTATTTTTAATACATGATTTGAGTAAATGCAGAGTCAATCCAACAAAAATTACACCCCCAGACTCTTCATTCCATTCTATCTTGGATATGTCTACAGTTATTCAAGAATCAGTTTTAAAATCTATATTGGAATCTCATTCTATATCTAAATCCTAAACTCTAAACTATTTTACGGGTCATTTTGTTCCATTTCAAAGCGTTGATGAGACGAAAAATTAGGATGTATTTGCTTAATTTTTATTCCGGAATTACTATTTTTAAAATACTACTCCAAATTATGATACTATAAGACTAGTTTACGGAACAATTAAGCTTTCAGACATTCATATCCAATATATAAGCTTGGTGGCAACAAGCTTTACTTTCAACATTCTACTACTTGTTGCAAACTTCGAGACAATATATCATAAGCTTGAACCGGATACTTGAGCAAAGAGTTATGAAGACTAAAAGTTTGACCTTTCGCCATTCTCATTTACATGTCTATAAATCTTGTTGGAACTTTGATCGTCCATAACTTCTTGTAGCGATGTCCTTTTTTGGGCAAATAATACACCATTTCAAAGCTCTTGAAGGGACTAAAATTTAGAACACGTTTGCTTATTTTTTATTAGTGAGTTTCTATTTTTCAAGTTCCACTCCAAATGTAGATACTGGAAGACTAGTTTACAGAATAATTGAGCTTTCAGACGTTCATATCCGATATTTAAGCTTGGTGACAATAAACTTCACTTTCAACCTTCTACTACTAGTTGCAAACTTCAAGACAATATATCATAGGCTTGAACCGGATACTTGAGCAAAGAGTTATAAAGACTAAAATTGACTTTTCACCATCCTCCTTTACATACTTATCAATCTTGTTAGAACTTTGATTGTCCACAACTTCTTGTAACAATGTCTTTTTTGGAAAAATAATATGCCATTTCAAAGCTCTTGAAGTGACTAAAATTTAGGACACATTTGCTTATTTTTTTATTAGTGAGTTTCTATTTTTAAAGTTCCGCTCCAAATATAGATATTGGAAGACTAGTTTAAGGAACAATTGAGCTTTCAGATGTTCAGATCCGATATTTAAGTTCAGTGGTAAGAAGCTTCACTTTCACCGTTGTACTACTCGTTGCAAGTTTCGAGATGGTATATCATAGGCTCGAATCAGACACTTGAGCAAAGAGTTATGAAGACTCAAAGTTTGGCCTTTCTCTATCCTCCTTTACATCCCTATCAATCTTGTTAGAAGTTTGATCGTCCATAACTTCTTGCTGCGATATCTTTTTTGGACAAATAATATACTGTTTCAAAGCTCTTGACGGGACTAAAATTTAAAACTCGTTTGCTTATTTTTTATTAGTGATTAGTGAGATTCTATCTTTCTAACAAGTACTTGTATTATAGGAACACTGAAAACGTACCATGTTGCATTTGCGTTCAAATACTAGAAATTCTCCAACCCTATGATACTTCACAAATTCTCCAACTTTCTTGCTTTAAACCCTTCTTTTATGATTCATTTCAAAGTTTAATTTCTTTGGATGTTTACTTTTAGCGGAGCGGATTCGGTGCACGGAACGTGTAATTGAACGTGCAGCGTGCTCCTCACGTGCCCGTTAGATTTAACGGTCATAACCCACAATCTCTCTCTCTCCCGCTCTCTCTCTCTCTCTCTCTGAGATTCAACCTCTGTACCTAAACCCGCACCAAATCTTCGATCCCAGATTCAAGTCTCTCTCTCTCTCTCAGATTCAACCTCTGTACCTAAACCCACACCAAATCTTCGATCCCAGATTCAAGTATTCAACCTCTATGCCTAAATCCAAACCAAACTTCGATTCAATCCCAGAATGGCAAATTGGAGAGTTTGATCGGCTTGGTCAACCGAATCCAGCGAGCCTGCACCGCTTTAGGCAATCACGGCGGCGAGGGCATGTCGCTCTGGGAAGCTCTTCCTTCCGTCGCCGTCGCCGGAGGCCAGGTTTGCAGCTGGGAAAGGTCAAGTCTGCGCCCAGGGGGTTCGTCTCTCCACACGGATCCATGCTCCGACCCGGGTTTTGTAGCTTGCTTTCGTTTCCAACCCAGATTTCGTCTCTACTACCCATCATGTTAATCCACTTTACAATGAACCCAAAGCAGCTAAATGAAAAACCACAGACTATCCATAAGATTACAACCAGAATCACCATCCATAAAATGAAAGGCTCAGGCTCACCTCCTCACAGCAACACATGATGGATCTGATCACCTTTTTCACACCAATCCTTCATCAGGAGGGTTCTAATTATGCAGAAGTCCATCACAGATCACGGGTCTGGTTTTTCATTTAGCTGCTTTGGGTTCATTGTAAAGTGGGTAACATGATGGGTTCTACAATTGGGTTCTTTGGAACTGAAAGGGGACGAGATCATTGCAAAGTCCTGCATGGAAACTCCAGATTAATTGTTCTCAATCTTGCTCCAGATCATTGCAAAGACCATCGATGCCGTCATAACGTTGGTTACCATGAAAGAACGGCCCTGATGAAATAAAAGATTTGACCCTCAGTTTAACGGCTGTGATTGAACGTGCATATATACGGATAGTGCATAGAATAACTTTCGTACTTTTAGTCAAATGGAATGATTGATAGCAAACCAAGAACTCAAAACTGTGGGGTTAGGGACTTGGGGTTACGTACTATATATCTTAGGTCGACAAAAAGAACCTACAGACAGATAGACAAGTGCTAGCCCTACAAAGCAATCATCGTAAAAAATTATATCATAACCCACATGCCAGTTAGGTGTCGTGAAATTGTTCTTGATGCCATCCAAATCATATACGAAATTCATAAACAACTTGATAAGATTAATGAACCTCTGCAGACAAGCAACCCCAAGAGAAAAATGGACGACTCTTACGCAAGTCTAATACACAACAGTTCGACAACACCAGATACCAATACCAGCGCGAGACACAAGATTCATAGAGAGCATCAATGCCTTCCTACACAGTTCACTATTTTTATGATACAAATTAGAAAATGATGTGACATTTTCGTATCAGACAAGGGATACAAGTATAATATACAAGAGGTGAAATGAACCTTTAGTTTCAAGTTTTCAACCATCATTGTCCTTCAACTTGAGCAGTGAGCACACACCAAAATCAAGACGAAAATCACATTAAAACAAGGGAAGAGATATTCAATATTTGTTGGTTTGCAGATGCTGCCATGCTGGAGATACATATATCAAGTAATATATCAAGTCAAACCACATGGTCCGAGATAATCTGTATTTGTTTAGACCAGACCAATAAAACCAACCTCATTTGCACACAACAGCTCGTTTCTTTTTTTTCCTTTACCCAAAATCAGATGGAGAATTTAAAGGGAAAATGAAAGGCACATATTGTGGTCCAAGTTACCACATTAACATCCTCAAATTAATGTTGTTGTTATCTAACACCAGTGCATAACAACCATACCTATATTTAGTGCAAACATTGATCAAATCTGACAGAGCATGTAACATTACATACATAATTACATATGATCACTTCATTGCCTGGAGAAATACCATATTGCAAATGATGGAAGAACACTTTTCTATAGAGAAAAATATTCAAACGCCATTTAACTTCTATTTCAAGTTTCATACGACTTTCTGAACTGATTATAAGTGGAGAAAACTCTCCACGAAACTGAATACCAGTATACAAAAATACATTACTAGATTTCAAAACAAGAATAAACAAATTCACCTGCTCAGAGGAAAAATTCTAAAAGGTGGAGCAAAGACATCAGACTGCACAAAGCATCGATCATTTGTTTTACTCCCGTGTTCAGCTGCTGGCTGGATCACCAATCACATTCACCGGAGGTGGCTAAACAGAGCAATCAGCGTCAAATTTCTTCAATGCTGAGACGAATTAAAACAACCATATACTTTACAAGTGTCACGTTTCTGAATCCTCTGGTACTGTAGGTAACTCATCCCCTTCAACAAATGATGAACTAAGAAACTTCGCAACAAAAGCCCACATCTTATACACATCTTCAAAGTTGGTCAAAAATCCAAGTGATGCTGTAACCACCTCAACCCTGAAGAACATATTCTTACCACCTTGGCGGCCATTAGCCATTGGCTTGCACAAAGATGTATCTTCAAGATCAAATGCTCCACAATGTTGCTTGGGGCCATCTACGATTCGCACATGACTAAGGATACCAATGCCAAGAGATATACCGTTTTTTTCAGCCAACTTCTGTACCACTTCAGGGTGAATTAGCCCTCTTCCACTGCTCTGTCTCACATTGAAAGCTACAGCTGCCCCCCTTTCATATTTGATCTTAGGACCATAAATTTGCACAAGTGGCAATCCCACACCTTCATCCAGACCAGGTAACCGAAGTTGAAGTAACGAGGTAACAAGCCAATTGATAAGATATCGCAGTCTGAAAGTAGTTTTGTTCAGACCCAACATATTAATATGATCAAGATTCCGACAAATTATCTCAGGCTCCCTCCTCCCCCACTCCTGCTCATCAACGTAGTCTCCTTCACTCATAAGCTCGTCATCACCAGGGGTAGTCATAGATGCTTCACCAGGCTCAAAAATATGGCTTGATATTCCTCTATGGTTGTCTCCCACGGTAAAAGACACCCTGCGACTACTCATGCTTGGCTCTCGATCACCCTCTTCTAAACCAAAAAATCTACTGCCAGAAAATCTATTTGTTTCCCTTCTTCCTAGAAGTCTAAAGTCACCTTCTGTCTCTCTCCTTATAGCAGCACTTTCTTTTGATTCTTGGAAAATTTCAGAGGTCAAGGAACTCCCAACGCCACTGTGTTTAAGTCCAGAAGTAGTGGGCATTGAATCTTCCCTGATTTCAGGTTCTTCATGAATTTCCCTAACATTGAGGGAATCTGAGTACGTTCTACCATTTCCCGACACAGCATCTGTTTCAGTAAACATCTCTTCTTCAGGAATTGCCTTAACGCGGTCTTGCTCATGAGACATTGATAATACAGCTGCATCAAAAGACAACACAGGATCCTCATGCTGTCTGAGCTTTAACCTTTTATCATCATATAATGGGCTCTTTGGAATTCTAGACGAAACTTTTGGAGAGGGAAGCTTGCTGTTTTTCTTGCCAGAAAACCATGATGGTGGCAAGGGCGAACCTGTATTCTGTCTCATGATATTGCCAGAATGATCAGAACCAAATGGACTCTGACCCAAATCAATCCAGTATGAATTGTCTGAGGACTCATCTTCGCTGAAAATTGGACTCTTCATAACTTCCCCAACTGAAATGCTCTCCACTTCTTCAAAAATGGTGCTTGCTCCATCCCTATCCGAGTCCTGATCCATTTCCGTCTCAAAACAATCCCTCACCTGATTGGAAGTGAATACACCTGAAAAGGCAGGCATCTGTGACCCCCCATCTGTTTCAGGCAACAATTCTTCATCACGGTTGACTGCATCATTCTCATTTCCAGCCAATACATCAAGACCATCCACAGAATCACTCAGGTACTGTGGAAAAACCGGGAGAATCCTCACCATTCCAGTCCCAGTGCGCCCACCTTGACTTTGCAGACTCCCCATTACAGATTTCTTGATCAAAAGACATCCAAATCCACTTGGGTCAGATCCAAATACCCGGTAGAATGATGTAATAATGAAATCCGGCCGAAAGAGAGACAACCCAAGTGAATCCATGTCCTTAGGACCCAAAGACCCAGCATCAAGCAAAACATGCCAATTGTTCTGCTGAGCAAGTGCCATCCACTGGTAAGAGTACTTGGCCCCAGTTACTCTTGACTGAACAGGAAATACAAAAAGCCCGGTTGCAGAATCTTTCTTCCTCCTTTTCTTGTTTGCAATTTGCTTTTTCAGCTCCCTAGAGCAAAGTTTCAAGGTTGGCCATTTAAACCAGGAACTATAAACCTTAGCACCTTTCTCTTTAGCACTTTGAGCCATCCAATTCACAGACTGGCTCTCGTGATCAAACATAGTCAACAACTTCTTATTCGTTTGGAAAGGGTAAGATTCAGCCAACAATTTAAAGGCAGACCCTCTGCTAACAGTGAAAACAAGACCATATTCATTTTCAGGGATGTTCAAGTAATCCATAATCCTAGTCTTGATATCATGTTCAACGGAACCTTTCTCGGCACCACCATAAAGAGCATGGTTACTCAAATTTGCAGTTATCTCAGACAACGTAAATGCAGATGATTCCCAACATGCTAGAGTTTGAAGATACGAAAACAGCCCGAAACCACAGTAATCAAGACATACCTTGGCAAAAGACTCTGACAGGTGACTGTACTCGTCTGATCTCAAATGATCAATCTTTTCCGAAGACTGGAATTTGGGGTACATTGTGAGGAACTTGTTGAATGCTTCCTTGAAATCAGGAATGGAATCCTCTGTGGAAAATGTACGGTCAGCAGCAAGTGCTGTGGCTCGCAGAAACTCCCTCTGGGCATGGAGCCTAGCTAGAGATCTTGACCGTCCAAAGCTGCTGCCGTCTTGATTTGGTGCCTCAGAGGAATCAATGTCCTGCGATTTCGAAAGAGACCCATCTTCTGATGCTTCTTCAAGAGCCTCCCTGAGCTTGTTCTCTTGCAATTGACGAAGAACTGAAGGCTTTCTCTTGGCCTCCACGGATAAACCAGAACCGTCTCTCCTTCTGGCCTTCTTCTCCATTAGTAAAGCAGCACAGTGGGATATAGGCTTCCATACTGAAAGATGCATCAAGGCCTTTTCAATCTAATACCAGTCACTCTTACAAAGGAAAAAATTGAAACCAGATTTCGAGCTTCAGAGACTGAGCGAGTCAAGTTTCAAATTTTGGCTGAGGAGCCTTTACTTTATTTCCTAAAGCATTCAAACAACAAAGCCAAAGATTCTTCCATTAAAACCCAAAACTTTAGTGAGATCTATAAGGATATGACCAAAGAAAAAACACAAAGAACTGACCTTTAATAATTGCTTCACAGAGAAAACCCCAACTTTAGCATCCTCCAATCAAAAGCACCATAATGAATGATTGGTTCAATTCAAACAGAAACCTCCTCAGAAACCATCAATTCAACAAAACCCAGATCTCTATCCCCACAAAAGATTCAATAACGAGATTCAAGGACACCCCAATACAAAAAGACTCAAACTTTAAACCAGGAACTTGGTTAGTTGGTTTTTATAGCATTCCCCAGAGATATCCTATTGACACTAAACCCAGTTCATTTAAATCTTTTGGAGAAGGATATGAAATGCAAATAGTGATCAGGAAACAAGACCCAAAAGAATAAACAAGATGGAAATAACAGCCACAAAGAAAGAGGCCTAACACTAAGAAAAGGAAAGAAGCCTAAACAGCTCCAACAACTCCAACAACCACTCGGACTCTCAGCTAGTACCAGTAATAGTAGAGTGATATAGCAGTGCAAATATAAAAACAACAGCTTTGAATTTTGCAATTGCAACCCATCGATCAGTCCCTCATTAACTACCAGTGTCAATATAGACATGTCTGCATTGAATGCTTTCTGTTTCTCTTACCTCCCACATTATTACACCACCCTCCCTCCCTCCCTCTCTCCTTGTTTGAATTTCCAGTTTTGACCCTTTTTCACAGAGAGAACCCCACCTTTTTTTTTTTTTTTTTAGAAATCCACTTGTTTAATCTCACAATTTGGCAACTTGCTCGCTTTTAGACACCTTTAGACTGGGGCACTAAAACATGACCTGTCCTACTAAAACTAGTGCTCTCTCCATTACCACCAATTCGAAGCAGAATGTTTGAGAAAAGGTGATGCATGGATGATGGATTAATAAATGTCCAAGTGCTATTACTTGTGTTTGTAGTTTTGGTACATAGTTTTGAGTAATACAGTCAATCCAACAAAAAAATCAGGTTCACAACTTTGAAACTGTTATATCTTCATTTGATTCCATCTTGGATATGTCTACAGTTATTCAAGATTCGGTTTCTCTGAATCTGTATCTGTATCTGAATCCGATTCCGCATCTGACTGCCATTCAGACGGTCTCATCCTGTTCATGTTGGCTTCTAATGGGGGAAGTCCGTCATCATCACTAGAGTCATGCTCATTCTCAGTCTCTTCTTGCTTGGTGGTGTGTCCCTTCAGACTTCCACAGGGTTCATCTGAAACCGTGGATTTGAAGATTTCTGGCCTGCAGACATGGAGAGAATCAGATCAAATGCGTCTGTCTCTTGGCAAATACATTAGGAAACCAAGTGCTACTAGAATGCAGATTCAACTATAGTACACAGAATTGTGTGTTAGACATTTTTCAATTCTATTAAGTTTTAATCCAATGCTCATTTTTTTTCACCAGCAGAAAATAAATAGTACACCCTAATCATATGAAGAAAAAAAAAACCCAAGAATGAGGCATTTCTGGGACATTTCAAAGTTGATATACAACAGCAGAAACAAAAAGGCCATCGCTGCTATTGAATGTTTAAGCTACAACTTACATTTGGAAGGGTGGCATATAACAAGGCCACAGTTAAAATGAGTTAAGATTCTTAAGAATGCCAAAGAAAGAAAATGGGGGTGAGATAGTGGCATATGGCATCAATTTGCTCATTTGAAACTCATTTTCAGTATTATGCCCCTAGGGTGCAGATTCAATCACATTGGTTTGTTTATACATCCTTGACAGAATTACACGTTAGGCATGGCAACTATGTCAGCTTGCTGGATTAAAACCAGCCACTTTTGACCTTTTTCTACTCTATTAAGTTTGAACCAGCAACCTCGCCCTGATTAAGTTTCAATCCTCATGCTTTCACAAGGGAAAATAAACAGACAGCCTTAAAAACATGAAGGAAAACCCCAAGTGAAAATTCATTTCCCTAGTGGAACTTTCAAAGTTTGATAAGGAAGTTGCAAAAACAAAAAAAAAAACCATCAAAAACTCAAAACGCCATTACACTATGAAATGTTTAAGCTAAAGCTGCATCTTAAATGGTGGCATATGTAAAAAGAAAGTGGTGAGATAGTGGCACATAACAACATTTTGCTCATGTGTAACTCATTTTAAGATATGAAGAGAATACACACCATTCTGGAGATTTCCGAAGTGCACGAACTTGTTCGAAAAACAGAACTTGAGAAACAATACATGCCACTTTGCCGCCGGATTCAAGAACCTTGTCCTTTTCACTTGCGTCAACCACAACAAAACTCCCTGACAATTGAAAAAAAGTAACATAAAAACATTGCCAATCTGGATACATTAGCTAGAATTTGTCGAAAGTAGTTGAGCTTATGGGAACAAACCTCGTTTTATCCACATGCTCTTTGAAAACTTAGCTGGAAACAACGCCAAAGATTTCTCTCCTTGTGCATCCATTACCTTCAAATAAATAGAGCACAATCAAACTTAAGCTAAGCTGGTATTAACACATTACATTGTGCAATACAATAAACTTCAATTTATCCTCAGTCTACAAAGTGAAGAACAAGCACAATTTTACTTGAGCCCAAACCCACCTCCACAAGCAACTGCTTGAAGAAAGACATTAAATTGGAAACTGGGTTTGGACTGGACCACCAATTTTCACTAAATTGGAATAGTGTTTATCTTAATTTCCCAAAAAGACCCAATTTTGAGCTTAGAAACCCAATCTGTGAAGAACTCTAACAAACCAAAGTAACAATTTTTACAAAACAACTCAGCTGTAGAATTTGAACAACTCAGCTGATTGATTACCTCAATGAGATTGGAACCACGGAGAGAAAGCACTTGCATTATAGAGTGACCATCGCTGAGGGTTAAGCTCTGTTCCTCCACAGCCCTCTTCAGATTCTTCCTTCCTCCTTTCATTGCTTCTTTGAGATTTGGGGAATTAAAACCCTAGAATGATCAAATTCTCAGCCTCAGAAGGGTCAAGGGGCTTAGTCGTGGCATAATTGTAATTTCGTAAGTGAGTCCGGGGGCTTTTTGGGTTTATGCAGAATTCTTCGCACGGTCGCGCACCTATTTAAACCCGACTTAACCGACCGTATCTGTTTTTCGCTCTCCGGTTCTTGATTCGAGTTCACACAAACAACGAAATTCCCAGGTTCAAATCCATACATATTGTCTTTGCTTCTTTCAAATACTTTGATTTTGGCTTTGAATTCATACATTACATAATTGTATCGTAGTGCTTCCAACTTCCCACAACACAAAGTTTCGAAATTTCATTGTCTTGGATGACAATTCTGTAACGTTTCACAATTGCTATCGTAAATGCTTCTCCTTTGTTTGTGAAATAAAGAGAAATTATTTAAACCCAACTCATGATTACTATAGTGAGTGATAAGGAAAGCAATGTTCTTGTTAAAATTGTGTTTGAGATATAGATTTTGAAGGTCTTCCATGTTGGTACAGTCCATATTAAGCTTTTAAGCTTTAGGGTTAATAATGATTATGCTAGAAGCTTTTGATTTCATAGCGTGTCATTTTTTCTTTTTCTTTTTGGTTTATAGGGATGGGTAGAAGGAAGCAAAATCGGCCTCACCGATCAGGTGGGATCATATTGGAAAGTCAAGCAACTGCTGGCAGGGCAGAATTGGATGAAGAGAGACTTTTAAACGGGGAAGCACAAAAGAATGACGTAGATGAATTTGATAGACCATATTTTGTGGAAGTTGATCGGTCTAATTGGGTGTCGGATGCGCACCTCGACATTGCTGAAGTTGTTTTAACAGATTTGACTTTGGGAGAAGGGTTTTGCGGAGATGTTTTTAGTGGGGATTTTAATCAGGATAGTTACTCCTTAAGGTTCCGGTTATCTAATGTAAATGAGTTCATCGGTCGTATCAAGCTTGGTCATTGGCCTGTGTTATCCTCTGCTGATATGTCTTTGGAATTCGTTAAAACATGTTCCAGCGGGGATATGGACACGGACACGGACACGTGCTCAGTGATTCTGTCAGGGAGTTTTGATGGACCAGATGAAGGTATTTCTGGTCTGGTTCACTTGGCAAGTTTGAAGTTTATGACACTGAGGCCAAGTCTGTCAATTGGGTTTGTGAATGATATGTCAACCATCAGGGTCAGGGTGGAGATACTTAAGAGTGCATTTGATGCTTGTGAATCACTTCTGGACAATACTAGGCAACTGTGGAAAAAGAGTATGATGAATGTCATGGCTTGGCTACACCCGGAAGTAATGACTTCGGAGGCTAGGTATGGAGTCAGTAAATCAACAGAAATGGAAATTGATTTGCATACTGACATTGGACATGCTAATTCAAACCCTAGTAAACATGCAAGGTTTGATGTTGCTGGGTTCTATGAAGCCATTAAACCCTCAAAGTGAGTATCATCACTTTTGAATGTCACATTCTATTCTATTTCCAACGTTTAATTTTGTTTTTATTAATGCTTGAGTTTAATCTCTAGTGCATCTCGTCTACAGAGCAGATGCAATGCTTCAAGATGTCATGCCTGATTTGCTTCCTGAGTTGAAACCATATCAGCGCCGTGCAGCTTACTGGATGGTACAGAGGGAGAAAGGCAATGCAGAAAGTCTGGCCCAAGAGGCTAAAAGTCAGTGCATATCGCCTTTATGTTTGCCCTTGGAATTTATCAACAGATGTTCAAAAATGTTCTACAACACATTCAGGTATGACTTTCAAATGGGTTTATGAATGTTGTGACAGTAAGAGTAAAGAGTTTCTTCATTTTGTTGGTTTACCTTTACAACAAGTTCTTTCACTCTCTCTCCTCCCCTCTCAGATGCTTACTGTAAAAATTATTATGTATCTTTTTCAGTGGAAATGTTTCACTGCGCCAAGAGCATTCTTCAACGTATGTCTCTGGTGGTATTCTTGCTGGTAATCACATTGTCCTACAACTTCTTTTGTGTGTCGATATGTTTTCTTGAAATGCTAGTTTGGATTTGTTTTCAGATTTTGAAAATATTAAATACTTAATCGTGGAGTTGTGGTAGAAGCTAGCTTTTGCATACTATTGCCTGTATTACTATTGTACCACTACAGCTAATTCTGGATTCTTATAACGTAAATTCTGTGTGACTTACTCATAATATATAAAACTTAGAGTAATGCCTAATCAAATGATTTCAGAATCTATCACTTCTCTTACGTTCCACTCAATTGTCAACGGAACAGGTGTTGTCTGAGCTTCTATTTTTCTGAAATAGCTTAACCTTATAGCCCTGCTTGAATGAAAACTAGGCGTGAAACAAATAACGAACATTAAAGGAAGTTTCCATCAACCAGTTCTACAATGTCTGCCAATACATATTTAGGGAAGTCACTATCAACTAGTACCTTTGCTCTCTCAAAAATTTTATGTCTGTGTTTCCTTCATTGAGGGAATGAAGGTAATGGAAAAATATGCTTAATAACATGTTATCTAAAATAAGCATCATTTTCCAATTCTGTCTACTGTTGTAATTGAAAAAAAAAAATGGTTTGCTGCATTTGAAGGAAATGATTTTTAGGTTTATAATTTTATATTATACCAGAGAAACATCAGAGGATTATGAAGGAAAGTCTGATGCTCCCTAATTGATTTCTATGAACTGATCTTTTATGATTATGACAGATGAGATGGGCATGGGGAAAACTGTTGAACTTCTCGCTTGCATCTTTGCTCATCAGAAGTCAGCAGATGAAGACCCCATATTTGCTGATGCTGAATTTCAAGATACCGAGGATCTGAAAATAAATCTTAAAAGATTAAAAAGGGAGCGAGTTGAATGTATATGTGGAGCTGTGAGCGAAAGTAGCAGATACAGAGGACTATGGGTACAGTGTGACATATGTGATGCATGGCAACATGCAGACTGTGTGGGCTATTCACCTAATGGAAAGACTACAAAATCCAGCGAGGCTTCTAACGGAAAAGAACATGAAAAGAGTTCAGTGGTTAAAAAGTATACTAGAAAGAAGAATACAACCACAATAGATGTGAGAGATGACGAATATATGTGCCAGCTGTGCTCAGAACTGATACAGGCCACTCACTCTCCTGTTGCTACTGGTGCCACTCTTATAATTTGTCCAGCTTCTATACTGACCCAATGGCATTCCGAAATTATGCGGTATATCTAGTTTCGATTTAACTATCCTGCATTTTAAAATTGCATTAAAGTTCAGGCAAAAAAGGAATGCATTAAGATTGACTTTATGTGAAGTTGGTTTTGCTAAACTTGTATTTATCCCGAAAGTATAAGTCTATTAAAAAGTAGAATGTTTAGTAAATTTTTCTTTACTATCTGTGGATGGTTGAAGTAAATATAAGTAATAAAATAGTGCATCCATTATAAGGTGTTTTAGCATGTTGGCTAACCTAAGCATGTGATATTATATCTTTGAACTTTAGTATAGCTTGAATAAACTTATTAACATCTAGGTACTTTAACTCTGGTAGAAAAGCATTAGAACAAGTAATTAGGCCTGGACAGGACAGAGCCACCAATTAAGTTGATCCGGGCATAAGCAATTCATGTTAGGGTGGACATTTCAAAAGTGACTTCGTTGAGCTAGTTATCTGCTATAAACCAAAAAAAGTGGAACTGGAATGGAAACCCCAGTATTGAAAATGAAGCTGAAAAGTATGATAAACCATTAAATTTTGTTTTCTCTAACTGCCCTAGTAAAGGCACAGGCAGTAAGCTTTACTTCCTTGTAAGTAATTAAATCAAGTCAATATTCATGCAATGCATGTGGGAGCATCATATGTGCGTAATGCTGAACCATATCTGTTTTATATGGATGAATTTCTCGTAGTTCTCTTGAGTGAAGGTTTCAGAACTACTTAGATGGTTCATTTTTTTATTATTTGGATTGTATTTATTATTGCTTAGGATGGTTGGAGATGTAGTTTCTGTATATTTTTTTTCCCAGAACATGCTGACTTTTTCGTATTATCCTAGCCATACCCGTTCAGGTTCTTTAAAGACTTGCGTCTATGAAGGTGTGAGAGAGGCGTCTTTTTCAAACTCATCTGTAATTGATATCAGTGAACTCATCAGTGCTGACATTGTGTTGACAACATATGATGTGCTTAAAGCGGACCTGTCACATGACTCTGATAGGCATGAAGGGGATCGACGCTTAATGAGATTCCAAAAGAGGTTCCGTCAAAACTTATGACATTCATGATTTCTGCTTTCTTTGGTCAAAGTTGGCTACATTGATATGCATTGATTGTTCTCGGAATCTGTTAAGTTTTTTGTCCAACTGCTTGTAAGGATGTTGCATAGAATATATCTTTCTCCTTACTTTAGGTTGAGTTGTATGTGTCATTTTACTCATTTATATGCATGAAACTGTCTTTGGTGTGGAGAGGGAGAGGATTTTTTCAGCTTTCAGCTACGTCTTTTATTAATTGCTGTGCCATCATCAACAGTTTCTTTAAGCAAATGTATAAGAACACGATAATTTAATTGTAAAAAGATGTGTTATCAAGCTGTTAAGAATCAGCTTTTATTTTCTTGGTTTCTTTTTCATTTTTTATTATGTTTACATCCTTCAATGCTTTGCTTTAGGCATTAGTAAGTTTAGATGCAAATTTCTCTTGGACTGTTGTCAAGACGATGACCAGCCATCTTGTTGCAGATACCCTGTTGTTCCAACTATTCTTACCAGAATATTCTGGTGGAGAATTTGTTTGGATGAGGCTCAGATGGTGGAGAGTAATGCTGGTGCTGCAACAGAAATGGCTATGCGACTATATGCTAAACATCGTTGGTGCATAACGGGGACTCCTATACAACGTAAACTTGATGACTTATATGGACTTCTACGGTTTCTTAAAGCTAGCCCTTTCAATGCTTCTAGGTGGTGGATTGAAGTTATTCGAGATCCATATGAGGTATAGATTGATACATTCGCTGCTGTTTCAACTCTCCAAATATTTTTTAAAGCTCGACGAGGCTGCTTGCCCATGTCAAAAGTTCAGAGATGCCAGTTAACTAAAACCATCATCGCCTTTCTTTCTTTTCTTGAAAAAAAAAAAATTACCGTAAGTGTAGTTACTAGTTAATATTTAACTGAGATGACACTTTGATCTAAAAGAATGTGTATATTAATCAAGAATACGTCTTTTTATTTTTCCAAATGCTTTTTATTTGTGTTTCTTTATGCTTTTTCATCCAGTTGTTTTAGTGATTCCTTGTTAGTTCAAGATCAAACCACTAAATTATTTTCCTTGCCTCATCAGAGGAGAGATGCAGGAGCTATGGAATTTACACATAAATTCTTCAAAAAAATCATGTGGCGATCTTCAAAAGTGCATGTTGCAGATGAGTTGCAGCTTCCACCTCAGGAAGAATGTCTCTCTTGGCTCACTTTATCTCCAGTTGAAGAGCATTTTTACCAGAGGCAACATGAAACTTGTGTGAGTTATGCTCGAGAAGTCATTGAAAGTTTGAAAGATGATATTATGAAGAGAAAACTCGGAGGTTGTTAATGTTTGTTTTGAAACTTTAGTTAACAGTCATTCTAACACAATACAATAATATACCATAATTTACCAGTAGGAAAAGTAATTTTAAGGTCTCACAAACCATCATGCTTATTTTCCCAGGATGCTTAGCAGCTAACAAATCCTCAGATCCTTTCATCACACATGCTGAGGCAGGAAAGCTGCTGAACACACTTCTGAAGCTTCGCCAAGCCAGCTGTCACCCTCAAGTAGGAAGCTCAGGCCTGCGTTCTCTGCAACAGTCTCCCATGACTATGGAGGAAATATTAATGGTGTGTTCATCCTAATAAATTTGTTATTATGTTATTTTAAAGTTATAGCCTGTGTTTTTTCTGTTTTAAGGGATCTTTTTCTGCAGGTTCTTGTAAGTAAAACGAAGATAGAAGGAGAGGAAGCGCTCAGAAGGTTAGTTGTTGCTCTTAATGGGCTCGCCGGGATAGGGATAATTGAGCAAAATTTTACTCAAGCTGTATCACTTTATAAGGAAGCGTTGACTTTAGCTGAAGAGCACGCTGAGGATTTCCGCCTGGATCCTTTGTTGAATATTCACATTCATCATAATCTTGCTGAAATACTCCCATTAGCAACAAACTGCTGCCCCTCAAATGGAGAATGTATTCCTGGGAACTCTGGGGAAATGGGCCCCTGTGATGAACATGTAGCGAAGAGGCGAAAACTGAGTGGGGAAGACAACTCATCAGAGAATGGCTTTTCTATTGCTCAAGAATATAATAATGTGTCCCATGCATCATGTAGTTCCTTCACTGACATATCTTTGAGAACAGTCTGTGACAATATTAAACAAAAGTACTTATCTGCATTCAGTTCAAAATTATCCATGACTCAACAAGAGTTTAAGAAGTCTTACACCCAGGTATATTTCCTCTCTGCTTCAGGTAGCCCTTTAGGATCCTGTATATATTGTGTATCTTATTAGATGCAGAAAAGGACATATTATTTATTACAACGTAGGGCATGCTCTGCTAATTAATCAATGGTAGTCCATTAAACTTCTGTCTTACCTTTTTTGAGCAGCCAAAAATAAATTTATGAATTTTTTTTTCTCTTTCCTTCTTTTTGATTTTTCCTTATACTTTCATATGTTGACATTTAGATAACCTCTTTTGAAGGTTTGTAGCACAATTAGAGAGAGAAAAGATGCAAGTACAGTCTGGTGGTTGGAAGCCCTTCTTCATGCTGAAAAGAATAATGACATCTCTAGCCAGTTGATTAGAAAGATTGAAGAGGCGCTCATAGGAACTCTAAACAATTCAAAGTCATCTAGAATTCCATCTCGGTGAGTATGCATTTTGGTTCTCTATATCACTTCTACTGCAGGGAATAGAGTTGACCTTTAGCTCTTTTTCTAGAGTAGCTTGTAGTTTCTGTACCTTAGACCAAGATATATTACTCATCTCAAGAATGGTGCTCCATATTTTTAAGTAATTATAGTGAATGCTGATGCAGATACTTTGAGCAAAAGATTATAAAGTTACTTGGACATCAGAATCTCAAATTAATTAGAAATTCATTCTGATAAGGAAACAAATTATGGTATTTTTGTACAGAGTATATGATTTAAATATCTAGGAGTTTAAAATCAGTGGCTAGATCCCATGACAATATAATGTGGGCTTGTTTATATTTTTGTTAGTGACTAACTTTTAGTCTCTTTTCTCTAGTTTCCGTAGCATAAGTGGTCTAAAGTATCACATGCAGACTGGTTTGGACCAACTAGAAGAATCTAGGAAAACGTTACTTGATCGACTTTTAGAAATTGATCAGACGATGGAGAAGCCAAAAGAGGAGGATATCCAGCGTGTGAGATACTGTCGAAATTGCAAAGCTAACGATGGTGGTCCCTTATGTGTTCTATGTGAAGTAGATGAATTATTTCGGGTTTGTTACTCCTGTTCTTTGGTAGCCTTGTTGATATCCAAGATGACTTGATTGTGTTGTATAGTCTAAGATTTCTGATTTGTCCACCAGGGTTATGAAGCAAGGCTCTTTCGTCTTGGGAAAGTATCCGGAGGGATCGCTACCTCTGCTGAAGAGGCTGTGGATTTACAGAAGAAGAACTTTGCACTTAATCGTTTCTATCAGAATTTGTCACAGCCAATTAAAGATTCAACGTCACCTTCTAATCAAGAATCGAAGAAGAGAGATGTTGGAAAAGTTGTGGTCAGTTTCTCTCTCTCTCTCTATGTATATATATATCACAGTGGTTTAGAGTTGTGGTTGGCCTCAAACCTATTCTTTCTTTGGTTTTACTTCATTATACATGTTGATTAAGTCGAACGAGTATTCTTCCCGGGCTTTTCTCAAAATATGGTGCAATTCATATTTTTCTTTCTAACCTAACTCATACTTCTGCTTCTGCTTGTTATTTATATATGTAATAGTTTGTCCTTCTCAAAAAAGAAAAGCAAAGAAAAGAAGATAATCTTTCCTAACTTAATCTTGCATGTAATGAAGGTGACTAGTTCACTGGGGTTTTTAGTATCCATTCCCTGTAAGACTTCCTTAGTATTATTGGCATTATGTTTGAATCAGAATCCAGGATCAATCACCATTGTTTTAATACTATTTCCTCGTAGGGGCGAAAAGCTTCAGTATCTATGTTTTGGTTTGGCAGATATCTTTTTAAACTGGCCAACGATGCTTGTGTAATGTCCTGTTTATCTTATTTGTTGGTAGGTTTCAAAATCCCCATCTGAATTAGAGGTTGTTCTTGGAGTTATAAAAAGCCATTGCAAGGCCCATTTAGGAAAGGAAGGTATATCAGAAGCTACCAAGCACCTACACATTCTTGAGGTAGGTCGTGAACTTCTGACTAAAAATATTCTTTTAGTAGCAACTATTGGACTTCAAGTCTGCAACAAAGCAGTCCTTTAGGAATGATATAAGGAAGAGAGTTTACTCTTTCTCTAATTTAAATTTTTCGTTTTTATCAGTTTAGATCTTTTTAAGAGCTTTCAGCTAAGAGTTGCAATCAAGGATCCATTTTTTCAATCTGATCCTTTTTTTATTACCTGGTTAAGGGCATGCGCAAGGAGTATGGTCATGCAAGATCCTTGGCAATAGCTCAAGCTCAGATTCTGCAAGCTTATGACGAAATTAATATGGCGACTACAAGGTTGCGCCTGAGTGAAGATGAGAATGATAAATCTCTTGATGCTTTAAGTGAAGATGAATTACCATCAGCTAACGTTTTAAACACCAGTGAAAAGTTCACATCCTTGAGCTTGTTGTCTTGTATAAAAGGGAAACTTCGTTATTTGAAGGTATAAAGTCCATCTTTAACCATTCATGATTATATTTATAATTCGTGGGTGTCTACCCAAGTGAAATTCAGACCCAAGGCAGCATGAAGGATGGCAACATTTGTGTTTCTTTATTGATTATTATGATGAAGAAAGTGGTATTCGCCCATAATGTATTCTGCATGCTGGGTCTTAAATGTTGGAAAATATTGATAAGTTGATAGCTGAATCAGTATTTCCTTAATAGGCACCTTTCGTAATTTACTATTTTTTTTCTTTTTGGTGCTATGCTTTGCCTACTAAGTTACATTTCAATAGCGAATTAAATGATGAAAAGTAGCAAAAGTTACCATTTTTAATGACCTTTCTCCTCGTCTTTTTTTTTAAAACAATATATAATATATTAGCTCCTTTACTGTTGCAGCTGTTGGTACTGATTCTATTTGAATTTTTCTTAGGGTTTGGTAGAAGCTAAACAAAAAATTCCATTCAGAAGTCCAAATCATTCCTCGGTAACTGAAGAGGAGGCCACCTTATCAACTTCTATAGAACAGAAAAATGAATGCATACCTACAGGTGATAAAGAAACGTGCCCCGTTTGTCAAGAAACGTTAACCATTCGAAAGATGGTTTTCCCATGTGGACATCTTACTTGCTGTAAATGTAAGTGCTCATCTCTCACTTCATTGACATGACCATCAGCTTGACAAAACCTGTAATCAGTTCAAAAAGACTCTTCAAATGGAAAAATGGTATATCGCCTTTAAAGACCTAGAGTGCAAGTCTGTATTTTCTGGTAAAATCTCCTCGACACCTCCATTTGAACAAAGATTTCATTCAACAGTAAATTTCCGGAATCCGTTGAGTGAGACATAACTGGCAATTCCCCATCTATATCTCTATCCTGTCTAATATTTTGTTCTCCTTTTATTGTTGTTTGTTTGGAGTATCTCCTGCCTGCTACTGCCTTATGTTCTCTGATATAAATATCATCTAATTTCGAGTTCACATCTATTCCTGCTAGGTTTATTTGCAATTACTGAGCGACTACTCAATGGGAAAAAGGTTCAAGATAAGTGGGTAAAATGCCCAACATGTCGACAGCATACTGATGTTGCGAATATTGCTTTTGCTGATGATGGACAAAGTGAATCTTGTGGTTCTGATGGGCTTCATGCAATCCAAAGTCGTGAAGAGTGTGAAGCATCTATTATAGTTGAAGGTTCATATGGCACAAAGGTACGCTTTTAATTTTGCCACAATATTACTGTTATCTTGTTCGTCCTCCTCATATGAAGATGGAATGCTATTCATGTGTGGCCCAAATTTCTTAGTTGAGGCATGATTTCTATATTGTTAATCTAGCATGTATAGTTCCCTGACCTGAAATAAAAAGTTATAGCATAGTTCTCCCTCTTTCTCTCCTGGAGAAAAGAAATTCCCTTGGATAAGACTGTAGATAAAGGAAGTCTGTTCATTCTTCTGTGACAGTCGCATGTTTTTGGTATAATTTTTTGTCAGCTACTTTAAACTATTATGATGCTTATTTCTGGTGGGGTATTGTGAAGATTGAAGCAGTCACAAGAAGAATTTTGTGGATAAAGTCTACAGATCCAGAGGCTAAAGTTCTTGTTTTCTCAAGCTGGAATGATGTCCTTGACGTATTGGAGCATGCCTTCATTGCTAATGGCATTACCTTTATAAGGATGAAAGGAGGAAGGTAAGACGATCTATAGAACAGCTAGTTGAATTCTTTTTGTGTGACTTTGATGGGATCAAACTGTTCGCATAGATTCCAGACTATAACAACACTTAACTTCCCCCTGGGCTGTATCTTAAGTTTTGTTCCTGCGATTCATCACGAAGGAAGGAACAACTATATCAATAATCATAGAGCCAATAAAAGGATTTTAAGTCAGATACGAATTGTTGGTGTTTCTGATAATATTACTGAACTTGGAATTGCTTAACTTAATTTTTCTCAAACATTTGGCTTTGTAACTATAGGAAATCACAAGTTGCCATTAGTGAATTTAAAGGAGAAAAGAGATGCATAACAGGAAATCACAAGTTGCATGGCCAAAACCCAGAACGAAGATCTATTCAAGTGTTGCTGCTCTTAATTCAACACGGAGCGAACGGCCTCAATCTGTTGGAAGCGAAGCATGTTATTCTTATTGAGCCGCTTCTCAATCCAGCAGCAGAAGCACAAGCAATCAGCAGGGTACACCGAATCGGACAGAAAAATAAGACCCTTGCTCATCGTTTCATAGTATGTGCAATCTCATCTCTGCATCTTGGAACCTGTTGATGACTCGTGAAATTCACATTCTCTACTAGCACACTTGTGTAATGTCTCTTATTGTTTTTGTGGTGCAATATATTAGGTTAAAGGCACGGTTGAAGAGAGCATATACAAGCTCAACAAAAGCAGGAACAGCACTGCCTTCATTAGCGGGAACACAAAGAACCAAGATCAGCCCTTTTTGACACTAAAAGACATCGAGGCCTTATTTTCAACTGTGCCATCATCAACTGTACCAGAGACTGATGAAAGGCCAGCTGAAAGTGAAAATCTAAGACATCTGCCACCTTCCGTGGCTGCTGCTATAGCAGCTGAGAAGCGGCTCAAGGAGCAGCATTCGTGTTCTTCATGACAAGTCTCTTATTCATAACTTGGTAGTAGATACATGTATATACAACATATCAGTGTAGGGCTGTAGGCAGCAATCTTCATCAAAAGCAGGCTGACACAAGAAAAATTGACATTTTTTGTAGGCTTTCTAATGATTCTATTTTCTAAACTATTTACCTGTGAATATGTATAATTCTTTATTATTCATTATTACCTTGATGGTGTCTGTCATGTTAACGTTAGATACTATATCAGTATTTTTCATGTGAATCAGCTCTCTCACTTCATTTCAATACACTTTTCTATATTCAATAGTAACACGTAGATTCTATTGTCTTTGTTTGTCTGATTTAAAGGTCTCTGTGGGTTTAACGTTGCTCAGTTAACTAGAATCCTTTGTAATTCGGAATTGATTTGTGAAAGGGACTAGATTTAGCATCATCTCCATTTCTTCATTCTTGACAAGCAAGGACTGGTGGTGACGTGGCAACCTATCTAGGTAACGCATGCCTGTTGCTCCTACATTGAGTGTGGCTAGATGTGCCTTCCTCTAGAGTAGGATACTACAAGCATAACCATGGAATTTTGTGTGTGTCACAGGAATGCACGTACAATACTTGTGCTATTGTAACCCCATACGCAAAACCAAAGACCTTCAACTCTACTACTATGCCAAATCCGCTCTTGTCGGAATTTATCCTCAACCAGTAATGGAGAAGCTTAATGCAGCAAAGAGTGCATGATGAGCGGGGGTAGGACCGTAGTAGGATGTGCAAAAAGGCAGGGTCGGCGAGCGAGGTAGAAAGAGAATTGGAGGTTGAGATGTGGCCGGAAGAGTGGTGGAGGTAGAGGAGGAGCTGTTGGAGTGTTTGGAACGTGAAGCAATCATGGGTGAAGATGAAGGCAAAGAACCCAATGACTGCAATAGGAGGGCTCAAATCTTCTACAAAAGTTCCACAGTTTTCCAGGCTCTAAATTAAAGTACTAGTAATGAATTTACCAATTCTAGAATGTCAAATTCTCAATCACAATAGGAATTCCTATTGTATGATTTTCTATCAAAATGTATGGAAAATGTGTGTGGCATTAGAAGTGCTTAAAAGGTAAGGGATGGTGCTCGACTCTGCTTGGACCCTAAAATGCATGCTTTGATGATCAAATGGCAATACGTTTGTTATTAGGGTTTTTATCATCAACAAAATCTAAATTTTGATGCATCGAACAGGAAGGTACACAACTTTCAAACGTGATTAATAAGGTATCTGGACTTTCAAAAACACATCATCAGGATACCTTCGTCCATTTTTCGTTACTTATCCGTTAATTATGAAGGCATAGCAGTCATTTGATCAATCTCAACTTTCAAAAGTGATTAATATCGTACCTGAACTTTTAAAAATATATCATCGGGATACCTCCGCCCATTTTTCATCATATCTTAGTTAAATGAAATATGTTGAAGCACATGTCTCTTCCCTCCTCACCTTATATTTTCCCTCCAAAATTAACAATGTAATTATTCTCCTTCCAGATTTTTCCTTCAAAACTTCATCTTTATCCTCTTTATATAATCAATAATTAAGTAGACTTTGATTGTGTTTTTTTGGAGGGTATGTGCTATTTTTTTGGAGGGTATTACTTTGATTACTTTAATTAATATGAATTTAAGTATTGAATAATTCAAAAGCTAGATCACACATACATTATATTTCAAACGCACTTTATGTGCATCATCCATACATGAGAAAATATCTCGGTGGCATTAGATTCATTCTCTCACCTACGTGGGAGTCGAAGAGAAAAAAAATGATACAAGCAAAATAAAAAAAAAGTGAGAAAATATCATAAAACCCATGAAAAATATCCCACATGAGACAAAATAAAATCTTCTCAAAACTTCACCATTGCTAAAACATGTTTTTTAAAAAAGTGTTTCAATTGACAGAACTTGAAAATCTCGAATCGTTTATTTTTTTTAATGAATTTTCTAGTTTTTCGACTTTGACAAATAACATGGGTATCCTGAGAATCCTTAGCATTGGCATAAACATCGTTAGCCTCGCTAGCATGGGCATGCATTGTTAGTTAGTCTCGTTAGCATGGGCATCGTTAGTTAGCCACGTTAGCATGGACATCGTTGGAAGTGTTGGGGGAACCTCGGGATGCCTCCTTGTGAACTAGAATTTTTCCTTCAACTTTACTAGTGTCAAAACTTCACCATTGGTAAAACATGATTTTTAAAAGGTATGCCAACAGACTTTGCTCGAAAAGCACGATTCGTTTGTGAGTTATGATTTTTTAAGTTTTCCGATTTTGAAAAATCATAACTCATAAATGACTCTAGTTGTTCGAGCAAAGTCAGTTGAATTTTTTTTAATATTTGTGAAGTTTTGTCACAGACAAAGTTGAAGGGAAAAAGGGGTTGACATGGGTTGGCACTTTTGGAGATGCCATGACATGCCATACCTTGCCAAACCTCTTTTCCTTTTAACCTTGCCCATACCAAACTTCACCATCGGTAAGACATGATTTTTAAAAGGTATTGCAACTGACTTTGCTCGAAAATATTGAATCTTTTATTTTTTATGAATTTTCTAGTTTTCTGACTTTGGAAAATCGTAAAAAATAAACGAGTCAATATTTTTGTGTTCTGTCAACTCGAAAATTCCTTAAAAATCATGATTTAAGTGTGAGAATATTTTGGTGTGAAAATAAAAAAATACGATTTTGGCTAAAAAATCGTGTGTTATAACCCACGTTTTTTGGTGAAAAACTAAGGTTTCGGCAAAAAAAAAAAAAATTTCTCAAAACTTCACAACTGATAAAACATGTTTTTTAAAAACTGTTCTAATTCACAGAACTCGAAAATCTCGAATCATTTATTTTTTATGAATTTTCTAATTTTTCGACTTTGGAAAATCGTAAAAAATAAACGAGTCGATATATTTCCGTTCTGTCAACTCGAGAATTCCTTAAAAATCATGATTTGAGTGTGGAAGCATTTTGGTGTGAAAATAAGAATATGCAATTTTGGCTCAAAAATCGTGTGTTATATATAACCCATGGTTTTGGGTAAAAACTAAGGTTTCGGCAAAAAAAAAAAGTTTCTCACAATTTCACCACTGGTAAAACATGTTTTTTTAAAACTATTTCAATTGACAGAACTCTAAAATTTGGAATGGTTTATTTTTTATGAATTTTCTAATTTTTCGAATTTGGAAAATCATAAATAATAAACGAGTCGATATTTCTGTTTTTTGTCAACTCGAGAATTCCTTAAAAATCATGATTTTAGTGTGAAAATATTTTGGTGTGAAAATAAAAACATGCAATTTTGGCCCAAAAATCGTGTGTTATACGATTTTGGGTGAAAAACCATGCTCTCGGCCAAAAAAATAAAAAAATTTCAAAACTTCACCGTTGGTAAAACATATTTTTTAAAAAGTGTTGCAATTGACATAACTCGAAAATCTCGAATCGTTTATTTTTTATGAACTTTCTAGTTTTCCAACTTTGAAAAATCGCATGGGCATCGTGGACATCCTTAGCATGGGCATGCATTGTTAGTTAGCCTCGCTAGCACGGGCATTGTTTGAAGTGTCTGGGGCACCTCGGGATGCCTCCTTGTGAATTGAAATTTTTCCTTCAACTTTACTAGTGTCAAAACTTCACTATTTGTAAAACATGATTTTTAAAAGATATGCCAACAGACTGCTCGAAAAGCACGATTCGTTTGTTAGTTATGATTTTTTAAGTTTTCCGATTTTGAAAAATCATAACTCATAAACGACTCTAGTTGTTCGAGCAAAGTCAGTTGAAAAAATTTTAATAATTATTTTTTAATATTTGTGAAGTTTTGTCAATGACAACGTTGAAGGGAAAAGGGGGTTGCCACTTTTGGAGGTGTCATGGCATGCCAAAACTTGCCAAACCTTTTTTTCCTTTTAACCTTGCCCATACCAAACTTCAACATCGGTAAAAGGTATTGCAACTGACTTTGCTCGAAAATATTGAATATTTTATTTTTTATGAATTTTCTAATTTTCCGAATTTGAAAAATCGTAAAAAATAAACGAGTCAATATTTTTGCGTTCTGTCAACTCGAAAATTCCTTAAAAATCATGATTTAAGTGTGAGAATATTTTGGTGTGAAAATAAAAAAATACGATTTTGGCTAAAAAATCGTGTGTTATATTATATAACCCACGTTTTTTGGTGAAAAACTAAGGTTTCGGCAAAAAAATTAAAAAATTCTCAAAACTTCACCACTGATAAAACCTGTTTTTTAAAAGTTGTTCCAATTGACAGAACTCGAAAATCTCGAAACATTTATTTTTTATGAATTTTCTAATTTTTTGACTTTGAAAAATCGTAAAAAATAAACGAGTCGATATATTTGCGTTCTGTCAACTCGAGAATTCCTTTAAAATCATGATTTGAGTGTGGAAGAATTTTGGTGTGAAAATAAGAACATGCAATTTTGGCTCAAAAATCGTGTATAACCCACGGTTTTGGGTAAAAACTAAGGTTTCGGCAAAAAAATTAAAATTTCTCACAACTTCACCACTGGTAAAACATGTTTTTTAAAACTATTCCAATCAATTGACAGAACTCAAAATTTTGGAATTGTTTATTTTTTATGAATTTTCTAATTTTCCAACTTTGAAAAATCATAAATAATAAACGAGTCGATATTTTTGTTTTCTATCAACTCGAGAATTCCTTAAAAATCATGATTTTAGTGTGAAAATAAAAACATGCGATTTTGGTCCGAAAGTCGTGTGTTATAACCCACGATTTTTGATGAAAAACCATGCTCTCGGCAAAAAAAAAATAAAAAAAAATTCAAAACTTCACCGTTGGTAAAACATGTTTTTTAAAAAGTGTTTCAATTGACATAACTCGAAAATCTCGAATCGTTTATTTTTTATGAACTTTCTAGTTTTTCAACTTTGAAAAATCGCATGAGCATCGTGGACATCGTTAGCCTCGCTAGCATGGAAATGCATCGTTAGTTAGCCTCGCTAACATGAGCGTCATTTGAAGTGTCTGGGGCACCTCGGGATGCCTCCTTGTGAACTGAAAGTTTTCCTTCAACTTTACTAGTGTCAAAACTTCACCATTGGTAAAACATGATTTTTAAAAGATATGTCAACAGACTTTGCTCGAAAAGCACGATTCGTTTGTGAGTTATGATTTTTTAAGTTTTCCAATTTTGAAAAATCATAACTCATAAATGACTCTAGTTGTTCGAGCAAAGTCAGTTGAAAAAACTTTAATAATTATATTTTATATTTGTGAAGTTTTGTTACGGACAAAGTTGAAAGGAAAAGGGGGTTGGCATGGGTTGACACTTTTGGAGGTTCCATGACATGCCAAACCTTGCCAATCCTCTTTTCCTTTTAACCTTGCCCCTACCAAACTTCACCATCGGTAAGACATGATTTTTAAAAGGTATTGCAACTGACTTCACTCGAAAATATTAAATCTTTTATTTTTTATGAATTTTCTAATTTTTCGACTTTGGCAAATCGTAAAAATAAACGAGTCAATAGTTTTGCGTTCTATCAACTCGAAAATTTCTTAAAAATCATGATTTAAGTGTGAAAATATTTTGGTGTGAAAATCAGAAAATGCGATTTTTGCCCAAAAATCGTGTGTTATCACACGTTTTTGGGGGAAAAAACTAAAGTTTCGGCAAAAAAAAATAAAAAATTCTCAAACTTCACCACTGATAAAACATGTGTTTTAAAAGTTTTTCCAATTGACAGAACTCGAAAATTTTGAATCATTTATTTTTTATGAATTTTCTAATTTTTTGACTTTGGAAAATCGTAAAAATTAAACGAGTCGATATATTTGTGTTCTGTCAACTCGAGAATTCCTTAAAAATCTTGATTTCAATGTGGAAACATTTTGGTATGAAAATAAGAACATGCAATTTTGGCTCAAAAATCGTGTGTCCCACGGTTTTGGGTAAAAACTAAGGTTTCGGTAAAAAAAAAATTCTCACAACTTCACTACTGGTGAAACATGTTTTTTAAAAACTATTTCAATTGATAGAACTCGAAAATCTAGAATGGTTTATTTTTTATGAATTTTTCTAATTTTTCGATTTTGGAAAATCGTAAATAATAAACGAGTCGATATTTTTGTTTTCTGTCAACTCGAGAATTCCTTAAAAATCATGATTTTAGTGTGAAAATATTTTGGTGTGAAAATAAAAACATGCGATTTTGACCCAAAAATCGTGTGTTATCCACGATTTTGGGTGAAAAACCATGCTCTCGGCAAAAAAAAAAAAAAATTTTAAAAAACTTCACCGTTGGTAAAACATGTTTTTTAAAAAGTGTTTCAAATGACATAACTCGAAAATCTTGAATCGTTTATTTTTTATGAACTTCTAGTTTTCCAACTTTGAAAAATCGCATGGGCAGATATCGTTAGTTAGCCTCGCTAGAATGGGCGTCGTTTGAAGTGTCTGGGGCACCTCAGGATTCCTACTTGTGAACTACACTTTTCCCTTCAATTTTGCTTGTGTCAAAACTTCAACAGTGGTAAAACGTTATTTTTAAAAGGCGTGCCAACTGACTTTGCTCGAAAAACCAGACTCGTTTGTGAGTTATGATTTTTTAAGTTTTCCGACTTTGAAAAATAATAACTGACAAACGACTCGAGTTTTTCGAGCAAAGTCAATTGACAAAGATTTTAAAATCATTTTTTAACATTGGTGAAATTTTGTCATTAACAATATTGCAGGGAAAAGGGGGTTGACATGGTTTGGCACGTTTGGAGGTGTCACGGTATGCCTTGGCATGCCAAACCTTGCCAACTCTCATTTTCCTTTAACTTTGTCCATGCCAAAACTTCACTATTGGTAAAACATGATTTTTAAAATGTGTTTCAACTAAATTTGCTTGAAAATCTCGAATCTTTTATTTATTTTTATATAAATTTTCTAGTTTTCCAACTTTGGAAAATCATAAAATAAAATAAAAAGTCAATATTTTTGCTTTCTGTCAACTCAAGAAGTCCTAAAAAATCATGATTTGAGTGTGACAATATTTTGGTTTGAGAATAAGATCATACGATTTTGTCCCAAAAATCGTGTGTTATAACCAACGGTTTTTTGTGAAAAACCATGGTTTCGGCAAAAAAAATAAAATGATTGTTATCATCAACATTGTCTAAAATTTGATGCACCAGATAGAAAGGTACCCAACTTTCATAAGTGATTAATAAGGTAACTGGACTTTCAAAAACACATCATCAGGATATCTCCATCTATTTTTCATTATTTGTCCGTTAATTATGAGGGCATAACAATCATTTGAGTTATCTCAACTTTCAAAAGTGATCAATAAGGTACTTGAACTTTCAAAAACATATCATCAGGATACATCCGTCCAGTTTTCATCATATCTTAGTTAAATGAAATATGTAGAAGCACATGTCTCTTTCCTCTTCTCACCTTATCTTTTCCCTCCAAAATGAATAATGCAATTAATTATTCTCCCTCTAGATTTTTCCTTCAAAATTTCATCTTCATCCTCTTCCTATAATTAATAATTAAGTAGACTTTGATTATTTTTTTGGAGGGTAATACTTTGATTACTTTAATTAATATGAATTTAAGTATTGAATAATTCAAAAGCTAGATCACACATACATTATATTTCAAACGCACTTTATGTGCATCATCCATACATAAGAAAATATCTCGATGGCATTAAATTCGGTCTCTCACCTCGGTAGGAGTTGAAGAGAAAAAGAGAGGAAAAAAGTTGATATAAGTAAAACAAAAAAAAGTGAGAAAATACCATAAAACTCTTGAAAAATATCTCACATGGGCCACATATGATCTCATTTAATTGATTTATGACGAAAAATAGACGGAAGTATCCCGATGATGTGTTTTTAGAAGTTCACATACCTTATTGATCACTTTTGAAATTTGAGATATATCAAATGACTAATATGCCTTCATAATTAATGGTTAAGTAACAAAAAATTGACGAATGTATCCCGATAATGTGTTTTTGAAAGTTCAGATACCTTATTGATTACTTTTGAAAGTTTGATACATTTATGTCCGGTACACCAAAGTTTAGACTATACTAGTGATAAAAACTTTTATTATTAAGATGCTTTGATAAAGTGTGGCGTCCAAATTCCATTGTGTGGCGTTTGTTATTAAGTCCACTATATTTTAGTACGTACATGATATTCATCTGTTATGAGAAGGCTGGGGATGAAAATATCTAGAGCAATATGACAAATGGAAAGGTATAGATCTACAGGAGTCGATTTATTTTTGCTTCAAAACAAACAGAATACTTTTTTTAGTTATCTTTCTTTAGCATGTAACGTTTTTTTTTTTGAAAATAGGAAAGTTTATTAAGTAAGACAACCATTGTCGCTCGAGGAGACGTATAGCCTGAACCCCGAGTACAGCTACAAATATAACTCTTCGTTGAAATCATGTTCTATTTTAATTTTCATGAACCGACCAAGTGGGTCAGATCAATCTGATCAAAGGGCTCCTACATAGTAAAAAAAAAGGCATGATTAAATGATAAGGTGACACGTTGGCCGAAAAGAAGAAAGATAACGTCACATGCGTCGCATAGGAACCTTGCTCTTTAATATATCACAGACCACGCGACCTCTTTTTCTATTTAACCGCTTTTGCATTCGAGCCCAATTCCCTCTCTTCAGCTCTTCTTATGAAGGAGATCACAGAGAGAAGCCGAGGCGAAGAATCGATGTCGCCGTCGTCGATGCTACCGGAGGTAAAGTACTTTCAAAACGATCCGCCACTGAAAACTCGTATGTAATTGTCTCCCTCTGCGATCTTCTGTATTTTCCTTTTTCTTTTTACTTCTTGATCGTGAGAGATATTGAAATTGTATAGAAGGAATGTGGATTTTATGTCTATGGTTTTCAATTATTGAAACGCTAGGGTTATGACTTTGCCTGTGAATCAGTGTAACTTTGTGATGTAAGGATTGTAGATTTTAGGTTTATAGGTTTGCAGTTATGGAAACCCTAGGGTTTATGATTTTGCCTACGAAACAGTTGTTACCGTGTGTTCGGGTGCTACATTTCAGATTGAGATTGGAATTTAGGGTTACCAACGTTTCTAGTGCATTTTATGACAGATTGAAAGAGGTGTTTATGACTTTGCCTACTAATGAGTTGTTAATGCAAGGATTGTTGATTTTGGTCTGCAGGTTCACAATTATGAAAACCCTAGGGTTTATGATTTTGCCTATAATTCAGTTGTTATCGTGTGTCAGTGTGCTACATTTCAGATTGAGATTGACGTTTCTAGTGCATTTTTTGATAGATTGAAAGAGATATTTTTTTCTCTCTTTCTTTTTGCTAGTTGTCTTAGAATTTACATACAGGATAATTCTGATTGGTATACTGTTCTATAATGAGCGTTTTTTCAATGAGAGTCTACTTGATTGTCATATTTACTTGGATGAGGGAGCTGTAGGAAGTAGGAACTAGACATCCAAGTTTTTCCCTGTTTTACATTAAGAGTGAAACAGAAAGGATTAATATTATCTTGCTGTATAATGTAAAGAAGTAATGAAACTTATAGTAGTAGTATTTTCTAATTTGAGATATAATTATTTTAAGAGTTATTTTCTGGGGTTATTTTTTATAATTCACTAGTTCTAAGGTTAATTTTTTACAGAAAAAAGATTACCTATGCAACTGAACTTACTATGATACCTTAAAGTGATTGAAAATCGTAATTGGCCATACTTGTAATTCATGATATGTATGGGCTTTGTAGTGGATGTGCTAATGTATTTCTGAACGAAATTTAATTTCAAAGGCCAATTTAGCATGTATGTCAATTTGGATGATCTTCATGTCTCTCATATGTCAATTTGGATTTAAATTTTTAAAGTGTGGAGGTTCTGTACCAGGTTGGAACTGGATTGAGGAGCAAGGGCAGATGACCAGGTAGAAGAATGGCAAAAATAAGAATCAGAAAAGGGCACATGTTCAAGAGTCCAAAGACCAATGTTTCCTCTGTATTTTATGATAGATTAAAGAGGTGCTTCTTTTTTCTTTTCTTTCTTGTCTTTTCCTTTTTTTTTTCTTTTTTTTGTTGTTGTTCAAGACCAATGCTGCTAGCTCATTTCTTTATTTTACCTGTCAGGCATCAGCTTCATCAGGACTCTGAGACATGTGGTACTGCAGCCTGCAGAAAGGCTTCTTGTTACAAAGGTGATTGTTCTGTAACCGTTTTTTTTTCTAGAAAAAAAACCTATGTAAAATGTCCATTTATGCTTTCTCTGAGTTCATTCATTTATTGTTTTTTCCCATTTGTTATGCACAAAAGTAAATCAGTGACTCTCCAACTTTAGATTTTGTCCTTTGTTTACTTGTCCCAACGGCAGTCACTGCCCTGTGATTCTTGCTACAGATTAGCAACTCTGCAATATCATTTTTTTTTTGCTTAATGTTTTCATTTATAATTATTGGCAACTAAGTCTTTAGAAGTAAGGACTTCTATCCTATCAGCTTGAGAACCTCTATCCTATCAGGACAAAAAGTGAGGATTTCCAAGCCTACAAAGGCAAATCAAAGATGTGGCATAAATTATTAAGTTTTTGAATATTTATTATCTATGGATGTGGAAAATTGAAGATGCTTTTTTAGATTTACTTTGAGAAGGCTTATCACCTTGATTGTGCTTTGTTTATTTGGTTAAAGCTGGAGGATTATAAAGCTTTTACTGGGTTAATTGGCAACGTATGAAAAAGCCTTTACTTGTTTGATCATATGTTAGACATGAAAGGGTTTGGTAGTAGGTGGAGGTTGTGGATAAGAGGCAATATAAGTTCTGTGAGTTTTTCACTGAGTAGGTGAAGATCTGAATGAGAGGTTATTTGAGTTCTGTGCATTCCCTGATTATCCATGGTATAGAGAACTAGATTTAGAGCTTCTTGGTGGTTGAGACAAGGTTGATTTAATCTCCCCTTTCTGCTCACCTTAATAGTGGAGGCCTTGACTAATGAGCTATTCTGAAGATGAGGAACTTTAATTTTCTAATTCAAGTGCTTCAACTCTTTGGTTTCAGGCAGTTAAAGTATCGACAAAATGCAATGGGACATCATTGTGGTTACAGCTCATGAGGAGTAAGTGTTGATCTAATGATTTTAATTGCTTTTTTTTCTGACTACTAATATGACATGCAAGGTGTTTAACTTATAAATAATCAATTTCTCCCCTTATGTCACGATGTAGTCTTCCTATAACAGCTCTTTATTGTTTGTTATTCTTTTTCCTCTTAATTTTATGTGTATCCAATTTTATTCAAATTCTGTGACTTATTGTGAACCATGTTTGTTTGCTTTTTTATTTTTTTTCCTCCAGGATCCAACACGAGACGAAGGGATTGACGCATCTTGAAGACTGAAGCATATTTTTTGTTCTTTTTCTTTTATGATTATTATGTCCCTGGATTGTATAACTATTGTATTTTTTTTTTTTTTCATTTTTGTCTCTTTTATTTTTTATTTTTTTATTTTTATGGGAGATGATAAATCATGATAAGCTGCGAAATAAAACTGAGCAAATATATTTTAAAAACCAAAATAATGCTCTAAATTCAGCCCAAATAGGAAATTGCATTTAGTATAACTTTGTGTTTTCGTACCACCGACCAAAAAGAGTAAGTAATGTTCTTTGCAGACTTTGCACTGACAAAAGTTTGGGCCCTGACGCAAAATTTTGGGCCTTAGGTTGCCGATTGGGCCAGAATTAGGGTCTTCATTCCGTATTTTTCAACCGCTTGGGCCTGAAGGTTGGGGTCACCGATTAGGCTAGAGTTTGGGCCTTCAGTCCGAATTTTGCACACCTTTGGGCCTTAACGCACGATATGTATTGGGCCCAAACTTCAATCCGAATGTTGCACACGATTGAGCCTCAACGCACGATTTTGGGCCCTAAGTCCTGTATTGGGCCAAATTTTGGGCCTTCCGTCCGTATTTTCCAAGTAGTTGGGCCTTCAGTCACTGTCGGCCTGATTTTGGGCTTTCAGTTACCCTATTGAGCCCAGAGTGTGCGCCTTAATGTTGGGCTTTCAACCACTGATTGGGCCAAGAGGTTGGCCTTATGATTGGGCTTTCAGTCACTATTTGGGCATGAGTTTCGGCCGGAAGATTGGGCTTTCAGTCACCGATTGGGCCCACAGTTTGGGCCTTAAAACTTTTACTCACAAATTGGGCCTTCAGTCACCATTTGGGCCTTAAGGTTGAGTTTTCAGTCACCAATTGGGCTTCAGTCCGAATTTTGCCGATTGGGCCAAACTTTGGGCTTTAAGGTTGGGCCTTCAGTCACTATTTGGGCTTATTTTGGGCCTTAAGGTTGAGCTTTCAGTCAACAATTGGGTCTTCAGTCCGAATTTTGCCGATTGGGCCAATCTTTGGGCTTTAAGGTTGGGCCATCAGTCACTATTTGGGCCTGCATTTGGGCCTTAGGGTTGAGCTTTCAGTCAAGAATTGGGCCCTCAGTCCAAATTTTGCCGATTGGGCCAAAGTTTGGGCTTTAAGGTTGGGCCATCAGTCACTATTTTGGGCCTGTGCTTGGGCCCTAAGGGTGAGCTTTCAGTCACCAATTGGGCCTTTACTGATTGGGCCAAAGTTTGGACCTTCAGTACGAATGTTCCAACTGTTTGGGCCAGATTCTGGGCCTTAAGGTTAGGCTTTCAGTACCGATTGGGCCTTTAGGTTAAGCTTTCAGTCACCAATTGGACCTTCAGTCTGAATTTTTCAAGAATTTTAACGCACGATTTTGGGCTTGATGGTTGGGCCTTCTGTTTTTATTTTCTAAGTGTTTGGGGCCTTCAGTCACCGTTTGGGCCAGAGTTTGGGCCTTGAGCCCGCTTGGGGCTCAAAATTTTGAGCCTTAATGCCATCTGAGAAATCGAAAGGCGACGCACGTGTTCTTATAATTCTGGAATGGCGACGTGTTGTATTTATGATTAACTGATTTAAGAGCATACAATCGATAAATTTTAAACGGTTTTGTCAGATAATTGGGCAAATTTTTTTAGTACATGTCCCAATTGAACGCATCTAATTGACATTAAAACATTTGGTGAAAAAAAAAAACATTAAAACATAACGACACATACTGACTAATGATACAATCCAAAACCATATAACATAAAACTAAAATACGAGTAATATGTCCCAAAATGTTGCCTCAGGTCATGCGGTGTTCATCTCCTGAATAAATAAATAACGGGAAATTGTTAGGTAAAATTTTTGAAAATACAATTAAAAGTGAACAGAAGTTAAATGTATAGCAAGTAATCGTCTTGCAAAAAAAAAGGTAAACTGAACCAAAAATACACAGGCAGGATTGCAGCGAAGGGAGGCTGTTGAAAGGATACTCAATACCGATTACATTACTCTGTTAAACTATCACAAGATCAGAGTGACAGAAACACCTTACTCCACAATCCAATTTAGTAAGATATGCTACAAATGGTAACAGTTTACAGAGTCATGTTAGCCAACGACATCGGAAATGCTATTCTGCCTTCTAAATCAAATTACCAACTCAATATTAGATTTAGAAATAAATAGACAATACATTATGTTGATGTGGATGGATAAAAATGCTTACAAGTTTAGAGAGCGCATCCAATCTCCTGAGGGATTTTGGGGGGAGGGGGGTACTCCTTATGTTGTTGTTCTATGAGAACACAGAAAAGGATAAATAGATTCACAGCCATCTTGAAAGCCAAAATGCTTGCATTTATTTGAGTACTTAACAAAAAAGAGAGTTGGCAATTGGAGAAAGTGGGACAGATAATTTACTAGGATTCCCTCTAAAAAAAGGCAATTTTAACTACTTAATTATAGTTCTTATTTTCTACAATTGCAGCTTCGACATGAATTTCAAACGTTCAAAAATGAGTCGCAGTGAAGACTACTTAATTATAGTTCTTATTTTCTACAATTGCAGCTTTGACATGAATTTCAAACGTTCAAAAATGAGTCGCAGTGAAGACTTACAGGCCCATAACCACTATAAGGTCAACTCACCATATTGTCCAAACTACACAGATGAAGATAGTTGGCATCCAAAGCATTTAGCACACCATGAGGATCCTGCAGATATTCCTTTATGCCCATTAAAACTTGCACTGATTAAAATACACAGACAAGGATGTCTAATTTTGTACTAATTAAAGCTAAAAACTGAATTATATGATTGAAAATAATTTGGACGTCCTTTCTAGATCCAGCCTAACGTGTATAATATATACATATATACATATGCACTGTTGATGCTCATACATAACAAGAATTACTGGTATGGCCAATTATAATCCCAGCAACACCAAATTTAGATTGCACTACTGATCATATTTCAGAAAAATGTAAGCGTTACCACTACTGATTCATAGCATTCTAACCCCCAGGAAGCTCAAACACCTAAAAAATAAAAAATCGTTGGATGATTCGCTTTTATCTAAGTAAATGAAGTCAAGTTGACTTCCCACTAATAATTTCGTCAACAAACTAATATTATCAGAACAATAACTTCTTTATATTCTAAAACAACAAGCAAAAGAAAATAAGAAATGCACTAGAAACGTCAGTAAACCCTCCCAATCTCAATCTGAGAGCAAAACTAACTAATTCATGCACACAATCATAAACCCTAGGGTTTCTACAATTGCAAACCTAACTAACTCCACATTCCGTACACAAATTTTCAATCTCTCCCTGGCACATGCACTCACAGATGACAAATAAAAAGGAAAAGACATACATGAACGATTGCAGAGGGGTTAAAAAGAAAATTACATAAGAGTATTTCGGTGGTGGAGGAGATGTCATCGATCCATCGGGGACAAGATGACTCTGGAACAAAGGGCTCGTTCTGCAATTCGTTCCCCTCCAGTGGCATTGATGACGACATATTCGCCTCGGCTTCTCTCTGTAATTGTATGAAGGAGAAGAGAGGGAGAATGAGGACTTATACAACCCCAGAAAATAACTCTGTAGAAAAAAAAAATTAGAAAATACTATTACTATAAGATTCAATTTTTACATTATACAACAAGAAGCAAGCGAAAGAGAGACGATTACCTCCTTTGCAATAGGGAAGTGTTTCTGTGTTTGTTCATAAATTCTAAGCAGAATTTAGCACTTTCTTGAATCTCAATTCCATTTTTTCACCTTGCCCATCCGCCAATGCTCTTCGACTACAATTTCAACCTGCAAGAAAAATTCCGCACTTTAAGATCCTAAATCGAAGGGCATTTCAGGCTCATCCTCATATACAAAACTTATCCGTAAAAAATTGGTTTCTTAAGCATAGTAACTTTCAGAAGCTCATATAATCAAATGCACCATCAAATCCAATGATGTTATGTAGTCACTAGGATGGCCAACCATGGTTGAAGTCTCCAAATCATTAATAGGTACTAGATTAAAAAATTACATTTCACAGCAGCATTAGTGAATTGTAACATCCTGACCCCCTGAAAAGTAATGCACGGGAAAATATATAAAAGATAGTATTAATCCTTTTTGTTTCACTTTCAATTAATGTATAACAGGGAACAACTTAGATACCTAGTTCCAATAGCTCACTCATCCAAGTAAATATGATAATCAAGTAGATTCTCATTACAAAACGCATATTGTGCAACACTTATACCTATCATAATTATAATTTATGATAATTCTAAGACAAGTAGCAATACAAGGACGGAAAGAAATACCTCTTGCAATCAATCATTAGATGCACTAGAAACGATGGTAACCCTAGATTCCAATCTCAATCTGAAATGTAGCACACTGACACACGGTAGACACTGACTCATAGGCACCATCATAAACTCTAGGTTTTCATTACGAACCTACAACCCTAAAATGCACAATTCTTACCTACAAAACTGATTCACAGGCAAAGTCATAAACCCTAGCGTTTCAATAATTGCGAACCACAGACCAAAAATCCACATTCCTTGTATACAATTTCAATCTCCCTCATACACGCTCAAGAACGAAGAGTAAAAAGGAAAAGATAGAAGATCGCAGAGGAGTTTGGGAGAAAATTACTTACGAGTTTTCAGTGGTGGAGGCGATGATGGTATCGATCCTTCGTCTGCCGACTCTGGAACAAGCGGTTGTTGCAGCTAGGCGGCTCGTTCTGAAAGTCCTTCCCCTCCGGTAGCATCGACGACGACATCTTCGATTCGGCTTCTCTCTGTAATCGTATGGAGGAGAAGAGAGAAAAGATGAGTTTAGGGTCTGTGAGAGTGAAAAAAAAGTCGCGTGGTCTGTGAGAGTAAGAGCACAGTTCCTGTGCAACTCATGTGACGTTATCTTTGTCCTTCTCGGCCAACGTGTCACCTTATCTTTTAATCTAATTTCTATTAGAACATTTTCAACAGCTTTCCTATAATTTGTTTTTTCTCTAGTTTAGAAAAAAATGAGCATTTTTTTGCTCCAACAGCTTCCCTATACATATCCCTATTTTAGAGATAGTGAGTAGAGAGAGAATAAAAATCATGTTTAAGTAAATATGCAATCAACCACAATACTGAAAGTAATAACAGAGCAAATAGCACAAGAATAGATCGTCTCTTTATTAATGAATAAGTGCCTCTATATATAGAGAAACACAAAGGGTACAATCCACATCCCAATAGGACTTCTATTCAATATGTAATCCATATGCTAACCTAACTAAGATACTCCTAGGTTGACTAGGCACACATAAGGTAGGTTTCCTTCAACACTTCCCCTTGTGGCGTCAACACTAGGTGGTGCTCCTCACGTTGTCTCATTAAAAACCTTGCCAAGTAACAAAAACCCAGTGGGATAAAAATAACCTTGGTCGAAGGGAAAAATAGTACAACACACCCTTCACATTTGGAAACTTTGCATGGACGCCAGACTCCCCCCGAAGTCTGCGTCTCCCCCTGATTTCCACAATCATGGGAGGTCAAATAACTTAAGCAAATCAATGCTTTTCACATGCTTCTCAAATGTGGATTTAGGCAGTGACTTAGTAAATAAGCCAGCCACATTATTCTCAGATCGGACTTGATCCACTTTGATCTTGAGGAACTTCTGCTGCTGCTGATTATATGCTTGGTGTTGTCGCCTTTGATGAAACCTTGCTTCATCTGCTCAATGCAGGCAACATTATCCTCATAGATGGATGTAGGTTCATCGGTGGTTGACCTCAAACCACAAGTACTTCTTATATGTGTATCAATGGACCTTAACCATATACACTCACGAACTGCTTCATGGAGAGCAATAATCTCAACATAGTTCGAAGAAGTAGCGACAAGGGTCTGCTTAGTATACCTCCAAGATATCGCGGTGTTACCCATGGTAAAGACATAACCAGTTTGGGAACGACCTTTATATGGGTCAGAGAGTTACCCAGCATCAGCAAAACCCACCAAAACATCACAAGAATTGTGGGAATAGGGGACAGCAGGTCTGGCGACCGGTCGACATATGCCCGGCGACCGGTCGTCCGTCGGCAGCAAACATGGATTCCTCATCCATTTTGCTATATTGCCTTGACTCTCTGTAGGGAAAGAACAAGCCCATATCAATCGTACCCTTCAAGTAACGAAAGATAGTCTTTATGCCAGTCCAATGGCGTTGCGTGGGCGCAAAGCTAAATCTAGCTAACAAGTTAACAACAAATGAGATATCGAGTCTTGTACACAGTGCCAAATACAATAATGTGCCTATTGCACTTTGGTACGGTACCTCAGCCTCTAAAACGTCTTCACCATCATCCCTTGGGTGAAACGGATCCTTCTTGGATCTAGACTGCGACCAATCATGGGAGTGCTTTAACAGGATGGACTTTATCCATATTAAATTGCCTGAGCATCCTTTCCCAAGATCTTTTATCTCAAACACGGATTTCAAGTATTCAGTGGCACTTGCAAATCCGGAACTTGTTTTCACGCAGGGGCATAATTTATTGTTCACATACCCTCTTCCAATCAAGTAGTCACTTAGACGGGTATACTACATCCGTCCGGATTGTTTCAACCCATATAGTGAACGTTGCAATCTTATTGCAAACGTGCTCTGTGGTCTAGAGCCACTTGACTTGGGTAAATGAAGCCCATCCGGGACCTTCATATAAATCTCCATATCTAGATCCCCATAGAGATATGTTATGACCACATCCATAAGCTGCATATTCAGTTTTTCGGAAACTACCACTGACAAGGTAGCAGAACGTTATGACGTCCTTTACGAGAGAATATGTCTCATCGTAGTCGATTCCAGGGCGTTTGTGAGAAGCCTTGCGCCACAAGGCGAGTTTTATATCTCGTTCCCTCACTACGCTTTCTAACAAAGACCTATTTATATCCAACATGTTTTATTCTAGAAGGAATCGGCACACCTGGCTCGAATACCGTTCTCTTTGTTAGTGAGTCCAACTCAACATGGATCGCATATTTCCATTTAGGCCAATCAGCTTCTACGTCGGCATTCATCAACGGAGCGAGGTTCAATATCATCATTCTCAATGAACTCTTGTGCACAAGCATATGCAAACACATCATCAACAGTGATGGAGTTTCTATCCCACGTCTCATGTACACTAGTGTAATTAATCGAGATCTCTAGGTTCCCACGGATAGGTCTCAGCGACAGGGCGTCCCCCGAAGATGTCTTTTGGACATAACCATAATCCGGAACGTTTTCATGGACGGATTTTGAGTATCAATGATGAGAGGTTTATTTGGTGTCATCGCAGCCCATTTCCTAGGGCGCGAATTCCTCGAACCTGGTGGCCTCCAACGCTTCCTCAGCGGAGCCACGGCCTAAGCCACATCACCACCATTACTGGCAGTGGCGCCACCAGCTGTCCCTCCCATAGGGTTAGCTGCAATAGTGACTTTGAGTCCAAGTCCTTGTTCAGGCACTTGCATCCTTGCAGGCATGTTTGCAGCTGGTATATATGATCTAGTCACTAAGATCTAAGAAAGCGTCAGGAAGAGAATCTCTGACTTTCTGAAGATCTATAATTCTACGCACTCTCTACAGTAGGGGGATCGTTATGAGACAGAGTGGGGACATGCCACGACAATTCCAGTCGTTCCTGCTGAACGTTCACGTTCTTATCTCCCCCTAACGACGGGAAGACTGTCTCATCGAAGTGACAAATAGATCGCCTGTCAAGGGTTCTACATAGCGGATTATGGTTGGAGACTCAAATCCAACATAAATACTCATTCGTCTCTGAGGACCCATATTAATACGCTGTGGCGGCGTAATAGGCACATAAACAACACACCCAAATATGCGTAAGTACGATATGCTTGGCTCGTACCCAGTCACTATCTGTAGCACAGAAAAAGATTGGGTGGTGATAGGTCTCAGACGAATAAGCAAAGCTGCATGCAGTACTGCGTGCCCCCAGGCAAAGAGAGAAAGGTTGGTGCGCATTACCAACGTCCTCGTGACCATTTGTATTCTATTAATGGCAATCTCTGTAAGACCATTCTGGGTTTGCACATGTGAGACTAGATGCCCAACATCTATCCCATGCAGTAGTCATCGAAAGTTTTCGATGTAAACTCCCTAGCATTATCAAGCCTGATAAGTTAAAGGGATGATCCGGGTAGTGAGCCGGCAGGCGAATCATTTGTGCCAGGAGTTTAGCATAAGCAACATAACGAATGGACAACATCATGACATGTGACCAGCATGTCGATGCATCAACCAACACCATAAAATACATAAATGGCCCGCTTGGTGGTTGAATATGTCCACAGATATCCCTTTGGATTCTCTGTAAGAATGGAAGAAGTACTTTAGAATCCTTTGCATAGGACGGTCTTAGTCCTTATTTCCCTTAGGAATACGCTTTGCATAATGAGCGTTTGGCTTTGGAAGCTTCAGAAGTATAGGAGGAATTGTCTACATCCGAGAGAGAGGATTTTGTTCTATGTGATCGATCGCAGGAGGGGTGCGATCGATCGCCCGGGCTCTCGGGTTCCCGTAACAATGTAGGATGGGACATGCGATCGATCGCAGGGGATGTGCGATCGATCGCCCAGGCTCTCTGGTTCCAGAAAACGTACAGGAAGGAACCTGCGATCGATCGCAGGGGGATGCGATCGATCGCCCGAGCTCTCGGGTTTGTTAACGACGCAGCCTGGAAGGTTGCGATCGATCGCAGGGGTCGTGTGATCGATCGTACGGCGTCGGACAGTGGCAAATTTGCTCTTTCTCATAACTGTCTCATCTCCTTGAATCGCTCTTCGATTCATGCTTCAATTAGCTCGAAACAATGGATGTCCGTGTGAGGTTTTCAATATACGGATCATCATATCACGACCAGGGTGTCATACCATGTTGTGCCAAAGCCAATATGTGTCTGAATCCAAGAGGTCATCCCGAATGACATTGTTTGATTCAATAGCTCAAATAGTGGTAACATATAACCCACTAGAGAGACACATAAGCTTCTCTAAGATGCGCTTACTACCGCAGTCATTAGAGGTAATGCAAAGAGATTCTTTTCCATTCTCATCATGCATCTTAGCATGGAAACCATTGGCTCTTATATCTTTAAAGCTCAACAAAGTTCTATTTTCTTTTGGAGCGTAGAGAGCATTTATGACATCAATGTGAGTGCCATTAGGCAAGAGGAATTGGGCATATCCTCTTCCTTGCACAAGTTTCGATGGTCCTGCCATCGTAGTCACAGATGTATATAAGCTCATCATTAAAATCGAGGCTACGAAAGCAACTCAGATTTTATTAAAGATATTTAGCCAAGGCTTTACACTCAAAGTTCCATCTTGATCTCAAATCAAAACTAAATCCATTGTCTTGGCAAACTTGCCATATTACATCAACTTGGAAAAACATAAAGACTTAAGCAAAATTGCTTCCAAAGTCTTTAACCCTTAAACTCGACATCTTGATCATTGCAGTTACATCTTCATATGTATTGCAAACTATGGCCCATTGATCAGACGCTCTATATCATTAATAGACATCATGAAGAGGATTCTCCATTGATTGAGGCATACAGGCTCAGTACTCACGATCCCTAGGACGGTGGCAGATTTCCTTGGCCGGTGGCGGTGCTGCCATAACTAGTGGCGCAACTACGCTAACCGGCGATGACCGGCGACGTCCCTCCTATAAGGACGACGGTCTTCTCTCACTCTTTCGCGGCCCTATGCTCGCGTGATCGCTTAATCTTATTACGATTACCTTCATGAGCAAATAGATTCTACGGACCAAAATGTCCGGGATCGTCCCTAGATTTAGGGTTTTGCTCGTGGCTACCTCCCATAGGGGCGCCATCATCGTCATGCCTTTCCTCAAGGCAGAGATGGGGAAGGTGGTGAGAGATTCCTCAATCAATTGTTCATCTGTGATGATTTTCCACAGAGATGCATCAAGTCTTTGATGCGGAGAATTTCTGAATTATATCCCATGACTTTATCAAAGTCAGAGAAGCGGAGATTAGTCCATTATGCTTCTAAATTCGGAATGATGAATGTTACCATAACATTCATGAAGCGCTTCTAGCGCTAACCTCTTTCATGAACTCAAACTGGAGTGCTTCTAGCGCTTCTAGCGATTCATCAGGAAAAAATAACCTGGCATTGTACATCTCAGTTTGAGGGTCTAGAGCGGTTACTTCAAAACAACGCTCATGGATTCAAGCTAGAAGCTCTTGTGCGAATAAGTACATTAGGATATCATGAGCCCATCTCAAAATCTAATGTCCGCAGAATCCAATGGAGTAAAATCGAGTTCATTCATGTTCGACATCCAAGAATATGGAGAACAAGAATGTGGTGTGTTTCGGGGTCAATACTCCCACGAAACAATGAAGGGTAAGTTTCGGAGTTAATACTCCCACGAAACAATAGAGAGTTTCTGAGCAATATTTGCTCCCAAGAAACGCTTCCAAGGATTTTGGATTTAGGTGAAACTTTGGTGTCGTATGATCATAACCTTAAACCTTTTCGGTAGCTCTACTCAGATATAACCAGGTAAGTTATAAGAGATGTCGGTGGAGCAAGCTCTCTTAATACCACTTATCTCAAACTCCTTACCTAGACATCATACCTAAGCAGGTGAGCCTAGTTGGGAATAAGTCATAAACCATAAGTCGTTTCTTCTCTACGGATTCCTCATTCGGAGGTAAATCATTCAATGAACTCCTCGTTCAAGGTCTCTTCTCTCTACGGATTCCTCATCCGGAGTATTAGCTCGAACCCCCACAGTTCGGCTCTTGAGGTCATCACCAATAACATGATGACATTAGAGATGCTCATGACTTACACATACCGCAAGCAATATGAAGCTCGATCACTCCCCTAATGCTTCTCATAGTTTGGCGAGTCTCGTATAATATCCCACGTTATAAGAAAGGTGGGAGGTAGAAGAAGGGAGGTTGCAAGTCCCCGGAGAAAAAGAAGGTTGAATTAAATTCAGAAAGCAGCAACGTTTATAAAAGCTTACTTGGATTCTTTTCTCGGATTCTCTTGAGTACCTCTTCTTCGAAATCGAATATCTGGAGATCCAACGGTCGGAACTGGATGAAATTTGAATCGGGAGTAGTCGATACACAGAGGGATCAATCGCCAAAATTTCTGCTTAATCCAACGGTGGAGAAGAGAGAAAATTGCTTCCGAAGTCGGCTGTTCTGTTCAGGCAGATTCTCAGATGTTGATGTAGGAGTAGCCGGTGGTGGTTTGTGGCGGTGCAGCAAGTGGCCAGCAGTGAAGGGTACGTGGTGCACGGAAGCAAGGGGATGGTGCACGGCGGTGCAAGGTGAACACGGCAAACCTCGGGTTAGGGTTCTAGGGTTTTTGATCTCAGGGTTAGAGGTTCGTGCTGATAACGTGTTTAAGTAAATATGCAATCAACCACATTACTGAAAGTAATAACAGAGCAAATAGCACAGGAATATATCGTCTCTTTATTAATGAATAGGTGCCTCTATATATAGAGAAACACAAATGGTACAATTGCCACGCCCCGAATTTCCAAACAATTAATAAGGCATTTTGCCCTTAATTACACAATCAGTTCGGGACGTGAAGCATGGAAAATCAATTACAAATATGTACAAGAATTTTTTTCCTTTTGATTCAGGCATACAACAATACATCCTCCATGCCCAACATATGTAAATAGTGACTCGTTCTTTAGAGTCAAATATTACATACAATAAATTACATAATAAATTGATATTACAAAATATTAAGTAATTAATCCAACAGAGTTTATTACACAAACAACGGAAGTCTTATAAACCAACAATTGAAAGCAGCCTTGCTTACTCCTGGTTATCCTATCCTGCAGGTATAACCCCTACACCGTGGAATAGTGCACCGGGTTATATCAACAAACCCGGTCAGCTTACGAAGCTGGTATGAGTGATCTAAGTTTACTCACCCTAAAACTGTTTAACAATATCTACATATATATATTTTGTTTAAAACAATATATATGTAATTTATATTTTTCAAATATAATTTAAATCCCGAAAATTCATATTATAAAATATACTGAACCTACGCGTCCCATACCACGTATTTTAACCCCACACGTCTCATAACGTGTATGTTAATCCCAGGGTAATTCAGAATATTAAACAATATAAACTTTCACCCAAAATCAATTCCCAAAATTATGATTTCTTTCTTTTTAAGAATCGTAAATCATAATAATATTTACTTCAATTTTTAAAGAAGTAAAAATTTCAAAATACAATTCAATATTTTTCAAGAATTGTAATTCAATAAAATCAATGCTTCAATTATAGTAAGAAGCCAATTTCAAACCATACTCACACAAAACCAAAATCAACTTCAAATGATTAAAAGCGAGAATACCATTTTTCTTCTCCTTTTAATACATCAAGATAAAGCGAGAATACCATTTTTCTTCTCCTTTATTACATAAAGTATTTATCTTTGTTTTCAATGAATACATGGCTACACAGTCTAGAGCTCTAACCTTCACCCATTGGCTACACAGTCTAAAGCTCTAACCTTCACCCATTGGGACAAAAACATTCAAGTAGGCAAACACAATATCATAATTTTTGAAATATTGTTTCCCACAAAATCCACAAATTAAAACAATAAAATAAATACTTTCAAATATTGTTTTCCACAAAATTCACAAAACTGATATATCAAATTAAAATATTTATTTAATTTATATATCACAAAATCATTTAAATAAATATAATTATTTATTTTCACAAACAACCCAATATGAAATAATATTCATATATAAAAATATCGTGAGATTCACTCACCTCTTAATCCTGCTGCGTCTTCAATTAATAACCGGGAATCGACAAATTCTAGCCAAATGCTTCATGATTCCAAAATACCTATGAACATGCAATTTTCCACTTAGCATATCATAGTTTCCAAAACGTTACATTATTCCTCCAAATGTCACTTAGACATCAATAACCATAATTCGGGACAGTTTGACCAAAAGTCAACCGTCGGTCAACGTGGGTCCCACGTCTACTATTCAACAACGGGTCCCACACGAAATCCAAAACTTCCAAAATCCAACAGCATGCTTATTTCTAGCATCCTAACAACATATCCAAAAATGGTGATGATCCAACGGTCGGATCATCACGGATTTAACGATCCATAACTATCGCTTAATTGATCATTGATCAAACGACCGAATTTGACAAAACTTAAAACACGAAAGTTGTTCGTATCGACGAACTAAGCACAACGCAGCAAAGACTTGCTCCTGGACCGGCCGGACGCGCCGCCCACACACCGCCGCCGGCGATGGTCAGTCGCCGGAAAAATTTCTCCGATTGACACCAAAATTTCACAGTATGTAGAACTCAACAAGAGGATCAAGTTTGATAACTACCTCGAAGTCCGAATCGGAGTGGAAGTGGCTGGAAACGGCGTTGACTTTTTGAAAACCCAAAACTTCAAAGCTTCGTTCCCGCCGATCTAGGCCGTGCCGCCGTGATCCACCACCATGGGGAGGTTGCTGGAGAGGAGGGGAACAAAACCCAACTTGATTCATCACCAGAGGTGGCCGGAATCGCCGTCGCCGACCGGGTCGGTTTGTGCGGCGGCTGCCATGCTCAATCCGCCGGTTTCCAGGGTGATCCGGTGGTAGGGGACACCACCGGTCGACCGGCGACGCCGGTATGCGTCGGTAGGTGGCCGGGCCGTGGCCGGACGCGCTCCCACGCGCCGGGTCGGGTCACGGGTCGCCGGCGAGTATTCGGGTCCTCTAGAGAGAATTTTGGAATTTTTCGGAATTAAATGATTTTCCGAAAATTAAAAATCTTATTTATAGATCTTCGTCCAAACTTCCGAGACCCATAACTTCTTCATACGATGTCCGTTTTCGACGTACCACATGTCCACGAACTCGGTTTGACGAGCTCTACAACTTTCATGAAGGAAGTTTTCCCAAATTCTCAACGGATAAATAGTTACCTTAATTAACCTTGTGTAACTTATAATTACCACCGTAATTATCGTTTTACGACGAAAACCCCTAAAAGTACGAAATCACACCATTTCACTTCAAATTTCACGACCTATTTTATAAAAATAAAATCGGAAATTTTCGGGGTATTACAGTCTACCCTCCTTAAAGAAATTTCGTCCCGAAATTTGGACGCAGAGTACACCCAAAGTTATCACATTTCAATTCCAAAATCCAAATTTTCATTTGTTAATAACCGGGTATTACACATCAACCACAACATAACAAACCACACAACTTCCAAAACACTCAAATTACAAATATTTAAAATGCCTCACAGGGCTTACACTACCAGAAGTCATCCTTAAACCTCCAATAGTGACATTTTGGATAAGAGGCTGGATAATGCTGAACTCCATAAATCATCAGCTGGTAGAAATATGCTGCCTCCACGAAACACTTGCAAGTGTCGCAACATTCTCTACCTGCATGCCTATCCCCATCCACGTCTCACATGTTCTGGCCAAAAGGACGCCAAAAGCTTGACTCACCGCAAGTAAGACATTTACCGGCGGGCAGGAAAACAGTAGTCGACGGAAAATAAGACAGTAGATGCTCATGACAAAACTCGGCCTGATGCATCATTCGCTCGACTTCTTCTCTACAGTAGTAGATGTTTCATCCGCTTCTCCACCAGTCGAGGGCTTCACACAGTTCATGCACCATTTTTTGCTGCTCGGCTCGTGGCCCTAATATCATCCTCATCATACATGCTGCATACAACGCAACATGATGACCTACCACCAAACTGGGACGTGCACCATACAGAGTTCCTGGTTTGCATGCCGCATCGAAGTACTCCAGGGCCAAAGGTATGTTCGCTGCCTCCACGAGTACTCGTATTCCCATTCGGAATAGAGACTCTGGGTTCTTCGCCTCCCAGCACCGATTTGCGAAGATACGCACTTGTCTATCTGCTTCTATAGAACCCGTGGGTCTGGATCCATCATCGAAACCATCCATGTCGATGGCCGCAAACGTCGACCAACTGTCGGCGTACTCCTTGAAGGTCTTCGAGACACAACGGAGTTCCATTGTGCTCTGCAGGGACGCGGTAGCCACCAACTGGAATATGTACTTCCAGATCTCCACCGGAAGTTCACTCCACTCTGCATTCTTTGATCGCTTACTGCACTCTCCTTTGTTCACCATTGTGTAAGAGAAAATTTGATATGTTTGTTTGATAACAGATATGAGTTAAGCAACACAACTCCTTATCCCATGTATTTAAACAAAACTTTCCACCGTAAGGGAAACCTTTCTTTAATGTAAGTGTGGTGCACTCATCAACCCACTAAGAATAATTAATGCTCATATCTGTCTCAATTACTCAAAAGTATCGCCCACGATACAAGATTCCACGGTTTTAATTGTCGAAAATCTCAGTTTTCCACTAACATGGGTCATAATGACTCTTTACTTTAACTTTCGCATAATTAATTCCTCAAAAGATGCGAGGTCTCACAAGAGTGGAACTGTATGTGGAAAATCTATGCATCGGGGAAAAAAAAAATCTTCTACGATCTCCAAGGTCTCCGACAATTAGCTGTAAATCAGCCACTCACCTTTGCTTTTGAATTTTTCAAATCCTCCACCAACAATAAATATACCCTTACGCATCCACTAACAGATATTTTCCATTAGTGCCATAACTTCCTTTCTCTCTCAAGGAGAACTTCTTCACTCCACTTCTCAGAAATTCCCACTAAACTCAAACATGTCACGTAAAGTAAATTCGTTTAGTGAATTACTTCAATCTGATCCACCTGAAAGCCAAATTTATGAGGGCTTAGATGAAATAATTCCACCAGCACTAAATTTCGACAATGATATCAACATGCTAGACATGCTTCTAGCAGAAGATGAAGCCATAGAAGCAGTCCCAAGTCCACAAGTTTCATCTCCACATGTCGAGCCTGGTTCATCCCAACGTATTCCACTGAGGAAGAGCTTCACCAAATATCAAGTCCAAGCGCTGAAAGCATTCGTCGAGGCATTTCCAAAGCCTACTGTTCAGCAACGACAAGATTTGAGTGATCAGATTGGGTTATCGTTTGTACAAGTCTCTGCCTGGGTGATAAAGCATCGACCCCAAATGCATGCCCAAACAACTCGTCAACAAAATTTTCTGCTAAGACAGAAAATCAATGAGCTTCAAGCTCAACTTAGCCAGTACCAAGCAGCATTCAACCGAATCAACTGCAACCACTGTGGACAACGAGTAACTCCCAATAGTGAGCTACTAATTGGGATTGAAGAGAATACCCCACAACCTGAGACTCTTCCAATTCCTGCAGTCGTCGGTCCAAGGGAAAGGTCTCGCATGAGGAGAGATGTTCAAAAGTGTATGTCGATCACACCTCACTCTTCTTCTACACACCAACAATCAGACAACGTCAACATCCACTCAGAACCTGAACAAGCATCTGTCGTGGCAGACACAACCAAGATTTCCCAAATCATTGTGTCGGTCAGAGATGAGCTAATCATCATGGCATCTGCTGCTGCGCCACTGTGGATCTCTGCACTCAAATCCAGCTCTGTCACACTTCATGAGTTCCTGAATGAAGCAGAGTACAAAAGGGTCTTCACCAACGGTATAGACCTTACTCCCACTAACTTCCAAACTGAAGCTTCTCGCTACACAGCCACCATTCCCATCAGTCCTGTCGTACTCGTGAATATCCTGATGGATGTGGACCAATGGTCCACCATGTTCAGTAGCATCATTTCAAGGGCAAGTATCCTTGATGTCTTGTCAACAGGGACTAATGAAAGCTACCACGACACCATCCAAGTCATGACCGCTGAGTTCCAGGTAACCACTCCATCTGTCTCCACTCGTGTAACTCACTTTGTTCGTTATTGCCAACGACAAACAGAACAAAGTTGGGCAATAATTGATGTCTCTGTGGATGGTTTAAGCTCAAATATGGGTCCACACTCCAGATCTCAATGTAAGAAGCGTCCATCCGGATGCTTAATCCAAGATTTGTTCAACGGCAGCTCTCGTGTCGTATGGGTGGAACATGTTGATGTACAAGATCAAATCATGCACCAAACATACCGAACGCTAGTGGAGTCAGGCATAGCCTTTGGAGCAAGGCGATGGGTAGAAATACTTCAGAGGCAAGCAGAACGGTTCAATTATTCCGCGGCCGACACTTATCCACCTCAAGACTTTTGTGTCATACCATTGGTGGAAGGAAGAAGAAACTTGTTGCAGATGGCATCCAGACTAGTGACCGATTTTTGCACAAACATTGGCAACTCTACTGCTCATGAATGGAAGATAGCTGAGCAAACCAAGTTCAAGGGTTCAGGGGTAATAGTCTCCACTAACAAAATTTGGAATAGGCTGAATAAGCCTCCTGGCCTCACTCGAACTGCAACAGCAATATTCCAACATCATGTCTCTCACAGAAAGCTTTTTGACTTCTTCACTGACGTACAATCTCGGAACCAGTGGGACCACCAAGCATTGGATACGACAGTACAGGAGATTGCACACATCACCACCGGTCACGATCAACGCAACTGTGTCTCCTTGTTGCAAATGAACGACACCTACGTACTCCAAGAAAGTTGTACTGATTCAACAGGGTCATACGTAATTTATGCCCCTATTAGTCAGTCAACGGTGCAGAAGTTACTAGGCGGTTGTGAGTTACGTATGATTGTCTTCCTAACTTCAGGTTTTTCGATTCTACTAGATATGCCTACTGCTGGAAGAACAGAAGTGATGTCAGACAATCCATACATTGGTTGTCTAGTAACGGTAGCAACACAGATCTCTACTGAGTTACTGAAGAACAAGAAAGGGTCAGTGGATCAAGTCTGTCGTTTGATCCAGGGTACTGTTGAGCGTATTAAAAATGTAGCCATGTAGACTATCATTTAAGGAATTGTAATGTGTACTTTATATTCTTAACAACACAACAGCACTGAAGAGCACATGATGGGGATCCGCCGCGGTCGGGCCATCACTCGATAAATACTGTGTGCTATTAAGCATACGAAGTAACCATTACTTGGATGAATCTAAGAACCTAACGCCAAACCCTAAACTAATCCTAAGCTCTAAACCCTAACTTCACTTCACAACTCAACTTATCTTAAACACTTCTCTAGAGCATTCCATAGCTCATTCACTTCCTTAGAGCGTTCTTTTGCTCTGATACCATTCTGTCACGCCCCGAATTTCCAAACAATTAATAAGGCATTTTGCCCTTAATTACACAACCAGTTCGGGACGTGAAGCATGGAAAATGAAATTCCGGTACACCCGGATTGTCCCAACAACGGTAGTCGTCTTAAACACTAATCGGAGAGTATATACAAATTTAAACTTAACTCTCCTATAACAAACAATTGTACAATCAATACAAATATATATATGCAACAAGCACAATCAATTGTACAACCTAGAATCCCAAAGTGTGCATCATACTAGCACACCACGGACTAAATATATCTATGTATGAACAAACACACAATATGCTAATCAATTAAGCACAACACAATAGATATCAACAATCACACAAGCAACACAACAATGGTCACCCGGAACCTCTACCACTAGAGGAAAACCGGAGGGGAGCCGTACCCCACGCTCTTGTGTAACACTATGAAAAACGTCAAATCGGCAAACACGTACAAGGGGGAACTCCGTCCCAAACTCTACACTATCAACCCTATGACTAGTGGCAGCTCTAACCTTGTGTAGCTTCCATTTGCTTCTTCAAGTGCTCCCACCTCAAGCTTCTCCAATTGATCGAACTTCACCGGCGTGAATCCTCCAACTGCAAGACACCGACTATGCAAGTGTGTGTGTGTATGAATGAATATGAATTCAATTCGATTAACACAAGCAATTCAACAAGGAACAATTGCTTGCATTAATCAAACCGAATTGAAAAGCCTTGAATATGATTCAAGGGTTTGTTTAACTAATCACAAGGATCATTAGCTAAACAAACAAACAACAAAGAAGATTGAAACAAATGATTCAATCATTCAATTCAGCAATTCAACATGGAACAATTGCTAGAATCGAATAGAATCTCCTAAATCCTAAACATAGGCTAAACTAGCATATAAATGCAAATCAAAGTGTTTAGCAATGGATTATAGATGGAGATTAAGATGAGGAACCTACAACATGGAACTAGGATCACTCACAATACCAAAGAACTCTCTCAAATTGTATTTTCGACTATGGGGAAAGAGTTGACCGAAATGAAACACAAGGGTTCAATTTATAGAAAACAGCCCAGTAGCATTTGCGATCGATCGCACGATATTATGCGATCGATCGCACAGTGTAAAAACAAGAGACAGAAACGTCTGGAAGTGAAAACCCTTGTTTGCGATCGATCGCAGAATGTCGTGCGATCGATCGCACAAAAAGTCCCAACGGACATATTTTTGAAATGCAACGGTCATAAAATCCAACGGACATATTTGCCACGTGGTGCGATCGATCGCATGAACAGTGACGATCGATCGCAAGGCATAAAACAGCCTTAAACATAAAGGAATGCTAATCAAAACAAATCTATAAGAAGATCTAGCAATCCTAACATCATAAACTCAAATGTATGAACAAGTGCAATTTTCCACTTAGCATATCATAGTTTCCAAAACGTTACATTATTCCTCCAAATGTCACTTAGACATCAATAACCATAATTCGGGACAGTTTGACCAAAAGTCAACCGTCGGTCAACGTGGGTCCCACGTCTACTATTCAACAACGGGTCCCACACGAAATCCAAAACTTCCAAAATCCAACAGCATGCTTATTTCTAGCATCTTAACAACATATCCAAAAATAGTGATGATCCAACGGTCGGATCATCACGGATCTAACGATCCATAACTATCGGTTAATTGATCATTGATCAAACGACCGAATTTGACAAAACTTAAAACACGAAAGTTGTTCGTATCGACGAACTAAGCACAACGCAGCAAAGACTTGCTCCTGGACCGGCCGGACGCGCCGCCCACGCACCGCCGCTGGCGATGGTCAGTCGCCGGAAAAATTTCTCCGATTGACACCAAAATTTCACAGTATGTAGAACTCAACAAGAGGATCAAGTTTGATAACTACCTCGAAGTCCGAATCGGAGTGGAAATGGCCGGAAACGGCGTTGACTTTTTGAAAACCCAAAACTTCAAAGCTTCGTTCCCGCCGATCTAGGCCGTGCCGCCGTGATCCACCACCATGGGAAGGTTGCTGGAGAGGAGGGAAACAAAACCCAACTTGATTCATCACCGGAGGTGGCCGGAATCGCCGTCGCCGACCGGGTCGGTTTGTGCGGCGGCTGCCATGCTCAATCCGCCGGTTTCCAGGGTGATCCGGTGGTAGGGGACACCACCGGTCGACCGGCGACGCCGGTATGCGTCGGTCGGTGGCCGGGCCGTGGCCGGACGCGCTCCCACGCGCCGGGTCGGGTCACGGGTCGCCGGCGAGTATTCGGGTCCTCTAGAGAGAATTTTGGAATTTTTCGGAATTAAATGATTTTTTGAAAATTAAAAATCTTATTTATAGATTTTCGTCCAAACTTCCGAAACCCATAACTTCTTCATACGATGTCCGTTTTTGACGTACCACATGTCCACGAACTCGGTTTGACGAGCTCTACAACTTTCCTGAAGAAAGTTTTCCCAAATTCTCAACGGATAAATAGTTACCTTAATTAACCTTGTGTAACTTATAATTACCACCGTAATTATCGTTTTACGACGAAAACCCCTAAAAATACGAAATCACACCATTTCACTTCAAATTTCACGACCTATTTTATAAAAATAAAATTGGAAATTTTCGGGGTATTACAACAATCCACATCCCAATAGGACTTCTATTCAATATGTAATCCATATGCTAACCTAACTAAGATACTCCTAGGTTGACTAGGCACACATAAGGTAGGTTTCCTTCAACAAATCCCTATATTTACAGCAAACTCTAAAATTATAGGGAAACATCTTCTTTGAATATTTAATGTTCTTCTCTCTTCTCTCTCTTCAAATTAAATTAATTTGTACCATAAATTATTTGAATATATTTTTAAATAAAAAATATTACCATATTCAATTCTAGATAATAAATTATAGAGAAAATGATAAGGAAGCTGTCTGAAATATGGTAGAAAAATTATAGAGATTTTAACTTTTGATTCTCTATAATAGAGATTTTTTGGATAAGCTATTGGAGATGCTCTTATGCATTTAGATGAAAACGTGGGGCATTCGTAGTGATTCGGCTCAAATTTATGAGTGCATTTTTGCTCACACCCCTTAGTTAAGGTGTGAGCCTCACACCTTCTAGAAAGTTGACACCTATTAAAAATCTCAATAAATGTTAATCTATGGTTAACTATTATATTTTTTTTTATAATTATTAATTCTATCTAAATATAGCTGATTCTTTAATGAGAGAGAATAGTAATTAATTGAGACAAACTTTTTCAAATAAACTTCTCTACACTCACTCTTAAAAAATAAAAAATAAAAACTTCTAAAATAGAAAAAAGAACGACAAAAGAAAATCTATGCTTACAAGAAAAAAAAAACCATGCTTGGAGAAATGGAAAAAGAAAAAGAAAATTCAATCCATGCTTAGCATACCAAAGTCAAATTAACACCGATAATAGATCAAGCAACTTTAAAAAAAAAAATAAACAACGAATGATTCTAGATTTTTAAAAACTATTGAAGAACTAAAATTAATTTTTTTAAAGCACCAAAATAATTATGGGTTTTTTTTTTGCTGGTTATAGAAGTTTATTTGGAAGTTTGCCTCCATTAATTACTATTCTCTCTCCTCATTAAAAAAAATCAGATATATTTAGATAAAATTAATAATTAGAAAAAATAATTAAATATAATTATTTAACCATGGATTAACATTTATTGAGTTTTTTAATATGTGTCAACTTTTTAAGGGGGTGTGAACAAAAATGAACTCAAAATTTATTAGATCACTTTTCAATTGTAAAATCCAAAACAAACAAATAAATGATTTTCGCCAAGCAGTTCATTAACTACACTTAAGGGCATGTTTACTAACCCATAATGGGAATGACTCCATAGGGAGTGATTCTCATTACGGTTAAAAATGGACGTTTACTAACTATAGGCGGAATGAGAGTTGCATGGGACCCACAAAATTTTCAGGAATCAATCCTCCATTTTCATTCCGGTGGGGGGACATAGTATTGATTCCTAATCATGGGGGAATCAATTTTTCATTCCGAAATTATCCTCATGATTTATTGATAATCCAGAAATACCCATATGATTTATTGCGTGGGTCCCACAAAATATTTTAATTTCATTGCTAAGTTATACGTAAGGGTGTTTTCGTAATTAACATTATCACGATTCTGATTCTTACATATTAGTAAACACATGAATGAGAATCAATCCTCGGATAACAAGTAAACAGAGGAATGAGAATAACTCCTCCTCTCTCTCATTCCTTCTCTCTCCCATTCCTCCTCCCTCTCATTCCTCCTCTCTCTTATTCCTTCTCAATCCCATTACGGTTTAGTAAACGTGTCCTTATTGGTGAGAAAGTCGAAGAACAATGGAGCATTTAGAACTCTTCTAGTTCGTTATTATATTGTTACAGTAAAACTGATATTTACCGAGAACTGATCAAATAAGTAATGATAAGCAACTCAGGAACAGCCTCATGAGAATACGAACACCAAAGCTAACTTCATGAATAGCTATTTCCCTTTGAAACATCATCCTGATTGAATAGTGAGGCTACAAACTTGTCGAGCTTGCACCAATCGGTTGGTTGTCGAAAGAACATTGGGTTGTTATGTGACTCGTGTCTGCCAATACAAACAACCTGCCTGGTGTTGGGGGACAAAAGAAATGGATCAAGTTTTTAACTTCTCAGTGACATTATTTTCATGCGAGACCTTAAGCTATATGAAGTACTGCAAAGACAAAAGGTGAGACGTGCCACTTGATCAAAAGGAGATTGAAATATAGCCATATAGGTCATATGAATTAGCTAGCTTCTTAAGAAAATAAATAATGAAGGGGCACGTACTCATTGGTACCAATTAGACTTATTAATGGACCGGATTTTGATCCGAATCTAGTCCAAATCTATTGTTATTGAACGGGTTTAAATTTGACGATTCAATCCGTTAATCCATTAACGATTAGGATCCATTAAACCGTTACCTTAGCGGATCATATATATACGGATTTAAGTTAATCTGATCCATTTATAACTCAATCTGTCTTTATAATAAAAATTATATGTATTTATATATAATTATTCCTTTTTACGTATAAAAATAATAATTATATATATAAATTAAGACAAGAATGTGGCAGAAGACTACAAATTTAAAATTTGTTTGAATATTTAAATTATAGTTGAATTTTTATTGCATATTATGATACAAGTTTAATATTTTTTATTTAAATATTTAATATAATGAAACATATTGGATTAGTCGTCCGGATATCTGTTAGTTCGCCGGATACGGATTTGAATTTAGCTATCAAGGATCCGTTGGATTATCAAATCGGGTATGATTGAATTTTATTTTCTATTAATTAAACGGGATCCAAATTTAAATCGATCAGCTCTAAAGTCGATCTATTGGTAGGTGTAGTAGTACCACTTTCTCCCGTTGCTATTGAGATGCCCCCCTGCCCTGCTGAGGACCTTTCTCCCACGGAGGACTCTTCCCCCACCACCTCCACTGCCGTAGACTTCCCCCACTTGCCTTCTCTCCTTCTCTTCCTGCTTGAGGTGGCCAAAATGACTTCACAGCTGTCATGATGAGATTTGGATGCAGTAATGCTTAGATCTTTATAACTTCCTTGAAAGAAATGAACTCCGCAACTTGTGATGCAATGGCGTCGTGTTACTGTCCTGAAATCACGTGTATAGACTCCATTTTCTACTACAATCTCAAATGTGGCCTGTGTGTAAAAGCGTTCATTTACCGGCTTTCCTTCTTTAATCAAGCGATATTCAGACCATGGCACATATGCCAGGAACATGTGATCTGACTGGAGGAATCTGGTGTCCCTTGCGAAACCCCAATCGAGCAGAGTAAAATTGAAACTGTCCTCACCATGATTTCCTTTGAAGGTACAATAACATAGAGCAGATAGTTCAGATGCATCATTGTAAGCACCCTTGAAGTCACTAACAGCACAAATAGCAAACCCTACAAACTTATCATCGAACCAGTTTGGTGGTAGCTGTACAGTTGATGAAAATCCCTTGCACTGATAGTCGAACCAATCAGGAATTTCACTTCCAGGAAGAGACATATTAAAGGAAAGTGGTCGCAGATATTTACCCTGAACAATGAATTGAAACAAACCAATGGTTAACATTGTCCTAATTTGTACGTGTAAGTGAATGAGTCAAAGTGTATTTTTGAGGAAGAGAAGAGAGAACCTGGTAAAGAGAATGAGTTTCCACGATTTCTCTAAATAGATTTGTTTGTAACAGTTGGAGGCAATTAGAAAATGTGAAGCAAAGATTCGTAGAGAACCGAGACATTGGTTTTGCAACATTTTCCAAAGCTTTGCAGTCATGTGCATCTATGTAACTTATACTAGAAGAAAGCTCCGGTACTGATTTCAGTCTCTTGCAACCTTCCAGTTCAAGACGTATTAAACGACGAAGTTGATTCATTGTTGCAGGTAAGCTCTCCAAGTTGTTTCTGCGCAGCTCTAAGGTTTCCAATGAGGACAAATGAGCAATACCATCCGATAACTCCAACAGATTGCAGTCACTTAAATCAAGATGTAGTAGACCAGAGTAACTACAATATTCTTCAACTGATGATGACCATGATGAAAAGGGCTTCAACATTTCTTTACATCCATCACATGATAATCTTTTCAGCTTCTTCAAGCTTAAGATAGAGAACGGAAGTTCTCTTATACCACTTCCTTCTACTTCAAGGTTCATCAACGATTCTAAACTCCCCATGTTCTCAGGCATATGATAAAGCTTTGAGCACCCAGATAGTGTGAGATCTCTAAGATGTGCCAAATTACAGATATTGTCCGGAAGACGGACAAGGCTTCTGCAGTTTCTCAAATTTAATAACACAAGCCCCTGCAGTCGTTCAATTGATGAGGGCAGTTTTTCAATTGCCGTCTCAGTTAGATAAAGTTCTGACATGTCCTCCATAATTCCTGAAATCTCTGGAAACTTTTCAAGACTTGAGCAGCCAGAAAGATCAAGGGTTTTAAGAGACTTCAAACAAATGCTGCTTGGAAGACTCTTAAGTTCTTTGCATCCTTTTAGGCACAAGAATACAAGGTTTTTAAGAGCTGAAATGGACGAAACATCAAGTAAACTTGAACAACCTTCAAGAACTAGTGTTTCAAGATTTGTTGCTCCAGTGAAGTCAAGGGTTGTGGTAAGGTAATGAGAGTGACTCAAATTGATATATTTCAACTTTTTGAAGGGCTGCATGTTAGAACAACCAGGAAAACATGCATTAACATTAATAACATATAGTACATATAAAAAATTTGATTACCATTTAAAGGAAAGAAATGCAAATGAGGATTGTACCTTGGTCCCTTCCCAAAGTTGTTCAATGTGGCTATAACGCATGTCAAGGTCAACAAGATTCTTCGGGTGAAAATTGAATGGCAAAGACTTTAGTGGACATTCATACCACATGAGATACCTCAAGTCATGAGAAAGAAACTTTACGTCCCCTCTCAAGTGTTGTTTACACTCACCTCTTGGATGGTGTAACTGCTCCAATGGAAAATCTTTCGCATTGAAGTCTATGGAGTGGTTATAACCGATTCTGAGCAGTCTTAGTTTCGTCAATCTAACAAAAGCTTCAGCATTTATGTAGACGTCTTTTGACTTTGACAAGTCTAGCATTATGCCTTCAACTGCATCTGTAGCCTGGAAAAGCAACAGTGGAAATTAAGTCAATGCAAATATCCATAACCTTACCAGAAAGAGTTAGAGGTCACAACCATATATCTCACCGTATTTTGAGTTAATACATGAGCAACATCTTCATAAATCCACAACCTACTGCGCTTCCCAGGCTCTTTAATAGATTGTTGGCGGACAATCTCCCAACCCATATCCTGTATTAAATCATGCATTTCCAGCCTATTGTCATCTGACATAGTTACGAGAGCTCTATCAAATAGTACTCGTAATCCACTACGGGGATAGAAGCCACAACTTTCCAGAATTTTGGTTACATAGTCTTTGTCCATTCCTCTAAAGAAGCATGCAATATCTAGGAATATGTCCTTCTGTGAAGGATCCAGTCCATCAAAACTTGTTCTAAGCACGCCCTGAATTTGTATATGCGGGATTTCCTTAAGTTTCTCTAGCTCATCTTCCCACTCACATATTCTTTTGTTATCAAGAAAAGCTCCCAAAACTTTTAGTGCTAAAGGCAGACCTCGAGCATATTCTATGGCACGCCTTGAGAGAGGATCATACTCTCTTGTGGGTTTGTTTGTTCTGAAGGCATACTGCATAAAGAGCTTAAGAGCTTCATCATCACTTAGAAACATGGGATTATATCTTGCATCAACTCCACTGAGTGACTGCATATCTCTAGTGGTTACAATGATTCTACTTCCACTACCAAATGAATACTGCTTTCCAAGTAACTCTTCAATTTGGGCCAAGTTTTCTACATCATCAAGAACAAGCAGAACTTTTTTCTTACTCAACCTTTCCATTATTATCTTGGAACCTCTACTCAAGCTGCCTAGACTGCACACTCGTTTATCAAAAATTCTAGATAGGTGTTCTTCCTGCATATGTATTTCACCATTATTCTTGAAACCTTCCTTGACATTTTCAAGAAAGCAATGGTGTTCAAATTGGCAAACGAGTTGGTCATAAACAGCTCTAGCAATGGTTGTTTTTCCTATACCAGGCATTCCGTAGACTCCAACAACGCGAACATCATCCTCACCAAGACATAATAGTGTACTCATTTTCGCTATGTGGGAATCCATTCCAACCAAGCCATTGACTTTATTGGACGAGATGTAGACCAATCTTTTAGAAATATCTTCCACAATTTTCTCAATAAGCTTGGCATCATCCCTGCCATAGTAAAAGAACAATATTGCAAGAGTCAGAGCAAGACGCATGTCATTACCGTTGCTATATATGTATATATTCAGTGACACTTAACTGAAACTAAATGTTTTGTGAAAAAAAAAAAAAAAAACTGAAACTAAATGTGATAAGACCAAGACCAAGGATTCCCTTAATATCCTATATATAGATTCTCTCCCACTAGTGTATATATAATTAGGAAAAAAAATATAAGTAGTTGCCGGACTTGGTAGACAATATTTCGAACTGTTGAAATTCAGTTTGAGGTTAAGTTTGACCTACAGTTTGTTTCAATTTGCTCTGTTTACTGCATATTAAATTATTAATAGTAATTTGAAACAAAGTAAAGAAAGATAAAGTAATCGGTCTGCTCTAGGATAAAGTAAAGAAAGATTTAGGTGGCTTTCATGTTCAAAGCCTCTGGTCATGGAACAAAGGATTAACCAACTAGTTAATTCTTAAAGATGTAGACAAAAAAGTAAATAAAAGCTCAAAATAGATAAAGAGTATGAAGAAATGTTAATTACTTGTAATCTCGCGAATCCCAGCCAGATAATTTGGTGGCTTCAGTTAGAGCAGACTTCCACCTCTGCACCTCTTCCATGTCGGCGTTAGAATCCTGCTCATGTTTGGCAAAAGCCTCCTTAAAGCTTCCCTCGAGTTTGCAGATATCATCAGGATCTACTTCGTAGAAAATGGGCACCACCGTCTGCTTCTTGGTAGCCCTGCAGTGGAGGATTTGAACCAGTTCGTCCAAGCACCATGTGGAAGAAGCATAGTTTTGGGAGAAAACTACAATCGAAAGCCTCGAGTCGTCAATCGCCTTGAGGAGATCAGAGAGGTGGTTGCCTTTTCTGAGATCTTCAGAATCTATGAATGCGTTGATTGCTTGCTGATTCAGAGCTCTGTAGAGATGGCCTACAAAGATCTTGCGAGTGTCGTCGCCTCTAAAATTGAGGAACACATCATAGTTCCAACGGCCATTTACACGAGATGCCATTTACGTACACAAGATCTGGTGAGAAATGAATTCACTGGTTGTTCATGAAATACAACACACTAATTGACAACAAGCTCAAGACCAAGACCAACACTAACTGACAAATGATAACCAGCTCAAGACCAAGTCCAACCAATCATGGTCTTACACTCTTAGGCCACGTTTGTTTGCCTGGATATGATGGTTGGATTAGATTAATTATATCCAATCTGATGGATAATCATGTTTGGAATGTCGTATAAGTTTAGTTGGTTAATTTATATCTTATCAGACCTAGATAACTAAATCCTGTTAGAAAGGTGAGATAACTTTTATCCACCCACCCACCCCAAGCACGATAGAACGCTATAGTTCTCCATCTCCCAGTCTTTTACCACGACAGAACAAAACCTCTCCCTCCATCTCCTCCAATCCTCATCGCAACCTCTAGTCATCTTCTACTTTAATCTAGTCTGGTACCTTCCCCATCGATTTCTCCAATCTCCGAAGTACTCGAACGCCGCCGTTCTGCAACTGACTCAGATCGCCGCCGCTAAAACTTACTCCGGTCACCGAAATCATCGAATTTGTCCCGCCGATAAACAAGGATTCATTGAGAAACGTGGATTATTTATCTGGATTCAATTTCGCCAAAGCTTCATGTAGATCTACCTGATTATCTTCTTCTGCATCTCCATCTTTATCTAATTTTTTTTTACCTGTGTTATTTATTATTTTTGGTATGAGAAATTGGGTCAAATTGCCACGAACAGTAAAATAATTGTTTTAAACTTTTGTTATAAATTTTGTTTTGTTTATGAAATTTTATTTAACTAGAAGATAAATTGATATATATTAACAAATCCAACTTGTTATCCAATTTTGTCTCAAACACCAGATAAGACTAGGATTAGGAAACCGAATCCATTCCAATCCGAATCCAATCCAATCGGGTGACCAAATCCAGTCCAGTCCTGTGTACCAAACATGGCCTTACTCCAACGTCGAGGATGGATCCCACCTTTTGAATTTAGGCACAATACTTCTGTGTTCACATCTTCTTTACCGACTGATGCTGACGGCCTATGCACCCTTCTTCACAGAAATCCTTCAGTTGATGTCTAAATGACGGCCTATGCTGACTGATACATTTCGAGTCACATTCCACGTCAAGAATTCGAATGGAATGACTCCAAGTTAATTGTAACCCATAGAATACACCCCAAAACTCAGCCTCAATGACATCACCAGCTCCCAAATTAGCAAGAAAGCCAGAGATCCACGCCCCCTGTAGAGTCCCTTAAAACACCACCTCAAATTAAAAGTACCATCACTTTAAAGCAATAGACACACCAGGGGTTTCGATGGAGCTAATCTATGTGTTAGAAATGCGTATGTTTTTGGGTGAACAACTTGTTAGAAACTGCTTTACTACTGCATAACTCTGATTCCCTTTCCATGATATAACTAGATATTACAAAATGGGTTCCCTTATTCCTTCTGCTAGACATGGAATTGTTTTGATTACCGTTAATTTGCCACATCTCTCGGTTCAATCTTCTTCATGCAAATTTGATATCATACGAGAACAGACAAAAGCCGTTGTACGTGTCAGATGTTCATACTAAGAAAGATTTTCAATCAATCAAAGACTCTGTGGCAAGCAACTTTGACAGGCAAGTAACTTTGAAACGCGTGTTTCCGGTACCTACATCCACTGTGGCTACAAAATGGACACGTGGAGACGTGATCTTCATCACTCAACCTTATATATATATATATATATGATTTTCCAAAAAAAAAAAACCTTATATATATGGATAATGCATCCACCACCCAACAAGAATAACCATGGAATTTTCTGTGAATGCACGAAACTTGTGCTCCTCCACCACCATACACAAAACCAAAGACTCTTCAACCCTACTGTGCCAAATTCATCCTCGTCAGAGTCTATCGGTGCCATCCTCGACCAGTCCGGTTTCAAGCTTAATGCAGCAAAGAGTGCATGACCATAAGAGATCAGCGGTGGTCGTAGGATGTGCAAACAAGGGCTGTTCAACCCGGTCAGCGAGCGAGATAGAAAAGGAATTGGAGGCTGAGATGCAGCCGGAAGAAGGAGCAGATTGGATGAGAGTTGGAAGGCTGAGAGACAAGTGTGGCGGAGGCAGAGGAGGAGCCGTGGAACTGTTGGAGTGTTTGGAACGTGAAGCAATCATGGGTGAAGATCAAGGCAAAGAACCCAACGACTACAATAGGAGGGCTCAAATCTTTTATAAAAGTTCCACAGTTTTTCAGGCTCTAAAACAAAGTACTAGTAATGAGTAATTTCCCAATTCTTGTAATGTCAAATTCTCAATCACAATATTCCTATTTGTATGATCCAATACAAAGATGTTCTCTTTTCTAAGTTAGGACTTATAATCAGTAGTGGAATGGATTTGAAAGATAGAGATACCTACCTCCTTTGTTTACTCAGAACACTGATAGCACCACCTCCACCTAAAGATCAATCATCAACTGTAAAACATTGGAGAGTTGATGATCATGTCACAATCCCTGGAATAACATTCACATAAACACGAGAATATGAATTACCAATGGAATGTGAAATAAACGCTTCAACAATTCATTAAAGTTGTCCGAACAAATTATGCCTAACAAGACTAGAAGAATAATAAAACATGATAAAAAAAAAATCCTACATATGACAGTACTGAAATGGGAACCTTCCCATTCATCGACTGCCCTAATGCTAGTGCACAACCACAGTGAAAAAGAAGCTTTAGACCCCCTAACTTACGAAGTCAATCGCCAACAAAATGACCTACAAGACTCGCTAACAGAACTTCCAACGGTTATTGCAGTTTACACATGTTACATATGTTGTCATAGGTTCATCGGCACTCCGCGTCTGCATCTGGTAGTAGGTAGTCTTGCGTTTCCCGCATCGACCACATTTGAATTGATCAGTTGTAGCTTTTGGTGGACCTCCACGCTCACACTCAAACAATGCCTTCTCTTCAAGCTTTTTATTCTCTGATTGCCTCTGATCACTTGCCATTTCAGCTGTGGACATGTCTACAAGCCTCTCTGCCTCAATATCTCCGAGAAGAACTTTTCTGCGAAAATCTGGGTTCTTTTGGTCCTTTAGGTTAAAAATTAGTGATCGGTACTTAGCCTTCTGGGACCCATTGGAACCACCCCAATTGTCAAACAGCACAGACTCCACTGTAACAGAAACTCTAATAGGGTCGCATGCATTCACCGAATTCGCAAATCTTTCATCAGCCTCAGCCTCCTGGGAAACCTTGGACAAAGCGTCATGCAGCATTCCCCTTACTTTGTCCCTTGCTGGATCATTAGACTTGAGCATAGATGTTAACTTTGGGGGACCAGACACAGGTTTATTCACTTCTTTGGCTATCTTTTCAACCTTGACATTATCTGCTGAGGGAGCTTTCTCAGTCTTGACAATATTATGATTTTGAACCTTTCTATCCGTTGTGACACTTTCAGAACCATGTGCTTTCTCTGAGCTTGGTTTAACATCACGATCAACCTTCTTAACCTCACCCTGTTCAGCCTTGGGGACCTTCTCAACCTTCACAGCAGATGTCTTCTGAACCTTCTCAGGCCTGGGACTATTGGCAATTGGAGAATCACGCCGTAGAGAGTCTTTTCTTTCAAACCTGCCATTCTTCATATCTTTATCTGTTTCCTCAATGACCATTTGCTTCCATGTATCCATCAGGGCAGACGCAAAAGTCTGGATTTTCTTTCTAGGATGTTTTGTGAGATTTTTAAGACGCTTTCCAACCTGAAAAATTGATATGAAATGTTCAGAACAAAGCTCAAATCCTATTTTTCAAGAAAGCAAGTAAAAGTAGTTTCAGTACAGTGAATTCGACATGTACTTTTAAACAATGCAACATTACCAACCTAATTACAGCCATCACCCAGATTTATACAACTAAAATCCTAATACACACACACACGAACGAGTTATAATGAGGTCAAAGGCCTAAAAAGTAACAGAAAAACGAAACAGAGAAGGGTTTAGGGCCAGGCAAAAAGGTGACATCTTGATAGAGAACTTCAATTCCAATCTGAATGCTGTCAATATTTCTCTCTAAAAACTAAAATTGCACAGAAGCTCAACAACACAAAGATACTAGCTTATGTTTTACCACAAATCAATGAATTCAAAAACCAATGTGCTATTTAACTAGGACACTGAATCCAGCTTGGTTTAATATGGTTTGAATGGCTCCTGCCCACGAAATTGTTATTTTAAACCAAAAAGTTACAAAAAATTTAAAAAGAAAAACTCTCAGATCTAATTTTTAGTCCTACAATAAGCAAGTCTTTCAGAAACCAAATTGGGCAAAATCGAACATACAGAAAACCCATAATAATCCAATAACAATGATAACGGTGACAACAAACTTAAAAGGAAAAAGACTTACTTGGGTTGAGACGAGGAGTTGATAAGAGACGGGAAAATTCTTGAGCCGCTCCAAGGCCTCAAGGCATTGACTTTCCTCGGCGCCTCCGTCACAGGATTTGGCGGCGTCCGCCGCCTTCGTCACCTCTTCGAACACCTCCAACAGCTCCTTCTCCATCTCCCCCAATTTCTTCAATTGAATTCCTGAGGCCCAGAGAAAGATCAACACTTTGAATCACTGAATTGAAGGGAGGGACTGGAAAAACCAAACAGAGAGAGAGAGAGAGAGAGAGAGATCGGTGATGTTGAAAACAAGGAGAGGGAGACGGAGACTCTGTCAGTCTCTCTCCGATAAATTTTCCAATTTCTGTTTGGGAGAAGCGAAAAACTAGGTTTAGACCAATTTATCACACTCTGGTCGGAGATCCCACGGCTGCTGTGGACGCACGTGTACTTATTAAGGATAGATAGCATCACACAGGTGAGGAGGAGAAGGACTGGTCTCCGACTCTCTCTCCCCAATTTCTATTTCTATTTCTATTTCTATTAGGGTTGGCGATTTGGTTTTTCTGTATTGGGGCTACTTCCTTTCGTATTCGGATTTCGCGCGTCAACTTACGCGCCTTCCTTCTCCAACTACCGATCTAACGATAGATTGAGAGTTGGTTTTTCTTTGTCAGAATCTGTACTTGCTTGCTTTTTACTCTTTTGACCTTATCTTCTCTTTTTATCTTTTTTTTACTGTTCTTTCACCTATTCTTGCAAAAAAACAAAACAAAACAAAACTTTACTGTTACCTTCTGGAGTTCTGAACTCTGATTTCTGAGTGGAGATGGAGATTCAATTTGGAATGGAACTAGATACTTCGTTCTATACCATCCACCAAAAAGTTTAATACATATCACTGGCATTTTCTAAAGTTTCTTGTTGCTGCTTAAGCTTGAAATATATCCAAACCCAAAACTTGTAGAGTGGGGAAGAAGCCGAAGCACACGAATAAGTTTCTTTTCTTTTGGATAAGGACAGCAATAAAGATACAATGTAAAAGAGAAAAATTGAAGATCAATTTCAGATGATAAAATATAAAGAAGGGATTGTATAGTATAGCAGCCAAATAGGCAAAGACAGTGAGAGACGGGTCTATTTCCCTTCTCTACATTGGAACACAGAACAATGCAATGACGAAATGCCCACAAAAGTACGTTAAATAGCAACTAAACTGCAAGAATGGCGCAAGCAATACTCGGGAATTAGTGCAAAGAAAGGCCTTTTTATGTCATTAACAGCAAATACCAGTAAAAAAATACATAATTATTCCCATGAACTCTGAAAATGTTGTCTCATAAAAAGAGTATTCCGATGGCTATCTCATACCACAAACAGAACCCAAAAGTTTGACCATAAGTGTTCAACTCCCTTCACTTTTGAGGCTCTGGAGTCTCAAAAAAGGTCTTCTTTATCCAGTCGAATGGCTGCAAAAGATTCGTAGAATTACAAAATATCAGACTTCAGAAGGTAAAGAAAAATTGATAAACACATGGATTTTGTGAAAGTGCAAAACACCACCAGAACAACTGCTGAAATAGCAGCGGAGTTTTGATATCAAAAATTTGGTGACATTGTCAACATAAATCTCTCCGAAGCTCTCCATAAATGATGCACATGTATCTTGTGTGTGTGAAACTATAAACAGGTTGTAATTCAATATATTGACAAGGAGAACAACATAAATAGCTTGTTGAACTCAATCTTAGATGGAAATTTTCATCTAAGAGCAACTCCCAAAAGCATTATCCATCACTCAAAAGCCAAAGACAAGGCACTACAACGGCTAACATATCTAAAAGCTTATTGCCCAAGCACAGCTGCTGAACATGTTACCATTACAACTACTACGGGAAGAAACACACCCAACACGTTAGTTTCTTATTCAGTTTCATTCCAAAACATCTTTGGTTCTCAATTTGAACGATTCAACCTACACAACTGCACTCAAATTTCATAGTAATTAAAATCAGCATCCTAATTAATCGATTCTTATATATGTTTCTATCCACAAAGGGAATTCATTTACCAACAAAAGAGAATGGGCTCCTTTGCCAGCCAGTGGAGCTATGCAGCCACCTGCTACATCAGACTATCGATCAACATAGGCCCTAATGGCAAGATGATACAAGCCTCAATTGGTGATATCATCTAATTCTTAAGAGAAACAAATACCCAAAATAATCATAAAGCCAATCAAAGTTTGAGCAACAGAACAACTACTCATTAGAAAACCACAGCACATAACCCTTAACCACCATTAAAAACACGCTGTAATAGTAAAACCAGATACAAGCACAAACAATTCACAACCCCAGAAACACCCACAACTCTGTAATTCAATCATTGCCTTTTCATGATTCAACATTGTGAAAAAAGATACATGCTTTATTTATATCTACGAACAAGAAATGGTCTATCTAATTCAAAAAGAAAAAAGCAGAAAGGCGCAGATCTAAGATAGGCAAAAAGATCAGAGATTTATTGACCTGGACAATCCAAAGAGCCGTGGTCCCGGCGGCGACACCCCACATGACAGCGGCTTGGATGTCCGTGGTGTGAAGACGACGGCTTGGCTTCATGAACTTGAACAAACCCACCTCACCAGCCATATCTGATTTTTCTCTTCCTCAATTTCTCAACCCTAACCCTAATTCCTCAATTAATGATCGGATCTTTGTTCTTCCAGTTCGCACAAATGTGTCAAATCAGTCGATGTCAAATTGTCAATGGCTCGGTGCGTAAGATATAAATTGTCTTACCCAGAAATTTCCGCTGCGGTCATGGTCTACTGTAGTACAATAAGCACTGATCTTCTACCGTTGATTACTCTCGTTGATGTGAAGTTGTGGACCCTGCTAAGATGATTTCCCACCCTTTTTTTTATCAGATTATAATTAATTTTTCTTTTAGGTTTTGATTTTGTAAATAGAAATACCGTTGATTATTCTCAGCTTGGGATCATGCTTTCGAACAAAAACAAAAACTAGAAAGCAAAGTTTCGGCTACAACCCGATACAAAGTCAGAGTTCAAAGTCGAAGGCGTACCCCCTTAAGAAGTATGAGTGGAACCATCATACAAGCCTGAATGAAATTGCTTGGAAGTGAAGTGATAGTGTTATTGGAAGACAAGGCGCAGTGATTGGTGTGCATACATATCAACTTGATCACAGTTAGCATCAAACGCAAGCAGATAAGAGGAACCAAACACACAAGTTCTCAAAGACTACTGACTTATCATTAAACACTCCTACAAAAATTCATGGTCAAAACATGCTCACAACCATGGAATTAGAACTCAATTTTCAACAGAACATTCCGTTTTACAAGTCTCTCTATCTAGATTGAAATCGAAAGCTGAGTAGGGCTCTGTTTGACACCATCCGGCTTACGACCCTTGTCTGGACCGCCGATGATCCCCCATGTCTCGAATTGCCTTTGTCGAGCTCTTGCCCTTTCCTTCTCTTCAACGGATTTTGACGAGTAACAGTAGGGACAAGAAACCCCATATTCCCACTGAGGGGACTCCATATCAGCATCACTGACTGGTTGCTTACACCCATAGCATAGCTTGTGATTTCCCTGCACTAAACCATGCTCAACTGAGACTCTCTTGTCAAAGACAAAGCACTCCCCCTCCCACAGGCTCTCTTTCTCAGGAACTTCCTCAAGATACTTCAGAATCCCACCTTCTAGATGATAAACCTTGGGAAAAAAAATATAGATGTACAAAGATACTTTAAAATCAAATGATCCAGTGACTTAAGGTTTTAACTTTCACAAATTAATAGAGCCAAGGCCTCAGGAGATATTCACCTCTTTGAAACCTTTGCTGAGGAGAAAACTAGAAGCTTTCTCACATCTAATGCCCCCAGTACAGTACATGGCAACTCGCGGAGGTGTTTTTGGTTTTGAAATCTCTAGTCGGTTTTCAGTGCTTTCATCTGAACTGTTGACATTTGCCTCCGAATGACCAGTCCCGGGTTCAGAAGGTTGGAACTGATCCTCTACCCAAGACGGGAACTCCCGGAATGCTTTAGTACACGGATCAACTGCTCCCTTGAACTTCCCAATTCTTGTTTCATAGCTATTGCGCACATCAATCACGACCTGGATATGTGCAAGAGTTGACATGCTGTAGTTTAGTAAATGCATTTATTTATGGAACCCAGTTTCTACAGGAATTGTATGAGCTCCAATCCATTCAAGTCAAATGTATATAAAACAAACAGTTCATAGAATAAAAAGCTGCCATAGCATAAAACTAGTACATTTAAATGTTCAATTGAAATGATGTAACATTGTAGAAACTAGAAACTAAGATGAAAGCCAGCTGTCAACAAAGCTTAGAACAAAAACTTGAAATTATTGGGGTGTCAATGTCAAACTGTAATAAATCACAACTTTTTTACAATAAAAACAAGTTGTCAGGGTCATCTTATCAAATGTAATCGGCAGAGCTAGCCAATAATTAGTCGTATTCTAGGAGATAATGATATAACATTGTAGAAACTAGAAACAGAAAGATGAAAGCCAGCTTTCAACAAAGCTTAGTACAAAGACTTGAAATTATTGGGTGCCAATGTCAAATTGTTATAAATCACGACTTTGTTATAAATCATGACTTTTTCAGAATAACAACAAGTTGTCAGGGTCATCGTATCAAAGGCAATCAGAAGAGCTACCAATAATTAGCCGTATTCTATGACTTACACTATGGTAGAAGATTCAGATATTTCTTTCTACAATACTATACACACTATCTACTATTGTTTAGTGTTTGGTTTCCTATAGAGTATAGAGTATTCAAAACAACTCAACTCAAAAACAAAAAGACATAATTAGTCTGTGGATCTTGATTGCATCATAGGTAAACCACATATTTAGAAACTAATATACCAAAGACATTACTCACTGTATCTGGATCACTAATCAGTTCATTCCATTGCCACGGACTCACATACTTTCCAACCTTTTCGGTGGGTAATACAGAAGGCATGCCAAGAGTAACAATCTGCTTAAACGTGTGTAATGAGAAAATTAGCACCATCTTGAAAGAGAGAACAACAAAATGTACACCACAAATAAAGCTTGTATATTCAATAACCAATACCTCCTTCTTCAACTTGACCCTCACATGATCCCATCGGAAGGGTGCATCTTCCCCTGCTGCCAGAGGGGAACTGCTAGAGTGTCCATGATGAATAGCCTCTTCCTCAGGACTCACAGGTGATTCCAGTCTTCTTAGTCCCTTTAGGCGGCTATCACTTTGGATGAAGTCAAGAACTTTCTCCACCGACTCTCTGATCCCACATATGCTGCCATTGATCCCTTCTGGAGCAAGTATAATACCACCTGAAACACACTGAACAGGATCAGCTTAGTGAGCTAGGAACTAGACAGCACATCAGGTTTCGAAGATCAAAACAGACTCAAACAAGAGTCCATGGAGTGCATTATAACCCATCAAAAAATGCAATTGATGAGAATTTCCAAACTTAAACACTACATTGACAAAAAAGCAGTCTTTATCAAATAGCAATCAGCCAACAAAGCAATTCTTTCCATAGTCCTAGTTCATGATATGTATGACATATGAAGCAATTCCAAACCCAACAATGCCTGAAGATTCGAAATTTAACACCTTGACACAAAATACTGTTGAGAGTTAATGCCTCTGGAAAAGTCTTCATCAAGGATTGAAGGACACGTATCCTAATCATAATGGTTCTGTTAGTATGGGTTCTGTATAAGATGTGATCAGCTTTCTAGTTAAAAAAATAGGATTGATTGATTGTGAATCTTTTTCATTCTCTCTCTCCCGTAACAAACTCATATGCCTTTCATGGCTTCTTGTAATCTTCCATTATCAATATAATGATTTCTCCAAGGTTTCTTATGAAATACCACATAAATTTTAAGTTCATCGAATTCAATAATTCACACTTAACTTACTAAAATTGAACAAATAAAGTGAAAAATGGGTACCAGCTCTTCGCAGAGCGACTTCAGGGGTTGTCGCAAACGAGCATGGTCAGGAAAATCAGCGAACTTGTAGAAGGAGACCACCACGAGAATTTGCGAATCCGAATTATTCGATTCGGGTAAGCTCGAAATGGGGACTGGATTGGTGGACCCGGATAAGCACCTGGAAAGGGTCATGCTTTGAGGGTTGCCGTGAGAATCACGGTGAGAAATCACAACTGGGTGTGAAATTGGATTAGAAAAGAGTTGAAGACGGCGATTAGAGGACTCGGAAATTGAAGATGCGGGGTGTAATCTAGGGTTAGGGTTTAGGGAATGCAGTGAGGGTGAAGATAGCATCCTCAGGGAGTGTAATGGAGGTGCTCTGTACCTTAGCATAGAGTGCTGCTACAGCCTACAGGGCCCGGCTGCGTATGTTAAATTGGTTACCGTAATTTGCAGGGAGCATGAATGTACTATTATGTCCCGGACAATCTGGCGCAACCACGTGGCGGGTGGTCATTGCTCTAGTTGCGTGGCTTATCCAATTATTTTTGGCGGCTAATGATCAAAGATAACCAAATTATTGGTATGATTGAGAACCCTAGTTTCTATTTTTTCTTTTTTTGGACAAACCCTAGTTTCTATTTAACCAAAGAAAAGAATCTACCGGTATGTGGTTTAAACTATAACCAACGAACTGTCCTTATAAATTCATTGTAGTGATCATAGCAATTCATGCTCCCTTGTTGTGTTGTTATGATTAAAATTAAAATTAAAATTTAACAAATCTAACACGCGCATGATTAATATTAAGTCGACATAATTAACCACTTTCATAATTATGCAAGTCAAATTTAGTATTTTTAATGGTTAAAATATAAATTTTATCTTTTAACAACTTTGTGATTTTCTTTTACCTTTGCATTATGATACAATACATATAATTTTGTGATAGGTTAAAATGCTTGGTTTACGTTGAAAGCGATGACCTAACAAACCGGCTTGTTGCAATATTTCTACTTTTTTATGAGTTAACAACTAAGGTTTGATTGGACATCGAAAAAAAACTAAGGTTCAATTGCAAATTGCAATCATATTTATTTGTTCTTCTCTTTAATTAACATGAAAAAAGTACAAGCCAAATTGGCTAGTCAATGGAATCCATTAATAAGATATTAAAGAACTCTCGTTAGCTAGGATAAGTTCATGCATGTGATGAGAGATTGAGACTGTGAGACCCGGAAAATTAAAGGATTAATTTGGATATTAATCGAGATTAAATTCTTAATCTCGATAACTATTAAAGAGCTTCGGGAATTTTTCAGATATCTCCTTTTTGTCGTAACTTCGACATGAAGACTCGAGAATGAAGTACACGTCATTACGAGTACGTGGGAATTTTCGGGGTATTTTTCGGATACCCGAGCTATTTGTTTTAATTTTCAGAAGATTGGAAATTAAAGAAATTGAAGCGGTTTAATCTCAGCCGTTGATCAAATCATCATTTGATCTGGACCGTTGGTGTAATACCCCAGATTTTCAATATTAATTTCTTGGAAAATTATGGAATTAATTATTGAATTATTCGTAAGAATTTGATTCACCAAAAATGAACATCGTATGAGAGAGTTATGAATTTCGGGAGATTGAAGTGAAAATAAATAATTTTATAATATTTTTTTTGTTCGGACGATCGCGGCCGTTGAATCTAAAAGATTCAATCTGAGCCGTTCATTTCTAATCAATGATTAAGGTTAATTAATCATTTCTTTCTCTCTTTCCTTCCTCACTCTCACCCTTCCCCGGTACTCACCCTCCCCAATATTGATCTCTCTCTCTGTGATGATTGAGCACTCCTTGACTCTGTCTCTTGGTCTCGTCTGTGTTATTCCCTGAATTATTCCACATACCCAATTAACCTTAGCATCATTCTTGAAGCAAAAACTCAATATCAATCTCAACCACAAGCAACCCAATTTCCTCTCGGGTTCAAAACGTACCAGTCCCAAATCCCTTAAATACTTTCACTCTCCTCAGATCAATGATATACCTAATTTCTCTCCCAACCTCTCCGTGACCTCACTACCCCATTTGTCTATTTCTCACATTCATTCTCGAAATTTCTCTAAACTTCACTCACTCTGTTCATCACCAGCTAACGGATTTAAAACCGGCAGCCCCATTCCTCATTTGAGTAATCCCCCTGGACCTCCTGTCTTAATTCCCCTGTCCAGCCTGCTGCTGTGCCTTTTCCGTGCTTCACCTGTAACTCCTCAGCCAATTGCTTTCTCTCCAGCCGCATCTTTGCCAACATCTCCGCCGCCCACTTTTTCATTTGGGTCTGACAAGGTGGATGAGCCACCACTTGTGCCACCGATTGAAGCTCAAAAGTTGAAGACCTTGGTGATGATGGTGTGAGCTGAGGTCTGGATTGATTGGTGCTCTGGGTGTCCAAAGAAATTGGACGGCGCAACTAGGATTGCAGCGGCAGTGGCGGTTTCAAGGGTGAAACGGTGATTGGCGGAAGAAGAAGGAGAGAGATGAGCTACTGTGTGCGTGTTGGGTGTAGAGAGAAGATGAGCTGTTGTTGGGTGCGGCAGAGAAGAGAACAGAGAGGAGAGAGTTGCGGTGGTTGCGGCAGAGAAGAGCTAACAGAGAGAGAAGAGGAGATGATTGGGTGCGGCGGAAAAGAAAAAAAAAAAAGAAAGAATGAAGAGGAAAGAAGAAACAGAATGAAGAGAACAGAGAAGAGAGTTGAACGATGGGTGCGGCGGAGAAGAAGAAGAAGAAGAAGAAGAAGAAGAAGAAGAAGAGGCCGGCGGTGGTGCTTGGTGGCGGTGCTGTGGGTGCAGAGAGAGGAACACGGCCTGATTTGGGTGTAGAGAGGAAGTTGCCGACAAGAAGAAAGGAAAGAAAGAGAGAAGGAGAAGGAAGGAAAAGAAAGGAAGAAGAAGAAGGGAGAAGAAAGAAGAGAAAGTCACGGGAAGAGAGAGAGATGATGGGTGTGGGTGCAAAGAGAAGGAAGGTGGGTGCAAAGAGAAGAAAGAAAGAAAAAAAAAAAAAGGGTCAAATGGGCCTGTTGACCAAGCCCAAGGCCCAAAGCCCAATCGCTATGGACACTCGTCGTATCCAATCCGTTTCGATCCGGACTTTGAGGTAGTTATCAAACTTAACCGTATGGTTAATCTTGTAATTATAAACATGTTGTACGGTGAGATCGTTGAATTTCAACCGTTTGATTTAATGATCAATTAATCGAAAGATTAAGGATCGTTAGATCCGTGATAATCCGACCGTCGGATCGTCACCATTTTCGGATATGTTGTTAGGATGCTAGAAATAAGCTTTCTGTTATATTTTGGTGTTGAGGAGTTTCGGTGGGACCCGTTCGATAAATATTTAACGTGGACCCCACGTTGACCGACAGTTGACTTTTGGTCAATTTGTTCCGATAAATAGTCCCGATGTCCTAGGTGACATATACGGAATATTTATAATATTTTGGAAGTGTATTATGCTAATTTAAAATTGCATAATCATAGGTGGTTACGAAAAGTAAGGCGCGCGTGCTTTGGTCGATTTCCGGTTACTATTTAAAGACGCAGCTGGAATTAGAGGTGAGTAAACTCACTTGATATTTGTGGTGAACAAAGTTCACAATATTAATTTGGTGATTGAATTAATTGTCTAAATGTGAGTAACCCTCATATTTAAATTGTTGGTGCATGAAATTCATGTTTTGTTTTTATTAAAACAATTATTAGATTGTGAAATTATATTTATTAAAATGAATATTTGTTTTGAAATAAATGAACTTGTTCGACAACGGTTCATCGGTAAGTGAAAATTGATTTTTAAAATAAATAAATTTAAACGAATTTTAAATATGAACTATAGTTGGTATTAGTGGCATTCCTGCGAGGATGACCACGTATATATATATTTACATGAAAAATATATATATTTTTGGTGATGGTGTTGAAGTAGAAAATAATATATTTGTAAAAATAATTATATTATTGTTGAGTGATTTTGTTTGGTATGGAAAACAATATATTTGAAAATGTTCATTATTATTGTTTTACGTGGGATTTAGTGGAAAACAATATATGAAAATATTTATATTGTTTTTGAATAATTGATTTGTGGAAAAACGATATTTTGTGAAAAATACAAATTAAATCGTTTTATGGGTGTAGAGTGTTTGACAAACAATATAATGAAATATTCATTATCATTGTTTTATTGTGAAGTGAATTTGTGCATAAGACATATTGGAGTTGAAATAATAGTACTATTGTGTACTAAAGTGAATTACTGGTAAATTGAGTTTGGTGGTGAGTAGTTAAGCAATGGGCTTAAGTCCCTACAGATAGTGCACTATTAGACTCATAGGAAGGAGGAGCCAACCTTGAGTGTACATGCTTTGGTAGGAGACCTTGGTATGCTGTTTGCTTACCCGTACATATTGTACGCGGATTTTTACCCATGCTAGGTATTTTGTTACCTGGGACTTGGGACTTGATTTGATTTGTTCTTTACCAGTCATCCTAAAATATTCACTAAAAGGGGGAAAGTCCATATTATTCTGATTGAATAATTATGTGAGCATATATATCATTTGTTAATGATGCATTTGTTAATTGTTTCAATTAGAAACAAAAGGAGATTGATTTTGTTTTCTAAATATATTTTCGTATTTGGACTATCTTAAAAAGTCTTTTATACGATCTGTTTTTGGTAAGTTAATTATGCAATATTTTAATTGTATAATTTTGTTTGTATAACTTGTTAATACAATATAAATCGAGGTTACTCATACCAGCTTCGTAAGCTGACCGGGTTTGTTAATATAACCCGGTACACTATTCAATGGTGTAGGGTTAATCATGCAGGTTAGGTATGCGCTTTAGCATTTGGAGAACTAGTTGAGAATTCTAGTATCAACCGTTTGAGCTGGTGATAGTCTTCCGCTGGTGTATATTAGACTCTGAGGAAGTAGTTTACTTAATTTATTGAATTATCAATTTATTATGTAAATTTATGAAATGTAATATTCGACTCTAAAGATTGAGTCAATATTTACATTGGAGGGCATGGAATGGGTGAGTGTTGTACTTGAATTAATAGAAAAAAATTCTAGTGCATAATTGTAATTGGTTTCCATGCTACACGTCCCGAATTTGTTATGTAATTAAAGGCTAAAATGCCTTATTATTGTTGTAAATTTTCGGGTCGTGACAGTTGGTATCAGAGCAATGGAACGCTCTGCGGACATGAAAGAGCTATGGAATGCTCTGGAGAAGTGTTGAGACGAGTAGAATTATGGAGTGGAGTTAGAGTTTGGAGTTTAGGATATGTAACGTGTTTCAAATATTGAGGGAAGTGTACCTCTTAACTGAACATTGTTTCTCGGTTGTTAGGATTGTGTTCTTTGAACTTTATCCTAAGACGTGTAGTTGGGTTAAGCGTTGAGTTAGTAAACTCATCTATGTAATGGTTACATTATATGTTTAACTACACACAGTATTTATCGAGTGATGGCCCGTCCGCGGCGGTTCCCCATCGTGTGCTCTTCAATGCTGTTGTGTTGTTAAGTGTCTAAAGTACAAATTACATCTTCTGTAAATGTTAGTCTTACGTGACTACATTTCTAATTCGTTCAAATTGTATCTTGGATCAGATGACAAACTTGATCCACAGATCCTCTCTTTTTTCGAAGTAACTCAGTAAGAGATCTGAGTTGCTATCGTTACTAGACATCCAATGACTGGATTGTCTGAGATTTCTTCTGTCCTTTCAGTAGAAGGCATATCAGGATGGATCGAAAAACCTTAAATTAGGAATACAACAAGTTCTAGATCACATCCACCTAACGATTTCTGCACTGTAATGTGATTAATAGGGGCATAAATTACGTATGACCCTGTCGAATCCATGCAACTTTCCTGGAGCACGAATGTGTCATTGATTTGCATCAAGGAGACACAATTGCGTGGATTATAACCAGTTGTGATATGTGCAATCTCTTGTACTGTCTTTTCCAACGTGTGGTAGTCCCACTGATTTCGAGTTTGTACATATACAAGGAAATCAAATAGGATGATGTGAGAGACGTGATGCTGGAACGATGCAACAACAGTTCGAGTGAGACCTTGAGGTTTATCCAGGTCATTCCAGATCTTATTGGTGCATACCTTTGCTCCTGTACTTTTGAATTGTGTTCGTTCTGCTACCTTCCAATCATGAACGGTAGCAGTTGCCATTATGATTAACTCATCCTTGACGGACACAATGATTTGGGAGACTATAGCTAGGTCCGTCTCGATAGACACTTGTTCAGGAACTGAACGGAGGTTGATGCCTGAAGGTTGGTGTGTAGGAGAAGAGCGAGTTGTCTTCGACATAAGCTTCTGAACGTCGCTCCCCATGAGAGACTTCTCTTTGGGACCGATGACTGAGGAAATTTGAAGAACCTCTGGTTGAGGGGGAGCTTCTTCAATTTCAATTTGTGGCTCACTATTGGGAGAAAATGGATTTCCACATTGTGGACAAGAGATTCTGCTGAAGGCAGCTTGACATTGACTTAGTTGAGTTTGAAGCTCATTAATTTTCTGTCTGAGCATGAGATTTTCTTGACAGCTTTTCGGGCAATCAGTTGGGGCCGATTCGTTATCACCCAGGCAATGACTTGTGGAAGCTTTAACCCTATTTGATCACTCAACTTTTGTCGCTGCTTAAAAGTTGGCTTAGGAAAGGTTTCGACGAATGCTTTTAGCTCTTGAAGTTGATATTAGCTGAAACATTTCCTTAGTGGAATACTTTGAGATGGACCAAGTTCGGCATTATAATGTGAAACTGGTGGATTAGGAGTTGGATCTGCAATTTCGAATTCTGTTTGAGGCATGTCTAGCACGCTTAAATCGGTGACATCGTTTAGTGTTGGTGGAATTATCTCATCTAAGCCCTCATGAATTTGGTTGTTGGATGAATTTGTTTGGAATAACTCACTGAACGAATTTACTCGACGTGCCATGTTTGAGTAGGGTGTAAATTGCTGAGAAGTTTTAGTAAAGAAGTTCACTATGTAAGGGTGAACGAATTGTTGAGAAATCTTAGTGAACAAGTTCTTTAGTGGAGAGTTGGTGACACTAATAGAAAATATCTGTTAGTGGATGCGTAAGGAGTATAATTATTCTTGGTGGATTGTTTGAATTGTCAAAAGCAAAGGTGAGTGGTTGATTTACAGCTAATGTTCTTGGAGATCGTGGGCAATTGTTTTCCCTATGCATGATTTTTCCTCATACAGTCTTCACGCTTTGAGACCTCGCATCTTTTGAGGAGTTGATTAATGCTAAAGTTAAAGTGTAGTGGTGTGGAAATCACTGCTATTAGAAAACCGAGATTTAATTTGCTTAAATCTTGTGGAATCTTGCATCGTGGGCGATACTTTTGAGTAATTGAGACAGCTATGTGTATTAATTATTCTTAGTGGGTTGTTGAGTGCACCGCACTCACATTAAAGTGAGGTTTACTTACAGTGGCGAGTTTCGTTTTAAATACATGAGTTGAGGAGTTGCGTTGCTTAACTCATACTTGTTATTCAAAAACAAACATCTCAACTAGCTTTTGCAAAATGGTGAGCAAAGGAGAGTGCAGTAAGCGTTCGAAGAATGCTGAATGGAGTGAACTCCCTGTGGAAATCTGGAAGTACATTTTCCAGTTGGTGGCTACCGCATCCCTGCAGAGCACAATGGAACTCCGTTGTGTCTCGAAGACCTTCAAGGAGTATGCTGACAGTTGGTCTACCTTTGCGGCGATCGACATGGATGGGTTCGATGGTGGATCCAGACCCACGGGCTATATGGAAGCAGATAGGCAAGTGCGTATCTTCGCAAATCGTTGTTGGGAAGCGAAGAACCCAGAGTCTCTATTCCGAATGGGAATACGAGTACTTGTGCAGGCGGCGAACATACCTTTAGCCCTGGAGTACTTCGATGCGGCATGCAAACCAGGAACACTGTATGGTACACGTCCCAGTTTGGTGGTAGGTCATCATGTTGCGTTTTATGCAGCATGTATGATAAAGATGATTTTGGGAACACGAGACGAGCAACAAAAGATTGTGCAGCGCCTATGTGAAGTCCTCGTCTGGTGGAGAAGCGGATGGAACATTTACTACTGTAGAGAAGAAGTCGAGCGAATGATATGTCAGGCCGACTGGTGTCATGAACATCTATTGTCTTATTTTCCGTCGACTACTATTTTTCTACCTGCCGATAAGTGTCTTACTTGCCGAGAGTCAAGATTTTGGCGTCCTTCTGGCGAGAACATGTGGAACGTGGATGGAGTTAGGCCTGCAGCTAGAGAATGCTGCGACACTTGTAAGTGTTTCGTTGAGGCGGCATATTTCTATCAGCTTATGTTGTATGGAATTTCTAAATATCCGGACTCTTATCCAGGATGTCACTATAGGAGGTTTAAGGATGGTTTTTGGTAGTGTAGCCCTGTGAGGCATTTTAGAATTTGTAGTATAAGTGTGGTACAAACTGTAATGTAGTTTGTACTTCGTGGTTTGTTGTGTACAACCCAGATTATTATTAAATAAATTCTGGGAGTTGATTTTGAGGTTAAGATGACCTCGGTTGTGGTTGTGGTTGTGGTTGTGGTTGCAGCGATGTCGTGTTGAATAGTGTGCATAATTAGGGGAATGGAGCGCTTAATTTTCGGTTGAGTTGCATACTTAAATTTCGGGACGAAATTTCTTTAAGGAGGGTAGAATGTAATACCCCAGATTTTCAATATTAATTTCTTGGAAAATTATGGAATTAATTATTGAATTATTCGTAAGAATTTGATTCACCAAAAATGAACATCGTATGAGAGAGTTATGAATTTCGGGAGATTGAAGTGAAAATAAATAATTTTATAATATTTTTTTTGTTCGGACGATCGCGGCCGTTGAATCTAAAAGATTCAATCTGAGCCGTTCATTTCTAATCAATGATTAAGGTTAATTAATCATTTCTTTCTCTCTTTCCTTCCTCACTCTCACCCTTCCCCGGTACTCACCCTCCCCAATATTGATCTCTCTCTCTGTGATGATTGAGCACTCCTTGACTCTGTCTCTTGGTCTCGTCTGTGTTATTCCCTGAATTATTCCACATACCCAATTAACCTTAGCATCATTCTTGAAGCAAAAACTCAATATCAATCTCAACCACAAGCAACCCAATTTCCTCTCGGGTTCAAAACGTACCAGTCCCAAATCCCTTAAATACTTTCACTCTCCTCAGATCAATGATATACCTAATTTCTCTCCCAACCTCTCCGTGACCTCACTACCCCATTTGTCTATTTCTCACATTCATTCTCGAAATTTCTCTAAACTTCACTCACTCTGTTCATCACCAGCTAACGGATTTAAAACCGGCAGCCCCATTCCTCATTTGAGTAATCCCCCTGGACCTCCTGTCTTAATTCCCCTGTCCAGCCTGCTGCTGTGCCTTTTCCGTGCTTCACCTGTAACTCCTCAGCCAATTGCTTTCTCTCCGGCCGCATCTTTGCCAACATCTCCGCCGCCCACTTTTTCATTTGGGTCTGACAAGGTGGATGAGCCACCACTTGTGCCACCGATTGAAGCTCAAAAGTTGAAGACCTTGGTGATGATGGTGTGAGCTGAGGTCTGGATTGATTGGTGCTCTGGGTGTCCAAAGAAATTGGACGGCGCAACTAGGATTGCAGCGGCAGTGGCGGTTTCAAGGGTGAAACGGTGATTGGCGGAAGAAGAAGGAGAGAGATGAGCTACTGTGTGCGTGTTGGGTGTAGAGAGAAGATGAGCTGTTGTTGGGTGCGGCAGAGAAGAGAACAGAGAGGAGAGAGTTGCGGTGGTTGCGGCAGAGAAGAGCTAACAGAGAGAGAAGAGGAGATGATTGGGTGCGGCGGAAAAGAAAAAAAAAAAAGAAAGAATGAAGAGGAAAGAAGAAACAGAATGAAGAGAACAGAGAAGAGAGTTGAACGATGGGTGCGGCGGAGAAGAAGAAGAAGAAGAAGAAGAAGAAGAAGAAGAAGAGGCCGGCGGTGGTGCTTGGTGGCGGTGCTGTGGGTGCAGAGAGAGGAACACGGCCTGATTTGGGTGTAGAGAGGAAGTTGCCGACAAGAAGAAAGGAAAGAAAGAGAGAAGGAGAAGGAAGGAAAAGAAAGGAAGAAGAAGAAGGGAGAAGAAAGAAGAGAAAGTCACGGGAAGAGAGAGAGATGATGGGTGTGGGTGCAAAGAGAAGGAAGGTGGGTGCAAAGAGAAGAAAGAAAGAAAAAAAAAAAAGGGTCAAATGGGCCTGTTGACCAAGCCCAAGGCCCAAAGCCCAATCGCTATGGACACTCGTCGTATCCAATCCGTTTCGATCCGGACTTTGAGGTAGTTATCAAACTTAACCGTATGGTTAATCTTGTAATTATAAACATGTTGTACGGTGAGATCGTTGAATTTCAACCGTTTGATTTAATGATCAATTAATCGAAAGATTAAGGATCGTTAGATCCGTGATAATCCGACCGTCGGATCGTCACCATTTTCGGATATGTTGTTAGGATGCTAGAAATAAACTTTCTGTTATATTTTGGTGTTGAGGAGTTTCGGTGGGACCCGTTCGATAAATATTTAACGTGGACCCCACGTTGACCGACAGTTGACTTTTGGTCAATTTGTTCCGATAAATAGTCCCGATGTCCTAGGTGACATATACGGAATATTTATAATATTTTGGAAGTGTATTATGCTAATTTAAAATTGCATAATCATAGGTGGTTACGAAAAGTAAGGCGCGCGTGCTTTGGTCGATTTCCGGTTACTATTTAAAGACGCAGCTGGAATTAGAGGTGAGTAAACTCACTTGATATTTGTGGTGAACAAAGTTCACAATATTAATTTGGTGATTGAATTAATTGTCTAAATGTGAGTAACCCTCATATTTAAATTGTTGGTGCATGAAATTCATGTTTTGTTTTTATTAAAACAATTATTAGATTGTGAAATTATATTTATTAAAATGAATATTTGTTTTGAAATAAATGAACTTGTTCGACAACGGTTCATCGGTAAGTGAAAATTGATTTTTAAAATAAATAAATTTAAACGAATTTTAAATATGAACTATAGTTGGTATTAGTGGCATTCCTGCGAGGATGACCACGTATATATATATTTACATGAAAAATATATATATTTTTGGTGATGGTGTTGAAGTAGAAAATAATATATTTGTAAAAATAATTATATTATTGTTGAGTGATTTTGTTTGGTATGGAAAACAATATATTTGAAAATGTTCATTATTATTGTTTTACGTGGGATTTAGTGGAAAACAATATATGAAAATATTTATATTGTTTTTGAATAATTGATTTGTGGAAAAACGATATTTTGTGAAAAATACAAATTAAATCGTTTTATGGGTGTAGAGTGTTTGACAAACAATATAATGAAATATTCATTATCATTGTTTTATTGTGAAGTGAATTTGTGCATAAGACATATTGGAGTTGAAATAATAGTACTATTGTGTACTAAAGTGAATTACTGGTAAATTGAGTTTGGTGGTGAGTAGTTAAGCAATGGGCTTAAGTCCCTACAGATAGTGCACTATTAGACTCATAGGAAGGAGGAGCCAACCTTGAGTGTACATGCTTTGGTAGGAGACCTTGGTATGCTGTTTGCTTACCCGTACATATTGTACGCGGATTTTTACCCATGCTAGGTATTTTGTTACCTGGGACTTGGGACTTGATTTGATTTGTTCTTTACCAGTCATCCTAAAATATTCACTAAAAGGGGGAAAGTCCATATTATTCTGATTGAATAATTATGTGAGCATATATATCATTTGTTAATGATGCATTTGTTAATTGTTTCAATTAGAAACAAAAGGAGATTGATTTTGTTTTCTAAATATATTTTCGTATTTGGACTATCTTAAAAAGTCTTTTATACGATCTGTTTTTGGTAAGTTAATTATGCAATATTTTAATTGTATAATTTTGTTTGTATAACTTGTTAATACAATATAAATCGAGGTTACTCATACCAGCTTCGTAAGCTGACCGGGTTTGTTAATATAACCCGGTACACTATTCAATGGTGTAGGGTTAATCATGCAGGTTAGGTATGCGCTTTAGCATTTGGAGAACTAGTTGAGAATTCTAGTATCAACCGTTTGAGCTGGTGATAGTCTTCCGCTGGTGTATATTAGACTCTGAGGAAGTAGTTTACTTAATTTATTGAATTATCAATTTATTATGTAAATTTATGAAATGTAATATTCGACTCTAAAGATTGAGTCAATATTTACATTGGAGGGCATGGAATGGGTGAGTGTTGTACTTGAATTAATAGAAAAAAATTCTAGTGCATAATTGTAATTGGTTTCCATGCTACACGTCCCGAATTTGTTATGTAATTAAAGGCTAAAATGCCTTATTATTGTTGTAAATTTTCGGGTCGTGACAGTTGGATTGAAGTTTAAATGAGATTGGAACTGTTTGGGAAGCCCAGAACCATCCCGTGCCTTCTCCTCCCTCTGCTCCGACACCGCCTGAACCCAACTCCCACGTCCGGCCGTTTCACGGCGCCGGACCGGTTCCTTTGTCTTCGCCCCGACACGACGAGGCCAGCGGTGGTCGTAGCTCATCAAACCGACGTCGGTGGAGAGAGAAACGGCGGAGAGAAGCTCCGGCAGCTCCAATGGTGTTTTCCGATTCCGGCCACGACGGTGACTGAGACCGGTGCCAAAAGCTTCCTCTCGACAAGGCGAGCTTGTCTGTGGTCACGGCTTGCTGAACCGTTGCTTGTGGAGAGAGAATCGAAGCTCCAAAGCTTCTTTTCTTTTCCGGCGAGTTTCTTTGTTTTCCGGCGACTCCGGCGACGGTTTCCTTCGAGTAAGGTATCAGACTTCTTCCCCTCGTTGTTCTCTACTTGTTTGTGCCCTTGGAATTTACTTTTGGTCAACATTTAGAGATTTGGGTTTTTGAAGTTATTTTGTCACCGTAAACCACCGTGAACCACCGTGAACGGTGGCTGTTCAAGCTGCCCGTATGGTTTTTCCGACCTTGTTTGATGTTTTAGAATACATATTGATTCCTGAACACTTGAAGTGCAGGATTATAGAATTTGGATCAATTGTGAATCAAATTGTGTTAAGGTATAAAGAAAAGTGTCATGGGTGTCCATAGTAATTATGGAATGACACCCGATAAGAAAATGAATTCCGTAAATCGGAAATGGTTAATCAAGTGGACTTTGATTAAGTTGTCGAGTGTTGTTAAATCGAGAATTTATATTAACACTCGAATATTGTTATTGTCGGACTAGGGACTCCAGTTAACCCGAGACGTAAACTGTGGTAGTGGTGATGTTGGCCTGATGTGATGAACGAGAACAAGCTCCGAGATTCCAGGTAGGGAAAAACTTGGGGACTCTCTCGGTTAGTGTTTTCTCGTATATATAATATATAAGATTTGCATGGCTATGAATTGGTATTTTATACGCCATGTGTGTTTTAATTATATTTGATTTATGTGATGACCTGAGAGTGAGTGGTGCATAGTGACTACCTTGGGTTTCGATCCCCTAAACCTCCGGAGGGGCTGTACGGACGGAATAGTGTCTGACATCCTTTGAGGTGTGGCACTAGATCTAGGCGGTATGGCATGAATGGACACTCTCGCTACTCCTTACGGTTTGTTGAAGATTTTAATCTTCGGTAAGGATGTAGTTGGCTAGATTGATCGGTCATCAGGTTTGATATTTTACCCGGATACTTATTTAATTATTTTCTCATGAGTATTCTTGAGAAATGATTTACTGTTCTCCTTGTTATGTTTTACATACTGGATATCCAATGAAATATATTTTAATGATTTTTTTTTAAATCTAGCCGGGGTGAATTCCCCTACTGAGCAGCGAGGACGAAAGCTTACCCCTACAATAGTTTTGGATGCAGGTACTGTGCACTGGGAACGGGACAGCAATGGATAAAGCTGGGTGTGCAAAGTTGTTGTCATCGGATATTCGTTTATCGAATATCAGGTTCCGGAGTTATCTATTTGTTCTCATTGTACCATTTCATTTATTTTGGAACTTGTTGACCATTTAACTTGTTCATGGTCAATAATGTGAAACTCATTCATGAATCCACTTTTCGATCCGGTTATTTAATTTGATAAATTGGATTTAAATCGTTTTACGATTTCCAATTGTTTCACCTCTATTCAAATTAAATTTGTTTCCGCATTTGCGTTCTGAAAACTATTCACTTAAATGCTTTGCGTTTCTTTAAAGTATAAGTTAGAGATTTAGCTTGTATTTTTAAAGGTTCGCGGCACTGTTTCGTGCTCAAATTGAAGATGTGCAATTTGGGGCGTCACAGAGACCACATAATTAATTAGTTCGAAACTGTTTGTAATGCCTCCGGTTTCTTGCTCCCAGTTGTTTTATCATTGCACAAGTAATTATTTAGCTTGTTGTATATTTATTCTTAAATTAAATCAATTTAAAGAAAAGGGATCATAAATCAGTTGCAGTATACAACTTTACACCATACTCAAGAATCACGAGTATGGCTCTTGAGCAATATAATAATCATGCAGAAAATTTAATTAATTTCAAGTACTATGATTGCAAACAGGATAACAAAGTTGATGATTGCATGAACAAAGAAATAAAAAGTTGATGAATATTGAAAGAAAGTGTTGGGTTTTATGATAGAATTGGAAAAATATGAAGTTATATATAGCTAGGATTCAAACTTAGATTATTACAGGCTACTAATTCTTCTTAATTTGCAACTTGAAGCTGATTCACAACTTTTGATTTACAGATGTATGTTTATTCAATGAGTCTTATTCAATCATCAAGTATCATGCATAATCAATAAGTTCATATATATTAGACAAAATTAAGTTTATATGCCGGAATATCATCAGCGATGATAACTTATAAATTTAAATTATTATTATCAACAAATTTGTATTTAATTTTCTAACTTTTTATCTCATATAGAAGTTTCTTTGATTATGGAATTATTTTGGTTATGTTAGAATAATTTAGTAATTTACATTACAACGAAGTAACGAAGTGAGGGCATTTATATAACTCGATCTCATAGTCGATCTTATATAAGTTTCTAAATTAAAATACATTATCATCGTTGCAAACATGTAATGTATTATATATAATTTACCCAATTTAGAAAATGAAGTAACCATTAACTAAGATAACTTATTTTAATAGAACACCAAAGCTAGGATCTTCTCCAAATGAAGAAAGTATAAAACTTTATTTAATTTTGCCCCAGCTGCCAGTTGCATGATATGAAAGTGAAACCCTATGCTGGCGTAAGCCTGGCATCGGCATATGACGTCGGCAGAGCCATTGTAAGCATGCAAGTGGGGGAGTTTTTCTATCCTTGCTTTTTCTATTACAATAATATAATTAATATAAAGGGCTTTAGCTCCTTCCTCTCTTCTTCCATAGAATTGCTCCTCCCTTTCCTATCCCATAATTCATTATCAAACTCTTCAAAGCTTTACCCTAATAAAAGCCAAGTTAAACCCATTTCAGATTCTCACTCAAAAACTCACCCAAAAAAATTCAAAGCATGGCTACAACTTGGCTCGAAGCACTGCCAGCCGATCACAAAAGGGTCATAATCAAGGAGCTGGTTCGCGGCCGGAAGAGGGCGACCGAGCTTCAGACTCTGCTCAACAACCGCGGCGATGGGTCGGCGTCGCTTTCGGCGGAGGAGCTTGTGAAGGAGATCCTGACGTCATTCACGGACAGTCTCTCTGTTCTGACTGACCTTTCCAAGTCGTGTGGTGATGATGATCATCAGTACTCTGGTACTGGCTGCGGTGCGGTTTATCCTTATGGAGAGGTGAAAGCGGAGCCGTCCCACGTGGACCATTCGCATTGCGATGACCGGAGCTATGAGGATTCCGGCGAGAGCAGGAAGAGGCCGGGTTGCAAGGATCGGAGGGGTTGCTACAAGCGAAGGTAAAACATTAATACTCTTTGGATCTAATTAGTTGTAGATCAGGGGATCCCATATTTCATTGTTTAATTTGGATTGTTTTGTGTTGTTTGATTTGCAGAAAGAATTCAGAGTCATGGATAGTGGTCTCATCCACAATTGATGATGGTCAGGCTTGGAGAAAATATGGCCAGAAGGAAATCCTCAATGCTCCATATCCAAGGTTTGTGGTTTTCTTCTTCAAGAAAATATAAATAAATATATTCTTCCTTTTTGCTTTAAGATTTCACACACAGCTAAAGTTCAATCAGATAGGGAGGAACTTAATTTAATAAAGGTGGGAGTCCCCCCTCCAACCACAAAGGTTTGGTTCACATATAACTTTTAATGAGATGGACCCAGCAATTATTGAAGGAATAGTTTTTCTGTCCAATTTTTGATCATTTTTACATATTATGTTTTTTTTATTTAAGTAAAATGATGTAACATGTCGAACATAATTTAGCTGCGAATGGCCTCTGATTGATTTTGGTTGGCAGGGCTTACTTCAGGTGCACCCGCAAGTATGATCAAGGTTGCCAAGCAACCAAACAAGTCCAACAAGTCCCACAAGTCCAGGACACCCAAAAACTGTACAAAATCACCTACATTGGAAAACACACGTGCAGAAACATAATCAAGGGTCCACAAATGATCATGGGCACCTCTGGGGAATCTCATGGTCCTCAAGCTACTACTGTTAGCTCAGAATCTGGGTCGACCCCAATTTACAATCATGGTGATCATGGTGGTAGTCTCTCATCGTCGATGATTCCCTCGAGTCTGGTGAAGAAAGAGTACAAGGAGGGGAACACGTCGAGCGATCTAACGGACAACCTTAACGATACTAGTGATGTGTGGCCTGATTTCAAGGATCATCACCGTCATGATTTCGGATTCACCGAGACTACTACTGCATTGTCTAATGAGGATGCGGTTTCGAACATGCAGTACTTGGACATGGATTTGGTTAAGTCCATTGATTTTGAGAGTGATTTTCCTTTTGATGAAGTCGCATTTCCCTTGTAATTAATGATGAATAGCCAAGCTAGGTTGGTTGTTAATCGTTCGCGTCACTTTTTATATTTTGTAGCTTTACCTGTATCATTTGAAAATTCCCAATAGCATTAAATTAAGATTGTAATGCGTTGGGCGCCATATCTTCGATCAATACTCCACCAAAGTACTAATAGGTTAATCTACAAGTAGCAGTATAAAGCACTAGTGTGCATTATGGCACAAATTCTTCATTACAATTCGAGAACTATCTCAATTCCAAGTTGTTAATAGTAGCCTACTAAATCTAGCTCAATTTGTTTTCTGACTTTCATATTACGGTATGAACTGTCATTTTTGACTATTTAGTTAGTATGTAGCACTTCCATACCCTATATTTGTCGTCTTTTTCTGGTTACAAAAATGGTGGCCAAGTGGGCAACCACTCCGGGGAAGGAGAGCAACATGGGTATTTCCCCTTCCTATATTTGTCGTCTTTGATGTCAATAAAGTTATACATCTACCTACCTTTCAAAAGAAAAGAAAATTAAACAAACGAAATTCAAGATTTAGCAATTCATGTGGAGTCGGTCAAAGATTCTTAATTTTAACCATTAGTTAGTCGATCAGAAAGTTGGGTTGATATTTTTCTCTTAAAAATTGGATCCCTTAAAGAGTTAAAGTACATTAATTGTTATAAATTTACGGTGAGTGGGATATATAGGATTGCAACATAAATTTTCCAGACTTTTCTGACTAAAAAATTAACGGTTATATATGTATATATGAAAAGTGTATATATATATATTACAAAATAATTAAACCAATCTCAGGTGTCTAATGAATTTGACATTAATTGTCCTATTGACAAGTTCTCAAGTAAAGAATATATAACAGATTGATTAAAAATACCTACCAAGCTCTAGTTAACCTTTCCTCTAGAAGTTTAGGTAGTTGACTAGTTTAGATCAATTGGAATAATTAGCACCTTAAGGAACTTCCATATAATTCACCTGCCGGCCCTATGCAGTCAATTTTTCTTGTCCCCGGACTCCCATTTATTTTCCACAGAAGTATTAGTGAAGATAAAATCCATACTATTACTGCTGCTGCTGCCTGAATTAAACATCGCATCAGCCAAATCCGCCACCGGAAACTCAACTTCTTTGCCGTAACGTGTGGCAGTCGCAGTTGATGTACCTACACGGTCACCACCTCCGCTACTGCCTCCGACTCTCGTGTTAAAGTCCATGGAGAGCCATGTTGATCCTAAGGGTTGGGTGGTTGCTGCATGATTTTGGGTCATGTTATCTTCCTTAATTTGATCTGGTGGTGGTGGTAGAGTTGAGGGTGCAGTGGAAGACATGTGACATGTATGATCACCTCTGTACATTACTTCAAATGTTAAGGGATCGTTGTCAAGCCTTTGAACTTGCTTCTTGGCTGGGCAATTGTATAGCTTTTGGTGGGTGCACCTATAGTAACCCCTGAATTAATTGAAAGAGATCATATGCATGGTTAATTAATTTTAGGGTTTGTCAATTCAGAGTGAAATATACATAGATGAAAGTAACTAAAAAAATAAAAATGTAGGGCATGCATGTGGACAAAATTAACTAAATAGATAATTACAGGTTCCCGAATACATAATTTAGCATCAAATTAATTGACAAAGTACATACAATAATGTAAGACAAAAATAAACATATGGATCAAATTGGCTAAATTAAGAGATCAAATACAGTGACCACAATTAATGCATGTAACTATCCCATTATCCCTTGATTATATATAAGTTAGCTAGTTATAACCCAATTAAAGGTTTAAACTAACGAATACATATGATGAGTATGACATTGAGGTAGACATTGTCATTTGGCCAATAGAAACATTAGAACGTTAATCTCAGGCCAATCCCCATCTCTGGACACGAGTTTGCCCATTGACTAAGCACCAACTTGTGAGTTGTGACCATGGGAATTAAAGATGATTTGCCAATTAAGTTCCAGTCAAAACTAATTGATGTTGCTGACTAGGTCAATATCTGGTCAACTCTTGAATATTTCATATGGTAAAAGCTAGAAGGAATAATATGACACTCATACCAACTTGAATTAAATTGCCAAGAGCTTAATCTCCTAGATATTCACTCAATTTAACCAGCACATATAGCTTGCCTAGCAAAACCCAAAAAGTTCTTTGAAAGATTAAGAAGCTTGCTAGCTTAGTTTTCAATTGAAAATGTCAATGTTTTTTTTTAACCAATTACATTACTAGTCAATAATGAATCATAAATCTACATTTCGGGTCAATAATTTATTGGTAATTTGTTCTAAAATAAATTACGTACCTTGGAAACCTGGAACCCATAATCTCCTTCTGGCCGTATTTTCGCCAAGTGAAGCCATCTTCCGGTGGGATTTCAGTATTCCCAATCCGAGGTGCCGGCACGGTCAATTTACGGATTCCCCCAAGATCCTTCCTATATTTAAGTAATTAAATGAAGGTAAAACACCCATTAGCCCAAACTGTTCAGAAATGCAACTATAAATATGTACACACATGAACTTGCTATGTAATTTACAAGCTAGCTCTTCTTGTACAGTAAAAGACATGAACGTTGATGTGTACATGCTTTATATGTTTGACGTCTTTTTCTGAGAAGAAGCATGGTAATGCAGTTAATTAATGCTTCTATACTTTCTCCACTCTTTCCTGAATTCTTCTTCGCATTTTACTAAAGTTGTTCCAAAATTAAGAAAACCAAACATCACGGACATAATTAATCTAAATTGTGAAATTAATTTAGTTTGATATATAATATATACCTTCTTCTGGGTCTGCTTTGTGAGGATGAGGAAACATTCATGTCTTGAGCAACCACTGTTATAATATGATCCATTGCCTGAATTTGGTCTCCTCCTGAATCCCTCATATCAGATGGAGTAGCAGCACTACTCTTTTCAGCTATAAAACGCTGCGTTTGGATGTAGCGATCCTCCACTGCCTGTGTGTAATTACACCTCAGCCATTCTTGCAAACTCGCATCAATCTGCTGCTGCTGCTGCTGCTGCTGCTGCGCTACATGAACGTATGAACTCAATGGGTCTTGATGAGCAGCACTACTACTGTGCAGCCTCTCCCTCGCTTCACCAAAAATCCTCATGATCTGGTCCAACGATTTTGAAATGGAAAACAGGTTTTCGGGTTGGTTTGCCAAGTTGGGTAGGTGTGATTCGAGGTCTTTAGCTAAGTCACAACCATGGTGGATTAAAGAAATGGTTTCAGTACTAATATTATCCATGGTTTGCTTGGTTTGGCTTGTAGTTTTTTTGAACATGTTGTGGTGAAATTTAAAAGGTAGTGAATGTAGGTTGTTGGAATCGAGGCTTCTGTGCTGGTGCTCCATTAAAAGATAGAGAAAAAAGGTTGAGGGAAAAGTATTCAAAGTATTTATGTTTCTTTTACACGGTACACATCTGATTGGAATCTGGAAAGTATGCATATATGACTTAGTCATGGTCTACTTAAGGGTTTCAACCATTCTTTCTTATACTTTAGTCTAGAAGAAGACCTGCTAGCTTCTTCTTAATTTCTTCTTCTTCAATTTCAAACTCGATCATTGAAGCCAATTTCGTTTGGACGCTTTTTAAGAATTTTCCTAGCTAGCTTTGGAGCTTTTACTAATAATTAGATATTTAGATGTACGTTGAGGATATTTTATTACATGTTGTGGGTTGTTAATATTACTTGTATTGGAGGAAAATGTTACTCAACAACTGTCTCTGGAAAACCCTTCCCCAACGTCTAGGCTACTCTGACTATTGGTCAACCTTTCTGTGATGGAGAATGGATACTGCCCAATCATCACGGTCAAGATTCCATGGAATTCTAAGATGGAGTTCTCAGTTATTAGTTATTACTATGAAAGAACATAGGACAAACTCAAACTTTTTACAAAGGGGGGTTACTAGTTGCACCAAAAAATGTACCCAATACACCCATGCCACCAAGGTTTCAAACAATCTCCTACAAATACAACTTCTTATGTTGTAATCAACCTCATGTTTCTCTTAATTATCTATGTATCATCAAATACTTTGGCAGCTGCATACTCGTTTAAAGATATCTAGCTACTTAGAAACTTTGTATTGCCGGCCACCCTAGCCTTTGAATTGGTATACAAAGAGAGAGAATAAAACAATATGTCTGGCAAAGGTTTTTTCTTTTTACCTTTCTTGAGATCTTGTTTCGTAAGGAGATGTCTTAGGTGGTGAGCTAGGATTTCATGTTTTCGTTGCATTTCCAGTCATGGCACTGAGGCTATTTCAATGCTCCACTTGTGTTGCTTTTAGTAGTTTTGTTGTTCTACGTACTTAGTACGTGGAGATTTGCTATCTCATGTAATATCGTCAATTTGAACGAAAATTTTAACGTTTCTCCTTAAAGAATTTGGAGTGTGAAAATTTTAACTGTGAAAATGTGGAGTGTTGTCCCACATTGGAGAATAGAGACCTTACAAATATGTTTATAAGAATTTGAGCCTCTTCAACTATTGTCAATTGGTTTTGCATGGTTGTGACGTCCAGATTACTTTATCATGTTATTATAGCTGCATGTTTGCTCTTTAGTCTGGAAACTTTCACGTTCGTCATCTCTTCATTAACTGGGAGGTATTAATTTGTTAATTATTCCGGTAACGATTTCATACCTCCAAGGTATGTACGTGGGTATGAAATTGAAAATGACCCTATAGTTTAGAGGGTTTTTTGTAATTAATTCTTAAATTAATTTCCAGTTTGGAGAAGGAAAGGTAGAGAAATCCGGTTAGTACGTCTTCCTTTATATATATACGTACCTTAATTCGTTTTCCCAACTCAACTAGTAAAAGGTTTGCATCATCGATCGAGATATATAAGAGACCGTAACTCAAAGACCTTTGTCATAGGAATTGTGAAGATGGCGTGGACCGAGATAATGAGGAAGTACTGCATGCGCAAGAAGAAGAAGGAGCTCGAGACAAAGTTGGTGGATCTACCCAGAGATATCCTCATCGACATCCTTACGAGACTGCCACTAAAAACACTTGGTTGCCTCCGATGTGTCTCCAAGACCTTGTTGAACAAACTCGGTGATCCCCTCATTAATGCTACAATTCACACGCGCTTACTTACTGCTACTGAAGTACCACCTCAACTAATGTCTGTTACCAGAATCGAACTATTGGGTCGTGTTAAGATGCAGCCAATGAAATACGATGGCAACGCCTTGACAGCAGATCAAACCAAGAGTGTCTCGCTGATTTTCCCCCCTACAAAACCAACTTTAGTGAAATACCATTTCGATTTTTGTTACTACAACTTGTTCTTCTTTAAGGAAGGGTCTAGAGAACATCCATGCTTCTTGTTCGATCCTCTTCGCCGAGAAGTTCTGAAGCTCCCAACGAATAGCGTTCCGGTTCGAGAGAATTTTCATCGCTCGTACGGTATGGGATTTGATACTATAACCAACACCCACAAGATTGTTTGTGTGTCCTCAAATTTTGAAGAAGACTGCCTAGGGGTTCAGGTTCTTGTATTGGGCACAAGCGCATGGAAAGAGATTCCCTCTCTGCCTCCTTGTTATCCAGGTGAAGAAAAGGTATGTGCATATGGAGACATGCATTGGTTGATTCATCTCTCAATGCAAGAAACAGATTATACTAAAGGAAAACAGATAATTTCTTTCGACTTCAAGAAAGAGGAGTTCCATAGCACTCCACTTCCCACCTTAATATCTTTGGCCGATGTCGATGTTTACACGATCCACTTACTTACTTTGAGAGGATCTATCGCCATTGCGTATGTTTCATCACGCCCGGAGTATGAATTATCGATATGGGTGTTGAAAAATTATGATACCAAAGAGTGGGAACGAGAGCTCATCTTCATCACAAGTATCCCTAGGTATGAATTTTGGCCAGGATTAACGAGATATAGTCGTCGGACTTGTTTTGAATGGGAACATGGCATATTTTTCATGAATAAATTTAGTGAACAATCATTTTTTATGGATCTAAGTCTTCGTGATTCCATGGAAGTACGAGTACGTACGTGTAGTATATCAACCGGGGTTGTCAGCTATGCTGGGAGCTTTATTTCTTTAAAAGATTATGGCCAGTTGGTTAAACTAGAAGAAGAAGAAGAAGAAGAAGAGAATTATCGGATGCAACCTAGTTTATTACAAAAATTACGGCAATATTTTGTTGGTTCTAAGAAGATCAAAAGGAGAAAACAACAGCTATGGCGACTCGGATAAAAACTTCAAATTTGATTGTATTAATTTAGGAATGTGTATATATTAATTTTTTTTTGTAATAGTACGTAAGATTTGACTTGGTCGTGATCTACTTAAGGGCTTCAACCATTCCTCTCGCACTTTGGTCTATAGAACGAGACTCATTTCTTCAATTTCAATGCACTGAAACCAATTTCGTTTGGACCCTTTTGTTTTTTTGTTTTTTTCATGAGCTTTGAAGCTTTTGCTATATGGAGAATTGTAAACTGAGGAAAGTGTACGTTACTCAATAAGGTGTGGTTATTTGATAATCACTATATTGGTGAATTGTGTTTGAAACCCTGACCCCAAACCTCTAGTGCACTCTGACTATTGGTCAACCTTTTTTGTGATCATGGTCAAGATTCCATGCAGTTCTAGATGGCCGGAGGAGTTCTTTCTTATTTCCATGAAAGAATTGTCTCCTGCCATGCCTCCTACGTACATATACAAAATAAGTCATACTATTCCATATCAAATACTTTGGTATAAAGATCGATATCTCCATAGCAACAGTACGTGGATTGCCACCCTTTGAATTGGTGTACAAAGAGATCGAATATTACATTGTGTCCATAACAAAATGTCCACCCTATTTAACAAAATGTCCACCCTGCTCTGACCAAAAGAAATATCATAGTATGTGAAAATTCCTTTTATGATATTAGCAAGTTTGGTAAATAAAACTCAAAATGGTAATAATGTCTCTGTTTCACCGTGAGAACCAAATCTTAAATTTGCGAATCCTTAATCAGATTATTCTTATTCCCTCATCATGCCTTTTGCTTACACTTCGTCAGAGAAAGTGACAAAGAGACAAAGACAAAACATGGGTGACACAAAGAGCATCAAGTTTGATCTTCATTCAAATGGGTTTATAATCATTTTGATGCTAGTGTACTTAAACACCTTGGTGGGTGCTTCGATCCATGAATACCAAGATGACACCTTTATCCGTCGTTCCAATTCATTCTTCTTCCATGGCGGAAGTGAGGGTCTCTATGCTTCCAAGCTTCACTCTGACAATGACAAGCTCGCTTCTGAAGACAAGCTCATCGATGGCAAGTCGTTTATTAGGTAAATCAAAGGTGTCCATTTTCTCTTTTCATTTTCTGTTCATGAGCCAATTCAGTATTGATAATTCTTGATCTGTTTGTTAAGGGGAAAAGAAAGTTGGTTTTTTTTTTCCTTGTTGATAATAATTTAGATCGTGAAGAATTGTATTTTTAAGTTCCAATGAAATTTGGTTGTGTTTGTATCCCTTCCAATCTTGCATTTAGGATCACATGTGCAATGCCACAATCAGTGATTCTGTGATTGGTTTCACATATCAGTGGAATTTGATGGTATGCGATGTAGGCTAAAAAGAGTGAATTTTGATGGTGTATTCCTTTTGTTCTCTATGGCTGCTCCATTGGAGTTTCATTTGTGTAACCATGTTTGATCAAAATGAGGTCTTTATAGGTTTGAGTGTTTAAACGAAACAGTTCAAAAGGGTTGATTCTTCCTTCCCATATGTAAATTCAGGTTTGAATCGATCACATTCCGAAGAACCAAGGAATCTGCTGAAAAGAAGAATGAGATGCAGCAGAGGACTGGCTTGGTTGAGGCTATAGTACTTGAGGTTAGAGATAGGGAGAAGATTGGGGGTTCTTATTTGAACTCTGAAGCAATATGCTGTACCCCGGAGCTTTCCAAGGATGGTTCGTGCAAGGTGGGAGAGGTTATCATCCAGCAAAACCCCGGCAACCCTGATGGGCCGAAAAGGATGCAGACCTTCTTTGAAGGGAAAAATGAAGAAACGAATATGGAACTTCAAACTATAGAGATCAACAGCACTGGAATGTACTATCTTTATTTCATGTTTTGTGATCCAGAACTTGTGGGCACATCAATCAATGGAAAGACTGTTTGGAGGAACCCAGATGGTTATTTACCTGGAAAGATGTCGCCGCTGATGACATTTTTCGGCTTCATGTCTTTGGCTTACCTTGTTCTGGGTCTTTTCTGGTTTCTCCGCTTTGTACAGTATTGGAAAGATATAATACAGTTGCATTACCACATCAGTGCAGTTATTGGTCTTGGAATGTGTGAGATGGCCCTCTGGTATTTTGAATATGCAAATTTCAATTCTACTGGAAGCAGGCCTATGGGAATTACTATATGGGCAGTAACCTTCGGTGCTGTTAAAAAAACTGTTTCCCGGCTTCTCCTTCTGGTGGTTTCAATGGGGTATGGTGTTGTGCGGCCAACCCTTGGTGGCATAACCTCAAAAGTACTTCTCCTTGGTGTGATATACTTTGTAGCATCAGAAGCACTAGAGCTTGTTGAACATTTGGGAAATATCAATGACTTTTCTGGAAAAACAAGGCTTTTTCTGGTGCTACCAGTTGCTCTATTGGATGCCTGTTTCATTCTTTGGATCTTTTCATCGTTATCTAAAACTTTGGAGAAGCTTCAGGTAACCTTACTTTATCATGTTACACCTTTCCTTGCTATCACAGCATACACTGACAAAGACTGTGTCTCCAGTAGTTAACAGTTGTTAAAGGGAAGGAAATATTTGTTATGCTCATTTAAACCGAAGAGTTATGTAGGTGCATATCAAACACAGTATGTGATACTCTTGTGGTGCATATGCCAGTATTAAACTTAAGAAAATCTTACCAGCTACATGAACTTTACAGTTTGGCTTGACCTACATTCACACATTCAATGAATAATAGGCATTGATGTTCCCTATCTTGGATGTCTGTGCATCAGAGAACCTTGCCCAACAATTATTCAGTCCAAGGCAAAAAATTGCATCCATTCCGTATTTTACAGCCTGAATGCCTCTGAAAACATGTATAGGTTAAAAGGTATTTTAGTAGTTAGGAACAGAATGACATCTAATTCTATGAAAAATGGACCCAGTTTTTTGGATGGAATCTTTTGAATACACCACTTTGTATTTACTATTTAGTATTTAGTCTGAGGGAACCAAGTGAATATGCCACTTTGTCTACTGTGTGCACAGATTCGAAGAAGCATGGCCAAACTTGAGCTCTATCGGAAGTTTACCAATTCCCTTGCAGTATCAGTATTGCTGTCTGTTGCTTGGATTGGTTACGAGGTTTGTTTTCTCTTACTCTACTTTTTGTGCCTTTGGTCCTTTCTTCTTCTACCCAACTGGCATTTTAACAGTTATCATTAACCCACAAGTAGTTCCTGTTCAGTAAGGATGCCCAAATCTCTTCACTATCTTTTGCTAAGCAAAGTTCATAACATTTTGGCATCTAGCCAGATGAATGCAGTAGTTTTTATATCATTAGACCACAAAGGTTCTCTATTTTCCTTTCCTGCTGTCTGAATTGCACCACTTATTTGACCCAAAAAAAATAGAAAAAGAAAAAAGTATTGCACCACTTATGCATGTCTTTAATACTGAAGAATTGAGCTTCTGATTTTTGTCTGTTCAGTTGTATTTCAATGCGAGTGACCCATTGAGTGAACTGTGGCGAAGGGCCTGGATCATCCCAGCTTTCTGGACTTTGCTTGCGTACTTACTGTTGGTAGTGATAAGTGTTCTTTGGGCTCCATCTCATAACCCAACCGGGTATGCTCTAAATTCATGCTTCCTTTTTATTGCATGCACCAAGTTTCTGGATTTTGTGGCCACCTGTAGAACTGTTGACATTAAGCCAATTGTTCTTGATCATAACAATGCTTTCCAAGAGAGAAGAAAAGAGTTCTTAAAGGAAATGAAATTTATATGCTTGTACAAAATTTATAGGAAAACATGTCCAAAATTTTTAGGTGGCAATTGTTTCCTCATATAGAATGTGGCAGCTTCAGCTACGAAGGGGCTTTGAATTTTGATTTGATATGGGGTTTTGCAGATATGCATACTCAGAGGAGACTGTGGATGACTTTGATGAGGAGGGCATCTCGCTCACTGGTGGAAGCAGTGTTAAGGTGGCCGGCATTGACTTGGCAACAAAGCTAGAAAGAAAGGAAAGGAAGCTATCAAGTTCAGCAGATCATCATGTGTTTCTTGGGGAAGACGAGGAAGACAAGAGAGAATAGTAACCCTCTTATTTTCGTCATATATACCATCTGAGTCTCTCTGGATATATCAACATTCATTTTTAGGAATTTGTCTTCACTATATTGTCATGCCTCTTGTCTCTTGTAGAAAAGCCTAGAGAAACAAAAGGGGTGGGAAAAAGCTTATGTCTTCTGCATTAGAGAGAAAGCTGAATGAATTAAACCTAGGATGTAGGGTTTTTTGAAATTAGAAAAAGTTCAGGTCCTCATATGAATTACTTTGTTCTTGCATATAGCTTAGACCTGTTAACCACAAGTCTTAGCTGAAACCTAGGATGGCAGGTTTAAGTGGCTAGTTTTAGGAGTATTTAACTGGTGGCAATAATCAGGCACCTCTCTTTTTCAGTGTGTTTGTTTGCTTGGCAGTTGGTCAAAGTCTCAAAAGACCCTTGCTCAGTTGCTTTTCTTCTTTGCAATAGGAAATAATAAAAAAAACAGGTAAAAAGTAAAATGAAGAGTGGGGATCACCAACATAACCAAGAATGAGAGTGCAAACAAAGCAAGAGCATTTTTCTTCCTTCCCAAACCTTCTCTTCTGAATTAAATTAGAGAAAAATGGCTTAAAACAAGATTCCCTACCTATTAATGATTTTGATTTGGAGATGCCTTAACAAATAAGTTAAACCTATGCCTATTTTACCTCTAACAAGTAACAAGAAGATGGACTTTCCACATCAAAAGCTTAAAAAACCAATAATTCAGCAGTAGAAAGTTTCAGAGAACAAAGCTGTACCACTAATACCAGTCCATCAAATTACGTATCTAACTATCTCGCCAAAAAACATTACGTGTCTAACTATCACGTTGAAAACTGAAGCCTTAAATCTCCTAGCTACATGGCTCTTCCCCATGGACGACATGCATAAGAGGTAACCTTTCCATTTAAATAACACACAAAAGTCTGAAATATATGCGCAATATTAACCTTCATCACATGGATTCGGTGTGAGCTTCTGGACAGGTGTAGTGCTTTACTCAAAGCCACACCAACTTGCCTATGCACCGAAAGTGAAAGAAAATAGATAAGGAGTTAAGGACTTGGCTACAGAAAACCAGAAAAAATGCCTCACCAGAAAAATGAAGATGAAACGACCCTGAACCAAACCCAGAACCCAAATCGAGTGATTGACAAAAAAATGCCTAACCAAAGAGAAGAAGGAGATGAACCAACTCCGAACCAAACCCACAACCCAAATCGAGTGATGTCTATACTACAAAAAGAAGAAGATGAAACAACAACAACAACGCAGAATCCGAATCTGGATCTTCCGGATGATATAATCACCGACATACTGAAACGGCTGCCAGCGAAGTCTCTGGTTCGATTCAGATGCGTGTGCAAGCCATGGGGCTCTCTGCTCACCGATTCCAATTTCATCAAAGCCCATCTGAAGCGAAACCGATCGCTGTTCCAGTCCAATCTGAAAACCAACACCCGACTCATTCTGGCCAGGTACTGCGATACCCTCTTGTCTGCCACCGACTCCACCGACACCAAAAAGGCTATCCAAGCAGAGGAGCTGGACTTTCCTCTGGTAAAAAATCTGCCTTATTACGTCAAGGGTCACTCCGACGGGTTGCTTTGCCTGGTCGTCAACGATGGCTACGAGGGTATGCTTGTAATTTACAACCCTTCGATCCAACAGTACAGGAAGCTACCTAACCCTGCGAATTTTCGGAGCACTAGGGAGGTGATTGGCATCGGTTATGATGAAACTTGCGATGATTACAAGGTTGTGAGAGTGCCATCTAACTATTGCAGGATGAAATGCCCTGGTTACAAGCCTAAAGTTGAGGTCTTTACACTCAAGTCCAATACTTGGAGGCAAATCCCAGATCAGGACACCCCTCCTTATTTCGTTGAGCACATTTTTCAGGCTTCTGAAGTTAACGGCGGCCTGTATTGGCTTGTTGAGGATCATCAAACCGCCAGCTGTTTGATTCTGCGTTTCGATTTGGCGGAGGAGAAGTTCAAGGTGATTCCTCCGCCGCCGGACGAGTGTTCTAGGAGCATAGCCTGGATTGGGCCGTTGAAGGAGTGGCTGTGTGTGGTGCACACTAGGAGGTTGAGTGATGTGCATGTTTGGGCTACTAAAGATGACACGACTTGGACAAAGATCATCACCACTTCCAAGTTTCCAAAAATTCCGGGGAGGGATCCATTTCTGGACTCGTTTCGGTATATGCCGCTGTGCTACACTGAGAAAGGTGCTGTGCTGATGAGTGTTAGGGGGGAGAGGTTTCTTACCTTTGATCAGAGGAACAATGTGTTTGAACATGTTGACATCCGGGGCGCCAAGCATTGGCTGCAGGAGACTCTGTACTGCGAGAGCCTTGTTTCGCCGGGTCTCGGTGTCCACGAGACTGAGGCGGCGAGGAGTTCCGGCTCCGGTGTCAATGTTGTTGAAGATGAAGACCAGGCAGAGGACGAGGAGGAGGCCGCAAATAACAACAGCCTTCAGAGGATGATTATTAGTTTGAAGAGGGAACTCTCCAACTTGTTGGCTTGTACTGTTGGCCTCGGGAATGCACAAGGATGACAAGACTTGTTCTTCCTTGTTTATGAGTAAGACCACCTGAGTTTCTATTGCTCTCTTCCAGTTGTTTGTTATGTGGTTCAAGAACCTTAGTCTTTTGCTTTTATAAGAAACACAAACACCCGATGGCTCAATCATTGAGTCAACGTGTAAATGGTCAAGTCAACTTTCACCAAAAGCTATGGCCTATGGATGCTTTACTGCATTCATATGCATGTGGGTTACATTGTCAAGTCAATTTCATATATGCTATATAAATCTTGTTGCTTAGTTTCATCTTCATGGTCAACTTTAAAAATCATGTCAATAAGATAGCCATGGCCCATGGGAATTGTTAAATTCAGAGACCAACTTGTTGCATCTGAAAGTCATGAAGCAGATAATACTGCTGTAGATGCAACAAATTCAACTCTAGATATAGAATCTGATTTGTGATTTGTGATTGGTAATGCGAATACATAAAAGAGAAGATGCATACCTTTCACTTAGAGAAGAGAGAAAATACAGGCTCAAATTTTCTATTTGCCCATTCATTTAAGAACTCCTGTAAATTCAGGACTTGAGAAGATTCAAACCCTACTTTCAGATTTCCTCAATCTGACAAGTTCTACTCAAGTGTAATCAATGATTGACAAAAATTTTTCTCCTGCTCCAAGTTTTAGGAGGGTATCTGATTACAAAAAGAATGAATGTCACTTGTATGCTGAGCTGTTTTGTTTGTGCAAGAGCTATCTCTAATTCAAGTAGTCCTGAGGTTCAGACTTCTTCAACCTTCAATAGAAATGTAAAATCCTAATGAATAACAAAACCAAGAGTCAACTTTTTAATGATATCATATTTAATCGGGGAGGAAATGAGGACCTGAGGGAGGCTCATCAGCTCGAAAACAGCTTTCTTGGGGGTCAGTTCATTGTCAATAATCCGAGCTACTGCAGTCAAAACTGGCATCTTCACCTTGTATTTCTGGGCAAGAGCAATCACAGCTCCTGCTGTTGATACACCTTCTGCCACCTAGTAAATACAAACATTCACTTACCACAACCATCTTAGCATATTTCAACTTCTTCGCAGGTATATTAAAATATTCTTAGGCACCTGATTCATGGAACTTAGTATGTCATCAAGTTTCTCCCCAGATCCAAGACGTACCCCAACTGTTCTGTTTCTTGAAAGGTTTACAAAACATGTAAGCATAATGTCTCCAATTCCTGATAGACCAGTAATTGTTGTCGGCTTTGCCCCCATCTTGGAGAAAAATTGGAGAGAAAAAATAGTGAAACAATAGCAGCTAAACCCAAACAAATTATACCAACAGTATGGAATTACAACACAAAGGCAACTGGAAAATATGGGAACCAATGCAAGAACCAGGTGCATAAAACTCTCCATCTCAAACCAGTGGGATAGTCACCATATAGTTTCCACATAATTATACATAGGTCAATAAGTATATATATATATATATACCAACAAACATTAGGGCATACTACCACATCCCAGTATGCCACACGAAGACAATATAATGTTGTTATTTCTTCTCACTATCAATCTTATAGTGAGCTTGAAAAGGGAAGGTACCTTAGTTGCCAGCCATCTTATCTCTGAGCATCCCTGTGAAACAAGAGCCGCCTTAGAATTATTACCGAGATTCATCCCATCAACAATACCTGCGGCTATCGCAAGCACATTCTTGAGAGCACCTGTTACTTCTACCCCTGTGACATCACTGGAATTTATCAGAGGTTATGAGCTGGGTCCGTCGACTTGAATGTATAAATTGCACATAGGACCCTGGCTATGTGAGATTTGAACACATTGATATGCAAATTGACTAGGCATTGCAACATCAAATTGTAGGCATAGGAAATATTGGAGTTAATCCCAACCTTGAAGTGCTGATTCTTAGATAGCTAGAAGCTAGAAACTGCTGAACTGCATTTGCCAATTTTTTGTCTTTAGACGCTACCACCATTGCTAGAAAATAAGCAAAAAATTAAGAGCAGAACATGATTAGTACCCTGAAAACATGAATAGGCCGAACTCAAACGTGTTAATCACCACTCTTAATGCTTACTTTTAACTCACCTGTTGGTAATTTATTCATCAGCTCCAGAGCAAAAGAAGGCCCGGATAGCGCAATGAAAGGCTGGCGAGGATTCTTCAGTGCTTGGGGGATGATCTGAGACATTGTCCTCAATGTATTGAGCTCTAAACCCTTGCTAACGGATATGAATGGCAAGTCTGGATATACATATTCTGCAATCCCTTCAAGAAACAATGCGCTGAACTGCAATATCACAGACAAAGATTAATATCCTACCTCATACTAGAGCAACTTCTAAAGGTCGAAACTTTAAACAGTATACCAATCAGTCATTCACTTATATTCTCATAGAAACATTATGCACTAGGATTTCTGTGAAAATAGATACCGATTAGAAAAAAGCAGGACCAAAACATAGGAATGGGAACCGAAAACCTGCACGGGAACTGCATGAACACAATAGTCAGCATCAAGCAAAGCAGCTTTGGCATCAGTGGTTGCAATCACATTTTCTGGTAGCTTGTGTTCTGGGAAGTACTTGCTGTCATCAAACAAAAACTCAATTAAATTTCTAAAGAAATGAATGCTTCCATGTTTGATGTGCTTAAAAAGTTAATGCTGGACTTTCAGATAAGTCTTACCTATTACAGTGGTTCTCATTAATAGACTGACAAACTTGAGCATCACGCACCAGCATGTTAACTTCCAGTTGGTCTTTTCTATTTGCAACATGGGCAGCCATTGCCGTAGCAAAAGACCCACCTCCAAGCACCACCACCTAAACAAAGTTCAAAAACCCAATACTGAAAAAGCTTGATTCGAAAGGAAAGACTAAAGCTTTGGCCATTCTACAACTGCACAACGCAGAATTGGGAGACAAAGTGTTGACCTTGTTCGTGCGTTCAAGGACGTCGGTCTTGGTCTTAGAGCGCAAGGACCTGGACCACCGGACCAGCTTCTCCCAGGCCAAACGGACAGCTCGGCGGCGGTCCCGGGTCGGTTCGGAAGCGGATTCCGGACTCGGGTCGGGGAATTCGGGAGTGGCGGCGGAGCAAGGAGCGGTGGTGGTGGTGGGGGGTTGGGAATGGGGGATGAGAAGGAGCGTGGGGTTGTTAGAAGGGTTCAATCTTTTGAACTTGAGAGTGTGCGGAAAGGGACGAGTGGGATTTGAGTTGGGAGGAAGGAGTGGGTTTAGAAATGGTGGCGGTGGCGGTGGCTCTAGCAGCGCCGCCATTGTTTCTCCGGAGACTCAGAAAATGGTTTATCTCTATTTTATGGTTTGGTCCCTCAGCTTTGGAACTTTTCTATCCGCTGTGGCACATGGTTTAGCATTAGTGCGCATCTCTCTCTCTCTTTTTTTTAACAAAACAAAGGGGCATGGAATCGTGTGCATCTAAATTAATTTAGACACGAGAGTTGTCCAAGGTGTGATTGCCATGTGGAACATTCTGTAAAGGCTAGATTAGCTGATTACAGAGAGTTGTACTGGAACAAAATGTTGGGGATGTTGGTTTGTGCTTCACAGAACAATTCGAGTCATTGCTAGCTGGAGCATTCCAATTTTCATTGGAAGAGAAATCAAGTGATGCAACATAAATACCAAGAACCAAACACGTAGGGGTGGGATCGGTTCGGTACGGCTCGGTATTGGGCCTAAACCGATACCGTACCGAAAATTTATTCGGTATCGGTTCGGTTCGGTAATCCTATTTTTCACTTTGCATACCGAACCGTACCAAACCTTTTCGGTTCGGTACAATTCGGTACCATTCGGTCAATATTCAAAAACCTGCAATTTTTCCAGTTTTCCTCCATATTTGAATACTTGATAGTTAGCTCCAACCTCCATGAACGCACAAATAGTTAGCTCAAACTAGTAGGGAGAGATCGATGAGAGAGATACAAAACCAGATCTAAAATCTTTGTTTTCCGGCAAGAATCTCCTTCACACTTTCTTTACTTAGCCTTCTCTCTGTTGCACGAAGTCGAGTATAGAAAAGGAAAGTAAGAGAGAGAGGTATTGGCTGTCTGGCTGAGATAGAAAAGAATGAGATGAGAAGAGGAGATGATCATGGACTCATAGATCAGTTCAAAAAAGGAAGAGAAAAGATCAGATAAAAAAAAGGGAAGAGAGACACGTGAGACTGTGAGAGAGAGTTATAATATTAACCTATTAAGGAGATAGAATCATTTTTTTTTTGGTCTGAAAGGAGATAGAATCATAGAAAGGAGGGAGAATTTTCCAAAAAAGAAAAAGAAAAAAGGCTACAGACTGAGAGTCTGAGAGAGCCCACGTGAAAGGGAGAGAGAAATAGAGTGAAAGTATTATAATATTAAGAAAAGAAGTATAAAAAATGATTAATTTAATGTTTCGGTTCGGTTCGGTAATTTCGGTATGGGAGAATCATATCCCGAATCCGAACCGAAATAGAGGACATCGGTACGGTTCGGCTCGGTATGGAGAGTCGGTTGGATTCGGTTCGGGATGATCGGTTTCGGTTCGGTACGGTCGGGTTTCGGTTCGGTTTTTCGGTTCCATTTTCCCAGCCCTACAAACACGTACACAACACGCAACCAACGTCCTTGGACAAGACCTTCCTTGGATCAAATATGCTTTTCTCTTTTGATATTTTAGCACCCATTAAACAAAAGGAATCAAACCCCTAAGGCTTGTTATTCCTAATTCCCAATCTAATCCAAAATCCAAATCCAAATCCTTCTCTAATGCCACCCATGTTGTGATTGAGTTCTATACCTATTCTCTCCGCCGGCCAATCCAACCTTCCTCATCACCAAGAGCTTCAAGGTACAATTTTTCTTCTTCTATCAACGTTTGAATCTTTCTAGCTCATTTTTCATTTTCAAGCACTTGGGCCATCATGTTTTGGATATATATATATGTTCATGAATTCTGGGTCTTTTTTGTTTTCTTAGGTGATCTGATTGGTTGGGGCCTTGGAGGAGGAAGAAGATCATATATGGGGAAGTATGGACGATGTGGTTGTGGAGATGATGGTGATCAATCCCCTAATAACAATGGAGGAAGAAAGAGCCCACGTCAACGTAATCGGAAAAGGGCATCATCATTGTGTCATTGTTTTGCAGTTTCTTCAATATTTAGAGGGATAGGAAGATGTATGTTTGTGACTTGTTTCCCTGTCATACAATGTTTTGGATTAGATGAATGTAGACACCACCACCACCACCATCCCCGTAAACATTTTTCCGAGTTTTCGTGATGTAGCAATCTCAATAAATTCTTTTAGTATTAGATTGTTTTGGGATGGTGTAAATTAGATCATTACAGAAGCTTGGCAGTAGTTATAGGATCAGATGATCTTCATTTTGTTCAGTTCTTTGTAAATATACATCTATGATTTACCTAAATGTTGGATTTACCTTAGAACGTTTGTTTGCAATGATACCCAACTGAAGATCAAGGCTGGGATCCTTGGGAGAACATATTTAGATATGTATAAGATTTTGGAATTTGAATATATTTGTCAGAAGCAACAACAATTCAAACATAGAAATGAAATGCTGCATTTAGCTCAGAATTTCGAATCGACATGAGGATATGATTGTTTAGAAGGTATCTAGCCTCACGACTTTAGTTTCTTCTTTGCAAATAAAAAATGTAGTTCATTGATATATTTTAGACTCCAACTTATCTCTGTCCATTAAAGCTATCATTCTCAATGATTCTGAGTATAATAACATCTGTACATAGATTATTCCCTTAAAATGTCACAAACCTGTACAGAATCATTAACTAGGGTCCAACAGTACTCAACCATCAAGAGTAAAATATATCTTTTCATAGAGTAAAACTAGAGACTACCTATAATATGATATTAACACAAAGCATACAGAGTAAAAACAGAGGCACCTACTACCTACAGCAAATATATATATGAGGTTTACAGAAAGCAACAAAGGGTGAAAGCTAGACTAAGTTTAATTAAATTAAGTTTTCTAGCTTGAATAAGGTTTCTTTGCAGAGTTTGCAAGGAATAGGATTTATGTTTCCTTATTCCTTATTGTAGTAGGTTTATTTTTATTTCTTTTAGATTATATGGGATAGGGCTCTATATGGGAGCTAGGTACAAATATTCTTGTCTCAAACTTTGGATCTAATCCTTTTTGGGGACAAGAAACAGCCGCGAGAAACTGATGTGGAGAGTAATATATATGCCGAGCAATCCGAGGGCAAAAGTGTGCAATATGCTTGGAAGGCCTGGAAGCTCGCAGCGCGGCGGTGCTCCGGCGGTGTAAGCACGCATACTGCCTCGGATGCATTCGCAAGTGGAGCAATTTGAGACGAAAATGCCCTCTCTGCAACGCCAACTTCGAGTCTTGGTTCTACCGCTTCAGCCTCTCTAGTCGAAATTTCCACGTAGAGCTTTTACCACCTCTCAATACTACTAATTCTTCTTCTAGAAGCTTGATCAACCTTGAAGCCGAACGTGATCCTCCAAACAATGACCGGGGCCGGCGATCAAGGCCATTGCCGTGGCGGAGATCGTTTGGACGGCCGGGGTATGTGGCAGCCGATGTGATTGCCGAGAGGAAGCTTCAATGGCGTGCCAGTATATATGGTAGACACTTGCAAGCTGTGCCTTGTGCTCCAAGAAACCGTGTCGTTCAAGTGAGTAATGTAAACAAGGATGGTGTAAGAGAGAGGATGTTGCAACCGTGGATTCGAAGAGAGCTGCAGGCTCTTCTTGGAGACCAAGATCCGTCTATTGTTATTCATGTGGTCAACTCAGTCTTCATTGCAAGCAAGCTCCAAAATAATAATAATAATAATGTCCGAAATAATAATAGTTTGTGACATACAAGGCCCAGACAACATTATAATTGACTATAAAGTCTAATAATTTCACAAGTTGACAATAAAGGCTCAAATATCCTTAAAAAAACAAAATATCCATGACCCAACTCGCAACCCGGTTCGCGACCCGTTTTGCAACACGCGGGTCATTTTTTTTTTCCGCTTCCACTACAATTTTTTTCCGCTTCCACTACAATTTTTTTTCCGCTTCTACTACAATTTTTTTCCGCTTCCACTACAATTTTTTTCCGCTTCCACTACAATTTTTTCCGCTTCCACTACAATTTTTTTCCGCTTCCACTACAATTTTTTCCGCTTCCACTACAATTTTTTCCGCTTCCACTACAATTTTTTCCCGCTTCCACTACAATTTTTTTCCGCTTCCACTACAATTTTTTTTTCCACCCGGCTTCCACTACAAAAAAAAATTTCACGCCCAACTTCTACTATAATTTTTTTCCGCTTCTACTACAATTTATTTTTCCACCTAGCTTCCACTACAAAAAAAAAATTTCGCTCCCAACTTCTACTACAATTTTTTTCCGCTTCCACTACAATTTTTTTCTGCTTCTACTACAATTTATTTTTCCACCCAACTTCCATTACAAAAAGTTTTTTCGCGTCCAGCTTCTACTACAATTTAGAGCTTATTGTTATAGACAGCAAAAGAGTTATCAAAATTGTGATGTTGCAAGGGTGAGTACGTAAGATGAAGGGAAAAACTCTTTGGCTAAAGGGTGGTGAACATATCCACCAGCTTCGCAGGGCAGGGCATAGAAATTTACATTATTTTCTCCCTTATCAACAAGTTTTGATCTTTTCCGATGACTTTCTTAATTCATCAATTACCCAATACTCATATGCACAAGTGAACAGCAAACAAAGTCTTCTACATGCATATAACCTCAATTGGGTTCCTAAAACAAGCAGCAGATTTTGGTTTATGGGAATCCCTTGAAATTAAAGGTAAGAAAAAGAAGAAGCCACCTGCTTGATTCAAGAGTCGGCCACATATGGGTACAACTTGCGCGAAAGGTCCAAGCTTTTGGTGCTCAGCCAAAAGCTCAGTCAAGTACTGACTACTGACTATCCACATCCAGGTGGGGTTCTCAGGTGCGGTGAGAGCGCTCTTAGCCGGTGAGAAATTCTGAGCATACGAGCCTGACATTGAAGACCAAATGACTAGCAGCACCACAGACCTGCCGACCGCAACAAGACCCATCCAATCCAAAACACCATGCCGGCCATCCACCCCCTTCCTCCGATCACACCAGATCTGCAAGCTATAGTCGACGCAGCCCTAACAACCCATCATATAGGATCAGATCCACCCCAAATCGGCAAGATCCAAACGGCTGAGGAAAGCGTCTCTTAAGCAAGAGACGGAGAGAGACGGGAACAATAGGGAAAGAGAACACGAGAAGACGAGAAAAAAAAAACTGACCCGTGTCCTGACCCGTTGACCCGCGCGCGACCCGGTTCGCGACCCATTTAGCCTTTATAGTCAAAATAAATCCTATAGTGTCAAAAAAATAAGGGATAAGACTCTATAGTCAACTATAATCTTGTAAGGCTCTCTATAGTCATTTAGTAAAATAATAATAACTTTCTTGAACCGTTGCGCCCTTTCCTGCTCGATCGAACTAATATGTTTTGGCATGAACTAACATGTTTTGCAGACAGTACGTTTAACATGGAAACCTATGATGCCGTTGTTGAATATACAAGCTTTATTAGGCTGAGTTGAATTAATGCAGTGAGAAAATTAAGACTAGCTATTTCTGGAACCCTGGTCTTTCTTCTAGCTACAACCCCTTGAGTATGGATCGGATGAAGTCAAAGATGGCTTTATTTCTGGAATTGGTTACTCTCATGTACTGTCTTGTGAATATTTTAATTGATTTTAGGACACAAATTAAATTAGATCTTGACAATAATATTCTAATTACAGATGTATATATGTTTGCGACTAGTTTCCCTGTCATGTTAGGATTAGATGAATGTAGACACCAGCAGCATTACCATAAACATTTTTTCTGGGTTTTCAGGTTGAAAGAAATTGCATGATATGGATAATAATTAATGTTTTAAAACAATATAACAAGAAATCATCAGAGAAGCAATGGAACATATTCTCAAACTTCTCTAGCTAGGAAAAATTGATTCTAAAAAAAAAAATGTATGCTAATTCAAAATATTTGCCTCATTCAAAATGTGAAGATTATAAGGTCTGAGCAAACAAAACCCAAAAGTAAACCTAGCAATTAATATTCTTGGCTTCTCATTCAAAATATCTACCTCATTCAATACGTGTTTGATCTCCTGCAGTTCATCAGATGACATCTCCTTCAATCACTTAATCACCACTGGAACCTCCTTCATGACTGATGATAAGTATGGATTGGTCAGAGCTCAAAGGGGTAACAAAGCATAAACTGATAAACATAATATGAAATAATGACAAAAAGAAGAAGAAAGGATTTCATAGACTGTCATTCCTGGCATACAATAGTCTGTAATTACCGGATATACCTTTGAGGCCTGCAAATAGGTACAGACAACACCCCAAGACCCTCTTAGTAAAATCTTAAGTAGTGAATGATTTTTATAAAATATCTACAACTCTTTATAAACATATTAGTCTAGTTTTACCATTGCTATGGTTTTGATGATCTCCTAATCCCAAAAAGTCTAATCCCCTTGGCCCATTTTCTTCAGTAGTCACTGCACCAGTAGAGAATCATACTAATTATATTTGTCAAACTGTATTTTACCAAATTCAGTTTTATAGATACATTATTCCTTTTGTATGCATGGTTTATTTTGTTTTATATTTTGTTTTTTGAACAATAGTTTTATATTTTGTTTAGAACCAAGAATAAGTTTAGGTCAAGTTTTCTAGCTTGAATAAGAATAGGTTTCCTAGTTTGATTGTGGGATAGTGCTCTATATATATAAGACAACCCTTAGATTTTCAAATCATTCAATAATCAGAAAACCCAAAATTAGAGAAGATATATTGTTCTTCAGCGTGTGCTCGTGCTTTTAGCTATGCTAGTTGTTTATCTATGCTGAATTAGTGAATTGCTTCCGAAGTAAAGTTAACCTTCTTGTGGAGAGAAAACAACTGCATGAAATTTTACAGTAGTTAGTTTGATAATAGCAACACAAGCAACGCCTTGGACAGCAAAGCGCTCCCTCGAATTGAATATTCTTTCTCATAATATATTATCATCCATCGCAAAAGGAACCAAGCCCTTTTTGAATTTTTAACCTAAACAAAACGTCCTAAGTCCTAATCCTATTCCCAACGTGCCACACATGTTGTGATCGAGTTCTCTTCCTATTCTCTCTGCAGGTCAATCCACTCTTCCTCACCACCAAGAGCTTTAAGGTACAATTCTCTCAAAGTTTTGAGTCTTTCTAGCTCCTTATGAATTTTCAATTACTTTGTTGGATAAATATGTTCATGAATTATGTCTTGTTTTGTTAGGTGATTTGACTGGTTGGGGGCTTGAAGGAGGAGGAAGATCATATATGGGGAAGCATCGAGGATGTCGTCGTGGAGGTGATGGTGATCAATCCTCTAATAACAATGGAGGTGGAAAGAGTCAATCCCCTAATAACAATGGAGGAGAAAAGAGCCCTAATAACAATGGAGGAAAAAAGAGCCCCCCTAGACGTAATCGGAAAAGGGCATCAATATTTAGAGGGATGAGAAGATGTATGTTTGTGAGTTGTTTCCCTGTCATGCAATGTTTAGGAGCAGATGAATGTAGGCACCATCACCACCATGATCACCCTAAACATTTTTCTGGGTTTTGATGATATCAATATCAATTAGATTCTTATAACTATTTTTGGATTTGGTACCTTTTTTTAATTTGGTTTGGATCCTAAAAGGGATCATAGCAGAAGTTTGGATTTAGACTCCACTTTCCCTACGTCCATCTATCTAGTTTTGTTTTTTTGTTTTCTAGGCCATCATTGCAAGAAATTGCATAATGTGGAAAATAATATGATAAAACAACAATATATCAGGAAATCATCAGAAAAGCAAATATATTCTTGCACTTTTTAAGGGCAAATTGATTCTCAAACAAAATGAATATTACTTCAAAATATCTGCCTCACTCAAAATGTCAAGATAGCAAGTTCTGAGGAAACAAAACCTAAAAACAAATTTTAGCAGTTGATTTCTTTAGCTTCTCTTTCACTTCTCCTCCTTAACAAAGTAGTTGCTTTAGCTCCTGCAGTTCATCAGATGACATCTCAATTGCTTTATGTCTGACTGTTTGATGGGTTTTAGCATGAACATCTGAGCTCCCTCCTCCAAGCACCTGTTTTTCACAATATTAATGAAATAAACCTCAATGTAACAAAAACAAAGAAAAGGACCAAAAGAAAGTAAGCATAATCAACAAGAACTATTAAAATTATTAACTTGTTAATCCGATTCGGTATGTTTTCAGATGACATAATCACAACTGGAACCTCCTTCATCACTGATGATTCCTATGTATTGGTCAAAAACTCAAAGGAGTAAGAAAGCATGAGCATGATATGCAATAATGAGAAAATTGATTTTCTTTTCACATCTTCAAAAGTAAAATACCTTGATTTTCTTAAGTAGTTCATAGCCTGTCATTCCTGGCATACAATAGTCTGTAATTACCAGATTTACCTTTGAGATCTGCAAATAAGTACCAAACCCCAAGACCCTCTTAGTAAAAATTTAAGTAGTGACTGATTATTGAAGAACTACAACAGTTTATATGTTAAATTCAACTCACATTGCTATGCTTTTGATGATCTCCCAATCCCAAAAACTCCAACGCCATTGGCCCATTTTCTGCAGTAGTCACTACACCAAGTAGAAAATCAAGGTAATTTTTCAAACTGTATTTTTAACAAACTCAGTTTTATATCTGCATTATTCCTTTTTTTTGCTGACATTAGAGGATCAAACCCCTAGCCCCACCCTAATCCTAACCCACATACCTTATTCCCTTTAAAAGGTCACAAATCTGTTCAGAATCATTAACTGGGGTCCAATACAAATCATCAAGAGTATAATGTAGCTTTTCATAACTAGAGACTAGCTATAGCATGAGATTAACACAAAGAAAACAGAGGCACCCAGTATTCATAGCATGAGATTAACACAAACCAAACAGAGTGAAAACAGAGTGTTCTGCTTCTGCAGGAAGAGAGCACTGTGTGTTACCTTTGCAAGAGAAATTCTTGAGCAGCTTTTCGATTAGTTTACGATCAATATCGCTGTCATCCACAGCCAAAACATGGGGCTGATCCACATTTTCCATGAAACCCTTTGAAGAAGAAGCAAACCCAGACTCCATGCTTAGCCTCCTTTGCCCAAAAATAATAAAACCCTCACCCACCACAACACAAAGGCAGTAAGTAGTAGCAGTACTAGTACTACTCCTCACTCTAATAATAACAAAGGAAACAATGAAAGCTATGGAACAGAAAAGACACTAATAAACGCAGTTGCAATAAAAGAGATGACAATTAATTACACAAGACCAAGAAACCAAATGACTGACTACACAGTTTCTCTGACAATACCAACATTAAACATACATGCATAAAACAAAAACATATAACTCAATGAGTGAGTACATAGGAGATAATGGGTTGTTATATTTATAGTCATGGATACAAGAGAATACTAAATGCATTACAATGGAGAAAATGAGAGGTTGTTGTTGTTATTGTTTGGTGGGGCAAGGAATTTTAGAAGAGAGAATCAAAGAGGATAATAAATATCCAAGGTCACAGATATTATGTGATCTTTTTTGGGTCTTACACCCTTGATTTGATTCATTTATTTCTCTCTCTCTCTCTCCCACTCTCAAATCTGCTGTGTGTCTATCTCTGCACACACAGAGAGAGAGAGAGAGAATCGATCAGTATCTGCATGTATACAGCTGCATTGTTATCCTTCATTTGGTTCAATATTTTTTCTAAGAGATCCTGTTCCTCACTCGTGAGGAAACCACCAATATTTGTTAGCTCATTGCAACCAAAAAGGGTCCAAAAGATGTATAAGGATATTGGTTTCAGAAGGAGTGAGGGGCATTGTGACATAATTTTTGTTTTGTTTGGTGATCGAGGGACGACTTGTGACATAATTCTCACCCAAATTGGGTTTTTAAAATCAGTAGGTTCATGTTTTCCATCTTTTGTTTTTGTATTGGATTCGAACCTGCTCTTAACATTACCTAAAACTTCAAAGGAACCAAATGGAAAAAATGTCTTTGGGAAAATTGAATTCTTTCTTCCATTCCAAGAACCAAACGGTGTTAAACTGCTACCTCTTGCACTACTGCTTTTTAAAAGATTTTTAGTAGTCCTAAATGAATCAAATCAAGGGTGTACGACCGAATATTGCATTCACAATGCAGCTTCTGGTTTTGTGGTAAGAGTGATGGTTATCCTATTGTTTTTTTTTTCGATGAAGATGGTTATCCTATTGTTACTGGTGCTAGAATCTTGTGCAAAGCTAATGTTCTTCAAGCTCAAGCTCTTAAAGAAGGTCTCAAATGCATGTCGGACAAGGGTTTCGCTTAAGTTTTATCGAGGGAGATTCGAAGGTTATTATAAATTGCATATTAGAATAATGTCTTGTTTCCGAGAGAGTTAAACATAATTGTTCAAGATATTCTTTTTGACCTTAGTCAAGGTATCCCAAAGGGATCCTACGCCCAAGGACTAATCCCTGCGGCGCATGTGAAATGCTCTAACTATGCATTGCAGCACAGTGTCTGACCACTTTGACAGCTTCGTGATTCGAACGCGGGTAGGGGGGTTCCCAACCTGAACGTTGATCCACTAGGCCACTTGCAGTGGTTTGTTCAAGATATTCTAAATCTTGCTAAGTTTTTCTATGAGATTTTGCATTGCCATGTGTCGAGAGACTAATTATACAGCGGATGTTCTGACTAACACGGTTCACTCCGTAAATTATTGAGATTGTGGGCTCCTTTTTTGTGCTTTTCACTCTTTTAACATGGTTTAGTTAAGGATGAAAGGGACCATCGGAAAATTCAAATTTCCTCCTCCAAACTAGACCCATCGAAATAGCATTTGAAAAAAGTAGCACTAGGTCAAAGAAAAAGAGGGAAATACAATGAAGATTGTTTCCCCATTTCCCACTGAGTACCTGGTCAAAGAAAAGATTGGTGATGTGGTGTTACTTTCTGCATAAAACAGATCAAATATGGCACCACAAACGTCTAAAAGATTCGGAATGTGACTCTTTGAAAAGATAGTAGAATCTCTACATACGTAATGAGCATGCATTGAACAAAACGATGATATAAAACTAGACCCCATTCCCCAAGCCACAATCAGAATCTTGACTTGTGTGTTGTGTTCTACTGTTCTCTGTGGTCTACTCACTTGGTCACTTTGTTATTTAGTCAATGACAAATAACTATACGCAGCACGAAGTAAAGACTTTCCAGCTATAGACTCTGTCTTCGATTGGATTAACCTTCTCATCTATTTTCAATTCATGATGTAATCCACAAAAATGCTAACAGAAGCTCACTGTAGGCTCCTAAATTTTGTTCAAGAATCTTAAATCTCCCAAACACCTTCCTCTTTCTTCATTCTCCTTCCCAGGCAGTGTAGTCTTGCAATCGAAAGCGTTCATTCTTCAAAACACTCCAAAACCCTAAAGGTGATCGAAGAAGTATAATTCCCACAGCCAAATAGAATGTAGAAGAAAAAAACAGATAGAATGTAAAGATTACCACTCCAAAACTGTAAAACCAGTGATCATGGTATAGCATATGTAGCATTAGAATAAAATACCATTAGTTGGTGGATAAGGATGAAGTTCAAAGCCTGACAGGACAAAGCAACAAATCGCAACAAAGTACAAAAATTAAGAATCGACAAGATATATTTAGGACAGTCCCACTTGGGCAGAGGCCATTACAACAACACTGAAGCGAGCAAAGCAGCTTCCGAACCAACTTGTTCTGTTATGTTGTAAAGCACATTACTCCTCTTGGCCGAAAAAAAAAAAAAAACCACATTACTCCTACCCCGTTATAACAGGCTACTGTTTGGTTAGCAGAACAACCTATGCATTCCTGGCTAAGCTTTCTGGAAACATGTGAATGATAGCTCAGTGAGCTTAACCCTCTCTTTTGTCCAAGTTAATGTGATAAAGGAGCAACATGAAAACCACTTAATATGACAGTGAGTAGGACAAAATGCCACATGAACACATTACAAAGAGAGATGACCCTAAATTTTAGTAAGATATCTATTCATCAAATAAGTAGAGCAAAATGCTAATAGTGAGTTACATTGTTTGTATTGGAACAAAGATCATCACTTGACAGTTCCCTTAGAAATGGATGATGTGCAAGGCCCAGCAGATGTCATAAAAGGAATACCCTTGAATGTAGCCACACCCTTGTCATCAGTGAAAAGATGCTGCACAAATGAAACACCCATGATCACATATATGCAAGAACTGATTCACAATCTATAGAAACACAGACCCATCAGTTAGGAAAATCATAAAGCCAAGAACAGCAAAATCATACCGGTGTAATCTTATCCAACTGCTTCTTTTTTGGGTTGAGGACATCTTCTGGCTTTCCATCAATCCTGGATAGAAATAAACGCATGTGAGAGACAGGTGGTCAAAAATGATTCCAACCCCAGCTAGAGAACTTCCCATAAGTGGAAAATACCCTACCAAGCGGTTGCAACACAAAACTTTCCAGTAAAAGAACCCCTCATTGATAGACTAAATCAGGCCATGAGGCCAAAAAGAAAGACTAATATACTTTTTCTTGCAACTATTAAACTATTAATAGGCTTATAGGACATGATAAGCAACACAAAATAATAAATGAATGCTTATCACATTGATAGCTAGCACTATATGACTTACCACATTTACCAAAGTGTAATTATAATATTTATCGTAATAACTTTTAAATGTGTCTGTCAAGATAAGTTGGCAATGAAAATGTTTGTGCAAGCTCTCAGTAATTTCAGAAAACTTACCCAGAAAATGAGACACGTTCCCCAAGTTTTGCCCCTTCTGGGGGAAGCAAAGGCTCTACAATAGTGTGATCTTCGCTAGAAGCACACAGCACCTAAACACATGCACACAAATTAAACCAATACCATCATATTTGTTTAGTAAATTAGTAGTAGCTAATTTATGAAACATTCAAAAAAAAAAAATCATAATCTGCAACCATATTATACAAATTCGGAATCCTATACAAGAGAATAGACAATGAGGTTGTCAACATTTCATCCGAAGGATTGGAGTAGAAAACTTGCAAATACTTCCCATCCATGAATTAAGATTTGGAACACAAAGTACAGACATCATCACGATTACCAGTTAAGCAGTGAAAAAATAACAATATAAATGTTAATGCATACAACCACCTCAGCAGTGAGCATAATATGATGAATTGACAAGAAACACATACCAGTCCTTCAGACATCACGTCCCGTAATTTCCCAGGTTTCACGTTTGTAATCAGTACAACACGACGGTTCTGCATAGTGAATACAAACACAAAGAAGATACATCAGAACGTGAGAATATTCATCTGTTTGACAAGTATGAAAATAAATCAAATCCCAGAAAGAAGACCAAGTAAAAAACTGTCTACTTCCAAAAGAGATCCTACCGTCAACTCTTCGGGACTGCAATACTTTGCTAGGCCGCTTACCACTTGGCGCAATTTAGCATCTCCCACGTCAATCTCCTCAACCAGTAAACTGAAGCAAAACAAATGTTATAACTGATTTTGCATCTTCCCAAGTCTAAAATAACATTCAGCATCCAAAGTTGAGGTAAATTGGTTGATTTAATGAACTAATGGGCTTCTAGAGGAAAAGAAAGAGACCTGTCAGCAGATGGATGCTTCCAAGCTTTTCGAATGAGGCCAACCTGTATATTCAACAAACTGACACTAACTTCTTTGTCTTTCTCAACTGCCTCTACCTCTGGTGATTTTTTCTTCTCTTGAGTAGCTTTCTTATCTCCTGTAGTCTTTATCTAACATTGTTTCAAATAAAAAAGTGCAATATCATTGGGCAAGAACTGTCCACGAAGGAAAAAATAAGCATTGTTCAAAACGTAGTAGACTCATGCAATGAAGTTGAAGATTAAACCGCCATGAGCTGGTTTCAAGTCTGATTACAAATAGCTATGGTCATTCAGCCTCAGTTCTTTTAGTACTATTACAAACAACCAGAGGTGGCCGTGGCCTCTCTAAAAGTTTAAATAATTTCATAAGCAGTTTATGTAAGGCCAACCTAAAGAGAATGACTAATTTGTAAAAGAAACAAGTCATTTGGCAGTCAGATATTTGATTGCACAAAATAGAAAGAATAGAGATCTTAAAAGAACGTACCCCTGTGTCACTTTTCTTTGTGCTTGGTTCTCCCTCTTGCTTGCCAGCACTCTTCGTGCTCTGAACAGTCTTATTTGCATTTGAATCTACTTCCACCTTAACTGCACTTTTTGGTCTCAGCAAAAAGTCTAACTTCTGCATACATGACAATCAAAGGAATGAAACCGAATTCACACATTTCCTTTTAATAGAGGTCAACTTTGAGAACATTTTCACTATCTTTCACACATTTCCTTTTGATTTCTCTTGATTTGCGATATCAGAGTTAAGAGGGTATAGAGTTGTGAGGAATGAAACTGAAATTACAGAATAACATAGTAAATTTTACTCACATGGAAATCAAATTCAACCTCCTCTACCACTATCTTCTCAAGAATGTTTCCGAAATCCAGGTTGTGCTGGGAAAAAAGAAATTGTGAGCTAGTCTGACAACAATACTCATGAAAGCTCATGTTTCAACTTTCAACAAGAGATAACAATAACAAGTAGCTCATACGTGTGCATCTCATGACACACTTTTATTAAGCATTGCTAACAAATACTAATAAGTTTAAGTTAAGAAATGCCTTGGACACCTTTACACACAGTTGAGATCAAATGTTTGGATGCATAAACTCAATTTCAGATAAAAATAATTTATCAGAATATGGTGTACCTGGATGTAAGTCGCCCATCTCAATACATGCTGAAACTTTTTCCTATCTGAATTCGAAAGGCCAATCTGCATATGAACCAATCAATAAGTTACCAAACTTTCAGGCCTGCTGGTATTGCATGTAATGCTCTTCTAGAAAGCAATTCCAGAGTAACTAAACAGTTCTGAAATATTGCACTATCAAAGAGACCCTGTTTCCAACTTAACAGAATCAAAAACCCCAAATTACATAGAATGACAAAAGTGAAGAACAATCCATACCACAGAAGAATGCACTGCAGCAAACACACTAACATCAGCTTCAGATGGTGTGAACCCATCGCCCAAAAGCACAGCCACATCAGCCAAGGTTTCATTCAACTCTTTGAGAGCTAAAGAGCATGCCTGGGGATCACTAGGAAACCCCTCTGCGTATTTTATCCAATTAAGCACCTACAATCCCAAAAAAGATCGAACCTTTACTTATTACTGATATAAAAGTTGCCACAAATCCAATGTAACTGATTGTTAAGAGAGTAAAACTTTACCACATCATTCACTTTCTCTGGGGCGTCCTTTTTGGCCAACTTCAAGATGGTCAAGTATGAGCTCGCAATTTCATCTTCTGCAATGTTTTCTGGGAATGTTTTCTGCAGAAACCAACTACAAGATTAAGAAATTTGAATAGGCAAACAAACAAGGTGACAATTTTAAAGCTTTTAGTTGCAAATTTGAAGAAGATATAAGCTTGCTTACAGGATCGATGGCAAAGTATTTGCATAGAACTGATGATATCAATTTCTTTCTGCTTAGGCCATTAGCTGCCATTTTTTCTTTCCTTCACAGTCAGAGGCTCAGAGGCTCAGAGGCTCAGAGCTCAGAGTTGAGAGTTACAAAGGGCAATTCGATATAGGGTTTTTGGGTTTTACATATTTTGAGGTTGTTTGGGCTCGAATGGGTAGAAGAATGATCCCGATCCAACATACACTGTGGCCCATTAAAATGTGTAAACAGCCCAAGTTCCCAAAGGGGCAAAGGCAAACACTAACATTCCAGTTCCATTTGCCAAAAAAAAAACACTAACGTCCCAAGTTCTACATTTCGCTTCTAGAGACTGAATTTACTGTGGTAGAACACACACACCCTCACCCAATCCCAATCTCATTTTAGTATCGTAGGAGAATCGAACATAGAATTATTTATTCGAACTGCTATTCATATTCAGACAAAGAATAACAACTTCTTTCTTTTTCTGTATCCCAAAAATAGTGTTTCTTTTTGTTTGTTTATTTCTCTGTTCTCCTATTTAGTAGAGAAAATTCAAAAGTCTAACAAGTATCCAATGTGGACTATGGAGTCCCTCCAGTGAAAAATTCAAACAACTGGTCCCACTGCCTTATTGTCCTCTTCCCCTTATAATTTTCCTCTACTATCTCCTCCCCAGACTGCCCAGAATAAATTCCTGCTAATTAAGTATATGCAATGTCTGGAATCACCAAAGCACACACCACACCACACCATCACCATCACCATAGAAATTAATTAAAGCAGGTTAAAACACCAAGGTAAATTGCAAAAGCTGCATGCCTGCATCAACCCCATGTCGTTTTACTGTCCATTGTCTAATAGTATTAGTCAATGCTCATTGTACTTGGGATAAGAGCAGATGAATTACCCAGCTGGCATGCACAGTTAGAATTCTGAATTCTTCTTCCCCTTTTTCCTTTTTGAAATTCCCAACCTCATAAAAAATTACCCTAAACTGCACCTAATCTTGTTTGTGAGCTTCCTTTGGCTATAGGTGTTTGCCATTTAGTCACCATCACTGAATAAAAGGGTCTTCATATAAATTGGTTTTGGGATTGATTGCTGGTTTAAATTGCATCACAGAAATGGGATTTTACTTATTGGAAGACCAATTTACATTGCTGAAGAACATGGCTGATGCTTGACAGTGTAGAAATTGTAGTGCAGAATGGACTGTTCTCCATGGTAGTATAGTAAGTTCCAAACAAAAACTCAGCTGTGTATATGCCTCAATGCAAAAGGACAACATAAAATGTTGCTTCTAAAAACTTCACGGGCTTATCATCAACTCCTTCATGAAAACTCTGCTTGCTGATAAGGGTATGTAATGTAAAGTAAGGGTAAGGGGTCCAATGAGCTTGAGAAATAAGAACAAGCAGCAGCTTAAATTTCATTGGTTCATAATCAATGACCCAATCAAACATAGATTTATAAAATTCCTTCGATCATCAGATTTAGCCTCCCCATCTTCTGTTTTGTCATTAATCTAAATCCCAAACCAAGATTGCTTCAGAAACACATAATCCACCAAGCAGAGGAGTAGCATATCATGTCCATGAAATTTTCTTCAATGAAAAAACTAATTTCTTAACTCTTTTTGCTTCTTCGGTTGCTCTTTTATTAATGTCTTTAATTTCCTTGAACACTCTTCCTTCATTTCCTTAAAAACCAATTAAGTATGAAAATGATTTTATGAGATGAAAGTGGCAGTATCATTCTGAATTATCAACCAAAAATTAGTGAACAGATATGTGTTGCCAAGTAGTTGATAGGTTCATTTTCCTGAATTTTCAATGTCCTTCTCATGGTTTTGCTTGCCATTGCAGCATATATATTAAACACAGTGACAACCTAATTGGACCTAAATTATAAAAAAAAGGGAAAACTAAAGAAGTTAAGTTATATAATAAGAAGAAAAGGGTCTTCTGAAGCATATGATAGTTGAAGGGAATCTTCCAGTGCACACTGTGCAAGACTAGGCTGCCTCAAAATGCAGGGTTTAAAAAAACCTGTATGGGTGCATTTAAAATGGATGTGAGGGACAGAGTAGGGTAGTTTGCCCTTAAAAGCAAGGGAATTAAAAGTTGAGAAAGTTTGGAAAGCAAAGGAAGTTGAGTCTCTGTCACATCCCTGCAATGTGCACCACTCCCACAACACCAAGCTCTCTCACCTTTTCTTTATTGCACTCCACCCACCATTGCCACCCCCAACTTAATTTGCCTTCATTGCCTTTTCTTTCCTTCTCTGTACACTCTGTTTATCCACTACCCACTCACTCACCTCTCTTCTTTTGCTTGCAATCCTGCAAATTACAACTATAACCCCCAATATGCCATTGTCCAATTAGTTATGCTGGGTTTAAGGGTTTTGTTGGCAAATGAACTTGTAGATTAGATGTATTTAAAGTTTCTGCGCCGTCGTGGATTTAAGAATTTTTCTCTAAAAAAATTAACTGCATTTTTGAATTATTACCCACTTAAACAACATATGAACGATTAGATTCAGTTGCCGTAACATATTAATGGCACAGGAGCCATTACATTGATGATATGTTTGAATGTTTGGTCAGCAGGTTGGTCTTTCTTCGTCTTCAACCGAAAATTAACGTTCATGTTAAACACCGTTTAATTCGTTAGCTTGCAGATGGCATAACCGTAATTCTATCCAATATCAGGGGTGTTCCCAAAGTTGGCTCTTCAGTCACGTTCGCTACTTGTGCCCTCCACGTCAGACACCTCCACCCGTAGCGATTACGACACGTGTCCACCACGTAATAAATAACCTCCATCCACCACTTGTGCCGTTAGTAAGAAAAAAACGCTTTCATTTAATTCCCTTCTTTTCAGAGTTCAGAGTCTTCAGAAGTTCACAGTCAGAAAACAGAGACTCGCTGAGAGAGAAAGAGAGAGGTGAGTGAAATTCCTCTACAAATTCCCCATTTTCAACCTACAAGCTTTAGCTTTTCCTCCTCTTAAGCCTTTCGTAACCCTAGCTCTGTCCTCAGCCGCCGGGCTTCTCTTTCCGGCAAATTCCGGCGGATTTCCGACCGCTAATTTATCATCCGGCGGAAATTCGTAAATGCCAGTCATAGAATCAGCTCAAAGTCTCTCAATTGACTTTCCTTTCACTGTTTGAGCTCTGAATCTCGAAATGTTCGCACTCGGAAGAGACTTCTAGGGTTTTGTAAACACTTTACCCAGTCTTGAATCTTCCCCCATTTCACCCAATTTTGGTTTCTAGGGTTTCTCAGTTCCCTATCACCATTTCTCTAGCCTTTAGACTCCCTACTTTGACTGCTTTGTTGTATCCGCAGCTCCAAATCTAGCCGTTACAGAAAGTTGGCTTCTTTCTTTTGGCTGAAGCTGAAGTCTTTGAAGCTCAAAACCAGTAATTTTGATCACCCTGGTCTTCTGGGTCAGTTGCAAATTCTTTATGGCCTTGTAGGACGAAAATGCGAGCGCATTTAATCATGAAACGGCTGCTCGTATTGTTCACCGTCTTTGCTTTGGCTCCGATTCTGGGGAGATCTCTGAACCCGTCTCTAAACGACGACGTGTTGGGGCTGATAGTGTTCAAGGCCGATATTCAAGATCCAAAGGGGAAATTAGCATCCTGGAACGAAGACGATGATAGTTCATGTGGATGGGTCGGCGTGAAATGCAATCCGAGATCCAACGCCGTCATTGAGCTCAATCTCGACGGATTCTCTCTCTCGGGTCGCATAGGCCGAGGTCTTCTCCAGTTACAGTCTCTCCGGAAGCTTTCCCTCTCCAAGAACAACCTCACCGGGAGCTTAAGCCCTAAGATTGCTCGCATAGACAATCTCCGGGTCCTTGATTTGAGTCAGAACAGACTCTCTGGGCCTGTACCTGACGAGTTCTTCCGGCAATGTGGGTCGCTGAGAGTGATTTCTCTGGCCAATAACAAGTTCTCCGGGAAAATTCCGGAGAGCTTGAGCTCTTGTGCTAGTCTTGCCACAATTGACTTGTCATTGAACCAGTTTTCTGGTCCGGTTCCAGCTGGGGTTTGGTCCTTGAATGGGATTAGATCACTGGATTTGTCTGGGAATTTGTTGGAGGGTGAAATTCCAAAGGCCATTGAAGGAATGAATAATCTGCGAGCAATTAATTTGGGGAAGAATCGGCTTTCTGGGCTAGTTCCTGATGGAATTGGAAGTTGTTTACTTTTGAGGTCCATTGATCTTAGTGAGAATTCATTCACGGGGAATCTACCTCAGACAATGCAGAAGCTTGGTCTGTGTGACTCTCTAAGTCTGCAGAAGAACTCATTTTCTGGTCAGCTTCCTGAGTGGATTGGAGAGATGAAAAGCCTGGAGACGTTGGACCTTTCTAGCAACCAGTTTTCGGGTCAAGTTCCAAATTCATTAGGCAATCTTCAAGCTTTAAAGGTATTGAATTTTTCTGCAAATGGGTTCACTGGGGGCTTCCCCAAGTCTTTGGTCTATTGCACAAACCTTCTGGCTTTAGATTTCAGTAAGAATTCTATGGAAGGTGACCTTCCTGCGTGGATATTCAAGGCTGGTTTAGAGGCGGTTTTAATTTCAGAGAAAAAACAAAGCGGAAATAGCCTATCATCTTCCCCAACTGGAACTGCGCTTCAAAAACTCGAGGTCTTAGATTTATCAGGTAATGGTTTTTCTGGTGAAGTTACATCTGCCATTGGGGCCTTAAGCAGCTTACATGTTTTGAACCTTTCTGGCAACTCTCTTGTTGGTCCTATTCCTGTGACTATTGGAGAGTTGAAGGCTCTGGACATTCTTGATATGAGTGAGAATGGACTGAATGGAAGCATCCCTCTGGAAATTGGAGGGGCATTTTCTTTGAAGGAATTGAGATTGGAAAAGAACTTTCTCACAGGAAAAATTCCAACTTCAATTGAGAACTGTTCTTCTCTTACTACTTTGTAAGTTCTCTCAGCTCCTTACATTTCATTTCGTAATATCATGCGTTTGTAATTTTAAGGGATAGTCTGGATTGCCACACAAGTTCTTATTTCATATAATTGTTTTGGAGTAGCCTTATTGAGAAATTAGCTGCGTTTACCTTATTCTAGAAATAACAACTACTAAACACAGAAAGCTGGTCTGTTTGTTGAAACATCTTTTATGTTGTAGAACTTTTAGGTCATACTGAAATGTGAAAACTTCAGTTACAAGATAAAGTATAGGGATATGCTCTTCTGTTGTTTGTGATGTTTTATGTCAATGAACTGCATACTGCTTTTCTGGAAAATAATGAAATATGAAATCCCTATTTGCTGTCATCTTTGTTTATGATGCATATTAGTGTGGATTTTTGTGGTTTCCTTATGGAACTATTTACTTGATTGAGGATTCGTTTTCACTAACGAGATTCCTTTCCACTTATTCTGCAAAAAAACCAAATGATCTGAACCCTTCTTTATTTTTAGCATTTGACATGTTTGTCTTGTTTTTGATATATTCTTTTGGTTGAAATCTGCAGGATTGTATCACAGAATAGACTGGATGGCCCCATACCTGCTGCAGTAGGCAAACTTACCAACTTACAAAATGTAGACTTGTCTTTCAATAACCTCTCGGGAGGCCTTCCAAAGCAGTTGGCTAATCTTCCCAACATCCTTTCCTTCAATATTTCCCACAACAACCTTCAGGGCGAACTACCTTCGGGTGGCTTTTTCAACACCATATCCCCTTTTAGTGTCTCTGGCAATCCATCTCTTTGCGGCTCTGCAGTTAATAAATCTTGCCCTGCAGTCCTTCCCAAACCCATTGTCCTCAATCCCAACTCCACTTCTGATTCCACCACAGGTGCATTGCCTTCAAAATTTGGTCATAAAAGAATCATCCTCAGCATTTCTGCTCTCATTGCCATTGGTGCAGCCGCTTTCATTGTCATTGGTGTTATTGCCATCACTGTGCTTAATCTCCGTGTCCGGACTTCCATATCTCGTCCTGCAGCTGCCATCACATTTTCAGGTGGGGATGATTTCAGCAATTCCCCAACTACAGATGCTAACTCTGGTAAACTTGTCATGTTTTCGGGTGAACCTGACTTCAGCACTGGTGCACATGCTCTGCTCAACAAGGACTGTGAGCTTGGACGTGGTGGGTTTGGAGCAGTCTACAGGACAGTTCTTAGAGATGGACGGCCTGTTGCAATCAAGAAACTCACAGTTTCAAGTCTTGTCAAGTCTCAAGAAGAATTTGAAAGGGAGGTTAAGAAATTGGGAAAAGTGAGGCATGATAATCTTGTGGAGATTGAAGGTTATTACTGGACTCCATCATTACAGCTCATCATATACGAATATGTTGCTGGTGGTAGTTTATATAAGCATCTTCATGATGGATCGGGTGGAAACTTCCTTTCATGGAACGACAGGTTCAACATAATTCTTGGAACTGCAAAAAGTTTGGCTCATTTGCACCAAATGAACATTATCCACTACAATATAAAATCTAGCAATGTTCTGATTAGCAGCTCAGGTGAACCCAAAGTGGGAGACTTTGGCCTAGCTAGGTTGTTACCAATGCTTGACCGATATGTTCTGAGCAGCAAGATCCAGAGCGCCCTGGGCTACATGGCACCAGAGTTTGCTTGCAAAACAGTGAAGATAACCGAGAAATGTGATGTTTACGGATTTGGGGTTTTGGTTCTAGAGGTTGTCACGGGAAAAAGACCTGTCGAGTACATGGAAGATGATGTTGTGGTGCTTTGTGACATGGTCAGAGGAGCATTAGAAGAAGGCAGGGTAGAGGAATGCATTGATACTAGGCTCCAGGGAAGTTTCCCTGCTGAAGAAGCTATTCCGGTCATGAAATTAGGGTTGATATGCACATCACAAGTGCCGTCAAACAGACCGGACATGGGGGAGGTTGTCAACATATTGGAGCTGATCAGATGTCCTTCAGAAGGCCAAGAGGAATCGGGATGAATTTAACTTAATCTTAACCGATATTCAGTGAAGGGATTTGCAATGGGTTATCCGGCACAGAAGAATCAAGTTAGTTCAATATTGTTGGAAGGCTTTTTTGCTTTTTTTTGCTTTGTACTCTTCCTCTATTTGTGTATTTCCTATTTATTTATGTAGGTTCTCTTCCAATGTTACAAGCAGCTAGATCACTAGATTCTGCTTTGCCGGATTCTAATTCAGTAATTTGGGTCCCTTTTCAGATATTGTGACTGCTAATTTTTTGTACTCCTCAAATTTCTGTCTTCCACTCTTGGTCATGTTTCTTTCAAATAGTTGATTCCATTCTCAAACTTTTTATTGCCCTTTAACTTATTTACAATGGATTCACCAGAATGTTCAGTATGAGGCAGCTACTAAATAATTGAACACTGATGATTCTCATCAAAAAAAAAAAAAAACACTGATGATTCATCTTCCAAAAAGACGATGAAGGGCAGAATTGACTTTCAGAGACCCATGTGTTTCCAATGATGGGCAATGCACCAGGCAATAGAATACAATTTCTTCAAGTCAAAAGTGAGTTGAAAGCCTGAGGGAGACTGAAGAATCTTAGTGCCCACTTTAAGGCAAGAAATCTAAAGTGCAGAGTAGAATAATGCAAGAGGAGGAAGAAACCAAAATGGGAATGAGTATTATATAGGAGCTAGTATCTTGAAGATAGATAACAGAAGGTGAAGGGTAGTGAGAACTGTGAGAGATATAAAAAATAGCAGATTATGATGCCTGTCGGAATAGAAGCACTCTTTATAATATTTGGCCACCCATGTCTTTAGGTTCCAATTTCAACTTTCCTTAACCATTCTCCAATGTTTCTTTTGCACCCTTTTCCTTGATATCTCTCTGGCCAAAGTAGAAAAAAAATAAGGCACTCTTAACCACTACATTGCACAGAAAAGAACACCCATTTTCTTTATAGGGTAGTAAGTCATAGAATATGAGTTTCCATAGCCATGTGCATAGATCGAGAACAATGCCAAATGAGTTGTCCCTACTAAAAATCCTAGTGCACTCAGTCAGGATATTAAATATGGTGTTGGGCCCTAGAGAGAATTCATATATTTTCAACAAGCACATGGCTCCTTAATAAATTAGATTTTCTGAGGATATGGGTGATTAGTATCATTAATGCAGGTGAAGAAATTAGAAACAAAAGGTATTTTCTTTTGTACTTTTAGAGAGTGCTTGTTCTTGGAGCCTTGGATTATATAATCTGTTGCTGTGTCCAAAATGTTAACTTCATTAAAGACTGAGGTTTCAAATCAACATAATTTTTTCTGGAGCAATCAACATACAAAAAGGGGGAGCGCAGCACTAAATTGAAAAGCTGTAAAAGCTGTTTGCTTGGGCATATATATAAAGTGAAATAAAAAGAACAGAAAGCATTATTGAGAAGCGTTTTTTGCGCATAAAAGAAGTCTTCTTTTGGTATTTGATTTCATGCTTTGCTTGATTGAGGGACAAAATGATCCATAGCCTCTCAATTCATGCACCTACCAACACATGCCCACTAGGATTTGCTATGATTTGGTCTTACACATTGTGAGGTGGCATTTGAAGCTCTCAGTTACAAAATCTATGAATATCTCAGCTTTGGGAGGAAGAAGCTTAAACCCAAAACCTTAAAACTATTAAGAAGGTTGTAGGGGACCTGCTTCAGCCTTAATGATGATCTGTTTTGTCCAACCAAGAGAAACAAGGATTGGGTTTGACAGCCTCAGCAGGAATAAACACTAGTGATTGTTAAAGAAAAAATTGATTCGGAAATTTATTAACGTTAACTTGATATACATTGTTGACTCATTCTTTAATCAACTCGTTAACATGATAAACATTGTTAACTCATTCTTCAAGTAACCACTTAAGTTTCGGGTACAATTAATGATTGTACAACAACTAGCTATATCAATTGGACAAAGCTGGAATCAAACCAGGATGATGAGGCTATTACATTATTGCCAAAATTCTGGCTCTTTTCTCCTCCATTTAATAAAATCAGTATGACTAAAGGAATGTAAACTTCAAGTCCAAACATTCTATCAGGATCAAAAAGAAGATGTTGGGCTAGTTTTACTGACCAAAATTGTTACATCCTCTGGTCTTGCACAGCCATGAACAATAAACACTCAAATTCTTTCACTCTCCAGCTGCAAATTTCTGTAAATTTATAATTCCTTACATCTGTAAAGGCCATTAACTGGTTCAAGAGTCTCCTTCACAGGCCTTAATAACAACTGCTTTTCTTGTTATTAGCAAGGCCTTAATAGCAAGTCTAAACATAAGAAATGTAGTCGAAGAGATCGAAGTGTATTCGTAAATCTTCAACTTTCGGAACATTTTTTCGTCCACAGTTTGAATTTGATCAATCGGTTTGATCCTGTAACTCCTTAATGAATCAGCATTGTGCTCATCTTTCACAAGATTTGTTTCCATTATGACTGAAAAAAAGTTCAGTCATGCTCTACAACTTATATTCCTTCCAGCTTATATAAACTTAATTAGGAGAGATAGATAATAGATTGATCCCAATTCCCAACTTAAGGCATACCATGAAACAAAAACCATTTTACCAATCCAAATGACTGTGGTTAAAGCAAGTTTAACTTTCATCTTGGATTTTGTATAGAAGAACTTGAACTAAAAGCTTTGCTTATCATCAAGTTGAATCCTATAGACTGAAGGACTGTTGACTGGAGTCAATTCATGGTCAATGTCAAAGTCAATCTGTATATATGTCTCTTCTTTCTGTGCTATATGCTGAAAGACGGAAACTTTGCTTTTTCTCTGATAAAAACACATCGTTTTCAACTCATTCGACCAGTATCAAGATGACATGGCCAACTGGGTCCAAAACTTTTAGGCTGAAAACCTCAACAATACTGAAAATCCAGCTAAATGTGTACATTTTGCAATTTTACAATGGCTTCATTGCAATTCAAAAATTTGATACTTTGACCCCAATTTCTTTTCTTATTTTTAGCTGAGTCCCAATCTCAAAGCTTTACACTTTTTACTTTCCCAAAACAAACCCTCTCTAACTCTCAGAGTCACAGTCTCCTTCGCCGCCTTTCTGAGAAAAAAAAAATCAAAATAAATGAGCTCACTTGTCTCTTTCCCTACTCAATCACTGCCCTAAACCCTAATTCACTCTCCCAAACCCTCAATTTCCCCAAAATCATGCCCAATTCCCAAATTAGGGTTTTAAGCTTCTAAGATGTCCTCCGAAGAATTGGGTCTAGCTTCCGCACAGAACGGGCTCAACTCGCAGCTAGTGTTCCACCAAGACGAGACCTTGCGGTTCAATTGCGGGGCACCGCCTCAGCGCCGGGTCGGCGACACGGGTCCGAAGACCCGAGAGCTCAGCGGTTTCATTGACGATCGGTTTTTCCCGCCTCAAAACGCAGACTTCCGGCGGAGCTTGTATAGCGAGAACTCGGAGCGGCGGGACCCGCCGGAGCCCCGAAACTGGAATCCGAATGGGACCATGAGGACGCCGAGCGGCGAAGGATCGGACGACGATGAGGACGAGGATGACGACGATGATGACGTGGAGGACGATGATGAGGACGCTGACGTCGGAGGGTTGTTCGGAGTGGAAAATAGGAGCAAGGGAAATGCCGGTAGTAATGCGAATAATGGGGAGGACAAAATGGGAAATGGAAATGTCAAGCATCAGCAGCACCATTCTTCTTTTGGTAAGATTTTTTGGCGGAAAGTTTCAAACTTGAAGAGCTTTTATAGTGGAAGTATTACTAGTTTCTAATTTTGGAAAGCTTTGTTGATTAGTAGAATTTTTGGCTATGTTTGTTGTTCTTAGGTGGGGCTCTGATATTAGGATCAAGTAGAGAGGTCTTGGAGAAAGACCATAGTATTAGTGTTGGGCAGCAAACACTGAGTAACAACACCAGGGCTAGTCCCAGTAATAATCATGATCAGTTGCCAGGAAGACTAGGGAGTTATCAGAATGCTGTCCCCGTGGCTGAATCATCAGACGGCGACATGTATTATTCTCAGTATTTGCAGGGCTCTGAGGGCTCTGCCGCTGCGCAAAAGGATTTGGTTGTGGAAAATGGTTGTGGGTTTAGTGGAAGAAAAGATGCTTTGTGTTCAAGCGAGTCCGGAGACTCTTTGAGGGCTATTCTCTCTGATCCTGTGACGTAAGTTTTGTTTGTTTGCTTATATGTTGGTTTTGTATTTGATTTTGTTGATTGTTGTTAATCTTCTTGGTTTTGAGCTTTAAACTGTGATGGAATTGGTGACTTAGAATTTTGAGGTATGTTGGATTCCAGGGGAGCTCTGATGGATGACGCGATGATATTGCCATGTGGGCATTCATTTGGAGGCGGTGGAGTACAGCAAGTTATTAGAATGGTGAGCTCCTAGGAAACACATTTCTCTGTATGCATGTGAAGAGAGATTAGGGTTGTGTTGACATTATATCTACCCCGTCATTTTGCTAAACGAAGTGTTGCTAATTGGTTTTCGTGTGCTGGCATTCGGCAAAGAGAGATACTAGTTTTATATGGTCTTGCAAAGACAAAATTTGCGTGTATGAGATCAATATCCCTTTGTTCTGTTTTGATTGTCAAATTGAATATTTTTTCTGCTTTTCTTAATGTTTCCAGAAAGCTTGCTGCACCTGTTCTCAGTCAATTTCAGAAGACTCAATTGCTCCAAATCTCTGTAAGTCAAAGTATTTTCGTTGATTAACTTGTACTATTGCACATTGCTCCAAAGCTCTTGCCTACTTCTACTTCTTTACAATTTCTAGGTTAATATCTTGCCTACTCTTAGTACTCAATGTAGATTAACTTGTACTGTTGCACATGCTCATGTAATGAGGACAGTCGTTGCATTATTTTCCTTTGTCTTGGTTCTGTTTCTTCCATGCTGAACTCCTCTATGCCAAAACCAGCATTTCAGTACCCTTATTTCGTCTGGTATGGCATGTCTAAATGTTCTGCTAAAGGCTCCACAAGGGGAAAAAAAATTAATGTTTTTGAAAACATTTTCTCACATAAACCTTATTTTGTAAAACTGAATAAGCACTAAAAACTTGGGCAAAATAAAAACTCAAAAGGTAGGGGGAGAGAGCATCCTAAATCCCAGAGTGGAATACCAGCATTAACTGTCCTCATAAGTAGGTGATGATTTCACTATAACATTGGCATTTAAGGGGAAATAATTAGGGTTTCTGCCTCTCGTAGCTCGATAAGAAGGAAAAATAAATTAACTTCCAGATGTTGAGTGGAGAAGGTTCATATGTTATAGAACTCATTTAGTACTATTTTTCTTTGTTTTACATGTGCAGCTCTTCGAGCTGCTGTGCAGGCATTCCGTCGTGAAGAAGAGTTACAATTTTATCGCTCATCCAAAAGAAAAAGAGAAAGGTTTGACCAGGTTTGTGTTTCAATGCTTTGAATCATTACATAAGTAGTTTTCCTAGTTATAAGGTATCACAGTTTTGGAACTTTGTTTTTTTTTTCCCTTCTCTCGTAGGACAAGGGTGGTTATGGTGATTTAGCACTCACGGATCCCCCTAGGGGTAGAGGTGTTCAGTTTCCATTTGCTGTGACAGATCGAGTTATTATAAAGGTTGGCAGAATCCTAAGCTTGGCTCTAATTGTTGTTCAATTGTTTGTTCTAACTTCTAACTAATAAATGAGTGAAAAATGTAACAGGGTAATAAGAGGACACCACAACGCTTTGTTGGGCGTGAGGCAGTTGTGACAACACAATGCTTAAATGGATGGTTAGTCATGCTACTTTTATTCCAATTTCATACTACAGTTTTAGCATTTATCAAGAAAAGCTCCATCTTAATTAATCAACTGTTTCTGTAAATGTGAGCAAAATTTGCTGCGATGGAATGACTTTGTTGTGTGAATTTTGAAATTTTGCCATTAAACCTATATGCATGAACAGGTATGTGGTAAAGACATTGGATAATGCAGAGAGTGTAAAGTTGCAGTATCGCTCACTTGCCAAGGTATCAGATGATCCATCGTCTAAGGCATTGTCAAGCAAGATGGCACCTAACTGGCTTTAGGCCTTTATACATAATACGACTGATAATACTACTTTGTTGCTGATAAGTTACTGTCTCTAGTTGAGTTGTATTTCCTTACAAGCAAACTGATGACATTCTGGCCTTGTAAATTATAGAAGCCTTGTCTCAGCTGCTTCAAGGGGAACCTAGAATGTAAATTTAGATTGTAAAAAGAATATGTATTTCTTTTTCCTTTATATTTGAGCAGCATTGAATTCTATTCGAGCTGGTATGAAAAGTTGTTTTTTGGTCTATGGGACGCCAATGAGTACTGATGTTCAAGTGTTTTCCAGATTTATGTTGTCAACTTTTTGGCCAATAATGTTGGGTTTTACATGTTACCTCGGAAACAAATCTGAGTTTCACTTTATTACCGCTCTGATTTTGGTAAAAGGTCGGATTCAATCTGTATTCCATATATCATGTACTGTATTTGAGTTTCTTGCTGTTTAAACTTGAACAATTCCTTACAAGTTACAACACCCTATTCGAATACTTCAACAAGAATAAGGAGGTGACTAAGAGCATCTCCAATGGTGAGTGTCAAATTCAAGTGCCAAACCTATTATAGCACCTCCAAATGAGCACTATTCATGTAGAAAAACTACCATCTTCAATGGTTGGGTGCCAAACCACCATCTTACTCTCTCCTCCATCCCACATGCACTTGGGCCTGCCGAAAATAAATGGCACTGGGCCCAGTTTTGATCTCAGTTTAGCATTTGGGATATGTCTAAACTGAATTTAGCTCTCAATTTTTCCACCATTGGAGATGCAAAGTGTCATTTTGAGACCTAAATACAAGTATAGCTCATTAGCTCCAACTATTGGAGATGCTCTAAACTTAGACCAATTCTTCTTTATGGCAATCTATCGATTCAAATACTTCAACTATTCCTTAACAATAGTGCATAGATTATAAGAGACCAATTAATTATGTGAAGCAAAAGAGATGAATTCGATTCATTTTCTTCCGGCGCAAGAAAGATTTCTAACTAGGGTACAATAGTCCATAAACCTAAAGTGGTCCTCCAAAAGAAAAAGAGAAGGGAGAGATGAGGAGGGACAAGAGCACTGTGAGACCCGAAGAGAGAGACTTGGCGATCTACATACCCGTTTACACCCGAAACCATCCGCAGTGGTGGTGGTACGTGATTGAGGAGGACGTCGCCGGTGATAAAGTCACAGAACTGTTTCTTCCCGGATTACCTCCGGTTGTGTTGCCGGTATACGATGAGAAGCTTTGCAACAGCCTTGTGGTCTTGAACTCCCGCTTATACCTCCTTGGCGGAGATGATAGGGAAAGATCAGAATCATTCGAAAAAATATCAAAATCCACCGGTTTAGAATTTCGCTACTGGGACTTGAGAAAGCAAGATCATCAGGGCTGTTGGGTGGAAGGTGGCGACTTGTGTTGCGATCTAGATTGGGCAGTCGCTCGTGACGACGGTTGGGTTTACACTGGTGCAGATTCTAGCGGGGAGTTTTACCTCGTCAATCTTAACAACCGCAGCACTAAGTTGCTTCCCAGCCTTCCCAGAAACCTAGACCGGAGTCCATGTATTCTTGGCGTTTCTAAGAAGAAGAAGCAGCTTTTCGTCTACACCCCTATCCCTATCTATGGTGAGTCTGATAATGGTATCGAATTTGAGTCTGATGGTAGTATGTTGATGTGTTATGATCCGGAATCGAACAAGTGGGACGTGCTTCTCGACTTGGACGAGTGCGGGGGTAAATGGTGTACCGGCTTGGTGCTTTACGAAGACCGCTATTTGTTTGCCTATGGGTGTCCACATGAATCAGCACAGTATGGCAGAATTGGCATATACATACTTGATATTGAGAGGCGTAAATGGCTGTCCACACCAGTTCAGGGCCTTGACAAAGTCCTTCCTCCCGAGGAAGGACGTTTTGCCTACTTGCTCAACATCCGAGATCATGACGACGACGACCACCCCAAGTTGGCCTTGGGGTGGGTACTCCCATGTCCTTTTGCAGTTGAGCTTCATTGGTCCAAATTCACACTCACTATTTCTACTCGACAAGGAGAAGAAGAAGCAGCCTTCTCCGCCCATATTGTATCAATTTCATCCCATGAGGTCCAAGTGAAAAACAAAAACCAACGGAACAGAATCAGGGTGTGCCGATGCACGGCAGGATTGTAAGCAATCTCCTTCTATCATATCCAATTTTTAATTATTCAAGTACGTTTTCCATCAATGTATGCATTGGGACTTTGCCTAGCTAGGTTTTGACAATGTATGCTTCTTCATAGATTATGCTGACTTGAATCTTAACAATGCTTTGTTCTATATATTTACAGGGAAATTGGACCGGATAAATGGGCAAAAGATGTCGAGGAGAGTAATGAAGATGATCGATGTACAACAGATTCTAGAACAAATGATCGAATCTAAAAGCTAAAATTTGATCCGTCTTCTTTAGGAACCCATATATCGTTTTCAAGCTTTCAATATTGAAACATCGTCACTATTTTTTTTGTTATTTTTGCTCAAATGGATGTAAAATGAATATGTTTTGCTCTGCAAAATGAATTGTGTTTTACTTTTCATCATAAAGCAAATGTTTCCATTAATATTTGTATGCTAATTGCACAACATTCTCTTTCTCACATTTTTGTGGGGTGTATTCAGTTCTTCTACCACAAAATTACAATTCCCATTCATGATCTTCTTTAGCATATATATATTTTTTTAATGTTAAATTTCAGTATGAAGGAGAGAGTGGTCATTACAACTCAACCACTGTCCAAAATACTGAAAAAATATGACTCTGTGGCCGCTGTTTGATGGTGATCACATTTTGATGTTTGATATTCTTCTCAACTCACTTGTTATCTGCCCTATAACTAGTTTTAGCGATTCCTATGAGAGCCATTTTCGGCATCTTCAGACCATATTTGCTTTTCCAGATGCTAAGAGGATACAGCTTAGACTGGCTTTGCTTCAATTTGTACGCCCTCCTCATATCAATGGAGTTCATACTTATGATGAGGATTATAGACCAAGCAAGCAGAGGGGATTTAAGCAGTTAACTAATCAGTTCTTGCAGAGAAAGGTCAAATGAGACCATCACTTCTAGTATAAGACTTGCAACTGCTGTTAAACAAAGCTGTCACATGTTACAAATGAAAAAGATTGAAAATGGAACTACAAATCATTAGTAGCAACAAACTGAAATTTTTTACAACTAATTGTCCTACTCAGACCAAAAACAAAGTAATAAACCTAAAGACCTGTTAATTCAACAACGGAAGTCGTAACAGTTGGATTCTGCCCACTCTTGTAAACGACCTTCATGTCTATTGTTACAGAGTCCGTAACAACAGACTCGAACACTCGGCAAAGCCTTTGAAGCTAATCAGTAATTTCCTGGATGCTCCAAAAGGTTGACATATTCAGACAGAGACTGAAGGAAGGACTTGTAGTTAACAACAAGGCGATGCATTTGCTGACAAGATAAAGTTGCACGTTGCATAAATCGACGCTGCAGCAGCCCTAACAGCTACTTCCCTCTCTGAGCTATCCATCATATGTGATCTGCAAGACAAACAAAAAGATAAATGATGATTTTTTTTTTTTACCAATTCCTCACATGGAGGTGGTCTCTTTTGAACTACACAGTATTATGTCTCACAGCATATACGAGTTTTGGTTAAAAAGATAAAGAAAAGAGTTGGACTGAATAACAATTTTTTTTTAATTAACAAGGCACTGCATGCTGGAGGTGAAAATCATGACTTAGAATTGGACTTATGAAACGTAACTTCAAGGACAGTGGATTCCAATAAAAGCTTTACCTGGAATCATCTTCAGATGTACCCAATGCTTGACTGCCAGAACTCCAGTTGATAAGTTGCAGGCCCTTATTACAGTGAACTTGCATTTCTCTTACTTGGTTCAACCAGCTTTCCTGAAATTTATAACTAGTATATATTAGATTAAGTAACCAAGCTCTAATATTATTGCACACAGTTGGCAAAGAAACTTCATCAAACAAAAACACCCGGAATATATCATGTACTAGGAAATGAATTTACAGTTTCTTTTAGCACTCACAAGTTGACCCTCTTCTTCTGAAAGTGCTTTATCCATTTGATCAAACCGTGGGCCCCATCTAGCTCGATGCATGTCTGCACAAGCACGGCTGGAAAGTCCACCCACAGTAGTTTTCATGATAGAAGAATCATTATCCTTATCAGATGAAAACTCTTTTGATAGCAATAAGGGCAAATCTGTACTTATTACATTTCGAACTCTCTTCCTGCTGCGTTGCAGTGCTGCAGTTACAGAATATAATAGACGTCAGAATCTGTTCTACCTCAACAAGATCCACTAATGATTTAACAGACTGAGCATTACCTGAAAGGCGTCCTTGAATATCTTGTTGAATAAGTTCCAACCATTGCGAAGCAACGGTAGCAGCTGGAGAAGAAAAGAACAAAAACATTCATATCAGCTAAGTTGAGACTAGAATACTTTTACACAGTTGGCACCTCCACTTTTTTCAAGAATGATTGCAACATGTGAGATCCTCCCCTTCCCTCCAAGCATCACTAAACTACTACCCTGATCTCTGACTAGTCGGTGCATTCATAATATAGATAGAAGAAAATCCTAATAAATAGCATGCTTAAAGTAGTAAACAAATATGATAAATAAAAAAAAATAAAAAAACATCTAAATAATCACCTTTAAAAGAAAGATATGATGTTGTTTCCTCTTTAGACGACAAAGGGCTATCCTCCTCAGGTGCTATAGCTGATGAAGACAGCTTCAATGCTAGCGTCTCTTCCTCACTTACAAGGGTGGAGTGTGATGCAAAACTTTTTAAGCCAAAGCTCTCCTTTGTGGTTGGGTCACCCTCTATACAGTTCTCCACTGGAACCAAAGAAGGTTTATTCATTAAAATAGTGTACCCTTGTGTCTGCATGTCCTCGAAGAAAGTATTTGGACGCCAACTCTCATTCGTATTTTCCAGGTCCAGCCTGTTTTCTACAGTTCCAATCTGCTGATGGATTGTCTGTTTGTTTTCCATACGGCTAATTTCAAGTCTTTCAGATCTTACAAGAGCCTCTATTATAGAATGGACCTGCTTTCTATTTCTCACATGGTTGATAATCCCAGGGTTCAGTTCATTCAGCAGTCCACTTGGAGCAGCAATCTTCGCAAACCTGTCCACTTGTTCCTTCTTTGCACGTTCTATCTTTTTCTTCTGCTCTTCACTTTTATTTTTCTTGGGGCGTGGCTTTGGCATTGGTATGCCTCCATGCTGCTTTGACATTGGTATGCTTCCATGTTGCTTTGACATTGGTATGCCTCCATGTTGCTGCTTTGACATTGGAATTGTTACCGGTTGCTTTGGCTTTGATATGCCTCCATGAGAAGATGAGAGGAAACCATTTTGCTTCATCTCCTTCCACACTGTCATTGGATCTTTCTCTTCCAATGGGCCAGTGCAGCTCCCACATTCAGAGACGTCTGACTTCAAGTAATTGAGATTTTTATAAGGATAAAAAGGATCTTGGTTTTCTGAGCTTGAAACACTTTTTGCATTTAGATCCAACGCATTGCCTTTTGCACAACCGCGATTAGTATGGCATTCTTGGTCATGATCCCTAAGCATTGTGGTCTTTTCTAAATTCTGAGAGCATTGCTGACTGCCATTCTGAACCGTATTCTTGGCACTGCACATGTCAGTATTGAGATCTAGTGGCTTGGGAATAGGGTTGACCACAACTGGAATTGTGCTTCTCACGGATTTTCCTGCTCGAGAAGCATCCAAATCAGAGGTTTTAGACACCTCAGTAATTTGATCCCTAGGGGATGTGGTCTTTTCTGAACTCTGAGAGCATTGCTGACTGCCATTCTGAACCGTACTTTTGGCAATGCACCCATCCGTTTTGAGATCCAATGGCTTAGGAATAGGGTTGACCACAATTGGGAATGTGCTCCTCACAGCTTTTCCAGCTTGAGAAGCATCCAAATCAGAAGTGATGGGCACCTCAGTAACTTCACCCCTAAGTGATGTGATCTTCTCTGAACTCTTAGAGCATTGCTGACGGCTATTCTGAACCTTATTGTTGGCAATGCACGCATCAGTATTGAGATCCAATGGCTTAGGAATAGGGATGACCGCAATTGGAAATGTGCTTCTCACAGCTTTTCCGGCTCGAGAAGCATCCAAATCAGAGGTGATAGGCACCTCGGTAACTTCAGACATCTCTTCATCATCGAGTTGAAATTGACCACTGGGTTCTTTCTTATTAATTCCTGTGGCATGAATAGTAGGAGTGAATAATTGAACCCAAAACCACTCAAACAGAAAACCAAAACAACATTTTTACTTTGAATTTGCAAATAACCCAAATTTGAACAACATGAAGGTACTTAGAGTCTTAGACATCTTTACTGCGGTAAATCACATTTTCGGTTGGCTTTTAACTACATACTGAGAACACAAGTTCTATCTTAAAATACGCAGGAGTATTTTCAATGGAGTATAGCATAACCAATGAACAAAACCTGAAAATATTTAACATTTAACCCTTTCACACCTAAAAAGAACTAAAATGATAAAGGAGACTACATTTGACACCAAAATAGCCCATAACAAATGTAATGCTTCATTAGTCAATTGAAAGTTTCACTCTATATAGTATATACTCAAAAATTCATAATCCATAAGAAACCCAAAAACAAAAAGAAGAAATTTCAAATAATTATAATAAGTACCTTCAGCCCGGCACACGGATTCAAGATCTCGCATCTTAATCCGTTTCCGAGGACCAAGTTCATGTTCTTCTCCCAATTCAGTACTAATCCGCTTCTCGCCCAAAATCTGAAACAACCCAACAATCAAAAAACAATAAAATGAATTAGTCTCAAAGCTATCAATTCCCATCAAATTCAAACTCAAACCGAGCCCAGGAAAACAGAACCCACCTTTGAATCCGATCTGGGCACCGACCCTTTTCCCGAATCGCATCGATTTGCCATAATCTTCAAAAACCCAATTCAAAAACACTACTTTCAGAACTGACCCTTTTCCGAGAACCGCCAAATCTGGGTCATGGGATCGAAAAGATGCAAACTTTGTAGACGAAAACGAAAAGGGTATTCGGAATTGGTGAAACTGGGTGTCAATCGTGGAAGGTTTGGGGTTGGGGATGAGATTTGGAGAGTGAGAGTGAGAGGGGTTGGTGGGGTTAGGGTTTTGAAGGGCGCGTAGGGGGGTATCAGATCCGTGGGATTTTATTATTTGTGATATGCTCTTTTTTTCAATTTGAATTTTGCTGGGAGAGAAAAGAGGAAAAGCGCGCTTATTACAAACAAACGTTGTTGGGCCGAAATTGTAATTTAAAGGGAAGCTGGCTAACAACGTTAGGAGTGTTTTTGAATTTGAATTGGTTGGAGGGGACGGGGCCCCCAACGGGAAGCGCCGTGCTTTTCCCACGCGTACTATTCTTAGGGCCTGTTTGGTTTCCTGGAAATATGTTTTTTTTATTACCCTTTTGTGATTAATTCGCATATCTTTTCTCATTTTGATAGATACCCATGTCTCTGTATTTGGGTTTACAAAATTATGAACATTTTAGTTTACTTTGATGATAGATAAGGGAAATCATATAAATATTTAATTGGTGTCAAACCACAAAGTATTAGGGGAAACTTTGATGATTAATGAATTTAATGTAAATAAATTATTATTATTATTAAAATTAGAATACAATAGTTGTATTCATAAATTACACATAATAACCCGTCTTTATGAGTCACGACGGAAATAAGTCATTAGTCATTACATAAGTACCTTGAAGACCCCAAATGCCCACTCAACCATCAAACAAGACCAACATGGTCCTTCCCAATCCATTGTGAGCAAAAGAGAATAGATGTCAAAAATAGTCTCGTTGTGAAGCAGAGACCGAGCATAGCGTGCTTGAAGTACTAACACAGCGTTGAAGAAGACTTCACTACTAATCTTAAAGTGTTGCATATGAGACTGTACAACTAATGTTCAACACTATGCGGATGAAACCCTAGAGTTTGCCGCCACAAATTGAGACAGAAGTCTCTCGACATTCTTCATATTCGTTACTATCCATGTAACTAAATTATTAAGTTAATACAAATAGTTAGAGACACAAGTAAAATGAATTTTTAGAGGACACTTTTGTTCTTTAATCGAATATAAATTTAATCGTATCTATGGATTAATTTTAACCAATTATTGAGATAATAAGTATAATCTACAAAAAGCTTCGTAAGTGATCATTAATGGAGTTGAAACCATCTTGGTGGTTGTTAACGGAGTTTAACACTTTAACTTATCATGTTTCTGTATGTAGTGTTGAAGCACTCACCATTTTCACATTCAAATACTATCAATTCAAAATTCCAACATACTAGAAGAATAATCCAAAATACTAAAAGCTAATTAGATGGGAAGGATAATTCCATAAACTTAAGCATCAAAACTATCCACAATTGTATGATGGAGGATAAGCTAGATGGGTGAGTCAATATCTTATCATAAAATTAGAAGTTTCAAACACGAAAACGAACTAAGATGTAAGTTCATTTCATGCCTCGCACTTGCCTATTAGCTAATGATATGTACATCGATTGAAGTACATATTTTATTTTATGTCAGGATTCTAATTATTTATTGGGAGTTAATATCGATTTTTTATGTCAGATTCCAATTATTTATCGAGAGTTAGTATCGATTTTTTATGTCTCATGGATTATTACTATTTTGATAACTTTGATTTTCGAAAAGTTATTTTTCTCCAACCGACTCCTTATATGCATTTGAAGTTAACTCATCGGAAATATAATTCTGGCATGTTTACTTACTTGAAATGAAAATGAGAATGAATCAGAATTCTCATTCCGATGGAATCATTTATAATACCTATCCCCCCTTGGTAATCAAACTCCGAATATTCAGGAATGAATTTCTCTTTTTTAGTCATTTTTTCATGGGACCCACAATCATTCTGATTCATGTGCATGTTAGTAAACACAAGAGAACTCAAGAATGTAAATTAATTCCTCCATTCACATACTCATTCCAAATAAATAAACATGTCATTCATGTAAAATCAAACTTCATGACAATTCATTGCATTACTATACTAATCACCCGTAAAAAGCCAGCTATCTTATTATTCAATAAACAGACAGGAAAAAGAAAAAATGGATCATCCGATCATGTTCAATGAAAAGCTTCGCTTTTGTGTATCATTACTGTTACGAATTTTTACATAATGAACCAATATGATTCAACTGAACATCAATAATCAAATTGGGTTTGGTACTTTGGTGCTTCGGTAAATGTTTCAATTAATTTACAACTGAGCTTCGGATTTCCATGGCCCAATATCATCTTCCCTGACCTTGAAGCTGTGCCTGCAACAACCAACTGTTCTTGAGCTGCGATTGGGCCGTCTCCCTAAAACTCTTGACCCGAACCAAACAAAAATGAGTGCAACCCATGCCCATACCTAGCCCATAACCCGACCCGACATTAACTCTACTCGTCTTCAACAAATAACAAGCTGGCCCACACTCCTCCCCCTTCCCCTGCACCACCAACCCCCACGCCCGCGTAATTCCATCACCGGAAGAAGCTCCAGAATCTTCGGCACCGTCACCGTCAACTTCACCGTCGTCCATCAGTTCCCCAACGAAAATAACGCCTTCCGGCGACGGAGCCTCTCCGGCCTCCCACTTCCCCTTGAGCGCGTCCCAATTCTCTTCCTCCACGCCCTTCTCCGTCTCCAGCCTCGGCTTATCCGTACTATTCCCGTACACGTGGACCAGCAACGGCCCTTCTCGGAGGTTCTTGACGATCTCCGTCACCGAATCCCGAATCCACGCGTCCAGCTTCTCGTTCGCCGCCGCCGCCGTTTCGCTCCAGTTCCGATCCCCGTCTCCGCCCCGGCGACGAGTACCCCGTCCCACCGCTTTCATAATCCTCGTTCCCGCCACCGCCATAGACAACGAATTTACAATTTTGCCCCTCGGTTTGGTACGGATCGCCATCGAACAACAACGCGGCCGAGCACTCTGATTGGAGGAAGGGCTGCAGAGATTCTGATCTTGATGGCGGCGATGATCAAGAACATTGCTCAAAGAATGATTCCCTCCAATGCCCAGCGACGCCATTCAGTTCGCGGCGAGGAGAGTCCAAACAACGACGTTTGCTTTCCGGGAAAGCTTTCTTTCTTGTTGCGGAGGACTTGGAGCAGAGAGAGAGAGGTGTGGATGTGATCTTGGTAAATTAGAGAGCAGAGAGAGTTGTGGAATCCAAAAGTGACTGAGATTGGGATTAATAGGTGAGAGATTTCAGTTCTCCGAATACGATTGGAATTACGAGTCGGTTTATAAGGGTGACGATTACGAAACTCTCACCTGGCTTTGCCATACTGATTAGGCACGAGCTCGGATGCTTCGCGCACGAGCCTCACACGAAATGCGCGTTTCGAATTTGTTGCATTATTTGAATCTGGACCGTTGATGTTGATGACTTTGGTCTGATCGAGGGTGTTTTATATTTTAAACGTGGTTGACTCACATTTTAATTGTGGGTTTCGTGAATACTTGGTCCCGTTTGGCGACGGCGAGGACGTGGCGCGTGTTGACATGGGGAAAGTGCATGGAGTCAGGAGGCTGACGCAAGCTGGGCACACGCTGAGCGGGAAGGATAACCAATCAAGCCAGCGAAAATTGACACGTCAGATGAGTTGTCTTGGCTTGGGCATCCAACGGTAAATCCAGCTGTGTATTTCTGTTTTCGGTTAGAAATCCACGTGTTTATGGCCCATCGCTGACGGGGAAGGGAAATGCGTGGCGACGTGGCGTTATGAAAACGTGAAAGAGCATATGAACCTAATGAGTAATGCGTGCCCGTTTCTTTGGCCTCAAACACAAGTTTTGTAACAACGTGTTAATGAACTATCAAGTCATCTTAAGGCAGACTTTTTGTAATTTGTTAATCAAATAAGTAAGGAGTAAGATAATTAATGTAATTTGCAACATTATCGTATCATCTAGTAAATAGCCATCCTTATTGTCCAAAAAAAAAAGTAAATAGCCATCCAAAAAAAACATTGTATTTTAAATTCACATAAACAAAATTGGAAAATCACAAACATGCTTATCATGTGAAGTGATCCAATAAAAATCGGACGCATATCCGTTATTCTCTTACCAAATCAAACACCCTCGATCTACACCTTTTATTTCCCCTCCTCGTTTTTTCTCCCTCTTTTTTTGACTTGTTATCTATTTTATTTTTATCCCCTAAAAAGAGGTATATATATTTATGATTTTCATGGTAAACGTACATTCTTGAGTGCACACCGAGACATAACAAATTAACAATACTCATCATTTGTAGATTTATGAGATCGAATTCGCTAATCATTTATTGAGAGTTGTATATTAACATTTAATACCAAATCCCACAGGGCATGCATTATTTGATTTTAGAAGCTACATACAAATTAAAAGCACCTATATATTCTTGTGTACGTACGTTACATATGATGATCGATATATGGCCACCAAAACTGTAGTTTAATATATGACAGTAGCAAGAAGGAAACTTGCTATTTTCCCCATGCATTGTTCATATGGTAGTTTTATCGTTCCTTTGGCAAAGCTTGACGGGAAGTCCCATGGCTGGATAAGGCAGGGGTTCACGTCTCAGAGGCTCATCCTCGATCATATGCGTCCATGAATACTTTGTTATCAAATGATGAATTGTCAGCAGCGCTTCAATCCTTGCAAATTCTGCCCCGGGACATATTCGCGGGCCTGCTCCAAATGCAATGTATGCGTATGGAGGAAATGATTTCGTTGAGTTCTCGAATCGTGATGGATCAAACTTGTTTGGATCTTCAAATATGTTGCTGTCCATGTGTGTACCAGATGCCACCCAGAAAACCTGCAAGTGATTATAATTAACATTTCGTAAAGTTTCGTCTTGAACCCTAATTAAATTTGTATTGAACTAGCTTCGATCACTTATAACATGGTATCAGAGCCGTGTTTCATATATACTCGATCAAGTTCAAAAATATTGAGTAATTTGAAGCTAGCTAGCTAGGGTACGGTTGGGGTTGGGGTTAGGGTTAGGGTTACATAAAGTCAAAAATATGTAACTAGTACCTTCCATCCCTTTGGGATATCATAGCCATCAAAGGTAGTGTCTCTCCAAGCACATTTAAAGTTTCCAAATGCTGGAGGAGTCATTCTCATGAGTTCTTGGGCCACTCTCCATGTGTGCTTCATCATTTGGATTTCCTTCCATGCAATAACCTTTCCTTCACTTCCTTCCACAGCCTTAACCACCTCATTTTGCTCTGTAATCAAATACAATAATTAAGTAAAGTTGAACATCTTCAAGCAAATTAAGTGACATTTTTATATAAAGTCATAGTAATTACAATTACAGTAATTGATTACCTTGAAGCACCTCACTGAAAATCTTGGAATCTGTAGAAAGATGTCTCAAAAGAAGACTCAGGAGAATTGAGGTGGTGTCATGGCTAGCAACTATAACAGTAATGAGATTATCAATAATCTCTTGCTCCTGCAAAGGCTCACCATCTTCATCTCTCAGAAGAAGCAGGGCTGAGATGATGTCATTATTCTGGGGCGTCTCTATTTTTGCCTTATTTTTCTTATCCTTCATGAGCTTCGTGAGAAGCTTGGCTATCCTGCCACGTGCCTGCACTGCTTTGTAAAATTGGGTGCTGGGAATGTTTAATGGAATTGCCCACAGACCCTTGATGGCTATGGTGAAATCTTCAAACAGTGCATCTTTGTCTTTGCCTTCTGGTAGTCCAAAAAACATACTGCAAGTGACCTTGAATGTTAATCTCTTCACCAAAGCCACCAGTTGTACTACATCCTTGCCATCGAGTTCCTGCAACCGATATAAATATTAGGGTTATGTGGCTCGATGCATGTTAATTATCATAAAAAATAAACATAAGATAAGTACGTACGTGAACCGCAGTACTAATGCTACAAGCTAGATTTTCTGAGATAAAACTCTACATCTGATGAGTTCATTATAGGGATACCTTGTCTAACAAGCTAGATAGGTTAAAACATGCATGTAGAGTTAACAAAACCTAGCTTACCTTGAAAATTTGGTCTTTGACTAACGAATCGATTTCGCCCACGATTCTCTGAATGTTTTCTGGTTTTAGAAAGTTGGTTATGGCACTCCTGACAAGTTTATGCCTGGACCCAGAAAGCTCAAAGATGCTGTGCTTTCCAAGAATGCTGGCTACAGTTGCTACTTGGTTGCCTCCAATACCAGTGTCGCCTCCACCGAACACAAACCGGTTTCCAGCTTGGCCGGTTATAACCACCGTCCTAGACCCCATGAGCGAGGTCTTGAACACAGGTCCATACTTGCGGATACGGGACCGGATCCACTCATCGGATCCGTCCTGTTTTTGTGCCCGGATGAAGCTTATGGACTCTCCGATTAACGGGAGACCAAATGAACCTGGTGGAAGCTTCTTGCGCAGTGATGTTTTTAACGTGAAATACCCAGCAAAAAGTGCTACCATGGTTACAACTAGTATCAACAGTGAGATATCTTCCATTGTTAATAATATGATCAAGTATGAAGAAAATGGTATGAGACATGATGTATTATATAGAGGTCTAGTTGATGCAAGACCAAAAGGCTGGGGTAACCATTTTCACAAGAATTTGAATTTCTAGTAAGCTCCAAATTAAGTATAGTTTAATGTTCTTATTACAAAGTTAATTACGTATTCCAAACTAGAAAATTACAAAAAGGAAGTACTTTTATACTTGTATTTTTGGTATGTGCTCTACGAGTAAAGTTGTAAACTTGTAATAGATGCTTTGCTTTGGCCAGAGATACCTATGCAATTGAGGCGAGACGTACTCATTTGTTGTCCCTGTTGTTTGTTTGCCTCAGATAATGGTCACCACAATAGCTATAATCATGAGACTAGGTACATTGTTTATATCACCGGTGATCATTTAAAGGCCTGCCCTTTATTATGTAGAGGAATGAAGCATGATGATATATATTACATAAGAAAGATAAGACTTTGGTAGGAGAGATTATATATCTTCTCCTCTAACCGATTGGTTTTGAGTTAGATATTTTTTTTTCCGTAGTAACGCCACGTGTGAGGTACAAATGACACACGTACTTTGTCACATAGTATGAGTTTTTTTTTTTAAGGAAAGAAACATATATTAGATATAATCACGATTACAATCGTTAAGGGCATCCTGAACAGCAGCATGAGCTATAATTAACCTAATAAGGTTAGTATCACATAGTATGAGTTGTATACATGTTTAACTTGAGTTTCGCTACAAGTAACATGGTGTATAAAAAAAATTAATAATAAAGGAACATGATGTGTGACTGTGTGAGAATATATATGGAATATTATTCTACATTGGAAAAATAAGACATCAAACATGTTTTATGTTTTTTTTTTTTTTGGCAAGGAAACATGTTTTATGTTTAAGATGTAAAGTTTGAAAGGGACAAGGCCGTGCTATTGGGATTTAAGTGAATAAAGAAATTAAAGCTATTCCCCTATAAAATCCCCTTTTAGGAAATCCTAAATGAACTAGAAACAAAGTTGGCAAAAAAAAAACCAAAGGTATGTATTGAAACATTTTAATTTTTGAGAAGAAATCATTTACTATAGCACACGTTTTTTTATTAATATTATAAAATTCTTAAATCGAGCGCGAAGCAAAATTTGACGAGCCCATAAAAATAACCCGCGTTAATTGTAAGACCCAAAGGTAAATAATAATCCATCTTTTCCAAAATAACAGCAAATTAAAAAACAAATTGATGGAAAACCTTTTAACAATAAATAATTTGTTGCTATGGTCCAAAAAAAAAATATTGTCCAAAAAATAATTTGTTGCTACAAGTTCATTGCCAATATTTTTTTTGTTTGAATTTTGAGTGAATGAATAAATAAAGCCATTCCCCCACAAATTCCCTCTTAGGAAAATCCTAAATGAACTCTACCCACCAAGTTGGCAAAAAAAAAAAGTATGTTTTCAATCACGATAATTTATGAGAAGAAATTCCTTACTATAGCACACATGCATTTTTTAGAAATATTTTAAATTTCTTAGACCTAATTGCAAAAGCAAAATTTTATGAGCTTATGAAAACAACCCGTGCAATTTCTAAGACCCTAAGGTAAATAGTAATCTATCTTTTCCAAAATAACAACAAATTAAAAAAAAAATTGATGGGAGACCTTGTGCCGACGAATAGTTCGTCGCTAAAAGTGCATCTCTAATTATTTTTTTTTTGAATATTTGAGTTTATAAAAAATTAAAGCTATTCCTCCAAAAAATCCTCTCCTGGGAAATCCTAAATGAACTCTAGACAGTAAGTTGGCCAAAAAAAAAGTGTGTTTTGAAGCACATTAATTTTCGAGAAGAAATTTTTTATTATAGCACATGTTTTTTAGATATATTTTAAATTTCTTAGACCGAATGGGAAGCAAAATTTTATGAGCCCATGAAATTAATATGTGCTATTTGTAAGACCCAAAGGAAAATAGTAATATATCTTTTCCAAAATAACAACAAATTAAAAAAAAAATTAATGGAAGACCTTGTGCCGACGAATAATTCGTCGCTACAAGTGCATCTCAAATATATTTTTTTGAATATTTTAGTAAATGAAGAAATAATGTCAATCCCCCACAAAAATCCCCCATCCAAGGACATCATAAATGAACTCTAACCACCATGTGGCAAAAAAAGTATGTTTTGATGCACGTTAATATCCGGAACAAATCTCTTACTATAGCACACGGTTTTTAGAAATATTATAAAGCTCTTAGACCAAGTGTGAAACAAAATTTTATGAGCCCATGAAAACAAATCATTGCTATTTCTAAAATCCAAAGGTAAAATAGTAATCTATCTTTTCCAATATAACAACAAATAAAAAAAATTGATGGGTGACCTTGTGCCGACGAATAATTCGTCGCTACAAGGGAATCTCAAATTAATTTTTTTTTAAAATATATTAGTGAATGAAGAAATAAAATCGTTCTCCCAAACAAATCTCCTCCTAGCTAGGAAATCCTAAATGAACTCTAACCACTATGTTAACAAAAAAAGTATATTTTGAAGCACGTTAATTTCCGAGAATAAATCCCTTATTATAGCATACGTTTTTTTAAAATATTTTAAATTGCTTAGACTTAGTGTAAAGCAAAATTTTATGAGCTCATCAAAACAACCCGTGCTATTTGTAAGATCCAAATGTAAATAGTAATCCATCGTATCGAAAATAAGAAAAAAAATTAAAAAATTGATGTGAAAACTTTTAACGATGAATAATTCGTCACTACAAGTGCATCTCTAATTTTTTTAATATGTACGTACGGGTACTATTCAACTATTATTTCTGAATTAACTAATTAGGAAATACTAAATGAACTCTAGCCGAAATTTGATTAATCAAATCAAATTATGAACACAAAGGAAATTGGACTTCCCTGGGAACCAATTAGTAATTACGGGGAGCAGCCATGGGTAGGTAGATGGAGTGGTGGTTACAAGCTTGAACTGATGACCACGTGGGTAGTTGAAGGCCTTCAAATATACTTTTCAACCAAAATACAAACAAAATGGATGTTCCAGAAATGCCCCTATAAATGGAAGTTAAAACCGACATTTTGGATACTAATTAAAAGAAATGAAAATCTTAATTGTTCAACAAAATTTGGTAAAGAATAAGAAAGTGGCAATCTTTGTGCCTCGCAAACAAATAAAGTGACTCTTGGCTTGTGAATGTATCGAGAGAGAGTTGATGATAAAATCAGTCTTTTCTTTTCACAAAATTTAAACTCATAACATTTGAGTTTACAACTCATTTCATGCTCAATATTATTATTAAAGCTTATATAAAGACGATAAATTGCTAGTTAACTTTGAGTTGGATCCAATTATAATTATTGAATTGTAATAAACATTTGGGGATCTTATTGTCACAGTGCAAGATTGAGTTGGGGGAAGATGAGATGAAATCACAAGCTTGTCAACCTCCACAACCTACCACCTAGGCCAAGACTGGAAGACATATGAGTGTCAGCTGAAGCAAACACAACCCAAGATATATATAGAGCCTTAAATATCACCTCTACCCTCATTATTTCTTTAGACAAGTTCTTCAATCTCAACATTTCTAAATTGCTAATAGGATCCTCTCCTCCAAAACACAGCCAGTAAGAGCTCTCTCTCTCTCTCTCATATATAGTCAATGTTCATCTTTTTCAATTTTTGTTTTGAACTGTACCAAGACTAATTGTTTTTGGTGTTTTTTTTTTTCTCTGGATGCACCACAGTGGGTGCAGTGGGTACAGAAGTAGTATTGGTGGATGAAATTCCTTTTCCTTCAGTAATCACAACCACCAAGCCATTATCTCTTCTGGGTCATGGTAGGCCTTTTGTTCCTGTGTTTGATTTTATCAAAGAGAAATGAAAAATTACTGATGGGTAAATTGGGAATTTTTTTTTTTACAGGAATCACAGACATTGAGATACACTTTCTGCAAATCAAGTTCACAGCAATTGGGGTCTACTTGGACCCTGAAATTGTGGGACATCTACAACAATGGAAGACCAAGAAAGGAACTGAGCTTGCAGAGGATGATGACTTCTTTGATGCTCTCATTTCTGGTAAAATGAAAATACAAGTCATATATATATATATATTTTTTTTTTTTTTTTTTTTTTTTTTTAAGGGGAGGGGGAGTATGGCTCCAAAGTTCGAAAATTTGTGGGGTGGGGGGGATTCGAACCTGGGTTGTGAGCGGGGTGGCCACTGCCTAGTCCACTGGACTATATCCATGTGCTCAAATACAAGTCATATATGATCTATCTGAATAATATGAAAATTACCAAATTATATACCAACCCATTTGATCAAATTATGTACCTATATATGCAGCTCCTGTTGAGAAATTTATAAGGGTTGTGGTGATCAAGGAGATTAAAGGGTCTCAATATGGGGTGCAGCTTGAGAGTTCTGTGAGGGACAGATTGGCAGCTGATGACAAATATGAGGAAGAGGAGGAGGAAGCCTTGGAAAAAATTGTTGAATTCTTTCAATCAAAATATTTCAAGAAGGATTCCATCATCACTTTTCATTTTCCAGCTACTTCCCCCGCTGCTGAGGTAAGAATAATCAAATCAAATGCTAAGAAGTAGGTAGCTAAGTTGGATCCATTACTTTGTTAAAGAAAATGCTATTATTTATAAGAGGAAATTTTCTAGGACCATTCATCATGTTACTTTGTTAAATAATGTGGTCTAGATTCATAATGTACTACAATATAACATGTCATTATATTTGAATGTTATGTTGTGAAATGATCGATCGCTTTGAACCAAATAATCATGTTGTTTTGTTAAAATATGTAATCGAGATTCATGGTTTAAATTTTTCACAATATAACATGTCACAGTATTTGGCAAGGTAAATGTTTAACACTTAACCGGATATGAGTGCAGATTGTGTTTACTGCTGAAGGGAAGGAGGAGTCCAAGATCAAAGTGGAGAATGCCAATGTGGTCGAGACAATCAAGAAATGGTATTTGGGTGGAACAAGAGGGGTGTCTCCTTCAACCATATCCTCCTTGGCAAACACACTCTCAGCTGCATTGACTAAGTGAACCTTCACTTACCCATAGTCGTGTGGTTATAATGGGTTTAATTTAGTGGTTTGCTACTGGTTTTGCTTATTGTGCTATCTATGTAATAAATTGATCGTGATAATGAATATAGAACCGTTAAGGTGCCTGCTTGCATGAAATTCACCCAAACATAACTGTTCAAAATGCTTCATTTTTAGAGTTCTTCGGAGGGAGGCAATTGCCATTGATGTGTTCTCTCTAGGAATGAGGCTTTCACTTGTATGGTAAAGTTAAGTTTTGACATGTACGGTTGGATTGGACCTACGCCTGCTTAGAACGTTGACCCCATTTGACCATTCCAAATTGAGATCCTAGGATTGGGCCAACCTGAATCTAATCCAATTATTGAGACCAAAGTGGCCCCAAAAAAAAGCCGAACCTAACCCGAGCTCAAATTTGACAACACGATGCTTAAACTTGAAATAAGCTTCACTTTGTACCTCTAAGCTTGCGAATACTATTCCTAAAAAAAAAAAGCCTGCGAATATCAAAAATATTATGCAAAAACATAATGATTTCCTTCCTTAGTTGTATCTTTCTTCTTATCACCAACTATGGAATAGATTTCACAAGAAACTTTTCAGCGTAGCACACAACAATGCATGTTTTTCAATAATCATGTATCTTGTGTTCTACCATTTAGTTTCAATTCTAATGTCATTTTTCCAATAATCCACTTCAATATTTTTATTCGATTTCACAGCTGGTGATTAAGATTTATCTAGTCTCACAATCATTTTCTTGTGTACCCTTTTTTTTCTTCTTGAATTCGATTTTCTTGTGTACCCTATTCGTACGTTCAAGTACTATTACGAATTTACGATATAGTCGTAGGATCGTAGATAGTGGCACACTGGCACAAAACATAGTAATGCATATTTTTAGTGGACAAATTGTGGAATGATTCTACCAAAAGACATTGTAGAACATGACTGCATAGACTACCTACCTCCCCCACAAGAGATCAACCCAGAACATTATTCCACAAGTTTCACTAGAAAAATGTCTTTGCCGCAATCTTTGGAATCCAGGAAAAATCAGGAAGATAGATATAGATCAATTAGGTTCAAAAGAAAGAGAAGGGTGCGTGGTCCAATTGATATATTATGCTTAAGATAATGCCCTCATTCACACCAGAGGTACTGATCCTCATTACTTAGAAGCATGGTTTGAGGTAGTGATGCAGGAATCAAATTTCTTATTGTGGACCAAGAAAGGTGACGGAGGTGAAGAATGGAAATGAAAAGAGTTTGAGATTCCATTCTGTGATGATTCCTTTGCTTCTTTTTCAATATGCTTCTGGCCACATAATAATTGCCCATCAAATCAAACAGGGGAAATAGAAAAATGCTTGGATATACGATAAACTTAGTTTTTTTTTTTGGTTACGTATGATAAACTTAGTTCAACCAAGCTAGTAAGCTACTATGTTTATATGGCTGCAAGGAAAAAAGAGAAGGGAAAATCACATGTCCTGGTGGAAATTGTACAGAACTTTGGTGTTGAATTGGGATTGAAACTTTTCCATGAACTTTCCCTAAACATGGCATATACACCATTCAGCTACCATCGAGTATCCTAAGATTGCCATGTTATTAAGGGGCGGACGGGACAATATGTTAAATGTCACAAAAAACCTTGGGCCGGTGCAAAGAGTTTAAGGTAATGTGCTTGATGAATTGCCTCCGGTTCGGACAACGGTAACTTAGTAAGAAAAACAAGTTATGATATGCGTTTTTTTGTCTCGTTCATCTTGCCTTATGAAAAAGAATTTCACTCATATAAATAAAATGTGAAATGTGAGACGTAGCTAATTCCTTTGCATTGGTGCAGCACATTCATTTACATTCCTAATTAACGTACATTTGAACGTAAGTGGGTTGAAGCTTATACTCAAAACTTTTCTGATTGGTGTCCTGGAAGATGGATCTTCATCTTCCATGTTAAATACCACCTCTACAGCAACATATAGAGGATAACATTATCCATCATATGGTGCACAATTTTTAGACCCATTTTGCAAAATAAGCAGAAAAACAAAACAAACATTTATCAACCTCAAAAACCTCATTGGGCATTGGCTTATAGCACCTCAGATACATCTCCAATCATAATTACATATATGATAAACTAAAAAACACTTGCTTACTTCTAACCAAAACAAAACATACCCACAATTATCTTTTGCCTAATTTCAAACCACTATGATGAGCTAGCCAGCCTCATCAGCAACAGCAACCACCACATCCCCTTGTCCTTCTGAAGAATCTGAACTACTCTGCGGCAGATGTTCAAGCAATGACTGCCTACAAGTTGGGCAAGAAGAATGTGACAAGAGCCATGTGTCTATGCACCTCACATGGAATCCATGGTTACATTTAGGCAAAACCCTAACTTTCTGCCCATCTGAAAATTCCCCAAGGCAAATTGGGCAGTCAGTGGCACTAGGAATGTTCAGTACCCCAGTCCCATAGGCCACAATGGGTATCTGCCTCAATGTGCTCTTCTTAAGCCCTGTGGCTGCTAACCTTACTGCAGCCTCATCTGGGCTCTCAAAAGAAAACCTCCTGCTGCATCTGAGGGCACACCTCACAATTGAGTTTAACCCTAATGCACATATCAAGGCACAGAGAAGAGCTGCAAGTATGATCACCATGTTGGTGTCGAAATTCGCTTCATTGGAGTATGATCCACCATGTGTTCTGCTTCCATTGGCTGGTGGGGTGTCGAGAAGTAGGCGGTGTGGACGGTGGTGATGGAGAGTACTTACCATTGATGAGTGGTATGATGAAGAAGAAAATTTTCAGAAGTAGCTAGTCACAAAAGTTTGTACCTTTTTTTGTTTGTTGAGCTTATTCAGACAAGCTTCTCCATGGTTTTTTGGCACCAAATCGAACCACAAAGGAGATTGAGAGAAGGGAATTCATCTTCCCCATGTACAGAGCTACACAGCTTTCTCTTTTTAGCTCCACTTCTAGCTCTTTTTTGATGCTCAAGTTCTAAGAAAAACTGAAAGGACTTTGAGATGGGCCTCAAGACTTTGAAAAGAGCATAATTTGATGGTCTTTAATCTTTATGATGAGGTAAAGGGCGATGAATAGTATAACTCATCAAAGACTAAAAAGGTTGAAACAAATCTTAATTAGCTCAAATCTTCAAGACTCCACCTTTATAACATAAAATTTTGTAAGAGGGACAGGGAAGAAGATAAAGTGATGCAGAGAGAGGCTAGGGAGGTGATTGATATTTCATAATTTCTGTGGATTGTGAGAGGGACATATATTATAGTGAAAGTCTTGTAGTATTTAGGTTGTGGCTAAGGGCATTGCAGTTGTAGATAGGAGGATACCAAATGAGATTAAGATAGCTGTCTTTTCAATCTAGTGTGCATTATTGTTGAGATGTTACATACTTACATGATTGAAGTTTAGAATCATGTAGAGTTAAAAAATAAAATAAAAGAATCATGTAGAGGAAAAGAAAATGGTTCTTATTTGCAAACCCATAAAATAAAAGTTGGGAAAAAGAGTGCCAAAGTTTTGGATTAAGGCACCTGATCCCAACCTAATCGTAAGTATGAGTTTAGAAGAAAAGGTTATTCCCAGCACAAGTCCTTGTTCCACTCCTACACTACTCTTTATTAAAAAAGTCAAATCATAGTTTCTCCAATTTTAGCCAAATGTTTATTGTTTATTTAAGGGGAGTGAAATCCACACCCCCCTAATTGTAATCCACACCCCCACTACAGTTTTTTAATATTATTTATATCTCATTATTGTGAACTTCCTGATATGCCCTTGGTGTCAGAATTCTCTCTTTCAGAGACCAGACCGAAATTCAAAAAACTCACTCAATTATGTATGTAGGGAGTTTCGAAACACTGACCTCTTTCATGCAAAACTAACACCTCAACCACCAAAGCACACGTTACTGTTGTTAATATGTATACACAACACAATATTTATAAGTTGGTAGTAGCAAACCAAACCCACATGCCCACTTCTTTAATTTATTTATTGATTATTTTTTTTTTAGTTTTTTTGTTTCATTTCATATGTGATCATTCATTTTTTTTTTTTAATTTGAACATTCATTTAAAAATATATTTGAACATTCAATTTTTTTTCTCAATTTATATTTTTAAATGAATGTTCAAATTTCAAATATATTTGATTATTTATTTTAGGGGCGGGGTGTAAATTTTATATTTATAGGTATACAAATATATTTGAAATTTAAACATTCATTTACAAATATATTTAAAATTTAAACATTCATTTAAAAATATATTTGATTATTTATTTTAGGGGCGGGGTGTAAATTTTATATTTATAGGTATAAAAATATATTTGAAATTTAAACATTCATTTAAAAATATATTTGATTATTTATTTTAGGGGCGGGGTGTAAATTTTATATTTATAGGTATAAAAATATATTTAAAATTTAAACATTCATTTAAAAATATATTTGAACATTCATTTTTTTTCTCATATTATGAAATGAATGATTTCATAAAACTAACATGAATGATCAAATATGAAATGAAACAAAAAAACTTTAAAAAAATAATCAATAAATAAATTAAAGAAGTGGGCATGTGGGTTTGGTTTGCTACTACCAACTTATAAATATTGTGTTGTGTATACATATTAACAACAGTAACGTGTGCTTTGGTGGTTGAGGTGTTAGTTTTGCATGAAAGAGGTCAGTGTTTCGAAACTCCCTACATACATAATTGAGTGAGTTTTTTGAATTTCGGTCTGGTCTCTGAAAGAGAGAATTCTGACACCAAGGGCATATCAGGAAGTTCACAATAATGAGATATAAATAATATTAAAAAACTGTAGTGGGGGTGTGGATTACAATTAGGGGGGTGTGGATTTCACTCCCCTTATTTAAATCCCAACAATATTGAGATAATGCTGATGTTTCTACAGTTCAATAATAGTTCTGGGTTTGGTCTTTGGTCCCATTGTAGGTGATTAAAAGGACCCATTTGGTAGTTCAGGCCAGGATGTTTTGCCAGCAGCAAAGACAACTAGACATGTCTAAAGACATTTATACTTGATGGGTGTAGAGCCTACTCAAAGAAATTAGAAAATACAATTTTTGTTCGAGAAATTGTGTGCTATACGATATGACATTGAGGCACAAAATGAGTCAAATTCCGGGCTACATAGGCATGACCAAGGCCCATGTTCTTGACCCTTGAGCCCATGTTCTTGACCCTTAAGCCCATGTTGAGCCCAATTCCTTATCCCAAACTGGTCAACGAACTCGATACGACGTCGTGGGGTATCAGCTCTCATTTTCGCTCCAAAGGTCCCCCAAAGATCATGAGTAAAGGTAACACTCACTCTTAAGTCTTAATTACACAAACTGGTACGGAGACATAGAGAGAGAGAGAGAACGAACGCGGAGAGCTCCAGAGTGGACCAAAATGCAAGATCCGGCGAACGTGAAACCGGATCCGAACCCGACCTCTCAGGACTCTCAGCGGCCACCGATGACGACGTCGTTTCCAGACGCGAGTCCCAGCCTCACCTTCCGAGGCTCCTACCACCGCCGCGCCCAATCGGAGGTGCAATTCCGGATCCCCGACGACCTGGATCTGCTCCAGGATCCGTTCGAGGGCCCATCCGCCAGCTTCGAGGAGCTCGGATCCGAGGACGACCTCTTCTGCACCTACATGGACATAGAGAAGCTCGGATCCAAGCTCGATGATGGACCCTCCGGCCCGAAACCCGAGAATGCCGGCGGTTCTTCGCAGACGGAGACAGGCGGAGAGGTAAACGCGAGGCCGAGGCACCGGCATAGCAGCTCGATGGACGGGTCCTTGGAATCCATAGAGGCGAAGAAGGCAATGGCTCCTGAAAAGCTCGCTGAGCTTTGGGCCGTTGATCCCAAGCGAGCCAAGAGGTATTCTTCTATCTCTTGCTGTATCAAATTCGATGTAATAATTGTAGTTCGAATTAGCATATTGTGGATTGTGGTAGAGATTTGCATATAATCAGGCTAATCAGCTTAGAGCCAAATTTGTAAAGCATAGATTTTTCAAGGGATTTATGTTTTGCTTAGCCATGATTTTCACCATAAATTGCAGGAAATCTCCCATGTCTTCAATGAAGGCTTCTACATCCGTAGACTCTAGAATGACACAGTCTAATTAATGCATTTGAATTACTATCTTTCTTAATCAAGCCATAAAAATGTAGTTTAACACACTCGGACTTAGAAGGCAACTGTTTAATGGCCAAGTTTTCCTGGTGGAAAAACTATTATTCTTCCTAGAAGAGACGTTGTTGAAATTATCAAATAGATTAACTTAGTCTATGAGATAAGAAGTAGATCTCATAATGATATCCACATGATCTGGCATAAATTTTTTAGGCTATTCCCAAATTTGCCATCAAAAGACCAATAATTTTTTCAGTTATTTCATCTTTGGGTTGTTGTCTAACGGCTATGCCTGATTGAAATACTTTACCATTGGATTTTGGGTATAGGGCGTAGCATAGAGCATGTTTCTTGTTTAATACTTAACGGTGAACACTCACTCTGACACACAATCATGTTTGGATATTTATGAAGTTAGTTACTTGAATGAAATTCATGGTGATGATTTTCTAAGAAAGTTCGCCAATTAATACAGGATTTTGGCAAATCGGCAGTCTGCTGCTCGGTCAAAGGAGAGGAAGGCCCGGTACATATCAGAACTTGAAAGAAAAGTTCAGACCCTTCAAACAGAAGCTACTACTCTATCTGCTCAACTCACTCTATTCCAGGTTCTTACTGAAATACTCTGCTTGTTTGGCTTATCTTAATATAGTAATTTAGTTCGTGTAAATGTGGCTTAATGCTCATCTGGCATGGGCATTCTACTTGCCACCTCAGAGAGAGAGATAATTGTAAAGAGATCATTTGACTTTTAATAGAACTTATTTGTCCTTCATTCACGCTCCTTGGTGCTTAAGTTACAAGATATTCACCCATTTACAATTCGTACTTGCATGTTACTTGTTTCTCTACATATCTGTCTGAGTGGTTTATGTCTTTTCTTGTCCTATTTTTCAGAGGGATACAACGGGATTATCTTCTGAGAACACAGAGCTTAAGATTCGGTTGCAAGCTATGGAACAACAAGCTCAGTTACGCGATGGTACGTCCCGTGCATACCTAACTTTTATATTATTCCGATGGCTGGATCTTGGTTTCATGCTCCATTTATTGAACTTTCCTGTTTTCACGACAAATGGATCGTTTTCTGGATACTGGTCTAAGTTGGTTCAGTGTAATATTTCTGGTTATTCCAGTCATGAATGCACCAAGTTTATCCACTAGTCCAGAATACTAGTGTAACACTCCTCTTTGATTCTGAGATACTAAAAATAGGTGCTAACATCAGTTGTCTCACACACTTAATGATGTGGTCGCTCTCAAGCACATTAGTCTGGTCACTATAGTTCTTTGAACTGGGAAAATATACCTTGCACATTTCCTCAAAATTACTATGGCAATTGCTAACCACCAATACACTTCTGCTACTGTTTCCACAATACAGCTCTCAATGATGCACTGAAGAAAGAACTTGAGAGGCTCAAGATTGCAACTGGAGAAGCATTAACACACACTGATTTGTACAACCTGGGAATGCACCATTTCCCATATTCGCAGTCCTCCTTCTATCCCAGTCAGCCACAGTCTGGGTCACGTGATCCTCAGAACATTCAGATGCCACAGTTTCATCAATTCCAGTCTAATATGCCAGATCCCCATCAACCTATGCTTGGTGCAGTAGCCCAGTCACATGCTTGCTCAGAGATGTTGCAGCAGGATTCAATTGGTCGATTCCAGGGGCTCGATATCAATAACAGAGGAGGTTCTCATATAGTGAAGCCCGAAGGCCCCTCTATATCTGCTGGAGAAACCAATAGGAGATTTTGATTGCCGGCCTACCCACGGTCCACCCTATTTGTTGGAATTGTTCATAGACTGACCTCAGCCAAAGGTATGGTATAACCTTTTATTGGACTTTGATTCTTTGAATTGATTGCTCTTGCAATTTTTGGTAGCTGATTTAGGCCTCAAGTTATTCGTAGATTCTTCCTAGTCCATTCCTTTGGGTTGCTCATGTGGGAATAGAGCATTGTTCCTAATTTCTTTTGATTTAAAGAGATACATGCCAGGGATCCCTTCTCCCTAACTCTAATGTATTTGGTTCATTTGTTGATCGTCGGAAATGTCATGCTGTGGATAATCTGTGTTGTTCTGTTAAGTGTTGTTCTATTTAGTTAATGAACTCTCCGTTTCTCAGTTAAATTATATTAACTTTCAGCAATTCCCTCGTCAGTAGAAAGATTGTAATGTAAACTGTGGTGGACTAATTACAAAAAAAAAGAGTGCAGCCCCGATACCATCGTCTTTAACTGGACATGATGCCGTTTCTTCATGAATAAATAGCTGCAGTTTCTTAAATGGAAGTGGATGTTAATTTGCTCATGTTACTGTTCATCATAATTTTAACTGCGGATTTTATTCTGTAATAAGTATGAACATCCTTTCGTTGTCGCAAAGTAATTTGGAATGAGCCAACAAAATGAAAAAGAGATACTCGCAATCTTGGACATAACATGGTGACAATACTAGCTGATATTTTATCTGTTCAGGCGAGAATAACTTCATTGAAGGCGTAATTAAATCCACCACACCTTCGTTTTCGATATTAATCTCACCCATTTATTACGGATGTTAACAAGATGTGCTAGTTATAACATTAACGTTTAAGTTCATACATCTCAATCAGTTTGCAACGGTGTCAATTCCTATTTTTGCTGATCTTTTTCCTTACGAATTTGGTTATTTGGAAGTATTGAAACCTAAAGCTTTGCAAATAGTGGGAGGAAGAATGCTAGCTACTCTTCTGTCCTATATTCCTCTCTCTTCCATCAAAACCGTTCATTGTATAGATTGTCGTATAACGATTAACCTGTAAAGTAAAATATCAACTAAATCGAGAGATACGTTTAATCAGCTAATCCATGAGTAATATTACAAAGGTAGACATTTTTACTCCGTGTCACATCTCACATCGTTCAGTTAGGTACATACAGTACATGAAATGATGAAAGCAGAGCTAGAAAGCGCGCATGTCACCTTACAAGGGCATGCATAGGGTGACCTACATTGGCTAGTTCATCCATTTAAGAGCACATGCTTGCTAGGGTTTGGACACTGTTATCCGTTGGTCTGAATTTGGCACTATATTGGAAGCTGAAATACATGTGGGTCTGTTGTGGCTGCTATAAGTGACCATGTTATTAACTACCTAAAGAAATTGACCCTTCAAAACCCTATAACCAATAGCCAAATGGTCCATTCTCTGTTTTTCTTATCTTTTAAAACTCCATGAAAGACTTAGCAGACAACCCCTAGTGAAGGGCACTCTCATGGGTCCTTCACAGACAACATTTCGTAGATATATCCACATGCCTTCTGTGGATCTCAATTCTAGCTGCCTCAACCTTGTCCATGGAGGTGGTCTCAGCAACTCAAGGATCACATATTTTCATCAGAATTATTCCCCCCTTTCATTATTATGATTCCTGAAAGAGAAAACACATTCCCCACCAGGGTTTATGTTGCATAAAGCTTGTAATGCCATCGCAAAACATATAATAAATAAAACAAAGTGATGGTCCAAAAGTTTTATATATAGCATTATAATTTATAAAACACCCTCGTTATGTTCACATTTTGCTTGAAATTTTTTCTCGTTGTAGTTATGAATGCATGGAACTTTCTGGTCTCGATTCTCAATCAACAGAAGACTAGACTCTGTAGTCTATATTATTAAAGAGAAGAACTTCAAAGTCATTAGTCATGAATATATAAACAGATTTATATTCTCTTTTTTTTCTTCACAACATTTTCCATGAATTCAACATTGAAGCCACAAACTTTGACTGAGCACCGAATTCGGTGCAGCAAATTCAGTTTTGACCATTGTCATTTATTTGCTCACTCGAATATTAAAAAACCCAACAATAGAAACAATGGAGTCGACGTTCATGAAGTTTAAAATATATGAATATGATACTTGAGGAACCATAAGGATTTTGATTCCACATATCCATCTCCCATAATATTCCTGTGCAGAAGAGACAGATATGAAGATTATGGTTTTGGGGAATTCTTATTGCTCATGGTATGGATGTTATATCACCCTTTATTAAAAAGAGGACGGAGCTATAAATATTCTCAATTATTCTTTGTTTTTATCTTCCATATATACACAAGTCGTCATGGTCGACACAGTTTTATCTGTATTCTTTTCCAGTTTCATTTCTGTGTTTTATATATCATATCTTAGAAACTGAAATCCTCGATCACCAAATTTATCTGAAAGTGATGCATGGATTTAGGGGACCGCCAAGGGCGGGATTTGCATGTGCCCTAACATGGTAGGTCCGTCATCATCAAAATAAATCCAATTTTTCTGAGTCCTCCGACTAGTAGATAAAGAAAAACTATTATTGATTAAAAGAATAAAATCTTGATTTCAGAAAAGGACATACTTGCCTCTAACTAACGAGGAGGAGAAGTAACTTTCACTCCTCGATCACCGTTGACATAGCATAAGAAGAATTGGTAAAAGTAGTAATGTCACCCATAATATTTACAATAAGTAACTAGTTGGGTTTATTTTAGTAATAGTGAGTTGATATGGAATGTACCGAACACATACACTACCGGACTTTAAGAAAGGGCAGTAAAATTAACAACATATATATGTTTCGGTAGATTATTATTAGAGTTCGACGCAATACCAACTATGCACTTGCATATTTAAAAATGTTGGTAAAGGCAACCGTCTCTCCTATATTTAGCTATGAGAAGTTTAGTAATTGCATGCGTTTGACTTCTATCCTCGAGGGTCTAAATGCAAGTTTCTTCGAATGCAAGGCAAGAGATCTCAGAAAGTGATGAGTGTGCAAATAGACTGATAAACTTTCGAAGAATTACCTTAAATAAAAGACAACAGGATAAAAAAAGTTGGTTTTGCAAGTTTCATTGTGTCGCCCCGAAAAGAAGAGATGAATTCCTCATCGTGACATTAACCTATTGTGCAGAGGAATCAATTATTTTGACCAATAAATGGATGTTTAGGAAGAAATTGCTTAGTTACAAGCTCACGTACTACAAGACTCGGCTCTTATTAATATTTATGAAGAGGTAAGCATTTAATTAGAAAGAAGTTTTAGTAATCTCGAAGATCGATTACACCGTCAACAAGTAACATGGTACTGTTATTTTAAGTCTTCACAAATCGTTGTATTGAAGTTAACAAACGTGTATGAGTGATAAACCCTAGTTATTATTTTTTGGGTTGACAATCACTCTACCCATGCAACTAGCAATTTGTTTATACTTAGCATTTGTCTTAAACGTTTTCGTTTTTTAATTTCAACCGACAGGACAAACTTCTCGAAATATTTCTACATATTTGGCCATTTGCTACAGTTTGGTGACTCATATCTAATGATTAAAATTATGTTCATAACTTATTGTAAGAAATTAGATTTACTTGTTTAATTAATTGGACTCATGTCTAACAAAGCAGGCGTATTTTCCGATTCTCAATCTCTTGGAAGATGCTTATAATGATCAAAACTCACACGTGGAACTGATTTCTCAATCTCCTCCCTAAAGATGCTAATGATTTTCATGTCGGATTCCCTCGTAGATCCTCTCCAGAACAATCTTCATTCATTCATTGCATCCTGCAAGCATGAAATGATTCCTTCTTTAATTTATGCCTTTTGTGTTTCTAGCAACAAATTAAGCAAAGAAAAGAAAAGGGTAATAAGTTTGCTTAATTTCTTGAGCAGAGGGTAACCAATAACTTGCCCAACTTGTAAACAAGTAATGCAGGGGCGGAACTACATGTAGGCCGGCCTAAGGTTTCGATGGCAACAAGGTAATGCTTCATTTCTCGAGTAGAGGCTAACTAACTAGTTGTCGAACTCATAAACAAGTAATGCAGTGGCGGAATTACGTGACGGCCTAGGGTTCCGATAGCAACGGATAATGTTACCTTTCCAACAAGTGTAAATTATGAACGGTGTGAAAACAAGGAATTGAAGAAGAAGATAGGGCTTGCCCACCAAATTGGACTTATGTGAACCTAAAGAACCCTAATTGAAGGGTTTAAGTCATTGGCTAAATTCCGTAATTTCAGGGAAAACTAAATGAAAGAAGGAAAATACCCATTTCTACACGTAATAAGCATTAAATCAGATAAACAAAAAGAATGGTTAAAGTATTTGTTTGTTGAAGAAAACAGTTGAGAAATGCATGTGCAGGTAGGGTCCTTGGGTTTTGCAGTTGGTAGTCTAACTGGAACATTTCCATGTGCAATTGATTCTTTCGAAATGACCTGAAAATGTGAATCTGCATGTTTCTGTGGCTTTGGCTCTTTCCCTCTCAAAGCTCAACCCTTGCTTACTTGCCTTGTCTATTTCTGGTTCATAAACCCCACCACCCCCTATGCCTTTCTACTTTTCTAGTCTCTATATAAGTAAAGCCCCAGTTCCCCAAATTCTATATCACTCAAACACTTGAGAGCAGTCAATACTCAATACTACTCTCTACCTTCTTCTCTCCTTTTCTTTCTCACAAAACATACACAATGGCTTTTACTTCAGGCTTAGCCATTACTCTTCTGGTCTCTGTCCTCAACCTCTGCATCAGAGGCACCTATGGCGACTATGGAGGTTGGGTGGGTGGCCATGCCACATTCTATGGAGGAGGTGATGCATCTGGCACAATGGGTAAGTCTCATTTTTTACTTTGAGGGTTAAAGTTAAAAACTTTCATGTGTAAAAGTAAAACCCAGAAGTGCAAATAGTGGCCAAGTAGTTCAATTTGACTAATTAGTATGTTTTTGGGTATTGCAGGAGGTGCTTGTGGATATGGAAATTTGTACAGCCAAGGGTATGGAACCAACACTGCAGCACTGAGCACAGCTCTGTTCAACAATGGCTTGAGCTGCGGGTCTTGTTACGAAATGCGATGTGACAATGACCCCAAATGGTGCCTCCCCGGAAGCATTATCGTCACCGCAACAAACTTCTGCCCCCCTAACTTGGCTCAGTCCAATGACAATGGCGGCTGGTGCAACCCTCCTCTCCAGCACTTCGATTTGGCTGAGCCGGCTTTCTTGCAAATCGCTCAGTACCGCGCTGGCATAGTCCCCGTATCCTTCCGAAGGTAAAAAACCGCAACTTACCAAAATGTACTATTGTTAGACAGTGTGACATGTTATGTTACGCGACAACATAGTCTAACATGTTTGTGGTGATTATTTTTTCAGGATTTCTTGTGTGAAAAAGGGAGGAGTAAGGTTCACAATCAATGGCCACTCCTACTTCAACTTGGTTTTGGTCACAAACGTTGGAGGAGCAGGAGATGTGCACTCGGTTTCGATCAAGGGCTCAAAGACTGGGTGGCAATCCATGTCAAGGAATTGGGGCCAGAACTGGCAGAGCAACTCATTACTCAATGGACAGACCCTATCTTTTCAGGTCACCACCAGTGACGGTAGGACTCTGACCAGCAACAACGTTGCCCCTGGTAACTGGCAGTTTGGGCAAACATTTGAGGGCAGTCAATTCTAGACTTTTACCGAGTTACCATTTGGGTCTGGTGAATGGTGATTGTATATGTAATATTGTGATTGGGCAAGAGGAGGGTGAGACTTGTGAGGGTAGATTAGGGAGAGAGGCAACGCCACGTGGGCGTCTATTGCTGAGGTGGCTCATTGGCACCCGCTAGCTAGGCCTATATATAATTATATATATATGATATAAATATATATAGTGGAAATTGTGAGTTTATAGTTTTTCTAAAAACAGCAATTGTCCATTTAATGATGCATTTTGTTTGAAGCAAGGAAATGCCATTAGTATCTTTGAAGGTTTGTAGATCTATTACTGCTGACAGTTGGTAGCAAACCCAGTTGGGGCTACTTTGTACTGTCACCTTAATCATACTTTGGTTGATTTCATGGCAACTCTTTTCTCAGTAATTTTCCATTTTCTATGACAAATGACAATTACCAATCTTACCTTACCCAACTACTCTTTTCCCAGCAATCACATAACTGACTAAAAGAGATATGATCACCATTACTGTAATTTTGGTGTGAATGGGCAGGCAGCATATTATATTAAATGGCACAACATTTGATTACAAAAGCCTCTGAACCTGAAGTACAGCCAGCATTGGCTTGAATTTACACCAGTTAATAACTAAAACATAAATCAGTAACTAAACTTTACTTTCACTTGAGCCTCTCTCTTCTTAACCTCTCCAGTTCCTTGACCATCTGCCAATGTTCTAATGATAGGCAGGTTTCGCCAACGCTCATAGACATCAGACGACCCATTGTCAGCAATCTGCAAGCAAGGAAACTAATATGATTCACAAAGCTTGTTTTTGAATTTGAAAGAGGATTTGGGAGAATATTGCAGTCTCTAACCTGCTGAAGTCTTGGCTGCCCAGACTCCTATCGGCTTGCTTTGCTTCAACCAAGTCATTTTCTATCACCTGTAAGGTATTGAATGATGCAATGAGATATATCTACTATCCTAACTCTACTGTACATTAAAGTAGGAAAGCAATTTCAGGGCAACAAATTTCAGCATAGAAGACACCCTCAACTCCTCAAGTTTGAGAGCTAGACTGCATGATGCATCTTTCTACCGGTACAAAGATGATTGCAGATTGTTTCAAAAAAAAAATAGTAAGATCATGCATAACTGCTCGAGTTACTCGCAAGTCGCAACATTTACAACAGCAAAGCAAAGCGGGAGGATTTTTTTTTTCGTTTTAATATGCAGGTTCTTACCTTCTGCATTTCTGGCTCAATAGAATGTGGCAATGTTCTAATAGTAGCCAAGTACCATCTCCAAGCCTCTAGTGCTTCTGCAGTGGCTTCAGAGGAACCGACTGAAGAAGGTTGGAAAGGTAAGACTATGTCAGCTGGTAAGATGTTTGATTTGCCTTCAGAAAGAACAAGCAATTGGACATCAGCTTCCATCTCCAACTTATAGAACTGGAAATCATATTCCACCTGAAAGTTGAAACAAACAAATGAATATGTATCAAGTGCTTTAGTAGAAATTAGAATACAGTGCTATGAACTTTGATGTAATAACAATCTCTTGGAAGAAATAGTGGTAAAACCGTAAAACTTGCAGGATGGCATTGTTCATCAGTAAGTATGAAATCATGCAGAGTTTGATTCAGTAATACAAAAAGACACATAAAAACTACAGCATAATGCGAAAGAAAAATCACCTTTTGCATCTCCATTAGAGTTTTAAGCAACCTTGCATTTTCAACCCCAACAGAGTTGAGAGTCCCAGCTTCCAACTGGGTCTCATCAAAGATCAAGTGTGAACCCTCAGCCAGCTGCAGAGCTCCAGTTATCAGCCTGGAGCAACGTGAAAAGTTAGAAACTATAATTAAATTTTAGTTTTAAATTAAAAATTAAAAAAATTAAAAAACTCCAAGGAAAATCACACTTGGTTACATATTTAGAAACTCGATCACCTGTTTGTCTCATAATCCTTTTTTGGCGCAAGAGAAGCAGTGTTAAGATAATCCACTGTCAGGGATATACATTGTGTGAAAGGTAAAAGATTCTTGATAGCAAGGAGAAGCTGAGGACCAAACACAGGCATACTTTCTTTGTTAAAACAATTGAGATTTAGTGAAAGCTTCCCCACAGCAACAGCGCCAACTCTAGAGTACACCTGAAAATAAGAAAGACTATCATACCTCATAGGTAAAGGAGATGAGGAGCAACAGAAACAGCGCTAGTTTAAGAGGTTGAAATAAAAAATGTAATCATAAGTGATCTTGATGCGCAAAAAACAATGAAGTGTCGTCATGTAGATCCAACACTGACAATCCTGATATTAGCTTACCGTGGACAAAAGATGCAAGAGCATAAATTGAGCAGCTACACCATCATTACCAAGAAGAGCTGTAAGATGCCTCAACAGAGCATCCCTAATCTCTTTCACCAAGTTGGGCTTTAGCTGTAAGATCAGACAGTAACAGCACTATTAAACACTGAAACACTATAAAAAAGAAAGAAAGGAAGAAAGTGCAAGCGATAAATATTTACAGATCCCAGTTAACCAGAAATACACACAGGTAAGGCACATCAATCCTTCCTTTTGAAGAAATATGAGACTAAAGTGAGCACGGAATCACCTCCAATGTGGGGGGGCTGGGAAGGAAATCATGAACTGCAAGCTTCCTGTTGGTAAAACAGTGTAGACGTGGCACCTGCACCAAGGAAAGAATATGGGACCAAATATATTAAAGGGGATATTGTTCTAGTAATCTAACAGACTAACACCAGATTCGAACCAGCAGGCTGTGAAAGTCGAGTGCTTGACAACACCCAATCCATGGAATACTTATTTGGCTACTAAATTTGCTAATTCATAAATGAACCACCATATCTTCTTGTATTAATATTGTAAATTACTCTATTTGTCATGGGATTGCACAAGTAGGCCAAGCATAAGTCTCCTACAGAAATTCACTTAGGTTCCTACATGAGCAGAGCAAAACATGCAAATGTGATTGTATATGGAGATGCACATTGTCAAGCAGCGAGAAAGAATCAATACCTTATTGGGGGGCAACTGAACCAACACATCTTCACTAAAACCATTTGCAAACTCATCACTATCATCATTTTCCACCTTAAACTCAGGATCAAAAGTGAAGACTCCAACAAACTCAAAAACCTCATTTAGCTTCATGTCAGACTCTGGACAATCATATATCTGATAAAAAAATAATAAATATTTCATCAGCTCTGAAGAATAAGCAAGAGCCAATCTCAGTTAATCGTATTATTAGTGTAAGTGTATAACGCACCTTAACAAGACAGGGAAGTGAATCCCTATTAACATCAGGAACCGGAATCAAACTAGAGCTGGTGCCCTCAATATTCAACTCCCGAGACTGAGACTGGGAAGGATGTCCATCCTCTTTCTGGAAAGGGGAAGAAATTTAATGAAGATAAATTCTTATTCTATCAGATATGTAAAATAGTAAAAAAAGAGGAACATTTAATCAAAATTGGATCCTACTAACCAGTTTTTTAGTGCAAGGAGAATCTTGAAACCCATCATTTGAGACCTGCCATTAAATGCAGTATGTCAGGGTCCAAAACAAAGTAATCAATTCGAATGCTTCTTAACCTACTAAGTCAATTATGACAATCCAATTTGTCCAAGAAAAAAAGGGTTCCTAATCATTTTGCTAAGCGAAGACATCCTCAATTTAGATAACTATCTGCTTTCAGCTGGTTTGGAGCCCAGCACAAAGATAAGCATAAAGAGGTTTTGCATTGTATGTGTTGCCCTTTTCCACTTAAATATATGATTATCCTTTAACTGAAAGTTGAATTAAAACAAACAGATAATATATATTATGGGGATCAAAATTACATCAAAATCCATGTTATCTGTAGATTCAACATCCAATCTCTGGCGTTTTTCTCCATGTTGGGTTGCCGAATCCATACTTCTATACACCACTGCCGGAGGTTCAGTCCATGAATTCTGTCCAGGAACCTAAAAGAAATACAAGACACCAATCCTAGATGAATCAGATCATAAAACGAGACCGTTTTAATTCCTCACATCCAAATTTAAAATGCTAGTAGACTTATTACTTGCGAGTATTATCACTCTACCTAACAAAAGATGAAAAGTTGCATGCAACCCAACTCAAAGCCAATAGAGAACTCACCGGAATGCAGTAGAGCATACGGCGTTCCCATATCCGAGTTTCGGAAGAAGAATCAATAGGGTATTGAGCAACATCCATAAACTTGTTAGTTCTCCAAATCGAGCCATCCTTCAAAAGACCCCAATACATTGATTCAGTGCAACACAAATTATCCTATATCGCCGTTAACAACAGAAATTTGGGCATAATATTACCTTATAAGCACCCACATAGAGTTCATTTCCCAACATGTCTTGTATCATCCCCCGAAACCGAACCAGAGTGTTTGGCTGAATCCATCTAATGGTTGCAGAATTCAAAATTGGGACCTAAATTTGTCACAAACAATAATGAAATTCAAACACACATTTCACATAATAGACTGTTTCAAAGAGAATGGGGGAAAATATACGATTAGGGTTTTTAATCGAAGACGGAACTCATAAAATTAGTAATGCAAAGGTTAGGGCTTTGACCTGAGAGAGGCCGCCGTCGTCGAACAGAAAGCGGCGGAAGAGATCAACGACGCCCCAATCGTGGCCGGTGAAGGAGGCCGGGTCGGATCCTGAAGAGACGGCCTTGTCGAAAGTCGATCGGACGGCTCCGAGAGGGTTGGCCAGGCAGTCATACGCTACTCCCACCATTTCTGACTGTTCTCTCTCTGTCTCTCTCAAACTCGATCACTGGTTCTCTGTGTGCCTCTTGGGATCGGCTTCCCGCGCTTTTAAGTGAAATGGTTGGATTTTCCCGCTAAAAGCTGTTTGCTCCCGCCATTTTTGGTCCTAGAACACAACTTACAAGAGAAGGGCTCCGTCAAAAGTTTTTAGGCGGATCCATGGATTAAACTAACTCTGGCCTCTGGGTTGCAACGCAAGCCCAATTAGTGTTCGATTTATAAGAATGGAACATCAAAGAGTGACACATCAAGACTAAAATTAGAAATAAATAAAAAATATATATAGAGGAATTACTTTTTACCTCAAAGTTGTTTCTTATTTTTAGAGTTTAGGGTTCTAGTGGTTTAGCCCTTACCTTTGCTCATTCTAGTGGTCAAGCCTATGCTCTTGCCCATTCTTATGCTCATTCCAATACTCTTGTCCATCAATTTAGGATTAAGAGCAAACACTCTTTGTCCTAATCTGTGTTATTTCTATGCTGGTATTCTTGACCATGTCCATGCAAGCGAGACAAACTTTGTTCAATTTTGGAAGTCCAACCACACGGTGTCAGCCAACAACGATGTTCTAACACCGTGGAGAACAACCCCAAATTTTTTTTAAAAAAATAAATTTCGAGACATTGGTTTCTCACCTAAAACTGTAGACTATAACACACGGTTTTAAGACCAAAATAGTATGATCTTATTTTCTCGCCAAAATATTCACACCCTCAAATCATGATTTTTAATCACTTCTCAAACTCACGGAACGCAAAAATCTCAACCTGATTTTTTTTTACTATTTTCAAAAGTTGGAATACATTTTACCCTAAAAATCAAGCTTTAGCAATGGCCGGTAAGATTATGGCACATGCAAATTTCAAGAAAAAATGGTATTGACAAACTTTATTTGCTCAAATTCTAATTAAAAAAAATGATCATTTTGAACAGCATGTGTTCATTTCAAGAATTTTCTCAAATTCTAGTTCGTCGCTATAAGTGTTCCTAATTTTTTTTAATTTTAATTTGACGAAATGAAAAAAAAAACATTTATGGTGCTTGTAAGGTCTCGAGTTGGGTTGCATTAAGACTCTAAAATGCTTGTAAGGACTTGAGAATTTTTAAGATGCAATTTTCAAAAGAAATCACAAAAAACTGTGGACTATAACACATGATTTTTGCCAAAAATCGCCATTCTTTTTTTTTTTTGTACCAAAATCTTAGCACTGTCAAATCATAATTTTTAAGAACTTCTTGAACTAACGGAACACAAAAATGTTGACTCGTTTATTTTTACGATTTTTCAAATTTGAAAAACTAGAAAATTAAAAAAAATAAACTAGTGGAGATTATTGAGTTCCGTCAATTGGAACACCTTTTAAAAATCATTTTTTACCAACGGTGAAATTTTGGCACGGGCAAATTTGAACAAAAACAATGCCCAACCAAGCGAGGCCAAATAAGGCCAGCCATGCAATTCCAAAGGAGGCCAGCCATGCGAGGCCAGCCAAAGGAGGCCACACAAGAGTGGCTAACCGTGAGCAATTTTGGCGGTTTAACCACGAGGTTTTCACTCAAGAATGATGTTCTAACACCGTGAAAAATAACCCCAATTTTTTCTCCAATTTTGTTTCTTTCCAAAATCATGGTTTTTCATCAAAAAACTGTGGACTATAACCCACGGTTTTGGGTGAAAAACCATGATTTCGGCAAAAAAAAAAAAAATTCTCAAAACCTCACTATTGGTAAAACATGTTTTTGAAAAGGTGTTCCAATTGACAGAACATCTTGAATCATTTAATTTTTATGAATTTTCTAGTTTTCCGACTTTGAAAAACAGAATAGGCATCCTTAGCATGGGCATATGCATCGTTAGCCTCGCTAGCATAGACATGCATCGTTAGTTACCCTCGCTAGCATGGTTATCATTGGAAGTGTTGGGGGCACCTCGGAGTGCCTCCTTGTGAACTGCATTTTTGCCTTCAACTTTACTAGTGTCAAAACTTCACTATCGGTAAAACAAGATTTTTATAAGGTGTGCTAACTAACTTTGCTCGAAAAGCCCGGCTAGTTTTTGAGTTATGATTTTTTAAGTTTTCTGACTTTGAAAAATCAGAACTCACAAACTACTCGATCTGTTCGAGCAAAGTCAGTTGGAAAAGCTTTAAAAATTATTTTTTAAGGGTGGTGAAGTTTTGTGACGAACAAAGTTGAAGGAAGAAGGGATTGACATGGTTTGGCACATTAGGAGGTGCCACGGCATGCCCTGACAGGCCAAACCTTGCCAACCCCCTTTTTCCTTTAACCATGCCCGTGCCAAAACTTCACCATCGGTAAATGATTTTTAAAAGGTGTTCCAACTGACTTTGCTCGAAAATCTCGAATCGTTTATTTTTATTTTTTTTATGAATTTTCTAGTTTTCTGACTTTGGAAAATCGTAAAAAATAAACGAGTAGATATTTTTGCGTTCTGTCAATTTGAAAAGTCCTTAAAAATCATGATTTGAGTGTGGGAAGATTTTGGTGCAAAAATAAGAACATGCGATTTTGACCCAAAAATCGTGTGTTACCCACAGTTTTGGGTGAAAAACCATGGTTTCGGCAAAAAAAAAATAAAAAATTCTAAAAAATTCACCGTTGGTAAAACTTGTTTTTTAAAAGGTGTTCCAATTGACAGAACTCGAAAATCTCGAATAGTTTATTTTTCATGAATTTTCTAGTTTTCTGACTTTGAAAAATCAAATAGGCATCGTGGGCATCTTTAGTATAGGACTAGGCATTGTTAGCCTCGCTAGCATGGGCATCGTTAGTTAGCCTCGCTAGCATGGGCATCGTTAATTACCCTCTCTAGCATGGCCATCGTTGGAAGTGTCGGGGGCACCTCAGGATGTCTCCTTCTGAACTGCAGTTTTCCCTTCAAGTTTACCGATGTCAAAACCTCACCATTGCTAAAACATGATTTTTAAATGGTGTGGCAACTGACTTTGCTCGAAAATTCTGACACCGTTGTGAGTTTTGATTTTTTAAGTTTTCCAATATTGAAAAATCATAACTCACAAAGGATTCGAGGTTTTCAGGGAAAATCTGTTGGAAAAGCTTTAAAAATCATTTTTTAACATTGGTGAAGTTTTGTCACGGACAAAGTTGAAGGAAAAAGGAGGTTGGCATGGTTTGACACGTTTGGGAGTGCCACGGCATTCCCTAGCATGCCAAACCTTACCAACCCCCTGTTCCCTTTAACTTTGTCCGTACCAAAACTTCACCATTGGTAAAACATGATTTTTAAAAGGTGCTCCTACTGACTTTGTTCGGAAATCACGAATTGTTTAATTTTTTTTATTATGAATTTTCTAGTTTTTCGACTTTAGAAAATCGTAAAAAATAAACGAGTCGATATTTTTGTGTTCTGTCAACTCGAGAAGTCCTTAAAATTCATAATTTGAGTGTCGGAAGATTTTGGAGTGAAAATAAAAACATGTGATTTTGGCCCAAAAATCGTGTGTTATAACCCATGGTTTTGGGTGAAAAACCATGATTTCGGCAAAAAAAATAAAAATTTCTCAAAACCTCACTATTGGTAAAACATGTTTTTGAAAAGGTGTTCCAATTGACAGAACTCAAAAATCTTGAATCGTTTAATTTTTATGAATTTTCTAGTTTTCCGACTTTGAAAAACAGAATAGGCATCCTTAGCATGGGCATAATCATCGTTAGCCTCGCTAGCATGATTATTGTTGGAAGTGTTGGGGGCACCTCTGAGTGCCTCCTTGTGAACTGCATTTTTTCCTTCAACTTTACTAGTGTCAAAACTTCACTATCGTTAAAACAAGATTTTTAAAAGGTGTGCCAACTGACTTTGCTCGAAAAGCCCGGCTAGTTTTTTAGTTATGATTTTTTAAGTTTTCTGACTTTGAAAAATCAGAACTCACAAATGACTCGACCTGTTCGAGCAAAGTCAGTTGGAAAAGCTTTAAAAATTATTTTTTAACGATGGTGAAGTTTTGTGACGGACAAAGTTGAAGGAAAAAAGGATTGGCATAGTTTGGCACGTTAGGAGGTGTCACGGCATGCCCTGACATGCCAAACCTGGCCAACCACCTTTTTTCTTTAACCATGCCCGTGCCAAAACTTCACCATCGGTAAATGATTTTTAAAAGGTGTTCCAACTGACTTTGCTCGAAAATCTCGAATCGTTTATTTTTTTTTTTATGAATTTTCTAGTTTTTCGACTTTGGAAAATCGTAAAAAATAAACGAGTAGATATTTTTGCGTTCTGTCAATTTGAAAAGTCCTTCAAAATCATGATTTGAGTGTGGGAAGATTTTGGTGCAAAAATAAGAACATGCGATTTTGGCCCAAAAATCGTGTGTTATAACCCACAGTTTTGGGTGAAAAACCATGGTTTCGGCAAAAAAAATAAAAAATTCTAAAAAATTCACCGTTGGTAAAACTTGTTTTTTAAAAGGTGTTCCAATTGACAGAACTCGAAAATCTCGAATCGTTTATTTTTCATGAATTTTCTAGTTTTCCGACTTTCAAAAATCAAATGGGCATCGTGGGCATCTTTAGTATGGGAATAGGCATCGTTAGTTACCCTCGCAAGTATGGGCATCGTTAGGTACCCTCGCTAGCATGGGCATCGTTGGAAGTGTCGGGGGCACCTCAAGATGCCTCTTTCTGAATTGCAGTTTTCCCTTCAAGTTTACCGATGTCAAAACCTCACCATTGCTAAAACATGATTTTTAAATGGTGTGGCAACTGACTTTGCTCGAAAATCCCGACACCGTTGTGAGTTATGATTTTTTAAGTTTTCCAATATTGAAAAATCATAACTCACAAAGGACTCGAGGTTTTCGGGAAAATCTGTTGGAAAGGCTTTAAAAATTATTTTTTAACATTGGTGAAGTTTTGTCACGGCCAAAGTTGAAGGAAAAAGGAGGTTGGCATGGTTTGACACGTTTGGGAGTGCCACGGCATGCCCTAGCATGCCAAACCTTACCAACCCCCTGTTCCCTTTAACTTTGTCCGTACCGAAACTTCACCATTAGTAAGACATGATTTTTAAAAGGTGCTCCTACTCACTTTGTTCGGAAATCACAAATCGTTTATTTTTTTTTTATGAATTTTCTAGTTTTTCGACTTTAGAAAATCGTAAAAACTAAACTAGTCGATATTTTTGTGTTCTGTCAACTCGAGAAGTCCTTAAAATTCATAATTTGAGTGTCGGAAGATTTTGGAACGAAAATAAGAACATGTGATTTTGGCCCACGGTTTTGGGTGAAAAACCATGATTTCGGCAAAAAAAATAAAAATTTCTCAAAACCTCACTATTGGTAAAACATGTTTTTGAAAAGGTGTTCCAATTGATATAACTCAAAAATCTTGAATCATTTAATTTTTATGAATTTTCTAGTTTTTCGACTTTGAAAAACAGAATAGGCATCCTTAGCATGGGCATAATCATCGTTAGCCTCGCTAGCATAGGCATGCAACGTTAGTTACCCTCGCTAGCATGGTTATCGTTGGAAGTGTTGAGGGCACCTTGGAGTGCCTCCTTGTGAACTGCATTTTTTCCTTCAACTTTACTAGCGTCAAAACTTCACTATCGGTAAAACAAGATTTTTAAAAGGTGTGCAAACTGACTTTGCTCGAAAAGCCCGGCTAGTTTTTGAGTTATGATTTTTTAAGTTTTTCGACTTTGAAAAATCAGAACTCACAAACAACTCGAGCTGTTCAAGCAAAGTCAATTGGAAAAACTTTAAAAATGATTTTTTAACGATGGTGAAGTTTTGTGACGAAAAAAGTTGAAGGAAAAAGAGATTGGCACGGTTTGGCACGTTAGGAGGTGTCACGGCATGCCCAGACATGCCAAACCTTGTCAACCCCCTTTTTCCTTTAACCATGCTAGTGCCAAAACTTCACCATCGGTAAATAATTTTTAAATGGTGTTCCAACTGACTTCGCTCGAAAATCTCGAATCGTTTATTTTTTTTATGAATTTTCTAGTTTTTTGACTTTGGAAAATCGTAAAAAATAAACGAGTATATATTTTTGCGTTCTGTCAATTTGATGCACACGATTTTTGCCAAAAATTGGAAGTCCTTTTTTTAATACCAAAATCTTAGCACCTTCGAATCATAATTTTATGGACTTCTCGAACTGACGAAATGCAAAAATGTTGATTCTTTTATTTTTTACGATTTTTCAATTTCAGAAAATTAGAAAAAATAAAATAAAATAAACGTGTGGAGATTATTGAGTTCCGTCAATTGGAAGAACTTTTAAAAATCATTTTTTACCAATGGTGAAATTTTGGCACGGGCAAATTTGAAGAAAAACTATGCCCAACCAAGCGAGGTTAATGGAGGCCAGTCAGTCATGCGAGGCTAAAGGATGCCAGCTATGCGAGGCCACATAAATGAGGCCAAAAGAGGTCAATCAAGTGAGGCAAAATGAGGCCAGCCATGCGATGCCAAAGGAGGCCACACAAGCGAGGCTAACCGTGACAAATTTTAGCGGTCCAACCACGAGGTTTCATTCAAGAATTATGTTCCAACACCGTGAAAATAACCCCAATTTTTTCTCCAATTTTTCTTTTCAAAATCACAGTTTTTCAACAAAAACTGTGGACTGTAGCACATAATTTTTTGGCCAAAATCGCATGATCTTATTTTCTTATAAAATTCTTCCTACCTTCAAATCATGTTTTTTAAGCACTTCTCAAATTGACGGAAAACGAAAACCTTGACTCGATTTTTTTTTTTTTACGATTTTCTAAAGTCAGAATACATGAAAACCGTAAAAAAAAAAACTTCGAGACTTTCTAATTTCTTTAATTGGAACAACTTCTAAAAATCAAGCTTTACCAGTGTTGTGATTGTGGCACAAATAAATTTAAAAAAAAATGGTGTACAAAGGTTTATTTGTTCCAATTATAATTAATAAAAATGTTAATTTTGAACAACCTGTAGCGACGAACTATTCGTCGCTACAAGTGATCCTAATTTTTTTTAATTTTCATTTGACGAAATGAAAAAAAAAACACTTTCGGTGCTTGTAAGGTCTCGAGTTGGGTTTCATTGAGACTCTAAAATACTTTTGGACACTCGTGCAAACCGGCCTCAAGAATTTCTAAGCTACATTTTTTTTTAAGGAAATCACTTAAAATTGTGGACTATAGCACAACGTTTTTTTGCTAAAATTACAGGATCTTATTTTCTCACCAAAATATTCACACTCACAAATTATGATTTTTAAGTACTTCTCAAAATGACGGAAAGAAAAAAATTTCGACCCGATTTTTTTTACGATTTTCTAAAGTCGGAATACAAGAAAATAAAAAAACTTCGAGATTTTCTAGTTCTGTCAATTGGAACACATTCTAAAAATCAAGTTTTACCAGTGGTGTGACTGTGGCATAGACAAATTTTAAAAAAAATGGTGTTGACAAAGTTTATTTGTTCAAATTCTAATTAAAACAATGTTCATTTTGTACAACATGTAGCGACGAATAGTTCATACTTTTTTTTATTTTAATTTGACAAAATGAAAAAAAAACCACTTCCAATGCTAGTAAGGTCTCGAGTTGGGTTTCACTGAAACTCAAAAATACTATTGGACACTCGTGCAAACTGCTCTCAATAATTTCTAAAATCCAATTTTTAAGGAAATCACCCAAAACTGTGGACTATCACACGCTTTTTTGGCCAAAATCGCATGATCTTATTTTCTCAAAAAAATCTTCTTACCCTCAAATCATGTTTTTTAAGCACTTCTCCAACTTACGGAAAGCAAAAATCTCGACACGATTTTTTTTTTTCGTTTTCTAAAGTCAGAATACATGAAAATCCGTAAAAACAAAAAAAATTGGAGATTTTCTATTTCCTTTAATTGGAACAACTTCTAAAAATCAATGTTTACCGGTGGGTGATTGTGGCACAGACAAATTAAAAAAAAAAATGGTGTACATAGGTTTATTTGTTCAAATTCTAAATAATAAAAATGTTAATTTTGAACAACCTGTAGCGACGAACTATTCGTCGTTACAAGTGCTCCTAATTTTTATTTTATTTTAATTTGACGAAATGAAAAAAAAAAAGATACTTCATGTGCTTGTAAGATCTCGAGTTGGGTTTCATTGAAACTCTAAAATAATTTTGGACACACGTGCAAACCGGCCTCAAGAATTTCTAAGCTGCATTTTTTTTAAGGAAATCACCCAAAATTGTGGACTATAGCACACAGGTTTTTTGATAAAATTGCATGATCTTATTTTCTCATAAAAATCTTCTTACCCTCAAATCATGTTTTTAAGCACTTCTCCACTGACAGAAAGCAAAAATCTTGACATTATTATTTTTTTTTACGATTTTCTAAAGTCAGGATACATGAAAATCCGTAAAAACAAAAAGAATTCGAGATTTTCTAGTTCCTTTAATTGGAACAACTTCTAAATATCAAGCTTTACCAGTGGGTGATTGTGGAACACACAAATTTAAAAAAAAATGGTGACAAAGGTTTATTTGTTCAAATTCTAAATAATAAAAATATTAATTTTGAACAACCTGTAGCGACGAATAGTTCATCTCTACAAGTGCTTCTAATTTTTTTTAATTTAGATTTGACGAAATGAAAAAAAAAAAACACTTCTTGTGCTTGTAAGATTTCGAGTTGGGTTTCATTGAGACTCTAAAATACTTTTGGACATTTGTGCAAACCGGCCTCAAGAATTTCTAAGCTGCATTTTTTTAAAGGAAATCACCCAAAATTGTGGACTATAGCACACAGTTTTTTCGCTAAAATCGCATGATCTTATTTTTTCACTTAAATCTTCACATCCACAAATTCATGATTTTTAAGCACACCTCAAAATGACGGAAAGAAAATATTTCAACCCGATTTTTTTTACGATTTTCTAAAGTCGGAAAACAAGAAAATACGGAAAAAAAAAACTTCGAGATTTTCTAGCTCCGTCAATTGGAACACTTTCTAAAAATCTAGTTTTACTAGTGGTATGACTGTGGCATAGATAAATTTAAAAAAAAAATGGTGTTGACAAAGTTTATTTCTTCAAATTCTAATTAAAACAATGTTCATTTTGTACAACATGTAGCGACGAATAGTTTCTACCTTTTTTTATTTTAATTTGAATGAAAATAAAAAAGCACTTCCGGTGCTTGTAAGGTCTCGAGTTGGGTTTCATTGAGACTCTAAAATATTTTTGGACACTCGAGCAAACCGGCCTCAAAAATTTCTAAGCTGCATTTTTTTAAGGAAATCACCCAAAATTGTGGACTATACACAGTTTTTTTGCTAAAATCGCATGATCTTATTTTCTCACCAAAATTTTCACACCCTCAAATCATGATTTTTAAGCACTTTTCAAAATGACGGAAAGAAAAAATTTCAATTCGATTTTTCTTACTATTTTCTCAAGTCGGAATACAAGAAAATCCAAAAAAAAAAAAAAACACTTCGAGATTTTCTAGTTCCGTCAATTGAAACACCTTTTAAAAATCAACCTTTACCAGTGCTGAAATTGTGGCATAGAAAAATTAAAAAAAAAATGGTGTACAAAAGTTTATTTGTTCAAATTCTAATTAATAAAAATGTTAATTTTGAACAACCTGTAGCGACGAATAGTTCGTCGCTACAAGTGCTTCAAATTTTTTTAATTTTCTTTTGACGAAATGAAAAAAAAAAAAAGCAATTCCGGTGCTTGCAAGGTCTCATGTTGGGTTTCATTAAGACTCTAAAATACTTTTGGACACTCGTGCAAACCGGCCTCAAGAATTTATAAGCTACATTTTTATAAGTAAATCACCCAAAATTGTGAACTATAGCACACAGTTTTTTGGCTAAAATCGCATGATCTTATTTTCTCACCAAAATCTTCACACCTTCAAATCATGATTTTTAAGCACTTCTCAAAATTAAAGAAAAAATTTCGACCCGATTTTTTTTACGATTTTCTAAAGTCGGAATACAAGAAAATCAAAAAAAAAAAACTTCGAGATTTTCTAGATCCGTTAATTGGAACACCTTCTAAAAATCAAGGTTTACCAATGGTGTGAATTTTGCATAGACAAATTAAAAAAAAAATGGTGATGACAAAGTTTATTGTTCAAATTCTAATTAAAACAATGTTCATTTTGTACAACATGTAGACACGAATAGTTCCTACTTTTTTTATATTTTAATTTGACAAAATGAAAAAAAAAAAACACTTTTGGCTCTTGTAAGGCCTCAAGTTGGGTTTCATTGAAACTCTAAAATACTATTGGACACTCGTGCAAACCGCTCTCAAGAATTTCTAAAATGCAATTTTTAAGGAAATCACTCAAAATTGTGGACTATAGCACACTATTTTTTTGTTAAAATCGCATTATCTTTTTTTCTGACCAAAATTTTCTCACCCTCAAATCATGATTTGAAGAACTTCTCAAACTGACGGAAAGCAAAAAATCTCAGCCCGATCTTTTTTACGATTTTCTAAAGTCGCAACACAAGAAAATTCGTAAAAAAAAAATTCGAAATTTTCTAGTTCCGTCAATTAGAACACCTTCTAAAAATCAACTTTTACCAGTGGTGAGAATGTGGCACAGACAAATTTTTTTTAAAAAAATGGTGTACAAAGGTTTATTTGTTCAAATTCTAATTAATAAAAATGTTAATTTTGAACTACTAGTAGCGACGACAAGTTCGTCGCTACAAGTGCTCCTAATTTTTTTTTAATTTTCATTCGACGAAATGAAGAAAAAAAAAACACTTCCGGTGCTTGTAAGGTCTCGTGTTGGATTTAATTGAAACTCTAAAATATTTTTGGACACTCGTGCAAACCGGCCTCAAGAATTTCTAAGCTACATTTTTTTTCAGGAAATCACCCAAAATTATGGACTATAGCACACAATTTTTTGGCTAAAATCGCATAATCTTATTTTCTCACCAAAATCTTCACATCCACAAATCATGATTTTTAAGCACTTCTCAAAATGACGGAAATAAAAAATTTCGACCCGATTTTTTTTACGATTTTCTAAAGTCGGAATACAAGAAAATCGAAAAAAAAATAACCTTCGAGATTTTCTAGTTCTGTCAATTGGAACACCTTCTAAAAATCAAGCTTTACCAGTGGTGTAATTGTGGCATAGACAAATTTCAAAAAAAATAAATGGTGTTGACAAAGTTTATTTGTTCAAATTCTAATTAAAACAATGTTCATTTTGTACAATATGTAGTGACGAATAATTCCTACTTTTTTTATTTTAATTTGACAAAATGAAAAAAAAAAAAAAAAACACTTCCAGTGCTTGTAAGGTCTCGAGTTGGGTTTCATTGAAATTCTAAAATACTATTGGACACTCATGAAAATTGCCCTCGAGAATTTCTAAAATGCAATTTTTAAGAAAATCACCCAAAATTGTGGACTATAACACACGGTTTTTTTGGCTAAAATCGCATTATCTTATTTTCTCACCAAAATTTTTTCACCCTCAAATCATGATTTTTAAGAACTTCTCAAACTGACGGAAAGCAAAAAATCTCGACCCGATCTTTTTTACGATTTTCTAAAGTCGCAACACAAGAAAATCCGTAAAAAAAAAAACTTCAAGATTTTCTAGTTCTGTCAATTAGAACATATTTTAAACCTTTACAAGTGGCGAAATTGAGGCACAGACAAATTTTAAAAAAAAAAAAAAACAATGGTGTACAAATGTTTAGTTGTTCAAATTCTAAATAATAAAAATGTTAATTTTGAACAACCTATAGCAACGAATAGTTCGTCGCTACAAGTGCTCCTAATTTTTTATAATTTTCATTCGACGAAATGAAAAAAAAAAAAAGCACTTCCGGTGCTTGTAAGGTCTCGTGGTGGGTTTTATTTAAACTCTAAAATACTATTGGACACTCGTGCAAACCGCCCTCAAGAATTTCTAAAATGCAATTTTTAAGGAAATCACCCAAAATTGTGGACTGCACACAGTTTTTTGGCTAAAATCGCATGATCTTATTTTCTCACCAAAATTTTCCCACCCTCAAATCATGATTTTTAAGAACTTCTCAAACTGACGGAAAGCAAAAAATCTCGACCCAATCTTTTTTACGATTTTCTAAAGTCACAACACAAGAAAATCCGTAAAAAAAAACTTTGAGATTTTCTAGTTCCGTCAATTAGAACACCTTCTAAAAATCAACCTTTACCAGTGGTGTGATTGTAGCATAGACAAATTTTTTTTAAAAAAAAATGGTGTACAAAGATTTATTTGTTCAAATTCTAATTAATAAAATGTTAATTTTACAAGTGCTCCTAATTTTTTTTAATTTTAATTTGACGAAATGAAAAAAAAAAAAAACACTTCCGGTACTTGTAAGGTCTCGAGTTGGGTTTCATTGAGACTCTAAAATACTTTTGGACACTCGTGCAAACCGGCCTCAAGAATTTCTAAGCTGCATTTTTTTTAAGGAAATCACCCAAAATTGTGGATTATAGCACATAGTTTTTTGGCTAAAATCGCATGATCTTATTTTCTCACCAAAATTTTTACACCCTCAAATCATGATTTTTAAGCACTTCTAAAAATGACGGAAAGAAAAAATCTTGACCCGATTTTTTTTACGATTTTCTAAAGTCAGATATAAGAAAATCCGGAAAAAAAATTCTAGATTTTCTAGTTCCGTGAATTAGAACACCTTCTAAAAATCAAGTTTTACCAGTGGTGAGATTGTGGCATAGACAAATAAAAAAAAGGTGTTGACAAAATTTATTTGTTCAAATTCTAATTAAAACAATATTCATTTTGTACAACATGTAGCGACGAATAGTTCATACTTTTTTTATATTTTAATTTGATAAATAAAAAATAAAAATAAAAGCACTTCCGATGCTTGTAAGGTCCAATGTATTAAAAAACGCGCCTCAGGCGCGCTTCAAGGCGTGGAAGGCGTGATTTTCCCTTCCCAGTGCCTCTGTTTTAATGGCTGGGCGCAAAGGCGCATAAAGCGCGAGTTAAGGCTCCAAAAGCATTCAAAACAAGCCTAAGGCGTACGCTTAGGAGTAAAACAAAGGGAAGACACGGTGAAAACCGCCGAAACCACCGGGCCTTTTAACCTTTGATTTGCCGCCACCCTTCACCGTTTGGACAAACCGATATCAAGGTTTGCTTCGCGCCTCCAAGACGCGCACACCGCCACCAGTCCGACGTCCAGAGGTGGCAGGACGAAGGAGTTGTGGCCGGAGGGTCGTGGGAAACAGAGAAGGAGGGAGAAAGAAAAAAGAAAAGAAAAAGAGAGGAGGAGCAGATGAAAACGATGGGACTGAATGAGAGAAGAAGGAGAAGGAATAAGCATTAAGGGCAGTTAGGTCATTTTACTAGCCAATATGTGGGTATTTTTCCTTAACTTCTAAAAGTTGGGGCATTTTTCATTATAAGCCCCCAAATGTGGGTATTTTTCCAAATTTCTCCTTATTCTCTCACTCTTCTCTGTATCCCGACCTCACTCCCTTCTATAATAATTTTTTTCAAAAGGCTTACGCCTGAATCTTACGCTTTTTAGAGCCAAAAACGCCTCGATACGCTTTTCGCCTTTTAAAACATTGGTAAGGTCTCAAGTTGGGTTTCATTGAAACTCTAAAATACTATTGGACACTCGTGCAAACCGCCTTCAAGAATTTCTAAAATGCAATTTTTAAGGAAATCACTCAAAATTGTGGACTATAGCACACAGTTTTTTGGCTAAAATCGCATAATCTTATTTTCTCACCAAAATCTTCCCACCCTCAAATCATGATTTTTAAGAACTTCTCAAACTGACAGAAAGCAAAAAATCTCGACCCGATCTTTTTTACGATTTTCTAAAGTCGCAACACAAGAAAATCCGTAAAAAAAAAACTTCCAGATTTTCTAGTTCCGTCAATTAGAACATATTCTAAAAATCAACCTTTACCAGTGGTGAGATTGTGGTACAGACAAATTTTTAAAAAAAAAATGGTATACAAAGGTTTATTTGTTCAAATTCTAATTAAAAAAATGTTCATTTTGAACAACCTATAGCAACAAATAGTTCTACGATATATAGTGACATATGTATATATATACACACACGGTATAATATGAATGTTATATGCGAATTTACGTTCTACGATATATAGTTTATATAGATAGGATCATAGGAATGAAATTCAGAATTAAGAACGGAAATCTTCTATCAAATATGGCTTTTAATCAAGGTACGATCACTGCTCCTGAATTACAGTTACAGACAAATCTTCTATCAAACATTGGATTATAATTTGTATATAAAAATGATGATACCATCAGTTAGGATCTGGGATATCTGATATACAAGAAATTTCGACCATGCTATCTGTCATGCACCAATGAACAACAATTCATTCATCCTCTTCATCGATCAACTTGAGAAAAGTCTGGTAAAGAAGTTGCCGGATTTGGATTTCCCCATACACGCCACATGAACGTATCTTCCGAGCTTGTCCACTTGCCTTGGCTCGCCGCCGGTGTCCTTCTTGCAAACCTTGCACGTTTTGTCAACCCACCCATCTTCCACATATTGCCCATCCACTAATTACAGGTGAAAAATGATCACCAAAGTTACCAAATTGAAAATGTCTGTTTAAAATTCTAGCAGTATTGCATCAAAATTATGTAGCAACTTTGAAATTCCATTGCTCTATGTTTTCCTCCCCATATATATCAGCTGGTTTGTAAAATTATGATGATGCATGCTTTCTCCTATATGCTCCCTTAGAGTAAAATTATACACAAAATAATTAAATTTCAAATGAAGTCTCATGAACATACGTACCATCAACATAGGATTTGAAGAAGTCCTTGTAAGTGCCTCCAATTTTCCTTCTGAGAGCCCCATACTACACGAAAAAGGCCGGGAGAAACCCTACTTAGGATTTCAACAACACAAAAACAATGGATTTGAAATTTCGAAAGCACTTGAATATTATATACCTGTTCCTTTGACATCTTCTCTCCAGACTTGGTGGCTTGTCGAGCATCTTCGAGAAGCAGAGCATCTTCTTCAGACCTGGTTTGAGAAAAATCAAGGGCTTCTAACAATGACTGCTTCCATTTCTTGGGCTCTTCTTCTTCCTTGTCACCCTTCTCTGTTTTGGCTAAAACTCTAAACTGGGACTTCTTGTTGAACTTAAAGTTCGATTTAGATAAGCTCTCTGCAGCTCCACAATTTGAAAGGAAATTTCCATGTGGAGGTGTCGCAGGAAGTGTTCTTAGTACTCCCATGTCCGCTTTACTTTGCATGATTAAGGAAGTTGATTAATCTTTATATTTGGGTGTGTGGGTGTCTGTGCTTTGCCTATGTGGACCAGTTAAAGACAGCTACGTGTGTACATACTCTGCATGACTACCACTCAGAAGAGCTGGTGGAGGATAATATATATTACGTGGCCCTTTATCATAGCAGTCATTTGAGTAGTTGTAGTATCTAATGGAATCTGAAACTCATGGCTAGTTTATTTCCACATCAAGTACTCAATTTTTGACGGTGACTTGGATCTGAGTCCTCAGAAAATCAGTCAGTTAGACAATTCTACTAAGCGCAGTGTTGATCACTTCAACAAAAATGAGTCACACTCCCAACACAGACAAAGCTGCTGAAATGAAGAGGCATGTTAATTTGCTTCGTGCATGATTCATATTCTGGTTGGTTCATGTTACTCCTCAATTTTAACTCTACTGAGACCTAGAGTAGACATAAGATCATGAAAAGTCAAGCCTCATGTGGATTAGACTAAAATTTGTAATTTTTACAGCTTTCTGATAGTAATTTCATCTTGCCAAGTGATGGCAAATGCAAACCTCTTTAAACTACACAATCAACTTCCTCTGAAACAAAGACAAAAACTATTTGGTACTTACATGTGTGGCCTAAACAATATAAACCATGCCAACCTCAAGAAGCGACACTGGTGGCACCTTGAGTGCCACATCCGCCCCCCTGCAGTTCCTCCTCATGAAATTGTATCCGAAGTTGATGGCCAATCTCTTCATCACAGATGAACCTTGCTTGGCTTTAACATGTGAGTGCCCAAGTATAAAGGCAGTCCCAGCTTGTTGAGCTTCACGCAGATCATGGAGCTCTTCTCGTAGCATGTCATTCTCAGTCAGCGTATCAGCCTGGGACTCCTGATCATCAATTGCAAACCTCACTCTTCTTTCTACGGGTGCCATCTCAATAACATCTGTCACGCTTTCAACAGTTGCGAAACCAACAGATACACTTGTCTGCAGAGTCTCCTCAATCTCATAAGCTGGTACACCAGAAAATGCCACTGTTCCAATCACAGCCAATCTACACTCACTCATATCAGTAGAGCGTGAAGCATCATCCTCGGTGCATGAACTAGTTCTATGTGTTCGATACCAATCATATTGGATGAAATCAGACAGCTTATCAACTAGCTCGGATTCAAAGGAGTCAACATCCTGATGAACATCACGGTATCCATACCGAACAATGCACCTGTAGGAACGATGAGCTGCAGGACCAACTCGGCCCACTAGGTACCGCTCTGCAGGAGGCACATAAGGGACAGGAACTGACTTTACACACACAAATACTAAGATGCGATGGAAAGCAGGGAGATTGGTTACAAAGCGGGAGAAGTTAGCAGGAATGCCAGAGGTGAGATCAGTGAACACAAGGCCAATTCCAGGGACTCGAGCTATTCCCAAGCTTGGACCCAAGGCTAAAAGCCAATCTAATGAAACCTTGTTGTGGAGGTCATATTCATACTTCTTGATCGTTGCATAGTGCCAAACATACATGACAGTCATAAGGAACAGGGCGAGAAGAATGGGGAGCCAGGCACCCTCCCGGAACTTGGTGAGTGAAGCTGAGAAGTACAGCAATTCAATAGAGCCAAAGAAGAGTAGGAAGCAAAGGGCTAGAATTGGTGGCTTGTGCCAACAAAGGATGATCACCAAGGAAGTTAGGCATGTGGTCACTAGCATAACCGCCATCACAGCTAACCCTGCAACAAAAAAGAACTACCTTTCAGTCCTTCCGAAAACACAAGTGAATTACTCATCTGCTTCTGTCAGCATCAATAATCTAGAAATTTTAGGATTTTAATCTGGCATTTATGCATGATAAGAGTTGCTATTATAAACTGTGGGGAAGCTGGTGGTAGACTTCCCTAGAAAGGCTAGATGTGCTAGAGATAAAATTACATATAAGATGGGACTTTCATGTATTGAAGTCTAGACTTCAATTTTCTAATAAAAGTGTGACAACATACATAGTATAAAAAAGTGTTAACTTACCTGATGCATTCCCAATGTGTTTTGTGTCTCTGAATCCAATGGTCACCGCAATGCAGAGGATCATGAGCATCCAATTGATCTCAGGGATATAGATCTGGCCGTGTATCTTGTCAGAGGTGTGAACAACCTTGACTCTTGGAAAGCAACCTAGGGACTGGCTCTGGTTGATTATAGAAAATGTTCCACTGATGATTGCTTGGCTTCCCACAACAGAAGCAAGAATGGCTAGTATAAGGACTGGCCATCGCACAATTTCTGTACAGAAAACATTAAGCCATTACATATTCCATAACAACTATATAAATTAGTCAACTACAGTATGACAGCTATACTAAAAGATTAAGACATGAACATTTAGCTAAAAGCTTTGATCAATCCTGCCTGATTCTGTAAATGTTTAAAACAATCCTGCCTATAAAAATAAAAATGACATAAACACACCTGGGACTGAGACATAAAAGCTGATATGGTGGCTGCTGTGGTGATGTTGTGATAAGTAAGCAGCTTGACCCATATATGCCAAGATAAGTGCTGGATAAACCAAAAAGGTAAAAGCAACCTGTTGCAACTCTACTTATTAGTATGCAGATCAGCATTCTCAATACATAGAAGAAACTAATAGGGTCTAGGAATGTAAAATTACCTGAATGGCAGAATAAGAGAAGTGGCCAAGGTCAGCAAACATTGCCTCTGAACCTGCATGTATAGTCACACATATCATTAGCAATTATTTGGTTTCTCTCTTTCTATCAGCGTTCCTTGGCAGTCAAATTACTGAAAAAGTTCAAAGCTAATCTAGGGATTTCTGTCTTACTAAATTATCCATAAAAGTATAGGTATCAGAAAACAAACTGAAGTTAAGCCATCGTTGGCAACTCAATTAGAGGTAGAAAAGATAGAACTACTGAACCTCAAGTAAAACAAATGACAAGGAAATCTAAATAACTGAAGTTAGTATATAAAACAGTTGTGGCCAAATAATTTCGCAATAAAGTTGATTCAACAACCAAAACAGGGCATTCATTCTGTGTAGACATGTTAAAAAATTTGAATTAACTTTTGAGTGATATTGTTTCAGTCTATCAATAACTATATACCTCCTCATTTCCCATATACTTAATTGCAATTTTTGCTGAGATTGGTGACTTACATCAGAACCAGATTATCTGTAGACATGAATATCATTACCCCCTTGCATAGACATTTGAATAGTAGACTGTAAGAAAAAAGATACTACCATTGCAGTTCAGGTTTTCAGAGACGCAATTCTGGCTATGCTTATGCTTTGTGCAATGCCCATAAATCAGAAGCATGCAGGACAAACAATACACCATACTATATACAAGAAAGTGATATATGCAAGTATTTTCCAATATTACCTGTTATGCACAGCAATATTCCACCTAAAGACATCCATCCGCTTATCCTCGTCTTCCTCAAGAATTTGAACATGTAATATGGAGAAAGAGCTTGATAGACATGCCGATTCCAGTGGAATATGTTATATAAGCCAAGAGCACTGATGCATAGAAGCCATGCCACCACCACTGGTGCAAAAAAGAATCCAACTCGATGTGTTCCATAGTGTTGAAGTGCAAATAGACATAGCAATATGAAACAAGTAATCGGAACCACTGCATCTGCAAATTGCCATATAACGTATAGATGTGTTCAGCAAGAGTCCCTTGCCCGTACTAATTGGAAATGAAAAATCAAGATATTAAACAAAGCAGAAGATAAGAAGCTTACACTGGTGATGCTCCTTGGACATGTATAATTCCAGGCCTGACACCGCAGAAAATACTGCAAGAAAACAAAGGCTCATACTCGGGAAACCAGAAAGAATTGCTGCTTTTTTATTCTAAACTGGAAAGAAGTCTACCTGAAATGGCTGGAGTGAGCACTCCATCACCAATTACCATACAAGTGCCAAGAAGAACAAGAACCAGCAAAGCTGTATGCAAGGTCTTGCACTTCTCAAGTACCACTTTCAACCAGGAACTTTTTTCCTTCTCTGGTGGGTGCTCCAATTTATACGTAGAGACCGCCTCATCAGCGAGCTGACGATTGGGGAGAAGGCTTACTTTGGCATGCCTACATATCAATGAATAGAGTGCAAAAGTACCACCTGCAGAAACATACATGAACCAAAGGTTACAACTGAAACACAACTTAGACAAGAGAATGTAAGAATTGTTCGCTTCTGTAAAAGTACTTACCCTCTCCATTATCATCAGCTCGAAGGACTATAAAGACATACTTGAACAGAGGGACTAAAGTAAGAGTCCAGAAGACAAAAGAAAGTACACCATAAATCTCTTCATTGGTCTCTGAATGTTGAATGTCTTCTGCAAATGCGCTCTTGTAGACATAGAGAGGGGAAATGCTCAGGTCCCCATATACTACACCAAGGCTCTGGTATGCTAAGAGCAGAATATTCTTCCAAGAGTTCTTCTGAAATGTTCAACCATACAATACAACTTTTTGAGAATTGGGCTCAATTCCAGAAACTTACTGAACCAAGTTGGTGGAATTAAAACCCATGAGCTAATGAAGATAAAGCACTAACCTTTGAAGTGTCCCAACACTTGGCCTTCTCAAGATCCATGGCGCTCAGCTTAGCTCAACTCTCAACTTTGAAACTAGATTTCATCTGTTGAACACAGTTACCCTGCAGATCTGCATTGACACAATACAACTTTTATTGGTTAACTCAAACAGAATCTAAATCGTTTAAAAGCCTGCTAAAGCCATTTAATGATTACACTTCCAAGAAGACCTATCCAGTTCCCTATTTTCCTAGAAATAGAGGAGAGATGAAGGGACATAACCCACATGAGCTCCATACCTCTACCACATTCCCACCAAATTTTTGAAAGCTGAGCAAATTTTTTTTGCAAATTTCCAGGAAAAGAATGAAAACTCAAAGGGATAACCAACCTTCGGTGGAAAAAGGGAATAGATCAAAAACAAAAGAACTGAACATCACCTGCACAAGAATTAATCAGATAAAGACTCATAAATGTAGAAGGGCCCTCATTCGTTCTCTATCAGTTCCTTTGGTCACTGTTGTGTTGTCGTACCCTCCTAAACTTTTTATGGCTAGTAGCGTAGAAATAGAACCGACACCTCGCTCTCAAAGTCTCACGTCTCAACCTTCTATGGGACAAAGATTGAGGGAATTTCAACCTCCAATTTAACTGTGTATTGCAATAATGCAACTGACCAAAATTCTACAATTTTCACTAGAAAAACATAACCAAATAGGAGGCGGAAATTCTCAGATGGGTTGTAAACCAAAAGTTTGACGAGTAATGGAAACGAAAAGGCACAATCAAGTGTATCAAAGAACAATTATTTATACCCAAAACAAAAGGAAAAAAGAGTGTATATGGTATATACTATATATCATCCAGTGATCCAAATAGTGCCCACGCAGATAAAGCTGATTTCAATGACCATTTACATTTATCCCAGACCACACTTTCTTATCCTCAGTCCCACCCACAATCTCTCATTATTTTAAGTAGTATTCTTATGAGTTCTAAGTTTTCCAAATTCTTAAACTCCTTCATTTAATGGCAAAAATTAGGGAGAAAAAAGAAAAGGGTAAACTGTCACTGTCACTGTTTAAGAGTAAACCAAACGTTAATCTCCAGCAACTTGAATAGTGAAGAATTCAAGAGCAAGAGCACCCAAAATGCCTAAATTGCTGACAAGGACTATCTAGTCTAATCAATCTATGTGAATTATAGGCAAAAGCCATGTGAAGCACAAAGGACGGTTTCAAAAGCCGGCTACTGATGAACATGGTAGCTATATATACTGCCCAGTGTACTAATTGCTAGCTTTTGCCCAACTCTTTCATTCAAAAAAGGCTGAAAGGCTCAGTCTTTCTCCATCACCCATTTCAAACCCACTTGGGCGGTTGGGCCACTTTGTCCTTTTGCCATTTTGCTAAAACCCTTTTAGATTTCCTCACCTTGATTCACGCTGTGCTGAGCTTGAAGACTGTGACCTCCATTTTTGTCCCAAAGCCAGCTCCTTTCTTCAAGATTCTGCCTTGTGACACCAACCCATCAAACAATCACATTGTGCTTCAACATCTGAAGCTAAAGTAATCAACTTTATAACACTAGAGAAATTAGAAGGAAAAAAAAAGCTATTACGTCAACTTGTGGCACCAGAAAATGGGTGGTGGATTTGGTGCTGATTTGGGTGTTCATGAAAAAGCTTATATGACAGTGAGAGTGAATCAATCATGAGGGATTTGGTTTACATATGAAGATTAAATGAATGGACCAGAGCCTGTGAAATGTGTGTACCAACCGACCATTGCGAATGTCACTCTATAAAATCCTCACTATTCACTATTCTATAGTTAAAGAGAGATTTGTTTAATACTCGGAGAACGTGTGTAAGTTCAGGATATTGATTCTGTCTAAGAATTAAAAGGATTTGTATTAATCTTGAGACATGAGCGGGAATCTGTCACTTTTAAAAAGTGTCGATGAGTCAGAATGGGAATGTTTAGTGCGTCTCTAATTATTTTAGTCTGCTAATTCAATTTTATAACATTACTTTGTTATTGTTAATTTGTTACAAAGGATTAGATCAAACTCCCGAGTAAACATTGCTATCATGGAAGCCAGCCAAACCCATCATAGTGGAACGAGCCCAAATAAATGGATCTCTATTTTAGACTTTAGAGTATAATACATACATACATACATACATACATGTATGTATGAGTACAAATACTAGCTAGTGTACAATCGAATAATACACATATACTGCATGTACAAACGAATATACATACATACATGTATTGATTGGACATTTAACAGTACACAAAACGCCTCAATACCATGCGTGCAATTGAATAGTACACATGCATGTACTACAATCGAACAATACATACATACGATGTATGTATAATCGAATACTACGTGTATAATCGAATAATATGCATGAGTTTGGAAAAAAAATATGCATCGGTATTATATGATTTATTCAATATGTTTTGAAAGTACATATAAAAATGCATAATTGCGTTAATATTATTGCTCCTAAAGAAATTCCAATCTCTAATATTGTTGAACATAAGAGACACAACCATAGAATCATCTATGAAACAAAGGCTTCAACATGAATATATCACAGATCTTTAAAGTACTAGCTAGCCTTGGTGAGGTGCGCCAAACCCATAACTAAGCACAATGAAACAAAGTGCTAAACCCATTCATTAATTAAGAACAATTGGTTGACAATTGCTTTACTAAGACCCTTGAATTGAGAACATTTCAAACAATCGGTTAGGGTTTACTAAGACCCTTAATTTTTTTTTGCTCTATTTCATTCGTTTTGGAAGATATATATATATATATACATGGATTACATGCTTTCAAAAGTATATGTATACAATTTCTTTCGACTCTAGCTGCTAAGTGCTAACCTAAGGATTCCCTCTACAATTTATTGACAAGCTGCTAACGTCGATCATATTGAATATATACATGTCAATTTATGTCTCTTTTCTTCCATACTCAGACGGATCTCTCTTCCATTCAGTGTTTAGGGTTGATTTCGACGCTTTCTCATGAAAATCTATACTTGCTAGAGGCCATAAATCTTTGAACTAGATTTGTAGGGTGCGCCAACACCATGCTATAGTGCAACGCATGGCCAACGCTTGAAGACCTCAATAGCAAGCTATTGTGGCAGGTATTCCCCTTGAAAAGATTAATTTAATATCATGTGAATCGATGACCCACGTATCAGATATTAAACTGATAAGAACAGATACTACACTTGATCTTAGCCAAGAGGCCGAGAAATGTATACTTTGAATCTCCTTAGTCTAACAATTTATAGTAATCTACCCATTCATTCTTACCGCGTTTTTCTGATGTGGGACTCGTAAACTTGTCTTAATTAAACAAGAAAATATCACACTTATAGAAGGTAGCAGAATACTAAAAAAAAATGCGTTCCGATCTGTTGAGAACTTAATTAATTGCTGATCGAATTGAGGCCAAAAAAAAAATGCTGAATTAACGAAGGCAAACTATTACTTGAACCAACTTTTAAATCGATTGGTTAAGAAGGTATGTGCTTTCTCCTGCAGGTTTTATAAAGTAAAAGCCACACAATACTTCCATGTTCCATATCTTACATATATAACCCAAATTGTATAATTGATTTGGGGCTACAGCTAGCTTTAATTACAAGGTTGTAATTTGCTCTAGAAGAAAACATGTAGCAGCAGTAAGAAGAAGAGGAAATTCTAGGAAAGAATAAACCATCCATGTATGTATATAGGGGAAATATATTTATATATAATATGTATATATTAACATGCAAGAAGGTTTAAGACCAACAAAAATAAAAACAAGAAGGTACTTACATATCTAAGTGAAGCTCACACAAAGAAAAAAAATAAAAAAATAAAACACAGGAAGGCACAGCAGATGGAGATTCGATCAGTTTCAGTGGCCAACACCGGGGCTTGGAACATCACCATACCGTCGATAATAATCATAGTCTCCACCACCATAATTAGCAGCTTCTCCAGGATCATCATCTTCTGTATCTACTAAACCCTTTTGCGACGACGTCGTTGTTGTTCCTGTAAATCCATTTCCGGTAGATGTTTCTGCGCTGTGAAACGCCATAGACGAAGACAGATCAAGAACCAGCAGTAGTAGAAAAACAATACTCATGAAGCAGTACTCCCTCCTCTTAGCAATCATCATTTCCTATATAATCTAATGGATGAGAGTTTTGAAGATATATATCAGTGGTGGAGAAGAACATACAAGTTTAAAAAGGAGGCCAGGGTAGGACATATATATATATGCATGCCCCATTAATTCTGGTTTTTATTTAGTGCATGCCATGATCATATATGGTGGTGGTGTCAATGTGTCAACAAAGCTAGAGAGAGAGAGATGCATATATATACACACACACATTAAAGCTAGTTTCATAATTGAAAGTTGGTCCAGATAGAGGACCAACAAACATACAGTTGATGTAGAAACACGACTACTTTGTTTATTTGCTTTGGTAATGAGCATGCAGTATCATAAAAGTCTGAATTTTTAAAATATTTTTCCTTCAGTCTTTGACCCCAATTATCTATATCCATTATTACAATTGGGGCCATATATCAACCATGCATGTTTAATTGTCTAAACACTTAGAACATACGAAATCAATCGTATGTAGAAAGCTTTGCTAATATTTATTAGTTCTTTACGCCAAAAATTACTTAATTACCAGAACGTGGACTAAAAATCTAGCTCAGACAGCAAATTCTGCAGCCACTGATAGCCCGACTCATTTATTTATTTATTTTATAGATGCATTGATTAGTACTGGGTATAGGTGGTGATTGCATTCAGTGTAAAAGTAAATTAACCATATATGCATGTCTAGCTAGCTTCAGTGTGGCAGCAAATTTTTTGCAAGATGCTTTACTTGTATAAGCATCTAACTGAAGAAAGGTGGACGATCAAAGAAAAGTAGAGGAGACATTCGATCGATTACTGTTTGATATATATATACATACACACACATACATACAAGCATTAATCATAGGATCTTGTGCTGAAAACTATGCATTCTAGCTGCAGGAACTGATTACCAAGCCTGCCTAGTATGTCGCTCTTAGTCTGTACGTACGTACGTGTCTGACGGATCTAAGAGGTTTAGCCACCTAAACTACGGACGTGTCTGTATATATTTAGGGTCTGGGATATACGCATTTTTGCACAAAAATTTGATAAACAAATTTAGAGACTAGCTTGGTGTAGTACGTGTAGCTGTGTACGTAGGCAATTAATGTATTCTCCCAATCGAATTTCTGGTAAGAAATAAAACAAAACAGCTAGGTATACATCCTCCTATATATGTGCTCTGCAATGAAGGTGTAGGAGCAAAATGCTCGTAAAAATGCGTCAAAACAACTATACGATCGAGAATGCATATAGCCTCTTAATTTTAATCTTGTGACCTTGTAGAATGAAGGCTATTGCCTGCAGGGGTTACTTAGGCGTTAAGCTGCTAGATACATGAGCGTATGGGCAGGATATGCAAACAGCAAACACAAAACGTACATGAATCAAGTGTAAAAGGCCAGGATGAACATGCATGCACTTTTCTTATTATTTACAATGCATGAAATGAAGATAAGGGAGAAGGGTTGAGTGGAGGGACATCATTTCGTTAGTTTGTCTCCTACAAAATGTCAAACTAGTCATGGGGCTTAATTTCCATAGTTCCATTCTCCAATTCTTCTTCCTTTAACAAAGGTACCTCATTTAGTCATGATCATCCTAGCCAAAAAGGCTACAATGCCATTCCAATACACTACTTTCGGTAGTCCAACCGATTAATGGCATTGATCGATCGAGCCATTCAGTCATTGACAAATGGTAAAAAGTTAAAGCCATTAGAAAAAAGTACTGCCGACTAGCTCTTATAGATAATTAATCGATCTTCACTGATCGATCTCCCAAAAAGGCTTAAAGAAAATATATATAGTCTCAATTAATTTTAATACTTTGAGTACGTCATCGATCTCACAATTTTGCCAATGCCAGATTAATTAACGTCCGACATATACTTTTAACTGCCCCATCCACCATGACGCAACAACTACGAGAGAATGACATAGATAGCCCAGAAACATCGATACACAAAATTAATTAGGGCCGGCGCGGGCTTTAGATCGATTTTACACAGCATGAATAGTTTGCTAACTAGTTCGATCTCGGAGATAAATTACCGGCCGGTCAGTGGTGGAGCCAAGGGGTGGCCAAAGAAAAATTGAATGTTAAACAAGTGCAAATATTGGCTTCATTTTGAATAGAAACAAAAATTAGCCCTCTCCAATTAGTACTCCCCTATCAATATATATTCCTAGCTAACTTTACCCTGACCGGCCATTACAACGTGATATCACGAAAATGCACGTACCATTTAGATTCGGATCGGAGGTCGATAGCTAGGGCTAGCTTCTCATTAGTCGTTATCGGCTTGATTGTACGTACATAAACATGGCTACAGTCTACGGTACTAGAGAACTGAAAGAAGCTTAGTCCGGCCAATTCCAGTAGTAATGCTCTTTTGAAGATGAATACATAGCTAAGTTACTTACCTTGAATTGAATTTGAAGTAGAAGGCGTGACATCAACGCGGTTTAATCCATTGGTTGTCAACCCAAACATACTTGTTTAATGGGAGTAGGTGAGTCTCATCCTCATGCATCATAAGGTCCAAGCTAGATACCTTTTTTTTCTTTTTGAAAAAGACATATAGTCACATACTCACACATATAAGGTCCAAGATATTGGTCGCAGTTGGTCCAATGAAACCAATCAAGTGTGACAAAATTCAATGGCACCCTCTTTTCAATTGAGCAAGGCCATAAATAGCTTCATTTAACGTTAATTTAATTTTCTACGTACGTTTAATAAGGGTATTGCAACTAAACAAGTTGTATACAGATCAGAACTGCCATTCAGTACAAGTAGCTAGAGAATTACATAATCGATCTCAGAAAATTTTACAGTGGTTATTACTGTCGGCATATGAGAACAGATCGAAATTTGTGACGGTGGGTTAAAAAAAGGAAGAAGATCTAACGTGCGTGACAAGCATCGCGTAGAGTATTTTACGCGGACTGTCTACGAAGAGTCCACGTTGGACTAAAGGCTGGCAACTTTCCAATAGGTCAAACCTTCTGTGACGTGTGTGTGGCCGATCCCATCTGCCTGTAATCAACGGCACCTTTCCCACACTCTCAATCCTCCCCACGCGCTTCCACACCAAAAAGGAAAAATTTGATTAAGAACCATAATCTCACATACCCTTTAATTTACAAGTTGGAAGCATGTGTATTAGTCTAGGAATTTGATCCCCTCTTCAATTCAACTGAGCCAATTTAGTTATCTCTAAAAGTAATGTCTGAAGGCTAAAACATCGTATAATTAGGGTCCTATAATTATTAGTAGACTCGTATTCGAGATTTTTATGTTTGAAACAACCAATTAAAACAAACTTACAAGCCGGCTATATAGATGAAAGAAATCTCTAATGTAATGTGTATTGCCATAGAGCATAGGAGTTGGATATTCTTCGATCGATCTCTAATTCAATGTGTCATAAAATTAGTTATGTATAAGCTTGAAAATTGTGCACACAAGAAAAAAAGACAATCAACCCAAACAAACCACCGAAATCAGCATGTAATTCCGGACTCATTAAAATGTATGCGAACACTTGGCCTATAGAGTTATGGGAGTCAATGCAAAGTGAGTAAGTAGCTTAGGTAAGTGGTAGCAACGTGTCCGAAGCAGTGCGTAAGTCTCTTCCTTTTTTGGTAGATGGGCCTCTACGACTTTTATGAGCTTCTGACTCTGTCAACGACGGTTTGAGTTTAGACAGGTTTCCATGCTTCTTCACTCCTCTACTTCTCCCTAGCTGGCTTCCCATATAAACCCCAGTCTCTCTTCTTCAACACTCCATTACTTCTCTCATTACAAAACCCCTATAAACCTAGGTAGCTCTCAAAATATTCATACCAGAAACTCGATCAAACCCCAAAAATGGCACTGCTACAAATACTGTTCCTTTTCCTTGTAGTGTCTTCATCAACATCTGCTAGGCTCCTGAACGACAACGTTTCGCAGAACCCGTCTATCTTGGTGCTACCGTGCCACGCACACGACGGTGTAACTGGATTTCGAGCGACTCCGAATCCGAGATTTAGTGCAGCGGCGGCGAACAGGAAGTACGGGCCGCTGGTTTTGAATATGCTTCCGAAAGGGACGACGACGCCTTCTGGACCCAGCAAAGGAACCAACAGCCTCAACAACTAAAACCCTATACAGACCAGATTCAGATTCTAGCTAGCTTCAATTCTTCTTCCTTGTATTCGCTAGCTATAGCTAGTTAAGATTTCATTTCAGGGATGTGTAAATACTGATAATTACACCAATAGGGTATTGATTCTCTTCATTTTTTTTTTTATGGTTTATATGTATTGATTCTGTAGTAGATCGTAATTCATATATATATAACAGATTTATATACAACTTCTTGTTAATTAACTTAATTTTCAGTGGATTGAGTTCATATATGTTCCTCTAGGCTTCTAGCCTCTTGTTTTCTGATCGATGTCGTTTTTTGAATGGGTTCGAATATAATTTGATGCCTTCAAACGGTTGAAGCTAGTCAACGAATTAATTAAGTTTTAGATTGTGTACAAGGAAATACATTAAATTCCCTAATTAAACGTAACGATTATTGTAATAAATATTGCGTTTGTTGGCATGCATGTCACGGGTTGAAGCTAGCTGGCTCTAACATACATTCAAATTAATTAGCTTCTTCTGCTTCTTCTTCTTCTGTAATAATTAATAATCTTTGGGTGCTGCAGATAAAAGATTAAAGAAAATGAAAATGGAAGTCATTCTATAAGCTTAAAAGATTAAGCTACTCAAGTATGGAAGTCATTAATTAAGACTAATAAGTGAATTAGTTTGCCATCCTTTTTTGACTTTTTATTTATTTTTTATTATTTTGATTTTTATCCATTTTTTACTTTTTTTTTAGAAGATCCATTTTTGACTTTGATGGCTGCAGAAATAGAAAAAAAAAATTTGAGTGGAGACAAAGACTCGATCTCAACCAATAAGAATACTGAAAGGTGATCGAAGAAGGTGTAGCTTTTGCCCAACGACCAAAACGGACGTAATTAATACCCTAAATCTGGTCACATTGATCCATTATAATTAAAAATTAAGAACCTAGCTACTAGTCAACTAATTAGAGTTTTTGGAGCTAGTTTTGCAAGTAATCTAGTTTCCAAATTACGTGCGTGGCTCCGCCTTTGGCTTCTAAGAGTCTGTTTGAGATTGTTTTTATGAGACCAAAAAACGCTTTTGGATTAATTGAAAAAATTAATTATAAATATAAAAAATTTGAAAAAAAATAAAATGTGTCTTTGGTGAGTTTTAGAAACACTTGAAAGTGGTTTTGAGAAACATTTGTCAAGTGTTTTCTCGTATAAAAGCGCTTTTACCAAATTTGAAAAACGCTTTTAGGCTTTTTATAAGCAATCCCAAACATGCCCTTATTTGTTACATGAGATTTTTTCCGTTGGGATTTTGTTCGGACCTCACTGTCCTTGTCCTCAGGATTGCTTCAAGGGTGATTATCAAGCCAATGTTATATTTGAGGTAATGATCGGTTGTGCATATTTCTTTAAGGTTCAATGACTTGCTCCCCTAATGTATTTGGGATAGAAATTTTGACAGCAGTTGTTAGCTGACTTGCATAAGTCGCTCTAGAGGGGCAACTTTTGGGGGTGACATTCCTAACATGATGCTTTTTAGCTTATGGAATACGAATTAATCATGCAAGTAGGTGGATCTAAGAATTGTCCTTCTCAGTTATTAACAAACATGAGTTATGCACCAATTTTTTAAACAAAAAATTAAATGCCAATTCTTTTGTCTCAATAAGTTGGTGATACATATCGAATTGGAGAAATTGTTACTTCATTTTTAAGTATAACATTCTTGGTGTTTATAGATATATAGAACAATATTCATGTTATAATAAAGCATCATTCCTAATATTTAAGATTTAATAATTTCATTATCGGTTGAAGATAACTTTCATACATGCAAATACTTTTTTTACTTTACAGAGTATTAAATTAACGCATCGCTTCATACATGCAGACCGCGGGTTTAATGTTGTAGTTAATTAGTTTCCATACTATGATAGACTAGGTTGATAGCCGAATTTCCAATGCGCTATAATTATATGAATTTGACCTATATTAACGTATCGATGCATTATGATACCGAATGCGTCAATGAGAGCTCGAGTATAAATAGTCCTACACAAATTTTAGAAGTAATTTTTTTTTTCTGCAAAGAAGTTTTAGAAGTAATTATATATATTAATTGTGTGTGTGTGTGTATATATATATATATATATTTATTTTTCTTTATCAATTTTTCATCTTTTTTTTATTTGCCGAACCACACACATATATAAGTAAAACAAGTGTGCTTCTAAAAAAAAAAAAAAAAAGTAAACGAATACGTGTACAACCACACTATTTTCGATTTTTCCCTCTCATCCCAAATGAGAAAACCCTAAAACGCTCTACGAGCAAAACCCTGCTGTCTTCCCCTTATCGCACAGATCGTCCGTAGCCGCATCAGCACTTGTCAGTCTCTACAAATCGAATCGTTCCAGCTTCTGTGTAAGGGACCCGTAAGTTTTCAGATCTGCTCTTTGAGTTTGCATTTAGTTCGATTTCGGTGCTCATTTCTTTGTTTCTGATCGGAACCAGGCATTTCATTTCTCGTCCAATTTAACCTAACATGTCGGACATCTCGAAACGGCTTCGTCCAGAGTCTACTGACTTATCCGGCTACGATGTCCTTGTTGATATACTGTCAAGGCTACCGGTCAAATCCCTAAGACGGTTTCAGTGCGCGAGCAAGTCATGGCATGCTTTAATCTCCCATTCTCATTTTGTTAAAAAGCACCTGAGCCTCATCAACAACACCACCAACAGCTTCAAGCTCCTTTTCGAAACCAGGCCTCTCCAGTCCATAGACTACCAAGCATTGTTGAAGTATTTGAAGGAAGATGATGGTGCTCCTATTGCACCCACAGAGCTTGATTATCCGGTAATGACCCCAAATTCAAGTTTGCTAATCTTTGGTTCTTGCAATGGCTTGATATGTCTACAATTTGACAAAACTGACATAGTCCTATGGAACCCTTGTACCGGAGAGTCCAACTTGTTACCACAAGCTACCATTTTTGATGGTGTTCATGATTGTGGTTCGGTTTTTTACGGATTTGGTTATGACTCCGAGGCTGAAGATTACAAGGTGATGCGAGGTGGTTTCAAAGGTGAATATGCAAGTGACGGGTTGTCGTGGACATTGGAAACCATCATTGAGGTCTTTTCACTGAAAAGCGGTTCATGGAGGAGTACACAGGTCAGTGATATGGATTTGGCCATAGAAGGTCAGGGGTGCTTAGTGAACGAAACTCTGCATTGGGTAGATGATGATGATCATGCAGCAATAATAATGTCTTTTGATTTAGCAGAGGAGAAATTTAATGAGACTGTTCAATGTCTCTGTACGATTCAGACAGTCGACTCAAAAAAATTTATTGGGGGAGTTTTGAATATTAGAAATTGTGTGGCTGTGTACTCTGGTACTTCTGACGACTTTGGAATAGTAAGTGATTCTGGAACAAGTAAGAAAGAATATAAAATATGGATGATGAACGAATATGAGGTACATGACTCTTGGACTGAAGTCGCAAATGTAATTTCAGAGGGATTCTTTAATCCACTTTGCATTTCAGAGGGTGGCCAAGTTCTTGGGATGCTTGGTAGCATTGTAGCATGGTATAGTCCCAAGGAAAACACATTTAAGAACGTCACTGAGATACGCGATCGTTGGTCTGGAGCAACTAAATATGTAGAGACTATAGTTTCCCCAGTAACCGGCAATGGCGCAGGTATATATATGACACCTACTTTTGAGTCATTTTTGGTTAAAATTCAAGGGTTTTCTTTTCTAATTTGTTTCAATTTTGGCAGCTGCAGGTGAAAGTGCAATGGCAAGCACAGTGGAGAAGGAAGGTGTAAAAGATCGAGGAGGTTGTGTCCTTAGAAACTAGCAGCTTCTCCGGGTTGGATTAAGAATAAGGTACGTTAATTACTTGCTTTCTTTCTGTTTTGCTTAATTGACTTTGTCATTTGCCCCCTGAAAGTGTTGGATTTGAAATGGCCGGATTGCAAAATTCAAAGCTTTTAGATATGGATCGGACTCCACAACCAATGTTGGTTGTTGGATTTGAAATAGACCAACTAGCTAGCTCCCATAACTTTTTTATGCATGTTTGTCAAAATTATTCCTACGTTTTTCTTTCAGGCAGAAATGACGTATTTGCTAGCTCTACTCTAGCTACTATCACAATTGTGAATGTTATAGTTAATTTTGCTTAAGCTTCTGGTTCTTATATATCGTACGTTTAGTAGATAAACTGGTTTCTGCATTATTCTCACATGTCTGATAGAGTAAGTTGTAGTTAATTATCTCTATACCCCGAGTTTTATTTGAGTCCTTGAGCCTAATTTCTAAATTCAATATATTATTATGAACTTTCTAAAATAAGTAGCACAAGTCCAAAGTGCTGACACCGTTAACTTTTTTGTCAAAAAAAGCCGTGTGACACACGCATGTACAATAAGTTAATTAATTTGCCTAATATTTATTAAAACATGAAGTCACCAGTGTACTGTTAATTTTGGCTAACTGTTATGCGAATAATAGCCTGTAGGTCGCAAGAGGCCACAGCCAACAGCCTAGATCAAATCCAGTACCTAGCTCAGTTCCATCGTCAACTTCACAGCCAGCAAGTACACAAGAGGTAGATCGAGTTAGAGGTAGAAGCAGCCAACACACATCCAAGTTAGTTTGGAACTTGGCTCCTCGGATTTCCCATAGGAATGGCGACTCCTACTCAAGATTTGATCATCTTTGTGTGTAACTTGGGACTTTATTTATTTTTTTCATCAGTCATCAGTCCAAAAAAAAAAGACAAAACAAACTTGGGAGTCCTTTTGTACTTTGTGGCTTTGTGCTAGATTTGGTTAGTTTGAGTAGATTTGGAACTTGTGTGTGAGTTTGGCGGTTTTGGTTAGTTTGGGCAGATTATTGTCAACACTATAGTTTCTCAAGTTGTGTTCATGCATCGTGGTTGCATTGTTGTTGTGTATTGTATTGCTGAGTTTATTATTTGTGAAAAAATCTTAATTTATTGGTTAAAATAAGAGTTTGATTGACTCACGAATGTTATAGCTTCAAATTTTTCTATTTCTTCTAATGACTGGGGTAGGTTTTATGCCCCTTGTCGTTATATTTTTTGTTTAATAATAATATTTACTTATTTATTCATTATTCATTTACTCGATTACTATTTTCCATTGTAATTGGGCCTCTCCTTTCAAAAAAAGAAAAAGACAAAAAACGTCATATATTTGTATTTACTTATTCATTCATTATTATTTTTTATTTGCATAACTACACTTTATAGTTTATACAAGTGTACATCCAACATTATTTTCAGTTTCCCCTCTCCTCTCATCCCAAATGAGAAAACCCAAAACCCTCTACGAGAAAAACCCAAAATGACCCCTACAACGACCTCCATCGTTCCCTCCAAAATCCCAGGCTAGTTGACAAACATGCTCGATTCTTGAGCATTATCCATCAAGTAATTACATTTTAGGAAACTAATCAATAATTAATTAAATTTCCAAAAAAAAAAATAATAATAATTAAAGAGGGAAATGCTGACGTGTTATATTTGATTTTGATATTCTAAACTGGCGTGTAATCCTAATCCTTGTCTAAAAGTCTCTGTTCCTTCTTCTACTTGAAAGATTTGAGAGAGTTGTAAAAAGCCAAAAAGAACATAGAGAAACAGATCATTCAGTCATGGCGAATAGGAACATCATCACTCTCTCTGTGTTTACGCTGATTCTGTGTCTTGCAATTTCAGGCAGAGCAGTAGTGCCTCTCTTGCAATTCCAGGACAAACCCAGTTTTCTAAGACCAACATTTAGTCGCATTTTCGATACTTCAATGTATGGCACCCTCCAACTTAACAACGGCTTGGCTCAAACGCCTCAAATGGGGTAAGTCCCAAGTTGTAGATTCTTTTGTTTTGTGTTGTAGTTCATAAAGTTTTGTTCTTTATTGGTTCTACACCTACCCATGTTTTGGGATTCACTTAATTCATGATCAAGTTCAATCTTTGGGGGTTTTCAACTTTGAGGAAGTGTGTTTGAATGAGAATTGCAGTTATGTTAATACCCATGACTTGGTTTTGCAAATATGAATGGGAATTTTACTTGATTGTTTATAGCTGTTGTTGCATGATTGCTATATCAGGTTGTTTTAGTTCTTGAAGACATTTTGTAATGATTTTGTGTATTCACACTGTGACTATATATGGGCAGGTGGAATAGCTGGAATTTCTTTGCTTGTGATATTAATGAAACCGTGATCAAGGAAACGGGTATTGATTTCCCCCTTACCATTTAGTCATTTTACATTAAGTATTTGCATTTCGTTATTGATCAACGGTTTTGTGATGATGATTGTGTGATACAGGAAGGTCTTATTATGTTTGGTGAATACATGTTTCTATAATTGAAAATGTTACTGGCATTGTTGAATCGGTTCAAAGAAGCATACATTTCTTCACCCCATGAAAAATATCTGATAGTACTGACTTTTATTTTGATGTTGGACAGCTGACGCGCTCATCTCAACTGGGTTAGCTGATTTAGGTTATGTGTATGTCAATATAGGTATTATTCTGCCATACCTTTTAGTATTCGGTTAATTTAAGACTTTGTATATTGATGATGTAACTCACTGTCATTAACTGCAGATGATTGCTGGTGTCCAACACGAAATTCTGAGGTCGGTTGAATTCCATTTCTTTGACCAAAATATAGTTCTCACCATATTTATAATTTGTATCAGCATTTGTTAATTTTGTGGTCTTGGGGAACACCATCTTCATCTTATTTGAAGAAATTTGTTATTGGAATAGCTGCTTCTAATGTGAATTGTCAAAATTATATTTGAGTCCAATAGCTGTAAATTCGTGTGGGACAAATATTTGCAAACTTTTCTTTTTGAAGAAATTATTGGCATTGATATCAATATACTTCTGAGAATCGTGAAATGGATTTATATTTAAAGTTTGGAATTCCTTAGAGTTCTTGTTTGATCGAGCAGGGTCAACTGGTCCCTGATCCTAAAACATTTCCATCGGGAATGAAAGCTCTTGCTGATTATATACATGGGAAGGGCCTCAAGCTTGGGATTTATTCTGATGCCGGGTAGGATGAAACTTTTATGCATTTCTACTTTTTAGTTGAATATTAAGTGTTTATGCACATTACAATTTCCTGCCACTCATCTCAGGTAACCAATTACATTTTGTAGGGTTTTTACATGTCAAGTTCGACCAGGCTCACTTTATCATGAAAGTGATGATGCAGAACTGTTTGCTTCTTGGGTTAGTTTCTGCTTCCTCGATTGAATTTTTATTTAAGTATATCTTTGCTTTGATTTGGCATCCTTCTATACTGTTTTCTGCATTTTCAATTGTGACCTTTTGGTCATATAGAACAGATTGACCTCAATGCAAGTAGTTGATTCATTTCTACCGACAATTAGAGCATTCTTCTAACTTGATTACTCACAATGTTAATAGAAATTTTTTTTGTTTGTTGATGTTTGCAAACAAAATGGAGTTGCTTGAAGTGTTATTTGGAGGGTCTTTGTTATTTAACTCCTTGTCTTGGATATTGCTAATAATTAATGAATAATGTTAAATTCTAGGATGTGGATTATTTGAAGTATGACAACTGTTACAATCTGGGCATCCCACCAAAAGAGCGGTATCACCTCTTCTTAGTCTCATATTTGTTGCTAAGGAATCACAGAGTGGCTCTATATGGATTTGATATGGTTTCATATTTTCCAGGTACCCACCCATGCGTGAGGCTTTAAATTCATCTGGACGCACAATTTTCTATTCAATTTGTGAATGGTAATCCAGTTTATTGATCTATGTGTTATGATGTATGGCTTAATTCACTATTAACTAGAAATATTAATCCATAAACTATGACAGGGGTGTTGATGACCCTGCTTTTTGGGCCGGGAAGGTTGGAAATAGTTGGCGTACAACAGATGATATCAATGATTCATGGGCAAGGTTACAACTCTTTATAACTCTGGTGTTTTTCATAATCCTACATGCACACGTTGAAACAAATAATTTCGTACAAATCCCTCTGGTAAATGCTATCACCTCTGAGGATCCTCTTTAAAAAGGTTTACAAATGCCTAATTAATTCCACATTGATGGTACTTACATGTGCACTTATTTCAGTAACGGGATAAGAATGTTTCACAGTTGTGTATTGTTTCTTGCTGTTCTCATTTGGTTCCGAGATCTTATATACATGATCCTTAGTTTTACTGTCATAAAAATTTGTTATGTTGATTTGAAATTAATTGTTATACTGATTAGTTTGTTTTTCCTCTGTTATTAAGCATGACTACAATTGCTGATTTGAATGACAAGTGGGCGTCGTATGCAGGACCTGGTGGATGGAATGGTATAGAGTTGACCTTTTTGAATTAGATTTTGTGAGGGCATGGGTGTAGATTTAATTTTTCTCACCACTCCATCTTATTCTTTTGGACAGATCCGGATATGTTGGAAGTTGGCAATGGAGGCATGAGTTACCAGGAGTACCGTGCTCATTTTAGCATCTGGGCTTTGATGAAGGTCCTTTAAGTTCTTTCCTCTCTTCCTGGTCTGGTATTGGGCTATATCAGTTAATTTGTTGGATCTCCCATCCAGTAATTCAGATTGAACTGTCATTTAGTTTTAGAGTTCTGAAAAAAAAAAATCTTATAAGGTACTTCATAGAAACTTATTAATTTTCAATATTAGTTTCCCACCATGCTGTCCAGTCTGATTGTTCGCCAGTGGTTGTAATTGAACCTTATTCAATTCAAGCTTGCACAAGGTGCAGCATGAGACATGTTACACATAAACTTTTGTGTCATTGACCCATATTAGTTTACTTTCTTTAATTCACATGCTGAAATTTCGGATTTCAATTTTCCAGGCCCCTCTTTTGATTGGTTGTGATGTAAGAAACATGACTGCAGAGACATACGAGATTCTAAGCAACGAGGAGGTTATTGCTGTAAACCAAGGTAATGGTGGTGGTGTCTGTGTGTGTGTCTAATTTCTCAGAAGTAAGATTTTTCCATATCTTGCACTTTCCATTCTCATATACAATTGCATGTTACATCTTTTCAAACTACCAAGTTGTGAAAACTGAATGAGAGAGGAATTATTTTGTTTTTGCAGATTCTCTTGGGGTTCAGGGAAGGAAAGTGAATGTTTCTGGAACAGATGGGGTCTATCAGGTCTTTCCTCCTCAATAGATATAAAATGACTACTTAAAACTTTCTTTGGTCATATGTGACTATTACACGCTCCCAACCAACCTATGTGGCCATGTGGGGCTTTGTCGGGAAGCGACTTTCTTTCTTCTCTTACCCTCTTCCTTGTCCCAACAATGCCATAACTTTACCGAAAATATGGGCGAGAACATATGCAGTTGAACTTGCCCCAGCTTGTGCTGTCTAGACAGTTACAACAGTTGCTTTGTTAGAGCAAAATTAGTATTTAAAACTTGGTACCTATGCAGTGAGTCAGTGAAATATAGTATTCTGGCAGAAAATATCTTCCGCTGCATATAATTTGATTGGCAAAGTTTGTTGATATTTAATGGATCTGCCTATGGTGTATCTATTAGTTGTTAGACTTGGGTGATTAATTGCGATTCATTCTTCCAGGTTTGGGCCGGTCCTCTATCTGGACATAGATTGGCTGTTGCTCTTTGGAATCGGGGTTCAAAAGCGAAGACTATAACTGCTAAATGGGAAGCACTCGGACTTCAGTCAAGCATTACTGTCTCAGTGAGGGATTTGTGGCAGGTGAGGAAACTTACCTCTATGAACATCTACCATTCTAACTAGTCACAGCTCTAGTTGGCTTCAGTTTTTTTTACCTTTTAACTAAGTTTATCTATTCTATGCTTATTTCATATTCCAACTGCTTGCAGCACAAAGAAGTTGCGGAAAATGCAGTATCATCATTTGGTGCTCTGGTTGATGCTCATGACTGTCACCTGTACATTTTCACTCCCCAGACTGAGTCGCTAAGAAATGTTGTTTAGCCATCACTTAAAAGCACCCTTTTGGTTACGACAGAAAGGCGATGTCCATTTGTTAGTGCATCACAACCATTTTCTGGATGAGTTTGTGGCTGTAATCAGTGCTTTTACCCAAACTTGGAAGTTATCTAAGTGTCATCTGTGGTGCAGTGTATATATAGATTATAGAATAATGGTCACTTGTTAAAATAATAAAAAGGATTGGAGTTGATAATCAGTAAGAAGTGATTTTCAAGGGTAGGAGCATCTTCTCAATTTCCTACCCTAGATGACTTCAGGATTCTTATTGTGGGGCAAAATTGGATGAAGTGGATATTGACATGGTTTTTGAACCTTGCATTGCATCTTTTCTAAATGCCTTGGATGAAGTATAAGAACTCATTGAGTCAAAATGAAAATACCCTCATGAGAAATATTACATGTTATGCCCTACAATGGCAACTGAATTTTTGACTGTTCAACACTGAAAGATTTTTCTCTCTATTTTTATAAATCAATAAATAGAAAATTCAGAGCAAGGAAACAGGAAACGCATTTCCGATAGCTGGGGCATTTTCTAAATTTGCAAGGTAAATTTAGAAACCTCATTGTGCGGCAAAATCCGAATGAAAATAGGCTTTTAACATGCTCTTGTGATTTGAGTAATTTTGTGTTAAAAACTGTGTGCTATAGCCCACATTATGGATGAAAAAACACAATTTTGAATTTTGCAAAATTCTTTTGTATGGATGTTAAGAAAATGCTATAAATCTATTGGAACCGACCAATACTATAGTGTTTTGAGTAGGACAGTATTTTCCTTTCGAAGTCAGTTTCACTTTTTGTTCATCATCCGAGTCCTATTGCAGAGTATATATATAATACTGTTTCTGTCACTCATTTGGGTTCAGTAATAGCACATTGGCATTGCAATTTCTTTACCTGTGTGGCTGTTACTAACCATGATCAATGGAAGCTAGAGGCTCTTCTCTCACAGGCACACAGATTTTCTTAAACCGAACATGTACCAAAAAGAAAGCGACAAAAAAGAAACTGGGACAAATAATCAATGGAAGCACATGAAACAAATTTTGCATAATCATCCACAAAAGGTAGGAGACTTTTGCAATCAGTTCCAGGAGTTTTTTCTTTTCTAATGTTTCTAACCTGAGTCGACTTCATCAATTACTAAACCAATATTACATATCTCATCCTGGGGAGTGGAGAATAGGTAATAATCATGAATGCCTCTCCTCCATCCATACATAAGTCTCTGCACAGTCCAAAGGGTGCCGTTGAAAACTCTACTAGGAACTCGCAGCATGGAACTGAAGTCTCAGTGATCTGTTTCCTAAACCAAAGGCGGAAAATCATTTTTGTCCAACTGGAACGGCTCTTCATTGATCTCATTAATGCTTGAACATACTTGTTGTTTTGGCATTCCCATTACAGGGACCCTTGGCGTAAAGTCCCGAGTATATGAAATGCAAGTATCTGCCTGTTTGCTTGCTTCAAGTGAAGGCATCCCCAATGGCAATGGTGCAGGCCCCAAAATACCAAGCTTAAGATCCCCATTAGTGCGTGAGGATCCCGGAGCTCGAAGAGATGCCCAGTGCTGACAAGATTGATAGACTTGTGCAGGTGGGGGCCCTTGAATGCCCGGAAGATGTGGAAATTCTTCAAGTGAAAGACCAAAGCTGCTTACATGTCCACCAGTATTTGTTTCTGAGAAAACCTCAACCTCGTTACCCTTTTGGGGTGGATTCATCATCACCCGGCAAGTTCTAGACTCAGTCCTTCCCTGCACACTTGAATGCACATATCTGTAACGAGGAGTCTGCAATTCACAAGAGCATTCAAGTTTTAGAAAGAGAAACCAGTCAGTTACCAAGCATATGACAAAAGTCAGTCATCTTTGACAGTCTACAAAAAGAAAAAACAAGTGTCAAATTCTGAAGGGAACAAAGGGTTGAATTCGATATACCCCATCAGGTATGAATGTGCCAGTTCCTGGCACAGTCCTTGTATTCTCATCCCAAGCATCAGCAGTCTGTTGGGAAGCACTATGATGATAGAAAGGTAATGCATATACATTCATTGACATTCGATCAAAGACATTCCAGTCATGCTGATCCACTGACGGAGTCCTGGCATTCAATGTGGTGTTATTCCGGACTTGAGAAGGTGAAGGACTGGGGTGCGAAGAAAGACGTAATCTTTGATCATGAAGCGCCTGCGCATACAACATGCCACCATAATAATAGTCATAGTTCCCAGTGAGGTTAGATTGTACAGATCTTCCACTACCAAATGCAGGGACAGGAGCTTGCAAATCTGGTCTTTGTCCCCTCCCATTCCTATATAAAGCGACCTGAAAGAATATTTGAAGTCCCTGGCCTATGCTTTCATCCGGTACCGCTAGTTTCTCTCTAAGCTGTTTAAGCCCCAAGGAAAGAGCAGATTTTATGCGAGAGAAGTTTCCTGGAGAGAATTAGGTGGTGCACCATCATTAGCTAATTAACATACAAAACTAGTAAGAAAATGATATTGAATACACAAGGGTGGAAAGTATGCAACATGAATAAGAGACTTTTAATAAAGCGTAATCTAAAATGGATTAGAGATTGTTTAAAAGATACCAATTTATACCTTGTTAAGTAATGTAATCTTCTTAATTATTTCTACATTGAAGAATCCTCCAAGAGTGAGTTATTATTATTAAGGACAATAATGTGATTTTTCTATCACTATAATTTATTGTGTAACTTCATTCAGCATAAGGGCCATGGTTTGGTGCAATAATGGGAGTGAGTACTGACAAGCACAAGGGGCATAGGTCAACTCTTAAAACAGAAACTTTACGCAGTAAAGCTAACAGTATGCTCTATTCAAATCTCTCCTCCTTGAGCCTGCTTTGGTGATACAAACAAATAATTTCTGGCTTCTTTATTATCCATAATATTCTGCTCCGTGTTATCATCGTAACTTTTGAAACCGAGGAAGAAAATATTTTGCCTCTTGCAAGTCTTAGGAATTGGACGTAGTTTGAATATTGCAAATTAAGTGCATCTCCGCTTCCCCTTGGGGAGGGACCAAACAATGATCCAGCAAGAAAAAGTGGTCAAGTACCTTGATTAACACTACGGCCTAGATTATTGTTGTCTTTTAGAGGATCCACTATGTTGATGTGCTTAATTGGGAATTCCTGCAGTCTAGCTTCATGCATCCTTCTTGGATCTGAAAATGTAACTCTGCAGTTTTTCATAAACTCCTTAGTGAGCAGCAACTTCTCCCCCTCAGTTTCTGGTGTCTCTATTTCAAGCAATACAGTTAGATGATCCCCATTAAATAAGTTAACAGATCAATTGCACATTTATCTTATCAAACACAACTAACCTCTGATTTTAGGAAGGGATGATAAGGAAACTGGACCATTTATACTGATACAATAATTCTTCCAATCAAATTCACTGTAGTATTTCAAGAATCTATACAGAACCTGTTAGCAGAATTTAAAGTCACATTTAAGCTTCACAAATGCAAATGTCAATGCTGAACTGAAAATTAGACATGCAAAAAAAAAGGAAACACCTCTAGAGGACCACGGAGTGATGAATGAAAGAGATTGATGATATTCAAGACCAGCGTTTCTAAAGCATATGTTGAAATCAAGCCATGGGGTGCACCAAGGATTCGGCTCTCATAATAGCACCAAGCTTTGATCAAGATTATACTCTTTTTAAAAAGGTGGTCTCTTCCAATAAATTCATCCACCTGAATAGAAGGCAACACCAGGCATGTCATTTGAAAAAGAAATATTAAGGCAAATTTTTTTTGAAATGATCAAGTGAGAGAAAGAATTGAAATATATAGAAATAAGTCTACTGCCAAGTGTTTTCAGCAAGGAGAAAATAAGTTTATTGCCATGTTGAGATATTAAGTTTTGTTGGGTTCCAAGTTCCAACTTACTGAAGATAGAACTAAAAATGATGAATTGGAAGGTTGCAGATTGTACAGATTCGAACTCTGATACTATGTCAGTATCTATATATAGATAATATTTTATTTTTTTTGGTTTACCACTGTTCCCAAAAATTTTAGATGCTTGATATGGAACAACAGTTATTTATAATATAACAGTAGAACTAATTAATTCGATAACCAAGTAAAACTGCACCAAAAAAAAAGGAAAGCAAAAGGAGCCGGCTGCATTTCTTTTAGAACCATCAAAACATAGTCCATTTATGTCAATGAAGAGATAAAAGCATAGATAAAGTCAAACAATGGGGTCCAAACCTACCAATAGATCGTAATATAAAGTTGAAATGGAGGTAGCAAATACAAAAAAGAAAGTCACAGGTAATGAAATGTAAACATTAATAGTGCATCTAAGTTTGAATTTGCAGTTACTAGTACGAAAGTACAAACTCTTATAAGGAAAAATTCAAGCCACTTGAAAGAAAAGTATCTTGAATATTACTTTAAAGCTATTTTGTGTGGATAAAAACTGAGCTTTATATTATATGCGTAGGGTTACGAATCAACCTGCTCAAGAAAGCACAGTGTACATAGTCCGGCCACCTGGTTAAAAGATATGTCCATCGCTATGTTATTCACAGTGCATTTTATGATCTTAACCTGCCACACAAAATTTCAACAGAATTCAAGATGACAAAGATAGAGGTGAGCCCCCTTTCCTTTTCAGTCCAGAAAATTAAGAAATTGTAATACCTTCTTATATGCAACATGATTGGTTACAGAAAAAAAAAAAAACAACTGAGGCATTGAAAATGCTTCCTTTTATCTAGGACAAGAGCATTGGAAATAATTTCTGTGCTCATAGTGATGTAGAAACACAACTGTGATGGACAATGTTAAGCCGAACAAAATTTCACACAATACAACAGCCATCTTGCAAGCTAGGCCGGCAAAAGACAAACTTCCACATACAAAATAAATTCAAACAGATTGGCTTAGCTGGGCTTATCAATGTATTGTTTAGCCTTGGCCAGCAAAAACCAGTAAGTACACAGTGTGGCCTAGCCTGAATCCAGACTAGCACACGATGGAACCCAGACTAGCCCTCGAGCATCGCTGCGTCCCAAAAAGGGAAGCGCAAAACTATTTTATGCATATTGCAAAAGAAAGCATGACACTGAGACTCATTAAGAGCGGAAGTGGGAAAGTGGTTATTTATAAGAAAAATAAGGACGAGTTAGAGCTATGGACCAACTGGTCTCAAGGTTGAAGGATATGAATCTGCCAATTTCTGGTTTTCCTTATGCTCATTCCCCATCTTTCCTTATTTTTTTTTTTCTCTCGAACGCATTAAATTAATCCCTTTATTCTCAAGTTTTATTTAAAACGGAGAAAAATTATGTTGCCATTAACATCCACACTCCATGCATTTCCAAACCCTGTCGCTATTTCCATATCAGCCCTGAGACATTTATGGTTCAGGATCTCAGGGTCATCAACACGTAATTCACTTTTTTATCGAAAGTTCTCACAAAACACCCAAATAAAAACTTTGATAATCTGAGATTTGCAGACACCGAGATCATGTCATGCTCTGAAATGACAGGCAATCTCAAGACACAAAAGAGTGAAAGACCATACTTCAACATGGACATGGGCATAGATTTCTATTTGGGTGTACATGAAGCTGCTATAGTGAACATTGTTAAAGCATTCAAGAACCATCAGAGAAGGGAGTAGACAAAAAACCAGTTTTGGCGAGGCACTGTACTGTATATTCTGGACATAAATTAAATAAGCTGTCTTTTAACGTGCCAGGTGCAGAAGGTACCGGTTGGGATGATGGAGTAGATATTTCTTACTTTGTCAAATGCCTTTTGAAAATCACTAGTTGTCAAGATGGAGAAAAATCGCACATAATACAGGTCATAACTCACTTTCTGCATACTGAGAAGGATCTAAAGTATAAGGGTTCGTCTAATATGATACAAGGGGGTTCAGATTTTCCTTATTAACACTACAAGACATGGAAGAAAGAGAAAGAATAGACAAATCTTAGCATTTGGACTTTTCCATTCAAAAAGGAAAAAGGTAAATAGCCCTCGATGAAACAACTAAAATGTAGACTATTAAGAATGATGTGAATAGAGAATATACTTGACCAAGATTATAAACAAAATACAGAGCAATTAGAGGTAGGAAAGACCAAAGATAAGAAATCTAAACCTTAGCATAAACATAACGAACATCTTTAACCTGGAACCCAGATTCCTTTGGTTCACCTTCAAGGACACTGCAGACAGCTCTAGCTAAATCCTCCTCCTCGTTTTGATAGCAGAGGACAGTCAAATCAATATCTCCATCAGGAAGATAGGCCTTCAGAGGGACTGAGCCAAAGGACAAGACCTGTAAGGCATGCATATTCTGATGTTAAATAACCCCGTATGTTTTTTTTAAAGGAAATATCCTCATATTTATTAAGGAACATTAAATAAAAGCATATAACTATTGAAATGAGTCAATCATTGACTATCCTCAGCAGAGCTAACATTATAGATAGGCTATTAAATTTCAGGTCCACCGTCCACAGGATGAAACACGTGGATTTCAAGAAAGTGACAATCAGATTCCTATGAATGGCAACTTAGGTCAAGTTTTAATTGAGAAAGAACGGCATATGGATTTCAGGTCCACATCGACAGGATAAAACACGTGGAATCCACGCAAGTGACAATCAGATTCCTATACAATGGCCACATATATAAAACTTTTAACAAGAAAGAACAAACACATGCACTTTTGGTATGTTTAGCTAGAGATCCCAACCGATAACGGTAACAGCAGGAATGCTTGAAAGTGCCAAGGATGGAGCATATATCATATCAGACCTTTAAGTTATGACATTCTTCCACTTTTAAAGTTGACTAGACAACCTAAAGATGTAGCCAAGAAAACCCTAGTTATCAAGTCCAGTACTGAAGCGATTTCATTAACTACAATTTTATTCTCATCCAAAGACTCCAAAGAAGCATGGATTGCACATAATAAAAGTTTGCACAAAAACAGCAACCCCCCCACCCCCCCAAAAAAAAATATGCACAAAAAAAAGGGAAAGGAAAGGGAAACTAGGAACTGGAGGGAGTCTTACCTCAGTTCCAAAACAACCTTTGATAACCCTCTGAATATAATCAATAAGCTCCCTCCTCCTCCACTCAGAAGCCACATTTGGTTGAATAGCCCATAAAATCTCTTTGGTCCTTTGCTCAGCTATCGACCAGAGTTCCGGATCAATAGACAATTCAGAGGAATCAGAGCCAGAGGAGGCCTTTTGACGATCTTCCATAAGTATAAAAGGTGAAACTTTGAGCTCTTGAAGAAAAACCCAGCAATCCACACACAGTTCCCAGTGATGATTTTACAAGTGATTGTATGCACAGTTCTAGAACCCTGGGAAATTAAGAAGTTTAAAATTACAAAAAAATAAAAAAACAAAAATAGTTTGGACCTGGGAAGAGGAATGAAATGGGTTGGTCAAAAAAGATTCTGAGAAACAGAGTGAGAAGGATACCGAAACTTTGTGATCCAAGGTAGTTTTTAATGAAATAGCAAAAGAAATAGCTGATAGATCAGTACAGCTTAATCCAGGATATGAATATTCATCAGAAATTTGAAACTAACCAGCAAATTGGATGTTTAAGAATTCATCCAGAGTAGGTTCATATCTTATATATCCTTAAACTATGTTTTATATGGCATTGGGCATGCTAATAACAATCATGCTCTCAGAAGAGATATATTGGGGCTATTGTGACATGTGTGATATGAGGATAGGGAAAGGACCTTGTGAAATAACTAAAAAATAGAGAAGAGATTCAAGTCCTCAAGGAAAATATATGAAAAAAAGGCTTTGCAAAATATGGAAAGAAAAAAAGTAAAAGGAAAGGACAGAAGTAATATAAACAATAAAGAAAAAAACAAATGTCTTCCTTTCTCCCTTCATGGGGAAGCTCCAAACTTGAATTTAGAAGCAAAGAGCAGAAGAGAAGCAAAATAGTGAAAGGCAAAGAGATGCAATATGACAAATGAGAACACATCTTTCTGCTAAGGGGACTCACGCGAACAATGGAAAGGTCTTAATCGAGAGTCTCTACCAAATAAAGTTCAGTCTCACTCTTCTCAAATTTTCAGGTTTCTCTGAGCACTGGATTCTTCTCCATAAATGAGTTAACAAAAAAAGATAAATGCAATAGGGTTAAAATTGTAAATTCTGCAGGCTTCCATACATGGTACTAAAGACACCATTAGTCCATCCTTGGCTATTTCTCATTGTTGCCTCTCCAATTTTACCCTAACAATAAATTAATGACTCTCATTAATAATGAATCCTATCCATTCTCCCCCAAATTAAATATTAATTGCAGTGGTGAACAAAAATAAAAATTAAACTGTACTGGGGTTGCAAAGAGATTTAAAATTTGTTGTCATACCAATACTAGAGTCACATATCTTCCTATTAAAGTGTCAGTTACAACCTACAGGGGTACTCATTAAATGCCATGAGGTCTCCAGGATCCATACCATTTTAGAGAAGGAAATTGACTCTGCTACATTGACCACACCAAGTAACTCACCCTCCGGTGTGTATTGATGCATGTCTACATTTATTTTGAATTCATGACCAGCAAAAAATATTCAATGCGCAAGCAGACTGAGTCTGTTTCTAATGAAAAAGTGGTGGGACCAACCACACTGTCATTAGAGCGCCGGCAATGTATCTAAAATTTTCTCCAGGGTCCTCATGGCATACCTGAGTCCTATAGTTTTCATGTTAGTACTGAAGAACACATAACTTGAGTGTGAATTTTGTGACTGGGGAAAAATGTGAATTTTGTAACTGGGGCCATCCAACAACAAATTGCATCCCCAGTTGGAAGGTGAACCCCATAACCTACTTATCAATCATTCACTGTAAAGAACAAGAATAACTAAATTTGGACTTTAATAGAACTTTAAAACCAATCAATCCAAGCTCAAAAAGACTGAACAGAAATCAAATATCGATTCAAAAGGGCTTAAAATCCATCCAGTATGTGAAAAGCAGATTTGAGAGGCTCTGTCTTTTGATTACATGAGAAAATTCAAAAAAGCTAAAAAAAATCAACGACATTGTCCTTTTTGTTGTAAATAAGCCATTTGTCCTTGACCTAGGTGGTAAATTCTGAATAGATATTTGAGATACAATAGCCCTTTAGAAAATAAATCTTTAAACAAATAAACATCGAAAGACAGACAATGCACGATAGATATCTAATTGAGAATTCCACTTATTACATGAATCTCCATGTATTTGTGAAGCTATTATAATTATATGTCATGGCCTATGGTATATGTTTACAAACCAAATCTCTGGCTCTAGACTACTCCCATTTTGTCCTATAAAAGAACTGATGAGTTTGGATACAGTAGCTTTAACATAAGTTATGAATTTGTCACTTGAAACAAACCATTTCCAAAAATCACTTAAGACAAAACTAATGGAGATTGAACTTATTACATGAGTCTCACCTGTACCATACCAAGAAGCTAATACACTAAACAGTTTTCTTTTAATACAAACAAATCTCTCATATAGACCACTCCTAATCTTATACTTCGAAATTTGTAGACTTAAAAGCAACTCTTTTCCCAAGTAAAGTTGCAGGGTTGAGTACATTTTTCATGGACCTTGCACCTATATTATAAGGTTACGAAGTCAAAGTAGTATTCATCATTCATGCAATGAGTACCAAATTGGTAATCGAAGAGCGTATCTGACGTGTTCTCCCATCTGCTTTCCTTTTGCAACTGACTATTATTAAGGGAAAAATGATCCAATGATGTTGAAGTCAAGATTGAGAAATCAAATACCAGTTCCTACTTTTTCCATTAGACAAAGGATAAGAATGTTGGGAAGAAATGATTTTAGGGACATCGAAGCATTTGTTTGGTTTGGGAATTTGATGAACTAGAGACTTGAATTCCAGCTGAATTTGGACTGAGAAGTTAATTAAGGGTTTAACTAGCGATTAATTCGATTAACAAGTTGACTAAGGGATTTGATTTTGATAACTGCCCTTGTATATATAACTATCTGGAGCACTTGAATGATGAAAAATTGAAATCTTAATCACACCCTCTCTTTCTTCACCCTTTCCCTCTCTCTTCCTATTGGTTATACATCAATCAATTCCATTCTTGAAATCCCTTTGATTTTTTTGAGGCCATGTAGAGTCATATTTTATTAAATATGGATCCATTGTTACAACACAACTGAGGGCCCTAGGCCATATGCCATCACCTGTATGGACATAAACTAACAACCTTGAAAATCCTCCCATACAATTGAACCCTAAGATACTTCATAATTTTATTTGAACTCAAAAGAATGGGCAAAAGATTAGTCTTTATTTCCAAAATTGAAGGACTAACTAAAAAGACTTTTTAGTTCGAATAGGTTGATTATATAGAACTTAGAATAGGAGACAACCCTGGTTTTGTAATAAAAGGTTTAAACTAAAAGTCAAGTGAAAATATGACAAGTAGAGGATCCATATCCAACAAAATGCGACTCCTATAATGCACTCAGTAGAATTAAAGGGCTTTCAAGATAGAAATTTATTGATTCAAAAGAAAGTACGACTCCTACTTTTAGGTATTCTTGTTATAATGTTCTTGACTTGCTTGCTATATTTGGTTGCTTAGTACTTCCAGTGCCAAGCGTCCAAGATGTTGCAATATTCAGACACTGGGAATATTAACTCTTCTATAAATTTTGCACTCCAGAGACATTACAATATCCTTTATTTTTCTGTCTATCTCTTTAAGAGTTAATATCATCATGAATGACAGATCAAGGCAGATATGTCCAAAAAATAAAACTTAATTATAGATGTCTGGCATAATTAGAAACAAATATGATGCTATAACTAAATCTGGGGAAGCCAATCCAAAATGTGTAGGAAACAAAAATACCAAAAACCTGCTATTATGGTGGTCCTAATAAACTTAGCTTCATCAATAACTGCGTATCGTAAACACATTAGAACTACTGCAAATCACAAAATAGTCCCATTTTCTAAAAGAGCTAAATTGCAAGTGACGTTCTCTCAACTAAGATAAATATATCAAAATAAGCAAATATGAAAAGCTTTCACTACAATAACCAATATAAAAATTCACGGAGCTTTACAAATTACCTCTGATGATGCCCCAGAGGTTTCTTCATTCTCCTGCGCTTCATCTTCTTCCTTCGGCTAAAGCTCCCTTCTTTGTTAGACCCACCCGAAGCCAGCAAGAACAGGATGAGCAACATCTTAAGCCCTAATCAACCTTCGTACCAGACCCAGAAGCCAACCCAGCAAAAATAGAAATGCCCAAAATGAAAAGTCCTACGGTTTCCCAACTAAGAATGAACAAGTATAGGAGGCGATGGTATGGTCGGTCCCACATTAAGATCAACCTGACGACGTGTCAGGATCATACCGATTCTAGGTGATCAAAACGACCTCAATCAAACGGTGGTTGTCCATTGGAGGGAAAATCATCACACGTGTTGCCGCATAGAATCACACGTGTACAATAGTCCATGGATAACCCATTTATTAAGACCCGCCAAAATTTACCACAACCCAACCCAACAAATTCCCGCCATGTTAACTCTGACTCCTAAAACCCTATCCCCTTTCTCATTTCTCTGCAACCCCAAATCAAAACTCCAGAACCAAAACCCCAAATTGGCAACCCTAAACCAAAGTTCAATCCCCAATTCAGAGCCAATACTCGATTCTGATCACAAATCTGAGTACCGTACCGAAAGGGGTCTTAAATTCGACACCGGCGAGACCTTTTTCCGCCATGAAAGCGCCACCGGCCGAGACCTCGGCGTGCTCGCCGCGTCGCTCTACAAGAAATCTAAAGGAAAACTGCGTGTTCTTGATGCATTGTGCGGCTGCGGGATTCGGTCTCTTCGGTACCTCGTGGAGGCCGACGCCGATTTTGTTTTGGCGAATGATGGGAATGTTGATAACAGGAATGTAATCACGGAGAACTTGTCGCAGGTGGAGAGGAGTTCCGGCGAGGAGCCGAGGTGGGCGGTGACGCTTTTGGATGCGAATCGGATCATGACGGAGTGTTATCTGAAAAGGGATTTCTATGATCTCATTGATATTGATTCGTTTGGGAGCGATTCGTCTTTTCTCAGGTCGGCGATTAATGCTTTGAGGATGGATGGGTTGCTGTATGTTACGTCCACGGATGGTTTCTCTTCCGGTGGTCGCAGGCCTCAACAGTGAGTGTTTCTCAGTTCTGCCTGAATTAAACCATAAAATGGTTTCTATTGACCATTTTATTAGAATACTACCTTGCATTTTTCATTGATGGGTTGGTATTTTACTATGCTTGCTACCCCCTTTAGTATGAGAAATGTAGTAACCTTTTGACTCTTTCATACCATAAGCAATTGTGGCTTTTGTAATTGGTTCTTCTTTTAGAGTAGTGTTTAGTGTTAGCGGCTCCTAGAATGCTTCAATGTCATGATCAAACAGGTTTTGCAACTGAATGACAGCTTTATACTCTGAAAGTTTTATTGATTGATTGCATGTATGATATCTACTGCCATTAGTAGGACTGATGATTGGTTATTTGTGTGTGTAGAACTTTAGCTGCATATGGAGCTTATGTTCGGCCTATGCCATATTCGAATGAGCTTGGTTTGAGAATGCTTATAGGCGGGGTTGTGCGGGTAGCTTCTGTGATGGGGTATCATGTTACTCCACTATTTTCATACTATTCATATCATGGACCTGTTTTCAGAGTCATGCTACGGGTCATTCGTGGAAAGCTCCCTGATAGCAGGTGATTGTATGATATTGTATTTGTGAAAGCTGTGTGATTTATTATGCCTCTTTGTTGATGCTTACCATTTGCTTTACATTCACCACAGACATTATGGTTTTATCAGCTACTGCCGCGACTGTGGAAATTCTCGAGAATTTTCATGGGATGAACTTGGTCGGATCAGTTGCCCCTGCAATGATTCAAAGGTATAACTTGGTCGAACTTGGTCAGATCAGTTGCCACATGTTTCTTTAAAACTTTCTCTCTTCCATTCCTGGTATGATCTTATTTTCAGCATGTGTTGCTCTTGTTAAAACTCAAAGAGAGTTATTCTGACTTATTTCATTTAAGCTTGAATCCATGTCTGGTCTTAATCTCATATGATCTCTGGCCCCTAAAACATTGTTTGTTAATACTTCACCATCCAGTCCTTCCATAATTTTTCTTTCCTTTGCCCCTTTGTAAGCATCCAATCTAGGGTATAAAATGGATAAGAATAATAATGACAAAGATCCTTGCATTGAGATTCTTTGGAATTTGATTAAGTTGTCTAAATCTCAAATTTCTGAGTAGTTTCTTTTGCTGCATGATTCGGGAGAAAGGTAGCTATTTGATCTCTCTTATGGTTTTGACTACCTACTCAGCTATGCCATTGGGAGACAAATCCAAGACCTCTCCCCTAATAGAGTGGAAGAGGTCATCATCATCATTATTTTGCTTTTATTTCGGTCTATGAGGTCAACCACATGACTTCTTATCTTCCATGTTTTCAAATTATATCATATCTCATGAAATGGAATCTTATTAAAGGGAGTTCAAACAAAAACTCCTGATATGAGTGCAGGACTGCTCTTGGCGAGTATTCATGCTCCCCTATTAAAATTTCATTTTTCTTAGTTTTTTCATATTAGTTTTTCTCATTGGCATGTTAATTGATGGTCAAAGTACTCTGTTACTCATAGGCACTAAGAGAGTAAGAATTAGATGTACTAAGCCCTGGTAGTTCTTTCCAGGTTTCTATGTCACTAGTTGTTTCTGGTCCCCTCTGGACAGGACCTCTTCATGATGCTGCTTACACAACAGACATGTTAAATTTAGCAGAGGAATGGGGATGGGCTGGCAGTGACACAAGAACTGATCTTGACAAACTTTTGAATATAATGGTGGCGGAGAGCGACCCCAGATTACCGTTTGGCTTCATCAACTTGGACGAGGTCCAAACTTATTTTCATTGTTTTTTTCTTTCAGGAAGTTGTTGATCTTCTGACAGATGATGACTTTTCTCTTTATCTGTCCCAGGTAGCAAGCCGTGCAAAAGTAAATTCTCCAGCGCTCAAAGCCGTTGTGTCCGCCCTTCAAAAGGTAACCCCACAGTACTCTAGCATTTGTTTGGGGATAGCTAAATAGGGATCATATCAGTCCATGTTGGAGTGTTTGGGGTTGTTCAGGAGTATTATGGGGCCATGCGAGCCTTAACAGTTTGTCTCGGTCCAAAGCCTAATAGTCTGGTCGGTTATATTCTTTCGCAGGAGGGATATGCTGTGAGTAGGTCGCATATCGAGTCCAATGCACTCAAGACAAACTGTCCAATGTCAGAATGCATTCGAGTTGCCCAAGAACTTCAGCAGTGATTCAGTTTCACTCCCAGAACACTGGCCAGTTTAAGTTCATATAATTGCGTTGTCTGGCCTAATTTCTCTCATTGATGCTCAATGAGAATAGAAATGTCGTTGCTCTCAGCCAAGAATGTGGGCTCATGCAATAATATGATTTGGAGTCTGAAAGTTTCACAGCATCTCTCCTTTGGTTGTCCATGATTCAGAAAGTTTATTCTGTGGATTGATAGAATTGGTCGACACATTCATGACAACCAATGTTTGGAATTTCGCGAAACCTTGTAAATTGAAATAGGAAACGAAAATTGATCATTGGCTGGGAAATTAGAGCTGCCAACAGTTCCATTCATTGTATCAAGTTCAATATGAATCAGTTTTAGCAGAGAAGTTTGTGGTCAGCTGTTAGCATTATCAGGCCTAAATTCAAGTTTTACCTCAAAAGGGTCGGAGTAGTTGACATGAGAATTTAATTAGTGGTTTAGGACATGGCACCACTAGAAAGAGGGCTATTAGTATTAGATGCTCAACTGGAAATATGCCAAGAAAACAAAGCATGAAACAAAATTATAATTAACTAACTTTTAGGTTGCATTATCAGCAAATCAAAACATCCATAATCCATAAACAATAGTTTAATCCTCAAGTTGAACACGAAAAACGATAACAAAAAACTTGCTACACGAAACTCAGTTCCAGCAACTTGCTAAAGGGAAATATCAATAACATAAGAGGCTTCATATGCTCATTCAAGTACGAGCAGGAACACCAGCTCCAGCAGGTCGGGGTCCCTGACCAGGTGCACCAGGCCTTGGGGCATCATCCTGAAAAATCCAAAAGTACAACATATTAGATGAATTAACGAGGAGAACCAGCGAACATCACACTTCCATACACATGTTCCAAAGTAAACACTCGGAAGCAATAACAGTCTAATTATCAAATAACAATCTCATACCGGGAAGGAGAAGTAAAATCGATATATCAAAGAGGAAAGTAATGAGAATTTAGAGATGAAAAAGTTTGCATGCATAACATATATCTAAGCACATCATTTGCCACTTCTATCACTGCATGAAACTAAGAGGGAATATGACTAACCAAACCCTCTAATGACTAGCACAGAAGTATGGAATAGATAGCAACATCAATTCAAAACAAAATAACATCTATAAAAACCAATTGGAGGAAAACCTATGGAAGTGAGCTAACACTATGGAAGACATGGTTCTGAAATATGTAAACAGTTAAGAACTTGAGGAGATGAAATCTCAGTCTAAATTATTCCATTCTCAGTAAATTGCTATCAACACCACATATCTAGCACAGGCCAAGATACTGTTATTGAACAAAATGAAATTTCAAAGCCACACGAGAAGAATCAGATGAACAAATAAAACATCAGTAAATCTCTGACAAAAGTTGGAGGGAAAAGTTTCTATGGCCATATACTTATCCAACGGGATCAATGAGGCTGTTTTTGGTTTCTACTGGAAATCAGAAACAGAACAATTTAATCAACAAGCAACCGATACAGCATTAGCATCTATAAACCATAAACCGAAAACAAATAAATTAATCAATGAGCAAACATTCGATTTCTATAAACCCGAAAAAGAAGCTTACCCTGCGTCTGATGAATCTCTGTGGTGGCTCACGGTTCCTCCTGTTGGTGCGAGATCGCACCCTCACAACGTGAGAGTGGATAGCACAAGACACACAGTACTGCATCTTAGCATAGAGCTTTGGCAGAGTGTATTCTACATATCACAAAACACAAAACACTCATTCACGTATTCAAATCTTACATCCAAATTACAATTTCACCACCGAGATATAAACCAACAAGAAACAGAGGGAAAATGAAGCTTACGCTCGTAGACACAAGCCTCCTGCACATCTCTGACCGCAGCTTGCTCAACGATGTTCCTCACCAAGAACCTCTTGATGGCCTTGTCCTATTTCAATTTCAACACTCGAATTAAAAACGAATCGGCCACAATTATCAGATGCTCATACACATATAGATATGAGAATCCATTACCTTAGGGCAGCACTTGCCGCAGTTGGAGCAGCGGATGAACTTGGTGTGGCCACGGCCGTGCTTGTTGCGACCCCCATTCCTGCGCTTGAAAGTCTGCGAAAACAGTGAGATTGATTAGACTAAAATGAAACGGAGGGCGAAGGGGTGGAGGATAGAGAGTGATGGAGGCGAAGATCTACCATGGTTTTCCGAGAGAGAGAGGAGCAAGATCTGCAGCTCTGGGTCGGCGGCTTAGGGTTTTCGCTGCTGCTGAAGCTACAAAGTAAGTGGTTTTGGGAAGTCTTGTGTTTTATATGGAGGGAGTGGTTTGATGCCCTAGCTAACAAAACGGGCCCTTCATTTGTTGGGAATTTGTAATTCCTGCCCCAACTTTTTCAACATTTTCACTTTTGTTCTGCAACAAAAAATAAAAAATAAAAAACAATTGTAAGAGAATTCGGAAACCTAAACACAATTGAACTACTGGATAACTGCAAAAAAAATAAAAAAAAATAAATATATATATATATATATATATATATGAAATCTCTAAACTTTAAAATTCTTCAATTAGGGGACGAATGAACTCATAATATATATAACATTGAACCATATAACGAGACGAATGCAACTCATAAATTATGTTGTTTTTAAACTGTTTCATAAAAAAAAATTTGTTTGTGGTCTAACTCTTAAGAGATGTCTTATTTTGGAAAGTATGAATGTTGTGTTTTCTTTGAACAATGAGTATGAATGTTTTTACCTCAAAGTAAAAACGAGAGATTTATCCGAGAATAAATAATTGAAGTATGTTTGTATGATTTTAGGAACCACAATGGCAAGCAAATATATTTTGACACTAGTTTCGAATTTGACCAATTTTCTGTCAAAGTGTGTTGGACCATCTTTTTCATGAAAAATCATTTTTTCTTTTTAATGTAATGAGATTTTCTGCAAGGGTGCTAACGAAACCTAACCTCATTTTCCCATCTCATATTTATTTGAACTCCGGAAAAAAATATATACACATATACAAATGACGAAATATTAATAAGTTTATTGAAAGTAAACAAGCAGCTTATTTCAGCAAGTAAACAGATAAACATAACTAATTTCGTTTTTGTAGTATCGGGTTGATCAACGGGGCAAACCCTCAGATGACGGAGCAAATACAAAAAACAAGAGAGTACATAGCTCTTATAGTATCTCATTTTCATACATGGGATGTATCAGCCTCATTTGTTGCATAGATCGTTTATTTCATCAGCAGCTCAACCAGTTGCAACGCCACCCTTGTTTAGCTCAAGCGCTTTCTTTCTCATACACTTCACCGGCATACTTCCAATTGATGACCTTCCATATGTTCTTTAGATAATCTGGTCTCACATTCTTGTACTGCAGCAAGAAAAAACCAGATGCATGTATTAATTCGTATCACATCATACATGACGAGGAAAGCTGGAAAGCAAATTACTGATACGGACGCAAAGATAAGAAGAGCAAACACAACAGATCAGTAACCTTAAAGTTTTCATTATGGACTTGGTTGATAAATGATAATCTTGTTGAAGTTTGTAAGTGAATAAATGATAACCTTTTCAGATGCTAATTCAAGTTTTTACAAATAAAGGCCTGCATGAGTGCATGCTTCATATCCCGGAAAGCCCTTCCCCACACAAATAAAAGGAGAACAGAAGTAATCTGTCATTAAGAACCCTCCACTATCCCAATCCACTTACACTCCACGCAGATAGATATATTTCTTGATTTTCGAGGATCTGTGGCTCACTAATTGAAACAGTACCCTTCAAAACTAGTGTTGTAAGTTGTAACGTAGCATATAACTAGTTGATGCCCAACATGAGAAATAACTAGGAGTTTCAACGGTTGTTGAGGATAATCATAAATGCATAAAGCTCTGTCCTTTCACGGGTTGATAATGCTAATAAGCATAACTATGAAAATATAGGTCATACAAGTTGACATAAGTTAAACTTTACCTGTAAGTAGTATGCATGCTCCCAAACATCAATGCCAAGCAAGGGCACTAAACTTGCTCCTTTGGTAACCAATGGGTCCTGTAACAAATTAATCAGAATTACAACTACTGATGAACAAGAAGCTGTATTTCTATATGTACTCTGCATAATCAGACAACTATTACAAGTCTTAAGAAGATAGGCCTCTACAAAGAATTTAAGGAAAGCAAGAGATTTTCAACATGAGTTCTATGGTTCTAGCATCATAAAGTCAATGGCAACAATAGTGAAGCCTATGTCTAAAACTACAAAAGCAGGAAGGAGCTGCACAATTTGAATATGGCCTGAATAACTCTTACGCAGACATAGAAGGGAATACTATTGATTACTACTAGAAATAGATGGGTTGTATGGTAAATCTTGTGAGGTTACCTGATTTGCAGTGGTTTCAACCACAAGCTTCTTGAATTCTTTGTCTAGAGCCAGCCACTACCATAAAGAAGCATGCGAACAGATCAGCGGACATCAAGCAAAATGAATATAACAGAAGCATCCAGTTAAATGACAAGTAGCGAATATCGGAATCACAAGATGCAAAACTTACCACCCATCCAGAGCCCTGCAAAGCAGCACCTTCTGCATTGATCTTTGCCACTAATGCTTCCACGGAACCAAAATTTTGGTCAATAGCCCAGCCCAGGGAACGATGAGAGGGCTCGCCACCTCCTTCCTGTCATGCATAAAGAAATAGTGATTAGATAGATGAATACTTAAACACAGGCTTGCAGCATAGAGAAAACCTATGAACTTAGTAACTTACACGAACAGGAGTTAGATTCTTCCAGAAAATTGAGTGGTTGACATGACCTGCAAGAAAAATAATCCATCCCACATTAAGCAAAGTAAAGGGCAGTAACACTAATTTTCAGAAAAACAACGAATTACGGAATGGAACAAGAAAAATAGGTTGGGTAATAAGTATTGCTTGATTCTCATTAAGATCACATTACCTTCATCTGTTTTCGGGTGAAAGCAAAGAGTAAAATCTAGGAGATAAACCAAACAGGTATGCAAAGATAAATTCACAACCAGTGTATTCACAATAAAATTGTTAAATCCACAAAACAATCCATGCTGTCTTGACAGAAGCCTAGTTATGATACACTTGTAGAACAAGGTAATAACTTTGACATGTATGACAATTCTATTTCACACTTCAATTCACTTCTCGACCTTCTACGAAAAAGCACAAGTCTAACACTTCGTATCCAAAGGAATTTTGTTACTACTAATATCAATTTACTGCGCTAATGTACAATCATTTCCAGAAGCAGAATTCTGAAGAATAATTAATTGAAGGGGCTAAATTGAACACACATTCCTAATCTGAAATGCAACAAACGAAGGAAGACAATTAGGAAGAGAGATCACTAACCTCCGCCGTTGAACTTGATGGCGCTCTGCAATTTAACCACCGCAGAAGCGTCGCCCTTGGCGATTGCGCCGTCCAGCTGCTCCAGAGCCTTGTTGTAGTTGGTGATGTAAGCCTGGTGGTGCTTCTGGTGATGGAGCTGCATGATCTCGGCGCTAATAACAGGCTCGAGAGCGCCATAGTCGTAGGGGAGGTCAGGGAGCGAGACGGTCTGCAACCCACGAGCGCCGAGGATTTTGGCTTCGCTCTGGAAACCTAATCCACCTAGGGATTTCCTGGCCACGAAAGCTCGAAGAGCCATGAGGATGTCGCCGGCGATGAACAGAGTGAGTGAAGACTAGAGAAAGTGCGAGAATGTGAGAACTAGACGAATGGGGTAGTGAGGTCACTGAGAGGTGTGGAGTTGGTTATACTATATATATATAGGTGAAGAAGCGATGGTACAGTGACTATGACTTTTCCCGAATCTGGGTGCGGTGTAATTTTGCTGTGTGTGTCGTAACAAAAGATCTACACGCATTCAGTGGCTTACACATTCATATTGGGCCTGTGGGCTTAGTCACTGATGAGCCGACCATTACAGCCGACAGTGTTGTTTTTATTTCTCAGTATTATATAATTCCTCCCTGCTATTTTGAAAATTTTTATCGTGTACATTAACGTATCGATACATAAATATAGACAGACTTTATTAGGTAGACCGGTTCTATACAATGATAGACGAAGCTACCACCGCATGAAATTGATTATGTACTAATGCACCAGAGGAAACCAGCTTGTAAGCCAATTTGAGTCATTTTGGTTGTTTTTTGCAGAAATGCTTTCGTTAAAAGCCGAACGGCTTGACATGTGCTTCTTCCGGTAGCACTAAAAAGTTCTTGTATAACATGAACAAAGGAGATTCTCATTTCTCGTAGAATGGCACCACAAAACGTGCTTCTGGCTTGGGTTGCTGGGGTGTAGTTTAGTAGCTAGAGATGTACCAGCGAAGATGTACATGAACCTCGCATATCACTCCGGTCTAGTAACATATATAATCATGATAAACAAACCCAGGATGGAGCATAGTTGTGACTAACAGCAAAGGATGTAATTTCTCTTTTATGTAATAGACAATAAAATATCATTACAAATGCTTACAAAATTGAACCATATTCTCCTGGCCTCTAGGAACAGTAACAATCTCCACTATAGGTATTCCTCACTTGAACTAATTATTGACATATCAACTCAATATAACTCTTAATAAACACAGACGAAGAAAAGGACCGCACCTGTTCAATTGAAGACAGAAGGGTGAAGAAACTTATACACCAAATATATTGTCATTGCTCTAACAGCTAAATATGCTGCTATTAGGTGTGTAAATCAACTAGATTGAAAACGCCATCATGCGTGTAGATCTTTGTTCGTCTTCCATGCAGGGGGGGACATCTGAGTAACAGCAAGCTTTAGCCCAATTCCATTTTCCATGCTCATTAGAGGATCAGATTCACCTTCACCTGCCTGAAACCAATCATAAGAAAAACCAAGGAGTTCACAGAGTCACTTCATCATGCAATGTTAGGAAAATAATTGGGAAAATTAACTAAACTGGCGAGAACCTTAGTTAGCTGTGTTGCTTCTTCAGCAACCTTTTTCTGACCCTCGCGAGTGCAAATATAAGAATATATAACCATCCCCATAAGTGCAACCATAATTCCTAGGATGTTCCTCCAGTCAAATGGATCGTGAAGTAAAGTATAACCAAACGCAAGCACAAGGCATGTCTTAAGATGTCCAAGAACTTGATAGGTGACAGGAGATGTCTTTCCAATCACAAGAAATGTGCTAAAATTTACAGACACAGATATCAGGCAGGATAGAATAATGAAAACCTGCATTTCATAGGGTGAGCATATAATCAGTAATGCTTTCAAATAACAGGGACAAAGAGATAACCGTTAAAATATTCTTTCCAATTCTCACCAGCACTTGAGTTGTATATTTGAAAGCAAATACATTTTGATTAGTCAAAAACCAATCCAGAAATGGGCCAGAGATTAATAAGGTCCCCGACTGATATGGACATGATTGATACAGAAGTTGTGTGGAAGAAACCTTATACTTCTTCTGGATGGTATTGGTCATCTGAAATAAACTGATTAAGGATATCAAACAAAATTGGATGCCCCTACATATAATAATTCTTTACCCTCCATGCATAGAATACAGAAAAAGCCTTTAACAAGGACATGCGTGCCAGACTATTTATTAACATATAAACATCCAGCACTATGAACTGTCAGATCAAACAGAAGACTACATTCTCAGCTAGAGAAATCAAATTTATGCAACTCTATTATGTAATGCCTTGGTGTGTTCTCCACTAAAGACTATTGAAGCAAGGTTCACAGACTATGCACCCGACATTACACGATAATATTAACAATTTTTATGTCCAAGTTTTTTCTTGCTTTAAACTTCACAGTCATGCATGTATAAATGATTAATTTTAAAGGTGAAGTAGAAACTTATGGAAAAAAAAAAAAACACAACACAACACAACACAACAAAACAAAACAAAAAACAAAAAAGGCGACTTTCTTGAGGATACAATTTGAGCAACGCATGTTGTAAGAACTGCAAGTAGAGACAAGATACTTCCTAAAGCATTAAGTTGAACATCAGTAACTGTTGCAATCCCAACACCAAGAAGAAGGATAAGGAGGGCAAACTGAATGCTCCTACTGCAATAACAATAAACACAAAGATGGTATCATTAACAGTTATGAAACAAGAATAAAACATTATTCATTAACTAATCAAGCTCCACCTAAAATGCTTTAGACTAGAAAAGGCAAGGGTGATGGTGATAGATATTGATTGCCCAAATGTAAGGGTAAGACTATAATTTTTTTTTTCTGAAATGATTTTTCTTAATTGGTACATGTCACTTTTATATGACACTTTTATAGTTCAGCAACAACTACTCAACTGGATCTTTACTGGATCCAAATTATATACAGATAAAATACATTAGTATGACCAAGTAAAACTAAGCATATATTATAAACAATTGGCTTTGTAGTGGTTTTAAGTATTGGATATGTTTCGGCATAACAGTAAATAAGCATCTTAGTAAAAAGAGGGGAAGTGTTTTCAAGAGAAACCTGAATTTCTTCCCAAGAAAAAGAGTCTCCAATAGTACAGTACAAGGGATGATTGCCAGCTTAGTCATCTAAAATGAAAACAATAGCGTAATTCAGAATTCTAATCTTGAGAAAAATGCTGAAACACAAAACTCTACTTTAATTAAGAAGTCAAAATGAAGTCAAAGGCAACAAATGTACCTGATAAAAGCCAACGGAATTGAACCCCAAGCTCAGGTTTAAAAGTCCAATGGAGATCCCATTCAGAATGCCAAACCCAGTAACAGTCTTTTGATCCAGAGGTTTGTGTTCAAAGAATTTCATACTCAATGCCACATGAAGGGAACAAAAGGTGACTAAAAGATGCCAACTTGTCAAAGTTGTAGCTGCACAAATATGAATAAGAACTTCATACCAGCAATTTCCAGTAGAGCAAATGAACATGAATAGGATAGTAATCATCCGCTCCATATTATACATTCTACATTCCCATAATTCCCTTCAAAAAATAATGGAACAAGTCCAATTGAATTGCCACGAAACTGGACTGATCTATTTAAATGCCAATCAAACTTGAACTACAATCAAAAGCTCTAATAATGTAGGCACACCATGAATAACCCCCACCAAACCATTTTTTTGTTGACAACAACTCCATCAGTTTCCAACGAAACCAAAAAAAGTTGAAAATTACTGTTTCCAAAATTAAATCTTCAAAAGAAAAAGCAACCCAGATGCATTCCCAAGTGAATGAATACATCTATATATAGAAAAGCACAAAGCAATTTAAGGCAATAAGACCATACAGAAAAAGAAAACTTACCAAAAGTGAAACCCAGAGAGCTAATGAGGGCCTTGTTGCAAATGACAATGGAGACTGATGAAACCACAGAGAGAGTCAACGCCCCCACTGTCCCAAGCTGAAACCTTTCGCCCTCACCCATCTTCTGGCTCCGACCGAACTTCAAGCTGAGCCTACAAAACAACCCAGAAATCAAAACCATCAAAAGTCGATAACTTTTCCATAAAATAAGAACAAAAACACAGAAAATGAAAGTGAAACTCACTGAGAGTGGCAAAAATGAAGAGAGGGCAGTCAGGAAATCACAGGTGGGCTTTGTTCTTAGGGATCAAAGTCCCAGATCTGATGGGTTTTGACCAATGAGTCAAAGGCTAAAGAATGGTTATTGATTTGGGGCGGTACGATTGCGTCAAGCATAAAACTTTCTCTTAATTCATGAATCTCTATTTACAGCGCAGACTGTTTACAGCTCAGTGAGAGAGGTCAGTGGGTTTCGCGTCTCTTTCTTTCTCTCCTACAAACAGAATGAGAGAGAGGATACGGTTAAAAAAGTCTTTGGTCTTTGGGGCTTTATATGCGAGGTCCTGCAGAATCAATCACGCGGTTAACGCACCGACGTCGTTTTTCTCCTGTAGTCCATAAGAGTCATTGCCTCATTGGCATATATCATAGAGTATGGACCACTAATGTGATTCAGAGAACTTAATTATTAGCTCAATTTTATTTAATTTTTTTACCACAGATTTGCAACTCTTTTTGGTTTATAAGGAGGTACAAACGCTGAAGTTACAAACGTGTTTGATACAGATCGAACTTCGCCCACACACGAACCAGTAAGCTTATTTAACTGTTATACAACACTCACATACCCAAAATACTAACTCTTTAATAATATTATGCAACCTTGTTAGCTGAAAAAAAATAAAGACACAATTCAACAACGCTGTAATTTTTGTCTAATTACAAATTCATAGGTCAATTTTTGGTAATTACTCATTATTGTCTAGTGTAAAATGCAATTGCTCTTTCTTTCCATTTCATGGTGGTTCTAGATTATCCTCCTACGTGCAGCCAAGTTTTTCAAATTTTGGAGCCACATATAGGTTTCGGGTAGATCCAAAAATTCTCACCTCCTTATATTTGTTTTGGTAAAACCCTATTCCCTTAATTTAGCTAAAGACAGAAAAAGAGTAAAAACTTTAACACCCAAATTAATCACATTCATGGAAAAGTTTACTGTTTTTTTTCGTTTCCTTTTCGACTTTTAATAGCTGCCTTTTGTCTTTGGTCATTGGACAGGTGTCCTCTATCAGAAATCCCTGCATTCCAAAGTCTTCAAGCATCAGATCCCAACTGGGAATTCTGTCGTTTTTTCAATAATTTAACAGGAATTTAAACCCATTCACTCTTTAAAGGCATTTCAGTTTCTGCAAATTTTAGTTGGGGGGTTAAAGTTGAAGTCTTGGTGTGGAATTCATGGAGAATTCACACGATTTGTGCAGCATAGAGGAAGAAGATGGGGATGGAAGGAAGGCCATGGCTTCCACTTCTTATGCCACAGGCGGCTCTGACTTCCGATTGTTTGGCCGTCAAGGGTCTGTGCACGATTGCTTTGGTGGTGGCCAAGGTGAGGAAAGATTGAACCTTTAGGCTCTTTACTTTCAGTATCAAACTTGTATGACATTTGGGTCTCTTTTGAGCTCTTTGCCCTCTTTTCAAATTTAGGGTTTGGTACTTGGAAATGTTATGCTGTAGCTTGTTGATTAGCTTAAGATGATGCTGATCATGGTTGGCTATAATTGAATGGACTAATGTTGAGTGGCATAATGTAGAGGTTGTGGTAATGAGGATTGATAATGATGTTCATACTTGAAAATAATGTGTAGATAGTTAAAACTGCCCAAGAAAAATAGATGCCTGAAAATTACAGAGGGGGGAAAAGGTTTATTTGGGTATTTGTTTTCATCTTCCTGTAAGCAATTAAACAATATGATATATAACTTGATTTATAGCAATCAATGACATTGTGGGCATTACTTGCATTTTAGTGTAGACGCTGGACCTAGGGAAATTAAGGTGCAAGCTTCCCTTTGAGGTTTCGTTGAGTTCATTTGCATCACAATGACTCTAATATTAGATTTCCTTCCAAGAGAATTAGTATCGTGATGGTGAAGAGCAAATGTCAGTGTGCCATTGTTTTGCGGTGCAAGACTTAGATACTCCTTTTTTTCATGAGTTGATGCATGCAGAAGAAATTGAATCAGATAGACATGCTCTGGGTTTAAACTAAATGGATAAAACCTGTCTTTATTACTCATCACATTCTCTTACCTGCTACAGTCGATTTGCATATATACCTATCCTCTTTTTTGAAAATCATTCTGCTTAATCTTTTATTTTACTCTCTCTTTCTTCTTGTTATAGCTGCTGATGTTTTGTTGTGGAGGCAGTGGCGTGTTTCTATTGGTGCTATTGTTGTCGCTACAGTCTCTTGGCTTCTGTTTGAGCGGTCTGGATTATCATTCTTATCAATCTGCTCAGATGTCTTGCTGATTTTGGTTGTATTGTTATTTCTTCGGGCCAACTATGCTGTTTTTCAAAATAAGTATGAAATTCTTCCCTCTTCACCTGTATTAAGCACTAAAACTGTTTTCAATGTGGATAACCATCCTATTCTTTGAGTAGACAATTGGATACATTACCGGAGCTAGTACTATCAGAGGAAATGGTTAACAATGCTGCGGCATCATTTCGTGTTAAAATCAACAATGTGCTGCTTATGGCTCATGACATCACTCTTGGGAAAGATTTTAGGCTGTTTTTCAAGGTCAGTAATAATCTGCATTTTATCATACTATACAAGAACTACTGAGGTTATATTTCCGTCTTGCAAGCCTGGTGAGGCTTTGGCTTTTTAAGATGTTGCTAGTTAATGTTAAGCATTTCTGTTCAGCAAAGTACCATCTAGCCAACTGTGCCTTATCTCTGATAACAATACAGTTCCCAGATGGAGTATGAAATTTGCTATAGTTGGTTTGCAGGGCATTTAGTTGGAACAGTTGTATTTGGGACCCCAACCCTGCTTGCATTCTAGTGGTCTCTACAATTAGAATATATTTCTTGTGATTCATTATCTATAGGACTGAGACCAAAATTAGCTCTCTTTTGACTTTGCATATGTATCAATTACTGATTTAAATGGAGATAGTATCTAACCAATCTACTTTGCATTTGACAGGTGATGGTTTGTCTGTGGCTCGTGTCTGTTATTGGCAGCTTTTTCTCGTTGTTTACACTCGCTTATATTGGTATGTCCATGCTACTCCTGGTATGTCAAATGAATGATTTGCGTGTGTCTAATAATTGTGAACTTTCCTTTGTTCATTCTAGTTTTCACATTTTTTCTGTATATTGACTGTCACTACACATCCCCTGTGGCCATTTACCAGACAGTTCAAGGATTTGTCATGCTTATGAATTGTGATTAATTTGGTAATTCATGCACCTTATGCAATGTTGCTAGTGCAGTCATGAGTTCTTTCATCCAAATATTGCATTATTGGTCAAGGTCTGGAGACCGCTTATTTCTAACAAGTTTCGTGCAAAATAAAATGCAGGATACATGAACTTTATTGTATGGTTTTATATTTATACTTCTGCTTTGATGGTGGCAGGTTCAGTCCTATCCATAACACTTCCTGCCTTGTACAGCAAATATGAAGAGACTGTGGATAAGTATTGCGGAAAGATCCACCAGCAATTTTCAAGGCATTATAAAGTTGTTGATGAGAGTGTTTTTAACAGACTCCCCAGAAATACTTCCAAAGACAAAGATTCTTAATCCGGATACTTTAGATTGAGACTCCAAAAGTAATTGAAATGTTTACAAGGTCTACACGGAGTTTCCATTGTTTTAGGTGCTGTTGTTCTTGTCCAGTCATTGATAAATTGCTTTCTAATTGTTTGACAAGGATGTAAAACTTTATGGTTGATTGCATTCTTGGTTTCCTATCTGTAAATCCGGAAATGAAATCCGCATTCGCCTGATGAAATGTACATAGATCATAGATTACCCTAACTAATTACCTTATTAAATAAGAAGTCAAACTTAGAACCTCTTTATGAATCGATTAACCAAAAGGAAAACCGAAAATAGCGAGTACATTGTCAACTAATATATGCTTAATATCCCCATTTAGTTCTACACATGCGAAGTCATACATCTGCAAGCTCCCTGCTCCTTGTACATATTAAGCTTTCAGCAATTCCTTTGCCTTGTCCAACCAAACATTGTAAATATCTTCTAAGAAAAGAACAAAATGCACCTGCATCAAAAGTTGAATGCAGCAGCCGGTGAGTTTTATAGAATATTAAACTGTTCTGTACAAGTTTTGTAAGCAAAGCTTGTTAGATGACATATTAATTGATAAGATAATGCTCCAGATAGTTTCAAAATTGGGAAGGACAATGTTTGCCACAAGAACAAACAATAAAGACACTGAACATGTGGAATCGCATGAAGAAAGAATGGAAATTTAGAATGGAAATTTAGAGCCCTGTCAAGAAGCAAATATAAGCATACCATACCTCCTTTATGTCATGCACGGATTCTTTAATTGTAGATAAAGCCACTTCGGCAGCTTCATCATAAGGATATCTGGAAGAATATGACAAATTAAGAAGAGCTTAATCTGTCAGTCACTTGTTCTGTTGTTCACAATTTCAATACAATAATTCATATGACAAATTAACACGACTCTCTTTCGACTCCAAGTGATCAGAATGTAGTGTGATTCCTATCCTTCAAGTAACCAAGGAAGTTCATTTGTGAACTTACCCATACACACCACAAGATATGGCAGGAAACGCAACATACTGAATGTTGTTTGCTGTGGCCATGCTCAAGCTCTTCCTGTCAACAATATGCATTACAGAAATGTCAATGAGGATCATAAAAAATGAACTAGCTAGCAAACTAGCAGCATCAAGAAACAAAGTTACTACTCACCTGTATGCAGAACTCAGATAGACTTCCGGGTTTTTACCAGGACGGTAGAGAGGTCCAACAGTGTGAATTACATGAGACACAGGCAACTTACAACCCCTGCATCATTTAAAATGCATTTGATTATTAATGTGCTATATAAATCAAAAACCAAATGAAATCACCAGTCTCATAGAGGTCTAATCACGAGAACTTACGGGGTAATCCTCGCTTCTCCGGTGGGACATCGGACTCCTGGCCTGACTTCAGGAACACTATAGCATGCTTGTAGAAGATCTGGGCCAGCAGCCCTATGTATAGCTGCAAGGTCCATAAAAATTCGTATACTAACAGTGGTTTAATTTCGAAAGTTCATCATTAGAAAACCATTATTACCTCCATCTGCACCACCACCTCCAAGCATTCGCTCATTTGCTGGATTAACCTACAAAAAAAGCCCATCATTATGCAAGATTGGACTCAAATTGATGGTATTGGATATGAGATTAAAGTAATAAATTGCACTAAACCAGACTGTATTTTTCAAAATGCTCAAGAATTCAATATGATCCATAATAATGCTATTACTTAAGGCGTTAAGCACAGAGAAGCACAAGCCCCAGAAGACATCAATGAAAAACTCTAAAAAGGAACCAAATTGACACAAAAAAAGGCTCAAAATTTAACGTCACGTAATTTCTCTGAACCCAAATAGAGGACTAAAGAAGACGATACAGATAGTGAAGACTAAAAGAAAATTCACAGAGAGAGAGAAGGAGAGGTTGAGAAGACTAACAATGGCGTCAGTGGAGCCGTCGACGAACCACTTGGTGATATCCCCCATTTGGATTACGAGAGTGCTTGAATCAGACAAAGGAAAGCGAGCAGCTCCTTCTCCATTCGCCATGGTCGAAACCCTAACAAAGCTCCGAGATTTTGCAGTGCTCGAGTTGATTGCGGGAGCTGGGCTCAGAAATCTTGCTGCTTTACTCAGGTAGCTCGCCATTGGCCATTGCCTATTTGGAAGAGTCAAAATCAGAGACGGTACGAGGAATTTACTAGTCACTCGACAGCTGGCACAACCTGATTGGCTCGTTATATTGGGCCAGAGCCCAGGCCCATAATTATACCCGTTACTCTCTCTTCGTCTTCTTCTCGGATCATATAATCAACCGAAATCAAATCCTGCATTTACACACACAGAGAGAGAGAGAGAGAGAGAGAGAGAGAGAGAGAAGAGATGAGTAGGTCTCGCGTGGATGCGATTCTGTCCATGTTCGTTGCGGTGCACCCTCACGAGACCTCAGCTCTGCTCCACTCCTCAGCTTGCTTCTTCTTCGTAAGCACTGCCTCAGCCATTTCTCTCTTCTTCCTTAGCTTAATTTAATTGCAGTAATTTCTCGTTCGACTTTAGCTCAATTCTGATTTCTCAACGCAGATTTTGTGCGCTTACTTTGTGGTGCTTCCTCTGCGCGATGAAGGTGCAATCTCTTTAGGCCTATCGAACCTGCCGAGTCTATTCATCGGCTCTCTGGTTCTGACTTCCATTGCCGCGCCACTCGCAACTCTCTTCTTCTCCTTGCCTAACGTTCCCAAAGGCAAGGTGTGTATCCGCCGCTCATTCGATTTTCATGTATTAAAGTAGCCTTTGCTTATTTTTGGATTGAATTTCAAGAACGGAGCTAAGAAGGAAATGGAATTTGAACTTTTATTTTTTTTGTTTATTTAGTGGTGAAGTTTGATTCGTTGATCATTTTTCTTAGAATGCAGAAGGTAATAGCTGATTGTTACTAGATATTGTTTGTGTTTCTTTACGTATCGCCCTGTAATAGTTGCTTCTTGAAATTCCAGGCTTTGGTTTTAATGCACAGGTTTTTTAGTGTATCACTTGTTGTGTTCTTCATTCTATGGCAAACCTCATCAGCTGGGTATTCACAATCACAGTTGAAGGTGAGATGAAATCTAATTGGTGATACTAGGATTTGATTGCTTTTACACTCTAGAAATATGATTCTGGATTTTATATTGCTCCATTGTCTGTATCTAGGGTGTGGCCTCCACGTCAGTAAATGAACAAAAGGGTGATGTTAATCAAGCTAGTACTGCATTTCCCATAGCTTGGGAGAACCTTGATTGGTTCTATGTCTCTGTTCGAATTGGATTGTTCCTTTGGGTATGAATATATTTCATTTTTTCTTCTTCTTTCAAAATCTACTAGAAGCTTGTTCTGAATATTGAAAAAAATATATCAAAAGTTACATATTGATGATACTTTCTGTCTTTTTGAAGATTGCTCTACTTAATCTAATTACAATTTCTTCAACTTGGGCCAGAGTAATCGATGTTATGGACAGTGAGGTATGTATCCTGCCACAAGAATATGATGACAACTACAAATTTTCTGGTACACATTTAACTGTTCCAGATTCAGTCAGGTTCCAGATTATTTGGTTTTATTGGTGCTGGAGCCACACTTGGACAGCTTTTTGGGTCATTGTTTGCCACAGGAATGGCATTTTTGGGGCCATGTATGTTTGCTTAGTCAATCTTTATGAATTTCTTAGTCTCTCTCTCTGTATGATGGATTTTAAACCATGAATTGATGTTCTGCAGTTTTACTGCTATTTTCTGCTTTCTTGATGGAGTTTGCTGCACAGTCATCAAAAGGGATAACCCAGAATGTGCCCCATCTCCATGAGGAACTAGCACCCATCAGGTTAGTTATATTATCAAAATTTCTTTCAATTGTTTAGCATGAAACTCAACCAAGATTTGGTACGTTGGGTTTAAATTTGGATCTATTTATGTCTTTATAGGACCTATAAGGTTTGTCATGAATCCTTTTCACTGGGTTCCGGAACCTTGTTGCATGCTAAAAATAAGTATACTGTGCAGACAAGACTGATAATTCTCTCTGCTACAATTTTGTAATGTTTCCAAATTTCCATATCAAGTGCTTTATGAGCTATGACTATGAGCATCTAAATCAGACTTCCATACATGCTCTTGTCCTGAAATGTTATTTCGTTGGTTGCATGGTGTGCAGTGAATTTTCATGTTGCACCATATATTTTCGATTTAAAAATTAGCCAATAAAGGAAGAGATTCATTAGAATTTAAAACTTGTATCAGCAGTGTCATAGATTTGGTTGAACCTTTATAAATGACATAAGTTACCTGTATAGGAATTTCTTTGTAGTTTGGTAGTTGGTTTTGTTTTTAGATTATTTTAGTATTGCTTTCAAATCATTGCCTGTCCAAGTGCATTTGAAATCCTGAAGATCAATAAGCTTTCATTTTTTTATCTAATGTGTTTCTTTTTTGGTATTAGAGAAGCTGACCCTGATCGGCAGAATGAGCCTGATGGGCAAACAATTCAAAATCTCAAAGGAAATTCTCCTGAGTCCTCTACTCCAGTGGGGAAGCCTCAGCTTTGGGCCATCTTAGATGGATTTCGGCTTATATTGTCATCATCTTACTTGTTGTATGTGTCTTTGTTCCTGTGGCTGAGTGCAATTGTCTCTTCATTCTTTTATTTTCAGGTAGGAGTCACCATCTATTATCACAGGGATCAAACTTATTCTAGTCAGCATCTCTCTCTCTCTCTCTCAGCTCACTTTATCTGTTTTTTTATAACTGCAGAAAGTGAGTGTAATTGCCATGACTGTTACTAGTTCTCTTGGAAGAAGAAAATTGCTTGCCCAGATAAACAGCTTTATTGCTGTTTTTATCCTTGCCGGACAACTTACCATAACGGTATGATGTTCTTCGGATGAGCTTTGTTTGTCTTGTTTTCAATGTTGTAATCATTAGAATGCTATGCAGAGTATTTTTCTTACTGAAAACATATATTTCTTAGCTGGTTTCATGTTTGCAGCTGTTCTTGAGATCGTATATCATATATTATATATATGTATAATCACTTTCTTGTGTTCTTATGGCACTTTCACAGGGGCATTTTCTTACTATTGTGGGAGTTACTACAGCTATTTGTTCTGCTCCAGTTATTGCCTTCTCAAATTTGGTTGCAACTGCTATTTGGCCAACTTGGGTAGCCATTGCTATTTCTGAGACCCTGCGGAAGGTTTGTATTCTCAAACTTCCAGATTCCGTCGTTGCCTTTTACAGTGTATCTTAATTCTTAAAACCTAATTTGCCGAAGATGTTTGCATTCAATTTGCTATATATGTGCATTTTGTTGCATTTCTGGAGAAAGATGGCCACAGTCTCAATTTGAGAATACATTGTGAAGTTGGATCTTACACTGTTTTGTTTTTTGTATTGTGCAGTTTGTTACTTATGTTGTAGCCAGGCCTGGCAGAGAACTTCTATTTACTGTTGTCTCACAGGATGAGAAATACAAAGCAAAGGCACGGCATCCTAAATTCTTTTTCTCCGTAAAATCTTTTCTGATTGGTTGTTCATTTTAATAAACTCTATGACTTGGTGCTTGCTGTTGATTTCTTACTTTCCTTAATATGAGTAAAGGCTCTAATGTCTTTGATGCAAGCATGAGTCCTTGGGTGTTTTGGTATATATAATAAAATTGAAACCCCCGAAAGGAAGGCTTTGCTTTAGCCATTCTATATGCCTCTTTATCAGTCCTCTATTGCATCAATTGCATTCACAACATGACGTCAAATGCAATTTTAAGCTAATCACCAAACATTTGAACCACGATTTCACGGAGTACATGCTACTGCAGGTTTGCATTGATGTATTTGTTCAAAGACTGGGAGATGCTACAGCAGCAGGAATGTACAAGCTACTTTTCAGCACTCTTAATGGGAGAGCATCAACTGTCTCTCTCTACGGCCTGCCTGTATGTGTGAATTTTTATTCATGTTTATTTGTATCTTTCCTTTTGGAGTTTTGGGTATAAAAACACAAATTGTGACCCTTTGAACATATATTTCCTCCTCCCCCTTCAAGTACAATGGCAGAGGGTGAATCCCGGGCTCAATACCAGGTGGGTTTGAGTATATTCCGAGTGCCAAAACAAAGCACCCTGTCCTGTGTAACTCTGGTTTGGGATTTAACAAATTGGTTTCCGAGTTTTATTTGACACTTTGAATGTGCAAAGTATTTGTACTATGCTCTTGATTTTTCTCTCCAATAAAGAATAATGAGTGTATCCTATTTCTCTTTGGTCTTCTTCAGGTCTGTTTGTTGTGGATAGTGATCGCATTTCATTTAGGGCGCCGTCAAGCAGAACTTGCAAGGCTCCGGACTCACTCCACTTCTTAATGTTTCCGTAGTGTTTTTTTCTTTAACTGTAAAGATCACTTATTTATGAGCTTTTAGGGATTTTACAAGTAGTTTTGTTAGCTCTTGTAGACGTGACAGAAAGGGCATGATTGTTCCCCTGAGATGTATAAACTATATAGTCAGCATTCAAATAACATAGAGGATGTTGACCCACTGTTGTTAATATCCAGAACCCAATTACAGAGTAAATCAGCAAGCAAGAAGAAAGTGTTTTCAGAGTCACTTACAGTGGTTCATATTTAGCTGTGGTTTACTATTTTCATTTGCTAAAAGTGTGAAGTAAGGTAGCCAATTCCATCACTCGTAGTTTTCATAATAAAGCTAGGCAGCTAACTTTTATCATCATCATCTCATCATCATTTGGAACAGCTAGCATATTCCATAGATTGTTCAGTGGCAGCAGATGGAGAGGAAGAAGATGCATTTTTGATCAACATACACAATCAATGTCAAGCTCAAGCATATATTTTTGTTTTGAGACCTCTAATGCCCAGACCTTAACCACTCACTAGTCAGCCACATTTTAATAACCAGAATCTAAACTTTCAAGAATCTCATCTTGAACTTTGGATTAGATAGCTAGATATAGATTGGTCATCACATGCTTGGCCACATGATATGACCCTTTTATTTCTGCAGGTATTCTGCTGGCCGGCTTTGCCAACCCACCAGGGATTTGACTCAAAATTCAATTCCCATTTGCAATTGTTTTACCCAAATTAGTATTCAAAGTAAAGAAGGATTATGAGAACTACGGAGCAAAGCAATGATTGAGCCCACATGGATTTTTTTTTTTTCCTCATACAGAAAATGCTTAATTAGAAGAGAGCTCAGAGAATAAAGAAACAAATTAAAATGGGTTCTCCACTGTCCCATTGAAGATGGACAAAGCAGACATAAAGAAAGAGATTATATTGGTATACACAGTACACTATTATTAACTTGCTGAAGCATCTATCATTGATTTGAGTCTCTTCTGTTCTATCTCTTCTCCTCCTCCTCCTAGCTTCCAATGTCTGATATGACATCCATATATAATATCACATGAGCAGCTTGAAGCATCCTCTCTGTATTTTCTGTTCTTGGAACTGAAATTAAAAAAAAAAAAAAAAGGGCCATGCCATGAAAGTTCACCTGCCTGGTGTGACATATATGCTTTAGTAGAATTGGGGGTCTACCACTTTATTGGATATTTTTGAGTGCATGATTCAATTAGAGGCCTAACTTCATTAGCTTGAAAAAGATAGATACAGAGAAGGGTTCATTTATAATTTGTAGGCTTTCTCCTTTTCCTTTCCAACTAAAACAAAAAAAATCAAATGAGTTCCATGATGCGCATTCTCTTGATTGTCATGTCACTCGTGTAGTTCTCATGCTATTGTAAGTTTGAACTACTCTGCTAACTTCTAATCCATGAGAAAGCGTCATTGCCAAGCAAACTCATGCCTTCACACATCGAAGCAGGGAAAGCTAGATGTACGTCTCTCCATTCCTAGTCACACATAAGACGTCATAACCACTTCTCAATGCAATATATTCCTTTGAGAAAACTCTCACCTAGCCTCTTGTTGTTATATAGATTATTTGTACGAGTCTAATGCACGCGGGTATTTCACAATTTTTTGGCGGGATTTGAACGCACATATTGAGCTTTTATTTCACTCATATTTTTGTCCGTTTATATTCAAAAAGTGCTATGAATTCATGTATACTCATTTATCTGTGTACCCATGCCATCTCGATCAATAACAAATTAACAACTGTATATTTGAAAGAGAAGGAGAAAAGTTTGGATCTTATGGGTGTTTTATATATAGTGGAAGCAAGAAATGTGAGATCGATTGAGAGAGGTTTGGGATATTTGAACCAATTAATTTGTACTTGCACATCAAATCAGCTTTCACTAGCCAAAGCCACAAGGAAAACCGAAAGAGGCTTTGTCCTGCACTGCATGCTTTCAAAATTCCAATACATATATGTTTGTTTATATATATATAGAATTATATATATATATGCAGAACTGTGGAGTGGAGTGGAGTGGCAAGACAAAACAAGACCTCCTAGTTCTTCCTGGCCATTCATAGTTGAAAGTCCCACACCCATGGATGAATGAATGAATCAGATAAAAAGTACCATATGGAAAAAATTGATGTGGGCTCCAAAAAATAATACCAAGATTTGTTTTCTCTCTTATTGTCTCATCATTTGAAGTGCATTCTTTTTCTTTCTGTCTAAAGATTGTTGGGAATTCAGTGAGACTAATCCTGTCATTAAGGACTCAGAAATTCAGTATCATTAAGGACTCAGAAATTAAGGTGTTTCTTTACCTTAAGCAATATCCCACGCACTTATTCATGTCTCTGAACACATATTGGTTAATTCGTAAGTAGATCGACTTCATTACTCGATCATCTGACTAATTAAGATTGTGAATCTCCAAACGTGCTACTAGAGATGACATGATCTATTATACAAGTGGACAAAAAAACCGAGGGTCCAAGGTCCAGCTAGCTAATGATAAATTGATATACCATCAATTAATTTTATCTGAAATTAATCAATTAAAGCCCTAGCTAGCCTGCATATATTATTCAATTGTGCGCCATCATTTTCACTTAAATTAACATATAAATAGAGAATTTAGAAGCCGACTTTGTCTTAAATGGTATTTTTATTATTGCAGATCGATCGTAGGGCAGTGGTGGCCGACCTGTTTCAACAATTCATCATAAAAAATAAGAAATGACTGCATATTCCGAATCCCTCTGGATTTATTCCTTTGTGGTTGTCATAATCATCTAAAGGAAATTTTTACATTACCGTTCATATATATATATATATGCATAACCAAATCCACACCAGCACAAAGCAGCTAAGTCGTTAATTTATGTAATGCTATCCAGCCAAACTATCCATCTCAATTAGTTAATGGTTAATTTATATCTTTTTACAATGGAATTAGGTAAATATCAATTGCCTCGTGGAAAGTTTTCACGGATCAATTATTTTAGGTCACTTTTTCATGGAAACTGGAAAGTCAGTTGTGTTTTCAACATCGACCAGAACTTCAGAAGGAAACAAAAAAATCCTGCAGAAATTAATATACAGAAAAGAAGATGATGAAGTAATCTGGGCGTCACAACCAAAACCAATTGGCAATGGTTGGATAGGCCCAAATCCTTATAAGCACATTTGCAAGGTCCCTTTTCTCCAATGTGGGATAACATTCCACATTCTCACACGCCCCCGCACGTGTGGCGAATTTTCAAGCCAAACACGTGGACAACTTATATTGGGTGACGTGGAGCACATGTGGCCACTTGGCTTCACACGCGGGCAAACCTGCAGCTCTGATACCATGATGAAGTAATCTGGGCGTCACAACCAAAACCAATTGGCAATGGTTGGATAGACCCAAATCCTTATAAGCACATTTGCAAGGTCACTTTTCTTCAATGTGGGACAACACTCCACATTCTCACACGCCCCCGCACGTGTGGCGAATTTTCAAGCCATACACGTGGACAACTTATATTGGGTGACGTGGAGCACGTGTGGCCACTTGGCTTCACACGTGGACTAACCTGCAGCTCTGATACCATGATGAAGTAATCTGGGCGTCACAACCAAAACCAATTGGCAATGGTTGGATAGGCCCAAATCCTTATAAGCACATTTGCAAGGTCATTTTTCTCCAATGTGGGATAACACTCCACATTCTCACAGAAGACACCAACTCTGAGGCCAGTCCATTTATTTACGATTCGATCTGTTTTGGTCATATTTAATATAAGAGTACGTAGCCATATTATATATATATATATATATATATATATATATGCATGTCTAAGAGATCGAGCAGATGTAATTAGGGCTTGGCCATGTCCTGTTCCTGTCCCTATGGAAGTGAGTAGATGCAGCATTCAATATTGAAAACCACTATGCCCTGACCAAGAAGGACACTCCTCTCGTGAAGTTGTCACCTCCAATAATTGAAGAGCTTTTTGCTTATGGATTAATTATTGGATTTGAATATTCAACTAGTTTGTTAGGCAAACCAAAAAAAATGAATATTCAACTAGTTTTTATCGATCTGCTAAGGAAACAAGGATATTCAACGTATATTACCGACCTCGAATTTATATATACTATGTTATTTGCTGATTTCTTTTTTGGCAAATTATGTTATTTGAAACCGTTTGTCTTAGGTAATTTGGTCTAAATTACTTAATTAATCTAGGGTTGTTGTTGAATATAACTCTACGTATGAGTTAGAATATCCCAATTCCCAAGCAAGTTTTTTTTATATTGTGAAAGTCTAATTATGATTAGCAGGAGAGTGGTATCGAAGCAGGCTAGCTAGTAGCTAAGAAAAAATCATATAAATATCTAAGCAAAGTTCGTATTCATTTCGACTATAATTGTTTGAAGAAAAAGTCAACTTCGAGTTCGAACAGACTCTCTAGGCATTACGGTGTAGAAATTTGTCTCTATCAGGAATCAGTTTTAAATTTGGAAACAACCAGTTTCCAACTTGCTGCAGTCTTTCTCGCCCACATTTTATGAAACAAAATAAACAATTAGTTGCTATCATCCCCTGGAAATTAGCAAGTCGTTCACTATATATCTTTATCAATTTTGCTAATTATTAAGATCAATTAGGCCGGTCATATATATTAACTTCTGCAAACCCCGGAGGTCTTGGAGTTCGTTTGCTTACGGGTCTAAGTGGCTTTTGGTCTCTAATTTCTAATTCATAGTTCAAAGTTTTTGAAAAAAATGCTCATCATTTGTTCACACACAAACCCTAAAAATGACATTTGCATTACCAATTACCAAAGAGGTCGGCATGCAAACTTCTAGCTTCCACCAACTTTGCTATCTCCATCAATTAACAAAAACGTGTTCCCCTAAAAAAAATTTAACAAAAACGTGACAGTTCTAATTTGACCACGTACATATGAATTCAAATATTCCATGCATATGAATTCAAACATTCATAGCTAGCTTTTCTATATCCTTTTGGCATCTGCCTAGTAATTTTTTGTTGCCATGAGCAAATGGGAAAGACTGATTACAAAAAAATGGAAATGTTGGCAAGATGATAATTGAAGTAATCAACATATTGTTATTTTCTTTCAAAGAAGAACATGCAAATGTTGTAAATGTTCATGTTTGTTGCTTGTGGTTGGGGCATTTGGCCCTCATTTGTCCCGAAAAATTAAAGCAATGTACAAGATTTAAATTTGGTTTGCCGAGTAAAATTCTTGGGAAAACTATTTCGTAGCTATTAACATGAGAAGGGAAATGAAAATTCATAACGCCATATTTTGTTCAAATGAATTTTCTTAATGCCAAATTTTCTTTGAAATTGATGATTTTTTCTTTGAAATTGATCGATTTTTTTGGTACAATTCAACTTGAAGAAAATAAGAAAGTCAATATAAGAATCATAGTGTAGTAGGGAGGGAAAGTCATAGAGATACTTTTTCAACATTAAAAAAGAAGAAGATCCGTCCCCTATTGGAATCTGTCCCTTAATACGCAAGTAAGTCACTAATCCTCCATCTCTTTCTTATCGTCATATCATATATACTATCACAGTCGTATCTATATATACGAAGTCCAACAGTCCCAACCCAAACCCACCATTAAAGCTCTGAACAAACCTCCATCAAATGGTCATGGAGGCTCCGCCGCCGCCCAGTAGTTCCTTAACTCGCCTCAACATCTACGTGGCCAAGAGCCGAGTCGGCAAGCGATTCAAACTCACCGAGCGCAACTCCACCTTCACCACCGAGCTCCGCGCCGGCACCGCCACCTTCCTCACCATGGCCTACATCCTCGCAGTCAACGCCTCCATCCTCACCGACTCCGGCGGCACCTGCTCCGTCTCCGACTGCATCCCCCTCTGCTCCGACTCCACCCTGTCCGTCTCCAACTGCACCGGCGCCGGCCTCCGCGTCATCCAGCCCGACACGTCCTGCAAGTTCGACCCGGTCAACCCGGGTTACGCCGCCTGCTTGGACCGAGTCCGGAAAGACCTCATAGTCGCCACCGTCGCTTCTTCCCTCATCGGTTGTCTCATCATGGGCGCCTTCGCCAACCTTCCTCTGGCCTTGGCTCCCGGAATGGGCACCAACGCTTACTTCGCTTACACCGTCGTCGGCTTTCACGGGTCCGGCAACGTCTCCTACCAGAGCGCCTTGGCCGCGGTTTTCATGGAGGGCCTGATTTTTCTCCTCCTTTCCGCAATCGGCCTGCGGGCCCAGCTCGCCAAATTGATCCCCAAACCGGTTCGGATCAGCTCCTCCGCGGGTATCGGACTCTTCCTGGCCTTCATCGGGTTGCAATCCAATCAGGGAATCGGGTTAGTCGGGTACAGCTCCTCCACCCTGGTCACACTCGGAGCCTGCCCATCTTCCTCCCGCGCATCTCTCGCTCCCGTCATAACGGCCGCTAACGGCACCGTCAGCTTGCTCGCTGGCGGCACCGTCTCCGGGGACATTTTCTGCACGCGAGATCGCATGGAGAGCCCCACATTCTGGCTCGGCATCGTCGGCTTCGTCATCATTGCGTATTGCCTAGTGAAAAACGTCAAGGGCGCGATGATCTACGGCATCGTTTTCGTCACGGCCGTTTCGTGGTTCCGTAACACCAAAGTAACGGCGTTTCCCAACACTGACGCCGGTGACGCGGCCTACGAGTATTTCAAGAAAGTGGTGGACGTACATACGATCAAAAGTACGGCTGGTGCCCTCAGCTTCAAGAGCTTCGGCAAAGGGTATTTTTGGGAAGCCCTGATTACGTTCCTATACGTAGACATACTCGATACCACGGGGACTCTATACTCCATGGCGCGCTTCGCCGGCTTCATGGACCAAGACGGTAATTTCGAGGGGCAATACTTCGCGTTCATGTCGGACGCCACGTCGATCGTGGTGGGGTCCCTCCTCGGCACGTCACCCGTGACGGCGTTTATCGAGTCGTCTACTGGGATAAGAGAAGGCGGACGTACGGGTTTGACGGCTTTGACCGCGGCAGGGTACTTCTTCTGTGCTTTTTTCTTCACGCCGTTATTGGCTTCCATTCCGGCTTGGGCGGTGGGCCCGCCGTTGATCTTGGTTGGAGTGCTGATGATGAAATCGGTGGTGGAGATTGAGTGGGATGATATGAGGCAGGCGATCCCGGCCTTTGTGACTTTGATACTGATGCCGTTGACTTACTCTATTGCCTATGGTCTGATTGGTGGGATTGGAACCTACATAGTGTTGCACCTGTGGGATTGGAGCAGAGAACTTTTTGTCAAGCTGGTTTGCGGAGTAAAAGGTGAGGAAGCAGTTGGGGTCAATGGGGTGATTGATCAATCCAGAGAAGACCCAACCCCAAAAGTACTTGAAGTCTAGCTTTTTCAATTTTTCTTACCATTTTTCTCATTTGGTCACTCATTAATTTTCAATTTTCAATATAGGAAATTGGGGAAATGGATTCATAAATGTAAATACTTACATATTGTTTAACTTTGCTTTCATTCTTTTGCTCACTTCCATTTTGTTTGTAACCCGTATGCATATTTTGCCAAAAATTGTATGGTTATTTTTTACTATAGACGGTATATGACATAATTTGTATTTAGTGTAGTTTGTGGCATACGTTATATTTTATCGTCGTTGAATACAATAAGTTTGTTTGTTAAGAATTTACATATATCAGTGTATGACATGCTTTGCTTTTTAGACCGTTACATTTTCTTTAGCTAGTTTCTTTTGATGGGTTCCTGTAATGGTTTTGATTCTTTTGCTCAATAACTTTTTGTTTGTGACCCATTGATGCTTTTTATCCTCAAGACCTTATTATCTAAACCGGATGTCACTTTCTTCTTCTTTGTAATTGGTTATGGTAATAACTAATACTAGACAATGGAAAGAGGGCATAAAGTATACATTTTTATTGCCATAAGATAAGATCAAATGGTACATTGGTACTAGCCAGTATCCACTCTTAGAGGACAACCAGGACATGAAGTAAAACCAAACTTGAGATTCGGAATAACAAGTGATTCTCATGCCAAGGTCTTGAAAACGTTGCATAATCTACTTCTGGCTTTGAATTGGCCACTATGAAAACCACAACTCACAAGGTTCTTCAAGGCAGGATTTAGTGGGGGGAATTTTGAAAACCAGCATAGACCAAACACCTGTCCTTTGGTGTTGTTTTAGTGGGGATTTAATTGATTGAACACAAAAGCACCAAACTTTGTGAGAATTCTAGTCTGGTTTTTTCTGTGTACACAATAATTGGCATGGTCAGAAATTGATGGATTTCATTGGCTGGTTTAGCCGTTCTAATTGACAGATGATCAATATTCTTTTTGCTATCGTAACCATGATTCTGCTGTGAAATTGAAAAAAAAAAAGGCAAAAAGAGGAGGAGCAAAGCTGAGTTGAGAACAAATTCTTGCCTCAGTGTTGATCTGACAAGAAACATCAAACATGGTGGTGCATGTGTCCTCTAATCCTAAAAGCCCCAATTTGGATTTGTTTTAAACACATAACCCAGGAGACAAATAAGCATAGGATTGGATTGGGGGCACCTATTCAGGTTCTCATGTGAATTGACACCAGTTTTAGATTATGTTATTGACCTAGTGTGTCACCAATTTGATGGTCTCCATTCTTCAAACCCATAATAATATAATTATAATTTGTGTATACATTGAAACAAGCAACTGAAAAGGTTTTCTAATGAAAACACTGTTACCCAAGAAAGAAGAAAGTTGTTTTTTGATTGAATCAACTAATTTTATCATTTTATGATCCTAAATCAATCTGTTGCATAAAAATATAATCTTGGAACGTGGAAGATGCACTGGCCTCATATTAGGAATTTTGGTTGAATGCCAAGGGCATTTTGGACAAACCACTTGTGTGGTTTATAATTCTGGTTCCCATATTTTAGTATCTCCAGTGGGAGAGGAGGAAAGAAGTGAAGAAATGGCTAGTGTTGGGAACAGTTGTTTTAGCTCAGTCTTGATAGCTCCTCTGGAAAAAAATGTGTTTTTGAACAAGATGAAGAAATCTTCATGCAATTGTGTAATGGGTTCCAACAGTTCGTTGAAATCGAACAAAGTCTATTGTGGATTGCCTGAGAGTGGAATTGAAAAGAAACCCACAAGCAACACAGCCTCAAATTCAGAGAAAGTGGTGGAGGATTACAACACAGCTATGAAGAGGATGATGAGGAACCCATATGAGTATCATCATGATCTGGGTCAGTTCTCTTTTCCATCACTACATTATTTTATTCATCTTCGCCGCATTCACATTTGGGAATTGAGAAGAACCCCAATGTTTATTGTTTTCTAGGTTGTTTAATTTGATTATCATTTTCTTGCGGTGGATTTCAGATTTGTCATATGGATTGAAAAAGGTTGGATTTTTAGTAAGTGGGTAGCTTTTGTTCTGATCTTTTACAAGAATGTGGTATACTAATTGACTTTGCAACTTTTCTTCACAAATTGGGCCACTTTTTAAAGAAACTTTGCACCAGTATTAGAGGTTGATAAAGTTTAATACTTTGGGAAGTGGGTGCCACAGAAACAGTATACATTGCACTGTAGAAAGTGTTTTTCTTGTTCCTTTTTGGCCCAGAAAGCTGTTTTTCTTTAACAGACTATTACCTAATTTGTTTGAAATACCTTTTGATTATTTGAACTACTTAAACAGCAAGGATAGCTATTTTGGTGAATTATTCAGGATTAGGGTTTTTCGATCAATCATAAATGAATCAGAACCTTATGTTGCATTGTCTTCTTTCCAAAATCAGAATAACTAGGACAATGGTAATGGGTGAAGTTTGAGCTAAGGGAACTGTGTTTTGCTTTTGGGATAAATGATTAGAAAAAAAAACTTCTTGCCATTATCATTTGCTACTAGAAAGAATGGTACTATGGAATTGTTATGGTTGTTTCAGCTAATGTGATTGCTCCTGTCCAATGTTCAGGCATGAACTACACACTGATAACTGATAACTTGATCGTGGGATCCCAGCCTCAGAAACCTGAAGATATAGATCACCTTAAAGAAGAAGAGAATGTCTCATACATTCTAAACTTGCAGCAGGACAAGGATGTTGAATATTGGGGAATTGACTTGCAGTCAATAATAAAAAGATGTAAACAACTCGGAATCCGTCACATGAGGAGGCCCGTAAGCAATTATTCATTTAACAGTAAAAAGTTTCCTGGATGTTGGAAACCATTTAAGGGATATGTAAAGTTTCCTGGATCTTACAACTTTTGTGCATTTTCCTTGCTTTGTTTATCAATGCATTTCAGGCAAAAGATTTCGATCCAGATTCCTTGCGTAATGGTCTACCTAAAGCAGTTTCATCACTGGAATGGGCCATATCTGAGGGAAAAGGAAAAGTGTACGTGCATTGCACTGCCGGATTGGGAAGGGCCCCGGCTGTGGCAATTGCTTACATGTACTGGTTCCTTGGAATGAATGTGAGTGAGAGTCCTTGTTTATCTATGTATTTGGTTCCATCAAGAAAATGCATGGTGCCAAAATCCTTTTGTTGAACTTTTCAGCATTCGAACAATGTAGTAATAAGGCCTTGGTGAAGTCTAAATTAAGTACTATGCAATCTGAATTCACTAATTCAGCATGATCATATTTTTTGAGAAACTCAGATGTTCATTACTTCAGTTTAGGTTTATGACAGCTATTGAGTTGTGGATATGTGCAGCTGCATGCAGCATATGATGCATTGACTTCCAAGAGACCCTGTGGACCCAACAAGAGGGCAATACAAGGAGCTACTTATGATCTGGCCAAAAATGATCCATGGAAGGAGCCCTTTGAGAATCTTCCTGAATATGCATTTGAGGATATGGCAGATTGGGAAAGGAAGTTGATTCGAGACCGTGTCATTTCTCTCCGTGGAACATGAACACTTAGGTAACTAATTTTTTCTCTCATTAAACTTCAGTCCGTAGTTGCAGGATAGTCTATTCTGAAACCTAAGGCTGTGTCCTGTACTGATATTTCTAGGAACCATGTCTTTGACTGGCCAACTTTTCATGCAGTTGATCTAATGATCTGCCAGCATGATATACAATTTGGAACTAAACTAAATGTAAATACTGTTACTCCTGAAAACCTTCTAAAACTAGTTTCAATATTGAAATCTCTTTCTCAATCCAAAGCATGGCTGGCTTGTAAATATTATTTCTACCCCAAAAGGCCAAACTGCCCAAGGTTGCTCTGAAGTACACTTTTACAGTTTTACTGTTGTATGATCTAAACTCTTGTATGATCTTCGACTTTAGGGTTTAGGATCCTAACAAAACGGTTTCCTTTTTCTTTCCACATTTTGAGTAAAACAAGTCGTGTTTTAACTTGTTTAGAAGCATAACACAGTTGCTTTTCAGCTTACCTGCAATTCTCTACTTCACAGGTTTCCATGTCCTTCAAACCATTGTTGATCCACGTGGAAGAGCAACAGTGTTGGGCACAAAGCCGAGGTATCTGGGGCATGCCTTTCCAGCATGCTCATCCTTTTTCCACCTACTCTCTGCGTTCAAGAAACATTTAGCTTAGGTATATAGTGTATATGATTAAGAATAATGTGCCCAGAGTAAATAAATGTGGCACCGAGATTGCAATCACGGTATTTAAGCTGTGTATGCAAATCTGATACAATCTGTATAGATATGCAACTTTTTAAGTGCAATTTTATGTTGGATCCTACAAATTAAAGTTTCTGTGTTTTCGTCTTGTTGAAAAACGAGTAGAACTTGCTATTAGATTGTTTGAGTTCTACAATTTGATGGCATAAAACACTAAACCACAGTACTTATCTTACCGCAAAGACTTAAAAGCTCCCTTCTTTTCCTGCTTTATATGATATATGGGAAGCATAAAACTAAAGTATGAAAAATGCAGAAAAGGTATAACAGATACTGAATATGTAGAAATTTTCTATTGATGTTGAGCTCAAATACAAGTATTGGTTACTTAGTAAACAGCTACATTACCATGTAACCATTTACAGACTATCACTTAATAAAGGTCTAATTGAAGCAGTTAAAGTAAGACGAACACCACAACAAGATGTATGCAATCACATTTTACTTGAAGACAAACTTCATCAAACTGCAGTTGGGAGTTTCGAAGAAGAACACACGCTGACAATTCGAACCAGACAAATCTTGAACAAACCAGACAAATCTAATCCGCTTGAAAGAGATGTGATATCGACAAGCTCCTTGTTCTCACTGTTGAGACGATCATCAAACCCTACATCGGCATCCAACAAACCCGGGTCTTCTACTTCTGTTATGGTCGTAATGGATTTGGAGTTAAACCAGCAAGTTTCCATTATCTCTGAAATAAGAATCCTTTTATCTGGATCCGGGTTGAGGATTCCAGACAGGAGGCTCTTCACTTCATCTGGAAACCAGCTCGGGCATATATACTCTGCTGCGCATATTTTTCTACACATGAGTGTCTGATTTGGATCATAAAATGGAAGTTCACCTGCCAATAGTGCAAACAAGATCACCCCACAAGACCATATATCGGCTTTGACTCCATCATAGGCTTTCCTGCATAATACTTCAGGAGCTGTATAACATGGAGTGCCACAACTTGTATGCAACAAACCATCTTGCCTCTTAGATTCAGCAAGCGCACTCAACCCAAAATCCGAAACCTTCAACACTCCATTTTCGTCTAACAGCAAGTTCTCGGGCTTCAAATCGCGGTGGTAAACACCTCTCCTGTGGCAGAAGTCAACAGCAGTGATCAGCTGTTGGAAGAAATTTCTTGCTACTTGCTCCTCAAGCTTTCCTTTTAGTATTTTCTTAAAAAGCTCACCGCCTTTCGCATATTCCATGACAAGGTAGATCTTGTTTCTGGAGGGTATGACTTCATATAGCTGCACTATATTCGGGTGTTTAAGCATTCTCATGACAGTTATCTCTCTTTTGATCTGATTAACCAATCCATCTTTTACAACCTTGTCTCTGTTGATTACTTTAATTGCCACTCTCTTATTAGTTTTGAGGTTCCTTGCTCTATAAACCTTTGCAAAGGCTCCTTGACCTAAAAATTTATCAACTTCGTACTTCTCCATCAACACTGTCCCCTTCTTCTCCATTCCAACTCGATCGATCTTGAACCCTAATGCACAAAAATAACAACAAATTAACTAGTCTCCGGCACCGAATTACTCAACCCGGCCTTTTCAACACGTACAGTTAGATCAAGCGAAGACAGGTTCAGCATCCAAGAAAAACACCGGAGAAGACACACAAAATATCTAGATTACATTGATATATAATTCGATACCCTGAAGTTTACAAGCCTGCAGATCAAGTGGTTTTATACAGAACAAACAGGACTAGACCAACAGAAAACGGGAAGTAACTATAACGAACAAAATCTTAACTGAATACTAAACTTGGTTTACAAGACAGCAAACCTAAAGAAAACAGTAAACTAGAAAAGAAAAGAAAAATCTGAAAAATTGGATTTTCCTAAACCTTCCCGTTTTGTACTTTGTAAATTAAAGAAATCTAATTCTAACGTAGAAATCCAAACTGTTAATAACCCTAAACCTTCACCATAGGAAAGAACTTGGAAGATGCCGTTGCTCTAGCTTTCGGGATGTTCGAAACCATTCAAAGACTATTTTAAGTTTTCGATGTTACAAACTTTTGTGCATGACTATGAAATCTGAAGCATGACCATGTTATTTGAGAAACTGATGTTCATTGCTTTAGTCTAAAGAAATTAACACTCCATGATAGATACTTATACTAATTCCAATATTGAATCTCTATCTCAATCCAAAGCATGGCTGGCTTATCTATTCTTCCCCAAAACTGCCCAAGGTTGCTCTAAAGTACACTTATACTGTTGTAAGATTTTTTTTTTCCCCACAATTGCAGTAAAGCGAGTTGTATTAAGCGAGATTGCAATCAGGGTATTTGAGCTGTGTTCTTAACTGTGTTTTCGTCTTGTTTAACAAAGGAGCAGAACTTGTTAGTAGATATATTGTTTGATTTCTACAATTTGATGGCATGAAACACATTAGTCACCGTACTGTGTCCAAATGTCCAATGATACAGGGGAAGCATAATTGTGGAGTGCCATTGTTTCAAATATTATGGGAAAAAAAATACAGAAAACGTATGACAGATACTGGACATATAGAGATTTTGTATTGATGTTATGCTAATTAAAATATAAGTATTGGTCATTTAGTAAACAGCAACCTTATACAGACTAGCTACCACTTAATTATATTATGGTCTAATTTGAAGCAGTGCATTGATGTAATATGAATGCACTTGAAGAACAAATGCATCGAACTATAGTTAGGAGTTACGAAGAACACGCACAGATGCTGCTTATGTTATTACTCTGCTCACCCTGCCATGCCCATACGACGTCTTTGAGAGCTGCTCTTATATCCACTTCTACCATCTTCGTACATGCTTTCTTAATCTTAATCACATAATCATGCATTGGACCTCAGATGATTAACGATTCACCAATTAAACAAAGAACGGAAAAACTAATCGGTGCTTATTTATTACAAAGAGCATTAATTGGTGGGTGAACTGAGCTATACGTTATCTTCATCAACAAATTATACAGAGTATACTTCAACAAGGAATAAATAAGGACATAAATTGGAACAAAAAATTACAGAGGAAATAACTCAACTAAGCAGAATATTCATTCAAAATTTTCAATATCTAATGTCTTTAGCGACCTCAAAGAAATGAGCAACATTCTCCTCAGGTGTACCTACTACAATTCCATGGCCAAGATTCAAAATATGTTTCCCTCTACCAGCTTTCTTCACAGTATCATTTATTCTGCTGGTGATGAACTCTTTTGAACCGAAGAGAACACCAGGATCCACATTTCCTTGAACGGCTATATTTGGTCCCAGTCGCTTTCTACCTTCAGCCATATCAACACTCCAGTCTAAGCTAACTACATCTACACCGGTCAAAGCCAGCCTCTCGAGCAAACCCCCAGACCCGCTTGCATAAAGAATCAAAGGGAGATCTGGATGGGTCAGTTTCACTGCATCCACAATTTGCTTCAAGTATGGAAGACTGAATTCCTCAAAATCCACAGGGCTGAGTTCTGTGGCCCATGAGTCAAATATCTGAACAGCTTGTGCTCCACTATCAGCTTGGTATTGAATATACTTTGTCATTGAAGTTGCAAATTTCTGAAGTAATGCATGGAGGACCTGAGGAAGGAACCATGAGTCAACAAAGTGGAGTCAACGGGCAGAAAAGAGGAGGAGAAGACATTAAACAAGAAATAAATTAAGGTGATTTGTAGATCCTAGAAAAAAAAAATCACTTCTACGTTTACACTCCCAGCAAGAAAACAACAGAACCAAAAAACAAAAGTGCCAGTGACATGTCAAGAGATGGATTTGAAACCAAAAGTCTTACAAAAGTAGCCTAGAAGCTAAAAAAATCAATGCCAAAGAAACCTCCTTATTGGCTGTCTCACAATGCATGTAACCATGATTGAATAACAAAAGATGAAATACAATGACCTTCTGATCCAATTTTCCAACCCGGCCACAAAAACAAAAGATACTCAGATAAATAACGCTGCAACCATTAAGGGTTCAGTGATCCAGAACACAATAAGCCCCAGTAAGTAGTCATAAAATCGCACGAGCAAAAGCTATGCTAATAGACCTCAAAAAATGGCGTGAAACTTGATATGAGCAGCATCAAAATTACCTTGGGTTGAGAGAAAGCTAATCTCTTTATTTTTGAGAAGTGCTTTGATGAACCACCTTCAACCACATATGATGCTAAGGTGAAAGGAGCACCAACAAAACCCAACACTGCTGCCTTATTATCTACCTGGCAAAGTAAAGATAAGGGTTAACATACCTAAGGTTATAATACTGGCTGAAGCAAACAAGAAATTCAAATTTCATCCAATATCAACAACTTTATAGTGTAAAATTACATAATGAACAAATAATGAGAGGTGAAGCATCCATTTAGAAAATGTAAAACAAGTGAAGGTTATAAGTATGTGTTTATGTTAAATTTTGGCATGCACTTTACTTCAAAGTCTCCCAAATACAATGATCACATCACATGTAGAGCTACGGTGTTCTACATAATCACAAATTTCCAAATCTATCAGCAAACTATGGACACGATACCAGCAACTCAGCAAGATACTGTTATTAGTGGTCCATTCATTTAACTGGCTCTAATTTACAGTGACACGAAGAAGTTAAAAAAAATCGAGATTGAATAAGGAGACATATGGTTAGACCTCTTTTCGCAAGATTGTCAATGCTTCCCCAACATACGGAACTGACTCTTGAGGAACAAATTCTCTCACTTCATCAACATCAGCAGCACTACTCAAAGGATTAAATATTACCGGGCCCTTGCCTTTTACAATATCAAATGGTATATTCATCCCAGAAAGAGGAGTAAGAATGTCTGAGAACAAAATGACCTGTCACAATATGAGAGACTTGTGAGATACGGATACAAACCACCTAATGGAGGAGATAACAGATTGTATAAGATGACTAAATTCCGGAGTATAGTGGCATCTTACTCCATCAGGCTTGAAAACCTTCCAGGGCTGCAGCGAAATTTCGACTACAAGGTCAACATTTTCGGATCTTTCTCGAAATGAAGGATGCCTCTCGCAGAGATTTTGATAACTCTGTCAAATCAAAACACTGAAGTAAGTCACTAGACTCTATATACACAAAATTAGACCTCAGCTAGGAATCAATTAACAGAGAATGTGATATAGTACTAGATTCATAAACCTGCCTTCATGTACCTCCCTGCTTGCCTCATGAGCCAAACTGGGGGTCTCTCTACATCTTCTCCACGAACCGCATTAAGCAAAAGCGGCTCAGCAACAGAGGTAACTTGGGGCTCAGCCACACTCCCTGAATCAGAATGTGAAATTGGGCATTTATCAAACCAGGAAAGTAACCAATTTTGTGCTTAAAAATCCCAACTTGGCGACCACCAGCTTCAATTAGACTATATCCCACAAAACCCAGTTCTGAAATTTCACACAGAAATAAAAATGTAAATGTTGAATTACCTCCGAGGGCACAGAGGATTCGAGGCCTGGGAGCGAAGCTGGATCTTCTGGTAAAGGAAGCAGAGGAGGGAACAGAGAAGCAAGCTATGGAGCCATAGCTGTGAATGCAGGACATGTTTGAAGGCAAAAGAAAAGCTTTGTGTCTCTACGAAGAAGAAGGTCTTTGCATATCTGGGCAGAGAAGGAATGAAAAGGAAGAAGCTTTGGTTTTGTCAGACGATGATAATAATAACGATAAGGGCACTGATTTTTGCCATGTCACAGCCCTCCAACAGTCAACGGTAAACGTATGTGTTTAAACGACTGTCGTTTATGCATTTGAGCTCGACAGGTCGTTGCTCATTACTTGTGGCACAGTACTGTCACTAGGCAGCTTGGACATATATCCATTTAACTTCTGTGGTCTATATATAGTCTGGTTTTCTTTTCTGAAAACAAAGGCAGATTGAAATTGTTGGAGTTTTGAGATGAGAGTTTGATGTGGGCCTTGATTACATGAATGGTTTTCACTATAATCAATTCGTATATCAAAGATGGGAACTAATTATGAGATCAAGTACAAACCAAGAACCAAAAAGAAAAAAAGATGAGCTGCTAGATGGCCTAGTTTACAAGGAAAGAAGAAAAATGAATCAGAAAATAGTATCAATTGTAAGCTTCCTCTTGGGTGGAGATTTCTCTACAATCTGCTTTTGCAAGTCCATGAATGTGGAACCCTTGTTTGCAAACAGTCTTCGAAGATTGATTACGGAGAGTTCATTAAAACTAGCAACTGCAAGATCAGCCTGCACCAGATCATACCTGCGTGTGCAACCACGAATCTCAACCTCAGTATACGCAGTTATTTTCAATTGCAAAATTTCTATATTTATGGGGGCAAGATTACATACGCAGGGTGGGCGCCGATCAATCCTACAGCCATCATCGTACAGTTGTGAGCAGCAGTAATACCTCTAGGTTCATCCTCGAACACTACACACTTGGATGGCTTCCGATCCAGCTGCAAGGAGTATAATGAATTTGGTCAGAGTGATGCTAGAAAAATTAATCCAGTAGGATTTTGCTCTGTGATTAAGATGTGAAGATATAAATAGGGACAGACCGACTCCAAACATGAAGATTGACTTGGATAGCCAACCTTCAATGGTGAGACTTGTAATACACATTTGTGAACTAATAATTGCATGTTGAGGGCAATACCTTCATAGCTGCAGAAAGAAACCTATGAGCCATTGAATCCATGCCATCTTCCTCGGTTACAATTGCCTATGAGCCCAAGAAAATGACAATCAGTTGAGGAAAGATGTGTTATATTTCAGTGAGAAACAACAAATTGCCAGTTGTGCTGGTCCTGGTTATAAAGGTACTACTCAACTCACTAACGATTTTCATTAGAAAAAAATGTTGTAATTCAAAACGACATCAACCTGAAAATACTTCTCGAGTCCCATTCTTTCTAGGGCTTTGACCATGCTTCTGCGATCAAGACTTGAAACAACAGCACAAGGGATGCGTGCTGTGGATACAGCCTCTAGCCATTCTTTGATCCCCTCCATGGGATTACAAAGCTGGAAAAGAAAGGAAAAGAAAAGAAAAACAAGGAAAATAAGAGCAATATCAATTACATCTATGACAAATAGAAGCCCTTCAAATAGATTACAAGCAGTTTAGCACTCACCCTGAGAAGATTATCATAATATAGTTGCGAAAACCTTAATGCCAATCTAGCCAGTTCTGTCTCTGCTTTATCCCAGAGTAAAAGCTGAAAGTTTTGGAGATATATATGTCATAAATAAAAACCATTAACTTTTACTATAGTGGAGAATATGGACTGATAACGCAAGCAAACACTAGAAGTTATAGATGAAGAAGGCGGATTGCCAAAACAACAAAAATGAAGAAGGCGAAATTGCTTTTAGAAAAATAGATCTCAAATATGAAAAGCAGCTTATAAATTCCATATATGCAATTGTTTTCCTCTATTTACTCTAGGAAATCACAGTATAAAGAAATGCCACCATCTAATAAAAGATGCATTTAATAGTCAAAATCCTGCATATTATCTGTCTATTTGATAACCGCATATCCTAAAATGAACATTAATCCCAACCTTCCAGAAAAGAAAAGAAAAAAAAAAAAAAACACCTCTAGTTATACAAGATATAGTACTTTAATCCCAACCTTATGTAATACATGATCAGCACCTGCATAAAGCATTTGTCCTTGCACATCAGCCTCTTTGGGAATCTCCTTTCCTGACCAAGCATAGAAAAAGATAGTTTATTATAAGAGGTAAGGTAAAATATATAAAACAAATTGCTTTGGAACTATAGGCCCAAATAGATATCAAATATCTAAGCCTCTGGACTACCAAGAGGAAGAAGGTTTTGAAAGCACACAAATTCACATAGACTAGTCCAACATTTAAGTCAACACTGAGAATAAACTGAAGGCCCTGCAGGAGATATTAAAGGGGAGAAGCGGCTACGTACCCTCTTCTGTGGCAAGCTGCTTCCAAGCATTTAATTTCAAAGTTCGAGTATCAGCCTGAAACGCATTATATATGCAATTAAATCATTCAAGAATCACACATGTAAAGCTTTTATTGATCATTAAGATATGTCATAAATAAAATTTTACACATTCAATAACATTTTCTTCTCCAACTACCAGAACCTTAAGTAAATTTGAAACAGAAAGCTAATGAGTGCAATAGAAACTTACCACAACATTATCAAATGCAAAAATAAGCCCATATGCTTCATCTGGCTTCATGGCATATCTTATCCGTTGAAGAAAACCTTCTTGCAGTCTGTCGTTCAAAAAATCCTACTTGGAATAAGAATGAACACTGGTAAGTTACAGTATATGCACTAAGAGCATCAAAAATGTATAACAAGTAAACTAATTTTGACATAACTACAAAGAAAATTGATTTGATTACAACACACATAGCTCCTAACTTCCTTACCACATCAATCTTAAGAGGTCCATCTGGTCTAAATGTCTCAAACCCTTCTCCATATTCAGCTCCAATAGCCTAAAACACCAAAAAAAATGAGGGAAAACATTGATATTTACAGAATTAGCTACCAAAAGATATGTTGAAGCAAAGTCCGGAATTCAAGACCGAAACTTGTCAAGCTTTGCATTCACAAAGACCCAATATTTAAACAAAAGAGTAAAGGGGGGTTTAGAAAAGAGTACCTCTTGCATGAAAAGCTTGTTGGGTGTGATGGGAAACCCATTAACAGGGCTACTTTCGTCAGACCCACAAGCCTTGGTGACCAACCGGCGATGCTTAGCCAGGTTCAAACGCTTTACTCTCTTTGAAATAGAAGCAATCAGCGACCAAATTGAGCCAAAACGAAAAGAAGAAATTAAAGAAAGTAGTGGAAGAAAAGAGAAGGGGGTTTACCAATAAGGTGAGCTTCGATGATAACAGACGGTATGGAACCGAAGAGGGAGATCGCCATTGATGAAGCAAAGAAGAGCTTCTGAAATTACTGCAAGCGCAGTCCATCACAGACGAAATGAAGAGCTTAGAAGAAGTTTGCTTTACTTCGAATTTGTATTTCGTTCATTTTATTTTGTGTATAATACACAATTTTTTTGGGTAGAATATTCTAAAAATCTTTAAGGTAGATGGGAGGCTCGTTTGAGATTGGTATGACGTCCACGTGACCGTAGGTTGTTTCTTTCGGTGGAAAATTGCAAGTCACGTGATAGGTTTTTTCTTTAGTAAATTTCTTTTTTACTTTTGGATATATTCTATAGCAAATTTTTATTTTTATTCATCTGTTTTTTTTTTCAGCCAAATATTTTGATTTATCATTTATGAGTTATGACTCTAAACTCATAACTTATGAGTTTAGTCATTGCATTTTATGTTCCAATCTTAATTGCATTTTTGAATGCATTTGAGTTTGATAATTAAAAGAGGACTTAACAGGAGGATTTAAAATATTTATTTATTTATCTATATACAAAGAGAATAGTTAAGTTTGGTTAAATTTTTAAAAACCCAACAAATACTTCTCTTTGTACGTATATATCAACCTAAATATATTTTTTTGAATTGAAAAAAGAACAAATTTTTTTTTTCATTTTCTTCATCTTCACAAAAACTTTATATATTGAATACATGTCGTCTAGGAATAAGAGAATATTCTCATGTAATTTGCACCATAAACAATATTGACATGTCAATATTTCAACTACATACTATTCCGTTAGAGCATTTGCATCCTCTGAAAAGGGTAATTGTCAATATATTGACTGAGTCAATTCATTATTCATTATTTTTGACAATTGTTTTCAATTTGTCAATGCAACAATCAAATACAATTTTGTTGTCAATACACTATTCAAAATAAATTTGAAATTGTTTTGAGCCCTCATATCTAAATCATTTTGAAATAAACGGTTGAGATTAGATGACCATTGTTGCATTAGACTTGAGAGCCATGTTGAAATAAAAAAAATATTGAAGCTAGCGCACCCACATGCATGTGTCTGAAGCAATTGACAAGATCAACTTGGTTGCCAACAATCGCCTACAAAATTGATCAAGGCATGTAGACTTCATTAATTGACACAGCCAATTCACATGGATGCATTCATCAATTGCCAATAATTTGGCTATTGGCATTGAAATTGGCCAACCGGGGCAAATGCTCTTGGTCCGTTTTCAGATGAAGAGTGCCAATTGCCCAAAAAAAAAAGATCCAGAGTGCCAACTATGGAAAAATATTTATTTTTTATTTTCAATCCCACTTTCATTAAATTGTATTACCAAAAATATATATATGGACATGTCACTATTTTCGCTCGAATTATTTCGCACCAAATGGATATTCTTTCATTGTTTATTTTTTTCCTCTAAAATCTCTCTTTCTTGTATATTTTTTGTTTTCTTTTCTGAGTTTACTCATATTCTAAAATGTGCCTAAAATTAGGGGGGTAAATCATATTAGTCGATTGAGGGATAAGTGAAATAGTTATAGAGCTGTGATGCCTTCTTTCATTATAATATTATGATATAGTTGTTATTTTTGATTTATCAACCAGAATGTTGTGATAAGATCATGATAATAAAATCCGCATGATATTAATCTCTATTTGCACCTTTCAAAAAAAAAATCTCAATTTGCATGTGGTATTAGATTACATATATCTATATGTCTTGATACAGAGAAGTCATTTTTTTTATTAGGAATTCTCTTCCCAGGAAGGATCCCCCAACTCTCCCGGAGGATAAGACGAGAAGACTAATCTCCTTTCACGGAACGGAATGCCGCTAAGCCACTAGTGTTTGACAGAGAATTCATTTTACAGTTAACATGTTTCAATTTTATTCTTTTTGAGATATTGGAAGCAATTAAAATTATGTTACTTTATAAAAAAGCACTATATACTGATTTCAAAAATACTAAATACTAGGAAAGTTGATAAACTATGTATTGTCTACATAGTGGACGTATATGAAAGTCGACCAATTTGATCCATTGACCTTTCTATCTTATTTTCCAAACAAAGAGAACATAAAAGAGTAATAAAGAAAGAAAAGAAGGAAGATCCGGACAGAAGAAGAGAATCAGGGTTAAGAAAAGAAGAGAAAGAAGATGGAAACAACAAAGAGAATTAAAGAAAATCATGGTTAATATATAATGGTTCAATAGTTAGAAAGTAAATACTTATTGCAGTAATTACATGTTAATTAATGGTTCAATAGAACTGAAAGAAAATGTTTATTATAGTAATTACATGTTTATTTCCTACATATCATGAATTGGGATGTTTGACTTGTTAGTTGGAGATGTTCTCTTTTGTGACTGAATACCCCCATGGCTACAAAAGTGTTCCTCCAAAATTGGACTATTCTCTTACTCAAAGCAATTTGAACACTAACAACAAAATTTGAAATCGAAATTTGCTCACTTAATCTAATTTGAACTTTCTAAAATACCCTAGTTCAATGTAGGGAGCAAAGTTCATAGCGAAGTTGCTCACTACAACCTCAACTACAACAAAAGTTGTTCTCTAAACCCATCATTCTTCAACATTTGAACCTTTCTTTTAATAGAATTTCTAGGTGACACATTTTCCAAACACAATGTCTGCCATCTCACGTCTCTAAAAATCATAAAGTCAACTCTAAAGAGTAGAGAGTAATATAACTAGCATTTGGTTAGGATCCACAACCTCTACTATTACTATACAATAGCCAAATGACTTGCCTTTGAGAACATTAGAATTGAAACCAAAAATGATATCAGCATATAGGTTTTCCATCAATGCCAATGATCAGCCAAAAGGGAAACCTTGTGGAGGATTTCTTAACTTCATAGAGTTCTCAGCAACCATACACCTTGTTTATTTCATGAGGTAAACTCATGAACTATTGGCCTGTTTCATGAGGCAAATTTTAGGACATGCAGAACAAAAGAGCAAACCAGTAAAAAACAAATGTAGCCAAACAGAAATAAGAACACATGTAGGGAAGAGAGAGAGAGAGAGAGAGAGACCGATGGTAGGTGTGCCAAGATCCAGTTCTAACAGATTTGTCCCAAGATTCACCAAGGCAATCAGAATTCTCATTTTCTGAGTCTTCACAAAACTGTTATTGAACCATATTATAAACAAAAATAAGTAACCATCAATGAAGCTAGAAATGTATTTTGAGCCTTAAAGAAAACATACCTCACTAAACATCCCATTGTTCCCAGTTGTATTTGCTGAATCTGCCTCATCATCTACCTGCAAGCAACCAATGATCTCATTATATATTCAATTCCTGAATATGTGTGGAAAAAAAAAAGACTAAGATTTGTACACTATGAAGATAAGTTGGAGGATTTAAATGGGTTATTATCAAATTGAACACATGGAATGCAAGTACAGTAAGTTAGTAACATCAACCATACAAACCCTAAGAGTATATGTGATTTTAACTAATTAATTACTCAGTTCAGTGAATGTGACTAGGCAAAACCAAATCTCTTCACCTCTAAAACTCTAGATGAAGTGTATAAAACATAATGGGCATGACCTACTAATACCTTTCATATTATGAAAAAACCTTAATAATAAGCTTAGCTAATAAACAGAAAACCAAATCACAATTTAGAAATTATACAGCACAATGGACAAACGCAATAAAAGAAAGAACAATAAAGTCATCAAGCTCTATTTAGTATTTTCAGCACCCATTAATCAATACATAAACAGTCATCAATATCACTACAAAAATGAACTCATTCCCCATCAAACTCAATCCTTGATATGCATTATTTTTAAAACTTAATATATAATCAGAGCTTAATTGGCATCCATTTACCTTTAGCCCATCATCTGATTCTTTGAGCAAAGCTTTCTGATAAGCCTCATCAATCCTTTCAGCTTCTTTGACATATGGTTGCCTCTCCTAACCAGAAACAAAGTCCAATCCAATGTGATTAATCATATGAATTCCCCAAAATAACAACTGGGTAGGACTAATAAGCATTGAGATTCACTTTTACAGTTTTACCTGCTCGGACATTTTCTTCCACACCTCAAACCCTTCTCGGTTAATCTCAACCCAATTTCCAGCCTTGCTTGTCTTTGTAAACTCTTTCCTGAAAAACCCACAAAATTAAAGGTAAACTCTTTCCTGATAGTAACAATAATAGAACCCAGAAAGTAAATGTATTTGAAAAAATTACATGAAGAAATGAAAAGGCGCCATGACTATGAGTTGGTCCCAAAAGCTCTGCTTCTTCTCAACATCAAAGCCTACACCTTTGAACCTCTTCACCTCCTTGTTGGGCTCACACTCGTGCATCACAGCCAAAGTAATCGGCACCGAAACCCCACATTTATTGCTGCAAATTACTCATACAAGAAAGCCCAAAATTTTACCCCAAATTCCAAAAGAGAATAAAATTAATTGAACAAAAACAATGAAATATATTGTCCTTACCATTTTTGAAAAGCACTTCCATCTGGAGCACGAGGGATTGCATGAACTCTTTTTCTGGTCCTCCTCATATTCACCATTAAAGCTCTGCTCTGCAACTTTTCAATTGTTTTACTTTTTTGGTTTAAAACTTTCCAACTATTAATAGGACTCTGTATTTAATTACTGCAAGTCGAAAAGACGAGGGCACTGTTCATCTTTCCCCTAAAATGCGCCGAGTGTTCATTGCACACGCAACGCATTTTGCGGAACAACTCGTTTTCTGCGCCAGCGTTAAAAGACGTGCAGGGTAGCTGAGTTCTATGTAGATTTGCTAACTTGCGCGCAACAGTTTTGGGCGGGACGGGTGAATGCTGTAAAATTGAGAAGACGTAAAAACTAAAAAAATGTCATTTCCCGCGGTAATTTAGTAAACGCGCGAAAGCAAATGGCGCCGGATTTTTCAATTTTCAATATTAATTAATTAATCAAAGGACATTCCTCGTACCCCGTACCCGTACCCTTAATACTCCATCTTCAATTCTCATACGCCATACCCTAAACGGGAAAACCCTATTCATACAGGGAAATTATTCGGTACACGCCGTGTTTGTACACGGCGCACGTGTATTGCACGCGCCAGTCTTTTTAATAGGCATCAGGTGGCTGGGTGGTAATGATCGATGGCAGCGGCTGCAAGAAGGAAGCGCGGGCCTCTGGGCTCACGGCGGCGTTGAAGGATTGTTGCTCTGCAACAAGTCTGGGAAGGATCGAAGCAAAGGCACGGGTCTTGGGGAGCTCGTGAAACTCAGCCACTATCCGCAATAGTGGTTGAGAATCGATGAAAGAGACCATAATAGGGAGGAAGGGGGTGTTTAGGCGAAGCCAACCGTGGTGGTCTTGTCGCAGAAGGAGGCCGGACGGAGGAGATGGGTTTGGGTCGGGTGAAATGGGTCGCGACGGGGTTGAGAATTGATGAAAGAGACCACAATAGGGAGGAAGAGGGTGTTGAGGCGAAGCCAACCGTGGTGGTTTCGTCGCAGAAGGGGGCCGGACGGAGGAGATAGGAACGGGTCGGGTCAAACGGGTCGCAGCCGTGTAGAAACACGCCGTGGACTAGATCCACTCCGATTCATACATTGTCCACTAAATAAGGTTTTACAATATAATTGAATATTCTATCACGCCGGATATATGCTATATGAGTATTTTAAATTTTAAATTAATAAATTTGATGAACAAATTGAATATTACGCCAAATTAAATACTGAAATTCTCATTCCAATAAATAATATAGATCAATCAATACAAAACCACCTATACAAATTTAAAACTATAAAACCACTCTTCAAAACACTAACAAAACCATAACTCAATACCCATTTGAAATATAAAAAAAAATAAAAAATAAAAACTTAAAAAAAAAAAAAAAAAAATTGGTACCAAAACACTCTAGATCAATGCGTCACATTTTCATAGACCTAATGTGTCACATTGGCGTTCAAAGTTTGCATCTTTTTCTTACTTGGCCTTGACAAGGGAAGTGAAATCTGGATGAAACCAAACTTCTTCCTCTGTCGATCACTCCCATCTTTCTGCTCACCTTTCGGAGGAAATGTCAAATCCTCCCTCAGTGCATGAAGCATTTCACTCAAAGCCACTCTGTGAGTCTCAGCGTGGCCGCGATCCATTTCCTTTTTCGCAACAAAATCTTCGGGGAGAACTTGTTTCCTGTTGAGCACATCTCGCAGTGAAACGTTTGGCCTTAAAAGAGGTTTCGAACGATGAAGATCGTTTACTAGAACTGATGAATTGTTCATCTCATTAATTGGAGAATTCCGAGTGTAATCCGGTGGTTGGAAATTGTTTAGGTTGCTTGTGTTATAAGCAACCCGTCCCTTATCATGCTCTGGCACCAAATTCTGTAGAGTCTCTTCAGCAGCAAGTTGCTTCCGATTTGCGAGTTCTACATTGTTCAATGCCTCCTCCAAGAATTGCTTACTGTGATTGACTTCTTCTGTTGCTTCCTTCAACTTCTTTAGTATGGCCAATTTGGAAGCATTAGCTTCATCAATTTGAAACATGGCATCTGCTAGCTTCTTCTTGAACCAGCCATGAGCTTCTTGAGCTTTTGAGTTTACAGGACATTTCATTTTCGAATTCAAACTCAATTTCTCAGGCTCCGGAAGGACATACCCTGACGAGCTCTCACAGCAGCTCGTTAGAGCCTTGAGGTCGGCAAGAGCAACAGCTTCTGCTGCCTTAGCAGCTTCTTCCATTTTTTTCGCCGCAATCCACCTCATTTCAGCAGTCTTCTTCATGCTGGTTTTGGCTTCGAAATTTGAAGCTTTGGCTAGTTTCTTAGTCTTGGTTTCTGCATCACCAGCTACTCTTGTCTTCACTTTTATACTCTTCATTTCCTCCTCTAGTGATGACACCCCTAAAAACTGTGAAGTCAGCCTCTCTCGGGTCTTTTCGAGCAAGATTTTCTCGTTTTTCATCTTCTTGTTCAAAGACTCGACAGAAGATTGAATCACCCCGAGATCGTTGATCGTTTTGCCGAGGTTCAATTTCGCTTGTTTCAGCTCCATCAAGATCAGATCAGGAGAAGCAGGGTAGTAGGGACTTGAATTTCCCATCATCATGTAACTGTTTTCCTTGTTCATTTCTTTGATGGCAGGGGATGATGACATGTGTTCTGCTTCTGAATTGTAATCTGGTGGAATTGTCAAGCATTTCAATGCTTCTTTCTGCAGCTGTCTCTTTAGCTCCTCCACAATTCTCTTCGTTGTTGCTAATTCTTCTAGAACATCAAGTGTCTCTAGTTCTTTAACAATCAGATCCTTCTCCAACTCTGCTGCTTGTTCCTCCACTTTCTTTAAGTCAAACTCTTCAACCCCATTCTGCTTTTGCATGTGAATTCCAATCAAACCAAGAAGACACCCAAATTAAGAAGAATTATTAAAGAATACTACTTTTCATTCAGAAATCACCATTTGAACTACTAAATAACTCGAGAAGTAACGACATCTAAAGTTCTTGGCATGTTATATTGTCAAACTGTCAATTTGGCATGGCAAATCCAAACAAACTTCCATCTAATCCATTGTGTCTAGTAGCAGAAATATCATAATAAAGTTGGACAGCAAGAAATGTATATCATAATGTGTGCGTAATCATCTGCTTAAATTTGACAACAGCTAAAATTTACACTGGCAAAACAAGTCATAGAATTGTTATATAATGAAAGCAAAGTTACGTTTCCAGCTATGAGTTAATTTGTGAACCTTACAAGTATATCAAATCACATGAAGGCAATTGACAGTGTAATACTACACTATACTAAAAATTTGATAGTGTAAAAATGTTGAATGAAAGAAAATGACTTGCTTGCATAGTAAGACAAGTAAATTGACCAGTACTTCACTTACATAGTTTTCTCCAAGCTTGTAAAATGGGGTCCAAGACCCGCTGCCGCCAAAACGGGTCACAGCCTCCTTCACCGACCCGAAAGGCGGGGACGTGTCAATCTCCGCTCTCAGACTCACCCTCCTTATCCCGGGCGGCGGACTCGGCGACAATGAACTTCCTCCATGCCCGTGACCCGAATTCGTTTGAAAATGGAACGTTTCGGATCCGGACTCGGACCTTATTTCCTTTATACCGGGCGTGCCCGGAACCGGTTCGGCGGCCATTGCAAAACCCAAGTCAGTCCTTCACAGCAAGCAGCGCTTAATAAGGAGCTTGGGGACAAACCCATCATCGAAATCAACCACCTTCTGTGATTTTATGTGGTACCGAGGATGATGGGTGCGTGATGATGATGATGATGATGCTGCCTTGGGTGGGGGGCCGAGTCACGACTCGGTCGGTAAACCGGGTCTTCCACTCGGCGAGTAAAGCAGAAAGCGTTTTTGGGTTTTCAGTGTGGGATGGGTAGTGAGTGATGGGGTACGTGGTAGACGGGGATTGGAGATATAGAAAGTCGTTGATTTTAGGTTTGACTTTTACCATCTTTGAGCCAATGGGAATGTCACACAGCAGGCCCTGAATGTTTGTGAGAAGGAGCGGATCCATATGTTGACTAGTTGACCGGCCTCTTTTTTGCTGAATTTGTGAGCGTGAATTGCGGTCTTTGGGAAAGCCATGTTGCGGTTATGATTGACATTTTAAAGGCGCGAGGGAAAGTTCGTTTGGTAGGTAACTTTAGTTTGGTATGTATGTGCATTTTACATGATCAAAGTGATTTTCTTTTTATTTTTGCTTTGTGGTTGCAAAGTAAAGGTGATAAAAGTGAAAAAATACACGCTTTGTCTTTATGATTTTTCAAAATTAAAAGATGATTCCTCATGTGTCAAAACATCAATTAAAGTTTTTTTTATTTCTACCAATAAGGATTAAAAGTTTTAGAATCTTCTTCAATGCTTGATTTCAATCGTAAGAAAGGACAATACAAAACTTAAGACGAGTGCTATTTTTTATGTTCGGAATTTTGTCCCATCAAGCCTTTCACGACCGTTAATGCACCTTCAACTATGTAAAACTTCTTTATGATCAATTGATCAAAAAATAAAATTTATAAATTATGATATACTTTGATCATTCATTGAGTTACCCATTTTATTTTCTAAAACGGCGAAATTCAAATTTCTTTTGGGAATTGTGGATCCGAACGGTTAGTATGGAGTAGTTTGATCACCCTAAACACATTCACGTACTTAAAAACTACCGTAACATGCATTCACAATATGAAAAATATCATAATTTGAAATCAGACAAATAATAATGTTTCTTTTTGTATGTATATTTTTCTTTCTTAATTGTAAGATTCTGCCTTGATCACTAAGGCATACATGTGATTAAACTCCCATGAATTTACATAACATCCCTATTTATATTGATGATAAATTGATCAAATATCTGTTTTGACGAATAACATTAATTGTCAACTGCTTGATCGATGAACTACTTCTGATGGAATTTCAGGTTTATATATATGTGAGATCTCGAATTTTAAAGTTGGTCAAATTTTATTTTTGAGGTCAAAATTAGAAAGTACACGTCACTACGAGTTCGTAGACACGAAGAACACGAAAATCGGAGTTGTAACGAAGAAGTTATAGGCATTAGAAGTTAGTGGCAGTTTTGTAATTTCTGGAACTCCGTGTACTATAAATAGCAAGTCCATTTCCGGAAACTTTCATTTCTGGAAAGTTTCCATTTCTGGAAACCGACCCAAAAGGGCAGCAAACCCATTTTGGTCGCCGGAGCTTCGCCGCTTCGCCGCCGTCACGTCCGGCCACCTATGACCATGAAACTGGACCCAAATGATTCGTCTCTAACCCCTCTACAAGTCTGTACCCACCTCTCACCCTATCATTTACCACACACGGAGAATCGAAGCTAGAAAGATTCGACTCTTTCCGGCCTATTTTCTAAATTCCGGCCAACTCCGGCCAAATCGGGAGGGGAAACCTATTGGGCTTTGTTTATCTTGGAAAACCCTACAAAACCCCTAAAGACCCGATGTGAATAGCTACCTCTTGTTTCCGAAGTTTAGATCGGAATGTTTTGAACCTCCACCGGCTTATTCTTCAAATTCCGGCCAAACCGTCGGTTATTTGGGAAACCCGAAGGTATAAAGTTGTTAGTCTCTTCAAGGGCTTTCTTTTGACTATAATTTTGTAGATTTTGGTTAAGGTTGGATTCTGGCCACCTCCTGCCGCCTCCGGCCACCGTGGCTCCGCCGTGAGCAGCGGTGATTTTAGGTTTTCTATTCGTTTTGGCTTGATTTGTTTTATTTAAGTTGTGTAAGTGTTAAGTAGTGATCGAGCGTATTTGTTTGGTTTGATTTTGTCTAGTATCGAAGTTTGTGGAGCTTGATTTGGATTGGAATTCTCGAATGAGACTTGACGTGAAGTGGAGCTAACGTAGAACTAGTATTGTGCGGAATCAAGGTAGGGGGATCTTGGGGAACCTTTTTAAATGATTTGTTTACTTGCGATGTTTGGATAATATGCTTGTTTGATATACGGTGATTGATATTTTATATGCAAACATAATTATATGTTTAAATGCATATTACCAATGATATATTTGATGATGCATCATGACATATAGAAGGATTTGATAGTTGGGAAGGAATTTGATTATGATTTGAGAATGGTGGATGGATATGAAAAGAATGAAATATATGGGAAATAGCTTTTGTGTAGTTGAGTCTGACTCGTAAGGACCAGATTTCATGTGGGCTAATAGAGCTGTGCGGAACTGGTGATCGAGGTTAGGCAAGATGACTAGCAAAATGGATATGTGGGTTGAATTGTTACGGGTGTTAGATCATATATTGAAACATTTAGGGTCACCCCCAGTTGGTAAAATACACGGTATGGGACGTGTAGGCTCTGCTTGTTTTGTTATATGGACTAACGGGTAGATAAGTGAAGCTCATTTGACATTCATGCATCAATTTCATTGTAGTTATTTTAGTCATAATGTGTTTTTAAAAGGTTTTTATCCCTACTGAGCAGCGAGGACGAAAGCTCACCCCTACAATAGGTTTGTTTTTCAGGTACAACTTACGAGTTTCAGAAAGTTTAGTCAAGACGAGAGTGAGTTAGAACGTAGAAGAAGGTGTAACTTCTCTTTGTAAGGTTTTGTTTTTACTTTTTAACGCTCACACCTCGGATTCGGGTTTAGGTGCCTAAAATCCACCGACACCGGGTCCGGGGCGTGACAATATATCTTGTCAACTGCTTGATCGGTTTCTGATTTGGCTCGATCAGTAGTACTGCTCCCCTCGTGTAAAGGGATGAAAAGATTACGTAAATTTACAAATAATTAATTTTTCCAATGAATATTTCTCAGTTTGCACCCATATTTTAAATCATTTTTTGTTGGTTAAGTTAGGTGAGGGTTGTTGACTAATAAAGAAAGATGAATGTCGAAGAAGAAAAGCTAAGCAACAATGCAGGCTTAAGGGATTTGAGAGATTTATTTACCTGATGACCTTCTTCAAACCAAAGATGCCATTAAAACCAGCACATTATCAAGAAGGTGGGAACTCATATGGACATGCATCATCGATCCATTCCCAACCTTGACTTCACTTGTAACAGATTCAAATACCATAGGCTAATTAATGCTGCACTTTCTGAACATTGTGGAGTTGTGGATAGGGCAATTTTTGTTGGAGATTCTCGAAGCTTCGTAAAGAGCTTCCATCTCGAATGTAACTTGTGTATTTACTCCTAATAACTTGTGTTTGATTGCCCTTTTTTTTTTTCAAAATTGAAGTCTATTGAGTCAATAATGATTACAATCGTTTAAAATAACATCCTGTATAATCTTGGGAGCAATCACAAGCCAAGATTGGCCTGAAACTAGAGTTAAGAGATAATAAACTAGGAGGTATACTACACCAAACAATATGTCCTTTTATAAGAGAACATAGCTCTAAAACAAAAATAAAATTTCAAGCAGAAAACAACAATATATCCTATTGATTGCCCAACTTTGTTTTTTACCTTTTGGCTACTATTTATTGTTATCCCTTTTTTCTTGTTTTTTTTTATTCTCTTTCACTACTGTTGCTACCATTTCATATCTGTCCCGGTACAGACCCCTTGACGGGTCAGGAGTAGCCCATCATCGCTGTACAGCCCGTATCTACCCACTTGGTAGGGATCCCCTACCGAGTGTACTGCCTTGACAATGCCCCAGCGGCCCAGGCAACGCCCCAGCGGCATCTACCTACTCGGTAGGGATCCCCTACCAAGCCAACTGCCTTGACAATGCCCCAGCAGCCCAGGCAACGCCCCAGCGGCATCTTTCTACTCGGTAGGGATCCCCTACCGAGCCTACCAACAAAGCCCTGGCGGAACCCCAGCGGTTCCAGCAACACCAGGCCGGGTGTACCGACAACAAGCCTTCCCCTCGGCTCTACAAGGACATCTCTCGACCCGGTACCAAGGACACACAGTCCAATCGGTACTAGCACAGCCACCTGTCAACACGTGCTTCTCCACTACCTCGCGGATCGCACTAAGCTGAGCACCCATACCGCACTAGGCACCGCCGTCCCTCGGTGCGCGTGTCGAGGTAGTGGATTAATAGAGTATTCCCTCGTGTCATGGGATGTCCCCCACGCCAGGGAAGCTTGTCTCCGACCTCAACTCATATATAAGGAGTCTTCACTCCTTATTCAAGTAAGTTCTCTCCATTTCCTAGAAACTCTGCTCAAATCCTCTCGGGACTAACTTGAGCGTCGGAGGGTCTTCGGTCGGTACACACCGACCTCCCCTGACCTCCTTTGCACTTTCAGGTACGCAAGCGCGCTCCAGGTGCGTCCCTACCGGGCAGCTGGGAAACGGCAGAAACAACTACAATTTATCTATATACTATTATTAATTAGTACAAGAGAGATTGTAATCATAACCGATTTTTTTGACATAAATACTTTTTATACATTAAAATACTTTGAAAATCAGTTTAATAAAAAAAGATAAAAAGTCAAATTATAAAAAACAGAAAAAAAAAAAAAAAAAAAAAAAACTTTCCACTTTCACACCCATCAGATGTGTGGAGATTTTCTAGTTCTATTTATTTTTTCTTTCGGTTGGCTACTATTTTTTGTTTTCTAATTCATTAACACTTAAGCTCTGCCGTGGATTGCGCATCTCAACATGGTTTATGTTGCTTGCTTTGGTTACTAGTTCATTGCAAATCAAAACCAAAACCAAAACCGTCGTTCCACAACAAACAAACAAATCAATAAAACTGTGGTGATATATACGTCTATCTACCCAAGAATAAACTGCCAATGATTTCATGCAGATATTATGCGTTCGGCGAGGAAGAAATTGAAAGAAACCAAGATAGCATCTTCATCATTTTTTTTTTGTTTCCAGTCAGTACTGATCTGATTTAAAGCCGTGGGTCACAAGCTCATAAATTAGGGCACAGAAACTGGTGAGAGGTAGTTGAGAAGCTTAAAGATTAATTAGCACAGTGCGCGCACCTTGTTATATATTTGTTCCCATTCGTGCAATAATATATATAATTGAACTTGGGTTCCACTGGACCGGAATTTCCTTTTATGTGCAAATTAAGTGCATGTAGCACTGTGATTGATTGACAGTAGAACATGTCCAATCAATTGTTAATAATTTAGCTTATAATTAACCCGTCTTTGATACCTTGTAGAAGGTATATATTCAGTTCAAATCCAATTAGCTGTGGAGGGACTTAAGTTCTTATTCATTATTTTGAAATGTTTGATTTTCAGCTTCCAACACATGTAATAGTAAAGAAAACAAAATGAAAAGAGTTCCCATGCATGCCCTTCTCTCTACCCCAAGTATTAATGAGTATTAATTCTTAACAAATGCATTGAACATGTTTTTGAACCAGCACCGTACGTACTATCTGGCTTCCTCACAACTCTGCCATTAAAACAGGCATGGAAGCCTGGAAGGATGCATGATCGAGTACGCATATATATGGCGGATCAGTACAAAGTCGATCTCATTTATGATACAGTGATCGTTCCTGACCGGATCCCACACTTTCTCAACTGTTTTTTTGTTGTTGTTATGACGATATCATTACTTGCATATGGTCCTGCTAAATCCATGTCATCGATATGAACCAGCCATATAAATGAATCTTCCAAAAACTATTTATTGATTAGGTAGTTGCACACTTGCATGTTATGCCTCAATGATTTAAGGAAAAAAAAAAAAAACAGAGACAAATGACATGTATAGGATCATTGCTAATCTTTCGAAATTCATCAATTTTGCGTTTGTGCCAAAAAAATTGTTAATTTGATATTTGAAGCTATGTATTTTGTGTTTATGACTTGCAAATGTAAAACTAATTATAAGGTTAAACGTAGAAAATATTGATTTATTTTTAGTTAGATAATGCGCGGCATGCGCCACAGTGTTACACTATCTAGATTCGGACTTATAAGAAATATGATTCAGTTTTTAGCCCCTAACCCTATTGCAAAGAAAGCAGTTGTTAGCAAATTTAATCACTATCTCCCACAGTCTAACCTAAGCTCAAGTCTATGTCTTATTAAGACCAATTCCGGAAATTAGTCATCACCATTTGTTATATATATACGTCTTTTATAAGCAACTCTACCGTAGTGATGTGTGAAACCTTAAATTAATGGGGGAGAGAGAGAGAGACTAGTAATAGCTAGCTAGCAAAGACCCAACTATCTAACCCACTCAACCAGATCAGCTGGTCTTTCAAGATATTCTATTCAATTCAAAATCTCCATCTTCGGATCTTGAACTTTCAGATCTGCTATAGCTAGCTAGGCAGACCCAAGAAAAAGAAGAAGCTCCTCGATTATAATCAAGTTCAGTCAGTCCGACCAAATGATGAAGCATAACAATGATCCCAAAAACAACTTCTTTACCTCCAACAAGCTCGTCTCCAAGGAAACCTCCGTGGCCAACTCGTCTTGCCGAGTCTACTACGGCGCAGCCGCCGGGGCGGTTCCGTTCATGTGGGAGTCGCAGCCAGGTACTCCTAAGCACTCTCTCTCGGAAACTTCTCTTCCTCCTCTCACTCCTCCTCCTTCATATTCCGTCAATGCAACTCCTAAGCACTCGTCTTCTTCGACCATGCAAAGAAGCGGCTCAAGAGCAAAAGCGCTTCTTGATTCCATTTTCCCTAGGGCGCTGAAATCGAGGAAGGCCGCCCGGAACATGTCGCCGTCGTCATCGGTTTCGTGGTCGTCGTCCTCTTCGTCATCTTGGTCGTCTAGTTCATCAAAGGGCACCCTGAAACGTTACTCGGTTTCGAGGATGCCCTTCGGTTACGACGACGAGAAAGATGAGGATGAGGATCTAAGGAGGTCTGGATCGCCTACTTCGACTTTGTGCTTTGGGATTAAACGCAGAGGTAGTGATTACTTCAGAGGCTGCAATTCGTTGCGGAAGATCAAATTTGCCTTCATGTCCATTTCTAGCCATGACCAATCAAGCCGAGGTCGTACTGCTTAATTAACATCAATATATTCTCTGTATGATCATCGATTGTGTACGTTATATCTTTTTTGTATTAATCTGTGGAACGATATGTGTGTCCATTAATTGAATGTCATATCTCTCTATGATCAATTAATTCTCGAACATAATCCATGAAAATCAGTTTTCTGATTTTTGTACTTATTCATTCTATCGCGATTCTCTTTTTTGTTGACGACCTACAATTGAATCGAACTCTTGTCATGAGTGTATACATACATAATTCAAGTTCGATATGAAGCATTTGGTTAAACAAGACACTGTACGTTGCAATGACTATTATTGTAAGGTCCTTACTAGAAATAACTCCTGTATAACTTGTCAAGTATATTCGGGTCAAGAATCAACTCAGGGTGTCCAAATCATTTAGTCCAGTGCACTTAGCTAGTTCTGATCTTTGCTGTATTTATTCTTACAGCTGTTGGTTGCCACGCGTTTGTCATCCAATGGTTCTGTTATGTCTTACTGTAGCCTATATATTTCCAGTTCGATGATTCGATCTGTAACAAACTTGGTTAAGCTCAATTAAGCTCATTTTTACAATTTCATATTTCTATGTGGTTTCTCTCTGTTTTTGGTTTAGTTCTATCATGGTATCAAAGTCAGGTTCGCCCACATATAAAGTCAAGTGGCGATGCGAATAATTTAATGCATACTAGCGTCTAGCTGCAACTGTTTCTGTTTCGTTGTGCACATGGATCTGTCCATGACAAGTAACCCACATAGTAGATATTTGATTCTAGAATAAGCTAGCTAGCTGTATATAAAACCTATAGTTTGTACCAATTAAGTAGGAGCCTAGATAGTTATAGTTTATGGTTCATGTGCTTACATTGATGATACACATGGAGTGTTTGTACGTACGTACTCCCAGTTATTCACCTCATCCTCTGTAAATATGGTGGATTAATTTGATAGTGCATTAACTTCAGTTATTAAGTGGTTAGTTGTGTTTCTAACGACGCTTCTCCATTTTTTTTACTGTTACCCATGAAACCTAGTTTAAGCCCTAATTTTCTCAATCCTATTTGGAGTATTATATCTTCTCGATCTATTTTAGACTTTCAGTACTTCACCAGTTCACCTCAACCTTCACCCTGTGCCACTCTTCTCCGCCTTAGCTCGATCCGCCTCCTCTATGCCCTCGTTGTCTTCATTGAGATGGTGGTCCTTCAAGCCTTGAGTATGGGAACGGTTTTTCTTCTTTGTGTTCTTTGATACATATGTCTGTGCAATCAAACCGAATATGAGGTTGTGGACACACTTTCTGTTGAAATATCTCCTCTGGAAAGTTTATCTTTACAGGTTGTGCATGTGTGTTGTGTATGTTCACATGTACGTGTGTTGTTGGTGTGTGCTGCTTGCACATTGTCTCCTACTTTTCCTCTTGTTGTTATTGTTCACATGGCTGTCCTAGCTACTTTAGTGTTGTCCTTCTTTACTTTAGCATTGTATAAGAACTCCTATTGTGGAGATGTAATCAATCAAGTTATTCACAATGTAATCCTACAGTTCATTTCTCAACATGGTATCAAAGCATGTTGCTCTTGAGACCCAAATACTTCCGCTGCTTACTGCTATCCTTCACCAGAAAAAACCCATACCAGAAATATCCAAACTCTGCCATACTAGCCAAACTCTTGCTCAAAGTATTTCTGGTATGATCAAAAAATTGTGTGCCTGCTTTGTGCATCTTTCTACTTATATATATATATATATATATATATGATATGTATTATCTTTGATTGATCAAAGTAGGTAAGGGTATGTCCTTCCTACAATGATATTTGAAAAGAAAAGAAAAGAAAAAAAATGGAAGAAAAGAAAGAAAGAAAAAGGAAGAAGAAGAAGAAAGATGAATTTCTCCTGCATGGTCATTGTCAACCGCACGTCAAGGTCAAGGGATTGCCGACCATATTGCCGCTGCATGGTTTGTCGACCGTAGGAAGTTTTAAATTTTGGCGAATTAAGCTTTCGAAAAGTTGCGTTAGCTCCTTAATTTAGCTTTCGAAAAGTTACGTTAGCCCATGTTCGTCTATTTGGCTCTTCTTCAAGCTTGTTGTTTGGGATATCCAAGCTCTTGCTTGAGGGGGAGTGTTGAAAAATGAGAAGAAATTTGGATCTTAGTCGATCGTAGCTGCATGTTCAAAGATTGATCGTAGCTGCATGATCGAGGCAAGACAAGAATGATCGTAGCTGCATGTTCAAAGATTGATCGTAGCTGCATGATCAAGAATTATTTTTCAAGCTGTTTGTTTGGGATATCCAAACTCCAGCTTGAGGGGGAGTGTTGAAATATCTCCTCTGGAAAGTTTGTCTTTACAGGTTGTGCATGTGTGTTGTGTATGTTCACATGTACGTGTGTTGTTGGTGTGTGCTGCTTGCACATTGTCTCCTACTTTTTCTCTTGTTGTTATTGTTCACATGGCTGTCCTAGCTACTTTAGTGTTGTCCTTCTTTACTTTAGCATTGTATAAGAACTCCTATTGTGGAGATGTAATCAATCAAGTTATTCACAATGTAATCCTACAGTTCATTTCTCAACACTTTCCCTTCCCTCTTTGTTTTTCTTTTGGTGGAAACGATGGAATTTGATGCAGTGCGTCATAGAAATATAGGTAACACGAACGCCTACGATAACACCTTAGGTGTTTGTTAATTCTCAAGTCAGAGAATAACCAAGAAAAAAGAGGCTCCATAACCTTGTTGATTCCAATCGGAAACCAAATTGATAGAAAGTTGAAATAAAGTTGACCAACCTTGTTTTAACCCGCAAAATATTAAGTCAAAACCCTAAACAAAACAAAATATGAAAGGTGCAATTACCATATCTCAGTATAGTGGTGAGTACGTTATACTCGTCTCCTCTAGACTCGAAACAATATTTATGAAATAAAATCAGAAATCATGGATCTCTAACTGCCTTTTTTGTACTTCTCAAATCGAAGAAGAAAAGTTGTCATTGTTATGAGAAGGGTGATGAAGCGTTGAAAATCAATTACCAAGATTTGATTGGTGCAATTACCAACATTGATTTTTTTTTATTCCCACCCCTACCCACTCCAACCTCACCTCACCATTCCTTAATGTCAGTGAAATTTGAACTCGTGACCTCCATAGTGTTGGTTATTCCAAATGACCAACAAGCCATAGCTCATTGATCGACTGGTGGAGGATTTATAAGCACCATGTTTTAGATATCAAAATCAAACTAAAGCCTCATTTGACATGGCTAATTATTCGATCAATATTTAAGAAAAACTACAATGATTCGGTTTTGGACTTTTTTTTTGTTGCATCGGAGGATAATCGAACATCTAACCTAACCTAGTTCTAACTGAATTCTTAACCCCCTCTCCTCCTCGATCAACACTGGGGCTAACCTCCAAATAGTAGGTAGTTTTGGACTTTTGGGCCTTCTGTATTGGCCTACAATGAATTTCCTAACATTATCTTGTCTACAAAATTTGTAGGTAGCGGACCCAAAAAAAAAAAAACCAGCAGGTAGGAAATATGGGATGAGAATTGAACAAAACTGCTACTTATCCTACTTAAATTTGACTACTAAAGTTCATCCTCAGGTTATATATGGAAACATTATACCAGCCTAGCTAACAAGCCCATATCAAGTAGATGGTATAATGAATGTTTGTTATATAATTTGACTACTTAAATTTGACTACTAAAGTTCATCCTCAGGTTATATAATTTGATATGGGCTTGTAAATTGTAATTGGAAACGAATGTTTGTTAGATGGTATAATGAATTGAAAATTAATGTGAGCTAGGTTTACATTTGATCGAATTAGAGGTCTGTTAACTTTGTTATATAGATGCGCGCAGGTTTATATATATAAATGTAGGCTAGGGTTTAAACCTATTGGCTCCAAAATGCATGGTGGAATTAAGTTGTGGGTTTTGTGGATAATTATATATGCAGTGATAATAATTGGGAAGGGAGAGAGAGAGCTGTGAAAGTAGCTAGGTTGGGGATGAGAGAACATCGGGGCGATTTGTTAGCCTTAAAATACGGGTCAAACAAGAGTAATCAGCAGATGGTTTTGCCATTAAATTCCTTGCAATCTAAGCAATATAGCATTCATATATATATATATATATATATATATATATATATAAATATATATGTTACTGTTGTTACACATAAATAAATAACAATATATAGTACTATTCTTCAAATAATTTACTTCTTTCTTTCCCTCCCTTTCACCACCCACTTTGACATAACACTCCTCGATCAAAATCACAACTAAGAAACTTCCCCCATCTCTACGGAGACCAAATTAATTATTACTCCTCCTCGAATCTCGATAAATCAATCGATTGTGGTCATTTGAGATTTGGCTTAATTATCTGCGCGCACTTATATTCTTTGATTTTATGATTTAAAGTAGCAGGCTTCGCTGTACGTACGTACTACTGATGAAGTTACATATATGCAGTTTTCGTATAATTGAACATGCATGCTGCATATTGTACAGTCAAGCATGAGAGTGCCATGTTATATATAAATGGCACAAAATTCAAAAGGCATTCGGGTTTCATCTCCAATTGGGTTTATTATTAATTAGGGCAAAATGAAAATTTGATAGATGATCGAGAAGCTAGCATTGAACAAAATGTCATCATAATTTGAGCTGTTGACAGCACAAGTTAGATTTGGATGGTTGAAATAAACAGATATATCTATATATATAAATTTGCTGTATTATTCAGAATGCTCTTAATTTCCTTCTATATATGTAAATGTAGGTGAGCTGTCCCAGCTGAAAGAAAATTGAAGCACCTGTATCAGTCAGCTCTCAGCTAAAAACTAAAGTCACAGCAGCCTACAATTGAAGGCTAATAGCTTATCTGGAAGGGTGTCCGGTCTTTTTCTCATGTGGACATCACAGATGGATATATCAGCTCCTTGAAGACTTAATCGATCAAGTGGAGAGAGCACAAGCTTTGCCAAACAATGGCCAATAACTTGTTGGCATGATGGTACATGTACCCATCCTTAAGGAATATATCACTAGTTTGAAGAGGACAGAAGAAACAAATTAAGTTCACAAGCAACTCTGAACAATCAGTTGTTTGTCCCATCAATCAAATTTGAATTGTCCCTTTTTCTTTTGTAAATATCAGATAGGAACCCTAGATTGGTAATTAATTTGGCATCATATAAAAACGGGCAATCCTTGACCCAAAAGGACAATTTTCGAGATTTTATTTATAATTAGATCGATTTTTTTTTTTGTAAAGTCATAATGTTAATGCCCTTCACCAAAAAGAAGAATCATATAGTTAATGCTTACTTAATTAGTGTAACTGGGTTAGTTATCTTACTTCAGGTGCTAATTATTAATTACGGTTTTCAAAGGTGTAACGTAGTGATGTTGATCATATATATAAATATGTGTGTGTGTGTGTGTAAAGTTTTCGTTTTGGGAGCTAGATCCCAGATATGGGTTTTTAATCAAAGGTGGGTTCTTGATATCGACAAGAAACTAACATGCCCAATTGCCTTTTTTTTTCTTTGCATAAATGATCCTTTTTTTTTCTTTGCATTTTTCTCATTTGCGAATAATATCTTGTATGATTTTGTTTAGCATTTTTTGCTTTAGAGCCTTAGAGGTTGTCTTAGCCTGTTAGAGTCTTAGGGTCTAAAATGTTCATAATTTCACTTTTATCAATATTTGAGCGGTATTCAAACTACTTTTCAAAAACTAGCTTATAAGTACTGATATTCACACAATTTACCAATATTTCAACAGCTATTTGACACTATCTTCAACATTTTTATAAATATAATTTATGGCTCTATCGATATTTAAAACTTTAGGTAAAACATGTTAGATTAATGTATGGAATTCCTGAGAATGAAGCAAGGACTAAAAACCACATGCTAGGCATGAAATTGATCGAAATCAAATGCTCGAAAAAGATTCAGAAAAGTCAAAACCCATTTAAGAACTCACACGTGAGAGATGGATGGAGCAGTCAAGCTATACTACATTAATTACTACTCTTCTCTCACAGTCTCACTATCTCTCTCTCCATTGATATTGCTTCATGATGTTCTCAGACTCATCAGATCTCTCTGTGGAAGAACTATAACTTCTCAAATCCTCGTACATCAACCTAACAGATCCGAACCATCATTTCACCACCAACAAACAAACCAAAATTCAATTCGTGACTCCCTTCCCTTAATACTGCTCTATCAACCCCTCCAAATTTTCAATGTCTCTTTTTTTCTTTTTTATAAAAACTTAATGTTAATTTCACACTTGCTATAGAGCTAGTGGACCACTTTTTCTCTTCTCATATCTTGCCTTTGAAGTACACTCTTTTGTACGCCCTTATTTTACAATTCCTAATTTCCTCTAGCCATAGCTCTCTTCTTTTTAATCCCCTTCCCCCTCCTTTAATTCTCTTTCTTCTTTTGCAACTCAGACACCAGAGCATGCCTGAATGTCCAGAGAAAGGTAATAACTATTATATCTCTCTTTCTGTACGTTTTTGTTTTTTTCATGATGATCATGATGTTGAGGATTTTGCTAATGGGTTTTACTTGTATGTAGGGAGAGATTTGATTTTGATGAGATAGGGAAGAAATTGAAGAGAGAAATAGATGCTTCTAATTCTTCTTCTTCTTCTTATCACCATCAGCAAATGGGAAGAAGACACATGTTGGGTCCTCCCGGAACCCTAAACACGATCACGCCATGTGCAGCCTGCAAGCTCTTGAGAAGAAGATGCGCACAAGAATGCCCTTTCTCTCCGTACTTCTCTCCCCACGAACCCCAGAAGTTCGCCTCCGTCCACAAAGTCTTTGGCGCCAGCAACGTCTCCAAGATGCTCATGGTAATCACCGAAAAATACTGCCACATACATATATTATTTGGTAAACAAAATTAGTTAGGTGATTGTAGCGGTGTCTACTTACTACGGTGATTAACGAAGTTTTATTTTTTAGGAGGTGCCGGAGAGTCAAAGAGCAGACGCGGCAAATAGTCTAGTGTATGAGGCGAACGTGAGGCTGAGAGATCCGGTGTATGGATGCATGGGAGCAATTTCGGCTTTGCAGCAGCAAGTTCAGTCTTTACAAGCTGATCTTAATGCTGTGAGGGGTGAGATACTTAAATACAAGTATAGAGAAGCAAATCTCATGGATCCTTCTTCTCATCACCATCATCAAGTGGCTGCTTTGTTCTCTACTACTTCTGGTGGAGCTGTTTCGGTTGCTTCCCTGCCACCGACCACACAGCAGCAGCAGCCGCCGCCGCCGCCACCACCTCCTCCTCTACCTCCTACTTCCTCCTCCTCTTCTATGTACACTCAACCCAACAGTGCCGCCGACTATAGCACCCTTTCAAGTGAAAATGTTTCCTACTTCGGTTAATTAAGATTCTAATTAACTAGACTGATCAATTGAATTAAGAGATCGATCCCTCCATTTAATTTTCTTCTTATAATGATTCAGGTGGAATAAAATGACATGACAGAATTATATATATATTGATATTCGTTAATGCTTTTGGGGTTTTAATTCTTAGTTCCTTGCTTGTCTTAATCCTGTTTAATTTGTCTCTAGACTCTAGATATTGTTGGTTGTAATGTTCCTTTCTTCATGTTCTTATATATTAATTAACTTAATTATTTTCCCCCACTTTTCTTGTACTTATTTCTATATATAATTTTCGAACAGCTACTAAAATTAAAGTTCTTAATTACTCTTCCATGCAATTACTGAGGCTCATCTCTCTGTGGCGATGCTAGGTATTTGGGATTGATGGTACTGCATTTTTGGACCAAAACTTGTAATGGTACTAGGAAATAGTAGTAATTTTAACTTATTTTTCACTGTTCTTTGTCTAGTATTCAATGGTTCTGCTTCACTAGTACATTGGGGAATATATAGTACGCGCGTATTCAGATACTGTATCAATTAATAACGTTCACTGACCTAGCATGACTTATATAAGAATCTAATTATACTTTGATTAGATAATTAAGTTTATTTAGTTTTGGGTAGTGACCACGAGTTAATGCCTGGCAGTGGTAGCTAGCTAGTTGGTAGTGGTAGCTATACCTTTTTAGTTTGATTTATTAATACAATTAATGTATGAGTTACCCAACAAAAGGGGTTCCCCAAAAACAAAAGGAAAAAAAAAAATTAACACAACTACAGAAGGAGAAGGAGTGTTAATCTTCCTCATGATCGATCAACAAAGCTAGCCAGAATTAATATTGCCATGCAAACACCAAAAGAAGCACTTAACTAATTAAGACTGGCCGGCTTCCAACTAAATATTTTATATAGAGACAAATTTATAAGGTAAAAAATGTCAGGTATTACCATTAATTCGAAATTGGTAGGTAAACCCAAAATTCGCCTCTAACAGTATTAAGAGAGACAAAAGTTCCATTAATTAGTGAAGAGAAGATTGACATAATCATTCTAATCCTCTCTAAGTACTTTAATTTGTATTCAACTCATAGTAGGACGACATTCTTGTTAATTTGTGTGGTTTATAAACTTAGGGAACAGATTGATCATGTCAATTGGCTACCTAAGACTAGTCTTGTTTTTTATTGATCCCATTTTTGGGTGTTAGGTTTGCTAAAGGCCGGTCAGTTATGTAAAAAGAAATCCGTATAATCGAGATAATGCATACAGATCGATATGTTGCTCTTTAGTGAAGTTACAGCATATAATTTGTCAAGTAGATCCATATATGTATGTATTTGTTGGATGGTCAATGGTCTTGCCAGCTAGCTAGCTTAGCACCAGATTAATATTTTCTCAAACACCTGCAGTTTTTGGTTTCCTTGGCCCGTGGATTTCAACCCACATTGAAGGTCGGGTGAAAGTTATAGGAACCTGAATTAATCATATATATAAGCAAATTAAGAAATCCCACAGAATTTCAATCAATTATACAAAGAAGTATTATTTGTAAGAAATATATCTATATAAATTATACTCACACTCTTAGTTATATGTACTGAATTTGGTCTCCCTCATTCAAGTATCTAGAAGCAAAGATGGTGATGGAATTTGGTCTTATGTCATGGTTGCTTAATTAGGAGTTAGGATAGTGGCATCTTATTTTGTCTTCATGTAACTCCCTTTGATTTCATTTTCTATGTTGAAAATTATTAAGGAATGTGATCCAATTTCCTAATTCTATTTGTTTTAAAATAATGATTATATATATGTATTCCCTCCTTTTTAGTTTTTACAGCAAGATACTGAAAATAGTTTTGAAACTAAAGGGAATAATTGAGATAATGTTTTGATAATGACTTGAAGTCCACTATTGACTAAAGCCAATGGATCAGATTATTATGATATATATATATATATATATATATATATATATATATGATGATCGAGAGGCTTGATTTCATTTGTTAATTTCAAGTTTTTATCAAACTCGAATCTATCAATTAGTACATGCATGTGCATGAGTAGAGGATTCCCAAGGTCTAGTATCTATTCATTGGCATGGGCATGCATGCTATTGTATGCTTAGATCTCACTCAACACCTTTGCAAGCAATTTAATTGATGCATTGTTATTTATTAACTAATAATCGAACAATATTTATGGGCACCCTTTCAAAAAATTCTTCTACGTATTTGAATCATTTGATACCCGATCTAAGAGCTGCGTTTTTCATTCAAATGTAGACACATTGATCCTAACTAACTATTGGTCTAATTGTATTTTTCATCTACGCTGTTAGGGGGTCCAAACGTACTTTAAATCCCCTACTTCCTAAATGTAAAAAAAAAAAAAAAACAACAACAACTAAGATTAACAATAAAAGAAGCATGTTAACTTATATATAAAGACTTTTAGAGTTTTAATTAGGATTCCTGTTTCGAAGTTTTAGTGTTTCGATAAGAAATTAAACATGCAGCACCATTTACATGGAATGATATACTGCATGTAAAATGATTTTGCTAGAGTAGTTTCAAAACTATTCATATCAATTATCCAAAAAAAAAAAACTATTCATATCTGTGTAAATTAATACAAATTAAATAAGAAGTATGTTCCATTCTCAAAACCAAAAAAAGTATGCCAATTTAAGAAGTTATGAATAATAAGGCAGATCTATATATGCTTCGTTTCAACTTTTAATATATAGATATTTATTTGTGTTGATTTTTTTTTTGAGAACATTTATAAGTGTTAATTAGTACATGCATGTCACGGTTGTCACCGGACCAGATAATATTTACAAGTATTATAAGAATTACTTGAATTGAAGCTGTCAGCCTAGGCCAGATTTATAAGAATTACTTACAAGTTACAAGTACGTGGTCAGATGCTTACTGAATACTGATGGCTTTACACTAACCCTTGTATATATGCAGAATTGGTCTAGTTAATTAATTAGTAAGTTGCAGGTGGTCTTTAAAATCGATCAGAAATTCTATAAACCCTATAAATTATTCTGGAGAAATCATATAAATAATTTGACCCATGTTTCCCTCGCAGCCTCGCTCAATATAGCACATGGTCGCCCTCGATTCTCGAGGGTGAAAATTAAAGGAAATACTAGCTAAGCTATATATAGGTGTAGAAGTCATGCAGAATATTTTTGTACACATTAATAATGAAATCCTAGAATCACTTAGAGTGGTTGAGTTGGCAAACTTGTATCATTCAAATTGGGGAATAATTATTCTTACATTCTGGTAATAGACTAATAGGAGGTCAGAGGTTCGAAATCCAGGTTGGGCAGATTTGAGGGGCCGTCGGCATGGATTCGTTCACCTGTCAAGCATCAGTGACCAACGACAACTTGTTCCGCAAAGAGAGATTAATTAGTCTCCTCGGCTTATCATTCGGGGGAATTGGAGGGGATCTTTCATGGGGAGAGAATCTCTAATAAAAAAAATAATGAAACCCTAGCCTCTTGGGCATATTAGCAAATTAATTAATTAGACAAAATACAGTTGACAGCTTATATATATACAATGATTCTCAGGTAAGGACGTCCTTACTTTTTTAAGTTGCGGAGTTTTAATCTCAGCCGTCAGATTAGATCATCAACTGTCAGATCTGTTTTAAATTATCTAATCTGACGGCTGAGATCAAATTTCCGCAACTTAAAAAGTAAGGATCTCATTAACAGAGAAGACATGTATATATATATTAAGGTACATGTTGATGCACTTTCTTGCACTGAATTTCAAACAATACACACATGCATGACTTTGGGAAGTTTTGAAGAATATATATATCTGAATTTTTTGACTGCCATGACATTTATGTGGGGTTGACAACTTCATCTTATTATAATTAGGGATGTCAACAATGAGATTAATTAAATTACTTCTAGCTTAACAGTTTCTTCATGTGATGTACGTGATAGTAAATTGAAGTCTTTCTGGGATCATACGTAAATTATTTAACCAAATTAATTTTTTTTCGATTACATTATTTAACCGAAAGTTGAAATTATATATGAACGTCTTTTGAAATGGGGATATGTATTTCAGAGCTAGCTAGAGATCATAACCCGAGGACAAACTTTATCTTTCGACTTCAATATTTTCATTTCCATGCCATATATAGTTTATTATCTAAATTAATATGTGAGATTTATGCCCTTTTGGCAGATTCATATGTTGGCTAGAAATTACTTGGAAAAGTTAAGAGTAGCAATACTGTAGCATGATCAAATTATCCCATACCCTAAAATGTATTATATATATATTGAAGTGATGATCATATTAAAGTCCTATTATACATTACATCGTATCTTTGAAATGTATATAATTCTCAGAGTATCTATAATTCAAATACTCTAAATAAATGTGAAAACATTTAAGTGAATGATACGCCATTGATTGAGTGATGTAATTGATCAAACCAAGTTTCAGTAGTACTATAACTCAAATTTATTCAAATAAGAATTATATATGTAAGAACAAATAAGAAAACTAAAATTCTATCAAATAATTAAGTGCAACACGTACAACAACTTAAATCTCCTTTTTTTTTTGGTCAATAAATACTTAAACCTCCTTAACAAGTCTAAATCAATGGATTGAGTCTCAAGACCTAATCATCAAGTGCGGGTGGCAGGATCGGATTGATCCTCCTACAATTCAACCTAATGTCGCCAGATGGATCAATAAGAGGGTTGTTGCTTCCCATCTTAAGCATAGCCGTCACAAAGTCCACGAAGGTGGTTTCCTGGCTTTCACTGTAAGTTTTCACTAGGGAATCCTTTTTCTGGACAAGCTAGGTTCTTGTAATAACTGTTGTCACACACGGTCGCGCGGGGAGAGCTTTGGACAAGATGAAGAGTAAAAAGCTGTTGAAAGTCCATCACTCGCCGCGCTGCCAAAGCTTGAAACCAGAGCCAAGGTCATGAAAATGGCCATTAATGAATAAGAGGGAGCCAAAGCCATTGCCAAGGTTTTTGTTTGTGTTGTACGTTCTTTTAATTTATTTCTTTGGAGTGAAACCAGCCTCTACAGGACATGCATGTAATTGATATATAGTTACAGCTACGTACCTAGAGTCAATACATTGGACTAGTTCAAACTCAATCAGTTCCGTCTAATTAGCAGTTAAACACTAGTAAAATAAAAGCCAACTCCATGATCGACCAGAAACAACTTCTTAATTTTGACATATTTTGCATTGAAATATTTTTTTATAAAGCAGTTGTATAAATTAATTAATTAATTATAGTTGAAATATTTGGTGATACGAAAATCTGTGATTGCTTGATCAATAGTATAGACTTTTATAGATGTTAATTAACAAGATGAAAAGACACGTACATGGAAGGTTTCAAACAAACTTCTAATTAGTTCTTCCGAGGCCATATATAGTACCTTCTATTGGAGAAACCCATTACATAGTAAAACAAAATCTCTTCGTACAAAACAATTTATTCTTATGGGACGCATGATATTAATTGGGCCTCCTACAGTTCTTCCTAATCTCTCCATTGGATCCAGTGAGAGGGTTGATGTCTCCCATCTTGATCATTGCGACCGCAAAGTCAGAAGTGAAGGTGCTCTGGCTGTTGCTGTAGCCGCGCACTATAGAATCGGTGGAACCACCATTTAAGAACAACTGCTGATCGGAGTGGAGGAGACCTCTGTTCTCGATAAGGTTCTTGTAGTAGTTGTTGTCGAAGGCTGTTGGAGATTGAAGATCAAGTGGAGCCAAGTTGTTGTCTCCTGAGCCAGTGGTTCTTGGGCAGTTTGATTGCCTTGTTTGAGCCAAAGTACTCTCCAAGTTGGTCTCATTGTATACCCTAGCTCTGAAAGTCGTGCACCTTGCTTGCCCAATTGTATGTGACCCTGCAGATTAATTATCAAATAATTGATTAATTTCTAGACATAAAAATAAAAAATTAGAACGGTTGTTGTCACGTAACAATTGCCAGTAATAAGAATAGTTAAAAAATTACATTCAACTAAATTCTTATAATATTTAAGTTTTTTTTTTCTTCGTCACGTATTATATCTTAACCGATCGAACTGTTGTGTCACTTTGACGTCTCAAAACTGTTACATTTTATAATGATATGAACAACTTCTCGGATTAATTTTTGGGATCCCCAGAGTTCGATTTTATTCACGTACCAGATAAAGCAACCATGTCCTTGGTGGAAAGGCCAAGAGCATTGAATCTAGAGATGAGCTGGTTTAGGTTAGAGGTTGGAGGGGGAATGCTGTTATTAGCAGCAGCTTGGCTCGCAGTTCTAGCATCTCTTCTTCCCAATTTAACGTTCCAACTTGGTCCTCCAAGCTGCAAGAAGAACCATACGCGCGTATAGTTAAATCATGATATTTACCTCTAATTAAACAAAATTAGTGCATGCTTAATTAATTACTTTTTCTTATTTAGTTAACTTACGATGGCAACAGAGTCTCTGGCAGTAATGGCCAAAATATCAGCACATGAGACCACGCCGGGGCACGCGTTCTCGACTGCAGACTTGATGTTATCAATCACATTAAATCCTCGAATCGAATTCTGATTAGGAACTGCATTTTTCTCTCCAGTAAATTTTGCTGTGTCATCCAGCAACACCGAGCCATCGCACCCCTGCCAAGCAATGAGTTAGTTAGTTAGACAAGGACATTAGACATAGGTGGACAATGTACGTTGTTGATTGACCTTTAATTTGGATGACCAAAATGCATGTTTAATTAAAAACTCTGAAGCTTAGGTAAACGAGAAGATTTACGTTGACAAAGCAATCGTGGAAGAAGAGGCGGAGGAGGGAGGCACCCATTCGGGCCTCATTTTTGATTGCGGATTGCACGGTGGATCTCACGGTGGAGAAGAGCCTAGGGCAAGACTTGGAGTAAAAATTTGTTGAAAGCTGAGCACTGGTGGTGCCCATGAACAGAATAAGGAGAGCAAATGTCAAAATGGCAATGAAAGAAGATGAAGCCATCTTGATAATATGTTTTTGTTACAAGTGGAGTGGAGAAAGTAAGTATTTGATAGTACTACCGTACCTGTATTGAATTGTTGAGAACAAGACCAAAGATGGTGGTATTTATATAAGGGTCTTCTCAAGGTGATTAGGCGTTTAGGCTCGGCAGCAGGTGACCTAACACGTAGAAATCTTAGTGCATGGCAAGTGATAACTAAGCTCAAAGAGGGACTTTGATTGCTACAGAAATGATTAAGAAAATCATATAGGAAGAAAAACGCGTTTGTGTTTTTAGAAGGATATACCATAAATTAAAGTGTGCAATGTAGAAATTTGTCAAAGGGCTCTAGTATATATATATGTATATGTCTGTCAAAGTGGGAAAAGGCAAAAGGGAAACATTGACAATTTGACATGACTTCTGGTTCCCACACAGTAATAGAATTAATACGTGGCCAAAGAGCTTTAACCGAAAGTAGCTAGCTAGCTAGCAACTTTGATTAGCATACATAATTGTGTGTGGCGACTGTTAGAGTCTTAATTCGAGTTCATCATATACTCTTTAGTTAGACTTGATTAGACTACGCGGGATTACTTAATTGGCAAGATAAGCTTAAAAATTTCAACTCGAAACTGTTTTCAACTACGTAGTTTTAGTTTTTATTAAAGGTTATCCCTGTCATCTATATGTTTGAGGTTTCGAATTCAAATACTCTCCTCTTTCGCATTGTTAATTGTCAAGAATATTAAAGGCATTATAATTAAGCTACTGTTCTTTAAATTTTTGTCAATTTCATCCCTTTTTTTTTTTCAGTTCCTCTCATGACATGTATAGATATCCTAGCCTTGTGTTATTGGTCAAAGGTTTAATACAATACAATTTTGTCTAGTAATTTGAGTGGAATTCAACGTCTCGTTTCCTAGAAGAGTTTGAATCATATTAAACATATGGAGACAAATAATCTTTTGGCAGGTAAGCTACTCCAGAAATTTTGAGCACCAATGATCTTTTCGAGTGTTCCTACTTTGTACTCTACAGAAACAGATGGTGGAGAATTGCGAGATATATTTATGGTGATCATTTGACTTTTGACTAGCTAATTAATTTTCATGGATGCATGACCTTTCTTTCTAATTGCCATGTATTATATTTTCCTGCACGAACATGCATGCATCAACATTGTAGTCACCGTGAAGGAATTATAATTCTGTTACGATCAAATTTATGAGCGACACTCTTATCATGCATTCTTTAGGGAGATATACACGTTATCTCCATTTTATGAACATGTTGTTCACCATTCAATTATATAGAGGCCGAAAATGGAGATATACATGTTCCGATTAGTTAGGCCTGATTGGCTGAATAAAGAAAATATGATCGATGAATGCCTTAATAAATCATATTGAACAAAAAGTGTATATATCTATCTCATACGTACTAGATTTTGTCACCAAACTCAGCCTAACTGCACCAAATTTCGACAGCTGACTTAGCCTTTGATATTAATATATGTGTTGCAAGTTTGTCAACCTAAAACATTGCAGGAAATCTGGACCACATGTCAGGCATTCCTTGGAAGATTTGACATGCAGGCAAAGAAGTGAAGAACATATGGCATCTAGCTAGTATATATGTTTCATCATAAAAAAGGCATAAACTAAAACATAAGTAGATAACATATTTGCTCATAATTAAACAGCTGATAATATTTTAGTTTCAATCTCAGCCTACACAAATCCAAATAGTATACGGTGTGTTTGAGTTTTCTTTTCCTAGAGAAAATCGAAGGCACAAGCACAACATCGATCTCCTAGAGTTGTGAGATAAAACTGAGATTGAAAGTTTAAGCTTCCTTAATTACATATTCCTAAAGGCGTGGCTATTGCTTTGGCCTCAATCAAATCAATGCACCCCTCCTTCACTTCTACACCTTCCTTCTTGTATATGTATTTGCTTGAAGCCAACAAAAACGGCACCAGGTTTAGGGAAGATATGACCAGAAGAAATCCGTAGTAATAATCCAAGTGACAGTCATTCAAGTTATCCCCAATCCAACTTTTACCCCCATTCCTCCCGGTAATTTTATCCACCATCGTCACTAAAAAGCTGTTTAAGAAGTTACCGATCCCAATCCCACTGGTGAAGAAAGTTGTCCCGAGACTCTGCATGTCCTCCGGAGACTGATCATAGAAAAACTCCAGCAATCCAATGGCGTTGAACACATCAGCGATCCCGAGTAGTCCGTACTGAGGCAGTAACCAGAATATGCTCATGGGGACAATTTCTTTAGGCCCCAAAACATGGTGTACTCGAATGACACGCATTCGACGAACCTCAACGGCATAGGCAATTGCAATGGCTATGACTTGGATGACGAATCCAATCCCAAGTCTCTGGAGGAGTGTGATTCCCCTAGGGTTTCCGGTTCTGCCGCGCATGAAGGGCACGAAGTAACGGTCGTACATGGGCACGGCGAGAAGCATGGAGAGGGTGACGAAGCTCCCTAGAGATGCGGCCGGGATGTCGAAGTGATTCGAGCCCAAGCTTCGGTCTAGGGTGGTGCCTTGCTTGACAAAGAGAGTGTTGATTTGTGCCCAAATGGTGCTTGGAATTACGGTCACTAGCCATATCATCCCCATTCCCACAACCAGCTTTGTTCTTTCAACTTGAGTCACTGTGCATGGTGGCCTTGATGAGGTATCCGTGTCGCCATTTTTTATAGCAGCCTTGTCCAAAAACCTGAAAGAGAATATAATTAGGCAGTCGGATGAAACAAATAAATAAAATACATGTATACTAGACTACTAGTGATGCATCATTGATAAACAAATTTGACCACCTAGTTTTATATCTAGGGATCGATATATTGGAATTCATACAGTGATCGATATACCTAGTTTTATATCTAGGTTGTGTTTCTTGTGTATTTTGTTTGGATTTGAGAAATTGGCAGGGTACCGATCGAGTGCGCGCGCGCACACACACACATGTATACATATATATGCCCCATCTTGACAACTCCTCAAACAAGATGACTATGACTCTTCAGAAAAGATGTTAATGGAGTACTGTCAACAGTGCACATGGGGACGATTTATTTTTGGAGCTATCCCACCTTTGCCTTTGACACAGTATTTTTCCTAGTTATGCACATGAAATCATTGTCCCCTTCATATTTGATCTACTTCTGCCACCAAGGCTTAAAGGACTAAAGCAGTAAAGGACTATGGACTATTCATATGAGGTCGATCTGATGTCCCATGGAATAGGGTATCCTTTAATTACTATTCTACCAGTACTTTACACTTTGAAATCAAACCAGCAAAGTTATAAACTAATTAGTCCAGACAGTAATTAAACAAATTCAATTCAGGTATAGTACTAGCAAATCTTAGTTACCTGAAAATTGGGGTGTGATAGACTTGGCGTTTTCCGCTACTAATGTAATGTTGCGGCTCATTCTCATGGAGCTCAGACGGATTACTAGGGAGGTGAAGCGTACGATTTCTAAAGGCGGCAATGGGAACTTGGCTGAAGTCCCTTGCAAGGCTCTTGTTCTTGCTAACTTTGTGCCTATATATTGGGGTCCCAACATAGAAGATGAACAAGGATACTACTAGACCAATAGTGGGGATACCGTACCCTAACCCCCACCCCACGTTTTCTTGAATGTAGACAAGGCCAAGCGTTGCAATTAGGGCACCTAAGAAAGAGCTGAACATCCACCAGTTGAAGAATGAGGCCTTGATCCTTTTCTCGTGGGGGTTAAAATCGTCAAACTGGTCTGCGCCGAAGGTGGATATGTTAGGCTTTGTTCCCCCGGAACCGAAAGCGATGATGTACAGAGAGAGATAGAAGAATGCAATTTGTGAGGTAGAGGCCTTGTTGCAAATGCCATTGCTGCAGGTTGGCTTGAAGGTTTTGAGTGAAACAGCCATTGTCAAAAGCATCATTCCCTGTAATTGAAATGAATTAATTTTAACAAGCCATTGTCAAAAGCATCATTCCCTGTAATTACAACTACAAATTTTACTAGGGACCCCCCCTTTTTGTTTTTATTTATGAACACAAAAATTTCATGTCTTTATCGAGCAGTTGAGTTTCAGTTTCTATATATGAACGTTGTTAGCATTGAAAAATAGCAGAGATCGAGTATTTATCTTACACTCAAAAACAAAATCATGGGGTTAATACAAACCATAATTAGCATGTTCAAACCCAACGAACTAATCAAATTTTTCTTTGGTCCCAAACAAGAAAAAAAGAATATAAATGGATTGGCTTGATAAATAAAAAATGGTCCAGACAGATGTACGTTGCAGACTTGCAGTGTTCTTTTCGGAGATATTAATATTGAACTTAACCTAAATAGCATGTGGAACTGTCAAATGTCAATCACTGTCTTAAGATGAATGGTAGATTTTAGATTGAATTATAGAGCTAGGATCATTAAATGATGTTAGATGTGCAAATATATATATGTTTAAGAATTACCATGACGTAAATGAGGGATGAGACAGTGAAAGTCCAGAAACGACCGAGGTAAGAATCAGCTAGGTAAGCGCCGAGGATCGGAGTCATCCAAACGGCGCCGGACCAGTTATTGACATTCCGGACGGAGGAGACGGTGTCTTCATGAAGCTGTGTGGTCAAGTAGTTCACCAAATTTGAAGCTATTCCATAGAAGGCCATCCTCTCAAACGCTTCGTACCCTGAACCAAAATTCAGATATATATAGATATGGGAACCAAGTTAATCAGTGAGAAGATTAGAAGAGGTGGTAAATTAATTAGTTTCGTACCAACAAGAAAAGCACAAGCTTTCCATTTGCCAGTCTTAGAGGCAAGGGCGGGGCGTCCCTGGAGATCGACAGTGCCATCTCCGGTGTAGCCAGCTTTGGCAGCTTCCAGTTCCATCGACCACACTTATAGGTATATACAGAATTAGTTAATTATCTCAGAGTTTACAATTGATGATATATAAAAGCAAAGCAAAGTAGGACTATAAAGTTAGAAAGCTTTGAAGCTGAAAGAAGCTTAAGCAACGAGTGTAGTGTGGGCAATGGAAGTGGTAACCTTTCTCTATATATATATAGAAGATGATCAATAAAGTATATGAGTATCATAACCAAAACTAATTAACAATAGTTTGAAAGACTCAAATTCTTATAAACTATATTGCAAGGTCATATCGTTCCGATGTGATTTTTTTTTTTTCTGGTATCCGTTTACACACACGTATCCTAGAGGAGTTGAATTCAGGATCTCTCCTTAAATAACTTTAGTGTCAAACCACTACACCAACCACCTTGAATTCTAATGTGAAATTTACATTCTCATCAACAGAGAGCTAGTTAGAGACGGCTCTCATACTATGTGTCTTGTATTTTTTTTTGTTTTTTTTTGTTTTTAAAGAGGATCAAATGATTTCACTCCTACCCCCATGTAAAATACATCTTTGTTGTGCTAACCTAATTCAATTGTGGGGCTGTATCGAAATCAGGGACCCAAATCGAGGCAGTTAATTATAAAGATGGAGCCATCAATCTATTTTTCATACATATTTACTTGAAACAATATACATAAGGGATAAAAAGTTGGAGGCCGGAAGCCGTTGTATCATTTGGTTACGTACATATACAAATATATATATATATATATATATATATATATATATATATATATATATATATACAGTAGTGTTCACATGCTCAGTAGAGTCAATGCTCAGTCATGCTCAGCCACCGTTGGATTTAAATCTAACTGTGGAGAATGATAGCCTTTTTTAAACATATTTATTTTTTCATCATTCTCCACCGTTGGATTTAAATCCAACGGTGGCTAAGCATGACTGAGCATTGACTCTACTGAGCATGTGAACACTACTGTATATATATATACAGTCCCTTTCACATGCGGACGTCCGCACGTAGATTAAAATGCGAACATCCTCATTGCGAGTGCAAACTAATGATCAAAACCGTCTATATTTTAGGTCATTCTTCTAGGATCATTTTGATAAAAAAAGATTTCAAATTAGAAATTATTTAGCCATTTGATTACCACATTCATCGTTTCAACCTTATCTGACGGACAATATTTGTCTATAAACTATACAACGAACAGATGACCGAACAATTTTCAATTCGGCTGATTTTTTGCAATAAATCTAAAAGATGAACGGTTCCGATGATTGAGTTATGTTGTCAATTGGTAGGGATGCAGATGTTCGCATTTTAAGTGACGTGCGGACGTCCACATGTAAAGAAGACTGTATATATATATACACATATTCTATATATTTATAACTTATTTTTCCTAGATTAATGAGGTCGGGTGACGGACTTACATCGTGATGAATTAAGTTGTATTACTTGTCTAATTATAGTTACTTAGGTTAATGATAATTTTAGGTGTGTGTGGAGGTGGGGTTAGCTATACATGGGACTCAAGGGTCAGTCCGTCATGATGAATCAAAGTGGTAGAGCCCTTAAGTTGAGGTGATCGAGGAACGATGGTGATAGCTATATATAGAACATTCACAATATGCGCTGCTTAATTAGGCATTTAGGCGATGAGCAAAATCTATATTGTTCAAAAATATACACGAATTTCGTTTATTACCTTAAATTTTAAATATACACGAGTTTCATCTATTACTTTATTTGGACAATAGGCGAAACCCTAAACAAAGAAGAGGAACATTCACAATAGACATAAATTTCTCCTAAACCCTAAATTTTCCTCTGTTTTTTTTTTTATTTAAAAAAAGAAGGAAGAGTTAGTATATTCATAACATATAATTAACCTTTGAAATCATTAATATCAGGATTAGAGCTTGACTAGCTCTCGCACTAGCTAGCTAGCGAGCACTATATAAGTACCATATATGATTGCATGATGGGGTAGCTTCCAATCTTGTTTAAATCGATTACCAAATGCCTGACGTCCTTAATTAGTAATTAGGCCAAATCCCTCAAATTATTGTTTTTTTGGTTTAGCCAAAAGGATGACTTGGAAGAACGAACCCCCACATAGAGCACTATACTTAAACCCACATGCACCGACCACTATATCATTTATTATTAGACCCAAGTAATGAATACATATGGTCCTGAATTTTGACTAGAAGAAAATGGTTTGAAGCTGGAAGGGGAATCAAGTGAAGAAAGTAAAGCTGCCTAAAATCAAAGAACACTATCGCTTTTTTCCCTAAACATCTAATAAGACTACAAGTGGATCGAGAGGGATACTATTTGTTTCCCTTAAGAGAGAAGCTAGCTTGTTATTTAATCATTATCTCATTTCCCTTATATTTGGTTATTTACTAATTAGTCTTCACTATATGAAAATAAGGTAATTAATCTTGTTAATTAGCTAGCACCACAAAGCTTTTTTGGACAAAAATAAGTAACAGTTGTAAAGAAGATGGAACAACGAATATATGAAAGTGTGTGTCTATTTTTGACTCATGTTGTCGTTATTGTGCAAGAACCATACTAATTATCATCCATCATCCGATATTAGTGGATATACCTTATCGAAAGGACATAAATAAAAGTTTATCTTATTCGATTGGTAAGCTTTCATTTCATACTAATGGGTTGAATGAATTTATATATACAGTTCTTGTCATTGTACAAGTGCTCTTGTTGACGAATGGTCCGAACTTCTCATTGAAGTTCAATTTCTAGCTTAGCCATTTAGAGAACATATGTAGCCTTTTTTTCCTTTTTAAGCTAGTGGTGCATGCATGCGTCTTTTGATATATGAACATATATGCTTCAGTAATTAATTGTGGCCGAGTTAAATTGAGATTTTAATTCGTGTGGATGCTGATCTCTTTGGAATCTAGACAACAAGATGATCGAGCAACTGGGGACGAAGAATCTTGCAGCTTTGATGGAGCAGCTGGGTCAATGTGAAATGATGAATAAAGCAACAACCTAACCCAAGTACTATGATATCAGTATTATATGAATGCTTGATGCTTCAGTAACAGACCCATCCATTACTATTTACTTACCTGTCTGAATAGCACCCCCAATATTTTTAATGGAAGTTTCTGAACCATCCATCCATACACAAATGGCACCACAAGAGTTAGTGTTTGTTTTTGTCCTAGACTCCTTTTGCTTCATCACCCATGACAGCATAATGTTTGTCACTATTGCCCATCTACTCGACTTGATTAAACGTATTACCCTTGCCTCAAGTTAATTAGAAGAATACTGATAAAAACAAAACTAAAGTCGAGACAAAAGTCGCAAGTCAATTACAAAGTCCATATCACTAAAGTTAGGAATGATCCCTAACCAAGTTTATAGAACTCTAAAACTCTAAAACGTTCCACGCATTTAAGCATAACGTTCCCTAGCGAAGCACAACATACAAGCTAGCTAGAAGATATATGAACTGTATTGGCCGACCATATATGTCACTAGTCATGGCCCTTATCTTTGACAAGAAAGATCGATCGGAGACTACCTAATGAGACTAGTATATGCTGTAAAATTGACCCATAACTTTGAAATATCTCATGAGACAAACCATTATTTTAAACGTCGGTGAGTTGCGACATGTTGGTTATTCAAAATAACCGATAACAACGTGCAAGTTACGGGGTCAAATTTCACTGATATCAAGAATTAAGTGCATAGGGATGATGATAAAAAAAAAATCCCATCTCTTTAAACACCACCCTCAAGTATTGGAGCTTGGATAAACTTCAAGTTAATAATGATGTTTATTACCGTTTCTCTTTTCTAAATAATATTGCCGGCCATTGCATTGGGACATATGAGATGATTTATATATGGGGTGACAAAGGTTTTGACAAGAATAGCATTTCACAATGTGAAAATATATGGCCAATGGAGTACTACTGGAGCTGTGTTGCTTGGCTGCGAGGGTAAACAGCAACAGCAACAGCAAGCCGGCCTATTAACTACATTATTTGTGGCCAGAAAGTGACAATACTACGTACTTAAAGCCAACAAACATAATTCTGATGCATGGCTCACTTGAATCGATCTTAGTGTGAGACAAAGCTTTTGATATCACCTTATCCCTAAACCCTACCATTTTAAGGCAGTTAAGATGAGCCTACCTCTTAGTAATAGTATTAACTGGGTATAATATTTGTGGAGAAATTGACATACTACACATGTACAAATCCAATAATTTTTTCCATCTCGCATCCTTACATGTAATTTTAAATCGTATAATCATCTAACCGTGATCGAACAATTTTATCTTGACTTCAAATATGTAGGAATCATGCTCTAACATATTGCAATTGTAACATTGAAATCGTGAACTTCATGGTTTGGATGCATGCTTTGGTGGGAAAGGCCATGATAAATATCTTCTTTAGGAATAGAAAGAACATAGATTGAACTGGCTTAGCTAGGCAGCAAGGTATTTTCACGTTTGTATAGAATTTGATTCTCAATTGATTATGAAGTACCGTGTGATTGAGACAATGATCGATGATCCTAGATGATTGAGTTGCAAGTTGCGAGGAGGAGTAGGACTCACAAGTGGTCACAGTACGTCGTAATGAGCAATTGACATTGATCGAACATCACTGTTTCCAGTTCCCACTCCAACAAGACAACGCATAATTAATTGATGAACAAAACTTTTGTGGAACTAATTGATTAAGAGCATAATTCAGTTTGATTAATCACAAGTTATCCCCTTGATTTAGTTAGTCGATCTAAGCGGCTCAAGGGTTTTACATCGTGACGATATGGCCGGTATTGACATAGCTCGATTGTAATTCCGTTCAAAAATGGTTGGACTAAACATGTTGGAGTTGATCAATACTTCATCGAGGAAAAAACAATCATTTAATTGTGAATCATATATGCTTACAATTCTCGATCATCTCGCTAAACAAATTAGACATAATGCACCAACTTGAAGGAGAGGGGTAACATGAGCTATATTTTAGTTGTATCACGTAATGTGACTAGTTCATATGTGTTAGCAGTAGCGTTTCTTCTATGCTGAGCTTTCTAGTTAGTTATTCTCTAATGCCACGTGTTGGCTTTCTATTGCTGATTATGTGTAGGATTGACAGCTCATTCCAGCTGTCCTAGTCTCTCTAATATCGTATAAATACTTGAACTAATCTCTCTGTAATAGTTGGTTAGCCTATTGCTTAATCTAGAAACTTCATTTTCTCTCTGCATCTCTTAGCTTTCTTTGTTCGCTAACAATATGAATCCTCAACTGGCTACTCGAACCAGTTGAAGGCCTCGTGGACGGTTGTATTGTCCTTTCTGTAATGTGGCCCATGGATGATTGGGCACACGTTGTTTTGGATCAAAGCCAAAACCAAGTGATTGGGTTTATTGGCCCAAATTCACATAATGGGGCCGGATGCAACTTTATGCAGTTATGATGCGTTTCTCATATGTTACACACCTTCACTAATGTTACATCATTATAATGCTTATGTGATTAAACCCCTTCTACTCTTCTAGAGGTTCCCAAAAGAGGGACATTTCAAATCTTTTCATGAACTAAAACACACACCACTTTATTTAAAGTGGGAAGTGTGTACAATAATTCCAGAAATTTCAAATCTTTTCTTGAACTAAAGCACACACCACTTTATTTAAAGTGGGAAGTGTGTACAATAATTCCAAAACAAAACAAAAATTTGGATAGTGTGTTACATATAGAATTTTGTATGACAAGTAGAAACTAAAACCATAGTCGAGGTAGTATATAAGTATACATATGATCTATATCACACTACCTCATCCTTTATAGTTGGAGGGAGATGGTATATATACTTGTACCTCTAGCATCTCTAATCATTTATTTTCTTCTATCAAATGAATATTTGACACAAAATGGTCTCTAAAAAAATTGGAGAAATTCAGACAGATTAACTAACCCCTAAATAATCACCATATTATTTGTGTTCTGAGGTTTTTTGAGTTGGAACTAATTTGATTATGGGTTCATAAAATTTCACCTAACACTCATTTTAAAAGATTTAGAATATTTTCAAAAACTTGGTAATCCATCATTTAAAATATAACAAGGAATTAAAAAAAAATTGCATCTCCAATTTTTACCGTTGAAATTATGAGAACCCTTGTTATATCTTACTTAGCACTCGGTCTAAGCGATTTAGAATATTTTCAAAAAAAAAATGTGTGTTATATAGTAAGGGATTTCTTATCCGAAATTGATGTACTTCGAAACCGAACTTTTTTGCCCAACTTGGTGGCAAGAGGGATTTTGTAAGATGGGATTTCATTTCCATGGGGGAATGGCTCTAATTTTCTTATTCACTAATTTTTTTTTTGTAAGATGGGATTTCGTTTCCATGGGGGAATAGCACAGTTTTGGGTTAAAAAATGGGCATGTGTCCAAGTACCATTTCTGAGTCTTCCTCAACCCTTTCTCGCAAATGACGAGTTGAAACTAATTTGATTATTGGTTCATAAAATTTCATCTAACAATCAGTCTAAGAGATTTAGAATTTTTTCAAAAAAACGTGTACTATGGTAAGAGATTTTTTCTCCAAAAATATTACGTTTTGATCCAGAGGAAAAACGATCAATTTTTCTGGTGCAGCTGCCACTGCATTGTTTGTTTCTGTAATAGCTAGCCAGTTTAGTTTCTATGAAGCACGGCACCAAAAAAAAAAAAAAACAGATGCCCTGGTAAAAATATACGCAAGCAACACTTTTGCATTCTTCAAGGACTTTGCCAAGGCCATGGTCAAAATGGAAGAGATCAAGCCTCTCACAGGAAGCCAGGGTGAAATCAGAATCAATTGCAGAAAAGTGAACTAAAAGTAACAGAGTAGCATTTGAATATGTAATTAGATTTGAACAAAATATGGATATGTACTTAAACATATTCAGCCACCATTTCTTTTCCAAAACTTTGTGCTATATTGATGTCATGGCAAAGCACAATGAACAATCCGTAAACAATAAACTATTTTTCTTCCTGAATACTCTGTATGCTCACAGACTTTACATAAAGAACTACATATAACTGTCAAAGACTTGCATAGATGTTAAACTGGTAAGCGGTGGTATGGTAGTTACTTGAGAATCAGTCAACTGCACACTATACTATTCTGACTATACAGGGAACACTGAGAATTGGGCTGCCTTTCTCATCCATAAGATGCAACAATGGTCTTTCATTCATCCAACTCCCAAACTTCAGCCTCCTCTACTGGCAGTTCAAATTTATCGACCTCTGCAAAGTAAGCTCTCTGCTGTTCAAGGAAATCTTGTGGATAAGTATACTTGGGTAAATCTTTTTCAGCTGGTACAACGTGCCGCTTCTGCACATATTACACATGAATCAAAAGTGAAACAAGCATCAACTCAATGTTTCAATAAACATAAAGCCTCTTAGGAGTTAGGTCCAAGTATGGACCTTATAACTATCAGCATTATTTAAACAACTGAGAAGCAATAAACAAACCATCCTATAATGAGGGGGAATAGGTTTCCCTCTATACTTTATTTCCAATTCTTATACACATAAAATCTAAAAGATGGTAAGATTAAGACATTCAGCTCCAAAATCAGCGCAAGTATTGTAACATTGAACAAGAACTTATCTCTAAGAATACAGCTCAAACAACTCAAATTCACATTTCGAAGAACCAAGCAATCATGCCATAGCCATACAAAGTGTGTCAAGACAGAAGAATACCATGTTATTTTATATTCCAGGGGATGTATAGATAATTACTCATAAAAGCACAATGCTGAGAAGGGATAAACACTGACCAAATGAGTGTACAAGTCAGGCGCCAAGAAAGATATAAAGTAAAAACATACCTTTTTGCAAGGAGCCTTTGATTTATTGGATAGACTGTTCTGTCCATATTCCTTTGAGTTATCCCTGCTTTAAATGCGAGGAAAAAAAATATGATCATTATTAAAGGCATCAGGCAAGAGGGAAAGGCATGTCATGAATCAGGCAAAAAGAGCTTTTCTCATATGCATTGATATGTAAAATTTCCACAGAAATAGAATATCCATATGCAAGCATGAAGAAAGGAAAAGAAAAAACATAATAGGAGTTATGGATACACTAAACAAGCAACAAATTGTGATTTTAAAATTTACTCATGCAAATAACATAGGGTGTTACAACTAATAAGTATCTCAGCAGATCACTCAAGTATGCGTTATGCCCTTGCTCTCCTACTCTTACATTATCACCCTGAAACACCATCTTTTATAATAAAGGAAATGAGACTAACCAAGTATTCCAGATCTTCAGTGCAGGAGGGCAACTAGAAGCTCCAATGTTTTCCTTCCCTTTGCTCTTCCTTTTCGGGGCAGTATGTCTTCGACTATACACTGAGTGAGGCTCGTATACCTCATGATCAGTGGTATCTGAACACACAAAAAGCAGACCCTAAGGTCTCAAACCACAAAGATTTTTCATATAAATGGCAGAGATGGACACTATATAGAGGAGTTGATAGTTGTATCTAAGCATAGCATCAAGTTAATTACAAGTTACACAGAGAGTTAACCAACAAAATAAGTAACAACCAGCAGCAAATTTCTACTGATTTCAAGAGCTTCAGGCTTAACCGAATACTAAAAAATTCAAAGAATGTCCATCCACTTCCTAAGGTGAAAGACAAAAGTAATTCATAGCTCAATTTCAAGTTGTAGAGACAAAATCAGAAACCTAATCAGAAACCTAGATTTCCCATTGAAATTGAAACCAGAAAACCCAGACCAATCCAAGTAGAAAGGAATAAACTCAAGCGAAGCAGACAAATTACCAGAAGTTGATGATGAAATTCGAGGGCGAAGAGTGGAAGCAATTGGGGTTGTGTCCATCTTAGATTGGCGGTTAAGTCCATCTTGTTTCGTTTTTTTTCTGTTTTGAATGCAATGAATACATACAACAACATCAGTAAAAAAATATACAACAGGGAAAGACAAGTCTAAGAATTGGCATGGAGAAAATATTTCTCATATCCATCTATGTACAATAACATCCACACAAATAGAATATCAATAGAAGCAGAATAGTGGAAGTTATGGAAGCAGTAACTTTTTGTATGTAGAGCTTGCTGATTCAAGCTATTCACGGTGTTATAAACAATCACTAACCCAGTGGGTTACTCAAGTGGCATGTTATAGGATTGCTCATTCAGAATCAATATCGTATCCTACTCTTATATTAGCAACCCCCAATGGTTTGATAAATAACTCCTTACAACAAGGCAACTTAGTTATAAAACCTGAACTACCAATAAACCTACACCAGCCCCATCTCATATATTAGCATAGTGTGATAGTGGTGATACAATCCTAGTGTCCTTTGATAAATACTTTCTATATATGATTTTTTTTCTTTCGCAATCATAATAGTAATACGATTTTTGTTCTTTTTCTTCTACAGTTGGGAAAAGAGATATTAAACTCCAACGTTTATTGAGTAGCAAATTTTATACATACGAAATTAGAGGCTTACCCAATATTCCTGGTCTTTGGTGTACGAGGGCAACTAAACAGTACATCATTTTCCTTCCCTTTAATCTTCATTTTCAGTGCCGTTTGTCTTCGACTGTACACTGAAGAAGGCTCTGAAACCTCATAATCGCTGGTACCTAACCTCACAAAACACAGAATTTACTTGCTAAGCTCTGAAAACACATTCATTTCTCCTTTTTTTTTTTTTTTTTTTTCCAAATAAACGTCACCGAAGAAAATTATATAGGATTGACAGTTGTATCTACGCATGGCATCAAATTCAATTCAAGTAACACAGAGACTTAGCCAGAAAACTTAACAAGCAGCATCAAATCTCTACTAATTTCAGACTGAATTGAATACAAAGGAATTTCTAAGAAGGCTTGACCACTCGCCATATCCAAAATCAAACAACTCACAGCTCAATCACAAATCCTTCTATTCAATTTCAGAAACCCTAGATTTCGCGATTGAAATTGGAAACCCAGCCCACCCCATCTGGAAAGGAAGAAGAACGAAGCGGAGCAGAGAAATTACCTGAAACGGAGGAGGAAACTCGAGGGGTAGAAGGAGTGGAAGCTACTGCGGGTCGCGAAGCAGCAGATCCCCTGGGGTTCGAAGCGCCGTGGTTTCGACCAGTCAAGGAGGCGAGGAGTGTTTTGTTCACCGAGGAAAGCGTGGGGTTCTGGCGTTTGAGTGTGCCGGTGGAGGCTGTGGACGATTGCGTAGAGGCGGCTGTGCTGCCGGTGACGGTGACGGTGACGGTGTTGCTGCAATCTGAGAGGGGCTTCTGAACTCTCAGCTTTCTCAGCGAGGCTTGCATTTCTTTTTTCCTGTTAGTTCTTCGAATTCCGTTCATACTTAGAGAGAGTAACAGTATGTTCGGGAAGCTACTCTTGGAATGGCGGGAAAGTCTGGACCTGAATGGGTTTTGGTTCGCCTGACGAACCTCTGGAGTTCGAGCGATTCGGGTTATGGATCTATGCGAGGATTCGGGTTTGGGCTAAAGTGGGACACTACGGGCTCACTTAAGAACATGGCCTGTAGCTATGAATTATCAGGCTCTACCACAAAGCTACTAAAATTTTCCAAGATTTTAGAAATGATTTTTTTAGTTAAAAAAAAATTGTTGATGATAAATACGCACAACCAAGTCTCATTACAACATACCAAAACCACTACATCACACCAAGAGTGAGTAATTCATCTAAATTTAAGAGTTGGATTTATACTGTACCGGTTGCATCTGTCGTCGAATTAGTTTTTCGATAAATATGTTTGAATGAGATGAACTGAAACTAACTAATGAAAAAAATATCAACCAAAATCGCATGCAGAGCTATAAAAGGAAAGGTTTCACTAGAAACTGTATTATCAACAACAATCTTTAAAATTACTTTCTCCCAAAACTTTGTATGTTCATTCTAAACAACTTAATGAAACTCCTCGCTTATAGAAAATATTTTGTGACAAAAACCGATGAGATATCAATAGCATTTGAGCTAAGGTTTGTGGACGATCATGCATTCTTGAAGTGACCCAAATACCTTGTATCAAAATTCGAGCTATGGTTTTTGGATACCTTGTATCAACATTCGAGCTATCGTTTTAAAGATGATTACATGTATTCAAAACATGTCCATCCAAAAGAACCTATGCAAGCCCTTTGTCTATATGTCATGTTACTAATATGCCAATAGCATTCAAAATATGGTTTGTAGATGCGTATTCAAAGTGACCTTAGTACTTGTATCAATAGAGGGGCCTTGCATTATTTTTCTTGGTAAAATAAAAATTTTCTTAATATTAAGGGAATCACCATAAAGTTTAAAGGTTAATTAAGATTTAATATACTGACTTCTGACCAGTCCTCAAAGCTTTCACTTTTCTCAACCAAATCCAGTGGCTTTGATGGTTTCTTCGGCAAATTCTCAGTTCTTTTGCTCACACACGTGCTTATCTCCAGATTCCATAACCTGCTTTGTCCAGTAACATGGGGCAGTGAAATTTTTTTTAATACAAACAACTCTTCAAGTACATGATTAAGTTAATACATATTTTACATGCTAATTAATCTGATCTTTATCTCTTGGTTTCAACTTTAATTTTCACGAAGGTGAATTTACATGGAATCGGATTTTGTGATTTTTTACCTGAACTGCTGCATCATCATGGAGATTAGCTGCTGCCACCTGTCCTTTGATGATGGGAGTTAAATATTCTAGGTGATCAAAAGTTCAAAACCCATTACCAAACACCATCTCAGATTCTCAAGGCTCCTAGATTTTTTTATTTACTCAAGTAGTAATATTACTGTACCAGTCCAAAAGGTGAGTGTGACCACATGTTCGCAACCCAATAGAGTCCGAGTCTGAAACACAGCAGAAATCCACTGAGGACTGAAGAAGCCAAAAACTAAGGGAAGCAGCCTATGGTTTATGTCCTCAAAACCAGGGTTCCAAGAAAACTAAAACAGAAAACCATCGATACCAGGCCGGCGGCCACGTACACCAAATCTATCAAAGTAAAAAACGGAAAGCACATTTCCCAACGGCTTCTCCTATATATACCAACCCTCCAAAGCTTTTTTCTACTCATCTCACCTTTGCTCAATCATTTCAATACTCGATCATTCCTGTTTTCACTTTCGGTTTTTTTTTCCCTCTCTGAGAAGTACTACTTGGTAAAAAGAAGAAGCGATTCCTAATCAGATGGAAGCAATTCAATCTTGGGTTTTAAAGAACAAGCTCGCAAGCATTGGTGGGTGGTTTCAACATTATCATGCATGCATATATATTGTTACTTGATGTTTTTGTACAATATGTGAATTGATAAGTAAATGGGTGTTACAGGAGGACTATGGGCATCAGGAGTTGGAGCATCCCTAGCTTATTCAACTGCAAGAACACATCTCAAGCCAAGCCTTAGGCTTATACATGCCAGGTACCTATATATGTACCCCTACTCAATTAATTAAGGGCCATTTGGGTAGTGCCTAGTGTTTTCAAATACTCGAAAATGTGTTTGGTCGATCGTTTGATAGAATTAATTAGCTAAAAGTGTTTTTTGAGAAGCACATAAAGTATTTCATGACCAGGAAAATAACAGGTGTTTCCATGAGCACCTAGCTAATAGTTATTTTCTGGTGAAATACTTTCAAATTTAGAGGAAGCATTGGTATCTTCAATTAAAATTCAAGCTTTTGCTTAGTTTAATTTGCAGTGTGTTCGTTAAATATATGTTAAGAGTAACTAATACGGCGTCGTTTTCGGATGGTTGTTGCTTGTAGGATGCACGCACAAGCCTTGACTCTGGGTGTCCTATCCGCCGCGGCGGTCTTCCATTACTATGAGCGGCGTGCTGATGAAGAAGCACACCGTGCTGATTAACTATGCAGCCAACACAAAGCTAGCTAGCTGTGGCTGCCTCCACCAATGGACCATCTCGATCTAGCTATTAAGTTCATCTATCCTAGCTACGAGTTCATTTCAGCCTTTAATTTCTTATTAATTTCCCTATGTTTTTTTCCTCTTTACCAGTAAGTAGTTCTATAATACAAATATCAAATATGAATATATAAGTAGACCAATATTGGTTCAAGCAGTACGTTTCTTTTGATCTTTCAAGAAATAGCTAGCAGTAATTTAAAAATTAATGTCGAAAAAATTTAGTACCCGATTCAAAAAGGGTGTTAAAATTTTGTCCGCCTAAATCAAAACAGGCCTAGATTACATAAATAAAAGTCATGTATGGTGTACCCGATATATAAAATAATTTTTTTTTTATTCTATGGTATGATCAAAGAATTCCGGCTAATGATGAACACCAAGAATCAGGAATGTGGGCAATCATATTGGCCAGTGGTCTGTACAAACCGGCCAGACTAGCTGGTTTATATCATCATAGAGACTAAATTGTGTAAAGTTTATTAGTTTTAGTCAATGACGTGCTAATTGCCTTGCACATATTTGCTGTTGTAACGTTGGAAAGTCCTTTTCTTCTTCCTAACATTTTGATTCTTCCGTCGGCAATAAGATATTTGTTTGTTTATACAATTGAACTAAAACTCACTCAAAAAATGAGGCCCAACAACTTCCCAAGTTCCTCTAATTGACGATCATACCCCCAGCTTGTTCTTTCAAAAGCCTAAATCAAGGTTGGGTTGGTGAATTCACTCGAATACAAAACAGTGCAATATTCTTCTTTAAGGCAATAATCATGGTGGTGGTTCATGAAATTGATTAATTAACTAGGGATAGGGTGAGGTCCAACAAACCTCTACCATAAAACAAAGAGAAAATGGAAAGCCTCTAATATAAATCGTGTACGCTCACAAGAAGAAGCAGCTTCTCCGGCCAAGCTCCTCCTTGTTTTTCTTTAGCTGTGTTTTCGATCTTTTGGAGACTAAAACAGCAGATATGGATTGCTCAGTTTGTACTTCAATGCCGGTTCAGTTAAGGCCTCCAAGAAATACGATATGCGGGGCATGTTATGAGGGAGCTAGGAGCCTCATCTCCTTCATAAACAAGCTTGAAGCTGCTCAAGGAATTGATAAAGCAAATTTGTGTAAGGCAAGCTCTGCTAATTTCATATTTCTCTTCATTTTCACAATATATTACTTCCAAAAAAAAAAAAAAAACCATACTTCAAAACTTTTGTGATAAATCATTTTGGCTCGATTTTATATGAAGTTCTATATATCATTTTCTGATATGTTGCTACTTTCTTTTTCTCCGTGCAGAATCTAACCAATGTGTCAAGATGGGTGATTGATATGAAAGACTCATCACAAGAACTCAATGAGAAAATTAAATTCCTAAGTGGGTTTGTTGTAGCATTTAGAGATCAAATTCACACCGACATACAACTTAGTTCTGGTGTTAAAGGACCTCCAATACCTGCACATAGAGCCTTATTAGTAACTCTCTCTCTCTCTCTCTCTCTCTCTCTCTCTCTCTCAAAAACCTTCATGATCTGGAACAATTATCATGCATGTTCAATGTTTCTATTATTACTGGCCGCGCGGGGACACATGCATTTACATTATATTTTACTGTAGGCAATTAGATCGGAAATCTTTAGCAACATTCTTGACTCAGACGGATGCAAAGCTCCACCTATTGATGACACCATAACATTGCCTGAATTGAATAACGAAGAGCTCGAGTCTCTCTTGGAATTCCTCTATAGTGGTGACTTGCCTGAAGAAAGGATGAGCAAGCATGTCTACTCATTGTCCCTTGCAGCTGATAAGTACGGAATCTCATACTTACAAAAGCTTTGTGAACGCCATATGCTCAAGTCTTTGAGTTCCTCCAATGCTCTCGATGTTTTAGAGGTCGCAGATACTTGTTCTTTCCTAACGTTGAAGGAGAATGCCTTGGACTATATTGTCAAAAACATGCAGGAGATAGTATTTTCTGCTAAGTATGATACATTTGCACTTAAGAATCCGCATTTAAGCGTGCAAATTACAAGGGCATCGTTGATGGATACTAAAAAAAATTGTGTGGATTAATTAGTACTGCATATATGTACATTAATTGATCACGAAAAATGTAATTGTTGTTCAGAAAAATACAATTGTTATTGAGAAAAAAAATGCAATTGTTGTTCAGAAAAGTGAAACTAACAATTTCATATGCAATTGCTATTCAAGGATAATGAATTATCCTTTTAAATGCGATTACTTCAAACGTGACCACAAAAAACATGAATGTTTAATTATTGTCTTGTTGTCTTTTTTTTTTTTGACATAAAGAAAAGTAAATAGGAATGCTTATTTATTGCATGCATAATTAAGTCTCGAGTATTTTGTGCGGAACTCTGCTCGGGTTTGTAGCCGTGAATCAAGACGTGGTCTCGAGTGGGTTCTGGCATGGTTATGTTTGGGTTCACTATACTCGGCTTTGGTGCTCTACAACCGTTCTGTTTTCCAGGGCTAGATCCATCTTTGACACTTTTGGGTCTAATTGATCCCATATCACTACAACAAATGGGCCTTAAGGATCTTCCACGCACTTAATCTCAATAGTGAGTGATAAGATGAACACTACTGTAGAAATAATGTATTTGTTTGATTAAGTTTCGTGTTCCAAGAGTCTGCTTTTAAGTGCAACTGTGTATCTTTGATCTTTATCTTTTCACCATTTGATTTCAACAAGATAAGTGTTGTTCTCAATCATCTAGCTTCTTCTTCTTTTTTCTTCTTTTTTTCTATTAAGTTTCTATGTTTTACGCTTTTGTTATGCCTCTCATATTTTAGGCAATTGTATATGGATCGGATAAACTTTTTATGAGAACTTTGGGTAATTGGCCGGCCGGGTTGCACATATTGAAAATAAGAATTCAAATCGTAGAGAATTAGAGAAACCTAATGAAACGAAACCGCACATGCATCTAAGAATCTTCAAAAAAAAATTGTAGAGTCGGAGATATTAGCTATTTTTTTAATTAATTATGTTGTAAAATCAATCGTCGAAATGTTTTCGATCGACTGAAGTCAATTTCTCATTTAGTTTCCTCTCTTTATATAGAGTTGGAATTTACATTTCAGGGGTACATACTATAGAGATATTGCATAATAGTCCTTGAGTAATTACATAATAGACCCTACGTAATTACGTGGACAGCCACATAAATACTGTTATTTACAACACTCCCCCTTGGATGTCCACCTATTAATCATAAGGTGTTAAATGCGTTCCATTGTTGTCTCGTTAAAACCTTGCCAGGTAACAAAAACCCAGTGGGATAAAAATAACCCTGGTCGAAGGAAAAAGAGTGCAACACGCATATGTCTTAGAAAATATACTTCTGGATGCTCCCCCTGATGACTGCATGTTTTCAGTTGATAGCTTGAAAATTAACTGTGTTGGATGCGCTTCATTGTTGCCTCGTCAAAACCTTGCCAAGTAACAAAAACCCAATGGGATAAAAATAACCTTGGTCGAAGGAAAAAGAGTACAACGCGCATCGATCCTTGGAAACATACTTCTGGATGTTTCCCTTGATGAAAGTCTCGATAGTATCCTGGTATTAAGATCCTCGTAAGAGAAGACATGCTGCTGATTCCTGGGGGCAGCCGTCATGTTGTTATCTTTCATCAGTTTTATCCATCTCACTGATATTAAATCTACGACAGATATCCGCTTTTGCACACTAGAAAATTTCTTATTAACAGAATCATAAGCAGATAGTATGCATGTCTATGGGACTGGAATGCATTAGATCGAGTTGCTACACCAAAACCTTGCCCGGTAAACCCAATGGGACAAATCCGTGGTCGAAGGGAAAAAGGTGAGCAAATGCATATATGTCGAATCAAGACACCTTCAAGATGCAATATGAGTAGGGTGACCATGCCAAAGATGTGCCTCGTTAAAACCTTGCCAGGAAACAAAACCCAGTGGGACAAAATAAATCCTGGACGAAGGACAAAAGAGTACACGATGGTCAAGTGAGTATGCTTCAGGATACTCCTCCTGATATCGACTCCCATGAAGACTTCAAATGCTCGATGCAAGCAGCATTATCCTCGTGGATCATAATTAGTTCATCAGTGGTGGAAATCAGTCCACACAAACTTCGAACATGCTTGGTATCGGCACTCAGCCAAATACATTCACGAACTGTTTCGTGAAGAGTTAGAATCTCAGCATAGTTCGGAGAGGTAGAAACAAAGGTTTCTTTCGTATACCTCTGAGGCATTGATGTATTCCAATGGTAAAAACATAACCAGTTTGGGAACGCGCCTTAGATAACATACGTCAGCATATCCAACAAGGTGGGCATCATTCTGAAGATCAAAGGGGTTTGATCCATTCCTCGATGCACATAGATATAATAAGCCCATATCCGTCATACCCCTAAGGTAGCGGAAAATGTCTTCCATGCCATTCCAGTGGCTATTATGAGAGCAGAAATCTTATGCTCCCAAAACTATGAGTTGGCACATAGCTAAGTTTACAACGGATGAGATGTCCGATTGGGCCATATATTATAATGCCCATATTGCACTTGGATTGGAAAACTTCAGGCTCCAATGTCTCTTCGTTATCGTCTTCGGGACGAAACGAGTCCTCTTAAGGATTTAGACTACAGACAATCATAGGCGTGCTCGAAAGGCTCGCTTTATCCTTATTAAAGCGCCATAACATCTTCAGGATGTAATTCGATTCATGGATCATAATTCCATTTGCACGGTGCTCGATCTCCAGGCCGAGACAAGAATTCATTCTCCTAAGATTTTTTCATCTCGAATTCCTTCTTCAGGTGCTCTGTGGTTTCCTTGATCTCTTCATAAGACCAATATCACTTGTTCCTGCCGTTTCCCAGCTGCTCGGTAGGGACGCACCTGGAGTGCACTTGAGTACCTGAAAGGGCAAAGGAGGTCAGGGGAGGCCGGCGTGTACCGACCGAAGACCCTCCGACGCTCAAGTTAGTCCCGAGAGGATTTGAGCAGAGTTTCTAGGAATGGAGAGAACTTACTCGAATAAGGAGTGAAGACTTCTTATATATGAGTTGAGGTCGGAGACAAGCTTCCCTGGCGTGGGGGACATCCCATGACACGAGGGAATACTCTATTACTCCACTACCTCGACACGCGCGTCGAGGGACGGCGGTGCCTAGTGCGGTATGGGCATTCTTTAGTGCGATCCGCGAGGCAGTGGACGAGCACGTGCTGCCAGGTGGCTGCGCCGGTACCGACTGGACTGTGTGTTCCACGGTACCGGGTCGAGAGATGTCCCTGTAAGGCCGAGGGGAAGGCTTGTTGTCGGTACACCCGGCCTGGTATTGCTGGTACCGCTGGGGTACCGCCAGGGCTTTGCTAGTGGGCTCGATAGGGGATCCCTACCGAGTGGAGAGATGCCGCTGGGGCGTTGTCAAAGCAGTGCATTCGGTAGGGGATCCCTACCGAGTAAGTAGATGCCGCTGGGGCGTTGCCTGGGCCGCTGGGGCGTTGTCAAGGCAGTGCACTCGGTAGGGGATCCCTACCGAGTAAGTAGATGCCGCTGGGGCGTTGCCTGGACCGCTGGGGCGTTGTCAAGGCAGTGCACTCGGTAGGGGATCCCTACCGAGTAAGTAGATGCCGCTGGGGCGTTGCCTGGGCCGCTGGGGCGTCGTCAAGGCAGTGCACTCGGTAGGGGATCCCTACCGAGTAAGTAGTTGTAATGGGCCCAGAGGTGGGCTGTTCAGCGATGGTGGGCTACTCCTGACCCGTCTTGGGGTCTGTACCGGGACAGATATGAAATGGTAGCAACAGAAGTCCCCCAAGTCCCGAGCAAGAGGAAGTGCTTGGTCGGGGACTTAGTCCACAAGTTCATATCAGGACGTAGCCAAGTGTCGGTGTGGCAGCCGCGGCGCTTAGGGTCGGCCCACGTAGTCCCCCAAGTCCCCGAACAAGGGGTTCCTCCCGGGAGGGAGTTGTAACCGCTCCGAGTTCTAAGGGAACTGCCAAGGTCGTGCCTGTTGGTATGCTTGGCGTAACTGCCGAGGTAGTGGGGCAATAACTGCCGAGGTAGTGGGGCGATACGTGTCGCCTCTCGGGCGGTTTGGAACTGCATGGGGAGTTCAACCGTTGCATTGACACGTGTCGTCATCCTGTGAAGCGACGGTTGGTGTCGTACGGTGCAGATGTCCCAGGTCCCGCTATATATAGGGGTGAAGAGAGTTCACTTCACCTCATTCTTGAATTTTTTCATTCCAGAGCTCTGAAACCTGTCGGTAGAGAGAGAGAGAGCGTGTTGCCGGTAGCGTGTATTTGAATCATCTGCTTCTTCGACTTTCGACGCTTCACAGTGTAAGTACCGAGAACTCTGTTTTACTTTTGTGTGTTCTGCTTTTGTAACGTAGTTTGCGTACCGGTGTCCTGCCTTAGTACCGAGCTAGGTTGCATAGGCTTAGGATTGTCGTCCCGGTGAGCAACTTAGTTTACTTCTTGCAGATGTCTGATTCGGAAAGCCAGAGTGTCGGGAGCGGCAATGCCTTCTCTGGTGAAGAGCCAGAGAGGTCTCCTTCAGTGGAGATTGTCGATGTGAATTCTAGTACCGGGAGTAGCAGTAGCGAGACTCGGTCCTGTTCGTCCGGAACCAGCACCGTCCGCATCGAAAGCATGTTCGAGACGGTGATGAGGGGCATCACTACCGGTGAAGACCTAGAGCCGTTGAACACAATCAAGGACGGTCAGTTTATTCCCGGTAGTAGTAGTTCTGTGCCGGCCACCGAGGTGGTAGGAGGAGAGTCTCGGTCGGAGGCAGAGATTGCTGAGGAAGAGGTACCAGAGGACTCGGTACCTGCGGGTTTTGCGGTAGACCGCCTGAAAATTAGTGCTTCTACCGAGGATGACTTGGTGGCCCTGAGGGAGGCATTCAACATTCCGGACTCGGTAACCATGCGCCTGCCAGAGAAGGGGGAACTGAGGAGTGAGTCTGTGATACCGGGCGAGACCTTGGTACACCCATTCTTCTTCGGGGAGGGCCTACGGATTCCGTTGCCATCGTACCAGCAAAGGTTCTTGGCCGAGGTTGGCCTTGCCATTGCTCAGTTGAATCCCAACACCTGGCGGTGTCTTGATGCGCTCTATACCCTGTACCGGCACTGTGGTTTCGGCGAGCCAGACTTGGCGGTGTTCTTCAGCCAGTGGTCCCTGGAGGAGCACTCGAAAACTGATAAGGGTTGGTACAAGGCCAAGTCGGTAGGAAAGCCTTGTGCAGAGTGTCCCCGAGACACTGAGTTGATCGACCTTGTTCATAAGTACAAGAAGGTGACCCGGTGCTGCCTGAAGAAAAGTGCACTCGTTCGGGAAGGTATGGCCGATGAGGCCGACATCGAGTCTCATGAGCTCGGGAGCCCGGAGATCATCAGGGACCCGCTGGTGTTTGGTAATCCGACCTCCCAGCAGACTTGGAAGCACCGATACTTCTTCATTGGTGGTCAATGGGAGTTTCCCGAAGGGTCTGACCCACCGTTGAAGAGAGTGCCTTGTAGCTTTAGAGACGCCCCTGGTTGATAGCCTTCCCGAGTTTATACTTGTTTACTTGTGCCAAGTTTTGTCTCTCGGTACTAACCTCTTGTTTTTTATGTGTTGTGCAGCTGACCAATCTTGGAGGAAGCTTACCGAGAGGCAAGAGGAAGAAATTGAGTGGATCCGGGAGAACATCTCGATAGTCCTGAGGAGGTCCACCGTTCTTCTCAACCGGTACTCGCTTCACTTCTCGGGCCTAGCACCGATCCCGTGTCCCTGTAAGTTCCTCTCGGTAGCACATGTATACTTGTGTATGCATACTTGTATATTTTGGAATCTCACTTCGGTATTCTGCTGTGCAGTTTTGCCTCAATTCCGTCGGTATCGTCGACTCGGGGACGAGCAAAGCATGGTGCGTGAACGCAAGGACTTCTACCAGCTGAAGAAGGCCGTGGGTGAAAACCCACTTCCCGAGGCCCAGCTGGCCGCTGCGGAGAATGCCGGTGCTCCTGTGGAGGCTGTCGGCGCTGGCGTTGATACTTCCGGGAAGAGGAAGAAGAAGAAGGCCAAGCGGGTGCGTTCCACTGCTGAGGCTGATGGGGAGGGAGAGGACTCGGGGGTCCCCGAAACTGCTGAGACCGAGGTTTCCACAGAAGTGGCTGTGGCGTCCCTGAAGAGGACGGCTCGGGAAGAGGTAAACCCCATGCTTAACCTTTTTTTGCGATTTTTATCTGCCCTGCCGGTACTTATGCTTTTGTAGTTTGTCAAACAGGTGAGGGAGCACCGGAAGAAGCAGAAGGTGTCGGTGGCAGAGACCTCAGTTGAAGGGCCCGTGGAGGGTGCCGGTACCGCCCTGGCTACCCGCAGTACCGGGTCTGATGCCATCTTTGGCAGGGAGGTCGAGTCCGAGAATGCCAAGTTGTTCCTTGGCTGTGCCAGGAAGGCGTTGCTGGACCCTCTCCCGCTGTCCAAGTTGGCTGACTTGCCGGCCATGACAATGAAGCAGCAGCGGGACCTCCTCTTTCACTGCAAGCAGAAGGTACCGTCTTGTTTTTTTTTTTTTTTTTTTTTTTTTTTTTTTGAGGCGCCAGACACTTATATATGTGTATGCTTTTGCAGCTGGCATACGAGGAGCTGATGCTGGATCGCCGGTACTGGGAGGAGCTACGCTCTGTCGGTGGGCAGGTCGAAAACATGAAGGCCGGCTACAACACCATGTACAAGCTCAAGGAGGAGGCGACTGCTGAGCTTGTCAAGGTCAAGGAGGAAGCCGGTAGGCTTGTGCAAGAGGCTGAGGAGAAGGCCAAGGCTGCTGTGGCTTCTGAGGTGGCCAGGATCCAAGCCGACTTCGACAATCGGCTGGAGGAGGCTGTCGGGAAGGCCAGGGAGGAGGCTGTGATGGCCTACCGGCGTGACCGGCAGCGCGCTGTGGAGCAGGCCACAGCCTATATGGAGGGTGGAGCTTACATTCTTGGCAAGATCAAGGATGCCTTCCCGGCCCAAGACTGGACTCGACTCCCGGTGCCAACCGTCACCGAGGACTTCGTTGATGATGAGCACAAATATATCCTCCAGGAGATCGACGAAGAAGCCGGTAACTCTGGCCAACCAGCGCAGCAGCAGCAGCAGGAATGAAGTCCCCCTGTGTGGGTAGTATAGGCCAAGGGCCTTGTAATCTTTGTTTTTTTTTTGTGGGTGTTTCGACCCATTTCTGAACAATCGTCCCGGTGGGGACTGCTCTCTCGGGAGCTAGTACTTGTTGGCCATAAGGCCTTTATTTCTTGTCGAATAATGGCGTGCTTCGCCTTCTTTATTTTATGACATTTTCAGTTCTCGAAATATTTCCAAGTGTTTACTCGGGAGGACTGGATACATCAGTCTGCCTTCCGGTATGTTTTGCACTTTTCTTTATCTCATCTCACGTGGGTAGTTGATACCGGCATCGTGGATGTGTGCATGGGGGGTGTTATGCATGGGGGTAGCTGGTACCGGCCGCATGGCTTAGAAAGTTTCACATGAGGGTAGCTGGTACCGGCCTCATGTTTTGAAATATTGCACATGGGTGTCGCGGGCATCACGCTGCATGTCAAAATATAGGAGCAGAAACTTATGCATGGGGGTCGCTGGTACCGGCCACATGACTTAGAAGAGTTTCACATGGGGGTAGCTGGTACCGGCCTCATGTTTTGAAATTTTGCACATGGGTGTCGCGGGGATCACGCTGCATGTCAAAATATAGGAGCAGAAACTTATGCATGGGGGTCGCTGGTACCGGCCACATGACTTAGAAGAGTTTCGCATGGGGGTAGCTGGTACCGGCCTCATGTTTTGAAATATTGCACATGGGTGTCGCGGGGATCACGCTGCATGTCAAAATATAGGAGCAGAAACTTAGGCATGGGGGTCGCTGGTACCGGCCACATGACTTAGAAGAGTTTCACATGGGGGTAGCTGGTACCGGCCTCATGTTTTGAAATTTTGCACATGGGTGTCGCGGGGATCACGCTGCATGTCAAAATATAGGAGCAGAAACTTATGCATGGGGGTCGCTGGTACCGGCCACATGACTTAGAAGAGTTTCGCATGGGGGTAGCTGGTACCGGCCTCATGTTTTGAAATATTGCACATGGGTGTCGCGGGTATCACGCTGCATGTCAAAATATAGGAGCAGAAACTTATGCATGGGGGTCGCTGGTACCGGCCACATGACTTAGAAGAGTTTCACATGGGGGTAGCTGGTACCGGCCTCATGTTTTGAAATTTTGCACATGGGTGTCGCGGGGATCACGCTGCATGTCAAAATATAGGAGCAGAAACTTATGCATGGGGGTCGCTGGTACCGGCCACATGACTTAGAAGAGTTTCGCATGGGGGTAGCTGGTATCGGCCTCATGTTTTGAAATATTGCACATGGGTGTCGCGGGGATCACGCTGCATGTCAAAATATAGGAGCAGAAACTTATGCATGGGGGTCGCTGGTACCGGCCACATGACTTAGAAGAGTTTCACATGGGGGTAGCTGGTACCGGCCTCATATTAATATAGGAGCATAGGAGCAGAAACTTAGGCATGGGGGTCGCTTGTACCGGCCACATGACTTATAAGAGTTTCACATGGGGGTAGCTGGTACCGGCCTCATGTTAATATAGGAGCATAGGAGCAGAAACTTAGGCATGGGGGTCGCTTGTACCGGCCACATGACTTATAAGAGTTTCACATTTCACCGACTGTAAGTGACTGATTTGATATATATGAACAGAAGTCGTTGCTCCTGGCCGGACTGTGACCGGGCTTTTACAAGAGTACCGGTGGGAGCTCTTGTCACGCCCCGATTTTTCAATCAATTAATAAGGCATTTTGCCCTTAATTACAAACCATTTCGGGAACGTGACGACATGGAATATCAAATACAAATATGCACTAGAATTTTTTTCTTTTTAATTCAAGTACACAACACCAACTCCATGCCCAACATTGTAATTTCAAACTCAATACAAGAGTCGAATATTACATACCAAATATTTATATAATAAATTGATACATCAAAATATTACATAAATAAATCTTCAGAGTGCGAAGCATAAAATAGCGGAAGTCTTATAACCCAACAAAAAGTATGCAGCCTTGCATTACTCCTGGTTATCCTAACCTGCAGGTATAACCCCTACACCGTGGAATAGTGTACCGGGTTATATCAACAAACCCGGTCAGCTTACGAAGCTGGTATGAGTTAACTCAGTTTTACTCACCCTAAACCGTTTAACAAAATATACATATATAGTTTGTTTTAAACAAATATATGTAACTTATATTTTTCAAAAACAATTCAAATCCCGAAAATTCATATTATAAAATATACTGAACCTACGCGCCCCATACCACGTATTTTAACCCCACACGTCCCATAAACGTGTATGTTAATCCCAGGGTAATTCAGAATATTAAACAATATAAACTTTCCCCAAAATCATTTCCCAAAATTATGATTCTTTCTTTTTAAGAATCGTAAATCATAATAATAATTACTTCAATTTTTAAAGAAGTAAAAACTTCAAAATACAATTCAATATTGTTCAAGAATTGTAATTCAATAAATCAATGCTTCAATTATTTAAGAAGCAAATTCATATCATACTCACACAAAACCACAATCAACTTCAAATGATTAAAAGCGAGAATACCATTTTTCTTCTCCTTTTAATACATCAAGATAAAGCGAGAATACCATTTTTCTTCTCCTTTATTACATAAAGTATTCATCTTTGTTTTCAATGAATACATGGCTACACAGTCTAGAACTCTAACCTTCACCCATTGGCTACACAGTCTAAAGCTCTAACCTTCACCATTGGCTACACAGTCTAGAGCTCTAACCTTCACCCATTGGCTACACAGTCTAAAGCTCTAACCTTCACCCATTGGCTACAAAAACATTCAAGTAGGCAAACACAATATCATAATTTTGAAATATTGTTTCCCACAAAGTCCACCAATCAAAACAATAAAATGAATAATTTCAATTATTGTTTTAACACAAAATCACACATGCTGATATATCAAATTAAAAAACTGTATTTAATTTATATATCGCAAAATCATTTAAATAAATATAATTATTTATTTTCGCAGACAACACAATATGAATTAATATTCATATATAAAATATCGTGAGATTCACTCACCTCTAATTCCTGCTGCGTCTTCAAATAGTAACCAGGAATCGACAAGCACGAGCTACACTTCTCGTAAACACCTATGATTATGCAATATCCAATTAGCATAATACATTTCCAAAATAATCCAAATGTTCCTCAAATGTCTCCTACGACATCGGAACATTTAATCGAGACCATTTGACCAAAAGTCAACCATCGGTCAACGTGGGTCCCACGTCTACTATTCATCAACGGGTCCCACACCAAATCTGAAACTTCCAAAATCCAACAGCATGCTTATTTCTAGCATCCTAACATCATATCCAAATATGGTGATGATCCAACGGTCGGATCATCACGGATCTAACGATCCATAACCATTGCTTAATTGATCATCGCTCAAACGACCGAATTTCACAAAACTGTAAACACGAAAGTTGTTCGTATCGACGAACCAAGTCAAACGGAGCAAAGAATTGCTCCAGGACCGACCTGACGCGCCGCCGACGCGCCGCCGGAGGTGGCTGCCGGCCGCCGGTCAAGGTGGTCCGATGGCTACCAAAATTTACCATAATGTAGAACTCAACAAGCCCAACAAGTTTAGTAACTACCTCAAAGTCTGGATCGAAGTGGAAGTGGCCGGAATCGGTGTCGGCAAGTTCTAGATCCAAAACTTCCCGAGCTCAATCCGCCGCCTACGGTGGTTTTCGGTGAAATCCAAGGGCACCATCGTGTTCATGGGGTTGAGGGCTTCAAAACCCGATACACGGATTGGTCCGGGGTGGCCGGAAAATGGCCGGAGCATGAGGAGGCCGTCGGCCTCTTCTTTGGCCGCCGCGTGCGGCGTCACGCCGGCGAGGCGGGCGGCAAGGCCGGGTGGGCTAGGTCTGTCGGCCCGAGCTACACCTTTTGGTGGTGGCGGTGAGGCACACGGTGGCCGGTCACGGCTCGCCGGAAAACAACCAGAAGAGAGAGAAAGGGAGAGCTGCGCGGGGAGAGAGAGAGAGAGAGGGAGGAGAGAGAAAGTTCCAGAAAAAAAATAAAATCTTTCTTTTATAGAAAAACGTGGAACTTCCGAGGGCTGTAACTCCTTCATACGATGTCCATTTCCGATGAACCAAATTCCTACGAACTCGATTCGACGAGGTCTACAACTTTCATGAAGGAAGTTTTCCCAAATTCTCAACGGGTAAAAAGTTACCTTAATTAACCTTGTGTAACTTATAATTACCACCGTAATTATCGTTTTACGACGAAAACCCCTAAAAATATGAAATCGTATCATTTCACTTCAAATTTCACGAACTATTTTATAAAAATAATACGGAAATTTTCGGGGTATTACAGCTCTGCTCGACCAATCCGTTGTACTGATTTTTCGTTAGGGGGTGTGGACCCTCCTACCGGTGTGTTCCGGTGTTTTTACGGGCGCGACCTACGGGTAGTAGTAGCGGAGGTGTTCAATGTTCCATGGGTGCGGGAGTGTGTACCCGTTGGAGTCCATTAGCCGGTAGGTTCCAGGCTTGACAACTTCGACTACCCGGTAGGGGCCTTCCCATTTTTGGTTGAACGTCATGGCTGCAGAGTCCTTCGTACTTAATCGTACGCGGCATAGTGCCCAGTCCCCCAGCTTGAGGTACCGGGCCTTTGCCTTTGTGTCGAACTTGCGTTTGAGCCTGTTCTTGTGTTCTGCGTTCCGGAGGTTGGCCTGTTCACGGCGTTCCTCAAGTAGATCACGGTTGAGACACAACTGCTCTTCGTTTTCGTTTGGATCGAAAGTGTCGATCCTGTGGGTTGTGGAATTAATTTCAACCGGTACTACAGCTTCTGCACCGAAAGCGAGGGAGAATGGGGTTTCTCCGGTGGCAGCCTTATATGAGGTGCGGTACGCCCATAGTACCTCCGGTAGCAGCTCTGGCCATGCGCCTTTCTTTTCGCCCAGCTTGGTCCTCATTGTTCTCTTCAGGATTTTGTTTACTGCCTCTACCTGACCGTTGGTCTGGGGGTGGGCTACCGATGCGAAGTAAAGGGTGATGCCCTTGCACCGGCAAAATTCCCTGAAGGAGTTGGAATCGAATTGCCTTCCATTGTCGGTGACAATGATTTGAGGGACACCGAAGCGGCAGATGACGTTTTCCCAGATGAATGTTTGAATTTGCTGGGAAGTGATGGACTTGAGGGCCTTGGCCTCTGTCCACTTGGTGGAGTAGTCGGTGGCGACAACCACATATTCAACACCGCCGGTACCCTTTGGCATTGGCCCGATTAGGTCCAAGCCCCATTGTGCGAAAGGGCACGGGTTGACCATCGTTTCCAGTGGCTGGGATGGTTTCGGTACATTTGGCGCGTTGAACTGGCAGGACTTGCATTTCTTGGTAAATGACACGGCATCCCGGAGGAGGGTTGGCCAGTAGTATCCAAGCCTAACGAGCTTGTGAGCCATCGCTCTTCCTCCCGGGTGGTGGCCGCATATGCCCTCATGTACCTCCCTGATCGTCTCCCGGGACTCGGTGGGTCCGAGGCATCGTAGGTATGGCATTGAGTGGGCTCGCCGGTAAAGATGACTGTTGATGATGAGGTACCGGGAGGACCGGAATCTTACTTTCTTTGCCTCATCATTATTTCTCGGGAGGGAGCCATCTCGCAGGTACTCTAGGATTGGTGTCATCCAGTTTGCTTCTTCGAGACGCAAGTGGTTCACCTCGACTGGTGTCGTCTCAGTACTGCGGTGCTCCAGCATAATAATGGGTACCGAGGCCCCTGGGTTGGGGTCAATAGCGGAAGCTATTCTGGCTAGGGCGTCAGCCCGTTGGTTCTCATCCCTTGGTACCTTTGTTAATTTGAAACACGAGAACCCAAGTGTGAGGTCTTTTACCAAGGTCACGTACCGGCACATAGTGGGGTCTTTTGCCTGGTAGTCCCCCGTGACCTGGTTGACGATGAGCTGAGAGTCACTGAAGACTTGGAGTTGTTTGGCTCCCATATCGCCGGCTAGCCTGAGGCCTGACAGGAGTGCCTCGTACTCGGCTTCGTTGTTAGAAGCCTTGAAATTGAACCGGAGGGCACACTCCAAGTGAGATGTGTCGGGGCTCTCGGTATGTGGGGTAATGAGGACGAGTCCTGCCCCGCTTCCGTGGGTGTTTGAGGCGCCGTCCACGTACAACTGCCAGACCGGTATGGTTGGATCGAATGACTGATCACCAACGGTAGTTGGGGCGTCCTCGGCGGGAGTCGCTTTCTCCGCCGATGGCTGTTGATTGGTGTTGGCGTGTTCGGGTGTGAACTCGGAGACGAAGTCTGCTAACACTTGAGCCTTGATTGCCGGCCTGGGCCGGTAGGCTATGTCAAACTCGCTGAGTTCAATGCTCCACTTTGTGAGCCTCCCCGATGCCTCAGGCTTCTGCAGGATTATCCGCAGTGGATGGTCGGTCAGGACGACAATGGGGTGAGATTGGAAGTAAGGCCGGAGCCGCCTAGCTGAGACCATGAGTGCTAAGACGAGCTGTTCTATCTCTGGGTACCGAGTCTCGGTATCCAGTAGAGACTTGCTTGCATAGTCCACCGGTAAGTCTTCCTTGTTGTCGCTCCTGACCAGGATTGAACTTACTGCCGTCCTAGATACCGATAGGTATAGGAACAGTGGTTCCCCCAGCACTGGCCGGCTGAGTAGCGGAGCTGCTGCCAGGTATCCTTTTAGGGCTGCGAAAGCTTGCTCGCACTCGGTGGTCCAGCCCTCAAACTTCTTCCCGGTTTTGAGTATTTTGAAGAAAGGAGCACACCGGTCGGTAGACCGTGATATGAACCGGGAGAGGGCTGTGATCCTGCCGTTGAGGCTTTGGACGTCCTTGAAGGTTTTAGGAGATTTTAGTTCCAGGATAGCTCGAATCTTCTCGGGGTTCGCTTCGATCCCCCGGTGGCTGACCATGAAACCGAGGAACTTACCCTCACCGACACAGAAGACACACTTCTCGGGATTGAGTTTCATCCCATAGTCTTGAAGGATAGAGAAAGTTTCTTGCAGGTCGGTGATGTGATCAGTTTGCTTGACGCTCTTGACGAGCATGTCGTCCACGTACACTTCCATGGTCTTGCCAATTTGCCTGGAGAACATACGGTTGACTAACCGTTGGTATGTGGCACCGGCATTCTTCAGCCCGAAGGGCAAGACATTGTAGCAGTAAAGACCTTGATTGGTCACAAAGGACGTGTGCTCTTGGTCGTCGGGATCGAGCTTGATCTGGTTGTAGCCTGAGTAGGCGTCCATGAAGCTGAGGGCCTCGTGCCCAGCGGTAGAGTTCACCAGCTGGTCGATCCTCGGTAAGGGGAAACTGTCCTTGGGGCACGCCCGATTCAGATCGGTGAAGTCGATGCACATTCGCCACTTCCCGTTGGGCTTTCTTACTAGTACCGGGTTCGATAACCACCGAGGATACTGGACCTCGCGGATAAAACCGATGCTCAAGAGTTTATCGACTTCCGTCTTCATAGCCTCGTATCGCTCCTGGTCTCCTACCCTTCTCTTTTGTCGTACCGGCCGATAGGCGGGGTCGATATCAAGCTTGTGAGAGATAATGGTGGTGGAGATACCGGGCATGTCTGCATAGGACCAGGCGAAGATTGAGGCGTTGTCCTTCAAGAGTTTGATCAGGTTTCCCCGGAGAGTTACCGGTAGGCCCGTGCCGATCTTGACAACTCTGTCAGGCTGTTCGGGGAACAGGGCGATGTGTTCTACTTCCTCGTGGGGTTTGCCCTGCAGGACTACTGCTCCTTCCCTGGGGTCATCCGGCCTGTCGGTCGTGGCTGCTCTGTCACCGGTAGTGACATTGCACACGTCCCGGCAGGGACGCCGTGGCTTAGTTTCTTGAGCATAACACGACCGGGCCATAGGCTGGCTTCCTCTGATGGAGGCGACTCCAACGGGAGTAGGGAACTTTAGCATGAGCAAGTAGTAGCACACACAGGCCTTGATCTGGCAAAGGATGGGCCTACCGAGAATGAAATTGTAGGATGATTCACAGTCTACCACCAGCATATGGGCAGATACCTTTCGGGACCTGGGGTACTGGCCGACCTCCACGTTGAGCCAGATGCTACCGAGAGGTTGGACCAGATCTCCCGAGAAGCTTATAAGCGGGTTCACCGTCCTAGATATGTTCTCGAGCGGTAGGTCTAGCTTGAGGTAGGCACTTTTGAAAATGATGTTGGCGGAGCTACCGCCATCCACCAGTACCTTGTGCATCAGGTCCGTGTGAACCTTGGCCGAGATTACGAGAGGGTCGTCGTGAGGGGTCACGATACCGGATTCCTCGTCGTTGGAGAATTCTATCTTCCACGGGTCTCGCTTAGGCCTTTTCTGTGCTGGTGCGGATTGCACGGAGAAACATTGCAGGTGCTGCTTAGCCTCCTTCACGTGAGACTTGTGCTCAGATCGTGAAGTACCGAATAAGGTCGGCCCCCCGCTGATGGTGAAGATTTCCTTCCGATAACCCCGGTTGCCTTGTCCGGTGTATTGGCCAAGCTTCCCGTCTCGGTATAGCTGCTCGGCCACGTCCCGGAGAGTCTGACACTCATCGGTGTTGTGGGTCCCGGACTGATGGTGGGTGCAGAATTTACCGGTATTAGTCCGGTTGCCGGCGTATGCTTGCTTCGCCCATGGTTGGGGGAAAAGCTGGGGGTTTTCCTTGTAGATGTCCCCCAAGGGTTTGTTGAACGTTGTACAGACTAGCAGCCTGTCGTCGGTACCGTCCTGCTTGCTGGGCTTCTGGGGGCGGTTGTGCCTCCAGGAACTTTTCTTCTTGGGGTGCCGGTTATACCCGGTCTCGGTCCATCCTTGACTTGAGTCGTCCACCTGGTTAATACCGGCGGGTTGGCTGTATGGCCACTGCCTTGGATGGGCCTGGGTTTCCCCGCGGTCCGAGTAACCGGAGTACTGCCCTTGCCCTCGTTGGTCGGAGTACAACTGTTCCCTGGGCTTGTTATAGCCGGGACCGACCTGATATACCGGTCGTTGTTGGTGGCTCTGGGGAGCCTGGTGTTGGGGATTCCGCTCCCGGTTGGGGGGATCATACCTTCGGTTGTTCTCGCGGTTCTCCCAGTTGTTGCCGCGATTACCCCCTCGGTAGGAGTTGAACTTGTTGCGCTTGTCGCTCTGCCGAGAGTCGTCCGGCCGTGAGCCACCACCCTGCTCTTGCTTACGCTTATCCCCGATGGGGTCCGCTGTGGTTGCGGAGGCCTTGTTTGCCTTGTGCATCGCGTTGAGCTGAGACTTTCGTTCGTAGGTCAGGTAGTAGCTCCGGGCGTATTGCCCTGCTCGGTTCATGAGTTCGGTGTAGGTGAGGACAGCGCTCGTGGCATTGAGCTTTCTGAGGAACTCGTCCGGTTGTAGGCCATCTCGGAAGATTTGGGCCGCACGGACATCGTCCTTGGAGGTACAGCGCCGGTAGGCAGCTTTGAACCGCTCCATATAATCCGCCAGTCGCTCCCCGCTGGCTTGCTGGAAGCCGGTAAGTTCTCCCACCGAATAGAAGAAGCTGGACTTCGTGGCGTACTCGGTGGTGAAAGCCTCGACTAGTTGCTCATAACTGTCTATGGACTCCGGTTCTAGTTGATAGAACCACAGCATGGCCTCCTGAGTCAAGGTGTTGACGAAGGCGTGGCACCACTCCTCGTCAGTATAGCCCTTGCCATTGTAAGCGGATTGGAACGCGGTCACATGCATTACTGGGTCCTCTTTACCGGTATAGGAGTCCATCTTCAGGCTCTTGAAGTCCCGGTTGTGCTCATGGATCCTCCTGGTGAACGGACCGACTGGCTTCTTGGCTATGCCGAGGCTGGGTGCACTTTTAGCACCGCCGGTTTCGACCCTTCTGAGTCGGTCGCTGAGCTCCCGGAAGAGGTTGACCAATGCGCCCTCGTCCCCTGCGCCTGCGCTGGTACTTATGGCGGGCGCGCTTACTGGTATCACAATGTGATCCTCGGTCCCGTCTTCGTCCGGGAAGTGGACCACTCCCGCGGCATCGAGAAACGAGACCTTGGGCGTCGATGCTGCCGGTTGGGGGTGACTGGTCACACGCCCTGGCTTGGCTGGCAAGCGTTCTGCCGGTTTGAGAGGGGTCTCGGTCCCTAGCTGTGTCGAGACCGAGTGATTGGGCGTATGCTCGAGGCTAAGCCGCTCCCTGAGCAGGCCGATCTCTCGGGCACTGTCTTCTTGCGCCGCGAGTTGGTCGCGGCGTAGTCGTTCGTTGCTCTCCTGGAGGTCCCGGATCATGGCTTCAAGTCTGGCCATCATCGAAGATTCGATCTGGTGGGACTCAGGGGTTTCCGACTCGGTGGAGTGGACTGCTGCCGGTGTTTCCTCGTGGAGGGGCTCAAGACCAGCAATAGTCGTTGTGTCCTTTGATTGCTTGGACTTCTTACTTTGCTTGGCGGGTTGTGAGCCATCACCTGCTGATTTGGTCATAGCTTGACCGGTAGAGTACCTCACTGGGTGAGGGTGCTTTTGTTACTAAGTGGTGGAAATTTGTTCCCACAGACGGCGCCAAACTGTTCCTGCCGTTTCCCAGCTGCTCGGTAGGGACGCACCTGGAGTGCACTTGAGTACCTGAAAGGGCAAAGGAGGTCAGGGGAGGCCGGCGTGTACCGACCGAAGACCCTCCGACGCTCAAGTTAGTCCCGAGAGGATATGAGCAGAGTTTCTAGGAATGGAGAGAACTTACTCGAATAAGGAGTGAAGACTTCTTATATATGAGTTGAGGTCGGAGACAAGCTTCCCTGGCGTGGGGGACATCCCATGACATGAGGGAATACTCTATTACTCCACTACCTCGACACGCGCGTCGAGGGACGGCGGTGCCTAGTGCGGTATGGGCATTCTTTAGTGCGATCCGCGAGGCAGTGGACGAGCACGTGCTGCCAGGTGGCTGCGCCGGTACCGACTGGACTGTGTGTTCCACGGTACCGGGTCGAGAGATGTCCCTGTAAGGCCGAGGGGAAGGCTTGTTGTCGGTACACCCGGCCTGGTATTGCTGGTACCGCTGGGGTACCGCCAGGGCTTTGCTAGTGGGCTCGATAGGGGATCCCTACCGAGTGGAGAGATGCCGCTGGGGCGTTGTCAAAGCAGTGCATTCGGTAGGGGATCCCTACCGAGTAAGTAGATGCCGCTGGGGCGTTGCCTGGGCCGCTGGGGCGTTGTCAAGGCAGTGCACTCGGTAGGGGATCCCTACCGAGTAAGTAGATGCCGCTGGGGCGTTGCCTGGACCGCTGGGGCGTTGTCAAGGCAGTGCACTCGGTAGGGGATCCCTACCGAGTAAGTAGATGCCGCTGGGGCGTTGCCTGGGCCGCTGGGGCGTCGTCAAGGCAGTGCACTCGGTAGGGGATCCCTACCGAGTAAGTAGTTGTAATGGGCCCAGATGTGGGCTGTTCAGCGATGGTGGGCTACTCCTGACCCGTCTTGGGGTCTGTACCGGGACAGATATGAAATGGTAGCAACATCACTTATGTCATTAAAATAAGTAACCACAATAGCAAACCTGAAACTTGTTTACTTAATAAACATGCATGGGCATAACTCATTTATTCAAGTATCCCATTCTGATCAAATATTCACTTAGATGGCTATACCACATCCATCTGGATTGTTTCAATCCATAAAGTGAACGCCTCACACGAATGGAGAGCGTGTTCCGTGGTCTGGAACTATTTGAATCAGGTACCTAAAGTTCTTCTGGAACTTTCATATATATCTCTGTGTTAAGATCCCCATAGAGATAAGTTGTGACCACACTCATAAGCTGCATACTCAGTTTTTCGAAAACTACCAAACTGATAAGGTAGTAGAACGTTATGACGTTCATTACGAGAGAATACATCTCCTCGTTAATCAATCCCAGGGCGTAGAGATAATCTTCACTACTAGACGAGTCTTGTATCTCACAGTCTAGTTATTCTCATTACGCTTCCTTACAAATACCCATTTAAATTATACAGGTTTAACATGGGGAGGTGTAGGAACAACAAGCCCTAAACACCTTTCTTTTTGTCAAGGAATCAAATTCAACCTGGATTGCTTCTTTCCTTTTTAGCCAGTCTACTCTACGTTGATTTTAATCAACGGAGTGAGGTTCGATGTCATCGCTATTTATGATTTTGGTAGCTACCATGAAATACAAATATTTCATCGATGATAATCTCATTCCGATACCAGATCTCACATAAGCATGCATTTACCGAGATTTTTCTATTCTCAGGAATGGGTTCAGATGTTGGAGCGTCCCCCAACTTCGTCTCTTCTAAGACGGACCCATAATCCGGATTTATCTCGTGAGATTGATCGGTTAAGATCGCGATGTCAAGAGGACTTGTTTGTGCCAAAGTTATCCTCTTCTAGGGATAAAAGTCCTACGAACCTAGTGGTCCACATTGCCACTGGTATATGACTGGTTAGCCACTAGGGCCATACCTCGTCCATCTGGGACGACACATCCTACTGAACATTGCATCCTTCAGGGATGACAGTACGTCCCATTGGGACGTCTATCCTTGCAGGCACATTTTGCAGCAGGTATATGTGATCTCGTCACTTTGTCTAGACCAGAGTAGCATTTGCCTACACTCAATGGATCTAGAATTCATCGCACTTCACTATCAAATTGTGCGGTTTGGGGATCGAGATGAGACATAGTGGGGACATTCCACTTCAATTCACGTCGTTCTTCACGAACAGTGACATTGATATCTCCCCCTAACGACGGGAAGAATGTCTCACCAAAGTGACAATCCGCAAATATTGCGGTAATGAGATCGCCTGTCAAGGGAATAATATATGGGTATTCATAACCGACATATATGCTCATCCTTTGTTGAGAATCCATATATATATTTGTGGCGGCACAATTTGCACACAAACTGCAAACCCAAATACGCGTAAGTGCGAAACACTAAGTTCGTACCCAGTCACTAGCTGTAACGCGAAATAGGGTTAGGTAACATTAGGCCTCAACCATACAATAGTGTAACATGTGACCACTTTGTCAGTGCATCAACCAAAACCATGTAATGTCCGCATGGTGGTTGTCACAAATCTGCAAACCGTGCAGTAAAAGCATCACCTGTGAAAGGTTTCTTTTCTCCCCCTAATGGCGGGATTACTGTCTCATCATGACCAATCGCAAAAATGCGTAACAGACATCACCATTTCAGGTGTAAAGATATCAATTGGTTGAAGCTAAGCCAACACAATCTTTTGGTCAATGAACTTCTAGTTCATGATATCAATATCTGAGTAAGAAACACCAGGTTCTCATATAATGAATATGATTATTAGGGATCTTCTGGCCCTCATGTAATTAAGGATCAAGAAACTGCAAGTTTCGATCTCTTTTAATTACCAGACTCACAACCACAAAAGTGAGTTTAATCCATCACTTTGTTAAGTCTTATGATGAGACTACTCGAAACTTCGGGCTCGAGTATGATAAGTATTGCTATAAATATTGCGATAAATATTTAAATAAAGCAATAAATAAATACTTGCAATAAAATGTAAAGTATTGCATATAAAAATGAACACTGCTCAAAAACCACACTGCCGTCTCAGACGTGCTTCGGGGTTTGAGCATGTCATTAATTAAACGTAATTAAACGTAATGAAATAAACGTACATATCTCAAGAACTACACGAGGTGGGTAATCCGCTTCCAGAGATTCTGGAGGGTAACCACAACCAAGGGTTTGAGCGTGTAAGTAAATAAACGTAATTAAATAAATGTAACTCAAAAATCCACTACTTGGAGGGTAAGCCGCATCCAGAGGGTTTGAGCAAATAACATTAAATTTAATAAACGTAAATTAAATAACGTAAATGAAATTAACGTAAATTAAATAACCAGCTATTTGAGCGGTTAATTACTCGAACTTCAGGTTCAGAATAATTATAGTAAAACTTCAGGTTTACTTCGTTTTTATACACGAGACATCGCTCGAAATTATTAAAACTTTAGACATTAAGTCAAGTAATAATAAATCACATGTATTCTCAAAATTGAGTCAATAATAAATTACATGTGTTCTCAAAGCTTCAAATTCGTGAAACTTTGATGCAGATGTCGGCTCTATTCTTCTCTCAATCACGCCGGACTGGATTTTGAAGTTCTTTTCTACAGTCACGCCGGACTGGAAATTCTTTTCTTTTCTCCTCAGTCACGCCGGACTGGGACATTCAATTGGTTTAATTAACCAAACATGGAAGAACTGGATGCACACTCGTACATGCACATGTGTATGGATATAATACCATTTACCCATAAACAATTAAAGACATATAATTAATCATGTGCATGTGCCATATCTCTTCATGGCCTGCCAACCACAAAAGAAAACCCCTTTTTCTTTTCTTTTCTTTTCTTTTGATAACCGGCCACACCCACCATGGCACTAACTCAATCATACATCCACTTTTCATTTTATTTGATTGAGTGCCTCTGCCTTTTGGCTTTCTTTTCCCTCTTTTTCTGGTATGGTCGTCGATGATGGCTACAATCGGCACCCAAGCTTCAGGCTTGGAGCTAGATCGGAAGAAACCCCTTCCTTGATCATCTTGCATGTACTTATGCCAAGCGAAGGAGCCATCAGAATTGAGCCAAGACTAAAGCCAAGCGTCGATCACCGTCGATGGCCGAGAGTCTCACAAACAGACCCAGCCGCGGGAAATCATGCCATGATCAAGCCGGAGGTCTGGTCTGATCCATTGGCCAGCGTACTGCCAAGGTTCTGCTTGTGGGAGGCCAGCAAACCATCTGCTGCTGGTGGTGAGCCACGGTGGTGGTTGGAAGATCAACGACGTTTCTTTCCTCGGGTCTGTCTCTCTCCAAGCTCTCTCTCTTCGAACTCTCTCTCCTCCGCTAACTCTCTCTTTCTTCTCCATGAAATTGATGAACCCAAAGGTGGCCTGTTTGGGTTTGGAAAAAGATTAGGAGGAAGATTGAGACAGAGAGGAAGAAGAGATGATGGAGCTGCAAGCAGCTTAATCTCTCAGTGACTGTGAGCTTACTGGATGGCAGAGAGATGCAAGGAAGGCAGAGCAGCGCACTCAGTTGGTTTGAGTCGTGCTGATAACGTGTTGTCAAATCAATCGTCGAAATGTTTTCGATCGACTGAAGTCAATTTCTCATTTAGTTTCCTCTCTTTATATAGAGTTGGAATTTACATTTCAGGGGTACATACTATAGAGATATTGCATAATAGTCCTTGAGTAATTACATAATAGACCCTACGTAATTACGTGGACAGCCACATAAATACTGTTATTTACAACAAATTACTATTTTTTCTTTCTTAATTTGAGACAAATCTCTTATGGAAAGAGAAAACTAATAATTAGGGTCCAATAAAGAAAAGTCCACAAGAAGACGAACTTCGTAGCCGAAGCCTATTAACTAAGGAATTCCTACTCTTCACGTACTCTTCTGTGTAAGCTGTATATTCAAAGCCTTCATCTTTTTCTCCTTCATATATTCTTATAGCTACTCTTCGATTTTGTAAAGTCGTAATTCATAAACATATTACAAAATGGCTTGCCATATATGTAATCCGCTTGCGGTGCTTCCCTGTTCTAGTGATACATATAACGTATGCCGGGGATGTTTTGAGGCAGCCAAGAGCCTTATACGCTCCAGTTACAAGTCTGGAAGTGCTGAAGGATTCTCCATAAAGGCAAGTCAAGCTCTCTCTCTCTCTCTCTCTCTCTCTCTCTCTCTCTCCCTATTTTCCTATTTCATTCTTTTTGCTTTGATTTAATGAAACTCTCCACTTATGCATACACGATTTTATTCATATGTTATGCGTAGTCAGAACTGATACAAGGGGAGTCAAAAGAGACAAATGGGTCAAAAAAAACTTATAAGCAGTGTTCAACGAAAAATATATGAGAAGGTTAGAGCATCTCAAATGAATTCTCAATTTAACTTATAAATGTAGCTCCTAATTTAACTTTTAACTTCTTTTTTTGACAAATTTAAGAAAAAATAAAAATAAAAAAGTACAATTGGAGATATTCTCAATTCAACCTCCAAAGACGCGCTCATGTATGCCTATGAAATTTCATCGGTCATATATATCTAAAACAAAAATCAATAGAATGTATATCTCAGCCCTTAATATTCAATTTGATGGTGAGTAATGATAAATTCTATGATGTGACCAAGTTAACACTACAAAAAATATATAATGAGCACTACACTAGTTGTCTTAATACATAAATCAAGATACAAATATTTCGCATGCGCAAGCGCGACCTTCTACACACGGCTTGTATGTATAGTTGCTATTCTCAATAGTATTATTGTGTGATATGTTGATTTCTTCTATCTTCAGTCTCTCACGGATGTGTCAAAATGGGCGCTTGATCGTATGAAAGACATATCAGAGCTCAAACAGAAGTCTAGGTTCCTAAGTTTTGGTTCTACATTTAGAGATCAGCTTCATACTGACATGCTAGTTCATCCTGGTAACAATGGGCCTCCGATACCTGCACATAGAGCCTTATTGGTGATTGATTATCTCACCCCTCTTAACGAAACCAGTTCATTACTGTTACTTCCACAATTTCTTAAGCAGTATGATCATGCTCAATATTTTTTACTAGTTATCATTTTCTGATTATGAGATCGAACTACAAGGACTCAAAACATTTAGTTATTTATCGTAGGCAAACAGATCAGAAATCTTCAACAACATTCTAGACTCATCGGACGAATGCAAACCTCTACAGCCAAAAGAGAAAGCTCCGTTGATGACCAACGTGCACACCGCCATATCGGTGCCTGAATTGAATCACGAAGAGCTCGAGTCCTTCATGGAATTCCTCTACACCGCGGACTTGACTGAAGAAAGGATGAACAAGCATGTCTACTCATTGTCTCTCGCAGCCGACAAGTACAGAATCCCATACTTACTGAAGTTCTGTGAGCGTCATATGATGAAGAATCTGAACTCATCGAATGTTCTTGATGTTTTAGAGGTTGCGAGTGTTCATGCTGACTTAGTAAAAAGGGCTGCGTTGGATTACATAGTGAAATACAAGCGCCAGATACTGTTTTCTGCTAAATATGAGGCATTGGCACTTAAGAATCCATCATTATGCATGCAGATTACTAGGGCATTCGCTGCTTGAAATTAATAACTCAGCTTAAGTAGGTATAGTTATTTATTTATGCCATAATTAATTAGTCGATCAATAAGGGTGAGGCCCCCTTAAGGACATCATTGAATTATATGGAACTTTTCTCGGTAACATATATTTTCTATACTATTACTAGCTTTTCTTTCTATATTTTCTATTATTTAGTTGTTTCTTTCCCAGTGAATAACATTAATTTTGAGAAGCTTGATTCCTTAATTCCTTTATCAACATCATTTGTTCCTACTTCCTTAACAAGAATGTGTGCATCACTAAAAAAATAAATAAACAAACAAAAGTTTAGTGATGGCAGCCGCCCCCAATAGGCTCTGCAAGTAGGCCCGCATTTGAGGTCTGAAAAATAAGAGAATAATGACATTGTTCCAATAAAAGCACGATTGAAAGCATTCAGTCGAAATTCTTCGAACCTAATTATTAAAAAATTTCGAAGATCTGTTGGAGTTCGGCTACCCGCTTTGATACCAATGTTTGACTCGGATTTTAGCAATAATTAAGTACGTGGAAAGACCCAAAATTTCATATTCTGCTATGCAAAGCTGAGATCGAAGTCCTGATTTATGATTCGATCTACTGACGCTCACAGATTGTTCATAGAGTTGAATTTTGTTACATGATCAAGTAATCTCGCATAACTCATTTTTTAGAAGCTTGATTCCTTGATCAAGATCATTCATGCCAAGCTAGCTACACAAGAAATAAGAAGCGGAGGGAATTCAAATTGTTGATCCCAAATTGAGATATATAATTAGCTAGGTACTTAGGTAGAGCATTAATATGTTAACCGAATCTTGATTACTCTTGTTCGGTACTTTCACTCCAGTTCTTAATAGCCACAGCCACTGCCTGTTTAACTGCATGAGCATCAATCCCTTCACCTTCTTCTTCATTCTGCAATACGAAAATAAGTTATTTCTGTCGTTAATTAATAGTTCTAATATTTGCTTATATTTAATGTCTTACTTCTCCTCCAACTGCCTGCAATCTGAAACTTTCTGCACAGGAAACCCTAGCTTCAAGCACATTAAGACCCAACTCTTCGAAGGCTTCCAGTACAGACACAAGCAAACCGGGGCAGCTCTTTTCCGAAAACACATTTATCAGAAACCCCTTTTCTAGGGTTTCCACTGTAACCTGCTGATATGATTAAAGAACATACATATTTACTTCTATCAATTAGTACTGGATCGATGAGCATAAAGAAATATTGGAAGCAAAATATCAAATGAGAACATACAAAATGAGGCAAAAAAGAAAAAAAAGCAATTGAGGGAATTGATCGAGGTTACAATATAGTAAGTACCACAGGCAATGGATTTTGGTCATGACTTGAAGTTGCATTTGCAATGTCTTGATTGAGTCTTTCCACTTTCTGTTTTAGCTCTTCAATATACTTTGATGCGTCTACTATAATTGACGTTTGATTTAGCTGTCACACATATATGCACAAACAAAAAAAAAATTGTACTGTTAGATATGTAGTATTACATGCTCTCCCATCATAGATTTAGATAATTAAAGAAGTACTGACACGTAAGAATTTGTTGCCTTGTACAAACTGACAGTTTCCTAATTGTAAGGAAATTCCAAATCCTCTAATTAATACAGATTTAGTAAATTAATTACAGAAGTAGATAAAAAAAAATTACTAGATCTCCGATTAATACAATTCTTATATTTCTCATCAGTTTCGAAATCAAGAAAGCCTAAAGAATCAGATTTTTCAGAAAGAAATTAAGAACATACTAGTCTTGCTAGAGTCTTTCTCTATTAGTAAATTTTATAAATTACACAAACAAATTATACTACTATATAGTATCAAAGGAAAATCATTGAAAACATATAGATAGACGAAGGAAGATACATATGATGGGGAAGAACTAGAATTTCAAAGGTTTTGAGAAGTGGGCAAAGACAAAAAGAAGGAAATCAAAGTATATCTTTTGTTAAAACGAAATATGATCGAGGCAAAAGGAAACAAAACTGAGAAGCGTGCAATTTGGTGTTTGGTTATGGATAAGAAGCTTTAAGCCAATGGAAGCAAAGGCCTCAGGGAATTACAGCATGAGAGTTAGTAATGGAACGAAGAAGTTGCAGCTTCTCATAAAGTGCTGCTCTCTTGTGCTCCCTAGAAACCATATCGGATTCGATATCTTTCTCTCTTTTATCTTTCAGCTTCTGATTTCCCTTTCTCTCTTATGCTTCCCTCTCTCTTTCTCTTCCTTACAACTCTGAAATGTTTTGATAGCTGTTTATATAAGGTGGGGGTGGGTTGAGCTCTCAAATCTATATGATCACCTGTTTGTTTCCCCCATGACTGCCTCATTTTTAAAAAATTTCCACAACAAAATATATAATACGAATAATTAAATTATGTAGCCAATTACTATAATGCCCTTCTGATGATAGTCCAAATTAAATTAATGGTTTTTAGACTTTTAGTTTTTACATATTTGTTGCTAGCTACAATGGCAAATATAGGAAGCTAGTGAAAAACATTCCTTGTTCCTTGGGATGACTAGCTTTTCTATTTAAACATTTCACATGCGCCGCAGGGATTAGTCTTTGGGCCTAGGAAGCTTTTGGAATACCCTGACTAAGGTCAAAAAAAAAAAAACTCATATTTTCACATTCTCATATCACTTAACGCAACCCAAGAGCTTATATGAATTTCTTTTTATTTACAAAAAAGTAAAATTATCTTTAATTATATCTTCTATAGGTACCGTTTCCAACTTAATTTGAGCATAAATTTGATATTTGGAAAGTTGATAATAATCACACTCGTCTCTAGCTAACTAATCAAACTAATTAAGTAGTGGTGGGAATCATAAACTTAATTTTGATGAGGCAAAGACGTACACATTCAAATGAACTCTACTTGTTACACCAAAAGGCAACACAGATATCAGTTTGAGGGAAATGTTTTCTAATGCTTAATTTCGACCTAAGTCTAGCATTTCTAAAAACCTAAAGAAAATGAAAGATTAATTAATTTCGACATATTTTACATACTATATATAAACGTCAACAGTTTAAATTTGTGTCTATTTTTAAACGGTGAGATAATTAAGTAAACATTTAAGATATTTTTAGATGTTGACTAGTGATCCCATATATAAGGAAATTTTAGATGGCACTGTCATTTGATTATTATCAATTTAGTGAAGTGTCCCTTGACCCTTGTAATGTCGTCACCGTTTGACATCCGCATATAGAAACAAAGCAGATAATGAATCTACTGTTATTTTTCTCCATAATGTGGAATGAGATGTTAAGTTTGATCAATTTCCTCCTCATCTTAGATCAAGAAAAACATGTACATACATAACACCATATTTTGGTTAATTTGTTTCATTTGGAAAGGTTTTTTGTTTTTTGTTTTTTGTTTTTTTTATTTTTATAAAAGGATGGGGTATAGGGTTAGAATTAGGCTAGTTGGTCAGGGGTTTGATCCCCTCAAATTTAACTAAAAATGTTTTTTTATTCCACATAAAAATAGTTGGAATTTAAATACTGCCCTGTAAAACATGTTGCTAATTATTGATCAAGTAGCTAACAAATCACACCAACTAATGCTTTTCGATACTAAAAAACTGTAATAGTTATGCAGATCGATTAAGAGTGATCAACTTTCACATGCTTGTTTTTGGAGTAATCTGCAAGTTGATATGCAACAAACAAAATTTTCGAAAACAAAATTCTTCAATCAGATGCCAAAAAATCACTTGATAATGCTACAAAGAAAACGTTAAATACAAATCTCGAAAACAAAAGAGAGTACATATCTAATCCAAAATCGATTAATAATACATAAAAAGTTTCACACGTTTGTATATTATTCCATAAGGTTATGAACGATCTGATTTTGATGTGAGATTCTATTTTCAAAACACTATGCACGAACAAATTAATGAAATCTTGAGTACACACACACACACATATATATATATAGGAAGGGGTAGAATGGGAAATGATGAGGTAAAGAAGTACAGGCGGGAAGGGAATAGGAATGGAGAGGAATCTCATGAACTCGTGACGGAGGTTAATAGGCCATCGAGCTAGCAGAAAACATCGAAAGGAGTGAAGAAGAGGAGGAAGCAACAAAAACAAAGGATCGATCGATACATACATATATGCATAGTTTTGTGATTTTGGAATGCCTCCAAACACTCCTCACGGGGGCTTTTTTAGGCTCATACCTCTCTATCTCTCTCTACACGTGCCCCATTTCGAAAACCTTTCTCATCTCTAGCTCTAGCTATTAACATACAAGTTGAATTTCTTGCTCTTTTTAATTTCTTGGAAACTCAAATAAATATCTACCAGGCAATAACAATAATTTAGGATATCTCTGTGTATGCATGAGGACAGTGGCTTTCCATCATGTTCCATCGATCTAACTAGCTAGCTAGTTCTATCTTTACCAGTCCAATCACAACCTATATTTTCTTTTATGACGGAACTCGAAGTGGAAGGCAGTAATCTACCTACCACTTCTTCATAAGACACAAGTAAACCCTAATCATAATTAATCTATATATGTTTGACACGTAACTATATATTAATTATTGCAAACGAGTGAATTACATGGGTGTTCCACATTAGTTGTATATATAAGTATATTCTTAGCTTTAACGTACACGAAAATGTTATGTTGCATATCAATTATGATTTCGTTAGGATATAAACTTGCTAGAAGCTCTTTTTTCAACAAAATCATGAAGTTAAATTATAAACTTAAAGCGATGGATGAGATTGAAAATAATACGTCAAACAATAATTCGTTAAAACACTACGAGCATTGTAATGTAGTATATCCGATATTTAGAATAACTAAATGAACAGGTAAATGAGGAAATAGTACTATGTATATCACGAGACCTTAAAATATTATGTATCAAACTCATTTAGTTACTTGTATGATTATATCACAAAGTTCATGTAGATATGCACACACACACACATATATAATATAATATAAGCAAATTTTGCACTAGCTAGCTAGTCCTTTGTTGCCTCCAACATTGTCACCATTCGACACAGACAAATCATGTACCAAACCCTATTCACATGTGTGCCCCTTAATCATTACAACCAAACAATACTCTCCATACACATACCCTGCTCCAAGCTTTGTCTCTTGCCCTAGTTCCAGAGAATTAATTATATACATGTAGTAATTCGGTCCCTTATATTTACTTCTCTCTCTCTCACACACACACACACACATACATATACGTACTCTTTCAATTTCTAGAGCTGTGTACGTTGAATTATGGGGTATACGTAATATACTGATGTGATTTTTCATGCTTAATCGTCACTGATTAATCAGTCTAGGTACGTACTACATGATGAGTCTCTATTATCTCCATGAAATATCCTCCACCTGTAATATGCTCTAAGGCCATGAATCAACAAAATACTCAACTTCAACATTTTGTCGAATGAGCGTGACTTTGATGCTTATCAAAATCATAATTATGAGGAAAAGTAGGAAGAAACCAAATTAAACAGATAAGCAATTTGTCTTCATACATAAATCATAATTCTGAGGAAAAGTAGGAAGAATCCTATAGTATACATTTCTTCATCAAATATTGAAGTGATTGGTTTCTTTTTGGTTCATCAATTGAAAGCCAATTATTCTCAGTTACCTGCATAATTTGATCCAGCAACCAATAACTTAATCCCCGTACCTTTTGATCTTTGTTTTCTTATTCTGAAGACTAATTACAGACATGAAGGGACTTGATTAAGCTATATATTTTCTATCATTGTTTTTTTTTTTTTGCTGATAAGTAACATATGGTCTTCTTCTTGAGGTCTTAATTTGTTGGTTGCCGAAATATTGGAGGTTGATATATGGAGAAGATTCTTTAAGGATTTGATTGTTCTCCTTCACATGTTTTATGATGACGAGCTAGAAAGCTTTTGGAATAACTATAAACCCTAATTAAGCCAAAAATATATATAATACCTTCCTTTCTTAATTAATCAACACAAGACATATGTGGTAAACCGTAAACCCTATTCTAAACAGACTGCTTAATTATAATAATCTCATGCATCAGCAAGTGATTAGTGATGTGAGTGATTATGGTGCACACTGATCGATGACCTGTACGCGTTTTAGTGTCTATGTATTTAGGGTTGTCTATATAATTAATCCATCATGTGACAAAACAAATCAATTCAAAATGAAAAACAAAGAAGGATCCCCATTGATTAGGGCACAATCATGCAACCAAAGCTAGTATTTCTTTATTCAGAAATGTTTCTCGTGACATTCCATATTATTTAAAAAATGGAATATAAATCTCATAAAATGACAAGCCATGCCACCAAACTCCACATAGAGCCATTTTTTTTTACATTGATTCGCACCAACATCTCTGATCCTTTCATTAGGGTTCCAAATTTTGGTAATTCATGATCACTACCAAAAAAACACCCATTCGATTATACAGGATGAGATCATGAGAGTAGTTATTTAGCGTATTGGATATATACTGCATGCTAACATGGTATATGAGGATCAGTTTACTCAAATATTTTTAATTAAATTTTATCGCCATGTATTTCACCGTAATACTTACGATGTCTGATTGCAACAAAACATTATCAACATAGTATATTGAATCTACATAATAAGTTTTACAGTACACGTAGATAAACTTTTTCTTTCAAATTCCAACTATTAATTTTTCCATGCAATTTTTTTTCCTTGACTGTTTTTCGTTGTTGTGTTTTTTTTTTTTAAAGGTAAATTATCCTCTAGCTAGTATAGTATAGTACTATATAGTAGTATTATGGGATTCTTGTGACTTGCTAGCAAAACCTCACGTGAGCTAGCTGCACTTCGGGAAAGTACATTCACATGCAAATGTGACAATGAAAACAAAACTCAATCGAAATATAAAGTTGAGTGATAAGTGCCTCTGTTGTTCATATACAGAGAGAGAGAGAGTTTCTTGTTGGCAATTCATGAAGAATCTTCATCTCCATGCAAGGATAATATAAACATCAATGCCCATTACCCAAATGTTTGGTTGGATATAATTTCATATACATATATATATATATATATATAATATTAGTATATATTAATTAATTAGTTAAATGCATATTGAAGAAGAGCAAGAGCTAGCAAGGTCATTTTCATTATGCATTATGTATCTTCTTCTTCTTCTTCTCTGGGGAATAAAAAGGGTCACTGTCGAACGTCGTCATTCTAGAATTGGAGCTTACATAATCTCTAATACCTACAAATTGCTTTGCTGTAATATAAGCTTGTTGTGTGGAGAGAGAGCAGCACAGCACCCATGCAATTGCAAAGAAAGAAAGAAAGAAAGAAAGAAAGGCCTTGGACTTGGTACAGCTATATTGCCTTGTCCTCTTTCATTCTTGCCAAAAACAATTCTTCTGGTGAGATATACTGTTGAAAACGATGGATATCGGCATGTATTGTTTTCTACCTTCTTATATTATTTTCATTAATTCTGTAATATGCATGTTCTTGTATATAATAATAGAACTCATACCAGCACCTGATTATCTTCAAGTTGAAGATATATGCCAGATATATATGTTCTTTGTTACTTCACATAAATGAATAAAGGGTACGGTGTGTTGTTTGGTCATGGCCATGAGAGGTCAGTCGGTCTATGACCATTCTCTGGTAGGCCATATAACAAATTTAAGTACGAGTTCTATGCATGCAAAATATATGGGAATTAATTGGTAATTAACAATTTAATTGGTCTTGGTGTACTTGTCAATGAATCACAAGGATTTTATCCGGACTATTGTTGGGATTGAAAAACCGAATCCATCTTTTATTAATAATATATATATTGGATTTGGATTTGGATTGGATTCAGATCTAAGTCCAATCCATTTACAAGTCTGCCTATAAGTGTAGAGGAAACGAGTGTAGGCAATCGTCCTCACTCAAAGTTCTAATGTTCTATTGATTCCATTGTATGCTGTAGGCCTTTATTTTATTTTTTGGAGGTGTAGAGACGAGATATTTGTTAAGCAATGACTACTGGGCAAGGTCAGACATATCGAGGTAATGACGAGGATACATTTGCAAATGTAAATCATAAAGAAAAAATTTTAGATCCGTCATTAAAAATAGTATACGCATTGTGATGCAATGTTTAGAGTCGATAAAATGGCATTTGTAATTTCGAGCCACAAGTACAATAATGGGTCTGATAGGGTGGCCTGCGTGTGACATTCAAGGACGTGAAATCTGTACCCATCATCTTGGAGGTGACCCATGCATAAGACAAAAATCTCTATATATAACATCATTATGCATGGCATAAGGTCACAGTGTTGCAGCTAATTGTTCTACTTCGAGTTGAGCAATCTTGTACCCCACTGCTCTTCTTGACAAAAAAGACATCGCAAAATTTAGGTCACGGGGTTGTAGCCATTGAACATGACACAGTTGGATTTAAAATGATCCAGAAAAGAGAAAATATTCGGTAAAAGTCGTATGGAGCGCGCATAGCATAGCAAAGAGAACCTGGATGAGTAATTGTCCCAAAAAAAGAAGAAGAAGAGAGAACCTGGAAGATGATCATGTAAGTGAGTCCTTTCTTGTGAGTGAGTTGTGTCTTATATCTTCATCGATCACATGTTTCGGGCTACAAGATCCTACAGTGATGGCAGATCGAGAAGAGGAACAACTCAGCAAGATATTTCAGGATTGGTGTTTTCAACTGTTGCTGTCTTTTTGTTGATTTTGGATGATGAATCAAAGGCACAGATCCTACGGTCTCCACTTGATGTCCTGCATTTTGCTTCCAAGTTTTCCTGCACTTTTCAGATTTTAAATCATGGAATGAGAATAAAAGATCGACTAGCTAGTGCAGAGCGCTGAGATTAAAGTAAAACCCTAATCCATTTTAGCTTCTAGATGGATATATACACCAATCAAACTCCAGAGAAGATTTTATTGCATGATAAAAAGTGTTACTAGCTAGCTTTCATGGTTCTATTCATTTAGGCAACTAGGCAATGAGTTCTCGATCATGATCTGCAGCAGTGTTTAGCCGCATAAAGTTCTGCAGTTGCACATAGCTATGAAAGATGGAAGTTAAATTTTTGCATTTTAACATATAGTATAAGGTTGCATATATATATATATATATGTACGGAATCAAAAGTATAAATCTCATATACAAGTGAGAAAAGAAGTAGGGATATATAGTATGAGAGTGATGACTTAACGAAGCTCATTTTGAGGAACCAATAATAGAGACCAACATTATTATCATCACCAACTAATGCATAAAGAGTCTCTTCGACTAGATAATCAAACAGAAAACGTTCGAAATAATACAAGTAAGATTTATAATTAAACGTTTGGAAAATTGTAAAAAAAAAAAAAAAAAAGGTCGAGATTTACGAGTTCCGTCAGTTGTAACACTTTCTAAAAATTATGTTTTACCAATGTTGACAATATGACATGAGAAAAAAAAAATGGACTTGACATGGTTTGACACTTTTGAAGATGCCATGTTGGCACCCTTGGCATGCCATGATATGCTCAAACACGTCAAACCTTGTTAACACCATTTTTTCTTGAAATTTCACTGTGTCATAATCTCACCATTGCTAAAACATGATTTTTAGAAGTTGTTTCAATTGAGGAAACTAAAAAATCTCGACCTTTTTTTAAACGAATTTTCAACTTTAGAAAATCGAAAAAAAAAAATCAGATTGAGATTTTTGCGTTCCGTCAGTTCGAGAAATGTTTAAACATCATGATTTGAGGATAGGAATATTATGGTGAGAAAATAAGAACATGCGATTTTGGCAAAAAAAAAACAGTATGCTATAGTCCATAGTTTTGGGTGAGCAACAAAGACTAGAATTTTTTTTTTCAAGAGAGTTTTGTGCAAGTGCAAGTATAAGGGAAGAATAATTTAATCTATGCCTAGAAAAAATTTTAAAAAAATTCGGCATGGGAAGTATTTTCTTTATTTTCCAAAGTCGGAAAACTGGGAAACTAATTAAAAAAAATGGATCGAGATTTTTGAGTTCCGTCACTTATAACAGTTTCTAAAAATCATGATATACAAATGGTGAGATTATAATATGGGAAAATCACAACAACAATTTTATTTTATTTTGATGGTCTTTATTTCTTCTCCAAGACTCTCTCTCTCTCTCTCTCTCTCTCTCTCTCTCTCTCTCACATTCCTCTTTATTCAATTGCTATCTTTCTTATTTCTTTTGTCGACCAACTTTTTTGGATTAAATATGGACATGGTTATGGGCACGGGAATGGAGATGGATATGACCAGCAACACAGACATAGTTATGAGCACAATATGGACATAGTTAATTATGCGAACGAGCATAGAAATGACACAAATTAAGACACGGAGTACTTGATCTTAACCCTAAATTGATGGACATGAGCATTGAAATGGGCACATGCATTTGTGTTGGATTGGCCACAAGAATGGACGAGGGCAAGGACTCAGTCCACTACAATGGGTTGGGCCATAAAATATTTATTATAAGGTAAAAAAATTATGATTTTTTGTACGAACTAAGAATAATGTAATCTATGACAAAAAAAAAATTTAGAATTTTTTCGGCACGGGAAGTATGTTTTTTTATTTTCTAAAGTCGGAAAACGGAGAAAATCGTAAAAAATAAACGAATCGATATTTTTGTGTTCCATCACTACAATTTCTAAAAATTATGTTTTATCAATGGTGAGATTATGGCACATGAAAATATGAATAAAAATGGGTCTAGGCATGATTTGACACCTCTGGACGTGCTAGAGGCACCTTGGCATGCATCCATGTGAACTGCAGGTTTTTTTCTTCAAATTTTCCGTGCCATAGTCTCATCATTCGTAGAACATGATATTTAGAAGGTGTTCCAATTGACGGAACTCAAAATGCTAGAGCGAATTATTTTTTATGAATTTTTTAGTTTTTTTACTTTGAAAAATCGTAAAAAAAAATTCGGTTGAAATTTTTGCGTTCCGTCAGTTTGAGAAGTGCTTAAAAACTATGATTTGAGGGTAGAAAAAATTTTGTGAGAAAATAAGAACTTGCGATTTTAGCCAAAAAACCGTGTGCTATAGTCCACAGTTTTGAGTGAAAAACAATAGTCTCAAATTTTTTTTTTTTGGAAAAGTTTTGGAATTGGTCTCCATGGTGTTAAACATCGTTGTTGGGTGTTACCATATGGTTGGAATTGATGGACATGAGCATTGAAATGGGCACATGCATTTACGTTGGTTTGGCCACAAGAATGGACGAAGGCAATGACTCAAACCACTATAATGGGTTGGGCCATAAAATATTTAGTATAAGGTAAAAAAATTATGATTTTATCTACGAACTAAGAATAATTTAATGTATAACAAAAAAATTTCAGAATTTTTTCGGCACGGGAAGTAGGGGTGGGCACGGGCCGGGACGGGCCGAAATAGAGGTCATCCCGATCCCGATCCCGATCCCGGAATTTATTTTCGGGACGGGACGGGACGGGATTGTCATTTTTCAAAACTGATCCCATCCATCCCGAACCCGATCGGGATCGGGACGGAACGAGACGAGATCGAGATCAAAGCCTTTTTTTGTTTTGGTGAATATTAGGCATAAAATTTATCTTCGGCATAATCTCAAATCCAGTTAAACCCTTCTTTATCATCCATCGAAGCAATGGCAGCCACAATTTCCTGAACACTAATCACATGGCTTCCATGATTATTTAGAAGCAAAGAAACTGAGGACAGTAGGACATCCTCACAACAATGTCTTACAAATTACAATAGAGGCCAAACAAACAAACAATCAAACCTTTCCATTGGATTTTGGATGCTAAGTTGTTAACAAAGAGAACGAATAATGGATAAGAAAACCAATAAAATTGGAAAGCCACGATTGACGGAGCCAGCAAAGAGAGAACAAATTAAGGGCCCTCTCTAACTACGAATCATTCTTCAAAAATGAAATCAAACAAAGAACTGAAGAAGGGAAATGTGGAAGAAGATAAACCGAGATCAAATTAAGAACATTCATAATCTCAAATCTCTTACTTACCCTAGGTGTCCGATTACACAACACGAACCTAGCACCAGGGTGTTAGATGACTTCGATCTGGGTCCGATTACACTGGGGTTGCCTCGAAGATTGAGAGAGATTGAGTGATTGAGAGTTGATGAAGATTGAACTGATTAAGTGATTAACTGAGGGAGTGAGAGAACAGAGAAGAGAGAATCATGTCTGAAGAGAGTCAAGAGACGAAGACTCGATCGAGAAATTAGGTTTTGCATAGTCTAGTGTGTGGTGTTATGGGCTGGGCTTAAGGGTTTTTCAAAAACAAAAATTAAAACGGGACGGGCCGGGCCTATCGGTACATATAAAATCAAGAACCGCATCCCGTCCCGTTTGTTCGGGACGGGACGCAACAGTAAATTTCAATTTTCAATCCCGTCCTGTCCCGCCTCGGGACGGTTCGGGACCGGGATTTTCGGGATTTATGCCCACCCCTAACGGGAAGTATGTTTTTTTATTTTCTAAAGTCGGAAAACGGAGAAAATCGTAAAAAATAAACGGATCAATATTTTTGTGTTCCGTCACTTGGAACAGTTTGTAAAAATCATTTTTTATCAATGGTGAGATTATGGCAAATGAAAATATGAATAAAAATGGGTCTTGGCATGATTTGACACCTTTGGACGTGCCAGAGACACCTTGGCATGCATTCATGTGAACTGCAACTTTTTTTTTCTTCAAATTTTCAAATGCCATAATCTCATCATTCGCAGATCATGATATTTAGAAAGTGTTCCAATTGACGAAACTCAAAAAGTTAGAGCGGATTATTTTAAATGAATTTTTTAGTTTTTCGATTTGAAAAATTGTAAAAAAAAATTCGGTCTAGATTTTTGCGTTCCATCAGTTTGAGAAGTGCTTAAACATTATGATTTGAGGGTGGAAAGATTTTGGTGAGAAAATAAAAACTTTTGATTTTGGCCAAAAAACCGTGTGCTATAAGTTCATAGTTTTGAGTGAAAAACCATAGTCTCAGATTTTTTTATATAAATATTTTGGAGTTGGTCTCCACGATGTTAAATATCGTTGTTGGGTGATACCATGCAGTTGGAATTGATGGACATGAGCATTGAAATGGGCACATGCATTTGCGTTGGCTTGGCCACAAGAATTGACGAAGGCAAGGACTCAAACAACTATAATGGGTTGGGTCATAAAATACTTAGTATAATGTAAATAAGTTATGATTTTTTAGTACGAACTAAGAATAATGTAATCTATGACAAAAAAAAATTTCAGAATTTTTTCGACACAGGGAGCATGTTTTTTTATTTTCTAAAGTCGGAAAACGGAGAAAATTGTAAAAAATAAATGGATCAATATTTTGGTGTTTCGTCACTTGGAACAGTTTTTAAAAATTATATTTTATCAATAATGAGATTATGACACATGAAAATATGAATAAAAATGGGTCTTGGCATGATTTGACACCTCTGGACGTGTCAGTTGCACCTTGGCATGCATCCATGTGAACTGCATGTTTTTTTTTTTTTCAAATTTTCCAATTCCATAATCTCATCATTCGTAGAGTATTATATTTAAAAGGTTTTCCAACTGACGGAACTCAAAAAGATAGAGCGAATCATTTTTTATTAATTTACTAGTTTTTCGACTTTGAAAAATCGTAAAAAAAAATTCGAACGAGATTTTTGCGTTCCGTCTGTTTGAGAAAGGCTTAAAAATTATGATTTAAGGGTGGAGAGATTTTGGTGAGAAAATAAGAACTTGTAATTTTGGCCAAAAAACCGTGTGCTATATATAGTCCACAGTTTTGAGTTAAAAACCATAGTCTCAGATTTTTTATTTTTTATTTGGAAAAGTTTTGGAGTTGATCTCCACAGTGTTAAACATCATTGTTGGGTGATACCATGTGGTTGGAATTGATGGGCATGAGCATTGAAATGGGCACATGCTTTTGCGTTGGGAAATGACTCAGACCATAATGGGTTGGGCCATAAAATATTTAGTATAATGTAAAAAAATTATGATTTTTTGTACGAACTCAAAATAATGTAATCTATGACAAAAAAAAATTCAGAATTTTTTCGGTCCAGGAAGCATGTTTTTTTATTTTCTAAAGTCGGAAAACGGAGAAAATCGTAAAAAATAAACGGATCAATATTTTTGTGTTCCGTCACTTGGAACAGTTTCTAAAAATTATTTTTTATCAATGATGAGATTATGGCACTTGAAAATATGAATAAAAATGGGTCTATGCATGATTTGACACCTCTGGACGTGCCAGTGGCACCTTGGCATGCATCCATGTGAACTGCAGGTTTTTTTTTCAAATTTTCCAATGCCATAATCTCATCATTCTTAGAGCATTATATTTAGAAGGTGTTCCAATTGACATAACTCAAAAAGGTAGAGCGGATTATTTTTTACAAGAGTGTTCACATGAGGGACAATTTTTAAGAGAATGTGAGAGACAAGTGAATTTGACGGCTGAGCTTAAATGCACAGTTTAAAGTTGTTATAATTTCAACTTTTGTATTTAATCTCAGCCGTCAAATTCACTTGTCCATCACAGTCCCTTAAAAATTGTCTCTCATGTGAGCAAAACTCTTATTTTTTATGAATTTTCTAGTTTTTCTACTTTGAAAAATCGTAAAAAAAAATTCAGACGAGATTTTTGCGTTCCGTTAGTTTGAGAAGTGCTTAAAAATTATGATTTAAGGGTGGAAAGATTTTGGTGAGAAAATAAGAACTTGCGATTTTGGCCAAAAAACCTTGTGCTATAGCCCACAGTTTTGAGTGAAAAACCATATTCTCAGATTTTTTTTTTGGAAAAGTTTTGGAGTTGGTCTCCACGGTGTTAAACATCATTGTTGGGTGATACCATGTGGTTGGAATTGATGGACATGAGAATTGAAATGGGCACATGCATTTGCGTTGGCTTGGCCACAAGAATGGACAAGGGCAAGGACTCAGACAACTATATTGGGTTGGGCCATAAAATATTTAGTATAAGGTAAAAAAATTATGATTTTTTGTACAAACTAAGAGTAATGTAATCTATGACAAAAAAAATTTCAGAATTTTTTCGGTACGGGCAGCAAGTTTTTTTATTTTCTAAAGTCGGAAAACAGAGAAAATCGTAAAAAATAAACGGATCAATATTTTTGTGTTCCGTCACTTGGAACAATTTCTAAAAATCATTTTTTATCAATGGTGAGATTATGACAAATGAAAATATGAATAAAAATGGGTCTTGGCATGATTTGACACCTTTGGACGTGCCAGAGGCACTTTGGCATGCATTCATGTGAACTGCAACTTTTTTTTTTTCAAATTTTCAAATGCCATAATCTCATCATTCGCAGATCATGATATTTAGAAAGTGTTCCAATTGACGGAACTCAAAAAGTTAGAGCGGATTATTTTAAATGAATTTTTTAGTTTTTCGATTTGAAAAATTGTAAAAAAAAATTTGGTCTAGATTTTTGCGTTCCATCAGTTTGAGAAGTGCTTAAACATTATGATTTGAGAGTGGGAAGAGTTTGGTGAGAAAATAAAAACTTTTGATTTTGGCCAAAAAACCGTGTGCTATAAGTTCACAGTTTTGAGTGAAAAACCATAGTCTCAGATTTTTTATTTTTTATTTTGGAAAAGTTTTGGAGTTGGTCTCCATGGCGTTAAACATCGTTGTTGGGTGATATCATGTGGTTGGATCGCCAAAATTTGACACAGTTAGCCTCGCTTGCAAGGGCTTTGTTGGCCTCTCTTGCAAGGTGTTAAGGGATGCACTTGTAAAGCCACGAGCAAGCTTGTCCAAGGTCATGAGTTAAGCCTATGGTTGATTTCTCTTGAGGTTTTGGTAATTTGTAAATTATGTATTTTGTTATTTAGTCATTATGACTCTTCAAACATATTGATGTTTTCCATTGCCAAGTGAGAATTTGCCCGATATATTCTTTAGGGAGGGTTCATAGTCAGCAACACGTGTGAACTAAGGAACTTGTACAGATAAACACATGTAATTTTGTCTCCCTTTAATGTCTTACTATCAATACAAGATGAATTATTTAATCATCTATGCCCAGTGGGATTGTCCAACTCAATCTTTCAATTTAATCATTTTTTGTTGCTCAATAAACATATATTGTGTTCTTACTTGTTGCATGCACCATTTTAATATCGTGTGGTTTCCATTGTTGCTTGCAAGCTAGGTATTTATTTGGTTGACTTGCTACATATGTGAAGGCTAGGAAGTGCAGCATGATTCATTTTCATTTAAGCAACTTTGACCCGTGACATAAGGCCTACGTTGGCCTCGCTTGCATGGGCAACATTAACTTTAAGAAGTTTTTATGCCACAAAATAAATTTTTTAGTACTCCAAATTATACTTACATATTTCAGGCACAACAAGTGGTATTATTGAATATGCATTATTTTTATGGCTTAAAATGTGATTTCAATTTTGACCATAGAATACTGTAATAGATATCATAACAAATAGACTTAAAGGTGCTTGAGGGTCAAAATAGTCAAACAAATTGATCTTGACTTGTGTTTAATTAAATATTCTTGCTAGATTAACATTTTGGAACTAAAAAATCTTGACCTGTTTTGTTTACGAATTTTCTTGTACTCCGACTTTGGAAAATCGTCAAAAAAAAAAGGGTTGAGATTTTTGTGTTTTGTCAGTTCGAGAAGTGCTTCAAAATCATGATTTGTGAGTGAGAAGATTTTGGTGAGAAATTAAGAATATATGATTTTGGCAAAAAAACCGTGTGCTATAGTTCACAGTTTTTGGTAAGAAACTAAGGCTCCAAACTTTTTTTTTGGAGAGAAAGTTTTGTGCAAGTCCAACTGGGTAAGAATAATGTAATCTATGCCTAGAAAAAAATTCAGAATTTTTTCAGCTCTGAAAGTATTTTTTTTTTATTTTTCAAAGTCGAAAAATTGGGAAAATCATTAATAAAAAAAGATACATTTCTACCCAATACGTGAAAGTTTAGATCATGCTGATAAAAAAAATCTGTAATTGCAAGAAAGTAAATACTCAAAATTTAAACGAATGCGTCTTTTAAATTTTGAGGATTTACTTACTTGCAATTTCGGATCGGATAGAAAGGTATAATTTTTTTTGTGAAATTTTGAAGTTCAAAACCTTTAAATATCTGATGGGCCAAAATTTGGACTCTATTGTTAAAATTAACCTTAAATGGGCGGTAGGAAAAAGAAAAAAGAAACGGTGCCGTTTGAATGAAATTAGGAGTTAGGGTTTATATACCCGCCCATCCACCGAGTGTTTCAGTCTTCAACCCGCAAAGAAAGAGAGAGAGAAGCAGAAAGTGAGAGAAGAAGATGGGGAAGAAAGCCAAGACCTCTCGGAAGGGAAAGAAGGCATGGAGAGCCAACATAAGCACAGAGGACATCCACGACTTCTTCGAGCAGTCAACCAAAGACGCTCTCTCCGGTGGCAATCTTTCTTCCGCTCCCGATGACGCCCTCTTCTTCGTCGACAACTCCAAAGGTAGTACCTCCTTTCTACGTGTTACTTTTACCTTCCTGCCCTTTTACTCATCCCATGTCCCGATTAATATTAGTAGCAACCTGATGCTTATGGTTGGGAAGTTATGGTGAAGACTTGAACTGGTGGAATTTCACCCAATTAAGGACTCTTATGGTGTATTGGAGAGCCGAATTTGCTCAATGTTGGATTTTGTTTTGGTCTATTTTATCGTAGTTGATCAAATTTTATAGTGAATACTTGAAATGGAGTTATGGTGAAAAACTAACACTTGAAGTGGCGGAATTTCACATAGTTTTGTTATTGATTTAATGCCATAAATTTAGTTGTTTGTTGCATTTTCTGTCCAAGGATTTGTTTTTACTTCATATGACTGCCAGAGTAAACCTGATTCTTTACTAAGAACTAGTTTATTTTGAAGAAAGGCACTTTTTGTTGGGAGCAAAGAAGTATTGAGCTCAATTATTGGAGGTAGAGAATCTAGAATGTAGTTGATTCTAATAGAAGTAAGCTCGACTTCAACATTTAGGCTTAGTCACTCTACAGAAATCTCGTGGTAGTCAATCTGGGGTTTTAATGAATCTATAATCTGGAGCCAGCCAAATAGTCACTGCTATTGTGTTGTATCAAAGGGTAGAGTTTTGTGCCTTGTGATTTGTTCTTTCTTTTTTTCTAATCTTTAGCGCGTGGAAGGAAACTTATTTTCTTTTGTTTAACCAGATCTTTCGGTGAAGAGGAAGATTGAAAAGCATAGACAGAAAGTACTTCACATTGACAGCATGCTACAGAAAAACCCATTTGTAAAAGCAGTGCCTTCTTCAACACTAAAGAAGTCCAAGAAAACACGCAAACAGGTTCCAAACCCAGAAGATGCGACTGAATGTGGTCCTGAGGTATATTAGAACATGTAAAATACACATGTTATCAAATTTCCAGCCATTTTTAACCAATATTATTTGGCATCCCCCAGGGTTCTGTCTCAACTTCTGGCATGGCTGACCTATGGGGTGACAAAGTTGGTGACAACCACATGGTCAAGAAGGTAAGGCTCATCATTTGAGAGTTCAAGGATATGATCATATTCTTGTTTGTTCTTGACTGTTTTTGTTATTCTTATTCCAATACCATGAAGAGGCATGTTATATGTCAGTTTTGACCTACAAATCATAAATAATAGGATGCATGGTGGAGCACCAATGAGAGATTATTAGGAATGGACATGCCCATGGTTTGCTTCCATGTGGTCTGGGGTTTAAATCCCCTCACGGTATCTATCTACCTAGCTATTTGCAAGAGCTTCCTGTCCCCTAAAGATTGTAAGGTGTGGCAGGAGGCCCCAGTTTCGAGCCAGTGTCCACGAAGCGGGTTTGGGGGATTTCTGGTTTATAAAAAAAAAAAGGGGACACTGGGGCAACACTATATTGATGTTTAGTTGTCTTAATATAGTGAACAGTTTTAGATAACATTCCATAGCTCTTAGTTGATGTATGTTCATTGATTATTTTTCAAGACGACGAAGCCTTCACCTATTCCTGCTGTTGAAGTTGAGCCTCCAGGATGCTCATATAACCCTACAGATGAAAGTCATCAGGTATTTTCCGATTTTCTCAGTCTCTGACACTTGGTACTTCTCTATTTGGTCGAAACTTTTGGCTCATATGGCATAAATCTTATTCATCTGTGCCTCTTTTGCCAATCCAGGAAGCATTGGCTCATGCTGTTGCAGAAGAAATGCAGAAAGTCTATAGAAATGAGTTAGGGCCTGAACCAGTTCCTCTAACTGTTCCAGGGGAGACTGTTGATGAAGAAGAAGTGAGTGTCTTTTGTTCTTTCATACATCATTTACCAGGAATTTCATGTGCCTCAAGTCTAGGGCTACACGTCACTATAAAATTGTTCCTGTATACTTTAAGTACTTCCAATGTTGGCCTAGATTATACGATTGATTTAACTATTAATAATATAACTAACCTTTTAAACATAAGAATGTTATACTTTACATATTGAAATTGCAATACATAAATTTAAACCTCACAGTACCCCTACTTTGTTAGATGTATTTTATTGAAGCAGATGAAGGCAGTGATGATGATATGAATCCAGAAAATTTGGTTGAGAATGAGGATACTGCATCTGAGAAAAGGTGAGCTGTATTTTGTTTGATATTGCTATCATTCTATTCCATGAGTTACGTATCTGTTTGCATGCTTCTTTGATTTCTGAGAAGATATATGAAACAGAACAGGTTTCAGTAGCACTAATTGATTGTGTTTCTATGCCAATACTTCAAATACATTTCATTTTGATAAATTTCTTCATGACATTTAGCTATTCCATGAGCTCATTGTTTGAATGAAATGTTACAGGCCCTTTAAAACAAAGAGGGTGACAACAGTCGAATTAAATAAGAGAGCTAGGCGTAAAGAACAGCTGAAAAAGGAAGCAGAAGCGAAAAAGGCACAGAAACTTTCCAAAGAAATTGATGGGTAATGTATTTATATGAACTGTTTGCTTCTAGGATACTCTGGTGAAGATTACATTCTAATAAATTGCTTGCTCCTTTGGTCACAGCTTACCGGATATCCTTCAGGAAATAGCTAAAGAGGACGAGCAGAAGCAAAAAAGACATCTTCGACGAGTTGTAGCTAAAAAGGAAAAATCCAAGTCATGTCCCCCGCGCTTGGGGAAGCACAAGTATGTTTCTCTCTCTCTCTCTCTCTCTCTCTCTCTCTCTCTCTCTCTATTTGATATAATTTGTTTTTATCTTCTTTTGTTACAGATTTGAACCTGCCCCAGTTCAAGTCCTTTTGACTGAAGAAAGAACTGGATCCATTCGTAAACTGAAGGTACAGTGGACTTGTTTTTTCCTTACCAAGTGTCGCTTCAATATAAAAGTTCCATTCTTGTGTATGGCTGAGATCCATAAAACTAGAGGAAAGTCTGATTGTTTGTTTTTCTTTTTCTTTGTGTGAAGGGTTGTTGCACCCTTGTCAAGGATCGTTTCAAGAGTCTTGAAAAAAGAGGATTAATCCCAGTAAAGGCCAGCAGAAGGTTTGTCCATTTTCCTTGAAGGTTCACTGGGTTTTTGTTTTGAAGTGTAATCAAACCTGCTATATATCACATACATATTGACTGATTCATCTACTTGTTGGATGTGTTCTTGGACAGGAAATAGAGTTTTGTAAATTTGATTTCACAAGATGGCAATGAAAGGTGGAAAGAAAGTCACATTAGTTGGGGTTCCTGGAAGATCACCTACCGATGCCAAAGATTTTGTCACAATCAAGCTCACTATTTTCGTAGTTTATAACTTATTTCAATGTTTGCTTCTTTTTTCTTCATGTTTCCTTCTGTTGCTAGTATACTTGCTTCCTCTTTCTATTTGGTTAAAATTTCCCGGTTCGAACATAAAGTGGTCGATTAAAATCGACTTCATACCCCATTTCAGAGGTAAATGGTCTATGACTCAAATACAAGTGAGGATGGAAGAAAAAATTACCCTTTATTAGTTTTACTTTTACCATAATCAAATTCTAAGAAAATATCTGTCCGACTGTATGAGTGAAATTTCCTAAAAAATTGAACAATATATGAAAAAATGAAATTAATCGGCTTCGGACTGTTAAAGCCCATTTGGCTCACTCCGAAATTAGTAGAAAAAGAGAACAATATTAGCAAAAGAAATTAATGGGTCTTCGATTGTTAAGGCCCACTTGGCCCATTTGGCTATCTCCGAAATTAGCAGCAAAAGTGAACAATGTATGCGAAAAATAAACTGATCGGCTTCGAACTGTTAAGGCCCATTGGGCTTCCAACCAAATTAACAGAAAAATTAATAATATATTAGAGAAAGAAATAAATGGGCCGGACTATTTAAGCCCATTGGGCCTATTGGCTGACTCCCGAAATAACAGAAAATATGAACAATATATGAGAAAAAAGAAATTAATGGGCTTTCGATTGTTAAGGCCTATTGGGATAACTCCGAAAATATCAGAAAATGAACAATATATGAGAAAATATTAATGGGCTTCGGACTGCTAAGGCCCACTAGGCCAATTGGGCTCACTCTGGAAATATCAGAAAGTAAACAATATATGAGAAAAAAAAATTTAATGGGCTTCGGACTGTTAAGGCCCATTGGGTCCATTTGGCTCCCTCCCAAAATATCCAAAAAATGAAAAAATATATGAGAAAAAGAAACTAATGGGCTTTAGATTGTTAAGGCCCATTGGGCACACTCCGAAAATATCAGAAAAAGTGAATAATATATGAGAAAAAAGAATTTAATGGGCTTCGGACTGTTCAGGCCCATTCCGTTCCTCCGAAAATATCAGAAAAATGAAAAATATATGAGAAAAAAGAAACTAAAGGGCTTTCGATTGTTTAGGCCCATTGGGCTCACTCCGAAATTTTCAGAAAAAGTGAACAGTCTACGAAAAAAAGAAATTAATGGGCTTAAATGTTAAAGCCCATTCGGCTCATTCCAAAAATATCAGAAAAATGAACAGTAAGATAATTGGGCTTCGGACTGTTAAGGCCCAGTAAGCCAATTTGGCTTACTCTGAAAATATCAGAAAAAGTGAACAATTATATGAGAAAGAAATTAATTGGCTTCGGACTGTTAAGGCCCATTGGGCCTATTGGGCTCACTCCGAATATAACAGAAAAAGTGAACAATATATGAGAAAAAAGAAATTAAAGGGCTTTCGTTGGTTAAGGCCTATTGGGCTCACTCAAAAAATATTAGAAATATATTTATTGTAATTTTATTATTTCTATATAAATTTATAAAGAAAGTGTTTAAAAATTAAACATTTTCAACTTTAAACTATATGGCTATATGTCTTATAAAAAAAAACTATATGGCTATATGCACTTTTCTTTGTTTTTTTACTATTTTTGCCGATGTACCGACTTGAAATTTATTCCAAAAATCCATCCCTCTTCCTCCTCTTCTTCTTTTTAATCCCTCTTCTTCTTCCCTCATTTGGGTGTTTCTCTGCTTGGTGGGCTGGGCACGGCTTTGAATTGAGATTTCAAGACTTTAGAAGCACCGATTTTTCCCCGCCCAGGGAGCCTAGACCCGATTTTCGCCGATTTTTGACCGATTTTTCCCCTACCGATTATTCCCACCGATAAGCCATAAATCCAATCGGCAACCCACCGTTCAGCGCCTAGGGGATTGTTCGAATATTGGTAAGAAATGATTTCTAAAAATTGTTCAAACTGACTTTGCTCGAAAATCTCAAATTGTTTATATTTTCATGAATTTTCTAGTTCTCCAACTTTGGAAAATCGTAAAAAATAAATGAGTCGATATTTTTGTGTTCTGTCAACTCGAGAAATGCTTAAAAATCATGATTTTAGAGTGTGCAAATTTTGAGGCGAAAATAAGAACATGCGATTTTGGCCCAAAAATCGTGTGTTATAACCCACGATTTTGGGTGAAAAACCGAGTTTTCAGCAAAACAATTAAAAATTTCTCAAAACTTTACCATTGGTAAAATATGTTTTTTAAAAGGTGTTTCAATTGACAGAACACGAAAATCTCGAGGAGTTTATTTTTGATGAATTTTCTAATTTTCGGACTTTGAAATCGCTTGGGCATCGTGGGCATCCTTAGCATGGACTTAGCCATCGCTAGCCTCGCTAGCATGGGCATTGTTTGAAGTGTCTAGGGCACATCGGGATTCCTCCTTGTGAACTGCACTTTTCCTTTCAACTTTAATCATGTCAAAATTTCACCATTGTTAAAACATTATTTTTAAATGGTGTGCCAAATGACTTTGCTCGAAAAACCCGACTCGTTTGTGAGTTATGATTTTTTAAGTTTTCCGACTTTGAAAAATCATAACTCACAAACGACTCGATGTTTTCGAGCAAAGTCAATTGAAAAAGCTTTAAAAATTCTTTTTTTATCGTTTCTGAAGTTTTGTCACGGACAAAGATGCAGGGAAAAATGGGTTGGCACGGTTTGGAGGTGCCACGGTATGCCCTGGCTTGCCAACCTCATTTTGCCTTCAATTTTGCTTGTGCCAAAACTTCACCATTGGTAAGACATGATTTTTAAAAAGTGTTCCAACTGACTTTGCTTGAAACTCTAAAATCGATTATATTTTGATGAATTTTCTAGTTCACCAACTTTGGAAAATCGTAAAAAATAAATGAGTCGATATTTTTACGTTCTGTCAACTCGAGAAATCCTTAAAAATCATGATTTTAGAGTGTGAAAATTTTGAGACGAAAATAAGAACATGCAATTTTTGCCCAAAAATCGTGTGTTATAACCCACGGTTTTGGGTGAAAAACTATGGTTTCGGCAAAAAAATTAAAAATTTCTCAAAACTTTACCATTGGTAAAATATGTTTTTTAAAAGGTGTTCCAATTGACAGAACACGAAAACCTCGAAGAGTTAATTTTTGATGAATTTTCTAATGTTTCGACTTTGAAATCGCTTGGGCATCATGAGCATCCTTAGCATGGACTTAGGCATCGCTAGCCTCGCTAGCATGAGCATTGTTTGAAGTGTCTAGGGTACCTCGGGATTCCTCCTTGTGAACTGCACTTTTCCTTTCAACTTTAACCATGTCAAAATTTCACCATTGTTAAAACATTATTTTTAAATGGTGTGCCAAATGACTTTGCTAGAAAAACCCGACTAGTTTCTGATTTATTATTTTTTAAGTTTTCCGACTTTAAAAAATCAAAACTCACAAACGACTCAAGGTTTTCGAGCAAAGTCAGTTGAAAAAGCTTTAAATTTTTTTTTTTTATCATTTCTGAAGTTTTGTCACGGACAAAGATGCAGGGAAAAAGGGGTTGGCACGGTTTGGAGGTGCCACGGTATGCCCTGGCTTGCCAACCTCATTTTGCCTTTAATTTTGCTTGTACCAAAACTTCACCATCGGTTAGACATGATTTTTAAAAAGTGTTCCAAATGACTTTGCTCGAAAATCTAAAATTGTTTATATTTTCATGAATTTTCTAGTTCACCAACTTTGGAAAATCGTAAAAAATAAATGAGTCGATATTTTTGCGTTCTGTCAACTCGAGCAATACTTAAAAATCATGATTTTAGAGTGTAAAAATTTTGAGGCGAAAATAAGAACATGCGATTTTGGCCCAAAAATCGTGTGTTATAACCCACGATTTTGGTTGAAAAACCAAGTTTTCGGCAAAAAAATTAAACATTTCTCAAAACTTTACCATTGGTAAAATATGTTTTTTAAAAGGTGTTCCAATTGACAGAACACGAAAATCTCGAAGAGTTAATTTTTGATGTATTTTCTAATTTTTCGACTTTGAAATCGCTTGGGTATCGTGGGCATCCTTAGCATGGACTTAGGCATCGCTAGCCTCGCTAGAATGAGCATGCATCGTTAGTTAGCCTCGCTAACATGGGCATTGTTTGAAGTGTCTAGGGCACCTCGGAATTTCTCCTTGTGAACTGCACTTTTCCTTTTAACTTTACCTATGTCAAAATTTCACTATTGTTAAAACATTATTTTTAAAAGGTGTGCCGAATGACTTTGCTCGAAAAACCCGACTCGTTTGTGAGTTATGATTTTTTAAGTTTTCCGACTTTGAAAAATCATAACTCACAAACGACTCGAGGTTTTCGAGCAAAATCAGTTGAAAAAGCTTTAAAAATTATTTTTTTATCGTTTCTGAAGTTTTGTCACGGACAAAGATGCAGGGAAAAAGGGATTGGCACGGTTTGGAGGTGCCACGGTATGCCCTGGCTTGCCAACCTCATTTTGCCTTTAATCTTGCTTGTGCCAAAACTTCACCATTGGTAAAACATGATTTTTAAAATGTGTTCCAACTGACTGTGCTCGAAAATCTCAAATTGTTTATATTTTTATGAATTTTCTAGTTCACCAACTTTGGAAAATCGTCAAAAATAAATGAGTCGATATTTTTGCGTTCTGTCAACTCGAGAAATCCTTAAAAATCATGATTTTAGAGTGTGAAAATTTTGAGGCGAAAATAAGAACATGCGATTTTGGCCCAAAAATCGTGTGTTATAACCCACGATTTTGGTTGAAGAACCAAGTTGTCGGCAAAAAAATTAAAAATTACTCAAAACTTTACCATTGGTAAAATATGTTTTTTAAAAGATGTTCCAATTGACAGAACACGAAAATCTCAAAGAGTTTATTTTTGATGAATTTTCTAATTTTCCGACTTTGAAATCGCTTGGGCATCGTGGACATCCTTAGCATGGACTTAGGCATCGCTAGCCTCGCTAGCATGGGCATGCATCGTTAGTTAGCCTCGCTAACTTGGGCATTGTTTAAAGTGTCTAGGGCACCTCGGGGAATTCTTGCTTGTGAACTGCACTTTTCCTTTCAACTTTACGTATGTCAAAATTTCACTATTGTTAAAACATTATTTTTAAAAAGTGTGCCGAATGACTGCTCGAAAAACCTGACTCGTTTGTAAATTTTAATTTTTAAATTTTTCGACTTTGAAAAATCATAACTCATAAACGACTCGAGGTTTTCGAGCAAAGTTAGTTGAAAAAGCTTTAAAAATTATTTTTTACCATTGGATTATTATCATGAATGGTACCTGAATTATACCTTCATTTTATCGATGGTACCTGAACTTCATTTTTTGTCACAAACGGTACCTGAACTTTTTGATTTCGTCTGAAGTAGTACTTGAACTTTATTTTTTGTCACAAACGGTACCTGAACTTTTCGATTTCGTCTAAAGTGGTACCTGAACTTTTTGTCACAAACGGTACCTGAACTTTTCGATTTCATCTAAAGTGGTACCTTTGGTAATTTTTATTTACCGAATGTAGCCTTAGGTACCACTTTAGACGAAATTGAAAAGTTCAGGTACCGTTTGTGACAAAAATTAAAGTTCAGGTAACATCGATAAGATAGAGGTATTGTTCATGTACCATTTTAGTTTTTTTCCCATTATCATTTGTGAAGTTTTGTCACGGACAAAGATGCAGGGAAAAAGGGGCTGGCACAATTTGGAGGTGCCACGGTATGCTCTGGCCTGCCAACCTCATTTTTCCTTTATCTTTGCTTGTGCCAAAACTTCACCATTCGTAAGATACGATTTTTAAAAAGTGTTCTAACTGACATTGCTCGAAAATCTCAAATTGTTTATATTTTCAGGAATTTTCTAGTTCTGCCACTTTGGAAAATCGTAAAAAATAAATGAGTCGATATTTTTGCGTTTTGTCAACTCGAGAAATCCTTAAAACTCATGATTTTAGAGTGTGAAAATTTTGATGCGAAAATATGAACATGCGATTTTGGCCCAAAAATCGTGTGTTATAACCCACGATTTTGGGCGAAAAACCATGTTTTCGGCAAAAAAATTAAAAATTTATTAAAACTTTACCATTAGTAAAACATGTTTTTTAAAAGACTAAATTCTTGTTACTACCATGTATTTTAGGAGTCTAATCAGTTTAGTCCCTGATCTTTTAATTTCATCAGTTCAGTCTCTGCACTCTTAATTCTCATCAAATAGGTCCATTTATGACAATTAAAAATGACACGTGTCGACCCATAATAGGTGACTCGTGTTCTAAATGGACATATTTAATGAAAATTAAGAGTGCATGACTGAACTGATGAAATTAAAAGTTCAGGGATTGAACGGATTAGACCCCTAAAGTACAAGGTAGTAACAAAAATTTAATCCTTTTTTAAAAGGTGTTCCAATTGACAGAATTCGAAAATCTCGAATCGTTTATTTGTTTATGAATTTTCTAGTTTTCCGACTTTGAAATCGCATGGGCATCGTGGGCATCCTTAGCATGGGTGTAGGCATTGTTAGCCTCGCTAGAATGACAATGCATTGTTAGTTAGCCTCGCTAGCATTAGCATCGTTTGAAGTATCTGAAGCACATTGGGATTCCTCCTTGTGAACTATACTTTTCCTTTAAACTTTATCTATGTCAAAACTTTACCATTGGGAAAATATTATTTTTAAAAGGTGTGCCAATTGACTTTGGTTGAAAAGCCCGATTCGTTTGTGAGTTATAATGTTTTAAGTTTTTCGACTTTGAAAAATCATAACTCACAAACGACTCGAGGTTTTCGAGCAAAGTCAGTTGAAAAATGTTTAAAAACTATTTTTTAACATTAGTAAAGTTTTGTCACGGAAAAAGTTGCAGGGAAAAGGGTTTGGCACGTTTGGAGGGAAAAACCTTGCCTACCTCATTTTTCCTTTAACTTTGTGTGTGCCAAAACTTCACCATTGGTAAGAAATAATTTTTAAAAGGTGTTCCAACTGACTTTGTTCGAAAATCTTGAATCATTAATTTTTTATGAGTTTTCTAGTTTTCCGACTTTGAAAAATCGTAAAAAATATACGAGTCAATATTTTTGCATTCTGTCAACTTGAAAAGTCCTTAAAAATCATGATTTAAGTGTGGGAAGATTTTGGTGCTAAAATAAGAACATGCAATTTTGACCAAAAAATCGTGTGTTATAACCCACGGTTTTTTGTGAAAAACTAGTGTTTCGGCAAAAAAAAAAAAAATTTCTCAAAATTGACCACTGGTAAAACATGTTTTTTAAAAACTGTTCCAATAGACAGAACTTGAAAATCTCGAATCGTTTATTTTTAATAAATTTTATAGTTTTTTTACTTTGAAAAATGGCATGGGAATCGTGGGCATTCTTAGCATGGGCATATATATTGTTAGCCTCCCTATCATGGGTATGCATCTTTAGTTTCCTTCGCTAGCTTGAAATATATGAAAAAAAAAAATTAATGGGGTTTGGAATGTTAAGGCTTGAGCATCGGGCTCACTCCAATAATATCAAAAAATTTAATGGGCTTCGGGCTTTTAAGGCATATTGGGCCTATTGGGCTCACTTCGAAAATAACAGAAAAAGTGAAAAATATATGAGAAAAAAGAAATTAGTTGGCTTCGGACTGTTAAGGCCCATTGCGTCCAGTCGTCTCACTCTAAAAATGTCAGAAAAGTTAAAAATATATAAAAAATTATTGGGCGCCGGACTGTTAAGGCCCATTGGGTCCATTTGGCTTACTCCGAAATTAACAGAAAAATTGAATAATATGAGAAAAAGATACTAATGGGCTTCGTACTGTTAAGGCCTACTGGGCCTATTGGGCTCACTCCAATAATATCAAAAAAAGTGCAATATATGTGAAAAAGAGATTAATGGGCTTCGTACTGTTAAGGCCCATTGAGTCCATTCGGCTCACTGGAAAAATATTTGAAAAATAGAAAAATTATTGGGCTTCGGACTTTTAAGGCATATTGGTCCTATTGGGCTAACTCAGATTATAACAGAAAAAGTGGAAAGTATATAAAAAAGAAATCAATGGGCTTACTCTTAAATTAATTTAGTTAGTGAATAATTTATGAGAAAAAGAAATTAATGGCCTTCGAATTGTTAAAGCCCATTGGGGCCATTTTGCTTTCCTTGAAATTAACAGAGAAAGTGAATAATATAAATAGTAATTAATGGGCTTCGTACTGTTATGGCTCACTGGACCTATTGGGCTCACTCCGACAGTATCAGAAAAAGTGAACAATATATTAGAAAAAGAAATTAATGGGCTTCGGATTGTTAAGGTCTGTTGGGCCTTTTGGGTTCACTCCGAAATTAGCAGAAAAAGTGAGCAATATATGATAAAAAATATTAATGGGCTTCGGACTGTTAAGGCCCATTGGGCTCACTCCCAAATTTACATAAGTCGAATCCTGAGAAAATACAAAAATCTTGACCCAGAGAGACGGAGCCTTCTTCAACCTTTACTCGGCACCGAAGGAGTTCAATTTCGCCGCAGCGAGCATCGGAGTAATCTCTTTGCACTATGCGCACATTAGCAGCCAAGCTCACCGGTGTAAGTTGCCTCTCCGAATCCGAATATAAATTTGTTCCCCACATTTTTTCTCAATTTATTTTTCCCCAATTAATTGAATTTTACGATCAGTGTGCAAAGTATTACTGTAGAAGAAACCCAGTACGGAATGCGCAGTCTCGCAATTTCTCATCTTTCAACGCCAGAGGTCAGTCACTGTTAATGGCTTTGTCTTTGGTTCGGTAATATATTTCGGTTGGTTGCTGAGAATATGAAGGAAGATAAAATTGTATATTGGGCTGAAGAAGCTTGATTTGAATTGCAGATGAGCTCTCACTTGAACAAGAAGCCGATAGAAAAATCGGATGGTTGTTGAAGCTGTTATTTGCAGGGACTGCCACTGCCGTTGCTTACAACATCATGCCATATATGGGTCTGTGAGAATATGACTCTGAGGATTGATTTTATTACAATCTTTAACTAGTTTCTTTGGTTCTTCGTGTATGGGTTTCTTCGATTTTCTCATTATGCGGTTTTTGCCTGCATTGTTTCCTATGATTTACTACATTTCCAGGGGATAATTTGTTGCAACAGTCGGTGTCGCTTTTGCAAGTGAAGGATCCTTTGTTTAAGAGGATGGGGGCTTCTAGATTAGCTCAGTTTGCGATAGATGGTAACTTTAGAAACTCTGTTCTCTTTTCTGTAAGTAATTCTCAAGTTCAGTCATTATAAATTAAAGCATTGGTAGCTGGTAATGAATGTAAACTGCCTTGTGCTTGTGGTGCATAATGTAAAGCATTTCTTGGGCTGTCTCAAATGGGTTACACTCTGTTTGATGTTTCCATTAGGACTTGTTGAATCGGTAGCATATGAAACTTGCTGGGTTGGGGTGTGAAGTTTGAGGACCTTGATCAAGTGTACAACCTTTTTCTTTTCTCTTTATTTGTAGATGACAGGAGGATGAAAATAGTGGAGATGGGTGGTGCTCAGGAGCTCGTAAATATGTTGGGGGATGCTAAAGATGACCTCACAAGGAAGGAAGCTTTGAAAGCTCTTTCTGCTCTGTCACACTCAGGTCAGATTATTGTGTTGATGCTGCATATGCCTATGCCAGTGAACTGTGGCTTTAAAATCTTGAGATGCATGAAGCGTTCATTGTTATATGTCCCATACCCGCCATGCTTTGAACCAATATAGTTGTTGCTCAGAATATCACTAATTGGCATAATGAACATTTGATAATTGTGGTAGTGAAGATTTGATTGCTTTTGTATGAGTATTTGGAATAGAGCGAGCAAGATGTGATGGAAAAACAGGGCATGTCCAGAAAACAGCCTGCACCAATCAGTTCTCTCTTATTGCGTTTGGTTGTCTAATCTATATTCTATTTACCGCAGATCGAGCTGTTGGAGCTTTGCATCAAGCTGGGGCAATCTCAGTCATCCGAGCTGCCCCTGATTCCTTGGAGAATGCCGAAATTGAGAAATACAAGTCAGGCTTACTCCAGAGATTCCAAGATCTTAGATATGATATTCCATCTGCAGATGTATCAAGTTCCTAGTCTCTAGTTATAGGCTGCAATACAAATTGCCTAAAGATCATTTCTGCATGCGCATGGCAACTGCCTTTTGTAAGAATAGATGAATATGCCTTGTATTTTCCTTCTTTTTCTTTCAAAATGTAATAAAAAAGAGTTTGAAATCACACCAATTGTGTTCAATTTTATTAGTTATGATGATCAAGTGGAGAATCATCTTTAACACATCCACCCTTACACAGATCCTGGTCCGAGCTTGGAGAGCAATCTCTCATAAAGAGATACAATCTGTTTTTGACATAGTAATTAGAAGTTTAATGCATATTCAAAGACAAAAAAATTCTTCAAGGAGCCCATTCACTAGGAGACTACATGATTTCCCCTTTGCATTCATATAATAATAATGTTTGTGTACTCTATATAGAGAACAATATCATGAATAACACACAACAATACAGGCAACTCACGACAACAAAAATGGCACAACACAGAAGGAGATCCAATTACTACTTGTTTCCGAAAAAATTATACACATTGGTGGAAATGGCAATAGCGCTAATTACTACTGCCAGGACTACCATTATCGTCGCCATGATCTTATCCCTTGTTGTAGATATACCATGCACATCCCTGTAATTCCGAGACAGTACAAACGTTAGTGTCAAGGTTTACCATCTTTTCGAAAATAAAGAGGAAGAGGAAGAGATTAGATTACCTTAGAACAATAGCACCGGGGAAAATGAATGCAAGGGAAACTGCAGAGGTTGAACCCAGAAACTGAAAGAGATACCATATGTTTGGGAATGCAATTGCTGCTAGGTAAGAGAGGACTAGCAAAGCAAAAGTTAGAAGCATAAATCTTCTGGTATCTGTGGCCAGTTGTGGTTTCTTAGGGAAAAGAAACTCATCCAAGTTTGATCTTAAAGAGAAGTTCAAGAGTGGAAACACCAGCATCAAGTGAAGTGCATAGCTTAATCTGACCAAATCATTGAGTAGTGCCCCCATTGCTGAATCAGAGCTTCTATCAAAATTTACAAGTATGTCAGGCATGATTGAATCCCCAAACAATAGGTACCCAAATAGTCCTATGCTGAAGTAGATGGCTGCACAAAGTACTAGTGAGATTTGGACCGCCAAGATCATATCGGAAGGCTTCCCAAGCTCGAAACCAATAGGGTGAACTGTATGCAAAGCACATTAGAGATCAGACTGGTGAAATTTTTTGAGCTTCGACTCGACTAAAAGCTATATATGAATGGTGAAATGATGCCCTTCTTACCATTGAAATGAAAAGTGAAGGCTGTCACAATGACTGGAACAGCAGTGAAAAGGTCAAAGAAGGAGGTTTCTTGGTCTAAACTTGGAACCAATCTTGGGGTTTTGGTTTTCCCTTCAAAGATTGCAAGGATCGCCATTGCAGAACTTATCCCAACAAAAACCACAGCAAGAAGAACCGATATCGCGGAACTGAACCTCAGGGATTCTGCAGTTCACAACAAAGCCAAGATTTTAGTAATCCGATTACGTGTTTCAACACTTAGAGCCTCAGATAATAACAAAGTTCAACAATATATAAACAAAAGAGGATTGTTTACTTGTGTTCAAGTACTAACCTACACGTCTTAACAAGACCAACGGTAGCATAATCAAAACTAGAGTGAACAAGAGGGCGATGTCACGTGAGTTCCACCACTGAATTCCAAACCATTCTTGCAGAACACCCAAATGCCCTGTTTTATTTCCAGAAAGAACATCCCCTAAAAAAACAAAAAAAAACATTTAACTATTACTGAGTTCTATTTGCATTTAGAAATTACAATTCATAAAAATGTATAATATTGAATCAAGCTTACCGATTATAATCTGGTACATGATTAAGCAACCAAAATTTGTGATCATGACACATACTTGTGTTGCAATCGATCCCACCAGCCCAAACGACTCCTTCATGACGCCGGCGTACGTCCTGGACTCGCCGGAATGCGTGAACCTCATCAGAAACTCTACCGAAACGTCAGCCAAGAAAGCGATGATCACAATGAGCACAAGGGCCGGTATGACCCCCAACACCTTAAGGGTGGCAGGTATGGACATAATCCCAGCACCAATTATGCTAGTCGACACGTTGAACACCGCCCCGGACACCGAGCCATGCCTTACTTTCTTGTGCTCCGGCAGCAGTGGCGCGTGGACTCCGGCCGCCGGCGACATTCCGATGAGCAATGTGATACAGGGAGGAAGGAGTCAAAATGGTGTTGTCTTTTTGTACATCATTTCGCTTTTAATTTTATTTGTATGAAGTATGGGATGGTGCATGATTGGAGGGGTGGATTAATTTACCAAAATATCATTAATACACGTGGGATGTGATTATGTTAAGAGCATTAAAGGAAGGGTAAGATTGGAATTTGAGGTTGGAGTGGAGTTACTTACTATGTACACGGACTAAATTGTACCTGGATGGAAAAGTGGGCGATGTGGAAGTTCTTAAACATCAATGGTGTAGACGATGAGTCGTGTCTGGCATTCTTTTATTATTGGTCAAAACAAATATACAGCCAACTGTTTTGTTTTTGGTTCATATTTTCCTCTTTGGCCTAATTTAAGAGGTTAAGACTAACTTAGTTTATAGTTTTGATGTTGATCCTGCATTAGCTAAGATGTGACAGGACAATTGAATTTTGGTCAATTAGTTTTTGTGACTTGAACTTCATGTGCATTTTGCATTACACATCAAACCGCACATGAATGCTCGCTCAAATTCATATTCTTAAAAATGTTCACATTTGGTATGTTTATCGTGAGGTTAATCTTGTAGCGTGTGAACTTGTAGTATTCACACATTAATTTTGAATTGTTCATTCTCAAAGAGTGGTGTTCATTTAGTCAATTACTAGACATGAAAATAACGATTAATTACACTTTTATCTAAATTCTGATAATGAAAAAAATTATGGTTAAATTTGAGTTATTTTATTTTTTATCTTGAATTTAAATTTAAAGGTAATTGACCATGATGTCTCCTGTCAGTTATTGATTCTTAAGTGTGGTTTTGCAAGCTTTTTTTTTTCCTGCCTTTGCTAAGTTTGTGTATTAGGTAAATGGAATCCCACTTCTTTGTAATTTTACTTTCTAGCTATTGAAAATAGGGACATTTCACACTTTCTAATGGCCTTGAGTTTGGTATCTAACACTTTGGTGGCACTTGAGCATGCTTGTTAGTAGTTGTTCATAATGATGCATGATTGACATAATTGAAGTCCTAACCTTTATGAGACATCTGCCAACCCTAAAGCTATCATCTAATAAACGTGGTACAAAATCTAGTAAACATAAAGTTTTTCTGTATGATCTTAAGAGAAATGATTTAAGATCAATAAACGTGGTCCCAAGGTCTTATTTACTAGTTTTTTTTTTTGAACAAGTTACTTCGTTGGATAAACACCAATGACGTTTTGATTGTACAACAACCGATAGACGACTATGAGAGTCAAATTCAGAATCTCCTACTTACAAGTGAGATATTTATGGCCATTACACCAAATAATTGTGGACAATGCCATTTTTGATTTGTCTCTAAATTTTACAATTTGTTGTTTTTTAAAAGACTAAATTGTGTTAATACCCTGAACTTTGGGGTTGAAATCAGTTCAGTCCCTGCATTTTCAATTTCATCAAAACAGTCCCTGAACTTTTAATTTGAACTCAATAGGTCCTTCCGTCAAATTTTTCGTAAACTTGGTCTGTTAATGCTGACGTGGCACATCAAACGGACTGGGAAAAACCCATTATACCCCCGGTCTTTTTTTTTTGGTTCTTCTCTTTCTCCCCGACCCTCTCTTCCTCTCCTCTTCCATTTCTCTTCTTCTTCCTCCATTTCTTTTCTTCTTCTTCCCCGTTTCTTTCATCTCTCTCTCTCTCTCTCTCTCCCCATTCTACTGTGGACACCCACAACCCCCGTCGTGAGCCCAGCATAGCCACCATCGCCACTACCCAGGAGGTGCGGCAAAGGACACCTAGGCATGGGCTCGAGAGAGACCCAGAGAGAGACGCCAAGAGCTGGGATTGATGGCCGCCGTCTCTGGAACGGCGGCGGTGGAGAGGCGCAGTGGATCTAATCGGAGCTTCACGACTTTGAGTGTGGAGTGACGGCGTCTGTGAAGAGAGACGCCGGAGAGAGCTGGGCTCGGTGGCGTCTGGGCTGTGAGAGAGGAGCGGCTGCCCTTGGGTTCAGCGGCGGTGGAATGGGAGCACGGGCTCGAGGTTGAAGGCGCCAAAACTGATCGGAGGCACTGGGCATGGTTGGGCTTTGTTGGGATCGAAGGTGAGGCGCGGTGGTCTGCTGGGTGCCATGGCTGGGTTTGTGGAGCGACGCCGAGTGGGAAATCCGAGCTGGGCTCGAGCGATGGTTCTGGGCTCGGCCGTGGTGTGGCGGCGCTGCTGGGTGTCCAAATCAATTGGACCCAGCGGCTGTGGAACGATTTTGATGGCTTTTGGCAGTCCAAGAGATGATGAAGCACGGCTGCTGGGTTGACGTGGGTGTCCTTAGTAGAAGTGTGGTGGAGCTGCTGTGGTTGTGATTTGATTGTGAATTTGCAGGGAAGAAGAAGGGAGAGAGAGAGAGAGAGAGAGAGAGAGAGAGCAGTTGTGGTGAAGGGTGCTGGGCAGTGGTGGGTTTGGGCACAGAGAAGAAGAGAGATGAGAGAGCCGACGGAAAGGAGAGAGATGGAAGAGAGAGGAAATGGGTGCTGGGCTCGAGGGAGAGAGAAGGGAAATTGCAGGTGGCCAACCGAAGAACTGGGCACGAAAGAATTGAGGGAGGTGAGTTCGAGGTGGCCGGAACACGAAAGGAAGGGAGAGGGGGAGAGAGGAATTGCAGGTGCGGCGTGATTTGGTCCATGCCGGTGGTGTCGGTGGTTAGCTAGTGAGGGTGTTTAGGTGTTATGAAGATTAAGGACTAATTAAGACGAGAGAGAGAGAGAGAGATGAAAGAAACGGGAAGAAGAAGAAGAAGAGAAATGGAAGAGGAGAGGAAGAGAGGGTCGGGGAGAAAGAGAAGAACAAAAAAAAGAGGACCGGGGGTATAATGGATTTTTCCCAGTCTGTTTGATGTGCCACATCAGCGTTAACAGACCAAGTGGACGGAAAATTTGACGGAAGAACCTATTGAGTTCGAATTAAAAGTTCAGGGACTGTTTTGATGAAATTGAAAATGCAGGGACTGAACTGATTTCAATCCCAAAATTCAAGGTATTAACACGAATTTAGTCCTTTTTTAAATTTTCAATAGGTCATCCACGTTTTTTATTCTATATATTTCACATCTTGAATTATTTTTTCTTTTGGAGACAAGTAGTTGAGGGGTCATTTCATTTCAAGAGGCAAATAGATAAAGCTAGCCCACTTGGAAAAGAAAAGGATAAGCTTGTTTATGGGATGAAACTAATGGTGTATTGGGAAGCCAGGGATATCAATGATATTCTTGTTTTTATAGTTCCATACCAAATCTGATGAATTTGATAATAAGTGAGTAGGCCAAATATGATAATTCAAGGAAAATATGAAACTAAATTTTGTACAAAGACAAATTTAGGGGAGAGAAACTCACATTCCCAATTCTACAATCCACACTCCATCTTTCCTTTTTTAGTAATTTAAATTTTGTATTTTTGTAAAGATTTCAACCATAAGAGCAAAAAATGTAAATTAGGGAGTGTATAAATTTCAATCTCCCAAATTTAATGAATTCAATTTAGTTCTCTTGGAACAAGTAGGTGTATGTAAAGTGTTACACATAAACCAGATTTGTGGCATTCAAAAACCTGTGCCCAATCTGCAATATGTAGCCTTTTTCTGGCTTTGCTTAGCTTTGAGTTGAAGTGTACAAACTGGTGGATATTGCAAGTGAGCTCGTCACCACAGCCAAAACAATCACTACTACTGCTATTATCTTGTCCTTTGTTGTTGATATCCCATGTCCATCCCTGTCAAGAAATTCGAATCAGAAACCAAGTTCGATTTAGTAATCACAAAAAGTTATGAACTTGCTTGCAAGCTAAGCTAGAGAAGCAAAAAGGGTTAGAATTTGTTTGGTACCTGAGAATGAGAGCACCAGGGAATATAAATGAGAGGCAAACCACAGTGGTTGATCCCATGAACTGAAAGACGTACCATATGTTTGGGATAGCTATTGCCGCAAAATACGAAAAGGAGAGCAAAACACCAGTGAGGATCAGAAATCTCGAGGTGCTTTCAGCCAAAACAGGCTTGTTTGGGAAGAGCAATTCGTCTATGTTGGCCCTCAAGGAGAAGTTCATAACGGGGAACCCAAGCAGAAGGTGGATAGCATAGCTTGATCGAACGATGACATTGAGCATCTGCCCGAATGTGGAGCCAGAGTTTTGATCAAAGTTTACTAGCATGTCACTCATTATTGAGTCCCCGAACAATAGGTAGCCAAAGAAGCCGATAGAGAAGTAAATGGCAACGCAGATCAGCAGAGAAATCCGACCAGCTAATCTCATATCCGAAGGCTCACCAAGTTCTGCTCTAATTGGATGAACTGCATTCATTCAGTCACAGATTCGCAATGTATCAGAAATTTAGTGTTACGTATAACATTATCAATTCGAAAACCAAAAATTGATGTACCCTTCTCACCATTGACATGGAATCCAAAACTTGTCACAATGACCGGGATACTGGTGAAAAGATCAGATATTGAGACTTGATTTCCGAAGTCTGGAAATAGTCTCGGTTTGTGAGCCTTCCCTTTGCACAAAGCGTAAATCGCCATTGCAGAGCTTATGGCAACAAAAACCACTGCTAACAAAATGGATATTGCTGAAGTGTGCCTTAGTGAATCTGCAATTAATTACCCACAAGCAACGAGAGGAAACTACATAAACCCAGTTTCACATTCTTGTTCATCATTCTTTGAATCAAAGTTTACTGACCTACTCGACGCAACAAGACTAATGGAAGCATGATAAAGATTGCAATGAAGAGAAGCGCACAAGGTCGAGAATTCCACCAGTGGATGCCAAACCATTCTTGTAAAATTCCCAAATGCAAAGTTCGTCCGGATTGAGAACTTCCACATAGCACATCCCCTATAGAAAAGTATGAATCCTTCTTTGATCAGTATATTTGGGACATACATACCACAATAGCACAGAGATTAAATGTTCAGAAAGCAAAAGGGACTTCACTATTACTCCATGATTGAATTTTGCTTTGTTATTTGGATAGGGGTGGTGGGTGGTAATATATTCCTATCAGACACCAAACCAGTAGTGGATAATGCAACAATTAGGCACTAACCAAATCTAAAGCTTACCAATGATAATGAAATAAATGATGAGGCAACCCAGGTTGGTTATGATGACACAGATTTGCACAGCAATTGAACCCAATGGTCCAAACGACTCGCCCACCATGCCGGCGTACGTTTCCGACTTGCCGGAGTTTGTGTACCTTAGCAGGAACTCCACCGTGACCTCCGTCAAGATAGCCACAAATAAAATGGCTATGAACCCAGGAATTATGCCCAGCACTTTCATGGTGGCTGGGATTGACATGATTCCGGCTCCGATCATGGTGGTTGAGATGTTAAAAACGGCGCCGGAGAATGAGGCGCCTTGTATGGATGATGATGATGAAGATGAAGAGCTTTGACCCTCCAAGGACTTGAAGTCATGGAGAAGTGGTTGAGTGACCACTCCAGCTTCATTACTGTTTTGCTGCTTCTTCATCATCCTTCAGTTTTGGTTTAGCTAGCAAGCTGCAACTTGATAATGCAAGCATATATATATAGTTGGTGTGCTCATTATTTTAATGCAGATATATAGTTGGGAATGAGTTTGAGATATTTTTCATGCAATTCATGGATGATTCATATTATTATGGATATGATCGTATGAATTTGCAAAAATTGCCACGCATTTCGGAACATCCAAATGGCACATCAACGGAACAAGAACGTCCTCGTAAAACCCGCTTTATGCTTATAACATTGATAATCTAGGAGAAAACGAAGTGCTTTGCTTTAGGTACCACACAACGAGTTAACAATCAAGTTTAGGGAACCAACCAATCATCATTCAGACCACCTTTATTGCCATGGAGCTTATTCACATAAAAATTTACTTATTGACAAATGATGCGCCAAAGTCAGCATTAAATCACAAGACCCATACATTATCGGATTATCACATCACACCCAACCTCAATAAAATTCTTGCATATCCACTCTGATTAAATACCAAACCAACTACAATTCAGTACCAGTACACATTGTTAATCAAGTGCAACTGAATGACAAACCCAGAGCAATGAAATTCAATCTTCATAAACCAATAAGAGAACCACACAACATGTTGTAATTTTATTAGTCTAGGTCAGATCATCTTCCTCCAGCTCCTTGGCTTTCAGCTTCTCCTTCACTCTCAACAGTAAGGTGGTTTTCCACGAATCCTACACAGGTTCGTGCAAAACAATTAATGTAAATGCAAGGAATGAAAATAGGTTTCTAATGGAAGCAAGCATGGTATCAAATTTGATGAGATATGTACCAGTGGGGTCATGCTATCAAATTCCTTCACCACATCAGTGAACTTGGCAACATCTTCTTCATCAACTGAAGCTGCAATATCCTGTCACAATGCACAAAGCATGATCAAGATTTCTAGGTAACAATCACTTTTACAAAACTATACCTTGTTTGCAATTAAAATTAATAACTAAAAGAAGCCTTCTAGTTGATAAACACTACAGAAAAACATAACATATGAAATTAAAAAAAAAGAAAACGCGCAAGATATTCCCTTTCTGGATTGCATGAAAGATATAAATTACCACTTTCAAACAAAATAACACAAACTGAAAGGTGTTCCAATATAATAGTAACTCACCGCTAAGAATCTGTACTCCCTTGTTCCTGAAAAAGTTGGATCTAAATCCTGCAGAAGTCCAATAATTATGTAATAATTCCGAAAGATAAGGGTACAACATGACAATTCTAAATAAGTCCCAAAGTCAGACCTCGTATCTCTCTAATGCATTGGTGATTGCAACAGGATCTCCTCTACAGAGTTGACATATCCCAGCATTAAGAAGGTGACCTTTGACCCCATACTTAAGCAAGTTGTTGTTGAGTGAGTGTCGCGCAATTTCCTCGTAAATTTCAATAGACTTGGGATATCTGCAGAAACATAACATTTAATCAGTTATTCAGTAAAATGTGCATTAATGAGAAGCTATATCCTCTAAATCAGCCTCCTAACTAAACTGTAAATGTTTCAAGCTTTCTGGTATAGGGTAACCTACTCCATAATTTGGAGCGTGTTGTAAATTTGTGGTGGTACACCAGGACACAATAACCATATTGATAATTTATTATCAACTAGGGCCATGGTTCACAGAATTCATAAAAGGTTTTAATCAAATAAAAAAGCACATAAAACTGGAGAAGTGGCAAGAATCCACACAAAATGTTAATGTTACTATAATCAAAATGATTAGACCACCAAGTGAAGTTCATTCAATGAAGGAAGGTCCAGTTTGGTTGCATGCCATCCTTGATGCTGATTTTCCAAGTCATTTATCTTGAAGATTAGTTTGACGTAATCTTTGTTAGTTGGAAAGGTAGTGTGGTGCTCTTTATACTTCACTCGGGGGTTTGCACCACAGGAGTTTTCCCCAAGGCAAGGGTTGTATATTTGTAATGAGGCCACTTAGTTGCATCCCATTTCCCAAGCAGTTTTACATAGTTTTGAATGGAATTGCCCTTTCAAATAATATTTATATATATATATATATATTAGACCACCAATTTTATGTGAATTTAATCGACAACAACAAGAAAAAGAGTTGACTACATAACATTCTCATATTCCCTAAAGTCTCGCATGAACTCCATATGTCGATGTCCAAAACAAAGCCGAACCAAATAAATGCAGAAAGAAATGAAAATGACATTGATACACATTAAAGAAATGTTCCTAAAGTTTTTCAGGTAAAATTATGCATTTGAATCCTATGCAAGCTCATAAAAGTGATATCATACTATAAAGATAATATAATAATATTGCCAACGGTTTAAAGCTTTATAATAATAAAAATTAGTTGCAAATATTAACAAAGTACAGTACAACTAGCAGTCACAAGAAGATCAGGTAGGCATATTCTTAGCATAAGATCATATTCACCAGCCAGACAAAACCATAGGATTCTGCAGCAAAACAACTTACTGCAAAATATGTAGGATTCCATGTGAACAAACAATCACTTTGACTGCCAAAATATTAGTAAAATGTAGACGACTTACTGTTCAATCTGAGCAGCAAATTGAGCAACTTTCTGCTTGCACTGGTTGGCAGAAGTTGTTACTTCTTCATTTTGGAAAAAATCAGCTGCCCTTTCATAGAACTCAATAGCCTTCTCAATATTTTGTTCAGATTCATATAGCTCGGCAATTTCCTGCATGGGAAGTAACATATACCCATGTTACAGAATGACTATAATGGCTTCCATAACATCATATGCTACAGATGTAGACTGCAGAAACATCAAGACCAAGAAGAAAGCAAGATGAACACTTAGATTCATTATCATATGAATATAAGGTCAGCAATTTGAATTCTCATCTTCCATTATTCTTCTTCATACTCTATCTCCTATCTAATCTAACATTTTTAGCTCCTTTCCCTTGTTAGTCTCCATCAACTTCTTGATCTTCTACTTTTTATTTTAACTACTCTTATCTTGGTTATGGGTGAATTTAGTCTACGTTGCATACGTCTATTATCAAAGACCAGTTACTCTTATCTTATCATTAATAAGCGTCCCAAATTTTTGTAAATACTAACCCTGGGAGTGTAGGCTCGTGACTGAACCTAACCAGGTGGAGGGTAGTCTTGGTATGTTCACTTTAGAAAAATCACAGTAAACATGCCCCTAAACCCTAGACCTAGTAGGTCCTCCATCCCGCAACAGGTTAGTAAAAAAACATAAAAAAAAAATTCTATAAAAAATACCTTATAGTATCTGGCAGCCATATTAAGCCTTCCAATATCACAAAGCAAATTTACACCCTGCCCTAAGCAAGAAATGGCCTCTGCAGAAAACAAGAATCAAAATGTATGATTATGTTATCCTATGTATGACTAAATACAAAGGAAGAACAATAGATAATTAAGAATGCAAATGCAAAGAGAAATGGTTTGAGTCTATTACATGACCAAGTTACACAATTTCATGTCACAAAGGCAGGTCCTGACAGTAACCAAGTTTTTTGTGCAAGTAGGTTATTATTATAAACTGTTAAAAAAGGCCATGTACCAGCTAATAAATGTCACTTATCCCAAAAAAGAATACAGCCTGCAGCGTAATGCATGCGATCTAGCTCTGTTTGGAAAACAGAAACACAAACGCAGCCTTCCCAAATGATTAATTGATTATTTCCCCTTACCAGACCTTATGAGCCGTGAGCCAACGCCACACATGTAAGATGCAACAAAGTACATTACATACCATTTACAGATGTTTTCTTGTAGCAATGTGCAGCATCAACATAAGCTGTGGCGGCTTCATGTTTGCTATCAGTCTACAAGAAAAGGTATTATCAACATGTTTTGTTAGGGACATTAAAAATAAAAGAAATTTCTGAGTCTGAAATATCAAAAGCACCAACCTTCAAATGACAGTTTGCCAACTTGACATATGTTGCTCCAGCTTTATCCCCTGAAACACCATGTCGTAAAGATTAGAAGGCAATACAAATGGCATTGGAAAAACCTAGTTTTAAAGAACAAGTTTATTAGACATTAACTGTGCATGTCAGAGAGATAGTTAAGCATTACTTCCAAATTAATGAGAATAATAACAAGTCAGAATTCTTTGGAAGCATTATATTTGGAACATCATTGCAATTTTATTTATGTGAAGCATTATATTTATTTTATCTCCATTTTTCATTGCAATTTTCAATCTCTTAAAACAACTTTGGAACAACAGCCATCCATCGCAGTTAAAGCCAGTCAATTAAAGACCAACCGCACCATTCAATTCAAGACCTCTAGTTCAAAATCAAGCTCAAACCTTCTCCATAAATCAGACCCTAGAAGACCAATTAAATCGAAAATTCACACTGAATATCATTATCAGATCCACAATGAATCACTAAGTATCCAGTCGATTGCCAAACAACTGCCAAAAAAAAAAACAAAGAAGGAAATCCAATTCTATTGAATCAACAAGCACATAAACGATCAAATCCGAGATTGATTGGACCAGAGGCATCGTAACCCGTCGATCCCCAATTCTACGAAAGCTTCCTCAGGAAGCAAACATAGCGATGCAGATGACCATGAAAATGAACGATCGGTTCGAAATCTAACAACTAGAACGAGACGAACTCACAGGATTTGGCGAGCTTGTAAGAATTGGCAGCTTTATCGAAGAGTTCAGCGGCGTCTTCGTGTTTGGAACCGAAGAATCCCCAACCGCCGAGCTTCTTCTCTGCTTTCTTTTCGAATTCATCCGCTTTAGCAATGAAATCGCCCATTGCTGTTCGATTTTCTTCAACCTCTGAGTCTCGGAACGAAGAAGGCTGGAGTTGAATGAAATGAAAACACGCGAGTCTTGAAAAGTTCTTGAAATTTCTAAGGATGCTAAGACTTGTCACGCGGCTAAGTAAAGAAACTAGGATTTTTGGGCCAAGTTTGTCAAGGCCCATCACACATAGTTTGATCAGTTTCCTTCTAGATAGATGAACCGCTCAACTATACCCAGTCATACTTTAAAACAAAACAAAAAACATTAAAAAAAACCATCATTTTTAGGGGTTTTTTATCGTCACACAATTGAAAAAAAAATTGACGTATGTTCAAAAACCACAAATTTTGGTAAGTAAATTAATTAAATATCTCAAAACTATATAAGTGTTATTTAAATGTGTACAAAAAGATCTTTATCACAAGAAGAATGTCATTCAAATTCTATTTTTGAGAGGCTTGAAGTTCTTCTTAACTCTATCTTAAATGGTTTATTTAAATTTTTTTTCTCTCTATCATGTGTCTAAAGAATTCAATTATGTGGCTAATGTTTTGAAACACCATCACCAAAAGAGATAGAAGAAGTCTCTTCCTAAAGAAGCAATTCTTTTTTTTGGTTACATAAAGAAGCAATTCTTCCTAGAGAAGTAATTGAGGCAACTTTTCCACCTATTGAAAAGATAATAATAATAATAAAAAATAAAAAAAATTGCCAAATTTTGACATGGCCACTGCTCCAATGATGATGTGCCATTTGGATGTTTTGAAATGTTTAGCTTTCCGTCTAAAACTCATCCATGAATTAATTGTGTGAAAAATCAAAGAAATTATGGAAAATATATCACATTCATTCCCAACTATATATATCTGCATTAAAATAATACTATATATATATATATATATACGGAAATGCTTGCATTACCAAGTTGCAGCTAGTTAACCCAAAACTGAAGGATGATGAAGAAGCAGCAAAACAATGATGAAGCTGGAGTGGTCACTCAACCACTTCTCCATGACTTCAAATCCTTGGAGGGTCAAAGCTCTTCATCATCATCCATACAAGGCGCATCATTCTCCGGCGCCGTTTTTAACATCTCAAACTCTACGATCGGAGCCGGAATCATGTCAATCCCAGCCACCATGAAAGTGCTGGGCATAATTCCCGGGTTCATAGCCATTTTATTTGTGGCTATCTTGACGGAGATCACGGTGGAGTTCCTGCTAAGGTACACAAACTCCGGCAAGTCGGAAACGTACGCCGGCATGGTGGGCGAGTCGTTTGGACCATTGGGTTCAATTGCTGTGCAAATCTGTGTCATCATAACCAACCTGGGTTGCCTCATCATTTATTTAATCATCATTGGTAAGCTTAATCATCATTGGTAAGCTCTACAATCTCCATGTCTTTAATTCTGGGGTTAATAAGCTTTAGATTTAGTTAGTGCCGAATTGTTTCATTATCCACTATACCTGATAAAACAAAGAACACCCATTACTGGTTTGGTGTCTTATAGGGACATATAACTACCCACCACCCCTATCCAAATAACAAAGCAAAATTCAATCATGGAGTAATAGTCAAGTCCCTTTTGCTTTTTGAACAATTAATCTCTGTGATATTGCTGTATGTATGTCCCAAATATACTGATCAAAGAAAGTTTCATACTTTTCTATAGGGGATGTCCTATGTGGAAGTTCTCAGTCCGGAGGAACTTTGCATTTGGGAATTTTACAAGAATGGTTTGGCATCCACTGGTGGAATTCTCGACCTTGTGCGCTTCTCTTCGTTGCAATCTTTGTGATGCTTCCATTAGTCTTGTTACGTCGAGTAGGTCAGTAAACTTTGATTCAAATTAAGGTAGATGAACAAGAATGTGAAACTGGGTTTATGTAGTTTCCTCTCATTGCTTGTTGGTTGTTGCTTAAATTAATTTCAGATTCACTAAGGCACACTTCAGCAATATCCATTTTGTTAGCAGTGGTTTTTGTTGCCATAAGCTCTGCAATGGCGATTTACGCTTTGTGCAAAGGGAAGGCTCACAAACCGAGACTATTTCCAGACTTTGGAAATCAAGTCTCAATATCTGATCTTTTCACCAGTATCCCAGTCATTGTGATGGGTTTTGGATTCCATGTCAATGGTGAGAAGGGTACATCAATTTTTGGTTTTCATATTGATGATGTTATACGTAACACTAAATTTCTGATACATTGCAAATCTGTGACTGAATGAATGCAGTTCATCCAATTAGAGCAGAACTTGGTGAGCCTTCGGATATGAGATTAGCTGGTCGAATTTCTCTGCTGATCTGCGTTGCCATTTACTTCTCTATCGGTTTCTTTGGCTACCTATTGTTCGGGGACTCATTAATGAATGACATGCTAGTAAACTTTGATCAAAACTCTGGCTCCACATTCAGGCAGATACTCAATGTCATCGTTCGATCAAGCTATGCGATGCACCTCGTGCTCGTGTTCCCTGTTATGAACTTCTCCTTGAGAGCCAACATAGACGAATTGCTCTTCCCAAACAAGCCTGTTTTGGCTGAAAGCAACTCGAGATTTCTGATCCTCACTTGTGTTTTGCTCTCCTTTTCGTATTTTGTGGCAATAGCTATCCCAGACATATGGTACTTCTTTCAGTTCATGGGATCAACCACTTTGGTTTGCCTCTCATTTATATTCCCTGGTGCTCTCATTCTCAGGTACCATACAAATTCTAACCCTTTTTGCTTCTCTAGCTTTTAGCTTGCAAGCAAGTTAGTAACTTTTTGTGATTACTAAATCGATCTTGGTTTCTGATTCGAATTTCTTGACAGGGATGGACATGGGATATCAACAACAAAGGACAAGATAATAGCAGCAGTGGTGATCGTTTTGGCTGTGGTGACAAGCTCACTTGCAATATCCACCAGTTTGTACACTTCAAGTCAAAGCTAAGCAAAGCCAGAAAAAAGGCTACATATTGCAGATTGGGCACAGGTTTTTGAGTGCCACAAATCTGCTTTAAGTGTAACACTTTACATATACCTACTTGTTCCAAGAGAACTAAATTGAATTCATTAAATTTGGGAGGTTGAAATTTATACACTCCCTAATTTACATTTTTTTCTCTTTTGGTTGAATTCTTTACAAAAAAAATTAAATTTAAATTACTACAAAATGAAAAATGGAGTGTGGATTGTAGAATTGGAAGTGTGAATTTCACTCCCCTAAATTTGTCATCCTACAAAATTTGGTTTGATATTTTCCTTCACTACTCACTTAATTCATCAGATTTGTATGGAACTATAAAAACAAGAATATCATCTATATCTAAGTGCCCCTTGAAATGAAATGATCCCTCAACCGCTTATCTCCAAAAGAAAAAAATAATTCCAGAAATGAAATATATAGAAAAAAAAAAACGGTGGATGACCTATTGAAAATTTAAAAAACAAAGATGGATAAAAAAAAAAACAAAAATAGAATAAATTCCGTAAACAAAAGATTTTTTAGAATTGTCCAAAAAAAAAAAAAAAACGATATTATTTACCTCTAACCCAACAACAACCCTATGCAAAGGATAAGCCAACCCTAATAAAAAAAGAATATGATTCTATTGAGAGGGTCCACGCGGCAAAATGGGATTAAAGTCCCTTAATGCAAAATATAAAGTCGAATCCCATCATGTTGCCACACATGGATTTTTACATCAAAACGACGCAGACGCAGACGCAGCATAATCTTCGGAACGACGACGTTCAGAGGTTTCTTCTTTGAGGATGTCGGCCTCCTCCTGCCAGCCACTTAACGCTTTGTTTTGGTTGACCCTCTTTGTAAGTGCAGCTTCAATGACAGCTTCTTCTTCTGCTCTGTTATGCTTCTCCGCCATTTTTTAGGTATGTCCAAAGCTTTGTTTTTTCCTCTTTTGTGCTCTCATTTCTTCATTTTTATGTTCACCTGGAAAGGTTGTGTTTGTTTGTTTTCTGCATATAGTTTGTTTGAATGGTTTACTGCTCTTTTCTCTTTTTGTGGTTAGAATTCTGGTGATTTTTAAATCGAATCTGTAATTTTACTTTCTGGGTGTTTCTTAATTCTTTTTGTAACCACTCTTTTTGATGAAAGGTTGGTTCTTTAAAATCAGTTTCTGTTTTGCTTTGCTAGTAAGGGTTTGCTGTGGCTATCTATCTTGCTGTTTTATCTGGGGTTTTGCTCATATTTTGTGTTTTATGAACTGGGTCTAATGCTTGATTTCTATATTTGAAATTTTTGGTCTTGGTTGATTTAGGATTTGGGTTTGTTGAGTTGCTTCCTGGGAGTAATTTCTTCTGTTCCAATGTTTCTTTTACTTGTAGATTCCTTGCTTCACTTCTTTCTGAGAGGACACTTTTCATTTGCTTTCCGTGCAATCCATTGAAGAAAAGGTAAACACAACCTTGATGTCACAGCACTTATAGTGGTTGTCAGTTTTTACTTGATTCGAGAATGGTTTCAACTGATAATGGAAACCAAAAAGAGGAAATTGAAGACTCCAATGGTGGTGGAGTGAAGGCTCCAGTTCCCTTTGACAACATTTCAACGTCTAGGAGGAATTTGTTAAGCAATGAAAAGCCTCAAAGGAGGTTCCATGGGTTCCTAAAATTTGGTTCCGCATCTGCCAGATTCAAGCGGATAGCTCTCGGTAAGGATGCGATTTCACAATCTGTGGCTTCTTCAAGTGGCCATGGTTTCAAAGAACGGATCAGTGGGGTCTTTTCCCATAAAATTGATTGGCCTTCACTCGTAAAAATGAGTAAAGAATGGATTAGAGATCCAATGAACATGGCTCTTTTTCTGTGGATTGCCTGTGTTGCTGTTTCAGGTGCAATTCTGTTCCTTGTCATGACTGGAATGTTGAACCATGCACTACCAAAGAAGTCCCAGAGAGATGCATGGTTCGAGGTGAATAATCAAATTCTCAATGCACTTTTTACTCTAATGTGCTTATACCAGCATCCAAAGCGATTTTACCACCTTGTACTTCTGTGTAGATGGAATCCAGAAGACATTTCTAGACTTAGAAAGATTTACTGTAAAAATGGGACATATAAGCCACATGAATGGGCACACATGATGGTTGTTGTTGTTCTGCTCCATGTGAATTGCTTTGCGCAATATGCACTTTGTGGTTTAAACTTGGGTTACAAAAGATCTGAACGACCAGCCATAGGAGTTGGAATATGTGTATCTTTTGCAATTGGTGCACCCGCAATTGCTGGTATATACAACATTGTCAGCCCCTTAGGGAAGGATTATGATTCAGCCATGGATGAGGAAGCGCAGGTTCAGCTTACCGCTGATCAAACGACCGAAAGGCTTAGGAAACGATTAGAGAGAAGATATTCTTTTGCATCCAGGGATGAACATCGAATCGTTGAGAATACCCCAAAATGGAATGGAGGTATACTGGATATTTGGGATGACATTTCTCTTGCATATGTCTCACTGTTCTGTAGCTTTTGTGTATTTGGGTGGAATATGGACAGACTTGGGTTCGGGAACATGTATGTTCATATTATGACATTTATTCTGTTTTGCGTGGCTCCTTTCTGGATCTTTAACTTGGCTGCTGTTAATATTGACAATGACACTGTTCGGGAGGCTCTTGCAGTTACTGGCATTATTCTCTGTGTTTTTGGTTTGCTCTATGGTGGCTTTTGGAGGATCCAAATGAGAAGGAGATTCAACTTGCCTTCTTATAACTTCTGTTTTGGTGAACCAGCAGTGTCTGATTGCGCGCTGTGGCTTTTCTGTTGTTGGTGTTCTCTTGCTCAGGAAGTGAGGACAGGGAATTCCTATGACATTGTAGAAGATAAGTTTTGTAGAAAAGAAACGCATAGCGGCAGCCAGCTGCCAATGTCACCTTTGCCCCGTGAAGATGGAGTGTCTCAACTTAGATCTGGTCCGAGTTCTCCTCTTGGGAACTACTCAAGCCCAACTAAGATTGGCATGGTTGGTTCTCCAAGTCCTAGCAGATTTTCAAAGGGACTGTATAGTCCGGATAGGGCACTTTCTTCAGTGAAAGAAGAATCTCATCCAGCAGGGAAGGATGAAACTATGACTGCACCTGCACCCTCATTGATACAAAGAGAAGCCATATAGCACCACTGACGGGGCATAAGATTTATATTGCATTATGATTTGTATATGAATTTCTATAGATTTATTTGTGAAACTTACACGAATCTTTTGTGTGTTAAAATGCATCCTTGTTTTTTCTTTGAAATGTTTTCACCAGCAGATTACACATGATAATTGATAGTTAAATGGTACTTTTATTCATGGAGAAATTATCTACTTAATTATTTCTACCGTGCAATCTCTGTGTTCTGAGTAATGTAGTTCATTTTCCTGCTTTTATTTTTCGTTTCGGACTTGGAACTGTGGTTAAGTTACATGGTTGAACTAGTTTGCCTGCTTACAGATTTTGTTAACTTTTGCTTTGTTTTTGTTGGGTTAGCAACGAATTATACGAGTAATAGCTTAAGTGACCGCAAGAAGTAATACAGTAGTTAAGACAGTTGACATGTTGATGCAAAAGATCAATAGCTTCTTTTCTTCTTTCTCATGGACCATAAAGATGGGTAAGATATATAAGGCTGATCATAGAATTAGAGCAGATTGAAAAGCTTAGAAGTTCTTATTACTTATTAGATGTGCACAACTATCTGCTGATGAAATGAGTTTAAGAAGCAGAGTTTTGGACAATATTGGGCGATTGAAATGTTTTCTGCAATGTTTACCATTTGGCCTGGTGTGGTAATTTTTTTTTTTACCATTCGTACCCTATTATGATTTTTTGTTTCTTTTTCCAATTTTGTATTTGTTAGTTACACACAAGTACATAGTACGTGCCCCTTGGGAATGTGTAAAGATAGATTAGTTTGGATTTTTGGCATGCCTACACAAGTTGACAGTCAAGATTTCTATATTTGCTGATGTTGGAGCCGTAATTGGCGATGAACAAAATATTTTTTCGTTTGTTACATTAGAGAGAATTGAACCCTTAACGGTACTCTTTGTTTCGTTAATTGTTATTTATATAATAATTTAGTGGCTGTTGACTGCAAGTTTCTAGTAAATTTCATCGTTTTGGTGTCTGTAACTGATGACGCAACAAATTGTAAACAAATAACAAAAAAGATAATAGTGGTGCCCAACATTTAGGCTTGAAAATTACAAACAAATTATTGAAAAACAAAAGACTGTTGGAACGTGTTCTTGTTTCTCTCGAGTTTTGACCACGAGAAACAAGACTTCTGCAGTTCAATTCTGATTATATTTTTTCACCGTTTAAATTGCTCTTTTAGGAGGGGATTAACATTTCCATCTCACCAAGGATCTTGAGATTTTGAAGATTTAACCTAATAAACTTTCTTTTTCTCCAAAAATTTGAGATGGCTTCCCTCAAAGAGAAAGTGGGAATGTTCAAGGAATGGATCCGAAAGCCATTGAAGATGCTTCATCTTCTGTGGTTCATCAGCGTTGGCATTTCATTTGTAGTTATGATTGTTCTCCTGACCGGAGTGTTGAAACATACAGAATTAACCGAGTCCCAGCAAGATTTATGGTTCGAAGTAAATAATCAAACGCTCAATTTACTTTTCACCATTCTGAGTTTGTACCAGCACCCAAAGTGGTGCCACCACTTTTTTCTTCTGTGCAGATGGAGACCGGAAGATGTTTCGAAGCTTCGAAAGTTTTACTGCAAAAATGGGACGTCAGAGAAGCCGCATGAACGGGTACACATGATGATCGTTATCATTCTGTTCCAAGTGAATTGTTTTGCGCAATACATTGTTTGTGGTTTAAACTGGGCTTACAGAGTTTCTGAACGACCTATGGGAGCAGTAAGATTAGGCATAGTGATTGCTATTGTTTCAGTTTCAAGTGCTGGTCTATACAGAATTTTCGGCCCCTTGGGGAAGAAGGACCGCGATTCAGGCCGGGATGAGGAAGCACAAGTTGCACCGCCGGCTGCGAGCCAACTTAAGTGAGACAACCGTACCGCCTCACATGACATCCCGGAATTTTCACTTGCGTATGCACCCCCATTGAGACAAACAGAAGCTACCATTATTTGTGAAACTTTTACTTGCATCTTAATTTTGTGCGACTTATTTTCCCTCTAAACCATGTTATTTCCTCATGTTTGTATTCTTTAAATTTTTTTTTATTGCCCAAAAAAAAATCTTTCATTTTTTTTCTCTCCTTTTCTTTTTCTTCTAATTTATGCTTTGAAGAACAAACACATAATTAATCACAACTTAAGTATGTTGGCAGTATTAATTTTTGCAAATATCAAAGTCATTTAGACAAGATTCATTTTTCTAAGCATTAAAGTGAAAACAAGCAAGTTGACAATTAACGATAAGACGACCTCAAATCTCGTAATTTTGAAGGATCCATTAACATTATGATCGGAGCTTTGTCTATACTTGAGGGGTGCAAAATATAATTTCCCCCATACTATATTTTTTTTTTACGTTTTCAATTTAGTCGTACAATCTTTTGTTGACAATATGAACTGGTATAAGCTTATACGTACCATCATCAGATTAGGTAATGAAAACAACCCGATAACATAAGAGATTTTGCAGATTAGGTAACTCGTACCTGCTTGAAGTTAATGACCGGCCAGTAATGAAACCCTAAACCTACCAAAACCTAACCTACTTACATGGTCCATGGTAAGTTAATTAGGTCATGGAAATTAAGTGATATTAACCCTAAATTTGCATGGATCCAATAAGAACCTCCAAAATTGATGCTATTCGGGAAGGAAAGTGACAAGAATAATATCTCAATCCACTTTGATATATAATCGCACAACTAGTGCGAGTCCTTATCATTTTCCATTCCATTGCAATATATTAGAGACAGTGGGAAAAGACTTGGCATATCCTTCATGGGAATGAATGAATATTTATGGCTTCTTGTGTTTCAAAGTAAACTTTGGACCTCTTTACCTTAAACCTAAATCAACATGTTGTTTTCAAAGTGCGAACTCATTTTTTTGACCCGGTTTAGACGATTCATATTGCATCGTGTATATACATGCACACCGTATACTGAAGAATTTTCTTTCAACGTGATGAGAGAGCTAGAGTGAGTACAGGGACAGCCATGAACTACCATTTCCATGTTTGGTACACCATGAACTACGTACTCTAGCTTTCTGATTAGGATCCCACGGTACACAATGAGTGTGTGACAGATCAGTTGGTGTGAATCCAGTCAAGCATTTTTGTACTGTAGTTTTTTTTTTTTCCCTTCTAGTCCATAGCTAGTGATCTCGAATGAAGAAAACAAAATCAATTTGTCATCAATTACTACCTTGAAAGCAACCCAATTTTGATAGTCCGATGTGCCAACAAAAGTGCTTTGCTGTGCTGCACTGACTAGCTTATTGCAATGGCATGGGGCCTAGGGAGTCAAAGGTTATAGAAGAGCAATTGTTTATATCGCACAAGACGCACTATTATACATAAAAAGTTCATAATAAGACGTGATGTGAGAGATAGACACATTTGATTAACGTATATATACTTAATAAAAGTTTTGTTGAGCGCCTCGGCTCAACTGAACTGATTTGATATCCCGATTCGACTAGTAATTGCCTATATAAAGACTAATACTACACTCCATGTTCATGAATACGCCATCCAGGATATACTGGTCTAGTGACATCAAGCTTTGAAACTGAGCAATTTTTGCAGGTGACGGTCATGCCACCTGTCCCTGTGACCGGCCACAGTGATTGGCCACAGTGAATAGTTTATCATTTATTCATTCAATATTTTATTTCGTAAATATTATTTTATTCTACAGTGGCCAATCACTGTGGCCGGTCACAGTGGCCACGTGGCCTGACCGTATCATACAAAAATTTTTCCTTTGAAACCATCAATGGAGAACCACTAGTCTACTAGCTTGGTTTCAACTTTGAAGAAAAGCACTTTTGATTATTGCTGTACGTGCCTATAAGAGCAACTACCTAATGAAAAAGGGAATAGCTTCCTTCATATAATGATGTGCAAATTGGCTAATTTGTGGACCATATATTGATGGCCAAGCTTTCAAGTTCCACTTTTAAAAGCCTCTCGCTTTCAAGTAAACAAGGTTATTCCTTGCTTCGTTTCCAGTTGCTTCCTACACGAGGCTACTTTAATGTAAAGTTGAAATCCTTCGGCTTCAGTTTTCATCCTCCACTTTTTGGTAATTAAAAAACTTGTACGATTCATTATCAGACTAATAACGTGTGCTTAGTATGCATTTCATATACGAAATTTATCGTCACCCCTAAACTATTATTACCTTAAATCACAGAGATCGTTCATAGCTTTCATTCGTTAGAAAAACTATTATCGTAAACTCTTAGAGACGATGATAAAAATGAAAATGAACCAAAACAGTTGGACCAAAAGTCGAAATTAAACTAATTTTATAGTGGGTCTAATTGTCTAAAGGCTACTGACCACACCGGCCAAAAAGAAAGAGGCTACTGACCCCGAAGCCATTAGCGTAAAGAAATCAGATTTAGGAATAACAAATAGACTTTGTTGTAAAGCCAAAACTCATACCCACTAATTACAGTAATTATGTGTGAAAGGTGGGGTCGTTTTGTCAATAAAAGTTGGCTTGACTCCTCACTCCCGGCCCCGTGCCCCCCCCTCACCTCTCACCTTCCTCACTCCACGCGCTAGCGTAGCAAAATCGTTGGGATACGGCATTGCCTGCAACACGTTCCCTCCACTATACCATTCACAACACGCCACGTGATCATCACACGTCCCCTTGGAAATTCAACATGCAAAGGGATAGTCTGATTGGTGGGTGAGATTGAGCGAGACCGTAGGGAATTCCAAACCCATCATCCTCATCACCCATCCACATGGCTATAAAACCCAGCCTCATCTGCAACAAAGAAGCCCCAATCCTCCCCTCTCTCTCTCGGCATTTCCTCCATTATTTGTCTCTACACCTCTTTGAATTCCTCTGAACACCCGCCTCGTGCGCTTAGGCTAGAACTGGCGTTATCTCAGGAAACTGACGATTCCAGTGATTCCAGCAATCAAAGGCTGGTAATTCTCACCCTCTATGAGGCGCTGAGGTCCCGTGACGTGGACACCGTGCACACGATTGTGGCTCCTGACCTCGAGTGGTGGTTCCATGGTCCGCCGACCCACCAGTTCTTGATGCGCCTGCTGACCGGCGACAAAAGCGACACGTCGTTTGAGTTCAATCCTCAGTCCATCGCCTCTGTCGGTCCCGTCGTCCTCGTGGAGGGCTGTGATCGAGATCAGGAGATCTCCTGGGTCCACGCCTGGACCGTCACGGATGGGATAGTCACCCAGGTCAGGGAGTACTTCAACACTTCCCTCACCGTCACCCGCCTCGGAAACTCCGCCGCCAAGTCCAAGTTCTCAAAGTCCTCCGAGATTACCTCCTACCACTGCCCCTCCGTCTGGGAGAGCTCAAACCGGGTCGGGAAATCGGTCCCGGGTCTCGTCCTCGCAATCTAAGCTGATAAAGTATTATTATTATTATTATTATTATTATCATTATCAATAAGAGGGTGCTTAGGTGTCGTGCTCTGAGTGGCTCTTGCTGATGGGCTGAAGCTACTAGGGTCACGGAGATGTAAGGCCCCTTTGGTTCTGGTTGTTGTCTCTTAGTTTGTTTCGTTGTTGTGTGTGTGCTGGTGTTGGGTGGAATCATGGGGTCGAGGCCCTTTCGGTCATATCCTGACGCGTCTATGTTATGGTATTCTCGTTTTGCAATAAAAACGTGTGTTTTCAATAACCTTTGGAGTTTACTTTTACTATTGACAATGCAACCAGCAGTAATTAATTCTCATTAACCACCTAATTATATCCTTATTTGGTGAAAAGAAATTCATTAACAGTAATGGCACAAAAGAACAAAAGATAATTGTGTGAAGTCAACAGTCAAGATTATCACTCATTTTCAAGAGGCAATTGTTGACTACTTGACTCGTCAGCATTTGGTTGGTTCTCAAATAAAGTGATAAGAATTTGAAGGAGGGAGATAGAAAATTAGAGGTAATAAAATGGTCCAAATTCCAGAGGTTTTGGGGTAGAAAGTTTGATCAGATACGGATACAGGAGCTGATAATGTCCACATACACCGTGTAACATACGTCCAATCTCATCATGTCGGATCACAAGGTTCAAATTCCGAATGAGAATAACGTGATCATCATGCCCTTATTAGGTGGGACCTTATCACGTATGATTATGTCCCCAATAGCCTAATAATGCCCCTGGATTTCTGTCGTATTATCCCCGAAAACCCGATTCGATCAATCCGACCCGATTCACATATTATGATTTTTTTGTTTATTGAATATCATTACCACCGAGTCACCAACCTCAAACTCGATCGAACACGATGATGTATGATGCCACAACAAGCATTATCCTATCATATAACATTTATAAAACATTTGCTTGATAGAGTCAATGTTTTTTTTTTTAGAATTGATAGTCAAACTAATATTAATCAAATAATTATATTAAATTGTATCGTCACATGTTGTAAAAAGAAAAAGTAAGACTTGATAATCCTTATGTTATACTTGGCTTGACAAATTAAGAATTGTTCATGGGAAATATTGTGGACCTGAGACGGTTTCTCAGCAGCAGTACATGCATCTTACATGGTCTTAACGGTAGAAATTAGAAATAGGTACTGATGGCTCATGTATTGTATTGCTATCCTGCTTGTAACTCCTCCTACTTGAATGAAAGATTTGATGCGTGTGATTTATAAAAAAAAAAACGGTAGAAATTAGGACTTGATATAGATGATATGTATATGCTCAACATATGGTAATATTCTTGAATTGCTTTTCATTTTGGGTAAGGAGGGTGACCTAGTCCAAAACCTTCTAGATACCCAACACTTGAGAAAGGATCGACCTCCATTGGAATAAATTCCAATATCCTTAAAAGATTCCTTATCAATCTTATGTCACAACAATATTATGATATATTTACCGAGAACAAATAAATCCTCTCTCTTGACAAAAACAAAACAAAAAAATCCTCTCTTCTTAACAAGTTCATGATTGATATATGTCGGATATATATGTCGATATATCCTCAAATTTGGCAACGTGGATTCCCTTGTGATATTCAGTAGAGAATAAAACCAACAAAGGTGGTGTGGTGCATTAACAGTACTTTACACTAAGTGCAATACATGTGTGGAGAATAGACTCTTGATTTGAGATGCTGGAATTCAGAAAAGTAAGAATTGGTATTGTGAGGGCCATGCATGTTGATAACCTACAGTTCCCTATTAGATAAAGACTAATTCGGCCATTTGTGAGTTAAGTGATCGAGAAATTATACAAATCATTTGATAGTCTACTTGAAATTAAACTCATCCAATTAGTTAGTAGGAAAAGACGTCTCGTATTCTCGTAATATATTAAATTATTTCATTGCTGATTGCTCATCTAAATACTAGTAAAAGTCGTATATAAATATGATAATTCTTGAGGATAATTTGTCGTATTGTATAATGCCATCGAATTCCTACTAATGACTAGTCTTGTCACGTCTTTAATTATTTCTAGGTCTCAATCAAAGTCTCATAACGTCATTGAGTATTAATTATTTCTTTACTTGCACTATATGTATGTTTATTGTTTTCTATCATTTGTGGAGTATGATTAGGAGAAATTAATGTTCATAATTAACAAGTTGTAAGTTTCTTAATCATTATTGTGCAGCCTTCTACTTATAAGCAGATTACAACAGACATGTCACACATTTAATTATAATATATACGTGTATATATATATATATATATATATATATATTTCTATACATTAAGCTGCCCAGTATACGATATCTTAGGGTTTGTGAAGTTTCATACAAACTACAAGCGGGCAAAGCTAGACAGAAGCACCATGGCATTTACGAAAAGTCTTTGAATTTATTTGGTGTGACTTTGATTCGGATTTGTGCAAGTTAAGATCTAATTTAAGACGGCAATTAGACTAGCTTTGACTTTGTCCATATATATCTTGCTAACCAAATTTAGGGCTTAAGATAGATATGCATGTTTTCCTCTGTTGAGGAAGAAACAAAGGAGGAGAAAGATTCAAGAGCTTGCGTTTTTTCTCACAAGCTTATAGGAAAAGCACAAGGGAGCTAATTACGAAACTTCAGCTAAACCCCGAAGGAGGAAAACACTGAGAGCATGCAGGGATTAGAAGTCTGTAGGTTATAAGTCGGAAAAGTGACTTAAAAATCTATGGAATGATTCACTACTAACGTCTACGTACTAATCAGTTTTAGTTGTAGAGCATGTTGCCCTATTTGCTTGATAAAAATTCAATTTCCTGTATCGAAACTATGCTGTTGAAGAACATAAATATGCTCCACGTACACGTATATTTCTTATTTCCTAAATCGCTTTTCAAATTTGAGTTCAGTAATGGATTCGAACTTAGTCCGGAACCTTTTAGGCATCCAACACTTGATCAAATTAAGAAAGATATAGGATTGGAATAAATTCCAATCTCCTCAAAAGATTCCTTGAATTGTATATATTCTAAGCCCTATCAAAAATTTCAGTAAATGGATTGAAAAACAAGCTCGATGTTTCTCAATGCATTTTCCCCAATAAAGATTGTCCATGCATGCATGCCCAAGAAGAAAACCTATCTAGGCAAAATGGATTCCCTTATAATATTCAGTAGAGAATAAAACCAACAAAAGGTGGTGGTGGTGGATTAACAGTACTTGACACTATTTCAATAATTCAATTCATGCGTGGAGAACAGACTTTTGATTTGAGATGCTGGAATTCAGAAAAGCAAGACATGATATTGAATATATGTTGATCGATAACCTAAAGCTCCTATTAGATAAAGACTACTTCTGCCATTTGTTTGTTTAGTGATCAATTACGGAAATCGTTTGATAGTTTACTTGAAAACTAATCTAATTAGTAGAAAAAGTCATACGTTAAGATGATAATACTTTAAAAAAAGCTATCGTATCTAATAATGTATACGCTATTCTAAATTTAAATTTTTACTTATGCCGAGTCTAGCTTGTCTTATCACATCTTTTATTTTTTTTAATCAAAGTTGTTGTAAGTTTCTTAATTATCATGCAGCCTTCTACTTCTTAATTAGTATATAACAACGTACAGACATGTCATGTACGGAAATTTCTATACATTTTCCCATTTTCAGGTAATATATATTAGGGTTTGTCAAGTTTATCATATGTGTTAAGATTATCACAAGCTTAGCACAACGATAATAACGTGTGACTTTGATTCGGATGTGTGCAAGTTAATTAAGGTCCAATATATGACGCTTTAAGACGGCAATCGGACTTTTAAATATCTTTGATTTTGTCCATATTTTGGTAAAAGAGTTGTTAATTATGGCTTAAGATAATTAAGAATGTTTTTCTCCTTTTATGAAGGAAGAAAGTTATGAGGAGAAAGATTCAAGCTTACATTTTTTATTAGAAGCTTATAAGACAAGCAAATGGGAAGGACGGTGTTGAGTTAGCCATCTGAGAAAAGCACAAGTTAAGCGTTTAGGTTGACCAAATTAAACGAATTAAAACTAGATTACAACAAAACAAAACTAGTTTTCGGCTAATCATATATGAGCATCGCCAAACACCCCGAAACAGAAACACAGACAGGAAAATGACATGCTAGTATGGGGACTTTTACACGGATTGCAAAATGTGTTTCTATTTTCTCACTAACATAATTGTTGGGTTATATAAACCAAGTCATAATCCTGCTAGAAGCCTAAAACAATATTGAGTAAGACGTACTATTGATGAACACTAAGAGCATCCACAATGGGGACCCAAATTTGGGTCCAAAACCTATATTTGGGTCCAAAACCTATATTTGGGTCCAAAAACACCTACAGTGGATCGGAGAGAGTATGACCTATAGTTGCCGGAGACCCAAATGTTGGACCCAAATATAGGTCCAGTTTGGACTCAAAATTTTTGGACCTATAATTGTGGGTCCCCCCATGTGCAACTAATTTGAGAGGATTTTGGAGAGAGAAATTGATGATTCATCAATGAGAGAGAACAAGTGAGGTTTTTGGGTCCAATATCTATATGCCACAGTGGAGATGACTCAAATTTAGGACCCAAATTTGAGTCCAAAAATATAAGTCCAAAAATATGAATCCAAAAATGAGTCCTGTACCACTGTGGCACCCAAAAAAGTAAGTCCTTTTATCTACTATTCCGATGGACTCAAATTTGGATTACGGCCAATTTGGACCCATATTTGGGTCCAAAAAATGAGTCCCCACTGCTGATGCTCTAAGAGCATCACCAATCAGGACCCAAATTTGGGTCCAATTTGGGTTCAAAACAAAGGGAATGCACCCTCAGTTGGTCCGAAAAAATTAGACCTATAATTGCATGAGACTCAAAATGAGGACCTAAATATAGGTATGTTTGGACTCAAATTTGGGTTGGACTCATCCATGTGCAAACTAAAATAAAGTTTAAGACTCATATTTGAGTTCAAATCTATGTCACAGTGAGGATGATTCCTATTTTGAGACTCAAATATAAGTGTCAAAATATGAGTTTAAACTAAATGAGTCCTACACCACTGGGGCACCCCACCTAATAAAATTAAGTTATTTTGTACACTATTCAGATGGACTCATATTACTATTCCGGCCAATTTAGACTCAAATTTGAGTTGAGTCTGAATAATAAGTCCTATTGCTGTTGCTCTAAGGTGTTTGGATAATGAATTTTGTCATTTCTTGAAACCCAAGAAAATAGGCTAAGAAAGAAAGAAGTCAGTTACAAAAAGCCTAGCCCAACTCAGGTCCATCAAGAGAGAGAACTCGGTGAATGATATACCTCAAAAGCACGTGCTTTCCACGTGTCGATATATATAAGCCTCCACTCCAAAGAAAAATATGAAGGTGGTCAAGATCCCAGAAACTCAAACATCCCAGCCACTAACTCTATGAAAACCAGATAACAGTAAGAAGTCAAATTTAATGGGAAAATCACTTCCTTCATCGACCAGACTCCAAGAGTTGACCCGAATCATTGCTTCGGACAAGTTCTCGCGATCGAACCGCACGAGCCAAGTGTCGCAAGTCCGAGTTTCGCCGCAGCAAACCGCGAAATTGGATAATAGTCTCCGGGTCGACCCGGAGCGAGTCAGGCTGAGGATGGAGAGCTCCGAGCGCCAGAGTCGGGTCCCGCTTTCCCGGGTCGTCTCGGACTGCGCCAAGCGGTGGTTCCAGGACACGCTCAAGGAGGCCAAGGGCGGCGACACCGCTATGCAGGTCTTGGTGGGCCAGATGTATCACAGTGGCTATGGTGTAACTAAAGACCCCAATAAGGTCAATTTTTGATTTGTTTTAACTTCAATTTCACATCTTTTTCTGCATTTCATTTCTGGGCTTCTTTGATTTTGCTGAGTTTTTCTTTCGATTGGTTATATCTGTCTTGTGTGCAATTGGTTCTTAATTTGGTAGCTGGGAAATTCAGTCAAGGAAAGGGAAAATGGTTATTGTTGTTTTGGTATAATGGTATCTGAAAATGATGTTTATAGTGTCCTCTTTCCTTTTTTAGTGATTGTGATTGTGCATTCTGAAGACGGTAGTGATTTTATTTGTGATTAGGGACATGCTTGGATAAGTAGAGCTGCCAAAAGTAGAAGTTCGGTTTGGAAAGTAGGCGATAAGCAACCAGGTACACTCTGTCTCTCTCTCTCTGGTTGGATCATTGGTGAGTGACATGTTCTAATTGATTTGCTGTTGGTCTCTGTTAGGTTACAACGCAAGTGATTCTAACTCGGATGAATCGAAAGATGATGCAAAATAAAGTGCAACTGCGCTTTCGTTTCAAATTTACTTCTGAGGTTGGGTTGATTTTCTTTCGTTCCTACTGTTCTTGAAGAAGCTGAAGCTTTGTGGTTTGAATTTGATGTGATTTTGCAAGACTGAGTAATAGAAGAATTCACATCTACCCTTACTTTGCATAAGCAAGTTTGTTCGTTGTTTATCTCAAGTTATGTCTCAAATGCAACTTGCAAGTCAATACGTTCTAAAATCTAGTATAATGAATGAACACTTGCACTTCATATAATAGCTGTAGATGAACTTACCTGCTAGGATTATTATAGGGAAAGGGATTTCTATGTGATTCTTGCAATAAATGTTTTCCTGTGACATTTTGCTAATCACAACTCTTCTTAGAATTAAACTTGACAGCAAAGAAGAGTGGTGCAGATCATTCCACAATTTAAATAAAAATGATTCACATAAATCTGAAAGCATATCAAGTAAGAACATGTATGTTGCAACTGGATAGCTTATTCGTATGTAGAACTGTAGTGGTGGTGACCTATAAAAACTGTTTCGGACAACTCAAGAAGAGCCTCTAGGTTATCCAGCTAGTGTCCCATACACCTTATGATAATGAATGGTCCTCTCAGCCTGCTTGAATCATCAAGACGATGCTGGAAGAGGTGAAAATAATGTCCATGATGTTCAGCAAGTGTAGACTATGCCAGCACAAATCGCCATTTGCACCTCGCTCGGAACACAGGATGACTCTCTGGGATCTGCTGTACTGACATGGACTCTCACTGTACTGCGTTTGCATTAGTGAAAGTCATTTCTTTTGATCTCAGATACGTTTCTCAACTTTTGGGCTCTTGTTTTCTCTTTGCATATTTGGAATGTACCCGATCATTTGTTAATTAATGAAAGTCATATCTTTTGAGAAATTCTGCTTTGGTACAAATAAATGGGAAGGAATCTCTATCAGATTTATGCAGAAAATATCCTTATACCTAAAAATAGTTACTTCAAAAGGCTATCGCTTTGGAGTCGTATGATATGGTGCTAATTACAAACAAGAGAGAATGTAGCTAAGGAGAATGTAAAAGCCATTAGCCTTCTTCTCTAATATTAACACTGGAAAGAAAATGAAGAGAAGTGCAGAGCATTCTACAATGCAAATAATCCTGAAAGCATATCAGGCTGGGAATACATATATAACAGAATTCACTCTGGATAGTTATAACTCTAACAACACTTGATACAAAAGATCTTTCTTCACCCTAGACAGACCTTCTATCTAGCACTTGAGATATAATCTCGTGTCTTACAAAAGTTTCCATTCAAGAAGTCCATAGACATAGAGTCTGGATAAGTTAACTTCGTCTGGAATTGGTCATCTGCCTTCACGTCTATCTTTTCTCCATTCCCATGGCTTCTCAGGGTTTGATGAAGCCCATAACCCAACTCGCTTCGCTCGCGCTTCTTTCTCCCACTGTTATGTTTGATAGACGGAAATATTTAGTGTATACAAGAGGGAAATTTTGGAAACTAGAAGTAACTATATCAAGTTTTTTTTTCAAAGACCCCTAAACTGTAAAGGGTATTGTTCTTGAAGTGCTCTTCTTTCAATTCTAAACATTACATACTCTCAAATTGTAGGTTATTTTACAATTTTATCATACTATATGAGTTGGGTAAAATGCAAGTACATTGAATGCAGAATTAGTTATATGATGTTACTCACTTTTGCAAGTTCCGAGCGTTGGTCATAGGCTGTGTAATGCCATGCAAACCCCTTCTTGAGCATTACTTCCTAGTTGACATTGAAAAAGGAGATCAGAAGACTCGATGGTTATAAAGAAGAAAGAGATTAATGTTAGGTGGCACATAGTACCTGTGCAAATATGCCATTGCAGTATATGTCACCTACAGAACGGCCATAACGATCTACCCCATAGATAAGGACCCTCAAACACTTGCCCTGAAGAAGCTTAACCAGCTCATCTTTGGCTTCTTGTCCATATGGCATTTTACTCTCTGGTGCATCTATACCCCTGTTTTCTCTTAGAATCAATTAACTGTCACTAGTAGAAAAAGCTCCAGTTAGTTGAAATCCTTTAAGCTGATTATCTTACCTCAGTCGAATCCTATACTTTCGCGCAAGGACCTCCTCATTTTGAAAGTGCAGTACCCTGAATGGAGAGTGAAAAGCAATTAGTATTTAACATACACACCCATGACAACATTACAAAACACAAATAAACCAACTAAGATTAGAGTTATACAAATAAGGACATGCAACCCAGGCCCACACACTACAATTTAAGCCTAGGCCCAAATTTTAAAGGTGCAATTACATAATCAGGTCTTTCTTTACTTTATTTACAAGTTTGCCATTATACCAACCCAAAAGTGTGTGCTACTAGATATTTGTGCAGTAGCAGTAGTGAATATTCATGCAATAGCAATAACGTATATCCGTGCAATAGCAGTAGTGATTATCCGTGCAGTAGCAATAACAAATATCCGTGTAGTAGTATTAGCAAATATCTGTGACTACCATACAGTAGCAACTATCACGACAAACATGCAGTAGATTTAAGCGATCATGACTACTATGCAGTAGCAACTATTATGACTACTATGCAGTAGCAGCTATTAAGGCTGCTATGCAGTAACAACTATATACCAAGATTAGTATGCAGTAGCAGCTATCACGATAAGTTTGCAGTAGCAGCTATCAAGAGATATTGCACTACTACTGCTACTACACGCATATAGTGTACTAGTATTGCACGCTACTGCTACTGTTACTGCTACTATACTGCTACTACACACATATATGCTACAGGTATTGCAAGTTATTGCTACTGCACTGATACTGCACTGATACTGCACTGATACTGCTACCGTTACTGCTACTGCACTGATACTGCACTGATACTGCACTGCTACTGCACTTCTACTGCACTGCTACTGCACTGATACTGCACTGCTACTGCACTGCTACTGCACTGATACTGCACTTCTACTACACGCATATGCATACTAATATTGTACCCTACTGCTACCATTACTGCTACTGCACTAATAGTACTGCACGAATATCTATTTCTGTTACTAAACGAATATATGCTATTGTTACTGCTACTGTATAAATATATGTTATATGATATCTGTTATTATAGGGATATATATTTCTGGTATTGCATTTACAGATGCTACTGCTACTGCACAAATATCTATTTATGTTATTACACAAATATATGCTACTGTTACTGCTACTGCACGGATATCTATTTCTGCTAATGTACAGTTATCTATTTCTACTATTGCATGAATATATGCTACAGTTACTGCTACTGCATATATAGTTGTTGTTACTATTGTACGGATATCTGCTACTACACGGATATATGGCGGCACACTTTGAGTTTTTTTGTTTTGTTGGTACACACATTGAGTTCCAAACCCAAAACTTAGAAGAGGACAAAAAAGTAATTTAACACTTGCCACATGTAAGCTTGTAAACAACTTGTCCTTATGAGTAAAAAAATTTACTTATATGCATGAATTAAAAGTTTGTGGACTTTGGAGAAAAATAAAGAGATGTCATGGGCTTTTCTGTAGTTTACTAAAAAGCAATAGGAAACCCTTCCTACTCTGAAAACTACATGGTAAGAATACCAATGATCAATTAAAAGAAATTTATTGAGAGGCATATGAAATCCAACCGGTATCCAGCATCAATAATCTTTTGGTGAAGTGCATCTGCCTTTGTATAATTCTTCTTCTCGCGTGCTTTTGATCTCTGGATGGCCGCCATTTGTACCTCGCTCGGAAGACAGGATGACTCCCTGGGATCTGCTGTGCTCACATAGACTGTTACTGTATCGCCATCTGCAACTGCTTTTGCATCAACCTGTGCTTTCATCAAAATGATTCACCCATCAGAACTAGTTCAAAAAACACTCGGTCTAGCCAAAATAGAGTACTAAGAAGACAAATAAGCAATATTGTTTCTATTAACCGGTAGTGTCTGGAACTCAAACTCTACTCCTTGAGGCAATGAGGTCGGTTCCCCAGCCGAAAGTTGGACCAGAGCATGGGGACTCGGGAGACCGTAAAAAGCCAATAATCCCTACAGATAAAACAATCACAAAAGCATCAGTATATCAATATATTCCATTCTAGTTGTTACCATCATACAAAAAGCTGAACATTGTAGCAGCAATGCTTCTAAAATGTACCTCAACATCTGCCTTTTGGTGATTCTTGAGGGTCTGAATAACAAGCCTGGCTGCTTCTTCAGCTGTTTTTGGCGGTGGTTTTGCTTCTTTCCAGCTCTCAACTAGTTTTCTATACCTTCATATGTTTCGAAATTCAGAGACATATAAAGATCACATTTTTTTCTTTCAATTATAGACATTAGCTAGCTGATCACCACTCACCAGTTAGCTTGAGCTTTCTTGGATGAAACAACATGCTGATTTAGTCCTTCTGGGACCTTAAATCACAATTATAAAAAATAAACCATAAATAAAAAAGTCAACTTTACTTGATCGGGATGAACATTAACAAACCCAGAAAGGCAGAAACTTCATATCACTATGCATGTTTACAATTCTAACTCAGATTAACCTTGCAGAGCCGAAACGTTTCAGAAACGTACCTGCGCGGTGTTCTCAAAGTGGAAGAGATCGTGGGCGAGAGCCGAAACTCCGACAGTGGCAGCGGAAACGCCGTGAGGCCCAAGTGAATCAGAGTCTGTGGTGGTGGGCTTGCAGCAATGCCCATATAGGAGCCTCAAGGCGTTTCCCATTCTGAAACGTCCTTGGTATTCTGAGCCTCACCAAGGCTCAGCTACAAAGAAAATTTTACAGATGAAAGCTGAAGAAAAAAGCAAAGATGAAAGCTTCCCTACAATTCTAACCAAACCAAATTGCTGCCAATAGGTAAAGCGAAAAAGCAAAAGGGTAAAATGTCACGCAATCCACGAATGGGGGAAGGACACGTGGTTGATCATGTGGTGTTCTTGTCAACGGTTATATCATATCTTAACCAACTCGGTTTCAGTTTTGTTTTTGAGGCAAATAATTAATAAACTAGTCATCTGTTTTACGTCAACAATTTGATTCCAAAGTTGGGTCTCTTTTAGTAGCTGGTGCAAAGAAACTTGGTATTGCCAAGGCCTTAATTGCTCAAGGCCTTAATTGCTCAAGGCCTAATCTTGAAGCAAGCCTTACAAGCCATTCCCATATCCTCTTCCAGTTAACCGATTTAATTTCTCTGCGGGAATTAGGACTATGGCAAATTGTCTCACCCTATACTTCACACCATTATACAACGATTTTAGAATATGGATGATGAAGGATTTCGGGGTAAAAGAATCTTGAATTGAAGTCCTAAAAATTCCTTTCGAGGTTTTGCCTAGAGATTATGACTTGCACTTTAGGCCTTCATGCATTTCAGAGGTTTTTATGAATCTTGATAAAAATGTCTTGGCATTGTATGATCCAAAGCAAAAGACATTTAGGAATTCCACCAAAGACTCATGCGAATTACTTATGTAGAGACTTTAGTTTCACCGCAAACTAACAATGACGCAGACATGTGAACCAACATTATGATTCATTTTCGGTTACGTTCTAGGGTTCTTCTTTAGTTTCCCCTTCTAAGTTTGTTTGAATTTTGGTAGGAAAAGTGCAGCAGCAAGCACTTATGCATTTTATGGGATTTTCAAATCTTAACTTCTTTTCTTAGTAGAATTTGATGATATATAGGTGCAAGGGGTTCTAGACTTCTAGTTGGGATTTCCGAGTGTTCCTCAAGCTTTTGGGGTTCTCACATATTGTCTATTATATCAAACTTCTGGTCTTGATATGATTTTCATAATTTTCATATACCTTGAGTTGCAATTAAATCCTTCAATAAAATGTGTCTCCCCTTTCTTCCCCATTTGACCTTTGGCTTAGCTTTAGAAGTTAGAACAGTGGTCGACAGCAAAAAAGACAAAGTGGGATCAAGTATAAACTGTAATTACCAGAGAAGAAGTGGACATTTTCTTTGTGTTATTATTCTGTCATAGAAATTCACGGTTCATCCTAGATTTCTAAATTTCTTTGTGTGAAGAGAATATCAATTTCTCAATCACCCTTCAAAATCCGGGCCCTCACTTGACGAATAAGCAGGTATAAAACAATTAAATTCTCTATCTGTGTCTCGGCCAAACCCTGCAGCTTCATGATTTCTGCGGAGGCTAGTTGATCTTATGTCAGTAACCAAGAATAAAGTGGCTTTACACAAAAAAGTGGAAGCAAATTCCCATCAATCACGTAAAGAATGACGAATCCAATACCCTCAATCATTCACCACTGCTTATTAATATGTACATGTAGAACAAAACCCTTCCTCAAATCTTACTCGATCTGAGGTTCATTGTTCCTCACATATCTATCGAAATTGAATGGGAAATGTACGCCTCAACACAACAATCTCGGCATGTATTACTAATTTCTCATTTTGATTGCACTAATGGAGAAATTTTTTTCAATTTTGGGTGCATTAGGTTGTGGAATTGAAGGTGGGCTTGCACTGTGAGGAATGCATCAAGAAAATCTTGAAGGCCATCAAGAAGATTGAAGGTAATGAACTAAATCTCATTCATGCTTCACACAAAGATTGAAGGTTAACCCATCTTATCCGTAAATTGCTTAATACCTTGTTTTGGTTTGTCTTGCAGATATCGAAACCTATAATGTGGATACCCAACTGAACAAAGTGATTGTGACTGGTAATGTTACCACAGAAGAAGTCATTAGAGCTCTTCAGAAGATTGGGAAGTTGGCAAGAACTTGGAGTCAAGAGGAAGATGAATCAACTTCTTGAATGATTTAGCTTCACAATAACCAAATATTGATGTAGTTAGTTTCTAGCTAATTTTGATTTTGGGGGATTCATCACCTTCAAATTTTGTAATTCAATTTCTAGCTATGAGTTGCAATAAAAAGCTGTTTGCTTTTGCTCATCGAATCAAATATAGTCGAAAATTAGATATCTTTATTGCTCAAACAAACACAAGTAAGTTAAGTACAAAGCAGCAAATTACAACAACTTCGTCCAAAAAAAAAAAAAAAAAAAAAAAGCAGCAAATTACAACAACTACAAATTAAGACTGAAAGCTAAATCAGTATCTACAAACTCGGTGAGGCAGAGACACTGAACTCGGTCTACCTCGGCTGCTGAATCGCTCGCGGACTCACTTTGACATTCACAAATTTTGGAGCTTTCTCGATAAACCTCGGAGCCTTCGCCACAGCTCGACCCTTTGGCCACTTCAACAATCCCAAGGAAACCAGCTCCTTGTGATAGTCTTTCTCTTCTCCTTCTTCTTCTGCCTCAACCTCTGCTAATTAAGAAAGAAATGAGTTAGATCGGTGACTCGACTGAGTCGACTCAGATCCCAGTACTAGGAATTTCAATACTTACGTTGTTGTGCGTTGTTGTTGGTGGTGTTGGGGTAGTGTTCCTCATCGAAGAGGTCGTCGATGTTGTCGGAGGCGAAGGCAGAGTCGTGAATATCGGGAAAGAAAGGGTCATTTTGGGGATCCTGGAAGTTCTCCTGGAGCCAGTAGTCGCGGAACCAAGGGGAGGACTGGACCAGGGTCCACCATTCCGTGGAGAAGTCCTCCACCGTCCGATACGCCGAGGGCACGAACATCGGAGCGTTCGGATTCAGAGTCGATGCCGACGGCCGGGAAATCACGTCCATTGAAACTGTGTATCGCAGATCTGAGAACGTCGAGAGAGAACAAAAACCTGAAGGTGAATGAGAGTAGAGGATAATGTGAAATATCCTATCTGCTTTTTGCGAGTATAAATAGGCAAAAACCAAATAAAGAAAAGTAGTAATGATGGCCCACCGGCCCAATGTATCAATTTGACAGCGCACAGTATTTTTTATACTAAGGCGCTTTAGTCTTATCCTTATTGACTCGGAATCTCGGATAATGGAGATGATTATAATAAATTAAAAACAAAAAACAAAAATAATAGAGTAAAGCCATAGTGCTTAACATATTGACAAATTTTATTACATTTCGGATTTTGAACTGTTAATTTTATTTTTTTATTAAATTTAATGGTTTAAAATACGAAACATAACATACTTCAAAATATGGTAGAATTTTTATTAACATCGAGAATTACTTTAGCATAATACAGAGAAAATTTGATTTTAATATGATATGAAATATAGAACGACATAATTCGTGCGGCAAAAAATAACACAGAGTGAGAGTCATTTTGAGGTATTCCAACCATGTTAAGCTTCACTTAGGAAAATGATTCTGCAAATGGTTATGGTAATGGTATGTGCAAATGGTACATTCCATTAGGAAAAAATTATTCTCCTAGCTCGATCACCGCAGTTTTCTCCATGCTCGAATTTAGATGTTGTAATTTTTAGCCTAGATTAAGTCCATGTAGTATAAAACATCCAAAATACCAGGTTGACCTCCCATTTGTGTGTGTGTGGTAGCAGGTAGGGTGTCGCATTTTCGTCTAATTTTTCTGGTTGTTGTTGTTGTCTCTTCTTCTGCTTCTTCTTCTTCTTCCTCTGAAGCATTAGGCTCGAAATGTCTTCATTGGCCGTGGAAATTGAGAAGGCGATAGATAATGTGACATTGGTGTGTCAAGATCCCCACAACACCATCAACGCCAGGGGTGTGTGGAACGGCAGAAACCCCCTGAATTCCTCCACTTCTCTTATTCTGGTGCAGTTATCTCTTGTTGCTTTTACCTCAAGCTTCATCAATCTTTGTCTCCGACGTTTAGGACAATCCAGCATTGTTGCTAATATTTTTGTAAGCTTCATTTTCGATCTCTAAATACCATTCATGAGCTATATCAATGCAATTACGTAGCTTGCTGCGAAATTTGAACAAATAATTAATGTACGTGTGCCTGCAGAGTGGTATAGTGTTCGGTCCATCACTTCTGGGGCATTACAAGAAAATCTCCCGCACCCTTTTCCCTATGAAAGGCGCCATAGTGCTGGAAACATTTGCAACATGGGGCATCATGTTCTTCATTTTTTCGATAGGAGTGAAGATGGACGCCGGAGGAATGGTGCGTCCCCAACGCAAGTCCATGGTCATTGGATTTTCATTGTTCTTTTTCACATTGTTACTCTCTGAGGGACTAACCTTCCTCTTGATACGCAATGTCCCCAAAATGGACGCGACACTTAAGAACGCGCTCCCCTTCTTATCTGCTTCGCAATGTATATCAAGTTCCGCTGTAGCTGGTTGTTTACTAACCGAGCTCAAGATGTTGAACACTGACATTGGCCGCTTAGCCCTCTCTGTGGCATTGTTTTGTGATGTTCTTGGCATCTCCATGAGTGCGATAGCTATTGCAATGAGTGATAATAAGAACCCAAATACAATAATACCATGGTTGGCAGTAGTATCGGCAGCTGCTCTTGTGTTAGGCTTAGTGTATGTGTGCAGGCCATTCATAATGTGGATACGAAACCGGTCAGGGGAAACAAAATCTGTAAAGGAGTCGCATATTTTCATCATTTTCCTTCTTGTTCTTATGTCTGGATTTCTTAGTGAGATCTCAAGCCAGCATTACTTTCTGGGGCCGCTAGTATTTGGCTTTGTAATACCTTCTGGACCGCCTTTAGGATCGGCTGTGGTGGCGAGGGTGGATACTCTTGCTACAGGACTATTCTATCCAACATACCTTGCCGTAACCGGGCTGAAAACAAACCTCTTCTCCATCAATCCTCGGTCTTCGTGGGTTCTCGGGGTTATTTTCCTATTCACTAGCGTGGTCAAGATAGGAGCAGTAATGTTGCCAGCCTGCCATTATGAAATGCCTATGCATGACGCTTTTGTGCTCGGCCTTATTCTCAATGCCAAAGGCATCACTGAGCTTGTTATGTTCAACCTGTGGAAGCAAAGCAGGGTACGTTCAAGTCTCTATATGTCACTTCAAATTATTTCTCTTATATTAAATTTTCAAGTACGGTGCTTCCTTGAATTAATATATGCACAAGCAGCTAGCAGATGCTAACCTCGACTGATATGGTGAATCTATTTAATTTGCAGGTGCTGAGCGATCAAGAATATGCGCTGGCTGTGATCTACGTAATAGTGATAACAGCTATTGTAACACCCTTGATAAAATATCTCTATGATCCCTCCAAGCAATTCTCAGCAACCAAGAGAAGTACAATCCAGCATTTGAAGCGCGAGTCAGAGCTCCGAATCATGGCCTGCATCCACACCCAGGATAACATTCCCACAATGATAAACGTCCTAGAAGTATCAAATGCTACTGAAGAGAACCCTGTTGCAGTCATAGCCCTCATCCTCGTCCAGCTTGTGGGACGAACCACCCCTGTTCTCATAGCACACCACCCCGAGGACAATCTACACAGCAGCATCGGCAGCGGTGCATCCAAGTCCAGCCATATTATCAAAGCCTTGAGGCACTATGCAGAGTGCAATGAAGGGCGCGCCAGCCTCCAACCGTTCACTTCCATCTCACATTATCCGACAATGCACGATGACATTGTGAGGGTAGCATTTGACAAGACGGCACACATTGTCATCATGCCGTTTCACAAGCAATATGCAATAGATGGCGGCATTGGGTCAGTGAACAGAGCCCACCAGTCCCTCAACATCAATGTACTCGAAAAGGCACCTTGCTCCGTCGGAATACTCATTGATCGGGGAGCCCTAGGCGGTTCAGTGTCAGTTCTTACCGGCCGGTTTATATTCCATGTTGCTGTGATCTTCATAGGTGGTGCAGACGATGCAGAGGCACTAGCCTATGGCTCTCGCATGGCAAGTCATCCAAGTGTGGACTTAACAGTTGCACGGTTTCTTCTCTTTGGAGAAGAAAATTGTAAAGAGAGGAAGCGGGACACCGATTTGCTTGAAGAATATCGGCGAGCTAATGCAGGAAATGAGCGGTTTGTTGTGGTAGAAGAGGTGGTAAAAGATGGAGCCAAGTTGTCTTCTGTTATCAAATCAATGGTGGATTGCTTTGATTTGATGTTGGTGGGGATGCATCATCAGGACTCCCCGCTTCTTTCAGGGCTCGGTGAGTGGAGTGAGTGCCCGGAGCTAGGTATTGTCGGCGATATGCTTTCTTCCCAGGATTTTCAGTGCTCACTTTCTGTACTAGTGGTGCAACAACAGAGATTAGCAGGAAAACCAGTTAGTTGGACCGCAAAACCAGTTGATAAAGAACCACTAATTCATGATGTCCCAGATGAACCAAAAAAAGGATCGTGGACAATTACAGTGAATGATCATGATAGGAAATAGGGTTTAGACTTTAGAATTGCACTCTTCGTTTTCGTCTTCTCTTTCTTTACCCATTCATTCTTCTGTAAATGACATAGCTGCTATTGGGGATTTTTTTTTCTCTTGTTTTGTTCTTTCGTTGATTGGTTTCTCTTGTTATTTAAGAGTCACCTCTGTAAATTTCCTAAGAAAAGAAACAGAACAGTTTTTTTTGTTCTTGTTATGAGAAAAAATTAGGAAAAGAAGCATCTTTTCAATTTTCATGAAGGTTTCTCCATTCATTTCCATATATTCTTCCTGAGTACCACGTAAGTCCTACCTACGTATAGACCAGACAAGATTGAAAACTATGCTCGAACACTAAGAATTTAAATCTATAACACACCCTTTATGGATCACCAAAAATTGCAAGAACTGTTTCACTTGCATTAAACAATTTACATTTGGGTAATGGAAGTGATTCATGTAAAGCTAAGGACCAAAATCCAATTCTTTGAGATCTGTCATCTGTACCAGCATCCTTTAAAGAATAATCTGCAAATAGTATGCAGGTATAAAGTGGGATATCACCTCATTTGTTTTGGATTTCATCTCCACTTGTTTCGTCTGTGTTGTTACATTCCAATGCAACCTGGTTAGTAGAATCCGGTGTTTTGTAAGTGGACGATTCACTCTTCGAAGCTTGCAGTCCAGTAAAGCGTGCAAGATCAATCCATTGCTGCAGAGTTTAGAGGAAATATTAAAAACCAATACCGCACAACAAATTCATCTGCTTGCATGTTAGTTACTGTTGATGCAACAAAGGTTCATACAGAAGATGAATCAAGATCGATTGGGTTTTTTTTTTTAAATCACAAATCATCAGGTTCATGAAGCATGTACAATAAATCAATAACCAAAATCACTAATAGAAAAATATTCAGAGATGTAATGAAAGGTTTACATAAACCAAAGTATACAATTAGTAGCCACTCTCTATTGTGACAAATATTTATTCTCTGAATAGTTAAGCAAATAGCGTACATGATTACTAATTAATACCATAACGTTATGAACCATGTATAGGAACCTGGCTATCAGTAATAAAAGAACTTTTGTTGCCATGGCATAGTTGATCTTGAAAAAGTAAAGGAGAAATGAACTTGTGCATAAGAATACATTAGGACTTGAAAAATATCGGGATGATTCTAACCTGAGTTCCCCAGTAAGAGTTTACTGTCCGAGAAAGAAAAGATATCATATTTACAAGTAATGTTTGAGAAGAAAATTCGTCAGAAAGTCGATGCTCCACTAGTCCAGCAATAATCTGCATTGCATTTAATTCCGATGTCAATGCCAAAGGAACACCAAGACATGATTAAGATGTATAAACATGTTTTTATTTTATTATATTGCAGAGAAAAGATAGCTCATTTTGCTGTTCATTTTGATTTATAACGGAGATTTGCTGATGTTCATTTTGAATGGCTTTATGAGGTTCATTTTGATTTATAAGGCGGAAAAGATAGCTCAATTTTCTCTCCTTCTTCAAAATGGCATCCTTTAGTTGCTAGTTAGCTTTATGCTCCCTCTCCTTCCCCCCTCCGTTTAAAACAAGAAAGAAAAAACAAGATGACTACTTCTTTTACCTGATAACGGAGATTTGCTGATGTTCCAAGAAAGAATCCATAGATTATTGCTGTTTTAAGAATTGGAGTTCTTTTCTTTTGCTGATTAATAACCAGAGCTGGATTAATGAATCTGCGAAGAGCAAATAGACCATTTGAGGAAGCAACAGCCCCGATACTGGAAATAAATCCAACGCTAGCTAGTTTTAGACCACCCAAAAGCACAGATGCAAGTCTATGATTGATACTCCAATCCTGTCCTACAAGACTCTTCTGAAAAGCATTATCTGGAATGGACCCGAGGAGACCTTTAATAGCATCCATGCTATCAGGCACATTTGTTTCATCAGCATATGAAAGGAACGACAACGTTGGAGCAGGAAGCCACACTGTAAAGAAATCAACAACTATCCCCCTTAAAGTATCTGTAATCACATAGTCCAGCTCCTCAAAGAAGTTTTCTTTGCGCCTCTCATATTGTGCTATGAGAGTAGTAGTTATTGATATTGATTCTTCTATAGCTAATCTATTCAAGAATTTAGGATCTGCCAACAATCTTTCCCTGAAACCCTGCATCAAAATGAGCCATTATCAACATAAGTGCCCCTTCAGATGTAGTTCCACTCACATCAATTGGTTTTCATCTTTCCATCCAATATAAATATGAGATAAAGTTTATATGATTACAAACCTAACAAAAGTATAAAGGTTTCAAATCTGACCTGGAAACGTTGAGTAAGTTCCAAAACTAGAGGATATTGCTCCAGATCAAAGAAGTTCTGTAATACCTGTGGAGATACCAAACCAAGATCCAGTCCTTTCTGAAGGTCCTGAAAAGTATGTCAAAATATGGTCTTCTTGAGGGAAGGAAAGTAGCATCATTAAGGAAATTGATATACTTATTTCCTAAAAGCATATGCAGCTTGCAATCCCACCACATAGGAAATCTCACCTTGCCTACCCATATGTCATCTGCTAAAATCCAATATGCCTTTTTGGTAAAGGCGAAATTTCAGCGAAATTAGCAATTGATGTTGTTTAAAATGATCCCACTTACAAGTAAACGATCCTAACAGCTAACTACTAGTTGCATTAAAACTACATACTTCCTACTTCACACATGAGCCGGAGGCACTCCCTCAGTCCCTCTAAACATTGGGAAGTGTAGAACTTCTACATTAAAAACTATTTTAATTCTGAAGAGAATTGGAGAGACAATGAGATCCTCAAATCCTTCCAGTTATACTCATGCAATTAGTAGCTATTAGTAGTTTAGTTCAAAAACAAAAGATTCTAATCTGAAAATCCCGTAAGAGTTGAATAATGAACTGACATAACTAGAAACCATGACTTCCCAAAGAAAGACTAAAAGACTATTAAGAACAGAGCTAACCTGGGGAAGGGCATCTCGTCTCCTGCCTGCTGCATTCATAACTCGAGCAATTTCAGCACGATCAAAACAATTCCTATTGCAGGGTCTGGCAGCAGAATACCACAAGAAATCAGCAACAGGAACTTCTCCCTCTTGTCGTATGTCCTGTCTTTCAGGATTAAGTAAAAGAACTACTTGGTTTTTCTTTTGCATCTTTTTTGAAATTCTGGCCGGCAATCCTGTCCCTCTAAGCCCATACTTGACATGGCTTGCACCTGTCACCACCACTAGCATACCACTTGCTCCCCCACCTTCCATGGCCTTCAAGATAATCCGGGACATGGTATAATCCTCAACAACTCTTGCTTGTGCAGACAGATACGAGGTTGGCCCAAACGGAACAGTTTGACTAGGAGAATGACTATCAACTGGTGATTTGTGTGTGATCGAAGTGAAGCCTGAGATGAAGCCTGAACCCGCTGGAGGAGCATACATTTTACGATCAGCCCTTGAAAGCCCACGAATTCCCTCCGCTTGTACAGTCCGTAAAACCTATAAACCCAAGAGCAACCACTAATTCACTATGCAATCCTTAGTTATCAACTTACTAAACACACTCCAAAACTAAGCAGCAGCAGAAAACTCACACTAAAATCTCAAGCAATCACATATATGTCACCCAATTGTTCAATTTACAAGAACCACCATCAATCATCAAACAATAGCTAGGTTGGTTTATAGCAAAGTGTAAGAGCAGTAGAATACCGTGAGTGGAGTACCACAAGCCACAAGCCGAACACCATTATCTCGACAGTAACTTAGAAGAGGCTCATATTCTTCCCAGCGTTGAGGAGGCCAATGTGAAGTGTATGACTTCAAAGCTTCACCATCTATGCTGCCATCATATACACACAGGCATGAATATAAGCAGCAACAAATGCGTACTCTGAAATTGAATAGAAAGATACAATATTTCAATTCAGGAGATAACCTTTTGTTCATGTACTGATTGAGCTGGTCCTGAAGATTACAAGGAAAAGCTTCAAGGGCCAAAGACAAGGCTCGGTCACTCTCCAAACACCGTTTCCCCAAGTTCTTAACAATCTCCAGCTCCAATTCTTTATCGTCGCGAATCGGAACCTGTTCGGCTTCGCCTAAATACAGAATCCGAGCTTTCATCAGCTTCTCCCAGACCTTGCTCTTGTCCTTCCCCACCGCCATTGGCTCTCCTATCGCCGTGGCGTCGTATATCCTCGACGTTATCACATCCTCCTCTATTATCTTCTCCTCAGCTTTCGGAACCGGCACCGGCACCGTCATTGACGGCGAAGACGGCGGAGGAGAGTCATCCGCACTCGCCACGGTCGATTTAAGAAACCACGCGCCGAGCGCCAGTGACGGCGCGAGTAGAGCTTGTCTCCTTGAAAGGAGAGAACTCCGGCTAGCTTCGTTTTCGTGTTCATTCTCTATTGAATCTCTGATATCTTTACCAGATTTTACGGAAGGATTCCAGCGGAGAATGACAGTTTGGCGGCGGTTACAATACGAAACTCGCCGGAAAACGTGGATAAGAGGTTACGTGTAGTGGAACACTCGCGGCGAAGCCAGTGTTAGTGTGGGGCTTCATTTTCATTTTTGCGGCGAGAATGTTTAGTCCCGGCTTTTTTTTGGTTCGTTCGTTGTTCGTTAATGCTTGGGCATTATGGATTCATTTGGTATTTTTTTTTAATTACAATATTCTTTGTCACATAAATTTGAAAAAATATTTTCTTTTGGTCAAAATTTGGAAACATACATTTCTGGATGGTAAAACAGCTACTTGTATCAACTGTATCCACATCGTCCAACTTTCTCATTCTTATCTGCCATGTATGACGCAACAAAATTTGAGTGGCGGGAGATCGATGAGGGTTTAAGGAAAGAATAACCTCAGCATTTCTGAATCATGTGGGTATTCTTTCAGGAAGAGAAATTACTAAGTTAGAATATCAACTCCATTGGTTTAGTCGATCAAGTATTTTCCGGGGCAATGTTCCGAGAATAGCTTACCGGAACTCTATATTTCGGTAGTCATTTTCGAACTCTTAATCAACAACTCAAATGAGCGTTCAACAACCACCCAAGCCTGTAAAGAGTTTCAGTAGACAACAACTCAAAGTTTAAAGGATGGAAAATTTTGGAGAAAAAATTGGTGTGAAGAAAAGAATTCATTTTTATTATGTGCACACATAAAAACGTATACCAATTGCTGTGGAGTATGGACAAATAAAACATGTAATACGGATGACCAAAAAGATGTTACAAAAAGTACAAAACTGCTTTCATGCAAAGAAGTTTCCCTCCATATGCAACACATCTACAATGTAACCACTAATAACAAGAACAATGTCCAACACGTCGTTTATAGAAAGCTCAAATTATTCCTTGATCCATCTACAGTCAATTTTCCTGACCCGAAGTATCAAATACATATCGCAAAATAGCCTGTCCCCTAATTGCCACAAGGCAAATAGACAAAGATGGAAAGAATGATTCTTGAAAACTGCAAGCCTCGCCGGTCCTCAACAACAGTTACTGGGAAGAAAGAAATACCTCACTGGATACCGGGGAATGATGGCAAGACGGCAATAAGTGCGTCTCCATAACCAACAGCATCTGTGAATCATTAACAATTCAAAGCAAAACATAAGAGAATCAATGGCCATTCAAGTTGCAAAACCAATTTGCAGGTACAACAGTCAAAATAAGTAAATATAAAATCATAGTCTACTTTTCTTTAGGTTGATCCAATATCACGTTCCAAAAACATCATAAGAAAGTATTAACATTGTTATGTGTTATTGAATATACTATACCTTTGTGTTACACTCACAATTTTTGGTACTCTGAATTTCATTATACCCATAACTATTTGTTAATATAAGAGTACTATGAATTGAAAATGACAATAGGTTTTATACCTCCGTCATTGAATAGGAGCTTCAAAACTTCTCCACCCACATCGGTCTGCTCAATATATAAGAATCCATCATGAGTGAAGTGTCTATCAGGAAAGACAGCATTAAGAAACTAAAATAGGAGACAAACCTTCACAGGAAGTTCAGTGCCAAACTGATCCACGTATCCGATTACTTGTCCTTCTTTGATAAGATCACCCTGTATATTTGGAATGAAGAGAAGCCAATTAAGGTTATGTTGCCAAGATGGTGTTATAAAAGGTATTAAACTATATTCAGTATTTGGATAAGAAGATGATGATACCAAGATGTTTTTATTAGACTTCAATTGTAGTGTTAAGAAAAGTTTCCATGAAGCCACACAGTGTTGGTAACATTACCAACCAAAAATGCAATGTTCTAGATGGATATTATCTACAGGAGCAATTCAGTTCTTGAATTACTCATTGAAATCAATAGTTTAGAAGATACTTCTGGGAGTGTTACTGTTCACAAAATACCTACCTTTTGTCACATCGAACAATTTGTTTCCAGCAAATGAAACTTAAGAACATAAAAGTTTCACATTGACTCAGATTCAAGCACGGGAAATACATGAATATATGAACATACAACACATAAGCATGACATATTAGGTGCTTTTCATCCTGAAATTATGACTTAAAAATAATAACATATGTTAAACTAAAAATAGGTGTGCGATAGATACCTCTTTAAAGATGGGAGGTTGCTTCTTTCCTTTCACCGTTCTGCCCCTTCTGAATGAACCAACCTGGAAAGGGAAAAAAATAAAAATAAAAGTGAATGCTAGATGCGTATAGATATTGTCCTGAACAAAGTAAACAACAAAAAGACACACTCCTCCCTACATAGGCACAACACATACCGTTGGAGAAGAAACCAGAACATATCCATTAGATCCAGAAGCCTCCAATGCGGCTAATTTTGATGACTTGGCTACAGCACCGTTATTAAATGGAGTGGCTTTTGCAGGAGAAGATTTTGGTGAGGATACTGGAGGGGGAGCAGGAGCTGATTCAACCATGGGTCTAGATGGAATAGGTGGTGCTACCGTTGGAGAGATGGTAGACACTGGAGCATTGGTGGCTCCAATGTTCCGCTTCAAATGCATTTGAAAGTCTCCAATCTAACACAGAGATAAGCATGACCAGTTAAATACAAAAATGTAAATACAACCAAGAATTTGCAGATGACAATCAACCCCACAAGGTAAAACATTAGAAACCCTGAGAGGTCTACTGAACTTTAAACTTTAACCTGGTATTTTATTCATGATCTTTGCTGCAATGTTTTTATTATGCTTGGCAGTGTTCCCCCACAAAGGAAACATAAGTGGTGCAGGACTCACATTACAATCTGTCTTACACGGGGCACAACAGCGCAAGTCGTTCTGTAGGTTAACTACTAGAAATTTTTAACCTAAATTCCAATAACGTATTGATTTGCATATATCCTTCATCGGCATCCACTTCGGTTGAGTCTGGGAGATCTCAACTATATCCCTTTATGAATATACAAAGTGGATTTTCTGGTACCATGCTAAATAATATTTGTTCATGCCTTAAGAAAATATATTCTTCAGAAATACTGATACATTGGTAGAGATATCTTAAAACAAACTATTTGATATCTGTCCTTTGTGCCTTTATTGCATGGTCCAACGAATGGATGCATCTATCATAAAATGCACTGCTTTTTGATTCTTAAGAGACATTTTCTTCTTTACCATAAAATGCATTTTTGTTTGAACGTTAAACAAGGTTTATGGATATAGCAAGTTCACCAGGTTCCTTGAAGGGTTTAGAGATTCACCTTAAGTTTCAGTTCCGCAATCTCTGTCTCGTCACAGACTTCTAGCATCAGAGCCTGATGATAAAGAAAACTTTGTATCAAACTAGAAGATAGAATGGAAAAGCATTAACTAGGTAACATCAATATCAACCAAAATTAAACGATAAAGTCGACCAAAATTTGTCAATTAAAAAAAAAAACTAGCGTAACCTAACACAAGGAATGAATGAATAACCATCATCATATGGCAGGAGGACATTCCCTAAGCATATGCTTTTCGTGCTTAAACTATCCAGAGTGGGAGCACACTCTTGGGCAAAAATATGTATGAAGTATACACTTATAGAGAATTCAAGAAAATCTTCAAAAGCTCTGATGCACTTGAGGTTCATGCATTGAGCCATGACTAGATATAGCAAATAGAGAAAAGAATGTTCTGCATCATAGTACATGAAGCAATTATATCAAAGAAAGATTTAAAAGGATGTTGATTATAAATCTCACAATAGACAAATGAAACAAATCATTATACATATAAAGGATAACCTACATATGTTACGGTTAATTTCACTATGTCAATCATTGATCGAAAGTTCCTTAACAAATCAACTAATAACGAAAAAGGGCTCTACACTTTATCCGTCCCGAAAAAGAAAGGGTTATGCAGTAAAACCAGACTTCCTATATCCATTCCCTTTTTTTTCTTCCTTTAAAGAGATGTTCTCACCTCATATCCACTAGGAAACACTGTGCTTTGAGGAGATCCCTCTGATGAGCTTTGTGGTTTACTATCTGACAAAATTGCCAAAGCATAAATATCATTAGGATGTAAAGCTAATAGTTTCACTCGAACTATGGAACATTGACATATTAGCATGGTGAAACATGTCTATAATGAGGTAGCACACAGAAGCATAATGTAAAACAAAATTGAAAACCAGATGCCAAAAAAAAGAAACAGAAATAAACAAACCCAGAAGTAATTAGATTCTCTCATTGACAAATTACTTTTGGATGCAACAGTGTCAGGGAAATCAGACTTTACCGAATATCTAGTCAGAAGCAGAAGCAGAATGTAGAATGAATGCAGTAGAACTGTGACTATTGTGCTGGCAAACTTGGCATTCTAGCATTATTTCTTAAAGGGATAGCCATAGTTTCTTAATGTGGTGAAAAAGTTGGATATCTAAATTACCATCCCACAACACTCTCCCCCACCCCCAATGAAATTAAAAAATATATATATATATGGCAAGACAAAAAGGAAAAGAAGAAGAAAATAATATCCGCAGTTACTGGTTGGTTAAATGGACTTGTTTACTAAATGCTAAATAGACAAACTTTTTTACAGCCTGAAGATAGACAAACTTACCACTGGAATTTTCAGTCTTGGCAGCTTCTGTTGTCTTCACACATGATATTAGGATTCCCTTCCGCTTTTGTGGAGAATAAATGAACTTCTCACTAACCATCAAACCTTGGAAGTATGATCTACTTGGGGTAGGCCTTCTGGCATTACACACTGGAAGCATGCCAGGCTTGCCAACAAATGACCGGATATGAGAAACTGTGCCTACAGAACCTGCAATTTGACATTGTCCTATCAGAATTTAAATCGAACTTCTAACATAGTTGACAATTTTCAGTTCGCATAAAAATGTAAAAAGCTTCAGATATATAGTTTTCGATCGCCCATAAGCATGTGTGTGGATGCCTGGAACAAGTTTTAACTGACTGCTCTTATACTTCCAAAAACAAAAAGGCATTATCAAATGACAGAATTGATCATATGGTAACATGTAATGACTGTCTCATGACAGCAAGATAGATACACACTTTACTACAAATTTCAGAATTCAAAGAGAAAAGCGTGTGTGCAAACTTTTGTACACAGTATCTGCACATATAAAGAAAATTTCCTTTCAGGATTCACTATATTATGCTATGGGTGGAGCACTTGAGGCTAATAATTTTAATGTTGTTTCATACCATTTAAACCAGCTTCAAGCATCACCGTCTAGCGTAACAGTTCAATGCCTTATATTTTAACTCAAGCAGTTGATCTTTTCCATTCTAGGTTTCCAATTATTAAAACCAACAAGAAAAAAAAAATTGAGCAGGCCTGTTTAATTAGATCCATTCAACTCAACAAGAAACTATGTACACCTTCAACCTTATCATAGAAATCCGTGCTGGTTATGATCAGATCTCAAACCATTGGAGCCAAATTCGTTACTACCGTATCAATATTACTTACAATTAGTACACTAATCCATTCACAGAGAGTGTGTGTGCAAGAACCAGCCTCGTTGATTCACCAGAAATAATTAAAGAACTTGAAAATCTCTACTACCTTGTTAAAAATCCACAGCATTTCGATTCCAATCCTCTCAATTCATTCAGGAAATCAAACAAGAAAACAAATATATAACTCAAATTAATTAACAACTAAATCACTAATGCAAGCATACAAACTTAAGCTTCGAATATGAATATGTTTATGTATGTATGCATGAACAGAGAGAGATGAGATAGAGTTACAGTTGAAGGATCGGAGAACAGCAGAGGACTCCATTACTAATCGAATGGAACGAAATGCAGACGAGAGAGATTCCTGGAGGATTTAACGAACCGGAAATGGAGGAAACGGTTCGAGACCTCAATTTATAGAGAAATCGGGGAGGTTAAATCGAGAGAGAGCTTAAAAAAAGAAGAGGAAGGAGGAGGTTTGGTTGAGCACAGTTGGGGAGGTTTGTCTTGGAAATGTCCGCCCTCTCTCATCAGTTTCTCCGTTTTACTTTCCACACTGCTTGTCGCTAACTTGCGCCGGAGTGAGTGATGTTCAAGTCCTACGTGGCCTCTCATCGGGGGGCTCACTTCTCAAGGAGGAGTTATTGCTTGCGACTTGTCGTATGATTACAAAATACGTGGCCTCTAACCGAAAATACACACCACGTTCACGAACAATATGAAACCAGCTAAATTATAAGCAATTTTGTCACACTCCCTCAGAGCCGGACCTGAGTGTAGGCCCAAGAGTCGACCGACTCAGGCCCAGAAATTGTTTTTTGTCTATACATGTATACATAATTAATCCCGAAAAAAAAAAATTATACATAATTACAGCCCATTTACCCACTTGCTGCGTTATTAATTGACATAAAACCTTTTTAGGGTTCCAAGACTCCAAGAGCATTGCTTTTTCAGCTTTCTTTAATTATTTAACCCAAGTAGGCCATACTTTGGCAGTTGGCATGTTGGTGTCTTTGGCTCTTTGCACAATTGATCAATTGCACACAGTATTGTTAATTAGCCCAATTGGCATTTGTCTCTTTCTTGGCCGACTATTTTTTTTCGACTTTTCGTCCACGTTTCGGGCTTCTGGGAGTGGTTGTCTGACTTGTCTCCTTCTTCAAACTTCAATTTTCCGGCGAACTTTTCCTACTACTAGCCTACCAGGTTAGCTCCTTTAGTCCTCTATTTATTTTGTTATTAATTTAAATAATTCCCTTCATGCTTAATAAATTTTATAGACACATCAATCATTAGTTTAATTGTTAGTTTGTTTAATTGTTTTTCTCCATGTATACTTTGTGTGATTGTGTTAGGTTTGATCAATGATCAAATTTATTGAGGCAATATTTTTGTTAATATTTTGTTAGGATAAATCAGTAAACAATGCCTAAACATATGTCTGGAGCTCAAAGAAGAAAAAGATAACAGAGAGAAGAAGCATTGATTCAAAGTCAAGCTGGAGATATTAATAAGTACTTTGCCAGCAACAAAAAGTAGAGAGGGAAGAAACAAAAAGTAGAGAGGGAAGAAACAGTTGAAAATTTGGTGAATGAAAAACAAGATAATTTAAAAAAAAAATATTTAGTACACACTAAAAATTGAGGGCCCAACTTAAATTTTCGACTCAGGTCCAAAAATCTCAGGTCCGGCCCTGCACTCCCTTGATTCCAAATTTCCAATCTAATAAGTAATAATTGCAACATAGAATCAAACAACAAAAAATATATTTATGTATTGTTAGCATTTCATTTAGATTTTTATTTTTGTACAAAAGAAATCATAAAGAGCATCCAACTTGAGTTTGCTTGCTTGCTTCAACATGTTGTGCGGCCGAGCTTATTAATTATCACTAGAGTTACAAGTTCTCACATAATTATTTTGAACATCGAGAACTAACTAGAATAAAGAAAAAGACACTTTTAAGCAATTGTAAGGTTGAGAATTTCTCTAAATTCCAGTCTCCTAGTCTCAGTGTAAAATGTTCTATGTTTGTTAGGCCAATAAGTCAACCAAATCCACCCTCTAATTTCCCATTCCATTGTTTTTCCCATGGCAGCTTTGTCCACCTTCCACAACACACCCTCTCCATACTCATCACCAGCAAAAATGATACCTCCTTGCCTAGTGAAAGGCCTATAAGCACTAGAGTACCTGTCTTTGAACCAAGCCTTGGGGTTGATCAATTGAAACTTTGATGGCTTGGAAGAGAAAACCTCCCTTCCATCCACACTATCATGGAGAAACCAGTTCAAATTTGCACTATAACCGTACACGGATTCCTCGAATTTCCATGGCTTCAAGCTCATTGTTATGGTCTCTCCAGCCGATACCTTGAGCGCCAAGTAAGGGTTAGGGGGATCGAATGAACCTTCTATGCTCTTTTCTTTGCCAACCTCTCTTATAGGGTTCTCGGAAGACTTGCTCACCGAAACGCTCATTACATTGGTTTGTCGAGTCGGAGTGATTTGTAATGAAATTCTTGATGGGAAGTGTTTTTCAGCTACCCCGGCGCCTCGTTCATTCATTAGAGTCTCATTCACAAGCCTAACAACATCACACCTACAAAAGAAGTGAAAAAGAGAAATGGTTCATGATCGAGCTCCCATATATGCCTCAATTTTGTATGCCATAAGAAATTACCTTATGTTGTCAATGTTTAGCATCACATCAATCCATCTCTGTTGGACTATGACTTTGTGATTGAATTGAAGAACACCCTCAAGCTGGTGGTAATTAAGAGAGAATTGCAGTCTCTCATCACCACAAGAAGGGCTGCTAGATTTTTCAACGTCCATGGCTATGATAGGACAATACAACTGGACTTTCCACAACCCAAATGTCGGAAATGCATAAGAGAAAAGTGGTGATGGTGTTTTGAGGATTCTCTGTGTGGCTTGGAGCTCCACAGTCCAGTTAGTAATGGCGAGGTTCATGGACCGCATCCATTCCTCTTCCAAATTTGATCCCAAAAGCTTCATCAGCGACTTGGAAGCCTGCCTCGAACAGCAATCTGCCAAGTGGTTCTTGAGAATGTTAAGACATCCGGAGCGAAGACCAGCGGGGGCTTCGTAGATGCAAACGAGGAATAGGAGGGTGAGAAAAGAGAGGTTGAAGACTTCTTCTAAGTTGGCAATGGAGTCTAGTTTGAGGAACTTGATCAAGAAGTTGGTCTTGTTTGAGCCATAGTGGAGGACATCTTCAATGACATTGACTAGGAGACTTGAAATGCTTTCTTGACTTATTGGCTTGATGGAATTGGTGCTGAACTTGAACTGTTTCGAGGTCCAAAGCGAGATAGGGAGACTGAAATCTGCAACTATGGAGAAAGAGAGAGTTGGAGTTTGTTGGTTTTTAGATATGGAGAGTTTGAGAGATGGCTGAGATGAACTTGAAGAAGAACATATGGATATGGAGAGATTGGAAGTTTTTGGCCATTGAGAGATTGGTGGAAGGTTCTGAATCCATGAAAATATATCAGGAAATCCAGAAGAAGCCATAGAATTTAACTAAAGAGTTCAACCTTGAAGTCCATATTTATAGAGTTCTACATGAAATGGAAGCAAATAGTGCTCAGCAATGCATTAGATTCTGGTGGAAGGAAAAGTAAAAACAGTAAGGTAGAAGCTTTTAGATGGAAAAGTTGTGCAAGAAATGCCATTGCTTTTTTGGACAAGAAATGCCATTGCTAGCTATGTGATTACTCAACAGCTTACTCAGGTAATTTTAGTTTTCGGAAAAAGAGAAATTGCTTTTCCAGATCAACAGTAATAGTGGAGAATTAATTATTACAAAACAAGAGTTATTAATTTTTCGCATGTTAAACAACCATTAGATTCTAAAAACTTAAATTACTAACCATCGAAGTTCTATAAAATATTAGACAACAACGAATCTACTTGAATTTTAATTTGGCCGAAAAATTCTATCCCCATTGAAGATAGCGTGCTGAATCCACCAATGTACGTGCATAGCTAGATAGCCTTCTAAAGTTCTAATTTTCTGGAGAATCAAAAAGCTAGTGAGTATATAGAGAAATGCTTCCGACTTTTGTTTCGCCTAACTGATCGTATACATGTATCCAATTAATGAACCTAATCAATCCTATTAGTTTGTCCAAAAAGATGTGAATATATTCTATACTAGACTTTTGAATCAACAATCACAATACACGCCATCTTCTTCTCTAAAGTGCCCTATTCCAAATCATGGTTCATGCAATCATACCTAACCTTGGAGCGAGATTGATAAAAAAAAAAAAAAAACCAGGATAGCACAAGTTTTGAGCCCAATTTGATAGTTGGGCCGTAAAGGTTTGAACCCAAGTAAATAGTTGGGCCGAAACCTAATTGATTTAGTAAAGACCGCCACCCTGGACACACACGTATCTGTCTATATTCCTCATCACCAATTCACCATCTCCAATTCACCATAACTAAATTCGCACCAGATCTTTGCCTCTCTTTTCTCTCTCGTGAATAACAACATCGCTCCTCGACACCCGCCACATCCCACGCGCCAACAATGTCCGCCCCACCGACACTCCCAATCACCAAACCCCAAACGACGACGTCTGCGTCTGCCGGAGGCGTCCAGTCACAGCCTCCGATCGCAACGCCTGCCTTCCGCGCGTTCCTCTCACGCTTCACCTCCTCGATCCGCTATGGCTTCTCCCAGCGCCGCCCCTGGTACGAGCTCCTGGACCGGAGCGCCATGGCCCGACCCGACTCCCTCACCGAGGCCTACTCCCGGATCCGCAAGAATTTCACCTATTTCCGCGTCAACTACGTCACCTTGCTCACTGTTGTGCTCGCCCTCTCTCTCCTCACGCACCCGTTCTCGCTCCTCGTCCTCCTCTCCCTCCTCGGCGCGTGGGCGTTCCTCTACCTCTTCCGGTCGTCCGATCAGCCTCTTGTCATCGGCGGCCGCACTTTCTCCGACGCGGAAACCCTGATCGGCCTCGTCGTGTTGACGGTGATCGTTGTGTTCGTCTCCAGCGTAGGCTCGCTCCTCATCTCGGCTTTGTTGATCGGATTCGCAATTGTGTGCGCACACGGTGCGTTCAGGGTTCCGGAGGATCTGTTCCTTGACGACCAAGAGCCAGCCAACGCCGGCTTCCTCTCGTTCCTCGGCGGTGCCTCGGCTGCTGCTTCCGCGGCCGCCGCACGTGTGTAGTTGGATCTTGGAGCAAGCACGCGTGAGGTTGATGGCTATAAAGGTTGGTGAGGCCAAATCTGTTTTGTGATTGATATTCATGTTAGGGGGAAAATATTCAATTTGTTTCCTGAAAGATAGGATTTATGTAGATTGGATCTGGAATTTTTAGTTCTTTTTTAATTTTCAAGATGTAATGTTACTTCTTTCTTAGTATAACTTTGATTCTGGTGAATTTTGTTCCTTCCTTAATTAACTATTTATTTATTTTATTCAGATCATCTGCTGAGTGCTTATCAATAGTGAATTTTGTTAGATTGCATGTCTAAAATTGGCCCCAAATTGGTAATGAGAGCATGAGTAATCTAAAATTGAGTAGTGTATATGGTCTGAGCTTGTTAGTAGCAAGAATTTATATTATTTATGATTAGTATTGTAGGGAATGCCCAAGTCTTCACTGGAGTCCTTTTGTCACTTTGGATTTATTCATTATTTTATGTTTACTTGGAACTTCTGTAATTAGAGTCAATGTTGATATATTCTAGTTTTGGTGGTTTACCAATCAACATGAAGCTGGGCAAGGACCCAAGTTTATTGTGAAATGTTGGGGAATAGTTGCTGTCTTATAGACTGATCATGATGAAGAATCGAAGATTTATTTGTTGCACGCTTTAGATTGGAGAAATAGAATTATATGTTCTGTTGTGGTATCTCCTCCATTCATGCTAACGAGGCTGAAATGGTTGCTATGATCCTGGGGATTTCGAGCATTCATGTTGATGAAATTTCATAACGATTTAGTAAGGGAAAACTATGATGTACCCACTGTGATGCCTGGAAGGTTACTCTCTGTCCATATTTTGTTCTCGGGAGTTAGGTTGGGCCACTTTTATGAGGTTTCTAGTATTCTTAAAGCAAATGGATCCTTCAATCACCCACGAGCATTGTTGGGTAAGTGCAGGTGGCTTAGATCTTTATTGGGATGTAGACATATTGCTACTGCACTTCATTTTACTGGTTGTTTTCATTTGATTGGAAATAGTCACAAGGGTTTAGTTACTGCTGTGAGTGCTGAGTTGCTGACGGCTGAGCAAAACTTATCCTGCGTCCACCTTTAACTAATGCTTTCTGATACAGTTTAAGCACTCAGCTCCAAATGTATTACTCGCACTCGGAAAAATCAGAGATTGCTATCGCCTAGTTACCTAGAGTCCTAGACCAAACCAATTGAGTTTGGGTAACTTTCTTGCACCCATTTACTTTCAGGTGAAAATGCAGATTTCTGTCTCTCTTTTTTTAATGCATTTTCCTTGTTCTTATTGTTGTATTTTAGTGAGGAGAGGTCTTTGGGGATTCTATTTCTTATTCTTATGCTTCTACTGTATTTGTTTGATAAATTGATTTGGTATTTGTTATCAGATGAATCATCCATGAAATTATGAATCAAGTGTATGGTTTGCCCCGTTTAGTATTGCTCGTTGATTACTTGCCATTATTAACCAAGTGTAATTCTGTTCATCGTCATTCTTGAATCTCAATGTTGACTCATATAATTGTACTTTAATTAATGTACTCGACCCTCGACAGGTGGGTCATTAGTTCTGATAATCAGATTCAAATGACCTCCTGAATTGCATCCAATGCTTCCTTTTTATTTCTGATGGGAAATTCATATTCGAACTCCGCAGTTCATAATCTATTATTATATATTATCATGAACTCCATAGACCAATCATCATGTATTAAGGTAACATAACGAATCCTCTTTTAGTTCAGCCAAAGTAAAAGCATAAACTAGAAAGTGATGTATCTACCTCCCAATCCTTCTCATCTTTTTGCCAAAAATAATTAGAAAGCTTCATCATCTGGACCACCTCACACGTCCTCATCACCCCAAGACCCGAAACGACATTGATGAAGGTCAAGTCGCCAAACCTAAGAGGCACACATGCTCCACATTGATGATGACCTCTTTTCATATGCTATGCCGCTCCCCAAACCCAGAACCAGTTTTAACCATGCTCGATTAAACAGGGGTAAAAGAGACTTTTGAATCATATACCATTCGGAAGGTTCCCTGATCTAGTGCAACTGCAGAGTCTGCAGTGCAGTGCAGGGAGGCTAACGATGCTTGGCTGCGGGACCCGCAAACTAAGATAGCCGTTGGAGGGAGCCAATTGAGCAATAAAAAGACCCGAACTTCAATGAGTTCAAACCCACCTGAAACCACGAGGATCACCCAGAGAAAATACTATTTGTCTATTTCATAATGCATGGAGAAGAGAAAAGAGAAACAAAACACTAAAACAAATACGAACCCCAGCCATTATGTTTTTGGTACCCGGCCATTACTATATTATTGAACTGTTCAGAAAGAAAGAAAAAAAAAAACTAGCCGTTAGTCCCTTGTAAGCAGAAGAGCGTCTGCTACCCACATGACATTTTCTCTCTCCCAATACAAGATTCTTCTCCTCCTCACGTGCCTTGTCACTCTCACAAAACCCCCACACCCACCACCTCTCTAAAGCCTTCAATACTAAACCCCCTCAGCCCCTCATTTTGCTCCTGTTTCATTCCACTCACCTTTCTTCTCTTCAAAGTTTGTTCTGGTGGTTATGGACAACCAGAATCACATTCCCAACCCATTTTGCGATTGCCCAATTAGTAATTGGCACCGCATTTCGCACAAGAAGAAAGAAAAGTGGAAGATCATGATTCTTCAATCACACAACTTGGTCTTCTTCCTTTCCCTGCTGATTTTCTCTCCATTCCAGCCGGTAAGAAGCGAGATTTGGGACGGTGTGATTGTCACAGCAGCCGACTACCAATCTCTCCAAGCATTCAAGCACGAGCTCGACGACCCGAAAGGCTTCCTGAAGAGCTGGAACGACAGCGGCTACGGAGCTTGCTCCGGCGGCTGGGCTGGAATCAAGTGTGCGCAGGGGCAGGTCATTGTGATCCAGCTCCCGTGGAAGGGCTTAGGTGGCAGAATCACCCAGAAGATAGGCCAGCTTCAAGGGCTGAGAAAGCTTAGCCTCCACGACAATCAGATTCAGGGCTCAATCCCTGCTTCATTGGGTATGCTTCCAAGTCTCAGAGGTGTGCAATTGTTTAATAATCTGCTTTCTGGTTCAATCCCTCCTTCATTGGGTTTTAGTCCTCTGCTTCAAACACTAGACCTTAGCAACAACTCACTCACTGAGTCAATCCCAGATAGTCTTGCAAACTCTACCAAACTCTATAGGCTCAATTTGAGCTTCAATTCATTTTCTGGGTCTTTCCCAGTTAGTCTCACTCACTCACCTTCCCTTACTTTCATTTCAATCAGCCACAACAATCTATCAGGAAACATACCAAACGAAATCGGGTCTCTTTCAAATCTTAGCGTACTAGATTTATCTCACAATGCCATTAATGGAAGATTGCCTGCTACTATTGGCAAATTGCAAAACCTCACTATTCTCAACTTGAGCAGAAACCAAATCCAGGGCCCAATTCCTTCAAGTCTTGGAAACATTTCCACACTTGCACAACTTGACTTGTCACTAAACAATCTCAGTGATGCAATTCCAGCTTCTCTTGCTGATCTTCCACATCTTAGCTTCCTCAATGTCTCTTACAACAACCTATCTGGATCTGTCCCAACTCGTCTCTCCCAGAAATTCAATGAGAGCTCTTTCGTTGGTAACATTCAGCTATGTGGGTACAGTGCTTTAACCCCGTGCCCTTCTGAAGCGCCTTCCCAAAGTGTTGTACCTCCAGCACCTGCGGTAGCAAAGCGTCGTCGCCGCAGAATAAGTACCAAAGACAGAATTCTCATAGCAGCAGCAGTCCTTTCAGTAGTTTTGTTTCTACTCTGCTGCATACTGCTTTGTTGTTTGATCAGAAAAAGAGCTGCATCGAAATCAAAGGATGGTGAAGCGGCTAGGGCGGGTGCTGCTAGAACCGAAAAGGGGGTTGCGGCTGGTGGGGGTGAAATCGAATCTGGTGGAGAGGCCGGAGGAAAACTAGTCCATTTTGATGGGCCAATGGCTTTTACAGCAGATGATCTTCTGTGTGCAACAGCAGAGATTATGGGGAAGAGCACTTTCGGGACAGTGTACAAGGCCACACTGGAGGATGGGAGTGAAGTTGCAGTGAAGAGATTGAGAGAAAAGATTACTAAAAATCAGCGGGAATTCGAAGCAGAAGTGAATATACTTGGGAAAATCAGACATCCGAACCTCTTGGCTTTGAGGGCTTATTACTTGGGACCTAAAGGTGAAAAGCTTCTGGTTTTCGATTACATGCCTAAGGGAAGCCTTGCAGCATTTCTCCATGGTAAGTATGAAGCAAACTAAACTTCTAAGCTTTTAACTGATTTGATGTACTTAAACTTGTTCTTTACATCATCCAATACAATTCATAACTTGTGATATTTGGTTGCAGCTCGTGGACCTGACACACCGATTGATTGGCCAACGAGAATGAGAATAGTGCAGGGCATGGCTCGAGGCCTATCCCATCTCCACAGCCATGAGAACATCATACATGGGAACCTTACATCCAGCAATGTTCTACTTGATGAGCGAACCCATTCCAAGATTGCAGATTATGGCCTCTCCAAGCTTATGACAGCTGCTGCAAATTCGAATGTGATTGCAACTGCTGGAGCACTAGGGTACCGAGCACCTGAGCTCTCTAAGCTCAAGAAGGCCAACACCAAAACTGATGTGTACAGCCTTGGGGTGATCATATTGGAACTCCTAACAGGGAGGTCTCCCGGTGAGCCAATGAATGGTTTGGATTTGCCTCAGTGGGTTGCCTCCATTGTCAAAGAGGAGTGGACGAACGAAGTTTTTGACTTGGAATTGATGAGGGATGCATCTGTCATTGGCGATGAGTTGCTAAACACATTGAAACTGGCCTTGCATTGTGTTGATCCTTCACCATCAGCAAGACCGGAAGTTCAGCAGGTCCTGCAGCAACTGGAAGAGATTAGACCCGAAACAGCTACCAGTTCAGCCGATGATGGAGCTGCGGAGCCCTCAATTCCTTCAACAGCAAGCGACTGAAAATGGATTCCAGAATCAGTGTTTAGAGACGAGTTCAATATTCTTTCATTCTTCGAAATTAGTTTTGTTCTGGTACACTTCATCAGTGTTTGTAAATACAAGTTTCTCTAGATTAATTTTAAGAGCGTTTTTGGAATTTGGTTGAATGTTCTCAATCTTAGTGGACAATGAAATTAGATGTACTCAATTGAAAAGAGCAACTTTCTCCAAAAAAAAAAAATTTGAAAAGAGCAAAGTAGGTGTTACCAAAACAGTGGATGAAGTATAGTCAATTGCAATTGTAAACGGGGTCCGGGTCTACTGCATTGTTAGAACCATCAAGCCAAAATGGATGGGAAATCTCAATGCGAAAAACAACATAGAGCAGAGAAGAAAAGACTGTCTGCTCGTTTTTCATCGACTTTATCAACTGAGTTTACTTTAATGATTGGAAAGATGCCCGGTTTAATACTATATATGCAAACCCCTCTTGCCAGACATTGATCCATTGTATTATCAGAAGGATGGAGAGACAACAATAACTTACAGTAACCAGATTCACCAAACAGTAACTATTTTCCTGTTTACAGCTAAAGCAAGTCCCAAGCATTCAAAACTCGCGTCAACCAGAGGCTCAACACCAGTGGCGTAACTACATGGAAGGCTGTCTAGGCTGCAGCCTAGACAAGATTTTTGGGAAAAAATTAACAAGTATAGGGATACTAATCTAATAGCCCACCCCTATAATAATAATAATAAATTTGTTAGGTTAGAGTACAGTGATGGTGCCGCATCCTTTTCTTCCTCAGTATTCACTGTGTCTTCCAGAGTTTCAGCCTCCTCTCCAACCCTCCAAGGCTTGAGGTGCCACTGCTCAAGCCCTCAATTTCCTCAATTTCATTATATTTATACCAATTCCATTTCCCAGGAACAGAACATGAGAACATCTGAACATTCACTGAGTCTTTCTCTGCAACTCGGCAACTACACCAAGTAACATATGGCTTTGGCAAAAAAAAAATTTGCCCTTCGGGCAATACATATAAACTTAGCCCTACCCATTTTCTAATCCTAATTCCGCCACTGCTCAACACAAGCTTTGATCAGACCTATAAAAACTTGAACATATTGAAGATTAGAAGGGCTAGAGTCTTTTGTATCCTACTCGAATTGGTTCGGATGGAAGCTTCTTGGTATAACACAACTGGGATGTCAATTTTTACTAGTGTACATGCATGAGAACTTAGAATGAAAAACCTAAACACAAAAATTTACAGCAAAGGTGTCAGCTGCCATCTCTCGCGTACCCACTTGTTTCCTCCGCAAGCTTCTCCCATGCATTTGCCATCTTTTCTGCATATCCTGCCTGTTAAATGTACCACATAAAGTATAATTATTGTTCAAGGACTTCCAAGAAGGTCACAACAAACGAGATTTAGAAAAAGAAAAACCTGATTAAGAACGAATCCTTTCAACATGCCCATAAAGTCATCATGTCTCTCTCTGTCAAGCCTTTCAAGCTCGTTCCTGTTATTTTCCTGCATAAAAGGTTCTCCATGAGTTATTGAGTTATGCTTAGCTTTTATACATGCATTATTATAAAATGAGGTCTTACCTCTTCGAGTTCAACTTATTGCAAATTAAGAACTCATATTTACTAAACAAACATGCTTTACGAAGGAAGTCCAAGCATTCAATGAGTAATATTCAGACAATACAAATAAAGAATATCTAGCAAGGCTAGCTGATTGCATTAAATAACACATAGAATGACATCTACCAAAGACTCTGATGCTAATATCTATATCTTGCAAGCATAAATGTAATTCAGTGACCACCTCCACTTAATGTCGTCTAAAGATGGAATAACAAGAAAAAGAAGAAAGTTGGGCTTAAGAAAGATAATTTGATGTTTAGATAGTAGATAGATAATTTGATGAGTAGTGCGGCTGCACATGCAAGTTTGGAGTAAAAACCTGCATGAAGACATGTTTTGCCAGACATCATAAGCAAGACACATTATAATCTCAAGTTAATAGAGTGAGAATGAAGAGCCATCAGGTTCCCTTGTGCAAAAGCAACTACACACAGGATACTGAATGTTGCCACATTTCACCATCTAAAAGTTAAATAGCTCCTTTAACAAAAAAAAAGTTAAATAGCTCTTACTGAAGCAGGGCACGTGGCATAGACTTGATCGGAGAAAGTGAACCAATAGAAGAGTAAGAATTAGAGTGTTATCCAAATGAGAATAGTTGCATTTATTAATTGGAAGTCATAGGTTATCTTGTTGTTCTAGTAATCAACTATTCCAGAAAAAATATCTTTGTTAATTTCTTTCTTACTTAGTACATAAACTCTTATACACAGGGCCTATGAGAAATTATGCAATATTTGTTTATTATGTAATCAAAAGGATTTCGGAGTTTCTCTTCTATAGTTCTATTGTTTTCTTCTGAATTTAAGGGCCCTTGGTAGATTCCAAGATTTCATCTTACCTTCCTCACTTCCCTTCCATGTCCATTCTGTGTCCATTGTTATGTGAAATCTAATATTAAACTTATTTGCAATGCTTCTACTGTTGAAACACCAATGCAAAGTGCAAACACATCCAGGTGAAATCAGAAATGGCATAAGAAATACCAAGAGCCCGCAGTTTAATCAAACAGGCATAGCAGTTAGAATCATTTAAACCATGGAAGACTGGTAGATTAATCAGCACTATGCAAATGGATATCACAAAATGACACTGTTTGCAGATTTAAGGTCGTGCAAAAAAACAAGGCAGAGCTATAGAGGATGCTATTTTTCTTTGAAAAGGATTTTAGAAATCAATGATGCAAACTAAACAAGGTGGGTTTAGGTTTAGAGGCCTGAGATGTTACCTTGATGCGTTCATACTCTTTAACTGCACAAGCTTTAGCTTCCTCGCTAACTTTCAAAGTTTCTTTTAACTCCTCTATTTTCCGTATTCTGGACCTGTCTCCACCAAATATTTTGGATGCCGCAGCTTCAAGCTTCTCAATCCTTGACTGCAGGGAAACCAAGTCTGATGAAAGAGTCTGCACTGTAAGTAAAGCACTTGATCGGTCTGAAAACGCACTGTTGACTGCTAACATTACCCCAAGATATTCATGGAGTTTGTCCTGCAACAAATATAAAAACATTATGCTAAGACAAAGAGAGAAAGATTATCCTCTTATGGTGATCAAATTATATCAGTTACATATGACTCCTTCTAAAGTAATCATAGTATGACATCTATAGCTAAGCAATAAATGTACAGAAAAACATCTGTACTTACCAAATGTTTAACAGTTTGTGCATTTAACTCCCGGTACAATCGGCTAGATTTAACAGCTGCGGTAGCCACATTTTTCATGTCAGTGGCTCGTGTTGTTTGAGATTCAAACATGGCTCCTTCCGTCTCAAGCTTGGTCAGCTTCACAAACGCCAATCCCAATTCCCCCATAGTCTCTCCCATATCTTGCTGAGCTTTTACTAGAAACTCAGCCTGCAAAGTACGAGTAGGAAACATTCATGATCAAAATCAATCCAAACATACAGCTAAACAAGTTAAAATACCCCTTTCCTATTCCGCTGTAGTATCCATATTCGTCAGCATAAATAAACACATTACAGAAACAACATAACAAACAATACTTAATGCTCATCAACATTAATGGTAAATCTTTTACCTTCTAATCCCTTGACTGATCCTAAGTGGCCCTATATCTAAATCCCATAAATGAAATCAACATGATCACACTTTCAATTCAGTTGACAGTTGACACTATCTAAATTTCCTTAAGTCTTATCATTAAAACTGAAATTTATATATGGCTACTGAAACTAGTACAGACCTGCTGAGACAAATTGCTAAGTTGTTGCTCAAACTCCACCACCTTCTCCTTCCTCTCCAAGAACTCCTTATCCTCCTCAGCCACCACTGGCTTCACCCCGCCCCAATCATTCACCACAGACTGTTTCAACTCCCTGAAGATCCTCAGCAAGTCCCTGCCGCCCTTGGCCGGCTGAGCCGCCTCGTTTGCATCAATGGCCGCCTCACCAACTAACTGCCTCGGCAGCCTAACGGCACCGTCTAGCATCCTTGACGCCACGTCGACACTCCTCACCAACGGCAGCTTCCCCTGAACCACCAAAAACACTCTCAATTCCTCGCTCTTTCTGATCGCCGGATGCGCCGCGAGCTTGTTCAGGTACCTACTCAATGCAGCCCTCCGCTGCTCCACGAATTGCTCAATTTGCATCACTTGGCTCTCCACCACGCTCTTATCGGGTCGGAGAGGGATGACGAACCCGCGGTACGATTCGGATAGCCGGTCCGATAACGTGACCACGTCCTTAAACCGCCTCCGGAGAGTGAATTCGGATCCGGGACCGCCGTACTCGGGCATGTTGGTCCGCGTGGTGATCAAGTAGGTGTAATACGAGGTCCCGCCGGGAACGAGCGAATTGGAGAGCTCTAGCTCCTTCTGCGGGTCGGAGACCCATATCTTGAGGAATTCGGAGCGGGCGGGAGGGTCCGATTCGGCGGAGGAGGAGGAGGAGAGCTTGGAGCTATCGTGGCCGTTAGATGCGGAGGAGGAATCGAACGAGGTGAAGATCGCGTCGGCGTAAGACGGGGGTTCGAGGATGGAGTTGAAGTGTTGGGAAGCAGCGCTGGTCTGGCGGTCTATGACGGCTGATGCTGCGGCGTCCGACGGGGAAGATTGGCCGTTGGATGATAGTGGCTCGTCGAGGACCAGAGATTCCATGTCATCTTGGGATCCGCGAAGGTAGGTATCTCCGTCTCCATGGTTTTCCTGCCTCATCATTCTGAATTTCTGAAAAATTAATTGAACAAAGAAGATAGTAATATTAAGCTAAGGCTGGGGCGGAGGCTAACGTGCGCAGGCGGTGAAGGATAAGAAGAGGGAAGTGGTGGAGGAGCTGCATGAGAATTCGGGCATTACACAGCACAGGTAGTGACTCGGGCGGGTCAAGGCGGAGAGCCCGGTTTGCAAAATCTGGGTGCTGCCTTGGACAGTTGGACTAACTACTTCGAGCGATGACGCTGCTTCTCCCACGTGGGCTGCCAGGTGTAAATAAAATGCACTGCTTGCAGTCCATCCTGTCTTCTTATGTGGATTAAGCGTTTTGGGCTTTGAGCCGAATAATGTAGTATTTTGGGCTAATGGAAGTTTTTAAGTTCTAGTTGCTCCATAGATTTGGTTATTTGGGCCTTTGTCAAGACTAAGCCCAGCATGAAATCCAAGATTTGCTCTGTTGGCACACTCCAAAATTTATGTAGGGATTTTTAAGGCTCTATCTTAATTTGCATGCTAATGATCATTTTCTTTTTATTAGTGTGGCACTAGATGGCTCGAGTACATGAGCATTAGCATAACAAGATAAATTTTTGACTAATATTGTGTTAATAGTGGCGGTTCGACTTGGTAGCCTGACCCTCGAATAACAGGTTTCTACGTTAGGTACGAGTGCAATGTTTTGTGCTTGGTGATTGAGCCTCGCACCTATCGTAGCGACCTGCTATAATTCCAGTGGTTTAGATCATATATATATACGTACTCCCATTAGAGTTGAGTTCTGTACGTAAAAACTTTCAAATAAATATGCTCACTGACTCTGCTCTCACCACATCTAGGTTACAGAACCGATCTCATATGAATACGATTAGTGCATGCAAGACAGAAATAGAAATGTAATGAAGTTCACACCCACCCACAACTACCCATGAAAACGAAAACCCAAGAAAATTAAGCAGGAGAAAGAAGGATATGGAAGCCATCGAAAAATAAAGCAAAAAGCTCATAATGCATTATGCACCAGATCATAGACAAGTTTGACAAGGAACGTACGTACTGAATCAAATGGATTTGCTATTCAATTTTTTGCTTCCAGAAAATATCACACTCATAACGACTTCTCTTCTAGCACTAGTTTGTTATTATTCTTGTCAAGATTGTGAAATTAAAGTCAATATATAACAAACTCTACCAATCAACTGTGTGTTAAATTGCTAATTTAATTAATCAATCTTGTTCACCAATCTAATCCAACTCATCCCGCACTCCTAGCTAAGCCTCAATCAACCTATGTGCACGTTCACATCAATGACATGCTTAGGTTCTAAGAGACTAACGGTTGTCGATCACCTTCTCTGGATCTGTTTTCTAATTAGCTTTAATAATTTCTTGGGTTTCATCACTTAATTATATATGACTTGCATTTGCATATATGCCTTTTTTGGAACAAATTTTCGGGCAGAGACCAAACTTCTTTTATAATTTTCCTTATTTTTTTTCCTTTGAAAAGATTATTACTATATAGTTAGACATGTGTTATAAAAATTTGCCTTGTGTCGGTTATAAACACATAATTGTATAAAGCTCGATAAGAATCACCCAATTATTCATATATATAATATATATATATATATATATATATATATATATATATATATATATAAGCGTTTTTGGCTTACCATTACATTTTGGCATTTTTGATGGAGTTAATTTCCAGCCGACTCCTAGATGTTTATATCATGCTCATAAAAAATTGACGCCATTTCTTAAAAAAAAAAAATAGTTAAATTGGTGTATTTAAGTGTTTATTAGTAACTACAAAGTAACCAGTAACCACTACTCCACTAGAATCAATTAGCGAGTCAATAAAACTATATCAATTAGTCATTTTTTATCGATAATGCTTTATGAAATCTTAAGTTTAAATCAATTAGTCAAAATAAAAAGAAGAATGTGGTAGCTAAACTAGCATTATAATGCACTTTTGTTTGGAAATGCTATACATGCATGCATCGATACATGTAATAATTGAGGGGGTTTGGTCCTTGGCTCCTTGGCTCCTTGGCAAGTGGCAACTATATATATATGATTATATGACCTTGGTCTTTAAACTCTATATATATGGTGTTGTTATTAACACACCCTAAAGTGTTAATAACACACAATTTTCTCTATCTTTATTTCTTTTTTTAGTGTACACACCCTAAAGAGGGGTGTATTATTAACACTTTAGGGTGTATTAACAACACCGTATATATATCCATAACTAAAACAATATTAAACATGATAGGGTATATTACTAGTTATATATAGGGTATATATATGTCGATCATCCATAGCTTTCTCTAAATATATCGACCCTGGGTTAATGTTGCTTTATAACTATATATTGGGCACAGTACTTATTACTATTAATTGGTAATGTTATCTTTAACTATCTAGCTAGTAGCTAACCATATTCTTTGAATTAAAGAAACACAGACGACACTACATCGATGACAGGTTACCTATCATAAGTGATTATTGTTAATAAAGTATATATTTAGTACTTTTCTCTCTAACTGAATTGCTGTTAGGCTCAATCAAATCTTCATTGTAATGCATGCAACATATTATATAATTAACAGATATGACTTCATCTCACTCCCTTTAGCTTTCAAAGGGCAACCAATTGATTTGATCTAGCTTGGCCCACAATTAACATCAATTAGCTAGAAACCCAAAATCTCTTGCGCGCACTCCACCATCGATCAAACACTTGTCCACCCAACTTAATTTCTTCATTGAAAATTAATGTGGAGTTTTAGTCTAATCCTTGGCATTAGTTATATGATCAAGCATAAAGGGTTTCTAATTTAACACGTAATGCTTGATTTTGGAATCTATATGATCAAATAATCTCAAAAGATCGAACACCGGCATTTCCACTTTTCCCTAAAGACTTGAGGCAATATTAGTTTTTGATTAATTTCCACCATAATTATGAAATTAAGAACAAGACATGAGATTGACGAACTCATTGTGTACATGAGTTGTATACTTTTTTCTTCTCGCACCCTCCGTTTATCTTACTTTCAGAAAAGAAAATTGAAAAAAAAAAAAAACTAATCTATATTTATAGGGTTGTGGTACATGAAAACATGTGTGCTCTAACAACATTGAAAGATAAACAAATTTTAATCATATGTTATGTGTTAATGATGATTAGGGTTCTAATTAAAGGTGGGAGTTTAGGTCGATTGCTTTAGCTTATAACAAATTAAAAAACATCATTTTTCTTTATTGGACAGAAAAAATAATGGATGCCTTTTGTTCTTGGGAGCATTACGATTGTCTTCACATTTGAAAAGTGGGATTCCACTCTTTTTTTGAAAAGATCTTATATTCTTATGTAACCAATTAATAAAGCTAAACAGAGTTAATATCAGAGAAATTAAACTACTAAATTATTTGCGGAACTTCTAGGCCGGGCTATCGTCCCCAATTAATGCTTTATTGATTAAATCATTTCAAGACTTGAAAAGCAAGCGTTTCATTATTAAGGAAATAATTCACTACTCAGATATATTAGGCCAGTGGGTGCAACAACTACCTCCTCTAGGGTTGAACTAAGTTTGCGAATCAAAACCTAATCTGCCAACCTCAAATAGCAGTCTCACTCCTCAAACAGTCAAACTTTTCCTATAAAAACCTCACCCTCTCTATCACTTCGTCACTCAACCTTTTCAGATTCCAAAGTTTTAAGCTCACAGATCGATCATCAATGGAGGCACTCAACAGCTCCTCCATTTTCCTTTTAGGCCTTTGCCTTCTCTTGGCTTCATCCACAATGTCCTTGGCAGAACCCAAAACCCACAACCATGAATTTGTTGTAAGTTTAATTTCTCTACGTGTGTGTGTGTATATATATATATCTTGTACGTTTAGCTTAGTCCATTATGACATTATGATACGTAGTTACGTACTGACCATTTTAATAACGGAAATGGATGAACATGCAGATTCAAGCAACACCAGTGAAGAGGCTGTGCAAAACCCATAACAGCATCACCGTGAACGGACAGTACCCCGGACCAACCTTGGAAGTTAACAACGGCGACACTCTCGTCGTCAAAGTCACCAACAAAGCTCGATACAACGTCACTATTCACTGGTAATTGATTGATTTTATATACGTATGCATGCATATGCGTAGTGTGGAATTAACATGACGTGTACAATTTCAGGCATGGAATTCGGCAAATGAGGACCGGATGGGCTGATGGGCCGGAATTCGTAACTCAGTGCCCGATTAGGCCCGGAGGAAGCTACACGTACCGGTTTACGGTTCAAGGTCAAGAAGGCACTCTGTGGTGGCACGCTCACAGCTCTTGGCTTAGAGCTACAGTTTATGGAGCTCTTATTATTCATCCTAGACAAGAAGACAAGTATCCTTTCGCTAAACCAAAGCGCGAGACAACACTTCTTCTCGGTGAGTGGTGGGATGCAAACCCTATCGACGTGGTGAGGCAGTCAACTCGAACCGGAGCAGCTCCGAACGTGTCTGATGCGTACACCATCAACGGCCAACCCGGTGATCTTTACAATTGCTCGAGCAAAGGTTGGTTTTGTTTTTAGTCACAAAATTTGTCAATTTGAATAGACAAAATATTGACACGTTCATATTTGATAAATATATAAATTTGGTGACTCAATGACTCTACTTGATGTGATTATCATGCAGACACAGTGATAGTTCCCATAGACTCCGGTGAGACCAACCTCCTCCGAGTCATCAACGCCGGCCTTAACCAACCTCTTTTCTTCACCGTGGCCAACCACAAGCTCACTGTTGTAGGTGCCGATGCCTCCTACACCAAGCCTTTCACCACCACCACCCTCATGCTAGGCCCCGGTCAGACCACCGACGTTCTAATCACCGGTGACCAGCCACCGTCTCGGTACTACTTGGCAGCGCGTGCCTATTTCAGCGCACAAAACGCAGCATTCGACAACACCACCACCACCGCCATTCTCGAATACAAGTCTGCCCCTTGCACCAACTGCAAAAACGGCCCATCAACTAAACCCGTTATGCCCCCACTCCCTGCTTACAACGACACCGCCACCGCCTCCGCCTTCACCACCAGCTTCAGAAGTCCTCGGAAAGTCGAAGTCCCCACCGAAATCGACGATAACCTCTTCTTCACAATCGGTCTCGGACTCAACAACTGCCCCAAAAACTTCAACTCCAACAGGTGCCAAGGCCCCAACGGCACGCGCTTCACCGCCAGCATGAACAATGTCTCCTTTGTGCTACCAAACAACATCTCAATCCTCCAAGCTTACCAGCAGAAAATCCCCGGAGTTTTCACTTCTGATTTCCCGGCAAACCCGCCTCTGCAATTCGATTACACCGGCAACGTGAGCCAGTCACTCTGGCAACCCAACTCCGGGACCAAGGGATACCATTTGAAATACGGATCAAGAGTTCAGGTCGTCTTGCAAGACACGAGCATCGTCACATCCGAAAACCACCCAATTCATCTCCACGGATACGATTTCTACATCCTCGCTGAAGGCTTTGGAAATTTCAATGCCAAGAGCAACACTCAAAAATTCAACCTCGTCGATCCTCCTATGAGGAACACAGTTTCAGTACCCGTCAATGGTTGGGCCGTCATCAGATTCGTAGCGGACAATCCAGGTAACAATTAGCGGCTAATGTATAATGTAAATTCAGGATTATATATACTAACAGATATGTTTGATATAGGTGCTTGGATAATGCATTGCCACTTGGATGTTCACATCAACTGGGGTCTGGCTATGGTTTTCTTGGTGGACAATGGACTCGGAGAGCTTCAATCAATCGAGCCTCCGCCGGCGGATCTGCCTCTGTGTTAAACCTCGATCATCGTCGAATCGAAAACCCAATTACAGGGTTCTCATTTTTCCCTTATTATTATGATTAGTATACGATTCTATACGGTGTTGTTTATTCCCCTGCATTTTGGGGTCTTAGTTTGTGCTCTGTTCTTTTTGATAATTGAAGTGGGATTAGAGGAGATTGTGCTGGGATTGCAAAACCCAGTACTATCTTTAGTCACAGGACCAGCCATAAGTTTCGATTTATAGCAGTTTATATTTCCCTTAAGAAAGTGTTAACAAACATTCAGTAGATTATGAAATGTTTGTTTTTGCTATTCCTCTGTTTCTTGACACGTGAGGAAATGAGAAACGAATCATTCTCTTATAATTATAATGTCAAGTTTCCATACCATCATTTTTTTGCTTATGTTTTGTTCATTGACAGAAGATAGTTAGGTAAATGTGGATACAACCAAAGAAAGAAAAACGGTATTGGCCGGGACAGAAAGGAAAGCAAGCTACTAGTAAAACCAATTCAATATTTACAATAAAAAATCAGACCTAGAGTCAACAATTTCTCACTTCTAAACTCCGCAATTTTCTAACCAAACTATGGTCCGCTACTAATAAGGCAACAAATAACAAAGGGAAGAAAGACCTTGAGAAATCACATGTGAGGAGCTTGAACTGAAAGAATGATTACCTTGAACTAGAAGCAACAATGCTTTGAACTAAAAGTAGTATTGCTTTAAACTAAGAGTCCCAATACCTTGAAAAAGGTCCATAGTTCAAGCCTCTCAAATGTTTTTGTTAGAAGCCGTGCATGGGTTTCGAAAGGGACGCGTTTCTAAAATAAGCACAACATCAACACAAAAAGATAGTTCTATTCCTTCCAAATGTGCCAACGCGCGTGAATTTCCTTCCACCCATTTGTCGAAATTTCATCCTACATTGCCAAAATTGTGTTTTGTGCACCATCAATGTTTTAGAGGAATAAGCGCTTACCCATAAAACTTAAGATTTCTTGCTTTCTAGCAACACCAACACATTCACCATCCCATCACAGAAATCCGAGGAAGCAAGCATGTCGCCAATCACTCCCAGCTCTGGATTAAGCACCAAATCCACCATTTCTTCGTCCCTCAATGACATATCCGAATGTCTTCGTCCCACCATCACAAGGTCATATTCTCCTTGCAATTTCCTAATCGCATCCAAAACTTGCACACCATCGTCCACATTGATATTACGCCAATTCACCCTATCATAATTCCCAAGATGCCTCAACTGAAACTCCTCCACAAACGACTCATTCATCAGCTCCTCTTCATTACTTTCAACTTTATTCATCAAAATAAACCTGAAAACCGTCATTTGCACTCTCGGATTGCCACACATGCGCGATGCATAGGCTAACGCCTCACGGTCGTCAGGGCCACCGATGAAAAACACGGCCATATTGTAGGAAAAAATATTGGACATGCTTGGTGTCACGGGCCAAACTTTCGGGAATGTAAAGTGGACCGTGCGGCACTTGCTAACCTTAAAAGGGTGAGCAAGTCAGCCAATTAGATACCTTGCAAGCAACAATGGAAATCACACGATATTAAAATGGGGCATGCAACAAACAAGAACACAATATATGTGATTGGGCAACGAAGAACGATTGAATTAATAGATCGAGTTGGACAATCTCACGGGGCACAGATGATTGAATAATTCCTCTGTTTATTGATGGTAAGACGTTAAAGGGAGGCAAAAGTACATGTGCTTACCTATACTAGTTCCTGAGTCCACACGTGTTGTCGACTAGGAACCCCTCCCTATAGAGCATATCGGCCAAATTCTCACTTGGCAGTGGGAAACATCAATATGCTTGAGGAGGCATAATGGAAATAAAATACATAATTTGTAAATTACCAAAACAACCCCTAGTGAGGCTAATAGTGAGGCTAATAGTGAGGCTAATAGTGAGGCTCTTAGTGAGGCTAATAGTGAGGCTCACAAGCAATCAACCATAGGCTTAACTCATGGCCCTGGGCAAGCTTGCTTGTGGCACTACAAGTGCAGCCCCTAACATTCTCCCCCACTTAAGCTGTCGGCGCTCTCGACGACAGTGTAGGCTGTGAGCTTGGTCTTGAAATCTTCAATCTTCTGCTTGAACTTCTCCAGGTCGCGTGCATGCTCCCAACTTGTTTCTTCAACACCTAGGTTCTTCCACTTGACGAGGTATTGGTGGCGTGAATCTCTGGCACTTGGTCCTCCAATGGTTCTCTCTGCTAGGATTTCTTCTACCTCCTTCGGCTTGTGTGGTTTGAAGTCGACCGCTGCTCTGGCTGGCTGGTTGCGTGCTGAATCTTCTTGATCTTGCTGATGAGGCTTGAGGTTGCTGACGTGAAAAACGGGGTGAACTTTCATCCATGCTGGAATGTCTAACTTGTAGGAACATTTTCCCACTTTTGCAAGGACAGGGAGTGGGCCTTCGTACTTTCGAACGAGTCTTCTATCCCTGGTGCGTATGGATCTAAACTGCTCCGGGTTCAGCTTGACTAGGACCATGTCTCCAACTTGAAACTCTCGCGGCTTACGTCCTTGATCTGCCCACTTCTTCATTCTCTTTGCAGCTTTCTCCAAGTAGGCTCGAGCTATCTCTGCATTGTTCTTCCATTCTTTGGTGAAGTTGAAGGCTTTAGGATTCTTCCCTTTGTAGGTCTCTTGTACCGTGTGGGGTAAGAGAGGTTGCTGACCTGTGACAATTTCAAAAGGACTTTTGTTAGTGGAAGAGCTCTTCTTCGAGTTAAAACAAAACTGTGCCACATCCAGCAATCCAATCCAATTTTTCTGATTAGCATGGACGAAGTGGCGCAGATATTCTTCTAGCATTGCATTGAATCTTTCAGTTTGACCATCAGTTTGAGGGTGATAGCTTGAAGAGAGGTTCAGCTCCGAGCCCAGCAGCTTGAATAGTTCTGACCAAAATGACCCAGTGAACCGGACATCTCGATCACTAACTATGTTATGTGGCACTCCCCAATACTTGACAACATGTTTGAAGAAGAGGCTGGCAGTGTCTTCAGCTGTGAGGTGTTTTGTTGTCGGAATGAAGGTGGCATACTTCGAGAACCTGTCCACCACGACCAGGATGCCTGATAGGTCCCCCACCTTGGGAAGTTTAGTTATAAAGTCTAGTGAGACACTTTCCCACGGGCGAGTTGGTATAGATAAGGGTTCCAACAGCCCTGGGGTCTTCTGCCTTTCAACCTTGTCTTGTTGGCATGTTAGACAAGTCCTGGTGTACTCCGTCACATCGTCACGCATTTGGGGCCAGTAGTAACCCTCTTTCAAGAGTGCGTGGGTCCTGTGCCAACCTGGATGGCCTGCCCACAAGGTGTCGTGACACTCTCTCATAAGCATTCTTCGTAGGCCATCTGCCCTGGGAACAAACACACGGCTCCCCTTTGTCAACAAGAGGCCGTCTTCTAACCAGAATCGGCTACTCTTCCCTTCGTTTACAAGCTTCACTATGGCTTGGGCCACAGGATCTTTTCCCAAACTCTCCTTGATGCGCTGCCGGATGGTTGTAGCAACTGCGCTGTTGGATAAGGACGCCAATACTTTAAGGGCCGCAAGGTCGGCCTTGCGACTGAGGGCATCCGCTACTTGGTTGGTGTGGCCTGCTTTGTGTTCGAATTGAAAATCAAACTCTGCAAGAAACTCTTGCCAACGAGCTTGTTTTGGGGTCAGCTTGGGTTGAGTAAGGAAGTGGCTGACTGCTGAGTTGTCTGTCTTCACCAGGAACTTGGACCCCAACAAGTAGTGCCTCCAGGTTCTCAGGCAGTGAATCACTGCCAATAACTCTTTCTCTTGGGCGGTATACTTCCGCTCTGCTTCAGACAACTTGTGACTCTCAAATGCAACAGGGTGGCCTTCTTGCAACAAGACTCCTCCCAATGCAAAATCAGAAGCATCTGTTTGTACTTCGAATGGCTTGGTTACATCCGGAAGAGCAAGGACCGGATCCTCCATCACTGCCTTCTTCAAGTTTTCGAAGGCGCCTTCACAATCATTGTTCCAGTTCCACACTACTCCTTTCTTCAAGAGCTCAGTTAGCGGAGTAGTCTTCTTCGAGTAACCATTAATGAAACGCCTGTAGTAGTTGGCTAGGCCAAGGAATGAACGTAGCTCCTTCACATTTTTGGGAGTCTGCCACTCCTTTATCGCTTCCACCTTCTCCATATCCATTCTGATTCGCCCCCGCTCAATGATGTGACCTAAAAACTTGATGGTCACTTGGGCAAACGAGCACTTTTCTCGCTTGACATACAACTGGTTGTCTCTTAGCTTCTGAAACACCAGCTTTAAGTGTTCTTCATGATCTTCCAAGGTCGAACTATAGACAACAATATCATCCAGGTAAACTACCACGAACTTGTCTAGGTAGTCATGAAAGACTTTATTCATCAACGTGCAGAAGGTTGCTGGCGCATTGGTCAACCCGAATGGCATCACTAGGAACTCGAAAGCCCCATACCGGGTGACACAGGTAGTCTTTGGTTCGTCTCCTTCAGCAATACGAACTTGATAGTACCCTGATCGGAGGTCTAGTTTCGTGAAGTACTTGGCGCCATTCAACTGGTCAAATAGGTCTGCTATCAAGGGAATGGGGTACTTGTTCCGCACCGTAACCTTGTTGAGAGCTCTGTAGTCCACACATAGTCTCAAGCTTCCATCATGTTTCTTCTGAAAGAGCACAGGCGCTCCGAATGGGGCCTTAGAAGGCTTAATGAATCCTGCCTCAAGTAGGTCGCCCAATTGCTTCCGAAGTTCTGCTAGTTCTGGGGGAGCCATTCTGTAAGGAGCCTTTGCAGGTGGCTTGCTTCCAGGAAGTAGCTCAATTTCGTGATCTACGCTCCTCCTTGGTGGTAAGGTCTTAGGAAGCTCTGGCGGCATCACATCTTTGTAGGCCTTCAGAACTCTTTCGATCTCTCTTGGTACTACTTCTCCCTTAGGTTCATCTTTAACCAGAGGGACTACCACATATGTCGGTTCTTGGTGCTTCACCCCTTTCTTGAATTGTAGAGCAGACAAGAGGCGAGGCTCGCTTGGTTGCTTGAGCTTTGTTGGGACCACACACGGCTTTTCTCCCATGATGAGTAGGTTGTGGGCATTCGGAATGGGGATTGCTTTCTTCTCCAAAAGGAACTCCATCCCCAATATGACATCGAAGTCATCCATTGGGACAACCACAAGGTCGGTCTGCCCTTCCCAATGTCCCAGCTTAATAGGCACTCCTCGCGATAAGCCAAGAATCGGCAGGGCCTTCGAATTCACGGCTTTCATGCGGCCAACGTCTTTCTCAATCTTCAACCCCAATCTTCCTGCTTCAGCTTCTGAGACAAAGTTGTGGGTGGCGCCGGTGTCAATCATCACGCTCTTGGCAATCTTCCCGTTTATGTTGGCATCTACGAACATCAAGCCTTTCTCTAGAGGCTCATTGCGGGCTTTGGTTTGCTTCTCAACTGCTCCCAAGAATCTCAAAGCTCCCATGTGACTGGGTTCATCGTCCGCCTCTGTCTCGTCACCCGCCTCCTTCGCATGAATAGCGGCTTGTAAGGCAGATAGGGAGGTCTTGTGCGGACATTCATTTACTCTGTGAGGTCCATTGCACAAGAAGCAAGACAAGGGTCTTGGCCTATAACCCGTTGAATAGAATGGTCTAGGCGTGAACACACCAGTTGAGGAGGCCGGCTTGGATACAGCAGTGTCTCTTACATTAGAAGCTTTCCTCTCTGTACCTCCAGAACTTGAGAACCTGGACTCCGCTCCCCCACTTTTACCCTGGACGGGTTTGAAGCTTTTGTTGGCGTTGCCGCTAGAAAATTGTTGGGGCTTCCTGTTGTTGTTCTCTTCAAAAGTGTAATCTGTTAACCTTTCAGCGGCGGCTTGAGCGGCGGCCAAGTCTTGGACCCTTTGTCGTTGGAGCTCAGTTCTAGCCCATGGTTTTAGCCCTTCAAGGAAGTAAAATAGTCTATCTTTCTCCGACATGTCTGGAATGTCCAACATGAGCACTGAGAACTTGTTCACGAAGTCTCTAATGTTGTTGGTGTGCTTGAGCTCTCTCAGTTGTCTCCTGGCAATGTATTCTACATTCTCGGGGAAGAATTGTGCTTTGAGCTCGCGCTTTAGTTCTTCCCATGTGCTGATTGTGCAGACCCCTCTTTGGATCTCATTATACTTGGTTCTCCACCACAGTTTGGCGTCTCCTGCCAGATACATGGTGGCCATGTTCACCTTTCCTTCTTCCGAGTCAGGCTTCACAGCTCGGAAATATTGTTCCATATCGAACAAGAAATTTTCAAGTTCTTTGGCGTCGCGCGCCCCTCCAAATGCTTGCGGTTCTGGAACTTTCACCTTCCTGTAGTCCGTCACAGGTTGGTTTCCCACCGCTAGCATGGTTGTGTTGAGCTTGGCATTCATCTCCACAAGCTCCTTCTTGAACGCTTCAATGGTGGCCCTGACGTCCTCCGCCATATTGTCCACCGTCACGTGAAGCGTGTCTAGGGCGTCACTCATTGCCCCTAACTGCTCATTGGGAGCGGCTCGCTCCAGCGGCTCTCTTCTGCTTGTTTCTGCCGCCACCCTCTCGAGGGTCATCACTCTGCTTCTCAAGCTTTCTATTTCATCGAGGTCGATGTGATTCAAGAAGGAAGTAATGTCAACCAATCTGTCAGGCACACCCGCAAGCTCATTGAGTTGTTGTTCAATGTTATCGAATCTCTGTTGATTAGTCATCTGGTTCGGCATCCCCGCGCCAATTTGAGCCGAGTTGGCTCTGATACCAACTGTCACGGGCCAAACTTTCGGGAATGTAAAGTGGACCGTGCGGCACTTGCTAACCTTAAAAGGGTGAGCAAGTCAGCCAATTAGATACCTTGCAAGCAACAATGGAAATCACACGATATTAAAATGGGGCATGCAACAAACAAGAACACAATATATGTGATTGGGCAACGAAGAACGATTGAATTAATAGATCGAGTTGGACAATCTCACGGGGCACAGATGATTGAATAATTCCTCTGTTTATTGATGGTAAGACGTTAAAGGGAGGCAAAAGTACATGTGCTTACCTATACTAGTTCCTGAGTCCACACGTGTTGTCGACTAGGAACCCCTCCCTATAGAGCATATCGGCCAAATTCTCACTTGGCAGTGGGAAACATCAATATGCTTGAGGAGGCATAATGGAAATAAAATACATAATTTGTAAATTACCAAAACAACCCCTAGTGAGGCTAATAGTGAGGCTAATAGTGAGGCTAATAGTGAGGCTCTTAGTGAGGCTAATAGTGAGGCTCACAAGCAATCAACCATAGGCTTAACTCATGGCCCTGGGCAAGCTTGCTTGTGGCACTACAAGTGCAGCCCCTAACACTTGGCTTACAAGGCAAGCCTCTATTAACTAATATTCCCACTGTACATGGGGACAATGCTTGCACATTAAGGTTGAACTGGCGTATGGAGCCGGTCATAGCGGAGCCAACAACCATAGAGTGGTGGTGGTTCTCATGAAATGGGATGATAATCAAAGGTACTCGCTTGTCTTGAGCTAGATCGAAAATGGTGTCGTGCATAGATTTATAAGGGGCGATCATTCTGTAGGTTTGGACTACAACCGACCCTTTTGATTGTTTCGAAAAGCTATCAAGGGCTCGAACCATTTGATGAGTTGTTGAATCACTATGCCCGAAACTTTTGCTCTCCTTGTTGCAAGGAGTGAGTAGTGGTGCGGCGCGGCCAACGAGCTCGATTGCATGAATCACGTAGGCCGAAATTGGGCTTTTTTCGGTTGCGTATGAAGCTTCCAAGAGTGTAATCATGTCTAAGACACTTTCTTCGTTGTGGATACAGAAGAGAATGCGAAATGTTCCAGAGTCAGTTGCAATTGATTGGATATTTCCCACTTTCGTTGATACTTGGGGCTTGTAGGAGAATCGTACAATTGGTGTTATGATCATGGTAAACACCAACAAAAACAACACCACTCGAGTAAAACCACCGTCGTCTATGTCCTGCAATAAATAAATCAATTAATATTGATCAGCAAGGAACCCAAATATTAGATTGTATATATAAGCTGCAGGTATTTCGATCTTTACTTAATTTTTCTTTCCTATATAATCATGTTCTATCTCTCTCATTACGTGTTAGGACAGATACATATAATGATTGTGTACCATGTTGTTCAATTGACTCTAGGTTCGACTCCGTAACTCTATACAATATAATATGCGATGGATTCATCCTCTGTGCTTCAACATTCACCAAGAAGAAAGTTTTAATTCCTTGACCCACCACCGACTACTAATTAAAATCCAATAAACTGGCTAAAGATTGGAATGCACAACACCGAAATTAAATCTTATATATAGTATATGATGCAAATTTAAAATTAACCATATGGGGTACGCACTATATTCTCAGCAGAAATAAGAAAAACGTATTAGAAGATATATAGAGTCTAATCACGTACCTTATTCACCTTCCATGGACTAAAAGCGATAAGCTCAATTAAACCCTTGATATTCATGATCATTCCGAGCAAAATACTATTTTTGAACTTAATTTTGCAGCACAATGCAGCCAAGGTAATTCCAATCATCTTTGCTATAAATGACACAAAAATGATGGCATGAGTTCTAGTAAATCTTGTCCAATTGCGAACTAAATGCACATCTACACCGATTCCAACACGAAAGAAGAAAATTGGCATAAAAACTTCGGAGACAATGAATTCGGTCTTCTCCGTTAATGTTGCACCGAGAGGTGGTCCATCTGGTATGCATAACCCCAGAATTAGAGGGCCAGTTGTATACTTTAGGCCTATGGCGTCGGAGATAAAAGCCATGACTAGAACCCCAAGTTGTATTGCTACTACGTAATGTTCCTTGACTTGTGTTCCTTCGGGTGTGTTCTTGATAATCAATAGCATAGCTGGCCGTATGACACGGATAGTGAAAAATATCAACCCCAATAAGGAGAGCAAAGCTTTAACTCCTTGGATTGCATTTGGTTGCGTGACCACTAAGTAAAATGCAGTGAGAATCCATCGGAACACATCGTTGATTATCGCGGAGGACAATGCAAGTTGGCCCAACTCGGAAGTCATAAGGTCAAGGTCATTTAAAGCCTGAGCTATGTCTGCAAAATAACTGAAGGACATAGAAATGGTAGCCAAGAAGAGGTACATTATTCCTCCATCGACTCTGGGAATTGAGGGGGCTATCAGGGAAACAATGGTTGTGGTAACTAACAAAGGTAAAAGGAACCCGGCTAGACCAATTTTCAAGGAATTCCTTGCCATCCTTTTCACCATAGATACATCCACTTTAACTCCAATTAGGAATAAGAAGTATGCTGTGCCCAATAGAGAAAGTGTGTTAAATAGAGGAATCTCACTGCTTGATCCGAATACCTTGTCCCTAAATGCTTGCTTGTGCCCTAGCCCCGATGGCCCTAAGATAATGCCACCCTGAAACAATAAAGATGGACGGATCAGTGCTCAAACTCTAAAAGATCGATCCCACGTACAATAAAGACTTCAAATTTCATTTGTTTGCATCAAAATGTCCTATACATAGGTCATAGCCTTGCAATTAGTATTAGATGTTTATGCAGACTCTCTGGCAAGCTAAAGACCATTATTTTTAATTAACGAAAATTTTGATCGAGAAGCATATATCTATATATATATACCAGAAGGTTGCAGACAAGTTTGGTTTGACCCAAAGGCATCAAAAGACATTGAAGCACTCGGGAGGTCACGACGACGAGGATGATTTGGAACATGAACAGAGAATATGCATAGTCCAAAGGATTATCTCCGGACCAAATGGCGCCTATGGAGGAGATCGGCTTTGCTGCTATACAATGTCCATTTCGATCCGAAAGCATGTGATGATCCATCAAATTGGTGTTATTGGCTGCCATTTCTATACCTCACAACTTGATGCAATAGTAGTACTGATCGATCAATCCCACATTGCCAATAAGCTCTAAATCATCAGTGCCATCTAAATATTCCGGTTCATCGATTTTATGGTGATCTCAACAATATTAATCACCCAATTAATTAACTGTTTAACAGCACCTTGAAAAGTCATTAACTAACAGATCGAATACAATTGACAAAGCATGAACGTTATTACCCGCGAGTCGTTGTAAAGTAACCGACTGATATATGCGCGCGTTTTAAGTAGTTAACGTTTTAGAGGGACAGTTCACAGTTGTCATTTTCTTAAAATGACTTGTGCGACAGGCAACTCGAACACGAGCAATTCCTAATGTGTGTGATGATCATGAATAATAACATCAACGAACAACAACCTGCAGGTGATCTTACAAATGCTCCACCAAAGGTTAATTTGCTTCTTTCTTTGAATTTTCTATGTACGTAACTCTCTATTTTGATAACGAATTAACTCGCATCAGGATGTTTTAAGTTGAAGTTTTGGTTGTTAATTCTGTTTGAGCTAAAAAAGACTGTTTGACTCTCCTCAATGATTTCCAGCTCAAACAAATTCAATATCATGCCCGTAAGGTGTTTGATAATTTTTCTGAATGAAAGTTATTTTTTTTAAAAGAGTTTTTAAGTAAAATAAAATCCATGATGATCGATCAAAGTAAAAAAACTATTTTATAAGTTCTCATTGTAGAGCTCATGAATTGAACCATTAGGCCATCGTCAGTAAGGCATATGACTATATTGGGTCGATCTAGAGCTAAATTTTAGCCCTCAAAATATTATTTTTTATTCAAGTACTAATGGATCGTCTTCAATAAAGTAAGCTCAAATTTTAGCCTTTTCAAAATTTTATTATTTTACATTATTTTTTCCAAATTTACAAATTAGAAATTGATCTTACCCGAGATCGATTGGGTTGAAGTTGTTTAAGCGGTGGTACTACGAAAGTACGAAAAGACTAAAGTTTTTATCAAGGTTAAGGGTTCACGAAATGTGCAGCAAGATTTATTAGGTGGGCCATAAAGCTTAAGAGTAGTGCTAGCTAGGGTTACCAAAATTTCATACCAAAATTATTTACCAAATGATATGGTATATGCCACTTAATTACAACATAATACCTTATATTTCAAACATTTAATAACATGGAAATTATAGTTTCTTTGGAAAAACAAAAAACAAAGTCTATTTATAAAGTACAACATTAGGCCAAAAAAAACATGAATTGGTCTTTCAATTTTTAGGTAATGTATATTTTAGAAAACCTAACAACAATAAAAGTAAAATAAAATAATCACAAACTAGCTAGAAATTGATCATACCCAAGATCAATTGGGTTGAATTTGTTTAAGTAGTGGTACAACAAAAAGATCAAAAGATTAAAGTTTTTATCAAGGTTAAGGGTTCATGAAATGTGCAGCAAGATTTTTTTTGGGGGGGGGGGGAAGCTTAAGATTAGTGTTAGGGTTACAAAAATTTCATACCAAAATTATTTACCAAATGATGTGGTATATGCCACCTATTTACTACATAATATGTTACATTTCAAACATTCAATGACATGGAAATTATAGTTTGTTTGGAAAAAAATAAGTCTATAATTTGTTTTTTTTTTTCTTTCTAAAACCATGATCAACAAACCCCACACCACCGCCGCAACATCAACCCTATCACTGCACACCACTGGTATTGAATATATAGCCTTGAATATATGGGAGTACTCTGTTAACTATATGGGCCGGGAGTCATCAATTATACTCAAAGGATGTGTAGGCAAGGCTAGAAGCAAGTAAAGAAAAATGAAAACTAACAAAGCTACAAGTAACCCTCAGTCACTATGTACAAGAAAATTTAGACCCTGAAGGGAACCATAATTTCAAACTTTAAAAGTTCACAATTTTCTAATCACAGTGACTACTTTCTAACAAAACTACGTACATCTTTACAGGAAAAGGAAACAAGGAAAAGCTCACTATCTTCATGCACTAAACTTAAATCCACTATCAGAATTTTTCGTGGAGTCACAACGAAAAGCTCCAATACCCAAGTCCCTACTCTCTTGCATCACCAGCACATTCACCGTTCCACCACAGAAATCCGATGAAGCAAGCATGTCGCCAATGACTCCCAGCTCTGGATATTGCATGAACTCTACCATTTCTTCATTCCTCAATGAAATTTGTGAATGTCGCCTCCCAACCATCACAAGGTCGTATTGTCCCTGTGACCTACTAATGGCAGTCATAACCTGTACACAATCGTCCACCTCGATATCCTGCCAATACAATTGATCATTCCCAAGGTTCCTTAGCTTAAACTCATCGATCAATGACTCGTCGAGCTTGAACTCTGTCTCCTCCTCTTCTTTACCTTTTGCTTTATTGATTTGCACAATTATCCTGAACACGGTGATGCCCACTTCTGGGTTGTCAGACATGCGTGATGCATAGGCTAATGCCTCGCGGTCGTCTGGTCCGCCAATGAAAAAAACAGCAATGTTGCAGAAGAAACTCGACAAGCTCATTCCACAAGGAAAGCCTCTGTCAACTAGTATTCCCACTGTGCATGGAGAATATGCCTCAACATTAAGGTTGAAATGGCGTATGTGGCCAGTCTCAGCTAGAGACTGGTGATTTTCATGGAATGGAATGATAATCAGAGATACTAGCTTGTCCTGAGCGAGACGGAAAATGGTGTGGTGCATGGATTTGTAGGGAGCAACCATAGTGTAGGCTTCAATTTGGACCGGTCCTCTAGAGTTTTTTGTGTAATTCTCAAAGGCCCGCATGATTTGATTACTGGGCGTATCTGACCGCTTAAATTTCTTTCTATGCTCCTCATAAGGGACTAGTAGTGGTGCAGAACGGCCAATGAACTGGACTGCGTGGACAACATAGGCAGTTATGGGGCTCTCTTCTGTTGGATTTGAGGCTTCCAGGAGTGTAATCATGTTGTGGACACTTTCTTCGTTGTGGACACAACACACAACACGAAATGTTTCCAACTTTCTGGGCATGGATTGAATGTTTTTGAATTGTGGATCGTTGGCTTTTGATCCCCGCCCTATTTGAGGAGAGTACGAGAATCGTATAATTGGCCTTACAAGCATGGTCAACGCCAGTAAGGACACCACCAGTTGGGTAAAAAATTGGTCATCGATAATCTGCGTGCAGATCGAAAATTAATATTAGCTAGGATCGAAACCATGCCCTTGATATTCAACATCATGCTGAGTACGTACGTATGTATGTATAATTAATTACCTGTAAGGAGTACCATCGACTATAATAAATAAGCTCTATTATGCCCTTGATATTCAACATCATGCTGAGTACGAGGCTGTTTTTGAAGCTAATGTTGGAGGATAATCCAGCCACTGTAACTCCCACAGTCTTTGCAGCATAAAACGCTATAATGATAGCCTGAAGTTGGGTAGAACTCTTCCGAGGGCTAATCTTGTACAGATCGATGCGGGTGCCAATTTGAAAATAGAACAGTGGCAGAAGAAATTCGGAGACTATGAATTCAGTCTTGGCTATTAATGTTGCACCAAGTTGTTGCCCATCTGGTATGGCCAACCCAAGGATTATAGGACCAGTAGTATGCTTCAGACCTACGGCGTCAGACATAAAAGCCATGACTAGAACCCCAACTTGTATTGCAACTACATAAATTTCATTCATCTCTTGTCCTTCTGGTGTATTCTTAACTGTCAATAGCATAAGTGGGCGTGCGACATAGATAGTGAAAGTTACCAACGCAAGTAAGGATAGGAAACTCTCAATTCCTTTCATTACACTTTCTTGCCCAACTACGAGAAGCAGTGATGTTAAGAACAATTGCGTTGCATCGTTGAGGATTGCGGAGGACAAGGCAAGTTGGCCCAACTCTGAAGTCAAAAGGTTGAGTTCATCCAATGCTTGAGTTATGACTGGGAAATAAGTGAAAGATAAAGAACACATAGTGACGAAGAGCATGGCTTTTCCTCCATTAAATCCAGGAACTGTGTGGACTAGTGGGTAAATTAGGCCGAAGAAGACTGCCGTAGGACAAAGAAAGGTTGCTAAAATAATCTTCCAGGAAGTCTTTGCCGTTCTTTTCAGCATGGCTAGGTCAAGTTTCACTGAAATTAGGAACATGGAGTATATTACACCCAGTTTAGCTATTACATCAAACAACGGTAACTGTTCTTTTTCTCCGAATAGTGTGTTCCTAAATTCCTTGTTGTGCCCTATCACAGATGGCCCCAAGATAATGCCAGCCTGAAAAAAAAAAAAAAAAACAAGTAATTGATAGAGGGTTCAAATTAATTATAAGTTTGCCAAAGCTGGAATTATATATAATTGCATGTGTACATGGATATGTAAGCTTATAAGAAATATGGCATTCTGTTGTTCCTGTTTTATTTAATTAAAGGAAACTTGAATAAAACTCGATCAGGACCTCTTCTTACACTCTCCTTAGCCCAATCATTTTGTTACGTGTGTCCTTTCTTAAAACCGAAAAAAAGAAACACTAATGACACCTGAGAAATATTAGAACCTGTATTGGTTTTTTTTTGGCAATAAAACCTGTACAGTATTGGTTTATTTTAAAGAGGAAAGTTTAGTAGTAAATTAATTAATGTTTCAGTAGTTTGGGAAAATTTAAAAATAAAAAGCATCTATATTGTTTAATCTCTCTCATCAAAACCAAAGGATCAAGTTGAATACTAGACCAGTAAAGTATGTGATGAACATTTCAAATTAAGCTCGATCGATCAGCTTTTGTAACGTACATTAATTATATTTTTAATTATAAGGGTAAATAAATTAATCAGAATTTGGAGAAACTAGCGAGCATACCAGAAGATTGCAGACAAATTTAGTTTGTCCCAAGGGCTTGAGAAAACAATGAAGCACTTGCGAGATAACAGTGACTAGGATGATTTTAGCCATCACCAGCGGATATGGATGTTCTAGGTGATAACGTTCAAACCAAATGCCTTTGGAGCCGGTAACAAGAAGAGGTATACAGAACTCTGGTGGACCAGATTTCCCCAGGTTGATGGATTGGGTGGTGTTGCTTGATGTGGCCATTTTTGTACCTCAATCCTCCCGACTTGATATGCAACATGCAATCCTCTTGTTTCCAAGAAGAATGCAGCGTTGAATCCTCTATCAAATTACCACGTACAACTCTCATATCGAGATTGATTAATTTGCAGGTTATAAATATGTGTTCTTAATCCCAACAGTATGAACCCTGAAAGGAAATAAGCCAGTTTCCAACAGGTAAGTGGATCATTGATCTGTACGTGGGTTATGGCCGTTACGCGGTAAGAGCCGTTTTTGATCCAAGTGAAATTTGTACGACAAGGACAGGGTGCCAGCTTAATTAGCAGGTGGAGTTTGTTGAAATAAACACAAGAAAAGCAAATTTATTTTTCCGGTGTCTTAGGAATCACAAGAAATTAATTAATTTGACCTATATTTCTATCAAACAGACTGGCCAAACAAGCAAAAAGAACCATAATAGTTGTAGCAGCTATAAGCTTACTTTGAAAAAATGATTAACGAAATAATATAACTTTCTACTCATCAATTGCGAATGCATGTGGTATTTTTTTTTTTTAAAGGATAATCAGATTATATTAATCATTAATCATGGCCAAAAAATGGCACTATACATCAATCTTCTAGGTCCGTACCCAAAACTCTAAAGGCCAGGCAAACTAGAAAACTAAACAGTACCGCTAATTATGACTTGTTCGCTCGTTTATTCAAAACGAGCCTACAAAGATGAAATACATCAAGTAAAAACTACCCTAACTAGAGAGAATCCAAACTACCCTAACTAACGATGAAATACGAATGCCTGTGGTATCAATTCACGAGTCTCGGTTTAATGTTGAGACAGATAAATCATATGGATTTTGGTGTTTTACAAAAATTAATATAATCCAACCAAATTTCACAAATTTATATATATATAATTAACAAAAAGAATGTTACCAAATACAAAAATTTGTTTTGTAAATACTTTGAGGATGAAATTGAAATATTATGAACAACTGGTTGTAATGTGAAGCCACTAATTCAAATTGTCATTATTCAGAATCCCATTATATATTCCTAAAATTAATCCTATGTTGAAGGAAACCTACTTTGTGTGTGCCTTGTCAACCTAGGATTAGATTAGTTAGTATAGCATATGGATTACATATTGAATAGAAGTCATATTGGGACATGGATTGTACCTTTGTGTTTCTCTATATATAGAGGCACCTATTCATTAATAAAGAGATGATCTATTCCTGTGCTATTTACTTTGTATTTACTTTCTGTCTTGTGGTTGTATTTCATATTCCCTTAAACACGTTATCAGCACGAACCTCTAACCCTGAATCAAAAACCAAAACTCTTGAGCATAGCATCCTGCTAGAGCCAAAACCCTAGAACCCCAAAACCCTAGGGTGTGCCGGATGAACAGTAGTCGTGAACAGTGCGCGTGAACAGTACCGGATGAACAGTACATCCGTGCAATCTCCTCTAGTTCAAGAATCTGCCTACACAGAACAGTCAACTTCGATAGCGATTTTCTCCCTTCTTCACCGTTGGATTAAGCTGAAATTTGGACGAGAGCTTCCTCCGTGAGTCTAATATCTCCAGTTAAAAATTCAGCCAATTCGGACCGTTAGATCTCCTGATATATAACTTCGAAGAAGAGGTACTCAAGATAATCCGAGAAAAGAATCCAAGTAAGCTTTTATAAACGTTGCTGCTTTCTGAATTTAATTCAACCTTCTTTTTCTCCGGGGACTTGCAACCTCCCTTCTTCTACCTCCCACCTTTCTTATAACGTGGGATAATATACGAGACTCGCCAAACTATGAGAAGCATTAGGGGAGTGATCGAGCTTCATATCGCTTGCGGTATGTGTAAGTCATGAGCACCTCTAATGTCATCATGCTATTGGTGATGACCTCAAGAGCCGAACTGTGGGGGTTCGAGCTAATACTCCGGATGAGGAATCCGTAGAGAGAAGAGACCTTGAACGAGGAGTTCATTGAATGATTTACCTCCGGATGAGGAATCCGTAGAGAAGAAACGACCTATGGTTCATGACTTATTCCCAACTAGGCTCACCTGCTTAGGTATGATGTCTAGGTAAGGAGTTTGAGATAAGTGGTATTAAGAGAGCTTGCTCCACCGACATCTCTTATAACTTACCTGGTTATATCTGAGTAGAGCTACCGAAAAGGTTTAAGGTTATGACCATACGACACCAAAGTTTCACCTAAATCCAAAATCCTTGGAAACGTTTCTTGGGAGCAAATATTGCTCAGAAACCCTCTATTGTTTCGTGGGAGTATTAACTCCGAAACTTACCCTTCATTGTTTCGTGGGAGTTATGACTCCGAAACACACCACATTCTTGTTCTCCATATTCTTGGATGTCGAACATGAATGAACTCGATTTTACTCCATTGGATTCTGCGGACATTAGATTCTGAGATGGGCTCATGATATCCTAATGTACCTATTCGCACAAGAGCTTCTAGCTCGAATCCATGAGCGTTGTTTTGAAGAAACCGCTCTAGACCCTCAAACTGTGATGTACAATGCCAGGTTATTTTTTCCTGATGAATCGCCATATGGTATGGCACTCCAGTTTGAGTTCATGAAAGAGGTTAGCGCTAGAAGCGCTTCATGAATGTAATGGTAACATTCATCATTCCGAATTTAGAAGCATAATGGACTAATCTCCGTTTCTCTGACTTTGAAGAAGTCATGGGACATAATTCGGAAATTCTCCGCATCAAAGACTTGATGCATCTCTGTGGATAATCATCACAGATGAACAATTGATTGAGGAATCTCTCACCACCTTCCCCATCTCTGCCTTGAGGAAAGGCATGACGATGATGACGCCCCTATGGGAGGAAGCCACGAGCAAAACCCTAAATCTAGGGACGATCCCGGACATTTTGGTCCGTAGAATCTATTTGCTTATGAAGGTAATCGCCATAAGAATAAGCGATCATGCGAGCATAGGGCCGCAAAAGAGTGAGAGAAGACCGTCATTCCTATAAGAGGGACACCGCCGGTCACCGCTGGTCAGCGTTGTTGCGCCACTAGTTATGGCAGCACCGCCACCGGCCAAGGTAATCTGCCACCGTCCTAGGGACCGTGAGTACTGAGCCTGTATACCTCAATCAATGGAGAATCCTCTTCATGATGTCTATTAATGATATGGAGCGTCTGATCTATGGGCCATAGTTTGCAATACATATGAAGATGTAACTGCAATGATCAAGACGTCGAGTTTAAGGGTTAAAGACTTTGGAAGCTGATTTTGCTCAAGTCTTTATGTTTTCCAAGTTGATGATATATGGCATGTTTGCCAAGACATTGGATTTAGTTTTGATTTAAGATCAAGATGGAACTTTGAGTGTAAAGCCTTGGCTAATATCTTTAATAAAATCTGAGTTGCTTTCGTAGCCTCGATTTTAATGATGAGCTTTTAGGAATGGGTTCTGGAGAACTTGAATGTCTCGGAGATAGCAGAACCACGCATGTCATATTGCGTCATAGGCATGATGCCTACACATTCCTTTGTGACTACGACGGCAGGACCATCGAATCTTGTGCAAGGAAGAGGATATGCCCAATTCCTCTTGCCTAATGGCACTCACATTGATGTCACAAATGCTCTCTACGCTCCAAGAGGAAATAGAACTCTGTTGAGCTTTAAAGATATAAGAACCAATGGTTTCCATGCTAAGATGCATGATGAGAATGGAAAAGAATCCCTTTGCATTACCTCTAATGACTGCGGTAGAAAGCGCATCTTAGAGAAGCTTATGTGTCTCTCTAGTGGGTTATACGTTACCACTATTCGAGCTATTGAATCAAACAATGTCATTCGGGATGACCTCTTGGATTCAGACACATATTGGCTTTGGCACGACAGGTTGTGACACCCTGGTCGTGATATGATGATCCGTGTATTGAAAACCTCACACGGACATCCATTCTTTCGAGCTAATTGAAGCATGAATCGAAGAGCGATTCAAGGAGATGAGACAGTTATGAGAAAGAGCAAATTTGCCACTGTCCGACGCTGTACGATCGATCGCACGATACCTGCGATCGATCGCAACCTTCCAGGCTGCGTCGTTAACAAACCCGAGAGCTCGGGCGATCGATCGCACCCCCCTGCGATCGATCGCAGGTTCCTTCCTGTACGTTTTCTGGAACCAGAGAGCCCGGGCGATCGATCGCACATTCCCTGCGATCGATCGCATGTCCCATCCTGCATTGTCACAGGAACCCGAGAGCACGGGCGATCGATCGCACCCCCCCTTGCGATCGATCGCATAGAACGAAATCCTCTCTCTCGGATGTGGACAATTCCTCCTATGCTTCTGAAGCTCCCAAAGCCAAATGCTCATTTGCAAAGCTTGTTCCTTCGGGAAATAAGGACTGAGACCGTCCTATGTAAAGGATTCTAAAGTACTTCTTCCATTCTTACAGATAATCCAAGGGGATATCTGTGGACATATTCAACCACCAAGCAGGCCATTTATGTAGTTTATGGTGTTGGTTGATGCATCGACATGCTGGTCACATGTTATGATGTTGTCCATTCGTTATGCTGCTTATGCTAAACTTCTAGCACAGAGTATTCGCCTGCCGGCTCACTACCCGGATCATCCCATTAACTATCAGGCTTGATAATGCTAGCGAGTTTACATCGAAAACTTTCGATGACTACTGCATGGGATAGATGTTGGGCATCTAGTCTCACATGTGCAAACCCAGAATGGTTTTGCAGAGATTGCCATTAATAGAATACAAATGGTCACGAGGACATTGGTAATGCGCACCAATTTTTCTCTCTCTGCCTGGGGACACGCAGTATTGCATGCAGCTTTGCTTATTCGTCTGAGACCCATCACCACCCAATCTTTGTCTGCGTTACAGCTAGTGACTGGGTACGAGCCAAGCATATCGTACTTACGCATATTTGGGTGTGTTGTTTATGTGCCTATTACGCCGCCACAGCGTATCAATATGGGTCCTCAGAGACGAATGAGTATTTATGTTGGATTTGAGTCTCCAACCACAACCCGCTATGTAGAACCCTTGACAGGCGATCTATTTGTCACTTCGGTGAGACAGTCTTCCCGCCGTTAGGGGGAGATAAGAACGTACACGTTCAGCAGGAACGACTGGAATTGTCGTGGTCTGTCCCCACTCTGTCTCATAACGATCCCCCTACTGCAGAAAGTGCGTAGAATTATAGATCTTCAGAAAGTCAGAGATTCTCTTCCTGACGCTTTCTCAGATCTCAGTGACTAGATCATATATACCAGCTGTAAACATGCCTGCAAGGATGCAAGTGCCTGAACAAGGACTTGGACTCAAAGTCGCTATTACAACTAACCCTATGGGAGGGACAGCTGGTGGCGCCACTGCCAGTAATGGTGGTGATGTGGCTTAGGCCGTGGCTCCGCTGAGGAAGCGTTGGAGGCCACCAGGTTCGAGGGATTCGCGCCCTAGGGAATGGGCTGCGATGGCACCTAATAACCCTCTCATCATTGATACTCAAAATCCGTCCATGAAAACGTTCCGGATTATGGTTATGTCCAAAAGACATCTTCGGGGGACGCCCTGTCGCTAAGACCTATCCGTGGGAACCTAGAGATCTCGATTAATTACACTAGTGTACATGAGACGTGGGATAGAAACTCCATCACAGTTGATGATGTGTTTGCATATGCTTGTGCACAAGAGTTCATTGAGAATGATGATATTGAACCTCGCTCCGTTGATGAATACCGACGTAGAAGCTTATTGGCCTAAATGGAAATATGCGATCCAGGTTGAGTTGGACTCACTAACAAAGCGAACGGTATTAGGGCCAGTTGTGCCAATACCTTCTGGAATAAAACCTGTTGATATGAATGGGTCTTTGTTAGAAAGTGTAGTGAGAGAACGAGATATAAAGCTCGCCTTGTGGCGCAAGGCTTCTTACAACGCCCTGGAATCGACTACGATGAGACATACTCTCTCGTAAAGGACGTCATAACGTTCTGCTACCTTGTCAGTGGCAGTTTCCGAAAAACTGAACATGCAGCTTATGAATGTGGTCATAACATATCTCTAAGGGGATCTAGATATGGAGATTTATATGAAGGTCCTGGATGGGCTTCATCTACCCAAGTCAAGTGGCTCTAGACCACAGAGCACGTTTGCAATAAGATTGTAACGTTCACTATATGGATTGAAACAATCCGGACGGATGTGGTATACCCGTCTAAGTGACTACTTGATTGGAAGAGGGTATGTGAACAATAAATTATGCCCATGCGTGAAAACAAGTTCCGGATTTGCAAGTGCCAATGAATACTTGAAATCCGTGTTTGAGATGAAAGATCTTGGGAAAGGATGCTCAGGCGATTTAATATGGATAAAGTCCATCCTGTTAGCACTCCCATGATTGGTCACAGTCTAGATCCAAGAAGGATCCGTTTCACCCAAGGGATGATGGTGCATACGTTTTAGAGGCTGAGGTACCGTACCTAAGTGCAATAGCGCATTATTGTACTTGGCACAGTGTACAAGACCCGATATCTCCTTTGTTGTTAACTTGTTAGCTAGATTTAGCTTTGCGCCCACGCAACGCCATTGGATTGGCATAAAGACTATCTTTCGTTACTTGAAGGGTACGATTGATATGGGCTTGTTCTATCCCTACAAAGAGTCGAAACTAGGTGAGGAACCTATGTTTGCTGCGGTTGAACGACCCGGGCATCCGGACGAGGACTTACCGTCCGGATGGAGCACAAAGGGCACGTTACCTGCATAGAGGCATGAAAATATGGCAAAATGGGTGAAGAACCCGTGCCTACCGCCATCGGGCGATCGATCGCAGGATATGCCACGATCGATCGTACCGAGCTTCTGCCGTCGAGCGATCGATCGCAGAATGTCACGATCGATCGCACGAGTGCTGCTGCCCATTATTCCGAAAATCTTTGTGATGTTTTGGTGGGTTTTGCTGATGTTGGGTATCTCTCTGACTCATATAAAGGTTGTTCCCGAACTGGTTATGTCTTTACCATGGGTAACACCACGATATCTTGGAGGTCTACTAAGCAGACCATTGTCGCTACTTCTTTGAACCATGTTGAGATTATTATTCTCCATGAAGCAATTCGTGAGTGTATATGGTTAAGGTCCATTGATACACATATAAGAAGTACATGTGGTTTGAGGTCAACCACTGATGAACCTACATCCATTTATGAGGATAATGCTGCCTGCATTGAGCAGATGAAGCAAGGTTTCATCAAAGCCGACAACACCAAGCATATATCGCCTAAGTTCTTTTGTAATCAGCAATAGCAGAAGTTCCTTAAGATTAAAGTGAATCAAGTCCGTTATGAGGACAATGTGGCTGACTTATTTACTAAGTCACTGCCTAAATCCACATTTGAGAAGCATGTGAAAAACATTGGTTTGCTTAAGTTATCTGACCTCCCATGATTGTGGAAATCAGGGGGAGACGCAGACTTCAGGGGGAGTCTGGCGTCCATGCAAAGTTTCCAAATGTGAAGGGTGTGTTGTACTCTTTTTCCCTTCGACCAAGGTTATTTTTCTCCCACTGGGTTTTTGTTACTTGGCAAGGTTTTTAATGAGACAACGCGAGGAGCACCACCTAGTGTTGACGCCACAAGGGGGAGTGTTGAAGGAAACCTACTTTGTGTGTGCCTTGTCAACCTAGGATTAGATTAGTTAGTATAGCATATGGATTACATATTGAATAGAAGTCCTATTGGGACATGGATTGTACCTTTGTGTTTCTCTATATATAGAGGCACCTATTCATTAATAAAGAGATGATCTATTCCTGTGCTATTTACTTTGTATTTACTTTCTGTCTTGTGGTTGTATTTCATATTCCCTTAAACATCCTATCATTTATTGTTTATTATTAGTTACCTTTCATTACAATTAATTCAAACCTATATATTAATTTTTTTTATTCTTATGAAAAATAATAAGTTTGTTTTTTATATATCATAATAAGTTTTTTACATATGGGTAAACTAATTCTCTAGTGTATGCTAATTTATCACCAATATATAGGTAAATTGACGAAGTAGGTAAATTAATTGGCTATAATTACTAAGTCATGTGGGTAAACTAATTTTCTGATAGTATAGATAAATTAGTGTAGGTAATTTAACTAAGTAGGTAAATATATGCTATAATTACTAAGTACTGTAGGTAAATTAAATATCCTATGTGGTATATAAATATCATATAATTACTAAGTATTGTAGGTAATTTGGCATATTTGTAAATAGTTGAAAAAATATGGTAATATAAATATCCTATATGGCATTTACAATTTAATATTTGACTAAATCTAGTATTTAAAAGTCAAAAAATTATATCTAATAAAATTAAAGTGATTGGGATGTATATCTAAATATCTTTTTTTCTTAATCAATCAAATAAGAGATTATGCGATATTAGTTTCTCGGAGTCAGACAATGTAGGGAACAAGTCTCACCCTCAATCCTGAAGAAAAAGGGTCTGCTACACTTTGGGAATTCACTGCTTGTTCCCTTATTTAAATTTTTAAAGAAAATGGGAGGACAAAATTTTCATCTCTTAAACATAAAAAGAACCCACGTCCAAAAAAAACAAAGAGAGAACCATAAAAAATAGTAAATATATCAGCACTAGGTTCAATAACCAAATCTCACAATACACAAGGAAAAACATGCTTGCTACTTTCTAACCAACCTACACCTTTAGGCCTCACAGCCAACAAAACTAGACTCTCCCCAATGAAATTGCGTTTGCAATGTACCTCACAAATCACTAGCTACTAAACTAACGTACATCTGCATTCCTGATCAGTAGTTGACTCCTTGATGGAGTCATTACGATAAGCTCCAAATCCCAGTACCCTGCTTTCTTGTATCACCAACACATTGACCATCCCACCACAGAAATCCGACGATGCAAGCACGTCACCAATCATTCCCAGCTCTGGATTCTGAATGAAGTCTGTCATTTCTTCATCCCTCAACAACATATTATCTGAATGCCGCCGCCCCACCATCACCAGATCATATTCGCCCTGGGAATTCTTAATCACATTCATAACCTCAACACAATCGTCCACCTCGATGTCATTCCAATTCAACCGATCATTCCCAAGGTTTCTAAGCTTAAACTCATCGATTAACGACTCGTCGAGCTTAAACTGATCTGTCTCCTCTTCGTTGCCCTCTTTGTTATTGTTCCGCACGACAATCCTGAACACCGTAATGCACACGTCCGGGTTGTCAGCCATGCGTGAAGCATAAGCTAACGCCTCGCGGTCGTCTGGTCCGCCAATGAAAAACACAGCCACAATGCTCGAGAAGTTGGATGATCTCAGCCAACAACACAAGCCTCTATCAACTAGTATTCCCACTGTACACCGGGAAAATGCTTGTACATTTTGGTTGAATTGGCGTATGGGGCTGGTCATACTGGGGCCAACCAAACACTGGTGGTTTTCATGGAATGGGAGGATGATGAGAGGTACGAGATTGTCCTGAGCTAGACGGCAAATGGTCTCATGCATGGACGTATAAGGGGCAACCATAGTGTAGGCTTCGATTGCGACTGGTCCTTTTGAGTTTTTTGAGTAGTTGTCAAAGGCTCGCATCATTTGATGGGTAGGTGTATCTTTTTTATTTTCCTTCTTGTAACGAGTCAGTTGTGGTGTATAACGGCCAACTAAATCAACCGTGTGAACAATGTAGGTGCAAATGGGGCTTGCATCCGTTGGATTTGAAGCTTCTAGGAGGGTGATGGTGTTGCGGGCATTTTCATCATTGTGGACACAACAAAGAATGCGAAATGTTTCGGGGTTGTTTGGCATCGAGGATTGGATGTTTCTGACCTGTGAATATTTGGTTGATCGTCCAAGTCGCATTTGAGGAATGTATGAGAATCGTACAATCGGTGTTACGATCATGGTCAACACCAGCGAAGACAACACCAATTGAGTAAAGAATTGATCGTCCACCAGCTGCGACCAATTATATATAACATTAACATCCAATTACCCCATGCCAAATGGAAATATATGAAGGCTGGGAAAAAGAAAGAAATAATTAATTACCTGAGTGTTCTTCCAATGTCTCCAAACATTGAGCTCTATTATACCCTTCATACTCATAATCATGCTGAGCAAGAAACTATTTCTGAAGCTAATTTTGCAGCACAAGCCAGCCAGGGTAACTCCCACAATCTTTGAAACATATAACACTAAAACGAGGCTCTGAAGATTGATAAAACGCACCGAATCGCCAATTGCGTGTATATCTACGGTGGTGCCAACACGAAAAAAGAAGATTGGCAGAAGAAATTCCGAGACCAAGGTTTCGGTCTTGTGTATTATTGTTGCACCAAGAGGCGGTCCATCTGGTATGACTAACCCCATAAGGATAGGACCTCCAATATACAATAGGCCCATGGTATCAGAGATAAAGGACATGACTAGAACCCCAAGTTGTATTGCAACTACATAAATTTCCTTTACTTCTTTTCCTTCCGGTGTGTACTTAACAATCAATAGAATAAGTGGGCGTATGACATAGAGAGTGAAAAGTATGAAGCCCATTAAAGAAAAGAATGTGCTCATTTGTTGGATGAACTCTACTTGCGTAAGTATGATACGAATTGACATGGCGAACCATTGCATGACATCGTTGAGCATTGCAGAGGACATCGCAAGTTGGCCCAACTCCGAAGACATAAGGTTAAGTTCATACAAGGCCTGAGCCACGACTTGAAAGTAAGTGAAACTCATAGTACACGTAGACAGCAACCATGGGAATGTAGGAACGACTCCGGTTAGTGGGTAAATGAGGCTAAAGGTGACTACCGCAGGAAAAAAGAAACCCGCTAGACCAATCTTCCATGAATTCTTTGCAGTTCTTTTGAGCATGACTATGTCAAATTTCACCGCAATTAGGAAGATTGAGTAAATTGAGCCAATCTCAGCTATTGTGTCAAACATCGCTAACTGTTCTTTTTTTCCGTATATTTGTCCTCTGAATTCCTTGCTGTGCCCAATCAGAGAGGGCCCCAAGATAATGCCACCCTGAATAACAAAAGAAATTTTTTGAGGGTTTTAATATATTACATGTAATAACTCTGTTGAGCTATGTCAGAGCGTAACTATGGAGAGATCTGACCGGTAAAGGACAAGAATGTTGTTCAAGTCTCCTAATCAAAACAAAATGTTCAAGTTGAAAGAACAAACTATATCAGTAAAGTATATATATATATGCCAAAGTTAGCGTGCATGTGCTTAAATGTGCTTGGGTTTTAATCCTAGCTAGGTAGCCGATTATTACAAATTCAAGACTAGTGCGTGAAAAAAAGAATGGATACATAGAGTTTTTGGATGCTTTCTGCGGTCCACAACCATGGATTCATATCCTTTGAAATTTGTAAGAAATGGGCAGGAATGCAGGATTGATTCAAACTATATATTCAAGCACAAAAATCTATGTCCATAAAGTATGTGGAGGTTTCAAATTAAGTGCATGCAGCTTCTTCTATATATAGTACATGTGCAATTATGTAATAAGCTAAGCATGATGATGATAATTAGGATGAGAAGCATACCAGGAGATAGCAGACAAATGTAGTTTGTCCCAGAGGCTTGAGAAAATAGTAAAGCATTCGGGAGATCATTACGACTAGAATGATTTGGAACATCGTTAGAGGATATGGATAATTCAAGGGATTTTCACCAAACCAAAAGCCTCTGGATTCCGAGGCAAGGCGCCGATGACAAAAGAATGTATGACCATGGTTGGATACGGCCGTGTTATTGCTAAACATTACCATTTCTGCAGCTCCGATCCTGACTTGTTACAACAATATATCCTCAAGTATTTGAGATTACCACCATTGGTTAATTATGAAATAGGGTCTTGAAAAAGTATGGAAAATTGGTATGAACATCCATGCCACCACGGTTTAATGATTTGAAGTCAAAGGATGCATGGTTGAGGTAATTAAAATAAGACTGCAAAACCAGGCAAGTTATCTGTCTGTTTTTTGTGAATCGGGTGAGTACAGGTCTTTGGCCATTATGCTGTCGTTAGGGTAGTACGTTGTAGATCAAAGTCAAAGTGAAAGATGAAGGACGGGTTGCGAAGTCAAGCACTGCAACGTAAGTGTTGGTTAAGCTGTTATAACTGATTTCAGACCATAGTTAATCTCTATTTGAACCAACCAAACAGCCCATATTGATTTCAGACCATAGTTAATCTGTTTGGTTGGTTCAAATAGGTAATGGGGTTTTATCAAAACCGAAATAAAAACGCACGGTAGTTTTGCGATTTCGATAATCTGTTTTGCGGATTGTTAAGGGTAGATTGGTAATTTTTTTAGCATTGGTTAAAATCATATAAAAGTTTATGTAATTCAATTTTCTAACGAATTCAGTTAGAGATTGTTTTTTTCACCAGCAGAGTCTAAATTTTCACACACCGGACGGAAAGATACCCAAATTTCAAAAGTGATCAATAACGTACCTAAACTTTAAAAAACACTTCATCGAGATACCTCTGTCTATTTTTCATTATTTGTCTATTAATTATGAGGGCATACTAGTCATTTGATATATTTTTATTTAAAAATTACTTACTTACCTTTTTATTTGTCATTTAAAAAGTAATAAATAAGGTACCTAAACTTAAAAAAAAAAACACAACATCGAGATACATTTGTCCATTTTCCGTTATAGCCAAGTTAAATGAGATCACGTGTGGCCCATGTGAAAAAAAATTTCAAAAGTTTTATGGTATTTTCTCACATTTTTGTTTTGTTTTACCTATATCCTCTTCTTCTCTCTCCATTCTTTTAGCCCATGTGAAATTATAGTTTTTATAGTTTTCTGACTTTGGAAAATTGTAAAAAAAAAAAAAAATCGCGACTTTTGAGTTCTGTCAATTGGAACACTTTATAAAAAGCTCGATTTTTAGAAGGGCATGATTTTTAGAATGTGTTCAAATTGAAGGAACTCGAAAATCTCGAGCGGATTTTCTTTTATGAATTTTCTAGTTTTCTGATTTTGGAAAATGTTAAAAATAAAAATAATAAAAAAATAGTTCAAGATTTTCGAGTTCCTTTCATGTTTCATAATCTCACCATTAGTAAAACATGATTTTTAAAAGTTGTTCCAATTGACGGAACTAAAAAATCAATATCATTTTTTCTTTTACGAATTTTCTTGTACTTTGACTTTTGAAAATCGTAAAAAAAAAATCGGGTAGAGATTCTTTCCTTCCGTCAGTTCGAGCAGTGCTTAAAAATCATGGTTTAATGGTGAGAAAATAAAAATATGTTATTTTGGCAAAAAAAAACTGTGAGCTATTATCCACAGTTTTGGGTGAGAAACTAAGGCTCAAAATTTTTTTTTTAGAGAAAGTTTTGTTCGAGTACAATGAGAAGAATAATGTAATCTATGCCCAGAAAAAAAAAATCAAATTTTATTTATTTATTTTCCAAAGTCGGATAATTGGAAAAATCATTAAAAAACTGATTGAGTTTTTTTAGTTATGTCAATTGGAATAGCATCCAAAAATCATGTTCTACAAATGGTGAGATTATGAGATGGAAAAATTTGAATAAAAATGGGTCTTAACATGTTTGGACTTGCCGGAGGCACATTGTATGTGATAAAGCTCTTCACACACCAATTAAGATGCACAATCACAACTTATTAATTAACCCTATGAATGTAAAGATGGTTGAAGATAGTATTGGTAGTAGGGATCGAACCCGCTGAAGATTGGGACTCAGTTGCACTACAATGACTCAAAACAAAACAGAAAACCTAAACTGGCCAGCTAGAAAGATCTGATTGGTAGACGAATCTAAACAATTTGAAACGACCTGAAAATTGGAGACAATAAACTAGACTTACTAAACTAATTACAGACACAGTTTGGAAATTTTATGAGTTGATTTGGTATTTTTAAGATGGACGAAAAACTAAATATAAAAGCTGACGAAAATTGTAAACTGAAGTTGTTGAGGTTTTGTAAATCAATGATGTCAAGAAGCTACGGTTTCGAAATCTACCACTGAACAATCATATCAATGTCATGAATTAGATCAACAAAAATTTGAATTCCATGAAAGACTATGCTCACGAAGAGTCCTAGATATAGGATGCAATCCGTATTCATTCTCTCTTACTTAATATGTTAAGCATCGGGTCTAATGTCATAACATATTCCCTAATATGCAACTTAGCTTGGTCATGCTCAAGTTAACACACTAAAGATCATTAAGCATGAAGAGAATATGAACCATAGCAAGAATCTAATTAGAACATGGTATGTATCCTAAGCATCCTAAAAACGATTTCAGACAAGTACTCACAATACTCATTGTACCACAGATTAAACACATGCAAATATGGGTCATCACACATATGCTTATGGATTGTCAATCCTAAAACATGATTTTTAAAAGATTTCCTAATTGATGTAACTAGAAAATCAACACCATTTTCTCTTTTACGAATTTTCTTGTATTCTAACTTTGGAAAATCGTAAAAAAAAATCGGGTTGAGATTTTTTTGTTCCGTCAGTTCGAGAACATGCTATTTTGGCCAAAAAATCATGTGCTATAGTCCACAATTTTAGCTAAGAAACAAAGGCTTGAATTTTTTTTTAGAGAAAGTTGTGTGCATGTACAAGAAGAAGAATAATATAATCTATGCCCAGAAAAAAAAATTCAGAATTTTTTCAGCACCGAAAGTATTTTTATTTATTTTCCAAAGTCAAAAAACTGGGAAAGTCATTAAAAAAAACAAATCGAGATTTTTGAGTTTTGTCACTTGGAACAGTTTCCAAAAATCATGCTCTACAAATGATGAGATTATGGTATGAGAAAATTTGAATAAAAATGAATATTGGCGTGGTTTGGCACGTTTGAAGGATTAAATAAGCTCTTGACAATTAATTATATGTTGGATTTCTAGAATACGAAGGTTGAAATTTGGTAAATCGACTTTTTTTTAGGCAAAATTAATTCTATTAAAATAGAAATCAAAATCTAGATAGAGAGGTACATACACAAAAACTGCACCTAAATCTAGTCTAACAAATTAGGAGCGGTAAATCGCCTTTTACGTATTCACATCTAAATTGTGGACATAACAAGGACATGAGGTGCACTGAGAAAAGCTCCACAACTTAAGCTCCTACTTTCTTGCATCACCAACACATTGGCCATACCATCACAGAAATCCGATGAAGCAAGCATGTCGCCAATCACTCCCAGCTCTGGATTGTGCAATAGGTCTGTCATTTCTTCCTCCCTCAACGACACATCCAAATGTCGCCGCCCCACCATCACTAGGTCGTACGGGCCCTGCGAGTTCATAATAGCACTCACAACCCCAACACCATCATCTACCTCAATATCATGCCAATCCAACCGATCATTCCCTGTGTTCCTTAGCTTAAACTCATTCAACAACGACTCGTCGAGCTTAAACTCTGTCTCCACATCATCATCACCTTCTGTCTTGTAAGTCCTCACAAGAATCCTGAACACCGTGATGCCCACGTCGGGGTTGTCCGCGAGGCGTGATGTATAGGCTAATGCCTCGCGGTCGTCTGGTCCGCCAATGAAAAACAGAGCCACGACGTAGGAGAAGTAGGAAACACTTGGCCGACAAGGCAAGCCTCTGTCAACTAGTATTCCAACTGTACACGGAGAAAATTCTTGTAAATGAAGGTTCAATTGGCGTATGGGGCCAATGAAGCCGGTGCCAACCATAGACTGGCGGTTCTCATGGAATGGGATGATAATCAGAGATACGAGCTTGTCCTGAGCTAGACGGAAAATGGTCTCGTGCATGGATTTATAAGGAGCCACCATTGTGTAGGAATGGATTATCGCCGGTCCTCTTGAGTTGTCTGAGTAATTCTCAAAGGCTCGCATCATCTGATTTGTAGATGAATCCAATCTCCTAAGTTTCTTTTCTTCGCTCTTGTGAGGAGTCAATCGTGGTGCAGAACGGCCGATTAAATCGACTGCGTGGACAATGTAGGCGCAAATGGGGCTTGCTTCTGTTGGGTTTGATGCCTCCAGGAGGGTGATGATGCTGTGGGCACTTTCTTCATTGTGGACGCAACAAAGAACGCGAAACATTCCCGAGTTTTTTGGCAGGGATTGGACGTTTCTGACCTGCAGTGAATCTTTGGTTGATCCTCGGAGTCGTGTTTGAGGAGTGTATGCATATGAGAATCGTACAACTGGTGTTACCATCATTGTGAGCGCCAGCGCAGACAAGACCAGTTGAGTGAAAAATTGGTCATCTATCATCTGCATGCAATTAATAATATTACGAACCCAAATTAGTAAAAGACTATATATATCTATACTATATTTAAGAGAAGAAGACTTGTCAATCAAAATTTAAATGACCTTGAAATATTAAAAAAACTTTGGATTCCAGTTTAATTATTAAGGACAATTGTGACAAATTATAAAATAATTTTTAATAAAATAAATAAATAAAAATTAGCTCACTACCCACTTGTTTCTCCTCATTTTTTTTCTTGCAATACCCGGTTCATCACATGCATAACATGTGGGAGATTGCTAGTATATATATATATATATATATATGCATGTTTGGCACTCCGAGACTCATCGATCAACACTCATTTTGGGAGTATTTTTACAAAATAAAACTTGCATGGACAATTAACCGAGTGCAGAATGGCTTTCTCGTTTAAATAACAACTCTCTTATTAAATTATTGGTGTATAAAAAAAATTAATGAAACAAGGGAGGAAAAAGAGAAAGAAAATAGGGTCTAATTACCTTAATTGTCCTCCATCTACTATAAATCATAACCTCTACTATACCCTTCATACTCATAATCATGCCGAGCACAAGACTATTTTTGAAGCTAATTTTGCACCACAAGCCAGCCACTGTAACTCCCACAATCTTTGAAAAATATAGCACAAGAATCATAATCTGAAGTTTGGCGAAAATCGTCCAATCGTCAATCGAAAACACATTTACGCTGCTGCCAACACCAAAAAAGAATACTGGCAGAAGAAGTTCCGAGACCAAGAGTTCAGTCTTGGCTGTTAATGTTGCACCAAGTGGTGGTCCATCTGGTATGACTAACCCTAGAATCATAGGACCAACAGTATACCTTAGGCCTATGAAGTCAGTGATAAAGGACATTACTAGAACCCCAACTAGTATTGCGACTACATAGATTTCCTTCACTGCTTCTCCTTCGGGTGTTTTCTTAACAATCAGCAGCATAAGTGGGCGTAAGATGTAGAGTGTGAAGAGTAGCAACCCCAATATGGAAAGGAATAATACCCAAATCCCTGAGGATGAAGTAACGAGATGAAGTATAATGAGGAACCATAGAAGGGCATCGTTGAGCATCGCAGAGGACATGGCTAGTTGTCCCAACTCCGAAGTCATAAGGTTGAGTTCATACAAGGCCTCAGCTATGACTGGAAAAAAACTGAAAGACCAACTAATGGTACAAATCACCAGTGTGATTAAGTTAGGTACATGGAAGCCACGAACTTGGGTTAACGGGTAAAGGAGGACGATCGAAGGAAAAAGGAACCCTGCTACACCAATCTTCCATGAACTCTTTGCCGTCCTCTTGATCAGGACTGGATCAAATTTTACTGCAATTAGGAATATGGAGTACATTGTGCCCATCGTAGCCATCATTTTGAACACCGGTAATTGGTCTTTTGTTCCGAATAATTGGTGCCTGAATTCTTTGTTGTGCCCTATCATAGAGGGCCCAAAGATGATGCCACCCTAAAGAAAGAAAATCAAGCAAAAGATTAATTCAAGGTTTGAATTATTCGTCACAAACTTAAACTGAGACATGATTTTCAAAGAGAAACTTCAGAATTATAATTTTTATAGGTATATTTTTATGTCATTTTTAATTAAGAGATCGAATTCATTATGCTGTACGTTCTTCACTTAACTGGTAGAACAAATGTCATTGGCAATAGGAGGAGAAGCATGAAGATGTGTGATTCTAAATACTCCACCGCTCCCTCACATTGAATATTATCTCCTATTAGAAATAGGCCTGATATCTAACCCAAAACCAATTAGCAATCAATGAGAGACTCGTCTTCTTATACCATTTATTCCTTAAATACCATTTATTCCAAAGACTTCACTAACATCTCTCACCTGCAACCACGTACACAAGCAGCACAAGCTCAATATGTCAGTGGAATAGATAGCACGCATGCTCGATACCTAGCTTGTTAGACATACCAAAACCAATTAATTGACAATAGAAAAAGACACCCAAAAACTTATGTACGGTATGATTTTATTGTTTCTTTTCCAAACGAGTCCAAATTCTTCAACAAATACTTGGGTCTATATATAGTAATATATATGTACGTAGATATACAAGTGAAGTATGTGTAGGTTTCAAATTAATTACGCTCGGCTTCTACAGTAGTACGTCTTTAATCTAACATTCATGAAAATTTGGAGAGGCATACGTACCAGGAGACTGCAGACCACCTTGGTTTGCCCCAAAGGCTTTAGAAAATAATAAAGCAGTCGGGAGGTAAGAACGACTAGGATGATTTGGGCCATTATACTAGAAAATGGAGATTCCAAGGGATTTTCACCAAACCAAATGCCTTTGGATTCGAAGGAATGACAATTGAATGGGATATTTTCCCCCATTGCTAATATTGATCGATGGAGATACAAATGTTTATCGTATGTAGCCTCTTCAAATCTCCATGAATCCCCAAAACAGAATAAAAGTACTGAGATTGTCGGAGATTGTATAGCCTTTTGTTTATCATCATCATCATCATATTACTTTTATTCTATGTATTGTTTAGAGACTTTGGCTCAATTAAACAACCAAACGGTTTTATTCTATGTTGGACTTGCATCAACAGGATTGGTTTGATGGGATGACATCCCCTCCTTTCATTATTGATTTTTGACAACGGGATGATGAGCTTTGGCCTTCATCGGTTTCAGGTTTGTTGATCTCATGTTCTGTTTAGGGGAAGTAGTCCTCCCCTTATTGGTTGTACATGTATTTAATCTTTTTCTTCCATAAATTGGGGCTAGAGGGGTGCCTTCCCTTCTGTCCGTTTCAACCAAAAAAAAAAACAACCAAACGGTTTGCAACTTTGGCAGGTTTTTTGAAAAAGTGATTTTTAAAAATAAATCAATAAGATGTATAGCTCAGATAATTGAATTATTAATTGTAAATTAATCGAGTCAGGATGTACGTCCTCATTCTTATAAAATTAAATTAAATTAAAAAAAAAAAAAAAAAACTCTCATGAACAAGCAGCAACACTGATTAATCGAAATGAAAACTATTTTGACAGTGCTCGTGGAAAACTGTAGACTTTGATAATCATTGACATCAATTACAATCAATTAGTAAACCAAGTTACGATTTTCCTAATTAATTAAGCTACCTGTTATCTATCCCCTAACTAGGATCTGATCAGCTAGCTCGATCTTCACGTACGTACATCGTAAACAAAAGTGACTCCTTGTAACTCGATCAGTTTTGCTACGTACATCTATCTCACTACATTTTGTACAGCAAGAGTGCCACACAGACATGAAGCTATAGATGTCTAGCCATGCATGCACTAAGCTAAAATCTATTTCCCAAATGTTTAGAGGAGCCACTTTGAAAAGATGATCCATAAGTTCCACTCAGTTCCCTGCTCTCTTGCAAAACCAACACGTTCACCATTCCACCACAGAAATCTGGAGAAGCAAGCATGTCACCGATCATTCCCAGCTCTGCATAATGCACGAATTCTGATGGCATTTCTTCGTCGTCCCTCAATGACTTGTCCGCATGCCGCCTTCCAACCATTACGAGATCATAATCCCCCTGTGAGTTCAAAATGGCGTCCATAAGCTCTACACTGTCCTCAACCTCCATATCTCGCCAATTCAAGCAATCATTCCCAATGTTACTCAGCTTAAACTCATCCACCATCGACTCATCCAGCCTGGCCGCCCTCTCCTCCTCTTCGTTATAATTACTCTCGTTTAATTTTTTCCGCAGGATAAGCCTGTATACAGTGACCACCACATTCTGGTTGCCTGACATACGTGCTGCTAAGGCCAAAGCCTCGCGGTCATCTGGTCCACCAATGAAAAACGCAGCCACATTGTAAGAGAAATGGGACAAGCTCAGCCGACCGGACAACCCTCTTTCAACTAGTATTCCAACTGTGCAAGGTGAATATTCCTGCACATTGATGTTGAATTGGCGTATTGTGGCAGTCACATTGTAGCCAATCAAAACATTGTGGTTTTCATGGAAGGGGACGATAACCAAACCTATGAGCTTGTCATCCACGAGACGGACAATAGTCTCATGCATTGATTTATAGGGCGCGATCATAGTGTATGATTTGATCAAGACAACTCCTCTAGAGTTTTCTGAGTAATTCAAAAAGGCTTGCATCATTTGATGTGTGAGTGTATTTATGCGGCCAAATTTCTTCCCCTCCTTCTTCTTGTAAGGGACTAGTAGTGGTGCAGCTCGCCCAACAAGCTCGACTGCTTGGATAATGTAGGCAAAAATGGGGTTTGCTTCTGTTGGGTTTGAGGCTTCTAGGAGAGAGGTGATGCTGCGGATACTTTCCTCGTTGTGGACACAACAAAGAATGCAGAAGGGAGAGTTGGTTTGAACTGATTGGATGTTTCTAATGTGTGAACCTTTGGTTGATGGCCCGAGTCGTAGTTGAGGACTGTATGAGAAGTGTACCGATGATGTTGCAATCATGGTCACAATCAGCACAGACAACACGAGTTGAGTATAAACTTGTTCATCTAGGAGCTGCAAAATATTAATATTATTAGGAATTAACCCAAACTACTAAACATTTCAAGAAAAAAAAAAGTGTAAATATATGTATACCTGATAGTATCTCCATTGAGCAAAAACGGCCATTTCTATAATACCCCTGATATTCATCATCATGCCGAGCAAGAGACTATTTCTCAACCCAATTTTGCAGCACAATGCAGCCACGGTAACTGCCACCATCTTTGCCACATATGACACAACAATGACGATCTGCAATTTGTTAAAACTGTTCCAATCGCTAATCGAAAATACATTTGTCCTGAAGCCAACACGAAAATAAAACACTGGAAGAAAAAGTTCAGAGACCAAGAATTCAGACTTGGATATTAATGCTGCACCCAGAGGTGGTCCATCTGGTATGGCCAACCCCAGAATTATTGCTCCAAGCATGCATGAGTAACCTATTGCATCAAATACAAATGACATGACTAGAACCCCAACTAGTATTGCTACGATATAACATTCCTTTACTTCTTGTCCTTCTGGTGTGTTCTTAATAATTGATAGCATAAGCGGGTGTATAACATAAGCAGTGAAAACTGTCATTGCCACTAAGGCAATGGAAGTCAAACCTCCTTGAGTTGCACTTTTTTTGGTAACTATGTTCTGCACTGCTGCGAGCACCCATTGTATGAGTTCGGTGATCAAAGCAGAGGACATGGCGATTTGGCCCAACTCAGAATTCATAAGGTTGAGTTCGTCCAAGGCCTGAGCTATCACAGGGAAGAAAGTGAAAGAAACAAAAGAAAAAAAAAATATGGGGAAGAACATTCCTCCTTTGAATCCAGGAATGGTGCTGGCTAGCGGGTATCCGAGGCTCAAGGTCACTGCAACGGTAAAAATGAGCACCGGAAGACCAATCTTCCAAGCAAGCTTCGTCCTTTTGACCATGCTTATGTCAAATTTTACTGCAACTAGGAACATGGAGTATATAGTGCCCAGTAGAGCCATTGTCGCCAACAACGGAGTATCTTTGTCATGAAACATTTTGTCCTTGACAACTTGGTTGTGCCCTAGCCCAGAAGGACCCAAGATAATGCCAGCCTGAACAAGACCGACCGAAAAAAACTTCTTTTAGCATGAATTTCTCACAAATTTTCTTTCCTTTATTTAGGTAGGAAAAGCTGAAATGCTTCATTGCTTGCAAAACACAATACTCACACAATCACATTAATGGATGAGTCAAGAGACTCGAAACAACAAACTCCGGTGAGCATGCATAGAAAAACATTATACCCTTATTGTTTCACTCTCACACAACATCATGCATGTATAACCCATAAACAGACAGAGATGCATTTGAAGCGTACCAGGAGATTGCAAACGAATTTGGATTGTCCCAGAGGCCTGAGAAGATAATAAAGCAGCCGGGAGGTCACGACGACGAGGATGATTTGGGCCATGACTGCAGGCAATGGATAGTCTAGAGGATTATCTTTAAACCAAATGCCTTTGGAGGCCACGTCAGTCTGTGGTACACAAACTCGAAGAGATTTCGCTTGGATATTTGGCGCCATGATCGATTAGGTGATAATCTTAGTGCTGAATGATCCCAAATTTGACAGCGAATTCGAACGTCGTCGTTCTCCCAATGTTGGGATAAATCATAGGGGTTGATGGTAATCCCAACCCACCCTATGAAATATCCGAACAGAGCTTTCTAAGTGGAATTCAGTATCAACAAGATGAAGCCTTCTCGATGAATGTGGAGGCGATAGCTGAACCGGGATCGGGAATGTGTCGATGTTTTTGGGTCTTGGGTTCAAAAGCGCGGCAAAAGTAGTTGTAGCGGTACGGTTATCATTTTATGTGAGAAAAGGTGGGAAATGTAGTCCACAAGAAAATTGGAAAGAAATTGAAGGTTCCTAGAAAACTTATTTAATTATGAAGGATGATTCACAATTTTTTAATTAAATAAATAAACACTCATCCAAAAAAATTAAATAAATAAACAAAAATACTTACAACACACTTTTATCTCCCACTCTTTATTCCCTATAAAATTATACATATAATTTTTCAAGAAAATTATGTATCTATGCAAAAATAAATAAATAAATCGTAAAACGGATCAAAGTTTAAATGCAAACTCAAAACCTAATTTTCTTTTGATTTTTGTACTATAATGACGTTGAAATTCATGTAAGACATTTGGAAGATGTGGTAATCGCTAAAAATCTATTCCCGAGAGAAACAATCATTTCCTAATTTTAGGCTGCATCATTATTGTTTTTCCAAGAAAAAAAACTTAAATTGCATTTTTTAGGCTACAAATGATCTTGCATGAACAAAAAAATCCTTTGATACGACACAACCATAAGTTGTGTTCGTCTCATTGTATGTTTCAAAATATAACACAACTACGGCATTAACGTACTACCATGACGTTAGGATATTTTTTGTAACACACATGTGGAATATATCTCAAAAAGTTAAAGAAATGTTATATACAATGTTCTATACTTCTATAGTAAAGGTGTTTTAACATAATATGACTTCATTCTCCAAAAAAAAAAACATAATACGACTCCAATATCAAGCTAGCACTTATATCCTTTTCGATTTTCGGCCAACTTGAAATTACTAAATCTCATATAATTAATTAAATACTTTAGAACATTCCACCGAAGCTCTATTAAAGTCATTATTCAATTTACTTTTAGAGATGAAATTTTTTTTTTTAGAGAACTCTCGCAGTGTCCCAAAGGCTTCCTAGGCCCAAAGACTAATCCGCATTCGGAAATTTTGTCAGAACGCTTCCTCCCCCCTGGCCAGCCACAAAATGAATTGAAATTTAACTCCAATCCGCAGTCGGAAAGATTAGAACCCGAGTGAGGGGTACTACACTTGGAGGCTCTTACCAACTCGACCACCAGTAGTGGTTTAGAGATGAATATGGATCGACTCGAACTTTGTCTTCGTCCAAAAAAAAAAAGGTTACTCTAATTGTTGAAATGACTAACCTATACCTTAAGTTAAGAGAGGATATTCAATATTGTCATCTCCTTCTCAAAAAAGAGAGATCGAATACGTCTTTCCGGCCCTTGCTATTAAAGAACGGTTTAAGAAGGTCTTAATTGAAGGCGACTCCAAATCAGTCAATCAATAGCTTAATGTCTAGGTTTCATCTATATCTTACGAGAAACAAGTTAACTTAACCAATTCCTAGCTAATTACTTTCCTCTTTGCATGCAATAGCTCATAATTAATTATAGGAGGCCACTGCGTCAGCAACCACGTACTCGCTTTCAGCACACCAAATTATATGTTTGACCAAAAAAGAAAATTATGAACATGTCCGTCACAGCGTCACTGATGACATGAGCCTAAGCAACTAAGCTAGCGAGCTACTCGTACGTTGAGTGCACGAAGAAGGCCATGATTTCCAGCTCTGAAACTGACACGTGGTGCACATGCAACACTGACTCTAAAGATAAATTCATAAACTGAAATAATTCTTAGTATTTATTCTCCCACAAATCTAGGAGCTTCACTCACATTTTTAACACCTTGAAAAAAATAAAATAAAATTAAAAAACCACAGATTTTTAACTAAAATATCAATAGTTACCTTAATGATGAGGGAAGGCACGTAGGAGGTAGGATGGTGATTAATTCTTAGCGGAAAAGCAAAGTCCTTAGTTATCCAGTGGCACTAACGCAAATTTCACAACTTCATCTGGACAAAACAGGAAAATAAGAGCAAAAACAGAAATTACTTCAGTGACGCGCAGAGCCAGAGGTTCGGGAAGGTTCCGGAGACACGTGGCGAAAGGCTCGGGACCGAAGCCCCACGAGGAGCGACTAGAAAATCGCCACGTCATCAATATCCACAGGCCGCAAAGAAAATATTAAAATAACCGCGGAAATATCTAGAGAAGGCTATAAATATCGCCCACAGCTTACCCTCCTAAAGATTTCTGGATTCGCTCAGAAGCTTATAGACTGACAAAGCTTTACTACCCAAAACCATAAACTCTCTCCAAACAGCGCAGAGTGGTTCATCGAAAAAAAAACCAGAGTGAAAACTCAGTGAAGAAGAAAACGCGTGCGACAGTGTCGTTTTGATTACGGAAAGAGGAAGAGTCCGATTTCAATCGGAAATTGTCCGAGTCTGGTATTCGTTGCAAACGATTCAAGAGGTTGGTGCTCTGAACCTTTAATCTTCTCCTCTCTTTTTTTCGTTTGATTTAATTGCTCGTTTGGATTTCGTCAATTTCGTATCTTTGGCTTAAATTATTGGGGAATAGGGTTGCTAGTTGTTCATAATGATACTGTGCTTGGGTCGTTCGGGAGATTGATATCCAACTCTTTGAAATTTTGGGGTTTCTGAATTAGGGTTTCTCATCTGTTTTTCGGGGATTGGGAAATTTCTATTTTCTAAAAATTGGGCGTTTTCTTCTGTTGGGTCTCTTCTTGATTGAGGCGTGACTTTGCTCTCTTCTTTTTTTCCGAGAAAAAATTTGGCTTAGAAGGTGTATTGTTATATATTTGCTTTTTGAAACCAAAAGGAAAAAGGAGATATTGTTAATTACTTGGGTGCCAAGTACATTCACTGTCCTAATGTATCCCGTAGCTGTCAGATTTAATTATTCTACTTGGTCCCCAAGTAAACTCCGATTTCCCTGCGGGTTGGATTTGGTTTTATTTGCTCAGCTTGCCTCTATATATACAAGGCCAAGCGGTGCTTAACAGATTTTTTCTTTTACTGCAGATCGTAAAAGGCTCATAGTTGGAGTTACAGAACTGTTTGTTGAATTGAGAATCTATATATAGACTTGCGAGGTAGAATGGGTGCTTATGATCAAGGTTCTAATGGGTTTTCGCAGCCCTTGGGTTCTTCCAGGAAAAGGGGTCGAAGTAAAAAGGATCGAGACTCAGTTGAGGAGACTCTCTCAAGGTGGAAAGAATATAACAAGCTTCTAGAGTCTGGTATTTACAATGACAAGACCCGCAAGGTTCAGGCCAAGGGGTCGAAGAAGGGTTGTATGAAAGGTAAAGGAGGGCCGGAGAATCAGTGTTGTAACTATAGAGGTGTTAGACAGAGGACATGGGGAAAGTGGGTTGCAGAAATCAGAGAGCCAAACAGGGGAAGCAGGCTTTGGTTAGGTACTTTTCCGACTGCTGTTGATGCTGCCCTTGCTTATGATGAAGCTGCAAAGGCCATGTATGGTGCCACTGCTCGCCTTAACCTCCCTAATGTAAACAATCACAACATGTTTACCTCTTCTTGGAATGAAACGTCACACGATACTTCGTCTGTCACAACTCCATCAGGGTCTTCTACTGTGGCAACAAGAGGATTCTGTGAATCTACGATATCAAATCAATCCGATCATTCCGAGGTCTGTGCAGAGATGGAATCCTTTAACGTGAAAACTGAGGATGGTGAGGGTGAATCGATGAGTCATGATTGGCCTAATGTATTTACTCATCCCAGTGCAACTAATGCGATGGTGAATGTAGAAGTAAAAAGTGAGCTTCCCACAGATCAACCTGGAGTCCAAGAGCAAGCACATAATTGGCTTTGTGGAGATGGCTTTGATTGGGATTACTTGAAGCAGTTTTCAATTGATGAGATTTTTGATGTGGATGAACTTTACGGTCCTATGGACAGTAAACCCCTCCCTGATCCGAGATTGCAGCAGGATTTGAGTTCTGATGTTGGTCGTCCTGAGTTCGCGGACCTGGTCCCTGTTGAGTGTGACAGACCATCGAATTTATCATACCAGTTACAGTATCAAGATGCCAATCAAGATGCCAAGCTTCTTGGGAATGTGCAACATATGGACCAGATGGCTTCAGCTGCAGACTATGGTTTTGATTTCTTAAATCGTGAGATGCAAGAGAATAATGTCAGAGTAGATAATCAGGGATACTTCAATGTAGATGATTTCGGTTTTGATTTCACTGGAGGAGCAAGCGATGCAAGCTGAAGAGGAATGTTGCTACAGTCCTATGGGACTTGAAGGCCAAATTTTGTTCAGCTGTATTGATCGTCTTCCATGTCTTCTGAATTGGGTCCTGAAGTAGACGATGGAGATTCCAGTAGAGCTAGTGTTATTTTCTCTCTAGTCTGAACTGTTTCTTTTCCTCTTGGGGCTGACCCTGTCAATGAGCTAGTTCTCTATGAGTTTTAGATTGGAGGATATAGCAGTGACAATTTTATCTTTCTCCTCTATGGACAAGTTGCTCTGACTATGATTTTCCAAATAGTTTATAAACTGAATTCTTTATTGTAGATATGGTTATGAATTAACATAAATTTGTGTATGTTGGTCCCAGAAAAAAAAATATAACAGAAAGATTATTATTCAGTGGTTTGTGAAATTTCTTTTCCCTTTCTTTTTCATTGCCTTCCCTGCTCTTCTTCACACTGGATTGTGATTCTGATATAAATGCCATAAGCCCAAAAGTGTGAATAATATTATCATTAATCTGTCTCAACTCAAAGATTGGCCCTTGCTGGTGTTTTTGCTGGTGTTGCTAATAAAATCAAGGATAGAAGAATCAAGCCTCTGGGCTCAAAAAAGGCGTGGATGGCATTTGTTTTGCCAAAAGTCAAGACACTTTTCTTCTCTAATACTATTATGTTGACCCAAATTCCTATCTTCTATTAACACTTCTATTACTTGTGTGTTATTCCTATTTTCATTAGACACTGAACTTATAATACTTTCCATGGACAGAGCTATACAGTTTTGGTTTTAAGTATACTTTACAGAAATACAAAAACTGAAGTTCTTAATTATAAGGTTCTCAATCAGGTCTTTGCAAAGAGAACAAGAATCAAAATGGTCAACTGGATAAATTTTTATCACATCAGCAACTAGCAAGAGGCAAGTGCAAAACATAATTTTTTTCAGCATGAACAAAGTTGAGATATACTTCATATTAGTTTTATTAACAGGTGATATTTCTGATACAGGTGTGGGTTGATGCTAGAATAAGTTGTATCGTAATTAAGCGCCGCATGACTCAATGCTCATCATGTCAGTTTCATGTCAACTTAATTTGGTGTTAACCAAGGACCTCTTGGTTCAGACTTCAGAGAGAGCAACGTAACACTTAAAAAAGAAACTGAAGTTACTGGAATTGATCAGATTTTCATCTTACAAAGGCTTGATAGGAATTCTTGTAAATTGCTCTACTCTGCCGAACACTAAATTGCTGTTGGGGAAATTCTTATCCAGACTTGTCATGGTTGCTTGTTACATCTTCCTTGAAGCAGATGGTATTTGATCATCTAAGATCAGTGCAGAACAAGATTGTGTATCAAATTTCTGGAGGTTATGATCATGACACAGTACTCCATCAAACTCTTTTAAAGCTGTGAATTTCGGAGTAGAGAATGGGATCCCGGTACCTATGACAGTTCTTGAAATTAATGCAGGTGCATACAAGGAGCTGATAAATAAGTTCTTGAAAGACATGCATGGATTGCTCAAAAACGCAAGAACCAAACGTACATTATGGACCAGTGGAAAGAATTTAGGCAAACAAGGACGAAACTGAAATGCCAGAAGATGAGGCGGAGGAGGATATGTTGTGGCATGGAAAGAATTTGAATTAGTACGTACTCGCATCATGTTATCTTCTTGGTGATGAGGTAAATATGTAAGATTTTTCACTGGCATCTAATTTTCAGTAGCTTTATCATCTAAATTTGAATGAAAATATCAAATTTTCAGTACTTTTATTCAGTTTAATGACAACATGGTAATGTTATATCAGGTAGCAAATCAGTAATTAAAACGTACCTTATTTTCTTTTTTCTTCTCAGTTTCCATACAAGCATCCATCACCAGTTCACCACTATAAGGACTAGTGCTGATCGATACTAAGGATGATAAGTATTGGAACAATTAATCTTTGCATTAGATATTGCATCTGCATATGCATATCGACTTGTTCCATTGCTTGAACCAATGTGTAATCTGACTAATCTCTCCAATAGTACTAATAATGCAGAAGTCCCAAACTCGGTCTAATGTTGAAATAGTACTAATTATTTCAAGCCTTTATTTCGAGGAGATATTATTTAGTTTGTTAGGACAAAGTGTTCGACAAATTGTCTCAAAAAGTTTAGAGCAACAGTAATTAAGCACCAATTCAGAAAGCTAGAGTTTGGTTTTCTACATCTCACTACTCCCACGAAGAAATTTTACACTAAAAAGTATGAAAAGCCAAATTAGAGTCTGATCCACCCTAGTCATTGGATTGGAAACTCTTGAAACTTTGAAAGAGACGTAATGAAAATCAAAGGCATTAAGAAATGCGTCTAGTTGTGAGAAAACCATGTGAATCCAACTTTGAAAACGATCAAGTTGGTGGAAGTGGGTGGAATTAGAAGGAAAAAAAAAAAGGACAAAAAGAAAGTTCAAGTAGAGAGAATCACGCTTAAAGTTTGTAAAGTAAATGAAACGGTGAAACCGCAACTACTTTGGAAGACGAGAGAAAGCGAAAATAAAGTTGTTCTCGGTAATAAAATAGAACCCAGTTGATGCCTGGAGAGTGTATTACTAAACTAGCCCTCCAAAAATGAAAGCTGAAATGAGAGTAATTTTTGCAGCCCTTGTAACTTGCAAGTTGTATGTTTCACCAAAAAAAAAAATATAACAATTGAAGTTTTTTTTTTTGTGAGGAAGAGATGAAAAAGTTTGTCATATGCCAACTTGTTTTGTTTGTTTGTTCAATTATTCTTGCTTTAGTTTTAATTTTCAAGATAATTTATTAACATTTTGCCTTACCTTATTTAAAGTTATTTCTCAAACACATTGCCTTAACCTAGTAGCATGTCCCTTAACTTGCTTATCACATCTATGACATGTTTACTTTCTTTGAATGAGTATGGAAATAAAGGAATTGATTCCAATTCCCGAGTTTTTTTGCGTTTACTAACATGTACATGAATCAGAATAGTTTTGGGTTCCACTTAAAAGTAACTAAAAAAGAGGAATTCATTCCTGAATATCCGGAGTTTGATTACCAAGAGGGGAAATGAAAATGTGAATGAATCGAAATTTCATTACTTAGGAATGAATTTCATCAGAATAAATTCTGATTCATTCACATTTTCATTTCAACTAAGTAAACATACCATTAGTTTTTGTTCAAGCATTTTCAACAAATATTTTTCCTGATATATACCCTTAGAGAAAATAGCTTCGCACATGATATTTCTCAAACATTTAAAAGTTACATAAATTTGAGTGGAACTATTATTTTCACTCCGTCCATTTCATTTTATATTTGTATGGATCTCGTCATATAGTAAGTGTCATATAATGTAGCGTACATGATGAAAATAAAAATTACATATATAATCATCACATAAAATAAGTTCTCGTCCTGCTCCTCGTATTATTGAGGTCAATTGGCACCCTCCAATTTTTGGATGGGTAAAAATTAACACTGATGGTGCGTGGCAACATGTCTCGGGTAGAGCAGGTTATGGTGGAATTTTCCGAGATTTTCGTGGTTCTTACCTTGGTTCTTTTGCTTCTAATCTGGATATTCCTAGCTCCGTTGACGCAGAAGTCATGGCGGTAATACAAGCTATTGAGTTATCGTGGGTTAGGGAATGGAAGCACATATGGCTTGAGGTGGACTCGACTCTTGTCCTTCATTATTTGCGTGCTCCTCACCTTGTTCCTTGGCGTTTACGTGTTGCATGGGGTAATTGCTTGTACCAAATCTCGCAGATGCATTTTCGGTCTTCTCATATTTTTCGAGAAGGTAATCAAGTAGCTGATGCTCTTGCTAATATTGGATTGTCCTTGACTGGCATGACATGGTGGGATGATCCTCCTCAGTCCATTCTTCCTTTTTGCCGGCGCGATAAACTTGGTTTTCCAAATTTTCGTTTCTGTTAAGTTGCTTTCAGTTTGTCTTTTTTTGTGTTCGCATAGAAGTAGTGTCTCCTTGTTTTGTTCTTGAGGAGTGGTCTTGTTCCTCCTCTTGGGTTGTACCTTATTCATTATTTTCTTAATAAATTGGGGTTGGAGAGCTTCGCTCTTTCCAATCCCCGCTTTAACCAAAAAAAAAAAAAGTTTTAATTTTTAAAATTTTAGAAAGCTAAATCCCTTTTAATTAATTAAAAACAGAGTTTGCCTTCGTAATAATAAAGATGAAGATGAATCTTCAAATCAAATGTGTATAAATAATAGTGAAAAGCAAAATGTATAGTTTATAATTTCAGTTGAAGAGGAATCCATATATAGATTAAGCAACTAGCTAGCTACTAGTACTAAAAGTTGTTGGTGGCATGGATAATTGAATCAAAAGGGAAAAGAATATTGATCGATGAATCAAAAGGGAAAAGATTAAGTGCTAAAAGCTTTTTTTTTTGGGACAATAAGTACTAGAAGTTCTTAATTATTAGCTAGTGGATGATGTTATATATGGATGTATCGTGGAGAGTTGATTAATTGATCGATGAATATTATTTTCTTGCAGTCAATATATACGCGCGGGTGTCCAGTAGTGGATAGTCGGAACTCAATCCAAGCATGCATGCCTAATCTGTTTGTTTGGTGGAGCTCCTAAAAGTTGAAATTAAGTTAGATAAGTTTGAAAGAAAATGACGAACAATACAAATATGTTATATAGGAAACCACAGTGGCGATGATAAGTCAAAAAGAACAGATAAGGATTTAGCTATTTGCAGAAAAATCAATGCATGTTTAGGGCAAGTCGATCGATCAATTAGTTTTCTAACTCATGATCAAAATATAAAGAATAGGATTAATTAATGCATGTACTTAATAGAACTGCTTTTGTGTAAGGTGTACCCAATTAAATAACTTGAAAAGGATTGCGGATCCATTACTCTTCTTTTGCAAGATGGGTGTGTGAAGAAGTACTTCTTTAGTTCTTTGCAAGTGCTTGTAGCTCTATAGAGTATCTAGTCAAGAAAAATGCTACCTAGCAACTTTCTCCCATCAATTTTCTTCATTGTTCTCATCTAATTAAAACTAATTTTATGATCGAGATCTTTCGATTTTTAGAGCTAATTAGGAGATCAAATGTTGGAAATAATGCAAATATGATGAAAGTCATGGAGTAAATGTAGATCAAGCTCCTCTCGCTTAGAAGAGTAAAGTTTTTGACACTAATTTACAGAAGTTGGTACTTTTAATATGAGAATTTATCAATTCAAACTTTTTCAACATTTTTAATATAAAAAAGTAAAAATCCTTGAAAATGATCACATGCTGCTCTTTGGCTTCAATAATGAAAAAAAAAAAAAACAAGTAGCTAGGAAGGTCTCCAAAACTTCATTCACAAACTTCCATGGATTCGTTGAACAAGTCAACAAGGGAAGAAAAATCTGCATACTAATTAAGTGGCTTTATAATTAATTAAAAAGAAACAAAGCCATGTTGTTGGGTAATAGCTTTGGAAAAAGAAAAAAGAAAATATATGATGGAAAGGGAATGAAGGGTGGCAACGTTGTAGTTGGAAATAAAGAATAGAAAGATAGATAATTAAGCTAAACACAAAGTCCAAAGGATCACAGCAAGTTGAGGATCCACTTGCGAGTCCGGCGTAAGCTGTGTGATCATCTTTCTCTGTCCGAGGAAAGCTCGATCAAAACTAATCCAAGTGGACCAGAACAACCAACCCAAACAACAACAACAGTTCCATATTAAACAAGACATAAATAACCAAACCCATCCATCCAAACAACTCTCTCTCTTTCTCTCCCACCAAGCCATATATGATCATCATATCATACCATATATATCTACCCATTAACCCTAAAATCTTGTCCATAAAACACAGCTAGCTCGATCTTTCTGATTTTCTTGTCTTTTTTTTCCATCACTCGCTGCTGCATCAGATAGAGTAGGAAATTAAGAGAGAAAATGCCTACCTCAATTCAACTCCAAAGAATCACCTCTCCGAATCCAGTCACAGCCGCGGCCATCAGCCACAAACAATCCCAATCCCTCACGCGCCAGGTCCTTTCTCTGTCCTCACGCGCCACCGTCAACATTCCCGCCATACCGGACTCGGTTGCCCGCCACCACACGCACTACGCGATGGCGTCACCGAACCAGTGCTGCTCCTCGGTGGTGCAGACCATCGACGCCCCCGTCCCGGCCGTGTGGTCCGTGGTGCGCCGCTTCGACAACCCCCAGGCCTACAAGCAGTTCCTCAAGAGCTGCCACGTCATCGGCGGGGACCCGGGCAAAGTCGGCACGCTCCGCGAGGTGCACGTGGTGTCGGGACTCCCTGCGGCCTCGAGCACCGAGAGGCTGGAGATTCTGGACGACGAGCGGCACGTGCTCAGCTTCAGCGTCGTGGGCGGGGACCACCGGCTGAGGAACTACCGCTCCGTCACCACTCTACACGCCTCCTCGAACGGCACCGGAACCGTCGTCGTCGAGTCGTACGTTGTCGACGTGCCTCCCGGAAACACGAAAGAAGAAACCTGCGTGTTTGTGGAAACCATCGTACGTTGTAACCTGCAGTCCTTGGCTCAGATCGCCGAGAGTATGACCAAGCCGTAGTAAATCATATGAGACTAAGATTAAAGATTCATTCTTTTTTGGTTTCCAATGTGGGTTGATCGATCGTATGTTGGAAAATTGTAGATTCGATGTAGGGTGGAAATGGTCAAAGGTGGTCGTACGGCCTTGTGTATATGGTTCTGCATGTTTTACCTTAATTTTTTTCTTGACCATAGTGGTATATTCTTTTTCTTGTTTTGTGTTTTCGATCGATCTCCTTCTTGTTCTTGAATTAAGAAGGGGTTTGCTTGTAATCATTCAAGTTTATGAGTCTATGACTAAAATGGTATTAGATTTTTCCCTGCAATTAACTTATCCTTCTTATCAAAAACAAAATCAACTTGTTCTTAATTTCATTTGTATTTTCTTTGATATTTTTCGTATACATATATTAATGAGATAGAATTTCAGCGTAACCCTAGTTTGCATGATGTTCTCTTCAGCTTTTTGAGATGGAAACATGTAACTGGCTGAATATATATCATAGAGATTTGTGTCTATATATAAAATATATATGCATGGTTTATGAGGAATTGCAGGTACGTATATGCATTATTAGCTGTGATACTTGCCCTGCCATTACGGGATTAGTAATTAATGGTACGCATTACGGGATTGCATGTACTTGTTAATTGAGATCCTTTTTTATATTAAGAAAAGCTTTGGCTATTTGATTATATATCATCGTAAATGCCGATGAGAAACTGGTGTAAAGTATGAAGATTCTCAAGCATTTCCACCGTACTGACACCAATCGATATATATATTGTGCAGAGTGTTGCCGACAGAAGAGGCAATGATTTGTTCAGAAAAAAGAAAGAAGAAGAGGCAATAATGATCATCATCAATGAAATGATGTTGCTTGAATCTGATCATACATTGGTAGTGGATGCATGACTAGTTGCTAATTAATATTGTCAAGTAATATTTAAAAAGCAACAAAAAAGAAAGAAAGAAAGAAATGAGTATTGGTGACTTTAGGTTATCGATCATAGTCCGGCAAAGACGAAGACTAAGATTGAGATACTTCTATGCACACTTTGACCCCCATATCTTACAACAACATAAAATGTGCGTGAAGCTTTTTTAGCTTTTACTAGAAATTTTTGGAGGCGATTGTCTTCCCGTTGATTAGTCAAGCACAAATATTTCTCTTTTCATTTTTCTTCTTTTTCATCCTTTATTTTCCTCTCACATTAGTGCCTTAACTGTTGGGTTAAAGGACCCTAAAATGGAAAAGTGGGAAAACAAAGTGTATGTGGTGATTAAAGTGGGAAAACCTTGATTGAAAAAGAAATCAAATAGTTATGATCATATGTACATGAACATCCAACTACTATAATATCTCATATGATATAATTTAAGAACAAATTATTATATATATAGCTTGATTATTTTAAATATTAGGGTTCTATTATGTGTCCTTTGTACTCAATTTGCGTGTCTTATATATACTAGCTAGCTAGCCTGCGGATGCAGTCAGTCGGCACAACTTGTACATAGCTTTGCAATTTTCTTTAAACATTAAAATTATTAGTTCGATTCGATCGGATGACACAAAAAAGAAGAACATTTCAGTTTCAAACTTGTAATTAAAACAAAAAACAAAAATTAAAAATAATAAATTGTAGCTAGCTATAATGGAATTTTTCCATGGAAGCTCATGCACGCAGTGTTTGAATATTAATTAATTGCATAATTATTAATTTATAGAAACAGTGATTTGATTTTGCGATTGATCGAATCAATTAAACATGGCTAAACCAGAGAATGAAATCAAATCAAAGATTGCAACTTGTAATTGGAAACAATATATATTATGAGCAAGTAGCAAAACTTGAGCTAGCTAGCTGCCTCCTTTTATATTTATATATATTTTCCTTGTGTACTAACAAGCTATGATAGTTCTACCTTTCTGCAACTTGATTAAGCAAGTTGGCAAATGGATGCAAAATTTTAATGTCTTCGATATATCCCTCTTGTTTTGGAAGAGAATGAAATCAAATCATCACAGCCACCCATTAGTCTGTGTCGACCCATGAGTTTGATTTGACTAGACCAAACAAAAACATGTATATATTCATTGCTCAAATTTTCTAGAATCCACCGTCTAATTCTAAGGTCCAAAGGGTACCAAGATTAATTTCCATCAATTGTAATCACTAGCTGCCGTATACAAAATTATTTAGCAAACAAGATCTCAACTGAGTTGTCAAGATGACCGGGAGTGTAACGAGCTAATAATGCTTGTTTTTTTTTTTTTTGAACGAAAGCTAATAATGCTTGTAATAAGCTAATAACTGCCGTATACTTCGTCCAAAAAAAAAAATAATAATAACTGCCGTATACAAAAAAAATTATTTTTTTCTTATTGAATTATTAACTAGTGATAGTTTATTTGCATACTTATTAGGGTACGTAATTTTTTTTTTGGACAATTATTAGGGTACGTAATTAAAAGGAGGTGACAAAATATATGTACGGGAGAAAGAAACGGGCAAAGAACAAAAGATCTAATTGGGAAGAAAATGAGTCATTCTTGACCAAAGTTGTAAATATCGGCATTGATAAATATATCGACATTGTTTAAGGATATATGAAATACAACCACAATACTGAAAGTAAATAACAAAGTAAATAGCACAGGAATATAGCGTATCTTTATTGATGAATAGGTGTCTAAGACTTGGACCTTCTTAGGCTCTGGATCGTCTTTTGGTCCTTAATTGTCAGTCTACGAAATTCGGATCATGATTCCCTTTGGAGTTGGTAATTATCTTGGATTTGTTTGGCGTATTTCAAGCGGCTTATGAAGAAGGAGTTGCTCCTATTTGTTAGCTGGGATGTGACATTTTGTTCGTACCACAATTGCGTGCTTCGGCGAGCGGAATGCTAGTATGATTTTTCCCCAGATGACACGGAGTTTTTCCTTGTTTGTATAGTTTGCTTAACCGCGAGCTCAATTTTTCTTGTAATGAATGATATTTGCCTAGGTAGGAAGTCGGCCAAGAGACTAATCTGGCTTCTCTAGTTAGGTGTATGTATGACTCTAGCCTTCGGCTTTGATTCATAATGAATTAAACTTCTTCTAAAAAAAAAAAAAAGGTGTCTCTATATATAGAGAAACACAAAGGGTACAATCCATATCTCAATAGGAATTCTATTTATAATGTAATCCTTATGCTATACTAACTAAGATACTCCTAGATTGACTAGGCACACATAAGGTAGGTTTCATTCAACAGACATTTCATATTTGTGGAAATATAAGAAAAAGTATCAAGTATCGATTGAAATATCGAGATTTTTAAGCTAGTTTTGAAGATATTTTGAATATCGCACAAATATCGATAAAGTTAAATTACAAAAATTGTGATTATTAGAGATATTTAAATCCTTGTTCACAAATCATATTAGTTTTAGACGAAATGATTATAAGACAGATGGTAGTGTACATGCATCTTTGCCACTATATATTACAAATTCACAATCACATCAATCAATCTTTCAACATATATAGAATTTTCTTTGACAAAAAAAAAACATATATAGAATTTTTTTTTTTGAATAGAAGAGGACAAAAAAATGGAGGGGGGACGTGAAACCAAACCCCTAAAAAAGAAAGCCAAAAAAGAAAGAAAACAAAAATAATATACCGAAAACGAAAATTAGGGAGGCCTATAAAATCCCTATTGCACAAAGAAACAACAAAAGCCGGGGGCGAATCCCACCAAACCATAGTAGCTGAAGTGAGACTAAAGTTTGCAAGAGCGTCTGCAACTTGGTTTCCCTTTCGAAAAATACGAGAGCATCGGAATTATATTTGAGAAATACGGTTCAAACAATTACCCCATTCCACTCGAAGTTGCCAAGGCACCAAATTTGGAGATTTAAGGAAATATACTAGAATATAATCCACCTCCAACCAACCACACATGTTTCCAGTCCCGAACCCAACTAGTTCAATTAGAATAAAAAACATATATAGAATTTTCATATTATAATATTTCACTTCAAAACAATAAAAAAAATTAACTTACCCTAGCTACGCACAAACCAATTTTTTTTTTTTTACCAAACAAGAAAAGCTAGGTACACACAATTTTTGATTAGAATCAAGGACAGAAAAGTTTAGCAAATAGAAGCTCATTCCAAGTATCTTGAAGGCCAGGCAAGCACCAATGCACACAATCTGCATGCATAGCTAGTAGGGTTTGCTAACTGCTCTGGAGTCAAGGGGCTCCATTGCTTCTTGTAGATCGATGTGTGCGCATCGATCTTTGCGATAGCTTGAGAGTACGTTGGGCGGTTGAGTGATGTTCAGAAGTGTAATGGGCACCTTTGATTTGCTGAACACCTCTCCTATTACCTCCATTATATATTTAGGGGACTCTGAACCCCCATAGTTTGGATCTTTAATCAAACTTGTTTGATTGTAACAGTCGCCTCCCGGTTCACCTCCCCAATCTATACTCCTGCCAAAAGTTTCAAACAATATTAGCTAGCTTCTCCTCCAATCTAAGTTCCGTACGAACATCAAGTGCAACTTTAATTCGCTTAATTTCTGCTAATAAAACTCCAAATTCAAGGAAAATGCTTAATCCATTTCCTTGAGATGTAGCTAGAGTGAAGGAATTTTACTCACTTTCCATGACGAGGTGACATGCTAGTGAAAATGACCCTTGTCTTCTTAGGGTCCATGTTCTTCTCCACCCAACTTATCAAACTTTTCATGGTCATACCATAAGCCTCTGTGATTAATTGGCACCTCCACAATATTTTTCACCTCATCATCAAAGGATCCTAACCTGAAATAAATTAAGACCTATATTTTTGTTAGTAAGCGCGCCATGTATATATAGGAGGAGAAGGCTAGCTAGGTAATCAAACAGAGAAAAAAAAATGGTTAGTTTGGTAGGAAAAAGTAGAATGTATACAAGATTTTAAATTTCGAACCGGTCATCCACCATAGATAAGTGTTGAACACCAATATATCAACATCCTTCCAATGTTTTCCATGAATATCGATGGACCCTTTCCTTACAATCCTGTCGGATACCCCATGGAGGAGAGCATTGTCTGAGTTTGATTCATTAAGAAATGGTCGTGGTGGTGCCCAATAGAACTCAATTGTGGCATTGTATTCCTACAGTTTGTGAAGCGTGGTCGATCAGTACGTTTCCATGGAAATAAGAGAAAGAAATTAAGCGGAAAAAAAAACTCGGATGACATCTCCCCAGTAAAACAATACATCAACCCCTAAACATAAATCACCACCTTAATTGAGGTGGTGAGCAAATTTGTTCCCTCACTTGTCACGGTTGAACAGAAACCGCGTGCTCCCATGCCAAATTTCATTTTTATTGTTGACCCGACAATGTCAACAATAATTTCAAATTGACGAACGCCTAAATTTCGACTCAATCGTGTTCAGACTTTAAAGTATATGAGAAGATTATTGTTGACATTGAGTTTAACTACTTGGGCCGCATATCACAGGCCCAAAACAAACTTAAACAGAGATTATCTCGAGGTTCATATGATAGACTGGCCTGGGAAGATCACATCCATGAGGCTGCCATCTCCATTTCTGGTAGTCCTTGTCTGGTCGTCCATGTTCTTGGCAAGTCAACTGTGGCTGAATGTGATTTAAGTTGTCTGAGGCCGGTTTAGGGTTTATGACGAAATTGTGGTTTTTGGTAGATTAATTTATGACTGAATTTGAAGGTATAGATGACTAGATACAATGTAATCAGTGGCGGCAAGGATAAGTACAAGTGATCACAATAACTTCGATTTTTTTTTTATTAGGGATTCTCTCCCCAACCCTTCCGGAGGGTAAGCTGAGGAGACTAATCTTCATTCGCGGAACGAGCTGCCGTTGGCCACTAGTGCTTGACAGGTGCAGGAACCCAAAGACCCCTCAAATCTGCCCAAGCTGGGATAATAACTTCTATTGTTGTGGAACGAATATTCACCTCAATGTTGTAGAATTTTTTTAAAAGAAAAAAGACAACATAATTTTTTCAAATCTGTTGTAACTTTATACGTATGTGTTTATGTTCAATTTTATAAATTTTGTTTTTTTATACGTTGAGTAATTATGAATTTTCCGCAGAAATACACAATAATGACATTATTTTGATAATAATATGTTTTTATTTTTTGATAATAATGACTTAGTTATATAACATTTAAAGCCCAATTTGAATAAGATAGAATTTCATTCATCTAGTTAAGGAATTTTCTTTTATCTTTGAATGTCAAATAGTCTTGATGGCCTAATAAGAAAATAAAGTACTGAACTTTTACGAGACAGATCGAGAGTTCCTGAACCATAAAATTAGTGACCATATCTATTAATGAGTAAATGGTAATGAACATAAATTGCATCAAGCTTTCTATTTTTGCAAATCACTAAATGAACTACCATGTTGGGTCCAAACAGAAAACAAAATTCTTATGAGGGCAATGATGACTGAGTGATGCTTGACAATGTGCAAAGTTCAAAAGTACTTGCATAACTTCACTTTCACAGCAAAACTTCAAAGTCCTTGCATAATCACATTTAGCAAAAATTTCATTCATATTTGAACTTCAAAGATATCAATCAACAATCAATCTTCTTGTATGCCCCTTCCCCCACTTTTTTTTTTTTTTTTTCCTTCCAGGAAAACCACCATCAAATTTACACAGCTTCTCTTTGTCTTCCCAACCACATGTTTCATGGTTAATTTAAACCATTCAATTGCCATTTAATTTTTTCTTCTTTTACTATGATCAGGGATAGAAAAGTTTAGCAAAGAGAAGCTCATTCCAAGTATCTTGCAGACCAGGCAAACACCAATGTACACAATCTGCATAGCTAACAGGGTTTGCTAATTGCTCTGGAGTCAAAGGATTCCACTGCTTCTTGTAGATCGATGTGTGTGCATCTTTGCGATAACTTGAGAGTTGGGTGATGTTGAGAAATGAGATGGGCACCTTTGTTTTACCAAACTCTTCTCCTATTACCTCCATTATATTTTTCCGGGAATCTGAACCCCAATAGTTCGGATCTTCGATCATACTAGTTTGATTGTAACAGTTACCCTCTGGTTCACCTCCCCAGTCTACACTCCTGCCAAATCAATTCAAGTATTAGCCTCCACCCAAATTTTGTAGAAACTTCAAGTACAAGTTCCCATTCTAAATTACTAGGTAATCACCACAGTTTGGCATAATACTACATGTCTGTATGCACATGCAAGAATGAGAACAAAAATAGAGGTTAAAGAATTATGGCGATGAGAGTATTGGACTTACTTTCCATGAGAAGGTGACATGCTAGTGAAAAAGACCCTCGTCTTCTTAGGGTCCATGTTCCTCCGCACCCATCTTACCATACTTTTCATTGCCATACGATAAGCATCGGCAGTTGGCACCTCCACAATATCTTTCACCTCATCTTCGAAAGACCCTTGCCTGGAAAATAAAACTCAAGCTATTAGACATTCTGTTGATTATTAATGTAGGAAGGAAACAGTACGTTTACAAAAAAAAAAAAAGAAAAAAAAAAAGACAAAGACATGTATAATTTGATAGGAGGGAGTAAAGAATATACAAGATCTTAAATTTCAGACCGGTCATCCACCACAGATAGGTATTGAACACCAATACATCAACCCCCTTCCAGTGTTTGCCATGGTAATTCATGGAACCTTTCCTGACAAGCCTCTCGGATATCCTATGTGTGACAGCATTATCCGAGTTTGATTCAAGAAGAAATGGCGCCCAATAGAACTCAATTGTGGCATTGTAATCCTACAGTTTGTGATGAAAATACGATTGAGTAACATGTGAATGTACATTTGACCAGTAGTTGGTATAAGACAATAAAAATCCAGTGAAATGTCACCTTGGCTGTGAAAACAGTTCGCGAGTCTGAGTCGAAGGTTTCCATGGATTTAGCACCATCGGGAATAAGCGAGTGGAGAAGACAAATCATGGAAACATACTGACCCCGGTTCAGAGAATCTCCAACAAACATCATCCGCCTCCCTCGTAGTGTCTCCAGCATTAAAGTGGCATTGAAGCTGTGGAATTTGGTACGAGAGTTTGACATATGATACAGTTATTTGAACATAATAATCCAACATCCTTGCACATAACACTTGTATTATACTACTAGATACATAAATTTTCCGAAATTATCCCCTGCTTTTCGTACCAAATATATGGAAAAACACACGAAATTTGTAATCACAACGTATTGCACGCACACAGTTGAATTATACACATACAATGAATGTATTATACACAGACTATTGTCGTATACTCGTATTATTCTATATCATTCACACCATTAAAAACGAAAAATAAGTTGAAATTTTCAATTTAAAAAATAAAGCAATAAAAAAGCTACATGTCCAAATTAGTTTCAAATGAAATTGTTCGAACTAAATTCGTACGTATTTTGCATGTATTATTCATCCCGTATATTACAACATTAAATGATTTTGTCAGGTGACAAAATTTATAGTAAAATTTGGCATTAGGCTAATGCCAAAATGCACATGAGTATGGAGTATTAGAAATCTAACAAATTATCGGGCACAAAACATAAAAACAATATATGAAGGGCCCCTATCATTATTTGTCCCGCACCGGCCGCACAAGGACAGATGGTACATGATTCCTCCTCTAGAACATTAATGCACCTCACACATTTGACTTCTACTAGAGATCGTGCAAAGGGACACGTGTCCGCCTGACCACGACCTGCCGGCCGGCTGGTCCGGCTGGGCCTTTGCGAAAACCGCTTTGGAAAACAACGACAGGGCAACGAAAAACGCTGTCGTCTGAGGAACTTAGGAAGACACGAAGACAACAATCTCTGGTTTTGGTTTTGGTCGGTGAGAAGAAACAATTGAGAATTCCCCAAGTCCGAGTCTTTAAGCAAAAGACTCCAACTTTCCCAAATAAAAAGCGATCAGGAGGAAATAAACGCGTTTTGGGTATTTGAGATCTAAAAACGCATAAGAGACTGACTGACTGACCTGGGAAGATCACAGCCGTGAGGCTGCCACCGCCATTTCTGGTAGTCCTTATCGGGCCGTCCATGCTCTTGGCAAGTCAACTGTGGCTGGATATACGGACACTCCGATTCCTCGTAAAGCGGGCGATTCGACTCGTCCCAAACCCACTTCCCGCTGAAAATGTCGCACTCTTGCTCGGTCTTGCCTATGGAGAACGGCAGCTTCTCTCTCTTCTTCCCTAGGCCCAAAAACGAAAGAAACCCAAGTAAGTGAAACCACTGTTGTTGGTCGGAAAATTGAATCGACTCGGTGAAGTTGGTTGAGTTGACTCACCGGTTTTGACGACGAGTTGGTCCGAGGTGGCGGTGGGTTCGAGCTGTTGACCGAAAATGCACACGAGGTCCTCGCCGTAGAGGACGGCGACGAAGACGATGAAAGCGAGTAAGGTGAAGAGGTAGGGAGAGAGGCGGACCTTTCGGAAAATGGAGGAGGAAGAGGAAGCAGAGAATAGAGGTGGCTTCATTTTTTGCATATACAGAAGCTACTTTGTGTGTGTGTGTGTGTATGAATATGAGTTAATTTGCTTGAGGTTTATGAAACCCAAACAACTTCATCGTCCATGTCCTGAATTAAGAACTATGTGGCTGGGAGATTATTATAATGGCAACTTTTACTAGTCTTTAAATTAAAGTTGATTAAACTAAACTATTATTGGTGGAAGAGTGGGTTTATGAGGGAGACGATTATTAGTTTATTACCCTCTATATAAAGCTTTTTATACTCTACTGTTTCTTGTATTTTAAGTTATTGTATTTGGAGGTAATTTCAAGGTAATATATATGTTAATATGCTATACACCATTTTTTTTTCTAAGGTCTCTTTGTATCTTATTCAATTCTGAAAATACTTGCAAAATGAACTGTTTCGGATATGAGAAGGAGATCGAAGGAATTTGAAAGGAAGAGTTAAAAGCGGAAAGTTGGTAGAATTTTTTTTTCTCTCTTTAAAAAAAGAAAAAAAAAGTGGTTCAATCTCGGGCTCTTCTTGTTTGGACATCATGTATCCAACTACCATGTTTGGTCCAAAGAGAAACAGAATTCTTAGAATGAAGAAGAGGGTAGTGACTGGTGAGTGATACTGATGATGGGGAAGGATTATAAATGTCGCTTGGCTTCTAAGGTAAGTGAAGCATTGCAAATCATTCTCAATCTCTATTTCATATCATGACAGTGATGACACCAACAAAAAGGAAAGGGAAAAAAGTGAGAGATGAAGTAAAGGCTAAGCATAACATGCATTAACATATATATTTCTAAAAGGGGTTAAGTTTAAGTAAAGGTTTGTTTAAAAATTGGGTAACATTTCAGCCTCAAAGCAGTTGGCATTCAACTGCTTCCTTACCGATAAATTACCCAAGCACAACCATACAATTGGATTATGCAGATGTGCTTAGCTGACAATCAGAACAGATAATAGCGACCCATCAACTAAACTAATCAATTATTGTCTAACTAATAATTTTTTAATCCGTGTTAGATGCTTCAATACAATAAGTACTCTCTCTATTACATGCAATACCAGATACTAATGGCCAAACCATAGTGAATATTAACAAGCAAACTGTCAAACTAGAGCTCAAAGGATTGGTTCGCAGCTCAGATGTGTGAGTAGAGAGACTGTGGTGACTCACATGTGTGGATGTTCTCTGGCTCCAAAAGTTTGAGCTCCAGATTAAACGTTTAACGCTAACCACACCAAGACTCATATCTCATCATCGATATAAGTACAGCAAAAACAATTTCACAATGTTATTGCTGGGTGAGAAAATAAATGCATGCATCGACACAAAAGTAGAAAGTTGGACCATCTTCATGCCAGTCAAGCTCACAAAAATCCCCAGCCACCCCAAACCCAACCCTCTTTCCCTTCCCCGCCAAAAGATGACAAAAAGAAAAGATGCAAAGTTTTTGTTATCTTCATAATTTCCAATGTAAATTACATACCTGAGACTGACGAGCCAGAGAGTGCAGAGTATTGCACATTGAGTGAATCACCATGAGGCAGACAAGATGAGAATGCCTGCACTTCATGTATCTAAGAGTTCGGGCAAAGAATCATCATTCAAGCTCTTTTACCTTTCTAACATCTGCTTGGGTACAACCAGCAGTTGCTGCACTTTCTGATGCTTTTCCAAGAACCTCCGCAATGTGGTTAGCCAGCAACATCCCAATCAGTATGAAAATTTTTGCAGATCAGGTAAGCCTTGCATGGTTTCAATTCATTACTATTTCATATGGAAAAATAGAATGAAGAAAAAAAATATAACCTGTCTATAGGAACTAGCGAGTTATGCTTCTATTATAAACCAAAGGGGTTTAATGCTAGTTAGGATATCCCAAATCACACTATACTAACAGGCACTCTAACAGGAACTCTTTCTGTATATATATTTGGATCATTTTAACAGGTTGTAATCGATATCACCCAGTCCATGAGATCTCCCTCAGGCATCTGTCCACAAAGCACATGCATATGTACTAGAATACAATCCAAAGGCCCTCTCCCACCATATCATTGCCTTAACCTAACCGCTTAGCTATGACAACACCTGACCACATATTGGATCCAAGATACACATCAAGGTAACTAGATAATGGTTTTCGTATGCTAGTCCAAAATCCAATCCAAATATGGTGAAAACATCAGTCTAGAATATCCACTATAAACGTAGAGCTGTCCAGTATCTACATCTATCAAAACATCTGAATCAGATTCAATCAATTCAAAAACAGTAATAAGCAGAATACTAACCAACAACAAATAAGATTTGAAAAAAGAAAGTGGTTCACTTCACACCCAAATTAGTCACACAATGTCAAACATGTAAGCAGCCAAGATGATGCATGATTCTCAAAATCTTAGTTTTCATTACTCAATTTCATCTATGATATTAAAATCCGTGTGCAAACAATACATCCAAATGAGCATCTGTTCCACCCCATTCATGAGATCTCCCTCAAACAAAAAGAAAAGTGGAACATATAAGTGAGATTATAAAAGTGGAACAAAAGCACCTTCTACATTATGGTGCACTAGAGCTTACATGATAGCTTTGACTAGGCTGTTGTGTGGATAGCATTTTTCTCTTGTTTGCTAAATGTTGATGGCAAAGTACAGATAATACAAAATGAACTTGTGAACCTAGAACAAAAATCTTTATGCTCGCTCAGAAGTTGACAGGAGAGTAGGAGCTTCGATGACCTTGAGAAGATCCCCTAAATTTGTGCAATACTGAAGCAGACAGACTCTGGAAACAGAAGGAAAGAGGTGGTCAGGTATTAAACTAGAAAGCTTGAGAAAAAAAAACACACTAATTGCAAAGTAGTTTTTATCCGTGTGACAGCAATTTCTGTACAGAACAAACTACAAAGAGTTAAAACAGTATAAATAATAGAATACCTGTGCTTGGTGAGGTAAGTTGGTCCACAAGTCCAAGTTTGGTATAATCTGAAAAGATGAGGACCAACACATCAGAGTTTAATGATAAGGATTTACACCAGTTTTGGAGTTGGATTGAAGAGATGATAGATGGAAAATCATAATTTGCTAAACAGTATGCTGCATCTCATATTTGCTAAAAGTAAGAAAAAAGATGTACAGTCTGACCCCAACATGATGTAAGGAACTATGGAAAGGATGGTAAAATGGGTATGTGTGGCTCAATTCCCTATTGGATCTTGATGTAGAACATACCCAGGAACTAAAGCAGAAGTAATGATGATTCATTGTATAATGATGAATCCGGTATACAATATTCCAGCATTAATGAACATAAGATTCATTGTATGAATATTAAATGCATTTAAGTTTTATGGGGAATGAACCTACCAGATGAGTTCCTAAACAAGTCCCTATTAAGTAGTGGCCTGTACACAGTTTTATGATCAGTATGAATCCAAGTTTTCCCTTATTATCTCCTTTAATCTTCTCTTTTCTATTTCCTTCTTACAATTCAGTCTTCCTTTCTTACTTTTCACGTAATTCTTAAATACCCAAGGATAATGTGGTTAGATTATTTTTCCCATCAAAATTTCCTGTCATGACCCATTCACTGTTAGATATACCATCAAATTAACTATGCCTAATCCGTGATCACCATTTTACCTGAATCATTGACATAATTAGCTCTTGCTCGCATGGATTTAAAGAAAACTCAAACTCCATCTCATGACAATTAACAGTGAATAAATGGAGCTATGCACAACACAATTTCAGGACATATACATGAACAAATATCAAGTATAACTTAAGAGCCTGCAGGCTGCATGGAAGAAGCAGATCAAATTGAGTGAGAATACATACATCTATTCCACGAACTCCAAGACTGAAATATCGATAAACTGTACCAGCCAACAGATAGACCCCAAAAAGGCACAAGACTCTGAAAATCCAATCAATTCAGTCGCTTAAGATGGTGAAAAAGAACTTCAGAGTTAGGCATAACAACTGTCATTTCTAACATAGCAACTTGCCAAAAAAATAAGCGACTCTTACATGATTAGAAAGGTGACAAACCAGCCCCATCCTTTCCCCTGAACATGTACAATCTTGGCACATCCAGAGGGATGCTTTAGCACTGTAGCCTATCAGACAGAAAAGATTATGAAACAAAGAACCATATGAATCACGTATACAATCACTACAAATCTACTTTCTGTTTTTGTAAAGAGAAACTATGAATCCACTTTCCACTGTCAAAAGAGAAAAGGTGCTATCCATTTCAAAACCTTCATGATATCCACATTTTGAAATCTTTTATCAGTATAAAACACTGTAATCTCAAACATCACCACCCTTTCCTCCACCTGAACCATATACACACAAGAAAGCCTAAAAATAAAGGGACCAGACAAATGCTAAAGGGATATAGTGTAAAGTTCATAGGATGTGTACAAAATATCCTTATACTCTCATGGACAACTTGTCATATATCCAGAGCCCTTAAAAGTTATAAATAATTGAAAAGATCACTCTCAATGTGCTGTGGCCTAGATTCTGCACATCAGTCGAAGTAGTGACACACATGCAGGATCCAACAATGCTTTTGTCACCAAATTGGACTAGTATGATCGTTAAACAAATCTTACATATGATAAAGCAATAAGCATGGAGGAATAAACAATTTTCTGAACAGAAAGCACTTACATAGTCACATGTGCCAGTTTTCTCCAATGAATGTGGCCCCTGCAAAATAGAAGGATAAGACACTAGACCATGAACCAGGCATGCAAGAAATCAAGGATTTCTTTTTCAAACTACAGATATTATTTGGTACAAAGTCTTGCCTGAACTCCATTAGGATCACAAATTACAGACACAGAGAGCGAACAATTGAGCTTTAGGCCACTACTTGACATCTTAACAATGACACCAATGCTAGGATTCTTCTTATCTGCAATATTGTGCCAACAAGAAAATCATTAATCTTCCAAATTATTCATGACGGACAGAAAGCTTGCATATCCAGACATACTTTGCAATGCCATAATTGAGCTACAATAATGAAAGCACTAAAGTACCATTCAATATTAAATCTTAGGGAGATGCTAAGAAAGCAAAAAGAAGAAATTCACCAATTATGTTAATGTCCATGCTCGAGGCATGCCCAATGGTAGTGCAAACATCGTAACCTGTAGTCACAACATAATTCATTTTAGAGGAATAAATACAGAATTCTAAAATACAGTAGTTTTGGTCCAAATTAGATGAGAAAGGCCCTTCATGATCCTGCTTTGTTAGCAAGTATAAAGAGAGCAGCAATGCCAGCAAAGCTAGAGAGACCGTAAGGGGTTATCATTCCTTCATAAACATGGTGGGGAAACAACATTAATCATATGAAACCTCAGAGAATAAATACCTCCTATGTTTTTTGCTACAAGAGCACTACAACCCATGCCACAACGCGATGGGCCACCACAATCCTGCAATGCTCAATACAATAATCAAATGAACAAGATATTTTATAAGAATGTGATGGAGGTAAAACTACTATCTTTTTCCTTCTATAAGTGAATTTAGAACAAAAGGCTACCCTACCCAGTGCAACCCTGTTCATGGACCTGGGTTTCTATGTGAACATAACTATCCAGGTCAGTTCATAGAAAGCATTATCAGTAGATTCAGTACAAGTATAATGGGTCAATAAGAATAAGAGAATACAAATAATCATTCTTCATATTTATTCAAACACGTCTATTGAAATTTTCTATGCTTTAGGACTTGATGCTATAGCAATAACATCTAGATCCAATCTTCTCAATCCCACACCTTTTTCATGTAGTTATTACATTTTAGAAATAACTCGTCCTCAGCTTCTTTTAGGAGAAACTAAGCCCACTAAGTAAATAATTGCAAGCCTTTCAAAATTACAACAATATCATTGCCTTCTCTATTAAAACAGACAGAATACTAGCATGGAAGTCGAGAAATCTACCCAGCAGTCAACACATCCAGGTGGGTCATGATTGAAAATCATTCCATCGCAAAGCTGGTCCAGACAATCAAAGAAGAGAAACTCAATAATGAATCTAGTTACAAGAAAAAAATAAGGCATATAATTGCTTGTATAAAGTTACCATAGTTAATCCATTAAATATATCTTCAGCTAAAGAACAATGGATGAACATGGACCTAGTCATAGTGTTTGAACTGCACTCTACAGTACAGTATCTCGAGTCTCATTGTAAACTTGTAATGATAAAGGACAATGGTTCATGTGCAGAAATACAAATCAACAGACTATCTCGTTTACTTTTACTTTTACAAGTAAGCAGTTCTACTTATAGTCTCAAACAAACAAACATTTTAATTACATGATCATAGCCATAAGAAAGATCAGTTGAAAAACAAAGGTGTGACCTGATGGAGCGAACCTGAAACCAGAGCACAGTCTTATTTCCTACGACCTTGTAGAACCTGTAGGACAGGAAGACAAAGAAAAGCGAAAGGTCGCTTTTATTAGCAGCTAACCGCATTGACAATTAACAAAAAAGCATCAAAATACTACTACTGTATATCAGCTAAAACAGCACTGTCATTCATAACTCATAATGCAACAAATCTATGCCACCCATTAATGCATAATGTTCCATACAACTATTGCTCTTTGAGATGCTTCCCAAACCTAAACTAGGGAAATCAGAATGAACTCAAATGAATTACTATATAAGTAAATAAATTGGAAAAATGCTCAATCGAAAAAAAGCACATTGCCATGCAAAATTTCAAGAGCCCCAGATTAGCTAACACTGACACGCACATTTCATCAAACACGTTGCGCCCAATTTAGAAACTGAACACGAATCACATAGTTGCAGAAATAGTAGAGAGAGAGAGAGAGTACCCATCTTCGCTTTGAACTCCATGAGGATACAAGGGCATGGGAGATTCCAAACTGTAATTGTAGAGCTTGCTATCGCTAATCACACTGAGATGGCAGTTGGCAGAGACCGAGTTAAAGGACATGACTCGGTGCAGAATCGTTAAGGTAACTATAACCCATTTCAATGAATCGCCTCCGAATACCATAATTGGTCACCAAGCTCACACCAATAATCAAAATCTCATCATTATTCTCTAATTTCTGTTGCAGAGATGCATGCTGTGTATGAACTGGAAAAGAATGGGTGTGGTCACTGTGGTGTGGGAGAGAGAACTGGAATGGAATGTCAAGGCCGACATTCGACAGGCCCGTTTCATTACACACGGCGTGTCGTTTTAGGATGACTAAGAGTAAGGCTCGAATGCTCAGTACGGTGAGTTCAGCTCGTTCGGCTTATGTTCGTAAAAGCACAAGCCGAGATTTAATTCAAATATTTAATGTTAAGCTCGATAGAAAAAACGAGCATAGCTTGAACTCGTATATTTAGTTGTATATCTTTAAGAACAAACTCGAATATGTTCGTGCTCTTATAAAATGATTATCTAATAAAGAGGTCCTTACTTTTTAACATGCAGAATTTTGATTTCAGCCGTCAGATCTGTTTAAAAGATTTGATTTAACAACTGAGATCAAAATTCTCCATGTTGAAAAATAAAAACCTCCTTATTGAAGAAACCATGTGCTCTTATAATTATTTTTATTTGAACTTTTTTAATTTTCGAAATCTTAAGATTGAGCCAAATCGAGCGTAAGTCAAACTCGAGCTTGATCACTTAGGTATTTGTCTCGGCTCGACTCGTTTACGGGCCAAACTTGGACTCACCGAGTTTACTACTTCTAACGGCATGCCGTTTAGTAGAAACCGATAAACCCCTAGAAAACCCGCGACTGAGTTCACAACGGTGCGAACCGCGAAGAAAACAGAAAGCCACTTTACTTTGTGCTGCAAATCAATGGACACCGCCTCTCCCTACCCCAACAGCGCGTTAAGCAACACGCGCTTCTCCGAGTTGAAGCCGCCACTCTCGGAACCGGTTCTCGAAGCCCTAACTCAAGGCGGTTTCGATTTCTGCACGCCAGTTCAAGCCGCCACAATCCCCTTACTATGCAGCTTCAAGGACGTGGCCGTGGACGCCGCCACCGGCTCAGGCAAAACCCTAGCCTTCGTGGTCCCACTCGTCGAGATACTCCGGCGAGCATCAACCAATCCCAAACCTCACCAGGTCTGCTTCAAAGCTTAAATTTTTTATTTTTTTTTGGTACAGTGTTTGGTTGCAGAGAAAATAAGAGAATGTGTTTTGTGAAGGTGATGGGAATGATTATATCTCCCACAAGAGAGCTTTCTTCACAAATTTACAACGTGGCGAAGCCCTTCATTTCGACATTGCCGAATTTCAAGTGTGTGCTTTTGGTTGGTGGAGGGCAAGTGAAATCAGACATGAAGCAAATTCAGGAGGAAGGAGCCAATTTGTTGATTGGCACACCAGGTAGACTATACGACATTATGGAACGCATGGATAACTTGGATTTAAAGAACTTTGAGGTAATGCACTTGTAAATGAAACTGTATTTCATGGAATTTCATTGAAATTTTATCTTATGGGATTTGAAAGAAACCGTGTTTTGATGGGATTGGATTGATGCTATAGTTCATGGAGAGTGATAGGATGAAATAGGCTCATGTCATCTCAATTTGTTGCAGATTTTGATTTTAGATGAGGCTGATAGGCTCTTGGATATGGGGTTCCAAAAGCAACTAACTGATATTATATCTCGCCTACCAAAGCTTCGAAGAACTGGTCTTTTTTCAGCTACCCAAACTGAGGCAGTTGAAGAGTTGGCCAGGGCAGGGTTGAGGAACCCAGTGAGGGTTGAAGTACGCGCAGAAACAAAATCAAATAAGGATTCAACATTGTCACAACAATCGGCCTCTTCCAAAACACCTTCTGGCCTTGCCATTGAGGCATGCTCTATAACTTAATATCAAGAACTAATGTGTTATCAATGTCTCGTTTTTTTTTATTTGGTTCTCTTTTGACGCGCTCACTCTATTACAGTATATGGAGTGTGAGGCAGACAAGAAACTCTCACAGCTTGTGGATCTCCTTGTTAAGAATAAGTCTAACAAGATCATAGTGTAAGTGACATGAAATTTGTGATCTCCATTGGAGTGATCAACTTAGGATTTAGAGGTTAAAGTGTTTTACTTCAAAAGTGATTTTTTTTTCCTTTCTCTAGGTACTTCATGACTTGTGCTTGTGTTGACTACTGGGGAGTTGTTCTTCCATGCCTTTCTCCCTTGAAGGATTTCAATCTGATTGCTCTCCATGGGAAGATGAAGCAGGTAAAAGCATGGCTGACCAACAGATTTGGACAATTTCTAAATCACTATTTCATCAACTCATCATTCTTTGTTCTTTCTAAATTACTTTCTAGACCGCAAGGGACAAAGCTCTAGCCTCATTTACATCTCTCTCAAGTGGCATCCTTCTATGCACTGATGTTGCAGCCCGTGGACTTGACATTCCCGGTGTTGACTGTATAGTGCAGGTAGCTTGTTAACAAATTTCACCTACATGATCACCTCCATTTTCAGATCTAAATTAGTATACTTACCTGTTTCTTGATTTGCAGTATGATACACCTCAAGATCCAAATGTTTTCGTACATAGAGTTGGCAGAACAGCACGTATGGGTAGACAAGGAAGTGCAATTGTTTTTCTGTTACCAAAGGTTTAGTTATAGCACTTTATGCAGCTCTGTTTTGACTTCTTTTTTTTGTTGTTGGGTTGTTGCTTTACCATATATGATGATGAAGGTGCTTATTGGATTTGCGCTATTGTAGGAGGAAGCTTATGTGGAATTCTTGCGGATAAGAAGAGTTCCTCTTCAAGAAAGGACATGTCCGGATGATGTTTCTGATGTTATTCCTCAGGTAAGCGTCATTTATGGTACCTTTTACACTGGACAAAATAATTTACTTGATTATGTACTCGTTTACACCTGTTAGAAAGGCTTCATTGTGCTGATTGAACATTGATTGACAAATTTTTATGAATATGCTAGCATTGGTTTTATCCCAGGTTCTTAGTTCTATACAATAAATCAGTATATTGAAATTATCACATATTATCGATCATGCTGTTGTCTTGCAATGATGGAGCTCAGTTTTGTGGTGGTTTCCCTTATTTTGAAGTATCTGGTCCAAAATTATGTAGGATAGTGAATCTACTTTCTGTTACTTCCTGTATTGTTTGAGTTAAGTAATTGAACTGACATCGTGTTAAAACTTTGCTTCAGATACGATCTGCTGCAAAAAAAGACCGTGATATCATGGAAAAGGGCATGAGGGCTTTTGTTTCTTACATCCGTGCATATAAAGAACATCACTGCTCCTACATTTTCAGGTGACTAACCCAAAAGATAAATTAATAAACTTTAAAAGAAACATTTTTTTATCTCTAATTCAAATTTTTAATGCAGGTGGAAAGAACTTGAAATAGGGAAGTTGGGCATGGGATTTGGACTACTACAGCTCCCTGCAATGCCTGAGGTAAAGCACAACACACTTTCCACAGAGGGTTTCATCCCTGTTGCAGACATCAACTTGGAGGAGATCAAATATAAGTAAGAACTCTTCTATCTTTTACAATTGTGTGGAACTTGAGGTGCTAATGATATAAAATCCCATTTTTAGATAAGGACACCATGTCTTTCTTTCTTTAATCTTTCTTAAATAGGTTTCGCCTTTTGGGTATTTTTTTTAAGCATATTAGTGGTTTGGTTATACATGTCTGGTAAAACATTTGTTTTTTGACCAAATTTCAACTGAATATACTTGTATCATCAATCACAACTGAAAATTAAATTACGGGTGAAAGAAAAAGGTTACAGTGTTGCTTGTAGGACCTATTGCACCCAAATTTGTTCATGTTAGAATCATGAGTGGTTAGTTTTTACATGCAGTAGTATAGGCCTAACCTTCATGCTTGCTTTGTACATACTCTGAAAAAGTTAATAGATCGTACATTTCCCATAATGAGCTATTGCTAAAGAAAAAGTTTAAAAAATAGGGACAAATCTCGTGAGAAGCAAAGAAAGAAGAATCTGCTAGCAAAGAAAGAAGCAAAAAAGCAAGAACCTAAACCTCAAAAAACCAACAAAAGTGCTACAGCTAATGTGATGAAGAAGAAAACAGCTAAGCAAAGACGTGCTGCCCAGACAGTTGAAGATGCAGATGAGTTGACGAGAGAATATCGCTTGCTAAAAAAACTGAAAAAGGGGACAATTGATGAAAGTGAGTTTGCAAAGTTGACGGGAACTGAAGACTTACTTTGAAGTTGAAGTCATAATTTACAGAATGTGATTTTGGGAATCCAGACATTGTTGAGGTGAAAGAAAAATTTAGCCATGGATTGGAACTTGTATTTTTTTCAGAAGCAGCCATCATCCCCAAGCTTGTTTCAGAGACAACATACATATGCAACAAAAATGTGGGGAGAACTTTGCAGGTGATGGATGGGATCAGCTTCGGCTGCTGCTAGTTATGGATGAGGGTCTGTATATGAGTCGAAGTTTTTAACACCAGTTTCCTATTTAGTTTGATTTGCTGTTTTAATTTAATTTGTATTCTTTCGAATAGGTCTTGTTATGATTTGCAGAGATTGTAACAAAAGAAACAAAATAGAGAAATGCATGTTGACAGTTGACAGTTTTTCATCAATGAAAGTGCTATACACTTTTGTGCTCCTACTATCTTACTCTTACATTGGTATTTACTTTCCTCTTGAAACAGTAGTTTCCATGTATGATGGCAGTTAATTTTAATTTACTCTTACTGCCTTCAATGTCGAGTAAAAATAACAAAATCTAAACAAAACCACACCAAGTCTTGGACAAAAAGTCCTTGCAAGCCATTAATGTACTCTTAATTGACATCAAGATCAGAAAGTTGGGTTTGGTGGAATTACCTTGGCACATGAAGCAGTGAAACACCAATTGAGTGGATGATTAGGTATAAAGAAGACTTAAATTGTTTACTGATGCTAAAATTTTACTGGGATGTGGTAAAGTTTCGAACTTTTTAACCCCCTGTTTGGCTGGATGGGGGCCTAAATGACCCAAAACACAACAACTTAAGACGCTATTACAATATTCCTAGACCTAGGAACTGCACACAAGTCATCAAGGAGAACTGTAGTAACTTGTGGAGGAGGTTGCTCAAAGAATTTGATCCCAAACTCGGTGCCAAGGCTACACTTTCTTTCTTTTGGGGTAAAGTCTCTTTTTTTTTTTGGCCTGAAAAAAAGAAAAGTAACTGTTTTTTTTTGGCAAGTAGTAGAAGCTAATATAAAAGTCTGTTCATTTTGAATATTCCCACCATCACTACCTGAAAATCTCGCTCTTTCTTCGATGCTTCTTCGTCTTCTTCGCGGCTGACCCACCAGCACTACCTAAAAGTCTCGCTCTTTCTTCCATGCTTCTTCGTCTTCTTCGCGCCTATTTCAGCCGTGAAACCCTAGTCTCTCTCCTCAAACCCCTCAGACTAATCCCCCGCAAAGCCCGAACCTTTTTCCTCTTCTTCAAAATGTCCCAACCCAACTCCGACCAATCCTCTGCGCCAGACCCTCCGCCATTCGACCCGACCCGACCCTCAGTCCCAATCTCGTATCCGATCAAAACCCTCGAAGAGCTCGAATCCAGGTCATACTTCGAGTCCTTCCACTACCCTTTTAACAAATCCTCGGTTGCTCTTCAATCTAGGTCGTCTTCTTTGCCCAATAGGCCCAGATTGATTGTGTGCCATGACATGGCTGGTGGCTATGGCGATGATAAGTGGGTCCAAGGAGGGACTAACCCAAATGCTTATGCCATATGGAATTGGTATTTGATCGATATCTTCATCTACTTTTCGCATAGTCTTGTTACTGTTCCACCTCCATGTTGGACTAACGCGGCTCACAAGCACGGAGTTAAGGTATTTTAAATTTCAGGCTTCTGGATTTTGAGTGGTTAATGTAATAGTGTTAGTCCTTGCAATTCTTGAGAGTGGTAGAAATGGCCTAAGAAACTAAGACAGGCCTTTGTGCATGATTCTCTTATTAGCTTAAGATAAAGGTGCGACTTTTGTTGCCCTATGTTGTTTTCGATTTGCTTGACATGTTTTGCTTTCGAGCTGTATAGTATGAATGATCAAACGGTCTTGGTTTTGCATATGGAATCTAAGGTATTGGGGACTTTCATCACAGAATGGGATGAAGGGAAACGTGTTTGCAACAAATTGCTGTCAACAAAAGAGTCTGCTGAAATGTATGCTGAGCGCTTGGCAGAGCTTGCTGTTGCTTTGGGCTTCGATGGATGGCTGGTATATAGTTCATCATAAATGCATTCTGTTTTTCAAGTCTATATCTTTGCCTAGTTTTATGATCCTATTGCTTTTAGATTTTAACTTCTTAACCAGCCAATTGTGATTTGGCTTTACAATGCTAGGTCACCTGCTTCGTGAAGTTAAATGTGTGGTAGTGTTCTACCATAGTATGCATAATTAGAGAAAAAGAGAAGAAATTGAACCAAAGAAATATGTTACATGGACATAACCAAGGACTTTTTAATACCGCAATAGATCAAAATATTTAAATTTTAAGTTTCTAACAGTTCAAGGAAAGAGAGATGACAAGAGAAATAGCAAAAAGAAATTTTTTTTTTTTCATAATTATGATGCTATGGAAATCCTATCTATTGCACTCTTTGTTCTTTAGTTTTCATAACTTATAAGCACTGCTGCTTGCAGATCAATATGGAAGTTAAATTGGAATTGGGCCAAATTCCTAATTTGAAAGCATTTGTCAGCTATTTAACCCAGATAATGCATTCCTCAGTCCCTGGCTCTTTAGTGATATGGTTAGTGCAAGGAGATATTATGTCTTCAGTCACTTCCTTTTTCCCCCTTTTGTCGTAGTGTACTATTTGAAGTTTGTTTTGACATATTATTGTTAATTATGTAGGTATGATAGTGTTACAACTGATGGTAAACTTAACTGGCAAGACCAACTAAATGAAAAGAATAAACCATTCTTTGATATATCTGATGGAATTTTCATGAACTATACATGGAAGGTATGATTTTTCACTTCTTCCTTATGGGAATTTGATTTTTGTTTTTTCAGTATTTCTTACACAGATAAACATATGTATGTACCTTGCAGAAAAATTATCCGAACCTTTCAGCAGCTGTTGCAGGTGATAGAAAGTTTGATGTATACATGGGAATTGATGTATTTGGAAGGGGCACTTTCGGTGGTGGACAATGGAATGTACGTGTAATTCGTGACATGTCTGAATGTTTAAGTTTTGAAAAAAAAAAAAAACTAAAGTAATATGAAGGGAAAACAAGTATCCTTTCATGTTGGCTTTAAATTGGTTTACAGGCTGAAGTCATAGTTCACAGTGAGCGTCTTAAGTGCCAGTATGTAGTTAAGTGTAGGACTTCATAAGTTAAACAAGAAGTGAGATATAAGCTTCTATGGTTACTTGGTTAGTGCTTTTAGAATTTCATGTAATGGATGTCAGGTGATTTATCTGGTATTCTTGATGTCGTAGTCAATTTTGTTTTTATTTTAAGTAATTGAATGGTGGATTATAATATTTTGACTTCTAATAATTCTTTGCATCAGACAAGTGTTGCACTTGATGTGCTGAAAAAGGATGGCGTGTCAGCTGCCATATTTGCTCCTGGATGGATCTATGAGACTAATCAACCACCGAATTTCCAGACTGCTCAGAATCAGTAATTGACTTGTCCCTTGTTGCAAAATATCACAATCTTGTTAGTTCCATTGATTCTTATACTTATCTCTTCCTTAACATTTTGTTTAGTTATTATTTTTTGATCCATTACTTTTATATCCCTTCATATGTTGATTGTTTACTACTAATCGTCTTGAATGCCAACTTTTTGTAACAACCAACCCGTTAGTTGAAAGAAGAATTTTATGTAATCAACCCCGATTAGTTTGCATCAAAACTTGGACATGTTCTTAAGTATGAATATTGCATGTATTATAGTTTCTCATGATTATTTCAATTGTTTTATTACATTTTCTCATGTGTTTTGCAGTTGGTGGTCCCTTGTTGAAAAATCCTGGGGAATAACACAGAATTACCCTAGTGTTCTACCATTCTATTCAAATTTTGATCAGGTTGTGACTTCTAACTTTTTTTTTTTTTTGAAAGAAACTGATATTTTATTAGGGGCAAAAGCCACAGAACTTTGAGGACAAGAAGTCTTCAAAACACGCTAAAAGAAACACAACCAACAGAGACAACACAAAGCTAAAAATGAACCCAGAACTATTAAGACACTACAGTTAGGTTGTGACTTCTAACTTTTTAAAAGTATAAGATCCTTCAAATATGCTTGTGTGAATTACTTTAAATAGGTTTACCAGTTTCCCCCTTAATTTCATTTTTCAAATTCCAAGAAAGCGCTGCAAAGTTAAACCCTCCAAGGATGAGATATGACTTTGATGCATGCACGTGAGAAGGTTTGGCTCCTCTGAAGAAAATGATCTGTGCATCATTTAGTGAATCTTAAAAATTGGGTTGGCTGAATCATAGTCACTTGAGAGCGACCAAATGTTTGGACTGATTACTTGATGGATTGAGATTATTTTGAAGGACATCAGACCTCTTTTTCTTTAGGACGAGCAGGATTTGTACTTTTCTAGTATATTTGTCCAGCAAATGCTACTCATCAGATGCTCAGTTTTTCCTTTTTTGAATGTTGTCTTCAGTGGAATTGATGAATGTTACAAGCATTACCCTAGTTCATAAGCTAAATATATCTTGCACATGCCTGAAATCTATATGCTATTTTTTGTGTTATTGTTCAGGGTCATGGATACCATGTTTATATTGAAGGCGAGGAAGTATCAGATGCTTCTTGGTGTAACATTTCTTCCCAAAGTTTTCAGGTATTCTTTTGTTGTGAAATTTATTACTGTAGTCATGCACTACTCGGTTGCAGTTAGGTTTCTGTTTCTCTTTTTTTCTGTTCTTTTCATAATATATTATTCAAGTATGAAATTTGAACTTTTAGGGGGATTTCAGAGAAAATCTTGCCATGACAATAAAATCTTCATTACATCAAGTCTAGCCATAATCATCAGATTTTATTTTTTGTTGAGTCGAGTTCCAGCAGTTCAAAGGGAGTTCTTTTCCCTTATTGTATATAGAAATATTTGAATATCTTTGTTGTGTTAGCTATTAGAATAGATTTAGAACAAAATAAGGTATATGGTATGAGGTTGACTGTTGGTGATATGGTTTCTTGAATCCGCATTACAATTTGATAGTTCAATGCTGTGGGTGCGACTGAGAGATATTAGTATACTAGTATAGGTTATGTTAATATGATTTTCTTCTCTGGCACTATGTATGCAATTGTATTGTAATATGCCACCATGTGCAGTATTTTCAAAACGAGTTCGTAATTGAGTATTGATGTTGGGCTTTGTATGTGTGGCAGCCTTTGCTTGCGTTTACTGACAATCCAACTCCAGATGGTATTCAGGTCCATGTTGAGTAAGTTTTTAGTCTTCCTATCAAATTATTCTTCTCACTTTCTCTAAAGGATTCAAAGACCTGGCTGTTCTGTCCCTGGCTCCATGCTAATGATTTTCATTTTGTCATGCTTGGCCCGGTCCTACCTGTAAAATCATTTTGTGAGGGACCCATGACATAGATTTATTAGCCTTAGATGCATGAACGCTTCTGATTTTGTCTTGGTTATCAGAGTTTGGCGCCTGAGCACAGGGAACAATAAGAACATTTCTGAATGTATTTCATGAAATAATAACTTTTAGGTCCTAATACAGTCATCAAATCTCTGTAGTGCATCAATACTACTCTGTATAGGTACAGGTATGTATATGCATATATTAATAAGATCTGAGTATTGACATTCTTCCTCATTGAAATATATTTTGGAAATGTTAGTTTCAGGGAAGCATCTTATAGTGGAGGAGGAAACATCACATTTAAAGGAAATCTTGATGACAATGCTGATTTCACTGCAAGGCTCTTTCAAGGAGATCTTCTTTTGGGGGACTTGCCTCTCCACCTCACATATTCAGTAAGCTATCTCTTCTGTGCATTAAAGTTGCAAATCTTATTAACAGTCAACCTTCATGTGCTGTCTGGAGTCGGAATTACTTTCTTTTATTTACTTTTTTTGTGTATCCAATCTGATACATAATAGTACAACTTTCCGGCCTGTTGTTTTTACACGTGCATCTTGTTAAACTGGGTATACTTCTATTAATGCAGGTGAGATCGGAGAATAATTCTCGACTAGGTCTTTTTCTTAATTTCGAAACTATAAACGAAAGAAAGTCGGTACTTCTTGTATCCTGGAATTCGAACCAATTCTCAAGCAAATTTAGTACAGTGATTAGGACACGTCAACTTGAAAAGCCAGGAACTGCCCCTGGATGGGTTATAGAGGAGAGTAGCATCCGAATGAAGGGATACAGACTAACTGAAATACATGCCGTGTGCTACAGGTCGAAGCCTGAGTTTGATGAAAGGATACCGAAATCCAAATCTAGCCAGGATAATTCTTGTACTCAGAATTCAACGGAGTACTATGCAGTGCTTGGTCATATTTCAATAAAAACGTGTGGACAGAACTCAGAATTTCCGCCTTCTGATTCGTGGCTTGTCGAAGGTCAATACATCCAATGGACTACCGGATCCGAGGATTCCAAGTACCTTAGTCTTAAGATCACTTGGAAATTGGAAGATGGGAGTGATTCTGCATTCTCAACTTATAACATTTATGTTGAGAAACTAGCAGAAGGAAAACCAAAAGGAGGACACTCGTATCTCGGAGTGGCTAGAGTGGAAGCTTTTTATGTTCATAACCTGGCAGTTCCTTCTGACACTTCTAGCATCAAGTTCATTATTCAAGTGTGTGGTGGCGATGGGAGTGGCCAGAAACTAGATGATTCTCCGGTTTTTCTGTTGGATACTGATGCTTGATAACAAGTCGCAAGCATAACTAACTGAATCTATATGTTAATTAAATTGCTACTACGTTTCATGATTACATCTATCAAACACTTTGCTTGCTGATATGATATGCGTTACTTTTTCCTCATGTCCCTTAAAACAAGACGGTACGTAAATGGATTTGTTAGTCACTGAACCATTTAAGATTCATTCTTTTAACACAAGTAAACTCATTGTCACATTGAGGAATTTGCAACTCATGCAGTTACATAGTTGAAAATGCTGTGATGCCTGTTCTGTTGCTGACACGTGGAAAACACACACACCTAAACTATTTGATACCCAAGTCCTAACTATGTACTTAGCTAAACCCTGATTCCACATTTCCACCCACTAACATATCACAGCTTAGAAAGTTATATTACATAGGGTTTAGGGTTTACTGTATATTTTATCAGGTACTTGTTATGTCCAAACCTTTTGTCAAAGCAAATTGAGCCATGTTTTGGTCAAACAGTTTATGGTTCTCCACTATCAAATCTCTGTAGCTATGAATATAAAACTTTCTGAAAGAGATTTAAAATATAAATTTCCCAAGAGAACTCGGGAGTAGATTGGTTAGGAATGTGGAAATGTTTGTGCACTTCAGTTTGTTTATATAAATAGCAACAGCACCTAGAAACTGAGAATCCATAAACAAAGATTCATGACTTTGCACACCTTTAATAGTTTATTCAAGTGAGCAGTTTGTTCTACTTTAGTGTGTAGAGTATCAAAAGCATGACTGCAAGATTGTTCTATTTCAGTCTTCATTAGAATCTGGTCAGTCCAGAGAGAGACTCTTCTGGATGCTTAGATGAGGCAAGTTTTTTTTTCTTTTTTTGGCAATCTCTTAGATGAGTAAGTTCAAAGTATAAAATCCACACCTATATCATACACAAAAATAGAGAAAAAAAAAATATCCGATGCCCTTTTAATGATTGAAATTTTCTTTGCTATTAGGAGGGTACGTACTGTCTGTGGTTCCCTGATATATAATTATTTGAATGAACATGTGATTTTTTGGTATCCAAGTAAAGAATAAATTGCCTAAAAAAGTTTCTAATGGAATGACTTAGAGTCTTAGACAACATAAAAGAAGAAAGATGATTAGATAACTAAAAAGGGGATTGGTATTTGAAATCCAATCGCATAACCTCTGAGTTTTGGAAGTATTAACCTCGAGCCCTCAAAAGAGAAATTATAAGGCTCCCCACTATCTATTCTTGTCTCCATGAATAGGCAAAGATCGAGGTTGATAGAAATTAGAGGGCGATACTTTTGTCTTGCTCTGTATATATATAGTTTTTAATTTTAAGTACCTGCTGTTTATCTATTTGTTAATGGAACTTCATTTTGACTCTGCTAAAACCTTTTGCTCTAATCCCACTAGATGTTTCATGTACTAGCTAGCTGCACCAAGTTGGGCAAAGTTCTATTCTTCTTGCTGAAATTTGTGTACAACTTGTCATTGATAATTTACATATAAAGCTTTCAGGTTATCTGTAATGCAAAAGTTCATGATGTCTAATCATGAATATTTGAGCACACCATCACTTTCTAAATTGATACGTTCATTGAAAACTACTGTCATTAGGTGCATGTAGTCGGATCATAACTAATCTGATTAACCTTTGCAGGTTTCTTTATGTATTGATCTGCTATTAGTCTTGTAATCTACTATTAGTCATGCTGTCGAAGACACTCACTCGTACCGTTAATTACTTTTAAGATCAGGAAATCTTAAGCATGTATGTGTGTTCATCTTGAAGAGGAAATTGATCATCCTCCCATGTGTTTTTTTAGGCACAAACACCATGAACCCTTCAAAGGCTTAGTTTATTAACAGTGAGTAAAAGAATATAAATCCAACCATTCAACAAATTAGAAAAAAAAAACAACAAAGATTACAAAACAATCCCTATTCATCATATCCCAGAAGATACAGCATAGGAAATTAAATGTTAAAGACCCAAAATTAAGTTTCCTGGACCTGTTGATCTACGGTGGTGTACTGGAAGGAACAATGGCACATAAGTACAGTAAGAGACAGCCACAAAATAAAGAGCTGCAAAGAAAGGAGGTTTTGATTGGGATAGATGAAGAAAAGCTTTAAGTTTTGACATGGGAAACTAATGCTTCCACATTAAACAAAGCTACAGGAGGAATCTTCAGTTGTTGCATTTTGTTTGTTTCCCTTCACCCTTTTTAAATTATTTCTTTGATTCGACATATTATGTACTGAGAGATGGATTAGTTTAGAAAAACATATAAAAATAATAGCTTCAAAACTGATATTCATTCGATCAGCTCCTTCTGTATTCTTCCCATGACTGATCCAGTTAATAATTATCTTGCTCTGGTTTTTTTTTTTTTTTTTTGCTTCTTAATTTTGAAGATTAGTTGGTAAGGTACTGTTTTAATTACAGCTAAGATCGATACTGAAGAGTATGAAATTTACTAGCTAGTTTAATTAAACAAACATAGTGGCATCTTTTGGCATGTGAGAAAACATAAAACATAAAACTGAATGATGAATTAATAATACTAGAAAACTCCTTATATTCTGTGTCTTATTTAGAACTTTAGGAATTGGTGGGTTTTGGAAAGTTTAGCAGCATACAAGTGATTTGTCTTTTTTGCAACAGAACCTAGGTCCATAAAATTCTTAACTTTGGCTTATTAATTAGGTACCTTTTTACAACAAATATTAAACTGACTGGCACAATAGATCGAAGAGGCAGAGAAAATCTGTTGACATAGTAAAAGTTTATTAAAGAAGCAAGCAAATGGATTAGTTCAGCTGCAGATTAGGACAAAACAAAAATAAGGAAACTTGTAGATTAGATGTGATTTTAATTTAGTCATTACAAGAATGTATGTCCTTAGTTTGCTGATTGTTTAAAATGGCCACCGACCCTTTTGCATGTTTGTGTTAATATATCCACAGAAGTTAATTAGAGCTTGCTAGCTTACTCAGAAAGCAAATTACTTCACTCTATCACATGCTAGAGTTGACCTAATTATCATCTTAGATTCTTACCCATGTTTTCAAGTCACCCCTGATCTGTCTGATTATTATAAGAATGAATGGAAGATAGAGTTGAGAAGTTTCAAACTAAGGGCTACTAGACTTGGAAACTTAAACTTTCAGAAAAGGAGTTAACAATGTATATCAAACTAACAACATGATTAAAAGTATTCTAAAACATGAAAAAAAGCATATTAAGAGACCATGTCATGTCCAAAGATGCCCTCCCACTTGAGAGAGTCATGGATTACATTGCCAGAACTAGAAGAGGGAAAGTTGAGGTGCTGAGGGAGATTGTTGTGGAGAAAATATGACTTCTCATCGTCAGTGCACGTGTCAATCTGTTGGGTAGGGAGCACCATAGGCTCTTGCTGCATCTGAATGCAGAGGATCTCAGCTTGAGCCACAGAAAGTTGCATTTGTAGCTCAGAGACTTGGTTTTGCAGGCTAGAAATGGCCCTAACACACCCATAAACTGGGTCTCTCACTCTTGCATTGGCTTCATACACCAGACTGCTCACTGCATCTGTTCTCTGGTGGACCGGAAGCTCCTGCATGTACATCGATCATAACCACAAAAGAAAAGATTAATGACACTAATTTCCACCCCGGAATTTCGATGAAAATTCAAACATCAACGACCAAGTAGTCAAGTTACCTGTAACATTTTGCTAACGTTGCTAGCACCAAAGACCTTGTGCACGATGGCGAACTTGTGGGGGTCGTCGGAGGGAAAGTAAGGGGCAAAAATGCAGTCATGGGCGCATCGGCGTCTCAGCAACTTGCAAGAAGCGCACGGTGAAGTTCCGTTTCCGCCCATTTTGCTTTCGAGAAAGGTTTGGAGAGCTCTGGAGAGGAGAGGACTGTGACAGTTGAGAATGTGAGACTGAAAACAAGTAAACAAGTTGGAGAAAATGGAAATGGAGAGGTGTGTATTTATAGTACTAGATAACGGATCCAACAAGGCAACAACACTAAACTGGTTAATATATATATATAATTAATAAAAGCGACTTAACCATTTATATAATATCTCAGATGAGAGAGTACGTGGGTATATATCATTGAGTTTCTAATGAAGGCTAGGATTCTCTAGTAGTAAACTAGTAACTGTGCCAGCTGAACGTTATAGATCACCGAAAGGTCCAAACCAATATGAATTGGGCAACTCTACAGCTTTCAATAGTGATTATTCCCTAAACTCTGACTTGTCTTTTCTATTGTTGGTGTCATTGAGCATTTACTTTGGAATTTGGATGCATGCATTCTCGATCCAGAAGCAGTCGCTAAACCAACATGGGAGGAGCTAGCTAGCGATAATGAGACGTACAAGAAAGCTCTCTAGTCTTCCCGCACGATTATCACCTTTAAATGATACATCGGTATTCACTTTGATGCAATCAAAAAGAGGAGGCTAGCTAGGCCGCCAAATAATTGTAACATGTACTAATTGTGTCTATTGTCGTTGTTGTTGGTCTTTAACTTTGCTAATCTCCTTCATGAATCACATTGGCATCGATTCATTACTATAAATGAATGAAAATTAGTTGAAATGAAATCAAGCCGATCGATCGAGACTCGTTATATATAGTACGTATAAATCAGTTTCTATTTAATTTGCCATCAATAATTTATTAAAGAAAATGAAAAGTACAAGGGAGGGGACTAAACCGAAACCTCCCCAAAACTAAACTAACAAAACCAAAACTTAGGAAGACCCAAGTGGTCTACAATGTGAAGCAATAAAGGTATGAGCTACATTCCACCACACAAAACCAGTTGAAGATGTACCATAGTTAGCCAATGCATCCGTAACATGATTTCTTTCATGAAATATATGAGAGGTGTGAAACTGCATTTGAGAAATACGAAACAAACAATTAATTCATTGAACCCGAAGTTGTCATGGCACCAAAGAAGGAAACCGAAGAAAGTCAAGAATAAGAGAATAATCAACTTCAAGTCAAATATGTTTCTAATCTCTAACCCACGTAAGTTCAATTGCTTTGATAATTGCCATCACCTTTTCCGCCACCGAGCTAGGGATGTCTAAATTAGAAGCAAAAGCACCAAGAACATGGCCTCTATATTCACGAAAAACAGCACCATAACTATCACACCCCCCGATTCATACTTCCAATCCCCATCATAATTGATTTTTATCAACCCCAAAGAAGGAGGATGCCAATTTAACCTCAATAATTCATGAAGCACACACATGCAGCCGACACGTCACTCCAAAACATTTCCAAATTCTAAGGTTTTGAATTGAATTATGCATATGGCCGGAAGACACCAATATTCAAACGTTTAGAATTTCGAAATCAATTAGTCAAAAAAACAAAGAATTTAGAAATCATCCCTCACGAAAGCAACATGTCGATGTAATCGTACGATTATTCCACTTGAAACAAAATAGCATACGATGATATGAACGTACAAAATTACAAATCAAAGTAAACGACATTACTGTACAAAAAGATAGACCATGACTGGGCATTTTCCATTTTTGGGGAACTGATGTTTACAATACGTAGAAAGCTCTCTTAATTTCATTCAAAATGCCCACAGAATTAATCTGTTAAGCAATAATGGATCGATGAATGTACATGTCATTGATTCATCAATCTGTTAAAGAGTTCATATGAAAACAAATTTAAGAAAACAAATTTAATTGTAGATCTTCTTCATGTACGTGTAACACATTGGGGCTGAGTCAATGGCTCAATGCTATGAGTGTAAAAGTTTGAAACATATTGGGGCTGAGTCAGTGCTATGAATGAGTAGAAGTTTGAAACGAATGTAGTGAAAGGACATTGGAGATTTGGAGAGAAATTAATTAAGGAATCTCTTTGTTTTTTGTTTTTTTTTTTTTATCTTAACAAAAAGAGCTTTATTGTGAATGGTTGTTAGAGATGAACCCACAAACATTGATTTACGTGAAGGCACACAAATGATTGCTCTCTAGCTCTAAGCATATTTTACAATCCAAATCATTAATTGGTGAGATCCAATGGTCCAAAAAAATATATCATATTAATTTTACTAATACATATTAAAATGACTGAAACCAGCGCGCGCGGTGGCCACCGTTGAATGCTGTAGGAGGTTTGGCTTCCAAGTTCTTCTTAATTTGACTCCCGGCCATCTTTCTTTTATGCAGGAGGTGAAAACGTACTCTGATGAAAGAAGACTAACAATTCTTACCCCAACTTACTTAATTAATACCATGTATTATTAAACATATATGTAACTAAAAACCCTAACAAAAGAAAGAGAACTTTAAATTGTGAATGTTTGTTAGAGATGAACCCACAAACATTGATTCACGTGAATGCACACAATGCTTGCTCTCTAGCTCTAAGCATATTTTATAATCCAAATCATTGGTCAGATCCAATGGATATCATATTAATTTCACTAATACATATTAAATTATGTTTCTTTTTTAAACATACATAGTAGTTACTAACTATACTAGTACTGCACTATATCCCGAAGACCAAGTAGTCTCTACTCTAGTTGCATTATATATATGGCCTAAATTGCATTTCATATATGGTTTTTTATTTTTGATCAACTTGCATGGGATTTTGTCTAATTTATTATCTTTGATTATTTCTTTGGAATTGTGGAAGGATTTAGAAGGATCAATTGATCATAAAGCTCCACATGTGTTTTCCTTCTACAACTATGTTTTCCTCTGAAAAAATAATTAATTACACCTTCTACAACTATGTTTTCCTCTGAAAAAAATAATGTCCAGCACCATTTTTTAGAACACAAACTAACAAACTCAACGTCGCACTCACCCATCTGTCTAAACGCATGCAAAATATATAGATCGAGGGCATCATATATGTTAGTTTCTTAAATATATATCAGCTAGTTGTGTGGTACGTTGTTAATTAAAAAAACCCTTTTTTTTTATTACAGTAAAACATATATAATTAAAGTGCTTCATTTTTCAGAGAAGGGTGGTCAAGATCGATGTTGATATGATCGTATAAACCAGATCGAATTGTTTGTCGTATACATGAAGGGATCAATTAGCTACCCTATTGTCCTATTTAACTAGGACGCATGCACCCTTTGAATAATGAACAACTCCGATTTTTATTTGTTACTTAATTTGTAAATTTTTGCCAACTAGAATCGGAAAAAAAGTGTCTCAGGAGAGTCACGACTAAGCAAGAAACTATATATTTGCCCGCACTATATATAATTATATAGATAAATATATAGATATACATGTTTATTGGTTACATAAGCAAAGCAAGCAAGCAGATCGATATGTTGATCTTCTTCTTATTTACTATTTAGGAACATCACGAAGACTGATCCCGTGACCTAATATTCATGCTTGGGAGTTGGAACCCATGCATACACTGATTGCACTCACAGATCTTGATGCATGAATATATATATATATATATATACGTACGTACTATATATATAAATAATAATATTAGTATACAGATTTTCTTGTTGTGGATATGATCTTAGATAAATAAAATCTAGCCAGACTTAATTATTATATAAATAATAATATTAGTATACAGATGTTCTTGCTGTGGATATTATTTAAAGGAAACAACAGTACTCCATTAAGTAATATATGTTGAAATTAATCTGCATCGATCTATCTAGCTAGGTTTTATTGGAACCCTGAAGTCGTCGACTGATCACACAATTCAACGCATGCTTCTTTTTCATGTTTCCAAAATAAAACACCCTGCCTCTTCTTCCGTTGCATGTTTGTGTCTATGCTAGCTAGCTAGTTCTTAGTTGTCACTATATGAAACAAATACTTCAGAAATTTAATTATATCAGTTTTAATTATCGATCAACGAATTAATGTTAGCTAGCTAGGTGAACAGAAGCTTCTTTGAGATTTTTGTAAAAACCTTTTAACCTTTTGTGATAAACCAGGCGAGGTAAAGATCAACATAAATCAATATTATTTGTTTCAGAAACCTGCTAAGAACCTCGCTGCTTAATTAATTGGTTTCTCCATGCGAGAATCTAGCTAGCTAATTAAATAACAACAACCTTCTTAATATATTCTGAGGTAAGAGCTCATCTGTTGAGCTCTTCTGGTGTTGTTATGGCATTATGCATACATGCATATATGGATCGATGGATGAATGAATGAAAATGCATGCTCTGGATTTTAGGTTTCAAAATCTTCAAGGGGAAAGATATATGGGAATTTGTTGTTGAAGATATATGACTTCCATGCATAATAGGCTAGGTCTTAAATTGGCGTGCTTAACTTTCTACTGGGTAACTAGGTCAAGTTTAGATTCTGGAAGAATCATATTAGGTCCATGCATTAGAGCAATGAAGCAAAAATAGAGGCCGGTAAAAACAGAAACCCATCCCTAATTAGAACTTAAAAGCCTCCATATCACCACTATATAGGGAAGACCATGCCGTGTTCCATAAGAACTTAATTGTCCTCCTACTTCAGTCTTAATTAGCTAGGAAAAGAAAGATGAAGACTTTCCTAGCCTAGTCTCTCATGTTGATTCCTATATATTGATGGTTTTCATTTTGGAAATTAATGTACCGGTGTTATATATGGGACCTAAAACAAGGCCCAATAATGACATCTCTAATTCACTTAATCACTTTCAACTTTAAGATTAGTTAGTATATCCAGCCTAAGCCCATTCAAATGGGGACATTAATGGAAATGTTTAGCAGTACTCTGGCAGATGCTTATGACCAACTACTTTTGTGAGGAAGTTGTAGCAGTGCATTTGTATTTATGTATATGTAATTTTATACGATATAAGTTTAGAGATGTATCTGTATTAACATAAGCACGAGAGTGTTAATTGTCTTTTGAACGTACATATTTTCAAACACTTGGGCCTCTTAAGAAAAACATAATGCTATGAGTAGAGGCAAAGCTTAATTTGTCTTATTTTTTTTTTTTTTTGAGAAGAAGAAGCTAGCAATTCTATTCCTTAATTTGTCTTTCGAAAAATAAAAATAAACGAAAATATGTGAGTTCACTTGACCCTCAACCCCAATGGCCCAATGCCTATACTCATATTAATTCATACACATATAATCCAAAAATGTTTTGTTAATATTTTTTTCTTTTACAATTTTGCTAAGGAATCATGTTAGAATAAAGATGTGGTCAAACTAAAAAAAATAAAAAATAAAAACTCTCAAATCTATTATAAGCCGTAGAATTAATTATTTAATGTATCACTTGATAGTCTAAGTAAGGTTAAAAAATTAAAAGAATAGAAGATAATCCAAATCGTCTGCAAAGTCGTTCATATATAAGTCATAACTCACTCAATTTACTCATGTCAACTTGATATCCACATCATTGAATATTGAAAATTTGAAATGGTAGGTGCATCATTATAGTACAGTCATATTTTACTAAATTGAAGTGTCATTTGGTACTTCATAGCTTACTTAAATAATCATAAGCTCGAGGCATAAAGTTAACACGTAACCTCTTGGTGGCTTTGGAAGATTAGTAGTAATAGTAACTTTAACATTCACCCAATGTAATTTGCCCTTTCATATAGGAAAAAGAAAACCCAATTTGCTTATAGAGATTCCATACACAGAGTAGTGGGACGAGCAAACCCTTCAAGACAAAACTTGCCTGTCTTTGCCAGTTGGCCCAACTTTGGTCCTTTCTAGTTGATTTGATCATGATCATCTTTGGGCTATTCAATTACCTAAACGTCTTTTTCAAGGTTTCCCATTTTAGTTTTTTGTTGGTTAACATTTTACCAGTGTTAAATCTACAATGATCAACCTTTATCCAGTTAAAAATTTCGAATATGCGGTTAATAATCTTTATACCATTTATGGTATAAAAAAATATGACGAATTTTTTAATGATCTCGTCACGCCATGTGGCATATGTGACGGACCACTATGAATGGTGGTTTCAATAATTTATAATTTTTTCACTAAATATTTTATTACTCACTAATTATTTTATTATACAGCCACCAATCATAATGGCTCGTCACACATGACACGTGACGCAATAAGACCATAGGAAAAATTTTCAAAAAAATATATATCTTTCTCAAGATTCAATAAAAAAACTGTCCTACCAAAAAAAAAGAGTCCTACCCCAGAAGAGAATTGAACTCTCCCTAATTATTGATAAGCCAAAAAGAGGGAATTTAAGAAGATTCTCACACTTTCTCTTGGCCACCAAAAAAAGAAAAAAACCCTAATTTCCAAGATTGTTCAACGCAATGGACCCAAAAATGATCCAAATCAAAGATATTTCCTTTGGATTCCGAGCCGAGCCACAAGCCTGCCACGCGCTCAGTCCGTCTACTCAATCTCGACCGTCCACGTGCTTCGCATCCAAAGGCCAACACACTCCATAGCCACCCATATAAGCCAGTCCATTTCTGAACATCTCAATCCTCACCTCCACACCACACACGGCTCTCTCAAAACCCTCAATTTCTTCTTCTTCTTCAACCCCTGAATTCTCCTTCACACTCTGATTCGTTCCCCTCTCTCTGACATCATGCTTCTCAAAGCTTCTCCAGCCTCCTCTCACTTGCTCACTCGCGGAGAGAGCTTGGCTCCCCTGTTTTCCTCTGCTCCATTGTCATCGTCTCCTTCGATTTCCTACTCCGTCGCCCATCTGAACTCGTCCACGTCTCTGTTCTCGACTCTCCGGTCATCTCCGGCGAGGCATGAGCGTGGCGTTGTGGTCTGTGCGGCCTCGAAGGGCGCGAACAATCGGCCTCTTACCGGTGTGGTTTTCGAGCCGTTTGAGGAGGTGAAGAAGGAGCTCGATCTTGTGCCTACTCTCCCACAAGTCTCGATCGCTCGCCAGAAGTACAGCGAGGACAGTGAGGCCGCTGTTAACGAACAGATCAAGTGGGTTTTGATTCTCTTCCCTTTACGTGTTATATATTTGTGAAATGAATGTGCTTGTTTGGTTATTGAGGAATATAATTGTTGATGATTTGGTATTGAAGCAATATCTGTTTGTTGGTTTCAGAGAATTCCTATTTCCTGTGAAAGATTGTAACTTTAATTGTTCAATGTGTATTCTTGTATCTGTGTGTGGATTTGTGTATGGATGTAATGCAATTGTGAGTCTATGGAAATTTGCTTATATTTGTTTATGCTCTGTTCTCTAACGATTGATTTGTTTCTTTGGTCGAATATTAGTGTGGAGTACAACGTCTCCTACGTTTACCATGCCTTGTATGCCTACTTCGACAGGGACAATGTTGCACTCAAGGGTCTTGCCAAGTAATTTCTTGGAAACTCATGAAACTATTTTGAGCATTTTCTTTACCATGAGTTCGATGTTGATGGTTTTGTGTTGTATGCAGGTTTTTCAAGGAATCAAGTGAGGAAGAGAGGGGTCATGCTGAGAAACTGATGGAATACCAGGTATTTGGCTCAACTCTTTATCTAGTAGTATATAATTTTGATGCTCTATAGGCTTCAAGTTCAATTTCTCATTCTCATTTGTCAATTTGAATATCTTGTTTTGGTAACCCTCAGAATAAGCGTGGTGGAAGAGTGAAATTGCAGTCTATACTGATGCCTGTCTCTGAATTCGATCATGCTGAGAAAGGAGATGCTTTATATGGTTAGTTATGTTGGGCTTCGCTTATGTACTTGTGATGTTTCAACAATGCGCAAGATGTTTCAATGTGCTCATATCTGATTTATATGAGTTTGAAGAAAAAATTGGGTACCTGCTTAGCAGTAGATAGGATTTGTAAAACATGTCAACTAAATGTGTGCTTGGATTATAGATAAAGAAAAAACAAGAGATGGCCTCGGCCTGTAGACCTGGTTTGCCACATGATTTGCTGTCATTGACTATTTTCAAGAGTTTACTGTAACACATTATGTTTAATTGCTCTTTTGTGAGCTTTAACTCTGTTCTTCATTTTGGTCTAGCAATGGAGCTTGCATTGTCTCTGGAGAAACTGACTAACGAAAAGCTGCTCAACCTGCGGCATGTAAGGCATCTATTCTTTATTGCTTAGCTTTTAGGTGATATGGTTTAACTGATTATTGTATAACTGGTAGATATCAAGTCACCAATAGCATCGTTTGATTTTTGATATGAATTAATGCTTGGCACATTGTTTGAAGATTCAAATATTTTTATGCTATGTTCTAACAGGTTTTATCTTTGACCATGTGACTAACAGGTTGCTGACAGGAACAAAGATGTGCAGCTAACTGATTTCGTTGAAAGCGAATTTTTGGCTGAGCAGGTGATTTTTGATGCACTTCTTTGCTTATCATGAGTGTGAAACTTTGTAGGGCTATTGTATCATGATGTTGATTATCTCCTACTTTTACCTTTCTAGGTGGAGGCAATCAAGAAGATCTCAGAATATGTTGCTCAACTGAGGAGGGTGGGCAAAGGACATGGTAAGCACCCACAATTCAGTTTCATTCTTATCTTTATGGACCTTACTTTATCACCTTTGTCATCCTTTGTACATTTCTATTTGTACTTCACTTTAACCTCTCCAATTCTTATTAAATCTGTGTTTGCTTTGCTGTGCATCTCAGGGGTCTGGCACTTTGATCAGATGCTGCTACTTGAAGGGGGAGTTGCTGCATAATGAACTCGTGGTCATCTTTTGTTTGAGGTTACCAGTCTGAAGCTGGCTTTTGTGTTGGTGGTTCTAGCTTACTGTTTAGAGTTTTTGACTGTGTGCTTAGAGTCTTGGACCCTTTTGGTAGTTTTAAGACACGAGGATACATGGGGCAAAGTTTTGTCAAGTTGAGCAAATGAACTTATTATGTTCTATTAGTCAATGCTTGATGCCTACTGTAGTGTGGCTTAATATATCAACTTGGTTGTTCTTATTTTCTGATGGAAGTTGACAATGTTGACAAATGAAAAACCCTAAGAGTAAAGCCCTAAACCCTACACATGCATTGTCCCAAAAAAAAAAAAAACCCTACACATGCAGAGAGGACTTGCGTGATGTTGTGGGGACGCACCAGTTTACAACCTACCACGTTTACAACCAGTTTTTCCTAGTCTCCTTTCATCCCATATCTTTTCCAGGAATGATGTTTACATGGGGATCTAAAAATTGATTAAACGGTAACCAATTTTGTTTGGTTTTATTTTGAAGTGTTTATTGATGGCACTCGACCACTAATTGAGGGATTCTAATTCTTATAATAGTAACGGAGATAAGAGCTCTAAGACAGCAGGAATAGGGCGGCAGCATTGATCTTCTAGTTAACTCAGTACCCTAGCTCATCCTTCGTTTTCCGTTATGCCGGCTACCCAAACCCGGCATGGCACTAATTTAGTCTGGGCTCGGCAAAGACTAAAAGATCCTGAACGGACTGTGTTAGACTGGACATTAAAATGAAGGGGAATGACCCTCGACGAGTTTTGCATTCAAGTCTCATTAAGCCATGTAGAGAATATACATGTTCCCCACGTGAAAATAAGAGTTGGGTAAGAGGAGCAGATTGTTGCTATAAGAAATTGGTCCACAATCATGACCAAAGCAACCTTAAGATAACAAAAAATTATGGTCCACAATCTGACTGTCAAGATCACCTTGTAACAAGCAAAACAAGCAGGAAAAATTTGAAGCACAAGTTCAGAACTAATGGTTCCAGGTGCGACTGTAAAAACAGTAACCGCACAAGTACATCAAAATTTGAAAGCTAGCTCATAGTTTGCTTATGCAGTGGATGCTTGTTGAGCTGCTTGCCTCTTTCTGGCCTCTTCAATGATCGACAGCTTAATACCTCTTCCCTTTGGCAGACTTACCCATGGCTTTGTTCCCTTGCCGATGGTGAACACATTCCCCAATCGGGTTGCAAACTCATGGCCAGTTGAGTCCTGGACATGGATGGTCTCAAAACTTCCCTTGTGTTTCTCCCTGTTCTTGATTACACCAACACGTCCCCTGTTCCTTCCACCAGTAACCATGACCACATTACCGACATCAAACTTGATGAAGTCAGTAATCTTGTTGGTCTCTAGGTCAAGCTTGATGGTGTCATTGGCCTTGATGAGAGGGTCAGGGTAGCGGATTGTACGCCCATCATAGGTGTTAATGTAGGGAATATTCTTTTGCCCGAACTGTACTGACCGGACTTTGCACAGTTTAAACTGCAATAGAGAAAAACATGCTCAAGATATCAGAATTAATCAACAGATATAGAAAAGTTCACAAGATGAAATGCTGGATTGGTAGTTCCCTACATTTAACCACCTTAGATAGTCATTTTCTTTATGGCCAATAACTACATTAATAGTTAATCCCTAATATTTATTTCTTTGATGGGAATACTCCATGTACACATAACTTGAACATTTTCATGTGTAATATACTTTTTGCAGACAAGAAAAGAAATTCACACTAAACGCGATTCAAGAGAGTAGCCCAAAATTACATGATATGAGTGCAGTTCTTTTTCTTTGGACCTGAGATTTAAATCCAGTAGTTGTTCAAGTGATGTACCTCAAAAGAAATAATTAAAAACAGATCAAGAGAACTATGAGGATAACCTTTGCCTCTTCATCCCTGATTGAGTGGAGACGGAACCGACCCTTTGTGTCATAAAGGAGACGGAAATTCTCATTTGTTTTCGGGATTGATATAACATCTGGAAAGCAAAGGACAATTAAAAGAAAACGATTACATGTCTATACCCAATAAAATCAAGAAGAGTCATTTTACAAATTCAACATATCTACTGAACATATTGGCACCAAAAGCAGTTGAAACAAAACATAAAACTACCTCGAGAACAATTTTTCTACAATTATCACACATATTGAAAATCAAACATAATAAGGCCTAGCAAAAAAAAAAACAAAAAAAAAATGGCTTGAGTTAGAACTTAGAAGATTGGAGCATACCCATGAAACCTGAAGGATAGGTTTTGTCAGTCCTGACCTTCCCATCAACCAGAACATGTCGTTGCATCAAAATGGAAATGACTTCACGGTAAGTGAGAGCATATTTCAACCGGTTTCGCAAGATAATGATCAATGGCAGGCATTCCCTGGACTTGTGAGGTCCAGATGAAGGCTTAGGTGCCTGAGGAAGAGATATAAAAAAATAAAATTAACGAATGAAGTGAACCATTGGAGATATAAAAATGAGAAGGATGGTGCACAGGTGTCATTGAAAAAGGAAACCCAATATAAGGTTTTCAACTTACAAATGCGCCACCAAGTTTGTCAAGCATCCAATGCTTTGGGGCATTGAGCCTCTTCAAATGCTTCTTCAATCCTCTAGCCTGCACCGGGAACAAGCATAACAGTTACAACTCAAAATAATCACATTTGAACATGGAAACATTATTCAATATCACAAAACACTTATTTCTTTCTTCCTCTTTTGTTTCAATTATGGTGTTGAAACGAAGAGGAGAAAAATATATGCAGAGCTTCCCTTATTTTCTCTCGTATTCTTTCTTTATCCTTTTCCCAAACTAAAATTGCCAATCATATTCTCACAGTAACAGAAGAGAGACATAAATTCATACCATGTTTCAGAAAAGCTCACTCAACGTAGTGATATCAGATCCTATCAGCTAGGATTCGATGTTTATACTTGTTTTTATAATAAAAGATTTGATAAAAATCATATGATCATAACAATGTGGACAATTACATACAGCATCACAATTTGATCAAAACTTCAAAACGTAAAAAGAACCAAATTTGTGGCACTGTTTCGACTACTCGATTTCCTAGCCTTATAAACGAACCAAATACATAAACCCAGATCTGGGTATTGCATATCATGCACATTATTCCAAGGATCATAGATATCATTCTGTGACCAACTTTGAAATAGGAGAAAGAAAAACCACGAGAAAAAAAAAATCAGTAACAGGTTACAGAAATTAGGTTGAGAATGTACCATTTTGTGATTGAAAGCTTGACCTCCGGTGTAGTATCTGAGCTTCCGCGGCTACAGAGCTCTGTCACACTCTGTCTTCAGAGAGAGAAAGTGAGTGACGACGACCCTAAAAACCCTAGTCAGTTGGGCCTTAACAGCTTAACTCGCGGCCCGTAAGAAATTGGAGGGCCAGTGAGGTGGCCCATAGTCCGAGTGGTTAAGAAAACTTTGGGCCTTTGTGATGGGCTTTTTTACCTCATGCCCACGAAAAGAGAGAGCCAATTAGAAAGAAATGAACGCCGTTTCCCGGTAGTAAAAACTTGTGCGCTTCTGGACTGGACTAGAAATTAGCTAAACTCTCTTTGCTCAAAACCCTAACTCTCAATTCTCCGGCGCGCCAACCTCATCCTCTCTCCCAGAACACGCACACAGTCCCTCAAAGAAGCCCTAAACCAATCAATTTCAGCCATGGCTTCCCATACGCCCAATCTCGAGTGCCGGATGTACGAGGCACGCTACCCGGAGGTGGACATGGCGGTGATGATCCAGGTCAAGAACATCGCCGACATGGGCGCGTACGTCTCACTCCTCGAGTACAACAACATCGAGGGCATGATTCTCTTCTCGGAGCTCTCCCGCCGTCGGATTCGGAGTGTGAGTAGCCTCATCAAGGTGGGTCGCATCGAGCCCGTGATGGTTCTCAGGGTCGACAAGGAGAAGGGTTACATCGATTTGAGTAAGAGGAGGGTTTCGGAGGAGGATATTGCTACCTGTGAGGAGAGGTACAACAAGAGCAAGCTCGTCCACTCCATCATGCGACATGTCGCTGAGACTTTGGGTATCGATTTGGAGGTACTTTGCTGATACGTGTTTGTTTTGAATTAGACTGATTCCAATTGTTTGCGTTTTGTGTTGTTTGGGTTCTGAAATTTTTGTTTGAAGAAGTATTGTCTCTAGGGAAAAAAATGAAGATTGGGGTTCAATTGAGCCAAGTGTAGTTGACATTGATGTGTAGCAATGCAACAATTAGGAATTTATACGTATCTGGGTTCGATGAGAGCTCGATGTACTGATTGGATTAATTTGGTTTATGGGGTTAGTGACTATTTATGTTCTATCAGCAATCTGGCGAAAATTACCATTGTAAATCATGAGAACAGTGACATAGTATGCCTGCATGTTTTGATTAGTAGTTGGGTGTATAGTATGCTATGCGGTTTTTATTTGTGCAGAGTTACGGTTGAAACTTTAATGGCTTCCAAGGTAGGTTAGTGCTCAGAAATCTTTAGAATTGTGCTTGTCTCAAATTTATGTAGCTTAAGAGGGCAAACTGCAACAAACTATTGACTTGAATGCAGTGCTTAATTTGTTCGTCATCTATCGTTTTCATGGGGGTGGGGTAGTGGTGAAGGGATTATATGGTAATCTTATCGACTCTTTTTATTTAGAATTGTGCTTGTTGCAAATTTCTAGAGCATGCTGAAACAAATTATTGATTGAATCTAGTGCTTTATTTGTTGGTCATCTATTATTTTCATAGGTTATTACTAAATGACTTTACTTGTTACAGGAGTTGTATGTCAATATTGCCTGGCCGTTGTACCGGAAATATGGTCACGCTTTTGAGGTGAGGATATTCACTGCCTTTGAGGTTACTCTGTGTTCTTGATTTTCAGTAGTGAACATGAATTTTTATTTGTGCAGGCTTTCAAAGTAATTGTCACTGATCCTGATACAGTTCTTAATGCCCTCACATGTGAGGTGAAAGTGACCGGCCCTGATGGACAGGAGGTAATTCGTGTTTGAGCGTGGTTTATGGCTCATATTATCCTGTTTATGCCGCATTGGCAGTGTTCCCTCATTCCCTTGTATCTGTGTTTGTAGGTTGCTAAGGTGGTTCCTGCTGTGTCAGAGGAAGTGAAAGACTCTTTGGTAAAGAACATCAGGAGAAGAATGACACCACAACCATTGAAGATCCGAGCTGATATTGAAATGAAATGTTTCCAATTTGATGGTGTACTTCACATTAAGGTATTATAGTGCCCCGTTGTGCCCTCTGCTTATTATTCTTTTATGGTTTTTATTTTTGGCTTCATATTATTTTAAACATGTGATTTTGCAGGATGCCATGCGGAAAGCAGAAGCTGCAGGTAATAATGATTGTCCTGTGAAGATTAAGCTGGTTGCTCCTCCACTCTATGTTCTTACCACACAGACTCTTGATAAGGTATGCCAAACTGTGATGTAAATCTTGAGTTTGTTTATTGTTCCATTGCTTGATAACGATGCAGTAATCCAGATAACCCACCAAGTCATACAATGGATTGTTGATAATGTTATTTATGTCGACATTACATGTCATGTTTCTGTGAAGCAACAGTTTGAGCACTTTAACTTCAAGGCTTTAATTCTTGGTTGTGAAATTATGAACAAAAATAGTGATGAATCAGTGTTCTTCTGCAAGTATCCCCACCTCGGACCAGTTTCCTCTAGGCTCAACACTTCTTTGTGGAGAGACAAATCTTAGAATTTGTACGTTGAACCTTGTTATTTGAACAGATATGTTGAACCTCGTTCTTTGAACCTTGTTATTTGAATAGATAACTTATACAAGTAACAAGGTTGATGGCTGCTTTTACAACCTTGGTATTTGTATGTGTAACAAATTTCAAATACAGCATGACATATACATTGAACCTTATTATTTGAACAGATGAGATATATAAGTAACAAGGTTGATGGCTGCTTGTGTTATATATGTGATTTACTGTATGTTTTAGGTTTTTATGGGCTTCAAAAAGAGTTTGTATTGGCTGGTTGATACATTTCATCGTTCTTAGCTGCACATTTAACCTTGAATTTATTGGTGTTGGACTATTTGCCCTTGCCTCGCTAGCACTAAGTTCACTTACCCTTTTTAAATTTCTTTTTTATAGCTTCATTTATACATCAGTTTCTTCTATTTTCACTTGGATACAGCATTAGCTACAAGTTGTTTTATTTAAACATATATTTTTGGAAGCTGAAGATGTAGGAACAGTTTTCTTGAAATTCCTCCAAGCAATTGTAAAGTAGCATAATATAGTTGGTCGCTGGCTATTTTGCTAATGAAATTCATGATATCTGTTTTGCGTTGAGCAGGAGCAAGGTATAACTGTTCTAGGCAATGCAATTGTAGCCTGCACAAAAGCAATAGAGCATCACAAGGGGAAACTATTAGTGAAGGAAGCACCAAGAGTGGTGAGTACTAACCCTCTTCTGTATACATTTTTGTCTCTTTTGCAAGTAAATTTTGTTTTGCCCTTTTTTTTTTCCAGATTTTTTCTTTATTATCGAGATTACAGAGCACTGACATCTTAATTCATAGTTCGGAGCCCAGCTCCAACTATTTTAACCTGGCTTGTAAACTTTTTTTATTTGGGTCTAATATGTTGAACTTGTGCAGGTGAGTGAAAAGGAAGATAAATTGCTGCAAGAGCACATGAGTAAGCTCCGCCAGGAGAATGAGGAGGTTGCTGGTGATACAGGTAGTGAGGATGAAGAAGACACTGGAATGGGAGAAGTTGATGTGGAGAACGCAGGCCAGGCATTGTAGATTGAAAAACTTGTGGCATAGATAACGTCTTAACCAATTTTTTCAAGCAAGTCTATTTTTGATAATTTTCCTCAATACTTGTGTAAAACCACTCGATTTCGAGGTACTGTATGATGGAGGTATTTCGCCAGTTCACTGGTGTAGGAGAGTTTTTTGTGAAGGATTACATGCCACCTTATCACTTCAACATGGGAGAAACTTTTGTGTCTAATGCCGCTCATCTGATTTTGCATATCCTATTCGTATTTTCCATGCAAAATTTGCTTTCTAGTTTATACAATGTTCCATTCTAAATCCTATAGCATAAAACTCTCCTAGACCAATGCTATTAAATTTAAGCATTTTTAAGTGTCCCAAAAGCCATTGATTTTAATTGACCGGGTATTTATACCATCGGCTTTGTATAGTGACGTATGTAAAAGTGTGTTTCAGATTAAAAAAGCTTATCAAATACTGCAGAAATAAATATAGTAATATACCTGTCTCTACGCTATTTCAGAAACAATAAATAATTGCATAGTCAAATACTGTTAGGATCCCCAAATACCTGTCTCTACGTTCACAGGCTTCATTGAATAACGACATTTCGAAATCCTGATACAAATACCGCGTACTCCTCCTCGTCCTCTCGATCTTGAATCTTGATAAGCTCAGCTGCTACCTAGTTCATAAATACAATACGTATCATTTCCCCGTCTTCCATCTCTCATATAAATTCATTCATATCAAACAAAAGCTGCAACACAGAGTGAGAGAGCTATCAAAATCGAAAAATGGGTATCTCAGTTTTCTTCAAAGAGAGAAAATACCCCTTCGTATTCGCACTCACAGTTCTCTTCGTCTGCGTCACAGTCCTCCTCTTCACCAACTCCACCCCCAACCCTCTCTTCCTCTACTCCGATCTCAAAGCCTCATCACTGCAACCTCAACCCCTCTCTCTTCCTCAACCCTCAAACCCAATCGCATCACCCGCCAAAAAAGCTGTCGTTTCCGATCAAAGAATCGCCGCCGTAAATATAATCTGGACGCTCTGTCCGGGTCCTCTGTCCGTCGATTACATACCGTGTCTGGACAATTTCAAGGCGATCAAGGCCTTGAAGTCGAGGCGGCATATGGAGCACCGCGAGCGGCATTGCCCGAAGCCGAGCCAGAGGTGTCTGGAGCCACTGCCCAGAGGTTACAAGGTGAAGGTTCCGTGGCCTAAGAGCAGGGACATGGTGAGCTTTCTAGTTTGGTAAGATTTGCTTGTAATTGCTTTAATGGCTTTTGGTTTTGGTAGGTATTAAATATGTGTATATGCTTGTAATGGTGAAGATTCTAAATCAGGCTAATTATAGGAACATGACTAGTGCAATTGAGTTTAAGCTCTAATTTGGAAGCAGAATTTTCATGATTTTTCCATTTTGGGGACGTGGTTGCGAAAATGTTAGAGTTGGTGGTGTATGTTGTGTACTTCAGCATCCAATGATGGTTTTCTGTGTGTGTTTAGATATGGTATGACAATGTACCTCACCCAAAGCTTGTTGAGTACAAGAAGGACCAGAACTGGGTGCGAAAGTCCGGTGATTATCTTGTTTTTCCTGGGGGTGGTACGCAGTTTAAGGATGGAGTCACTCACTACATTGAGTACATCCAAAAGGTACATCGTCACGAGTCTTTGCCGCGAATTACAACGCTCGTGAATTTGCATTGGCTTTTGTAGAATTGATTTTGTTTTTTCTCTCCAGACTTTACCAACTATTGAATGGGGGAAGAACATAAGGGTTATTTTAGATGTTGGTTGTGGGGTTGCTAGCTTTGGTGGCTATTTGCTGGACAAAAATGTTATTACCATGTCGTTTGCGCCAAAAGATGAACATGAAGCTCAGATCCAGTTTGCTCTAGAAAGGGGGATTCCTGCTACTCTCTCCGTTATTGGAACACAAAGGCTAACATTTCCGGACAATGCATTTGATTTGCTTCATTGTGCACGGTGCAGGGTTCACTGGGATGCAGATGGTACCTTTTCTAAATTAGTTCTTAGTATCAAGTTCGAAGTTCTTCTTTACTCATTATTCTCTGTCCTTGTCTCTTTGTTATTTTGATGGTTTTTGTTAGTGCAGGTGGGAAACCACTATTGGAGCTCAACAGGATTCTTAGGCCTGGGGGATTTTTCATATGGTCTGCTACACCAGTTTATCGTGATGATAATGAAAGAGATCGCAATGTATGGAAATGTTCGTAAGCTGACCTCTCTCTCTCTGTGTGACATCCTTCTAGTTGGCTTCTCTTTTCTTATGACCATATTCCATAAGATTCTACATGGATTATTTTATCAGTGTAGAATTTAGCGGTCATATTAGTGAAGTTATGTAAGGCTGATCCAAGTTGGATATTCACACATGTTTGTTGCAGCTATGGTGGCTCTAACAACAGCAATGTGCTGGAAGGTTGTTGCTAAGACTTTTGATTCAACTGGCATTGGGCTTGTAATATATCAGAAGCCTGACTCTACTTCCTGCTACAGTAAACGCAAAGAAAATAATCCACCTGTTTGTGATCATGAAGACAAGAAAAATAGTTCATGGTAATTCTCTGGGATATATCTTCTCCCATCAAACTGACATTGCTGTTGCTGCTCATTGTTACTTTAGTGAGAGTGGTACAGGTGTGGTGGCATTGGGATGAGTTGGTTTTAAGTTTTAAATTGTTTGAATAGAACATTGTTACATAGCATGTTAAATATGCTAGCCATGATAAGTATAGAAGACATATAGGTTTGGACCAACATAAAACTTGTCTAAAAAGATCAATCTTTGATTTAATCTTTTGGTTATTTGTGTTACAGGTATGTGCCACTTAGTCGTTGCCTTTCCCAACTGCCTGGAAATAGCTGGCCCGTGCCCTGGCCGGAGAGGCTTAGCAGTAAACCTCCAAGCTTATCACCTGAGCCAGAAGCCGAGGACAAGTTCTACAAGGACACCAAAGATTGGTCCGCACTTGTGTCAGATTCTTATCTGAATAATGCTGTTATAAAGTGGTCAAGTGTGCGGAATATAATGGATATGAATGCTGGTTATGGAGGGTAAAGTATATTTCCACATCCAGTCATTTTGGTTATCTTATTGGTGCTCCTGTTGTTCAAATTGATTGAAGGTTAATGCTTTACAGATTTGCTGCGGCACTTATCAATCTACCTCTCTGGGTTATGAATGTCATCCCTGTTCATGTACCAGATACTCTGCCTATTATTTTTGACAGAGGATTGATTGGATTCTATCATGACTGGTGCGAGTCCTTGAGTACCTACCCTCGAACATATGATCTACTGCATTCAAGTTTTCTCTTTGAAAGCCTTTCTCAAAGGTACGATAATGATTTCTTATTACACATTTACACTACCATTGAAACCTTCTGCTCGTTTTTTGGCACCTACCCGAGTTTAACATTGGATGAACAAAAATTTCATCTCCATTATTGCATATCAGTCTCTTTTGATGTGCATCACTGCTGGTGGACAATGTTGGTTTTACATAGTCTTCATTTTTGTCAGATGCGACATTGTAGACGTAGTGGTAGAGATGGATCGCATACTGAGGCCTGGTGGATATATCGTGGTTCAAGACACAATGGAAATGATAGACAAGCTGAGGTCAATTTTGCATTCGCTTCACTGGTCGTCAACCGTCCATCAAGATCAGTTTCTTGTTGGTAAGAAAGGTTTCTGGCGTCCAGCAAGAGGTTCAAGTAGATCATGAATGAAGCTAGCTTTTGGTGATTTTTTCCCCTGTACAATCTTATATTATTCTATATGTTAATCAATTGTAAGAAAGAATCATAGCTAACAACTATTTTTACCTCTCAAAAAGTCCCAGTCATAGATAAAGATAAAAAAATTTATTCTTACGAATAATGAAATGATATTGGTTACGTTACATGGTTATCCTGTATAATGCATTACTCCATAGTCCATCCAAATATGCAATAGAATTGTTATGCATCTTAGTTGATGCAAGTCACTGTAGTACACTAGTAGTCATGTTATACCTTCTCCTGTTTTACAATCTCTGTGAGCTTTAATCTTTGAGACAATACAAGTAGCAGAAGGCATAGAAATTACAGAGGTTCTTAGATCTAACAATTATTAGAATCTGACAAAGTGGCTAGCAAGCCAGACTAATTAACAAGAAAGAAACACATACTTAGATACATAGATAGCGAGGATTAGCTAGAAGCCATGAAATCTTGCAACATGGAATGTAAGAGCAGGGAGATCAGAATCATGAAGCAGATAGACAACGGAAGGTGGTATTATCCCTGATCAGGCTGCCATCAACGGCGCCAATAGCACGCGAGTAGCAGCCAAAGTCATCCCTGTAACCGAAACTCTGCCGAGTGTTTGCAGTTCCAGAAAGAACAGAATGATCCTTCACCTCCATCCACCCTCTTGAGTCCTGACTGTTGTAGACACGGCTCAAATATCCCCCATGCAAGTTCTTCTCCTGCATTGAATGTGTGACATTGGTGACGAGCAAATAGGTGTCTTTCTTTGAACCCGGCAGAGTAGCAGTGATGACATTGAGAGGGTACCTCCTCCTAGCCCTAGTTCTAAGAACCACCACACCTTTCTCATTCACAACCTTCACTTCCCTATCCGCCTTCACTTTCTGATTCACCGATTTGTGAGTCCCATTCTTCTCGAAGCTAACGGAGCTCGTGAACTTGTACTTCTGCGAGAAAGTGGTGGTGTGGTTGCCTGAGCTTGACTTAACCCAACCCACAAAGTCACTCCTCCTCTGTGCTTTGATCTTGAACGACCCATCAAGCTGTTTAAACTGAGCATTACGCTTCACTTCAGTTGCAGGAAATGAAATAGTGCTTGATTTAGCTTGTACAGTCCTGGATTGATGGTCCAACCAAATGTGCAAATTGGCATCAACAAGCCAATATGAAATTCCATCAGTTACTCCAATTCCAAAGCTATGAACCTTCCCATCCAGAAGCTTCCCCAGAAATGGCGTCAACTCTAAATCATAAGAAGGAAGGTTGAATGCTCCGATAGCCACCACTGGTTCCCAAAACAATGGATTGATCCCGCCGGTGAACACCACCGGAAACGGAACCTCCGATCCCACCAATTCTCCATCGATCGTCACGAAAACCTCTCTGTAAGCTCCATTGCCGCGTCCGGTGGATAAATTGTTCGTGGTGATGTACAAACTCGGCGGATTTGAGTACCAGAACTCGTCGTTGCCGTGAAACGAAACGTACAGTTCGAGCACGACTCGTCGTGTGTTCCGCGGAATTTGGATTTGCTTGGCGTGGAAATCCGATTCGCTTTCGATTCTGAACCAAAGTCCTCTGTCTCCGGTATCGGAAATGGGAATGATCAAATCGGCAGGTTCGTCCGCAACAATCCCCAATTTTTCACCGAAATTACTGTTGAAAGTTTGATCTGCAAAGATTGAAGAAACCCTAGGCTCCGAAACGGCGGCGCTCTCCTTGTAATAGAGGAAACGAACTTCGACGCGGTAAACGCCGGTGAAGACGCGATCAACGACGTTTTCGAGCATCATGGTGAGGTTGAGGTCCGATCGAACGAGGAGAGAGGAGTACTTGGTGATGTCCTTGCGAACCTTCCAGAAGATTCCCTTCTTGGTGGGCTCGGCCGTGCTGGTGCGGAGGAGCTCGGCGCCGCCGATCCACAGCCCGGCGATGCGGTCGTACTGCTCGCCCTTGCATTTGGCGCGAAACTCTAGGGCGACGTGGGACCAGGGGGAGGAGCAATCGGAGCGCGGCGGGGAGTATTTGGTGGAGAAGGGAGGGCCGTTGATGGTGTTGGCGAAGCAGTGGGTGAGGACTCGGCGGGAGCAGGAGGGAGTCAAATGATCGAACGGCAGAGGACGGCCGAGCTCGAAGTACTCTTGGGATTTGTGGCCGAGTAGAGAGGAGGGGAGTGATTTGGTGAAACGATCGGGGGAGGAGGAGGGTGAGACTGGGTTGGTGAACAAGGGGAGTAACAGAAACACGAAGAAGCCGTACATTTTCGCGGTGGGGATGGGATGTGAGTGACGGAGGGAGTGTGTTGGGACTTGGGAGACTTCAAAATAACGCGGTTACATAGGAACTTCATTTTACCCGGTATTTTACATTGGATTCCTATTGGTCCAAATAAATTTGAAGTACACAAAATTTCCAAGTACAAGTGACTATAGTTTGCTAAAAAATTAAGCTCAAAATTCCGAGTTGGAAAGAAAAACAATGTGGAGATGCAGGGGATCGAACCCTGTACCTCCCGCATGCAAAGCGGGCGCTCTACCATTTGAGCTACATCCCCATTTGATAATTGTTCTACTAACATTATTAATAAAGAGCTTAACGGCATGTTTACTTGGAATGAAAATAGGAATGAAGGAATTGATTTCTATTGCTGAATTCTCCTCCGTTTATATGTATCGAAATGGTTGTGGGTCCCACGTAAAAGTGAATAATTCATTCCTGAATATTCGGAATTTGATTATCAAGGGATGATTTCATTGGAATGAATTCTGATTCATTTTCATTTTCATTCCAAATAAGTAAATATGTCATAACTGTCTACCAAATTGAGGATGATCGAATGAAAATGACAGTGGGCTTAATAGCCTAAAACAAGAAGTTTCTTAAGCAGAAACAAAAATTGAATGGTAATTAATATCTCTTTGTTACAATTGGAAGCAAGCCAAGCCTGCAGCCAAAAATTGAGCAGAATGAGGAATGAAGGGTGCAAGGTGTGGAGTTCCTGAAGATGCTATTCATTGTCGTCCTCCATAATGTTTAATTCAATCAGAGCCAGTTCTACAGTACTCGGTTGTAACTTATATCCATGTTTCTCTTTTTAGGCTTGGCCTATTTAATAAAATTTCTTTGTTTCAAAAAAAAAATGTAGCTCCAAAAGAGTAACAGTATGGAGGTAACTTCCTCCACACTTTCCGTCTTCATCATTTTCCCACAATTTCAATTACTAGTCTTAATCACAACACATCTTCCAGTTCATGGCTTTACTCAATTTCTATCTTCTTTCTCAATCTCAGCCTCCTCTACTGATAAGAAACTCAGTGATATCATCATACCCCATAGCAGTAGCCATGTACAAAGGCGTAGCACCACTCTTGCTCTTGGCATTAACATTAGCCCCATTCTGAATCAACATCTCAACCGTCGCCAAGTTGCCTCCCACAACCGCCAAATGCAGCGGCACGTGGCCTTCACCGTCTCTGGATTCCAAGTCTAACCCGAATTCAACGAGCATTAGAGCTACATCCTTGTGCCCTTTAATGGCTGCCGCATGAAGAGCTGTCAAGCCATATTGATCACAGTAGTTTATGTCTGCTCCTTTAAGAAACAACAGTTCAACATCTCTCAAATCTCCGATTCTCGCTGCCATCAATAGTTGCTCTCCCAATTTTAGCTTCTGCAAGTTGCATTCAATAAGCCTCCAAACAATATAATCAATCAAATATTATTAAGCATACATTAGTAGTGACACTAGATAGCTCAATATGGATTTGGTTCCAGGACCAACAGAGAGACATGTGAAATTAGGCCTCATATTGATCAAGGTGAGACTCATTTGAAGGTAATGCTATTGGCTTCATCCCACAAGTTTCATTCAATAAGCCCCCAAACAATATAATCCTACATTGTGATTTGTCTATCACAAGTCATAATCCTATAATAAAAATATCCAAGGTAGCTCGATCTTATGGATATGAAATTAGCCTCATATTAAACAGAGTGAGACTCATTTGGAGGTCATTAGCTATTGGCACCATGCCACAGAGTTAATATGATTTGTTTCTATATGCTTGTGCTAAGGTGCTTGTAATCCATATAATAATTGAGATTAATTTTTTTTAATATTTTAAGGTTTAGGGTTTAAGTCTGTCTGTTTGTTTTTTTTTTTTTTTTTTTTTTTTTGGAATGAGGGTTTTAGCCTTTTAGGTCTAAGTTTGTTTGACCAAAATACAATCAGAAAATCCGAAATACAAAATGCTTAATATCAGTTAATCATGTGCATGCAACACTAGGATAACTAAGAAGAAACACTTACGTCCATTTCAGGAGTAACATTATGGAATCGACGGCCAAGATCTTTACTCATTGCGGGCGTATCTTTACTAGCTGCACTCGATTTACCCAACACCTTCGTGCCACCGTTGATATCTCCCTTCTCTCGGCGGTTCAACGACCCAGATTCCTTGAAACGAACAATATCAGTCAATCGATAAGAGGCTTCTGCCACGCGTCGCTCTTCTAGTCCGTTCTGTACCAATTTGGAATCCACCTCGTTATTTAGCTGATCGAACCTCACACCTGCCTCGATCCTCAACCCGGCTTCAAGCAGCAAGTTGGTCATGTTCTCCGGGTTGACCAACTCGGTCGCGACTCGGAGAAGCGACTCAGCCTCCCCGGGCGGAAACTCAGCCAAAATCGTCCTCTGCCGCCTGATTATATGCCTGACTGCGTCGCAATCTCCGCCAGATACGGCGTGTCGCAGAAGAAAGGGACCGATGAACGCGACCTTGAGCTTGAGGTCGCGAGTGGATCCCCTCGGACATGAGGACGAGTTGAACCAGGAGTTAATCGACTCGGGGCGAGTCGAGTCGGAGACGTACTCGGCGGTCTTGATGAGGAAGCGGTCGGAGGGCGCGCGAGGGTAGGCGGTCGGAATTTGCGACTGAGGCTTGAGGACGACTTGGAAAGTGGCGTAGGACAAGGGAGGGATGAGGCCGGTGGGAGGCTTCACGAGGAATTTGTGAGGGGACGAGGTCTGGACCTTGAAGGCGACGGGACACGTGGAGATCAGGGAGGTGAGGCGCACGTTAGCGCGGCATTTTCTGTTGAGCGAGAAGTCTATGCGGACCTCTTGCTCGGAGACTTGAACGAGCTTCTCCATTGATGGAACACAAAGCAGTGGAAGAGAGGCTGTGAATCTTGACGAAGAAGACGATGGACATAGTGGACGTTAGTGTTGGCGCGCACTACCCAACTCACGTGATTCTGTGGGTCCTATGGAATTGTCTTATATTACAATGCCATTTGGAAAAGGAAAAGTTGGTTTATTTTTTATTTTTGTTTGGTCTGAAATTTTTGCTTTGTGGTAATGGTAGTGTCTCCCAACAAAATTATCTATACTATTATACTATTATAATAAAAACACAATTTTTTTACCAAAATAATCTTTAAATATTAAATAATTATATATATAATTTAATCATTTAGGATAAAAAAGTCAAAATATAAATAAATAATTAATAAAAAAATTAAACTCTATCTAATCTTCAAATATGGAGGAAAATTCCAAGAATGTGCAATGGTGTGGCTCATTCACTTGCCAAAGCAGCAATCCCTATTGTTGCACCGGTCTTTTTGAAAGAAGCAGGACCTCCTTGGTTCGAGAAAATTCTTATTGATGATGTATCTAGTTGATGAAGGGGTGAGGCAATTTCTTACTTAAATAAGCCACCTTGCCTCATGGTTGTTTCCTGACCAAATTTTATCAATGAATTGTTACCTTTGATAAAAATAAAAACTTTCACTTCCACAGCCAATATCTACCCACTCTAGCTTCCACATTCATAGAGTGTTGACATTTTCTAGTGTAATTAACTGTAACAAAAACAAAATTATGTAATGACCAAATATAGTTCTAGGTGGAAAATGTAAAAATATACGTACACATATACTATATATATAGCCCCTTAACTCATATAAGCCTTTTGACTCTCAAATTCTAGCGTCAAATAATAAGGTCTCGAGTTTTTTTTTTTTTTTTTCGAAAGAAGCAGAGAACTCATATAATTTTAAGTCAATCTTCCAACTATGTGTTCATGACTTCTGTTTGCGCTGGAAACCGCTAGGGAGAGTCAAACAATCTCTTTTGTAGAGTGCGGGCGTGCCAGTACCACAGGGTACGTTGTTGTAGTTGATGTGTGTCACTTCTTGCTTCTGGATCAAGCGAATGTAGACAGAGAGAGCATTAACTCTGTCGGTTCGTTCGTGCAACGCCTAAACGGAATTAGGTATTCGAACGTGATCTCTCGCGAATGCAATAATCGATACTTCCTCAAGGCTGAGCAAGCAGAACAATCGATTGGGAAAGGTTTGAGAAACACTTGGGTTGCTAAAACGTGATTTTAGCTTTGCTGTAAGTCGATGGTTTGCTCCGGGGAGGCTTTGGTTGCTAGGGTTTGCTCCGGAGAGGCTTGTATGCAAAGAGTTTGCTTGTAAGATGTATTGATCGAGCGAGAGATGCTTGCTCCGGAGAGGCTTAGGTTGATGAAGGATGCTCCGGGGAGGCTTGTATGCAAAGAGATTGCTTTGTAAGTTGTATTGGTTGAGATGTGTCTTATTTCGCCCTAAAACCCTCTATTTAGGACTCTAGTAAATATATCAGATTTATTTCCTTGAGCGATAAGGTAGACATAAAACGAGAATCTACCAATAGATATCGTAAAGATATTTAGGCCGCAGAACCCGACCCATGGGCTGAACATAGATATTGAGTCAATCAGCCAAAATGTTAATTTGGGCTCAAACAACTTCTGATATATCATACAAAGAAAAGTCTGAAGAACAATATATTTGTTCAAGAAATTTGCAGTGATTGGGTACAAAATGGATAAGAACTTGATTAGAACAATCCAATGATGCAAAATAATTTGTAATTATTACCAATTAGCCAAAGTGGACACAACAGCTAGCAAGAACCCATTCTGGACGTGGACAATTTTATCTGCCACCTTTGCTTTACGTCCATTCTTTTGCTTTACGTCCATTCTGAACAACTCATATTCATGCACCCATATATATACTTAAATCTTTCTAACTGTTTTATTAGATTCATGCACATACTCAGGACCATAATTATATACAGCCTGAGCATTCAACTGTCACAAAACACCTATATGGTAATTGAAAATTCCAAACATAGTAAGTTGAGCAACTTGGGTAATGTTTTATTTTCTAATCTAGTACTAACGTCACTTTCCTTATTAGGGCTTGCCATAGTGCTCTTGCTCGGCCTTAAATAACCCTTAAAGACCACACTAAACACCACCCAACAAAAGCTAATCAAATTTCCTTTCACCCTAAAACCCCACATTAGCCCCTAATTATCTTGATCTCGATCTCCATGGCCATGTTCTCATCTTCATGGTTGAAATCACCGAGCAAGGTGAACAAACCCGCAACACCGTGTTCCTATAGAAGCTTTTCTTGCTCCTCCTTCAAAGACATCCAAAAACTCTGCCAATCTGAACCCCAATCCGAGGTTCTCAGCCCGAGGAGCGCCTCCATTCTGCACCGAATCAAGATGTCCACCTCGGTCCTCCTGCACCTCTGGGCCCGCCGCACTGGCGTCCCAAACGGCTGCAAAGTGCCCAACGGAGACCAACGCGTAGTGATTTACTACACGAGTCTCCGTGTGGTGCGGAGGACCTATGAGGATTGCAGGGTGGTCAGATCGATCCTCAGCGGGTTTCGGGTCCCCATTGACGAGAGGGATTTGTCAATGGAGGGGAAGTTTGTGCAAGAGCTGGAGGAGGTCAGTGGGAGTAAGGAGTTGAACTTGCCCATGGCTTTCGTTAGCGGGGCCTACATTGGTGGCGCCGAGGAGGTGAGGCAGCTCCACGAGAGCGGCGAGCTCAAGACAATGCTTCAAGGGCTCCCGGTGGTGGAATCCAAAACTTGTCATGCGTGCGGAGGGCTGAGATTTATCCTCTGCCAGACTTGTGATGGAAGTCACAAAGTCTACAGCGAAAAAGATGGGTTTTGCCCTTGTAGGGTCTGCAACGCGAATGGCTTGATCATGTGCCCTTCATGTTCAGCCGGACAGTAGAACTCGATCTTCAAGTCCCGGCCAGATCGAAGATGAAACATGAAAGAAGCAGCGACTCTGAGTTGTGTTAGTTTATGCTTTCTGGTCGTGGCTTGTAATGAAAAATGTAATGGAAAAGCTCTTTTCTGTTTATTCGATTTGGGATTATAAAGGTTCAAGTTGTACTTTCTTTTATTCCTATGTTTTAATGGGAAGTCCTAGCCTTTTGTTATTGTTAAAGAAAAAGATAGAGTTCTTTGGCCAAAAAAAAGAAAGAAAGAGTTCCTTGGACAATTCTACCACCATTCCGGAATATATATCGAATTCGTACGTACTTTATCAATTCCATAGTTTTCACTTCAGACATGTTTATAGAGAAGCAAATGTTGTATATATGCCTAATCAAACTTGGGCGCAAAACTGAAGGTGAAAAAGATATGGTTTCGAATTGAAGCATTCCTGCTGAAGCTACATCCGGGCGCTCTCTCCTGTGATTCGTTAAGATGTGGTTTCCATAGAGGTTAATTTTCACTTGTAATCTGCATCTATTTACGTAGCAAAGAAAAAAGTTTTGAATTTATTATCAGTCGAGTTCACGTTAGAATATTAGCACTCGAATGCAGACTATTCGTAATGAATATAGATTACATTGTGATCGGTAGGATTTGATTTTTGACCTTACCATAACCAAACCAAGATTTCTAGAAATCATAACCAATTATCAAACTCATCAATAAATTTGGTGTCTTTTATGTGACAAGTATTTTTAAAGAGCTGGCCTTTTGGGGAAGAGAGAGCTACTAGGGTTTCTAGTACCTTCGAGTTCATATGAATCGGTCAACACGTGCGTAGTCGTCTCTAATATAACTTTAATAAATAAGGATTACATTGTGGTTGGTAGAATTAAATGTATTATATTTAATGAATACAGATTACGTTGTGGTCGTTAGGATTTGATTTTTAATTTTTACCATAACTAACCCAAATTTTTCGGTTTCTAAATGGCTACCAACTACGTACGCCAAATTATTTAGACTTTACGGTTTTTGGAAATATTATCAATTAACAAACTGACAACATTTTAAACAATTTGGATAAATTTTTATTAAAGAATTTAGAGTAATGAAAACGAAAGTGAAGAACTAGCTAGAGGCGTCCAAACAAAAGTTGATAACTCTAAAATTTGAAAGAAACAAAAAAAATTTGCTATTGCAACTCTTACAATAACAACATTCGGACTCATGCATTGTGGATTCCATACCTTTTATGCAAATGTAAGAATCTAGCACATTGTAAGAACAACATTTTTTTTCCTACAAGAATGTGGTTAGATTGGTTTTGGTACTAAATGAACACCAAAACAAAAAATTGATCAAGTTTTCTGTATGAAGTTGTAACCATGTCTTAAAAAAAAAGAGCATTCAACAAGTTTGAGTTATCCAACTATTTCTCCATGATTTTGAAAAACAAAATAATAATGATAAAATATTTGTTGGTGAAATTTGAAGTGCTTTCACGCTTGGCATTTTAGCAATGAGTGGAATTCGCTATTACATGTGGATTTCGTACCTTTTATCAGGTTGTCGCAAACTTGAAGTTGTTTTTTTTTTAACCACGTTAACAAGGATTATGCACGTCACCTTGCACGGCAATGAGATACACATTTCTTTTTTGTCAAAATATTTATAAAATGATAAATCGTAGAGCACAAACATAGGATGCTATGGAAATTTTGATTTCTCCTCTTTAAGTAATTTACTATCGTCTTTTGGTATTTTGTCATTCTGTTTTTGGAAATTTGTAATTACCCTTATCTAGGACCAAAAGTTAATGTCCTTTCTGTATTAAGGTTCCCCATAGTGGCTTTGCTCCGCCTTAAATAACCCTTCACACCACTAAACACCACACCCCTTCGAGCAGTCTCTGTCTAGTTTAATTCCTCCCGTACTAATTCACCTCCATTTTTATCCTCCACCCAAAATCCTCCATTTTTCTTATACGTACTCTTTCCCTCTCCATCATGTTTGCACCATGGTTGAATTTGAAATCACTAAGCAGGGTGGAAACAACCCAATCACCACGATCACGTAGACGATTTTCTTGCCCATCCTTTAAAGACATTCAAAACTTGTGCCAACCCGAATCCGAAGCCCTCACCCCGAGGAGCGCCTCCATTATACATCGGGCAAAGACATCCACCTCAGTCTTTCGCTTGTGGGCCCGCCACATTGTGCGTCCAAGTAGAATACACGAAGATGATCGCCGTGTGGTAATCTACTACACGAGTCTACGTGTGGTGCGCAGGACCTACGAGGATTGTAGAGTTGTTCGATCGATCCTCAACGGGTTTCGTGTCCCCATTGACGAACGAGATTTGTCGATGGACACAAAGTTTTCCGAGGAGTTGCAAGAGCTTATAGGTAATGGAACCTTGACTTTGCCAATGGTTTACGTTTGTGGGCTATATATTGGTGGGGTTGGGGAAATCAGACAACTCCATGAAAGTGGTGACCTGAAAATAATGATGCAATGGCTACCGGTGGTGGACTCTAGACCGTGTGACTTATGTGGAGGGCTCAAGTTTGTGCTATGCCAAACATGTAATGGAAGTCATAGGGTTCATTGTGACGGTGAATTTAATTCTTGTACAACTTGTAATGTGAACGGTCTAGTTATGTGTCCTTCATGTTCTACTATGCCGCGCCGGAACTCACCATTGTAACCCCGCACCCCCACAAAAAAAAACATACATTTTTGTATCAAATAAAAACACATATACATTTGCAAATTATTTTTTCTTGTCATTTTAATTACTCAGATTTAGTTTTTATTGAGAGTTATTCCGTTTGAGAAACAATGTGGAGACTAATTTGACTACCATTCAATTTGTAAAGATTGCATGTGGTCGTGCGTATTGGTGCTCAATGGAACATAATATTTTTAATTCACCGAATAATTACATTGTGGTCGTGCACTTACATGTAATATTCAATGAATAAGACATGCATTGTAGTCGGTAAAATATGATGTGAGATATTTAATGAATAAAGATTACGTTGTGGTCGGTAGGATTTGATTTTTTACCTTACCATAATATACCCGAAGTTTTTGTTTTTGGAAAGCTACCGACACCAAATCAAAATTTACGGTTTATGGAAATCTTACCAATTATAAAATTTTAAGCTAGAATTGAAGGGCCTCATGGACACAAGTTCAACGGATAGTACACTCGATTGTGTTTGGGCCAGCCCGCCCATCGATTCACATATTTCCGCTCCACCAACTCTTTCTGGGCCCTTCGAAACGACGCCGTTGGTATCTGGCCCCTGCAGCCACACACGTGCCTTATGCAATGGAAAGTGGTTCAGTTAGTCAGTAACCCATCAATTTTAAGGCTTGAGTAGAGAACAACATCAATACATCATCTTGCTCAATCTTCCACGCTAATTTTGACTTTAGTACAAAATTCTACATTAACAAACAAATTGTTCATGATTGCGCTGCCACCTTCACTTAAAAAAAAAAAATCTAATCTATATTTCAATTAATATACATTTGGCTCATGGTTTTGCCTTTGTTATCAATCTCTTAAAGCTAATCTAATTAAAAGGTTTTTGATATAACTCCTACCATCTTGTTTGACTATTCTTATTAATATTTCGTGTGACGTATTTAAAATTTGTCTTCAAATGAGGTAGAATTAAACACTCATAAAGACTATTAGACGATATTAGCTCTTTAGTGCGCATGTCAATGAAAATGCAAAGAGTTTACGGTTCATTATGGTTTAAACGTCCGACCTTATGGTTAACCGTCAAACACTCTAACCAACTGGTTCCAGCTAGGAACCCATCCAATGTGCTATGAATGTAATGACCTCAATCAGCTTTTACTGTGTATAGTAGATCAGGTAGCAGATGTCCACCAAGACAATGAGTAGTTTAACGATGAACATCAATTGGATTGACAATCCATCCACTCTCATATATAAAAAAACTAGGCCACAGAATTTCTGGAAGACTATTGTTAAATTTCGAGGTAGGTGTTGAGTGTCGACCCAAAGACTTATCCAACTACGAGTGCTTTACCGAGTCAATTATGAAATAAGACACAAACCAGTAACTAGTGTGTGCCCTGTCTATTTCTTCATGTAGATTATTCCACAAGTCACTACTCGCCGTCTGTTTCAAAAGACTTGACTAAAATCCAAACACACGCGCGCGCGCGTAGTCTACTTGTCCATTTCAAGCTCTCTCACTCTCCAAAATTTGCCGTGCGTTTTAGTTCTTAGACCCTTTCGCGGTTTGGGTTCATTCCTGTTGCTATTTGGCTTATAAAGTATGAACCTTTTGGTTCCTCTGACTTGATTTAATTTTTTATTTTATTTCATAGAATATATGTAGTTTCAGTAGTTTAGTGGTACGCGTTTTCAAACACTTCTGCGGGTCTGAAATAACTAGCAAGGAATACCAGAACACGTTTTTTTATCTTTACTCATTTGCTGCCTTTTCAACTTTGGTTTTTGGCGATAAAGTTCTAATCTTTTGGTGTCCTCTTGGTGTTCTGATCTTTTTGGCAATTGGGTTTGCTTTGATTGTGAGAAAAATGAACAATAAGTGGAGATTCAATCGGTTCAGGGACCCTTTGGGGATGATGGGTCTGGTGGTGTTGTGGTTGCTGTTTCAGAATCTGAGCTTTTGTTGGTCTTTGAATGATGAAGGTATGGAAACTGAGTTACTGGGTTTTTGGTGTTTTGGATTTGTTGCTTTGGTTCTTGGGAAAGTGAAGGAAAATGGTTGAGGAAAACTGAAAAGGGTTTGCTTCTTGTGCAGGTTTGGCGCTGTTGAGGTTTAGAGAGAGAGTAGTGAGTGACCCGTTTGGTGCTTTGTCGAATTGGAATGATGAGGATGGAGAGGTTGACCCTTGCTCATGGTTTGGGGTCGAGTGCTCAGATGGAAAAGTAGTGGTCTTGTAAGTACTCTCTTTCTTTCTTTATTCTAATTTCATTTACAGAATGGAAAATTTCATTAGGGTTGATCAAAATTGTGTCTTCGTTGGAAGTGTCAAGTTAGCACAAAAGTCTCTTTTCTTTTGGTTCATGAAACAGCTATGAATACATGGGATTTCTATCTTGCTTTTAATTTAAGAACATAATCACTATTGTCATCTTACTAAAGTCATTTCATGATTATGGGAACTAGATTTAGCTTTACTCATTAGTTTTATAGCTCCATGAGTTCTATCACAACTCGATCAAAACCTTGAAATTGATGCCTGTTGACTTTTTTTTTAATATACTAGTGTTTCCATTGTAATGATTCATTGTACTTAAAGGTAGTTCAATTTTGCTGCTTTTGCCTAATTGATTCGAAAGTTAGTTGGATATGATGTGCAGGAGCTTGAAAGATCTTTGTCTTGGAGGAACGTTATCACCTGAGCTCAGAAACCTTGTTCATATAAAGTCTATGTAAGTATTTTGGTGCCATTGCCTCAAATGTAATGATTAGCAGTCAATTTCTTCTAGTTCTTAGCCTCCTCTGGTGTGTCCTGCTCAGCTAATATTTTCCTACAGTATTTTGCGCAACAACTCCTTTACTGGAATAATTCCCGGAGGGATCGGAGAGTTGAAGGAATTGGAGGTGTTAGATTTAGGATACAATCACTTCAGTGGACCACTTCCGGTAGACCTTGGCAGTAATTTTTCATTGGCACTCCTGTAAGTTGATGCGTCAAAGATTCAATTCTTTTTTAGGTCAGTTTTCTCCCATACTTGTATATTAACTCAATTTTCTACCTAAATTGCAGCCTACTGGATAACAACAGGCTTCTTGGTATCTTATCTCCTGAAATTTATGAACTGGAGATGCTTTCCCAATTTCAAGTTGATGAAAATGAACTTTCTGGGGCAACCAGAGAATCATCTTGCAATGAAAGACCCATTTCATGGTATGTAATTGCAATCAAACTTTTTGAGCCACTTTGATGTGGGTTGATTTCTTTCATGCCGAACAGTAATAAAACTTTGTATGCAAGTAGTTGTCCTCATTTCCATTTTTTTTCGCGGTCTGTAAAACAGAATTATGACTACCGAGGTTGGGAAAATGAGTTTATTACATGTCACACGATATTTCGGAATTAATTACATGCCATGGACAACTTTAAGTCTTGTAACTCTTCTTTTCATAGTAGATGCCATTTCATTGGATATTCATGTATTTAGACACACTTGCTTTTTATCTTTGCTAGGAACGTTGCTCATACTGAACACTCCTCTCACGGGAGATTGCTGGAAGTGGAACCTGTCCCATCCCCAGAGTCATCAACTCCAAATTTTCCTAGCTTGAAACCACCGCCACCCAACAAACCGCGAAGGCCAGAACATTCTGCTCCAATAGTCACTAGTGATACGCCTGAACCTTCCCCTTCTGCTGCACCTACACCTTCACCTTCATCTTCTGTTCAGCCTGAGTTGAATCCAACCTCCCCGCCAACCACATCTGCTTTTCCACCTTCACTTTCTGCTCCCGTGCCTTCCCCCCCAGGAAGTCTCACAAAAAAAAGTTCAAGTCATCATGTTGCAATTATGGCTGGAGCCATAGGGGGTGCTTCTGTTGTAATTTTAATCGTTGGCTTGTATTTCTATGGACGCGACAAGGTAGCTACTGTCAAACCTTGGGCCACAGGATTAAGCGGACAGCTTCAGAAAGCCTTTGTAACTGGTACTGCTTCTTTCGTAATGGAGAAAATTGATCTCTGTAAGCTCAAGTTTTTGTTCATAAGTAATTGCCATGCTGTTGTGACTGTCAAACCACCCTTATCTATTTGATAAATTGTTCTTCTTGTTCATGTTCATGTTGCAAATTTGTGTTTCTCTTCTAACATGATTGGAGATTTTCATTGCAGGTGTACCAAATCTTAAGAGATCAGAGATTCAAGCGGCTTGTGAAGATTTCAGTAATGTTATAGGTACTTCACCAATGGGTACAGTATACAAAGGGACGTTGTCCAGTGGTGTCGAAATTGCTGTGGCTTCTCTCGCAGCAACATCTGCCAGTGGTTGGTGCAACAATTTAGAGTTGCAGTTTAGGAAGAAGGTACTAAACAAATTAAAGCTATATAAGATGTGCATGTTTCATGTAATCTCCCAGTCCCTAATTTTTCTAATGGTTATGGTTTCAGATTGAGACATTATCAAAAGTGAACCACAAGAATTTTGTCAGCCTAATTGGATTTTGCGAGGAAGAAGAACCTTTCACTAGAATGATGGTTTTTGAATATGCTCCCAATGGCACACTTTTTGAGCATTTACACAGTGAGTGTAGACTGTATGGTTGTTATATATGTTTTGTGTTGTAGTGCATGAGATATCCAATCTATTGTTTACTGAAACTGCAGTAAGAGAAGCCGAGCACTTGGACTGGAAAATGCGTATGAGAATCGCAATGGGAATGGCCTACTGCCTCGAGTATATGCACCTGCTAGAGCCACCTATAGCTCACAACAACTTGACTTCTTCAGCCGTCCAACTAACTGAGGATTATGCACCGAAGGTCGCAGAATTCACTTTCTGGAATGAGATAGCTGAAGCTGAGCAACAATCATCTGGCACGAAACTTTCTAACACACCGTCAACAAGCCTGGAAAGTAATGTGTACAGTTTCGGTGTAATACTGTTTGAAATGGTGACGGGTAGACTCCCTTATTCAGTAGACAATGGCTCACTTGAAGACTGGGCTTCTGACTATTTGAGAAGGGAGCAACCCTTCAAAGAAATGGTTGATCCAACTCTAGAATCTTTCCAAGCGGAGCAGCTGGAGCGAATTGGAGAAGTAATAAGATGTTGTGTCCATCCTGACCTGAAACAAAGACCGCCAATGAGAGAAGTCACTGCAAGATTGAGAGAGATAACTGGACTTGCACCTGACGCGGCAACCCCGAAACTCTCCCCTCTTTGGTGGGCAGAGCTTGAACTTATGTCTGCAGATGCAAGCTAGAAGCTTAAGAGCAGATTGTAGGCATGAGTTCTACTTGTATATAACTGAGATAGGTTGGCAAATCTAGTTAATTTGTACTATAGTAAGTGTTTCTTGTTCAACCGTAAAATATGAAAAAAGGAGAAAAAAACTCATCAACGTGTGAAATAGTTGTCTTTGTTCATTCAAATATGATGAACTTTCAATGAGAAAGCACCTTTTAGGGTCAAATATGATGAACTTTCAATGAGAAAGCAAAAGCCATAATGAAACTCCAGCCTAAAGCTCTGTTTGTTTCAGTCAAATCTGATTCTGATCAAAAGTCATTCGTTTAGATTATTATAAATACAAAATTAATGATCGTTCCTTGAACTTGGGTTTTTAAAACTAATAGAATCCAACATTCATTCAAGTTTTTGGATAGATGCTGAGAATAGAATCTTTTTATGAATGAAGGACATAATCATCAACATTATTATAACCTAAAACCAGAACATGGAATAAAACCAAACTTTTCGACCATACCTCATTGACTTGTACCTTTGGCTCTTGGATTTTCATAACCTGCATTAAGAAGAGAGATATGGCCTTCACGTATCAACATGTCGAAATAATGAAGTAGTTGACATGTAACTTAGTAGCCTCCACGTCTATAATAAGTAGATTGGCTCACTAAATATACCCATTTCAATCCAATAAGCTAAGCTATATATAATCCACCCCATCCAATTTCTCTTCATTCAACTCAGCTTTCTTCTCTACACTCTTATATTAAGCTCCTGCTTATATTTCAAGTCCTAAGTAACTAATGGCGGGCAGGCAGCTCATAACCCTTCTTTCGTCCCTCCTCCTCACCGCACTCGCCTTCTTCCCTTCCACAACCGCAACCGAATATCAGAAAAAAATCGATGTGGTTGTGGAAGGCATGGTGTACTGCCAGAGCTGTGACCACTCCGGAACATGGTCCATGACCGGGGCTAAACCAATCCCTTCAGCTAAAATCAGTGTCATCTGCAAGAACCACAAGGACCAAGTCAGCTTCTACAAGGCTTTCCAGACAAATGCTGATGGCTACTTCTATGCACACCTTGAAGGCTTCAAAATGAGCCACATATTGGACCATCCCCTCCAGAGTTGCCATGTGAAACCGGTTTCTTCACCTCTCGAAAACTGCAGGTCCCTCAGCAACATCAACTATGGCCTCTATGGCGCCCCGCTTCGTTATGACGACAAGAGAGTGATGGGTAGCAACTACGAGGCTGTGGTGTTTTCTGCAGGGCCTTTGTCTTTTCGCCCTGCGCATTGTGCTCCAACAACTCACTACTAATTTGCCACACCAGTTGGCTTTTTTCCTACATTTCCTCAAGCTATGGTTTTGTTCCTTGAATAAACCGGTTTGTAATCTGCAGTGAGAAAGGAAATGTTTTGTTTGCCCATATATTAATATTATAAATCCAATTTCATTACCTGTTGGACTCTATACAAACTAGATTGCACAAGTACACATGCATAAACAGAAAGAAAATGCACAAATTCTATTTGCATTGAGATTTCCAAATTTCAAGTACAAGAGCTAAATGGGAAACAAAGTTCAATATATGCATTATTAATTCTACAACCAAAAAAATCTGTAGCACACATGTAGCAGTTGAAATGTACCTAAAACTCTAGTGGCATTCCAAACATCTAATTGATCTAGTCTCAAACAAATCAGAATCTTTTGTTTTTCCTGGTAATCTGCCATCTTCTGCACTTGTTGATGCTCCGTTATCATCATGAGATGGTATACAAAACCGTACCGAACAAAATCTTTTCTCTAATTAGGTCCCTTGTCCTGATAAAATCTATTGGCTTTATGAACATGTAAACTAATATCATCCATTCCTCCATAGACGTCGGATGAGCCTACTCGATTCTTCCAATATATCTTGTTCTTTGCCTCAATTATCGAAGTTTTCAGCAAACACCTTAAATTCAATATCTGGACTATTCACTTTCTGGTGTCATTGGCATGATCCTCTAGTAACTAGCCAACGTTGTTATTTATTGGCCAACGTTGTAACATAGACTAGGTAATTGATCCCCCAACAGCGGATATGGAACTATGGAATAGAAATCAATCCGGTATGGTTTTATTTTGATCACATTGAGAGGATCACAATAAGTTGATGAAACTGCTGAACACTTTTGAACTCCCAAAGGGTACATCTTGTCAGCTGCCTTCTCAAGTTTTTCGTGCTTAATTTTCGTTGTCGTGAGCCTATATATATGCCTGGTAGAAAACATAGTGCTAGTTCCAATCTGATTTGCCTCCAACGTGCTGAAGAGTTCTCTCGGATCATCTACAAAATTCAAATAGTGGAAGAAGTTAAACAAAATCTAAACGATCCAGTTAACCATACTCATTCATAAACTAAAGATCAATAGATGCACAATTTTTCGCACGCATTACCAACTTAGCATAATCCTAACTCGATTCCCATTAACAGAAGAGAGATAATGGCTTTCACGTATAAAACATGTTGACTAAATGGGACGTGGTTGACATGTAACTTAGTAGCCTCCATGTCAATAACAGAAGAAAATCTCACCAACTCTGCCCACAGCCCTATATATACCACTCCATCAAATCTCTCTTCATTCAACCCAGCTTTCTTCTCTACACTCTTATAACTAATCCCCTCCTTACAACCCCCAAGTCCAAATAAGAAATGGCAAGCAAGCAACTCATCGTCGTCGTGTCATCTCTCCTCCTCATTGCATTGGCCTTCTTCCCTTCCACAACTGCCACCGCCGCGTACCCTTCAAAGCCCGAAGTCCATGTGGTTGTGGAAGGCATGGTGTATTGCCAAAGCTGTGACAACCACGGATGGTCCTTGACCGGAGCTACCCCCATCCCTTCAGCTAAAGTCAGTGTAGTCTGCAAAAACAACATAGGCCAAGTTGGCTACTACAAGACTTTCCAAGCAAACGCCAATGGCTACGTGTACGCCGAGCTTGAAGGCAACAAAATGAACCGTGCATTGGACTCTCCCCTTCAGAATTGCAGAGTGAAGCTAGTTTCTTCTCCTCTTCAGAAATGCAACCTTGCCACCAATGTCAATTTCGGCATTGATGGTGCTCATCTTCGTTCTGAAGGCAAGAGTTACACCAGTAAGTACTATCAGGCTGTGATATATGCTGCAGGGCCTTTTGCTTTCCGGCCGGCTCATTGCCCTTACACTACTCACCATTAACTTCTCACACGCCGCCATTCGCTGATCAAATTAATTTCCGAATTTCATCTTTGCATCTCTTTTTTTTGTAAGCTTTTTGTTCCAAGTGTAACTGTGTCTCCAGCAATTCGTTTTTTGCTTCTTGAATAAACAAGTTTGTAACTCTGCAGAATGAAATGAATAGTTTCATCTGCCCATATCTTTTTTTTTTTAAGAAATAGTACCGAAGGTACACAGTTTGATTCCATCAACTCAGAAATACATGCATCAGTGCTTCTCTTATCTAGTTTAATTCTCACTCCTTAACAATGTGCTGACGCTTAATTATTCAATGAAATGTGAACAAAATTAATAATAATAAAAAAAAAGAGCGAAGGGAAAATCCTAAGAAAAATGGCCATAGTCATGTTGCACATGGACGACCATGAGAGAGGTATATAAGAAACCCTCCAGAATCTTTAATCTATTGGCTTCACAAACATGTAAACTGATATCATGCTTTTTTAAGTTGATAGTTGGTTCAAGTATAAGCCATTGCGCGCGGCAAATCAGATCTTTAATGTTCTGCTTTGCCTGCATTATCCAAGTTTATAGGAGGATCCACCAATATCCATGGTGACAAGCATCTTCTACTTCAGACTTTCCATGGCTTCGGAATCCTGGACTCGACCCTGCACACATTTTCATTGTTCCTTTCTCCATTTTTAGGAGGGATACTACTCCTATCTGACAGGGCCGCCTGTCTGTGGTTCTCGTCTCCAATGCTGAAGATGATGTATGGTTAAAGCCTAAAGGTGTCCTTACCAACACAAACAACAATTCCTATTCACCAAAATATATGAGCAGTTCACATCATTAGCAATCCAAAGAAAGCAGCTGGGTTTATAAAAAGGTGACTACCCTTGTGCAAAAAACTGGGTAAATTAGATGCATTCTATTTCAATAAAAGCTCAAGAATCCGGCCACTAGACTTTGGGACATTCAAATTGCTGTTACTTATAGGTTAACTTTGAGAAATGAACTCTAAAATTTGAATAACAAAATGACCTAACAACATATACAGAGCTGTGAAATAGAAATGAAGCCATTGTGATTTTATTTCACATTGAGAGGATCACAGTAAATTGAGAAGAATGAGATAAAAAGAGAGTGCTATTCTCAATCTGATATGCCTCCATCGTGCTCAAAAGTGCTCTTGGATCATCTACAAAATATGTATTACCAAGTCGAATCTTAGTCAACTTATTTATGCAGTTCTTTATCCATCCCTCAAGAAACCGATACTCATAAGCAAACCAAAGATAACACTTTCTTTCTCACACATAGTTACCAAGCAAATGAAAATAAAAAAGAAGAGGGAATTGTTCTCATCAATTGGTTGACATAAAAAAGAAGAGTCATAACTGTCATATGGCCTTCACGTATAAACATGTTAATTGGTTGACATATAACTAAGTAGCCCCCACGTCAATAACAGAAGAAAATCTCATCAACTCTGCCCACAGTCCAATAGGCTATATATACCATTCCAGCCAATCTCTCTTCATCCAATCCAGCTTAGGCTCTCATCCAACCCCAGCTCCAAAGAAATGGCAAGCAGGCAACTTATAGTCGTCGTGTCATCCCTCCTCCTCATCTCCGTGGCCTTCTTCCCTTCCATAACTGCCGCCGCATACCAGCCAAAGCCCTCTGTGCATGTGGTTGTGGAAGGCATGGTGTATTGTCAGAGCTGTGACCACCATGGATGGTCCTTGACCGGAGCTACCCCAATCCCTTCAGCTAAAGTCAGTGTCACCTGCAAAAGCAACGTAGGCCAAGTCGGCTTCTACAAGGTTTTCCAAGCAAATGCTAACGGCTACGTGTATGCTGAACTTGAAGGCTACAAAACCAACCATGCATTGGACTATCCCCTTCAGAGTTGCAAAGTGAAGCTAGTTTCTTCTCCTCTTCAAAAATGCAGCCTCGCCACCAATGTCAATTTTGGCCTCGACGGTGCCCCACTTCGTTCTGAAGGCAAGAGTTACACGAGTCAGAATTATAAGGCTGTGATATATGCTGCAGGGCCTTTTGCTTTCCGTCCTGCTCATTGCCCTTACACTACTCACCATTAGTTTCCAACACGCCATTACCTGATCAATTTAATCTAAATTTAATCTTTGCAGTTTGCATCTCTATTATTTTGTTAGCCTTTTGTTCCAAGTGTAACTCTGTTTCCAGCAATTGTTTTGTTTCTTGAATAAACAGGTTTGTACTTCGTAGTGTGGAATGAAATGTTTCATCCGCCCAGTATCTTAATATTATAAATCTAATTTCTTTATCTATTCTTTAGACTGTACATTTAAATAAGGGACAGAAGTGGTAACTAGATTGCAAGTACACAGAAACAGAAAGAAATGAAAAATTTGTTTGCATTGAGATGACCAAATTTCAAGCAGAAGGGCTAAAGGGGAAACATAGCCAATGCCTCAATACATTCTAACACAACAAATTCAGAAATCTATAGCACACATTTCAGTTGAAATGTACCTAAAAGTCCAGGGGCATTCCAAACATCTTATTGATATCATCCATGGCCTCCTTTGTAAAGACAGTAGTCTCAAACAAATCAGAATCTTTTGATTTTCCAGGTAAATCTGTCATTTTCTGCACTTGTTTATGTTCCAAGTTATCATCGTCGTCGTCGTCATCATCAGGAAGTATACAAAACCCACCAAGATCTTTTTTCTTCTCTGGTCCTTTGTCCTGCCTTTTCACTCTCCTGCTTCTTACAAAATCTATTGGCTTGCCAAACATGTTATTGATATCATCCATGGCCTCCTTTAAGTTGATAGTTGGTTCAACTAAGCCATGGTGGCAAGCGTTTTCCACCTGCGGGTCCTCCGAAATGGTGGACCCAACAATCCTACGAACCATCATCGTATCCTCTCTAAACCTTGGTCTAGATGAACCTTCGACATCCAAACCATCAGGACTTTCACTTGGAAGATCTTTTGGATTTAGAAACACAAAAACACTTCCATGTGAAGCAGATGGTGGAGAATCTTCTGTCGAATTCTGGACTTCACTCTGCTCAAGGCTATCTTGATCATCATCAATGAAAATGTTTAAAGGTTCTCTGTGAGACTGATGGGTAGCAGTTCTACTATGCTGCACCATTGGAATACCCGATTCTTTCTTTTTATCTTTTGATTCACCTCCATTATCCAAGTTTTCATCAACAAACACCTGGAATCCATTGTCTGGATTATTCTCCTTACGTTGGCATTGGCGTGATCCTCTTCTAACTGGAGCCATCTCTAAAGGCTCTCGAAACATGCTATTTATGGCACTCATGGCCTCTTTCATGTTTATAGTAGGATCCACCAATCCATGGTGACAAGCATCTTCTGCTTCAGGCTTTCCAACAATGGCAGTGTCCACAAACTTCCCCACAACTGTATCATCACTGCGAAGCATCCTTTGTTCATCTGACCCTCCTGCAGCAGTCACTTGTTGCTTGCTTCTAGGTCCATCATGCCGGGCTTCTGTAGGCCTAACCCCAATCCTGCATGCATTTTCATTGTTCCTTTCTCCTTTAAATCGAGAGATTCTACTCCTATCTGATACTCTTCTTGTGGTTCTCTTTTCCTGGCAATATAGAACATGTGTTGAGGTTACAGGACTTTTACCAATAGAGACTACAACCCCTATACACCAAAAACCCAGAAATGGAAAACTACCTGGTTGTTCCGTTTCCTGTGTTTCTCCATGCGCTGCAGGAACTGCTCATATGCTTTCTCCAATTCTCCAATGGGCTCTGCATGGCTGTTCAATAATTGGTATGAGGAAGTTATATATAGCAGCATTTCAAGTTTCAGAAATGTACAGCTGTTAAAATAGGAGGAGCATGTAGTCCAGTTGAAATCATAAGCATCAAAACAAAGCAGCAAATTTACAAAAAAAAAGTGACTAATCCTTGTTCAACAAACTTGGTATAAGATGCATCCTATTCCATTGATATGAGACTTTAATTCAAGAATCCACTACACTCTGGGACATTCAAATTACTCTTAATGCAGACTTTATAACATAAACTATAAATGTCAGTAACAAATTGACCAAGCAACACATCAAACTATCAAGGACTACGCATTAGAAATGAATCCGGTATCACTTCATTTCACATTGTGAGGATCAGAACAAATAAAGAAGAATGCTCAACACTTACTTTTGCACTCCCAAATGGTACATTTTCTCAGCCTCGTCAAATTTCTTGTTCTTTTCATAGTATAGAGCATATGCCTGGTAGAAAAGAGGGTGCTTTGTCCCAATTCGATTCGCCTCCATCGTCCTCAAAAGCTCTTTCGGATCATCCACAAAATCCATCTACTCCACACAAAATAGAAAAACCCAAATCGAATCTCACTCTATACCCAACAAACAGTAGCTAAGAAATGAAGCAAAACCTAAAGGACCCAGAAACCCGTACTCATGAAGAAAAGGGGTAGATTAGTTACCAACTTCAACCAAACTCGGAGGTACCGTGGCTCGTTCCGGTATCGGTCATCGGACTGAAAGCTCTGCGCGCATTTCTGCAAGAATCGGGGCAGCTTCTCCTCTAGAATCTTCTGCGGCAGCGAGTCTTGCAGTCTTCGAATCCCTCTGCAACCACATTATACAGCAAAATGTTAAAGAGCGCGAATTTGAACTGATGGGGAAGAAGAAATGGGGGTACCTTAGCCAAGGGAGAAGAGGGTCTTTTCCAGCGTAGGATTTGATGTCTGAGATTAAGGACGTGAAGAGATCGTTGTTGGCCATGACGGTGGTGGCGCTTGGCGGTGGTGGAGAAGTGGAGGGAGGTTTGATTTGAGCCTGAACTTAATTTGAATTCAAATCAAGGAGCCCTTCGCAAAGCGAGTCCAAATGTACATTGCACTTGATTTTTAACCCAAAAAAAAAAAAGTGTATCCATGATTTCTGACCATTAGATTCCTTTTTTTTTTTGTCAATCCAATTTGAAGCAAATAGTCTAGTTTTTTTATTTGTCCAACAATTTGAAGCAATAGTTGATACTTGATAGATCCATTATCATCCTTCTTATTGGTAGCAATTAGTCTATCAGATGGTGTTATTGTCGTGTCATTACGTTTTTGTGTTGAGTTTTAATCGTTTGTCATATTATAACACGACTCTTTTATCATACTTAACCTACATATGTTTTGAACTAAATTTTTTGACCTTCAACTAAAACCTCTACATTACTCACAAAAATTTTACGAAATATACTTGATTTTAATACAAACCTATTATAAGAAGTAATCTTGTAGATATATAAAAGGTAATGCAATAGAGTGGCTCACCCATTACTCACTTTCTTTCACGTGAGTTCAACTATCTTTATATTATAGATAATGTTGGTCCGGAAAGTGTTTTTTTTTTTTTTTGTAATTTTTGTTCCTTCAAATCTCTTTAAGTTTCGACCGTCTATAAAAAAGTTGATGTTTGAAATGAAGGATTGATAAAACGAAGTTACAATAATGACCCACCCCGAAAAACGTAAGAATTTGCCTAAGATGTTGCCAATATGTTTTTCAAACTTTTTTGTGCGTAAACGCAGCGGAAGTTTATGCATCTGTACCCAAACCTTAAGAGAAGATTGAGGTATCAATGATAGATCAGAAAACTCATCATAGGAAGCCATGGGACCATGACTCCCTCGTAGAACCACAGTCCATTTTGTTGAACCTTAGATCGACCATTATAGAAGCAAACCAGACCAAGAAACGCTCATCAGTCAAAGCTTTGATCATCACACCCTTTGGTCCCCGTATACGACTCATATTTCTCATGAACGCCTAGTTCTTGAAATTATTATTAGGGAGAACCAACAAACCATATAAAATCCATCAATAGATCCCTAAATGAGAGAGATCGACTACGTCGAATTCTCCCAAAGCAAGCTTAGAGGCTCGGCTAGCCGCTATCAGATCCGCACAAGACATAATAGGTACGCAAAAAACCCTAAATTAAAAACATTATCATCATAAATTACACAAAGTATAAAAATTTATGACACAATTCAAGGGAAAAAAAAGGGTTTATGATATGAAGAAAAGGGAAAATAAAACACAAGAAATAAAAGTAGTTACACAATTTTTTTAAGGATACCAAAAAGCCCAAGTCGTGGGTGTCACATAAGCAGTGTGTTTAGTATTCACAGTAGAGTAAACCGGCCGCTGCCTAACCCTTTCCCAATCAAAACCAGAACCCTCTCTCTCTTCTCTATCGCACTTCCATGGCGAACTCAGACTCAGAAGACCCAAACCCTAAAATCGACCCCGAAGAACAGCTTCCCTCCAATGTCAATGAAAACGGAGTCTACGAAGTTGAGCCGGAGGAAGCCGATGACGGCGAATTCGAAGAAGAAGAAGAAGACGAAGAAGATGACCAGGAGCCGCCTCTGCAGCGGAAGCCTTTCTCCGAGGAGTCACGGTTGCGTGCGGAGAAGGCCAAGCTAGAGAGCCTGTTCCGCCGAATATCGACCGAGAAAGTCGATCTGAGGGTGCACGATGTTGTCATCAAGGGAAACACGAAGACGAAGGAGTACCTGATCGAGGCCGAGCTGGAGGGGATTAGGAAGGCCACCACCATACAAGAGCTTCTCGAGGCCTCTGCCATTGCCAATGCGAATCTTCGAGAGCTCGAAATCTTCGATTCGGTTCGGATCACCCTCGATTCTGGCCCGCCGGAGTTGCCTGGAACCGCCAACGTCATCGTGGAGGTCGTCGAGACTGAGAGTGTGATTACTGGCGAACTCGGTTGTTACACTAAGCCGGCGGTATGTTCTCTGTTACTCTATGTTTGTGTGTACTGTTTTGCTTTGCTGAAATTGGTGGGATTAGGATTTTGCACATAGAAACACTATTCAAGGACTGTGTAATTGTATCTCAGATGAGCAAATACAAGTATCTGTGTACATATTCTGTTATGATGAATGTTTAAGCAGGACTAGTTTGCTTTAGGACTGTAAATAGCTTCTTAATCTGTTATAGTGAGTGTTGAAATGTGAATTCAGATGTAAATGCTATACACTTATTTCCACTTTGTAGGCGTGAACGGTAGAAGAGATGGTTTTAAAAAAAACACGGTAGGAAGAGATAAGTATCTGCAAAAATTAGTTCCCACGCTTTATAAATTTTATGTATATGTATATATATATATGTTGTCATGTAAGTCATAATTGGAGATATACTGGTTAACATAAAAATGTCCATATATACCTTTGCAGTTATCCTGCCCGAAGGTTCCGTTGAGTCGGTTATATAAAAGTAGGGTCATATATACTGTCTTAGACTGAAGTACATGAATTCCTATATGTTTCACTTATGCAAATATTCTCACTATTGAAGATGGAGTAAATGACTTCATTAGCATAACAAGTTTTTTTTTAAAGCTTAGCCATACTGCAGCTTAGCCATACTGCTTATTCCCAACTCAGGAGTCCTTTTCCCCCCTTTTCTTTATAGCACTCTGGCTGTACATGCTTGCATTATAGTGGTGCAAAATATGGAGTCTCTTTGTAGTTTTTTCATTGAGAAGTTCTGTTGAATCATGTATCATAGAATAAGAGGTAAATGTCAGCTACGGAGCGGGCAAAAAGGCTGTAAAATGGGCAAATTACTATAGTTTAGTTGTTAATGTGCCTACGGGAGCTACTCATGGAGTTCTGCACAAAATGTGTGCTCTGTAACTTTACATTTGAACAGATGCATAACCATGCAATCTCTCATATGACTTATAAAGTTTGTATAATGTTTTTGTAGGCTAGATCTTGGACAGCTGAAGGTTCACTCAAGTTTAAAAACTTGTTTGGATATGGGGATTTGTGGGATGGTTCTTTGGCATATGGTCCCAGCCAAACATCAGAGTTAAGTGCTGGTGTGCTTTTACCCCGATTCAAAGGTTTTGTAACTCCTGTGACGGCGCGTGCATTCCTTCTTTCCCAAGATTGGCTAGAGTTATCTTCTTATAAAGAGCGAATGGCGGGGCTCTCTCTCAGCTTATTTTCAACCAGGCATCATGATGTTGTATACAATCTTGGGTGGCGTACACTTACAGATCCATCACAAATGGCCTCCAAGTCAATAAGAAGGCAGCTTGGTCATGGCTTACTTTCATCCATAAAGTACACATTTAAGATTGATAGGAGAAATTCACCTTTGAGGCCAACTCGAGGCTATTCTTTTGTTTCTTCTAGTCATGTTGGTGGCCTTGCCCCTGATAATCGGAGTGTCCGGTTTGTGCGCCAGGTTAGTGCACTCTTTTCCTTTGGTTTTCTGTTGACTTGCGCGTTTAGCTGTCAGCTTTAAGCAGCTGAGTTGGATTCTATTCTCTAACATAGTTTGAAACTGGATCAACTGTTTATATTCTTGGTCATGGAATCCTCATGGTCCAGTTTAAAAAAAAAAAATATAAAAAAAAAAAAATATATATATATATATATATATAATCTACGGATTATTTTCAGATTCTACGACCTTTCTGATTTTGGCTTTAATTTTTTGCAAGCGTGTCTGCAAGTGCGGAAAGATTTCTCTTTTACCAAATAAGGATTGATTGCTTCAATCTGTTTCCACTTATTCGTTATGCTTGTTGACTTTCATTTCCTATTATTTGCAACAGGAGCTTGATCTTCGTTATGCAGTCCCATTTGGATTTTATCACGCTGCACTTAACTTTGGGGTATCAGGGGGTGTAATCTTTCCTTGGGGGAATGGATTCTTGAACAAGCCCTCATCTCTTCCAGAGCGGTTCTTCTTAGGTGGTGATTTCTCTCCTGTTTGCACTCTTGGAGGACCTGCAACAGTTTGGGGATTTAAAACAAGAGGACTAGGCCCTACTGAACCAAGAAGGCACGTCAGAGATAATTCTAATCAAGAGGATTCAGAATCCTCTGGAAGAGATTTTATTGGAGGAGATCTTGCTGTTTCTGCGTTTGCAGACATTTCATTTGACCTTCCATTGCGCTGGTTAAGAGAACGCGGAGTCCATGGACATGTTTTTGCGGGTGCGGGGAATGTAGCGAAACTGTCGGAGAACGAGTTCAGAAAGTTTTCCTTCCAGAGGTTCTTTGAGTCATTTCGAAGCTCAGTTGGAGCTGGGATTGTCATCCCCACAAAAATATTTCGCCTGGAGGTTAGTTGCATAATACTATTATTATGATTTCTGAAATAAAGTAAAGGAAGCTATAGATTGATATTCTGGGGTGGATTGTATAATTGGGAAAGGAAAACCAGGGTACAGGTGCTAGGTCAGAACCCATTAATGATTTATTATTCTATATTTTCACCTGTATATTCACCCAAAATCACCATTTGGAACTTTGGTCTTCGCACAATTCAAAATTGTCTTATCTTCCGTTGTATTGAATTGGCAAAACACTGTAATGTTATGAAATGGCTGTTTTTTGAGACACTGTAAAAGTGGGGGAAGCTATTAACTGGATCTTGTAATGGTGTGTACGTGGGTTTTTTTTTTGCTGTTTATTTGGCTAAAAATTTATGGTTAGTTTAATGAGTTTTTTTTCCCTTTAACAGTGCAACTACTACTATATCCTGAAGCAGCTTGAGCATGATGGCGGGAAGGTTGGCTTTCGCTTTAGCATCTCGGCGCCATCATAGATTGTTGGAATTGTTTTTCCTTATGATGCTTGATGTTCAGTGAATTTGAGGTGACCCGGAAAGCATGTCATTTCAATTTTCTGGTGCTTGAGTTTTTTCCTTACGGGATTGACAACTCCACTTGATTGGTTATAATCTTAGCTTAGACATTGCTACATTTTCTTATTCTTGTAATTTCAACCTTACTAAAATTTCAGGAAGCATAATGCTTTGGGATGCACATATAGAGGAAAATAACATGAGATTTCAAATGCTGGAAATACGTATGGCTGCTTTTGTTTAAGTCAGTCTGTCAAAAAGTTCTGGAAGACCGTCATGCTTTATACTAACCAGTATCTTTGCCAAAGTATATTGGCCATCAAAGTCTTGCGTCCTTTTGTATTTGTTTTCGGTTTTAAAGCTTTTAGTGCGATTCTGATAATAGGTTGCCATTTTTAGACTCATATTGATGGTGACCCATTTCAAGTGGTCCGACTTGGGAGCAACTAGAAATTTCAGTATTGAGTTTATTTCCTGGTTAAAGTCATTATTTATCCAGTAATACGAAGTGGGATTAGAAAGAATCCTTGGCACTGAGTCATTAATTTCTAGCTCATATTATCTGTAACTTAATTATGAATGTATACAAAAGCGAGGGCCTGTAGAGGTTGAAAAGGCTGAGAAGGCATAGTGGTCATTTCTTACGAAATTCAAATGACGATCAATTTTGCGGTCACCTTGGTTGATTTTTGTCTTGTACTCTTTTAGTGCATAATCTTCAACACTGTTAGTTTAAAAGAACGCCGCAAAAATCTGGCTCATCTACGACGTGTCGTTTTATACAATTTTTAAAGGAACGACGTGTAGTTTATGCAATGACTAGGGCCAGGCCTAGAACAAATGAGGCCCAATTCATTTGAAAAATAAACGACGTGTCATTTTAAGCAACGATTGGGCCGCGCCGAGAATACATTAGGCCCAATTCTTTTTAATACAAACGACGTGTCGTTTTTTGAAACAATTTGGGCTGGGCCGAATACCGAAAAGGCCCAATTTAACTTCAAAAAACGATGTGTCATTTATACCAGGCCCAATTTTTTTTATTAAACGACGTGTCGTTTTATGCAACGATTTGGGCCGGGCCAATTATAAATCAGGCCCAATTCATTTGTGATAAACGAAGTGTCGTTTTTCTTCAACACTTTGGGCTGGGCCGAGCACAGATTTAGAAAACGACGTGTCATTTAATTCACTGACTTGGGCCGGGCCAAATATAAATCAGGCCCAACTCATTTGTAAAAACGACACGTCGTTTAATTAAAATATAAATTGGGCCGGGCCGAGAACAGAGAAGGCCCAATTCATTTTTTAATTAAACGACGTCTCGTTTTTCTCCAATTATTTGGGCTGGGCCGCGCAACTATTTAATTTCAAAAAACGACGTGTCGTTTATACCAGGCCCAATTTTTTTATTATTAAACGACGTGTCGTTTTATGCAACTATTTGGGCCGGGAAAGTTTAAATCAGGCCCAATTCATTTGTGATAAACGAAGTGTCGTTTTTCTTGAACACTTTGGGCTGGGCCGAGCACAGATTTAGAAAACGACGTGTCCTTTTATTCACTGACTTGGGCCATGCCAAGTATAAATCAGGCCCAACTCATTTGTAAAAACGACACGTCGTTTAATTAAAATATAAAGTGGGCCGGGCCGAGTACAGACAAGGCCCAATTCATTTTTTAATTAAACGACGTGTCGTTTTTCTTCAATTATTTGGGCTGGGCCGCGCAACTATTTAACTTTAAAAAACGACGTGTCGTTTATACCAGGCCCAATTCTTTTTTATTAAACGACGTGTCGTTTTATGTAACGATTGGGCCGGGACAAGTTTAAATCAGGCCCAATTCATTTGTCATTAACGAAGTGTCGTTTTTCTTAAACCCTTTGGGCTGGGCCGAGCACAGATTTAGAAAACTTCGTGTCCTTTTATTCACTGACTTGGGCCGGGCCGAGTATAAATCAGGCCCAACTCATTTGTAAAAAACGACACGTCGTTTAATTAAAATATGAATTGGGCCGGGCCGAGTACTGACAACCATTTTAAAATAATGGGACCTTTTGATGTCTTTTGTTTTTGGTTTTTTTTTTTTTTTTTTTCTTTTTTTTCTTTTTTTTCTTTTTTTTCTTTTTTTTCTTCTCTTTAATTAAAGAGGATCAAAGGATTTCACTCCTACCCCCATGGTGACTCGAACCTATGACCTTGATCTTAGGTAGTGGGTGCTCTAACCACTGAGCTAACACCACTTTCACTCTTTTGTTTTTGGTTTAATTAGCCGTAAGTTGGAGTATTTTTGTGACGGGCTCTATTTGATTGATGGGCTCTATTTTATCTCTAGTTGTGGGAACATTCCATTCTCCATAGGGCACTTGGTAAACCTTCAATCATTGTACTTGCGCAATAATCATCTTTCTGGAGAATTACCTCTATCCATGCAGAAGTGTACGAATGTAGTGGTTCTTAATTGACCTTAGTTTGGGCTAGGAAGAAGCCCTTCAAGTTTGCTGGTTCTGAACCCTCCTCCTTCAAATAATTAAGCTTCAAGGTGTCATTCCTGACCAGCTTTGTAATCTCACAAATCTCCAAATCTCCAAATCTTAGACGACCTTGCACATAACAATCTCTCGGGAACAATAATGCATGCCAAGATGCTTCGATCTGCAACTACTTTAGTGCGATGGCAAACTAGTCAAAGTCAAATGGTGCTATTATTTCATTGGAATTTAACAACCATGGACCTCTCTAATAATTAACATTATACCTGGGGAGATTCCTGACGAACTGACCAATCTAGCTAATCGATCGGATTGCAAATTTTGAATTTGTCAGCATATTTTTTGACCAGAAGAATCCCTTCAAAGATTGGCAATATGGAATGGTTAGAGTCTCTTGATTTGTCAAGGAACCAACTTAATTTCAGGTGAAATTCCTGCAAGCGTGACGACATTTCTTATTTACTTGACTACCTTGTCCTACAACAATCTGACGGGACGGATTCCAGAAAGCACTCAGTTCAGAGCCTTGGTCAGTTCAGCTTTGTTGGGAATGAACTCGATCTGCGGACCTCCACTGAGCAAGAATTGCAGTGCAAGCTAGGTGATCGATGATACTGGCCACCAACAGTTGATCGAGCAACACAGGATATGATTTACTTGAAGACGAGTTAGTGGTTCTACCTGAGCTTGGGATTGGGATTCATGTTTGGTTTTTGGAGTATACTTGGTTCTTGCTGCTCAACATGCCATGGAACTATGCTTTTTCACGATTCCTACTACTTAAGCTTCATGCAATAAGGGATCCAAACTTAAAAAATTAACATCTCTTCATTTTCTATAGATATCCACTTTTACTGACGAAAAATTCGTCGGGAAAAGTATATTTAGCATTTTTTTTACCGCTACTTTTAGTGACGAATGTTTCGTCGGGAAAAGTGCATTTTGTATTTTTTAATGTATTGGTACCTTTAGCGACGAACTATTCGTCAGGAAAAAGTGAGATTAACAAATAAATTACACTTACATATGAAATTAAATTAATATAGTACAATCGCTTTCCACATAAAATGTGATAAATAATGCTGGATATAATTATGGGGTTTAACTATCAAAATATGACGGATATAATTAATCTTTTGAAATTTCATGATAGTCCCTTTCAAGATCATATCAAAGGATAAATAATATGTGTGTTATTAGTAACAGATCACCTTCACAGGGCTCGCAAATTGCCCGAAAATTAAAAGAGACTAAATATGCCTTCAGATTAAGAAATTATGAGGGTTGATGATATTCCTTGTTATATATTATAGTATTACGTGACACCAAGTTTGGTACATATTTTAAGTCAATATGCCCTAATATATTAAAGAATTGGCATAGTCATCTTACCATGGTGATTTTGACAAATATCGCTCTCATAATATTATTGCAATGCACTCACTACTACATAATTAAACCACATTTTATGGCGTTAATGTAAAGTTTTTTATTATGAATTTTGAATTAAAGTATTTCTTTGATTATGAATTTTATCAAGCTTTTGAAGAAACAAATTTTAAAATTGATCTTGAGATGAACAGTATCGATTGGTAAAAAAAGGGGAGAAACGGTTAATGTTAAAATTTAAAAAGAAAGTGGTGCATTGGCATATTAGGAAATGTTGTAAGGTGTATAAAAAATGAAATAGAGAGGGCAGTTGTGAATGGTATAATATATGGTCTTGTGAGTCTTAATTCGTTGATTTCTTTTTCTTGTTTCCTTTCGAAATTTGAAAGCATCGACTTGAGATTAGAATCATATCATCAATGGTCAACAGAATAAATAAACTAAACAATAACAATGAAGATGAGAGGTTGATTCCAACATGCATGAATATATGGCATTTGCATATTTATCATATATGCATATATAAAATACTTGATGATGAATGAAAGTGAAGGATGGATTATTAAATTTAGGGTGGATGAGAAAAAGACAGACATCCTCATCTCCAAGCAAATAGATCCGCATAAATAGGATCACGAGTACTCATGCAAAGTTTAAAAAAAAAAATTAATAAACAACAATTACAATTTATAATCAATAACAAAGTAAAAGAAAGGAAAAACAGAGGTACTGTTGGGACTTGGGGGTTGACTTAATTTCCAGTTGGATGCTGCAGCATGCATGGAGAATCTTTCTGACCAAACCTGTCTCCCTCTATTTTAATAGTTTTCACAGGCAAAACCAGAAATCCCGCAAAGCCATGTTAATCTTATATGGTTTATTTTTATGTGAATTAAAGAAAAATAAAAAAGTAATTCCATTTGTTTTGGGATTCTTGGGTAATGACTCATATGAACTGTGGCATTTCTTTGACGGCTAGCTGTGGTTTCTCCTCTTAATTTCTCGAGTTGCCTGTGATGGAGTGAACCACTTTGGTCTTTAGTGGTTACACTGGTGGAGTTTTTCATATGATCGATATGCAGGCCAGGCCAGATATATAGTTGATTGTTGTAAACAATAAATGCATTTAATTTATGAGCTGAGGGATGCACGAGGGCAGAATATGTTTTTGGTTTCAGAATATTTATGTTTGATCGATGAGACGCTTAAACCAAGCATGGTGCATTAATAAGCAGATCGATCATCTAATGAAGAATGCATTTGGTTAGATGAGTTTCCGAAATTTTATTTGAGATGTATTTTTCGAGGAATGTTGTATTTTTCCAAATAGTTTAGAGTCTTTGACGTCCCTCCTATTATATATACTCAAATTCTTTATATCATTATAAATTAAGACATGAAGCATGGCCTACTTTGGCCTTGGTTATTTGGGTATCGTTGGCCTCGGTTGGGTGGCATTATTTGGCCTCGCTTGCGTGTTTTTCTTTGGCCTCGCTTAAGTTTTCTTCTTTGGCCTCGCTTGCCTGACCTAATTTGAAAAATCGTAAGAAATAAAAGAGTATAGATTTTCGAGTTCCGTCAATTAGAAGACTTTTTTAAAAAAAATTATGAATTTTCTAGTTTTCCATGGCACGTTTGGAGGTGCCATGTTGACACCCGTGACACAATGCCCAATCAAGGGGGGACAAAGTAGGCCAGGTAAGCGAGGCCGATGAAGTTTACCTATGATGAAGTTTTGACACCGATGAAGTTGAAGAAAAAAGTGCAGTTCACAAGGAGGCATCCCGAGGTGCCCCCGACACTTCTAACAATGCCCATGCTAGCGAGGCTAACTAATGATGCCCATGCTAGTGAGGCTAACTAATGATGTCTGCCCATGCTAGAGAGGCTACAGATACCTATGCCCATGCTAAGGATGCCCACGATTCACATGCGATTTTTCAAAGTCGGGAAACTAGAAAATTTATTAAAAAAAAACGATCCAATATTTTCGAGTTTTGTCAATTGGAACACTTTTTAAAAAACATGTTTTACCAGTGGTGAATTTTTGAGAAATTTTTATCTTTTTTGCCGAAATCTTGCTTTTTCATCCAAATTCGTGAGTTATAACCCACGATTTTTGGGCCAAAATTGCATGTTTTTATTTTCGCACCAAAATCTTGCCACAATCAAATCATGATTTTTAAGCACTTTTCAAGTTGACAGAATGCAAAAATATTGACTCGTTTTTTTTTTTATAAATTTCCGAAATCGAAAAATTAGAAAATTCATAAAAAATAAACGTTTCGAGATTTTCGAGTTCTGTCAAATGGAACACATTTTAAAAAATATATTTTACCAATGGTGAATTTTTGAGAAATTTTTATTTTTTTTGCCGAAATCATGGTTTTTCACCCAGAATTGTGGGTTATAACACACGATTTTTTGACTAAAATTGCATGTTCTTATTTTCGCACCAAAATCTTCTCACACTAAAATCATAATTTTTAAGGACTTCTCGAGTTGACAGAACGCAAAAATATCAACTCATTTATTTTTTACTATTTTTCAAAGTCGGAAAACTAGAAAATTCATAAAAAATAAACGATTCGAGATTTTCGAGCAAAGTTAGTTGGAATACTTTTTAAAAATCATCTGTTACCGATGGTGAAGTTTTTACACCGGCAAAGTTAAAGGAAAAAGAGGGTTGGTAAGGTTTGGCATGCTAGGGCATGCCGTATCATCTCCAAACGTGTCAAACCATGCCGACACCCTTTTCCCTTTAACTTTGTCCGTGACAAAACTTTACCAATGTTAAAAATCGTGGGTGAAAAATCGTGGGTGAAAAATTGCAGGTTTTTATTTTCGCACCAAAATCTTGCCACACTCAAATCATGATTTTTAAACACTTTTCGAGTTGACAGAATGCAAAAATATCGACTCGTTTATTTTTTATGAATTTCCAAAGTCGAAAAACTAGAAAATTCATAAAAAATAAACGATTCGAGATTTTCGAGTTTTGTCACATGGAACACATTTTAAAAAATTTGTTTTACCAATGGTGAATTTTTGAGAAATTTTTATTTTTTTTGTCGAAACCATGGTTTTTCACCCAGAATGGTGGGTTATAACACACGATTTTTTGGCTAAAATTGCATGTTCTTATTTTCACACCAAAATCTTCCCACACTCAAATCATAATTTTTAAGGACTTCTCAAGTTGACAGAACGCAAAAATATCAACTCATTTATTTTTTACTATTTTTCAAAGTCGGAAAACTAGAAAATTCATAAAAAATAAACGATTCGAGATTTTCGTGCAAAGTTAGTTGGAACACCTTTTAAAAATCATGTCTTACCGATGGTGAAGTTTTTGCACCGGCAAAGTTGAAGAAAAAAGGGGGTTGGCAAGGTTTGGCATTCCCTGACATCTCCAAACGTGTCAAACCATGCCAACACCCTTTTCCCTTCAACTTTGTCCGTGATAAAACTTTACCAATGTTAAAAAATGATTTTTAAAGCTTTTTCAACTGATTTTGCTCGAAAAGCTCGAGTTATTTGTGACTTATTCTTTTTCAAAATCGGAAAACTTAAATAATCATAACTCAAAAACAAGTCGGGTTTTTCGAGCAAAGTCAATTGGACCACCTTTTAAAAATCATGTTTTACCTATGATGAAGTTTTGATACCGATGAAGTTGAAGAAAAAAGTGCAGTTCAGAAGGAGGCATCCCGAGGTGCCCCCGACACTTCCAACAATGACCATGATAGCAAGGCTAACTAACGATGCCCATGCTAGTGAGGCTAACTAATGATGTCTGCCCATGCTAGAGAGGCTACTGATACCTATTCCCATGCTAAAGATGCCCACGATTCAAATGCGATTTTTCAAAGTTTTGGGTGAAATATCATGAGTTTTTGGTGAAAACACATGATTTTTGGGGAAAAAAAAATTTGGACAAAAAATTGGGGTTATTTTTCACGGTATTAGAACATCATTCTTGAGTGAAACTTCGTGGTTGGACCAAGAAAATTGGCCGTGGTTACCCTCGCATGGCTGGCCTCATTTTGCCTTTCTTGGCTAGCCTCGCATGGCTAGCCTCCTCTGGCCTCGCTTGGCTGGCCTCGCATGGCTGGCCTCCCATGTTCTCGCTAGGCTGGCCTTCTTTGGCCTCGCTTGGCTTGCTTCCTTTGCCCTCGCATGGCTGGCCTCCTACGGCCTCGCTAGGCTGGCCTCAAATTTGCCCGAGACAAAATTTCACCTTTGGTAAAAAAATAATTTTTAAAAGGTGTTCCAATGGATGGAACTCAATAAAAAAAATGAGTTATTTTTCACGGTGTTAGAACATCATTCTTAACTGAAATCTGCCAAAATTGGTCACGTTTAGGTGTTCCAATGGACGAAACTCAATAAACACCACTCGTTTATTTTTTTTTTGAATTTTCCATTTTTCCGAATTTGAAAAAATTGTAAAAAATAAACGAGTCAAAAAATTTGCGTTCCGTCAGTTCGAGAAGTCCTTAAAAATTATTATTTGAGGGTGGTAAGACTTTGGTATGAAAATAAGAACATGCGATTTTTGGCAAAAATCTTGTGCTATATATAGTTCACAGTTTTGCGTGAAAAATCATGATTTTGGAAGGAAAAAAATAAATTGGACCAAAAATTGGGGTTATTTTCCACGGTGTTTGAACATCATTCTTGAGTGAAACTTCGTGGTTGGACCGCCAAAGTTGGCCATGGTATCCCACGCTTGGCTGAACTCCTGTGGCCTCGCTTGGCTGACTTCATGTGGCCTCGCATAGCCGGCCTCCTCTGGCCTCTCTTGGCTGGCCTAATCTGGCCTCGTTTGGCTGGCCTCCTCAGGCCTCGCAAGCCTGGCCTCCTTTGTTCTCGTTAGGCTGGCCTCCTTTGTTCTCGTTAGGCTGGCCTCCTTTGGCCTCACTTGGCTGGCCTTCCTTGGCCTTGCATGGCTGGCCTCGCATGGCTGGCCTCGCGGGGCTAGCCTCATTTGGCATCGCTCGGGTGGCCTCCTTCGGCCTCGCTTATGTGGCCTTCATTGGCTTCTTTTGGTTGGACATTGTTTTTCTTCAAATTTGCCCGTGCCAAAATTTCACCGTTGGTAAAAACCAATTTTTAAAAGGTTTTCGAATTGACAGTGCTTAATAATCTCCACTCGTTTATTTATTTTGAATTTTCTAGTTTTCCGAATTTGAAAAATTGTAAAAAATAAACGAATCAAAAATTTTGCGTTCCGTCAGTTTGAGAAGTATTATTTGAGGGTGGTAAGACTTTGGTACGGAAATAAGAACATGCGATTTTTGGCTAAAATCACATGTTCTTATTTTCGTACCAAAATCTTACCATTCTAAATCATGATTTTTAAGGACTTCTTGAACTGATGGAACGTAAAAATCTCGATTCGTTTATGTTTTTACTATTTTTCAAATTAGGGAAATTAGAAAATTAAAAAATAATAAACGAGTGGAGATTTTCGAGTTCCATCAATTGGAACACATTTTAAAAAAAAAAATTTATATGAATTTTCTAGTTTTTCATGGCACATTTGGTCGTTTGGAGATGTTATATTGGCACTCGTGGCATGCCAAAACATGACAAACCCTTTCACCACTATTTTTTCTTCAAATGAGGCAAACAATGCCCAACCAAGCGAGGACAAAGGAGATTAGGCAAGCGAGGCCAAAGATGCTCTTTAAACCGAGGCCAACGATACCCAAATAAGTGAGGCCAAAGTAAGCCACGCAAGCGAGGCCAAGGTAGGCCATGCAAGCGAGGCCAACCTAAGGCAAGCAAGTGAGGCTAACCGTGGTCAATTTTGGTCGTTCAACCACGAGGTTTCACTCAAAAATGATGTTCTAACACAGTGAAGAATATCCCCAATTCTTTCTCCAATTTTTTTTTTTTTTTCAAAATCATGGTTTTTCACCCAAAACCGTATAGCACACGATTTTATGGCAAATATCGCATGTTCTTATTTTCCTACTAAAATCTTACCACCCAAAAATCATGATTTTTAAGGACTTCTCGGAATGACGGAACGCAAAAATCTCGACTCGTTTATTTTTTACGATTTTTCAAATTCGAAAAATTAGAAAATTCAAAAAAACTAAACGAGTGGAGATTTTCGAGTTCCGTCAACTAAAACACCTTTTACAATATTTTTTTATCAATTATCTAGGTTTCAATGGCGCGTTTGGAGGTGCCATGTTGGAACCCGTGGCATGCCAAAACATGTCAAACCCTTTCAACATGATTTTTTCTTCAAATGACGCAAACAATGCACAACCATGTGAGGCCAAATAGGCCACGCAAGCGAGGCCAACCTAACCCAAATAATTGTGGCCAAAACAGGCCACGCAAGGGAGGCCAACCTAAGCCAAGCAAGTAAGGGCAACCTAAGCCACGCAAGCGAGGCCAACCTAAGCCACGCAAGCGAGGCTAACCGTGGCCAATTTTGGCCATCCAACCATGAGGTTTCACTCAAGAATGATATTCTAACACTGGGAAAAATAACCCCAATTCTTTCTCCAAATTTTTTTTTTCTTCCAAAATCATGGTTTTTCATCCAAAACTGTGGAATAGCACCCGATTTTTTTGCCAAAAATCGCATGTTTTTTTTTCGTACCAAAATCTTACCACCCTAAAATTATGATTTTTAAGGACTTCTCAAACTGATGAAACGAAAAAATCTCAACTCGTTTATTTTTTACGATTTTTCAAATTCGGAAAACTTGAAAAATAAAAAAATAATAAACAAATTGAGATTTTCGAGTTCCGTCAATTGGAACACCTATAAACAAACAAATTTATATGAATTTTCTAGTTTTCCATGGCATGTTTGGAGGTGTCATGTTGGCACCTGTGGCATGCCAAAACATTGTTTAGGGTTTAGAGTTTAAAGGCAAACAATTTATATAATAAGGCAAACAATATCCAACCAAGCGAGGACAAAGTAGGCTACCCAAATAACTGAGGCCAAAGTTGGCCACGCATGCAAGCGAGGCAAACATAAGCCATGCAAGTGAGGCTAACCGTGGCCAATTTTGGCCGTCCAATCAAGAGGTTTCACTCAAGAATGATTTTCTAACACATTGGAGAAAAAACCCAATTCTTTCTCCAATTTTTTTGTTTTTTCAAAATCATGGATTTTCACCCAAAACCGTGGACTATAACACACGATTTTATGGCAAAAATTACTTGTTCTTATTTTCGTACCAAAATCTTACCAACCTAAAATCATGATTTTTAAGGACTTCTCCAACTAACGGAATGTAGAAATCTCGACTCATTTATTTTTTACGATTTTTTTTTTAATTCGGGAAATTAGAAAATTCAAAAAAAATAAACGAATGGAGATTTTCGAGTTCCGTCAACTGAAACACCTTTTACAATTTTTTTATTATCAATTATCTAGGTTTTCATGGCACGTTTGGAGATGCCATGTTGGCACCCGTGGCACGCCAAAACATATGAAACCCTTTCAATATGATTTTTTCTTCAAATGAAGCAAACAATATATGCCCAACCAACCGAGGCCAACGAAGCCCTTAGAACCAGAGCCAACGATACCCAAATAACCGTGGCCAAAGTAGGCCACGCAAGTGAGGTTAACCGTGGCCAAGTTTGGCCGTCCAACCATGAGGTTTCACTCAAGAATGATATTCTAACACCAAGGAGAATAACCCCATTTCTTTCTCCAATTTTTTTTTTCCAAAATCATGGTTTAATTTTCACCCAAAATTATGAACTATAGCACACGATTTTATGGCAAAAATCGCATGTTCTTATTTTCGTACCAAAATCTTACCATCCTAAAAGGACTTCTCGAATTGATGGAACGCCAAAATCTTGACTCGTTTATTTTTTTACTATATTTTAAAATAGGGAAATTAGAAAAATTTTAAAAAATAAACAAGTTGAAATTTTTTAGTTTCGTCAATTGGAACAGCTTTTACAATTTTTTTTTCAATTATCTAGGTTTCCATGGCACGTTTGGAGGTGCCATGTTGGCACCCGTGGCATGCCAAAACATGTCAAACCCTTTCAACACGATTTTTTCTTCAAATGAGGCAAACAATGCCCAACCAAGCGAGGCCAACCAAGCGAGGCCAACGATACCCAAATAACCGTGGCCAAAGTAGGCCAAGCAAGTGAGGCCAACCTAAGCTATACAAGCGAGACTAACCGCGACCAATTTTGGCCGTCCAACCACGAGGTTTCACTCAAAAATGATATTATAACACCGTGGAGAATAACCCCAATTCTTTCTCCAAATTTGTTTCTTCCAAAATCATGGTTTTTCACCCAAAACTGTGGCCTATAGCACATGATTTTTTTGGCAAAAATCGCATGTTTTTATTTTCTCACCAAAATCTTACTACCCTAAAATCATGATTTTTAAGGACTTCTCGAACTGACGAAACGGAAAAATCTCTACTCGTTTATTTTTTACGATTTTTCAAATTCAGAAAACTTGAAAATTCAAAAATAATAAACGAGTGGAGATTTTCGAGTTCCGTCAATTGAAACACTTTTTAAAAAAACAAATTTATATGAATTTTCTAGTTTTTCATGGCACGTTTGGAGGTGTCATGTTGGCACCCGTGACATGCCAAAACATGACAAACCCTTTCACCACCATTTTTTCTTCAAATGAGGCAAACAATGCCCAACCAAGCGAGGACAAAGGAGGTCATGCAAGCGAGGCCAAAGGAGGCCACGCAAGCGAGGCCAAAGATGCTCTTTAAACCGGGGCCAACGATATCCAAATAAGTGATGCCAAAGTAATGCAAGCGAGGCCAAGGTAGGCCATGCAAGTGAGGCCAACCTAAGCCATGCAAGTGAGGCTAACCGTGGCCAATTTTGGCCGTCCAACCACAAGGTTTCACTAAAGAATGATGTTCTAACACAGTGGAGAATAACTCCAATTCTTTCTCCAATTTTTATTTTTTTTCAAAATCATGATTTTTCACCCAAAACCGTGGACTAGCACACGATTTTATGACAAAAATCGCATGTTCTTATTTTCCTACTAAAATCTTACCACCCTTAAATTATGATTTTTAAGGACTTCTCGAACTGATGAAATGCAAAAATCTTGACTCGTTTATTTTTTACGATTTTTCAAATTCAGAAAACTTGAAAATTCAAAAATAATAAACAAGTGGAGATTTTCGAGTTTCGTCAATTGGAACACCTTTAAACAAACAAATTTATATGATTTTTTTATTTTTTTCATGGCACGTTTGGAGGTGTCATGTTGTCACCCGTGGCATGCCAAAACATTGGTTAGGGTTTAGGGTTTAAAGGCAAACAATTTATATAATAAGGCAAACATTATCCAACCAAGCGAGGACAAAGTAGTGGCAAGCGAGGCCAAAGGAGGCCACACAAGCGAGGCCAACGATGCCCTTGAAACCGGGACCAATGATACCCAAATAACTGAGGCCAAAGTAGGCCACGCAAGTGAGGCCAAAGTAGACCATGCAAGCGAGGCCAACCTAAGTCATGCAAGCAAGGCTAACTGTGGCCAATTTTGGCCGTCCAACCAAGAGGTTTCACTCAAGAATGATTTTCTAACACAATGGAGAATAACCCCAATTCTTTCTCCAATTTTTTTTTTTTTTCAAAATCATGTATTTTCACCCAAAACCGTGGACTATAGCACACGATTTTTTGGCAAAAATTTCATGTTCTTATTTTCGTACAAAAATCTTACCACTCTAAAATCATAATTTTCAAGGACTTCTCGAACTAACGGAACGCAAAAATCTCGACTCTTTTATTTTTTACGATTTTTCAAATTCGGGAAATTAGAAAGAAAAAAAAAATGAGTTGAGATTTTCGAGTTCCGTCAATTGGAACACCTTTAAAAAAATGATGAGTTTTCTAGTTTTTCATGGCCCGATTGGAGGTGCCATGTTGGCACCCGTGGCATGCCAAAATATGCCAAATCCTTTCAACACCATTTTTTCTTCAAATGAGGCAAACAATGCCCAACCAAGCATGGACAAAGTAGGCCAGGCAAGCGAGATCAAAGGAAACCACACAAGCGAGACCAACGATACCTTTTTGGCCGTACAAAGTAAGCAAGGGAGACCACACAAGCGAGACCACACAAGCCGGGGCCAACGATACCCAAATAATTGAGAGCAAAGTAGGCGACGCAAGCGAGGCCAACGTAAGCCATGCAAGTGAGGCTAACCTTAGACAATTTTTGGCCGTACAACCACTAGGTTTTACTCAAAAATGATGTTCTAACATCGTGGAGAATAACCCCAATTTTTTCTCCAAATTTTTTCTTTCAAAGTCATAGTTTTTCACCCAAAGCTGTAGCGATCTGACGGAATGCAAAATTCTCGACTTATTTATTTTTTTCGATTTTTCAAATTCAAAAAATTAAAAAATTAAAAAAAACAAACGAATAGAGATTTTCGAGTTTCATCAAGTGAAACACCTTTTTAATAAAAAATTATGAATTTTCTTATTTTCCATGGCACGTTTGGAGGCGTCATGTTGGTACATTTGACATGCCAAAACATATCAAACCCTTTCGACACCATTTTTACTTCAAATGAGGCAAACCTAGCTAGCCTCTCAATAGGATTCCAGCCATTTTGTAAGAAAAGAATAATAATTATTGTTATCATGAATCCATGATGGGTTTGTTTGATTAATTATAATTAATAGGATTCAGTTATATGTAGTTTTAGTTCGTCTGTAATGCCAAAAAGGTATAGTATTCCCGAATGATATATAGTTGACTTCGATCAAAATGGAACCAGTTCTTTAGTAAGGACAAATTAATTAATCCATGATTCTATAGCTATAGCTAGGCAAAAATGGCAGTCTGCATATCATTTTTCTAGTACTAGTTGCCCATTAGTTGCTAGTGATGATCGATTAGTGAGGACGGACCACTAGGCACTAGGCTAGGGTTTTGTATTGAGGGCTTGAGGCAAACCAAACCAAACCAAAACAGAAATATATTTACAAATATGTATGTGCATGTAAATTAATATGGTTTATAAACCCTAAACAACTCACAAGTCACGAGCAAACGAGCCAACATCTTTTTTTAATAAAGCCACGTACAACAGCACACAGGATTCTTGTTTTAGTACAGGCTAGGGCTACTTCACAAAGTTGACTACATACCCTGTCCATGTTCTACCTAGATATATATGCATGGTAATTAATGGTGACAATGATAATTTTCTCACAATTAAAGAGATTTACATGGGGGAGGGGTGCATGTATGCTCGATGGATTAGATTATTATTTAATTAAGACTGCTCGTTAACTTGGTTTTAGATATAATTTAAGATGCCTAGCTATAATATACTTCAATTTAATAGATAAATCTCAGAGTACAACATATATAAGCAACTCATCAAACAAATTAGGTTGCTGTTATCATTATCGATCATTATCCTTTTACATCGATCAAGTATAAATAAACTCCAATCAAAGCTGGCATGAGATTACGAGGGTTTGAGGCGAACTAAGAAAATAGGGCTCGCGATCGAACATACATTTACATTTACATTATTCATTGCATTTTTTATGTTCTATATACACATTATAAGAAGTTACACTAAAATTTGTAGGACATAGTGACACGTACATACACACACTGTATAAAGAACTCAGTTTTTTTGGACGTCCATATATAGCATCAGCAGCCCTAGGTGGCCGTCTACTTGGTCTATGCCCAGGGCAGACCGTGACTCCAAGTTGCATGTATAGTTTTGTGTATTGCGTGTGCTGTCATACATCCTATATACATACGTACTTCATGACCATTTAAGTACGTACGTGGTAATTTGGCTAATTCGATAATTGATGTATGTAGCATATCACATATATACGTATGTTCATACTTACATATATGAAGTCATATATGCACAGAATTTGCATCATATATGCAAAGGCTTAATTTATATGTAGAATATATATATAATATAGAGGGGAGGAGAGAGAAAGGGATGTTAAATACTTAAATTATATGGTAGCCAGGAGAGGATTTCCCATTTCCAAATTCTCATCAATTCCTGCAAGTTCTAGCTAGCTACCTCAATTGCTTGTATGGATCTCTCCATACATCCACTCTGGCTAGGATGATGGAGACATCAAGTTAGATTTTATAATAAGCAGGATTAGCTAGAGATGATCATCTCACGATCTTATTGGTACTTCTTGTTATCCATCCATATTGAAAAGCCATTAAGATCAAGCAAAACATAAAGAGATGAAGAGATCAAGTGAAGGTACTAGTCAAGTTTCCAAAGCAAGCTTATCTTCTAGCAAGAGCAAGAAGGAATATGATGATGAGGATGGCGATGGTGATGGTGATAAGGAGGAGGAGGAGGTGGTGCAGCAGCCCAGCAGCAGGAATGGTGTTAGCTCTACTAGTAGCAGCACCATCGAAGAGAACGAAAAATCGAAGGGCGCTTCAGGTGGATCTGTGCGGCAGTATGTTCGTTCCAGGAATTCGAGGCTTCGGTGGACTCCTGAGCTCCATCTTTGTTTTGTTCATGCAGTTGAAAGATTAGGAGGACAAGAAAGTAAGTCTTTATATATTCAATTATGAATCCCTAGCTAGCTAGCTAGCTAGCACTAATTTGCTAATTAAGGTGTATATTAATTAACTGTGATTGATTTGATTAATGGTGCAGGAGCCACACCAAAATTGGTTCTTCAATTGATGAATGTCAAGGGTCTTAGCATAGCTCATGTCAAGAGCCATCTTCAAGTAATTACCTTTATTTATCAAGATTCAATTCATATATATATGCTTAATTCCTAATTATGTTCTAATTTTGGCTTTGATTAATTGTATTAGATGTACAGGAGCAAGAAGATGGAAGACCCAAATCAAGGTATGCAAAGTCCCGATTCATTTGTGGAAAAAAAAAATAGGGTTTAATTACCTGATTTTTAATCAATTATATGTATTACATCTAATTTTGTGACATCTTGCTTTTTTGAATTCTATGACACAGTTGTCTCAGAGCAAGGTTTTTTCATGGAAGGTGGAGATAACCATATTTACAACCTCACTCAACTCTCCATGCTACAAAGCTTCAACCACCAATGGCCTTCTTCAGGATTAAGGTATGAAATTAATTCCTTAATTAATGGCTACAAATATATATACTCCCTTTGAGAAAATTATATCAATTTCTTTTTCCTGAAAAAAAAAGAAGAAAAGAATCATAACCATTTGTTTCCTTCATCAAGATATGGTGCTGATGCCTCGTGGCGCAGTCGCCACCACCACCAGATTTATAGCCCTTACAGTACTACAGGCAGGGCTACAGTGCTAGTTAATCATCATAATACAAGAGTTACAGGACTTTATGGTTCAGTTACTGAGAGCATATTTGGAAGCAACAACACCAGTACTAGCGCCACTCCAGCATACAACAATCAATCACATACAAATCATATTACAGCCACTTGGAGATCAAGGCATCAAATAACTAGCGACAACGGCGAATTCCAATCCATCAACAGGCAGTCATGGGAGGATCACAGTTGCTTGGACAACAGCAGCGCCACTCGAAACACACTGAAAAGAAAGGCTTTGGATTACTCAGATGGTACTTGTGATTTGGATTTGAACTTATCACTGAAAGTTCCACCAAAAGAAGAAAAAGCACTGGGTTTTGGTTTGTCTCTTTCTCTGTCTCCATCTTCATCGTCCTCTAAGCTTGGCTTGATGAAGAAATTAGAAGGTTCAGGTCGTCATGATAGGGAGCATGGGAGAAGGGCAAGTACTCTAGACCTCACTCTATGAATATTAAGAGACAAAATGTTATTATTCTAAGTGAGATCTTGAGGTACTTGTCAATTCATTTAGACCCAAAATGCTAGCTATTCAACTTGACCATTGTCATATTCTACCATATATATATATCAGCATAAAAAGGTAATTATCACCACTACTTAGATGTGTTAAATTGTTAATCAGTTTCCTCATTTGTTGTATATGTATTAATGTCTTGCATCTATATCTATATATATATATATATATAGATAGCAATTCAAGAATCAAATTAAGAATATCGAGGTACAAACAGACGAATATGTTTTAGCATTACCAAATATGCAGACTGCATTGTTCTAAGCGTTTTAGCTAGGCTCCTTATATCCTGGTGATATCCTTGTTTGCATTAGCATATAGGCCAATAAAAAAGAAAATCGATCTCAAATAATCACCTTTTTAATGTTATCTCTGAAACGATGTTCCTCATGAAATATCATTTTTTAAAATAATCACATGCATGATCTATCACTCGTTTAGAAAGAGTTTGAAAAGAAAAATAGATTCGCTTTATATCCTATTTGTAGATTAGAGTTAGCCATATGTATATATAATGATTAAAGGACTAGAAATCTATAGCAAAACTCATATTACATAATACATATTATGAGGGTACGGCTATCCATTTTTGATGGTTGGGACATATTTCAAATTTCTTGATTATTTTTTTTTTTTTTTTGAAAATTTAACGAAAATAGGCTTGGCACGAGATTGAAATTTAACATGTTTTGTGTTAAACTACATTTGTGATATATATATATATATATATATATATGTATATAGCACATTGTTTGATCGAGCTCCTCTGCTGTGTGTGCAGTTTCTGTGAATTTCATAAAATCTAGGCCACCAATGGTTTAGGGCTATGCCACATCATTTTATAACATTTTGTTTTTATTTCGTTCGCAACTAACGGCAAGTTGGTAACTCCTGCCGTTAAAGCTCTTCTCTCTCTTTGATTCATCTCCAAAATTACTCGGCAACTTCTGTTGAGATTTTCTCTTCTCCAGAAACAATGATTTTCTTGTATACTGCTGGGATCTGAGGAGTTGATTACCCAAATATGTTTGGAGTACGTCTGATTACTTTACGATGTTCCTAATATTATTTGCATAATGGGAATGGAAGAATCCCAGATTTGTTTAGGATCTAATCCAAATTTATTTAGGATCTAATCCAAATTTATTTCATGATCACCAGCACCCTCCCAATTTGTAAAGGCATATTTATTAGCATGTTATAAATCACTTCTGTACCAATTTGGGTTTTAGTAAAGGTAATCAGAAAATTGGATGGGGAAGAAGACGACAAAATCCTGAATCCTAAAGACCAATACCAAGATCAGAGCAGCCAGTTTTCTCTCTCACGTTACTCTCCTCTAACATTGGCGAGTCTCTCCAGACTTTAATATATTTTCCGGCATGTTTTTGTAATCTATCGGTGGAATTCGGTTGAAAATCTGGTGTTGCTTCATTTCGATAAATCTGCAGGTGCTACCATCACTGAGTAGTGAGAAGTCTGAGAAGGAACCAAGAGTGAGAGAGATGGAGTGATGACGTCCGTCACCTCCTGTTAATTGTTTTGGGTGATAAAAAAGGAAGAAAACTCATGACATATGATGTGGCACACTATGAACCATTGGATTTTTTATATGGCCTAGATTTTACGAACTGCACACAACTTCACACTTACTAACTTCAGAGGAGCCGGATCCGTCGTAAAATTGGAAAGTTTCATGAAAATGAATCGGAACATATGATTATCTAGTAAGATAATTTGGGTGTCTTCTAAATGTGTGAAATGAGTATTAAAAATCTCATTCTACAGTCAAAAGCAAGTGCAAATAGGTTTTGAAGGGACTTGGAATTTGACCCCTAAACATAAATTGCCAGTTTAATTGTTTTACTCCACTGAGTAACAAATATCGAGTTAGTTGGGTTGCCTCAAATACAAAAGTTGAATATATCATGGACTTTTGTGGTCACTTGCATTTTAATAATTGGAAATAAAAACAATGAGTTGAACACAGAAGATACACATAACATAATCAATCGAAAAAGAGTATCAAATGATAAAATGGTGAGGGTTTTGAACAGAGAATCGAACAAAATTCACAATCTAAATCTCAAGGTTCAAGATGAAGTCACAAGGAGAGAAATTGTCACTGAGAATCTGATTAATCAACTTGTTAAGATGAACTACATATATAGGAGGTTTTTATAGCTGCACAAAACCCAGCTTTAACTACAAGCTTAACAAACTAACAGCTGTCATAATTGCTCAGCATACAGCTGGCAAATAACAAGCTGACAGCTAAGCAACTGTCAGTGAGCTGGCACGCTGATATGGCATGCTGACATGGCACTGAGGCCTGGAAGCCTAGTGTTATCATCAAACACACCAAACCAAAGTTAATGGTTCCAAATTTTACCAAAGGTTTCAACTACGCTAGATAAAAGCATAATGCTTACTAGAACACAAAATCCGAATCTCGTGGAATGAGTTCCTGACGTGCATCCTAATCACCTCTACCAATACCTTCAAGCTCGAAAATTATTTATCTTTCTCCCCCCTGTCCTCTTTGTGTGTTTGGTTGTTTCTCGTGAGACATGATCACCACCAGCAATACACAGTTCTGCATCTTTTGTATCCTTCAGTCTGCTAGCAATTAGCACCTCTTGCAGCCGTCGGAGTCTCTCAACTTCTTCAGAAAGTTCTTTATCTGCCATGAATTGCAGCCATCAACAAAGAATAAGAGTATTGAAACATGGATATGGAAGCTTAAGTTAAGCAAACTATAGAAAGTCTTAAATGTTCCACAATGGTATGCACATTCTCATCATTGTTGAATCCATTTAGCATGAATAGTTGTTTCTTTACTCAATGATATTCTCAATGTGATTTTACTATACTAGACCACTGCCAAAAGCAGCTGCCCTTTGAACTATTTTTGAGTGTGACTGATAACTTCTGTATATAGATTTCTAAGACAATATATCTATAAATTTTCTTTACTGTAAAATTACATTAAGAAATTGCATGCGGAGAGTCTAGTTCTTAGCAGAGCAGGTTGATGACAGCTCGGATATCCTGAACTCTCATCAAGAATTTGAGCACAAACATTCCATTTTTCTTTACTAATCTTTCAGTCAGATATAAAAGAATATGTCTTCACTAATTTCTACAACCTGTAAAAAGTTTGTATTTTAATTCCTATCACAATGAAAATCTAGGTATCACCAAGATTACACTCCATAAGACTAATGTGAACAGCATTCCCCTGAAACTCGTCCCGAGAATAGACAAAGAAATGAAGGATCCAGATGCGTTCACATGAACTATAAACGTAAATCGACATGACAATAATCAAATCGATCAGTGTTGACTTACTCTTCTGCTTCTCTTCCATCAAATGCTTCCGATATTCAATAGATTGCTCATGCTGTGCAGCCCTGCAATTATTGTAACATATGTTTTAACAGCCTGTTTTTAACCTACAATGAAAGTTGACTAATTGGAATCTCTGGAACTTAGAGTTTCATACCTAAGAGAAGCGATTTCCTTAGTCTGTGATAGGGACCTCTCCATTCCGATTTTCAACCGCAGCTTTAACACCTCTACCTTGTGCTCCTCTTCCATTATTTGCGCTTGGTATTCCGTAGTTAGGTCATCTTTAGCGGCCCTGCAACAAATACAACATATGTTTTAGGAGACTGTTCTTTATGCTACAATAGAGTTTGACTAATCGAAATTCACTGAAACGTAGAATTGCATGCCTAAGAGAAGCCAGTTTATTTCTCAAGTCCTCGAGTTGTGTTTTCAAATCCCAAATTGAGCAATTCAATTTTCGGATGAGCTCTTCTGCAGCTGCAAAAGAGAGAATCAAAAACAAAGTTGTGTCATAGAGAAGCATCCAATTTGAGCCTCTGTCACATCGATGGCAAATAATGGATTAATCATTTTCAAAAAGTAAAATCGGGATAAAATCTTAGCAATACAAATTTTAAGGTGGAGAAATACATACCAGAGATATAGTTCTTAAACTGATTTTCCTGATCTTCATTAGATTGATCAATGTTCGAGAATTTTTCTGTCTGTCATAGAAGAATAACAAGAACTAATTAATTAAGAAAAAAAAATCTGATGCAATACATACGAAACCAAAGTAACGAAATTTACTTTGCATTTCCTTAACCTGAAATTTTCCTTTGAAAGATCAGAGCATTATCCAAGTTCAATATGCAATCAAGTAAAGACGAAGGAGCACAAGAAATTAAAAAGAAAATGCAAAAGAGCATAGTGCACCTTGAATTTGTTGAACTTGTGGAGCAATTCTAAGTTGAAATCCTCCATCTGCGAACCAAAAAAACAAAAAAAGTTCCAATAGAAAATAGTGACAGCTATCAGATAGTAATGAGTAAATCACTTTTCTTCAAAGGTCAAATAAAAAGTGAATCCTGCAGTGTATGGTTCTCAGAATTCCTAACGAGTACTCCTAGACATTTCAACCACAAATGAAATCACAAACCCTAAATAGTGCTACTTAGTTGTAATCTATGGAAGACGTTGAACATGATTTGCAGGAAGTAAACACTGACAGAGAAGAAAGAAAAACACAAAATGAAAATGCATAAGTTTTTCGCTAACCGATGATCCAATCGGACACCTTTGACCACTCTCCGTTGCCGGTGGGCTTCAGACCAAGAGGTGGAAAAGCTAGGAAGAGTCAGTGAGAGTGTGAGACAAAGAAGATAAGGTTGTAGTTTTAAGAGGCTCAAATTTATTCGATATTTATACCTCTTTTAAAATTTTCTAAATATAATATAAGTGAGACGAAAAAAGTTAAGGTTTTTAAATTTGAGAGATTCAAATTATTTGGTATTTCCCCTCCATCAAAAACTTATTGACACTACGAGAGTGCGTCTAAAAGAATATAAGGTTTTAAATTTATTTTTTTCCACAACAACTTATCAGCTTTGAGTCAAAATTTCGACATTCAACTTACAATTAAATGTTTAAGACGGCCTGATGTAGAGACTGGGTAACTCTCCGGAGTTTCTTTTTATGTAGAGACTGGGTAGCTCTCCGGAGTTTCTTTTTATTTGAGCCTCCCCTGATTTTATTTGCTTTATTATTCCCCACCACTAGATTTAAATCCAACGGTAGTTGAGCACAACTGAGTAGATAATTAATTGAGTAGGTGAACAAAACTCTAAATTAACCACTCTCATTGAAGTCGAATAAAGATAAAGTTTTAAGCAAAATTGATTTTTTTTTCTTAAAACAAAAAGAGGTTTCTTCGAATTCCCCACTTAACTACTATATTTATATCAACCATTTACAAAAACTTGAAGAACAAATGAATATATAACACAATGAATTGTACAAATATACACGAGAAGAGATGCAAAAACCAACACGAAATTCAAAAATGAGACGTGATTAGACATTCAAGCCAATTTCTTTCTACTTTTAAAGAAACGGTCAATAATTGTTCAAAAAAAAAACGATCAATAACATCAAACCCCTCCAGACCCCAATACATAAATAGTTACAAAAATTTTCAATCAAGTTTAATTAGTACTACAATCTTTCAGCACATGCATACAAACCATTCATATCTTTGTTATAATGATGCAAAAATCACTCATTTATTTGCTTAATTATATCATCAAATGCATTTGCAGATAATTAATCAAAATTAACGATGTTGCTCGAAAAAGAGAAAATCGATTAGTCTTATAATTGTGTATTATCTTTTGCCTCCCCCCTAAACATGTAATCCTGACTCAAAAAACCTACAAGAATTATACATCAAAAAACTATATTGTTGGCACTTAAATATTGATAGAATACATATGTAGGGTTTATTTCAGAGTTCAGAAGAAATAGAGAAAAAATATAAGATCGATCTAACTAGCTACAAGGTACCGGAATACAGTCTTCAGAGCAAAGTCAGCAATAAAGAAGAATGCTGCTTCAGTAGGGTGAACTGCATCCCAAAAAAGATATTTCGCCGCGTCCGGGCACGTCGGGGAAAGCTCTGTGCACAGAGGCCCCAACTCAACCTTCCCAGTTCCACAGCATCCTTCTTGTGTTTCCACAAACCCTACATACATAAAAGAATATATTAAAAAAAAAAAAAAAGATTTTAAGACTTAATTAAATACCAAATAATATTGTGTAGCTAGGTACCATATTTAGCTGGGTTGTTGAACATGTCCATGACGGGGCTGTAGATGTCGAAATAGGCCAGCTTTGAACCAGGGAGTAGTGTGGTTTGCAAACTTGAGAGAAGGGCTTGGAGCTTGGAGTTGTAGGTCTCGGAGTCTATGTTTTGCTGCGTGACGCACACACGTTGAGGACGCAGATTGATGATGCCGCCCACTGTCTGTTGAAGCGGAAGGCAACCGATTGGTGGAAGACCTGACACCATGAACCGCCGTGCTCCCCTCCTGTCCAGAGCCTGCATGCATGCATGCATGCCACCCCAAAAAACAAAAATTACGTACTATTAGTTTTCAATTTATTATAATTTATAAGTGATGAGGGAGTGGAAAATTGAGTTAAGATTAAGCTAGATCAAGAGTTCGATCGATTCCTCCTTATGCAACAAAAAAAAAAGTCTTCAATTTATTAATCTCATAGTTAGTAATAAATCTTAATCTCTCGATTTCCAGGTTATCCTCTAGTTAACATTATATTTGTACACTCAACTTTCTTATGTTCTAACCTTTTAATCCTGTGAAAAAATTAAAAAATTAAGTAATAAGCAGTACCAATGAATTGAAACCAAAAGTGAAATGTACTAACAAATTTTAGGGGTTGCACTGAAGGGGTTGAAAAATCATTTTTCAATGCCTGTCAGCCTGTGTTTTAGTCAAATTTCACTTTTGGTCTCTCGTAATTTTGTGTCAGTGGTGCCAAATTTTTATGAAGCCACCATAAAAAATCATACCCTAGCCTAACCATAAGTTATGGATCTCTCTCAGCCTTTTCTTTTAACTCAACCGCTCAAATAAGTTTAATTTAGAACACTGGAACCGAAAATGATAATCAAGAAATTAATTCATAGTCATCTACTCTTGATCTAATACCAAATGTTGAATACGTTTTTGGTCTTTTAATCTTAACCCTTAATAGTATATGTAAGGCCTAATTTTAAATTGTTAATCAAGATATATGGAAGGATTATTCAAAGAGATGAAATTATTACCTCAATAAAAGACCCAAGTCTCTGGAGCAGAAAATCAGAGTACTGGTCTGTAGACGTAAACTGAGTTTTCCTCTCAGTTATAGGAAATTCATACAGGTTTAGAATCAAGTCATTCGTCCCAACACTAATCACAAACAGTGCATTTTCCACAATCTCACTACAATTCTTTTCCCCAACAGTTCTCTTCATCCTCTCTACAGCTTCATCAAAATACTCCAACTGCTTCCCCATACTAAATGCTTGGCTCAACTTCAAGGTCAGATCATCTAACCCGCTAGCTCCTGACGCGAAACTGACGCCAGTGAGCAGGTCAAAGTCAGTCAGTTTCGGGTCGAGGTAAGCCGGCAACAGGTCCTTGAGGCCCAGGTTTGAGGCCATAAAGTCAGTTGTAATCTTTCCATTGGAGTACCTTCCGGTGGCGATGTGCCCCGGCAGGTCTTTGCCGTAAGGGGGGTGGTCGCACCGAACTAAAGGCGTGAGGACGTTGTTCATGCCCGAATCCACCGTGGAATCGCCGAAAGCGAAAAGAGCAGATACAGATGGAGAGGCGGCATTGGTTGGAGATGGTAGGGTTATCAAGGTGGCCAAAGAGAATAGTAGTGTGAACATGACGGTGTTTTTGTGCTCCATGGTGTTTGATTTCTTCTTAGTTGATGTTGTGCCGGCAAATGAAAATGAGGGTTTATGTTATGAACTACGATAAAATGAAAGCTAGGGTTTTTATATACAAGTTCGGGTGGTTGAGCTTGTATTTGATTCAAACTCTTGTCCGGCCTGATGGTACGTGCCCTTCTTCTTTTTGGTCCTCGTCTATCAATTGTTGGCTATATTTTGTTACTAAAAAATTGAAAAACTATATTCATACTAGGCTGGAAAACCAACTGATAATTGAGTGGATTGTTATTCACAATTCTAAGTTATTTGTATCGATCAGGAGAATATAAACATCTCCAATACTTTTGTATTTTTCCAGATCCATACTTCTTCTTTTTTAGAAGGAAATTTATTTTTTCCAGATCCATACTTATAATTTTAGTAGAATAAATAATTAAAAATTTCCAAATTAGAAATACGAACAAGAAGACAAATGAATGGAAACTAAGTAAGAAAGGAAGCAAATGAGAAAAAAATCACAGTTTAGGGTAGCAGAGAGTTCTCCTGTTTGGAAGGAATTTTTTTTTTTCTTTTATCATGATGTTTGGTCATTTTTAACTTAAGGTGCTACTACGTACCATTTCAAGTATATAACCAAATCTTTCAAAATGAGTAAGATTAGGAAGTAAATTTTTGTATTATTTATGAGCATAATGTCGATCGGGTCATTGAATACACGGATAGGTGAGTGATCTTAAGCCGTCTCAATTAAAGCGAGAAAAATGGCTAACATCGGGTTAGTAGTGGTCGATGTCGGGTTCGGAACCATGGTGAAATGTTAGGATCACTACAACACAATTGCTTATTTATAGCATTATCTCATAGCGTTTTTTCATTGAATGCTATAAATAGTCACTTTTGATACATTACAAAAAAAAAAAAAAATTAAGCGCTATAGATTTAGTCCAATTGAAGAGGGAAAGTTGGCGCCTGCTTTTTGTTTCGAGCGCGGATTTTAAGTTTTTGCTTCGCGGTTCAGCATTCTCTCTCATAGCGTTTGACTAAAACATTAAAGCTTAACGGATGAAAACGAGAAAAAGAAAAAAAAAACTCAGCTGTTCGCCTTCTCCAGTTGTTCTTTCGCTCTTATCATCTGGGTACGATTTTCTTCTCTATCTCTCTTATCATCGCTCTCTTTCCTTCCTCTCTATCTATCTCTCTTATCAACTCGCTCTTATCATCTGGTTATTTTTAAGAAAATTGGGGCTCTAGAGAAATTTGGGGCTTTCTGTGAAAGAATTTTGGCTGTGAAACTTTTTTGTTTGATACCCATATGCCATATGTCTAATTTCATTTCATCTATGAATTCGATTATAAGTTCTCTTTTGTTGATGAGTTATGTGGGTTAACGAAATAGTTGGCCAAGAATTCCTTGTCTTATTGGATCAATCAGATTTCATTTGTTATTAATTTTGCCTTACATGACTAATAGCTACCCCATTTGCAAAGGATAATACCTAAAACTGATTCAACTTTCCTTGCTCTAACCTTTTGTTTTATGTTGTGTAGAGTCGTTAAAGGAAGACCAAGAGGAGGAAAACGATTTGTTTCATTGGAGAAGATTAAGGAAGCTAGGTGAGTTGAGTAAAAGCTGATTCTTAAGAGAATTTCATATAGATATGGGATTTTGGTCTCTGAGTTTTTATTTTTTTTCATTAGTCCTCACACTCTATTGTGAATTGGTTTGGCATTGGGATGTCTGGGACTTTTAAGAGCAAAGATCAATTTTTGAATGATGATTTAATTTGGGATTTGGTTTTTGCTTGGATTGAAATTTTGGTCTCTTCTTGGCAAAGCATATGCTACCGTGTTTTTTTTTGGTCATTCAAAAGACAACTATTGGTTAGAAAGACAGAAATTGCTCTCTGTAATTGTGTTTTCTCTTCTTTTTTGCCTTAACCTTTTGCTTCATATTTCTCTTTTTTCTATTATGCAGAGTGGTTAAAGGAAGATTAGGAGGAGGAAAGCAATTTGCTTCATTGGAGAAGATTAAGGAAGGTGAGTAAAAGCTAATTGTTGAGAGAATTTCTTTTCCTTGCGCTTTTGGGTTCTGTGTTTTTATTTTTTCGTTAGTATTTAGTAAGCACATTCTATATTATGAATTGGTTTGGCATGTGTTTGATAGTTTTTATTTCATGCATGTGTATCTTAGATGTGTTGCGATATATGTAATTCTTTAATGATATATATACTAAGTTGATATAGTAAAACGTATTCATTATATAAAGACTTTATTCTGCATTTCTAACTCATGAGTAGTTGCTTGTTTGAATTTTAGAACTTGCTTGCCTAGGTATTACATGAAATTATGATGCTGGATAGAGATTGGGTGCATCTTCACAGGTAACAATCTTTATACTTGGAACCGTATTAGACGTATAGAATTTAAAAACTAGTGGTAGAGGTCTTAGAACTATATTTTAATTTCGTTCTGTTTTTTTTTTCATTTCTAATCATAGAGCTCATCCTGAATACGAGCAAGGAGCGTGGAAGTTTGTGCAGACGGTCACAAAGAACTTGGGATATCCTGAAAAGATTTTATGCCCTTGCAGATTGGCAGTACTGTGGTAGAACATATGGTTGTAAGGGGAATGGATGCCAAGTACAAAAGGAAATATTTAAAAAGTCATGAGCAGCAGACAATTAGTGGTTTGGAAGTTGAGGAAATGGTCAATGATGAGGCATATAACTTATATAGAGCTGCCCACTTCTTGTTGAAGACTATATCAATGCTACTCAGTTTGGATTTGAAGATTGCATCAAGCCTACTGAAGAGAGACTAGATGACAATTTCATAAAAAAATTAGAAGATGCAAAAACCTCTTTGTACCCGAATTGTCCAGATTACAAGAAAAGATGGGGTATGAAAAGATTCATGCTTGTTATAATTGTATCTTTTATGGTGAATGATTGTACAGTTAAAATCATGCTATAAGTTTACTGATTTCAGGCTGTAAGTGATAAATTTAAAACAATGAGGCGCAAACAAATCCCACACACATGCAGCCGCAAGGGAATGGCTCGATTGGCAGCAGATATGGTGATACATATGTTCTTTTTCTTTTCTTTTTTGATTGAAGTGATACATATTTAATATGCATAGTTTATTATAGTGTTGACAAAATTAATTTTATTAGTCCAAACTTGTTTTTTGAGACTTGATAACAATTTCTTTTCCTTGTAGAAAAAACAGTGCCGACCCGTCTTTTGTCTCTAGGGTTAAAGTTTGGATTAGATCACGTACAAGAAAAGATGGTACACCAGTAAACATAGCAGTTGTTGAAACTATTGTAAGTGCATGCCTTTTGTACTGATGTGTAAAATATTATGGTAATTCCTTTTGGTCTCTTAACACTTGATAGACTGAGATCTGTTCAATTATTTAGGATAAGCTGAAAGAAGTTGAAAGTGATTCACCATCGTCCTCGACAACTAATGTGAGAGAAGATGCTCTTTTCCAAGTCTTGGGAAAAAACAAACCTGGACGACTAAGAGCAATGGGAAGAGGAATGACCATAAGCAAATTGGCCTTCATACAATCTAGGGACAAGCATATGGCTAAGATTGAAGAGCAAAACACTGACATTAAAGTGCTTATGCTTTAGACATCCGGTAAGCATTATGACTTGTAAATTTTCTTGAGTTCTTTCACAAATAATATCTTGTAATATGATACAATCGTCTTATTTGGTCTAAAGTGTTAATACTAACTTAGATTGTTATGAATTAGGATTTATGGTGTAATGCTTTGGATTATATGCGTAAATAATGTATTAGTTTATTAATATTCAGTTAAGCCATTTTTCAAACATTTCATATATGATTAAATTTGTTCTTATTTGCTCTAAAGTGACTTAGAACAATACTAATGTGACTGAAGAAAATAATATATGAAGATCAGCAATAGTACTAGAGATATATGATGCTCATGTTGTTATATTTGTTTCTATTGAAGACATGATATCAGGTGTTCAGTCATTTGATTTTAATTTAAAAGCAAAGATTGAGAAATATATGAAGTTCATGTTGTTATATTTGTTTCTACTGATTCATTCTCAGGAAATATTGCAAGCTCATTCACTAGATATGTTGGTTTGCTCAAAAGCCAAGCAACAAAGCTGATGAGAGAAAGCCAACGTCTGAACAAACACTCAAGTGTCCAAGATGCGACTCTAACAACAACAAAGTGATAGATTAATTTAGACATAGATGTTATGCTTTTAGTAGTTATCTTTCAATAGATGTCCCTCTTGGGGACAAGGGCAACTTTTTGGCTAGACTATACTTAAGGAATTTGTTACATGCTACATTATGTTTTTTGAATTTTTAACAAGTTAATTACATTAGTATTTCAAGTTTTCTTATCCTAAATTTGATTTAATTTCAAATATATTCCAAATGTTGTCAACTAAATATGATATCGCCAAGTAAATGCCATGGAAAGTGCCCAAGGTATGATAACATTGGGAAAATGCTACAAAAACAAGTCAGGCAGCATTTACGAAACGCTATTAATTACTATCTGATAGCATTTCATAAATGCTATAGAATATCAATAGACAGCATTTGGAAAATGCTATTGAAAACTCTGCAATAGCGTTTCTAAAATGCTATGGGAAAGCATTGCATAGCGCCTAACAAACGCTATTGAAAATCATACCATAGCGTTTTCCGAAACGCTATGCATGCTTATTTTTAGATAGCGTTTCTGGAAACGCTATTGAAAGTGCTGCATCTATTATTGCAGGGGCAGACATAGCGTTCTTTGAAACGCTATGAAATCCTATTATAGCGTTTTTGACATGCTATAAATGAAGATTTGTGTTGTAGTGGATCCAAAGAGTCACTACACTCTACAATGATAGTTTTTATGGGATTATTTTTGTATAATAATGTTACATTTTAACAACAACAAAAATGTTAGAACTTTCATTTAAATGGAAGTGATATTATAAAGACTAGCAACTTTCCGCTAAATAAAAACAAACAAGTTACTAAAAACACGCACTACTACAACCTTAATTGAAAACAGTAGACAAAACAAGTTTGAGTTTGAAGGCCCAATTGGATAAATCCTCATGAGTGCCATAAATCATTTTAGGGCTAAATTCAATTTACTACCCTATACTTTACACTCAAAATCAATTCAGTCCCTGTACTTTAAATTTCATCAAAAACACCCTTATACTCTATAGATTTGATCAATGTCATCCAATTGTTAAATTTGAGATTTCTGATGAGGGCATTTTCGTCATTTTCTTCATAAACCCTAAACAAAATAACTATATTTATTATATTATTAGAAATAACATAAAATAATTTCATACATTGAAAGTTAGCATTATTTTATTTTTTTCATGCTAACTTTCAATTTATGAAATTTTTTTTTTCTATTAATAATAATTTTTTTTTATTCGGTATATAACTCTATATATAATTGAAATAAAATATTTTATTTTATTTCTATTAATAATAAATTATTTATTTTATTTCATTGTCGGTATCGTATATGACCCTATATAAATATTTTATTTGTACTCTCGTACTAATAAAATATTTATTATTATTACTACTAAAATAAATAAGAATACAATAAAATAAAATATTTATTATTATTAGATATAATAAAATAATTTATTATTAGTAGAAACAAAATAAAATAATTTCATAAATTGAAAGTTAGCATTAAGAAAATAATGCTAACTTACAATTTATGAAATTTTTTTATTTTATTTATACTAATAAAATTATTTTATTTTATTTCTACTAATAATAATAAATTTTTGTTTTCAATGCTAACTTACAATATAATAAATTATTTTATTTTATTTCCATTAATAATAAATTATTTTATTTTATTTCTACTATTAATAAATTATTTAATTATATCTACTAATAATAAATATGAAATGACGAAAATACCCTAAAAAAAAAACCCAAATCTGATGGTTGGATGACATTGATCAAATTTATAGAGTACAAGGGTATAACTGATGAAATTGAAAGTATAAGGACTGAACTGATTTTGAGTGTAAAGTATAAGGTAGTAAACTGAAATTAACCCATCATTTTAATACCCAAAGTCAGCTACCGGTGCTCCGACATCTCAACAATTATCCAAACCCTAGAAGCAAATCCGATGACCTTCAAATCCTAACAAAATTTGCAGCAATTAAAAATAACTTTAGCAAGTCACATTCTCTTTTCTCTCATCATCTTTTTAATATCCCACATCATAGGCTCATATGTTTTAGTTATAACCAAATGGAAGAGATCTACATAAGATGAGGTGTAAAAAGTCTAAAAAACAAAAACAAATAATTCTTAAGGATAAAAGAAAATAACTATTTAAAAAAATAATAATAATAATAAAAGGAAAACTGAAGTGGGTAAAGTGTGGGAACCAATCCAATCCTTGATATCCAATTAAGAGACAGAGATGAGGCTTAGGAATTGGCTACGACACTCTGGACCCTTCCGGTGTTGGACAGTTGGAAGAAGCAGGAGCAAACAATATTTTGTCTCTCGCGCTCTCCAACTTCCTCCGTTTCGGTATATGCTTTCGGCATCTCCTTCTTATCCTTCCCTCCCTTTTCTCCTTCTTCTTCTTCTTCTTCTTCTTCTTCTTCATCTTCTCCTCTATTTTCAAAACCTCTAAACTTTCTGTGTTTCCTTTCTTCTACATTTTCAAAGCCTACAGGCTACTAGACCTCTGTGGATGTAAACAATGGCGCGCTCAACTCCAATTCTCAACCGCGGCACTTCACACTTACTCTTCACCTTCAAAACTCCACACTCTCCCTTCCAATCTCTCAGCTCTCTCCGCCTCACCAAGCCCCCACTCTTTCCCGCTTCTCTGTCTTTGTCTTCTTCGCCTGGTTGTTGTATCACGCGCGTCACCACCGTGCCGGTAGAGTACGCGCCTCCATCTCCCGAATTCGAGTTCCACCGCGAGCTCTCGCGCCTCAAGTCCCTCCGTTTCAGGCTCGCCGACTGCAAATCCCTACGCGCCAAAATCAGAGTGATCGACGGAGATTCCAGAGTGAAGCGCTTCTTCAATTCCGGAGTCTTCTCTGCGGTTTTGGCTTCGCTCAATTTGAGTCCTCACGAGTTGTTCTTGTTCAAGTGCTTGGTCGCCGCCGGGCAAGAGCATGTGCTTGGTTGGGGGTTTGAGTTTGCCGAGAGCGAGCTAGAGTCGGCCAGGAGCTCGGTGAAGAGCGCGTTTTATGCGATTGTTGAAATGATTGAGAGATTGGATGTCAATGCTGGAGGTTCGGGGAAGAAGATTGGCCTGGCTTTGAATGATGAAGATTTTAAGGACTTGAAGAAGCTATTGAAGAATTTGGGAGAGGTTGAACAGTTCTATAATTGCATTGGAGGAATAATTGGGTCAGTCCACTATTTCTATCTTTTCTGATAATTTCATGGTTTTTTCTATTTATAAGGGTGTTTTGAGCTTTCTGAGAATATGACTTTCATCCATAAATTTTGCTTATATGGAAAGTTTTGCATTAGGATATGTGAATTGTTAGCTAATAGAGATTTGAGGTTCATCTAATTACATACTTATGCAGATATCAGATAACAGTAATGGAGCTTCTAGCCCAATCAAGACTTGAAATGCAGACTACAAACTGGTCTAAGAACATACAAGAGCAATTGGAATGCCAATTTTTGGAAATTCATGCTCCTAGTGGACTTGATCTTTCTCAAAATGCAGAATATGCATCTCAAGCTGCTTTGTGGGGAATTCAGGTTTGTGTCAGGGTATATTGTTTATCCAACATGAAGGATGCAAAACAGGTTGTTAGATTGTCTTGAACTAATAGATGTTATCATTTTAGGGTTTGCCAGACCTAGGTGAAATTTATCCTTTGGGAGGCTCCGCCGACAGGCTTGGTTTGGTCGATCCTGAAACAGGTGAATGTCTCCCAGCTGCAATGCTTCCTTATTGTGGACGGACTTTATTGGAAGGTCTTATAAGAGATCTTCAGGTATAAGATCTCTGTGGGTCAAGATTGGAACTTGACAACAAGAATGAGCCAACATAGAAGTTTTTTTGGTAGATAATGAAGTTATATGCATCTTACATTTGAGTATTTTGATTGCAAGGCTAGAGAATTCTTGTACTACAAGATATATGGGAAGCAGTGTGTCACCCCTGTTGCAATCATGACAAGCTCTGCAAAGAACAACCATGAACACATAACTTCTCTATGTGAAAAACTTGAATGGTTTAAGAGAGGTCGATCAAGTTTCCAACTTTTCGAACAGGTATAATGTGGAAAACAATAAGGATATATTCTAAAATGCTTATGTATTATGGAATAATTTCTCTGGTTTGGGCAATGAATATATTCTTGTGAATTTCCAGCCCCTTGTTCCAGCTGTTAGTGCAGAGGATGGGCAATGGATAATCAAGAAACCTTTTGCACCCATTTGCAAGCCTGGTGGTCATGGTGTGATATGGAAACTTGCTTATGATAAAGGCATTTTCAAATGGTTTTATGATCATGGACGAAAAGGTGCAACTGTACGACAAGTTAGGTGAGCCGTGTTTCTGTTGTTGGAAAATTTTGATAAATTGGATTCCACACTCTGGATTTACATAATAAGCTAATAACCATGATTTTCCAGCAATGTTGTGGCAGCTACAGATTTGACCCTCTTGGCACTAGCAGGGATTGGTTTACACCATGGGAAGGTACACTTATTTAAAAAATAAATAAATAATACAACTGACATTGCTATGGTGTTTATTTTGATTGTATGGAAACTGGTACTTGTGGACTTAGAATATCTTCTTCTTTTATTGTTTTTCACTTTGATCTTTACATGTAACAGAAACTTGGGTTTGCTTCCTGTAAGAGGAACTCGGGGGCTACAGAAGGAATTAATGTTCTAATGGAGAAGAAAAATCTTGATGGAAGGTGGGCATATGGTTTGTCTTGCATTGAATACACAGAGTTTGACAAGTTTGGGCTAGCAGATGGACCTCATTCTTGTAATAGGTATGTAGTTATCTGTTAATTGAAATTTTAATATAACTCATAGGATATGATTTGATATCCTTGATCCTTGAAATTGGCATAAGACTAATGTACTGGTATGCCAGTGTAGACTGTGTATGGTTTTTTTTTTTTTTTTTTTTACAATTTCCATTGCTGATATTCAGTGAAACACTTTATTCTATTTTTCCAGGCAAGCATTTTAAGTATTAAGAATAGTAATGCTCCATAATATTCTGATATCGTCTGTAATGTGGATTCAGTAGGATGCAAAATGCAAAATCTGGTGCAAATACATGATGCTTGATTTGATAAGTTCAACATATTTAGAATGAGGCAGAGTTGACAATTCAATATTGTTTCTTAATTCTGAAACGGTCAGTGGTCCATGAATCTAGACCTTACCGCAAACATCATGACAAAATTGTGATTTTTTGGAATTCATGTAACCATAAATATATTAAAGCTTTAAAGAACTAAAGTTGTTTCCTAATGTCTTTTATTCTTGCCTCTTGTTCTTTGGGCCATTCCTTTCTTCCACCATGACTTCTACTTGGTAATTTAAAATTTCAGTTCCATAGTCCAACATTAACCATGCTTTCTATGTTCAAGTTTGCAGGCAGAGTTCCCTGCGAATACAAACATTTTGTATGTAGACTTACCTTCGGCAGAGTTGGTGGGTTCAAGTAAGAATACAAACAGCTTACCAGGCATGGTGCTAAATGTTAAAAAACCGATAGCGTTTGTAGACCATTTTGGAGAACCACACAGGTACTTCTTAAATCCTTTAACTGCTGTTTTCACAAGTGACTATTCTGTCTGCGTCAATAATACTTGCAGATCCTGCAAAGATAAACCTCAATAAACTCCTTTAGTCCTTTTACCTAAAATGGTTTTTAACTCTGCATGGTATGCTAATCGTTACAGACTGCACTATGAAAAAAAGAGAACTTGCACACATGAATGATGTTACCCTGGCTCCTAATTACTTTCTATGTGTTGTAGTGTCTCTGGTGGCAGGCTTGAATGCACAATGCAAAATATTGCTGACAACTTTCTTAATGCATGTCCATCTCGAGATTATAAAGGCGTTGAAGGTTTTATTACTGTCTAAATTGCAGATTACTGTGACTACTTATTCCTGTTATGCAGATTACTAAATTGCTTATTAGTAACTTTATTGCTATAACTTTTGGCAGATAAGCTTGATACCTTTATTGTTTTTAATAAAAGAAGACGGGTTACATCATCTGCTAAGAAGAAAAGAAGACATGCAGACAAATCTTTACACCAAGTATGTAATAGTGTTCTCTGTCTTTGATTTCTGGGAGTATAAACTGAAAGTGTACAATTTTTGTTGTGGCACAGAATAGTCTCTCTGGTAATGGTAGTTTTCCTCCCTAAGTTAATATGGTTATGTTTGAACTCATATGCAGACTCCAGATGGTTCACTGTTGGATATCTTAAGAAATGCTCATGATCTTCTGTCTCAATGTGATATTAAACTTCCTGAGGTACATCCTCTTTATTATTGTGCAGTAATGTTGCCAAAATTGCTTCCACTTGATGCTAACTAATGTTATCACTTAGTATTTGCTCAATGGAAATTCATTCTATCCTTCTAGCAAGCCATAGTTTGTGATGAATTTTCTTTTTGATGTTCAATTGTGGTATTTTACTTCATTCTACGCTACAGATTGAAAGTAATGACAAGTATCTAAATTCTGGTCCACCATTTCTTATTCTTCTGCACCCTGCTCTTGGACCACTTTGGGAGGTCACCAGACAAAAGGTAAGTCAGTGAGAATCTGGCTGATTCGGCAGTTCAACTCCTTTTTCTCCCTTTTCTTTGGGAATGTGCATTTGGTTCACTACTCATTCTGCAATCTCATTTAGCATCTGAGAATGTATTGCTGTCTTGTTGATTCATTTATTTTTTATTTCTTCATTGAAATATTGAAGACCTGAATAGCTAAGCAGCCAATTATCTTAACCTGACAGTTCTATGGAGGGTCAATATGCAAGGGATCTGAGTTACAAGTAGAGGTCGCAGAGTTCCTGTGGAGGAATGTTCAGGTTTGAACTTTGAAATAGAACATTGAGAAATATAAAGGTATTGTCTCCTTACTAATCTCTTTCCCATCATCCAGCTTGATGGAAGCCTGATCATAGAAGCTGATAATGTTATGGGCTCAAGTAGGGTTGATCAAAATGGTGAACCCGTTTTACAATATGGACGCAGGTAGAAGAAGCCTGTTGCTTTCATTTCTACAATTTTAAGTCTTCAGAAATGGGGTACCCATTTTACAATTGAACTTGTAGTAATAGATTGTTCATTCCATAGGTGCGGAAGATGTAAATTACAGAATGTAAAAGTACTGAATGAGGGAATTGACTGGAATTTCGGACACAATGTCTATTGGAAGCATGTTGTGCAACGCATCGAAGCATGTAACGTTGTACTGCATGGAAATGCTGAGTTTGAGGCAACTGATGTTATTTTAAAGGTTAGTTTGACAACCAATCACTGTAGATATGCATAGAGGAAAAGACAAATTCTTCGAAATTGTTGAATTTCAGGTTTTGTTTTTTAATTTTATAAATTAGATTTGGGCCTCCAGCTTTCACATAATTATATAAGGCATTAGTACTTTAGTAGTAAATCGTGCCGTTTTTAATATTCAAATCATTGAAATTCAGTCGGAAGCATTTTGTTTTGATAACCAATAAATTTGTTCACATGTAATCAATTTTACTGTATTGAATTCAATACTTTTGACCAAGAAAAATGATAATTCAATACTAATAGGTAGAGCTTTTAAGATATCTAAAGTAACATGTTTTTAATATTAAAGGCCACTTTAGACATTGTATTTCCCTCAATGAATCTGGTGAATGGAGGAGGGTTCATATCTAATTGTTAGGAGTTCACCTTTCCGGCTAATCTATCAGAAATTTTAAGCTGGATATGAATTTATCTTATAAGTAAAAGCTAACAAGCTTCTTTTTCTTCTTACCAACTGTTGCAGGGAAATCATATATTTGAAGTTCCAAATGGCTACAAAATGAAGATCACGCCAGGAAATTCAGGTTTGTGGAGTTTATAGACTAAAATAGCATTGTTGCTTAGTTTGCCTGCTGACTTTTCCTTGAGTTCTAAAGACACCGTAATAAAGAACAGAGGGTAAAATAAAAAAAACTAGGAAATTTTTTTAGGAAGAGAGGTAACTTGAGTAGTTTAATGGATACAAATAGAAAAACCCTTTCATGAAACATAGATAATTAGATCCAAAGTGACAGAATCAAGCCTGAGATGGTAACTGTTAGAACTGACCCCACACCGACCTGAATGCATTGTTACAGACATACATACATGTTTGAAGTCGATCATCAATTTATCCATCATCATTTCATTGGTTACACAGGTTTAGCAATCGGATTAGATCCTATCAAAGAGAATATGATGGACAGTGGAAGCTGGTATTGGAAGTACGGGATAAAGGGCACACACATTCAGTTGGAATTGGTAGAGTTGTAAATTTTATTCACAATAATTATTCGTACCATAGGTGAATCTTGGTTCGCAGATGGATGTGGAACTCACCCTCATGAATTAAGCGTTGTTCAGGTGCAGGTTTAACTATGTTAAACCATATATAACTAGGTTAGTTTCCTTTTATGTATTATATGTCAAATTAGAGTGGTCGTTGTGAATCGTGGTTCACAGATGGATGTGGAACTCACTCTCATAAATTAAGCATTGTTCAGGTGCAGGTTTAACTATGTTAAACCATATATAACTAGTTTCCTTTTATGTATTATATGTCAAATTAGAGTGGTCATTGTACCTTTAGGATCTGTCAGCTCATGTAATCTGTTCTTTTATTATTAATGAGGAAGGGGCTCTCCTCAAGGAACTGATGTAAAATAAAGAGTTGAAGTAATGAAATATATTCAACTTTTTCTTCATTTTCTTCGAGATGTATTATACCTGGTATGGAAAATGAAATTTTGAAAAAGTTTATCATAATATTGTTAAAAAAAAAAATTATCTTTTTTCTTCCCTTTTGTTCATCTGCATGACCTTGAGGAGGTTTCAGAGGACATCCAATTCTCAATTAAACTGTGATATTCTCTTTAAAAATTAACAGGGAATAATGAATATTATTCTGGAAACAAACTACGATATGAGATCAATTTGCAGTAATAAATGAATAATACACTGTCATCTGTGCGCTTAATCTTCACAAATATACATCTCTCTGTATGTAACATTGTATCAAACACATTCTCATACTGTCATCTGGTTCTGAGATTGAAAGCAGCATCTGTTCAGTAATCTAAGCAGTGCATCGGCTTTTCTTCGAGCTTTCAAGGATCCATCAGCAACCAAGCTTTGAAGAGAAGGAATGCTCCGCGGGTTCATCAATAGTCGTCTTGCAACCTCCTCTCCCCCATCTTTGCACAGCCCCAACAGAAGAGTTATTGAGTTTTCCTTCCCTTTTGGAGAACCAAACCTCAAAAGATCAATGAGAATTGGCACTAGAACTCTACTCTTCCCAATCTCCTCTAGCCCTTCAGAGCAACCCAAAAGCTGAGCAAGAACTGCCAAGGCATCATCTGTAATCCCAGCCTTGTCATCCATCAACAGATCAATGAGCAGAGGAACTGCGCCGGCAACCACAAGAGTGACCTTGTTAGCATTGTAGACTGCAAGGTTGAAGAGAGCAATCGCTGCATCTTTTTTTCCAGCCGGAGTTCCTTCTTTCAAAAGCCCCACCAATGCCGGAATGGCTCTAGGTCTTTTCCCAATGGTTACCTTGCAGTCATCTATCATGGACAAGCTGAAAATTGCTGCTGCTGCATTCTCTCTTGCTTCCATAGTGTTCCCTGATTCCAACACATTGATAATGTCGTCAATTGCTCCCGCGGCCATTATCAAAATCTTGTTGTTGTTGAAGATGGAAAGGTTGAGTAGCGCGGTGACAGCATTTTCCTGAATTCTTGGTTCATGTGATCTCAGCAATGTCACAAGAAAAGGAATAGCTCCTGCCTCGGCTATTATTCTTCTGTTATCCATGCCTGTTTTAGCAAGTAACCGAAGCTCGTATGCTGCTTGTCTTTGGATATCTGGTGAGCCTGTTGCTAACTTTCCCACAAGAAACTCAGCTGTCAATTTCACAGCATCAACAGCAGCTTTTACAACAGAAATGTGATCCACAGCATTTTCACACAAATCTCTTTTGCTCTTGTTCCTGTCCAAATCTGAGGAAGATGATGGTGATGAAACTTCTGGAACATTGTTCTCCTCACACCATTGATGCAATAGACTTTTCAGTGCATAGTTGGGTATAAGAGCCATGTGAATAAGCTTCTGCCCACTTTTGGGGCATGTTTGGTGCCCCGAATTGATCCATTGAGCAATGGAATTTCGATCATAAGTGTGCCCCGAGGCTACGATCACAGGATCTTTCATCAAGTCTAGTGAAATCGGGCAGCGAAATTCATCGGGGATGTTGGCAACTATGGATTGAGAAGATGAGGAATGATCATAATATCTGTTCGAGGGTGTAGAACCTAGCAGTTTGAAGTCTTCTTTGTTGGGTGTTTCGAAATCATCATCAACGAAAACCATGGATTTGCAATATGAAACAAGTGATATGAGATTGTTTATATTGGATACCACAATTAGTCCACCACTCCCTGCTTGCTTTTGAGCTTCTGCCTCTAGCTTTGAAATCTCTTCCTCATAATCCATTGAGCTTCTCAAACCAATGCTGCTCAATACATCCTTCAGTTTCCCCAAGTCTACAAACCCTTTGTTCTTCTTGTTCCTCTCATTGTTGCTCCCCATCAATTGCAAAAGCTCTTCTCTTCTATTGAGCTCTTTAAGGTCAATAAACAACTCTGCCCTTTTCGCTTGCCGGTGAAGAAGCTCGATTTGCTCTCTAATATCTGCTGTGATATTGAGCAAACTCACAGGCAAAATATCAAGTGCTCTCCCCAACTCCTTCACAAGCACATAGAACTGATTCGAAACCAGCTCCATCTGCATGAGTCCCCACAAAAAGCTGCAATCCTTACACTCTTGAATTAGAAACTTGATTCTTCGAATCACCGAGAAGAGCTCGGTGAGACACAAGATTGAAGATGGAGGGAGAGGACCGTTTGTTTCTTGAATCTCTTCAAACAAAGAAGAAAGAAGCTTGATCCTTCTTATCATGGTGGAGATGTTCCTGACCTGAAGAAATGGAAGCTTTTCCGTGGAACAAATCTCATTGCATATGTGAATCAATGATTCTAAGAATGACCCGGTTGGCAAAAAGCCTGAAGCAACCAACATAGGAGGTATAAGAGCTACATCCATGGTTTAATGACCCTCAAGTTCTCAGTGTTTGAGTATGTTTCTGTTAGATTATTATTACTATAACCTCTTGTTCTTGTTAGCTAAGCTAGGATTTTGAAATTTCTTGAACAAGAACAGGTTTTTGTTTCTTGTAGCAAGAATTACATGTACTCAAAGATGGATATTAAAAACGATGGGCAAAGAGAGAAATGGTAATCTAATTGCATGGACTCTTGACTGTTTCTGTTTGGATAGTTGACATTAGAGACAACAGAAAGGATGGAGAAGTGAGCAAGTGAGAAGGATTCATGGGTTGTTGCCACTTGGCGCAACGTCCGGCCTCTTTGGGTTTGCTATGTTTCCCCGCCATTTTTATATTACAAAACTTAGATTGGAAATGTTGAATAAGAATTCGCACCATGTCAAACTTGGGCTCGACCTAATCCATATGTTCATATGTGGTTTCAAAGTATAAAAGTAATGATAATGTGTCCATATATAGAATGTCTTATTAGGAAGTTTTGAGCCTTGGGTGGCTCCTAGACCATAAATATGGACTTTTGGCAACTACAAAATATTTGTATTTCTTCCTTACCAAGTTACTATATCTCTCTGACAAAAAAGTTACTATATCTCTACTTAGTATTTTATAATTCTTCATAAACCATTTTCATTCTATAGCTTATAAATTCATAATTTTAAAATACGAATACAATATGTATTATATTAACATGTCAAATACACCTAATAAAGACAAAAATCCTGAATATACAAATCTTAAATAAAATTTGAAACCTACCATTGACAAAAGACCAAAACTTTTTTTTTTTAGAAGGAATAAAGAAGACCAAAACTAGAGGTGACTTATGGTCAAATGGGTGAATGAAAAATAGGATTAAAAATGAATAAATGAGACACTATATGCAAGAAGAGATATATCATTATATCATAAAATATATATATATATATATATATTCTAGGTTTTTTTTCTTGCCAAAATATATATATTCTAGTTGAGTTGGAGTCTTTTAGTATTTGCTGTTCCAATGTACTATTTAGTATTTGTTAGCATAAAAAAAATAAAAAGACAATTTCTTTCCTCCACGATTCATTATTCTTTTACTCTAACTTATTGACGAGAAGTGAAAAACACGTGTAAGGCTTATAAATGTTCAACACGTGTAAGTTAATGATTAATAGGCTAAATTTTATTCCTAGATCAAGTTATTATTTAACTATTTGTCTAGTATAGTTCTCTTACACAAGCTCCATTACTTAGGAAATTCTTAAGTTTAATTTCATTAATGAACTTATTGTTTTTTCAACACAACTAGAAGAAAAAAATGACCCAAAACAATTAGAGAAAAAAAAAAGGAATTACTATTGAACAATGCATGTGTAATGAACTGGTGGACTTAATTTACTCATCATTTTTCTGTAGATAAGACTCGAAAATTTCAGAAAAATCCTTGAAGTTCAAAAGTCAAAGGCTATCTTACATAGATTTCCCAATCACTCAAAGTGAATGTTTTTTTTTGTCTTGTTTTTCTTCACGTTGCCCCTTCACCATTTCCTAGCTTAGCTATATAGTTTTTTTTTTTTTGGACAATAGCTTAGCTATATAGTTTACCTCTAAGTTGCAAGCAAAGGTCAGATATATATTGCTAATTAATTACTTATAAATTGCTTGTTTTTAGCAGTATTAGACATTTTTAAATCTATCTCCATTCTCTCTAACTTTCACTTCCAAACTTGAGATCAACCAATTCTAACATCCTTGAAAAGATATAGTCACTATTTGACAAGACAATAGGACGAAGATGATAGTGACATTGTGACAATGTCTTCTATTTGGTCTAAGCTTCCTAAACTAAAAGGTATGTAATTAATGTTTTCATATATTCATTATTATATCCCTAAACCCTAATTAGCCCAAAAAAATATAAATATCCCTAAACCCTAAAGAGGAAGAAGGAGAAGGATGTTGATCGAGGTAATTAAATTCACTTCATTATACGATTAAAGAAGGCGTGGAAGCTTGTTTGACTTGGCTGTTGTCTAACTACTGAATTCAACTTTTGTGTTTGGATTATGTGTTGTATTGTAGGTCGACTTCTCCACGCTTATGATGATTATATGTAAAAGAGTACTATACAAATCCATTGCGTATCTCGCTAACAACAAAAGAATGAAAGCTCCATAATCATACTTAACAACCTCATTTCTTTCCTTTTTTGTCCTCACTGCTTTTAGGAGTCTAAACATACAAATTGTTCCAAATTTGTGTCAAACTCAATTGCCGAGCATCACTCAATGTAAGTTGTCTACATGTTTGACTTGAATCCCGCCACACCTAAAGGTGCATGTGAGAATGTAAAATGTCATGATGCTCGAAATTGGTTTGTCGACACAACAGAACGGCGAGTCGGGATCGAATTTCCCATCGGTAGGAGAACAAGAGTCAAGAGACGGCCATCTCGAGGCTCGAAACAAGCTAGTTCGGCCTCAAGAAACTAATTTATTATACTTAAGTTTGAGTTTAACTTCACAAAGACTCGTTTGTAGATGAAATTTTTAACTTAATTTGTGTACGCCTAAACTTTAATTTGTTTAATATGATTGAATGAATAAACAATCATATTTATAAGCGTGTTTTCGATTTATCGAAAAACAACTTGCGTTCAAAAACTCGATATCCAACTAGATTCTGCCTCTCTTATTCTATTTCCTATTCGTATGATATATAATCACGTGTGATGGTCCTACAAGTCAAATCTCAAAAAAATGAAAAGATTTATCAACACTAAGTGGAGTAAAGACCAAACATGCCGAAGGCCGAAATCAACACTACAGTGTAGGACACCACTTCCTAATCATTCATTGTTGGGCCGGCCCATATTCCTTACTCTATGTAACTTCTCCCCACACTCATTTCACGAGCGTGGCGGGAAATGGTTATGTTTGGCGCGACTACTGGGTAGCGCGTGACGAGCACTTCCGGGACATCCTTCGCTTTGTGTGCTCTGGGAAAACGACGAGCATTGAGCAAGTGGGAACTTAGAGGAGGAGCACTATTGTCCTCTTTGTCCTAATTTCCACAATGCCACAAAATGTTTGAAGTGACATATTATTCTTCATTTTCTCTAAAATATTGGTCACAAACTCACAACTCACAACAATTAGATACCATAAGTATGTTTTTTCTCAAAAAAAAAAAAAAATATATATCATCCCATATTTTTCTTCCTTCTACAATGTTAAATAAAATTCATAATCTATATATAGTTTCTTTCAACATCTAGAAAAATAAATTTTATTGACTTATGCATTCTTTTAGAATTAGCATCATAGAAATAATTTTTTTGGTTTTGGAATGATAGAAATAATTACTTTTAGGGCTGTTACATACAAAGAATATAATTATATGACAAATTATAGTAATAACATTTTGACAATACTATATGAACCAATTGTGAATCACATGATATGACAGTTAAATATTAGTTTACTTTACTTGTTATGTTTGCGTTATCGAATGTTTAAATCAATTACCACCACATGTGGTTTCAATATGGTATGTAGTATACTTAGTATCAAAGATATAGTTTAACATGTGATCATTATTCGATCTCTTAGCTTAATCATATTTCTTTCGTTAATGTTGGAAAATATCTCAAGTTCTAATCCTCCCTCCATTCTAGTCAAACGAAATAGGATTAACATGATGTGAGATATGTCAAAATACTATTGCTCAAAAAAAAAAAGATATATCAAAATACTAAGTAAACCACTAAGCCCTACTTCAAAAGACAAGAGTATCACCGGGAAGTAAACATGGAGGGTATTTACCGTTTAAAAAGAGTTAGAAGCATCCTCAACACCTAATTATTAAACATTCTGAATATTAAATAAATTAAGCTGGAAAATGGAAGATGAAACTGTCTATTTTATTTATTTATTTTCGTGTATGTATAGGAAGTAGGAATGAAGCAGAAACAAGAATACCATTATGGAACCACAGAGGTTAAAGATTCCTAAATTTTCTTTTGCACCCTCCATGTTTCCTTCCTGTGGACAAATCCAACTTTGTTGATTATGTGATTTACTTTTCTAATGAAATTTCCTCTGTCCAGTCAAATGATACATCTCATCTTTCTTGATGGACCATCATGTCCCATTATAACTATCAATGGCGCATGATATATGGTGCCCCATCTTCAATTATTTATATTCTTTTTTATTTCCAAAATGCAGAAATTAACATGATTTCACAAATAATAGAGAAAAGGTTAAAGCCTTTTTTGAGTGCGATCGAGGTAACATAATAGAGTAGTAAATCGTAATTGACCCTTGATTTAAAATAGTTAAATTTCATAATTCTAGTTGTGACTTGTGAGAGAGTGGGAAAAAAGATTCAAATTAGAATAATAAAAGATCCATCGCTTCATATATATGTAACTGAAAAAAGGTCTATATAAAGGTATTTGATGTAAAGGAGATTACTCATTATAGAAATGTGCAAGTAATGAAGCCATGAAAGGAACTCATGAGCCTCGTTCAAGCTCATCCTGTGCAGCTTGCAAGTTGTTGAAGAGAAGATGCGTCCCAACCTGCATATTTGCACCGCATTTTCGCTCCGACGAGCCCAACAAATTCGCCAAAGTTCACAAAGTATTTGGGGCAAGCAATGTGAGCAAGATCCTTACTGAAGTGCCCGAGGAGCAGAGGGAGGACACGGTAAACTCGCTGGCGTACGAGGCCGAGGCTAGGCTCAGAGACCCTGTTTATGGTTGCATTGGCGCCATAGCTATGCTGCAGGGAAAGATGGCCGAGCTCCAACATGATCTGGCTATTGCTAGAGCTCGTCTTGCTTGTTATGGTCATCCCAGTTCTTCCTCATCGTCTTCTTGTTATACCATGTTAGAGGATCACCTTAGTAGCGAGCCTAATTTCGCTGGTTTTCCTGCTTGTAGTGGATTTAGCAATGACTTCAGTCAGAGCTCAACTGAATTTATAAGCCAACATGGAACAACCAGTGGTTTTAGCTATCCCCCATATATACTTTAAATTCTGATCTCTCTGTTTTCTCTCTCCCTCTGATGAAATTGAAATGTTGTGGCCTCACTTTGTGATCATAATAAGTAATTTGATAGAGGAATTCTCAATTCTGTGGCTTCCAAGAAAAAAAAAGAGAGAATAGAACAGTTGTGCAAACCCAGTAAAAGCATGAAACCGCAGTTCCAGCAGAGCTCTTGCTTTAAACATGAATTGTGATTTTGTCAAGAATTCTTCTTGTTGTATTCCATATGCGTCTCCCAAACATGTTTTCGGAAACCTGGAAATCCGAAAGTTTGCAATTTCCTTGACAAGGGAATTGCCTTTTAAGGCTGGAACTGCACAAATATCGCAACATATTCATATCGAAACAGGAACTAGTCAAATCAGCATTGCCATCCAAGTTAAAACTGATAAAATGGGAGCTTAACACAGAACACATGTAATATGGAACCTGAGAATACTGAACAATTACACTACAGAAGCATAAAGAGCAAAGCAACTACTCATGTACACACAACATAGGCCCATCTGCTTCCAAAGCTTGGAAACTGAAACTGTGGATGATAAAATCATCGAGGGACATATAATTTATACGTAGAGATGCAAACCGCGTCTGAAGTGCTCCAATCTCAGCTTATAACTTCTTTGCTGTGTAATGCATACAATACAAGTCTCATCAGAACATGAAAACAAGCCATTCTCAATTTGACACACACAAAATGCCAATGCTAACACATTCAAACTGTTACTTGCAATGTGATTCATTAAACCCAGAAAGCCTAAAGAAAAACAAAACTCGCACGGGTATTAGTAATACCTGAAGAATGAGAGTATTTTGGGCGCTTCATCTTCTCGAGCTCCAATTGGGCATCCATAAACATATTCAACCTCTGCACCTCAAGTTCCTTAGTGAACGCCATCCTCTGCTTCTCCAGTTCAATCATCTGATCCTGCTTACAACTCTCCATCCTCTCGTAAATTTCACCAAATTTCAAAATTGCCCTCGCCAATTCCCTACACGCCGCCCCGCCACCGGATGACCCTACTCCTCCGTCGCCGTCGCCGTCGCTCTCCGTCGACCCGCCGCGCAGATAACCAAGCGGCCTAGGGCTGGGGTCGCCGGATTTGAGAGTGAGAGCGAGGGTGAGAGGCTTTGTGGTTTTGCTCGAAACGGCGGCGTTTGAGGAGATTCCGATGAGGGAGTCGAGAGTGTCGTAGAAGATCCACGTGGACGGGAAGGGCTTCGACTTCTCCAGCTTGTACTTCTTCTTGAGCGTGTCGATTCGGTTCTTGCACTGCCCGTCAGTCTTCAAGGCCGCCTTGACGCCGCCGTTTTGGCGGGAGTTGACGGCGTCGGCCACTTCCTTCCAGTCCTTCTGGCGGAGGTTGCCGCGGTTCAGCTGCAGGTAACGGTCTCCCCACGCCGTGATCAGCACTGACGTGGCGTCGTCGCTCCAGCAGTCCTCGCGGCCGCCCGGGGCGTAGGGCCGGGTCGGGCGATCCATGGGTTCGGTGGAGAGAAAGAGCGAGAGAGAGAGTGAGAGTTAGTTAGTGAGGGGAACGTGTTTGTGTGTCGAGCGAGAGATGAGGAAAAGGATCGGACTCGGAAGGGAATGGAAATCTGGCCGTGGATTCGACCGGCGGTGACGTCAGGTCCCCTATTGGGGTTGGAGTTGGACAGACTACTAACTGTTTTACTTTAACCATCTGGAACTTACTGTTTGGCTTCCAACATCCCATCATGCATGTACAACATGCTTGGATTACTAATTACTTTTCCACGGTTAACTTTTACTTCTTGAGAGCTAGGGGTGGTGAAAATCTTCATCCGACCGATAAAAAGAGAAATGGTGGCTTTGAGGGGTTTTAGGGTTTAAGCTGCTCAATGAAAGTAGCTTATAACCTGATTACCCGAAAAAAGATTAGCTTATAACATGAAAGGCCCAAACCTGAGTTGGGAAATATGTAGATGCCATTTGGGCTTCCATTGGTCATGTACCCAAATTACTCATGTACATGAGACAAATGCTTTTTCTATTTTTGGGTTTTTTTTTTTTTTTGAATTTCAACATTTAGGTGCTTAAGATATTCATGTTACTTTGACCCAAAAATAAAAAAGATATTCATGTTACTTTTGTCAATTTTATGCTAAAATGCTTCTCATGTACGATGTTAATGTTATCAGTTCATATTAAAGTGGATTTGGTTGCTTTTGAAAAATACATCAAACTTCAACTTTAACGTCGAATTGAACAAAAGAAAATAGGAATATCACAACAAAAACACAAGGGCTTTTCATGCACCAAGTACTAATGTTTGCGGTTCCAATTTGCAAACTTGTCAAAACTATATGCACATCATCCCTATAGTGATTGATCGATGATATATTTTCAAAATTATTTATAGAAAAATGAAGATTCTTCAATAATTGTCTAAACCCTTCTAACATATGAACCAATTACGCACTGGTATGATCAATTTCAGAGATGTTGCTGTCCCTTAAAAGAGAGCTGAGAGCCCATGACTTTTATTAAGACCCTAATTTTTGTCAAGCAGACCCTAAAGTTAATTTGATTACATGCAATGACAGAATTTGCTGTGCTACCGACTTATTTATGAGGACGGCGACCCAGCACACATTTCAACCACAATAATTTCATGCCGTGAATTGTGCATTCCTGGAACTTAGCTCACGTTTCAATCGATCACCAGCCGGTGTTGACCAGGCCACCACGAATAGTTCGACAGCAAATCCAGAAATTTTGTTTCAAGCTTTCAAAAGATAGAATCTTTATGTCATGTTTCGGTTTGGTTTAGGCATTAAATTTATCGAGCAGTGTGTCCACATTCTTAATTTATTTTTTCTAGAATTTCATCAATCAAGTAAAGCAACCCCGTATAATTACGTCACTAGCAAAGCAGATATTCTCTTTCAATATTTTACACAAATTTTGAGTACTCCATCCGTTCATGTTTCACCTTTGTTGAGATATTTAATCGAACATTGCAAAAATTTTATGAATATAAAGTAAAATCACTTGAAATGACTTAACAGTAGTAAATCTATAACTTCTTTTCTTAAAATTCTCACTTCGTTAATATTCTGATTTCTTTGAGATTTTTTATCGAACAAGTTGTCCTCGATCATCGGGTCATTCTTTTGGGAAAACCACACGTACACACTTGTGGCACTGTTGGCTGCCGTCACGATTAAGTTAACAAAAAAAGTTCAAACCTAATATTCCGTATGACGACGAGGGCTCGGAAATGAGAATCATAGGATAAGGTGAAATTCCCTTTTAAGTTGGTTGTCCTGGTCCAGCTTTTTTGTGATAAGACGTGAAGGGTTCAAATCAAGCAGTGCATGGTTAGCTGGAAAAAAGGGAGACAAACACATGCTGCAGGGGAAGGGAAAGAATAATAAGAAACTTGCACCACATATAGATATTTAATGCATGCGTATGCGTATGAAATGAATTAAATCTAGCTTAGGCATGCAGATCTATCTATAATCCATGCATATCCGTTGAGAGAAAGCTAGCAAAGCAAGAAGCAAAAGTGATCGAGAATTTGATCTCTCAGTGCGTACGTCGTTCTTATCAGACATCTGGCTAGCTAATTGGCTTCAGCTTTATGCCTTTATTAAGTAGATCGAGTGGGATATGCCTTCATCTTTGGTCCCGTACGTAGGAACCTTGTTTGACTTGCCGACTCGTCGTCTGGCTAGTCCTCTGGCCAGTGGCTACATACTGTATCTGATCCCTAGCTATATACACATTGTTAATTTGGGTGTAAGCTAGATTTTAGTAAAGGCATTAACATTAATGTGTGTTGTTCCATTTCTTACAAATCGATAGATGACTGTCGTTTTTCGATACAGTACTCGTACTCCAACCACCGTTTTCAACTTATAAGAAGAAATTCACGCAAGTACCAACCCGCAACTCAATGGGAAAATAGACAGGACGGAAAAACCACGTACGTACTAGCATTCGTCCCTCAATCTCACTATCAGCCCTAGCCAGCTCCGATCCCACCCATCTCTGACTTTGCACAGACTCGCAGAGCACCTTTCAAGTAGAAATTAATAGGTCGGTAGGTAGGACATGATGATGATTTGATCTTCAATTTGGTTCGACGTAGTACTGATTAATAATCATCGATCTGTCATGACTCATGACTCGTATATCAATGACTCCCACTTGTATTCTAGTTGTGGATTCCCCATCGATCTACCTAACAATTTTCCAGAGACGACCATGGTACAGTTTTTTCTTTTTGTTTCCATATGGGAGAACGTACGTACGAAGTATGAACCGCAAGCTCTACTGCCTAACTGGGTTGAGTCAATGAGCTAGTCTCGAATCTTTCAGGATCTACGTCCATCTGAAAAGTTCATCATCAAGTCAATTGTCCATAAAATTAACTATAACCATTATTTATTTTTCTTCTACGTACGCAGTGGCCGGCAGATCAAAAAGGTTTTCTCTATGAGTAAAATGCCGCATTGTACGTAAATTTACGTAGTTGCAACGGATCTCCTATTACGATCGTTGACCGGAATCGGTTGCTTACATTTAACCCCTTGTGTATATCCTCCCCGAGCAGCCCCATGTACCTAATAGAATCGCTAGCTACCCTAATGATTTTGAAGGGTCAAGTAAAATTTGGTGAATAGTTTAATTTTTAATTAAAGTCAAAGGATTATTTTGGTGACATGATTTATTGCACCCGAAGCAAAGAAAAAAAAACAGAGTCAGAGGGCCGGCCACAAAACAATAATACTAGTCTTAAAAGATGAGCATGGCCATCACATTATTTGAGATAATGTACGTTGAACGTTTGGATTGTGTTTGTTAATAAGAAAGGGATCACATGGCTAGATGCATTTCCAGAATTGTTTTTTTGTGAGATAAGGGTCGCTAAAGACATTGATGAACAGATTAAAGATTTGTTTAATGATTAAAATCCGACCATATCATCTGTTTATAAGCTAAATTGGAGATACGGGATCCCAATAATTAATGGAATAGGCATACACGACCTCTCCCTATAGTTAGTCTAATTATATATGATATTAACAAAATATATATGTAGACTTTCATGGAGTACTCAAGCCACCACATGTTAATGTATTACATTACCAAATACTTTATTGGGTACGTACGTACTTATTGATCGATTGGTACAATTTTAAGTCATTCGTGTTCAAACCTTGGTTTATGTGGATGGTGTGGAGTCATGAGATCAGTGTTGTAATAATTACGATTAAGTGCTTATTACGTGTTTATTAACTTAGAATATTGGGGAGTGAAATAAATGATCGTTATTTCTATGAGTTTTTGTTAACTCATTTGAAATATTGAGTGAGTTACTAACAAATTAATGAGTATGAAAGTTTTATATTTTTACATCATTTTTCATTCATCCGATGCATTCACTTTCTCATTCCGAATAAATAAATATGTTGCTATTGTGTGAAAATAATATATGAATAAAAAACACTATAAATTATATGGTAATTAAGTATCCCAACTAGTAGTACTACTTGGAAACTTTGGCCAAAGAGGAGACTTGTATTTGTTCAATGTACCATATCTAGATTGATGACTTTGCAAAGAGTACGTGATTAAGATTCCAATTAAACTTTTTATGTCATCAACTTTATGTGCATCAAAACCCCAGTATATATTCTGCACTTTGCAGGAAGATTTTGAACCCAAAAGGTAGAAACAATCAAGCAAGAGATCGAAATAGCTAGGCACCCCCAACTCCCCAAGTAATATTCACTGGCATTAATGCCTAATCTGTACATGACTTCATCAACTTTGTACGATATTATACCTCTCTCTTTAGCCATGCATGACTGCAACAAAATCTCTGTATCTGAATATATAAGAGCAGTAGAGCACCGTACCCACTTGAGATTCTAGCACCAGTGAGCTAGATTTTATCCAACTTTTGCATAAGATTATGAATTAGTAAAACGAACATTCATCAATCTAATTTGTACGTGTTTCCCGTGTCCGTGATCACTTTCCAAATTAGCTCCTACTAGAAAAGAAAATAAAGAACGACAGAAAAACTATGCTCGGATATGAATCTGTGGGTGCATACCAGATAACACATGCTGTTTTCTGTTTGCTAAATAAGAATTAGGATGGTGCAGCTTTAATGAAATCTTTCATTGTCCAAAAAAAAATAAGAATTAGGATTTTTATCACAAATAGTCACTCATTTTTCACTCAATCAACACTTTAGTCACTCACTTTTGCAAAATATCACTTTGATCACTCACTTTATATCATCTCATACACTTTGGTCACTCGGTCAACTTTCTCATTAAAAAATTTGCAACCCTTCAATCTCACGTGAGTGACCAAAGTGTATGAGAGAGTATAAAGTGAGTGATCAAAGTGATATTTTGCAAAAGTGAGTGACTAAAGTGTTGAACAGGTGAAAGGTGAGTGACCATTTGTGATTTTTTCCCTAAAAATTAATGTATATTGTCATTAATGTATAAAAGAGCTTATTGACACTGTTTATAACAGATTAACGGCTAATTATTTTATATCTTGAGGAATCTTGATAAATTAATTACTAGTTACATGTTACTCTAGAAGTTCACCCCTAGCCTGAAGAAAGAACGTGCAAGCTAGACTGTGTGAGGGGCACAAAGTACATATCAATTAACACCACTTTAAATTAGTTTAATGCTCATATAATCAATATTGACATTCTCCTCATTATCTTGTTTCAAAATTAGTGATATTCCTGAGCATCGAATCTCAATAGAGTAGATTAAACATAGTTTAGTTAGCATTTAATTCTACTTAATTATGTCCCATTTTAGGTACTAAACTAACGCGGCTTTGCTTTTAATAAACAATCAAAAGCACTTATTCAAGTAGTTGAAGAAGGAAATGATACCTATTGGGCTATACATTAGAATAAGCACATAGTTACTACTTACTACTTGGTTATGATGGTTATGCAGGGATGGTTGATCCACATGTTCGTTAGGTCAGCGCCATGGCCAGTTTGATGGCTAGATGCGAACCATACAAATTTATCGTTTTAACTCTTTGAGTTTCGCTTTGGGTATCATTTGTTTTTAGTAGTTTAATTCATGGATTTTTGTTTATTAAGTGAAGTCAAGAGGTATATTTTCTGTATATATCTACGTTTATAGGGTTTTTTCTTTTATGTAAATTAAAGAAGTAAAAAAAAATGGTTGTCAATTAAGTATTTTCGGTTATTAAAAAAAGGATAATAAAGGGGCCGATACCAAATCAAACTTGAGCTAGCGAGCTGCGTTCTTAACACCTTACCTCCAGACAAGGGCTCCAAATTGTGTGTTCATGGCTAATTTCTCTGTATTAACACTAACCAAGGCATTTAGAAATTGGAGTCCCCCAACATATGAAGATTCGAGGCCATTGCCTCATTTAATTTGCTACCATATGGACCAGTTTTAGTTTTGATTATGAAATAACGAATTCGTTAAAATATAAATGATATGTTTGTATGTCATATTGTTTACTCGGAACTAGGTTTTAGATGAAATACAAAAAAAAATTAAAAATATGTGACCCTAAATATTTAGGGTTTTTATCACAAATGGTACCTGAACTTTACGTGAATTATATACATGGTACCTGAACTTCACTTTTGATCACAACTAGTACCCGAACTTTTCGTTTTCATCTTAAATGGTACCTGAACTTTTCGTTTTCATCCTAAATGGTACCTACAGTCAATTTTCAGTAAAAAAAAAAAAAATTTGAAAAAAAAAAAAAAACTCTCTCTCTCCAGCCGGAACTCTCTCTCTCCCGCCGGAACTCTCTCTCCTCTCCATCGGCGCCACCGTCAACCATCTCCAATGACCACAAAGTTTATATCAACATGTAGATAACAATCCAAGGATGAAATTATGTAACTACATCAAGGTGAGATTCAAAGTAGATAGAGAGATATTGATGCCGGAAGTTCCAAAAATCGAAAAGTCGACGACCTCAATCCTCCACGTACGGCGGTCAACGTTGAAAATTGAGGGTACCACGAGGTTGCTGGGATGGAGGGCTTCAAAGCCCAATAGGTTTGGAGGATCGGAAGTTGGCCGGAGGTGGTGGCGCCTTATGGTGCAGAGGGAGAGGAGAGAGATTACGGGTGGGGGGGAGAGGGAGGGAGAGAGAGAGAGAGAAAGAGAGAAAAAAAAAAAAAAAAAAAACTAAATTTTTTTGTTTTTTTTTTCTTTTCAATTTTTGACCGTAGGATGAATTTGTTTTAATTTTTTAACGGTAGATTTGACGATAGGTACCATTTGTGATCAAAACGAAAAGTTCAGGTACCATTTGTGATCAAAAGTGAAGTTCAGGTACTATGTATATAATTGAGGTAAAGTTCAGGTACCATTTGTGATAAAAACCCAAATATTTAATAATGTGACATGCATGCATGACATTTGAATCTGAAATGCAGCAGTGAATAGATATGGTGCTGTAATCCATAACAGAAGACATGATCGAAGAAACTTTGCTAAACCAACTGGGGGACATATTGCCTGTTTTTTCACATGGTTTTATCGATCTTGATTTTCAAGGTACGTAGATCATGTTATCATATATCTTCCTATTTCCTAAAATGTCGTTCCAAATCACTCATAATATATTCTGGTCTGCGGAATGTTCACCATGATTTATCTTTATAAATAAGGAGAAAGAGATTAATCGTCACGTTGGCTCAGACCCCACCCCAAAAGCCAGAAGTTTAAAAAGGACTTTCATCTTCATCCACTTCACCAACCAGGTTTTACGTAACACTTGAATGAATGATTGTATCAAATCTTTTTGCCAAGATACCGCAGACATGACCTAGACAGCTCTAAGCTGTATCCACCTCCATCAGTTCCCTCCAAAAATTAACAAATATATATAGGGAAAAAATCATTTTTAGTCCATGAACTTTGACCGATACTTTCGTCCCTGAACTTTGAAATATATCACTTTAGTCTCTGAACTTTAAAAAAGACTATCACTTTCGTCCATGACTGAGTTTTCACAGAATAAACCTCTGATTCCGGCCAATTCGAATGACACAACATATTGGGCTTTGAAGCCCTCCTTGAGGCGAGTTAAACGCCACCAACCCCGCCTCAAACCGTCGCCGGACGGCGGAGAATTTTACAATTAAAGTTTCGGCCACCACCGGCTTTCGGCCTAAATTCGAGTCATTCTAAGCCGAATCGAGCTTAGCCCTAGTTATAAAAGTTACTCCTCTCATCCGTGCGAACATTTTGGCATAGGTTTTGCACCATTTTTTCCGGTCAGGGACGAAAGTGATAGTCGATGTCAAAGTTCAGGGACGAAAGTGATATATTTCAAAGTTCAGGGACAAAAGTGTCGACCAATGCAAAGTTCAGAAATTAAAAGTGTATTTTTCTCATATATATATATATATATATATAGAGCTAGTCATTTGTGCACTTTACTTTTAACATAAATTTATCGATATTAAAAGTTTAATACCCTAGATTAATTTTCTCTTAAATTTTTTTTTTCCAAAATCATGATTTCTCACTTAAAATTGTGGACAGCACACGATTTTTAGGCTAAAATCACATATTCTTATTTTCTCACCAAAATCTTCACATCCTCAAATCATAATTTGTAAGAACTTCTCGAACTGACGGAACTCGAAAAACTCGATTTGTTTATTTTTTATGATTTTCTAAAGTTGGAAAACTATACAATTCATAAAAAATAAACGAGTCAAGGTTTTCGAATTCCGTCAATTAGAACACCTTCTAAAAATTATGTTTTACTAATGGTGAGATTTTAACACATGAAAATTTGAATAACAAATAGTGTTGACAAAGTTTAGCATGTTTTAGCTTGCCATGACACCTTCGAACGTGCCAAACTATGATTACTAATTTATCCAATTTTCTTTCGTGAGAAAATTAACAAATCTAACTAATTCAATAATAGAGTTAAAGTACCCATATATTACTAATTTTTCGAATTGATTAATTACCCACATATGATAACTCTGTTTTGTGCTTTGCATTGTGTATGTTTTAGCTTGATCAATTAACATTTCTCATGAATAAGGTTAATAGAAACAACACTAAACATGAGACCACTTTGATGTAAATTATACAAGTGCATGTGGTTATATGCAATCCAATTAATATGAAAGGGCGTTTATGTGAAAGAGTGAGAAGAAAGCAAAAGAATTGTGTGACCAATTATTATATACATAAACGTGCACAAAATGTACTAACCCTCATATATACTTATAACACAAAACTAGTAAAAGGATAAATTTATTTGGAAGTTAAGATCTCAAATTTTGTGGATTTAGCTAGGATTTAATATAGTTGGTTCAACTAATCTAGCTTAATGTCAAAATCAAAATCCATTAGTTTAAACGATTGTATCTAAACGAAACCTTAATATATACCCATGATTGATTTTCATTTAAAAAAATTAAATTGAGGAAAAAAAAAAGAGTCGGAAATGATTGATGAGTCTAACAGCTACTAGCTAGGAAGGACAAGTTGTCAATAATTAATTTTGTTTTCATATTAATGTTTTCCATAAAGCAATGCCCGGAGAATCTTGGCACAAATCTTTCACAGTTAGATACACATGCCTCTTCCACAGATCTGTCTCTTATAAATACCACCCTCTCCGGCCATTTCTTCATCTTCATCGCTAATTATAATCATAAAACAATGGCAAGCTTGGCACGTGTGAAAGAGGCTGTGGTGGTCACTCCCTCCGAGCCCACCCCTTCTTGCGTCCTCAGCCTCTCCGCCGTCGACTCACAGCTCTTCCTCCGCTTCACTATCGAGTACCTCCTAGTCTACTCTACTCGTTCAAACACCAACCAGGCCGCAACCGCGACACGTGTCAAGGCCGCACTGGCTAAAGCTCTGGTTCCGTACTATCCGCTGGCGGGTAGGGTCCGGCCAAAGCCCGACGGGTCGAGCCTCGAGGTGGTGTGTCGGGCGCAGGGCGCGGTGTTCATCGAGGCAGTTTCCGACCGCGCTGTCTCCGAGTTCCAAAATGCGCCGCGCTACGTAACACACTGGAGAAAGCTCTTATCCCTCCACGTGGCGGACGTACTCAAGGGGTCCCCACCGCTAGTGGTTCAGCTGACGTGGCTTAAAGACGGAGCCGCGGCTCTGGGAGTGGGATTCAACCACTGCATCTGCGACGGAATCGGAAGCGCCGAGTTTCTCAATACCTTCGCTGACCTGGCGGCCGGAAAACACGGACTCGACGAGTTCAGGCACAAACCCGTTTGGGATCGCCACTTAATGGACCCACAACCTAAAAGCATAATAACTCCACGTCATCAAAACCACCCGGAGTTCAACAGCGTTCCAGACCTTTGTGGCTTCATGAATTGCTTCAATAACGAACGACTCAGCCCGACTTCAATTATCTTCAACAAAACATACATAACAGAGCTAATGAGTTTAGCTTTGTCAACGAGTCGACTCAGCAGCGAGTCGAACTTCACCTCGTTTGAGGTACTTTCGGGTCACGTATGGAGGAGCTGGGGGCGAGCGTTGAACTTGCCCTCCAACCAAATCCTAAAGCTTCTGTTCAGTATCAACGTCCGTCAGCGAGTCAGCCCGAGTCTACCGGACGGTTACTACGGCAATGCGTTCGTCTTGGGATGCGCGCAGAGCAGCGCGAAGGACTTGGCCGAGAAGGGGTTGGGATACGCGGCGGGGTTGGTGAAACGCGCCAAGGAGAGAGTGGGGGAGGAGTACGTGAGGGGAGTGGTGGAGTCGGTGAGCGGCGAGTCGAAGGCGAGTCCGGACTCGGTGGGAGTGTTGATAGTGTCGCAGTGGTCAAGGCTTGGACTGGAAAGGGTTGACTTTGGGATGGGGAGGCCCGTCCACGTGGGGCCCATATGCAGCGATAGGTACTGCCTGTTTCTGCCGGTCAACGACGGTGGTCAGGGGGAATATGTGAAGGTGATGGTGGCTGTCCCCACCAGTGCAGTTGATAAGTACGAGTTGTTAGTCAACAGTCCATACTCGTGAGGTGCATGGGATACAGAGATTGGACCATGCATGCATATAGAACAGGATTCTCTGTCTGCTTCTGATCTCACTCTAATTGACTTTATTTGAACAGTTTTCTGACTTACTTGACCATAAAATTCGAATCCCGGCCAGTTTTTTTCATCAATGAGAGCTACTAAGGAGGTACTGTATTCTGTGGACGTACTATATAATATATATTCTAGCTACTTTAAGCATTGTTTAATTTAGAGGAAGGAATTTTTGTATTAATTTTGAGGTCAGAAATTAATGTTGGTCCTTCATGTTTGATGAGATGGGTACTAAACCAGTTCAACTTTTGAAAGAAAATTTCATTTCATTTCACAAACTAAACCAACCCAACTCATTTGTTGGCCGGGCGCTTTATCTAGGTGCTTGGAGAAATGATTAAAGTCTTGCACAGATGCAAGGGAGGAAGAATATCAAGGATGTATTGAAATGGAGAGCCTAAAGATCGATAGTAGTTTTTGTTTCTATATAATTGAGGGACTAAAGATCGATAGTTTTTGTCTCTACCTCGGCTATCTCCAACTCGGGCCAATCTTGAAGATATAGTCTTTAAAGTTGTAAGATTTCCTAATTCATAGGTCTACCATTCCAAATACTCCAAGGCCCAATTACTTGAGCTTGCTGAAAAGCCCAAAACGGAACCTTCTCTAAACCTTGATAAAGTATGGAAGTCAAATGGGTTAGTCCATTTTTGTTATTTGAAAATAAATATTGCTCGGAAAATACTCTTATGCAATTTTATTCGAGCTAATCTAAATTTGTTTGGAAGAGAATATTTTCAATTACGGTTTATAGATATATTAGTCTTGTTAGGTTCCTTATAAGTTGAGGATTGCTCGTTATAACGTATATGACACTTTGAGCATGCGAAAATCTAAATTGGTTTTTCCTCATTTCTTTTCTACTTTTGGCCAATGATCATGAACATATGGTTCTACCGACTTCTGTTAATGAGTAAGGTATAATGTATTAATTTTAGCATGATTCAAGCAAATTTATCTTTGTAAACATTGAACGCTTGCATTCTAATATATATATAAGTTATATTGGTGGTGGTGGGGTATAAATATGGAAAAGCACTAGTTTGTCTGCTTGGGTAAGATTAGTAATTTTTTTTTTGCGTTGACCCCTCTGTTCAAATGGAATGCTGGTATACAGTAATTGTACCAAAATAGCCACAATGTATATTTTGGAGAAGTGAGTGAATTTGAAGTAAAACAATAGGATGGATAGAGGTTGTGGCTGAAAATGGAACAGCTCCCCTCCACGGCTTTAAATTTACAATACAATACATGCTCGATCGCCCACAGTATGAACCTGCAAATGCTGATTCCAACTAAAAGTCCACAATGGTGGACAAGGCTTGAATGAGGCATTTAGGGCAACTTAGGGCAAAAGGTCACCTAACTTTACCTTTTGAATAAGGGCATCGTATCGTATCAGAAATTGCTCCAACTGGGTAATGTTCGGTGCAGTTGCTGCTAGTTTTGCGAGTTCCAATGCGCTACCGGGCTGCCACCACATGCTTCCTGCAGCAACCCTCCTACTAACTCCATCTCTGCTCTTCCTATTCCCTTATTCAGACACGTCATTTCCTCCATGCAAACCCTCTTCCACCTCATCATATCTTTTCTTCCAATTTCCTCCATCTATATTCTGATTTTCAATCTCATAACCCTTAAAGAATAAATGCTACTGCGTAATTAACCCTAAAAGATAACTGGCTTGATAATATATATATTTTTTAAATTACAAAATAAAACCTCCATTACAATCACAACCTTTTGAGGATTATAACGTACTGACTTAATAATTTGCCACAAAAAGTATCCTACTTCATGATTTCTTATGAAGAAAGGCACTCAATATAATATATATATATATATATGTATATGTATATATATATATATATATATATATATGAATATTTAACTGAAGGAACATGTTGTTCCAACTTCCAAATTTTACATAATTTATATATTTTTCCAACATGCATGCATCTGCTAATTCTTACATTCATCCTTGCGGATAGTTGTAATGCAAACCACAAAGAGCCACGACAGTATATATACTTATATTTATCATCATACTAAAATATACTTGATTCCTTGTATTGAAGTATCTGCATGAACTTATACTTAAACAAGTTTCCAGGTATGAGCAATATTAGTGTTTATCCTGTAAACTTTTACCGTGTGTGAAGAACATGTAGTAGACAACGTACATTAACCAATTCAACTTCATGAAGACGGATGAGAAATCATCGGTGGCCAATTAATTCATTCAAAGGGATTTTTGATAAAACCAATTGATTTAAAGGAGTACTTTGAATTTGAGTTTTGATGAGTTACGACTTTGACTACCTTGAAAATACGCGTGGTTAATTTAGTTAGGTAATTGATAAGTTAAAGATCTATGATTAAAAAGCAAAATATCTCTTGCCATTATCAGAAGTGACCAAAAAAAAAATCAATAAAAAGTAAGGCCAATTACCCATAAGGTCATGTATATTCTTCAAAAAACCACAAAATATTTTTATTTCTCATAAAGCTACCAAAATATTACAAATTTTAATATTTACAAAAATGCTACCGCATTTTTTTCTCATTATTTACAAAAATGTCACTGCCTTAAAAAAAACTACTGCATTGATATTTGACAGTAGCTTTATTGTTTTTTGACAGTATCTTTATTATTCTTTGGGAGTACATTTCTTGTTCCTCGCCAGCAGCTTTATTGTTCTTCGACAGTAGCTTTATTGTTCTTTGATAGTAGCTTTATTGTTCTTCGACAGTAACTTTATTATTCTTCGACAATAACTTTATTATTTTTTTGAAGTACATTTCTTGTTGCTCGCCAGTAGCTTTATTGTTCTTTGACAGTAGGTTTATTGTTATTTGACAATAGTTTTCTTGTCTCTAGTAGTAATTTTTTGTATCTAGTGGCATTTTCGTAAATAATGAAAAATAAAAATGCGGTGACGTTTTTGTAAATATTGACGCGACGCAGTGGCATTTTTGTAAATATTTGTAACTTTATGAGGGATAAAAATATTAGATGGCTTAAAAAAGAACAAAGTCACTTTTGGTGACCTTATCAGTAATTTTTTATAAAAAGTAGCAGAGGCGGACTAGAGCTGCGCAGTCTGCAGAGGCCTCTTGATTCTATGTCAGAAGACCCAAAACTACTATCAAATATTAAGTTTAAAAAACTTGTACATTTTTCGTTAGACGTGCTGATATCATGTCGTTTCTTACTTCTTAGGGATTATGATTACAAGCTTGAATTCAATCAAGGAAAAAGTTTGTTTATTTCATAACTAATTAACTATAAGTCTATAAATATTATTTCAAAATGACCCGATAATATTTTAGTTTGTTTTTTTTAAATCACCCCACAATATTTTTTTGGGTATACAATTGAACGTGACAAGAATGAACGTTCATATTGATCGCAAGAACATCGTGCTTTTTAATTTGTTGGAAGATTATTACTTGATTATTTGTATAATTTTTCGAGGTACCTTTTAGGTTGAAGATTTGTTCATCACTTATTAGGTTACGTAGAAGACCGGGACTGGAAATGGAAAACAAAAATTCAAACCAGGGAAAGAAAAGAAAATTAGCGAGATGAATAACAATAAAAATAAATAAGCAATATTTGGATGCAAATTCCAAAACCAATGTGCACAGCAATCACGGTCTCTCTCTTTCCTCTTGTTGGACAGTAGAAAAGGTAAATATGTTATATAAAAGAGAGCACCGCCCTATTCCACCATTAACAAAAATGACATTCAAAATCCGACCAGAGACGCATCTCGTCTTGTATTTCGACTAATCGAGAACACTGAACGAGGTGGTAGTGGTCTCCATCTTTCCCACCACAACTCCCTTTATAGCTCTCACCACATCTTCACCCTATGGATGAAGACGACACAGCCCCACCTCACCCTCACCCTCCCCAACGCAACAACGACAACAAAAGCTGTACTGAAACCACCACCGCCCCAACCGCCACAGCCACAGCCACAACGACAACAGAAACCAAAGACGACAACAGCAGCAATCGAAAGTGCAAGGGCAAAGGTGGCCCGGACAACAACAAGTTCCGCTACCGCGGCGTGCGGCAGCGGAGCTGGGGCAAATGGGTCGCCGAGATCCGTGAGCCACGTAAGCGGACCCGCAAGTGGCTTGGAACATTCGCCACCGCCGAGGACGCAGCCCGAGCCTACGACCGAGCCGCCATCATCCTCTACGGCTCCCGGGCTCAGCTCAACCTTCAGCCCTCCGGCTCTAACTCCTCTCAGTCCTCAACGCGCGGCTCTTCTTCCTCGTCCTCATCTTCTTCTTCCACCCAAACCCTAAGACCTTTGCTCCCTCGTCCCTCCGGCTACACCGGATTCGCCTGTAACTTCCCCTCCTCGGCAATAGCCGCCACAGCTTCCGCTTCCTTTGGATTTGTTCCGTACGGCTCTGTTGGGGTTTACCCTAATTCGTCCGTACAGCTGACTCATCAACAACCACGACATGAACATCAACATATGGAAAATTTAAATCCACCGTCCCAACAACAACAACAACAACAAGTTGTGGTGCACCAGCAGCAACAGTTTCATCATTTTCCATTATCATCCAACGGTTGTGGTGACGTTACACATCCCTCAACAACAACCTCGTACCCAAACGCCCGTGACCATCCTCATCAACAACAATACCAAGTACACCAGCAGCAGCTAGATCAAAATCAGAGTTGTACTTCGTACGAGGATATGAATTCGATTGTGGGGTCGGCCAGTTCGAGTTTGTCTTTGTCTTCACAACCGATGGTTGTTGCACCGGCGGTTTCAGATCCGATGATGATTGGGCAAGTCGGACCCATGTCGCCGATGTGGCCGCTGACGAACGAGGAAGAGAGTGCCCAGAGTCTTTGGGACTACTACGGTGATCCTTTCTTTTTGGATTTTAAAGGATTTGATTGATTCTCTGCATGTCGATCTCTTTGAAGAACAAGAGAGATCGAGCTAGAAATAATATAATTAATATATATTCAATTATTAATTCCTTTCAAGCTATATATATATATAAAAGATGTATTTTAGCTAGCTTTCATGCAAGATTTTATATTGATTTTGGTCTCTATACGTACTAGTCTTGGATTAAGGAAGATTATGAAGGCAATGAATAACTGCCTTAGATCTAGAGAATTGCGGCATTTTAAGTGTTTTTGTTAGATCATGGGATTATCAAAGTAATTATTATACATATCAAATAATTTCTCTATACGTGTTCGAGAGATATCTATAGATCTAAGTAGGTAAGGTTGCTTATATTGATCTGGTTATGAAGATCCCAAAATTTCATGGGTGTTTTTGGTTGTAAGCTTGCTTCCTCATTGTTAATTTGGGTTTTATGATGATTAATTGGAAAAATAAAGGAATTGGGTCATTCTTGATCTCTTTCTGAATTTCAACAATGTCATCACTGGAACAGTAGTATCACTTAGATTTGCTATAGTATTTGACAACCAATGTATACCTGGGTTTCATTTATAATCCTTTATCCAGAATTAGTACCTGGCCGGGTTTCATTAGTGTCCTTGATTTATAAAATAAGAAAGGTTTGCTAGCTCATATTGTACGTGTTTACAGTCAATTAATTTAGAGATCTTACTGTTATAATATATTTGTATACAAAGCTAGCTTAGTTTCTTCCATATATTACCTAAAATTTGTGATGTTCAACATGTTGAAGCAAGGTGGCCGGTGGAGCACGGAGGAATTAGGTAGCTTGTTTCATATATTCATTTTCTGTTTGGAATTAAAAGTAGCTATCTTCAGAGACATATGACTGCATCTTTTCACTGCAGCTAGATATGAAGACTATAATATGGAGTGTGTAAATTTATGTTTCTAGCCAAGTTTGAGTGCACTCTCAACTTTACAGATTTTTTGTTTATCAAATAAAATCAAGAATTAAGTACAAAAAACATTATGAACTATAGAGTGATTTTTAATTTCATACCACATATCAAATTTTGTCATTTTTGTTGAATAGTGGAGATCCCACATCAGAATAGTGACAAAAGAAAATATGACTTATAAATGGGTTGCTTAATTCTAATTGTACCGAAGTCTTTTGTGATAAAACTCAAAACTTAATATGTGGTTAAGTTGAGACAATATCGGTACGCTTGTCACTGTTTAACATGGTATCAGAGCGGGTCTATTTCTAATCACGTCACCGTTTTCGTTGGGCCCGAGTGGGTCGTTGAATTAACTAGAATCATTCCGGTATATAAATTTGTCACTTACTCCCAATTGTACTGAGACCTCACGATGCGGTCAAATGTCGAGCCTAATTGTCAATTCTATAAAATCAACGATACTATATAGATTCTGTGTTCTAGCTAGTCCTCCTAAAATTAACGATGCGGTCAAATGTCGAGCATAATTGTCAATTCTATAAAATCAACGATACTATATAGATTTTGTGCTCTAGCTAGTCCTCTTTGATCTTTGAGAACTAGTTTGAGAATTCCAATGATACTAGCTAGCTCGCTCACTGCCCGTAGTCTGCAGTCTGCGTAAGACATTAAATCTCAGAACCCTTTTTCTTTGTGAAGTCTCATCAATGCATGGGGGTATTATCCCCAATCAAATCTCCAACTCAGTAATTTGTTTTTTAGGTCGAGTCCAACTCAGTAATTGGACGTGTGAAAATACCGTGAAGTAGTTTACTGGTTTCGTTGATGAAAAGGTTGCAACTTGCAAGTCTAGTGTGCACAGTACTCTACTGTCATTGGGTGTTGCCTGTTGCCCTAGTAATTAAAGACGATGCCTTGGGGCTTGGGTGATGGGACAACGTATTTTGCTTTCAAGAATATCATGATCAAATCTCAAAAAATAAAAATTTGTCATGTGCTTTCTATGATCTTAATTTCTTGTATATTTGATGATGATGGAAATGGTCGATGTTGGTGTTAGCTGCTAGAATTCCGACTAATTCTCAATCTAAACAGCAGACGACTGTCGTCTCGCTACTTGAGTTGAAGGAAACCATAGATATATGTGGATTCAAGTATATAGGATTGTCTGTCTCTCTGATTGCCAGGCTCGACTTCTACTTATAAAGTCTCATTTTTCGATTACAGCCTTAATTAGAGGTTTTATTTACACCTTTATATTTTTACAACTTTCCGCTTAGAAGTTTTGTTTATTCCTGTTTTCTCTTATCACCTTGGTCAACTTGTTGCTTGAGAGATTGAGTTTCTTGTTTTGTGTTTTGGCATATTAAAAGAGGGAAGAGAACTGCACTGCATAAACTTTTTTTGAACTGGGTAAATATGTAAAAAATATTGGGTCTAATTGGGTTGAATTTTGAGGCTAGTAGAGTAGGGGGGCCATAGACGCAGGCCTTGCCCGCCTTGCCCAAGCGCCGGCTCTGAGAGTTCCCTCTTAAAATATGTTTTTTATAAAATTTAATTTAAATTATAAATTATTTAGCCGTTGAATTACAAGTTTTATCATTTCAATTATATTTAATGACATGTAATTTTTTGTAATATTTTACCATTTAAGACGTACCAAACGATTTGAAACATATCTAAAATTTTGTAGAGATGAATAGTTTCAATTATTGAAAATTAATTATTTTGTAGTTGCCGATGAAAAGACGAATTCCACACACACACTTTCTTAAAAGTGCAAAAGTTATTACGGGAGAAACCTGAAACCGAATATAAATAGCGTAAATCTATATGTATATGTTTATATATGCATTCTTGATGTGACTATTAACACATTGATCGACATATATATGCCAACAAGCTGGATTCAATTGATTTAAAAAATTGTGTCGAATCTCTCCAACACTAACTACGTACGGTGCAACACTAACTATGTATTTCAATTCGAAATACATGGCATCTGTCAAGCTTTATTTCAAATCCAGACAACAATGCATCAATATTTTTTTAAAATAAGACTGGGTTAAGTTAAGGTTTAACGGGGTTAGTATGTTGGTTAAGAGGTGTTAGGCTGACTAGATAGCAAATGATAGATGACAAAGTATAATAGGGAGACAGGGAAGGAGACAGGGTATCGGGGACGGAGGATTTAAAGCCGGCATGGAGTGGATTGAGGTTAATTAAAGTCACTAGCTAGCTAATATCAGACTTATTATTTAGTAAGACGTAAGAATGAAATGATACTATGATAGGAACCTCGTATTTTGATGGATTTGATGTTTATATTTTATTCATTTTGCTTTTTCGGAAGCGTACTAACCAATTAAGTATAAGCAGGAATGGTAATCTCTTCTTTGAAAACACAATTGATTTGAGAATCCTCAACTAGGTTTGTGATTCCGTCGTTTTAGGCTTTGAAATATATATATATTCCGTCCTTAGATAACTATGGAGTGACAAGTTGGTAGTACCAACTCATTAATTAAGAGCTAGCAAGTACAATTAGGGTAATCATCATCAGAATCTTAGGCCTACTTGTGGTTCTAGTGGTATGGTGATGAGGCTACTATTATACACACAAATCTTAATCTCGATCTCTAAGCAAAATATATATTTGTTTATAGGGTTACCAAACAAAGTAGCAAGAAGCTAGAATCATAGGAGCTGCTTAATTCCCAAAAAAAAAAACTGCTTAAAGATCAAAGATTATTTACCTTCATGTCAACACATGTTAAACAACAACATTAGACAAAATTAAGGAGCAAGCTGTCTTAATCTTGTTCCAATTATTTAGGCATAGTATAAATGGGAGCTGGAGCTTAATTTCTAGTGTTCCTTGATCAGTTTAATCGAGTTGCCAAAAGTAATTACTATGAACGTTAGCACGTTTAGGGTACGTTTAGGAACAATTGTGTAACCATTTGATCAATTATGCTGGTTAAGTAAGTGGCCGGATAGGTTAATTAGAAAATATTATCCCTTAATTGTAGCCAAATAATCGAACCCAAATTGTTGTTGTTGCAGACTTGCTTGCATGCACTTATTCATATTCTTCGGTGCGCCCAATAGTAATGTCGCAATGATGTGTTCTAGGATATGTATGGAACCAATTGCAACATAACTATATACTGTATATGAAGATCGAAATGGATATATATTGCTAAAAAAATAAGAGAAAAAAAAACAGAAGAAGAAGCTAGAAGAAATGAATATATAGTTCTCAAATGAAAACGTCCTTTCGAAGATTAATCTGACCTTTCGTTATCGGGATGGCTGTATTAATTCTTGATATTCATCCTCCCACATTCTAGTAAATTAATTAATACTACTTTTAATCATTTGCTACCACTAATTAGTCACTAACTAGTGATCCATATATGCAGCTAGTGATATTCTTACGAGGCTCGCTCCTATATATACAACGTCGGTGGTCAAAAAACACATAATGAAGTGGTATAGCAGTTTACAACTAGCTAGACATCCAAACACCTCATGCAAATTAACGAGACATATAAATCGATCGTTTGTAATTTTTTTAGATCTATATACAAACCAAGCAGACAAAGAAAGAAAAATAAAAATCCATATGCAAGAACATCATCTCCTATCATGTTCATGCTTATTAAGTGTTTTTTTTTTTTAGAATAAGCAAATTTAATTTATTGCAACTTTAAGAAGAGTTACAATCAAAAGTAAGGGCATCCTGAATAAACTCAGGAGCGTGTGAAAACCAAAAATTGTTTACAATTGACTCATAGGCATAACTCGCTAAAGAGTGAGCTACACGATTAGTCTGTCTAGGTTCATAAGAGATGCTAACTTGGAGAAAATGACTAAGAAGCTCCTTGATATCAATTGTAGTATGACTAACCACTGACTGATCCAACTTGGAGTCTTTAATAGCTTGCACTGCCAAAAGACAATCACTAACGACATTGATCTGTTGATTGGGCAGAGAAGAGAGAAAAAGCAAGGCTTCCTTGATACACAACAACTCAACTTGATATGCTGAAGCAACAAAGCAAACTGGTTTAGCAAAACCAGCAATAAAGACCCCATATATTATGGTCTCGGACAACACCTCCAAGACCACCATAATCTGATGCTTATTAAGTGTTTACATTTAGAGTTTAAGATTTAATTCAATGGAAACATCATCAAATATAAATCCGAATAAAAAGTCGATATAACACTAATAAAACACACAACACCAAATACGGTCCCATACATTAAAAATGGCTTAAGAACACATGTTTTTTTGTTCCTCGTTTCTTCTTATGCTTCAAGTAACTCATTCCTTCCCGACTTAGATTGCTTATAGTTTACATTATCCCCTCTTGTTCAAGTCCTTATAATTGTTCTAGCTTTCCCCAACAACTGTTCATATTGAGACCTACAGAAATGGTAATAGCTATTGGCACCGGATCAAAGGACAATTACCCACCTAACTAATTGTATTATAATTAATGAATTGAAACGGAGTTATGACCAGTGCTTCCAAATTTGTGAAATCTTCTAGTAGCTAGATAATAAAATTAAACAAAAGTAAAAATGGAAAAGCCAGCTGATAAATATTTTACGTAGATTTGTTAACTTTCCTATCCTATATCATATAAACATTAGTATCACGCAATTTCCATTTACTAATTAAAGATCAATGAAAGAGTGGCAGACAAGAACCAACGAAACCCTCCAATGAAACAATCCAAATCTTATATTTTACCATATACTGATATACTTAAATTTTAACTGTTTAAACTCTGTCCAATGAAAAAGGTAACTTGAGGAGAAATCACCACATCCATAAGCCAAAAATATTAACTGTTTTACAGATAGAACAACTGTTAGAGCACTACAAGACCAAAAATAATAAAGTTTAGATAGAAAAAGACCTGTCGTGGAATGAAACCCTATCGTTGATGAAGAAAATTAATCATAAAAGGAGGCCCATAAAAAAAAAGAGATACTATAATTTGAGGATAAAGATTAGAAAAATAGAAAAATAGAAAAATATCTCCAAGTCAAAACGTGGACCCTCCAATTGTTGAAACCCAATTCGCCTCTCAAAATTCTTACAATAAACCATCTTTTAAAAAATAATACAAACTAATCCAACACCTGTGTGAAGCCACTAGTTGGAGTAGCTGCTCCAATGCCGCCAATATAAGTACATAGACACCTCTCATATTTTGCTACCAAATTCGTTATTACCACTCCAAAAAAAAAACCCACCCAAAACCCTAGCTTTAATGTCGACTCCAGATTCTTCTGGACTCTTCCACGGCCACTACACCGTCCTCGACGACAGAGAGTTCCAAGTCCGGGGCCGCACCCTCTTCTTCGTTGTCGTCCTCTTCACCGTCGTCCTCCTCGTCACCGTCTTCCTGCTCTACGCGCGCTGGGTCTGCCGCTCCCGCCCCTCCCACGCGCCCCACGCGCCTCCGCAGAAGCCTTGCGGGCTCGACGCGTCTGTGATTCTTGGCTTGCCGATAGTATTGTACCAGTCATCCGGAGACCTGGAGTCGGCGGGCAGGGGCGAGTGTTGCATATGTCTCGGTGTGTTTGAAGATGGCGAGAAGGTTAAGGTTCTGCCGGAGTGCCGCCATTGCTATCACTCAGACTGCCTTGACACGTGGCTGAGCGCTAAGTCCAGTTGCCCGCTCTGTCGTACTTCGCTCCGGTCCAACTCCGACGACGTTCCGGAAATTGTAGTACAGTGATTAATTTTATATAAACTCTTTTTGTTTGGACATAATTCTTTATTAATTATTATAGTGTAAATTGTAGCTTGTAATAGCTAAATATCGGATGTTGTAGATTCTTTTCTGGTTATAGTATTGCCATTTTCGTTTTCAAATTGCTTTGTTGAATACGTGAATGGAATCAATCATAGAGTTAGTAGTTTTTGTTATATTCATGCAAGTGTACAACTGGCGAAGTCACGACTGAAAGTGGCTGCCATTGTTTGACAAATGTCCAGAAATTAACAAGTCGTTTTCTTAATTTGGAAGAAAAAGAAATTAACAAGTCACGACTAAAAGACACAAAACTAATGTTAACTTTACTTATACTAACCTTTTATTTTCTGTCAAGTATTCCAAGTACTTAATTACATTTAACAACTTTAAATTTGTGTATCACACCGATAAACAACTACTAAAGAATGTTCATTTTGAAATTAAGTCTGAAATTGCCTATTATCTACTTTCATATATATCCTTCTTGCATGTAATTATTAAATTAAATAATAATCTAACAAAGAATAATATAGGCCCTGAACTGGAAGTTAGGGTTCGTTGTCCTTCAAAAAAAAAAAATCGTAAGTAATTAGGCCTCATTTAGTTCATGAATTTTAGGCTATGGGAAAGGAAAAGAAAAAAAAAGAAATTCAATCATTTCTTGTGTTTGGGGTGCCAAGGGAAAATAAACTTTTTCCTGAAAGAAGATAAAATAAGGGAGAAATTGGTTCCTTCCATACTCAAAAGTAATTACTTTCCTGCATTTATTGTACTAATTTAATATTAATTACATTACTTTTATAATTAAAATAACAATTTATGAAATTATAAATATTAATTTTATTTTATATATTATTATTTATTGATTATTTTGCTTAGTGTTGCCAAACACTTAAAAGAAAAATTAATGAGAATTCTAGTTTTCTCTTTCATTGGAAAGAGAAAGGAATTGATTTCATTTTCTTTCCTTTTCATAAACCAAACGAGGCCTTAGGATTAGAGATTTGGGGGAAACTAGTTGACACTTGACAGGTTTGACTCAGAATTTTCGCACCCAAGGTTTTAGTCATTATGGAAAAGGGACAAAACTAGTTCCTTGTAACCAAAAAAAAAAAGGGACAAAACTACGTAGTTGACAGGTTTGACTCACAATTTTGGACATATAACACTTGGGCCCAATGATTCCATTTATATTTTATCTCAGCCCAGTGACAATGTTGGGCCGTATACTCCAATTTATGAAGGATGGTAAAGATCGGCCCAGCCCAAATGAAATGCCGACTAAGCATTTTAGGGTTTCTTCCTCCAATATAAATACTCGCAACGCTTCCACATCAAAGCCTCCCAAGCCGCGATTACTCTCTCCCTTTCTGCACAGCCTTGTCTGCAAGACTAGGGTTTTGGAAGCGAGTTTCATTTCAGCCACACCATGAGGGCCAAGGTAAAGGCAGTTCCTATCTGAAACACTCTTTCTCTGTTATTCGATTGATTCATTTAGTGTTTGTGGGTTTTCAGTGGAAGAAGAAGCGGATGAGGAGGTTGAAGAGGAAGCGCCGAAAGATGAGACAGAGATCCAAGTAGTCGCCGCCTTCATCGATCGACGTCAGCCCTTGGCAGTTCCATGTTTTCGTGTTTCTAATCAAGTAATCAGCATCGATTAGTTCAGTTGTAGCAGACCTTTGATAAATTTGTACTGTGTTTGAACACATCTTGCTTAATTCAGTTGGATTTTTGAACCTAATTATGTTCTTTATAATATCTATTTCCCGTTCCCTGCTTGATAGTTCCGTTTTTATTTTTGATTGTGATGATGGATGGATCTCTTGTTATTGTGAATGAGATGTTTTGTTGTGATTTTAGAGAATTGAGCTGTTAGTGTATAGCTTATGTTGAAGGAACGCTATTATGGGTGTCACCTCTTCTCTGATAAGCAAATGAGTTTTGATTTGATTAATTGGTCTGTAAAGATGGTTCTGGTACCATGGAATGCCTAATTTTGATCGGAATTTCAGGTCAAAATTTTTATGCGTTTTCAGTTTTGTCCAGAAGAATGCTTTCAGCTTTCGGAATTGTATGCCATTTTGGATTGCGTCTGTACTTGAACTATAATTTCTATTAGGTCGGAGAGTGGGAGTGCATGTTTATGGTGGCCGGATAGTGATCAGCATGATCATGTGTTCTTTTCTAATAATTCAAAGTACAATTATATGTAGTGTAGTGGTTTGGAAACTGCGTGATCAATTCTTATTCTTTTTAGTCTCAATATGTAATTTAGTCTCAGAAATTTAACAGTAGTGCTGGGTAATTTATTAAGCTGTAAGAATTACTTCCTCTTGTATTCAATACCTTTTGTAAACACTTCAACCCTTTTAACACTATTTGAGGTGTGTAGACTAACAGGAAGACCATCTATTTTTGTGTTTTTCTTGAGCAAATCTATGAGCAAAAGATTGAGCAAAATTGCTAATCCGAAATTAAGTCTTACGTACGACTACGAGAGATATCAAGACAAACCATTTCAGAAACCGAAAGAAGTAAAGGAAAAGACATCAACATTTTGATAACCTTTTATTAACATTTTGGATCGTTTTGGACCGCTGACTGAAGCCCAAATGCGAGCCCATTCTCAGCCCGTAAGCTCTCGATGTAGTTCCTGACCTCCTGGGCTATCATCCGCTGCATCATGGTCATTAAACACGTCTCCTCCATCTCCACTCTGTCCTCTTCATGATCATCATCCTCTTCGCTCTTCAAAACGACCTCGTTTTCCACTCTTTCCCCGGGCGGCGACAGCGTCAGTGACGTCAGAACACCCTCCACTCCCGCCTCAACCGCTTTGAAGCTATCCTCCTCCCTCGATGACCCACGCATGCACTGCCGCTTCATCTCCGACTCGTCCGACGCCGCGGCCCCGACCAGCGACCTCTTCAACGCGGCCGAGTTGGACTCGGACGAAGCCGAGGACGACTCGGCCAGCCTCCGTCGCCGGAGCGTTGAATTCCAGTGATTCTTAATCGCATTGTCGGTGCGGCCGGGGAGGAGGCGAGCGATGGTGGCCCACTTGTTGCCGTGGAGGGCGTGTGCCCGGACGATCGCGGCGTCCTCGGCCGGCGTGAACGGCTTGTGCTGCACGTCGGGGCTGAGCTGGTTGCACCAACGCAGCCGGCAAGACTTGCCGGAGCGGCCGGGGATGCCGGAGCTGATAAGGGACCAGTTGCGCGGGCCGTGCTGGGCCACCAGCTTGATCAGAGTGGCGTCGTCTTGTGGGCTCCACGACCCCTTCACTCTGTTCATGGTGAAAGAATAAGAATTACAGGGTCGGTGGTGTGTGTGAATTTGAATGGAGGAAGAAGAAGAAATGGCATGGGGAGTTGAAAAGAGAGAGAGAGAGAGAGAGGTTGATGAGTTTTTTAACCGTTTATGAATGAATACGGGGTTGTTGGCGTGCATGAACCGTAAAACCGCTCTTACTCACATAACAGAAATTAACTTCAAACGCGTTTCTCAATTTCTGTTTCATTTTTTTTTTAAATTTTTTTTCTGCTTCATCATGGAGTACTTGAGGTTTAAGAAGTGGGTTTTGGCTTAGGTTTTTGAGGTAGGAGGTTATAACTTCCGCGTCAGTTTTCTCGATCAATCTGGTCCGTTAAGATTGATGACTTTGATTATAAGCACACGTATGAAGGAAGAGTACGTTTGAGTGTAGAGAAGGAGCTAGGGGGTGTAACGGTTTCTAAGTAAAACGGAACGGAACAGAAGCCAAGCAACTGACCAAACGGAGAGTGCGCCGTTACGGCGGGAATTAGGTGGGTGTATACTGTATAGTGTCGTCACCCGTAACGGCCTACTGTTGCAGTTAGATGGAGTCATATGGGGGGAGTTGGTTAAGCGGTTAATAGTAAATAATAATATATGTATTGATTAATTGTAATTTATTGATCATCGTTTTAATATGTTGAGGTCATAGTTTCAAAGCCCTTTTGGAGTTGGAATGGAAAAGTAGGTAAAACATGTTAATTTAATTTTACAACTAAAATGTACATATATTCAACCACTACACACTCGATCTATCAATCTGATTCAAAGTCTGTGACTAGAAGATTTGTTCTTGTTAGTTAATTAAGTAGTTAGAGAATAGAGAAAATAGATGTTGTACGTGGGATAAATGGGTGAGAAGATAAGGAGTAAAAATGACTAGTTAACTTGAGACGGCTACACTCTTGTCAAAGCTATATTGTGCGACTTGTGCGCGCCTACTAATTTTTTTTACTATTCACATTTTCAGTTTGTCGATTATGCATTTTAACATTAATATTTTATTTCATATGAAAAATGAATAGTGCATCAAAAACAAATTGACACTTGAGAGTGTAACATTTGCAATTAATTATGCAAAATGGTCAGATGGATAACGAAACTTCTTAGAAGATAAGAAAACAAGCAAAGCATCACATTGCTGTTCAATCTTCTCATGATGTTGAGATGAAGAAAGGCATATAGTTGCCATCAATGAAGCAAATAATATGTGGTCCTAGAATGAATTCCCATTTCTTCATGTGGTAGGGAAACAACATGATCAACATATATTGTGCCTAGCTGCCTACTGCCTTATGTCTTATGCCTTATGCATTCCACATGTCCATACAATGCATGATTGAATCATGTCTCCCGGGGGAAGAACACAATGTACTACAACACATTAATTCACCAAAAATCTTAAGAAAATCTACTTTGGGTAATGAAATGGCAAGAAAAACCTCTGCCTCTTGCTTCTAAATCGACAATTTGGCGTCACGGATGACGCAGCGATTTTACTCAAAACCAACTTGAGGGCTTGTTTGAGAGTGCTTATGGAGACGGCCTCTTCGCTGTCCTTGGAACAAAGGACTAAGACGCTTTTGATTCTGCCGCCGGTGCTAGCAATATCGGCTTTAACTGCAGTCAGTTTTAGGCCTTTGAGGACTTGAATGAGCTCCGTGAAGAGCTCCGGTCGGTCATCACAGCAAACAGATGCCCTTATCATAATATTATTGTCCTTGCTTTTGTTAATGCTGTTGGAGTTTATACCAGTACCCTCGTGAGCATTAGGATCACATTGACTAACGGTTATGTCATCAACTTCAGTTGGAACCATGAAAGCTTTGCTCACTTCAATTGCTTTTCTCTTCAGATCCTTCACTTCATCTATCACACTTCCCAATAGAGCTGCCTTGTCCATCTTCATTAATTCACAAACAAATCAAGGTTTGGATAACCCATATCAGTTTCTTATGTGTTGATCCAACATGTACATAAACACACACACACCAAATTAATCCTACTAAATAATAGCGCGTCTGTCAAGAAATTATTGCATGCAACCGATGTATACAAGCTCTCTCGATCACAAAATCAGTCACGTACGTAACTGGCTTGAATGTAAGAGGAGATCGAGGAGGGATTGTATACAACGGTTGTATGCAAGAATTTTGGTGTTTGTGTGAGTGAGAGGAAGATGAGATTACCTTGTCGGACTTGGGAATCAGCTTCCTAAGAGTTGCAAGCTGCGCATTGATTCTGTCTCTGCGTCGCTTCTCTGCCTGGCTATGGCTCTTTGAAGCACTCGCAGCTCTATCTTGTTCCGCAAGTTCATGATCAGCTGTCGAAGACCATGAAGGTTGAAACCCTCCACAGAACTGGAATGGGGTTGTGGAGTTTGATGAGTCATGAGGCCACGGAACTTGAAAAGAAGAAGACTCATTGCTCACTGCTGCTGCTTCTGCTGCAGTAGTCTGGTACTGATGATGAACCCAGCTTGGTCCTTGAGCATGATTACAATTCTCCATGGCCAAAAGTTAGAACCTCACTCTCCACCTTCTTTGCTTTTTTATCTCATACAATCAAGATCTACTGTTCATTGCACTAAGCTAATAATGTGTGATCTCCACATCTTGATAGTGATTGCTTGTGGTTATCCATAAGACCCTTTAATTTGTCAAATGAAAATTGTTCTTGGGCCTCTTGGCAGTATCTGCTTGTCATTTCAATTGGAATTCTTTTCCTGTGTGCACCATAAATTTCACTGTATTTTCAATTATTCAAAAATGAATTTCACTGTATGTGGATTTGGGAATATTAGAAAATGACATAGTTAGAAATTAACTGTCTTACCCTATGAAACTCGTGGTACAAATAACAGTGCTAGATCTTAGAAGAGAGAAGGTTTATGCATTGCCAAGGCACTAATGCTAATATTGCTGATGAAAATTGGATAACAATGAAAGAGTGACAGTGACATAGAAATTGTAGTGTATAGGAGCGGTTGTGCATTGACTTGGTAATAGTAGTAGGGAACAAGGATCATCATCAACTTTGTGAGTGATATATATCCCCACAAGTAGATTTCCATTAGTAGAACTAGATGATGTTTGAAATGCTAGGTAATAAAGAAAATTCTACTCTAAAGGTCTGTCCCCGATATGGTTTTGCACAATTGGATGAGTTGCTTCATCTGATCTAATAGTGCACAAGCCTCTTGTATGGGTAAATGAGGCATGTTTCTTCGTGCCCTGATCCTTATCCAGGCGGCGCTCTTCTTTGGAATATGCATCCGAAAGTATGCACTACTCTATCGTGCTTAGGTTTACATTCCATTAATTTTGGTCTAGTATAGTATACAATGCATATAATATGTTATGTTACCAAATTATGAATGGTACGATCTTTATTGACGGTGAGAACATAACATGATATTTGATGATTAGTTCTTACTAGCCTTTTGCGTGTGCGAAAACCCTTTTCGCTTATTTTTTTCGAATGCTCTTCCGTTTTATTATATTATTTTTAAAAATATTTTTGCACAACGAGTGCAGAAGGTTCTCACCTATGTAGTTTTTCCGCATAATTTGTCTCTCCGTTTTATCGTTTTATTGTATTATCTTTGAAATTAAATAATTAATAATGTTAGAATATAAAAGAGAACAAAAAAAAATGAAAACTAAAAAAATAATAAAAGAAATAGGCAAGTTGGAAGGTTGGTGTGGAGTCCTATATATATATATATTTTTATTATTTTGACTACAATTTACTCTTTTGCCCTTAATATATTTTAGTATATATATTGTTTAATATAGTTGAGGAAGAACATTTTTTAGATTTTTGAAAATTTAACCACAACTCATGTTTTGGCTTTATTAATACTAGTCTCATACCGTGCGATGCACCTGTTATATGTGAAGGGGAGAAAAAATGTAAAAATCTTCATTCACCCACTTTTTTTATTTTTTTTAATATTTATGTTTTTTTACCATAATAACATTTTTAAATGATTATTATGAGGAAATTTTTTTTATTCTGAAGAGTATTTGTGGTAATCAAAATTTGGTGAAACTTTTGACACCAAAGTCTTATGCCTCCATTTATAGTAGTGGAAATAAATAAGTGTTCTATCTTTTAAATCTATACCGAGATTTCTTGTATGCCTCGAGGCCTCAAGTTGCCACCATTTTAAGTGGCTTGGTTTGTCTTCTTCCATAGACTAGTTGTACACAAGCAGACAAAATGGCTTCAATAAGAAATCACCGGCCGGAGATATATAGGGCCCTCGAATTCACTCAAACATTGTAACTCTCCATAAAGAGGACTTTAAAGATTGATACGACATCTGATCAACCACTGCTTTGCAGAGTTCCTCATTTTTTTCTCTCATAATTGTGTGGTGTTTATTCGCAATCGAAATATCAAGCGCACGCAGCAGTCTTTTCGGGTCCCATTGCTTCTACAATTTCTGCAAAATTATATCGTCGGCGAGAGCCATGATTAAAACGATGAAGGAATCAAGTGGTAGCTTAACCTAATTTAGTGACTGTTCGTGGACAATAACAATAAACCACTTGAGTGATCAAAAGGACACAAGCACAATAAAGAATATAAACACATGGGTTTGTCCATGAAATCATGAATGTGGGTTCCAACACTTTGCAGAAAGGTTGATTAAGCAGAGAAATCTAGTACATAAATTGGGTTTGATTTAGATTCAGATTCTGCAGTAAAATAAAAAATGAACCCTACATTGTGGTTCATTTTCAATTAGTTGAGGTCAAAAACCAGGGAGAAAAGTTCAAAGGAATTTAATAGCCTCCTATCATATTTTCCACTTCAAAGAAATAAAGCTACAAAAGTGTAGGAGCAGTAAATTTCAAGTAACTGATACAAATATTGACCTTGCAAATCTTTGTACATTGACATGTATATCTTGCCAAAAATGTTGAGATGCATCGAAAACTTGGTGGAAGCCAATCACAGTTCTTCAACTCAGTTTTCATTAAAATGGATGGCACCAACTTTCCAGACAAAGTAAGTCGTAGCAAACATCACCGTGCTGATGAATACAAATGAGAAGACGATTAGAAACAAATCAGCACCCCCTGGAAAATCCCAAGTTAGACCCTGCTTTGGCATTCCTCGTTTGCTGTCGTCGAAAATATTTGTAGGGGCCTCTGGAAGTCCAGACCTTCTCTTCCCACCATCGCTCGCTCTAGCAGCATCTAGTACAGTCTTGCTCCTATCTGATTTCTTCTTAGTTTGCTTTGATTCCATGTTGTAACGGCTGAGAACCTTGGCTGCCCTCAGTCTCTCCCTGGCTGTTAGTGGCGATCTTTTTGATTTAGATTGCGAGTTCGGTGGGGGTGATGCTTCCTCCTGCTTAACCGATGATCCATTGGAAGCCTCAGAGGTTTGAGAACTAGACTCATCAAGGACACTAGTTTGGAGCTGATTATCGTCGGCAGAAGTACCCAAAGATGAAGAACTTACAGCTGGTAATGGATCCTCAGAAGGAGAAGTTGAAGTAGTTTCAGAAGCCTTGTCACCAGTTTCTGTGGTAAGCTGATTGCTATCTGCAACTGAAAGACATAAACCCCATCTTTTTCGGTTTATATGCCTCCTTGGCCCAAATGTTCCAAATGAAGATGTGAATTGGGTGACTGTTGGTACATAAGCTCCAGCAGAAAAATTCGACACATTCTGGTACTTGGCTTTTAACTTCTAAAGGAGAATACAAAACTTTTGTAAATTATCGATGCAAGCAGAAGTTGCCAACTTACATTTGAATCGCAAAAATCATAAGCAGAGATATTTTAGCCTTTCATACAGATATAAAACCAATTGCTACTAAGCAGAACCATTTTTCGAACAATCATCTCAATCGTTTTCTGAACTATTCCACAAATAGAACGTTTGTAATTCGTAAAGCTACAAAAAATGTCTGTCTAAATAGATGCATGATGCACTGTAACAAGCACACAAACAATTGAATCCATATATCAGAAGATCAAGTCTACGAGTGAAGCTTGTTTCCATTCATAAGAGCAGACCAAGTTTCAAAAGGCGAAACAAATTAGAAACTTCTTTACTCTTTTGGGTACTGGACTTGAGTACTTCTTTTGGTCAGAACTGACTTAAGTAATTAACTAAAGCAAAAAAACTAATTACTGCCTACGATATAATAAGCAATAGAAGATATTTACAAAAGGAGAGGCCTACTTTCCCTCAAAAATTGAATTAACTTATCTTAACAAACAAAAAAACCTTCAGGACAAGATTAATAATGTTCAGCCATAATCACCAAAAGGACCTTCCTTTCCTTCCAGAAAATTTTAATTAAGCAATTACAGTATAACAATGATCAACATGAGCTCTTGAATTAGGACCTAACAGTTAGAAACCTCAAGACATAAAACAAAGCCTTATCCTATGAGCTTTTAAGTCTAGTTTGTTTTCATTCCTGAGAAGATTCTTTCTTTATGTTGAGTTTCAAGTTTTAGGACCATTTTATGCAAATAATCCATGCCTGCTCATCCCAAAGCTTCAGATTGAAATTGACAATCTTTCAAAGAATCAATGAAAATGAAGTGGGTGGGTATAGTTTGAACATTGAAAAGAAGCAAATGGTGGAAATGAGGAGCATAGAATTACCGTAGAATTGAAGCCCAGTACTGAGTAGAATGAAACAGCCATTTTCTGGTTGTCTACGGCCAAACCATTTAGAGAGAGAGAGAGAGAGAGTTACTGCGTCTGTGTTATGGTGGTGCAATGAAGTGGATGGTCTGTAATCCAAGGAAAGGGGATGAGAGATTGATGGCACTACACCCGATCTTGGCGCGTGTCTAGCACGCCTCCTTTTCTTTTGGTTTCTTCTAAGGAGTGAATTTGGGTTGGGCCAAACCGGAAACCGTCCGAACCCAACCAAATCAGCTTGAATTTTAAGAGCTTTTTTTTTTTGTTAGGAATGACGGAATCTCATCATATTTTTCTATCCCAAAAAAAAAAATCTCAATCATCTTTTGAACTTTGAAAGCAGAGTTTCAAACTTTTGAGGTTGAAAAATAGAAAGTTAATAAGCAAAGACCAAAGGATGGGAAAAACATTTGGGGCTTTGCTAGGGTGAAACTGAAAACTGAACGTAATTGAGTTTGGACATGGTCTAGGCATTTGAAATCCTGAAGATTTTTCATGAACGTTGTGAGGCAACAGAACAAGACACTTTGCTGTGAAAACAGATCAAAATTCCAGCTCGTTTTATATATAATGCCAATCGGAAAGATTTATACCCTTAACAATAAGCCTAAAACAGATAGCTTAGTGGTCAAACTAGTTGAATTCCAAGACTGATAAGTAAATTTGTTCCATGGAAAGCGAAATCAATCATCAACCACCAAAACTGCAACTAAACCCAATTATTCGTCCAACTTGGGGGTACAAAACTGTTGTAAAACTAAGGGGATGGTGAAAATGCTCCTCTATTAAGGTACAAGTATATTGTGTTTGATGTCAAGTCATTATGTGTAATTACTGGGTAGTATTGGAGAGATTGCAGCTTTGAAATCTTCATAGAATCTTTGCTCAGAAAATCTGGCAGCCCGTCGCCTTGCAGCTGCAGCCATCTTGAGCCTCTCAGCTTCTGGCATCTTTATGACACTGAGGATGGCATCTGAATATTCGTCAACAGAGCGGGCAAGGAATCCCGTTTGCTCTCCGTCTTCTTCTAAAACAATGTCCATCTGTGGGCCGGCAGAATTATGTGCTGAAGCATGAAGGAAATAAATATGAGCAACATAAGAATACAAAAATAAATATGGTAAGACGGTTGTTCATTCAATTAACAAATCATATGCACACCAATCGGGATGGCTCCAGCAGCCATGTACTCCACAACACTTATTCCGAAGTGTTCATCTGTCATTGAATGGATTCCTGCAATGGCTCCGCCCAAAAGTTGCACCAATTCCCTGTAGATGTCAAACTAAGGCTAAGAAAGTAATAAAAAAAATCGAATAATAGGGTCATCAATTACAAGTCTAATAGCTAGCTAACAACAGTTAAAGAAAATTTCTACCCAAAAGATAGCTGCTATAATGAATGGAAATACAGTACAAAGAGTTGAAAACTAATCACCCCTGAGCTTACAGACTGAGAAACAATCAATAATTTATTTGACAAACACGTAGACAAATGGTGGAAAACTAATTAACCTCAAGTCCTCTCCATAAGTAATCATGTCCTGAAGCTCTACGTAATTTATTAAAGCAATATCACTGGACAAATCAGAATGGAGAGAATTCACTAATATGGTTCAAGCCATAAATGGGGAAGCAATGAATAAATGAGGCTAGCCAAAGATATTCCATTTTCAAATACACAATACATGATATAAGAGAGATATAGGAGAGAAACAAGTTATCTAATGTTCCATATAAGCATGTCACTAAAGTAGATTGATGAGCATAAAATTATGCAGAACATAAAATCCTTGGTACAGACCTGTACATGACATTTTTATGAAATTCCACATCCCCATCCACCTGAAGCTCAATTGCTTTATTTTTCAAATGTTCTAATCTTTCATCATCTGATTTATTCCGACAACTACCCACAAACTGGAGCTTAGGTCTGGGCAAGTGTGCATCTAATTTCCCTATGGCAACTGCAAAGGCCTCAAGTTGGAGGGCATGCGCCTGAGAAAAGAAAAATAAAGTTAAAAAGGACTTGCCAGTAGCCATAACAAATAAAGGCTCCATAAATGAGCCGCAAAGTCTTAGTACCTTGTGCTCAATAAGGTTTAAATGCCCACCTTCTCTGGCCGAAACTGAGCAACAGATATAATTTTTGCAGGTTCAGCTGGTCTTTCCAAAGGAAGCACCTATGAAGACAGCAACTTGTTAAATTCACACATACCATCTCACTTTCATCACCATTTCTAGTTTCAATATTTTCATGCTTCTTACAGTAATTCAAAATTGCTAATATACTTGGTTCATCATCATCCTAAGATTCCACTTTTTTTCCTTCTTCAGTTGTACTAGTTCCTGGTTAAATTAAACAGTACTAGTTCTTCTTACTTTCTTCTTATTATTTTCTTCTTATTCATAAGATCACATAAGGCACTTGCTAGCTAGTTCTTCTTACTTCCTAAAGAACAATTGCTGACACAGATTAAAGTCCGAATCTCCAGGTTCATGAATTACATAAAATGGTAAATTTCAGATTCACATACAAATTATAATCACAAACCTGAAGTCCAGAAGTATCACAAGGAGGGTAGACTCGCTTAGTACGTTGCGGAATCTTCCAGAGCTTTTGGATATGAGACTGAGTCCAGGAAGAGTTGACCATGGCAAGATGAGCACAAGAGCCTACAATCCCATACATCCAGCTAAACAAATTGTAGTAGACAATCTTGCACTGGGATAACCAGTTGCTACAACAACACAAGAAAGCAACAACTCAGCGCTCTTTGCCAATGCCACTAACAAATTACAATGAATTATCATCATCAATGTTAAAAGTGCTAAACAGACCTCCGAGCAATGAAGTCGTCGTTGTTGTACAATGAGCTCCGCTGACGAACACGAGAGAGCATGTCCACACTGATTGTAGGGTAATGGGTGTAGCAGATGACTCTGCAACCGAACAACCTAGCAATTGGATACGTGAAGGCGTATCCACTGGTGTCAAAGTAGTAAATTGGAGTGAACTTGGTCAATGCTTCCCATGAAAGGTACACAGAGCCAAGGCTTTGCCCGATCATAGTCAATCTCGGGTACGTGGTTTCCTCGATCCATTTCCGCTTGTACAGATGCACCACCTTCGCAATTGAACCACACATTAATGGAAATCGAATTAGGGATAATAGAGTAAGTGAGAGCAGTGCGTACCTTCGGTGGGTGAAGTAGTTTGACCCCAAAGCGATCGACGGCTCGAGCGATCAGTGAGTCCGGGGAGGAGTCGTGATCGCCGGTGTAGACGACGCAGTCAAGGTCGGGGCTTACGTCCTGAATGGCTTTGACGGCGCACCAAAGCACCCTCTCGCCGCCGCCGCCGTCGTTGGTGTAGGGGTGGAAGAATCCCACCGCTCGCTTTCGGTTCTTTCTTCCGGTGAATATCTGCAGAGAGATTTTAAGGATTAAGGCTGATAGAACAGCGATCAGAACCCAAATGAAAAGTTCGCAAGCCATTCGCGTCGATCCGTCTTTTTGGTTCGGAAATTGGATATTAATCGATGTAGCTGAACTTGGGTCTCTGTTTTTTTTAAGCTGAACTTGGGTCTCTGCTTTAGAAGACTCGTTGTACACTTGTACTTGTACACACAATGACACAATAGGCTTTGAAAGAGAAGCAGCTAGCTGAAGTCTGAAGAGAGGGCTTCAGTGTTTCTGAAACATCAAACGAGACGATGGCGTATCGGTTCTAGACGGGTTTCACAATAGGCCCAAGCCTAATGAGGTCCATGCCCAATCATAAAAAGAAAGGATTGTGATTAATTTAAGCCTAGCAAGTCAGGTAGATAATGATACAAAATTTCTTATACCAACAGTAAAACATCCTTCCCGATCACAAAAAAAACCAGTAAAACTGAACAATGGCCATCAGAAATAGACGCAAACAAGTAGCAATCGTTGTAACGAACAATGGCAAGACACGTCCCTATGTTTTTATTCCGAAACATTCAAGAAATACAGTTCTTGGAATAAAACTCGGTCACGTCTCCAGAAGATTGATCAATCACATCCATTCACTTGTTATTTCACAAAATAGGATTCTTTTCTCAATGCAAGAAAACTTGGGACAATTTCCTATAATCAAAAAAACAAAAACAGCATTCTCAAGGTATACAAATAAAAGGCAGTGGTTAAATCAATTTGAACATATATTGAATAGTGGAACAAAAGCATTCCAAAATCATCAGTGTACTGTTTCGTATTATACTCGGGCAAGATTGAAAAACAGAACAAATTAATAGAGGAGAAAATTCTAAGCTCGCCCTCATTGACCATCCAAAAATACAATGCCTCTGCTACAAAAGAATATTACAAGACTTACCTATCCACACAACCTATGACACAAAATTATTTAAACTGCACCCTTTCAACCCATCAAAACAAATGACGCAAAAAAAAAATGAGCAGGGAAGCCCCATACAATTACACTAAAATGCAAGGTTCTATCAGACAGGTTGCCCTACTGACTATAACACCAAATTCAGGATCTGAGTTCCATGATAATTGTTCAACGCGTCTCAGTAGCTACTGCCCATTGGTGGCATGCCATAAGGTGGCATCGGAGGCATCCCCATTCCTCCCATAGGCGGCGGTGGAGCATACCCTCCTCCCATACCAGGCATTGGTGGAGCAGGCAAAGCAAGAGGCAACAACTGAGCATACATGTTCTGCAACAACAGAAGATCAGTAAACCAGTCTAAATCAAGTTGAAAGAGAATTACAGAAGAGCCCAGCTTCTTTAAGGGAATAGAAAAAGTGACAATCTCAAAGGGTGTACCTGCTGTGCTATAACATCTTTCTCTTCCTTCTCCTTGGTCTTGACCTCATTCTGAGCTTCGATCCTGTCCTTCACCAATTCATCGACTTTCCCGGTGTATTCACGGATAAACTGCAAAACAGAATTATAAAAAATAATTGCATAATTTCATTTAAGGTACAACCGTAGAAGGTTCTTCCCAATGCCACAAACATAGCAGACAAACAACTAATTAGCCCCTTTAAAAAATTGCCCCTTTACTTGCAAGAAACAGTTGAGAACAAGAATTAAAATTTAACAAATAAATAAAAAATACCTGTAACAGATATGGGAAAGCAAAGTCAATCATGTTGTTCATCCAAGCAAGTTCAAGAGCAGTATCTGGCCTAATCAAATCGTAACAGACGAAGAGGCACGACGCAAAGCATTCTTTCTTTCCCTGCAATTTGAACAAAAGAAATACGTATATATAAGCATAAGCTCATCTCATAAATCATCAAAACTGTTGTGTTGATAACATGAGGCTTTTTTCTGATAATGAACTGTACCTGTTCAATGAAGTAAACAAGCAATTCCTCCGCAAGTTCGCGGTCACCAGACTGTGAGGCTGTCTCCATGGCATCTTTGTAAAGTTTGTCTTTCTTTGATAATCCAATGGACTGCTTCCACCTTCCAGCTTTCTTGTAAATATAAGCAGCAACACGCCTCATTTCCAGAAGCTCGTGTTTTTCAATCTGACCAAAGACATAGTAATAGAGTAAGGCCCTTGCACATGAATACATTATGACAAAGGAATTCACTCTCTTGCACATGAATACATTATGACAAAAGAATTCACTCTCTTGCACATGAATACATCAAGAGAGAACTGACTAGAAATCGAATGAGTCGTACCTTTTGAGCAAGACCTATTTGATCAAAGCTGTCATGTAAATCAATTGATTCACGCAATCTTTCATAGTCTTCCTCTTCAACATATATCTCATTCAAAGCCTCATTCACAGCTGAGACATTGTTGCTCTGAACAGCAACCATGTATGGCTTCACAAGAAGTAGGTGACCAGCCTGACATTTTAAATGCAAAAGAATATCAGATGCGAGCCAAAAAGAAATTACTTCCAGTATCTTTTCCCTCATAACCTAAGTTCCATTGAATAGATGCATGCACAATCAATTACCTTTCGCATAATGTCCACCACACGTGTATGATCTACACGGAGAGCAAGCACATTTAGAATATCATTAATGAGATCCGGATGCTCTTGCAAGTAAAAGTGCACAGCCTTATAATATAGCTCCACGTTTGCAACTTTAACTGCCACGTCTTTGAACTGCATGTGATCCCAGGCTTCAGGGGAATGATTCATGATGGTCGTTGCAGCATTATCAAACTCATCATATTGAATATACAAATAGGTCAGCTCCTTCCAATGCTGCTGCTCATCACAAGCTCGTATAAGCTTGGGAATATTTAAACGAGTTGAGAACAGTTTGATGTGCTCCATAAGTTTCTCTGGACGGTATCTAGCATATAGAACCCCCAACTCAGTAAAGATTCCCATGTGTGCACGTTCTAAGCCTAGACCACTTTCCATTAGAGATATTAGCTCGTTGAAGCATCCTCTATTCTGGTAGAACTCACTGACCTCTTCCAAATCATCCACCTATAAATTGAAATGACGCACAGCATTGTTAGAAACAGAAAATGAGCAAATATTCAGAAGAAGAAAAAAAACAAACAAATCTTCTATAAGCCGGATAGAATTATCATAGAAACTTGCCATACGCCAACCAATTTATAACATGCAAAGACCATCTTTCGGACAAAGCTGAGGATCCATTCAAAAATCTACAAGAGAAATGTATACATACAACAAATTACCTGTATAATAATGTTGAGACCACAAATTTGAGCCAAGCGGAACTCCTCAGCATCAACACAAGCAAAGCAAACTTCCTTCCATGTCTTTGCACTATTGGCTTTTCGTGCTGCATCAACAGCACCTTGGAATTGTTTGAGCTTCACAAGTGTGACAGCCAACTTGGCCCAGTTGGATATAAAAGCATATATTATTTTTGCAGCCTCATAGAGAGCCTCATCATAGAGGCGATCACCAACATTTTGGAGATTGGCAACATTTGGCATAAGAATAAACTCTTCAATGTCAGCCAGCCTATCAATCTTGGCATATGCATAAATGAGCTCACTGTCCACCTTTGGCTCTTTTGTCTTCTGCCTAACCATCAGAAGATATCTCACCAAGTCATGGTAAACATCTGCGTCCTCAGAAGCACGAATAACATCCAAGAATTGTGTGGCATCATCCGCCCGAATAAATGACTCAATTGCATCGCTCACAAGTCCCTCCCGGAGTTGAGCCTTTCCAACCTGACTCCAAACAGCATCTTCTTCAACACGGAATGCAAATTCTACAGCCCTATCAATGCTTCGGATATTATCTAGCAAGACATTGACAGCTTGGACATTCAAGTTGAACTTTTTGAAAATCGCAAATGCTTCCTCATACAGTTGGGCTTCCACAGCCACTTCCCCAACTGCAGGTCCATCGAAATTGTCTAGCCTATTAATATAATCCATAACTCTAGACGGATCTGCCTTGATGGCTGTCAAAATTAGCAGATTTTGCAGATTAAAGTTCCCACTGAAGGCAGAGTTTTGAAGCACAATCTTTTCAAGAAGCTCAATTAATTCATGGGGCAAATCAGCAGTCATGAAAGCCTTAACAGCTGCAGAAACTTGTTCTGGGCTCTTGCTTTCGGGCAAGGCAGTAGAAACAACTTGATCGATAAGTTGTCTTCTATATTCATTCTCAGGGTCAAGAACTTTAGCCCAAAGATCCTCATCCATCCTCTCAACCACATACCTGTTCACAGAGAATTCGTAAATAAACATACAGGAACAAAAATGCTGTGGATTTAAAATATATATATATATATAAGATAAATTTATCACCAACCTTGCTTGTAATTTGAACAAAGAGTTTTTATTTGTAACATTGATTAGCTCATCATCGCATTGTCCACGTCGATAAGCAACAACAGCCAGAGTAGGATCGCGTTTCTCACAATATTTACCCACAACACGAGAATCATAATATGGGTTTGTGGTAAGGAAGTGTTCTGGATTGTTTCCACTATCAATGATGATTTTACCCAACGCATTGTGAACGTGCACATCTTGGCTTCCCTCACTCACAAGATGCTCCAAGAACTGAGTGAGTAAACGAAGTCGATTCCTAATGAGAGAAGAAAAAAAGAAAAACAAATTAGTATACAGTGAGGATAAACCATGATCAAAGCACAGAGTGAGATTTCAACCCAAAAAAAAAGGACATAGATTAGGATTAGTATCCCACCTCTTTTCACATTCCTCCACAAGGGGCTCCACTGGAAGCAATGAGCGTACAGAAAGGATCAAGCCTTTGATAAAATCTTCAGGGCACTCATCATCTAGCAACTGTCCCACAACTAAAGGAGCATTCGAAGGGTTCACCTATGAAATAAGTAAAACAGTCAATACAAGCATATAGTCCACAATTTCAAAAGTGTAAAAAAGCCAAAAATAATACCTTTTGAACATAACCCTCAATGTAACGGAGCATATTGTTTGTGTACAAGTAGTGGGTGAGATCAGGAACAAAACCAAAACGGTCGCAAACATTGATAAGGGGTCGCGCATCTGGGAGCTTAGCTTCCATCAAAAAGTTCTTAGTTTTCTCCGCGTCATAGAAATTTGATTCTCGGGTAACTCTCTCAACCTCTTTAATTTGTCCAGTTTTGGCAGCTGCCTCAATGTACTTGAAGTGGATATCAGGATCCTCACTGTCCCGCAATTAAAAAGTAAATCAAATTCAAGAATAAACTAGATGTTCACTCAAAAGGGGAGGGAGCAGTAAATCAGTAATTACTATTCTACAACAGAATACCTAGAACTCAGAAATGAACCGAGGAAGAAGTATAATCCTTCATATGACTTGAACTGCTCAAATAGCTTCATGCATTGATCAGTACCCAACTGATCAGAGTACTCCTTAGCAACCTGTGCAAACATGCCTCAGTTTTCTTCAGTTAATGCTCTAGATATTTTAAACATGACAGTGGTAAGAAGAAAGTCTACCTGCACAATTATCTGAAGGTTTCCTCTCAAATTGACCAATAAGAGATCCTTCATACACTCCAATGCCCATTCTTTTGACAGAGTACCAAAAAACTCTACAAGTGACTGCGGCTCTATTGCATGTGTATTCACTATGACACGTTTGATATCAGGCAACTCAGAGTAGTGCTGCACCAGAGTTCAAAAATTTAGTGCGGTTGACATTTTAAGATAAAACAGATGGTAAGGAAAAAAACTGAATTTATGAAATCGGAAGAAGACAACTTACTTGCAGAGCTCGCACATAAAGACCAGCTTTTTCACATAACTGGGCAATTCGAGGACGATCATAATGACTGAACATTCCATTGGCTAAAATTGCATCAGCCACGTTTGGAAAAGTAACCAAGTTAATCTCAAGGACCTGCAGAGATGAAAAAAGTCAAGCAACTGTAAATATGACTACAATTACACATACATAGCTTTAAGCATAGAAACCTTTGTTTGCAGGAAGGCGTGTTCTGGAAGATTTGGCTTTAAGACATCCAGTAGAAAGGCGGTCGCCTCACGAATCAGATTCCTCTACCATAAACAAAAAAAAAGAACATTGTATGAGCCCCATATATAATATTGAATATATTCTAAAGTTCAAAGACTCCATATTATTCTCTATTAATTTATTTTTTAGAAGAAACAGAATGTATTAATAAAAAAGATGAATACAGATTCAGTGGATGAGGAATCCACAAAAACAAAAAGGAAAAACAGAGTACTCAAACAAACAATACAAACCGAAAACAACTACCCCCCTCCCACAAGAATTCTCCTTCAGAATAAAAACAAAAAAGTTCTCCTAAACTGCTGCTGCTCTCTAGTCCCTTGGGATAGAAGAGAAACTCTCCAGTCCATATTATTCTCTATTATGAAAAAGAACTTAACTCCCATGAGGCATGTTTTTCAGAAATAATATGAAACATAAAACTTTATCTCATTTTATTCCAAATTTCCAAATGAAATGTTCAACATAACTTAATCCTTAATCATAAGAAAGCAAACAAACCTGAAGAAAGAGATCTGTAATGGTGTTGTAATCAACCGGACAACCACCCTCCATTTGAGACATCATTAATGCAAAATTAACCGCACCCTGCATTCAAAAATCATAGTTTAACCTGGTTTAGATAAAATCTATAAAAAAAAAAAGATTAAATTTCATAAAAATATCTTACATGAAATTCAAGTCCAACCAAATACAATGCAACGTTAAACGTGCAACAAATTGTTGGGGGTATTAACAGAGATATATAACTATTTTAATTTCAATTGAACATTCACAAAACAAATAATCAATGAGATCTAATTATGCCTTCATCTTTCAAGGACTAGAATAGCAACTATAAGCTTTTTGAAATTATTTTGAATACCTGAGGGTCTGCTCGGAGAATTGTTTGCAAAAGGAACAGATAGTCAGGTGTGTAGCCAACCTAAAGCAATTAAAAAAATGGATATCCTTAGAGATCAAGCGACATTAATGACTACATAAACAAAAATTTGGATACCATTACTACATAAAAAATTTCCTCACCTGCTTCGAGTAGATCAGTATTTTGTCAAATTCCCTTCGCTCGGCAAAAGCTGCAACAACTTTTGGAGTTGCTCTGGCTTTAATATATATTTTCAAAGCCAGATCATTATCCACAGTCTATAAGGAAAACATTAGAGATGATGTTAACACCACACATGTACAAATCTGAAAGATAGGCGTTTAATCCATATTGCAAAGTATACCTTCACAAGATCTCCTAGTTCCTCACTGCATTCCAGTTTGTCCTCTGCCAACCAGTTTTCCAAAAGATTCTTCTTGTTCTGGTTCACAACAAGACGTGACAATTCCAATGATTCAAAGGCATTGAGCTTCCCGCGCGTCAAGAGTGTCCCAAAGTACTGCAACAAAGGGGGTGTTTGCCCAGTTTGGACAGGAACACTCTGCAAAATAACAGAAAAAAATTGTTATATTTCTTTCGAGTGAAAAACATTAAGGTCGTAACATCTGAAACCACAAAAATACTAGTGAAAGAAAAAACATATACAACTTTGAAAGCAAAATGAAACCTGAAATTTAGCAACTGTATCCGGTGTACGAAGAATTCCTTGCGGGGACTCAGCAGCCAGTTCAGCAGCTTCTTTGTACTTGGTTTGGGCAAACAGTTCTTGGAAACGCTGTACAACCTGTAATATTCAAGTAGGCACATCAGCAATTTGAAAAAAAATGAATCAGGGAGATAACCAAGTATAACCCAGTCGACCAAGGGGAAGTTGCAGGCCACCTTAAAGATTAAGGCAGGACTTCCCCAATCTTACCCCTCATCCTAGAACTTTATTAGTTCATTCGAAGGGTGAAACAAGAGGAATGTAGCAGACATAAAAAAAGAAAGAGCAATACAATTGTCTCTTGTCAGAAAGAGCAATAAAATTCATTTGATCACTACCAAAATTTCATAATAATGAGGTATTCAACCTTAAATTATTCCAAGATGTCATAGAAGACCTATTTACCACAACTTAACATCGAATAATAAAAATGGTTTACCAGATTCTCAGCACCAGGAAGATTTCCTCTTTTTGCCAGATTGACAGCAAGCTCCAAATTGTTTAACTGCAAAAGAAATCAAAACTACGTACCTAAGCACAAAATGCTACTTTTGTGATACCATAAAAAGGAAGGACAAAAAATTCACACACCTGACCACTGACAAAAGGCACAATTGTTTGCTCATTAATTGTAGCCAATAACACCTGGCCCCGCCTATTAACAGCATAAAACCCTCCCACTGATGAAGCTTCTGTTGTCAAGAAAATTGGATCTGGACTAATTCTATTTCTGTAAACTGCACTAGCTGTCTCTAAGTCGTATACAAATAGTAGCCCCAGCTTTGTAATTACATAAATCAAACTGTACTTATGAGACATCTGCAAAGTTTACAAATTTGTTATTAGAGATTCGTACAGTACAACACAAAATAAAGATGAGTAAGAAGCATCAGCAAATTCCGAACCTGCATGGCAACTGGGAAATCATCTGCAAAATCTGGAGGAAAGAAAAGATCTGCTTGTTTCTTCGAAAAAGATGGCTTCCCTGCAAACAAAGTCAAACTCATAAATTCTTCTTTTAAATCAGTGGGTTATACATACGTACAAAAAAATATATCATCAATTGAAATTTTATTTACCCATTCTTGATCAATTTTATGACCCTATAAAGTTCTTCTAGAAAAGAGTCACTAGTCAATATCTCTTCAATTAATTACCAATAATCATAAACAAGGTTCCCTAGTCCAATATCCAAGAAAACATAATCTCTCTTCAGAAACTGGAAGATCTTGTATAAAGAAACAACAAAATGCATATTCAAACACAACGATAGTCCAGTTCAATTGATAACATATATGTAACTTTTAGTATACTACTTATACTGACCTGGCTGGGCACCAAGCTCAATAACATGCAACTTTGATGTAATCTGTCCAGCATTGAGTGTCTTAGTGGCAAAGGAAATTAGAATGGAAGGATTCTCATTCCCGGGAACCTGTTCAAAACAATCAAGTTCAACAAAACATGTGTATGTAAATTAACATATTCTGCATATGGAAGGGGGAAGAGAATAGATAATGAGTAGGAAATGGGATGGGGAAAGTTGCACACCTTGTACTGGGCAAAGGATGCAGCATGTGCTTCAAGAGCTTGACTGCGCTGCTGATCCACCGAAAAGAGTTGCAAATTCCCTTTAACCAATTGTGGCCTCTGAAAACAAAACAAGATTAAAAATCAGATGCAGTACACAAAGTTGTCTTAAAAGATAAGGGTTGCACTTTCCTCAGGAGTCTCCATACAGATTGCAAACTATAAACAGAAGATGAAACAAATGCTATAAACAGAAACAAAAAAGAAAAGAAAACTAGTACACAGGCGAAACTAGTTGTCAGGAAATATAGTCCCGCAATATTGTATGTACTGAAGAAGTACGAACAAGGACAAAACATTCAAATACACATAAAGACTAACAATTACATGGCTGGCAACAAGCACTCACTGAGCAAGAGTCTAGACAACTGGACAACATTCACAGCATTCATATGATACATCATTTACAAAACAGAAAGTTGAAATCAGGTCAAAGAAAGACCCAAACTTTGCAAATGCTGGGCAAAATCTGCTCGACCATGCCCAGATTGGTGTTTATTGGGCTTGCAACATTAGTTAAAGATACAAAAGAACTGGCCCAGCCATTCGAATGCTTGGATCACACATCCCACCACCATGTAACTAATATTCTATTATTTCAGTAAAAAACACAGTTTCATCTATGAAGCAGATAGAAAGGCTCCTTATATGAGAAAAATCACACCAGGGCACATAAGAGATGAAATTGCACAGGCATTAATAAACATAACAACATACCTCAGGAACACCAGGAGCAATTCCAATCAAAACCAACCACTTCTCAGAAGGATCACAACGGTAATTTATTATCTGATTGTTCGCCAGATTAGCTGTTCGCTCAAACACCTTTACAGGTTCAGACTCACCTACAAGAGAGATGGAAACCATAAGCTAATGTTTCCAAATAACAAAACCAAAAGAGCAAGTCATCTTTACCTTCAATTGACCAATGATATACAGTAGTCTGTGTGACGAGACCCAGCATCTTTGGGGTTATCCATTTCCAAAAGACGATCTACACATGAAGTAACCAGGATAAGTTAAACTAAATCAATTAAAACCTCACAGAAAAAAATATAAACTGAAAAATCTTAGTAATTAGTACGCAACAACGTTTAAGAGTTTTATACATGTGCTAATTAGAAAGCAATAAAGTGAGTACCTGCTCAGGCATAAGGTGTGATTTCAGTTTTGCTTTCATCTCAATGTTAAAAATTTGAAGGTGGTCCTGCGTAGTTCCCTGGACTTGGGCTTCAAATGGATACGAAAATACATGAGCAAAAATTTATTCATAAAAAATATCATAAGTCCAGCACTAACAAAAGCAATCACTACTGTCCATAGAAAAGTTTTCTAGAGTCACAAATGAGCAACTAAAAAGTAGATAAATAACCTTACTTTTTAAAACATAAAGTACATTAATCCCTAATAGAATACCGAAGTACTTCCGAAATGCCAATGAAAAGACACTATAAAAATGCAATGCAACAATTACGGTTTTGAAGTGGCTTAAAGCAACAAAAAATTTAAACAAAAAGGAAAGAAATTATTGTCAATGTAATGCAATGATCAACATATAATATCTTCTACTGACCACAGTAAAACTCATTTGATGTAAAACGATTAGAAGCAAGAACCAGAAATTTAATTGATGCAGACACTTAAACTGCATATGATAGTTGCTGACGGTTCCACTAAATGTTGCATATGTAATAGCAAGAAAGATTAGAACTACAAAGTATGGCAATACTAATTAAGTAAATTGAGATTCAACAAGTTGAAGATCAGTACTGTGCATCCACCACAAATTAAGATCAATACCAAAAGGATAAGCATGGCCATTTATCAATGCCAACATGTAGTTATAAGTTATAACCTACCTTTCAAAGCAAGAATTTTGGAATTTGGATTCATAAGTGCAGAGTCCGCGGTGATAGGCCTCCTCAAAGGTTGATTCGGCATACTCATATCAATAATAACAATACTATTCTGAGGCGCTGTTTCCCGAACACATATGTACTTATCGGATTCCATAGTAACATGTGTAAACGTTATGAATTGTGGATTTATTCCAACGCTCGGAAGCTGCAATCAGATCAGATCACATGAACTCATCAATCACTTTTTATTATGGTAAAAAAATAGTTGCTAAAGTCGGCAATTCCTAGTGAGTTAACTATCAGATCTGAACAGAGACCATAAACTTCACAAACTAACAGATCTATGTGAAGCTTGACGCGAACTAAGGTAATATAAGAACGAAGTTGAAATGACAAATCGAGCACAATTTGACTAAAAACAGCTATTTGAGCTAAGAACACGACTGTGATAACAAATTGAACTTATCGAGCATCAAATCAGAAGAGCGAACTGACCGTTAAGGCCTCCTTCATGGTGATCGGAGCGTTAGCCGCCGCCATGGTTGCGCAGATCGACGGCTCGGAACCGAAGGCTCGGATCTACTGGTACGATTCAGGCCGTGAATTGAGAATCCACAGCGAAGTCAGAGAGAGAGAGAGAGCGCTTCGAACCCTGTGGTGGATTCGAATCGCTGCAAGATCTGGAACAGCAAACGGAACCCTCTCAAAAGCGAACAGGGGAGAGAGATCTAAGAAAGGGGGTAAGAATGGAGTGGTTTTTCTGATTTTATAAATGGAATTTCCAAGTGAAATAAGAAGCTGGGGGATCTCATCCAAGCCACTTCCACAGCTAAAATATATAAAATAATCTCGTCTAAGAAAAATAATTACGTGTTAAAATTGTTCCTTAGTGCGCTTTACTTCATTGCTTAATTTATTGCTTTGGGTTTTATAAGAGGCCGGGTTCTACGGGTCTGAACACAACCCGACCGTAAACGACTGTTCTCATGGCTAGAAAAGTCTTTTCACTCTATGATTTTTATATTTTACGCTTTTGTTTGAGTGACATTTTATTTTCTATGAAAGACTGAATATTTATTTATTTTTCCACCAGAATATTTATTTATTTTGGGCTGAAAATATTTGAAGAGGAAAATGAAAAACTGAGCTATCAAAAATAAAAGATAAAAGACTCTGGTGTTTGACTTTTATATCCTTCTTTCATTTTCACCCACACAAACAAGAATAAAGAAATTCCTTTCTAATTTTCTATTGGATTGGTCATCAATTTTCTTTTCTTCTTTTTGGTGTGTGTTCCTTAGCTACAATCTCAAGTGTAAAGAATGTATATAGCTTAGGCTGAGGCCACGGCTCATGGTAATTAACAAAGTTACTGATGCTCTGCTCATCAGATCCGTAAAGCGAACAAAACAGTACATTTTCTGCAAATCAATTAATATCAACATCAAGCTTCTTTTGCATGCTGCTGTTTAGTTTCTTTACTTGTCAAACTTCTTTTAAGGCTTTATTTTCTAAATTGTTGCTCGATCGATCGAGCTCGCTACAATGAGAATGTGTTCCTCATGTCTTCAAAATTGGCTCAGACTCGGATAAAGAGGTCAAGGAAAAATGGTCAATGAAAGTTTAGGCCTTTATGAATGGGCCGACGGGCCTCCAACCTCCATTGCTGCAATCTTAAGAAGTGATGGCCCTCATAAATTGTTTCTCTCTTTGTTGCATTTTCTGAGGCTGCTTGTAGTCTTTATTTACTTCTTATTTTCAGTTAACTTTTTTTTTTTAGAGTTATTTTCAGTTACTTAGTTTTATGTTTGTACTCGTTATTTTATACTATTGACCCAAAAAAAAAATGTTAGATGAATCGTCTTAAGACAATAGAAACCAAAAACAAACTACCGTTTAGACTTTTTTATCTCACTCCAAAAGAAAATTTATTAGATTCGCCACTAATTACAACATGGTCACCCACTAGAGAATTCTATAACTATATAATAAATAATAAAGTTTATTAAAAACTATAACATAAAGTCATAAGAGCATAATAGAAAAGTATATTCTAAACTAAAGATTATAGCTATTAGACATTTTAGGCTCATAAAAGTTTGGCATGTCCTGATGATCATCAACAACGCAGCCACTTAGGCTTTGATATCCAGTCGGTTCCAACTTCTAAGGCACTGAAAGCGAAGTGCAATACGACTGGTGGAGACTGCGTCAAGAATCACCTTAACATCAAATTATTGAACAAAGTTGTATGCAGACTAGAATGCCAAGTCTGCAGCTGCCAAACAGGACTGACCAGGTCCAACAACAGTATAAAAAGCATGTGCTCTTGGGGTTGACTTAAATAAGACAAAGGCAAAGAAGATTATCAAATATGTGTACCAGAATAGAAAATAAGACCATAAGAACAAAAATTGGAATAAAAAGGTAAGCGTTTGATCGTTTATTATAAACTTTGAAGTGAAAATGTACAAGTAACACAATCTGTAATGTGTTTCTGATACTTCTTTTCTACTGTTAAGATGAAATTTACAAGTACCGCAATGCTTCTTTGTATATTGTCAGTACTAAAGCCAATATGATCAGCAGCATCATCTAAAGGTCATTTCCAGAAGAGTAGTCTTTCTAGCTTCTAAAGCTGCAAGTTTATTCAAAAACTCACTTGCAGTGGAAGAAAAGTCAAGTCACCTGTCATAATCTGAGTTTCCTTTTCCCTAAAGTCGTATTACGAAACAAAACGACCTAGTTGGATTATCATCACACTTGTATCGTCCATGGAACCTCTGCTTATTGACAGATCAACAAGCTTTTTACAAGCAGAAGACAGCTCCGGCTTATCAATTCCAAAGCATAAAGGGCGAACTACGTCCACAGCCTCTTGATTTGTAACCTGGAAGAAATGAAAGAACTTTCTGTTTAGATTGAATTTCAAACAATTTGGAAGTATTGCTTCAAAAGATTACACCTGAGATGAGATTTTTTCTGAAATTACCTTGTCCCAAAGACCATCAGAAGCTAACATTAAGAACTCGCATTCAGGATTGATTTTTAGGACTTTAGTCTCTGGTTCTGCTATAACCCATTGCTTAAGCTGTCGATCTCCAATTCCTCTCGAAACAGCAAGAGACCCTTGTATTCTCCAAACACCGCGGCAACAATCCACATAACCACCCTGCAAACAATACATAGCAAATTCCCAATCAGTGACAAGGTCTATGAACTTTGATTCTAATCTTTATCTTCTAGGTGAAAAACATTAATTTTTATCTTTCATTCCCCTAGTTTGAATGCTTACCGAGGTTTCAATCCTTGCTCTTTCATCTGTTCTACTAGGATGATGATCAGATGTAAGGGCCTCTGCAACCCCTCCTCGGCTCATAACAGCGCGACAATCTCCAGCATTCGAGACCACAAGGTTACCTTTTTGTATCAAGGCAGTCACACAGCAAGCACCACCACCAACATCCTCTTTCAAAAACTCAGCATCAGTGGCCAAATAACCATCTTTTACTGCTTCCATGATTTTCTCTTCTCCTCCACTCGCCAAACGATCCGCAATGTTTTTATCTAAGTTCTTGGCTGCAAAGTCAGCTGCTTTTGACCCTCCATGCCCATCAAACACACCAAAGAATGCCTGTCATCAAATAATATATAATCAGCACAGGTTCAAATACCAAATTTCAAAGGAACCCAAAAACATAATTCCATATGTTTATATATCTTTCCAAAATCTCTAAAAACCCCAATTATTCTTCCTTTAGTCTTCATCATCACCATTTGATTTCTCAGTAGTATACCATCAATTTCGATATATAATCCAAAAGAATTAATCCTGTTATCTAAAATCTCCCTTTTTGCTATATGCCTATATAATCACTCTGGTCTCAGCTTAAGCACGCAAAACTTTTACATCATGAAGTTTCTCATATAAAAATTCATTTCCAGTTCCATAATTTTCTCAGCAACTTATAAATTACCCCAAAATAAACAGAAACAAATGATATTTACCTGTCTCGAATCATCATGAAGATCAACAACGGCGGAGTAGCGATCCTCCATAAGACCTCTTTTCCCTCTCTTACAATAAACCGAATAGCCATCTTCGTCAACCTCCACCACCTCCACTCTCTCCTCACCCTTAGGCGAGTCAACGCCAAAACTCAACGGCGTAATTGGAATATCGATCCTCATCGGCCTCTTCCTCTTCAGAGCCAGACCCGGACCCGAGCCCAAACCCGAAGGCTCCTTCTTGCAATTGCTAATCACGTGCCTCTGAGTCTGAAACCGAGCCGCCAAAGGCCTCGGCGACGATAGTGAACTGGACCGTGACGACGGTGTTGGAGGTGGGCCATGGAGAACTCTGGGAGAAGAGCATGAAGAAGGAGAAGGTGAAGCTGAGGATCGGCAGAAAATTGAAGGAATTTTAGACGGTGAGAAGATCGGAGAGTTTGGTATCGCCAAAGCGCAAGGCATTTTGTTTCTCTTTTCTTTTTTCCCGGTGAGGATTCTCTTCGGAAAACTCTCGGCTGTTTTGTGTACTTTTGATCCGAGGGCGGGCTTCGCGTGTTATATATAGGAGTACAGGTGCCGGAGAGCGACGTAGTCAAATATGAGAATTGACTTGTGATTGACTAGATTTTTGTTTTTTTTTTTGGTCATGGATTGTTACTTGTTAAATTGTTATTGACCAAGTTTGGGGTCTTGGGAGAAGTTAGCTGAGTCATTGGGGGTGTGCAAGAAAAATTCTTCATTTACCGGGTATAAAGGTGAGACCATGAGAGATTATGATTTACAGTTTCACTGTGCATGGAATGAAATAATTTTTATAGGTCGCGTGTGGACACGTGTGATGTTTTTGTGATAATTTTATGTGTATTGTTCGTGTAAATTGTCGAACCTTTAAGTATTAGCCGAGCTTAATGTTTAGTAATGACTAATGAGCAGAAAAACTCATTGATTAGTTTTAAATTATTATGCAAAATTTTGTATTTCATATATATCATTCTCAATATGGCTTGTACAAGGGGCTGATCATAACACAACTTTTGCATATACTCGTTTCGAATAAAAGCTTTTCTAATATGGAAATTTGAATTACATGCTCTAAATGCGAGTGTGCTCCAGGTAATATTAAAATAAAAATATATGAGAGTTTTTTATTATGTTTTGATAATGTGATGTTTTGGATTTTACAAATATTATATTTATTTTTATATTAAATATAATTGTTAAAAATACAAATTTCAGACAAACAAGTAATAATGTTTAGAAATACTCAACAATCACATACTTTTTTTTAGGTGAGAGTAAATAGAAAACCAAAACTTACTAAATAGAATAGTAGAAAAAAGTTAAAAACACTATTTGAGAGGGTGGTGGTGGTTATTTTGTGAGTGGCATGCAGGCATGGGTATTGTTCAACGGTCAAACACGTTATTTAGCATATCCTTCTTTTCCGTTTTTCCCACTTGGATTTTCTTTTTTCTATTTCTAAAATTGTTATTTCATAGATTTTCAAAGATACTGCCTTGCATTATTGGGTTGCACGTGGCAGACACTGATTTGTCCTCGTCGGTGGTCAGGGCTTACGCAATTTTCCTAACTCCAGCTACAAGCTATCTGTTCGGGACGAGATTGCGGACTAGAGTCCACAGTCGGTGGATGCTTTACCAATTGTATACTCTTTGCATTTTTATGCTTCAATACTTTAAAGAGCATTATTATGGTTTTTTTTTTCACACGCACCCCCACCTCATTCCACCCAGGTATCCAAGGAGAGTCGAAACCAATATCTCTCATAAGACAACCTTGGTGTCAAACCATTACACCAACCCAAGATCTATCTTGAGACAACCTTTGGTGCCATAAAGAGCATTATTAGGGCATCTCCAACAAGACTCTTCAAAACTCATACCCATACCCAAAACTCAAAAATTTAATCTCCAACAAGCAAAACTCATAACCCAAAATGGGTTCCTACTAGCAAGGTGACCCAAAATTGGAGGAATTATGAAGAGGAAACTCATTACTGTTTACATGGAGCCCACGCGGGCCACAACTGATTTCAAGAGGGTTGGTGGATTAAATAATTATATAAAATGATTAAAACATAAAATGGGTATGTGTTTTGAGTTTTGACTCACCCTTGTTGGAGATGAATAACTCAAATGAATAGTAATAAATTTAGATGAGTCAAAATTTGGATTTTGGTATGGGTTTTAAAGAGGGTTGTTGGAGATGCCCTTATGGTGCATATTTGCATGGTAGTAGTAGAAAATTTTAGTTCAAATTATAAATCTTGTTTTTAACCAAAAATGCTATTAAATGATAATTTTCTTCAAATCGTCAAATTTTGGCTTCTATATGGCTATATTTTTAACAATGTTGATAAGTTATATTATTTTCTTCATTTAGATGTCAGAAAACAAGCATATTTTTCACCTGCACAACCAATTTCAACATATTTTGAACTCTATTGTTTATCTCACGTTAATTAAAGTTATGGATCAATGTCGATGAAACAAATTATCTCGTTCGCAAATATTTATTTTGTAAAATAATCAAATTGATAAAAATGACAGGAATAAAAAGAATTTGCTAAACACACAAAGCATAATATGTGGACAAAACAATAAAATACTCTTTTGACATAGCTGTGTTGTACCACCTAAGGTTATATACATAAATTAAGTATCCATCATTGATATTGTATTGTACAAGTGTTAATACATATATCATATCTGCAATCGCATATATGTTTGCAATGTTCGAAACCTACAAAGATGCAAATTAAAGAGAAATCGTCATCATTTTGTCTGTGTCTTCAAATGACCGGCTTATTATTGTTTTTGAAGCTCATCTCTTCGTATAGTGTTGAATTAAACAAAGTTATGGTCTTGTTAATTAGTTTCTTATTTTATTTGTGGATTGTGAAGATAGAACTTAGTCAACCAAATAAAATTTCTCATTTCATATAGATGAGCGACAAAAATGTACACACCAGTGAATTTTTTTTATTACAAGAGGGATCTATTAATATAGATTGAAATTTAAACATTTTATCAAGTTTATACTGCAACTATTTGTGTCAAACTCGATCTAGCTACAAGTTATCGGTATTTTTGAAGTTTTGATTAGAACATATTCAGTCGTAGAATTCATTGTAGTTGGAGGGCCTCCAATAACTAGAAGTGGCTTTTGAAATATCAATTGAAAATAGAATAGTACATACAAATATATAAGATTTAGCTCTCAAATTTCCAACAAGAGCTTAACTCTAAATCTACTACTATGTTATTTCTAAATCTTAAAATAAGTAAACTCGATCTAAGTAAATTTGGTGATGTGACAAATTACATGTCGTGCACGCTAGCTACGTCATTTGCCACATGGTTGATCGGTTGGTCTCAATGAGTTTGTAAACACACTGGTATGATGACATCCCTAGTCTAGTTTGAACCCATCCCAGCAACGAACACAATGTGTCGTAAGCTCTTTCCTAGGCCATCGTTTATTCGAGTAATTAACTTGATGCAACTTTTTATTTTTGGTTTTCTTTCCTTCTTTCTTCCCCAAAATACATATATGATCACAGCAAACTAGTCCAGTTATTTTAAAATCCTGAACGTGGATAATGCGTGTTCCATCTCACAGAAAGAAAAACGTGGATCATGAGACGAACATGCACAAATGCACAATCAAGTCGATCACTTAATATTGTATTTAGTGTCCATAAATGATAACTCTCAGTTAATTTAAGTGGTGGTGTCATGTCAAGTGGGACCAATTAAGTACAAAACCCTAGCTAACATTAAATTTTTGCTTCCGCCAATGCAAAAGCAACACGTATCATATCACAGTCTGCTCATGGACTTTGAAAACACAATAATGATTTCAGCCACGGAGTTCATACGCAGCAGCTGGATCAGTTTGAAATTAGTAATTACCGTTTTCGTCAGTCAGCATCTGGTCATAGTCTGTTAATTACAGTTTGTTTAATCAAATCTGTAGCTAGAATAGTCAGCAAAACCGTACAGCTATCTAAACTAACTAATCGTGTTGCTTAATCTCTCAATAAGAATGTCTGAGATAATGCTTTTATTACGTTACTACTTTGAAAACGGAATTCAACATGTCAACTCAAACTTAAAAACCCTAAAACAACTCATCGATAAATTGAACTCCACAAGTCTTACAACATTTTTTAAAGGTTGGAAACTAGCTTGTTGAATAATTTATCGATCATCTTCTGTATATATTTTTTTAAACTTTACGATTCTTTAATATATATTGTGGCTCTTTCATTTAAACTTTAGTATGATCATGTTTTTTTGTTAGGGACTTTCTCGATGGTCATGGCACATCACAAACATTTGTGTGCTGAGTATGGAAAATGAGTACGTTGCCAAGGTCGTCTGGCAAGACCCAATAAGGGATCAAGTATAACAACTACATGTGTGCTCGCTAACGACCAAGATCACCTGCATCTTTGTTGGAAATGTAATCCTCACCTTCAACAATACCTCTTTTGGCAAATGCTACCCTAAGTATAAAAGTTGTGTCAGTTTTGGCATGAAAGTTCAAGATCGAAACAATTAGCTAGTTTTGAAACTTGCATACATGCTCATGGTGGGAGGATGAAATTCAACATGACAACATGCATAGGTCGTTGCTTGCTTTCGGGTTCGGTCGACGATTTATTGGTTTGGCTCATTCGGTTTGCGACACAATCATTTTGACTTGGATTTTTATTTTACATATAATTGTACTTTAACTTGATGATGACGGTAGATTAATGTAGTGTCGCTAACTCTCCATGTTGTGGTCATGACCACTTTAAATATGTCGTTCTCCCTTCATATATGCGCTGATGAAAAGTTCCTCAAAAAAGGCGCACGTCATTGTACTTAACGGAAATTTAAATGCGATACAAAAATGTATACCGAAAGCATAGTTGAGGTCCTGTTTTTGATAGTTAATTTCAAGTTAATTTGTAAACTTGAAATATGAGATTCTTTTACTTTTTTAATTTGTTACAAAAATTGGGAATAAACAGAGCGTGGGACATGTTAATCCTAAGATGGAACCATTATATTCCCGCAGCCAAACGTGGAAAACTTTAGGGTTCAAAACTATCCCCCAAATCCCCCACCCGTTAATTCACTCGAAAAAAAGAGCGGGAGAGAGACCGGAGACAGTCTCACTACACTGAGCTCCTCACAGTCACTTCTCGCTAACCAAACCCAAAATGTCGTCCTTGGGCGTTCGCCACCTCACAGTGCTCGGCGAGTTCAAGCCCTTCGGCTTAATCGCCGAAGCTCTTGACGGAAAGCCCGCCGATAATGTCCCGGACAAGTACGATTACTTCCTCTTCGACCCCGATACCGTCCGAGATAGAGATGAGACTGACGACCACAACGTATTGAGCTCTGCGTTCAGCGACCGATGCGATCACGAGCTTTTCATTCGAGGAAACCGGTAACTTCCTCAATTTTTTGTTTCCCCTTTGTTGATCGGAAAATGAAGTAGAAAATTAAAACGAAAATTCGAAGTGTTAGGTAATTGTCTTCCTCAATTTGTATCAGGATAATATGGTCAACAGGTCCACGAGTGTGCAAGAGATTCACCTTGCCGTCTCCAGTAGTTATGGTACATAATTTGCTTGGATTTGCTTCTTAAACTGATTTTGGTTTCATTTTGACAACTAATTGTTTATAAACTCCAGGCTTGCTGGTGTCGTCTGGGTGATATGACTGAAGCTAGTCTCTGTGTCTTACAAATGGCTTGTTTAACAATCTGCAACACCTCGGGTGAGCGAAACCAGTAGATGTTGGATTATATTATGGTACTTTTTGATAGAAAAATTCACAGAAAAATCAAACAATACATTTTGTTTTCTGTTTCTCTAATAGGTGAAGTAGTATCAGTACCTGTATCTGAAACCATCACATCCATATGGCCTCTTCCATTTGGTTTATTACTCCAGCAAGCAGCTCAACCGAGTTCAACTACATATGTTCCTTCTTTATCTTCAAGTCCTTTGTTTGGTTCAAGTCCTTCTTTATCTTCTCTTCTAGGACGAGATATATTGCGTCCTAGAAGAGAAGTTGGAGTTAGTCCACCGCATAATTTCAATTTTGTGAGTGCACACGACCATGTTGTCAAGGAAGAAACAAGTTCAATGTCCTCACATTTAATTCTGCAAGATCCATTGGAAGAACCACAGGTATGATATTGAACTTCCCTTCTTATTTCTCACATTTTACTTGATCTTTCTTAATACATGGCCGCTTCTCTATTTTGTGTTTTATCTTTTCCTTTTTGTTGATGTAAGTTTTTGGTTGCTCCAAAATATTTCAGTTGGCTTATATTGAAGAAAGAGGAAAATCGAACATAATGAAGGAATTTGATGAAACAACTATTTGGACGAGTGATCGAATTCCCCTTATGGCATCTTATAATTCAGGTTGCATAGATGTTTACATTGTCAACCCCAAGTTGATACCCCCCTTTATTGTTCTTGTTACTTTCACATGTAATATCGTCACATTTTTTTTACAGGAAAGATGCAACACTCTGTGTGGGTTGCGGAAACAAGTAATTTTAACCTTGAAATGGCAAGCGCTAACTTAGTAGATGCAGTTCCTGCTGGTATTATAGCAAAACAATTCTCGTTTCGTAGAATATGGCAAGGGAAGGGTGCACAGACAGCAGCTAGTAAGGTGTGTTTTTCTTTTGGTTTGACATAACTATCTCACATGAATCAGAGGGTTTGCTTAATCAATTAATCTAGACATGATGGTATTTCGTTCGTGACATGTTAATTCTTTTCTTCTATTTTAACAGCTTTAAAATATATACCAGGTTTTCCTCGCGACTGATGATGATGCAGCTCCTATTATTTGTTTTCTTCACCAAGGACAAAAAAAGTTGCTATCTGTAAGGCTTCAAAGTGTTGAAATAAATAATGAGCTTATTTTTGATATTAAACCTGACATGAGCTGGAGCATACCTGCTGTTGCAGCTGTGCCTGTGATTGTTACCCGCCCTAGGTAGGGTTGCATTCATGCTTAACTTTTTATTTTTATTTTTTTGTTCTGAGAGTGCTTGATAGTTTTAATGTTTTATGGACATTACTAACACCATTTACCTTTTCCAGAGCGAAAGTAGGACTGCTGCCATATTCAGACATGCTCGTTTTAGCACCTGAAAATGCCCTTCTTCTCTATGTAAGCTATGCAAATTTGGTAGCTTATATGAATTGAGTTACTCATAGTTAATGATTTGTTGAAATTCTCTCTACTTGTCCAATTACGAATTCTGAAATTTGAATTGCAATTTGATTTTGACTGTTGTTATGTAAGCTTTTTTTGTGTTATTTTTTCTATTTTTATTTTGTCCCTCACTCTCGATAGCCCTGTATAAGTTTGCAACAGTAAGTAATCAACCGTTTGTTTGTTTATTTATTTATTTTTTCAGTCGGGGAAGCAATGCCTGTGTAGGTATATGTTGCCTTCTTGTTTGAGTAAAGGACGATTTTCAGAGTTTCCAGAGAAATCTGTATCCCAGGGCATGAAGATTGTGGGATTGGCTGATGCTGTTGAGGGGCGTATCAATGTTACAGTAAATAATGGCCAGGTAATCGGACTTGTAGGTTTATTGTTGTCATAAACTCATAATTCAGATGTTTGTGCTTTAAAGTCAAACTATTGTACTTGCCTTTTGGTGGAACACATACTTTAGTGTATTCTTGGTATTTGTAGCTTGCTGATGTCTTTATCAATTTAAGTTACCTGCTATGGCAGCTATTATCCTGGTCTTGATGATTAATTGTTGTCCAGATATATAGGTGTGTATTACGAAGAAGCCCTACATCTTCTCTGGCAAATGATTGCATCACAGCTATGGCTGAGGGCCTCAAAACCAGCTTCTACAGCCATTTCCTTAGTCTTCTATGGAAAGATGGTGACTTGGCTTATTTATCAGAAGCTGATTCTAGCGTTCATTCAGAATGGGATTCTTTTCACAACATTATTATGGAAATGTGTCGATCAAGTGCCACTTCTAAAATGATTGCGAACCCAATACCTCAGACATCTTGGGAGTTTCTTATTAGCAGTAAATTTCATGAAAATTTTTGCAAAAATAACTTTGTTGCGCAAAATTCTTCTGTAATGGCATTGGATGTGCGAAGACTGGACGCGTCTCGGTTAAATACAAATAATACACAAAGACTAGAGAAAACCTTTTACTCTGAGCTGTTGATGGAGAGTTTACATTGTTTGCATGCAGTATATGAAAGCCTGAAACTTAATAATCTTCGCAAGCGGTGCGTCTTATCTTTTGTAATCGTCTGGTTTCCTTTTTTATTTTTTTTGCCTATTTGTTTTCTGTCCCTCCCTTGGTATAATGTTCTGATATTGAGTTCTTCACATAAAAATACTCTTTTAGGGATCTGTGCTGCTTGACAAGTGAAAATATTAAGTGACATGTTGTGTTACAATTATGATATTGCATGCATTTGAGGTGACGCGATTCTTGTTCTGAGTGACTTGGAAGAACCGTCATAAACTTTTGGGAAAATTTATAGTATTTGCGGAGTGCCTGCCATGATAAATAGCTAAGCAATGTAGGGTCCTCAAGATTTTCATCACTAGGATAAAACATTAGAATTAGGCTCTTCAGTTTGCTAATTGTTCACTTGAGGGTTGCATTAGATATGAACAGCTATTGATCCTTCATCTGTTTCACCTAAAATAAACTGCAATAACTTGTCACGGACTAGCAAACACATGATTATTGACTTGTGCTTGTTTTATTTGCTTAAACCATACTCTAATTGTGACGTAGGGACTTGGAGCTCCTGGGATCTCTATTATGCTACATTGCTAAGTTTCTGGGTGAGGAAAGCTACGTAGACCATTACATTCGGGACTTTCCTGGCCTTTCCGGAAGTGTTGGGATATGTGAAACATCCTTTTCACAGGAATCTCCTCCAAGTTTATTCAGATGGCTTGAAAACTGTTTGCTATATGGACATAACTCAGCTAATATCAATGATCTTCCACCATTGATTTGTAAAGAGGGAAAATCTGTTGTAAACTGGGCCCGGAAAATAGTCTTATTTTATAGTTTGTTATCTGGTGCCAAACATATAGGGAAGAAACTCTCGTCTGGTATTTACTGTAATATTGCTACGGGATCATACTGCACAAATGAGGAACTCACGGTTCTAGCAATGGTTGGGGAAAAATTTGGACTGCAACAGCTTGACTCACTGCCTTCTGGCATGTCTCTTCCTTTGCGACATGTAAGCCTACAATCATATTGTTGATCATCATATATTCACTGGCATCCTAAGATGTCTTCGACGACTATGTAGGACAAATAACTGTTATATTCTTTTACCTTTATGTGGAAGAATTGAGTGATTTTTGTTTTTTTTTTCTGCAATTGTAAGATTAATTAGGTCTCTTTGTTGCTTCTCATGTTATTTTTTTTTCCTGTATTCTATAGGCATTGGCCAAGTGTCGGGAATCTCCTCCCACTGGTTGGCCTGCAGCTGCATATATTCTTCTTGGCCGTGAAGATTTGGCTTTGTCATGTTTGGGACAAACATGCAAATCTAAGGAACTTGAAACTGAAACTAATGTGAATTTTATCTCTATGTCTGCACCTTACATGCTACATCTGCACCCAGTCACAATTCCTTCTGCTGTTTCTGATACAACTGGATTGGACAATACTAAATTTGAGGACGCCGATTCTATTGATGGGACTATGACAGATGGTATGGAGCATATCTTCAACTCTAGCACACAGTTGCGATATGGTCGTGATTTGCGATTGAATGAGGTGAATTTTATTCTTTTTTACTTTATTTTCCCCTTCTAATTTGCTATCACCTGGCCCAATATTGTTGGAGTGGTCGCTCTAGTTTATATTCATAGTGGTAGTGCTGTTTTCACGTGTACACAACATATATATATATGCATATATATAATTATATATATATATATATCTATCTATCTGTGAGTGTGTCGGAAGTGGATGTAACTACATCTAGGATGTATATATGTCTTAATGAAACATTGAAACTTGTCAAAGGTTTACTATTTTTTCATGCTGTTGTATTCATTCAGTACCACTGTGCTTTAGTGTCTCTGATTATGCTGTAGATGTCAGGTTATTAATTTCTATTGGAATTTTGAGCACCTGTAATAATGCATGAAATTGTCCTCTAATATATTCTCTCGGCAATTTGATTTAGTCCTGCTGGGTTGGTCTGTGTAATCTAATTAAGTTTGAGCTTTAGCATCTTAAGGTACCCCGTATTAATTTGTCTACTTTCCATGATGCGAAGCAGTAAAGCTTTTTCTTTTTCTCACCGACATCAGGAATTTCTGTGATTGTTGTTACCATTCTTTTCTATCTCTAGACGTTGGTGGGTTAATGGAGGTGACTCTAAGGATGTTCTAAGGTTTTCATCTTTTGAATTATCATCACAAGTAATGGTTGTAACTTAGAACTTGTACAGTTCAATTTTATTCAGCAATAGTTATTGGTTGGTTGGGTTATGTCTTGCCTGTTTTTCATTAGATTTATATGTGTTTTCTAGAGTTTTTCCTGAAACCAATTGTTTTATACTTTTATGCGTTTCTGAAAGCAACTCTTACTTCTACCAGGTTAGACGGCTTCTGTGCTCTGCAAGACCCGTGGCAATTCAAACATCTGTTAATCCTAGCGCCTCTGATCAGGACCTCCAACAGGTACACCTTTTTCGTTATCCTATATTTCTGTTGATATTTAATTCATCTTCTTGATTTCTTTTTGTTCTCTGTTACTGAGATGATGGACTCTATATTTGTAACAGTTACTTAGAAAAGATAAAAGGTTTAGTCATGCATTCTTAGCATACTATGTTTATAAAATTAGTTTGTTCATTTTTGTTAAGAACTTAAGATAGGGGGATATGGTTGTCTGTGACATTTTTTGACACCACCTTTGGCTCTGTCTGCCTCTGGGGATCTTTTGTCTACTTTGAGGCTGGTGTAATTTGACCATCCATTGAACTAATGACACTGACTCTTTTGGTTTGGATTAAAAGGATATTTTTAAGATAAAAAAAAAAAAACTGTTAAGAATTAAATGAACTTTAGTATGAGTCTTCCTGAGATGCTACGGAGTTTCTTCTGAAATTATTTCGTGCTGAAGTCTTGCTGTATCATTTCTGTATATCCAGCAACAATGATTTGGGTTGATCATATACACTATCTACACAATTTGAGCTTAGCTAGATTCTGTAACCTGTAGTTGATATATTGGAAACAGAAAGGTAAAAGAATGCCAAGTGCTTCAAGGATTCTGCAGATATTTTCTGCCAACCAGTGTGTTCTCTTGTGTACTGGTGATGGTATCTTGGCTTCTCGCTGCGAATAAAGTATACTCGGTTTCTCAGCCCCTTATTCCTACTTGGTTGGTTGATCAGTTCTTACATTAAAATGAAAAGTAATTCATTTTCATTATTCTTTTGTTATTTTTTTTTATCTTACACTTTAGGAACTCATGGTAGCAGATTAAAGGATTGAACAACATTTTCTGCATTTTGTTAATCCGTATGACGTCGTTATCCCTTTTTGTTCCTGCTAGTTGACATACAATTGTGCTTAATGCCATCTCTGCATTTTCTTCCTGTTCTTCTTTTGCTGTAAAGGCCCAGCTATGGCACCTTGCACAAAGGACTACTGCCCTTCCTCTTGGCCGTGGGGCATTCACTCTTGCAACCATATACACGCTTCTGACAGAGGTTTTTTTTTTTTTTCTTGTTGTCCTGAACATATGAAACATTTTCTATTACACTGACTGCGTAAGAATACACTAACAGGTTCTTCTCCCCTTTCCCCTCTTTTCCAGGCCTTTGTGGTCCCGAAGATTGTTTTAGCAGGTCGATTGCCTGCCCAGCAAAATGCAACTGTATGTTCTGATTATGTTCTTTTAGTAGTGTAGTGTCTCTTCTATGCCATGTTCTTGGAATTATAGTTTGCTTAGTGTTTGAAAATGGTATAGAAATAGGATGAGGGGTCTGCACTATCTTCCCTTGAGCAAGACCTTTAAGTTCTGATCTGTATTCATAGAATCAGTACTAAGCTTCATTTTTATCTTTTTCGTGAGAGTAAGCCTTAATAGTTCCCAAACGAAATAAATTCCTAAAAGCCAGTTCGGGATTTGCCGAAAAATGAATTAAAATATAAGAAGTTAAATGCTTTAATCAATAATAAAATCTAAAACAACTTTTCCAAATGCATCTGCTGAACTGTGAACTCCTTTCTTTACATTGAAATATTTAATATACAATGTATTATTTAGGAAGAAATACTTTCCGTTGCAGGAAGTCTTATGGCCACAGAAAAAATCATGTGTGCCAAGCTTGTCATTGCTCTTTCCATAATTTTTCCTAGACACAACCTTTACCATACCTTACTAATAGGCATGAGTAAGTTAAATTCTATTCGTATTATGAATCAAAAGTCAACTATGAGCCAATGAAATTTTATTTGATGACTTATACTTCAAGCACTAATATGATTTTGCATTCTGTAAATTTCATGATTGGGTTAATGAAGATATCGGTAGTTATATGTGTTTTCTGAGATCATAGAATAGAGTTAACCGAGAGAGTGGTAAGGATATGCATTTTATTCTTATCTCAAGTATAAATATGGCACTAATTATGTATCATCTACTATTACATTGTAATATGTTTCTGTATCTTATACTTTTTTTTTTGTTTTTTTCTTTTCTTTTTGTAGCTTTATCTATTTAAAATTGTTACGTTTTAGTTATTCTCTCATATATAAATAATTAAAATTGAATATATGATTCTGTATTTCTATGAAAGGTTAATCTGGACCCAAATGTGAGGAATATAGAAGAAATCAAAACTTGGCCTGAATTCCACAATGCTGTTGCTGCTGGACTAAGGCTGGCTCCTCTTCAGGTCCACTCCCTCCCCCCTCCCCCAAAATGTTTTCATTACATTCATATAGCACTTATATTATCCAGATATGTATGTTATGAAATGTGTTCTGTTTTTGATAATTGTATTACCATGGGACCATACATAGACGATAGACATGCTTTCCTGCTTATGTTTACTATAGTATCTAATTACATGCGTCCGTTCATTACCCCATATAACTGATATTTCTAGTTTTATATTTATATTTTATTTCTCTGAGTTTTTTCTCATATTCTTGCCTTATTATTTCCAGGGGAAAATGTCCAAAACGTGGATCAAATATAATAAACCAGAGGAGCCAAATGCTATTCATGCTGGACTTCTCTTTGCTCTAGGATTACATGGTTACCTACGTGTTTTGAATATTACAGACATATTTCAGTATTTTCGACAGGTGCTGTATTCCATGACTTCCTATTCTTTATTATTCGGTTTTCACTGCCTTTCAGTTCCTTGAGTTGCTATTTACCTGCATTTGATGCCTCACTGAATATGGAACATTTTACCTTCATTAGTTATGTATCTACTGAAATTTTCTTTTTAACTCTAGTGAATTAAAGTAGTATAGGTATCATAGGTATCTTACTGCTAGTTCTTCCTTAGAATAATTTTTCTAGAGAATTCATATAATTTGTTATGCTCAGATGTTTTTGCATGAAGGCAAATATGTCAAATTACATACACAATAGACACACAGAGAGAGAGAGAAGTTGAATACCTAACCTTTTGTTCCTTCTTTATGGTCATCATCATTATCATCAACATCATCTTTTGTTTGTACTTCTGTATTTATTTCTAGACTTGGTGTCTGATTTCACAGTACAATTTCTTAGGAACATGAAATCACAACTCTAGGACTAATGCTTGGCCTGGCAGCTACCTATAGAGGGACTATGCAACCAGAAATATCTAAGGTAATGACATATGTTTGTGTGATTTTCTTTTCTTGCCCCACAATTTAAGCACCGGGTGCTACTACTGTTGCCTTATCAGTTGAACGTCAAATTTATAACCCCCTCCCCCTTCTCTCTCTCTCTCTATATATATATATATGTATAAATATATGCGTATGATTGAAAAAATTCAATGTAATGTCTATAAACTGTTTGTTGCTTGTCATTATATTTGCGCGAGTTGGCTCAATTCCTTTCTCGCTGTTTTCTCAAATTGCATTGTGTATGTTGTCTCAGTATACCTCTATAATTGAGAGCATATTTAGAAGTCAGAGCATCACTATCATTTACTCTATTAGGGAGGGCAGAGGCGCATCTGAATGAGCTAGTTGAACAGGATTAAAGCTGAAGCTGTGTGTGAATTATTTATTTATTTATTTTTGTTAAATTTGTAGGCATGGATTAATCATTCATCCATTCCGTTAACTTAGTTTTCTGAATTTACTCCTCTTCATGCTTTATCGATATGCCTATGCTGCCTGTGGTAAAACCTTATCTTATTACAATTCCATGACAGTGTCTTTTTGTTCATATTCCTGCTCGACATCCATCTTCATTTCCAGAATTGGAGTTACCAACGCTTTTGCAGGTATTCTTTGTGCTATTGTGATTATGTTACACTCAGAATATACCTTCCATTGGCAAACATATTACATCCGCTACTTTTGCTTTCCTTGGCTTCCTATCTTGTTTCACATGATGAAGCACTTGATGCTTTGTTTACTAGAGTACCAGGATAATTTGGTGTTCCTTCACAATTTTATTCTAACCTTGAGCTCTTTTTTGTTGTTGTTAACAGTCAGCAGCTCTAATGTCAGTTGGGCTTCTTTATGAAGGATCGGCACACGCACAAACAATGCAGATTCTCTTGGTTTATTCTCGTTTCTTCATTAGTTTGAAATTTCTTTTTTAGTTTGATATTTCTTTTTCTTAAATCTTCATAAGGATCTTCTACTTGTATGGGAAAAGCATTTAGTTTGTCAGTATGTTGTTATATCTGCAGTAAAATGTTCTTAACTTAAAAATGTTCTTAACTTAAAAATCTTGTGAAGGGATGTGTGTGCTACAAGATGTGTTCTTTCTTTGCATGTTATTGTGCTTTTTGTTACAATCTCTTTTTGGGTGATTGATGCTAATTATCTATTGTTGTATCTTGCTTGTAACTTGCCTTGCAGCTGACGTTGTACGTTATTTTATATATATTTTTTTGCAGGGGGAAATAGGACGTAGAACTGCTGGTGATAATGTCCTAGAAAGGGAAGGTTATGCTGTTTCTGCAGGATTTTCACTTGGTCTTCTTGCATTGGGTGAGCACAGTTAAATGCTTAAATCAATTATTTGGAAATGTGGTCATGATTAACTAAGGATGTTTAATGAAGGTCGGGGAGAAGATGCTCTTGGTTTCATGGAGACAGTGGTTGATAAATTGTTCCATTATATTGGTGGAAAAGAAGTCCATAATGTATGTTGGTAAATCGATATTGCTTATATTTTGTTTTCTTTAGTCGTATAATCTGGAATTTCAGAACGTTAGTGCAGTTTCATTCTAACTTGAAATTTATCTTTTCACCTGCTTCAGGATAGATCCATTTCATCAACACTATCAGCAGACGAACACAATCGTGCTGCTGCACAGGTTGATTTTTTTTTTCCCACTAGCTTTAGTATAATCTTTATTACACCTCTCTTTAGCAGCTGATATGAACATTTTTCGCCATGTTACTATGGTCTTGTAGATGATGGATGGCACTGCAGTCAATGTTGATGTCACTGCACCTGGAGCCACGATTGCTCTTGCTTTAATGTTTTTAAAGGTAACTTCTAGTAGATATGATACTGGTTTGAATAGTATATACTTCCACAGTTCCCCTAACTGACCTGTCTGCATGAACATTTCTCACGTTACTTTATTTTTGTAATTAGACGGAATCACAGGCAATTGTCTCTAAGCTCTCTATTCCTCGTACACTATTTGAGTTGCAATATGTGAGGCCAGATTTCATTATGCTTCGCGTCATTGCTCGGAATTTGATAATGTGGAGCAGGTACTGCTGGACCACTGGTCTTTCAATCCAGATGTATATAGCTAGTCTTCAGACATAATTTGACAACGTTTTGTTATAGGATTCATCCTTCCCAAGATTGGATACAGTCTCAGATTCCGGATATTGTCAAAAATGGCGTCAAATGCCTTGGGGATGATACTAATGATATTGATGAAATGGATGCTGAATCATTTGTTCAGGCATATGTTAATATAGTGGCTGGAGCCTGCATTTCTCTTGGTAAGATGTCATGATAGGGTTTAATTGGTTTTATATGTCAATATTTTAGGAAGAAAAAATTTATTTATATGATTGTATCTGGATTGGAGGCATACTTTCACTTTTATTTAGTGGGAAGTGATTTATGTAATGCAACTTTTTGGGGAAAGCTAGAAAGGATATTGCCGCCTGCAATTTTGGTTCAAATTGTTCATTGATAAGATATCTGGGCATATTTAGCTATTTTATATATTATTATTATTTTTTTTGGTGAAAATATATTATTGCTTTTGTTTGGTAGTTTGTTTGTACATGGATATTCATGCAAATTGCTGTAAAATTTAGAGTGCTATATAGAAATGGCTACAATATCTTATCTTGAAGTCCATCATCTTTTATCATGGGCAGGGTTGAGATTCGCTGGTACAAAGGATGGACATGCACAGGAGTTACTTTACAACTATGCTGTTTACTTTTTAAATGAGGTCTGACATTTAGCAAGATGTTGTTTGAACTTATAATTTACCATGCATTAGAAGTAAATAGTTTATTTTTGTGTTTGCAGATCAAGCCAGTTTCTGCTACTAGTGGAACCTTCCCAAAGGGATTGTCTCGCTATGTGGATCGGGGGACACTGGAAATATGCCTTCATCTCATTGTTCTTTCCCTTTGTGTGGTAAATTGATTTATTTTCAATCTTATTCTTCCCTTTCATCTACTGTTTTCTATTAGACATGCAAATACATGTCTGGTGCTTGTACTCTTTGTTGACTTCATATCAATTGAGATTATTTCTCGGCAAAAAAAAAAAAATACATGTCTGGTGCTAATGCTCTGAGAGAGCAGGTTATGGCTGGTTCTGGGCATTTACAAACTTTTAGGCTATTGAGATTTCTCCGCAGCAGAAATTCTGCAGATGGACATGTTAACTATGGTGTTCAGATGGCTGTAAGTTCTTCCACTTCATATAATTTTCATATTTCTTCTAGAAATATTAAATGTCTGATCTAATATCTTCTTGAAAATGTTCATTATTTTTCTTGAAAGTCCTTTGACAACAGACCCAGTATTATTGGGCTTGTTGACAAGATTATCATGTCTCTAGATGCAAACTTAATGTAAACAATAAAATTTTATAGATGATAGGTGCGAATACTAAAATTATAAACTGTTGGTTGGTTATTGTGATTAGACTAGACAGGTTTACTGTTTGTATTTTATAGGGGAATTATTACAATGTGGGGCCTCGTGCCCTTTGTTTGAGCCATTCATTTTATGATGTTTACATAGTTGCAATGCCCTACAAAATGCTGCAAAGTTCATTAAAGCCACAGTAACATTTTTTTTTATTATTTGGTATCAGCAAAACATTGGTTGATAAGAAAAGATGGTCAGATCTCTCCTGTAATGTGTGATAAATTCTTATCATTTTTATGCGGGATCCTCAAGTATTAGAATAATGTGAAATGCATTGGAAGTTCTCCTCTTTGTCACCTTGACTTTCTGAATGCATTACATTGGTCATTTGAGATGAAATCAGCATTGATGTGGGTTTTTTTTTCTTCCCAATGAATATAATTATGTTTACAAGTATACATTTTGAATTTTGAAAGTCAACTATGTTTCGTTACATTCTCTTTTAAATATTGTTGGATTTGTGACTCTGGTAACTCTAGGTAAGCCTAGCAATTGGTTTCTTGTTCCTTGGGGGAGGAATGCAGACATTTTCAACGAGCAACAGTTCAGTTGCCGCTTTGCTGATTACTCTCTACCCACGCTTGCCTACTGGACCAAATGATAATCGATGCCACTTCCAGGTACAGTGAAGTTGGAAGGGTTTGCTTGGGCTTCAAATACATCTATAATTGGCTTTGATTTGAAAAGTACGTTCAACTGGTTTTATTCATTCTAATGGGCTCCTATGCAACATTGACAGCTCCCGAAAATGTGAACATTTATCCTATGTAGATTTGAAATAGAAATGTCTAGAACTAGAATTTTTTATTTATTTTTTGGTCAAATAACTTTGCTCCAGAGCTTAAAGTCTTTCTTATTGTGTCATGCCAATTGTAAGGGCTAGCTCCTTCACCCCATGATATCTGGTTGTTCTTTTAGTATCATGTTTTCTGAAGGAAATGTAATTTCAGGCATTTCGACATTTGTACGTACTTGCTACGGAAGCTCGCTGGATCCAGACTGTTGATGTCGACACTGGACTACCCGTGTATGCCCCCCTTGAAGTTACTATAAGGGAAACTGAACATTATGCAGAAACAAGTTTTTGTGAGGTTACACCTTGCCTTCTGCCAGAACGTGCCATTGTAAGTTTCAAGAGTTCAGGGATAAGGAAAATCAACATTTGTTCATCTTCTCACTCCCCATATTATTGAAATGAACATGATACATTCAGAAGAAAATTCTGCTGCTGGCTCTGCATGAAAATTTTCCACATTTTGGAGTTCTTGAGAAAAATATTTGAAGATATTTATATAAAAATTTGGAATGACATAATGAATTTACCCGCTGACTTTAATGGTCAGTTCAGCCTGGAATGAATTTACCCGCTGTTTGCATATGTTATGTACAAAACTTACAGTTTTAGGGTTCACTGATAACTCAATGCTGCTGTTTGCAGTTGAAGACACTACGCATTTGTGGCCCTCGGTATTGGCCTCAAGTTATAGATCTCGTCCCTGAAGGTATGCTTGTTCATTGTTGCTGCTTGTGTTTGCTAAGCATGATGTTTCAATTAATTTGATTTAGTCTTTGGTAGTTAAGTGACAGCGTATTTCATAGATTTGCAAAGTTTAGCTTTATTCCACATGTTGTTAAACAGATAAACCCTGGTGGACTTCGGGGGACAAGAATAGCCCATTTAATTCTGGGGTTTTGTATATCAAGAGAAAGGTTGGAGCTTGTTCATATATTGATGATCCCATAGGGTGTCAGTCGTTGCTGTCACGTGCAATGCATAAGGTTAAAGATACTCTACAACTGGTTAATATGTTTGTAATCTTCCTTGGATGATACTGTGGTTACCAAATTATTTTTGATCCAGGTGTTTGGTTTGACAAGTTTAAAAGCACCTAATCCATGCTCCAGTGGCCAAAATGGACCTGGTTCAGTTACAGTTGATCAGTTGGTTGGTACCTTCTCCTCTGATCCTAGCTTAATTGCATTTGCACAACTCTGTTGTGACCCTTCCTGGAAGAGCAGGCAAGTTTGCAGATTTTTGTTCAGTTTTTATCTTCACATTTTGCTCTGGGGCCTTGGCTATGTTAAGAATATGTGGTCTGGCATTGGAGTTAGTCTCAGACATTATCCATCTATTCTCCTGTCTTAGCAACCATCCCTTGATGTACCATAACTTTAAATCCCCTCTCTGTCAACGTTGAAGGCTTTTCGGGTTAAGATCACATTTATATTTCCCATTTAGTTGTGTCCTGCTCTGTTTGGTAACTTTGGAAGAGTTTAGCATAGTCATGTACTGGGTCATTTTTCTGTTATGTATCCCTTTTCAATAATAGTTGTTTATTAAAGAAAAAAAATTATGTGAAGTGGTTTTGTTTCATTTCTTATTTTCTATGCTCAGGTCTGTGAAATAACCAGTCTCAACATATATATGCAGATCTGACATTGACTTCCAGGAATTTTGCTTGCAAGTGTTATTTGAGTGTGTAAGCAAGGACAGGCCTGCTCTTTTACAGGTAACCATAAAGCATGCTTTTGTTTGTAACCACAGGACAGGATTTAGATGTGACACTTTCAAAGACAACTGGATTTTCTTTTCATCTTAATACAAGTTTTTGGATGTACCATTTCTTACGTGACCTTTCTGAATAATAAACTCAATGTGATCTCCTGACACTTATGCAGGTCTATTTGTCATTATACACGACAATGGGATCAATGGCAGGTCAAGTTACTAGTGATACTGTTGTTTTATGTGACTCATTATCTATCTCTAATCTTAAGGTAGTTCTGTAAACCTTTCATTTTGTTCTGCAGCTTCCGCTGATGTCTTTCATTACAATAATCTTGTTATTGTATTAATTGCTTAGAGTTGAAAGTTGGTACCCATGCTGCTTGAAAGTTGTCTTTTGTTAAGCCATAAGCCATTTCATAAGGATGGGATTTTAAACTACTTTATACCAAGTCACAAATTCATATTTCAGTAACACAAAAACAAAGAGATTCCCCTTTATTCTGCTCCGGATCATTAGAAACTTTGATCAAAAGTGTCTGGACCTGGGGAAGTACTTATATCCCCAATATGGTGTATGCTTGCACATTAGGTCCTTTTCATGATAGAGAATACATGGTTGATCATTGATTGATTAAAATCAATTGCAATTTTGATATTTTTTGGATGAATAAAGAGTGAATATGCAAATGGTTGAAGCCATATCATATATTTTTTTTTCCCACCTCTCTTTTTTGTTAATTCCTTCGCTCAGTATTTAATTATGAACTTTTGTTTTATCATTGAGGCATTATTTTTGAACCACCTCCTCCTGCTTGCAGCTTGCACTAGCGTACAATGAGGCTTTGTTGAGTGGAAGATTGACCTCTTCGAGAGGTGGCATTGTTCAATCCAACTTTATAGCATGTCTTCGGAAGCAGGTGGAAGCGCTCCTGGATTGTTCTCAGGACTTGAAGGACGATTTTTGTAATTATATGTATTCCGGGAAATGGCCAAATGGGGAAGAATGCCAGGGAAATAAACGTTCAATACTTCTTTCTTGGTACCTTCAGTGGTTTTGTGTACCAGCACCATCTGAAGTTAAGACAGCTGTGGACAAAGTCAAGCCCAAGCTCAAGTCATCCTCATCTTTGGTCCCTTTTTTGCGGTTATTTTTTCCAAAAGCTCACGTCAATGCTATTGCTGAGATAGATAAGCTCTTTTCATCCAAGGACGGTAGATGATGCATGGATGGATTTGCTGCTGAAATTTCATGTCCAGATTCCAGGTAGAATCTGTTTTGTTCTGTTAGTAAGTATAACCAATATAACATGTATATTGTTCAAGAGAGAGAGATATATATATATATATATATATATATATATATATATGTATATGTAAATGGCACATTTAAAATAGGGAATTCTTACTTATGTTGGTAGTGTGGTTTCAGTCTGTCAACAGTTTTACAAATAGCTTCTAGATAGAATAGATCTTCAGATATAAGTAATATAACTCAAGTACTTAAGCAGTATGAGAGCCTTGTTGTCAGTTGCCGTAGCTATTAACCTGTTTTTGAATTGGTTGAATTAATGGCTAATCTTGGTTATTTACCATGAAAATATTCAGGAAAAGATAAGAGTTAACATTTAAGATGCAATTTTGCATTTTCTTTATTTTCCTTTCCACATGAATTATACAATTTAAATTGTTGTATCAAACAGCCCCCTTTTTGGCCTTGGCAAATTTGAGATTTGGCAGGAATGTGGGTGTTCTCACTTAGCTCTCACCCTCGGTCAATTTTGCTGAACAAAGAACCAAAAAATAAAAAGGTCCAGTCCTAGATTTGAAGCTATAAAACAGTAAAAGAAGAAACTGAAGAGAAATTACATGAGATGAGGTAGTGATTATGGAACCCCAAAAAAGTAAAACAAAGATTATACAAGAAGAAGACTTGTATGATGATTTCCTATGTGTCAAGACCGCGAGATGATACGCGTGTAAAGGAACTCGTTCCACGTGTCCGGCAGCCCGGGGAGGCACCAGTGGATACAATCTGCGTAAGTCTCCGGGTCAGCTTGCTGCTCCGGCGTTAGCATCTTGCCTTGCCTGATGGTGTGGACTGAGGTATGTGCATCTTTACGAAACTCGGATAGACTTGTAATGTCAACAAAGTAAACAGGCACTTTCATTGATTTTGTTATGTTGCTTGAAATCACATATAGCCTTCTGTCTGTGCCCACTTCCAGTGGTGTGGTTCTGTTCAGAATTGGGGTGGTCTCTAATGCACATTTTATGCCATCTGGGTTGTCCCAATCCAAGCTCCTATATTACATGCACAAACAATAGTACGTTATTTAAGTAATGTTATGTTGGAAATGTAAGGCACTAAAGTACATAGGATGAGTGTCATTTGGAAAATGTATAGTAGTTAACCGACCATATATTAGGGTCAAATCAAAGCTTTGAGGTTCATACACCCACTTTCAAGTTTCAACCACCGAGGCTCATCCTCACCTAATGGGATGTATTAAATCCTTAAAAAGTGATCATTAAAGGCATTTTCTCAACGAATCTACTAAGCCTACAGTTTGTGTGCAATGATTTGGTTACTAAAAACTTAATCTAATACTAATACAAATTAAGACCCACAACAGCCAAAAAGAACGACTAATTGCGCACTATCCATGTTGTGCACACATATACTTCCAATTGTTCTTGTTACTATCTTCACAAATGAGACAATGGTAGAAACGTCATCATTTCCATCGATGCTTTTGTTTTACGTTTTCTTTTAAAAAATTGCAATTTTTGGCTAAACTTTGAAGCATTGTAAGAATATTAAGGTGGGAAAATTACTTGATGTGAAGAGGAGACATGCTGCTGAAGAAGACAGTGGTTCGATTGGGGTCAATATTTCTGTCCACCCATTTTGCCCATGTCCTCATAACTTTCCGATACGCCAACGGCCGGTCGATCTCATCGTACTCTGTGGCCCCTTGATCAAACGATCCTCGTCTTTTCAAATTAACCCAAAAAAGAAATCAAATCAATTTCCATGACATTAATATTACAGTAATAGAATTATTGAGCAAATTAGCTAGCTACTTACAGAACTTTCATCTTGAAAGTGTTCATCCACCATATGTATGTGTTGAAAATGAGGTAGTCCACACCCTTCCAATTTTCACCATGCTTCTTAATCGATTTGGGCATGATTATACGATTTTGTATGCTGTGCATGAGGGGATCATCTGAATTCGACTCCACAAGAAATGGAGCCCAGTAGAACTCCACTGTAGCATTATAGTCCTAAAACAAGGTATTAAAATGTTGTTAGTCGAAATATTTCAACGATATATTGTCGGTACTTGTAAAAAACGAAAAATTTTCAAAAAAAATTCAGGTCAATACCTAAACCACAGAAATAGGTATAAGCCGATTCCCAAATTATATACCTGCTGTCTAGTCATTTTCTTATGATTAGTATTTGTACACTAAACTACTAGCATGTAGGACATGAAAATACCTGCACACATTTTTAAATTTTATTTACAATAATAAAAAATAAAATGGGAGTGATTTGCTGACATGGGTATATCTAGTTGATTACAAAGTTAGGTGGGCCATGCATAAATAAGTTTGCTCTCCAAGTCAAAATGATTAAGAAAGGAAAAGAAGAAAATGATTAACAAAGGTAAAGAAGAAAATGATTAACAAAGGTAAAGAAGAAAATGATTAAGTACCTCAATTCTGAAAACAGAGAGAGAGCCATTCTTCACCAAGCTCTTTCTGCCAGGAGGAATTATAGACTGAGCAAAACATATCATTGATTCCCACTGGTTTCTATTCAGTGAATCCCCAACAAACATCAGCCTCTTGTTTCTCAGTTTCTCTAGCAACAATCTTGCATTGAACCTAAATCGAAAAATCACAATTAGCAAGAAATTAAGCAGAGTTAATTAAGGGATTAATTAACTAATTGCTTACTTGGGAAGATTACAATCTCTGGGCTGCCATCTCCAATGTTGATACAGAGAGTCCTTTCTTCCATTCCTCATACAAGTCACTTGAGCCGTCAGAAACTCACACTCGTCTTCTTTATACAAAGGGTGAGTCACCGGATCGAAAACCCAATCCCCATTAAACAAATCACAATCTTCCGGAGGCAATTCAATCTCTTCCATATCATCTTCTTCACTCAACTCAATCTTCTTTTCTTGATCCTCATCTTTCTCTTCTATGATCACTTTCAGCTCCACCGGTTCTTGGATCTCCTCGGAAACCGGATTCTCCAACTGGGTTTCCTCCAATTGAGTTCTTGAAGTGGTGCTCAGCGAGACCCTGTTCTGGATTTCACTCTGTTCCGAAACAGGGTTGCTCTGTTTTGAAACAGGGGAGCTCTGCTTCGTTTCTTGCTCTTCTCGGAGTTCTTGGGCTTTGGGGCTCGAAGAGAATGGAAACTCGGCAATGGACTTGACGTCCTCGTTGTACATGAAAATCCCAAACAGAAAAATCGAGAAGACGACAACGAAAATCGGTAGATTATTGTTCTTGCGGCTCTTCATTGCGAAAGCTTCAGGGGAAGAAGAGAAGGGTGTTTTTCTGCGAGGTATCTGCATGAATGAGAGAGAAGAAAGAGAGTTGGAGATGATTGAATTGAATTCGAGAGAAAGAATGAAATATAAGAAAGAAAATGTGCAACAACAAACATGAAAGCTAGTTTAAAGAGAGACTTGAGGATTTGGTAAATTGGGTTTGTTTTTGTTTTTAATTAATTGGATGGTTTGGTGAAATGGGTTTGTCTTCTAAGGTCTTGGCTTCTGGTGTAAGGAGACTTGTCTTTCTCAGTTGCGCTTTGCTTGTTTCTAATATAAGCCACTGCTAACTAATTCCTTCATTCAAAATTGGCCCAGAGAAGTAAGTTTAAAGCTTTGGGGCAAGTTGGTCTTGGTCTGAGTTAGATGAGGGTGATATGAAGCTGGTTGTGGTGGTGATATGGAAGTACTCTAAGGTAGGCAGTCTGTTCATTTCTTTAGATTTTGATAGGGAAGCTTCAACAGTCACACAGTTAAAAGGAAAAGGCGAAAAGCCCTTAACCCATACAAGTCAAAAGGGTAATCTAGTAGTTGGTCATCAATTTTCCTCCACCATTGCACAAAGCGTTTGAGAGAATGCTAGAACTTCTTTTGGTCGCTATTATTAATTAAGGCATACATACAATAGATCTTGTTTGTCATATGTATAATTGTATGGCACAAATAGAATGAATTGTAATTGCCTAGCCTATTTAGCATATAAGTCCATAGTAGTTGCCCCCAACTAGGAATCATTAGGACCATTTGTTTGCTCAAAGTCATCTAATCATTCTTAAAAAAACAAAAAAATCACCAAACCATTTTGTATTGCAATCTAATATTCTAATAAGTTGTGCTGCTTGTACAAATTTAATTTTTTTTCCTATATTCCAATATATAGCTAGAATCCCAAATTCACTCTTCCCTGGCCTAGCTAATAGCATGTGAGCTTTCTTTGTCCCCAACAAACAAAAGCTCCAACTGCCCAAGTGAAGTTGATGCATCATTAAGGCACTTAATTATACTGTAATTTGTTTTACAGCAACAAATTATTTAAACTATAATTAAATTAATGACTTTATGCTTGAGAAAAGTAAAAACTAAGGAACGTATGCACTTTTTATTTTTCTGCGTAGTGAGTATACCAACATCCTCTTGTGTGCTTCCTTTGCTTATTTTCTAAGTCAAGCCAACTGCAGCAAAACCTTCTCAGACTACTTCAGCAGACATTTACAGCTCATGTCAATTCACAAAACTTAAAAAACCCAAAACCAATACATCATAAGAAGTTCAAATCAAAGAAAACTAATCACTAAATTAATCAAATTAAGCACACAACAACAAAAAGAAGTATGCTTACCTGAAAAAAAAAGGTGACAGAGATAGTTTGCTAATACCTGAAGTCTTGGGGAGACAAAGAAACATAGAAGAGTGAACCTTGATAGATTAGATAAACAAAGGGAAGATTAATTTGTGGGGGAGAAACAAATATATATATATCCTCTGAAAAATTTGGGTTTCATAGGAAATTTAGAACTGTTTTGGAAGATGTTTTAGGATAGGGACGAGTACAATACGTTGACTAACCAGCTTGATTAAGAAAATATATTGGCTGTTGGAGGAAGCTGAGGCTTAAATGTGCCATGGATATAATTGGAAAGGAGATTAAAGGAGATTAATTTGTTTTGTTGATTTTAGGTATAAAATAACCAACTGGTCAATTTGACTTTCAAATTGTTGGAGGTTATATTCATGCATATAGAATAGGTAGAAATTTGGAAATGTTGTATGTTTTTCATTGATTATTGAAATGTTACAATGTACGCACGTCTTGCTTTTATGTAGGAATTTACGTACAGAGAGCTCTAGAGAAAGCAAATGGTGTACAGGCACAGCTATGGTGGATGTAGAGCTTCCTCTATCAACTAGAAACAAAGAGATTTTTCAGCGTCATCGTCAAATTCCATTGGAGAAGTGCTACGTACTTATAATATCTAATTACATGACCGAGCCAATACATAAATATACATGTACTCATTTAAGGTACGTCTCGCGTGTTTTGTATCTAGTGACGTATTTGAATGTCTTTAATCCGTCAAACTATGTTAACACTAAATGTCATGTACGTCGTTAATTTAATAATGCACAAAAATTTCTCTCAAAATCCACAAAGAAAATAATGGGGCGCTAGCTAGCTAGTTAAGCTAAAAACAGTTCATCAAATGTGCACAAGAACTATATAGAAGCTAGCCTTCACATTCTGAAAACATAATTGCATTTGTATTATGGAATTACCACCCATTAATATTCGATCAACACGTACAGATCTCAACAACATCCGAAACAAATCAAAATTAAGCAAAATTTGAGTTTAAACTCTAAAACCCTAGCTCAATCCACCCCCAAAACAAAAGCACAAAAATGAATGAAATAAAGAAGGAACCAATAAAGAAACAACCTCGCTAAGCGAGCTAGAGATCAATCGAGATCGAATAGTACTGCAATTCTAGCTATGACAAATATATCATTCAAATTTCAATTCTTAATGCGAAATCTATCCAGCGGGTCTTTGAAATGTAGGCGCTCATGATACACTCTCCAAGCATAGTCTTCCAAACAAAAGGACTTGAACAACCTTCCTTCAATTTCTCCTTCATCTCCACCACTGCTCTGATGATCTCCTTCGTTACCATCTCGGTCACTTCCACCCTCGTGATCATGATCACCGCCGTTAATGGCTGCTACCGGAATAAGAGGGCAGATTCTAGTGTCGATAGGAAGAGTAACCAACAATGACATTGATATGCACCGTGACTTGTTGTTGTTACCCTCTCCCAAACATGCCACTGGCCTTCCTCTCACTTTCTTCAACTTCCCATTGCTCCATACCTATAAAGTTTTCAACTATATGTTTTAGCTCGAAGAATTATGAAGTCTATGCACAAAATGTACTTGTTATTAAATCATAACACAAATGACATTTACTTGCTTATACAAAGATCTAAAGTGTGATTATCTTGTAATCTTAAAAAAAATCTAGTTGAAACTTCAAAATGTACACACGAACCAAAAAATAACAAAGTGTCGTAGGCTCAATTTGGAGATCAAAAATGTCATTTTAGTGTCTATACCCAAAAGAGAATTTCATTGATAAATTGATAGCATTACATCAAGGGATATAAAAACGAAGCATATTGAACATTTTATTGCCATTTTTTAACAAAATATGAGAGTAAAAAATGAAAAAATAATAAAAAAGTAAAAAATCAAATAGTAAATTAATTGAACTTTGAAACTTACTTGAGCAATGTCACCAATGGTAACCAAGACTGACTCCACCTGTGGTAACACCGAGACCCAACCCGAATCCGCCAGCAAAGAATACTTCTGACCACTTCTGATTTGATATTGCAACCCTACTACATACGGGTAAAACCGACCCGCCACTGGTGACTTACTCTTACCCGGTAAACCCTCCGAGACCCACATCATGGAACAAAACCGGGTCGGACTCGGGTCATTTTTCCCTAGAGGATTCTCGAACCCCACTGAGCTACATAGCAGCTCAATCATCTCCAGCCCTACTTTCTCCAAACCACGACTCAACTCGCGCAGAGAAGCCAAGGACAACTCGGTTGACTCGGTGTAACACGACTCGTCCAAACAGAACGACTCGCCGAGTCCATCCACGTCATCGTCAATTTCATCCCCTTCTTCAAACCCAACAGGCCAGCTCGAGCTCTTCGGAAAGCACGCTTCTTTTCTCTCCCTGGGAAGGTCGAAGAGCGACAGCGCTTCCGACTCGGCCGAGTCAGCGAGTTGAGAAGGGATGAAGTGGTCAGTGAGTTGAAAGAACCCGAGTTGCGAGGAGAGGAGAGTAGGGTTGGATCGAGCTTCGGACAAAGATACCGCAGGAACCGCTGGACAAGTGGCTGGCTGTGCGCGGCGCGTGGGGAGGGAGAGAGTGGGTGGGAGACGGTGGAGCATCCTCGAGAGGGTGTCCGCAGCAGCTGACGTGGACATGAGATTGTCCGATTGCTGCGTCGACGGCGTCGGTGGCGGCGCTGACGTGGCGCCTCCTCGGTGCATGTTTGGTAGCTGTTGTCGAGTATTGTTGCTTTGGAGCTGACGAGGGAGGGCGTGATATGATATATATAGACGTAGATGAAATTTTGTTTACTTCCGGACACGTGTGCAAGTATGGTAATTATGTGGGGCCGTGATTATATTAACATAGAAATCAGTGGCTGTGATCTTTATTTTATGACTAGATTAAGGAACGCTGTCAAGTACTTGATTTGTTGCGTTGCGTGGCAGATTATTTCCTCAATCATCAAATTCAGACCGTCACGACACTAGATCATTTTCCATGAACATAAGAAATTTTCTTTTTAAGGCTTATTTTTAAAGATTTTTTTGGCATTCTTTTATGATTACTTTCCTAAACCCTAGTTAACCGTTATGGTAAATTTGATTCATTCTTGTATCTTCGGTCGGTCGTATACTTGACAATTATATCGTTATGCTTTATAATTTTACTAGTTAAATTTATAAAGGATAATTCTTAGGTTCACCTCCTGAGTGAACCCATCCGTTCACTCTCTCCCATATTAGCCAATCAGGCTTTGACACATATGCGAGAGGGTGAACTGATGGGTTCACCCAGGGGGAACCTAAGAATTATATATTTATAAAAGTTGACTTATACGCGCTCGATTCATTTTATAAGTGACAAAATTATCAATTCTGGGAGCACGATCGTCTGAAGGCAAAGCCTATCAACCAACGACATGTAAAACGGATGGCCGAGAAATATCATAATATTAACACTTAATAATAGTAGAGATAACGATTATTTATTCGCAGTGTTCTAAAAATCTCCGCCTATGCCCGATTAATCCCCGCCTAGGCGCTAGGCGGAGGCTAACCGCCTCGATTAGTTGCAAATTCGCCTAGGCGGGCGAAGACGGGTTTTAAAATATCATAATTTTTTTTACCTATGTTTTCAATCAATTATTGTACTTTTTATATACTTTCATTTTGTATGTTTATATTTCTTAATACAAATATAGTTTTTGTTTTAAGTATGCATTTATTTAGTTAATTATATGTTGTATAATAAAATTAAAATAAAATAAAAAACCGCCTAGCCCGCCTAGGCGTCCAACTAATCCCCGCCTAGGCGCTAGGCCCCTCCCCTCCGCCCGACTAGCGCCTAGCGATTTTTAGAACATTGTTTATTCGTGGTTGTTTTGCAACATTTTTAACTTTCAACGAATTATCTAGTAAAATAGAAAAGAAATAATATTTTAGACCTTTGACATGCCCGAAGTGTTATCTTTTTATGGTGTTTTCCTTTGCTTTTGGTTTTATTTTATTCTATTATTTGGTTGCTAATGCCGCAACTCCATGAGTGTGCTCCACAAGCTCACGCTACATTACAAATTATAAGTGAATATTTTTTGTTCTTGTTTTCTGGTGAACCCAAAAAATTCGTTAACTTTTGCATTATGTTAATGGAAATATAAATGCTGCCATGTTATGAGGGATGTGGTGCCTCTCTGCTGGTGGCAGGTCGCATGGGTGAGCTTTAAATCTTGTTTATTAATTATTTATTGTGCTTTTTTTTTTGTTACAAGGGAAATAAAAAAGAATTTATATTTCCATTAACATAATGCAAAAAGCAAAGAAAGAAAAAATAAATAGACCAACCACTATAGCGCGAACATTGCCAGAGATATCATCATAGAACAAGCGAGCAAGATGAGTAGGGGGGCTGCAGAAGAAAGCAGTGCCACATGACCTTACTTATTTATCAATTATTTATTGTGCATATTTGATTTGATTAGATGCTACATTTTCCATTTCTCTGTAGGAGATATTATGCTACATGACCTTACTTGTGTCCATTTCAGCTGTTGAAATATGATTTTCCTCTGTAAAGATAGGTATGCTGATTTTCCTCAGCAAACTCGATTTCGCATCACATTAGCAGACTTGACACATTTAGTTAAAATAGAGTTGCTGATAAACCTCCGTAACAAAAGGATTACCAGAAACTCTGTTTAGATAACTAAAACATTTAGATGACTCAGTAAAACATATGTTAAGGTCAATATAATTGTCCATATGCAAGCAAAAGTTAACTTCATGAAGATGTATAAGAAATCTGTTTAAGAACATGTGAACCATAGTTTTTAGTACAACTCAACTACTGTGAAATTGATCTAAACTTGTCTGACATTCATGTTCACATTCAGTTCTTTAGAAACTTACAAAATTAATGTTGAATTCAAAATATTGGGGCTTTAACCATGTGAGCATTTCTGTGCTCTATCATTTCCACTTTGTGAGTTGAAATATTGACACCTAGCTTCCCATGCCATTACTCTATACGTTATTTGCACAAAAATACATAGGTGAATTGAACTACCAATTAAAATGCCAATATTTAAATCGTTTTTTTTTTTAAACTCAAACTGCAAATTGATCTTTCATAACAACCTTGACTAAATAGCATGCCACGTTAAAACAAGTTCCAGAAGCCAGAAGCCAGAAGCCAGAAGCCACCAGCCAGTTAATAAGTTACCTAAGAAAAAGTTACAAGCTTTTAGGTATTCGAACCATCCAGATCATTGACAAGTATTCACTGAGCGATTGTTACATAGTTGGTGAATCATTGACAGCTTCCATTGAATAGGGTATGAGGTGGCCAAACTGCACAGTGAGAAAGCTGTTTCTGGAACTGAGTGATTGTTACATAGTTAGTGAATCATTGACAACTTCCATTGAATAGGGTATGAGGTGGCCAAGTACTTCCCCAAGCTTGAAACGAAGTGGACTAGTTCGAACCTTCTTAATGTAGCTTTGCAACTTTTTGATAGGTGCACTAGTTCCCCAATATTTAAATCGTTACAAATCGCAGATGCAGAATATATAGGCTCCCCTTTGGTTCAAGCCATCATCACTGAATTAAAGAACTAGTAATTGTTTATTGAGGATGTTATAATTTTACGTTCAGTACCGGCATGGTTCATCAACCAATTTTTTATACGCATTGCCGTTCTGTTAGAATTTTACTAAAAACCATATTCAATTTTATTTTCTTCATATAAAATGTGTCCATCCACTAAGGTTTTTTTTTTTTTTTTTTAATCGAAATCCTAGGGTTTTCCAAAGGCTTCCTAGGCCCAAGGACTAATCCGTAGCCGGAGATTTTGTCAGAACGTTTTCTTTCCCTGGCCAGCCACATAATGAATTGAGATTTAACTTCAATCCGCAGTCGGCAGGATTCGAACCCGGGTGGGAGGTTCCACACTTGGAGGCTCTTACCAACTCGACCACCAGTGTTCATCCACCAAGTTAAAAAGAACTTGTTTAATCCCACCACGATTAGATTAAAGGGTTCGGCAACTTATGATTGATTATTGTAATGCCATTTAAGTATCGAAAACTAAGTCTACATACAAGTTTGCACCAAAGTAGACGGGAGAGTACACGTTTATTAAACAAACCAATGCAATTTCATAGTTTGAATTGTTCATGTTTCCCGATAAATCGAAATAATTGTTATAACTAACAGTACAAACCACGTTAGTTGAATGTTATGACAAAATTTATCATTTATCACGTAAGTTGGTGGTATTTAGAAATTGGTAAACAAGGAAGTGTCTCATCGCTCCATCGCTATAAGTATGATTAAGGTGAAAAATCAATTTGTTGGCCATTGACATGATATCCAAGAGAAGGTGAGCGATCAATTGATTATTACCACTAATCTTTTAATCAATTTTCCCTAATCCATTAATAAGTGGTTATGCCTAATCCATGAAAATGAGGACACTAAAATTACTGATCACAATGGGGGGCAATATCGGAACATCAACATAACTAGACCGAGTCGTCTATAAAACGCCTTCGTTTTAAATCAATCAACCAAAGCAAAGAATCTAAACTCGCATCACCGTCCAGCACATACTCAATTCGCGCCTCACCATCGTCGTCCTCCATATCACACCTGAAACCAGAAACCGATCGAAACCAAACGCCATTTTTTTTTTCTCTTTCCTCTTTCAAACCAGACGAAGAATACAAACAGTAGCTGGATCATCATCATCATCACTATGTTCGCTAAATTCTTCAACAAATCCTCACAGCAACAACCACCACATCCTCAGGTACTCTCACTCCGTTGAGTTTGCCTCTATAATTTGATTTGCGTTCTGAATTTTGGATTTCGTTTTCTTTTTTGTTGTTTTTGGTTTGCAAATTGTTGACGACGTCGTATAGTCGAGACGCTGATCGAATTAGCATTATAGGAGAAACAGATTAGAGGCAAATAGAGCTTCTCAATGTCGATCAAGAATTATTAGAATTTTCAACAAATCAGAATCGATAGAGATAATGTACCTAGAGGATTGATTCAAAAGTGCCTGATTTTTCTCTGGAAATGCTTAAATTTTTGTTTTTTGGTGTGAAAAAATTGCTTAATTGTTTAGGAAAAAAAATTATAAGTGCTTAATTGCAGTTTGTTTTGCTGCCACATTTCTGATATAGTTTTGGTCCTCAGGCAAGGGTCACACAAGCTGATTTGGATCCAAGAATTTTTTTTCACTATGGGATTCCATCTACCGCATCAATTCTCACACTTGATCGCACACAGAGCTTGTTGGCAATCGGAACACTGTGAGTTACTATCCCTAGTCGATTCCCGAATCTCATATGTTATACATGTCCTTAATGCGTTCCACTAGCCACATTATCTTGTTCACTTTAGTTGAAGTGTTCTTTGGTCAAAATAGTAGAGTTCCTGAATGATGAGGTGGTTTCCCAATTTACTAAAAACTTTGAGTATATGACTGTAGAAAAGGTCATAAGTCGGCGGAAAAGGTTGTAGCTTTTTAACTTTGTTGACTTTATTCTGGACTGAATGCAGGGATGGTAGGATAAAAGTGATCGGTGGTGATAATATTGAAGGGCTTCTTATATCTCCCAAGCCATTACCGTTTAAATACTTAGAGGTTAGTGTTTTAGATGCAGTTAGTAGTTAGTATGTTGTTTTCTTCCTCCCAGTAATCTTCTGTTCAGTGTACTTCTATGTCTTGCTCATACACACTCGGTTATTTTTTCTGTTTATTTTTTCTTCTGTTTTTTCATACTTGTTTCACTTGCATGTGTCTACTTTGTTGACCACCTCCTCTTATGCATTTGACCTTGGAGATGGGCTGCTGATACGATATGTTTTTGGGGATGTCATTGCTCAAATTTTCAAGTGGGCTATTATCCAATGAGGAATCAGTTGGATGCATTTCGCATGTGTCAAAATGATCCAGTGTTTAGTTGGCGAGATACATTTCCATCTCCTCTTTCTCTGACAAGTTGACAGTTTGTGTTTTTATTCTATATTTCTGCAGTTCTTAGAAAATCAAGGTTTTCTAGCTGGTGTCTCAAGTGAAAATGAAATTCAGGTACAGCTTTTTTGTTAGCTATACAAATTTATAATTAATAATACATCTTCTACTAGGGATTATCCAACGCTTTTAAAATTTCAATACAATTGTGTTACAATATTGATTGGTTTAATAGGTTATTGATGTTGGCAGGTTTGGGATTTGGAACAGAGGCAAATAGCTGGTTCTTTACAGTGGGAATGCAATATAACTGCCTTCTCTGTTATTTATGGCACCAATTACATGTATAGCACTTGTAGAACTAGTTATTGTGCTACTTCTTCATTTGATAATCATTGGCTGAAAATACAAGTAAAACTCGGTGATGGAATGTAACATCACACTGTCATTACTGTCAGGTATATTGGAAGCGAATATGCAATGGTGTCTTTGTTGAAGTATGATGCTGAAGATCGAAAAATTAAATTACTGCCATATTATATTACTGCAAACTTTATAGCTGGTAATTGCATAATCTCTTTGATGCCATACTTTGTTGTAATGCAAAACTTGTATTAGTCTCCACTGATTGGGGAGAGGTGGGGTGGGGTAATTAGCATTACTATTTCATTAGCCTGAAAAATCATGTAACATCTCTTACACGAGTATTTTATTAATTAAAGAATTTCAAATATTATAAAATTACTGAGAACAACAAGAATTTAGAGATGAATGTCATTGCCTTTTACAACAAGAATTTCAACACTATGGCCGTTTGTGTTATTCAACACTTCTGCAGCTATGTATTGTCTACTATATTTAAATGCTAAACGTATGTATCAATATTGCAGAAGCAGCTGGAATGTCATTGCCTGATAATCTTTCTGTTGTTGGAGTTCTCCATCAACCTAGTTCTCTAGGAAACAGGCAAGACAAAATCCTTATGGAAACAGTGCCAAGATCTTGGTTTTTCAATCCAACCAATGCAGTTGGCTGTCAAATGTTTTTCTATTATTGCAAACTTGGTTTCTTGTTGAGATTATAATGCTTTGGATTCAAAAGCAAATTGACAGGATGAACTGGAAGGCAAGAACATGAGGAGTAAAAGGCATATATTTTATAAGTTGAATTATTCTTTTAGTGTTTATAAGAGTTGAGATGGCCTCCTTTTGATTCATCAGATTTTGGGCGGGATTTACTATTGGCCTAAGCTTGATGCAGGTAGCAATAGATGTTCAAACTATTCCCAAAGTTGAAAAATATGTTTGCACACACAGTTGTGCCCAAACAAACATATGGACACATGCACATGTACACACATATATAAATCTATATGTGTATAGCTACTGTCATGTACATTTTCTTATTCACATTAACTAAAATACTGATTCATAGATGAAACCAGATGTTGCATTTCATATTTATTTGGGTTATTAGTTCTAGTTAGTGCATTTTGAAAAATATGTCCTTCTGCAGACTGCTGATTGCATATGAGAATGGTCTGATCATACTCTGGGATGCTTCAGAGGATCGAGTTGTGCTTGTAAGAGGTTCCAAGGACCTGCAAGTGAAGGAAGAAACAGTCCGTAATTCTCCAAAAGGCACAAGAACTGAGCTTTCTAATGCTATATCAGACAGCAAACGGGTGGCGAAAGAGATAAGCTCTCTTTGTTGGGTATGTGATAGTGGGTCGATTCTTGCCGTTGGCTATGTAGATGGTGATATAATGTTTTGGGATTTATCGACTGCTGCCTCTACCAAGGATCAGAGATCTGAAAAGTTAGCTAACAATGTTGCAAAGATACAATTATCATCAGGTGACAGGAGACTCCCTGTCATAGTTTTACAGTGGTCTGCAAATAAGTTACATAATCATCCTAGGGGCCAACTCTTTGTTTATGGTGGTGAGGGAATTGGGTCTGAAGAAGTTCTCACGGTATGTCTATGTTCCTGTGATACTCAATATTACTATTAGAGGTCCTGGTAAACAAATCATATTTGTTAAAGACAGATTCATTTCAGCCTTTGACAATAACAATTGAGAATTCATGTAAATCATACCGCCCTGGAGACTTCCATAGTTCAACTCTGCATGTATATGCTCCTGGATCATAGATGTTTCATTTAGCTTGCAATAATTTGTCTTCTCTAATTCACAGGTTCTGACCCTGGATTGGTCTTCGGGAATAGAAAGCCTGAAGTGCATAGGTCGTATAGACCTTACACTTGTTGGTTCATTTTCGGATATGGTTTTATTACCGGCTGCTGGAACAATGGAGAATGGTGACACATCGCTATTCACTTTGACAAATCAGGGACAACTGCATGTCTATAACAAGGCTTGCTTGTCTGCCTTGATGTCTCAGCAAAAGAACAAGATTGATGGGCCCGCAGCACAGTATCCTGTGTTCATACCTACTATCGAACCGTGTATGACAGTGGCAAAGCTTGCTTTGGTGGATAGAGATGGGGAATACTCCTCTGCTCTGTCTAAGGTAGTGTTCTTTTGTGCCACAATAAACTCTCAATACATTGTATCTTGATAATATCATCAACCATCACTTAGGTTTTCTATAATAATGAGATTGTCTCAGCTGAAAAACTTCACGAAGCATATATGAGGAGAATTCAAGTATTCTTTCTCTTCCCTTTCTTAATTTTGTGTGTCTTTGGTCCTTAAGGAAGTTGCAGTTGAAAAGATTAACGTGGAACACACTTTGAAGAAGGGGGGTGCAAAGTGGCCTTTGACAGGTGGTGTTCCCAGCCAACTTTGTAATGCTGAAAGTTATCATGTCGAGAGACTATATGTAGCAGGATATCAAGATGGATCTGTTCGAATATGGGATGCCACCTATCCAGCTCTGTTGCTCATCTATGCTATAGGTCCTGAGGTTGGTATGCTGTCACAACTTTTGTCAAGTCTCCATAAACAGTTTTTACATTATGAAATTCATAATATTTATTTGACGACTCGAGAATAAATTTAAGAAAGCTAATTTTTCTTGTTTAATGTGAATGGAAGGTAAAAGGCATTAGATCTACGGGTGCAAATGGAACAGTATCAGCATTGGAATTTTGTTCTCTTACTTTAGGATTAGCTGTTGGTGATGTTTGTGGTCTGGTGAGAGTCAGTTGACCTTGTAGATGCCTTTCTCTTACGTGATCATGATATGATACTTTAATGATTTTGTTCTTGTTTGAGATTATGTAGGTTCGTGTATATAAACTAATCGGGGGTTCAAACGAGACAGAACTGCACTTTGTGACAAAAACAGAGAAGGAAGGTTCGGTTATGTACATATTTATTTACTGCATGTAGATGTCTTTACATATTTCTTATGAGTAAATGAGAAGATTTAATTATATATATCCTTGACATCTAACTGCGCACACAGAACAGAATGCAATGTGCGGGTTTGAGAGCTTGGTTGAGCTAAAATCTGAGCGATAAGTGAGTAGATGAGTTTCTCTCTCCCTATGGGTGTAGATCTAGATGAAGCAGTAGTTGCGAAGAAGATTAATGCAGTGGGCTCCTAATGGTTGTTATCAAGCCAATCTGTAATAAACTCACACACATCATGTAAAGATGAAGATTTATTATCTTCGACTTAACTTAGTATTTCATGCTAGTATCATGATTGAAGCTAGTTCTCTCTTCAATAGTTCCACGATACAGTTGAAACTTGCTGGTGTAGCTTATTGCTTTCATTGTACCAGTTTCATTTTCTAATAAGAGCTGGTTGCAGTTTATACTCCACAACAAGGTAATGGGCCTCGGTGCACAGCTGTGTTTTCTATTCTTGATTCTCCTATATGCATACTACAATATGCAAATTTTGGAGGGAGACTTGCTGTGGGATATGAATGTGGCCGGGTGAGAATCATTTTTTGAAATTTATCATACTAATGCTGTGCTCTTAGATTGAGATGTCAATTGAAATTGCAAATTAAAAAAATTCAAGAATTTATGTTTCCATTTCATAATACAGGTTGCAATGCTTGATATTAGTACATTGTCAGTTTTGTTTCTTACAGACAGTGTATCCAACTCAAGTTCCCCAGTCATCTGTCTGTCTGTGAAATCATTTTCAGATACTAATAGCTCATCACAGATCCCAAAGGGCTCTGAATCCAAGAATTTGACTGATCCTGAAAATGGAATGGGTCCAAAGGATTCTGAATCCAAGACTTTGAGTGATTCTGTAAATGGGTTGGCATTCCCAAAGGACTCTGAATCCAAGAATTTGGCTGATCCTGAAAATGGAACGATTGTAATGGATCCTGAATCCAAGACTATGAGTGATTCTGGAAATGGGTTGGCATTCCCAAAGGACTCTGAATCCAAGAATTTGGCTGATCCTGAAAATGGAATGAGTGTAAAGGATCCTGAATCCAAGACTATGAGTGATTCTGGAAATGGGTTGGCATTCATTATGACCAGAAATGCAGATATTGTGGTCATAGATAGTACCACTGGAAATATGATCAGGTCTTGGCCTATGCATCCAAAAAAGGATTCTACTGCGATCTCGATGTACATTATAGGTGAGTATTTTCAGTCCAAACATAGATATCTTATGTTTTTGTTTTGTCTATTTTCTTTTTTGGTTGGGGGCAGGAGTGCTTTGTTAGAATAAAAAAATGTAGATATCTTTCTTTGCAGAGGATGGTGATGTTTTATGTAATGTGTCGAGTGCGAAAAAACATTCTTTGGACTTACCTCAGAAAGGTGAAGCTAAAAATGATGATGCACAACCTAATGCTGACTCTGGAGGGACACAGCTTGAAGTTGACCTGGATACCTCCACCAAAACTGCATATTTTTTGCAGAGATCAGTGAATATATTTGTTTTACTTTGTTGTGACAACATATTGCACTTGTGTTCATTGAAGTCTGTGCTTGAGGTGCCTTTTATTCTCTCCTTAACTTTGATCATCTCAGTATCTCTTTTTACCAATAATTGAAACCTTCATTGTTCATTCTAGGGTGACAGTAACTCCATTCAGAAGGTAAATCTTGAAAAACCGTGTTGTTGGACTACAATCTTAAAAAAAGATGGGAAATACAGTGGATTGGTTGTATTATATCAGACAGGAGTCTTTGAAATAAGGTAAAACACAAATCACACTGGCTTCTGTGTTTGGTGCTGTGAAATCTGATATCTTCTTTATCAGCAGATACTTATACCATGTAGTATAATTTAATGCTTTTGGCATAATTTTTTATCATTATATTTTGATCATATATTCATATCATAAATGATTCTAGTAAATGATAGTTTAATGGAAGTTGAGGCCGCTCAAACAGGTCTTTTCCAAATCTTGAAGTGGTGAGAGATATATCATTAATGACGATTCTAAGATGGAACTTCAAGACCAACATGAACAAGATATTCTGTTCTTCTGATCATGGGCAAATGATTCTGGTGGGTTTACTTTCTTCATTTTTGTTAAGAACTTGTTTTTTGTGTCTAGTATATACTATATCATATGCTATAGGAATGCATCTGCTTCAAAATCTTGCGACCTTTTAACCTGAATTTATTAATTTTTTATAGGTAAATGGGTGTGAATTAGCTTTTGTATCTCTTTTGGCCTACGAAAATGAATTCAGGTCTCTCTCTCTCTCTCTCTCTCACACACACACACACACACACACACACACACACATTGCAAGATGAAATACTTAGGATTGTGTGTGTTGTCTCTAAACTTTGAAGAAATACTTAATTGCAAGATGAAACACTTGTACCTTCTTATCAGATTTTTGTCTGGCTTAGGATTTCGGAGTCCTTCCCTTGTCTTCATGATAAAGTGCTTGCAGCTGCTACAGATGTCATTGCCAATTTATCTCTTAGTCAGAAACAGGTTCAGTGTATAACTTCAACCTCCATTATCATTTGTTCTTTTAGTGAAGATAACAGTCTATTTGTTCTTTGCTAAACATGTTTCACCGCAGAGTGCTGGCCCTGGGATTTTAGGTGGTATCATTAAGGGCTTAACAGCGAGTAGAACAGATCAAAACATGGACCCAACTGGAAATCATGAAAAGTATTGTGCAAATTTGGAGAGCTTATTTTCTAATCCCCCATTCTTAAAACCTTCCACAGATGTGAAGGATGGCCAAGAACCCGTGATGCTTAACCTAGGTTCTCTATCTCTTGTTTTAATCATCCTTCCCTCTACCTCCCTTCTCTTTATGATTGCTTTCAACTGTTTTGGTGCAGATGATATTGTAATTGATGGACCTATTACTGTCTTGCCTAAAGTTCAAAACAACAAGGTTGAAAAGAAAGGTATTTTATGTATACCATATTATATTTTCCAGGTAGACAATGCTCTTGATGTTTCATGTTTACTTAGCAGACAAGGGATCAGAGAAGAAAAAGTTATTTGAAGGTACAACTAGTGATACAAAGCCAAAAATGAGGACAGCTGCAGAAATCAAGGCTAAATATAGAGAAACTGGGGTAATCACCATCAGTTTAATTTTACAAAAAAAATTAAATGCAATAGTTGTATGATCTTATGTTCTGACAATCGGTCATCGGTGGTTTCAGGATGTCTCTGCAGCAGCTGCTCGTGCAAGAGATATGCTTGCAGAACGTCAGGAAAAACTTGAGGTAGTTTTCCACTGATGAATGCCTCGGCTCCCAATTTACAACATGTGTTTTTCTTTTTCTGTGGTATCTTTCAGTTCTGTAGTTCATTTTCAAATAGTAGGCAATTCATGATTCATCTGGCTAATGAGCATCTCGTGTCTCTTGTTTGCATATATCAGAAACTCAGAGAAAACACAGAAGAACTGGCAAGTGGAGCTCAAGACTTCGCATCAATGGCAAAGGAACTCGCCAAGAGAATGGAGAATCGTAAATGGTGGCAGATATGACAAGTTAGTAACATATATCATCAATTAGTTTAGTAGTGCTTATAGCCCTTAATTAGCGGAATCTCATTCATCTGATTGAAGAAAGATACCCCCATTGTTCATCTTGCTTAATTTTTTGGCTCGCATTACACACTGCATTTGATCCATGTTTACTTGTTCATAATGAGCATATATGAGTCTTTGCTACTCTATGTAAATTACGGATGAATAAAACGTTCTACTCGTTTTCTGTGTTCTACTGGTTATGATCCCTCCGACCAAAACGAGTAAAACGATCCAATAAAAACGGGAAAAAGGAAATTCCAAAGAGAAAGAACAATTTCATGAAACACGTGCGGTTGAAGCTGAACCTTTGCTTTGATTTTCCACCTTTTCCAAAAGGGATGATGGACACTCCATTACGGAGTCACCTTTGGTTATAATATTAGGACGGCAAGTTGACTGAAGCCACCGTGTGAAAACTTGTGGCGGCGTCTCTGAATCTTTTTCTCCTAAAAATATTTAACGCTCGATCATCATATTGTTGTAAAGAAAAAAAAATTCATAATTGCTGTTATAATAAATTCATTTTTGTTACATTGAAACTCTCACTTCAACTAACCTCAAAAACCTGTAATAATTTTATTATTGCGACAATATCGATGTAGTTTTTTCTTATTACACAACAACTCATCGTTATTGAATTGAACTCGAGACCTCACACTCATGCTACTATTCCAATAATATCAAGCCACATTAATTACTTTAATTTTTATTTTTGGTTTCTCACAAATTTGTCAGTAGTCAACTTAACGAAGGTAAGCATAAGTGAAATTCAATCAACCGTTATTTATTTCTCTCTAGATCATCAAAAAGCTATGAAAATTTAGGAAGCCTGATAAATTATTGACTTGAAAGCTGACTGATACCGGCCAGAAAAGAATCGAAGAAAAATGAAATTGACATGGCTCGACATGGACCAAAACCAAACACAGAGAAGAATTCCGCGCCAGAATTTGACCGCGTCAGCAGTCCCTATTCACATTCGTGGTCCAAAATTCAACTTGTTTCCTTTTTTCTGTTTTTTTGATCGGGACTTGTTTCTTTTTTTCAGTTACATTGAACTTCAAACTTGTTTCTTTTGCCTTTGCAGATTTTATTTTATTTTATTTTTTCCTATACCAAAAAAGGCAAAAACGTACTCTTTCACGCGGTCAAAATCCATATATAAACAACTCAAACTCTCGAGCTAAGTGGGATTATAATACATACAAAAGAGAGGACAAGCAACAAGAAGCACAAGGCCACAAGTTGTTGGAAGTGGAGGAGAGAAGTCCCTTGTGTTATCTTCTCTCTTTCTCTAGCTCCCATTGCTCCACGTTCATTCATATTAGTTCAATAAAGCTTAGGACACCCAAAGCTCAGATCTCTGGGATTTGCTGCATCTGGGTCTCTCCTATGGCGAGTTGGGTCTTCTCAGAATGTGGCCTAAAGCCTCTCCCTAGAATCTACCCCCAAACCAGAAATGGACTAACACCAAAACCCACCAGCATTAGGCCATTGCAGCTCAGCAAAAGCAACAATCTTGGGTCTTCTCTGAGGCTCTCAAATGGGTTCAGAGGGCAGAATTGGGCACTCAATGTGAGTGCTCCATTGAATGTCGTAACTCTCGATGGAGAAGATGAGAGAGTGACGAATGTAAATGGGGTTGATCAAGATGGTGGTGAATTTAACCCTGGTGCACCTCCTCCGTTTAATTTGGGTGATATTCGAGCAGCGATTCCAAAGCATTGTTGGGTTAAGGACCCATGGAAATCTATGAGCTATGTTGTGAGAGATGTTGCTGTGGTTTTTGGCTTGGCAGCTGTGGCAGCTTACTTTAACAGTTGGGCTGTTTGGCCTCTTTACTGGTTTGCTCAGAGCACCATGTTCTGGGCTCTCTTTGTTCTTGGCCATGATTGGTAAGTAAACTTGGTTTTTTGTATTGGATTAGGTTGAATTCAGTGCTCTTTAATTTGATTGGCTGATGCGAATTGTTTCTTTGTTATTTTGTTTGTGTAGTGGTCATGGAAGTTTCTCTAATAACCCAAAGCTGAATAGCGTGGTGGGTCATCTTCTTCATTCTTCAATCCTTGTCCCATACCATGGATGGTTAGATATTTTTTTCTTACAACCCTGAATAAGCTATTCTTCATTGTTCTATCTTACATAGTTTTAACATGTACGTGCCATTGTTATTACAGGAGAATAAGTCACAGAACCCATCATCAGAACCATGGTCATGTCGAAAATGATGAGTCTTGGCATCCGGTAAGTTCACATTTATGGTTCTTTATCTCTGTTCTGATTCTATATCTTCAGTCATTTAGTTACTGAGTCAGCAATTATGCATTATCTGATTTTGCAGTTAAATGAGAAAACTTTCAAAAGTTTGGATAAGGCTACTCAGACATTGAGGTTCACCTTGCCTTTTCCTATGCTTGCTTACCCCTTCTATCTGGTAAGCCTTTTTCTTCTTGCTTCTTAGATATTTCAACTGCTAATGAACTAGAGGATTGAGATGTCCTTGTCTGATTTTTCAGTGGGCTAGAAGTCCAGGAAAGCAAGGCTCTCATTATGATCCCAACAGCGATTTGTTTCTCCCAAATGAAAGGAAAGATATTATTACCTCTACTGCCTGTTGGACTGCAATGGCTGCCCTGCTTGTTGGTCTGTCTTTTGTAATGGGTCCGATCCAAATGCTTAAGCTTTATGGAGTTCCATACTGGGTAGGTTCTATTTCTTCATGCTTTGATGCGCCTCTGTATCCATCACCTGGCCTTCTCTGATTGTCACATGTGTTTCTTTGAATTTGGACTCAAATGCAGGGGTTCGTCATGTGGTTGGACTTAGTGACTTACTTGCATCACCATGGCCATGAGGACAAACTTCCCTGGTACCGTGGAAAGGTAAAGTATTCAATCTATCAAAGATAAATGTTATTCAAATGTCCCGAAAGTCATTGTGCGCTCCAAATTGGAATGACTTTTTGGGAGCGCAAATAACATTGCCCTCTATCAAACAATGTAACTGCTGCATTGTTCTGTAAAATATGTGTGCTAATGCTTGGTTCTGTATCTATATCAAACAGGAATGGAGTTATCTAAGAGGAGGGCTAACAACCCTTGATCGTGACTATGGATTGATCAATAACATCCATCATGATATTGGTACCCATGTCATACATCACCTATTCCCTCAAATCCCACACTACAACTTAATAGAAGCAGTGAGTAACGCCTGCTTACACCTAAACTATTTGGCTGAAAAATCAATTCAACTTTGTATCCAATTCTGATGTGGTTCTTGTTAATTTCAGACGGAGGCAGCTAAGCCTGTGCTTGGGAAGTACTACAGGGAGCCGAAGAAATCCGGGCCTCTCCCATTACACTTATTGGGAGTCCTTGTAAAAAGCATGAAGAAAGATCATTATGTGAGTGATACTGGAGATGTTGTATATTATCAAACTGATAAGAAACTATCCGGATCTTAGGATCTAGGACAAGAAGTTGTGAAGTTTTCAGGGTACGAGAATTGAAGGGTAGCGAGCTTTAGATTTTTTTCTCCAACTTTGTACTACTTACTACTGCCAGGGCAGCCATTCTGCCCTGCCCTCACATGCATTGTAATTGTATTAAGAGGACAGTTGCCTGGCATAGATTGATTGCGGCCTGTTAAACTGTAACATGGGCATGCTTGTGTAGTGTACTATATTAAATTCTGAAAGAATAACCTTCCTTTATTTGACAATTTCAAAGTACCAACACCAATTGTTTTAGGATGCAAGTTTCACAAGGGTGAAACAATTGAATGAATCCCATAATAACAAATTTATGTCAAGCTGGTTTAGTCTTGAAATTTTGAATCATTTCCCGAGTCTTGCCTTCAATCAATAGTTTACTGAATGTACTGCACTCATGAATGAAGATATTCGCAATGGATCTTTCTGGATGCCATCTTGGCCACAAATGCCACTACTAACATCAATCCCTTGAGGTTTGAGAGTTGAAAGAGCCTCGGAAGCATTCTCAGGTTTTATCCCTCCCGCCAAAAGCCAACCATGCTTGCTTCTAATACTTGGCAGCTTAAACTGTCTCCAATTGAATCCCTTGCCACTGCATCAAGCATTTCAATAGTGGAATCAATCAAAACAAGGATATATTATATAAAACAGGAAGAGACGGTATTTGTGTGACTAGATGAAGTAAAAAGATTTCATTACCTGCCACCCTTTGCACTATCCACAAGAACCCAATCAACTAGAGAACACTGTTCAGCAGAAATTTGGTTCAGGAGAGTTCCATCTTCATTAGCATGAAGAACATATATTATCCGGTTCTCTTGGACTAATGCCGGAAAAGCAGCACGGGAACCATCTCCATGAAGCTGCATAACCACAAAGCATTATAATCCTAAGCATTCTTTTACTTATTAATGCACATGTGCAAGTTAAACAAATTCAAGGCCAAGGAATGTATACCTGAACAAGTTCAAGGTCAGCTGCATCAGAGGCTCTTAGTATTGTGTCCGCATCATCATCCACGAACACCCCAACAGGCTGTGCCCCGTAATCCCTTGCTGCTCTCGAAATCTCCTTTGCAACCGAAAGTGAAACAGAGCGTTTAGAGTTGGGCCAAATAATCATCCCAATAAAATCAGCACCAGCTTCTGCTGCCATTGCTGCATCTCTTGCAGATGTAATGCCACACATCTTAACCAAAGGCCCATTCTTTTTACGTTCCTCGTGCTTATAGGAGGCATCTTCCTCCGTGACAACTCCGCAAGTAATTCTATTCTTTCTAGATAACTTGGCACTAGACAAGCGCAATGAGTCCAGCTTCAAACCTACAAATACATAACAACCCTGAGAAATGTTGCAAACATGTACTGAAGAAACGAAGTAGATTAAAGATTTTATACAAGCTCGGACGATAACATGAGTAGAAATACCAGGAATTTGCCTTGGGCCGCAGATTCTGACGACTCCAGGCTGAAAGTGGCTTCCAGTAGCTAATCCTGAAAACAAAGAGAACAATAATAAAACCCAAGAATCCCATTTTCAAGAGCTTTGCATATGTCAAGTGGGATACACATACACATAATACATGAAACTAGTGAATTGAAATGCACAACCATTTGATGCAAATATTGGATGACCAAACTCGTTCACAACGTACAACACAACAATCACATTTACGAAAGCGTCTCTCTGGGGAATTTCATCGAACAGTTGGAATGCAATTGAGCTAAGCACGTAATATGCAGAGACAAAGACAAACCTGTAAGCATGTTTCTCGCACCAATGTTCTCAAGATTTGTGTAGCGCAGCGTTGAAACAAAGTAAGATGAACCTCCGATCAATTTGTGCGAAATTTAGCGCGGGGAAACTAATGATTTGGTTCCTTATGTTTGAACCATCAGACCCGGTTCCATTTAGAATTTTGGCAGAATCTAATTTTGAAAATTTACCCTTTTATTTTGGGCAGAGGTGAAAATTTTTACCTTCTAAGAAATCTGAAAACAATTTTTTTTATTCTTATTTCTTTTAAAAAGCCTTATTTGTTAAAATTCTCTCCGCAAAAAAAATAACAACCTTTTGCCGACGAAATATTTGTCGAGAAAAACTGTTCTTAATTATTTTAGAACAACTCTTTACCGACGAATATTTCGTCGCTAAAGATTGCTCTTAATTTTATTTTTTTCTAATTTAAATAAGAACTTCGGCCTCAAAAAAGCACCCATACATTTTTTCGATCTTCTTTGGGTAAAATTTGGATTCTAAACAATTGGAGGTCAGGATCACATTAGTCAGTATCACCAGATAAGATGTATTATTGTTTGGTTACTCCTGGGCGGCTGGACCACAATCCCTCTCAAGTCTCAAGGACAAACGTCAAAAGCATTAGGGCCCCACACGCTATTGGCCTCCAGTTCCATTATAAACAAAAGCAGCTTAATCTTTTCTGGCACTGCATTAGATTAGTAGGAGCTTTCCTGGCACTGAAACCACTCCAGCAAGGATCTATGTGGATGTAAATGTCACCTTCTTCAATCATGGTCTACAAATCTATTGCAGAAATGACTACCCAACTCCCATTAATGGAAAAATGAGGAGCCAATAATACCCATTATTGCTCAAAGTCTTAAAGTCTGGAAATTGGATTATGAATCAAGAACATCTAACCAAGCAACAAGGAGAAAGATTTATGAAGTCAAAATGAATTATTTATACTTTGCACAGCAGAAAGTCTTGCATATAATTTTCCAGAGTTACGAGACTGAAAAATGCATTCCTGCAACTGATTCATTTATCATCTCTTTGGAGAAGTAATACAATTAAACATTTCCCAGATGGAGAGGGAAATAAATAAATAAATAAATACAATATAATAAAAAAATACAGCAGCTCTTCAGCTCTTCTATCTATCTTCATCTCCTTCCTCCTGACCAGAACTAAAGGGTCTTGATTGAATTGAATTCGGTTTGGTGTAAACTGACTCCTCTTAAATTACAACTATAAATAATTAATCAAATACTACTAACAACTCCAAAGTATTAGTTTCTTCAGCAGCATTGTTGCTTATGCCCTCTGCTCCTGTTCTATGTACATCTGCTCCGCCCATGACGGAAGCATTTCATGAACCCCCTTATTCAGGTGATGATACTTCTGTCTCTCTGCACCCAACATGTCAGACCTCTCAGAAGAAACATCTTTAACCAGAGAATTGACCCAAGACACATCTGGCTCGTCAAGAACCGATGGCATCATGTTGTTTGGTGATCCAGCATTGTTGCTTCGGAAACCAAAAGAAGCAGACTTCCTCAGCTTGTTCAGGTCGTCTCCTTGAATGCCCCAGTCCAATTTCCCACTAGGTGAGTTCCAATCAGAAGACGACATCATGGTGTTTGAGTTGGCAGCGGATGTAAACCCAGGAAGATGGGTTACTGCTCCGCGGTCAACAAAACTATGGCTCCGCTTTGCAAAGGCAGCAGACCTTGAATTCATAACTGCTGCTGCCAATGCTGCAGGTGAGTCGAGCCCGAATGACGAGGGCTTCCTCACGGGAGAGGATGACATGTTGGATGGGTAACTTGAACGAAGTTGATTCATGTTTTGGCGACTCTGAAGCCCAGGTGAAGATTGTAACTGGGTTTGTGTTGAGAGTGCCTGCAATTGGGACAATAAAGAAGGATCAAAGGATCCAAAAAGGTCGTCAAGGTTAGTTGGCTTCAATTCTCCCATCCTGCTGTTATTATAGCAGGATGGAGAGGAGAGACGAGATATCTCATCCCACATGTGCTGTTGCTGCTGCTGCTGCTGCTGTTGTTGTTGTTGGCTAGCGTGATTTTCACGCCCTAGGAATTCCATCTCCAAGTCCAAATCACGAGCACTCAAAGCGCTCTTTAGCCTGCTACCTGGAAGCTGCAAGGCAGGTGGGGTGAGGTTAACTTTGTTCTGCCACAGACCTCCATTCTTAGGAGATGAAGAGGCTGCAATTGGAGACATGGGTGGTGTTGATGCCGTAGGCATAGAAAGAGATGGTGAACCAAGAGCTAATGGGCTCATGGTAGTCATATCTGCACCGCTGGCTGACATAGACCTAGGAGAAGGCATGGCTGAACCTGTGGAAGCATACACCGGGCGTAACTCTTCAGGTTTGTGAGCAAAGAAGCACACTTTCCTTGTGCACCCAGTTTCGTCCTTACAAAGGCGAGTGCGGTATTGAGCAGGATGAAGCCAGGACTCGAAAACACCATGAGCATATTCACAGACATCTCCCTTCTGGCACGAGCCTTTGCGGAACTCAGGGCAGGGGACACAACTATATGGGTACTTCCTTGGGTCTCTCCTCCTTGCATTCTCACCGGGGTGAACAAAAGGGCACTCGGTCCAGTCATGAGAGTAGGCCCTGGAGCACGGCTTCACCTTGAAAGTGTACATTCTGAACTCATCTGATCCATAAATCCCATTGTTGATATCAGGCAATGCAATATCAATAGGATAGTCTTTCTTCTCACTTCCCTCTTTCAACAACTGAAGGCTAGGAACCTCTTGATCATCAATCTGATCACTTTCCACAACTGACATATCGCCTTTCAGCAACATCTCCATGGCCTTTCTTCTTGAGTTGCAAGGTGACTTCAAAGTGGGGGCAATCAAGTCAACAGGCTTGTTTCCATTAGCGTTGACACAATTAGCATCAGCTGATGCATCAAGCAAGAGCTTGACAACCTCAAGCGAAGAAGGGGAACCACCAGCAGTGGCACAGTGAAGAGCAGTGACCCTATCAGAACCACAAGACCTATTGACATCAACCTTGCCAGAGTCAAGGATAAACTTCAAAACCTTAGTGCTACCAAACATGGCAGCGATCATAAGCGGAGTCCTCTCTTCGAACCCCATCTTCTTTGACCCAATTCTTCTTCCGTACCAAAAGCTGGCCTCATCAACATGGAAACCTTTCTCTTCTACTTCAATCCTGAAAGCATCAAGATTGTCTGAGGCAGACAACTCAACCAAAACCGATGACTTAGACGCACCATTCTGCTTCTGAAACTCACTTTCCATGATGAAATTTGAGGAGACAATTGTATTCTTAGACCCCTTGCACATGCTAAAAGTCCTGCATAATTTTAACAATAAAAGATCAACATGACATTCAATTGAGATAAATTGACACGGTTTGGTCTGTATAAAGTTGTTTACTTCATTCAATAAACTAAAATCCCATATACAATCTAAGATTTCAGATAAATTGAGCAGAAATTCAAAAACAACCCCAAACTACATCTTTGATAACTACATGGTTCTTATTTGAGGGGAGTTCTTACATATTCTGGAAATCATCATAAAGCAAAGAACTTTTCATATTTCTATTGCTAACATACACCATAGAATTAGAATAGCTCCTAACAAACAAAAACCAGATCCCAAATATCAATTCAACCTAAATAACTCAAAACCCACAAAATCTCCACAAAACCCATTTAAAATCATGCAGAAGGGTACCATAAAATCCAATCCAGATACGAAAAGCTTAAAATTTTAATCTTCTAGGAAACTCAGACAATCAAATCCAGAAGCTTTTCCATACCTTGTTCAAGTATAGCTTGCTTGATATTTAGAGAGAGAGAGAGAGAGTGTATTTGTTAGAGTGGTTTAGACCTCGAATTAGAGGAGCTTGAGATTGAGGAGAAGGGAAGGGTGAGGCTTTATATTCTTGGTGTGGCTCAAGGAAGAAGAGAGGAAAGTGTGACTTTTCTTTCTTTCTCCGCGCTTTCTTTCTTTCTTTCTGTGTGTGTGTGTGTTTTTGGTCCAAGTCAAACCTTGAAACCCAAGGCCACTTCTTTATGACTATCCTATCTCTTTCTTCACCTAAATGAAACTCAAATTCACCTCAAATCGAAATTTACATTCAACGTTGGGCTGACTCCTAACTCGTTTGGGTGTTGACTGAACCCATTGTCCCGCACGTGTGATTCTGCTTCGCACGCGTGCATTTCCCCTACGAGCGAGCCTTCAATCTCATTTTCTCTTCTCGTCTTTTGATTCTCGGAGAATATCACCTTAAAGAAGGAAAATATTCTTCCTAGTTTTCATACACTCCTTTTTCCGATCGCTAACAAAACAAACATATACCATGTTTCTTTTCTTTTCTTTTTTATTATATTCCATTCTATTGAGTATAAGTTTTGAAACACAAATCTCGAATCGAACTTTAAGTCTAGAATTCAAACTCTAAACCATAAATATTAATTTTTCAATGAAGTTATCTCATTTTCTTTCCTAAATGAATAAGGAGAAAGAAGAATTGAACTTCAATCTTGGATGCAGGGTTACAAGCATTCACGACTATCTCAAACTTGACAAGGCACCAATGCTTCCACCCACCGAAGACTTAGGCCGGATCTTGAAGGCAATCTTTCACTCCGCTTGTAACATAGAAAATTGGTCTAAAGTTGTTTGACTAAGTTCTTGCATTCTCAAGCTCTCTCTTGAGCTCTTTTTTAATGTAGGTTATCTTAGAGATTGTCTCATATTATCTCTCGTATAATGGGGGTTACATTTACTTGGTCCACGTGAAAGTTTCTTTCATTAGATTTATCATTTATGTCACATGGATGATTTCCACTAATGTTTGTCAAATTTCTCATGCCTTGATAATCTCAAAGTAAGCCATATATAATAAGCAGGACTACCGGAGCAGATAAGATGAGATGAGGCATTAAAAATTCGAAATGAAAATGTGTGAAGGGGTTGGACCAACTGACTAATGGATTAGGAATTAATTGATAAGGAGGAGGAAGCTGTCACATTTTTAGCGCGTTGATTTTTCTTTTCCTTCAGAGAAGCTGAGAGACTTTAGGTGGTGAGGTGGGGGGGGGGGGGGGACAGCAAATTCATTATTGGAATCCTCTGACTCAGCCTTCCACTATGGACGTTCTAAAATACAACTTCTAGTCCTACTTGTTTATACATGCATGTTTGTATATGTCCTCTCTAAATTTAATATTTACATGCTGCTTTTGTCCTGAAGTTCATTCTTTTGGGTTTGCTTTGTTGGAGTCTTGGACTTCTGCTTTCCACCCCTTGCTGATAACATAAGGCTAAGAACTAGCTAAGGTTGACAAAAAGACAGCTGGGCTTTAAGGTTTTCCAACCTCCTTTTCACAGGGTGGAGACTTGAGACTTGAGACTTGTAATATGTAGATATTTATAACAGTCCTGGTCAAGCACAAGTGCACAACTCTTCTTCTTCTTATATGCATAACTTGCTAGCTATATGGCATGGTCTTATGGGCTGATATATGAGCTTAGAAGGCCCATCATAATTTATTGGGCCAGGGTTTCGTCACCCTCGATCACTTGACATGGGCAAAATAACCCTTGAACTCGCGGAACCGGGTTAGTTCGGACGGTCACTCAATATTGGACCGGTGCAACATGCAGTTTGGTGTGTATAGAAATCACTCTGCTCATATTGAACCACTGCTTGAAATTTTGCTTGTTTAGTGCTTTCAATGTGGCAACTTGGTGTGTTTTACATCTAAAAGTACTCGTGATTCTCGCCAAAATTGTCCGAACCAAACAACGAAAACGGATTGATTTTGGTCGTGTGTGCTATGTCGTCTCCATGCTTGAATCGAACCGTATATGGCGGATCAGTTCAATGCGTGGTTTAGGATAAAAACCGAACCCAACCGGATAAGGCTCAACATCCAATAAAAACTATACAAGTCATATTGTGAAAGTGATGCTCAAAGAGCATTTTGAAGGCCGACATTAATTGTGTGGCCTTGTGAATCAGATTAGCAATGGGCTCAATTAGGCCTATCCGGTTATGGGGCTGAATTCCTAAACAAACCCAAACTTAAACAAGGATTTAATTGGTCCGAGTTTTTTTTATAAGTTAATTGGTCCGAGTTGATCAGTCTTTCTATCGGGTTTCATGGAAAACGTAGACTTTTGTAGGGTGAAAACAAATTAAAATTTCAAATCATTCCACGTTTTTACTGTGAGGATTGACCAGAGATGAAGATGTGATCATTATATCCTAGGTCACCTCCAATAATTGTGATCCATAATTTGCAATTTAGAATTATACACGTGTTGAAGTAGAGCAGAAGATAACAAATTGCCTACATATATATATATATATATATATGTATGAGATATCTTTGTTATTGTTAGGCGGATCTATGGGCGCAGCGCACACAAGTTGGTTAGTCTCTATCAGTGAGAGTTCGATCAAAGAGTCGAAAGTTAGTAGCAACCATACCCATTTCACACTATGACAGTGACCAAACAGTACCGAGTCATTCAGACAAGAACAAATAAATCAGGTATATATGTCCATCCATGTCTCTCGTTCGACAAGAGCTTTTTCTACCATGTTGTTCGACATATATGTGTGTTGAAACTTGAAAGCATTTATAATCGATAATCGAGAATCAATCGCAGACCAAAGCCAAATCGGCCGGTTAGAAATGAGTTCAACACTCATATTGTAATGCTAGAAAAATTACTATGATGAACAATCAATAATTTCGTAAATAGTTACTAATGTACGTATAGCTTCACTTAATTTCCACCTAAATTAAGAGTAAATACCACTTTTACAAAAGGATGCATAGCTTTGTAATGCAATTATTTGTTCCCACGTTCTTCCTACATGGTCGAAAAATTCTTACTTCTCCGCGTGCTTTACATCCGCGAAATTATACTCTAAAAAGTCCACGTCAGCAACTAACGAAACCCTATATTACTCTATAGTTCGACTAAGATAGATCGAGTATGCACTGTCTGCTAAACAATCAGACTCGGATAGCATAAAGTTGAATTTAACACATGCAACTATATAAAGAGTATAATGTATGCACTCTACATCAACGAACTCGATCTGTAAGGTACAAGTGACTTAAGCAGTGACGGTTTGTACACATTTTTCTATTTTTGTACGTCTACTCGATCTGGACTGAGTCACTACTACTACTCGATCATGGATTATCCACGTGTTTCTTCATGCTTTCCAGGTATGTACTCACCGGCCAACAAGATATGCTATCTGGCTAATTACAGAGTAATTGACGTATGGCTTAAATATTACTTGATTAATTATAATGGCCGGGATAAGAGTAGCTTAATTTGCAAGTAAACAAAGCTTCCCATGTCATGAGTTTTATTAACAAAATTAATCTCCACTGCGTACTTAATTTCCATTCTTAGATTTATGCGCCGTGCGTGCATGGGCGTAGCTACTATAGGGTGAGGAGGGGCAGTTGACCCTCCTAAATTTTTGAAAATATTTGTGATTGGTTGAAAAATGTGAATTTTTCTTCAAAATAATATTGTATATTATCTTATTTGACCTTGTGAAAAGAAAAAAAAAATATATATATATACATAATTATATATATAAGAATTTTGGTCCATCCTTCCGGCTAAACTTTTGGCCCATTACGTTGTCAACCTTTTTTTTCTTCGCATTTATACACTTCCTCTAGTGCATTTTTGACCACAAATTATTCAGCTAATAAAAAATTTAGAATAAGAAATGTAATGGATTCATTACATTAAAAATCAAAAGATGAAAATATCATCTTATATTCTAGACAAGATTTTTGGCTACGCCACTGCGTGCATGTGATGATAGCCAGCTAGGCACATGCATGCATCCTAAAAATAGCAAACGATCAAGGGATTCATCCTAAAAATAGCAAAGAATCAAGACATGTGAGATAATACCAAACAATTAAGTAACTAATGGTTTAATTAGTTGAAAGCAAAAGTAATTAAGATCAGATAAAGGGATTTATCCAACATATATATATATATATATATATATATATATATATATATATATATATATAGGAACTTGAATTACAAATGCGGAAAACCTAGCTTGTAGTTTAGTAGTATTTTCTTTTTCATTAAGCGGATAAAGTTTCAAGTAGTTTATACAAGTCCCTTATTCCGTCTATCAAAATAATTTCCTTTCATTTTCTTCAACTACTTATACGTACATCTTCACATAAGGCAATCGATACCTTTTTAATGTTCTTTATTTAATTTTTGAAGAAAAACATTCGTTAAATTGAACTTCATACTTCTTTCGACATCATAGAAACAAACTAATTTCCGATATTATATAAACCTTTTTGGGCGATAGACCGATATTAATTCATAATTTCATGTGATAGTGATTTTCATGCACGTTATTAATGCAAATGCTTGCGTATGGCTTTGCGTCAGAAAACGTATGCATACTGCTTCATTATTCCCTAGAGATCATGGAGCTGGATTATGATAACTCGATTTTAATGAACATAGCCGACTTCCCCATAGGGCACGGAAATTGGGATCCCTAGCTAGTTTATATTTAGCCCATGTCACTTTCTTTATTATTTTTTTTTTTTTTTGGCAAAACACTTTCTTTATTATTTGAATTCGAGACAATTTAGAGAAAAATATTTTTAATCACTAAAACTTCAGATAACAGATAGTAATAGTACTTATGATATGCTTAATGTTAAGAAATTCTGTCATATTTGGAGCATGTAATGTTTGGGCACATGGCATGCTCCAAGGACTTGGATCCTCTGCTATAAAATAGCATGCTAGGATCTGCTTGGCTTCTTATGTGAAGCTGCCACGTCATTTCTACACCATCCAATGGTAGAAAATAAAAAGCTCTAAAACCCCAACTTGCACGTAAAACCACTAGATCCCTCTCTCTTATCTCCTCGTTTTCTTCTCTGTAACAAACAACAGTCTTCATCTTCTTGAAAATTTTATTCTTCTTTGTATTTCCAGCAGCTTGATTCAATGAAGCTTTTGAATATTAATAGAAACAAGATTTTGAATGCTATCTCTGTTAGTCTCTCTTCTGAGAAACTTTTCAAAGAAAATTCAATACGATGGACAAAGATTTTGAATCTTTGATTTTTCATCGGTCAAGAGAGCAAAGGCCAAAGGATGCCATGGCTTCATCGCCGGCAAGAAAAAACGGTGAGTTCGTACTAATTGGAGGAGGAGACTCGCACAAATTCATTCCTACTCCGTTTTTGTTCAAGGTCTTAGATTTGGATTTCATTTGCCTTTGCTTAACCTGACATGGGTGTGCCGAATCAAAATATTTACCTTAAATTTGAGAGTTGGATCCATGGCAGCATACCGGAGAAGACGAACGGTCGAGTTTTGATTTTATTTTTTAAGAAAGGAAAGAGAAGAGGGAAGGAGAGAGATCTGGTGCTTCTTTGTTAAATATAGACCTTTGGAAGCTTTTGTTGCAAACCGTCGGATTATAATACACTGATGTGGCAGCTTCACATAAGAAGCCAAGCAGATCCTAGCAATGCTATTTTATAGCAGAGGATCCAAGTCCATGCTCCAAACCCCTTGAATGATGACTCTACCCCACCCTCCCGAGCACCCTCTGCCCCGGGCACTGTAGGTGCACCGTGCACCCTCCCTCTTAATGTTTGATAGGTAGGGTTCCATTTGTAGACATGTGCGTGTGCGTGTATATATATATATATATATGTTGGAACTTGGAACTTATGTATGGAAGAATACAAAAATACTTGTGGAAATGTTGAAATGGTCGTAAATAAGATTTGTTAGGCGATTTATCACTTGATTTTCTTTTTATCCAAAATGCAAATATTCTTTCTGTTTTTCTATTACTTAATTTTTGATTGAAAGAATCTTACTAATTTGTAATGCTTGATCGGTGGAATTAATCGAGCATGCCAATGGAAATGTTCTCTAATTATTTCGATATTGATTAACATTTTGTAGCAGTACTAACTTAACTATTAAAACTGAGAGAATTACCAGTCTATATTTAGGCTATTATTTGCATTGCATTTGCATGTGTTTTTAATTAGGAGGCATTTGCATGTGGTTTCTTAAAACGTTACCTAAATGTAGATCTAAGTACAAAAAAAAAAACTAAAATGACCAATTTTTTTAGTACTCAAACATGCATGTAGAGTACTAAGTAACTAGCTAGTTAATCATCACCGATTCCCCGCTTCGAGTTAAAGTTTAGTTTCTAAATTCGAGGACAATTAATTTTAAAGTCACAAAACGTGTTAAAGCATAAAATGTGGTAGAAACGATGTTTAAGTTGTACGATTTATTAGAGAATGGAATTAACTTGTTATGAAAAGGCAAAAGAAAAACAACAAAAAGAGCCTCAAAATTATTCTAAAGCCGTAAGTTTCATACATGACGCTATATATGCAATTAATAATTAGAGTTACGAGATTACGAAATTACGAAAGAATCCAAGTTTCATTTTCATATAAGATAAATTTCACAAATAGTCGCTCAACTATGATAATTTCGACACTTTGATCAATGTACTTTCAAAAAAATCACTTGGTCACTCAACTTTAACACGGACTTTCACTTTGGTCACTCAACTTTAATACAGTATTTCACTTTAGTCACTCAACTTCAATATTGTCTTTCACTTTTGTCACTTGACTTCAATACATTTTTTACTTTGAGTGACCTAAGTGATATATTTTTAAAAATATAGTAACTAAAGTGTCGAAATTGTCATAGTTGAATATTCATTTGTTAAATTTTATCTTTTCGTATAATGCAAAATCACAAACCCTAGGTTGATTGGGACTTTGTGGTTAGTTTGATCGATCAAGATCGATTTGCGTGAACCATGTTTTGATTGACAAGTCAGTAAGATGGTACGTTCAAGTAAAACAAGAAGAAGAAAAAATTAAGACAATATATCATCCTCGGGATAAAACCTAGATGACTAGCACAAGTCAGTATCATCCTCATCACCCTCGTTTGTTTTTATTAATCGTACTACAAAGACAAGACTACAAACGAAATGAAATGGAAATTAAATGTGGATTTGATATGTTTTTGTGGGTGCAAATAAAGTCGTTCACGGCGCCGAAATTGCCGGGGACCAATCCCCCTCAATCGAGAAAGGTGATTCCTCTTTTGTAATACCCTAAATTAGCTCAGTAATATTAATTAAGCACGTGTATTTTAATTTCTTCTCTTGCATATGTCGACCTCAGCTGAAAAAACACATTCATAGACAACATTAGACTCCACAAAATGATCACTTTGCACAGCTTAAAGTCATCGATCTCCAGATGTACGTGCGTGGTTAAGAGTATGTCGTTTGAGATTAGTCGACTGAATCACTAATGACCATGTAATAGTTAAAGATGTAATTGTTCCATAGGCTAGTTAATTCTTCCTCTTTAAATACCTCTTTCAAAAGGTGAGTATGTATTTGGGTTAACCTAGATTATTTGTTGTCTAATCCTCTATTAATTACAAGAAATAAACAATCGAACGTGTGTGAACCACATCTTAAACATGACTAAAGAGCACTAGTGGTCCATGTACTTTAATCAACCATACACGTTGGTCCTTGTACTATTTTCTTCGCCGTTTTTATTATTGTATATACTCATTGTTCATTCTGTCAATTTTTTGGCAATTTATGTATAACACGGGATCATGAGCTTAAACAAGTACTTATCCTATTTGTTGAAAAGGAAAAAGATAGACTAATGAACTGTTGGTTTAGACCGTAGATAGATAGTAACGGAAGTAAACAACAGACACCAAAATGACAAAAGGAAAAATCGTAGATTGTATCAATCTACAAGGACTACAACAGCAGTTTGGCCTAAACCTAAACTTAAACTTCCTGGTGTTATTTTAGGGTTTTTTGTATTGTGGGGCCTAAATTTGGCCATAATACACAAATAGCCCCAAATTAAAAAAATTCATATATTTCACGTTTCTCTTTCACGTCCAAATCACTTCCCACTACTACAAGCCCTTTTAATAACTACCATTCCCGCACTCTCATCATCCCCATATCATATTATCATCTTCTATTCTCTCTCTCTCTCTTCAAACGTTGAAAATTAAATTTATGTTATATATTTATAAGTAGGGATCAACCTCAGACGCCAAAACCAAAAGCAGCGGCAGCTACTGAAATACCATCATGAATTGCCCACAGGATTGGCCAGAGCCTATTGTCCGCGTCCAGTCCTTGTCCGACAACGGCGTCATCCCCGACCGATACATAAAGCCTCCAACCGAGAGACCAAGTTCCGACCACCCCACCCACGTCAACATCCCCATCATCGACTTCCAAGCCTTGCTGTCATCCAACGCCGGAGACGATGATCTCCTAGTCGCCACACTGGCTAAAATCTCCGAGGCCTGCCGTGACTGGGGCTTCTTCCAAATCGTGAACCACGGCGTCAGTCCGGAACTATTGGACCGGACGCAGAAGGTTTGGCGGGAGTTTTTCCACTTGCCGATGGAGATGAAGCAGGCTTATGCCAACTCCCCCAAGACTTATGAAGGGTACGGAAGCAGGCTTGGAGTTGAGAAAGGTGCCATTCTTGATTGGAGTGACTACTATTTCCTTCACTTTCTTCCGTCTTGTTTGAAGGACCACAATAAGTGGCCTGCCCTCCTCGACTCTCCCGACTACGGCAGGTAATTCATATCTGTCCCAACTCCCACCTATTCTAATCCTAACATGTTTTTCACGCTGTTGAATATTTACTTTATTTCGTTCTAAAAGGACGTCATAGTTAATAAGTTTTGTTACGAGGGAGAGTAGAGAGAAACAAAAATGCTATTTATCTAGAAGTTAAAAGTCCACAAAATAATCGATCTCTCGTAGTCGGTGTTATATATGCACATGCTAAAAAAAAAATATATGATATAGACATGCATTACGTACGAAGATAATGATATAATATGGACGGTTGAATAATACAATCTATGAGTGGTACGTGTATTTTAACTGTTGATAAAGATAACTTTAAAAAAGTTTTTCGGTTTACCACTAAAAGCTTAAGTTGTTAGAGTCATAACCGATTATCGTTCATTAATGATCTTTTCAAAAATGAAATTAAGAATCAAGTTAATATTAAGTACTAGCTTATTGTTATTGTTTTCATGGCTTTTACAGGGAGGTAATAGATGAGTATGGGAAAGAAGTAGTGAAGCTCTGCGGGAGATTAATGAAGGTTTTGTCACTAAACCTCGGATTAGAGGAAGATTTTCTTCAAAACAAATTTGGAGGGCAAGACATTGGGGCTTGTCTAAGAGTGAATTTCTACCCAAAATGCCCTCAGCCAGACCTCACGCTGGGTCTATCATCACACTCAGACCCGGGAGGCATGACCTTGCTGCTCTGCGATGAACATGTCGCCGGACTTCAAGTTCGAAAAGATAACAGTTGGATCACTGTCAAACCAGCTCCACACGCTTTTATCGTCAATATCGGCGATCAAATTCAGGTGAATATTTATTCTAATTCCTAAATTAATTTTATTTCTTTTTTGCAGTACTTTCTAGACCAAAATTAATATTAATTCATGAACCAGAAGCGAGAACATGGAGGGGTCATGTATGTTTAATTTGATGGAGTACTAACTAGCTCGAGTCAAATTATTTCTGGTCAAAACATGCATATATTGATTCAATATATATTCATGTGATGAAGTTGTGGTTCTGAATGCCCAGCTAGAAGAGAAGGGTGGTGCATGAACAAGTTGTTGGTTCAAAGTAAAGCTTTGTTTGGAACCTAAGCGACATACATTATCTTACTATTCCAAAGTATATGAAAGACATTTATTTCTGGCTTTTTTAATATTTGCTAAAAATCTACTCGTGGCCGGAGAAAACATATTCAAATATTAAGTTTCTATCAATGTTTTTTTAAATCTCAAGTTGCCATTTGAAAATGAAGTTAATTAACAGAGCTAGAACCTCTGATATTTTTGGTGAAAAAAACAAAATGGATAGGCATCAACTGTTTTTATTTTTATTTTTTAGAGATACATGTACACGTGTTTGCAAGTTGCAAAATATTATATCTCAATTAATTTTAATTACAATAAATTAATCAGAATTATCTTTGCAAACATTATTTACTTACTGAATAAGTGAATAGTCTTAATTTGATAGTCTCGCAATATAATGTATATGTAATATATGTAGATTGACTCTCGATTTATTCACTAACAAATAAAATGTTTTTGGCATAGGTTCTAAGTAATGCAATGTACAAGAGCGTTGAGCACAGAGTGATCGTAAACCCAGCCAAGGAACGACTCTCACTAGCATTCTTCTACAATCCAAAGAGTGACATACCCATCGAGCCAGCAGAAGAGCTCGTTACACCGGACAGACCTGCGCTATATTCACCAAAAACATTCGACGAATACCGGCTTTATATAAGATTGAGAGGTCCGAAGGGCAAATCCCAAGTCGACTCCTTAAAGTGTCCGAGAGGATAATAGCTAGTGATCACGTACACATAATTTATTCACTGTAAATCACATGATGAACATCATCAATCCCTTAATTTAAGTTAATCAATTGTACATCTTGTAATCATAAAGGGATGAGACAGAAGAATCCGGGATTGAGGATAAGTGGATAACGACATCAACAAGTATAGTGAAAAGTTAATTAACTAAAGAAAAATTATTGGAGAGGCTTCTACCTCGTTATTTGATTATTACGATCAATGTGTTTTGGGTCTACAAATATCCTACTTAATTTCATCTCATGACAAAGCCTTGTCACACTTAATTGTCTCCATTGATAGTGGTAACAATTTAATATGTTTTTTTTTTGGCAATTAATCAATATGTTGTTTTATTTAGGCCGTTAATTAGTTTAACATAATGTATAGTATAAGAACTAGTATATGTAAAGGCACATGCATGTATAATACTCATGCGGGCATGAGTCATTAATTGCTTGTGTTGTAGCACATATATATATATATAACTTTGTAGTTCTGAAAAGATCTCTCAAGTGAGAAGATCGAGCATATGCACCCATGAATCAAAGACAATTGTCAATTTGATAGGCCAATTACCTATAGCCAATTTACTATTCATCAAAATTGCATTTGGACTTCAGTTTTTCAATGCACCAATGAAAATCAATTTTGATGCAAATACATTATTTAAACTTATAATTTAATTTTTTAATTAACTTTGATTAAAATATTCAAATCCAACGACTGGGATCAAGAGAGAGACAAAAGTGTCAGTGGGGACCACTAATTGGTCATGCTAATTGAGTTGCTAAGAATTGGCAAACAGATTAGTCATGCGCGCTGATTGGGCCCCAACAATTGGTCAGGCCAAAGCAGGTTTTTGAACTTTTTCTTGGATTTACAATAAAATTGCCCCATGGGTTAAGTCAAGCAGTCGAACTATAGAATTAGTTTGACTGTTCAATAGGAAAATGACACAAAGCAAAAGTAAGAGTACTTTCAATAATTTTAGACGTATACACGAGACATTTGAGAGATTAAATTTTATATATTAGTTTGTGTGGCCTCTTCTTATTAGTTGGCCTGACTAATGAATTGGTCAGACGATCTGACACAAGATATTCTCCCTCTATTAGTTTAAACCATAAACTACTTAAACATTATTAGTAAAAAAACAAAAGTATAATATTCAAACATTTCTTTTGTGGAATCGAGTAGATAACCATGGATTATAGTTGCATCCACCTTTGGGTAATTTTTTTTTTGGTCGTACATTGGATAATTTTTCACTCCCTTCATTTTGGTGTAAGATTTAAAGTAGCTACCCCATATAGTTCATTTTTAATAAACCTATGGACTATGGTACTAGATTCATCGCTGTTAAGCAGTAAAGTACACTATTAAAGAACCACTTGGTGTAATATATTAAAGACAAGCATGTATGTGTATTACTCGCTTAATTAACGACCCTATTCTTGTCTTAATCGCACTAAACAAAAAAAGAAGAAGAAAGTATCGTAATTTCTAGAATTCACATTCATCTTTATTCATATTTTATACTAAAGCCTAAAGCCGTGCTCCAATAGAAGTTTATTTTTCTATGCTTCAATCATGTTAAAAGTCAAGTATTAAGGTTCTTCTGGATAGAAATAGGTTCATATATTTAATCAGAATTTAGCACATGTGTGCTACTATTTATTTTTTAACATATATAATAATTTATTTAAATATCTAATAAATTTGTCTGGTAATATCAAATTGACTCGATCCAGATTCTCTTATTCCTATTTTGTATTGTTTGTAGAATATATGTTGTGGTCGACATCTTGGGCAGTTTTGTTGGTTTGAATTTTTGGAATTTAAATGGCTATTTAATATATCACTGTTTTTTTTTATTCATTGTGATATCTGATGTGATCGATGTAATTAATAATCTTGGTGGTCGACCTTAGCTGCTGAACATGTTTTTAATAATTGGCTATTTTATTTCCTCAATAAAATTCCTACTAATTAATTGCATGTGTACGTTATAAACTGTACCTGATCTCTAGCTAATAAGCTAGTCAACCGGATGATCTCCTAATTGTTCAAGTTGGAATTGATCTTAATTTCGGGTCATACAAGCACTAATGCTCTTTCTCCTTTTTCTTTTTTATTTATATATTTTATGAATGGTTAGTAATAAACGGATATAAGTAGAGTACGTTGATATATAGTCCATATAACTCATTCAAAATCCAAACGTGAAGGCAGGAACTAATCACACAGAAGCCAAACGTGAATCCAAATGGTCAATTTTGAGGTCATGATCGAGAGGCCAATCTAGAAGAACAAGTGCTTCACAGATGAAAGACACGCAGCTGGTATCTAGATTCTGATTGATTATTTAGGATGATATAAACATTAATTGTAGGAGTTGTAAACAAATGAAGGAAGGATTATAGAATTATCTTTATATTAATATCTGTCGGTATCAATTTTATATCAGACACCAGCCAGTCTATATATGATATATAATGCAGCAATTTTTTTTTGTTTTTGTCAAAGATGCAGCAACTTCTTGGATGGACAAAAAATGATGAAACAAAACTGATTAAAAGGTCTTCTATCTGATGATGACAACGCGGATTTAGAGGAGGTGAATCATTCAATCCCCCACTAATTGCATGCATTATGTACTTCATGGATTATCATCATGTCTTCTGAGATACTTGTATCTTTGAGATATTTGCGAGTTCGATAATCAACAGCATTTTTCTTATTAATTTTGTCCTAAAAAAACTCTATTTTTCTACTTGTATTCTTAATGTAAGCAAATTTTAGCTCGACGAAATGTCTCAAAGGAACTAAAGTAAGAAGTTTTAATTGAACTTTGTTGCCTTTATAAAAATAAAAAAAACCAGTATGCGATCCATCACTGTCTCACTGTATATATTATATAATAGAAAACTTTGTTTATCTATTCATATTTTTAAGGTATGGGCAATTTTTAGCTCTATGAAACGTCAGAAAAGAACCGAAGTAAGAAGTTCTAATTGTATTTCGTCATTTTTAGAAGAAAAAAAATTCTCTAATTCGTCACCGTGACATTTCTATTAATGAATTTTGTATGCATCTCTAGAAAATTCAGGATTTGAATTGTCTCTTGATTGCAGAGAATAGTCATGACACATGAATCATGAGGCTAAAGGTTCATGCATGTTATCCATGAATGCTAGTGGAGGATGATGATATATTATATAGGAAGAAGGAAGGTACCTTGCACCAGGGGATAAGGGAAGATATCAGTTTCAATGGTGGAATTATTATTGTTAGTCGGGGCATCCATACCATCTGTTTTGGGGGACAAAGTTTAATAATTTTGGAGTTGAAGTCAATTAAGCACGTGTGATTAATACTAATACCAGCACGTTTATTTTTTGGGCTTGTTATTATGGTGACTTGGTGAGGTCGGCAGTGTACCACCACCACTATCAATAATTCAGTTTTAAACTTTTAATACTTTATTGAATACTATTTTTTTTTAAAAAATCTTACTCAAAAGAAAAATTTGAACTTAAGAACTCCTCTTGGAGCAAATTTGCTGCCCACCTTTAGTTAGGGTGGGCATTTACCCACCTTTAGTTAGGATGGGCATTTGCCCACCTCCTAATTACTGCCATATGTCTCTTTACCTCATCTCCTTTATAACCATGGTTATTTGATAATTTTTTTTTTAAACTCCAAACTCTAAACCCTTAAATTCCAACCCTTAAACCCTAAACCCCTAAACCCCAAACTCTAAATTTTGGGATTTGGGGTTTGGGAGTTAGGGTTTAGGATTTGGGGGTTAAGGTTAGAGGTAGGATTTAAGATTTAGGGTCTGGGGGTTTGGGTTTGAAATTAAGGGTTTAAAATAAAAAAATTGTCACATAACCAGAAATGAACACATGGCAGCAATTAGAAATGCCCACTCTAACTAAAGGTGGGCAGCAAATTTACTCCCTCCCCATCCCGATCCCCATCCCCATTCCCATCCATGATCGACCTTTATAGAGAGATATATCATTAAATTAACTTGATCTCGATCTTTATTAAATAGTTTGTTTTTGTTTTTTCTGGGTAAGATTATTGGACAGACACAGAAGAAGGTTCAAAATGACAGCCAACGTTGGTGACCGCAAAGTTTTCCACAAAAAGCACGTGGAAGACTTGGCGTCAACCGCAAATTGCACAAGTGGCTCTCTAAGATTTCATTAACATTTAGAGGTGGCAGGTTCTGGAACATGAGAATTATACTAGGAATCTAACTCGAGACCAAATTGACATCTAACCTTTTGAGAATTCTTACGAGCATGTGATGTGCTGATAATCTAAACTGTTGGTTACATCTCATGAAACACAGTACTAATTTTAACACTATTAGGCGTGTTCACTTATTAAAATCCCCTCAAATACACTAGCTTAGTGCAATGGTAGACTAACTCGGCATAATGGTAACAGCTCCACCGGCCACACAGGCAGGGAGCTGATCTACCATTTCCGGAGTTGGTTTAACTCTATATCCCTTTTGGGAGAATCACGAAAACGAATTCATCCCCAATTTGACAGATGCAAAAGCATCAGCTTGGGAGCTTATTATAAATAACACTTGAATGAAATAAAATCGATTTTGTACAGTGAAGAATGTAGAGCAACACAAACAGCAGGGGAGAGTACCTACCAGGCTATCACAGTTTTAGAATACTATGACAGGTTGATAATTTAAAAAGGATCTACGGATGCAATAAAAGAAAGAAACCCTAGATAATTCATGTGGATATCAGTCATGACTGCCTTCCCTTCTTTGAGCAAGAAGGGCATTTGTACTGCTGAATATATGCGGCCTTGGATGGTGTTATCTTCACGCACTTCCCATGGTACCATCTCTCGCAGATGTCACAGCCAATCCAAAACTCATTAGCACTGTAATTTCCCCCACAGCTTCCACAGTGAGTTTCACTATGCTCATCTTCATCCTCCACGTAATCAAGTAAAGTACTATTGCTCCTCATAGGTCCATCAGTTGATCTCTGCAAAGCAGAGGTGAGTCTATAAGCCCAAATTTTGCACAAAGGGCAAGATCATCTAAGAAACCAAAAACTTCTCTGATGTCAAAGATAGAAAAAGTATCACCTTTGCATTGTTCCTGGATTTGCTTCCACTATCCGCACTAGGTTTGTCTTTTGAGGGCTTCCTTCCAGTTATGACTTCAAAGACTGTCGGCAGGTCATTTGTCAAGCTAAATAGACGCTTCCTGTTAATTAAAAGAACACAAATATGGTCATGTCTGCATAATTGCAATCTCCTTTTTTGGGGACTACCATGATTGATGGCCCAGAAAACCACAATTTAGATATGTTAGGCCATTGGCAATGAGGTGCATGTACAGTATAATTTACACTAAGGTGGCCCAATATGCCATATGGTACAATTTATACAAAGTATGACGAAGAATGTTCATTGAATCAGGGAACTAGAGGGTGGGGGCATGAAATAGTATAAGAGGAGACTGAAAATGAAAGTTCTGCAATGGATGTCTGGGGGTACTATACATATATAGAATCAGCACTACACTTATATACACTTCCTTTTGTTGTCCCAGTGCACCAAGTATTAACAACTATTTGCAACAAAAACTTGAGGATTGGTTTTATAAAAACTTAAAAAGAAATATCAGCAACATGTGTACTTCAATACAATTTCCAATCAATTAAGCATGATAAAAAAAAAACTATGATTCAAATATTAGGGAAACAAAAATCAGCAACATGCCACCATTTCTTAGTAGAGTTGAGTTAAAGCAATAATCGTGAGTTCACCCTGGAGAAATCAGCAAAATTGCTTAGACATACAAAAATCTTGCACAATTTTAAGTATCCAAACAAAAGTAGTTTCTTTAAAACTTGCAAAGGACGTCCACCCTAGTATTCGGCAAAATGTCTTGCTTCCTACATTCTCCAAGAGGGAAATCATCTTGCTTCATACACTATTGATCGACACACAGGCACATACTCTCATGGGGTCCTTAAATCAGGTCTTATTTCCTAGCTACTAATCAGATATGAGAACTGAAGATGCATCGAGTCTCACCTGATTATAAATCATAGTCTCCATTTGATCTAATGACTAAAAAGGACCTTAGAACAAAAGAACTACATAATAGGTTTACTATATGCTTTACGTTTAAGCCATAGGCCAACGTTTCATCTTTTGTAGAGTAACAGAGACAACATAGCGTAACAATTAGAAGAGTCGTACCTAAAAACGAAAAAGAACAAGAACAAGAAGAAAGAGACACATATGACAAAAGCTAGTTCTTTGCTTGTGTTTACACGTAAATAAATAATACAATATCAGACCCCTACATTTATCAGAGGTTCTACTCCTATTAAAAGAAAGTGTATATCATATGTTACTAGCTTTGGTAATCAGCCGCCATATCCAAATCTTGGGAAATTCAGAACAAAGAAATATTAGTCTTTCATGCAAACCAGCAATTAGAGTTCATCAAAAGGGCTAAAATGCCAGTAAGACAGATCTTTGGTTGGGGCATGAGAATGTAAAAAGAAACCTATGGTATTATTCTCACATATTGAAGAACTGTTACAAACAAGTTTCACAGAAACCACTCTAACACCACATCTACTTAAACGATTGAATTCATGAAAAACATCAGCTATCAACTCAAGGAAAAGAACAAAGAACCTCTCATTTCGATTAAGGCGAGCGCCCAAGTAGAAAGATACAGAAAGCAGCCAAGAATCACTGTGTACTGCAATCAAAGACAGCCAATCTTGGCGGTTCATCCCATCTCTTGCAAAATTGATGCCCAGTGCAGGCTCAGGAAGCTCTGGGGGTACTTCCTCTGGTGGCGGATTCACCTCCCACGACTCGTCTGGGTGTCCATACAAGCACAAATTCTCCTTCTCTGGAAGAGAATAAGTACAGACAGTAACTAAAGCTTCCCATCTTAAGCAAAAAACTAAAAAAGCAAGTACATTTAACCAACCAAAAAAACAAAGCAAGTATATTATACTGAAATTAAACTAAAGCAATCCAAAATTTTAGGCCTTTCAACATTTCTACACAATCAAAACCTATAACGAACACTATCTTTCACTCACAACTATGCTAAATACACCAGAACCAGAAAAACAAATATGTAATTATAAAATAAATACTCAATCTTTTCTTTTACTCGAATTGCTCGGATAATAAATAGAAAAATAAAAAACAAATCGAAGCAGGAACAGACCTGGATCGCAAAGAGCATAGAATTCATCCACATCTGAAAGAGCAAGAAGAAGCAAAGCGTCAATGAACAACATACATACATATACGTACATACATTGATACATACACACATATATATATATACACGTAAATTTTATGTATCTGACTAGAGCAGAAAAAGAGAGAGAACCGTTGGTTAGGGCGCGAATGATGGCAGAGCGACGAGAGCTGTAGTCCTTGAAGATCTCTTCAACGCTGCGAGGGCTCGAAGGAGGCATTTTTCCACTGCGTAATTATATGGGTATTGTTATTCTTTAAAAACGAGGGATTGGGTTACATAAGGAGAACACGTGGGCTTTAAATTGGGCTTGGACAGTCATCATTATATGGGCCTTCATCATATATAGAGTTTTTAGTTTACTATATTTGTATGCAATTAAACAGCTTAATTGGTACATAGGTTGATCACATTCACACAAACACACTTGCTGCAGATTACGTATCATGCACAAGCAAACCCCATTACAACCGTGGGATTAAGAAGCTAAACAAGGACTGATTGCCCCCTAAAAACACAAATCAAAAAGAGGCTGAACAAGGGTTACTAACTTACTAGAAGCTACAAGCTACCTTATACAACTAATTACAAGGATAGACTTTCTCTAAGCAAAGGCCTAATCACTTGGTATAATTCTAGGGGGAAGGTAATTTTTTGGTGCCGACTCCTCCAAGCAAATGCCTTCACTTGCTTTAAGTTTTACAGTAGTATGAGCATTGAGGCTATATCTCTTCTGAACTTCTGCAAATCCTCTGCTCAACATTTGCTCCACCCAATTTTCCACCACCCTGTACTTGTCTGACAAATAAACAGTTGCGAGTAATTGTTCCATGATTTGTGTGTCGATTTCAAGCATACACTCCGAACCAACAAACTTGTGGAAACTGTTCTTGATCTCCTTCGATATTTTCTCAGCAAGTGCATCAAAATCAACCGGCTTGAATACCACTGTTTCATCCACTTGATCAATGAATTCTTGCAACCACGGCTTGGAGCTTTCAGATAAGCAGTCATTTTCAGAGGTCTCATCGTCTAGATGTTGCACTGCAATCTCTTCAGCTGGAATGTTGAGATCCAGACATCTAGTTGACGTTTTGTTAGCCCGTTTAGTCATCTCTGAGACTTCATGCTGCTCTAGAGGTTCACCGGCACCAAGCAGCTTCCTTTTGTTCATACAATGCGGGTTGGATATGCCTTCTTTAGTTGTATTGGAGGATGTCCTCCAGTTTTGGCTTACAGTGCTGTCTCCAAAGGCGCATTCAACTGTAATCTGCACAGGCCACCCTTTTGCTTGTGAGATTCTTTCCTCGGAATAGTTGGAAGGATCTTTCGTGGAAGTAAGAAAACTGCAGCCGTTCGATAATTCTGAAGTTGTAACAAATATTGCATTATTTGTGCTGACTTGTCTTCCATGGGAGTCTGAAAATTTACCAGTCAAAATAGCCTGGGACAAACTATTTTGAGCCACGACATCAGCCTTGTCTACATTTTCTAGGAAGACAATGGACAATGGTTTCTTGCACAGTTCTCCAGCAACATAATCAACAACCGTCTTACCTCTATACTTTGCATCATAACCATTCATTACTTGACAACCGAACATTGTGTCTGAGTGGACCATTCCATCCTGAGAATTCAGATCCACGCAGATCAATTGTTCCTGGCTTCCATATAATACCTCAGCAAGCACACCAGCAATTTTCTTTTTACCATACCTATCTGGTCCAACAAAATTGAACCATATATCCCTTCTGTGCCTTGCTCCACTTCGATGTTCACTTCTTGATCTGCAATGAGCAATTCGTTGGCTAATAACACTTATAGCTTCAGTTTGCCAGCCCACTCTCTCAAAGAGAGCTCTAAAAAGCACCTTGAAATCACTTGGATCAAACTGCCCATGTTTGTCAGGACTTGAGCAGAATGATGATTGAGCAGTATAGATAGAGGTATTGCCATTGAAGAAATCTACATTAGAAGAAGAGAAACCTGAGGTGTCGTGTTGAAGTCCATGATTCAGATTTAAAGGTGTGTTCAACTTATTACTAGCAGGAGAAGAGCATATTCCTAATCCTAAATCTGTTGTCACAGAAGTCGAAGATGTTGGAGATGTTCGGCTACACTCAACCACACTTGAATTGGACAAACTGCAAGAAGACTTGACGCTACCCGATTCAAGATCTTCATCTTTTGAAGGTTTTTCCCATACTTCGGATGAGAAACTTTCACTCTTAGCCTTGGGAGGAACGCTGGACTCAGATGTGGTTATCTCTTGCACATCTACAGGGATGCATGAATTTTCATTTGAACAAATATTGGTATTGTTGCTGCGATTGTGCTTCTTGTCTTCAGCAGACTCGAAACCCACTATAGTTGGAAACAAGTTTGCTAAAGGCAGGGGATGAGATTGATGAAGATCTTGGCATCTATTATCCCATTTCTTTTGCAGTCCTGTAACTTTGGAACTCAATAGCACTCCATCGTCTTTGGTCTGCACTGAAGAGAGATAAACTGATTTTCAAACGAATAATGTAAAAAGTAAATAATTAACTTTAAAAAAAAGACCTAGAGATTTCAAAAATTTCAACACATTAAAAAGTAAAAAACACCCAGTTGTCACTAAGTAACCAAAGCACGAAATATTTTACACCACATACTGACCAAAATATTACAAGGCATAACTTTCATGCCATATCCAAGAAATCAAAATTCAAAGTGCATAATTATTGGAGAAACGCTGAAAGTGCAAAAAGAGTAAAAGCTTTTCATGAACGTGGGTGTGCATGTAGGAGTTCAGTTAGCAATATATCCATCATATGTTCAAACTAGCTAGCTGTATATCTCTATGGTCACTCTAATATGATGTTAATGAATTGAAGATATATTGATTGTGATTTTGTGATACACACCTTCATATCTGATCCCTTGTTTGGGCCAAGTGGAGCCACCTGCATCCATGAAGGCAAGCTAGCTTGGTGCTGACCTGCCTCTGAAGCAGTAAAGCCTCCCTTCGGAACAGCATATACTTCTGGCTCACATTTTTCATTGCACTGATGATTGCGGGGAAGGCACTGATGTGAACAACTTAATGGAAGCTTTAGGTCAGAAGGTGCTGAAAAGAACCCACCAAATGGAACAAATGACTCCATCAAGCTGTAAATACATCATGACACGGAAACTATGAGATTCAACTACCAAATACTGTCAGGAGTCGAACTGAAAATAGGATAGTAACAGACTGTTCCAAACACACGGAAAAGAAAAAACAAAAATCCAAACTCAGGATGCACAACACCGAAAAAAGACTATAGAAAAAATTCCACAAGTTCAAATTTGTTTATACTTTTTTTATTGACATATGAGATAACAGAGTTAAAGCAGCCGAGATATATTGATATAATTACCTCCACGGTGAACACCAAACAATAGTTAGCAACAATACTCATAGAAAAATGTAGCCTTGAATTTTAAACCCACAACAAATGCATACAAGAGTTCAACAGACTTTGATTTCTTAGTTAAGCATCTAGTGACACATGTATATATGAGCAAGTTTAGAAGTATAGAACCAGTCAAAGGCATCACGGACACTTATGTTCAATCTCCAATTACAACTTCATGCTTAGACTGAGCCGAAGTTGAATGCAATGACAAGGCAGCAGCCAAGAAAAAAGGACTCTGCTTCTAGAGACATTTTTTTCAAAAGCGTGCAAGTATAAAGAAAAAAACGATAAGAGAACACTGGCATCATTATACACCAGTAAAACATGCAACATATAGCCTGATATTTTCCCAACTCAAGTAGTTGGGCAATATTTGACCAAAACAAGAAACACTTTGGCCTACAATCTCACTCCTGCAAATGGTGTACTATACCGCAAAAAAGTACGTAAAAAGAGCAAGAAGAAGATGACAGTACAACTCATACCAATAAATTATATCAGAAACAGCAAGCAAGAGCATCTGAGCAAAAGATAACATAGTAATTATAATATCTTCACAAGCAACCAGACTATGAAATTTAAAACTCAGAGGTCAAACGTCACCCGTAGTCCATGTAATATGTATATTTTACAAGGGCAAAACCTCACCTAGACCTTGGATATGATTCAGCTCCGAGAGAAGTGATAGGCAGAAGCTGCAAATCCCAGTCTTTTTCAACCGATGGAAACACACTCACAAACTTCAAGTAGCTCCCATAGCTAGCCGTAGCACCAATTAACCAGACTCTTCCACGATGAAGCTCCAGCAACCTTGTCAATTGGGCAACAAAGTAACTCACTGAGTCACTCAACGAGTCATCAGCAACAAACGTCTTCAAGTCTCCGATGTTCACAACAATCCCAGGTCCCAAACACTGGTCTGCTAACTCACCCACCTCCCCAAGCCTTGAATTCAAAGACCCTTTATCATAATCCTCTGTTATGAACTTGGAGAAATCTTTTTCAATGCAAATTGAACTCAACCCAGAGAGCTCCACTGGCAAAATCCCATCTTTTTTATTTGACAGGGAGTTTATGAAGCTCTGAAGCGCATCGTAAGCGCATACACCCACAAGCAGAGGATTCCTGCCTTTGTGATTTCTTCCGAGAACTTCTCCTATTCTCCTGGAATTCTCGTCTCCGTCGTTCACAAAACCCGAGAAGGGGAAAGCGGGTCGGCGAAGACCCGGGTCCGGATGGTCGGTCAGGTTGCAGAGAAAGAGAGGACGATGGCCCTGTGAGCGGGAGTATCGGAGGAGCTGAGGAAAAGGGCGCAAAATAGCGAGCTTGATTTCGGAGCTCCGGAAACCCGCTTCGGCGAAGACCCGACTGACGACCGGGTCGTCGAGAATGGACAGAATCAGGTGCTGGAGCTCCACCTTGACGCAGGAAATGGACGACTGCTGCTGCTGGAGCTGATGGTAGAGGTGGTAATTCTCCGGCTGCCTCCTCTGGTTGGCCTGGGACCGCTTGATGGCAGCCGTGAGGGAGTTCGAAACGGGCGGGTCGTCAGCGAGCTGGGTCGAGGAGACCCGGTCCAGCGAGACGCTGAGGCAGAGGTCGAGCGCCTTGAACTGGAGGCGGGGAGAGTAGGCGGTGTTTCTCGCACGCGCGCAGGCCTCGCGTAAGGTGGAGTTAGGGAGGGAGAGGAGAGCGGAGATTGCGTGGAGTGAAGTCGTTTGAGCGTGGCCTCTTCGGCGCGCCACGGACACCGCCTCGTCCAGCGCGTGGGCTGCCTCCGGAGTTAAGCATTGCCTGGCCGCAGAAACCGGCGTAGGCATCGCCGGCAACCAAAACAAAACAAAAAAATCAACAAAATTCCTTGTCTATAGAATTGCTTGCTCAACTCTCTGAACTAAACCAACACTTTTTGTTTATTTATTCCTAAAAAATATGTGTACAAATTGTGGGCATAACATATATAAGCTTGAATCAAGTGAAGAAGGAAGTGTGTGGTGGTGTTGGGTGAGTGTGAGTGAGGAGGGTGGAGGTGGTGGGGCCCAGGAGAGAAAAGGCAAAATGAACAGGTAAGTTGTGACTGGTTGAGCATAGATTCTCTGTTTATCAGAGTATCATATCTATCAGAGACTCAGAGTGATGATGATGAATGTCTGAAGGAGTGAAATGAAATGAAATTATGGAAAGATGCTGGTGGCCACTTGCTTTTTCTGAGTGGGCCACCGACTGACCGTCAACGTCGCTGTCTGCTTACGTGTCCAGCACGGTGGTGATGGCGATGGACCCCTTGCTGCTGCTGCTGCTGCTGCTGCATGGTGTACACCGTGTACTGGTTGTTTAGTTTATGATCGAGTTGACTCAATGAGTTGAATCAGCATTTTTAAATTGGTAGTAGTAGACTTGTACAGTATATATATAGTTTTTTTTTGGTATCTCTCTGATTCTTATTATCATCATCATCTGGCGCCAAAAGAGAAATTTAATTAATTAATTGGTACATATTTCATTTTCAAGTTCTTGACTAGGTAAATAGGCTGATATGAACTTCAATGATAATGGATTCAAGAATTTTTCTTTATCGAAATTAAACGCGACAAGGATATACGATGAAGATGTTGATCGAGATGTCAATAAAGACAACTATCCCTAATGTTCTTGAAAATTTTCATCGAGTAATTTTCTCCATGCATGTACGTGAAGATGATATACATAATTACATAGTGATCAATTAATGAAGTGAATTAGCTGGGTTAATTCGTGAAAAGATGTGTTCATGGGGTCGGTCAGTTTTAAATTCGAAAAGCCATTAACTGATCAGAGATTGAGATTCCATTCCAGAAACCAAGCTTAATTAGCTTTCTTGCTTGGTTAGTTTTGGACCGCAGTGGTCAGCAATGGGATTAATAGTAGTCAATTTCCAATACAGTACTAATATTCTCTGTGTGAAAGTGATAGATAGAAATAAATTGTAAAGGTTGTAAAGTGATGGGGATGAGAATCAACCCTAGCTGGCTAGCTACAACAACGTAGCACCATACACGTACATATCATTCATGATCACCCAAGATTTAGATCGATCCTCCTTCTCTCTATAATATCAAAACCCTAATTTCTTTTTTGTCAAAATCCAATTTTTTTTTTAAAAAAACATCAATTTTATTAATCAATGAGTCTAACACTAGAACTCTAATCGATGATTCGAAATCTAGAACAATACATGCACAATGAATCACTGCTGTCAGCAATCGCCAGCTCTAACAAAAAAATTATGGCAAGTATTGTCATTGAGACCAATAAATTCAATATAGCTCGAGGAGAACCCATAAAAAAAGAAAGTAAAACCACAGTCGAAACTTGCACAATTGATCATGCTTATTCTTAAACAATAAATTAAAAGGACCCAAATCAAATAATCAAATCTGACTTAGGTTAAACTTTAGCAGCGCCTTACCAGTAATAAGGTCGCCGACTTGGAACACTGAGGCTTCTGAGCTGCCAAAACACACCCGGATCCCAGACCTTTAATCCTTGGATTTGATTGACACCCAACAGAACCGGCAACGACAAGCAGAAAACCAGATCTAATCGAGGTGTCAATAATCTCTGAGAGCTCAAGAGACTTCATGCAGGAGCATAACCACCAAAGGCCTGAAAAGAGCATGACGGACAGAGCCGTCCTTGTGAGTAAAAGATGACAAAACCGTCCTCACCATAAGAAGTCGCACCAGCGATCGCTGATGGCGCTAGGATTTACGCGATGAACAGTATAGAAAGAAGTCAGAGACTAAGAGGATAACACACGAAGGTGTTGCTGGATTTGATGCGCACAGAGGCGCTACCGATAAATCTCATGGAGGTTAGGGTTTCGCTGGAGAGAAGATTCTCATGTGATCTAGGAATTTGCTAGCGAGAAGACTCTCATGTATTTTTTTTTATTTTTTTTTTGGAAATTAAGACTCTCATGTGTATTAGCTTGGTTAGTACGTAGTAGCTACGTTTATGTAGAGGAACTAATTGCGAAAGCCAAAGAGATTTATCCAAATATTACTAATGAGTTAGTATTAAAATCCAACTTAATTGATGAGAGTACGGGAATATATAGACCCCTACCCGGGCATCATCAAAGGCTTTTCTACTCTTCCAGAATTCATTATTTGCCAAAAAAAAAAAAAAACTATCTTCCAGAATTCATCAGAACAGTGTCTGATTTGATGTGTGTTTTTGTTTCTACCTTGTTTGTTGGTCACTTTTGCCCAGCTTTTTTTTTTTTTTTTGACAAATCTTTTTTTTTCTCAGCCTTTTACAATAAAGTTCTCTGAACTAGACCTTTTTTCCTGCCACCTTCATCATCGATCGATCCCTCCAATTTCAAAACAGTTGACTCAACCAGACAGCTGACTATTACTACTGCAGGACATCCAAACAATGAAGAACAAACAAAGTCCAAATTAAATCTCAGTATTATACTATTATTCCTATTAATTAACAAAGAACAAACAACATCAATCCACTAATAAGTATTGTTAGGTACTGAGTTGATCACCGAAGAACTGTGTTAAATGAGACTCAAAATAAATAAAAAATATATATAGATAATTGCAGCAGTCAAATTATTTCTAGTAATTAATGATCAATGGAAGAGTCTTACGAGGGTAAAATCCTCAAATGGTACCCAAACTATCACAAAATGCACTTTTTGGTATCTACAAATGCTTAGGGAGTCTAATGCTACCCAAACTATCACTCCGTTAGCCCCAAATGATACTTCCGTCATGTTTTCCGTTAAAAAAAAAAACTTCATCAAGGATTATACCAAAAACACAAAAAGTGAATGATTTTACCAAAATGCCCATGAGTGAATTTTTTTGTCTGACCCTTGTTGAATTTTTTTAATTCTTTTTAATGGAAAACATAACGGAGGTACCATTTGGGGCTAACGGAGTCATAGTTTGAGTACCATTAAACTCCCTAAGCATTTGTGGGTACCAAAAAGTGCATTTCGTAATAGTTTGGGTACCATTTTAGGGTCTTACTCTACATTTTATGTGTTCTACAAGGTTATAAGAACAAATTAAGTTTTCGCTGAAGCACCTTAAATTACTTGATTATTTAAGGTAGCGCTTTGTATACTAGAATGTGTATTTGGTTTTAATCTTGTTCTCATCAAGATTAATTAATTCATAAACTTGCTAGGTTGGCCTTATTCTCTGGTTTCAATCTCAAATGGAGTGGGTATGTCCCTCCTGATGTTAGCAACTTCGTTGCTTCTTTTTGTACTTTTTGATTCAGTTTGGAAATAATATTGTCGTCTTTCTTGCAAAAAAAAATTTAATTAATTCATGGATTTCCCAAATAATTAGATAGCTATTTCCTAAATAATTAAACCCCATGCCTTCGACTGTTCTGTCATTCTCACTACTGAAATGTAGAAAGCTACTGTCGTTTTCGTATATATATATATATATATATATATATATATATAATATAATATTGTTAATTACTCTCCCTGACATACATTCTCAGTTCCACCAAAGCTGTAACTAAAATTCATTGTTTTTTTGGTGATAGAGATATATCTGGAAAAATGGGAGAATCTAGTTTTGGAATATCTCGTACGCGTTTAGAATCTCCAAATGAAATATGCATCAACACGCATTTTAGAATACGCTCCAATATCTCGTACGCATTTAGAATATCGAAATGAAATACGCTCCAATACGCGTTTTAGAATACGCTCCAATATCTCGAACGCGTTTAGAATCTTCAAATGAAATTCGTTAAAAAAAAAAAACGCTCCAAATGGAACTCGATCTTTAACTCTTCAATAATTTGATATACATGATCAACTTCCCGATCTATTGAATATGAGTTGTCTTCAAATATATATGCCTCGATACATCAATTTCTTATATTATTAGATTAGTTTCATGCAATAATAAACTAGCTCAAAGTGGTTTATTACGACACAAGTGAAGTTGATCGATAGTCTATTTTTTTTTTTTTGAATGATCAATAGTCTACTTAGGCGGTGTTTGTTACATGGGACTGGATTGGACTATAGGGTATTAATTTCTTAAGGAAGCATGTCCCATGTTTGTTGACAACATGAGATTAGATTAAATGAGACTGTGGTGGGTCCCTTGGGATTAAAAACCTCCTTACCTATTGATGATTGACATGGGTTATTCTGAATTTGGGTTTGAATTAAGAAGAGATGGCTTTATGGAGATGAAGATATGGTTTGAATTTTTGTTTTTTAAACTTCTTTTTCTTCTGGTTTCTTCTTCCGCTGGGTTCTGTTGTGTTCGACGGGGCAGTGGATCGGCGTGGCGGCTACTGGTGGTTCGTAGGTGTTGCGGGTTGTTCTAGCTTAGATGGCTCCCGCTGGGTTTGTTTTCTAAATTGCCAATTGGGTTTTTGATTGAAATTGATCTTTTGCAAATGGGTCTGTGGTTGAAAATTGATCTTTTGCAAATGGGTCTTTGATTGACATTGATCTTCTGCAAATGGGTATTTGATTGAAATTGATCTTTGATTGGGTTTTTTTCTTTTAGTTTTCCTCCTGGGTTTGCTTAGTGCTGCTGCATCAAATATGAGTCAAAAAAGGAAATACCTCATAGGTCCAAACAGTGAACACTTTTTGCCCACTAAGAGCATCTTTAGCAAACTCTCTATTTTAGCTCCTTAGCTATTTTAGAGAGCATGTTTAGTTTTTCAGCTATTTTAGTAGCTGCACCAGTTTCCTAAGTGACTCTCTATTTTTCCTTTTGAGTTGTTTTGTGTAATTATTAAATACACTTAAACATTTTTTATTCATTTATAAAATAATTTAAATTCAATACTAGCTAAAGTAGAGAGCATTGGTGCAGACGTATGTTTAAACTGGCTAGCTAAAATAACTTTTTAGCTGCTTTATCTAAAATTTAGTTACAAAATAGCTAACATTGCTAAAGATGCTTTAAGTCTGCTACAGTAAAAATTTGCCCATCAATGACAGAAATATTTCGAAATTCACTGTTCTACAGTGAATTTTTAAAAAAAAATTATTGAGATCAATAAAAATTATAGTAACTGTTCATTCCGCTACAGTGAATTTCGAGATATTTCTGTCATTAATGTGTAAGTTTTTACTGTACCAGATTTAATGGGCAAAACATATAAACTGTTTGGACCTAGTGGGAAATGACCCTTATATTTAAGCCTAACTACTCTTAAGCTAGGTTACCATTGCACAAGTATTAGAAATAATCCCGGCTTCCACAACAGTGAGTAACAAACATGCCCTTAGTCAACACTACTCTCACTAATAGTTTTGAAAACTTATGGGCATCATTGCATGCACCATTTCTGAATAATTAAGCTTTTTCATGTACATCTCTATAAAGTTTGCTGGGATTTGACTTCATTTCTTTATGGGCACCAACGATCATCTCCATTTTCTTTCTACACTACCTTTATATCTCACACTTTCTACTCAAATTTTTCTACATAGTCTCATTCCATATTTCCATGAGTGGGTTTTCTCGATCCGTTGAGTAATGAGTAAACTGGGGGCCATTGTGTCAATATATTAGTCAATACAGAAAGAAAATGTTAACAAAAAAAAGAGTACCGAAGTATTGGATTATGTAGCAAACGAAATGTTATATTTTTTATGCTTATCACTAATTATCACGGCACATATTCTTCTTAATCCTTGTTGAAAATACTCCATCTTCAAAACTTGATGAAATCCGATCTTGTGCACGTACTCATGGTTTTGACTTTTGAATTTAAGCTTTAGATTCTTAATTATTTAAGCTTTAAACCGTAAAAGAAGGGATCCGGGAATAATGTTTCCTAGGTGAATTGAAACTTATCGGTCCATTAAAGAAGCAACAACTAGATGAATGAATTGATCGAACTTGTAATTATGTGATAAGTTGCGGCTAATTAAGGGGGTGAATTAAGTTGGAGAAGCCACGAATATGTTCAGTGTCCATCTCACTTAGGAATTGAAAACTCTTTGGGACCCTGATTGAACAGCTTGTCTCATAAAGCTGGTTCGATATGATTTGATTTCCTTCATTAATTTCCTTTTCAATCATAATCAGAACTATGTATGTATTTATAGTTTTGAATTTTAATCATCATATCATCGGATCATTTACTTTATTCATTTAACTAGTGCCTATTTCGACCTCTTGCTTGGAATGGATTGAGAGAATCGTACGTCTTTATCACATTTATCATAATTTCTTCGAGAAAGGAAGCAAGTAGCTGATTAATTTCTAGCAAATTATGATTCACCCTTGACTGGTTTAATTGGTTTGGTAGAATTCGATCAATACCACCCTTCGCTCTTTCTTTTTGTAATAGTGATAGTTTCAGCTTTCCAAACTATGGTTTTAGCTAAAATTTGGATTTGAGTCGTTAATCTTCTTTATGTGTTTGTTAAGGACGATATATACAAACGAGTACGACACAAATTATGAATTAATTTCTTAGTGAGATGTAACAATATATGAATTTACTCGATCAATAAGCATGCATATAACGGAATTTGAAAGAAAATCACACGCAATTACTCAATAATAAGAATATTTGCCGTGTGTTATTGTATCATTTAATGTGTGTCAATACACTAATTTGAAGAAGAGAAAAAGGGCAAGCATGAAAAGATACCATAACACTAGCAGTTCTGAAAAGCAACGGACATGGAAGATCGATGGAACCCTCCACTTGTCCAAATTAACAATAAGAGATCTGAAAACCAAATCAATTAATAGTCCAAACAATTGAGCCAACTCGCATCTTCTCCTATTCCATATTTTTGGTACAAAGTTGCAACATTTCTCAACTTTATAACGCAACATCTTTAATAATGTGATTTGAGGATCGACGATGTGTGGAGATTCCTATTCCTTAGTAGGAGATGCGTATGACTATGTACCAAACATATGAGGTGATCCTTCAACTGTGGAAAAAGTCCTTTCTTTTCCACGTAAAGAAGAAATCATGGAGGTTTGGAAAAAACGAAAAAGAAAATTAAAGTGATGAAACATGTACAAGATGTGTTTGGTGGCTGGCTGAGTGGCCTAGTTGTTGATGCTATTTGGATTTGTTAACCAAAATTAGGAATTTATTGATTTTGATCTAGTGGGGAACCTTGTTCTTCCTTTCCATTAGTTCCATGATTTTGACTAATTCTCACTTTTTTTTTTGTTGGGGGGGGGTCTTGCTTTGCAATGAGTTGAGAGTTCACCGTGTTTTGAAAATGTTCCACCACTTTGAATTGCATGTTGATTCAGCTACACCCACTAAACCATGAGTTTCTTTTCTTTTTGGTACAAGGAGAACCAAAGCCTGATAAACCAACGGATCCGAACATAACCGAATGGTTCTTTACCTTAATATGATCAAATTCTTTATTCTAAATACTGCAACAAACCATTCTTAATTTGTATCTTGCATGGAAAAAAAAATTGTGTCACTCACTTATTAGCTCTTCAAACCGTAAACTTCGATCTAACACATAAATTTGTGATCATCATTTAACTCTAATTTCTCAATCTCTTTTCCTCTTCCCCACCGGCGTCGACGGCATCTTCTAATCCTCCTAGGTCTCTAGTCCACTGGGATTCCGAATTGAGCTTTCGGTTTGCTAAAAAAACCGACCGAACCGACGACCTAGAAGTAACAAAAGAAATTTCTGGGCCTATTAAAAGAAGAGGCCCAAGCGTTATTGGGCTTTCTTATATGTATATTTTGGATGGTCACCCTCAGCCCAATAATACACAAACAAAACAGAACCATCATCTAGTTCACATGTTGCGAAAAGACGAAGATCCGAGTTTCCGGTGGTGCCCACGCACCGCCACAGACTTTGAGGTCTGTTTCAGTGTTTCTCTCTTTCTGAGCTTCTGGGACGAAATAGGAATCTTCTGCAGACGACTGACGACACCAGTTTCAATTTCAGTGCCATAAAAGACGATTCTGTCCTTTTACGTATTTAATGCGCCATGGGCACCAAGGTTTCTTGTTCTCTAGCTAGCTGCCTTCTGTTTCTGTAGTCTGTACATGGAAACTTGAAACCACACACACCTTACCCATAACCATAAGAAGTTCTGAAATATCTTCCAAAACCCTAGCTAGTCGACAATTAAATAGTTAAATACATATATCTGTATTATACACGTACCTGCATGTTTTGAAATTTCTGTGCCAATACACTAAACCAGAAAATATAATATATGTGTCTTCCAAGGACATCAGCAGCATGCTCTGGGTACTATATATGATTTTTGAATCGAAAGGAGAGGTGAAGCCCTAATTAAGGGCTCAGCACATGCATGTTTATTAATTATAAGCATCATGAATTCCATAGGTTTCTATGGCTTCTCTGTTCCATGCATGTGATTATATCCACCCATGTACTGCAACATATAATTATATATATATATAGAGATATTAATTAGGGAAAACTAAGAGAGAATTAGTCATAAATATCCTTTTTTTCAAGGAAAATATTGCTAATTTGCTATGTGCATGTGTTGCCCTAGCTAACAGCACATGATCATCATACATGCATATTAAAACTTTTAAGGAAAAAAGAGAGAGCTAGATCATGCAGAAACTTTTTCTCTCAGCTAAATCCAGCAGAATTATTAACATGTTCTTGTCTCAGGTGTCAGATATTAATAATTAAAATACTGTACTGAAGGAAAGGATTATCCATCTCCAAACCCCTTATTATAATTAATCAATGAGTCAATGATCGATCGATATATATGATGTCTCAAGCGTTAATCATTAAAATAATTTGGTGGATCTAATTAACCAGCCCATGCTTGCTTCTGAAAAAGAGTGAAGCAGATCGATCAGCTAGCATACAGAAAATTATTAATTTAGTCAAAAGAGAATTAAGGATGGAATTAAGATAATTAGCTAATTAGTATCGTAGTTTAATTAGTTATATGTTTTTATTGGAGAGTACGTTGTAGGCTTGTAGCTATCATTACGTAGTTCTGTTCCCGGAAGTTTGTTTGGTTTCTTTGAATTAGGTTTGGAAACATTCAACTACTCCCTTCGTCACATCATTATCTATATTCCAAAGTCATCAGTCAAAGAAAAATCAAAGATGCTTAACTTGTTAAATATGCCTCCTTTGACTTTAAAAAACTACACCAATTAGCATAATATATATATATATATATATATATATATATATATATATATATATATATCAATCACGTACTGGACTCTGGCTCGCCAACGGGGGCAGTTGATTCAAATTTCAAATACGTAGAGCAACAGAGAAAAAAGAATAATGAAGGCTGGCTAGCTAGCTTGGGCTTAATAATTATGATCATACTTTTACTGTGTCATATATATGCCCACATGGAAAAAGAATTATCACGCCAGAAAGTGAAAAATTAAAGCTGTCTGCGTGTGGGTGTGTCCACATTTAGGGTTGGAGAAACAACATGATGATGATCTGCGCGGTGGGTCGTGTTTACTTGTTTCATGACCCCCATATGAAAAGTAGGTTACACCAGCTAGTAAGTAATCAAATCGAAGGGGAATGGAACAATTGGATCCATCATCCCCACAACAAGAATTTTGGACCAGTTGTATTTAAGATGGTGCCACCCAACGTCTTATGGAGAACCGAAAATAGTGGTGAAGTCAAGTGAGATGATTCCGTTCCGCCCAAAATATATAATCTATATATAATCCGATGATCGAGTTCACTATCCAATTAAAAAGGGATATTCTCATACCCTAATCCATCTCCTAATTAACACAACAATGTCTGGATGGGTGAGCTACGGATTTTAGAGTTTAGCATTGACACGTACAAAACTATCTTATAAATCCTAATTTACAACTAACCAAAAGTTGTCATCAACACAACCTCTCTTATATATATAAATATAATTGTGCTAATCAATTTTACGTTTTCTCCAAGCAATTCTGTTGAATATCATTTATGTAGGTAAAGTGTGTAAACCAACCATGAGCAATCAAATAATCAAATGCAAGGTCCCTTAACTAGTTAGTTTGGAATAAGCAACATCAATGTTTTTAGCAAAGCCTCAACATAATTAAAGAGAAAAAGAATTTCTTTAATCACCAATAAAACGGCAGGTATGTGCAATTAATTGCACATTTTTCAATTTGCAAACTGGTCTAAATTTTGTTTAAGAAACGAAAGACACTAACAATAAATAGACAATATTGTGTTGTTGCATGTAGACATGTCAATAGATCGGCTATGAACCAAATTTGCATGTAATTAAAGTTTTTAAACCAATTTAACCACATGATATCAAATGCGCATCTCCCTCCACTACTAGTTAGTTTCGACTAAGCTCCATAAATGTTTTTACCCTTAATATAATCAAAATGACATACTCATTAAGAGAGAATTATGAATGATGTATCATAAAGCACATGTGTGCAATATTATTGTTGCATTCAATTAGAATACCTCATTCGATATTCTCATGTGATGACATATGATAAGGGCATAAATCGTAATCAAAACTATTATAATGAACTTTATTTCTTCTAATTTTGCTTAAGAAACAAATGACATTAAAAAGTGATCATCAAGCTTCATATCATACTAATGCATATGTTGGATACGGAACGAGACTCTTATGTTCGATTCGATTGAAATTGTTAAATCCATATTTTTAGATCAAATTTTGTTCAAAATCAAATACATTAACATGTCTAGTTGCAAGATTTCCCCTGATTTTTCTTTTTTCATGAAAGAAAAGTACTAAAGCAATTATTATAAAGAAAAAGAAAGGCAAAAATGCATTATGGAAGATTACAAGCGAGGAAAGTAGAAAAAAAGTGAAATTGAAATGGTCCCCTTAACGACCAAGTGTGACTTCCCACCAATATTAGAGAAAAAAAGAAAATTCAAATTCACCATTTTCCACGTTGTACACTTCTTTTCATGACACGTGTACGACCTTTAGCACAAACGGGCCCACCGAACCAAAAACCCCCAAAAACCCTCAGGCCCTCACTTTTCAAAGTTGGTGAGACACCACAGCACCACCCTCTCTCTATCTTCTTTAGCTTCGGATTCACAGAGACAGTGAGAGAACTCTCTCTATCTCTCTCTCTATTTCTTACAAGCATGCAAACCCGGAACCATGTCATAGTTTCCACTTCTGCCCGTCCCAGTTCCCTTTATTACTTCCTTGCCACTCCAGCTCTGAGTTTCCACGTCCATGGCGCTCTCCGAGGTCGAGGCAGTGCTGGAATTCTTGAGAAAAAATGGGTTTTCGGAGGCCGAGTCGGCTCTCAAAGAGGATATGATTGAAAAGGGCGATCTGGGTTCTTTCGATTACGAGAAATTCTTGTTTCCGATGGTGCCTCCGCCGCCTCCGGTGAGAATTCCGGCGAGTTTTCAGAGATCGAAGGTTCCGGGGGGAGCTGAACTCTCGAGTTCGAGATCGATCTCCGAGGATGACGAATTTGTGAGCATGGGGTCTTCTACTACTAATAGGTGCTCTTCAGGTAGTTAAAGTTGTTGACTTCGATCAAAATTAAATTCAGCTTCTCGTTGATGGCTGCAAGCATATTAGATTATTAGTGTGATTGTTATATCCAGTTCTGATGTATCACTCTCATTTCACCAACTAAGTGGATGCCTTTGTTGCTTTTGCAACATGTTGAATTGAATTTGTTTAGAACTATTTTCTCAGCAATCAAAATTGTGCTTTGTTGTTTTTCTGTTTGGGATATATAAAACTGGCACCACTTTACTACTGAATCTTTGGGAGTTCACCTTGAGCATTTCCTTACTTGAAAATTGGAATATGAAAAATTGCGTGCTACTTGCACCAATTGTCACTGATCTTTAAATGATAGGCACATGTCAATGCATGTTCGGAAATCAACCAAGCATAGAACACCTGTAATACTACCAGTAATTTCAGGCTGATTAGATTTCAGTCCTCCTAAGAATTCTGATGTTATTTTAGTTAGTGATGATCCTGCCATTGCTTTCTTTCTGTTAGTGGTAGTGAAGTCTCAGCCTTTTCTGTTTTGCAGAATTTACAAATCCATATGGAATTCGATCTACATCTCCAGGCAGTTCCAAAGCTTCATCTGATAGAGTCTCTCAATTTGGCACTGCGCGTGATTACCATGATTTTGATATGCAAAATGACTTGTTCTGGCATGATGAGAAAGATGATGGAGACTTCATGACTCCTTGCTTTGAAGGGCCGGACTTCTTTGGCTGTCCCACTGAGGATAAGTTCATCATGACTTCAGACACTGACAAGCAAAACGAGGACCTGCTGGGTCTGCATTATAAATCTGAAGCATTTCAATCAAGAACAAGCCTTGATTACTTGGACAAGAAATGTCTCACTAATATTTCTTCCACGGATGATAAAAGGGACGTTTATGTGACAGATTACTATCATTTCAAAATGAAACATCAGCTTGAAGGAGGCTCTGAGGAGGAGCCTGATGCTCATTATGGTGAAAAATTGAAAGAAACTGATTTGGATAACTATCATTTAAATTTATTGGGGGGTATTCCTACCACCGATATTGATTCTGTATCATATCATAGAATCAGAAAGAGTTCTAACTACTCTCCTAGAAGGAGCTCCACTAAGGATTGGTTTGAAAATGTAAAAGGTTCTTCTGATTTACATGGTAAGGTTGCAGAGAAAGATCTCAGGCCGAATGGGATTGAGAGCTCTGAAGTTGGAAACAATGCTGTAAATGAAGAATCCCATGATCCCGAGGCTGCTACTGATGAAGACGGCGATGAGGTTTTCATGTACAACACTGATGAGAATGACTATGAAGTTTTCGACTTAAGAGTCATACACAGAAAAAACAGGTTTGTTGGGCATAGTCTGCTTTGTGTAGCTTTGGTTGTATTGTAGCTGAACTCCTTGTGTGCATGCCCAGTAAACTGGCGCTTTAAATCGTTACAGGCCAAGTTAAGAATAAGTCACCACATTTGACACATTGACAACTTATTGATTCATCTTCACTAGGAAAAATACTTACCTTGAGAGGGTCTTTTTGTATCTATGTTTGAAACTTTAGATAGGGGTTTGAGCTTGTGCACATATATGTTGATAGGTAGCTATCAGTTTTAATTATGTGTTGTGCCATTTGCAGGACTGGATTTGAAGAAAACAAGGATCTCCCTATTGTGTTAAAGACCATAATTGCAGGCAGATACTATTTAACTGAATATCTAGGTTCCGCTGCTTTCAGTAAGGTTGTACAGGCTCATGATCTTCACACAGGAGTCGATGTTTGCCTAAAGATCATAAAAAATGACAAAGATTTTTTTGATCAGAGTTTAGATGAGATTAAACTTCTAAAATTCGTAAACAAGCATGACCCTGCAGATGAGCGCCACATTCTGCGACTTTTTGACTACTTCTATCACCAGGTATACCTTTCTGATCCAACATTAGAATAACTTTTTTTTAATTTATTTATTTTGAGTAAGACTTGTTGATTATCATTCTCTCAGGCAGGGGTTAAATGATGATTTTGTCTCTATCTTTTCTGCAATGATTTATTGGAATTTTTACAATAGCATTCTATCTTTAAATTATTTGGTATGCTTAAATTTCTGCTTCATAATACAGGAGCATCTCTTCATTGTTTGTGAACTACTTAAAGCCAACTTGTACGAATTTCAGAAGTTCAGTCGAGAATCTGGTGGAGAAGCTTACTTTACATTAAGAAGGTTGCAGGTTTGTTCGACTATGCTCTCTCTCTTTCTCTGTCTGTCTCTGTCTCTGTCTCTGTCTCTATTAATTTGATCAACATAGCTTTCTGCTGCTTGTAAAATTAAATAAGAAGTAATACAGCCAACATGGAACTTAACTGTGCACTCTTAACAGGCCATAACTCGTCAATGTTTAGAGGCATTGGAATACTTGCATCACTTGGGAATTATTCACTGTGATTTAAAGCCTGAGAACATTCTCATAAAAAGTTACAGAAGATGTGAAATAAAAGTCATTGATCTTGGAAGCAGTTGCTTTCGAACAGACAACTTGTGCCTATATGTACAATCTCGTTCCTATAGGGCTCCTGAAGTCATACTTGGGCTCCCATATGACGAGAGGATTGACATGTGGTCTCTTGGATGCATCTTGGCTGAGCTATGCTCCGGCGAAGTATGTCCCTATTTGGCTTGGTTTTTGTTCATTATATTGATCTTTGTTTTACTCATCATGCTGAGTTTTACTGTATGCCCGATTCTTTTTGTCCCTTTGGAACTTTCTACTCTGTTTAAGGCCTTTGATTATAATGTTTTCTTTAGTTTGCCACCAGCTTGAGGGAATAAGTTCTCTAGTAAAACACTCATAAGTAATAGATATGATTTTAGGGATGATGCTAATGTCTACATCTTGTTCAGGTGCTCTTTCCAAATGATGGGATTGTGACGATCCTTGCACGTATTGTTGGAATGCTTGGTCCTATTGATCTGGATATGTTAGTGAAAGGACAGGAGACAGACAAGTACTTCACAAATGAATTAGATCTCTACCACATAAATGAGGTTCATATTCTAAGTCTCTCTCGTTCTCTATTTTTTTTTTTCTTCTGTTCTTAAAAAAACAAGGCATTTGGAATAATGCCTGCCATCCCATTTTCAGGAGACAAACCAATTGGAATACATAGTCCCTGAGGAGTCCTCCTTGGAGCAACACCTGCAAGTAACTGATATTGGGTTTATCGACTTTGTTCAAAGCTTGCTTGAGATCAATCCCCAGAGACGCCCGAGCGCAGCTGAGGCACTAGAGCACCCCTGGCTTTCCTACACATACAAATCGAGTTCTTTCTAAAACTTGTGTGGTAATGGTTTCCTTTGTGACTTTGTTTATACTCTCAGTTTTGAAGACCACTTTGTGAGTTGAACTGCATCCTTTGAGCACAGGACCGGGATGCCTCGTCCAAATTTCAGTTTTGGCTTGTGTACATGCTTTGTTGATATTCTCATGCTAATCAACACATCCATAATTTTACTGTACAAAATGCTCCACCCACATGGTGGTTGGCTATTCCATAAACAAAGTACGAGTGACCAGATCATTAGAATGTAATAAAATCATGATGGGCATTCATTCGGGTTTTAGATGCCAATGCGTATAGAGAGTTCCTGTAATTCGTATGATGCTGTTTTCTATTGTCATTGCTCGGAATAGAACTATTTTTTCACTGAAGCCAGCGGTAGCAAAACTCGGAGTGTGTGAGATTTTGCCAGACTCCGGAGTATGATAGAATTTGCTTCGTAATAATTGTAAAATATTGGACAGAAACTATGGATAAGAAGGAATCAGGGATTAAACTATAGAGATGGGGGATTTATGAACAAAACAAGTCGATAAAATTAATCTGTCAGTGTCAGGTTCTATGAGATGAGAAGAGAGTTCCAAATTCCATGGTATAGAATTTTAAACGAAGAAGAAAATAAAAAATCAAATTTGACTGAAAAAAAGAGAGAAAGGAAAATAGAAAATAAATGTCATCATCTTCCTGTCTTCCATTTCTGATCTCTGATTTTCTGAATTAAAGAAGGGCCGGTCTTAAAGAAGGAAAGATTGTCTCTTCTGATTGGCGCGACCTGATTTACCCTTTCTCACTCTCACCCCACGCTCTCCTCCCGCGCGTGCCCAATCTCATTTCCAAAGAAGCCATTCACTCGCTCCCGTCGCGCGTTGGCCCGCGCAGTCCCCCAGCCCTCTCTAGACTTCGTCGAAGGGCACCATCGGCGAGCAAACAAGGAACAAGAGAAACAGAAAGCGAGAGTTTTGATTGGCTTTGATCACTTTTTAGAGTTTGTTAACCACCAAAGAGGCCCAATCAATCACTCTTCTTCTTCTTCTTCTTCTTCTTCTTCTGACAAAGCTATAATGGCTGAGTTGACTCAGGGGGGCGAGGTGGCTTACTCGCCCAAGACTATGCAAGTGTGGAAAGCCTTGCTCAACTGGCTGGGCTTCTTCGTTCAGATCTTCTTTCAAATCCTCAGAGCTCTCGGCCACCACCCCTTACTCTCTTCGTCTTCATCGTCTTCTTCAGCTTCCGAGACTTCCTTCAAATCCTTGCCGGCAGTCGAGTTGGCTGAGCACGACTCTCCCGCCGCCTCCGCCGTTGAAATCGCCGATTCTCCGGATTCCGACTCCGAACAACCTCCCCAGAAGCTAACGGTACTGTTGTTTCTGTCAAATGGTTGAATTCTAACAACTTTCTATTTTTGTGTAACAACTGTGAAATTTTTCGAGCTAAGTTTAGCGATTTGTTTTTGGTATGGAAAATACAGGTAGTTCTCGACCTGGATGAAACGCTAGTCTGTGCATATGAGTCGGCTAGCTTGCCGGCTATAGTTCGGACTCAAGCAACCGAAGGTGGGTTGACGTGGTTTGAGCTCGAATGCATTTCTTCAGACAAGGTTGTTTGCTTGACTAGCACTCATTTCGTCATTATCTAATTGCTTCACCCATTTTCATTCAAAATGGGAAATTGATGTTGTGGTGTTGTTTTGGGGTTTTGAAGGAATGTGATGGGAAACCCAAGGTGAATTACGTTACGGTGTTTGAGCGTCCGGGGTTGCAAGAGTTCTTAAAACAAGTTCATGGCTTTGCTGATCTTGTGTTGTTTACTGCTGGTCTCGAAGGTTTGCTTATGACTATTCAGGAATTGTATCCTTCCCTTTTCCTCTCCGTTTGTGGGATATTTATGTCTTTGAATGATAACAGGTTATGCCAGACCACTTGTTGACAGAATAGATGTAGAAAATCGATTCAGTTTTAGGCTTTATCGTCCTTCAACAACCAGCACGTAAGTTCTGCTTTCTCTATTTTTCCCTTTCTTTCTGTCACTTTCTCAAACTTGATAGCTATTGATAGGGAACACCTCGATCCTCTCAAGTTTTATGATCCTATCTAGTTAGGTTTCTTCTGTCATTTGCCACTGGACTTTGCTTCTTCAGATTTTGGTTACTTCACTTACAGACACGGAAAACTTATAGTCCGCCTATGTAGTTTATTAAGAGAGGAATAGGATCTGGTTTGGATATGATATGTAACATCTCATAGACTCATACTTTAAAGTATAAGTTATGATACCAATTTATAAGCATATATGTTCATTTTGGAGCAGACATGCAGCTAATTATTTTCGGACTAATCTGATTTCAACAAAGTAACACTAAAGAATATCAGCTTAAACTCTTGGGAACTTGGTCACATTTCTTGATGTGGGTAGAAACAAAGCTATTAAGGGTTAGTTCTGGTTTGGCAGAAAAATCCATTTTCAGTCTTCTCTGACAACCTTTTGAAGAAATCCGTCCAACATTATGCTACGTTTTGTTCATTCTCGTTATACTGGAAAGCTGTTCAATTAATGGTAGTAGGTGGTGCTTGGATGCTCAATAAAACTGAACTAGGTGCTTTGCAAGTAAAGAAAACTGCATGAGTCCTTAGTTTTATGTATTAGTGTATAACGGGTGATTCTTTTAAAACAGAATATCAATGCTTAATCTGTTAATGCCCTCATAGAAGTTCCTATGGATGCCTTATGGAGTCATTTGAAGTACTGTATATAATGCAACGTGTCATAAAATTCCTATGGATGTCTTGCACACTTGCACACTTTTGTCCTCAATTTTTCTCTTCGAATTCTTGTCCCAACTTGTAGATGTAGCATAGAGTTCAGGGTGACACTGGTTCCATGAGTATTGATACAAACATTAATTACCTATGTGCTGTTGTTGGAGGATTTGATTCTTGATTGTTCGCAGCTTAAGACTGAGTTGGTTAGTTTGGTAATACCTCTAATGCTGGGATGAAATAATACAGGGAATATCGTGAGCATGTCAAGGACCTTTCAGGCCTATCAAAGGATATGCGCCGAATTGTTATTGTTGACAACAACCCTTTCAGTTTCTTGTTGCAACCTTTGAATGGAATTCCATGCATTCCATTTTCTGCTGGGCAAACACATGACACGCAGGTAGAAAGATCCAACCTCCTAAACTTCAGTACCTCTTCACTGGTTATCACTTAAATTCCACTTCGTTCCCTCCTTTTGTCCTTTTCATTTTCTCACAAATTTGTTTTTCAGCTTTTGGATGTTCTTCTTCCACTACTCAAGCACCTGTCGCTGCAGAAAGACGTGAGACCTGTGCTTTATGAAAGGTTTCACATGCCCGAATGGTTTCAAAAGCAGGGAATCCCTTCAACTAGTTGGAAATAGTAGGATTGGCAGATCAAAGTCAGATTCTTCGTTCGTGCAATCCTCAACAGTTAGTTTGTTCAAGGCAGTGTCTCATCATCACTCCCACGATTCTTCTGTACAGCATCATTGTGTACACTGCAAATTCGTTGATACAAGAGTGTACTTTCACTAGAGGTCTAAGTGTTGCATCTCACTGTCATATACGGAAGCCATTATTTATGTATGTAGATTTGTTGAAAAATTTCTGATTCTTGTGTAACTCTGTTTATATGCTTGCTGTTAGTTCTCTAGGATGCCTATGCATTTTGTGAAATTGTTGCCAATAATCATTAGTAGTTTACACATTCCTCATCAAATGCGCTTCTTTTTTAATGGTTGTATACTTTCATTGTGATTTTTGTTTTCTGTAATCTATGAAATTAAGCGCATTAGGTAGTGTGATTGTCTGATGTTTAACAGAGACTAAGACTAGTTAGGTCCCCCGTCTGCACTTTAGACAGTAGGCAAAGATTTCGTGAATTTCACTTCTTTCCAAACTTCACTGCTAGTCTAGATTACTTGAGGCAAGGGAAAAGAATATCGGCTAAACTTTCAGCTGATACATTAAAGAGCAATATAGGGATCTGTCCCCAACCTGATTTTGTTCATCAGAAATTCCTAATTTTCAAGGATGTCTTCGCGTAGTGTGTTTTAGAATCTTGGATCCCATGAATTAACCGGAAATTAATTCAGGTACTGGCTATAATTCTAAGTGACGAAAGTCTGAAATCTTCTTTCGTGCAATCCTTAACATTCTGGAAAAATCCGCAGAACAAGCAACTCCTAACGTAGAAATGGAAATCAAGCACTCACATAATTTAGCATCAGGACAAAGTTGTGGAGGTTCAGGTTATTATTCTGCCTGTAGACATCTCCAGTACTACCACGACTTTCCCACTGTTGAATAACTCGCAGTCATACACTAGAATTTAAAGAAAATAAAAATTATCATTTTCCTGCACATATCATAAAGAAGTAAATAACAGCACCTATTGTTTAGCTTCTTCTTGGTCTCTCTCGATGGATCTCAACACCAATGTAAGCATTTTGTATATGGTGTAGGTTCCTGGAGACATCCTCCATAGACATTCTATTCCTTGGTGATTCTTCAGAGTATGCAAGTCCTATTTTAAGGATTGGAAGTATGCACTTCCACACATATGTGTTTGTCTTGCTTAGGTTCTCGTAGTCTATGTTTTCTTCTTCTGCTTCAATTCCGTTGTTGTAACCACTGATGTTCACTTCATTTTCTGTTGTTGCAGGTAATGTCTCTTCTAAAGTGGAAAGAAGAGTAGGATCCACAATCTGCATAAGTCTTCCTGGTATGGCCCTCTTATCTTGTGAGGTTCAGGATAGAGAGCCCTTTTACAACTAGGTCTGTAGCCCAACATTATATAGATCAGCAACAAAAAGCAAAGGGTAGCCTTGTTTTTAGACCTCTTTAATCCTTTGTGGTATTTATATATTCTCCTTCTTGGTGAATGGCTATTGCCCCTAATTTAATTTGCACCACTGTTTCAAGGTTGTCTTCAATAATGTATTAGTCCATGTCTTCCTGCACCCAAATTTCAGAGCCCTGCAGAGAAAGGCTTTGTATCATTATCTTCATATGATTAAGATTTGATTGTAAACCCTTTTGTATAGTCTTGAGAAGGATAATTGCCTGGGATATATTTATTAGCTATGTTCTAATCTCCCGCAACAGCTATTAGTACTCTTCTAATAAGCAATAGTATTGCTATTTCTTGTCTTTTAGAAGAAGAGGTGCTGGGTTGATTACTTGATTGTGACAATCAGAGTTTCTTTTCCTCCAATACCAGGTACAGAAAGGCACTGCATGTGACTTGTTGGTCTCCATTTACCTTGTATGAATGTTTATGCATGAGATGTTTGATTTGCATGATACTTTTGAAAACCAAACTCTAACTATGAATTGGACCAGTTTTCTTTTTCTGATAATTCACACATATCTGGAAGTTGCAATTATCAATAATGAAGTTCAAGCTTTATGATTAATTCATTATTACACAACACACATGGAGTAATAATGTGTGGCTTTATGGTAAACCATAGCCTTAGAGTAATAAGTTGGGAATGAATCCATGAGTTATTACACAATACACATATTAGGCTACAACATTTGCTAGTCTCCATTCGCTCTCTGGCAAAATCCGCAACTGATCACCTAGAAATGGAAATCAAAGCACTCACATAATTTAGCATTAGGACAAAGTTTTGGAGGTTCGGGTTATCATGCTGCCTTTAGATGTCTCCAGTACTACCATGACTTCCCACAGGTCAGATAACTAGCAGAATATTGACACCTCGCTTCCCACGCCATACTCTACAAGTTATTTGCACAAAAAAACGTATGAATTTTGCAGTCATAGACCAATGAATTTAAAAAATAAAATTATCATTTTCTTGCACATATCATAAAGAAGTACATAACAGAACCTATTGTTTAGCTTCTTCTTGGTCTCTCTGGATGGATTTCAACACCAATGTAAGCATTTTGTATATGGTATAGGTCCCTGGTGACATCCTCCATAGACATTCTATTCTTTGGTGATTCTTCCGAGCATGCAAGTCCAATGTTAAGGATGGGCAGTATGCACTTCCACTCATATGCTTTCATCTTGCTTAGGTTCTCATCGTTTATGTTTCCTTCTTCTGCTTCAATTTCGTTGTTGTCACCACAGATGTGGTTCCCTTCATTTTCTACTGCTCCAGGTGCTGTCTCTTCTACAATGGCGAGAAGTGCTGGGTCCACAATTTGCATTAATCTTCCCGGTACTGCCATCTTAACAAAGTTATGAAGATTGAAACCATCTTTAAACATTTCGTCTATGGGCCTTCTTCCTGTAAACATTTCCAACACGAGGATGCCATAACTATATACATCCCCTTGTCTTGATGACTCAACACCAACTGCATACTCTGCAACTCATTCAGCAATCAAGTATATAAGTTCTCTGTGCACTATACACAAATTTGTAGCCTACTAATATTATTCAAACTTTTCTTCTTTTATCATCAGAATAGTATATGCAAACTTTTCATCATGAATGCTTGCTTGGTATTATTTATTACGTACGAATATGCTACACAAATGATTTTCATTATCAAGTCTTTTCAATCCTAAAGAAAGAGATCAATCATATCTTGTCTTGTATCATTACAATCTTTGAAATGCCATGTCTTCATTTGTAGGGAGCCAGCTGTCCATATTGTTGTAGGGAGCTGGTCTACAATTGATATACTGATATGTTAATGTACTGTCCCAATTTGCTAACTTAACAACTTTCTCATTTATTTGTCAGGGGTTAAGATTGCAGTTGGTTGTCTGTGTCAGATTATAACCTACCATGCTCATATTTTTCTATTCTCACGTCTATTTCATATTTATCTTCAATATATATAACCTAGCTACAATGCTCTTATAATCATGAAAGTCCAAGATATTGTGAAGTAGTGGAAGATTGTCACCTGGAGCTGCATAGCCAATGGTTCCCTTTATTCCAACTGTGCTACTTTGATTTTGAGAGGAGTCCTCAGTGGTTGAGATGAGTCTTGCTAACCCAAAATCACCAACATGAGCAATCATGTCATTGTCAAGAAGAACGTTGCTCGGCTTCAAGTCGCAGTGAATGATAGGTTGTTCGCAATGGTCATGAAGATAACATAAGGCTGCAGCCACATCGACAATGATATTCAATCTTTGATGAAGGTTCAAACTCCTTGATTGGTTGTGTGTGTGAACCCACTCCTCTAAACTCCCGTTTGACATATATTCAAAAACTAGAGCTTTGAATTCATTGCCATTGCAATCCATGCTGGAGCAACAACTTAAGATCTTGACAAGATTCTTATGCCGAATATTTCTTAGTGCATTACATTCTGCCGTGAAACTCTTGGAAGCTCCTCTTTGTTGAAGGTTGAGGACCTTTATGGCAACTACCTGATCAAGAATGCCTTTGTATACAGAGCCGAAACCGCCTGATCCAATTAGAGAACTGGGAGAGAATCCACTGGTAGCTTGATGAAGTGTCTGGTATGAAACCTTTGAAAGGAAGTTGATTGATAAGACTGTAGATGATGGTTTCTTTTTCTGTGTTCTCTTCCGATAAAGAGCAAACAAGAAGCCAAACAAAAGAGAGCAGCCAACAACTAAAGAAATTGTCAACTTTAGTATAAAACTATGCATCTTTCTCTGCTTTGATACTTTGATGGGGCATGCTGGTAGCTGCAATTCCAGAACACCAGCACAGAGTTTGGTATTTCCAACCAACCATATTGCGCTTGTGTTTTGAAAGGCTCCTTGTTTTGGTACCTCACCCTCCAGATTATTGAAAGAAAGATTCAAATAGAGCAAGAATAGAAGTCTTTGTAGATCTTTTGGAATTTGTCCTGACAAGTTGTTTCTCGAAAGATCTAAAGTCTGAAGACCTTTCAAAGAAGCCAAAGAAGAAGGTATTAGACCTTCAAAGAGATTCCCTTGTAGGAAAAGAAATTCAAGACTCAAACACTCTCGAATTATTTCTGGAATTTCTCCAGTCAAGTTATTTTCAGATATGTCCAGAGTATTGATATTCTTCAGCTTACCCACTTCTACAGGTAGGCTGCCAGTTAGTGAGTTTTGTGAAAAGTTCAGTAAGAGAGATGAAGAAAGACCAATGACCTGTGGTGGTATATCTCCACCGAGTCTATTTTGTGATAAATCCATCCGTTGCAAATTTTGGCAGTTTCCAATACTTGGAGGTATCCTTCCTTGTAATTTATTTGCTGATAAGAAGAGTGTAGACAATTGAGTGAGGTTTCCTATGGAAGATGGGATTTGTCCAGATAATCTATTACCTTGTAATAGCAATTTTTGCAGCTTTTGGAACTTCCCAACAGAGGTAGGAATGATACCTGTGAACAAGTTGTAGTCTAGGCCCAAGGCTATTAAATTGTTGAGATTCTCTAAAGTTTGAGGAATCATTCCTGATACTTGATTCCCTGAGAGGTAGAGGTAAGTCAGATTGGTTGACAGATTGGCTAAAGAGTTTGGTAAAACACCTCCGAAATTGTTGTCAGCCAAAACAAGAATTTTTAGTTTGCTGCAATTTATCAAGGATGTTATGAAACCCAAGTCAATAGCTGAATAACTTCCTAGATTGTTTTGCTCTACATTGAGCCGCCGTAGATTTGGAAGATTCCCTAAATGTTTCGGAACTTGGCCCACAAAATGATTGTCCGAAATATCAAGTATTCGAAGCTGAGAAGTATTGGAAAATGAAGCTGGGATTTGTCCATGGAATTCATTTCCACCAAGGAACAGTACTTGGAGATTAGGCATGTTTATGCCTATACCAGTTGGAATAATGCCCTTAAACTTATTAGCTGGAATCGACAAGATGTTCATAGATGATATGTTAAAAAGGGAGGGAGGTATCTTACCAGAGAGATTATTGGAACCAATTGAAAAGAAATCTAAGCTTCTCAATCGGCCTATTTCCTCCGGAATGTTGCCCACCAAATTGTTCCATGCTATTGAAAGTAATGTGATTGATGAAAGATTTCCCAAGGAAGGTGGGATGCCTCCTGTCAGATTGTTCTTCTCAAGATTAAGATACGAAAGCTTCATCAATGAGCCAATCTCTAACGGAATTTTTCCAGTAAGGCGGTTTGTTCCCAAAGTTATGATGCTCAGTTTCGGGCAAAAGGTCAAGTTGGTGGGAAATTCCCCCTCCAACATGTTGAAACTTAATTTGAGATGGTGCAGTCGCAACAAATGATCAGCTTGCTGTGGAACTTTGCCAGAGAAATTGTTATACTGAAGGTTGATGAACCTTAGAAAAGAGAGGTTGCCTATGTAAGGTGATATGGTTCCATGCAAATCATGCCCTTCTAGGTTCAAGGCTGTTACTCTTTGATGCCTTTTGCCGCAAGTAATACCTTGCCAATTGCAGAAGTGAAACGACTCATTCCAGGAGTTGAAGAACCCATGTGGATCGGTGGCTATGGATTCTTTGAATTTGAGTAAGGCCAATTGATCAGTTTCATTTCCAAATGCATTTGCACCAGTGCAATGTGTTATGAAAAAGACAAGGGTAATGACACTAAGGCTCACTGAACAAAATGAGCATAAGCTGGGTTCATGAACCTCCATTGAGTTGAGTTTGCCCAGAAGATAAAATGGCAATTCTGAGTGAATTATCAATATGCTAGCTAGCTAGCTTTGACGACTTCAAGTCTGGTTTCAGAATTCAATGCATTAGCAGATTGGCATGTGCAAGCGACTTGACTTCCAAGTCTTCCAAGTCTTCCAAGGCTTCTTAGCCTCTTCTTTGGTCAGTAAGATAAGGCCAGGGGTGGAGCCAGAAAATAATTACAGGAGGGGGCACTTTGTAAGTTTGTAGCTATTTTGTATTTTTTTAAAACCTCATTAACGATATAATATTATATTAATCATATAATGATATATATATATAGAGACACACATACACATATATATATACACACACATATCATATACCAGGTATATTATAATTATATGATTGTGGTATACTTTACTAATTCGGTGCATTGTTTTAATTATTTTCTAAACAAATTTGTTTGCAGTTTCATTTTGGTTCCTCATCTTTTATTATTGTACTAATTACCTTAGAAGTCGTCAAACTTAGAAGACTTGAAGGGGCAATATGTCCCTAATTTTGAAAATTTATTTGCCCAGAATCAATCATGATAGCTTGTATATATAGAATGTAATCATGTATGTAAAAGTTTGAGGGGGGGCCTGGGCCCCTGCTGGTCCTATGGTGGCTCCGCCACTGGATAAGGCAATCTGAGATTGACCATGGACTCAAAATTGAAGGTTTCTTTTTCTTTTTTAGATGAAAAATTTGATGTAAGAGTAGTCAAAATTTAACAAAGATAACACAGATGGGCGAAATGATTCCACCAAATGCAATTTTGGGACATTCTTTGGCCTATATATACTAGCAAAACGGTCCGCAACCATATTTGCTTCCCTAAAATATGTTGAAATGAAAAATTGGTAAACTTTGAACAGAGGTGATTGATATCCGCAACAAGGTAGAAAGTCTCTAAGGAATTTTGAAGATATGCACGCGCTTGATCATCTTTATAAAAAGTAAGATATGGAGTTCCACCTGAAGCTGCTGAAGTTGAAGCCTCTGAGCCCACAATAAACTTGTTTTTAAGCCTATTGCTTCGGCCTGTAAAACTGAAGCAAAAGCCTATGCAATCACAGCTATGCCATTGTAATCTCTGATAATGAAACCACCTGAAGATTTTCCTTTTGCACTCACTGCACCATCAAAAATTAACTTACAACAATTTGGTGATGGAGGGTTCCAACTTATTAGAGTTTTTGTTTGATGTCTAAGTTTCCTCAAGGCAATCTTATGGGCCTTCCAATATCCAAAAAGAAAACTTTTAACATGAAAAAAGGCCTCCGAACTTTAGGATAAAAACTAGTTAGGTCCCCGGCCAGTCTGCACTTTACATAGCTAGGAAGAAAAGCAAAGGTAGTCCTGTTTGCTATCTCACTAATAATGATAACCCTCTTTGTGATTTTCACTTGTTGCCAAACTTCACTGCTAGGTACATAAATTGAGGCAAAGTGAAATGGGCCTTTGGCCAAACTTTCATTTATACTGTTATACATCAATAAGAGCCTCTTCATGTCTAGGCTTTTCCCTAACTTGACTCTTAAATTCCTAATTTAATTTCAAGGTTGTCTTCAAGTAATGTGCTTCAGAAGCAGGGGAGTCCTTGAACTAACTGGAAACTAATGCCCCAAGGATGAAAGTCCGAAATCTTCATTCGTCCAATCCTCAACGGTCCGATTCTTCAGAGATTTACTAATAAATGGTGCCATTCCATAGTGTGTAGACTCTGTGATTTACATAGAAAGAAAACCACAAGGTGGTTTCGTTTGCTAATTGCTATCCAAGTATTAATGGTATTCCTCTTTGTGACTTTCACTTCTTGCCAAACTTCCACTGCTACTCTATAATGACTGTTACTTGAGGCAAGGGGAAGGGGTCTTACTGTAAAGAGGAACCACGTACAGCTCTTTTATTGTTAATGAATAAGCACAGATCAGGAATTCAGGATAGAGAGCCCTTTTACAACTTGGCCTGTAGCCCAAGCTTGTCTATAAAATCAGCAACAAAAAGAAGAAAATCAGCAACAAAAAGAAGAGGCTAGCCTTATTTTTAGTCCTCTCTTATTTATTATTCTCATTCTTTGTGATTGGCTATTGCCCATGATTCTAAATGCCTCACTTTTTCAAAGTTGTCTTCAATAATGCATTTTTTCCATGTTTTCCTGCTCACAAATTTCAGTGCCCTGCAGAGAAAGGCCAACTTTGTATCATTATCTTTATTATATGATTAAGATTTGATTGTAAACCCTTTTGTTTAGTCTATGACAAGGATTGTAATATTGTATTCAACAAGATAATTACCTTGGATATATTTATTGGCTATGTTCTTATTTTTCCCAACAGCTATTATAATTAGTACAAGCAAATGGTCCGCTTCTCAGTCTCCATCTGTGATGAACAAGAGTATTTGTTATTGCTTGCTTTATTTTTGTTTTCTAATCTTAATGTTTCACTTATTCAAATCTCTTTTGACTTGTTGAGCTGTTTAGTACATTCAAACGCTCTTTTTCTTTCTTAAAAATGATCAAATACCAAGAAATGAAGGAAAACAAAAACAATATGGCATATTGTGGGTTTACACTATTTTGCATGACTTGTAAAACAAAGGCTGAAATTAATCTTTTTTTAAAGCCCAATTACTTCTCCGAAATAAGACCAGTGAGAAATTTATTTACAAAAGTTAGCCGAATAGTTTCACTTCTTGAATAGTAATTATGAATTCGATTGCTAACTTTGGTACTATTACTTTTTTTTTTTGCCAAAAAAAGTTTCATAGCACCCAAGTACTCCACTAAATTTGTCTTAAGTAGATTAGGAGAGAAGTTAGGTTAGGAGAGTATCTAAATCTTTACACTTTATACAATGCAAGTAATTTTGTGTTAAAAAATTAAAAAAATTATATACTTTTAAATTTTAAGTCTAAACTTCACGGATATTACAAACTAAAGAAGTATTCTTAAAAAAATTTAAATAACAATGCAAGACATTGAGTATGACACCGTCAACTACAAAAATGATTCATAATTTTTTTTTGGACTTTTTAGAACATCCTAATTACTTACAAAAGATGAAGAAACGATCAAAGGCAATTTCGCACCATATGATCCACACACACACATATATATATATATATATATATATATATATATATATATATATATATATGCATGCATTACTAGTCTCCTTGACTCATTGTTTTGTTTCCATTTTGTGAGAGACTGTCTATTTTCACACGTCAACGTTGAAATATAAATAGAGGTCTTCCATGGTTATGAATTGTCAAAGATTCTAAAGAACAAAGCAATTTTTAAGCATGAATTTATTTATATGTTTGTTTTATTTACCTTTCTAATATGATTCGAAGTCACACACTATCTAATTTCGTCAGTATGACCATTTTTTCTTTGTCTCCACTTTTCTCCATTAATGGAAGGCTTATATTTCATATGCATATTTCTTAGGTTTCAAGTTTCAACAACAGTATCATCCATTTTTGGGATTAGATAATATCATCAAACTATAGTTGGATGGTACAAAATATGAGTTAGCTTCATTAGTGTTCACATCCTATAAATTATTATCAATTCAAATTTAGAACACTATCTTAATTTTGTGTGTTGGAATTAACAAAAGTGATAAGATAAAATAAAGGACTACCAAAACTCCAAAAGTGTTCCGAATTCATTTCTTATCTTGCTCACAAGTGATGGCTATAACTGATGCAAGCAAATCCTAATACTAAAATCCACCCAACCAAAAAAAAACCGGAGTCTGAATCCTTGATATATATATTGTAATGCAAGTTTGGCTAAAAACCTAGCTTGTACATCATAAAATGAATAAAATTCCTAATACAAAAAATGAAGCTTTCTTTGTGATGGAAAAAGATTATGTAAATTGGTACATTGAAAACGATGGGACCATTTGATATTGAAATTTTGCAGAAAGCTGCTCACCTTTTCTGGGGGGTCTCTACCAAACTTGTTTGCCTATATTCTAAACTCTGAAAGAAAATTACAAAATTGTAAGCCATGAAAAATAAAACCAATTTCATTTCCTTCCTCTTTCCTCTATCCATTTAATTTTATTTGAAAAATTACTGAAAACTGATCGTGATTAGGCTTCTAATTTGAATTTGAATACTCAAATTTCTGTTCATTTTAGCTTTCGAAAAAAGATTTGGAATATTGTTCATAACTAAGTTTGTAAATACAGCTAAAATACCTTTTGAAAATAGGTAGCCACATATATTGTTCATGCACGATTCTTGACCCTCATAGTTTTGGCATTTCTCAAAAGCCAAAAAGAAAAAACCTCTGAATAATCGTGAAAACCTTGAAAATGAAATCCATTGTTTTCCAAAAATGGTGCTCGTGCTTCACCTCTCGGCGGGAGCCTAAGCACATTTATTTTGATCTTTTCGCACACGTGTTATGCTTCTTCAAGTCACTATTTGGTCATTTTTGGTTTTATGTTGGCTACCACATGTTTCATACACTAGCTTCTTTATGCAAAAGAAGGTTTTTAGAATCTGGTTAACCCTAACTGATATTGTAACTTCTCAAAAACTTTAGTCTAAATGACAATCAAATTTTTTTTTTTCTGTTTTCTCGAGATTCAAACTCAAAACATAAACTTGTACTTACTCTCAAAGCCACTTTTGAATTGTTAAACTATCATGTTTTTTTTTCATTAGACTAAATGACAATCAACTTTTTACGATCACATCCAGACTCAAACTCGTAACTTACACTTGTACTTATCCTGAAAGTCACTTTTGGATTGTTAGACTTATCACGTTTTTATCATCACCCTTTAGCCTAAATGATAATTGACTTTTTCTTATCATATCGAGATTCAGACTTAGAAACTTAAACTTGTACTTACCCTCAAAGTCACTTTTGGATTGTTAAACTTGTCACGTTTTTCTCTTCAAACTTTTGCCCAAAAGACAATCGACTTTTTCTTATCACATACTTATAACTTAAACTTGTATTTAGCCTCAAATCCACTTTTAGATTTTTAAACTTATAACGTGTTCTTACAAACTTTAGCACAAATGACAATCGACTTTTTTTTTTATCACATCGAGATTCAAATTTAGAACCTAAATTTGTGCTTATCTTTAAAGTCACTTTTGGAGTGTTAGACTTATCACATTTTTCTCCTTTATGCAATTATAATTTTGACAAAAATCGATTTCATTTTTGTATATTCATATATCTAAATTGCCGTCAGACATGTATTCAAATAACCGTCAAGCGTGTATATTCGAATAACAGTTCAACGACTTGATGTGTCTACCAACTTAATCAAGTTTCATACCCCTAAACTCAAAACTCCTCGTGTCCATTATCAAAATGGAAATGACATAATAATGTTTGTTGCATCTTCATTTTCATGTGTTTCTCATCATATATATAATCATAATTCCGACAAAACCGAGCTGAGTTTCAAATATTCGTATATCCTAATAGTCTTCACACGTGCATTTAAATAACCGTCATGCGTATATTCGAATAACGGTTCGACAATTTGTCATGTCTAGAATTTTAATAAATTTTCATACCCCTAAACTATAAAATCTAGGTGTTCATTATTAAGTTAGAAATGACATAATAATGCAATTATAATTCTGACAAAAATCGATTTCTTTTTCATATATTCGCATATCTTAACGGTTGTCACACGTGTATTTGAATAACCATTAGACATATATTCGAATAACGGTTTGATAATATGTCGTATTACCGTTTTAATCAAAATTATAAACTCCAAAACCCTAATCTTATAATGTCCTTTTATTGAAATGGAAATGACATAACAATGTCTGTTGCATCTTCATTATCATATCTAAGAATTTCATAACACTCAAATAATTTCTTTTCTCTTCAACAATTATATTAGAGTTCAAGTTGCCTTATATCTTATTTTTTATGTTTATACTAAAATAGGAAAAAGAATAAAGGAAAAGAAGAAAAGAATTAATATATAAATGCTGCCAAGTAATCACACGCGTCTATTACTAGCAGCAGCAGTTTCTTTCTGAACTGAAATTTATAACCTGAAATTCTCTCTGCCGAAAAATCTAAGAGCTTCTTCTTCTTCCCCAATGAAGCAAACCAGACGACTCCGTCCCACCACTGATGCCGTCAATCCCAATTTTTTCAGATGACGAAACTACCCTACTCCGTTCTCATTACCATCTCCACCCTCACCCTCACCATTCTCCTCACCGTCCCATTAGCTCATGCACTCGGCTCCGGAGCTACTTTGGCCGTCATCTACGCCTCCGGCGACGTCTGCGGCGTGATTTCCGGTCAACCAACGCAGCGCATCGTCTGCTACCGGCGTGGAAAAACCATCTCCGTCGAGCCCAACATCTCCTTCTCGTCCATATCCGGCGGCCGGAGCTCCCTCTGCGGCCTCCGTTCCGGCGGCTACGCCTTGCTCTGTTACGACAATCTCCTGTCCCAAGACTCGGCCTTCATTTCGAAAAGAGTCTACTTCAACGATACTGTTGTGTTGGAAAATATTGCAGTCGGAGAAAACCATATTTGCGCGACGGTGGTGGGTACAGGGCACGTGAAATGTTGGCGAGGCGATGATAGAACGTTTCAATTTCCATCTGGGTCGGACCAATTCGGGTCAATCTCATCTGGGTCGGGCTTCTCTTGCGGAATTTCGAAGAACGGCTCTCGGGTCCGGTGTTGGGGAACTAATACTTCCATGGCGGCCAAGATTGAGAATGACTTTGGGGACATGGCCATGGCGAGTATTGTAGCGGGTGGTTCGCACGTGTGTGGACTCAATATTACTGGGTCTCTAACCTGCAAAGGCAACAACGACTCTGGTCAATTGAATGCTCCTATCGGATTGTTTTCTGGTTTAGCTCTCGGAGCTAGCCATAGCTGTGCGATTAGAAAATCGAACCAGTCTGTAATTTGTTGGGGTGGTGGAGGCCAATTTGGGGCTAATGTAACTTCATCGACGTCGTTTCAGGTAATCGTTGCCGGGTCGAATTTCACTTGTGGATTAACTACAAGCAACTTTTCGATTATATGTTGGGGCCCTGGTTGGCCTAGTTCAGAGAATGAAGACGAGCTTGGATTGCCTGAAATTCTTCCAGGTCCTTGTGTACAGTCCTCATGTAGCCAATGTGGTATTTATCCTCAATCTCAAAAACTCTGTTATGGTTCTGGGAATATTTGCAATCCTTGTTTAGATTCAATTCTAGTCCCATCATCACCACCATCACCGTCGATTTCACCACCATCACTGTCGATTTCACCCCCAAATTCTCCATCCAGGGGTTTGAAAACGGGTTTATTAGTATTTTGCATTGTGGGTTCTATAGGAGGCTTTTCTGGTATTTGTACTGTGATTTATTGTTTATGGAATGGTGGTTGTTTTGGGCACAAGAAAATTCACAATTCAGTTCAGCCCACAATCACCAGAGGTGGCAGTTCCAACAATGGCAACACATCGAACAACAGCCCTCCTTCTAGATCAGCCACCATTCGGCGCCAAGGCTCAAGGATTATGAGGCGGCAGAGGAGTGGAACTTCATCGAAACACACCGAGAGGGCCGAGGAATTCTCTCTAGCTGAGCTTGCAGCAGCCACAAATGGATTTGCCTTAGAGAACAAGATTGGTGCTGGGAGCTTTGGTGTTGTGTACAAAGGAAAATTGGATGACGGGCGCGAGGTTGCTATCAAAAGAGGTGAAACAGCACCCAAGATGAAGAAGTATCAAGAGAAAGAGACTGCTTTCGATTCGGAGTTGGCATTCTTGTCAAGGCTTCATCATAAACACTTGGTTAGGCTTGTTGGGTATTGCGAGGAGAAGGAGGAGAGGCTTTTGGTTTATGATTATATGAAGAATGGTGCACTCTATGATCATTTACATGACAAGAACAATGTCGAGAGGAGTAGTAGTTTGATTAATTCATGGAAAATGAGGATCAAGGTCGCTTTAGATGCTGCTAGAGGCATTGAGTATCTCCACAACTATGCCGTCCCTCCTATAATTCACAGAGACATTAAGTCCTCTAACATTCTGATCGATGCAAATTGGACTGCAAGAGTTTCGGATTTTGGATTATCACTATTGGGTCCGGAAAATGACCGTGACTATAGGCCAATGAAGGCAGCTGGAACCGTAGGCTACATTGATCCAGAGTACTATGGTTTAAACTTATTGACAGCAAAGAGTGATGTGTATGGGCTTGGAGTGGTGTTGTTAGAGCTTTTGACAGGGAAAAGAGCAATCTTCAGAAACGGCGAAGACGGAGGAACACCCACTAGTGTTGTGGACTTCGTTGTGCCGGTGATCATGGCCGGAGAGTTAGAGAAGGTTTTGGACAGAAGGGTTGGGCCTCCGGAAATCAATGAAGCAGAAGCGGTTGAGTTGGTGGCGTATACTGCAATGCATTGTGTGAATTTGGAAGGGAAAGATAGACCAACCATGACTGACATTGTGGCCAATTTGGAACGAGCATTGAGTCTCTGCGAGGAAAGCCCCGGCAGCATATCTAGTGGCTCAATCATCTCTGTCGAGTAGTAGAAGTGTAATGTTCTTCCCCAAAAGCAATACACATAATTTTTTTTGTTCAGTTTTTTTTTTCATTTATTTTGGTCATTGAAATGGGGTACCTTTTGGTTTAGGGGTGTAAAGATTTAGAGTTCTTAACTTTGAGCTGTAGTGTAGGATTTCCTGAGCAATGACAACCAGAAAGAAGAAGCATTGCACTATTGGTTTTCAATTGAGGTCTAATTTCTCTTTTTTCATGGATAGTATGCTATTTGCTCATCATTTTAAAATGCACACAGTGCGGGTGATAAACTGAGAGTGAGAATAACATTGTTCTTTATTTGTTTAATGATATTCGAACACGTGTGTGGGAACAAAGAAATGTGAAATCTTGACCGTGGGAATGGTCTCATTCACACAAAGGTGCAGGACATTGCTGTCTGGCGAATTGGGTGAGCAAATATGAAGTGGGAAAGAGTCAAAGATTGTGAACATAAGTGTCGCTTTCCATTTTTTCTGAACCAAAACTCTGAAAGTACTTGGAGCTGTAGAGGTAGAGCCCGCAATAGTCGTCTATAGAATTTTCCAATCCCCAAAATAATGAGCTAGCATGGTCCAGCAAGAAAAAAGAAGCAACAAGGAAAAGAATTTGAGTTGCAGTGTTTGACTTTGAATGCTAAGAAAGTTCAAGAAAGCTGCCAAAAAAAAAGGTTCAAGAAAGCTGCCGATCAGATACATGAATTATATAAAATAAAATAAATAAATAACATAAGTATTTTTTTTTAATTGAGGTCCTAGTCCGGAAGGTTCAACACTTCAACTCATGTCCATATTATTATTTAAAATTATTTGAAGAAAAATACTTTAGAGTGACATAGAATAAACTCGAAAATACAGATCGTAAAAATACTCATTCTCTAACCGAAGAAACAATCCCCGTTCAATAAGAGAAGGTTCCTTGAAACCACCACTGGTGGTCGAGTTGGTAAGAGCCTCCAGGTATGGTATCCCCACCAGGGTTCGAATCCTACCGACTGCGGATTTGAGTTATATCCCAATTCATTATGTGGCTAGCCAGGGAGAGAAATCGTTCTGACAAGATCCCCGACTGCGGATTAGTCCTTGGGCCTAGGAAGCCTTTGAAATACCGCGGGAGTTCTAAAAAAAAAAAGAAAAAAAAAGAGAAGGTTCCTTGCATTGAATAAAACGGTGGCCCTCTTTGAAAAACTTTTAATGACAAAGCATGTCGTTAAAAGTAATGGATTAATTTAAGGGCATAGCAATAGCATGCTGCAGTTATATATAAACTAATAAATATACATATTTATGAGACACTGAAGTATGAACTCTGGAGTTTTGGGGTTTGGCCGGTGACACCCCACCTCCTCCCTCGTTCATATTTATTAAGATGTGTTAATGGCAGCTTTGCATCATCATGTAGTATCCCTTCATATGTGACCCATGTGGATTTGCAATGAATATGAATTTGGTAGGGTATTTATTCATTATTGTTATCTCTCCCGTCTGATACAATATAATACATTTGCACAGTGTGTATAATTAGTTAAGCCAAAAGGGAAGAGAATGTAGGACTGTGACTTCTAAGCTCACAAACTCAGTCCAATTACAAACTTGAAAGATTCAAATAACAGTTGGATTCATCGATTGGTTTATTAGCATATAGAATATGGAAGTGAAAAAGTCCAGATTTACCAACTCCCTAGGACCGGTGGCAACTTAAGACTTTTCTTGCTGTTCAAGTCTTGTTTTGATGGAGCTGACACCTCATTCCCCTTCCGTCGTGTTTAGTTCATCCCATATCAATCGGAAACTCTCAGTCACACCCCGAGCGTTGATCTGAAAAGAAATGGGAGAGCGAGAGCAAGGACTAACGGGTTCAAGGGTTAAATACGATCCGACTCATCAACAAACGAGTGATTATCAAATCAAACGATATCATTTGAAAAATGTGAAGAGTAAAATTCTCAAATGATACATTTTTTTTGAACAACCTCAAATGATACCTGAACTATCAAGAAATACATTTTATGGTACCCAAACTGTTTGAGTGAGTCTAGTGATACCCGAACTATGTGTCCATTAGCCTCATTAGTACCTCTGTCTAATTTTCTGTTAAAATTGAGGATAAACTTGTCAATTGAAGTTTTTTTTTTCTTCTTCCCAAAAAAAAAATATTAAGAGTAAAGTGAACGATTTTACCAAAGTACCCCCCCTAAATAAAGCCATTTTGTACGCCACGTTGACAATTTTAATAAAAAATTGGACGGAGATACTAATGAAGCTAACAGAGACATAGTTCGGGTACACTAGACTCCCTAAAAAAATTTAGGTATCAAAAAGTGCATTTCGTGATAGTAAGTACCATTTGAAGATTTAATCCAAAGTGTGAAATGTATGCAACTAGTGTTGCAATCAGGTGTGACTAACCTTTCACACGGTTAGTTGCTTAATTTAAAAATTAAAAAAAATTCACATGGTGAAGAAATGGAGGGTTTTCGAGGACCAAGTCAAACTCGTGTTGCCACCGAGACACGTGTAAACGTTTACCTAAATCCCAATGAGCAATCACTTGGAAAGTTCAACTTTTGTTTCATTGTGTCTGCGCCGTCAAAAATAAGCTATGAAAATTGGAAACTACCCAATCCTTTGAAAGTGGAAACTAAGAACTTCCAGACTCGCTCCAATCCTTTCTACACCAAGCATCACGTTAAACTTGGAAGCTTCTTGGCTTCACAACTTGACTACGACTAGCCAGTCAACTTTCCGTTTAAACTTGGCTGTGTTAAGTATGTCACATCAAATCCAAATGAATTTTGTAAAAAAAAGTTTGGAGTTCCAGTACTGTGGAAATTTATGCTTGTGGACAGTATCTAAATGAAGTATATAAATGTATTGAAACAGTATCAAAATTTTGCCTAGGTGAGAGTAGTTTCTTGGCCGCGAGGAAAATAAGTGTAGAGTACTCAAATTCAGTATTGGAGTATAATGTATTACCCTCGCCGATCAGATTCGGGGGTGTCTTCTTTGCCTTTTCTCTTCTACTTCATTCATCCAATCTGATAGCCAGAGGAGACCCTTGTAACCATAATATGATACTGCAACTAAAACCACCAGAAGGGTGACGACCAGAAGAAATCGCTTCATGTTGGCAACAATTTTCTGTTGAAATGAACGGTCCCAGTTAGCCAGAGAATAAAGAGGTAGTTCAAACTCCAAAGTGTTAAGGTTTTTCTTTTTCAAGAAAATACATACTTGCAGTGTTGAGATTTGAGTAGCTTCTTGCACCCGTTCACGCCTTTTCTTCCGCTTTGGTGCAGGCTTATCAGTATCTGGTTCCTTCACCTTCAAGACATATGATGGCATTAGCATGATGAAGAGAAGGTTAAATACACGTCTGAAGTTTGCATAAACTCATTTTTATGTGCACCAGCAAAAGAAAATATTTTAGTATGATTTTAATGGTATTACCTCCACAACTTTAGGTCTGCGCGAATGTAATTCAGAATCAACAACCTTCTGTTTGCTTTTGCAATTGGATTCGCAAGGTATGAGTCCAAGTCCAAATTGATTCTTAGGTACACCTTTGGGATCGCTACCAGCACTGCGATAGGCTGCCTGCACATCATGACATAACCACTCCCTCTTCAAGGTATGGCATCCACAACGAACAGTAACCTTGCAAATGGCGTTAAAACTCAAGTCAGGTAGATAATAGCACTTGAAATAGTAACATTTTGTGCTATTATATTATATTCCAGACTGAAAACTAGGTTCTTACATTCTTCTTCCTAGATTAGAAAAAACGTAGTATAATTTTCAATTGAACATCCCTTTATTTGTTTCTCCTACAGTCTTGATAGAGAATAGGAAAAATTCACACCTTTTTAGAGCACTTCTCAGGTGATGAGCATTGACCAGGATGGCAAGTCTCTGGGCACAGATGCGTGCAATAAGGCAACTTTCTGCATAATAAACATCAGTTTTAAGCTCCCCGCTTTCAATTATATTCTTAATTAGAATTAAAAAAAAATAAGAGTGACACTGACAACTAAATAATAAGCAGAAACCAAGTTTTGTTATGTAGAATTAAGTAAACTTAAAATTCCCCAGCATGTCCCAAAAAAAAATGCCAATTAACAAGCATGCAATACAAGCAAAAGAAACAGATATTTGGATTACCTATGACAAGGCCCCTTACAAGAACGAACAGCTGTTTGCTCCTTTTCAGACAAACTATTATAGTATATGCACTCAAAAACATGGACCATGGAACCACAGTGACATGATCGCTTTACCAGAACTTTGCAAGCAGGGCAGTCCCCAGGATGACATGACAAGGGGCAAGGATGTGTACATGCAGGCGCCCTCTCCTGAATGGAGACATTTCAAAAATAATTAGGAAAGAGGGGGGATACACCAAACAGAATTTTCAGTAAAAGATTTAGTTCTCATGGAAGGTGCTCCAACCAACGAATATAAAAACGCTCCTACAGGAATTCAATACACTGGTCTGGACACAAAGGAATTATTAACACCTTTTCGCAAGGAAGATGGCACACTTCACAAGGCTCACTTCTTGCTTGCTGCCCTGATGGCAAAGACTGATACTTGAGCGGGTGGCAACTTTTAGTGCAAAAGTGATTACCACAAGGTAGAGGATTCCCACACAAGTTATCACACGAAAATAGTGATTTATCTGAACAGACCATCTGAATCAAGGAACAAAGAAAAGACAATGGAACGTAAGAGAAAAGATGAGGCCAAGATGATATAACAAGGTATTAGTTGAAATGGTCTGCAAGCAAAAACCAACCATTCTGTCCGCTGCAAAGTGCTGACCCACACATGATCTCCAAACAAGCTCTGGGCATGGAGGGCATGGAGAACCAGGAGTGCACTCAGTCTGATGAAAAGACTTCTTTTTCTTTGGTTTCAATGTATATTCTGGATTTGGAGGAGGTTTAGGTCCATGACACCTGAAGATTAAAAAAAATGAACTATTAGAATATAGTTGATAAGAACAGTATATTACAAGTATAAAAAGAATATCTCAAAATAACAACAATGAACTAAAATTCTGCAAACCTTAGCTTGCACTTGTGACCACATGGGTATTCTTCTTCACAAAGTAGTTTACATGGGTGGCAAGCTCCATAATGACATTTATGCGGCTGGGGAAGGAAACAATACGATTATAAGTACCATATAACATGACTTGTGAGATATATTGTCAAATAGGGCTAACTTTTCTTATCTATAGCTAAAAAAATATCAGGAAAAACTAAAAAGACAGATCCCAACTATAGGAAAGTAAATGTAACCAAAACCAGCTGTTCAGATACAGTGCAAGGTAGATATCAATTGTACATTCATAACAACAGTTCAGACGAGATGCCTGTGGTCATGCCATGAGTTTCAAACTTTCAAGAACCTCAACATATGTCGGAAGAAACCTAAGACAGTATCATAAAGCTCTAAAGCAAATAATGGAACAATATTAGAGAGAAACTAAGCCAAAGCAACTAAATGTACCTTAATATTTGCTCCATGCCTGCATAAAGGAGTAATAGGGCATGGCTTACGACATCTAGGAGGCTTTTGATCCATCTCAGTACCACAAGGAACCTGAATCAAATCCATTAAGAAAATGGAAAATACATGTTTAGACCAAAAACGTAAAGCAACTTAAATATAGTAAAACTTTATAAATGCACAACTTTTGCTTTGGCAACTGTTCACCACGCTACACTACCAATTACCAACCAGATCTGCTTTTCTAAATGATAGCAATCAAAACGAAAAACTAATTCATAATATAAATAAAAAAAGATATGTTCTTCCAAGAACAAAAAAAAATAACAATGCTTTTGCAGCAGTCAGAACCAAGGCCACCATTCATATACATGTTGTTATATAGCCTGACAAGACAATTATAATAACCCTCTGGTGTATGGATGAACAAAAGTATACACAATGACAAAACTCGCACCTCAAAGTGTGTCACACCACATAAACATGCAATTGTCACCATCACTGGGCAAGGAGCACAAGCACCTCTGCACAAACGCTTACAATTATACTTCAGAAATAGCTAGGGCTTCACAAGTAGCAATCTGGCATACTTCTTAAAGAAACACTTGCTAGGAGCACATACCTATGGCAGGGAGATGGGCATTTGTGGTTCTTACAGCGAAGCTTTCTGCCACAAATCTAACAGTTCAAAATATCAATACAAAATACAATTTATTTGCAGACTTACAAATATAATGGCCAAAAGAAACACACAAACCTCGGAGCAAGGTGGGCAATCCCCATCACAGCAGCGGCGTTTACAAGGATGGCGCCCACAGTCTCTTAATCTCTGACACTTCCTTTCACATGCCAAATCTTGATGACAAGGAACCTATTCTAGATCCAATTACACTAATATGTTAGTTAACTCACATCAAGCTGCAAACAATCCATTTATAAACCAAAATATTCAAACTTGAGCGAAATAGCAGACACTATACCTCCTTCTTCAAGCTCCCGCAGCGGCACCACTTAGTGACAACTGTTCTGCAAGTCTCAAGGCACTGCCCACGATGACACCTCTCCGGGCACCTATGGTAGCCACAACTGAGCATCTTATCACAAGTTGCACCACACAGCGGCACGGCGTCTTTGCAAGACAATCCTTCATGCACTCTCTTCCCACATGGGCATGTCCTCTTCCCCTGAAACGGGCACTGCCCACACTCCATTGGATGACACCCTTTACTACAGTTATGCTGCCCACACCCAAGCATTTTCTCACAAGGCTCCTCACACCTAAAATTGAGCCTCTCACAACACTCCCTCTCCTCCTCCCTCTTCCCACATTGGCACAGATACACTGCCCGAACCCGGCAAGGCGGGCAGGGCCCCTCGTGGCAAATCTCTGAGCAGCGGTGAACCCCACAAGCCAATTTCTTTTTACAAGCATTGTTACATGAGAAATTCTTAAACCCACAGCGGCGAACGTCCTGGACAGACCCACAAAAGCAGTGAGCTTTCACGAGCTTCGGGCAGGACGGGCAGGGACCCGGGTGGCAAAGAAGCAAGCAATGGTGGCCGCAATTGTGCTTCAGAGGCCTATTGCAGACCTCACCACACGAGTGAGGGAGAATCCACGGGTCATCGCTAGGTGGATTCTCGAGTTTTCCACAGAAACACCAATAAATCTTAGGAATTTGGGATTGGGTGTACTCTACTCTACATTTGGGGCAGTTCCAGAGTGATACCTCTGCGGCTTTGCTCTGCGAAATGGGGAGGCGGGTGGAGGCGCGTAAGGCGGACAAGTCGGAAGCCTGGCGAGCCCAGCTCTGGATGCAGAAGAGGTGGAATACGCTGAAGCAGACGGAGGTGCAGGACCAGGTCGGGTCGGAGGGTCTGATTCGCTCCAGGCATATCAAGCATGACAGAGCGCCGGAGGAGGATGACGTCAGGAAAGATTGGATCTTGGAGAGGTCGGCATTGGTGGCTGACGATTTCCCTGTGAATTCTAAGTAGGATCGGAAAATGGAATCGGATAGGTCCGAGTGGCGGCGGAGCGGTGCGGATCCGGATTGGCTGTGATCGGAGTCGGTGTCGGAGTCTGAGGGAGGTGAGTTCATTTTGGGGATTTTGGGGGAGTAGAAATGTGTGTGATCGAGCGCGGCAGATTCAGAGCCTATTTAGATTTGAGCGCCACTCTAATGGGCCGATGGGCCTTGAAATAATAAAGCCCATGAAACTTTAGGAAAGCCCAATTGTTGAATTCAGCTTCAAAATTTTATTATGAAACAACAGCTGTGTTCTCAATCATTTCAATCTTACAAATTTACACACTGCTACAATCCCAAACTACTCAAAAAGTACCGTGCAGATCAACCACTCAGGAAGCATTTCTTTTACGATACAAACACTCCTCACAAAAATTTACAAAGCTAATGAAACTCAATAAACGGCTTTACATTTATTTGTAGTTCTTCTCTGCCATTTACTGTAGTTTCAAACAAAATCAAAGTGCATAAGAAGCTTTACAGATTTGTACTTCTCCCCCTTGAGGTCGTGTAAGGAAACTGCTCGAATGCCCTTTTTCAGCTCAGACAGCGGCAGACTTGTTTGCCCTCCAAAGTCATCCTTTTCTGACATGTCGTACTCGTGAACTTCAACACGAAGCACGGCCAGTTCCGGAACAGTCAATGGGAATTCAAATTCTTCATCCCAGGCAGGAATCCAGTTGTCCTCTAGGGTCTTTGTTTTCTTCATTATGGTATCTGCAGCAACTCCAGCAATACCAACCTGAATGTATCTCATCCACAACATTTCCAATCTTTAGTATACATGTATAATCATACGTCAAATTAGAGATCGGGTAGCCACATGAATCATAATGATGTTTTCAATTAAGAAAAAAAATAATGAATATAATCTTGTTCTTTGTTTCCACTTACCCTTGCATAAAAATCGGGAGGTGAATATGCATCAAAGTGCGTGTGCTTGAAATCATAATACCATCCTTCTCCCATATAGACTTTCACCTGTCAATGGACAACAACAAAAAAAACCATTAGCTATGAGTCTATGACATAAAGTGGAATGAGTAAACTAACATTATAACGTAAAGAGGCGAAAAACTGACTACAGTCAGAAGCCTTGGGAATAAAGCACTCACCTTCAAAGTTGTTTTAACTGGTAACTTATGTTTAGGATCAAAGACCTCAGCATGTGGATCAGTCTTCAAAAGAAAATCTGGTTTTTTCACATAGCCGCATCCACCATTAGCTTTAAACATTCCTTGCATCACCCACAGTGATCTTCCATATCCCTGTCAGAAACCCATACTAACTAACTTCAAGACGTAAACTTAATATTAGGACCGATAAAACACATTATTATCCTGTTTTTGTACAATTATTATCCTCTTGTTCAATAAATATACATTGATGATATAAGCGTAAATTTCACACATAAAAACAGAACAAAAATCATAATGGTAGTCCTCAGATTAATACCTCCTTGACTTTTACTGGCTCAAGTTCACTCCAAAAGGGGAAACAATGGGTCATAATTGAATTTACCAATATGGAAAAGATTTTTAGCATAAGTAAAATTCTTACCTGCATATTAAATGCAACCATTTGAGCACCATGTGACCACCCAATCATTGGGTTATAATTTGATGAATCCACACGTATACCCTTTGGGTACACCCTCAGAATATTCCTCTGGGTAAATCTAAATGAAACCAATCATTAGAATGGAATTTTTTTCTTTTAATGATCAACACAAATCTGCATTACCAAATATTATTCCCAAGTTGGATAAAAGAAGTGATTGCATGAAAGTGCAGGCATAAAAGCACATAATATGCCTGCACACAGGTTAACAATGGGCCTAAATTGAATCTTCCCCACTATAAGATCTATCCATGACAATAACTTAACTCTACTGTAATTAGCATAGAGAAATTATATTGATTCCTTTACTGATAAAGCACTAGTACTTGCATTACGATGGATGGATGGATGTATGAGTCATGGTTGGTTTAGAGATGACGGTTCTAGTCTAGTTTCTGGTTCACATATATGTCAAACCAGACACGAGACCAATAACAAACAAGTTGGATTAGTGTCAAATTATCTAAAATAATTAGTTAAACAAGTCGATTTTAGGGCTACATTCTTATTGTAGTTAAAATTAATAGCCTGCACATGCCATGCCAAAGATGAATGAAACTTAAAAGGAATACAGCACAGTTCACAAAATATTTTGATTAAATACCTGACTATCTCCTTTCCATAAGTTACTGATGCCTTCTCAAGCTGTTGCTCACTTAAGCTAAGACGCCGCACTTTATTAGGATCCACTTTGAGACACTCCACTAATCCACCTTTGGGTTTCCCAGCATGAATGGCAATTAAACGCTTATATTCAGGTGCTACATTGTTTGTGGACTTGGAATCCACATCATCAATGTATTCCTCCTCATTACTCTCTTCTTCATGCAATTCATTCTGCTAAAAACATAACTGGAATAAGAAATTGGCACGCCAAATGAGCAATGTAGCAAATTACACACAAAACCTCCCCACCTTGTCATCTTCTACAATTGCACCTTTGTGGTCCGGGACTTCTTTACCCCAAGCTTCCTCATCAACTGAACTCTTTCCCCTCTTTAAATCCTTGGCAGTTTCCGCAGCAGCTTTTTCCGCAGCAGCTTTAGCCTCAAGATATTCCTGAGGCGGTTTGGTGGATATAATAATCCTTCTCTTCAGTGATTCTGGGGATGGAAACTCTTTCAGACACTCGGATCCCGGAGAAAACAGTACCTCTCCAAATGTTGAAGTAATCATCTAGAAATCGACGAGACAACAGTACATATATAATCAGAACATGAGGGTATGATAAAAGAACAAAAATAATTACAAAATAACCTACCTCGGCAACTTTAGCTTGAAGATTAGGGGTTAGGTGATCTTCTAAAGTAATTACAACAGGGTATTCAGATGCAACAAAAGCATGTTCCTTTATAGACTTGAAGCATTTGATAAGCTCCACCGGAGCAGTCAATGTCCTATAATAACAACAAACCCCAGTTTGGCCTCAATTGGGTACAAAACAAAGTTACCTATGCATTCACTATTAAATTACTACACCTCCAAACAGATCAAATTGAAAAGCATACATACCCTCCATGAAGTACATCCACATTGTCCTTGGTGGAATTGGGCCAAATATCGAGCTCAATAACCCTCACTCCTCTATGAAGAGCTTGTATAATAGGCACATCACTGCAGTCACTGCTCAGCTGATTCCCAGTCAGATATGAATTGTGCCCTGTGTATATGAAATAATGCGACAGCGGCGCATTCATATCATGGTGAACCTAATCACAAATTGAACAAATTTCAGTACGAAAACCCGGAAATTGACCCCAAAATCAAAATGAAGAATTCAAAGTGTACCTCTTTCGTTGCTGAGATCGGGGGGTTATTGTCGCTGAAGAGGAACTTGAAGAAGGCTTCGAGATTGAGAGCCTTGCGGTGGAAGATACTGAGGTGTCTGAACTCGTGGAGGCTCTGATCCAGTACGACCTGGGCTTCCTCCTTGGTCTTGTCCTCTTTCTGGACTTCGGTCAAGAAGCGGTGGAGGTGATCGACGGTCATGAGGCCATTCTCGGAGTACTGGTCGAACAGGGACTTGATCTCCGTCGGCGCTTCCGATACGGCGAGGCGGAAGCGGCGCCGGAAGCAGAAGCACACTCTGTAGGTCTGTTTGGACATCGGGGACTTGGCCGGTGCCGGAATCCGGTGACTCTCTCAGGTGGTTGGGGATGGCGATGCGTGTGAGTCCGTGTCTGTTTGTTGTTTGTTTTGGGATTTTTTTGGGATGATGGACTCTGTGTCTGTGTGTATGCACAATCCAGAACCGTGGGAAATGGAAAGGGATGATGGATGAGGTGGGACCCAACCGCAATGAAGTTGCTCCTCTTTCCCTTTACAACTAATAATGACAAGCAAATATTAAGTGCTTTTTTCTTCTTGAGGCTAATGAATTTTTGGCAACAAGGCTAATTAGATGAACAAATCAACTTGTAGTAGATAAAGTTTCGAAATTGATTGAGACCAGACGCACCCAAGTTGCAACGAGCTGAGTTGATGTTCAAATTAGACCCGCAATAATCTATAACAGCTAATGAAATAGTTTCAATCGACGCACACATCTAAGAGGTTTCACGAAATTTATTCTTTACTTCTCGTTCAAAAACTGAATATGAAAATAAGCTGGTTATATATTGTATTTTACCCAAAAAGAAAATTAATTTCTTGTCATCATTAGTCATTATCATTATTTATTACCCTCAACTTCCTTGCTTTTCAGATGGTACAAGAGAGAGAGTTGAGTTGGCAGAAACTAGATTTGTTTGTATTGACCAAGACTCGAAGAGAGATTATAAAATTGTAGATGTTTACTAATTTAAGTAGTCGGCAAAACAGGTAGAAAGAATAAGTGACGCTGGCAATTTCGAAGCGTTGATGAATGATTGAATGGCATATCCAACTTTCATTCTAGGACAGATCATACTTATTCCCTCCACCTAAGTGGTGTGGTGGTACCGATTACTATAACTGAGTGCCGACATATTCATACTACCGGACATTGACTTCACCGTTCTCGGACAAAAGACAGACAATGACTTTACCGCATAGATGGATCCATCCCACACAATTACTAAGCTTCTTCTTATAGAATGATTCACTGGAATGAAATTGGGGACAATTTCCTATGAGAATCGGGACAACATAATCGTAATCAAATTTCTAAAAGAATCACTTACTTTTTTAACGTGGGGTTTACTTACATTTTGATCCTGCATGGAAACTCATGAATCGGAACAATATCATTTTTTTATACTCATTTCAGATAAGTAAATATGTCATTAATATACAAACCATACTATCTCGATCAACGATAATATTCTCTCCTAATAGCTGAGTAGATAAAACCATCATTAATTTGTAAAAGGGGAACTCCCCACTGCGCACTTGCGGTTTTGTAAGTCAATGTCACGGCTTCAATACGAAGTAAAACTAGAACATAATCAACATTTTCACTAATTACTCATCGAGTACCTGTACGCAGCTGATGCTATTGAAACCATGACAGAGACCTCAAAACAAAGATGCAAACGGCAGTGCCTGTATCCTGATGATTGCTATGGAGTATAGACTAGACACTTGTGAGAGTTGACTCAAATTGAAACCGCATTAGGAGCTTTACGGATGTGTATTTCTCACCCTTCTTATCGTAAAGAGGGACTGACCGGATCCCGGTTCTTAGCTCCGAGACGGGAAAACATGTCTGCCCACCATAGTCATCTTTCTCAGACCTGTCATACTCTCGAACTTCAATCCGAAGTATAGCGAGCTCGGGAATGGTGAGAGGGAATGTAAACTCTTCATCCCAGACGGGGGTCCAATCGTCCTCGATTATCCTTGTTTTGTGCTTGGCACAATCTGCTGGCACTCCAACAATATGAACCTGCCATAACCACATAAAACACTTTCAATACTAGACAGTCACCAATGAACTATGTATTCTTCCAAGTTGAACATTCCTTTGCAGTTCTTAGATACAAAGTCTTATTGATGATCAAAGATAGTTAAGACTAAAATACTAGCAAAATTTTCTTACGGAATAGCTATTACATCTAAAAGAACCAATTGAGCAGTAGTTCCCACTGCTGTGTGAGGTTTCCAATATAGAAAAGGCTTCTAAATCCATGATCAAAGTCCATAAACTCATGGTATGTGAGGCACCCATTTATGCCAGGGAAGGCCCACTGTAAGCGTTTTCATATAGGAAAGGCTTCTAAATCCATGATCAAAAGTCCACAAACTCTAAGAAAATTCTAAAAGGTTGCTGATCATTAAAGAAGTTGATAATAGAAGGTAAAAATGCTTAGAAGCTTCCTGTGGAAAGGAACATAAAATGAGAAGAGCTTCGTCCCAGGTAGCTGGGGAATACCAACATGAAAAAAGGAAAAAAGGAAACATATTCTCGGATTATTAGAACACAAAACTAATCTTACTAACTTTTGTGTAGAAATCTGGTGGGGAGAACGTGTCGAAGTGTGTTTGACTAAAATCCAAGTGCCATCCAGTCCCCATATATACTTTCACCTGTCAATCAACACCAATGATCTGAGACCATTGCCAATATGCCAAAAACTCAACTCAAGTTAAAAAAATTATCCTCACCTTCAATGTCTTTGTTGCTATCAAGGTCCTTTTAGGATCAAAAACCTCATCATTCGGGCCCTTATGCATCAAAAAGCCAGGCTTTTTCAAGTAACCACACCCTCCATTGGCTCTAAACATCCCATGCATCAACCATAGTGATTTGTCATGTCTCTGTAAACGAATATTGACACACAGAGATGAGAGAGATCGGGTTATATTTCCTTATCAATCTCTGCATCGACATGTTATTAGGTTCCATTAAGATTTGTCATGAAACTTTAAAGCTAACCTGCATATTAAACGCCACCATTTGAGCTCCATGCATCCACCCAACATGCGGTTTGTAATTTGAGGAGGTAACTCGTGTTCCTTTAGGGTAGACTCTTAGAATGTTTCTCTGTGTGAACCTAGAGATTATAACACAACACCAAGTAACAGAATCATTAAATCAAGTGAACACAGACAATGAAAGGCAGAGATAACTGCTTGCTGAAGATATTACCTAACGATATCAGTTCCATGATCTTCAGCAGCGTTTTCAAGTTTTTGTTCACTCAAACTAAGACGTCTAACTTGATCACCAATCGCTAGAGCCTCTTTCAAACCACCCTGTGGTTTTCCAGCATGGATTGTTATAAGTTCCACGTACTCAGGTGCTTCTGACTGGACGGGTTTGATGGCAATTGCAGTTTTTCCCTCAACATCTTTATCACTGTCACTCTGTACCCATTAAAAGAAGTAATGTAAACAAGCACACACCAAGAAACCAAATTGGAAAGACCAACTGCATTACTCAGCTCACCCTTTCCGATTCTTCAGATGAATCCCTGTCACTACCTTCGCCTACTTTTGGTGGTTTGGTTGAGATAATAATCCGATGTTTTAAAAATTCAGGTGACGGGAATTCTTTCATTGGGTCTTCTGGCTCTGGATAATACAGCGTATCTCCAAATATTTGGTTAACCATCTATACATTAAACCATCAATTCTAGGTTACAAACTAAGAAAGAATGTGAAAGCAACAGATGCATGCTTTAACTACAATCTCAACCTTGAAACAGAACTGCATCCTAGACCATCTATAAGAACTAATGAGAGCCAATAAGTACCTCTGCAACTTTAACCCGAAGCTTGGTCGTAAGATGATCTTCAAAAGTTATAACAACAGGATATGGAGATTTAACAAAAGCATGTTCCTTTATGGACTTCAAGCACTTGACGAGTGTCACAGGAGTTGTCAAGGTCCTGCAGTATACATAATTTGTTCATGTTTTTCTTTGCTATTCACACACCATAAGACTAAAAATGCTCTTAGTTGATTAGTACCTTCCATGATAAACTTGAACATCTTCTTTCGAAGAAGTTGGCCATAAATCAAGCTCAATTACCTTGACCCCCCTCTCCAAAGCCTTGATGATAGGGACATCACTACAGTCGCTGCTGAGTTGATTCCCAGTAAGGTAGGAATTGTGCCCTGTATATATGAAATAATGCGACAACGGAGCAGTCATATCATGGTGAACCTGAAAAAAAAAACAAATAAAAAACAAATAAAAATTGCAATCACATGATTCACATCTAACAAAATCTATCAACACCCACCAACAAACAAACCCAATGGTCCCCCTAACCTACATCACACTTGTTCTAAGCGTCATGATATAAAACACATGATGAGCATAAAAACAAGAAGTGAAATTTCACACCCCAAATTACATTTGACACTGAGAAACGCCGGTTTGACTAAAACACGAACCTGGCGTTTGATCGGGCCGTTGAATTCTTCTTCGAATAGGAAATGGAAGAAATCATCGAGATTGAGGCCTTGCTCGTGGTGGGCCACGGCGGCGGGTGTTTTGTCTTTGGAGTGTTTCGGGTCTTTGGAGTGTTTCGTGTCTTTGGGGTCTTTGGGTTGACGTCGGAGCGAGAACTCGTGGAGGATGCGCTTGGCGTCGGCCAAAGTGACGTCGTTTGGCTTCTCGGCCTGGTGATCGGTCAGGAAGGCGCGGAACTGGTCCGGGGACATGAGCTCCCCGCCGTTGGCGAACTTGGAGAAGATTTCCTTCACGTCGGAGGGTGGGCCCGCCTCGCTGGTCTTGAACTTGCGGTGGAACATCTTGAACATCTTGTAGTTGTAGCTCGCAGCAGTCGCGTCGCCCATTTTCGATTGAATTAAAATTCCGAGCCGATTTTGATTTTCCGATCGAAGAGAGAGAGATTGAATCTTCGTTTCTGTTGAAGGATCGAAAAGAAAACACAGAAAACTAGGAAATGAAAGAAGAGGGCCTAGGATTCAGGTGGGTCATTGGACAATAACCACCAATCAAACTCCCTCTCTCTCTTTATATTACTCTTTGTCTCGTTTGGAAATTAAAAAAGAAAATAATGATAAAATACAAACAGGGTCGTTGCATGAAGATGAACCGGCACCGCCAAAAAAGGGAGGGAGGGGTTCAAAGAGGTCGTTTGTCTTCTTCTTTTTTAACTTCTTCCAACGACAGACTTTTCAATCCCATAAATCTTATATAAATTTACTCCACCAACTTTTTTTTTTTTTACACATGCATCATGTTTCTATAAACAAAATGGAAATTAGTATGTAATAAAAAAAAATTGGAAATTAGTATAAGTGGTTAGTAAAAAGGTAACAAATGGAGAAAATTAATGGTGATAATAACATCTTATCTATATAGTTAACATGACACCTTAAAATTAAATGAAAATGCACATAAATATGTAAGGTAAACGTAGCAATTAAGGAAGTACAAATGTAATGTTGACCTGTAGACCTGTAGTTTTACCTTTTTCATTTTGACATCCAAAATTTACATGTTACGATTTAATTTTTAGGATTTGTTATGTGTTGCAATTAAGTCTTCGTTACTTTTTTTTTCTTTACCTCATACAGCTTCGCTTCCGCATAAGTATATTATTTCTCTCGTTGGCTATCGCCAACACTTCATTATATTTTATGAAACACCTTAAAGCAATTCATTCTTGCAATTCCAAACCCTTAATTATTTCAAAAATTTACCCCTTCATTTGTATTTGGTGAAATTGAAGGATGTTATAGATTGAGTCCAAATTAAAATTATGATTCATTTGAAGCGGCTGCTAGATATATAAAAAATGTAGTAATTCGTTGGTTTATGGGAGAATCTCAAAAATAGAGATCCAAAATAACTACAGTTCATTTCAAAATGTACTTCGACTTGTCCATTTAAAGCGGTTGTTGGTATGGATATCCTCTTGTTGAAGATCAACATAAGAAAATACAATAGTTATTCGTTGGTTACTAGGGGAATCTCAAATATAGAAAGGTCGAAGTAAAATTTTTGAAGTTTGTTTTTTTTTTCTTTTTTTTTTCGATTACATTTTTGAATTAAGTTCAAAATTAGTGAAAATGCCATAACCAAAAAGGAATAGACTCATACAATGACAAGGGAAATTAGAGCTTTCAAAACACACAGGGTTCCAAAAATTGCCAGCTTAACAAGCCACCATCCAATCAGGGTTCCAAAAATTAAGTGAACAGTTGCCACTCGTATTTGACAAACTCCTTTTCAAGAAATAGTGTTGCTGAAAGATAAGCCATAGTTGTTCCAAAGAAAAAAAAGATGAGCCAAGTTTAAACACCATTGATCCCTTAGAAACTACTCATAATTATATGGTTCCAAAAGAAAAGAGAGCAAGGCATATATACAAGTCTAACACGTACTGAATACTAAACCCAAGTTCTTTTCAAGCAATTGATCTGCTTGAACCTCTAGCTCTAAATGATCTATTTGAACCCCTTCCTCTAATTGATTTGTTTGAAGCTTGTGCTTTCAGTTTTTCATTTTCCGCTTTCAATGCTTCATTTTCTCTTTCCATAATGAGGACATGGGATTCAAGCTCATTTAACCGATTAAGAAGAGCATGTGAAGTACTACCGATAGATAGTTTAGGCTCCATAAGAGGATAAGTTCCAAATCCATTAATCTGTCTTCCCTTCCTTCCAAGCTCTTCTTCCATAATTTTGAGTTCGGATTCAACTGGCACCACTATTGAATCCGGTGAAATATTTTGACCAACTGCGTTTTCTGCCAGTTTTATTTTAATCTCCTGTCGCTTCTTATCCATCTTCCGCTACAAAATAAAAACAAAAGTTGATACTCAGCAATTTGGCTGGAGAACAAGTTTGGATACCCTCCTTAATTCATACAAAGTCCAAAAACTAGTATTGTCATGGCACTGAAAATAATACCCAAAATTTCCAACTGCCGATGAATAGAATCTGCTGCCTTCTTACAAAGTGATAATGACTGATTATGTATATATAATTACAGTTCTTTTTGAACATTTTTTTTATGATAACAAATACGTGCAGGAACATATACACAGTGATAATTGCTGGTTCTCAAGGTGGAATTTAATTATTGCAGGAACAGATCAACTATCCAATATATTAAAGACTTACAAATTGATGAGGAGCATCTTCACCAATCCATTCTCCATTTTTATTCTTACGGCATTTTCCCCAAGTATCGATCACTGACAATACCTGGCCTTTCTGCATTTTGAAAAAAAAAAAACAATTCTTCATGACATGCTCCTACTAAGTTTAGATTAATTTACTACTACGGTTCTCAAAATTTACCTGTTCCTCAATGATAACGTGGCCAGAAAAAGATCGTGATCCTCCGCAGTAGGGATTCTTTTGCTTCTTACGATTGGCAGAATTGATCATTGATATTTCCTAGAAAAAACAGTATACTAAATCAGCATTAATTCATTTCAAAGAATAACATACTAAGTCCAGTCTAGATGAATAAATCAGCATTTTTTCAATGAATATTAATTGGCTTTATCTTAGGAAGAGTTGGTTTTTCCATATCCAAGTCCAGCATATATTTTTTGTCCCTATGGACTCGTGGAGTTAAGATCTCTACTTACACATTGTCATTTTATTTGTGTTCTCAACTTCTTAAGCGTGTTTTGCATACCTACTTACATGTAATAAAGAAACGAATCCTGTGGTAGTCTCTAAGCTTCCAAAGTTCCAAGGATTAATATTTAACTTAAAGATTTTTGAAATCAATAGTACGTTGTGGTCGAATAAGAATATAAGATAAAAAAAAATATTAGTTATTTTCATCTAAAACTTGTAACTCTTGATTAAGCCGGAGCATTTATTATAGCATGCGAAGTCTCAAATTCGAATCCTCATTTTTGTAAGTTCACTAGTTGTACATAAACAGGATATGAAAATGAATTTGAGTTTAGAGTACGTAGGTAAAGGGTATGATACATTCCAAATGTAACAATTAAGAATTTAAGACTTCCTCCCCATATTCTAGTTATTTATATATATATCCTTTGCATGCCAGACAAAAAAAAAACAATTGTTTTTATCTTATATATAGCCTAATTGCAAGAACATGATGAGTGACTAACACTGATCGAATTACTGACTAGAAAGGCATTCAAGGACACTATATATATGCAAATGATTATGCTATATATTTAGTGATTCCTGTGTTTTCATCTATATGAATTTTTTTTTTTAAATTTGAACAAAAAGTTAAAATGAGGTCTGATTGCATATAGCAGGGGACTAATTAAATTAATACAAACAAGTATAGCCAGCCAACATAGGGCATAATCGCATACCTTGTGAGTCGGATCATTGAATACATTGTCACACAACCAGTGCCAATGTGAAATTGGTCTCTCATTCCACAAACCAGACTTAGGTACCTTGTCTCGTGCTTGCTCATAAGTATCACAACTATTATAATGCTTCTTCAACAAGGTCTTAAAGGTAGTGTATGCCTTCAACATTTTCACTCTAACAAATTCAAGGTCCCGCGCTTTCGTGTAATCCAGAACAAAGGATTTCTAGTAATATATACACAATTAATAGATACAAAGTCATGAGTTGCAGTAAACTAAATAATTTATTTGTGTGACCATAAACAGAATTATGATATACCTTTATTGTTGTATTAATTTCTTAGTATAGTACTAACTCACGTACCTTCAAGTGATTCAATAATTTCTCTTTAACTTCATTAACTTTATCGTCAGTACTAGACAACGTGTTGTAATATACAGGTGCATGAGATCTAATCCAAATGCCTATCTCTCTAGTAATCATCTTATAATGGCTATTAATAGGAACGTCGGGATCCTTCCCATTCCACTTAACATGCAATGGATTTCCTCCATTGTCCTTTAACTCTTTCTCGAGTTTTTTCCCGCAAGCCTTGCCACGTGTTTTGGAAGACACTGAAGAAGCTCCTACAAATGCACAACAAATTTTAATTCAGTATCATAATTTACATGTAAAGAAAAGAGTAAACACAAAAAACAAAAAAAAAATGGAAGCAAGCCTACCCATAGGGAATTAAATTGAGAGGATATATATACAAATGAGTGCTATATATTATCACATATTCATATCTGCTTGACCAATGTGGGACTATTGTGATTATTCCAGATTAAGTGATAGGTTTTTTGTTTTTTCTATCCTATAATTAAAATTGAGTTTTAACAATTTGAAAATTATAGTTCCTCTCACTTGGACACGAGATGACCAAGATTTTATTGGTCACGTAGTCTTAGATATATATTTCATTCTTTTACGTCTTCGATCTTCTTTGATTTAGTTTTATCAAGCAATGGATTTAAATTTGCAAGAGCCCAAATTAGAGATTAAGGAAGCAATCGTATTAATTGTACCTACACCCAATGGTGATATATATGCAGTAGTCGGTGAGAACATGTCCAAATACAAAGTGAAAGGAGAATATTGAAAGAATGCCAGGTTGCCTTGATTTTGCAGCAATTAATAGAAAACCAAAATTATGAACTACTAATATTGCTCTTTATAAGTTTCTTAGGTTTTTCTATGGTTAGAAAGTTTAATAAATACCTCAAGATGCTAGAAGTGAACTGTGAAATATATTAAGAACAAGTTTGTGTGGGAGCAGAGTAGAGAAATGATGCATGCCCTACTATTTCTCTATTTCATCTATCTAAAAAGCAATTATGCATCTATGTTCGACTTCTTAATTAAAAGAATTTCAAAAACTTTTTTCCATACAAAAAATTATAAACACCTTTAGAATCTGTGCATGTTTCATCTGTTTTAAAATTGGCAACAACAAATAAGTACATGAAAAAACTACAAAAATGGACGCGCAGGCTTATATACCTGGTTGTGAGGGAGAGGGTGGTGGAGGCGGCACAGAATTAGAGGGTGGATCCTCATCATCTATTGGAGGAGGATGTTGTACCCGCTTTCTCTTCCTCTTCGGTGGATTCAAAACCTCCCGATTGTCAACTTGAATTGTCGATTCTTGCTCCGCAAGGTAGTCAGAATCAATACTAGGGTTGTATTCGGATGATTGAGTCGACATTTTTGTAAGCCTCCTGAGGATGAACAACAACGAGTGAGAATTAGTATTATTCATCAACATTTGAGAAAGAAAATCATTTCAATCAACACTATTAGCTAGGGTTAGGGTTTTACATGATCAAGTATTCAAGTGTATACGAATAGAAAGATCGAGATAGAGAGATATATAACGACTTGCCTTTGGTGATCGAGATCGATCGGAACTCTCCAAGTGCTCGTTCTGAACAACTGATCGATCACTCTCTTTCCTGTTCCTATCACAGTCTGATCGAGTGAGAAGAAGACGGTTCACGTATATATATGATTAGGTTTCCTAAGTGGACTTGGGCCGATTCTCTTTTGCTAATACACGTAAATCCTATATTAATCTGTATATAGTAAAAAACAAGAAACGAATGAAAAGGAAAATATTAAAAACAAAAAAAATTGGGATCAGTTCAATGCTAATATTGGTAGCTAGTGCTTTAATTTAATTACCGACATCCAATGAAGCTTTTATTGTGCTTACTAGTAATTTGCTATATGAAGAGCTATAATTCCGACATCCCACCATTGAAGAGTCTACCAAAGAACATGTAATAAACAAAAGGGCTAATTTCAGTTTACTACTATGTACTTTACACTCAAAATCAGTTCAGTCCCTATACTTTCAATTTCATCAGTTATACCCTTGTACTCTATTAATTTGATCAATCTCATCCAACCATCAGATTTGGGCTTTTTTCTGGAGGGTATTTTCGTCATTTCATATTTATTAATAGTAGAAATATAATTAAATAATTTATTATTAATGGAAATAAAATAAAATAATTTATTATATTGTAAGTTAGCATTGAAAAAAAAAAATATTATTAGTAGAAATAAAATAAAATAATTTATTAGTATAAATAAAATAAAAAAATTCATAAATTGTAAGTTAGCATTATTTTCTTAATGCTAACTTTCAATTTATGAAATTATTTTATTTTGTTTCTACTAATAATAAATTATTTTATTATATCTAATAATAATAAATTATTTTATTATATCTAATAATAATAAATATTTTATTTTATTGTATTCTTATTTATTTTAGTAGTAATAATAATAAATATTTTATTAGTACGAGAGTACAAATAAAATATTTATATATGGTCATATACGATATGACAATGAAATAAAATAAATAATTTCTTATTAGTAGAAATAAAATAAAATATTTTATTTCAATTATATATAGAGTTATATACCAGAATAAAATAAAATAAATAATTTATTATTAATAGAAAAAAAAAATTTCATAAATTGAAAGTTAGCATGAAAAAAATAAAATAATGCTAACTTTCAAGGTATGCAATTATTTTATTTTATTTCTAATAATATAATAAATAGAGTTCTTTTGTTTAGGGTTTATGAAGAAAATGACGAAAATGCCCTCATCAGAAATCTCAAATTTAACAATTGGATGACATTGATCAAATCTATAGAGTATAAGGGTGTTTTTGATGAAATTGAAAGTACAGGGACTGAATTGATTTTGAGTGTAAAGTATAGGGTAGTAAATTGAATTTAGCCCTAAACAAAATATTTGACCCAAAAAAATTTCGACTTAAATTGCAACATATAATAAATCATCAAGTCATATCATAATGTTTGATAATTTGGTACCAAAACAAAATTATTCGTTATTTTTTGTGGGTTAAAATGTTTTTTTTCTTTCAAATGAATAGCAATTTGGATTTTTTTTTTTTTGTGTGTGAAAGATAGCAATTTGGATTTAGAAGAAGATAAGACAAGAGAAGGAATATTAAGAAACATATGAACAACCAAAAAAAAAAAGACGGTCATAGTCTACAAGTCTACACTAATTTTTTGGGTCAGTATCCAAGTCTACAATTGCTGTGAAAGACTTGGAAAACGAAAGCGGAGATGCCCAGAAGGTTGGTTTCTGCAGCAGCTCTTTTGTGGGGTTTGCTTCTCTTGGCGACATTAGTTGTCATTCTGGTACCTCCCCATAACTCTCTGTTCCTTTTGAATCTCATTTCAATAAATTTAGATTTACTTTCTCTTCTTCTAATTTGTCTAAATTGCTGTACCTTTGCCTATGATTTTGATTTCAGAATCGATTTAGCAATGATAAAGTCCTATCCGAGCCAAACGCCCTCAAAGGCAAAAGTGAGATTGTTGAGGTGAGGATTCTTGTTCTAACCAACCAAATTTATGTGGAAACAAACAGAGCTCATGGTTTGTGTTTCGGGGTTTGGCAGGAAAATGATGATTTGGAACAAGTGACCCACCAAGTTTACTTCGATATCGAAATCGAAGGAAAACCAATTGGTATGAATTCTATAACAGATGAATCAACAGCCCACAAAATTTTCTGGGTAGTTGCTAATTTCTTCCAATAATTGATTGAATTGAATGCAAGTTGAATACTTCAGAGGAAATGTAAAGTCTTGGGTGTCTCTTTGTATGCTAATGTCGCTTCCTTGATTTTTTCATATTGTATTGTCTTTTAGGTCGCATAGTCATGGGTCTCTTTGGAAAAACAGTTCCTAAAACCATAGGTAGGTGATTCGGTAAAATTCAAATAGTCTGTTATATGTGTTCATCGAGATATGTTGCTATGAAAAGCGTTGACCGAAGTGTTTGTTTCAAATGCAGAGAACTTTCGAGCACTTTGCACTGGTAGCCAAGTAACTTAAGTTCCATTACTTTCTGTGATCTTGTGATTATCTGCCTCATACCTAATGTATTTCTATGATCAAATGGAAGCTACGGCTTTTATGTTGTTATTTTCGAGTTTAACGAGCCCTTGGATTTCAGGGGAAAAGGGAATGGGAAAGAGTAGGAAGCCTCTGCACTACAAAGGAAGTACTTTTCATAGGATTATTCCTAGCTTTATGATTCAGGGAGGTGATTTTACACTTGGAGATGGACGAGGTGGAGAATCGATTTATGGGGATAAGTTTGCAGATGAAAACTTCAAAGTAAAGCACACTGGACCAGGCAAGCTAATGTCTTCCTTGTTTCGGAGAGTTACTCTGGCAAAAGTTCTTCCAAAATGTAGATACTGCAAATATGCAATGTGTATTCCTAATAATTTTGGCTCATTTTGTGTGACAAACAGGTTATTTGTCAATGGCAAATTCTGGGCAAGACACCAATGGATCACAATTCTTCATTACCACAGTCAAAACTAGCTGGTACTTTTTTTCTTCTCTCCCATTTGTTATTCCCACTTTTTGAATTTTAAAATATGGTATTTCTCAAACAGTCAACTAGATCAATCAAGTAGTAATTATGAACTAGGCTATCACTTTGAGTTTGGACATGAATATTGCTGAGGATCCATGCACTAGGCATATGATTCTGCTTCACGGACTGTGCTCTTTTTCTGTTGACAGATTTTAGCTCTATCTCTGAGTACAATGTTTTTTATAACTCACATCCTTGCATTCGGTTATCCATTATTCACAGGTTGGATGGTCACCATGTTGTATTTGGCAAGGTTCTTTCTGGTATGGATGTTGTGTACAAGGTCGAACACGTAGGAGGATCGAATGGGGTACCCAAGAGCGAGGTTGTTATCAAAGACAGCGGTGAACTTCCGATGTGACCACACTACTCTTTCATACAAATGATAAACGAATATTGCCTTGTTGAGATATTGTTGTTCATACTGTATGCTTATGTTGCACGTTACTGGCTTAATATATAGAAAGAAATTTGATTTAATTGCTCGCCTAAGTAAGTTGCTCACTACAATTCCATGATAAGTCACCAAATTGTTCATCGTGCGTATAAAGTCATTGGAAAAACTCCAAGAAAAGAGAAGAAGCTCAATGGTAACACATAATCAGCTTGGACAAACAACCATAGAAAAACTGAGGTCAGAAGAGAGGCTAGATACAAAGCTAGAACCTCGATTATTATTGTGATAGAATTTGCAGACTGTTCTTAACTGCTAACTTGCTATTGAACCACAACAAAAATAAAGCTGAAATGAAAACAAGAGAATCCAGTAGCCTCGAAATCGACTGCAACAGGTAATGTGCATAAGTGAACTGAAAGATGAAGAAGCTTGATGCAGGAAATTGCCAATCTGCCCACTATTATAGTCAGTATCCTGATCAAAAGACCCACCAGTGTGATTAAATCATGAGATCTCTTGAACAGTTTCAAGCTTAACACTGATAAATATCACAGGAGTCCACAACTGTAGATTAGATGGCCAGACTTGTTATGCTTATACGATGAACTTAAGAAATCTGATAAAAGACCTTAAAGATGATGATATCAATCCTTGAATGGCAATAAAGAGTTTCTTCCTGACTATTCTGTACATCGAAGTCGGGTAAGAAGATCATGGGAGGGAGATAAAGGAACTGATATAGTGGTGCTTTACAATACAAGGGAGAGAAGAGAAGGCTGAGCAGATCCCCAATACAATATAACCAACAGATTCAGAAGTTGCTAATGTGATGATCGTAGATTTCTCCAATAAGAATAGGTGAGAGAAGTTGCCCTCTACTTTGAGCAGCATGTACACTTTCACCAACCAAATTAAGAGCCTAACTAGTAACAAGCTAATCATCAGAACATTCCATGTTGCCCAAAACTTCTGAATCAACCTTGCAACGAACAAGGCGTTAGCAAGAAATATGAGCAAAAAAACATTCTCACCTCGTCTTTAGTTTGGCAGGGTCAACACGAAAGCAGTTGCACTGTAATCCTCCTTTTAAAAGAAAACACAAAATTGCTTAAGCATCACAGATCACTCCTTGGGACCAAATCACCTAAAGAAACACATTTTTGGCCACCTAATCTAGATACACGTTGATTGAACAAACCCCAATCTAGATGAAGAGCTTGCTAATTATCACTGTAAGAATTTTCTTTTCCAGAGAGATTTATATACTTTTGAAGAATAGAAATGATTGTAAACATGTTCTCCCAGTTACCATATTGACCAAAAAATTCATGTTCCTAGGAATCGTAATATTGTTAAAAAATTCACAAATATCTTGAAGTTGCAATTTTCAAACAGTGAAGTGAAGCTTTATCAGTACTTCAGTAGCACAGTCTGGTTAACCAAAGCCTTCAAATAAATAGGGATTGAATCCATATATGATTTAGTGCTCCCACAAAACCAAATATTACATCTTATTACACATAATCAAACTACAACATAGCTAGTCTCTACCGACTCTCAGAGGAAATCCACAGAACAAACAACTCATAACCTAGAAATTGAAACCATATGTTCAGGCAAAGTCACATAATTTAGCTACAACTTATTTCTTCCACACGTTCAGGCAAAGTCATCGGGACAAAGTTGCGGAGCTTCAGGATACTTTAGATGTCTCCGGTACCACCACAATTCCACAGCTACACAACTGACAGAATATTGACACTTTGCTTCCGATGTCCTAGCTCTGTAAGTTATTTGCACAAGAAAAACATATGCAGTCATACACTAGAATTTTGAAATCAGAAATATTATTTTCTTGCACATATATATCATAAAGAAGAAAATAATAGCACCTACTGTTTATATATTAGCTTTTTATTGGTTTCTCTCGACAGTTCTCAACACCAATGTAGGCATTTTGTATATGGTGCAGGTACCTGTGCACCTCCTCCATAGACATTCTATTCCTTGGTGATTCTTCCGAGCATGCAAGTCCGATCTTCAGGATTGGAAGTATGCATTTCCACACATAAGTGTTTGTCTTGCCTAATTTCTCATAGTCCATATTTTCTTCATCTGCTTCAGTTTCGTTGTTGTAATGACTGATGTAGTTCACTTCATTTTGTGTTGTTGCAGGTGCTGTCTCTTCTAAAGTGGCAAGAAGAGTAGGATCGACAATCTGCATAAGCCTTCCTGGTTTGGCCATCTTAACAAAGTTATGGATGCTGAAACCGTCTTTAAACATTTTGTCGGTGGGTCTTCTTCCCGTGAACATTTGCAACACAAGGATCCCATAACTATATACATCCCCTTGTCTCGATGGCTCAACACCAACTGCATACTCTGCAACTCATAAAACAATCAAGTATATCAGTTCTTTGTGTACTATACACAAAATTTGGAACCTAACTTCTATAGTATGCAAAGTTTTCTTTATTGATCTACGCAAACTTTTTCGTCATCAATGGTTATTGATGTATGAATATATTATACAAATGATTTCCGGCCACTATCAGAATGAGATAGAAATAGATCAATTTCATCATCAATATCTTTTTTATCTTAAAGAAATAGATCATTCATGTCTTGTATCATAACAATCCTTGAGATGTCATATCTTCCATTGCGTGCCAACTTGACAACTTAATCATTTGTTAGGGCTTAAAATTTCAGTTGGTTGTCAGCGTCACGGTGTCAAATTATCCTATTTGTGTATGCTTGTGTCCATATTCATACAATCATACTTATCTTCAAAAAACATGTAGATAAAAGTTTGAGAAATTATATAAGATATAGTGGAAGATTAATTGTTAATTACCTGGAGCAGCATAGCCAATGGTTCCCTTTATTCCAACTGTGCTACTTTGATTTTGAGAGGAGTCCATGGTAGTTGAGATGAATCTTGCTAGCCCAAAATCACCTACACGAGCAACCATGTCATCGTCAAGAAGAACATTGCTTGGCTTCAGGTCGCAGTGAACGATGGGTTGTTCACAATGGTCATGAAGATAACATAATGCAGAAGCCACATCAACAACAATATTCAATCTTTGGACAAAAGTCAGACTCCTTGATTGGTTTTCTCTGTGCAGCCACTCCTCTAAACTCCCGTTTGACATATACTCGAAAACTAGAGCTTTGAATTCATTGCCATTAGTATCCATGCTGGAGCAACAAGTTAAGATCTTCACAAGATTCCTGTGGCGGACATTTCTTAGTGCATTGCATTCTGCCAGAAAACTCTTGGAAGCTCCTTTATGTTGAAGGTTGAGAACCTTTATGGCAACTACGTTGTTTTCTTCCTGATCAAGAATACCTTTAAATACAGAGCCAAATCCGCCTAATCCAATTAGAGTGCTTGGAGAGAATCCACCGGTAGCTTGATAAAGTGTCTGGTAGGAAACCTTTGAAAGGAAGTTGATTGATGAGTCTGCAGATAATATTTTCTTTTCCTGTTTTCTCCTCCAATAAAGAGCAAACAAGACTGCAAACAGAAGAGAGCATCCCAAAACTAAAGAAATTGTCAACTTTAGTTTGAAACCATGCATCTTTCTATGCTTTGATACTTTGATGGGGCATGCTGGTAGCTGCAATTGTGAAACACCACCACAAAGTTTGGTATTTCCAACCAATGATATTGTGCTTGTGTTTTGAAAGACACCTTCTTTTGGTACCTCGCCCTCCAGATTGTTGAAAGAAATGTTCAAATACAGCAAGAATTGAAGTCTCTGTAGATCTTTTGGAATTTTCCCTGACAAGTTGTTTCGCGAAAGATTTAAATATTGCAGACCTTTCAAAGAAGCCAAGGAAGAAGGTATGATTCCTTGAAAGAGATTCCCTTGTAGGTAAAGAAATTCAAGGCTCAGACATTCCCCAATGGTTTCTGGAATTTCTCCAGTCAAATTGTTTTCAGAGATATCTAGTGTATTGATATTCTTTAGCTTGCTCACTTCCACAGGTAGGCTACCAGTTAGAGAGTTTTGTGATAAGTAGAGAAAGACTAATGAAGATAGACCAATAATTTGTGGTGGTATAACTCCACTGAGTCTATTCTGTGATAATTCCATCGCTTGCAAATTTTGGCAGTTTCCAATACTTGGAGGAATGCTTCCTTCTAATTCATTTAGTGATAAATAGAGTCTAGACAACCAAGTGAGGTTCCCAACGGAAGATGGGATCCATTCTGATAATTTGTTACCACGTAATGCCAATACTTGTATCTTTTGTAACTTGCCAAAAGAATCAGGAATGACTCCTGTGAACAGGTTATCCTCCAGACTTAACATTATCAAATTGTTGAGATTCGCTAATGAAGCAGGAATCGTTCCTGATATTTGATTGCTCCCGAGGTAGAGTTTAGTCAGTTGGGTTGACAAATTGGCTACAGACATGGGTAAAACACCTCCAAAATTGTTGTAATCCAAAGCAAGATGTTTCATATTGCTGCAATTTGTCAAGGATGTTATAAATCTCAAATCATTAGATGAATTACTTCCTAGATTATTGTTACGTAAGCCAAGCAACTGGAGATCACGAAGATATCCAAGACTTGTGGGAACTGGGCCCACAAAATTATTAAACCCGCTGAAAATTAATTGAAGCTGAGAAGCATTTGAAAAAGAAGCTGGGATTGGCCCAGAGAATTCATTGTCACCAATGGCTATTATTTGGAGATTAGGCATGCTTAGGCCTATACCAGGTGGAATGTTGCCCTTGAACTTATTAACTGAAATTGAGAAGACTTTCATAGATGATATGTTAAACAGGGAGGGAGGTATCGTACCTGAGAGATTATTCACAGTAATTAAAAAAAAAGATAAGCTTCTCAATCGGCCTATCTCCTCTGGAACATTGCCCACCAAATTGTTATATTCCAAGGAAAGTGCAACGATTGATGATAGATTTCCCAAGGAAGGTGGGATGCCTCCTGTAAGATTGTTCTTCTCAAGATTAAGATATGAAAGCTTCATCAATGAGCCAAGCTCTAACGGAATTTTTCCAGTAAGGCGGTTTGATCCCAAAGTTATGATGCTCAGTTCAGGGCACAACGTCAGGTTGACTGGTATTCCCCCTTCCAACATGTTGTTAGTGAGATCCAGATGGCGCAGTCGGAACAAATGATCAACTTGCTGTGGAATCTTGCCATAGAAGCTGTTATTTAGAAGGTCGATGAACCTCAGAAAAGAGAGGTTGCCAATGTAAGGTGATATGGTTCCTTGCAAATCAGAACAAGAAAGGTTCAAGGCTACTACTCTTTGATGCCTTTTGCCGCAAGTAATTCCATGCCAGTTGCAAAAGTGAAGGGAGTCATTCCACGAGTTCAACAACCCTTTTGGGTCGCTGACTATGGATTCTTTGAATTTGAGCAAAGCCAGTTGATCAGTTTCATTTCCAAGTGCCTTTACAAGAGTGGTAGGATGGAAAAGGTTCATGAGAAGGAGAAGGGTTATGACATGAAGGAATATAAACCAAAATGGCCAGAAGTTGGGTACATGAAGCCCCATTCGATCAGTTTGCAGAATTAAGCAGCAGGAAGTTAGCTAGCTGGTGAGAGAATTATGGAAGTTGAACTGCTGTATTTAATGACCACATATAGATAGGAATCGAGAAGTCTTATTGGTAATTAATTAATAAGTGGACCTGCTTAATTAAGTTTCTTCTCTAGCTGTCCACATATAGAGAAGAAAATGGCAATAGACATGAATATGGTCTATTCCTGTCCTCGCCAGAAACATTGTTTGCTTGTTTTTCTTTGGTCCTCATGCCAATTGATGGAACGGAAAACAAAAGGATCGATCTTGAACGAGTTCACGATTGAATTAATTGTTCATTTTTGATATTATTTGATCGGACAGGTACGTACGTTGCCATTTTTGAAGCTGACTTGAGGTTGGATGGTTCAAAAAAATTGTGACTTTGTTTCTTCCATTTCAACTACATTAATTTCCTAAAAGATATCTCCCGTAGTAATCTCTTATCTGCTCTATAAGATATCTTCCATTTCAACATTTGATCATTTACTTTAGCGTGAATATTTTGTTTATATATGAGGTGCAGTAAAGAAAGGTAATGTAGAACCATTTAGTGTAGGCTGCCACTTTGGGGGTTTGAAGTAATGAGATGATAAAGTTTCCTCTGCATTTTAATCAGATAGAAAGGAAATGAGATAAATTTACAGAAATACAAGAAAGGCTTGATTATAAAAAAACAGGCAACTAGATCAATCAAGTAGTAATTATGAACTAGCTACGTTATCATTTTGAGTTTGGACATGAATATTGCTGAGGATCCATGCACTGGGCACATGATTCTGCTTTACGGACTGAGCTCCATCTTTTTCTGTTGACAGATTTTAGCTCTGAATACAATGTTTTTTGTAACTCACATTCTTGCATTCGGTTATCCTTTATTCACAGGTTGGATGGTCGCCATGTTTTATTTGGCAACGTTCTTTCTTTCTGGTATGGACCACACTAATCTTTCATACAAATGATAAGAGGCTGCTGCCTCGTTCAAATATTCTTGTTCATACTGTATGGCGTATGCTATGTTGCACGTTACTGACTTTCTGTTTAGAAAGAAATTTGATTTAATTGCTTGCCTTCAAGTTAGTTGCCCACTACTTCAACTCCATGATAAGTCACTATTGATTGAGAATCAGCAGCACCAAATTGTTTATCGAGCTTATAAAATCATTGGAAAAACTCCAAGAGAAAAGAAAAGACGCTTAACAATGAGTAACATATAACAGATTTTAACAATGAGTAACATAAAATTGAGGTCAAAAGACAGGCTAGATACAGAGCTAGAACCTTGATTATTATTCTGATAGAATTTGCAGACTCTTCTTAACACCTAACTTGCCATTGAACCAAAAGAAAAAAAGCTGAAATGAAAACAGGGGAATCCAGCTCGAAATCGACTACAACAGTTAATGAGCATAAGTGAACAGCACGATAAAGAAGCTTGATGCAGGAATTTGCCAATCTGCCCAGTATTCTAGTCAGTGTCCTGATCAAAAGACCCTACAGTCTGATTAAATCATGCGACCTCCTGAACAGTTTCAAGCCTAACACTGATAAATATCACAGGAGTCCACGATTGTAGGTTAGATTGTCAGACTTGTTATGCTTATATGATGAATTTAAGAATCTGATAAAAGACCTTCAAGATGATGATATCTTGAATCCTTGAATGGCAATAAAGAGTTTCTTCCTGATTATTCTGTACATCAAAGTCGGGTAAGAAGATCATGGGAGGGAGATAAAGGGACTGATATTGTGGTGTTTTACGATAAATGGAGAGAAGAGGAGATGAGCAGATCCCCAATACAAGATACCCAAACAGATTCAGAAGTTGCTAATGTAATCGATGATCGTAAATGTCTTCAATAAGAATAGGCCCTCTACTTTGAGCAGCATGTATTCTTCACCACCCAAATTCAGATAGCCTAACTAATAACAAGCTACTCATCGATCAGAACATTCCATGTTGCCCTGCTGAGAAAATTTCTTAACATGAGCTCCAAAACTTCCGAATCAACCTTGCAACGAACAAGGCATTAGCAAGAAATATGAGCAAAAAAGCATTCGCACCTCGTCTTTAGTTTGGCAGGGTCAACAGGAAAGCTGTTGCACCGTAATCCTCCTTGTAAAAGAAAACACAAAATTGCATAAGCATCATAGATCACTCCTTGGGACCAAATCACCTAATCGACGAAGCTAGTTATGTATTTTGACTATTTTCCAAGTAATTTCAAGGCATTTGGCAGTAAGCTTAAAATCTACATCTAAGCTTTCTCTCCACCCAAACTGACAAGCATATCTCAAGCACTCAATACACTAACTAACCCATAAACTCACTTCAGCCTTAAGATTTAAGCATCACTACAGCTAAAGAAACACATTCCGAAATTGATCATTCACATCAAATTAAGCAGATGAGCTACAAAATCCAACCTTAATTGCCACAAAGCTCACAATCAAATCTCAAATTTAGAGCACAAACGAGTCCACACAACACACAAGAAGCAAAATTTCACAAATTTATAGCATTATTTGATTCATCAATTTATTCAGCAAACATAGTAAGTAATAGGCACACACTCAGAAACCCTAGCAGCGATTATTAATTTCAAATTCAAACGACGGTGGAGGAGAAATTTTACTGAAACGACAACGGACTAGTTGGGCTTGGCGTCGTCCTTGTTGTGGAAGACACAGGAGAAATCGGAGGAGAGGTCGGAGTAAAGCGAAACGACTTTGGAAATGTTGCCGTTGATTTCCTGGATGAGAGCCACGTTCTTGACCATGTTGGCCGGAATCCGGGACTGGTGGTTCTCGTTGACTTGCTGGATCAAGGCGCGGTTCCGGTCGAGTACGGCCTGGACCTGGCGGAAGCTGCGGTTGAAGTTGCCGACCCAAACCTCGCCGTCGGGGTCGAGTGAAACGGTGCGTTTAGGTGGGGTTTGGAGGTTGAAGTTGGAAGAGGGTTGATCTTGATCGTCCATGCTCGATGAGTCGAGTCCAGAGGAGGAATCGCGCGTGGTCATGTGCATGGAAATCACGGTTTGGTCGGTTTGTCTGTTTGGGTTTGGTGGCAACAAAATATCTCAAAAAGGGTTATTAAATACTTTACGAATTCACTTCCCAAAAAAAAAAAAAAACTTTACGAATTCCATAAAATCGTTGTATAAAACGACATCGTAATGTCAAACTCGCAGTGATTTCATACACCAACCAGAAAAATATATGAAATTGTTACAATGATTCAGACAAGGTGGATGATCAGACTAGTCAGTTGATTTCCTCTTCCTCCCAAGTACGGAAGCTCTCTGTAATCTCGGGCCGCCCATCCGCCACTTCTTAAAGGCTGCCATGGAGGATTGAGCTGCCTCATACACTGCAATTACACATCCATAAATATTCTGTGTCAACATTAATATAAGAGTGTGTGATACAATTGTTAAAGATGTGATAAATCTCACAGTTGATTTCTTCTTTTGTTAAGAGCGTCAAGAGTTTCGAAGCTGCTGTATATGCTGCAGAATGTGCCTTGGCCAGGACTTCCTGATACCTGTTCCTAAATGCAGATAATAGGAATGATCCCATGTCTCTATCACCAACCCTATCCATGATTGAAGAAAATGAATAAAACACTAGTCAGAATCAGTTTTCTGGCCTCAAAAAATATGGACAGCATAAAGTACATAAACAAGGAAATCAACAATAATAGATGTGAACAGCACAGCTTATTCATCTGTCCAATTTACCACCAAAACAACATAAACAAGGAAATCATCCAGTTGCATTGCTTTTGGTTTAGTCAAAATCATTCACCAATAGAGTGAATTGAGTAGCCTGTGTCAAATATGAAATATGTGTCATCAAACAAGTATTTAGCAATGCATAACATTGCCACTGGTTGCAGAAATAGGTATCACAATATTTAGAGAGTGAAGGGGGCAGGTGGATGGAGCAACAACAGATAAATGAACTATTCTCAACATAATAACACAAAAATAGTTTATTGATTAAACTGATTTTTCTTTTTCTGCTTCGCTTTGAGCATGTTCTCATTCTCTTCTGTGTGTTAAATATGCCGACATTCATCTATTGCAAGGACCTGGATTTCATGGGACAAACTTAAGAAATTTGTTCCCTTTACCTGAAGTTTGTGAATAGCATCAGCATAAATATTTGAGAAATTCCAGGTCCTTACTTTGGGAATACTCTTCACTGTCACATTGACAAAGAAGAGAAGAACCAAATTCCCAGTAACAAGATAGTTAATCCATAATGGGTTTCTAGCTATGTACTCTTTTTCTTTATAAGATATCTAAAGAATATCACTAGGAGAGAGCACTGATAAAATTATGCATACAAGAAAACGGTTGGAGAGAGACTCACAGTGGTGCTATCTTGCATCCAAATTCATAGAAGTATAAACATCGAGATCTCAAATCCACAGCTTTTCCATCAGCCCCCAGTTCCAGCCTTGTTCTGATAAAAAAATAAAACCACCAGGAGTTAAATATATGATCCAATAATTCTGAATTATGAACTTGAGTCACACAAGTCATTCTTCATGCATTCACTGAATATCTAATACCTGCCTGGGGACTGGCAGAAACTGTACTAGGTCTACCAACTTATCACATTCCATTATGAGACAAAGAAAACATAAACACCACAGAATTGAAATTTCTGGAAATCAGATTTTAGAGTCTAGTTGAATTCCAAGCTGTAGGCCAGATAATAGCTGAAACGGGGTAAGTAATTGCCAATTCCATTATAAAAAGGATCTCCCTGTAACTCGGCCTTACAATTTGGCAACTGAAAATGTGAATTGAAGTATAAGAATCATTACTGTTGATTGAAACACGCAGGAAGCTTCATCGTTACTACTTGTCTGACATGTAATTCATAAGCAAGCCAGAACGGCAGCTTGACCTTTGAACCTGGTTCGACCTGAAATTCACACCCAAGAAGATATAAGAAATGGTCCTTTGACCAAGGGCTACCCATTCCAAATCAAGTCTGGTGACTTACACTATATGCTTCAGCACTAGGATCAATTCCAACCCCATTTGCTCCTTTTTGGAAAACAACCGAGACAAGCTGGTTGGAAACAGCAACACATTCAGAACACAGATTTAAATAAAGCAGATGGAATTTGGATATCTTGGGTACAAAGAGACAAGAATTAACCTCTTCCTCAGCAAGAATATCATCAATGTCATAGTAATTTGCCATTTTAACAAAAGATCCCACTTCGTGTCCTTACAACGTTCCCTGCATTCTCGAAGACAAATTCCTGAAGCAATGAATTGGCTAATTTCAAAAACCTGAGACTATTTGGATTCTCAAACCTTCTTATCACATGAACCACCAGAACCCAAAATGCAATACAAAATATACGGTAACAATTTTGACATTCGTCTTCAACATAAAATAGTCAACTTTCGCACTCAAATCTCTAAAGCAATCTGAATTGCTTAGTATTGAATTGCATTCGAAACCAAATTTAGATTTTTGTATTGTGTTTGAATTCTACAGACATGAAACCAACTGATTCTAGAATTACCCAAATTAATGGACACCAATATCAAAAGGTTGTAAATTTTATGAGGCATTTTTTCAATCTGATTGCGTGCAAAACCCAGATGCATAATTCAGCTTAATACTAAAATCTCCGAAAAAGAGCTTAAGCCCACAAAAACCCAATTGGTAAAACATACACATCACAACTTAAAAGAAGAATCAGAATCAAACAAACCCTGAATCTACGCCATCAGATAGAAAAGCAGACTATGGAGCTAAAATTTTCTAAGACCCAAATTCAGATCGGAAATGAGAATACAAATGGGAACTGAAATCGATAAAAGTAGAGTTGAAAATAATTATATCGAAGTTGAGAATTACCTGAGTACTTGCTTTACGTTTTGCTTTTGTGGGTGGGGGCGAAATCTGAGCTTCGAGCGAGAGAGAGACGATGAAGTAAAAGGGAGGGAAGAAGAGGATCCAAAAATTGGTAAGGGAGGGAAACTCAAAATATAGAATGAGGGGCTTGTTCGGGTGTAACGCAACGTACTATAGTTGTATACTTGTATCCAGAAATAATTCTTTTTTATTTGGTCAGATCAAAATTATATTAAAAAAAAATTAGGAACACCTTTTAACGACGAATTGTTCGTCGCTACAAGTATTTCAAAATAAATATATATTTAAAAAAAAATTTGAAGAAGCGCAAAAGGAGTTAGTTGTTATGGCTCTTGGACCCTATGATTAAACAATGCAAACGAGCATGGCAACACATTTTCTATTGAAATTGGCTTTCGTTTAGTTTGGGTGAATTGTGCATAATTGAGAAAAAAATTATTATTTTAGCACATAATTTCTTTGAAAAATTGTATCTTTAAAATTCTCAAAAGCGGTTTGTACGGGTTTTCAATAGTATTTTATAGTCTTAATAAAATCTTACGCCAGACCTTACAAAGATCGAAAGTGTTCTTTTTTTTGTCAAAACAAAATTAAAAAATTTAGGAACATCTTATAGCGACGAACACTTCGTCGCTACAGATGTTTCAAAATAAATATTTTTTAAAAAAAATTTGAAGAAATGTAAAAGGAATTAGTTTTTAGGGCTCTCGAACTCTATGATTAAACAATGCAAACGATTTTTGGTAATACATTGTCTATCGAAATCGGGTTTTCGCTTAATTTGGGTGAATTGTGCACATGATTTCTTTGAAAAATAGTATCTCTGAAATTTTCAAGACTGGTTTGCACGGGTGTCTAAAAGTATTTTAGAGTTTTAATGAAATCCAACGTAAAACCTTACGAGAACCGGAAGTGTTTTTTTTTTATTTCATCAAAATAAAATAATTTTTTTAATTAGGAAAACCTGTAGCGACGAATGATTCGTCGCTAAAGGTGTTTCAAAATAAATATATATATTTTTTAAAAGTTTGAAGAATGTAAAAGAAGTTAGTTATTAGGGCTCTTGGACTCTATGATTAAATAATGCAAATGAGCTTTGGCAACGCATTCTCTATCGAAATCGGGTTTTCGCTTAGTTTAGGTGAATTATGCCAAATTGAGGAAACTTTCATTATTATAACACATGATTTCTTTAAAAATTATATCTTTGAAATTCTTAAGACCGGTTTACACGTGTTTTCTAAAGTATTTTAGAGTCTTAGTGAAATCTAACGCGAGACTTTTTTTTTTTTTAAGAAGGGTCGGTGCGGCCGCTCTCAATCCAAACCGAGACCTTATGAGGATCGGAAGTGTTTCTTTTTTATTTCGTGAAATTAAAATAAAAGACATTAAAAAATGTAGAAACACTATATTTTTAAAAAATTTGAAGAAATGTAATCTTGGACTCTAAGATTAAACAGTGCAAGCGTACTTTGGCAACACGTTGTTTATTGAAATTGGGTTTTCACTTGTTTGGATTGTGAAAATTTTTCTTATTATAGGGCTATTATAAATTGTTTAATAGCAACACGTTGAGGAAATTTATTGTGCCAAATTGAGAAAAAATTTCTTCTTTATAGGGTATATATTAACAAGCTAAGTTGAATTTTTATTGTGCCAAATTGAGGAAAATTTAGTTCTTTATAGGGTATTACCATTCAATTGATTGTAGTCTCTATATTTGCCAAATTGGGGATTCCAAAGTTGTGGCTTCACAATTTGACCCGAAGAAAGAAAGAACAAAGCCAGAAAGAAGGGAGAAAAAACCACAGTAGAACAAAAGTACCAATATCATTATCAATTTGGTAGATAAAGGAGAAGGCACAAAAAGTTCTTACAAATTGAGTCTTTTACCAAGCTATGCCTACTAGCTAGGCTACAGCTACTAGAACCAGTTGCAGAAAAAAGGAATTATGAAATCAAGGTGAAAATTATAAATAGCAGTTGCAATTAAAATTGTAATGCCTTCCTGCAGTAGCAGATACTTTAGTCTTCAATATGCAATTGCACAGCTCCTAAAAGAGAACAAGACTCTGAAAATTAGTTCCACTGAAACTCCCTATAAAATGTCCATTCGGAGGGATTTAATGTCGTCTTTCCATCAGCAGCTACGAGATCATATGGTGAATCCTCTGCAAATTCTGTTGGCATGGATTTCCAGTGTAAACTCGGCTTCCAGTCGGCTTCCCTCAGTACCTTCAATATCTCCTCCACCACTATTTTGCTCCCTTCAGCAGATAAATGAATCCCATCTCTGGAAAACAAGATGAAGAGACTGAATTTCTGTATGCTGAGAAATAGGATACTAGTTTTAACTACATTGAAGAAGTAACTGAGATTTAATTTATCGCTAAATAATTTTTTTCTGGTGGAGATCAGCATAAAGGTTCATAATGACACTTTGATTTAGCTCCTCTCAAGAATGAGGAGAAGAATACATTAGAGTGATTGGTAATAGCAAATGCTGCAAATCAATGGTAACTCCAGTGACAACATGCTACTTTAGTAATCAACCACTAGACTAAAAACTACATGCAAGGTAAATGAGAAAAGTAAGATATTAGGCCGGTCAACAGATGATATAAAAGTATACAAAAGGTATATGAGGAAACAAAGAAAGTTTGCAGGGGCGATTGAAGATAATGCAACTGTCAATGATATTAGCAAAAATGAGTGAGCAACGTGATCAGGCTAACTTACGTAAAACAGTTTTCTCTTTTCTGCATTGCAGTGAAAAGATCAACAACCTTGATATCCATTTCCTGGCACAGCTTTATACAAGCTTCTGAATATTGTTGGCATAACTCATTCGTTCTCACTAGCTCGCTGAGATAGGGACTGTTTTTTTTTCAAGAGAAAACACATGAATTAGATTATCAGACATACAAAAAAGTATAAATACAAGAGTTGCATGTGAGCACCTTTTGTTTGCATGAATTGTGGTCTCATTCACAGGAGGACAGCTAAGAAAAATGATGCGCGTTGAATCTGAAAGGCTCTGGTTTTCAAATATATTGTGTTAGAAATCATCAAACGCATTCTCGGTTATATATCTGAGGCAAGATATTGTTTCACTAAAGGATGACCCTAATAAAAACACTTACGCAACAAAACCATGATTGAATCACTGCAACCATGCACGATAAACATGTCTTTCTATTTATAATGAATCAATTTCATTTTCAAGAGTTCAATATCTCATCCCCTTTGTTTCATGAAAACAATTTGGCTACTCATATGAATTACAGACATATGATAGATAAATGAAACAGCTGCATATTTTATGTATATCTCCCAAGAACCTAAATTACATACTAAATGGAGCCTAGAAATACAACAGATGCAGAACTCATGTAAAAGATGGTCCAAGAATCCAACCGGAACGTATGTTCACATTATAGGGACGCTTTCACTCCACTTCACTCTATTAAATTAATTAACAGCAAAGCTGAAATGATTTATGCGTGAATGAAAGTACCTGGACATGACTTGCAATCTTCCTCATATTCTCTATATACTCGGGAAGTGGTACATGAGGTCCTAGCCCAGATGGATGAGGCCCCATAGAATCATTACCTCCAAAATAAACTATCACCAAAGAAGGTTGCACAGCAGCATCCTATATATGTATCATTCAAATCAGACTGTATCTAAGTAGTTTGATATGTGTTTTTTGTCTAGCTGGGCAAGTGGTTTAGTAATCATATATAACACACAAAAAGATAAAACTTATTAAAGCAATGAACAAACAACCTAGTTTCACTAAATAATGTTCAGTCTTTATGTAATTTTATAATCAAAAGCAACTTCAACAGACACCGGAACCAGATATGCATAATCTATTATTGGTGGAGTAAGCTTTCAATCCAAATTTCCAAACCCATATTATGTTTCTCTCTGTGACAAAGATTTTGTTGGCCTACCATTATCCTCATAAGATGTTAATTATTGGTCAGATTGGTCATTTTATATTCTAAATTGTGAAAAGCCGTTCCCCTCACAAGTGGTTCCAATCATTTTTATATTATAAAACACCGGGATTACCATAATCTTGGAAATTCACAAAGCTTTCGTATATGGTTGTATGAATTCACTAAAAAGAAACACACTATGCAGCTAAAAGTAGATTATACCTTGGGAAAAACTTGATCAAGCACCTGTAGAGCACGTCGAGAATTCCATCCAAAGTAACCACGCAACAATATGTCTGCCTACAACAAAATCACAAACCCAGCAAGATGGGATTCAAAAGTTTGAGACTTTTTGAAACAAAATCCCAGCACAGAAATGTTTTCCCAGAAAACTCAAATGGGGGTGAGAATTCCAGTACAGTATTTATAATCATAATGGTAACAGATCACTAAAAAGGAACAATTGGGCCTCAAGATTACAACTTTACAGTGACTAAGGGAATTTAGGAGCAAGAATTCATAATGGACCAAATTTCAAACATGGTATTTACTTTGCGAGCGTAGAGGTCGGAGAGAATGGCTCCCCAACCGCCGTGACTGTAGCCGAGCTGGACTATGGAGGATCCGAACAGAACAAACAGAGGCCTCGCCGGTCCCACCATCTCTCTCTCTCACTCTCACTGTGTGATTCTCTCTGAGAAAGAAGACAGGCCCCGAAAGAGTTGAAGAAAGTGAAATGGGAATAATTATTAGGAACACCTCGGAGTATACTCTGATGGAGTCGCTATGTTTCTTGGTAATGTACCTCTTCATTTTGCTTTTTATTTGCAGTTTATATATAGGAGTAACACTGTCATGTGTCTCATGACGAACGGTTCGCTTGGTATTTTATGGTGGATACGATGACGCAACTCAAAAAGAATACGAGAGAAACATTTGATTTCGACACAACAAATATGTTTGACAAGTATTGTATGGAAGAAATGATTAAATTGTTCTTTATTTTTGTAAGTATCGTATTACCATAATATTATGCTTAAAACGGCATACAAAGCCACTTATACGATCGTAATGCATACCAAGTCACTTTCTCGCTTCTTCAAATAGAATGTTTTCTTCTTCGTCTCTTTTGCCAATTCGAAGATGATACAAATGCAAATAACTTTAAAAGATCTCCATAAATTTGACAACTCCTCTTGTTTGTGAGTTTGTACCCAATTCAAATCAACTTTAGCATTCTCTTAATTAACCTATAACCTACAGAAAACCTCAAGTAAAAGATGCATGAACCAAAAGAAGGAAACAACACCACTTGTAAATCCTTAAAACTTAAAAGCTGTGGGTAGGGATTGTTCAAAAAAAAAAAGCAAGCTGTGAGTAGGGGTCTGATAGAGAAGGTGAAGCTGGTAAATGGCAGGCCACCCAACTTCACTGCCCAACCAGACCTTCACATAAATGTACCTCATCAGACCTTGTTAATATTGATTCAAACAAGTACCGACCAACTACCAACCAGGCAATGACCATGATATGAAATCATAAATCACATGGTGATCATTTTCTCACTTCCTTCAAATGGGCAAGAATAGAGTAATAGTACGACCAAATTAAGCTTTACCAGCAGAGTAGCAATAGACAATAGTGTAGTTGATTGGAAAAGATGGAAAGGGACAATGGAACCCGCTGGAATTAATAAACCAACCACCAAAAAATGCGGCATTTATTCCACGTATTCCCATACTTTACCATTCCTAAATAACAAAGGACAATGAACCAGGGGGAGCAAATAAACCAACCACTATTATTATTCCAGCCAATGCTTTATTTAGATAAGCATACAATATGCAGCTCTTATGAGTAACTCAACAAGATTAATTTTACAGAAAAGAATACAATATACAAGTTATCAGTAAAAGAATCAGTTTCAAAAGTTAAATGCTTTCTATGGTTATAAGTATATAACTAATATCAGGACGAATAATCATAGTCCATAAGGTTCTCCTTTGATGAGGTTCTACAACATTGATAAAGTCCGCGAGGACATTTTCAATTTATATGAATACAAGAATGGTAACGGAATACATTTTATGCATTCCTTCATTGCGTTAAAAAATCACCTGTCAATCCATGATCAGAGACCCTGCATGTAAATGGAGAGGCTTGATTTATGGAGACAAAAAATGTGTGTACCCATTTTTGGGTGAGAACAGAGAAATAACTATTGTTTCACCAATCTTTGTTTTTTCCTGAGTTTGTGAGTCATAGATATTGAGTTTGAGCAATATTATTTCAGTGCCAACTGCCAAGTCATTTTCCTGAGTCGTAGAAGCCACAAGGCTACTCGCATTGTAAAAAGCCGAACTTCTAACAGGATTTCGTCTAAGCAAGCACTCAACCAAGACAAAAAGGCTCTCTTTTGTAGTTTTGCCTCAATGATGGCTTCAGAAGAAATCCTTCCAACAATCATGAATGTCTCAAGAGAAGGTTCCTGCAACTGTTTGGAAAGCATTTCAATAAACTGGTTCAAAATTTATGTTTTTTCATTAAGATCAACGACTTAAAATATAAAAGTAAGTTAAAATAACGACAGTCCAAATTATGCAGACAGAATAAAGCATTCCTAAAAGATGCTTAAGCTAGCGGTGCTAACCATTCTGCAGTGACACAACTCTAACTCATGGGATGTGACAACATTTTGTTACACCTTAGTGAGCCATCTTAAAGAACTCTACAGTTGCCTGGACAAATAAACGATTAAGGTACCCATGCCAGGTACATGTTTAATTGCAACTACTCATAGACTTTTTCGGGATTTTAGGGTAGACAGCAATTAAGGTTCATGTACTCAACAGCAGCTACTTGACAATCAGGCTTACTCTCACTATAATCAGGCTTTTAGTAGTAACAGAAATAGATAGGCAAGAGCAATGTAATACCAGAACGTTGCTAACTGATCGTAAACAATCATTAGTCTTCAGCATTAAGAGAATTACACGTGGCAGCCTCCTCAAAAGCTCTGTGATTTGGGGGAAGTACTGAGAAGCATACATCTGCCAAATAAAACATTAAAGTAGTTTAAGCAAGTTAGAGAGGTAAACTATTAATTAGAAGCTATCCAGCTCAACCACTAAGCAAAAAAATTTAAATTACGAGGATTACAAAGCTCCTCAGTGAGTTGCTTTTGGTCTGTGAAAAAATTCCAAATATACACATTTGGAGTTGGAACTACTTAGAAATTTATGTATGGGAAACATTGTAACAGCATATGACACAAATCTCAAAAAATTACACATTTTGTGAAATGCACTTTAACCCATTACAAGAGCTCACCTGCAGTTCTGAACGGTCACTGTCATTTCCTTGTATAACCAAGTGATCAACAGCTGGGTCGATGACTCTATTCCAAGGCCTCATAGTAAGAATTCCTGCAAATAATGCATACAGATCCTCTCCCGCACCTAATTTCGCACTATTAACCTTTATTGCATCGGCATCAGCAAATATCAATGCCTGCAACAATCATTATAACTTAGAGAAGACAGCAAAGTACATGCCAAGAAAAAAAAAAAGACAGCAAAGTAAGTGACTACAATATCAAAGAAAGTCATTCCAAGAAAAGCAAAAATGTACCTTCCAAAGTGCAGCATAGTTTGTTCTGGTCTCATTGTCAAGTTCCTTATAAAGACCATGGTCTAGAAGTACCAACTGTGGTATTCTCTTGCCTGTACATGAGAAGTGGAGGGGAACATATATGAGTTGGGCATGGTGTAGGCAATATTCCACCTTCATAGAAGAAAGTTCAACAGATACAAATACCATACTTTCACAGTAATCTGATCATACAAGACTTCTGAAAAACAATTTCTCAAGGTTTAGACATTCAAATAGTTCTAAACTACTCTTCTTGATTTCTAGCATGTGATGTAAATTCTACACATAGTACCAAATAAATTTTCAGCAGATTATAGTAATCCTCGTGATCCAGAAGCCATAGCATCAATATATCAGGACTCAGGAGACATGACAACTTGTTCTCAAGAAAGTGGGGTAGTTGCTATAATAAGAGCTAGTCCATGGTTACTTTTAGTTGCGGTTACTAACTAACATATAAATGATAAACTAACTAATCTTAACAACACATAAGAGCCTTACCTAGAATGCTCTTTCTGCTAGACGGTAGAGGACGAACTAACAAGTTGGCAGCATGTGGGTCACAATGCACAAACCCGTGTTTAAACATCATTTCTGCAAAAGTTTCACTGACCTGCATAAAGAACAAGAAGTCTTACTTTCTTTTCATTGCCATAATCGGCTAAGATTTTATTATTCACAAGGTAATTGAAGAATCAGATACTTTTTCCTCTTTATGGTCCCTGGTATCATATCCTTAAATCTATAATAAAAACAATGAACATAAAGGCACAGGAGTTCGAAGACCCAAAGTTGTGTTTCCAATGTCTGCACACCTTAATTTATTTAGCACAGTCAAATCTGTGTGAGCAAAAATATAAGGAGATCTAATGCTATGGTCACCTTCCAATCTGGATCTTAAAAAGGAAAATATATGTAGTTGTAAATGGACCAATCAATTTCTCAACCATATGATTGTCTCAACATATATTGTCAGAATATGACAAGAAGATATTGAACTTACTAATCTCGCAACTTCATCAGGTCGGATCCCAAGTTTTTTGATGGTCTTGACATCATTTACATGTGCTCCATCGATAAATTCCATGGTCAACAACTTTGAGGTGCTTAGATTCCAATACACCTTTGGTGCATATACATAAGCTGCAATTCGAGGAGAAAGCTTCAGAAAATTATGCAGGCATTTCTCACTGTTCTTGGCCTCGTTTAAGAAATCTAGTTCCTGATTCCCACAATCACACAGTCAAATGATAAACACATCTGTAGTAATAGAGAACCTGCTAGTTATGTTAAGATAAGGTCCAAACACCACATGTTTTTCTATTGCAACAGTGGAATATTAAGAAAAACGGTTCAGTGCCAAAAAAGTGAGATGAACTTCTAGCATAAAGTTCAGTTGGACTTAGTTTGCTAAAATATATGGAAGCAAGCAACTTTGTCTAAATAGCCATGGGAAAATGCATGCCATGAGTGCCATGTAAATATCACCTTGTTTATCTATTTAACAGTTATAACAAGAGTACCATTTCATGCTTTTTACAAGAGAGGGGCCCATTTCGATCCTAACCTATCTAACATTATAATTTTCCTTCTTCAGTAGAAAATAGAAAGAATTACACACGATATAATGTACTACTTTCATTTTAGAGTTAATCAAAGTTCAACTGAAGCATAAAGCGATGCCAGAAATTTGGTGGGATGGGATGGAAGGATATAGTTAATACTAAGACCTCTCCAAGATCTTGTAGAAGTCCTCATGACAACTATCTTTTCATCTAATTTCACAATCTATGACAACTAAAAATTGAAACAGAAAATATTTCATCAAGCAGATTTCTGTAAGATTCACATGGACAGGACACAAAACTGATAGTTACATTTGTGACTGACACACTTGAAAAATCAATTTGTAACTTTTGTAATTTGCACATGAATCCATGTCAGTGAAAAGTCCAAACAAATAGTGCCTCAGAAAGAAGTTGTGAGAACTTTTTGTGGAATCTGAAAGAATTTCAAAAATACACAGAAGGAGATCATCTAGGCTGCCTTAGATTCTTCAAAATACACAAACATGACAAAATTCCCCATAACCAAAGAAAACGCAAATGGTTTATAAACTAACTGTGATTGTATTTGTTTTCTGTTTGATAAAATCTGTTTATAAAAAAAAAACAGATAATTGTATTTTTGTATCAAGTTTGAGATAGCTAGCAACTTGCCTTGGGTAAACTTTCACGCATCTCCACAATCAACCACCTGCAAATGAAAGCAAGAATGAAAACCAGCAACCAATACCACTGAATTTTTCATATCTAAAAAAGATCCTTCGCATTTCAAAAGATGAAACTGTATCCTAACTTTTACCAATTTCCGCATGCATGTAAGCCAGAAGTAAGCTTGTTAGCATGATGAAAATGTTCACCAAAATTTCTTATTAATTAGAGACTAGGGGAGACGATAAACAGGCGTTAAGGCTTTAGTCTACCTACCTATAATCAAAAGAAGGGAAAACCCGGTGCAGGGTGTTCACAATCACGTTTACAGTAGCACAATCTGCAGCTGCAGTATCTGTCATGTGAGTGTGCTGAACCTGAATAGTGAAAATTTATGCAGAGAAAGAAAGGAACTCTTAGTCTCTTGTAAGAAACATGCATGTTTTGAAGTTTCTATACATCTGATATACTACTTGATTGCACCTAGCAGTAAAAACCCTTATTCAAGTTGAAATTGACTACTGAACCTTCACAGCAACTTTTTGGCCATCATGTGTGCGAGCAACATGGACTTGTGCAAGAGAAGCACTTGCTATTGGAACAGGATCAAATTCAGAAAAAATCTGCATTAAAAAGGCTTAGCTCAGTACACCAGTGTTCTACCTCTGCAATAAGTACTAGCAAAAAAACCTACACATCCAAATCTAGAGCAAGAAAAGACCTCTAAAAATTCATTAGAGTAAAAATATCAAAACCTACACATCAAGTGTAGCTATAGAAAATGAATAATTGAAGAGGCCCAAGTCCTAACAGCATGTTTGTACTTATGGGATATCTCTATATAGCAACAATTACATACTTTATCCGGCTTATCTCCAAGCTCTTTCTCGACGACTTCGCACACTTGTTCATAGGTAGAAACTGGACATTTATTCAACATAGACTCTCTCATTGTCTGAACATACTCTTCTGGTACCAAGTATTCCTGTACAAAATTAAATGAATCGAAAAAACAAATGGCTCTCTTCACTTGAAATCAATTAATACTGTTTTAGTTGAGGAAAGCTCATATGAAACTTAACATAAACCTTCTCTGTAGATAGCTAACAGAGCAAAGGAAAGCATACCAGTTGTCCAATATGTTGACCAAGCTTGATATATATTCCTCCATTTTTGAAACATAATTCTTGAAGTTTACGTGCAGACCTGAGATGAACTTCATGTTTAGCCTTTGACCTCTCAATGCTTCCTTCAGGCAATCCCCACAGTGAATACTCATAATCTAATCACAAGGCATTGTGGAAAACTCCATTAGAATCTAAGACCTCAGCTACTAGCAATGCAATCATATCAAATTGATGAGTACTATAAGTCTATAACAAACCCACTCACACCAATATCTATGAATCAAAATTTCACTCGAGTTAATGAAGTGACACAACTAACTTCAATTAAGCTCAAGCAAAGACTCACTGATGCACAACTGAAACATTAACACGGGACGTATTGCGAAACCTAAACCTAAGATTCAAATTCAAGATTTTCTTGTTGCATTCCTCACAATGTCCATTAGTGCACTCGAAACTAATAGAATCATAGTTTGGCAATTGCAATAAAAGGAGGAATACAAGCCAAGATTGTAGAGATGGAGCTTAAATAGTGTGAAATCCGTCAGAATCTAAGACCTCAGCTAATTGCAATGCAATCTATTAAAAACCAACTCATAGATATTATCGAAATTTTACTTGAGCTTATGAATCTGAAAAAAAAACTGACTTCAATTGAACTCAGCTAGGGCGCTAATGCTCTACTGAAGCATTAAAACGAGAGGTATAGTATAACCTCAAACCTAATATTCACAAGCTTAAAGAAAACGGAGAGGTTTTGTGCTAGTACCGAAGGCGATGGCGGCAGCTGCCATGGAGTCGCGAAAGAGGCGGACGGGGACGGTGGAGTAGAGCTTCATAGTCATGGCGGGGTCTTCGGAGGTGGTGATTGTTGCCGCCGCGGCTCCGCCGAAGAGGGCGGTTGCCGACAGAGCAAGCTTTGCGCGCCATAAGGATCGCGTGGCCATTTCGTTGGGCACGTCGCAAAGGGAGAGGGAAAATGGAGCAAAAGGGTAATAAACTAATAACTAATAAGCAACAGCTTCATTGTCTTCTCCGAAATTTTTAGTTTTGGGCCTTTGGGCTTGAAGTGGGCTAAGTCTGACACCTTTTTTTTCAAATGAAAGGGAAAAATTAATTATTGCCTTCGTCCAAGTTTATCCGTTTTTTTCAATACTTGTCTTTAAACTAAGCATGGAAGCGTGGACTTGCAACTAAATAGAGCATTGAAATGATTAACTGTATGTGGTGATTCGCCCATTTCGTGTTGTGTCCCTAAAGCGAGACCCGAATTATCCTTATCGCTTACCGAATTTCTAAAAACTTCACAAATGAATTTTTCCTAACAAAGTGATTTTATGGTGGTGTCATTCTCTTAATAGAAAAATTATTCATTTAATATATTAAAAATACTTTCCACAAACCTCAACCCGAATTAACCCAATCACATACCGAATTTTATAAAACCTTAACCAACTCAATTTCGGCGGTTCGTCATGAGTGATATAATCGCTAGCTAGTTTTTTTTTTTTTAGACAATTAATCGCTAGCTAGTTGCATAGTCCATGACCATCATATCTTATGCATCACCTTCATTAATAATATCCATACTCAAAATCCGTGACGTCCATGCCTTTTCCACAATATCCAAACACAAAAACACATTTTAAAAGCAAATTAATAAGTTGCGTAATACGCCTCGTTATCCACTTTGCTTTCTAGAAAGTGTCAACTCGGCTAAGTTAGCTACTTGTCCCCTCTCTATTTCCCGCGTGCTGTACGCGTAAGCAAATAAATACGAGCCCTAATCTCCTAGTTTCTTCCTACCCGTAATATAATAACTAATTAACAAAGCCAAAGCCAAAGCCAAAGGAGGGAGACAATTAATTAAGTTTCACTTTTGTTTTCCTTTACTTTTCCGTCATTCTGTTTACACACATTTTCGAGGCCAATGTCGCCGATAAGGGAATCACAATCCGAAAGCAAACTGGCCGGCTATGAGATATTAATTAGGATATACCGAGGTCTATCTTACTGTTTCTGTTTCAGAATCGTTAAAGCTACACAAATGGGATGAGTTGCTGTGACTCTTTTTTCTGGAATCATGTGGTCTGTTTCCATTGGTTGTTGGCTTGTTGCTTTGAAATAATTAAATCTCACAGGTGGAGTACTGTGGAAGAGTTTCATAGTGCACGTACGAGTAGGGTTTAGGGTGAATCGGATTCCACAAGGTGTCCCATGCATTTTTATGAAACGTCGACGTACACCGAAAGAAGATAATTAAAAATTGGTTGTGTAGGTCATGTAAGTGATAGCTTAGTATTAACAGCTATGAGTACGTTTATTGCAACAAAGTTCGTAATCACCGGAAGCAATTGATCGACCTAAATTTTAATGTAGAGGCGCAAAAGTTATTGAAAACACTCTAAAAGCTGAAATTCTATATTTTTTGGATAAGTGTCTGTTCGGGACTTATAATATGTTGTTTCGAAGCTTGATTGAAGAGTTTGAATTGTATAGCCACTACTATGCAACGTCGTTTAGGGGTTCAAAATTACATTATAAGTTTTTAGGAAAATTTGGATTTTCCTTCTTGTTATGAATTATTTTCTTGCTAAGCAAGGAATTTGAGATTAGTGTGTATGTTAGAGTTGCAGTAGGATTTGGTTGGTTGGTTGCTATATATATATAATTGTTATTAACACACCCCAAATTGTTAATAACACACTTTTGGTTTTTCTTTATTGTATAAATAGTTCATAATACCCTCAATGCAATAATGAATTTAGAATATTATAGACAATTAGTATAATAAAAACAAAAAAAAATGTATGTTAATAACAATTTGGGGTGTGTTAATTATAACACTATATATATATATATATATATATATATATATATATAATTAGCACCAGTCATATATACTTTGTATCATGCATTCTTTTTAATAAATCATAAAAATAAAAGTTTATTTTAAAGTTTATTGTGTGATCTAGAATCTGACGTTGTGCAAACTATCTGAGGAACCGGCTAAAGATTAAATTAAAAATTAAAAAGGGCAAAAGCATGCAACTAGGGAAGTAATAAGCTAGTGTTTATCTGATTTTTGCATCTTTTCCTTACCAATAACAACTAATATGTCCATAATTGTTATACATATGTGTGTGTGTGTATATATCTTATTTAAAGAAATTATTCTATAAATATTGGTTAGCAAAGAATAGTTGTTGATTAATTTAAGAATGGTAGCTATAATAAAAAAATGTCATATTTTTCTAAGTGTACTATATTTGAGTTGCTAGGTAAAACCAAAACTATGGCATTCAACATTGACAATACAAAATAGAGTATAATATAATAGAAATGCTTAATTAGCACAATTAAACCTTTTTAATTAGTACCAAATGGCACGACATGTGACCCCTCACATGATGTAGTTCTAGAATTTTTTTTGGCAAGATGTGGTTCATAGAATTTGGCCACTAGGTGTCTGACATTTGACTCATTAATCCCCTCATTAATTAATAATACTTAACCCGTGCAAAGGCGGCTCCAAATATACGAATGAAAATCACAGAATAAATATGCAAGCTAAACCCAGATTACTTCCATTTGGACAATGTAAAAGCAAAATATCTCCACAAGGGAAGGAACCCAGATTAATTGCTTGGAATATTACTTATTCAAAAATGTGAAAACACCCTCTATGGTTTTGACAAATTAAACCACTAAACTAGGGCTGCTTAGAAAGTCCACCAAGCAAAAGGTCCGTGGAGTTTTTTAATTTGAAGTTTTCTTATTACAGTGAAAGGGTTTTGGTCGATCTTATCCCCATTATTGATATATACACAGAGAGCGACTGAGAGAGTACGTACCCCATTTTCGATCCATTTGTCAAAAGCAGTGACGTCTATATAAAGTAATATTTTGTTTGACTAATTAATTAAATGGGAGAAGAGCAAGATCACTGCAGCAGAGATCGATCTAATTAACGTGATTCCACGCATTCAAAACGTCAGTTTAAAAGGTGGAGATCATGCCATGCGAAGAGGAATGTGTTCTTTTCGATTTACACTTTCTGCGGTGAATAATTTTATATGAATTGAAACAAAACTGGTGCATTATCCTATAATATATGAACGTCCTTAAATTGGTGTTAACGTATCTCAGGTTTAGAGCAGCATATATTATCCTAATTAACTAGCTGATATATAAACCCTAAATTGGTGCGTTTTGAAAAAATTAATTGAATTTATCCCTAGAAGGTATTGGAAGGAGTCAACAGTGTGATCATTGGAGGGTTTTTGCAGAAGCAAGCGAGTGACTTTGAAGTGAACACACAATTAGTCTAGTTTTTCTACTTATATATATGTGTGTGTGTGTGAAGTTTGAAAATAAATATTGTTGATTCGATAAAATGGTTCAACGCGGCTAAAATATGCTGTCATTTGTGTTTCTACTTTCTCTGATTTCTTGAAGAAAAATTCATGAGGTTGCACTTGTACATAATGATTTTTTTTTTTTTGGAAAAAGTGTACATATTGAATTTTGGAGCTTCGATCGATCAACTCGTCCCCGGCCAGGTTGGATTATTAAGGAATAAGGAATAAAGGGTAGGTTGTGCAGTTTCCAGTTTTCCACTCGCTTTGTTTGTGTTATGTGGCATTAATATTATTGCAAATTAAACATGTTTAATTAATTTGGTTTGATTCCATTACAATTTCAGATGGAGAATATTTAGTTGAAACGTTCGATGTTTTCATGTGCTGATAAAATTGACTAAAATTTTCAACATTTCAACAGACAAAAAGAAACAAAATTCCGCATATGCTGAAATACAAGTCAACAAAAGGGCCAATTGTGATTGGTCAGTCACCTGATTACTTACCAGTCCTACAGTACGCAGTCACTTAAAAGCCATCAAAAATATTCAAGCTGTTGGTGGAGCTAGTCTTGTAGTCGATCTTGTAGAGTCCGTTGTAGGGTTGCTCTCACATGTTTAAACGCCGCCGTTTTGTAAACAAAGCTCTATCTGGAAGCTGTATCTGGTTAGCAGCCAAAGCAACTAAGCAAGTTAGTTTGTTTATTCAAACCCGGCCAGTTAGCTGGAAACGACGAGGACAGAGATTCGATATTCATCTTGGTGGCTTCTCCAATATATAATGCAGGCTAGCTAGGCCATCTATACACACACACACAGTAGATCATACAGTATACTTCACTAGCCGTTGTCTGAGGAATCTCATCATAAAACACTTCGCCAACCACATAGGGTCACCCCGGCCACAACATATAAAAGCTAGATTAGGTGCATGATAGTTGGCAGTGGATAATATACATTTGGGTCACTCAGTCCCCAATGAGTTTTCAATTTATTGAATTATATATTATTATGTGTATCCGCCAGTTTATCACCACACTCGAATGATTTTGCGTATAAATATTAAAATACGTACAATTAGTATATATATTGGTTTTGAACTGCATTTTTAAGAGGGCATTTAGCGGATGTCAATAATTAAGTACATTGTTGTTATGTCTAATCCCGAATGTATTCAGGGAAACGTTTACGCATGTATCTATAAATTAAAAAATTCATATTGTAGGATTCAGGGTTTGACACTTGTTCATAACTACGTCTTAAGGGATATTAGCAAATTCAATTAATTAGTACGTTGTTATTATGTTAAACCTCAATGCATTTGGAAGAATGTTTCCATTTATCCTCCGGAACCACAAGAATACTAAGTTATAAAAAATGGGATTCCAAAATTCCAACTATATCATTTCCCAGGACCAAAAAAAAAGCTTTTAGATTTTAAGTGTTGTATATCAACTACACTAATAATTTTTTATTTTAATTTTTTCATTACCAAAATTTGCAATGCCAACGAGACATTGTATAGTTTATTGCTCAATGGTCCTATTGTAGCAGAGATTAGATTGGATTATTTCTCTTTTTCTGGTTGCCAGATTAGATTGGATAATAATTAGTATGTGGTGTGTACTATAACGGTTAATGGATTCAACCACCAAATATTCTAAAATATAATCTTCATAAAAAGAACTTAGCATCCAAATGTACACACACCAAAATTGAATTAAGAACCCCTCAAATGATTCGCAATGGCAAACTGCTGCATGTGATCACATGCTTTCGAATCGGTCGGTACCACCATACCCGGTTCATTAATTGATTGGCAGAATTTGAAATATGGTGAACCGTTTATGAAGAAAAATAGTCATGTACACCTTGAATCCCTCTGGAAAGTCCCCTGTAAATGGGACACACGTCAACATCTAATAATAAGCAAAATGTAGAGGTTTTTGCTACGCATTTAGAAAGCAACTTAAAGACAAAATTACCCCATAACTCTGACCAGACAAAGTAGAGTTCGGCCTCAAACACGGATGGTAATACCTTCCCGAAAAGCTTAAATCCGATCTCGACATGGTAGAATTCAAGTTCAAGCTAGATCACGATAGATGATCTTCACACAAAAAAATGAAAAAACTGTTCGGATCATGATACAACATTATCGAGAAGCTTCATCGGAAATTATTCTATGCACGGTCCGTGTAATATCACGTTCAATCTCAGCCGTCTAAATAGAGATCCAACGATTCAATTTTATTTGACTAATTTGATCATAACGGTTGACCGTTAAAAATCATGATCGTGTGCACCTCAGCGCTACGTGCATGTGCACGTTCCGTTCATAGAATACCTTCCCAAGGTTCATACGATTGCGTTTCTAAACCCTATTTAATCGTCCGAGGGTATATAGTCAGCATTAACATCACTATGTCCCCATCTGTAGGAGTATGACATTGCCATTGTCCCCCATTCGCTTCAAAGTGTTCAATTCGCGTAAATGCTGCAGGGCGTTTCAGTAATTCGACCCTAACAGTGGGTGCCCACATGCCCACGCAAGCACAGACGATAATTTGCTTAATTCAAATACGTTATCAATTATAAAAATCGTGGTGGATTGTCGTTTTGAGGCATTTAGGTATTGCCGTTAACTTCTTGAAGAAGTGCAAGACTCCTCTATTTGACCGATAACTTGCGCGTGTAAAGTTCCAAGTCTTTGTCATAACTCTCTCTCTCTCTCGCAATAGCCCAAGTCCGGTCAAAACATTGCACCCAAGGCCTGCACCTTCCCACCTCATTTTTCATTTTCCAATTATACCCCTCCCTTAATTGCATAACCCCCCTTTTATTAGCTCCATTTGGCTTCACCACCCTTCAACTTCCTCATACGCACTACTTTACATGAAAGCCTCGACTCTCTCCATACCCAGAAGAAGTTGAAATTGAAAACCAGAGATGGGTTTTATATTGAAGGAAGAGAAATCGAAGAAAGTGCTGAGGGGTGTGAAGACTGTGTTCTTCTTGATCACCATGTTGATTTCTCTGCTTCTGTTTTCGGCGCCGATTCTTCTCGTCATCGCCGATACGCTTCTCCCTTCGGCGCTTCTCTCGGCTTCTTCTTCGGCCTCTCTCTCTCTGGAAACTCTCTCTTCCCATTTCAGCAACTACGATTTTCGGTACTCGCTCGTTGATATTCCGCTCATCTCCATTATAAGATCCGCCGTCATATTCTGTAAGTGACATCATCATACACATTGATTCATCACTCGGTTAATTTCTGGTCCAATTTGTACTCATTGGTTCTTGGTTTTGGAACAATCTGTAGGCGTGTATAGCTTCTGTGACGGGCCGAGGCTTTCACATGGGCCGTATTTGGGGATCACCACCATGTGCTCTCTTCTGTCCCTCGTCTTTGTTTCGTTCAAGGCTTCGTTTGTGTTTGGTGCTCCGCTTTCGGAGCAAGGAGGCGAGTATTTGAGAGCCTCCGAGATAGCTCTGTTCATCTGCTCGTTTGTTTTGGCCGTCGGGCATATTGTTGTGGCATATAGAACAAGTTGCAGAGAAAGAAGGAAGCTTTGGGTTTACAAAATTGACATCGAAGCTGTAAGTCCCTACCATGTTCTCAATTTCAGAATTTCTCCATTTCGGGGCATAAATGTCATTTTCATTGGAAGATATTCGAAACTTGGTAGAAAGTGCAAAATACGGAAACCTACATGTTCATAGGAAATATCCAGGAAAAACTTCCCGACCCAATTTTTGTTTTTTTTTTCGTACACAACCCATCTTTTACTTTCGTTATCGTACACGGAAATAAATGCTAATAATCACTAGAGCTATTAATTTTTACTATAACAGCTTCAGACTAGATAATCTTAAGTAAATTACTTAAGGATTGCTAAAAAAAAAAAGTAAATTACTTAAGGTAAATGTTGGACTTTTTAACTAAAAACCTACCAAAACTTCATTGCTTAATTGATGATTGTCAAAGGGTCGAATTCTAACTTTCTTCTGGAAGGTCAACATTTCATTTTTCTTTAATACCAAGCCAACCTTGGTAAACACATTCGTCCAAGAAAAAAAAAAACCAACCTTGGTAAACCTTTTTTTTTTTTTTTTGTTGAGGTTGTTGTGACCATGTTCTCTGTATAAGATCGCTGCATCTTTCATGCCTTTGTTTATTTTTTCTTGGTAACATTGTCAAAACATTATGTCATTGAGTGCAATATTCGAGTAAATCGGTAATGGGTGGCCGCTTTCAGTGATGGGCAAGAAATTAGCAACTTGCCCAACTTGAACTGGGATTTTTATATTTGACTTATTGTTGACCACATGCCTTTTGCACCAAAAATCTCTGCCCATATTTTTTGTCATAATCAGAACGAACAACTTTCCCCAACAATGAGAATCTTCTCATATGTTGCTCTGCTGCTAAACCCCAAATGCCCCCTAATTCCATATTTAAATATAATTAAAATGTTTATAATTTATCAATTTCTAATTTGAACATGTCATATGTGTGCAGGTTTCAGCTTGCAAAAATGGGTTTCCAAGGTACCAGAAGAAACTTCAAGAAGCTGAAAGAGTGAAGTCATTAGTATAGTAGACTAATCGCCCATGAAGCTATTTCCAGTGTGTGATTCCTTTTTTATACAGGTAACTTTTTCAGTAGTTTTTTTTTGCCTTCTTCATTGATTATGCAGTAATTACTTTTCATTAATGCTAATTAATAGGGTTTTTATTTTCTGGTGCAGATATTTATTAAGAGGAATCACAATACTAGTGGAGGCAACATATATAACAGTACTAGAAGAAGCTATAGCAACCACCACTCACTGTTACACGTAGTAAACCGGTGGTTGTGTATCACATTATAGAGGAGTATAGTAGAGATTATAGAGCTAGGCTACCATTTGCGGCTAATATCTTCATTATTTTGTTTCTATTCATCAAATGTACAGTGAAAATTTGTATATAAAGGATAGAATACTGAAGAAAGTAGCCAAAGGCTGTTTATCTGTGTGAAATTAATGGAATCCATGTACTCACTCATACCAGCTCTCAATTTAGCAACCACTCGCATGATGAAATTTCAGAGTACATATTTTTGGAAACTTTTCGACCTTTTTTACACGGGTGAGAAGAAAATGTCATAATACCAAAAAACATCAATTGCACCGGCAACGGACGTAAAAATAGAAATAAATAAAAGTAATTATTCCGGATGAAAATGTCGTTAAGAGAGGCATTCTGAATTTTTAATTTCATTATGTAAATTTTTCTGCTTATGGATTTGACAGGCTTGGGTTTGAGCTTGTTGGGCTTACTACAGAGTTTTCATATGAATTGGGTACCAAAATAAATTATCATAAAATTGGAAAAAGGTAATTTATTCAAAATAATTCTGAATACCACGTCGCGTTAATTATACAAAAGCAAAAACGACACCGTTCAGCTAGTTTTCCTCTCTAACAAAACCAGGGTTCAAAGAAAAGCGCCACAGCAGCAGGAGCTCGAAAGAGAGAGAGAGAGAGAGAGAGTGTGCTAGAATGAGGTTCAACTTCGAATTGGAGGAAACAAAAGCGGAGCCAAGCAGGTCCGCGACGCCCAAAGACGAAGTGGAATGGGTACCACTTCAGAACCACCCGGTCTTCACCTCCACCACCAGCCCAGCCCACTTGTCCACCGATTCTCCGGCGCTCAGAAATCTCTTAGCCTGGGACGGAGCGTCTCGGCTTTACTTTTGGGATTCCGATGAACTCTGTCTTCACCGGATCTCTGTTCGGCTCGGCGAGCCTGAGCCCACTTCGGTCTTCGCTGCTTCGCCCTCCAAGGTTACCACTCTTTTCTCTCAGTAACTTTTAAAATTCGTTTGAGAATTTGAAGGGAAATAAAAAATACAGTCAAAATTGTGAAGTATGAAGTCTTCGTAGTTTTGAGCAATGCCTGTACTGAGCTTACTAAAATTACCTGGCGTAGGTTAAATGATCATAGAAAGTGTTCACATTATGTGTTTTATGCCCATGACTGTGTTAACAGTAGGCCTTAGTGTGTAGAAAATTACTTGTTCAATTCAGAAGAGAATAGCTAAAGATGATTGTAAGATTAAAGATAGTTAGTGTTGAGATAGGTATTTTGTTATGTGGTTTTCACTTTTTAAGGTCATGATTGATATGCCTGCAATTCAATAGGTACTGCAACCAGATGTAAAGCTCAACTTTGCGGTTAACAAAATCTCCATCAATCGTAATGGATCGGCGTTACTCCTTTATGGTTCAGATGGTCTATGCATTATGTATCTTTATGGGCGTACTTCCTCCAGAGATGGTACCACAATTTGCAGGTATCACCAGAAAATGGCAATATGCTTACATGTTATGCTTTTTGGTTTTCATGATTCATCTTGAACATGTTGGGTTACGGTTTTTGAAAGCAACTTGAGTGTGTAATGAGTCCTAATGGTGGTTAGATTTTACTGTGAAATCTCCATGGAGGCTTATTTTGCAGTAGCAAAAGTTTTCGCAAGTCCTGCATTTTGTACTAAAGTAAGCTTGTGGGGGCCTCTTCTGTACTTGCACACAGAATGCAATATATATTTTTTTAAATTTTATTCCCCTCTCAAATGGGATCTGATTTTTTTTTTTAACTCAAGTACTTGCCCCGGAGATTTGTATACTAAGCTTGTGTCCCCTCAGCAAAGAATGTCCTTGTGGATACAATGCATGTTCTTTTTATTGGACATTGTGTTGCAACTAATTTACTCTTTTTTTTTTCCAATCTAAAGATCTTTATGTAACCCTTAATGTAATATGAAAATAAAAAACTGCAGGACTGTTACTGTTGGTTCCCAAATATACCTAAGTGGAACCAATGTCATACGGATACTGCAAGTTTCATGGCACCCTTCTAGTGATACTCATCTGGGAATTCTTTCTTCTGATTCAGTTTTCAGGTATCCAATTCTTTTCTCTTCATACACTGTCAGGATAGTTTTATTTTGTAGTTTTTGTTTTTTAGCTCTTCTTTGTTGACATTAAAGTGAAAATCATGATGTTCTGACCTTTAATGTGTCAGGGTGTCATGACTAGTAAAATGTAAAAAAAAAAACAGACTAAACTGGTCAATGTGTCAAAGCGTTGTAATATTATGACGTGAGAAGTAACTTCATATACTTGATGCTAACTGGAAAATCTTGGCATGATTTGCTTGGAAAATAAAAGACCTGATTTGTTTCATTTATTCTTTCAAAGAGGGTTAATTAATTAAATCTTAACCAATCAGGTTTATCTTATAGATACATTCTATGTAGAATGTGATTTAGGGTGATACATGTTGGGGACATGGTTTGATAATGTCCAATTCCCAAATAAATATCTAATGGGTATCTGTTTCTAGGTTTTGTCACAAACCTAATTGGTTACTTCCAATTACATAAATAGCCAAACTCAAATTTGATAAGAATATGGTCCATGGGTCCCCTTTATTGGAATTGGAACTATGTTTCTACTTATTTTTGTTTCGAGTTGGTCAGGGGCTCTTTTTTCCTGGAAGTTCATAGAGTAACCTCATAACTTCTAATGTTGCTTTAGCTTTACTCACATCGGTAGCATATTTCTAGGCAGGCCTTACAAAAAAGGGATTAAGTCATGTTAGCTTGTATTTATGGCTTTCATAAGCGTGTAAACCTTGTGTTTAAATTCTGTAGGTGTAATTTGATTTGACTTTTGTGTTTCAAATAACTGGTGTCCTTCTGTTTGATTTATATTTACTTTTACGTTTTTGTAGAATTTTTCATTTGTCTTCAGATCTTATTCAACCAGAGCAGGCGTATTATCTACAACCTGTGCAACCAGGTAGCTCCAGGAATGCTACATCAATTTGCCCAGTGGACTTTTCATTTGGGGGTGATCACTTGTGGGACTGTTTTAGTGTAAGTTCATCAGAAACTTTTAACGCCATTATACTTTGATGTGTTCTTGTATGTGTGGTCTGTTTCCCCTACTCCATGCTGAAGGTTCTTATGTCCTCTCTATGCTACATGTTGTGCGAATTGAATTATAGTGTTTGGTTACTGTCCATCTGTAAAATGTTTTTCCTTGAAATAAATTGCAAAGCTTTGTCCATGTTCTCGCTATGCCTGTACTTTTCGAGACACGGTTCTCTTCTTGACTTTAATCTTGTTCCCTCTTGCTATTAATTTAGTGATGGAGAGTCAAATGACTTATTAATGATGCCCATAGCTCATCTGTGATTTGTAATAAAGCTTATGCTGCCTGTTCATCTTCTATTATGTCTCTATTTCATTCTATTAGGTAAATTGAATTCGTATTTTCACCTTCTAAATGTTTTTTCATTTACTTAAAGCTCATTCATTTACTGCTACAGGTTTTCATTTTGTTCAGTGACGGTTCAATTTACATCCTTTGTCCAATTGTTCCATTTGGAAGGTAATTTATTCGTCATATCCTGCCCTTTTGCATTGTTATTATTTTTTTTTCCCCAAATGTTTAAGGCGTTATCTCCATAGGGGCAACTACAGTTACGGAGTATGGTTTTTAATGGGTTTAAAAGCACAAGGCTCTAGATAATGAAACCATGAGGGCAATACGGGTTTGACTATAATTATGTGTGACACATGCCATATATTATAAAGCTGGATGCATCAATTATAGTCCTGTTAGGAACCCTTTTAGGAATTTAGTTAAGCTGTCCTAATAATTTATAAGCCATGGAATTTTCGGCATAATATTCGTCCCTAAATCTGTGCCTCTGTGTGTGTGTGTGAATAAATGACAGACTAGCATGGTCATATTTATAGATCGATAAGAGCAATTTGGCCAATTTTCTCTTTTACCATTTTATCATTTATGTGTGTGTGTGTGTGTGTAACGTCTTTATGTTTTGTTGGAGTTTTTTATATCAGGTTGCCCATTTACATGTTAACTGATATTTAAATTGGAGGCTAAGTATGGTGTTTTATATTGCAACAGTGTCTATAAATGGGAATCAATAGTAGATATATATAATGATGCTCAGACATTTGGCCTGAAGTCGCCCAATTCAGTTGCTGTTAGTAATTCGAATCTGGCTATTTCTTGGTTGGAAACAACATTTCCAGAAATTGCAAGCCAAACAACAGATGGAGCTGATCTATCTGTGATAAGAGCTCGTCCTTATGCTTTATTTGATTCATCACTCTCATTGCAGGTAACTATATCTTCTTACCTAGGGGCATAATCTATGGATGCTGTGTGTAAATTAGCAATGTCAAACAAGGGATGACATAGTCATGGTAGTAGCATGTGTTTGGACATCTATCCATTCAGCATGATCTATAAGTTTGATAATATGCGTTTCACAGAAAATGAGGTGTTATTATTTGAACATGATATCAATTTCTGAAGGTATTATTTTTCAATAGCCAATAAAGTGTTCCATAGAATCTATATTTCTGCAACCAATTTTTATTTCAAGCTGGATAAATGGTTCCCAAGTACCTTAAGCATTTACTGCTTTATATGTTGAAAATCAACTCAGATTTTCATTTGTATAGTCACCTGGATCGTGTTTTTGTGGTCTAAGCTGGTAATAGCTCTTAATCAGAGTCAAATATATATGGTGGGAGTCGTGGGACTAGCTATAATTCATTCTTTGAGAATTTTATTTTATTAGTTATTTTCCTAATATAACGGCTCTTGAGAATTCATTCATTAGATTGAGTCACCAAGTGTAAAAGTTGGTCCCTCAATGTCTCTGGTTGAACCTCTCCAAGGATATTTGTGTCTATGGTTCAAGTCCTATTAAATTGTGACAGTCTTGGGTGTTTCAAGTTGGCAATTTGTTTTTCACAAACTTGGGTGAGTATATTCTGTTGAACTCCACTATATGATATACATTATAATGTCCTAGGGGCCTTTGAGGAAAGTATCTCGTGGTGAGGATGAAGCGGATTTAGCATTTCGGGGTGCAGAATGTGAAGGTCGGGCAGTTAGTTTTCTTTATAATTTAGTCAGCAAAGACTCAATTCTTGTGACTGCCTGGAGTGGTGGGCAGTTGCAAATAGATGCCCTGGCTGATGAAATCCAGCCGGTCTGGAATGTCGGCTGTCCTCCTCGCCTTCGTGTTGATTCCAATGACAATATTCGTGGTCTTGCAATGATCTGTGAGTCAACCCCAGATAAGCTTTCAACTGTGAAGCTTGATCAACCACTTGATAGTACTCTTTGGTTGGGGCATCCTCCCCCTCTGTTGAGACTGGCTATTGTGGATCTGGCTCTGCCTAAGAAAACAGGAAGCGATTCTCTTGTTATGATGTTTATTGATCCCCTCATGCTGGAAAGAATATACACCCTTCATGATGGAGGGATAGATTCAATAGTGTTGCATTATCTCCCATTTACAAGTCAGATCAGTGGCAAGAATGAGACGATGAGAACTCCTTCTGTGCATCCTGTTCTAAGTACATGCCAGGGAGAATTCTCCTCGCAGTCTCCACTTTCTGGCTTTGTGTCATTGTCAGATTCATTTGGGTATTCATGGATAGTGGCAGTCACTGCTTCTCAAGAATGTATTGTGTTAGAGATGAAGACCTTAAACCTGTTGCTTCCTCTTCATGTTGATATGGAGAAAAAATCCGTTCTTCTGGAAGAGCCGAAAGAGAAAGATACGCCAGATATTATCATAAGCAAAGAACTCCTAGGTGGACCTAAGGTGGTTCTTGTTCCTCAGACATCACCAAATTTGCGTTCTGTTTCTGCTGATTCAATTGAAGGTCGATCAATGCTTCATGAGTACTTCAAGCTTTTCCATGAAAATTATGTGGAGTATGCACATAAGGTAAGAATATGCCCAGCAATTCCATACAAACCACTTTTACTTGTTCAAATCTTCTTTGTTTACAGTAGCTAATTTACTTGATGGTCTTTTTTTCTTTGATAATGCACAAGGGGAGACGGTTCAACTTTTCTTATTTCTTAAAAGACTTGCAGTGCATTTACTCATTTAGTAATGTATTCTCCTAATTTTATGATTTTACTGTCCAATTTTCTAGGTTTACTTTGAACTCAAGCATCATGGGCCTCACTTGAAGAGGATAATTGATGATCAACATGGTCGTCTAGGTGGGGCAAAACAGAGGCTTTTGCAAGTCGAGGAGAAGTACTCGGACTTGGAAGACCGCATTAATAACGCAGTCCAGATGCAAAATCATCTGGAGGAGCGCTTAAAACGCTTGCGGAGCTTACCCGGGGTTCATAAGCAACCACTTTCCAGAGCTGAGCGGGACTTCAATTCTCAGCTTGGTAATGATTCTTTTTCCACAATAAAATGTATTAATTGAGCTCTTTCCCCAGTAAATGAGCCTGGTTACCTGGTAAAGTGGTAATTATGTCCTATTTCTTGGATAAGCCCTGTTCCCCTATTTTACTGGTCCCCCCTTATAGTTTATAGTGATAAATCATTTCTGCTATAGTTACTTCTTCTTCTTTTTTTTGTCACCTAGCCTAATCCTAACCTTAATAATGGTTTCATTGCATAGCCTGAACTACATTCTCACTTATAACATGCATTTTTGTGTCTAAGCAGACCACTTTTCCAGAGTTGAGTTGGATGCATTGCGCTCTACTGTTAATGCGTTAAGTGCAAGGATGAAAAGACAAGCACAATCACCTAAGGGCAATGTATCATACCAAAAAAAGCTGATATCAAGGAGGAAAGATCCTGTGCAAGAGTCTCAAATCTCCCAGCTGAAATCCTGTCTTGAGAAGTTATCACTGGTCAATAGTGAGAATTCGAAAAAGGTTAAGCTTGTTGAATCTGCATTAAAAAGTCAAGAAAGCAGCAGATGATGAGACCAATTTTGTTTCCAAATCTGCGGTTAAATTATGGAACCCAGTTTTGAACCTATACAGGTCAGAGTGCAAATTGAGTGAAAGCTTCAACAGATCGAAGCTTGGGGCCACCAGCAGCTGTTGGTTATTCTAGCATGGTAGTGGTGGCAGATGCTCTGATTAGGATAAGGACTTATTGTGTACAAAAGCATTGTAGTAGTGGATTTAGGATCTCTTTTGACAGTAAGACCAAAAAGATCTTAGGGTGTGGGAGAAGCTCTTCACATTTGTTGTGCTACTGAATACTGATTCCTTCATTTACAGATTTGAGAAATGTGATAACATCATTAAACAGTATTGAATATGTTGACACGGGTCATTGAAGCATTAGGGGTTTTATTTTTCTTCAGTAATTGATAGAGTAACATGCAGTGGACTGATCTGAGCTGAAAATTGTGAACCCTGGTAGGCCCTGCCACCGACGGCCGGCAGCCGCCCTAATGATGAAGTAGGGGTGCGGCTTATATGAGGCTGCAGAGAATGGTTTTGGTGTAGGCCACATGCTCAAAGGTGTGCCTTCCTGACCCAACGAAGAAAAGGTAGGCTTTGCTGTCTTGGTGGGGATGCATTAGGCAAATGAAGGCTCGTTTTAAAGTACCCCTAACCTATATATATTGACCATGTTCTGGTTCTCGAGGTCATAGCGAATATTGCACGGTCCACTTTGATTAGGTACTGATGAATCGCGGTCACCCTTTTTCATATCTTTCATTCAAGATTATTTGGCACAAAATCTCATCTCAAGATAAATCCCGAATACAATCAATCAGGCGACTCATCATACTGTTATGTCTAGTGCAGCAACTCCTAAATCAAGACAGTTGCAAGTGTATAATCAGGGCAGATTTAGAGGTTTAAAATTAGCAGTTCCGATCATTAAATTACATGGTGGAGTATGGAAATCGGTAAAACTGAAAAATGAGAATCGGCCTGAAATATCAACCCTAAGCCCAAATGTCATGATCCGGACCCAATAAATAGTGTGAAAAACCAAATTTGAGGGGCTCGAGGGGTAAAGTGCCTGCACTTGACAAAAGAATGGTGGAGGAGTAAGGTAGCCAAGGCCAACATCCTCTTCTAGTCTTCTATACTACACTAGCTATAGCTAGGCTCCTTGTTTTTATTGTCAGTAAAACATCAGCTCCAAGTTTTGTATATATAGTTGGCTTCTGCTTAGATTTCATGCATAAGTTGTGTTTGGAGAAAGAGAAAGGAACCTTCATTTTTAAGCATAGCAGGATAGGATGAAGAACACCAAAATTCTTAATGGCCTTCTAAAAAGATTCCCACATTGAGTTGCTATTGATGCTCTCAAAATTAACATTTACTAAACAAACTAATTGATTTACAAGTACTAATCTACTGCTTTATTAAATTATTTCTATTGAGTTCGATCTGCGATTCGATTATTACAGCTCTCCTCTTGGTGTTCTTTAGTCTATAAGGCTCTTTGCATGTTCACAAAACACATTCCGGGGCTGCACATTGATAGGGTACTTCTTCTGTGTTCTTGTAGTTGGAAAGAACACCAACTTATCGTCCTCAGCAGGAACCCAACTGTGTCATTAATTAATCACATAATTTTGTTAATTAATTACAGACCTATATAGATAGAATAGCATCGAGTGAAATGAAGTCATATATGTACGTACCTGAAACGGGTGACTAAGTGGTGCAGAAAAACTGAGAGTTCTACTCTAGCTAGCTCATAACCAGGGCACAGCCTCGGCCCTCCTCCAAATGGTGTGAACACATTTGGCTGGCTCGGGGGAGCTCCGGAGTTGTTCTGTTTATTCATCACCGATCATCCAATTAGAATTACAAAACGGATAATGTTCCTCTGTATTTGAAAACCATAAACATATTCCAGTAGGATACCAAGAGATAGAGATATGAAAGTACCTGCTGCCACCTCCATGGATTAAAAGTGCGAGCGGCCTTGAAATGATCGTGGTCTAAATGCACAGCACGAAATGAAGCAAATACCTTCCACCCTTTTGGGATTGTATATCCTGCAAATTAATTTCAGAGTTTAAAATGAGTAATTCAGTATGCATATATACTAATTCTACAAGCAAGGTCAAGCTTTTGGTAATGGCGTTGCCATAATGATTATTGGCATTGTTCATCAGAAATATGCCTAGGATATGATAGGAAATGACACACAAGTTTGTTATATACCTTTAATATTGACGTCGGTGATAGCACGCCTAAATACTCCGCTAATTATGTTTGCAACTCGCAGTGTCTCGTTTACAACCTAAACACAAATAAATGAAAAACGAATGCACGTTTAAGAATTGCATTATTCTCAATTCCGGTTAGTTAAGGTATCAGTGTTTCGTCTTTCCGATATACTCTTTTGTTTATTCATTAATAATTAATACTTACACATTGAGTGAATGGCATTGACTTGTAATCACTCCATTCCAGAGCCTCGGATGACTCCCTCTTCTTCATCCTAATTTGGTCGTGTTCTTCCTGCAATTTGGTAAAAACATAGTTAATAGGGGAACGTCTTGAATATTTTGAGCACCGGTGCTCCGGATTTTTTTAAAACCTCATTTATAAGGGTCAAGATAGAGATCGCGAGTGCACAAACACCAAAAGTTATTACAATAGGCCGGGTGCTGATTTCATTAACATCACCGTTGGATTCGTTGAGGTCCTAGATATCAGAACCACACGATTCCCAAGGAGAGCCATGGTAAATGGACCCTAAACCCATAAAGATGGTGAACGTATAAAGCCTGCTTTAAAATGACAATATTAACCCCACCAGTTGCATGTGAAGCATAGAAGTGATGGCGATGGGGTGGTCAAAAAGACCAAAATCTGAACAGAATCTGACATTTTACTACTGCGTCGAAATTGGAAAAGGCTTCTAAGCGTGCAGTTTGGAACGGGGCAGACGCTATCATTTTGTCCGTTGGTTTTATACGACCGTTGTTCTCACTTTCACGATTTCTAGCTACTTTCTCCCCCCATATTTGACCACCTAGCTAGCTTGTAACACACATAATTAATTAACCTTCTTCTACGGGTAATTGGGTAATTCTCCATCTCGAAAATCTAGTGTCCGAGTATTAAGATAACGAAAATGAGGCTGAAATATCCACATGAACGTATGATGGTAGTTGCAAGACTAGCTAGGGCCACTAGGAAAAAGCAAGGGAGAGTATAGTACCTTGAGTTGAGCCTGGGCCAGAGGTGTCTCCGTTAAGAACTTGACGGCAAGTGTCATGATTGTGGACGTCGTCTCATAGCCGGCGACCAGCAAAGCAAGCAAGAAATCCACAATCTCCTCGTCGGAGAACGCGTTAACATTGTCTCCGGCCAACAGAGCACCCAACATGTCCTCTTTCCTCTTCCCTTCCTCGCTCTCCCTCCTCCTCTGCCTCACTATCAACCTCAGCGCCTCCGCCACCTTCGTCCTTGCCTTGACAAAATCATACATCCCAATTAATTAATTAATACTAACCCCTTAATTAAAACTAACTAAAATAAGAAAATCAAGGGTGAAATTACTTTAATAGCCCTGCGATAAGTGGTGGAGAAGAGAGGCAAGGGGACGCTGAAGAAGCCTTCGATGAGTAAGACGTACTCTTTCCTTAGACTTTCAGTCCATTCACCTGGATCGAAGCTCATTAGCTGCTTCACTGCTAACTCAAAAGTAATCTGCCAAATTTAAACATAATTAATCAAAAGCTAATTAACCTTGATTAGTTTAAGATCGAAAAGACCGAATTAAGCGGTCGAAAGTGAACGGGTGACATTATATATATATAAACAATCTTCATGTGCAGACTGAAGATGATGACTCAAAGAGAATGATTTTGTAGCCGCATAACTTTAATGTTGCTAACGTGCACTTTGCATGTATATCACCCACTAGTCATGGGATCTGAGTCACCGCCAATAAATTAAATTCACGTCAACCTTATTCAAACCATGAAGAAGATTTTAAAGAGCTTGTTTTCACAACAATCTAATACAAACTTTGAGCAACGAAAAATTATGGGCTTCACACTAATTTTCTTTGCTTTAATAAACGAACACGAAAAATCATCAACGGATCTGGATCTTTTGTGAAATTTTACTTAACTTTTAATACAAGCCTTGCATTATAATTACAAGAATGCGTGAGTTTTTATTAGAAGAATGCATTTTCGATGCAAATAAAAAAAAAACACGTACACACTTTTAGGTTAGTCACGATCATTAAATTTTTAATCGACGTTTTCGCTCAAAAATTAAAGAACAAAGTATCTTTTCGGGTGCAAAGTACAGACCCCCATCGATTACTCGTAAATATTACGTATTTTTCATACACGACTAGGATTAAAACAAGCGAAAACGAAAAAGGTTCGTTTTCTTTTTTTCCCTCATTTTGCTAAGAAAAGCCCGTTGTTGTTTCCCGACACATAGAAAATTAGTTTTTATGTACCTTCTTAGCCTCCTCCATGAGAAGGACCCGGCCGGTCCAGGAATCCATGTTGAGCCGGATTAGCCGGTCTATATCGTCCAAAAGATGATTCCGGATAATCGAAGTGTTTGCGAAGCTCATAGTGAGAGAATGCATTTTTTTATGGAGATTCCCCTTCATCAACAGCAAAGAATGCTTTCCCAACAAGTTGGATATGGAGCTCGGATAGCTACACTCGAACAGCTTCCCTTCGTTCTGTAAAATGAACCGATTCGTCTCCGGGTCGGAGGAAAACACGGTCGGCTCACCGAACACGTGCGTCGTGAATATGGGCCCGAACCGGTTGACCCGCTCGTCAATGAACGGTTCTGGGTTCTCGGTCTTGTAGGCCGAGATCAGTTGCCATGTCTCGCCTATAAAGGGGAGGCCCAGATTTCCCGGAGGGAGTCTCAGTCTCCGGCACCGGGAATTCCGGAGAAGAAAGAAGATGGTGAAGGTTGAAAAGAGACAAAGAGATAGCAGAAATGAGAAAAGGAAATCCATGGAGGACTTTGAAGTTGGTTCGTCTCTAGCCAAGTATATATTTGTTTATATGTATGTATAGGTGTATATATAGAAAAAGATGGAAGGAGGGTTTGGAGGGTTGTTTCAGAAGGTCATTAATGGAGATGGTGGGGAAGCACACGGGGGGGTATCTGGTTAGAAGAGAATCTAACAGAGAGAGAAGAGAGGAAGGTGTTGGGGGAAGGAAAATAAATGTCGGATATTTTCGTATCTGACAACTCTCTCTTCTTTTCTTTTTTTTTCTTCCTAAAAAAACGCTTTCTATCTTTCTCTTTTATGTCTCTTGGGATAAGACTTTCTGGGGAGAAACATGGAGTGGAGAGAGAGAGAGAGAGTTGATTTATTGTGTAAAACATGGGGTATGGATCTATGGTATGAGTGAGTTGGATACTTGGATGCTTGCCTTTCTGCCGTAGAATTAGAAGACTGTGTGAGTGTTTAGTGAAAAAAAAGGCAAGTTAGAAATAACGGATTCAAAAATTTATCTATGTGAGGACGTGATAAGTCGGGTGGTGTAACTGTTTTGTTCTGGCTATAAAGAGTTTATCTTTCCAAATTAAACATGAGTAAAAAATCTCAATGATACATGTAAGGCGAACGATTAACACTTTAACAGTGTGTCCATTCATAAAGTTAGCGTCGAAATTTTCTTCCTTTTAATGAATTAATTGAGAGAAAGTCTAGTGCCTTTTAACTTTAAACCTTAAACATATAGTCAAATTTCAAAATCCAATGGATCCTCAAATATCCCAACCAATGAGGAAAACTACTAAACACCTATATTAAATGAAATCGAATCTAGCTATATGGATCGGATTTAGTGGTTGATTGGGAGTATAAATTATAGTACAAGTTGATCGAGGAGCACACCAACTCGATCCCAAATCCGTATTCAAATATGGAAAGCAACCTGTCTTGATCTACAAAACCCTTATATAGAAAGCATAAAGCATATTGTTGAGAGAATCCGGCCAAATAAACAAAGAGATCGACCACATAGAGAAAGGATGGCCGAGTATGTAACAATGAATAGTTTAATTCCAATGCATATACTGATTTAATTCCATTTTTCTTTCTTTTATCCATCTTTGTTTGTTTTCCATTTTCCTCAAATCTCATTCATCGAACATAATCCAAAGCAAACAAAATAAGAGAAAAGCTTTCTTGTTTTAATTGAAAATATATTTGCCACCAAAAAAACAAATTGAAAAAGATATGAAGTTCATCATTTTAAAGAGTTTTTTTTTTGACAAAATAATTGACATTATGGGTTAGTGAAACCACCAACATTGAACTTTTGATAAAAATGAAAATCAGTATGTAATTTACTAAATAACAAAAAAAAAACTCACGACTTCGCACCAAAATTATATACATCAATTATTATGACCAATTATTAATTCACACATCAATTTTTTGAAAAAGCAATTGTCTTGTATTATTGTTGTAGAAAGCAAAGATCTAGGTTTACTTCTTGTGCACTACACTATTTTAACTTAACTCACAAACATAAGTTCTTAGAATCAATTAATTAACATCTTGCTTATATATCTAATTTATGTAAAGAGAATGTCATGAATCATGATGCTTGTTAATTAAATAATTAATCGTCCCACCCGATTCCACATGTTTTATACTTATGTTAATTAAAAGTGGAAATTAAAGACTAGCTTTTGCCTTCATTCTTTTTCACTGTCTTCATTAAACTAAACCAGACCCTAAATTAAACTAAGTCCATCTATCAGTTCTCTGTGATGAGCAACCAAGGTGGGTACCTGAACCCCACAAAATGAAGCTTCTAAAACGATAATTTTAAACCTAGCCACGTGTATAGAAAAATAATGAGAAAGTAGTATGATGGATGCAATTCTACATTTAGGGTTGGACTTTAAATAAAGAACATTGAGGTGGTGAATATGATAGCACATTACTTCACTTCAATATATATATACATACACACACCTATATATATATATATGGTCCCCGTGAGGAACATGCATGACAAGTCACAACCCCATAAAAATAATGATCATCATCCCTAAGAATCAAGCACTCGATCTCAATGTTGTGTTTTATAAAATTATTTACGTTAACTAGTATAGCAAGCTTTTCATGACAGAATGCATGTGTTTAATTGTGTTGTTCCCTCCAACTTTATTTAGGGTACGTATCGATCACTTCAAATGTACTAAATCCGATCCATAAAACACAACATTCCTCAAGCATCAATCCCATCCATTATTCCATTATTTCACTCCTGTTAAAACCAAGTTGTGAATCATTCTTAAACATATCTTTTGTGATTCTGTTTAAACCAAATATCTATATAATAATTTTATAAGAACACAATTATTTTATTGGTAGACAATCAAACATTGATCGGATATCATAAACGTACTTAACGAACGTACTCATATTTGTTCTATTTTTTAATTTAAATGTTTGATTCAATTAATAATCAAGATGGCCATAATTTTTCATTAAAACATTGAAATGATTGTGAAAGTAATATATAAGGTGACTAAACAATTTCGTGTTTCCAGACATGATAATCGCACGAACTAATATAGATATAAGCAGGTCGATCACTTGTTTCCGGACAAATTCGATTAATGCTAATAATTAGTTATTATTCGAATTATTATGCTTGAACAAGAAATCAGAATAGCATGGAATCTTAATTATATAATGCAAATTAAGTCAACCCTACCCCTTGCTTAAGAAAAGTTGGAAACTAACTAACCCTAATTGAGAGACATAGCTCATGCAAAGTCATCATCATCATCAAAGACGTATCAAAAAAAAAGGTCAGCATCAAAGGGCGGCCTAGCTAGATGATCAAGTGTCCTACAGCCATCTTAATCTCACGTGTGAAGTGACAGTACTACGAAAACTCGTAATATAAAGGTCCCATTACTTTATACCAAAACCCTCCAACTATTAGGCTACGATCGGTCGCTGTTATATCCAAATTAGTGAAGCTCAACCACAATATCAATTATTCAGATCAGATATATACACTCTGTTAGATCCAACTTCCAACTTGGTACGGCTCCGTGCTCATCTTACGGGCCACGTGCACTTAATTCCAATCGTCTTTTAATTATAATGTTCTTAAACGATAAATTTTTCGAAAGTTATTGATATGTACCGTAATATTTAATTTGTTATGTTGTCAACTTCTGATTTAGAATTTGAAACTATATTGAACGTACTGATTTTTGGATTTCATACGACTCATTTCATCTTTTCGTGTTAGATCCAAATTGTTACTCTTGGCTAGTTAGATTGGTGTGTTATCAAGTATGACATTAATTTGTTATTATGAGTAGCATGACTTTGTTGATATTCTCATTTATGAGTAGCATGACTTTGTTGATATTCTCGTTTCATTGTACTATAAGGTTGTGTTATACGAGTATTATGATATGTTTAGATTCTTTAAATAAGAGAATTTATGAATCAAATATAAATTCAATGAGAGTATTTTTTATCTGTTACAATCTAACTTATATATGGGTCTTGGAGTGTTGGACTACATATTTTGATATAACATTTACTTGCTTTTTGGTTTCATTTATGTTAAATAAGATAAGAACTCAAGAATCAAATTATTTTTTTTGGCACTCGCTCGATGTGATTAAATGTCATTATGATACCTTTTTCATGAGCTCATAGGCTACTAATTTGTTAGGGTTACCTCAACCGTTATTGAAATGCTCTCCATTATGAACTAGACTTATAAATTCCGAGGTTTAATTCTTGACCAATACAATACAATGATGTGGGACAATGCAAATTAAGCGATACAATTATACATATAGATACATAGTTAGGTGCTTGCCGACACAATTTTCTTTCTTTCTATATGGCTAAGAGCCAATTTATCCTTGATTCTACAATTTTGATTACCATTTGGTTTAATTAGTCTCTAGCTAGCAGATCATTTTTTTTAGAGGGAACCATAATTATTTATTGATAATGACCGAATCATACAACGAGGGGGACAAAGTGCCTTGACCTCGGGTACACTTACAAATATCCTCGTAGAGCACATCCTCAATAATAGAGGGTGTCTCCGCTAACTAAAAGTCTTGCAGATCATTAACATAAGGAAGGTAGTGTCATTTTTCTCTTGGGGTGCTTAAATGTCATCACTGTACCACATCTATAAAAGCCACAAAGGACCACGAGATCTTATCAAATCTTGGAGTCATTTATGCTACTGTGTAAAAGGGGACCAACAAATTCATTTCATTTGATTAGAAATTTAAGATCACAATTCAATTAAGTTTTTATTTTTTCTCTTGATCAAAACTTTTCAGATCTTATCTACAACACATGTAATGTAGCTATCGATCCTTAGCCTCTTTTGTTTGCGTGGTCAACTATACTCCAATTATTATAATTGTATAATATATATTTTGTTTCATAACAAATCATTTTCAAGGTGAAAATGAGATTCACAATTAGTTATTTCACTAATTAACAAGACTAGTAGAGCATGATCAATCAATTAGGGTGGACTTATATTTCTTCGGACATTTGGATTTATGGCGAGAAGTATTTGATCGAAGAAGGTGTCCATTTTGTGCAATCATTGGCCAATTCTCAATTTCTCATCCATTATTTTTGTGCGTGTCAGATGGTGTAGGATATGAAATGGAATTATTCGCTAGCTACTTGTTCAAAGCAATAATGCAAGATCGATATGATGACCAATAATTGTTCAATTCTGAATAATAAGTAAGGAATTGTCCAATTCAAAAGAGAGGCTCAAGTTAGTTAGCCTTCAACCAAGGCATGTCCCATTTTCATGCTAAGTTACCATATAGTCTTTTGATATTTTTTATTATTTATTTTTATCACACATAATACAACAACTAATCTCTACTACTAAATGAAAGCGTAATGTTTAGTGCCAAAAGGTTCACTAAATTATGAAGCGTATGTAATACCTTTCATAATATAAAATAAAAATTATAATAAAATAATTAAAAAAAGTTATTATGATAAAAAACAGAAAAATATAAATATGGAAAAAAACAAAAAAAACTTGAAAAAATGGGTAACAATGAAACTTTCACGTTATTCATTTTTTCACTAATAACACGTGCATCGCACGAGTATGAAGCTAGTTGTCTATAAAGAAGAGGCTTATACTACCATGTCATATAATCGTGAACTAGCTACTGCCGATAGATATACTTAATTCGTTTTACAATTATGTATATATTTAAAAAAGAGAGAAAACTAGTTGACTGAATAACAGTGGAACACATTCAAAAATTGTAGGTAAAAAAATAGACAATAAAGGCGTGATATACATAATTGAAATTTTTTTTATGAGATGAATTGAAGCTGCATGCTTATTTGAATGAACTCAACGAACATCTCGATCAATTCATCCTTTAGTACGTCCTCAAGAAAATTCTAAACGATAGAAGGAGAGGGTCCAATAATTAGTGTTAGCTTGCAAATTAGTGTTTAATTAGTACGTTGAGTCCAAGTAATGAACAAGTAAAATCCTTGGTTTGAAAAGTCTTAATAACTAAAATCCAAGATTAAATCCCTAGGTTTTAAAGTTACCCCTTCACGTAGGGCAACAGAGCCGGTCGTGTGGAAGAGAGTGATGAGATGGTCAAAGTGGTCAGCTACTGAACACGAGGTCTGAGAGGACACACGTGTGGGCGAGCATGAGTGTGAGTGTACGCGAGAGACAGAGAGAGTACACTTTTCAACGTCGTCTTCACACGAATGGGTGTGTACGTGTGTCAGAAGCGCACGTGCGGGTGCATGCGAGAGCGAGACTCTTTATTATTTCTTTCTGGGAAATTGGGACACCAACCAGACTAGCTAGTACTGTGTATCAGTGTGACAGACACTGACGACAGACGACTCCCTTAACCCTAGCCCTAGCCCGATCGAAGAAGAAAATATAAAAGATCGACTAGATTGATTTCACTTCAGAGCAGTGTTCCTGTACGTAGTTCAGGACCAAGTTCACATGCACTCTAACACTACGTACGTACGACTCCTGCTCTTAATTTGAAACAACCAAACCCTATTTATTTATCTGCTGGGCGCCAAATGCCAGTCTTTCTGTACGTGTTTCTGGCATCTACCTTTCAACCAGCTTCTATCTGTCTAGCTGGGAGATCTAGTTAGAATAGAACTTGGTGCTCGGATTTCGATCTGTTTCCCATTCATTTTCTCTATGGAGTGTGTGCGTGCGTAGTTAGTGGTTCATGTTTCGTCTTTCGTCATTTTTAGCTAAGATTGTAATTTCTGTACCTCCCCAAAAATCTCATTATTGGCTCAAAACATGAAAGCTAAACCCTACGGGTGCTCAAACAAATATACGACTTTATAAGATTTTGGCTAGGGTTCAAATTAAAATAGGACGATAAGAGATGGCCGTTTAAATCTGTCCTGGCCTCGATCTATGACTGATTGGAATGGGTGTCCCTATCTTTCACATGCTGAGCACATGTTACATATACCATGCCATGCCATGCCATGATTGCAACATGTTCGTAGTTAGCTACTATGTCTTATCTATCTGGCTACTTGTGCAAAATCATATATGCGATTTCGAGGAGCTAGCTAGGATTCTTTCTCTGTCGATCTCATTCTTTTTAATTTTTATTATTATGCATAAAAAGATAAGGATCATAGCAAGTGCATGTTGTTATAAAAAGAAAGGGAAATGTGCCAATGTATGATCACTTTTCAGAGTTACACATATATGTCAATAACCTGGGGTAGTGTGAAGTGTGGGGGTATTCCTTAAATGTAAAATAGAGGTTCGAAAAAGGGTGTTCTATAATGCTTTGTAGTATTAAAAGGTTATCGCCGCCATGTCACTCAATCTAAGTTCATAACCAACTAAATTTTATTGGTGTACTTGGAGAAGAGAGGAAAAAATGTCTAGTACCATTTGGATGTACATTATATATATACATATATAAATATATATATATTAGAAATATTTACACACTTCATGGGTGTGAGAGCAGAGGTGGTTATTTAAAGAAGGTCAGTGATTATTGGTTAAACAATTTTGAAAGTGTTTTTTTGTTATTTATTGTTTGACTTTTTATCCTTTCTGATTAATTTAATTTTCAAAGAATTTAATAAATAAAAGACATTTATGTAAAAAAATTATATTATAATTGACAACACCTCTTCTCTTAAATAATAATATAGATAAACATGGCTGGTCATATCGGAATAACTTTTACACTCAATTGCACTTTATGTGACTAGATGAAAAAATAATACAACACTAACGACTTGGCTTTATGTAAGTATCAATAGTAGCATCGATCCTATAGATCCACTACGTACACAAAGTTATGTTATTGACTTGTTGACATTGTTACAAAATTCTTTTGCACTTCTTCGCATTTTCAGAAGTGTGAATATATAACAACTCATCATCTACCCAATTTGCACCATCTTTATTATTTTCCACATTCATGGTATCAAAAAGATTGGAGACTTTTAATTTGACACTCTTTCTTAATTTCTCTCTAAAAGTAGTGGTTATTGATAAGATTGAATGACAAGCCTGCCAAATTTTCTTTGAATCTATCTTTGGGTTAATTTGGTTGCTTTGTTTCTAATCAATTAGCATTATTAACACAAAACCCCACTTAATTAACATCCTTCCTTCTTCTCCTTAATTGCATTGTCAAAATTTGTTTCACCTCCACCAATCATTTTTATGATCGACTAATTAAGTTAGCTAGTCCTTAAGCGAGATCGTGTTCGTAGATATAATCACTCAACCCCACATCATCTTTTTCACTTGTCAATCAAAAGAGAGGTTGAAACAGTAAAAGTGAATTCACTTTTGAATGAGAGATGCTTTTTTTACCCTCTTGGTTATTGCTTGGAAAATGGGGGACAAAGGAGCCTGCTTTTACTTGACAACTATAGGTTCTATAGGGAAGGATCGATATTCGATGAGAGTACTGTCGGTATTCCACCCTTTTTTTCTCTAATTTGTGCAGAAATTTTATATCCCACTGCAGATGTGTATCATTTGATTCCTTAGCTTATAGACCTTGCAAAGTGAAAACGGAAACGAGATTACCATAACCTTAGTAATTACATTTGCCCTTTCTCTTTTCTCTCCAACAATAATTTCCATTGCTTATGCCTATGTGAATACTATGCATGTAATGAGTAGTTATGAAAAAAAATTAAATAAATAAACATATAAGCGCGTCCCATTAGCGCAAAACGACTACTATAGAAGTAAAAAAATTTATCGGGCGAGTACACGTGTGGAGCCGTGAATCATTGTGACAAAATTCCGACAAGAATGATGGCAAAGAAAACCAAAACCCTAGTAAGTAGTACGTAAACTAGTAAATAGTAAAAAGTGGTTTGGATGTTGGTGGGAACTGAACTGACATTAGAAATGATTAGTGTTGAGGATTAATGCATGGAGCACAATCGTAGTGATGGAACTATCACGATTAACATGGAAACACAAAGCAACGCATATGGGTTTTTGTGGGAGAAGCTTTTCTTTAATCTTTGGCTCTTTAGCCTATTCTCTGCTTTTGATCGATGATGATAGCACTTTGTAGTAGTAGTAGTAGTAGTCCTCCACTTGCATTGCGACCATGTGACCATCGCATTCTCACTTTCTGGCGACATGCTCCGACATCCACACGTGTGAATCATCATGGCTCCGATCACAATTTCTCCACCAGCAGCACCACCACCATTGTATGATGAAGAAACAAACCCTAACACTTTTTTCCTGTGTATAATTAAGATCTGATCTAGTACTTCCTTTACAGCCTCTCTTTGATCACATCAGACTATGTAAAGCTCAAGCTTCATTATATATGTAGCATACATAATAATGGCTTGGAAAGTGGTTGCCCCTCGTTCTAGAAGGCATGTTTGCTTTACTGTGATATATTTCACAGCAAGCTAGCTTTGCTAATGGCAATATATCCACGATCCACATAAAGTGACCCATGATTGAAAATCTCAATCACATACATAACATGTTTATAGGTGACCACCGTTTTAGATTACGAATCTAATTCCATCTCTGGATTTGGTAAATGCAATTAGGAGAAATCTAAATCACTTTCGTCTCCGAAGACAATCTAAATTATTATTTTTTTGTTAACATAAAAATAAATCGAACTTTTGACCGATGTTAGTCCTAAGTCCTAACACACAAACCCACGGCCCCTTCACCAAATTAACACAAATCAATAGGGAGAATTTGAAACTTTTGATCTTCGTTTTGCTGGATTGGTTTGGGCTTTCTTTCCAAACCGTTCATGCCCATGTCAAATTTCCCAGCTTATCCTCAACAAATCAAAGCTACATTTTTTATTTTTATTTTTTTTAAGTGAGTTTAATATTAAGTTGTACTTGAACTTCGTGGTATAAGCGCATTTCAGAACATAGTGTTATATAAAATCAGACTGTAATCTTCATATGTAGGGCATTTGGTCTAGTGGTATGATTCTCGCTTTGGGTGCGAGAGGTCCCGAGTTCGATTCTCGGAATGCCCCCAAATATCTGTCTTTTTTTTATGTAACATAAGGTCCATAATCAGAGATGAACTCATTCATTTCTAATAAAATGTTTTAAGATATCATGAACGGAAAATGAACACACTTTAAACAGGATATATACAGAATCATAGATGTAACCTAACAAGGCTACTTGGAAGCTTCAAGGGCTACATGCTTAATGCTTCCCTCTCGAATTAAAAACCATACTTAACATAAGTGGAAGGTGTAATAACTAATAAGTGAAAGGTGTGACAATAGAATACAAAGTCCCAACTTGTGGGCTTGATATATATGGGACACGCGGCAGCCAATTTCAATCTTCATCATCCTCATCATCGTCGTCTTCATCATCGTCTTCCTACAATTGGAAAACTCAATCTATGTTAAGATGAGCGGAACTATCATCAGCAGAATTAAATCTTACATATCATTACAAGACTTGCTGAAATAAGTTTACAGATCCATGACAGTTAAAATGTCTACATTCAAGTTCTATATTTAGACCCACAACCATCCAACCCTGCTCTCAAACGACAAAGATGTATCTACTCATTTGAGAATGGTTAATATTGCCAGTCAATTTTACAGCGAAGCAGGTACTGCTTTACTTTTCCTAAAGAAAGAAAAAGAAGAACCCAAAATGTATTCTTTAACCAAGTAACAGCAACTAGAAATGGTACTAGTGGAACCACTATTTCCAAGTTCTTGACTAGTTAGTGATTGGACTCTGCTGGAAAAAACAAGAATGAATTACGAAAAAGCATATGATTTGGACATTGAAGTAGTTTAAAGTTTATAGTAGGAAGAATAATTTTTTTTTTGTTCAGGTAAAAACTTTGTAGTATGGGACTAAAAGCTAAATTGGAGTTAATTATACCACTAAACGTTGGTAATAATAATATGCAGTTCACATATTCAATCTACTTGACCAAGATTTGAATTGACAGAATCTTCAAGGCAGTAGGCAAGATATGAAAATCAAAGACTCAATGTAGTAGGCAGTAGTACTGTGCAAGAAGTCATAGCATTGAGGGTTACCTCCCCACTCTCCTCTTCTTCATGGGTCACACTGGCTTTTGGCTTTTCAGATTCTTCTTCATCGTCCCCATCTGAATCCTGGTAAAGATATAAGTGAGTCAGGAAAGCAAACATAAAGAAACAATGAAGGTCCTGTTTCAGTCATAGCACAGGTCAAATAACCTGTTTGTTGTTGTAAGCATTCATAAGTTTTTCATAATCCGTTTTCCTTTTTGCTGCCTTAGCTTCATAGGGAGCTTTCTCCTACCAATAACCAGTAAAGAGATCAATTAGACAAGAAATGAAAGAGACCGTTCATCTATAAGGGGCCAGAATCAAATACAGAAAGATAACGTAACTTAAAGATTATAAGAATAATATATTCTTTGCACTACATTGTTTTGACTAATTAATATTGTGCTAAATTTCCAACTTGGTACACAATGGAAACTGACAAATTCAAATTCCCACTTTTAAGCCTTCAGGTCCCATGGAACGTAACGCCGATTGCCAACTATGAACTACGAAGGGCTCATTACATGAATGATATTGGCGAGGTCACATCAAAGTTCAAACTACCAAACTTGCTTTTCAGGTTACTTTCATATGATAATAGTACTTACCGCAGGAGACATAGATTTCCACTTTGCTCCGCCAGCTTTCCCCACCTTCACTCAAAGCAAGCACCCAGTAATCACATCAATACCCAACTCCAAAACCAAATGATAACAATTTCTGCTAAATGGAAAACAAAGTAAGATAGCTGCTTACAGCTGACACAGCTTTCACATTCGGGTGCTCTTGCTTGTAAGTTATTCTGAACTCTTCACTGCATTAATTAATTAAACAGCTAGCATCTTATTAAACGCTTCACAAAATAATCTAAAATGTTTCCCTAATCTGATAATACAAAAAGTTACTTACAGAAAAACAAAGAAAGCACTTGCAGGCTTCTTTGGCTTATTAGGGTCCTTTTTGGCCGATTTTGAGTTCTTGGCCAATTTTCCGCTGCTTTTGTTAACCTCAGCTACTGCCTTTCGTTTTCCCACCTTTCTGAATTGAAGAAAAGTAAAAATGACATTACCAACTTTCACTCCACAAAGTTATCAAGATAGTCAAATTTTGGCTTAGAGAATTGCCTGTCGTCAACGGGCTTCAATACTTCTTTCTTGTCCTTCTTCACAGTTCCTTTGCCTTTGGCAACCTTCATTCTTATTTCCTAATAGACTGATTTCTGGCACAACACAATTCAATTTAACATCACTGCCAAGTCCAACAAGAGCTAAACTTAGTGACAATTGACAAAATCCAATTAGGATTTTTCTTTTGAGAATGATCTATGAGTGATTAAAGCTATAGAATCCTCCTATATTAACATCAAATTCCAACTCTAACCCAAAAACCGCCTACTCTAACAATTGGTGATAATTAAGACAAGCTATTCAATTTCCAGGAACTTAAGCAAGTTATACTAATACTATTGATCAAAGATTGGAAATTTCTACTTTATTTTCTTAGTGGTCAGACAGAGTTCATACCCAGATCAAAGAAACACAACAACTTGAAAAGTAGATTGATCATGCACCCAGATGGTCAAAAAGGAAATGAATTGTACAAACAAATCATCAACATAATTAAAGCTCAAGAAAATAGTAAATTCTAGAGAATAAATCTTGAAAAATGAAAACCTACAAAAAGAATCACATACCTCTTGTTTTGCACAGAAGGGAAAGCAGAACAGAAGAAGAGAGTAGATACTAGATAGAGTAAAGCAAGTTAAAGCAAAGACAACAAAGACAAAGAAAGAAAGAAAAGGTATAGATATTTGTGTGGGAGGTGATCAGGTCCAGAAGAGAGAGATGCTTAAAGAAGATATTTGTGGGAGGTCTAGTAGATGACACCTGGAAACTTTTTGGAACTATTGAGGTGGTTGACCATGGAGGGGATACATACACCTAGCTCAAATGGTGGATTTTGATTGGTTCACTGTCAAAAGTGTGTTTTTGGTACAAAGGAGACGCAGTCAAAATAAGTTTAGATGGTGAATATCAAAGAGTTTTCCTTTGATCGATTATATAATTACTCTTTCTCTTTCAATAATTGGATAAAGAAACTGAGTTTGTTTATTCGAAATCATTTTCTCTGTTACACACTTGCACCAAACAATAGAACTACAGGAGGGTAATTTAACACACTATACAATCCAACAGCTGATCAAAAACAGAAAGAAGAAACAGACTAGACCCATTGAGAGAAAACCTGATGGTCAGAGAATCATTGATGACAGTTTGATATTTCTGATCGCAACAACCCACTGTCATAACAAGTGAGGCCAAAGCCCATTAAATTGACTTTGGGCGATTTGTAAAATTCGTTGTATGTTAAGTTCATAACTATGTCCGTGAAAGCGAGGTTAATTGTGTATAATTTTGGCGGTCTAACTATACGGTGTCATCTAAAAACAATATTCTAACACCGTGGAGACCAACTCCAAAATTTTCTTTAAAAAAAAAAATTATAAAACTTTAGATTCTAAAAAAAAACTGTGGACTATAACACACGATTTTTATGCCAAAATATCATGTTGTTATTTTCTCGCAAAATTTTTTCCACCCTTGAATCATGACTTTTAAGCATTTCTTAAACTGACGGAACGCAAAAACCTAGACCCGAATTTTTTTTACGTTTTTCCAAAGTCAAAAAACTAGAAAATTCATATAAAAAAATTTGCTTGAGTTTTTCAAGCTGCGTCAATTGAAACACATTCTAAAAATCATACTCTACGAGTGGTGAGATTGTGGCACAAGAAAATTTCAAAAAACAAACTGCAGATCATAAGGAGGCATGCCAAGGTGCCCGTGGACGTGCCAACCATGCCAAGACCTATTTTTATTCAAATTGTTCCATACCACAATCTAACCATTGATAAAACATGATCTTTAGAAGTTTTCTCAAGTGACAGTACTCAAAAATATCAATCCTTTTATATTTTACGATTTTCCCTGTTTTTTGACTTTGGAAAATAAAAATAATACTTCCGGTGCTGAAAAAATTCTGAAAATTATTCTGGTCATAGATTACATTATTCTTAGTGTTCATACAAAAACTCACAAGTTAATTTTTACCTTATAATGAATATTTTATGAACCAGCCTATTTTAGTGGCTGAGCCCTTGCTCTAACTCATTCCAGTGATCAAGCTCTTGCATGCCTTCGCCCATTCTTGTGACCAACTCAATAAAAATGCATGTGCCTATTCCAATGCTTTTGTCCATCAATTTAGGTTTAAGGGAAAACATTCCGTGTCCTAATTTGTGTCATTTTCATGTTCGTACCCTTAATAATGTCCATGTAGTGTTCATAACCATATATATGTGCAAGCGAGACCAACCCCAAAACTTTCTCTAAAAAAAAAAAATCAAAGACTTTGGATTCTCACATAAAACTGTGGACTATAGTACATTGTTTTTTGGCCAAAATATCATATTCTTATTTTCTTGCAAAAATTTTTCCACCCTCAAATCATGACTTTTAAACACTTTGATCGCAAACTGACGGAACGCAAAAACATAGACCCGATGTGTTTATCGAATGTGAAAGATTAAAACATGAATATATACAAAGCATTCAAATATATTTTACATGAGACGTGGGTATCAAAGTTGCCACAATAGCACAAGACCCAAGGAAGAACCACATGGCACCCTTCATTGCAAATTACCATATAGGGTACCCTTGTAGAATAATTACATATTTACATACCAGCATTTCATATCCCTTGAAGCAATAATTTGTGAGGAGGAAAAAAAGTTGAAGCATGATCCAACAGATAAGGCAAAGAGCCAAACATTATAAGGCTCAAAATATTCACCTCTCACATCGTTCTCAAAATTAATTCTTCACTATTTTTACATATATAATTAACCAACTCACTCTCCCTCTGCTTAACAGTCCCCCCCATATCTCACTGCTTGATCACTTCATTCCAGACCAACCATGGCCACCACCACAGCTTCCGTGACGTCACATTTCTTCGGTGCCCAACTCCAAAACCCTAGCCCTAGCTTTGGAAAGTTCCAAGCCCTCTTTAGCTTCGGCAAGAAGTCACCGCCACCACCGCCAAAAAAGGCCCCCAAAAAGCCGGAGACCGACCGGCTCGTGTGGTTCCCCGGTGCCCAACCGCCCGAATGGCTCGACGGCTCGCTGGTCGGAGACCGCGGGTTCGACCCATTCGGGCTGGGGAAGCCGGTGGAGTACTTGCAGTTTGACTACGACGGGTTGGACCAGAACCTGGCCAAGAATTTTGCGGGTGATGTGATCGGGACCCGGATCGAAGCGTCGGACCTCAATCCGACGCCGTTGCAGCCGTACACGGAGGTGTTCGGGCTGCAGAGGTTCCGTGAGTGTGAGCTGATCCATGGGAGGTGGGCAATGCTGGGCTCGCTTGGGGCTCTCGCTGTTGAGGGCCTCACTGGCGTTGCATGGCAAGACGCTGGAAAGGTAATCATGGATCCATCATTATAATAATATCATTACATATCCTTAATTAATGTGTTCATCGAAAAAAATTAGTTGTTTTCTTTAATTTTAGGATCATATTGAAATTTAGTACGTAAGATCAGCAATATGCAATTTGGAATTTCTCAAAAAAAAAAAAAAAAGGTACAAAACGGCTCTAGAGTTAACCGGGTAGTATCGATCAAATAGTGAAAATGTCAAAGTTAATTCTCAAAGATTGATCATCTTTGTGAAAAAATAAGTAAGTCCAAAAACATCCATGCATGCATTTTTAATTGATAATCTGACGCAAAAATTCTTTTCCATCAATTATTAATTTAACAGTATATATTACGTCTTATGTTGTACGTTCTATAAGCATGTTCAGTGAGCATATAATTTATCACAAGAATTTAGATATACATATAGACTATATATATATATGGTTTCATTTCAATTCTTTAGCACAAGAAAGTATTCATGAACTAAAAAGAAACATCCTCTTTATTTTGTTTGTCTTCTCTAATAGGTCCAATTTTTTTTTTCTGTTCTTATATTTGTCCATACTTACTAGTTATTGGTCATAATGATATTTCTCATCAATCATAGTTGAATGCAATCTAAAGTTCGAAATTCCATTCTTGAGATTAATTAGAAGAAATAAAAATTTCACATATAAAATCTGTTAGAGATCTTAGCCTTACTGGGATAATTTAGATGAAGATTTGTGGAGGAATAATAAACCTTAAAATTTCTGCCTATCATTTGCTTGTATAATTCAATTTCTTTCATGAGACATGAATCGTATCTTGTATCTTGTATGTATATGGAGCTGAAATACCTATATCACAGCTTCTTGGTCATGGTGTCTTCTTGTTATCCATACAAGAAAACATGTATGATGGTCCTCACTCCGGTAAGGTCGACCTTATTGATGATCATGAATGTGATGACAATGATAGGCAGACCATGACAAATTCAATTTAATTCTATTAATTTGTTCTCTCTTTCTTTGTCCATTAATTATAGGCCAAAAGAGATACCATCACCTACAGAGACGTCTAAATTTGACTGTGAAAAGCGAAAAAAAAAAAAAAATCTATACAGACATGCACCTTGAAAAAAAGAGAGGACAAGTTGATTCGACTGTTAAAAGTTAATATATATATATATACTGGTTGTTTTATTTTGTTGAGTTGTTTCATCTGTTTTAGGTTGAACTGGTTGAAGGATCATCCTACCTAGGGCTACCACTGCCCTTTTCCATTACCACATTGATATGGATAGAGGTCTTGGTGCTAGGGTACATCGAGTTCCAAAGGAATGCAGAACTCGACCCGGAAAAAAGGCTATACCCGGGTGGCAAGTTTTTTGACCCATTGGGTTTGGCCGCCGACCCGGAAGAGAAGGAAAGGCTTCAATTGGCTGAGATCAAGCATGCTCGTCTGGCTATGGTGGTGTTCCTGGTTTTTGGTATTCAAGCTGCTGTAACAGGAAAAGGCCCTATCAGTTTTCTGGCTACCTTTAACAAATAACCAATCCAACTATATCAATCTTTGATTAATTCACTTCCTCTAGCTAGTAAGACTGTAAGACCAAGACCCCTCTCTCTTTTTGTATATTTATATTTTTAATTGCCATGTGTATTGGGTGCCTGTGCCTCTCTATGTAATATACATACTACTGCAACAATTAATATTTGCTCCACTTGTATACTCCATGTTGCTTTATAATTAACATGGCATGTACGTGTGAGGCATATATAACCTATGGAAAAACCTGACTCTTAATTTAAACTCTGTAAATTCAGAAAAGATCTAGAACTAGGACAAAGAAATTTAATGAGCAAGTTGGAGAGTGACTTCAAGAACTTGTGGACTAACAGATGCAAGGACTTGATCGAGCACTTCAGGTCTCCAAGGACTTGTGCAGACAGAGAAGATAAGATTCCCAGTTTTTTCTTTTGCCTTTTGTTTTGTTTTGTTTAAACTTTAAAGATAAGGTTTCCTTTCATCATATCTACGATAGTCATTTACACAGTAGAGCTTCTCTACTAATTAAGGCTAGCTATTGCATTTTTTTTCTTTGAAAATTCGCAGTTAATAGAATTTGCAGAAACCAGAGGAAAAGCCTAGCCTGCAGCTTAGTTTATGCAAATCCTGATTCAATGAGGATGATATATTGTAGCTTGAGCTTCCTCCAGTTGCTACTTCTCTCCCACCTAATTTGTATCTTTATCATCTTATTATGTGTCACTGCCATTACCACAACCTCTGCCTCTGGCAATGAAAGTACGTGACAGACTCTCATTGCTCGACTTCAAAAACCATTTCCTGGCTGGTGCAACAAGTGGATCACTGAGTTCTTGGAACGACTCTGTGCACTTTTGCCAGTGGCAAGGAGTAGTCTGCAGCCACCGGCATCTTCAGAGAGTCACAGGTTTGAGTTTAAGTGGTGAAGGCCTATCTGGTTCTGTACCTCCCTCCATTGGAAACCTTACCTTCCTTAGAAGGTTGAAACTTTCCAGTAACAAGTTGCATGGTATCATCCCCAAAGAGATTAGTCATTTGCCGCGGTTGGAGCATCTTGACCTGAGTGAAAATTCTCTGAGTGGTGCTGCTATTCCTCTTGAACTCATAAACTGCACAAGCCTCAAAAACATAACTTTTCACCACAACAACTTCTCTGGGGAGATCCCTTTCCAGGTTGGCTTCATGTTGAAGCTCCAGGAGTTGTGGCTTGGTTACAATGGTCTAACAGGTACTATTCCTTCTTCTATTGGGAACCTTACCTCTCTTTACTTGCTTTCCCTCAGGAGGAATAGTTTGGAAGGAGGCATTCCACATGAGATTGGTCAACTGAAGAAGGGCTTGAGGATTATTGAGCTAACTGAAAACTACATGTCTGGTACGATTCCTTCCTCCTTCTGCAATCTCTCGTCGCTTCAACAAATCAGACTGATCAGTAACAATTTTTCTGGGAATCTGATGCCCAACTTGGGCTTCTGCTTTCCTAATCTGCAAAAGATTGGCCTTGGAATGAATCAATTTACCGGAACAATTCCTGCCTCCTTGCTCAACATTTCAGGACTAGAGCTTATTGATGTGGCTATAAATAGGCTAAGTGGACGTGTCCCGGACAACATTGGAGTCCTCAAGAATATTTATTGGTTTAACATCAATAGCAACAATTTAGGAAGTGGAAAACCTGGTGGTGATGATTTAAGATTTCTAACTTCTTTAACAAATCTTAGCCATCTAAGTATGTTGAACATTGCTTTTAACAACTTCGGAGGTGCTTTGCCCACTTCCATAGTCAATCTCTCCAGCGAGTTGAGCATCCTCTCAATATTTCAAAACCAAATACATGGAAGCATCCCTGCAGGAGTTTCCAACCTCTTCAATTTAGGAACACTTGACCTTTGTTCGAACCAGCTCACCGGTGTCATTCCCTCTTCCATTGGCTAGTTAAGAAGTTATTGCAATTATGTTTGGCAGGAAATATGATGTCAGGTCCTGTGCCATCGTCACTAGGTAACTTGACTCAGTTAATCTTTCTAAGCCTAGCTGCAAATAATTTGAATGATAGTATTCCATCATCTCTTGCAAATTGCAAAAATGTGGAGATTATGGACCTTGCCAGTAACAAATTAAGTGGTAACATACCACATCATTTTTTTGGTCTGTTTGATCGAATATTATTGCTACACTTGTATCAAAATCCCCTGACTGGAATCCTTGGGGCTGATGTGGGGAACTTGAAAAGTCTAGGGGAATTGGATATCTCTGATAATAGATTGTCTGGACAAATCCCAAGTGAACTAGGCAACTGCTTGAAATTGGAAGTTCTTAGTTTGGCTGGGAATTTTTTCCAAGGGAGCATTCCAAATTCAATAAGCTCTTTGAGATCCATCCAGCAACTGAACCTTTCAAGAAACAATTTATCTGGAATGATTCCGAAAGACCTACAGGATCTTTTAGCTCTGCGGAATTTGAATCTGTCTTTCAACCAACTCGAGGGGGAGGTTCCAACAAAAGGAGTGTTTAGTAATGCCAGTGAAATTTCACTAGTTGGAAACAGAAACCAGAAGCTTTGTGGTGGAGTTCCCCAGCTCAAGCTACCTGCATGCACTAGCTTTAAAAGCTTGAGAAGGAAAATGAATCGGCTTCCTTTGAAATATATCATGGCTTTAGTCATTAGTGGGATTGTGATACTGTCTTCCATGATTTTAGTCATCATTTACTGGAAGAAGAGAAATCCGAGAAGCTGGAAGTCTTTACTGCCATCCTTGGAAACTGAGCGCTTGAGAGTTTCCTATCAACAACTCCATAGAGCAACACAAGGATTTTCTCCTTCAAACTTGATTGGCGAGGGGAGTTTTGGTTTTGTGTACAAAGGAATTCTTAGTCAAGATGAACCGCCTGTTGCTGTAAAGGTACTGAATCTTCAAAGGTCTGGTGCTTCCAGGAGTTTTGTTGCTGAATGTGAGGCCCTAAGAAGAATTCGGCACAGGAATCTCCTCAAGATTTTGACATCCTGTTCAACTTTAGACCCTAAAGGCAATGATTTTATGGCCTTGGTTTTCGAGTTTATGCCTAATGGGAGTCTTGAAAGCTGGATGCATGCAAGTGTTCAACATGAACATCAAACACAAAAGCTGAGCGCGCGTCAACGTCTAGACATAGCAATTGATGTTGCTTCTGGACTGGATTATCTCCACCACCATTGTGAGGCACCAATTATTCATTGTGATTTAAAGCCGAGCAATGTTCTTCTGGACGAAAACTTTACTGCCCACTTAGGCGACTTTGGATTAGCTAAGCTTCTTCCTGAGGCCACTAGGAACTTTACCACCAGTTCAGCCACCATAAAGGGATCTATTGGATACATTCCTCCAGGTACATACAGTCTCATTGTGGATCGATCTTCTTCATGGTCCACATATATAACTTATCTGTACCTTGTCTATGTGCAAATGTTGACTATAAATTTCGAACGATAGCATTAATTTCTAATAATTTATAGGATCTCAATTCAATGCAGAATACGGGATGGGTGGAGAGGCATCCACATTAGGGGATGTGTACAGCTATGGGATTATTCTGTTGGAGATGGTTACAGGAAAAAGACCAACTGATGATCTGTTCAAGGACGGATTAGACCTACATGGCTTCTGCAAAATGGCTTACCCCGAAAGAGTAGGCGCAATTGTGGATCCATTCCTGCTCAATGATGAAGCTAGAGAGCTCATGAACACAAGGAAACAGCTGGTGCAGTGTTTGGCCTCCATTATGGAAGTAGGGCTTGCATGTTCTGCAGAATTACGCACCCAACGCATCGACATCCATGATGCCCTCACCAAACTGAACCAGACCAAACAAGTCTGTGCTAATTGGTGATTAGTACGTGAATCAACATCTACTAGCTAGATTGTTATATATGTTAATGTAATGGATTTCCTCTCATGCTCAATATATATATATATATATATATATATATATATATATATATATATATATATATATATATAAGGGAAGCAGAACCTCAGTGTGGCACGCTTCACCTCTGTAAGTCATTGTAACATGTGTGAGGTAATTGGAACATTAATTTTGTCAATTAATCCAAGCGAGAGTGCGGACAATTAAAGCAGAAAACTTGTATAGATACCAAGTATTTGAGGAGGGAAAGAAGTCGTTTTTATCTATATACATAAAGGAGTTTCAAGAGAGTATATTCTTTGTGTAAGAATATGAAAACACTTTCATTTCTGTAAGCTAATAGCCTAATAATGTCATTGGTCAAAGACTCAAATCTGTCCAGATATATAAATTGCAAGCTGCCTAAAGAATCTTATCAGCATATAGCATAAAATGTCTAATGGGGTCTGCATTGAATCTTTCCCAAATCCTAACCCACCCACTCCTTAATAAATTAGGGGTAGAAGATCCAAAATTGCTCATCTATAAATAGTGAGACTTTAACAAATATGTAATGTATGAGTCAAATATTGGGCAGGTATCTTATTATTCTAATTTGTCCAAATCCATACAAGTTTCTTTTTGAAGAGCTAGACGTACGATTACCAAAACAAATTGGGAACTCATCGATCTATTTACAAAGAAACATCAAAATCAGTGACAGGTGGGAGAACGTGTCAACATGCATCTCATTCAATTGTTTGTCACTATATATAACATAAGCATTACCTAACCAACTCATAATTTTTGAAGCCAGCAATGGTCGAAATTGTTCGGGATGACACTTCTGAATACGAGTATACAAATTAACAGACTTGGTATACAAATTAACGAAATCAACAAGAGGGTAGAAAAATTCTGAAAACAGAGGTGAAAAATGAAGATAGCAAAAGCAACAACTATGAAGTCGTTTTTAATTGAAGATTTTATAGCGAGTAAAAAACTAAAAATGGCAAAAAAGGCCGTAGCATACACGTCTTGTCAGGTTCGACTTTTAACATAGAGAAAGTGATATCATTGTGAAATGTGATTGCTTCTCGGTCCACATTTCTTGCTTACTGCAGACTCCAATACCAGAACAAACAAGAAACCAAAGGTAATTTCAGTATTGCTTTGTTTTCTCCATTTCTTTTCTTGCTGCGCAGCAGATTCATCTTCTCCAATATTGCTTACTCTTTTTGATTGAGAAAAATAAAAATAATTTATTTGTTTGGGTTTTCTTGGATTTTAACGACGACCCTTTATCTGAATCTTCATCTTGGCTCCAAAGTATTTGGCTTTTGGGTTGATAGTGGAGTGGAGGTATGGGAAGGCTGTTTGTGCTGAGTCTTGAGGGGAAGATCTACAGCTGCAAGCACTGCCGGACCCATCTTGCTCTTTGTGAAGACATAGTTTCCAAGGTTGTTGATCAATTAAAGACTCAAACTTTGATACCTTTTTTTTGTGTGTGGTTATTCTCTTGAAATTTCATTTTGGGTATTGATGAATTATTGCCTTCTTTTGGATATTGTGTTTGTTTTTGTTTTTCTACATGGTGTTTTATATGTTATGGTATCATGGGTTAAATGGATTAGTTAGTCTGCTTTTGTGATTACAGATCAATGCTTTTTTGCTTGGTTTTGATTTTTTTTTTTCTCACTTGAAAAGTAAAACAAGATTTATGTAATTGAAGGAAGGTTAACTGGGTTGTCTCTGATTGTGCTTAGATGGTCAGTGGGAGCTTAAAATGCTTTTATATTTTGCTAATTCTATTTATGTTTGTGTGGAATGACTGTAATCTAGATGTCGGATGAGTAATTTCTTTTGCATATTAGTTCATGGTAGAGTTGTGTTTTGGTTGGAATTTATTGCTTTATGAGATAAGGGATGGCTATAATGCATTTGGATCCTATATGATCTATGGAGTTTATATTCAGTGAAAACATAATGCTGCATTTGATTATTTTTCTTGGGTGTTGGAGTTTGCAAAATACTTGATACTGATTTCGGTGAAGAAAAGAGGAGATAAATTATATAAGCCTTACCCTCTTTTCAACTGAGAATGGGCAGCTGGCTTATGAGATAGCTGTTAAAACTTGGGGTATTTCCCAGCACTATCTGAGTTCCATGCTCTATTGGAAACAAAATATCCAGTTACCAGTTTGTTAATGTCATTTGTCAGATGGTGTTTGTGGTGCGCTATTAGACTTATTCAGAGGCTGTGATAACGTAGCATAGAAACTGCCAAATTTCAACTGTTCATTGCTTTCAAGCCTGTCTTTACTTCTACAGGTCATGTTAGCTTCTCAAGCTTCCCAAGCATGAAGATCATAGTGTTTGGTTCTGATACATTTTTAAGTTTGAACTAGTTGTATCCAATCAACACAACTAGATTCAGACAAAAAAAGAAGTCAACACAACTAGTTCTCGGAGCATATTTTCACGAATGAGTATACTTCTGTTGTCAGATTTGAAGAATAAATATGGCTCTTAAGTAGTCAGAAGTAGTTCTAATCTGCTATTTTTAATCTTTAGCTAAGTAATGATGATTATTAGCTTATATTTTGATATTAATTAAGTATTATTAAGGCCTCCTTAGATTCTTCTTTTATGCAGTTGTCAATTCTGTAGTGTCCTTTTCTTTTGAAGTGTCCAAGAAATGTTGAGTGGTAGTTTAACACTTTAACTTACATAGAAGCCCATGTTCTGACTACATCTTTTGTCTTTGTTTCATTCAGTCTTTCCAGTGCAGGCATGGGAAGGCTTATCTCTTCAGTAAGGTGTAAGTTTTTCTTGATATTTCGGAGCCTTTTCCTTGTGTGATGGTGACACCAAATAGCTTCAACCGTCGGTCTCATAGTCTTATTTGTCATTAGTTGTCTGTTAAATTATATACGAACACAGCAGAAAGATGAATTAATAGATGGGGTAGCTGGAGGTATAGCTCTTATAAAGAATCAGATATAGGATAGTCAACTATAAGCATCAGGAGCAGAAACAGCCTCACTCATTCATCAACATTAGTTATTCATCTGCTTGCAGTTAGTTGCTTTTGGATATGTGATTATTATCTCCATTTACAGAGTGAACGTAACTTGTGGAGAGATTGAAGAGAGATTGATGATGACCGGGATGCACACGGTTGCCGACATTTTCTGTGTTGGGTGTGGCTCAATAGTGGGGTGGAAATATGTAAGATTAGAAAGCATGACTTGTGTATATTTCTTCTCTGCTGCTGTTATTCATTTTGAATTTTTGATGGGTTCTTCTAGGAGACTGCTCATGAAAAGGGCCAGAAGTACAAGGAAGGAAAATCCGTACTTGAGCGGTCAGTAATCAGTAGACTAGTGGAGGAAGAAAATTTGATTTCTAATCTAATTTGATTTCGTAGAGTAGGTTATGAGTTTCGTTCTTGAGCAGGGCGAAGATTTCCGGTCCTGAAGGAAACAATTATTGGGTCAGTCACGGAGGGCATGTCGGTGGCAGCGATGCAGATGAAGCTTAATTAACGTTCAAGACTTTCACATTCAATTGTACATTCTCTAAATCTCATTGTTCTTCTTCAAGTCATGTAAAATATCAGACTGTGGATTTGGTCATTTTCGGCAGCTCCCTGAACTTGCCTTCAATTTCATAAATGTAAACATTTGCCTGTTAATTCTGATTCAGTTTGTGTTCAACTTTGATTATGATCGTTCTGAATCAGAAGATTCAGAACCCTTCCTGAAATAGTTACAAGGAAAAAAGAACCGAGTCTTAATTCTTAAAATTATTATTCCGTAAAATCTGGCGGGAAACACAGTTCGATGACATCAAAATGTCAAAACCCAAGGGGACCCACTTTGAAATCTATTTTACCATTAAAAAAAAAAAACCGCAGAAAGAGACCAAATTAGCCAATTAGGTATGAGGGCTTATTGTTCATCGCTTAATCATGCGCTCATTGACTAAAGCAGTAAAGCTACTCAATCATCACTCTCATCATTTTGGTATCCCGAAATGCTATGAAGTTCAATTCATTAGTTAGAGTAATTCTTTCGAAGACAACTGGTGTCTGTATCAACAGTATCATCACCTGACTTAAAATGTTATTAAAGAGATAGTTGTATAAGAAGAAAAACCCTTAGTTCAGTTATAAAAAGGAGTTGCAGTTTTGCAAATAATGGATATTTTGACGCAACAAATGCTCTAAAAGGCAAAGCAACTCTGACAAATTTACAAACCTATGATGTACCTAGGAAACATATGTAATTTTCAATCAGAAACCCATTCGGTTGAATAAAAACTTGAACATCAAGAAACAAACAAACTGCAAGATGAATCTAGTGGGCAAGAATGTGTATGCTGGCTCTCTCTTTTAGCCCCAGCTGAAATGATCGGACATCGACTTGGGTCTAGGCCAGAATATTCAGCCCCAATTGCAATTTATAAATCTTTCCTTTGTGATGAAAGCCAATGAAGGCTCATAAGAAGAAGCAATCAAATCACTCAATTGAATAAACCATTCGCTCAGCCAGCTCTTCACCTACAACTTTCATGTATCTACTCAACTGGGATTCCAAGTAACTTCGTTCTGCGGGACCAAAAGCATGCTTTATATCCTTCAGCAGAAAAACCCAATGTCGTGAGTAAATGAAACCACAAAGTCAAGATAGGGGTTGCGTATTGGGTGGGGAGTTTAGATTGAAATCAAGGATCTGAAGCTCTGAGGCATAGTATGGAACTGAATAGTCTGCGGATACATACCTTGAATCTCACACGAGATCCCTTCAAACCGATTAGAACGTTACCACCATCTCCATTTTCTACATCAACATATGCCAGATGTGGTTCATTGTCAGAGCTTTCATATTCAGGTTCAATCATCCCTTCATCATACATAAGAAACTCATTAGATTCTTCTTGGCCAATGTTGTCGTGTTGCATTTCCATGACATCTTCTGAAAGATGAAGTGGGGAGGAGTCCCTATCTTGAAAGACGGCACAATCCGATAAAACCACATACTTGTTTCTATCAAGCAAAGGCTTGGAAATATCAAAAGGAACCCACCTGGAATAAAAATTTCAGCTTGTCAGCCACCAAATAATTTCAATGTCAGGGTACCAGCAAAGTGCAGCTTGTCAGCCACCGATATCAACCTAAATGCATATGACAAAATATTGATAGAGAACTGAAAAAAAAAAAAAAAAAAAAGTGGAATGGCTTCTGAGGAAGCCTCCTCAAACCATGATGATGAGAGGCTTCTAAAACCAAGCTTAGATTTTGAGAATTGGATGCAATTGGATCCTGAATACATATGTGAACTGAAACAATTAACAGCCTTACCAGTAAAGAGGCCAAATGATACAGGCAAAGAGGCACTTACTGGTAACGAAGAGGACAGAGTAGCTCGGATGGGCAATACGCTGCCTTATATCTCATCTTACTGCAGGAGTGAATGTAGTAACCAAGATAATAATATTGAAGAGTAGGGCAATGAACTTGATTCTCTTTCACCCAATTTATTTCTTGCAGTGCTGAATACTTCCCTAGTGACAGGAACGCAAAGTCTGGGTCCCAGAATAAATATTTACTTGACAAACATTTAGGGAGAATGTCTATAACACCAACTGCAACAAGCTTGCCATCAATTACATATTGCTGATGGAAAGAGCCAAAGCCACACGATGGAACTGTACCATCATTAGTTGGGGGAACAAATATTAAGGGAGTATCAACTAAGAACCTCCTATATGAGCTTTCTGTAACATGGTCAGGGGTATCATTATGCACCATCATTTGATATCGTCTATATAAGGCGAACTCTTCTGAATCAAAACTGGACCTTTTAAGATGAATCTCAAGCCTCCGCCTCTTCACCTGAGTATACTCAGAGTTATTTTTCAAACTACAGCCTTTACTTTCAGACCTGGCAGCAGATCCGTTGGAGATGGTAACAACTTGAGCACTTCCATGTGAGGAAGCAGGTTTCATGGCAGAATAAAAATTTAAGTGTCCATTGCAAGCCCTTACTGATAGACCAGGAGTGTTTCCCAACTGATGTAATGAACTTTCTAGCTTTTCAGCAATAAGTTTTGGAGACGGCCCATTTTCCTCTGCAATGTGTCCTGATCGTCTTCCCTGGTGGGCTTCCTTCTTATCTGGTAGATACCGCCTTATAGTAGCCGCTATTTGAAATGCAACATTGCTGGAGTATAAGAGATCTTCCGACCCTTCAGCTAATAGCTTTCTTTTGGCTTGTAAAACTTTTTTAACAGAAGCTTTTGGAAATTGAATGTCAGGAAACTCCCCAATTATTGAGCATGAATGAATTGCTTTACCAACTTGATCTGATAAGTAACACATAGTTTTCTCTTCTCCATCCTTCTCTACACTGTTATTGGGAGCTGAGCTTGAAACTCCAAGGTGGGTCCAGCCACGTCTATCCTTAGAAGCATTTGGATCCTCTATAGACTCCACTGGCCTTTTAAATTCCAAGGTACCATCCAAAAACCTACGCATACACCATTTTCAGTGATCAATAAAAACAAATCAGATGAAATATACGTCTTCCTAGAACTCAATATTGATATGGACATCATTTAAAAATAAGTTAACTCACTGAAATTGGAAAGTAGTTGTCATCAATTAATTGATGACCGCTGAAATTGAAAAATTGCATAATCGTTGGGCATTTAAGATTTTCTTTACAGAAGGTACACAATTATAAGATTCTAACCTTCAACGTTTCATATGGCCTCGTCTTCGGAGGGCTCCTAATTTGTTAAGTAACTGATGATTCATTTTAAACTCAAGGAAACAGAAGCTAAATATACCTTTGCATTCGCCTAGACACCCGAAGTTGCTCTTTAGAACGAACAAAATCACCAGCTTTCAGACGAATAGTATAAGAAGGGCAGCACGTTCTTTCCATCTCAGGTTTGTAAAGGAAACAACCAGATCTTCTCCAACCCCGGTCAAGAAGATCTGGCAACATCAAATAAGAGCAAAAAAATCAAGCTAAGACTGCATCAATATCTCTGTCACGGTCACCAGTACACTATAACAAAAATAAGCCCACAAAACCAACCTTGATAGTCATTAATCGTAATGCTATGTGCCCACAAACCTACAAAAGCAAAGAGAAAGAACTTAAACAAAGGCAATGACTAATCCAGATATAGTCAGCAATTCATGAATGGCTCCAGGAATCAAATTTGCACAATGAATCCAAGCACAATGCTATCTTTGCAAATTGTTCAAAGTAGAAATTGTCTTCATGAATTCAAGTACAATGATTTCAATTTGCAAATTCTTCAAACGATGATGATGGAATCAACCAGCGTAATTCTAAAGGTCTAAGATTTACACATGACTCCACTGTGAACAGCCAATCGAATCATATCACAAAATTCTCAAACTTGTTACGGTTCTGATTAGCAGGACGGATCAACTAAATTGTGAAGCAAAGAGCGAAAAATAAAATCGATTAGGAAAGACGAACCGTGAGAAATACTGGTGCGAGCTTTGGATTTGCAATAGCCGCAAGTGCTTTTGTTTTTGCCATAATCGACCACCACGCTTTCGGCTCGGTGGTTACTGTTGCTGCTTCGGCTGCTACTGCTGGCTTCGCTCCTCTTCATCTTCCCTGCCATTTCCGAATATTCGATTCTCAGCTCAAGCTCTGATTCTTCTGCATCGGAGATGTGTTTTAGATTCCAGACGACGTCGTGCTGCCGTGCGACCCTCTCCTGCTCTACTGATCTCACCGGCTCCGAGTTGCAATTTCTTTTGATTATTTATTCATCTGTATGAAAGAAAATAAAAAAAAAATCTTTTCTGCGGACAAATAAAATGAAAGAGAAAAGACTAGCAACTTGACTTTTTTTTTTTTTTTTTGAAATGACATTTATAAAGATATTTTCTTATTTAGAATGGATAATGGATGAATGCAAATAAACTCCTGAAGTTACAAGGATTCGATTACTTACCTCCCACACTACGTAATCGAATTTAATAAAAAAAAATTGATGCGTTTATAACACGTTTACTTACTTAGAACGAAAAGCGATAAATGAGAACAAATTTATTATTGTAGAATGATTTAATTATCTATCCCCCATCACATAATTGAATTTAACAAAAAAAGAAAAGAAATTGATCATGCATTTATATCATGTTTACTTATCTAAATGGAGGGGATACATGAGAATAAAACCGCCCATCACGTAATTGAATTTAACATAAAAATAAAAAACGTGATCGTTTGTTTATAACACATTTACTTACCTGAAAATTTTCAACCCAAATGTTTACTCTAATTTTCAACCCAAAACATTTGTGGTTTTGTTGGATTGTTTTAGCATCCATTGTTTTAGTTTGAGGAAATAAAATAATAGTTAAAACTGTGGGTGGCATCCTAATATGAAAAACCAATAAAACTAATCATTATCCAAAAGAGAAGAAGAAAAAACAAGGAAACTAGCACATTTTTATTATGATTTTATAAATATGAAAAAGATTGAAAAAGTTTTTAAAATTAGTGTTTTTGACATGTGAAAGCTCGAAAACTTGAAAGTAATTTTTAAGGAAGTGTCTATATCATAATGTAAATTATAAACCAATTAGCTCTTCAAAATTATCCTTTGCATTGATATGCATTTCCAATCCTAAAAGCATAAACCAACAGTCTAATCAATGAGAATGTGAACTTTAAGATCAAGTACTTGGAACACAATAATACAACATTCATCGTTCCAAATCTATATATAGACATGGCCTAAATCAACAAAATAAAAATGTGGAAGATGAAAACATATATAGCCAAACTTAGTCTCCTACAAAAATGTGAACTTTAAAACCAAGTACTTAGAACATAATAATACAACATTCATTGTTCTGAAAATATAGATATGACCTAAATCAACAAAATAGAAATGTGGAAGATAAAAACATAGCTAAACGTAGCCTCCTATAAAAAATAGGAGACACATAGAGGACTTTCAGAGACAATAACCAAAATTTTATACTCAAAAAGTTGGTTTAAATTTTTTTTTTGTTAATTTAATTAACATTTTCCCAACTTTACCATTTTCGAAAAATCATTACCAAAACGTTGTAGTTCTGTTCAGAACTAGAACGTTGTAACTCACTGACTTATATGGTTCAAGAAAATCACTGAAGCCCTCCATCCGAAATACATAACAATACATGGGCTGGACTGCAAATACACCCATTTCAAATTTCAAAACAAAAAGGAAATAAATTAAAAAAGAGGGCATTATCGTGATTATCTACCCACCAAAACCCACAACCTGAAAACGTAGGCTTTAAGTGAGAGAAACAACGGGACCTGTACCCTGCACCTTCATTCACTTTCCCTATTTCGGACTCCAAATCTCCCCTAATTACCATTTAATGCCACTCCTCGTCTTCCCCCCTCACTCTACTGTGAAATCTCCGATCTTCCAAGCTTTCTTGTATCCACAGCTCCCACTCACCTCGCCTGGGTTTCGAGCTTAGCTTCGCAGCAATGGCGGCGGTTCCTTCAAGCTCAATCTCTATTGTCCTCTAGCTTCAGCACACCTGAGCTCCGTTCCTCAACAATGGCGGTTCCTTATAGCTGAGGACTGTCCAAGCTGTCATATCTCTCAGCCTTCTTACGCTCCCGCGCAGTTTAAGCGATCATGAGATAGTGAAACAAACTCACAGTTCGCAACCCTTCGAATTTGTGCATAGATTGATTGGCTCTCGGTTTCAGATCTAACGCTGCTCAGATTCGTTTCTTAGGGCTTTTGATAACGAGAACAGCACGTTTTGCTTGAAAAGAATTGTTATTGTTGGAGCGGTTGTTGGAAATTAGGTCTTAGACTCTTAGGGTTTAAATTTTTTTATTATCATTATTTATTGTTGATCCGTGGACTTTGGGTCGTCGGAGATGAATCGGAGTTTTAGAGCTCAGGAATCGCAAATGCAAGCGATGATGAAGCAGAGGCAGCAGCTCAGGGCCTCAATGAGGAAGGAGAAGGAAGAAGAGCTCGCTTTGTTCTTAGAGATGAAGAAGCGCGAGAAGGAAAGGAACGATCTTCTTCTTAACAGTTCTGAAGAGTTCGATGCGCCATTAGGTACTCTTTGTGTCCTAATCTTTCGAATTTGGGAGTACAATGTAGGATTTCAAATTTTGGTTTTTTAATCCCTAATGTGCTTCTTGATTGAATTGGTGCTGTAATAGTATATGCTTAGCTTGAATTGTTTGGAAATGGTTGCTTGAATAATGTGGTTGTTTCCTTAATTTGGTGGCTTTGACATTGGCAGGGGCTAAACCCGGAACTTCTCCCATTTTTAATATATCCTCATCAACGCCGGCACCTGCACGCAAGACTGGAGCTGATGATTTTCTCAATTCTGAGAACGATAAGAATGACTATGATTGGTAATGTGATAGTATGGTTTACATTTTCTTTATAGAAGTTCTCTTTTAGCTAAGAGGGTTACGATAGATAATAAGGGAGCTAGTATGGGTCATTTTTGTTCTAAAGTGAGAATAGACCAAATTGGCAGGCAACTTTAATTTTCATTTATAAGGTTTATATGATTACGATTCTGAGATTTTGAGTTGCGTCCCAATTATGTCCAAGTTTTGTATATTCGCTGGAGTGTGCATTTCTGCTGACTGTGCTTAATGTGGGGTGTTGGTGATTTTCAAAGTGGCTACAACCTGCTGGCTATCCTTTGATTTGCTTCTCAGACCATATATATCTTCACCACTTGTAATTTTGCATAACTATGCAAATGTTGGGGATATGAACTTCTGAGGAAGGCAATGCATGTCCACAGTATTTTTAATTTTAAGTTTTACAGAAACCATGTAATCCGTTCTTAAAAGCATATTAGAATCGGAGTTTAGCAGAGATGTCAAGTATTTTTTAAGTTGGTCTTATTATTATGTTCTGCTTTAACTAAAGTTATTATATTGTTTTTTTTCCTGCTTCAGGCTTTTAACTCCGCCTGGGACTCCTCTTTTTCCTTCATTGGAGATGGAATCACATAAGACCATGATGGGTCAGCTTGGAACCCCAAAGGCTCGTCCCACTGCACTCAAATCTAGAGTAAGCATTTCCTTACAAGTATGAGCTGGGTAGTTCTTAGTCTGGACTGGTCGGGGGATATGCATAAGTAGTTGGTAGACTTGGGAAGTTTGCGTCCATATTTAATATTTCTTTTTTTGGTCTGACATATTTAATAGGAGTCACCATTTTCTATGAAATTGATTTTGACTTTCCTCTTTATATTTGCCAAGTCGTTATTATGCTGGACAGTTGTTAATCCCTCAAACTATGTGATAGGAAGCAGAAAAAGTTTCAAAACATGTTTATTGTGAAGCTTAATTGGCAGTTACATGAACTTCTGAACTATTGAACTTCTTTCACTTCTGTCAAACTTGAATTACATTGCCTAATTCAGTAATTTGTAAACTGCATTTAAAAAATTTACTTGCTTATAACATTTAGGTTGAGAAGATTTTAGAATATTGAAGTTCCTAGGAATAACTGTGCTGTCTTTCATTTATCTTGGTATTTGGAATGAGTGAGGGTGGATTTTATGGTAATTTTCAGTTAAAAAAATTTTGCGTTCTAGTTTTGTTCGAGATTTATGTATTGCTGCTAAGTCATTTCTTCCTTGTGGCCATAGTTAGCAAACCCCCAGCCAGAGCCTGCTGCTAGGAGCAACTTAATGTCTAAACAATCAACTTCTTCCCCTGGGTTGAATTCTTCAAGTTCAGGTATCCGGAGGCCCTCGTCATCTGGGGGTCCAGGATCAAGATCTGCAACTCCAACTGGACGCCCCACAGTGACGTCAGCTCCTAAACCTTCAAGATCGTCAACACCTACTTCTCGAGCAACGTTAACCAAGTCCACAATTTCTGCTGCTAAGCCCACAGTTCCCACAACTAAATCCGCAGCCCCTGCAACTAAATCTACAATTCCCTCAAGATCCTCTACACCGTCAAGGTCTACGGCAAGATCTTCAACACCAACTGGCAGACCAACTGTACCCCCTCCCAAGTCTGTATCAAGAGCAGCAACACCAAGTCGTCGACCGTCTATGCCATCCAATACACCTAGTATATCAGCTCCTCCATCAAGGAACTCTCCTTCAGTTTCTAAGCCAGTTCCTGCAGCAACAAGAAATCCAGTGCCATCACGTGGTGCATCCCCAACAGTTAAATCTAGACCATGGAAGCCCTCGGAAATGCCTGGTTTCTCACTCGATGCCCCACCAAATTTAAGGACAACACTTCCTGATAGACCACTTTCAGCCTCTAGAGGTAGGCCTGGAGCACCCAGCTCTCGATCTTCTTCCATTGAGCCTGGTCCTCCTGGAAGACCAAGACGGCAATCATGCTCTCCTTCAAGAGGAAGGGCTCCCAATGGCAGTACTTATACAAGCGGGAGTTCTGTTCCTGCATTCAGTCGTGGGCATTCTAAAGTTAATGACAATGTGAGCCCTGTCTTAATGGGAACAAAAATGGTTGAGAGGGTAATAAACATGCGGAAACTGGCTCCCCCGAAGCAAGATGACAAACAATCTCCTCATGGTAACCACTCTGGGAAGTCGTCGTCATCTCCAGACAGTTCAGGCTTTGGTAGAACACTCTCGAAGAAATCCCTCGATATGGCTATACGTCACATGGTAAGCATTTCTTTGCGTTTTATGATTTGGTGTACATCCTAGTATCAGTTGAAACTAGAATCCCCGGTGTCTTAATTCATAATTATGAATAATAGTTTCCTGATTCAACTTTTGACTGCAGGATATAAGGAGAAGCATTCCAGGTAATTTGCGGCCATTGATGACAAATATTCCTGCATCCTCTATGTACAGTGTGAGATCAGGACCTGCACGAAGCAGAACGATTAGTGTTTCGGATTCTCCTCTTGCCACCAGCAGTAATGCTAGCTCTGAAGTTAGCGTAAACAACAATGGCCTTTGTTTCGATGTGAGTGGAGTAGAAGATGATATTGGCAGCGAGAGAGGTGGTCGATCTCCTGCCAGTGTGCATGGTAGGTGATGGTTTCGAGGCTTACAATCTCACAAAACCTCACAGAAAGTGCATCCCTAGTATTTTCATTTTGGGTTCCAATCATCATCTAGATAATCAAAAGAAAGCCAATTACCCAAGAGACCTGACCAGAATTGTGCCTCTATGCTTAATGTAAAGTTTACTGGAAATGTTGGCGGTGATGTAATTCATGACATTTGTAATATTTAGGGAATCTAGTTTATGTGCCTAACAGTCTTTCTTGGCTCATTTTCTGCGGATACTTGTATTGAAAAGTGACTCCTGTTATTGAGAAACCAGAGATTATACTGCTGCCTAGTTCCTAATCCTGTTCTTTCTCCAGTTGAATGTTACTTCTGAACGACTACTTATTCTTCCTTCAGACTTTGCAAGCCCTTTGAAATTTGAATATCTAGTTTCATCTGCATAAAACTTGGGGCCATTATCGATCAGATATCAGTTTTTGAAATTCAAACACTAGAGCATCTAGTTTTGGCAATGGTTTGGAATTTGACATGCATCAGGTTAAAATGCCACACACATTTTTTTGTGAAAAATTTAAATTTTCAATTTCTGAAGATTTTTTTTTCATGAGTGCCAGGAACTTATGGAAACCATATCCCATAATTTTTTCCTAATTTTTTAACACCGAAAAATACTTTATTGGGCCTCAGTACATATATTAGTATTGGGCCTAGTACTGAAGCGCGGTAAAATAGTGTGGAAGTTAAAGCCCAGTTATAGCACAACGCAACTACGCAAGCCAGCTGATATTTCTCCTCTGAGCATTTGGGTAAAGCAGTTAGAGCACAGAGAGAGACCTTTCGTACGTGTCAGTCACAAACCATGTCCTCCTCCTCGTTCACTCTACCCGAAGACGACGCTGTCCCCACTACCGGGTCAACCCGCCCGTTGGACGACGATGGCTACCTTGACTACGACCCCCAGCGATTCGATTCCTTCACCGCCGTCGACTCCGAGTCCGTAGACGACGTCTTTACCGCGGCTCAGCCTCTGTCTCCGCCGTCGATCTACACCGAATCGAACGGCCAGGGCTTCGGTGGAGGATCAGACGATCCGATTTTGCCGTCTCCGTCGGAGATGCTGCCTGAGGAGGGCTTCGCTCTCAGAGAATGGAGGAGGTACGGTTTCGAATTTCACTTAGTTTTGCAATTGAACGATTAAATCTGTAGAGCAATATCTCAATTTTGGATTTTTATGCAATTTAGTTGAAAGTATTGGCTTTTCAATTGGTTTGATCTCTTTTTTTGGTGAGGGAACGTTGTTTTAGTTTCAGTAGTGTCGAAGAATTGCATGCCTAGTGATTAGTCATTAGTTTTTTTTTTTTTTTTTACGAAATTCAGTTGGAAGTATTGCTTTTGAATTGGTTTGATCTGTTCTTGGTGAGAAAGTGACCGAAAACTGTTTTTAGTTTCAGTAGTTTTCAAGAGTTGCATGCCTAGTGAGTACTGATTACATTATATGCACTTTTTAAAGTTCTTTATTGTGGAGCTCAATCGGGATTGCTAGCTATTCGTTGATACTATCTGAAAGTGGTTTATGTATTTTTGTTAAATGATTTGTTCAAAATTAAACTGTGCCTCAATTCTGTATTGATTACATTTTTATGGAAGATGGTGGAGAGGGAATGGTGAAATCTTGTGAGATTGTGAGGTAGATCTCATACACCAAAATTTTGTTATATTCAGGCAGAATGCAATTGAGCTTGCGGAGAAGGAGAAGAGAGAAAAGGAGTTGTTGAGCCAAATCATTGAGGAAGCAGAAGAATTCAAGGTTGATTTCTACCAGAAGAGGAAGATCACTTCTGAAAATAACAAAGCTGCTAACAGGGAAAAAGAGAAGGTTAGATCAATTTAACTTTTCAGAAAATTATGGTTGTCACTATTCTTGTTTTCGAATGAACTCTTCTGTGAAATAATGTCAGCTTTTTACTTGGCTGCCTCTATTTTGAGTGTGGTTGGCATTCATATTTAGAACTTTTGAGCTGATACGGATATTTAATTACTCACGTACTGAATATCCTAACTAGGATGCTTGGTGGGTTTAATGGTTTTTGGAGCTCTCGTCTCTCTAATTAAATATTCTGAAATTTTTTTGGTCATAACTGTAAAATTTTGTGTACCTCGAAATCTCTGGCATCTAGATTCTAAATGAGGAGCGATTTATGTATTCGTTTTGAGCGACTTTGTTGCTTCTCAGATGTTTGTTGCCAGTCAAGAGAAGTTTCATGCTGAGGTAGACAAGAACTACTGGAAGGCAGTTGCAGATCTCATTCCGAATGAGGTACCAGCTATAGAGAAGAAGAGAGGGAAGAAGGATCAGGAAAAGAAGCCTTCCATTGTCATTGTGCAAGGACCAAAGCCTGGAAAGCCAACTGAGCTTTCAAGGATGAGGCAGATACTTCTAAAATTGAAGCATAATACGCCTCCCCACCTAAAGCCTTTGCCACCGGCACCAGCTCCTGAGGCTGTTGTTGTGGCAGCTGCCCCTGAGGCTATAGCTGCTGCCTGATAATTTTGATTGGTGATCTCTGTCAGCTTTTTAAGTCGATATATTTCGTTGTAACAAAGTACTTTCATCAATATTGTGGAGTTCTTGCTTTAGTTGAACTTGAACATCATCTAATGGGTACATTCAGTGAACCCGCCCTCAAGTTTTGTTTTTCATATGTACAAAAGTGGGTCTGAAAGGAGAGTGTTAGTGTCGGTACCTGTCTAATTTTATTTAGTATTTCATTTCTTGTGTTATAGTAACCTCTACTGTGGTACGCTGGCCCTAAGTTTAGGCACTTACCCATCAAAACATAAGGACATTACAATATCATAAGCTGTTGCACCCTTTGCCAGGATTTTTATTATTGTAGGAAATTGGGTGGGTGGACCCTTTTCTGATAAAGGGGAGAGAAAAATCTCACTGAATAGTTGATAGGAAAATTCTAAGCGCATTCATGATTAACTCTGATGAGAATATTGACATGTACATTAGAACAAATTTACATGTATAGAGTCATGAATGGATATCTTTGTGATTATAAAGAATTGATACAATTTTTTTTAATCATTGAAAGGGTTTTCATGAACATTGAATCCATGTAAACAAATGAGAAGCTAAGAAGTTATTAGACAAAGCTCAATTGCTTCACACAGTCGGTCTTCTAAGAAGGTATGCTATCAATCAGATGAAGAAATTAAAGTCTGCCTCAACGGACACCCTCCGTAAGATGAAGAAGTTGAAGTCTAGAGAGGAATGAAGAAATTAAGGTTATTAATAATGTCGAGTATCAACATGAACCTCGAGTCAAGTTCAATAGGTAGAGAATATTAGTTTGTTGCATGTGAATTAGTCATGGAGTCCATACCTGAGTCACATGTGTCATTATAGCTGGTGACCAATGTGAAAGTCCATATCCCTCAAGTTTTGTGTTTCATGCGTACAAAAGTGGCTCTGAAAGAAAAATCGAGTCGTTTGCATGCATTAATCATTATTCACGTACCACGAACACGCTCAATTGCTGCTTCACACAGAGTCAGTCTCCGTCTTGAACCGACTTGAAGTCGTCTGCCTCAACGTACACTCCAGTTCTTGGATACTATCAATCAGATGAAGAAATTAAAGTCTAGAGAGGAATCTCATTGAATAGTTAATAGTAAATTAAATTCTAACACAAATGGCATGGCATGAGTAGAAAAATAAGAGTGTAATTTGTTTCCACGTCCTTAGTTTTTTACCCACTGCGTCAATTCTGCTACGGAAACCCCAACTCTGCTACTATCAATTTTTTTTTATGCTACGTACTATCAATTTTATCAGCATGCATGCATGTCCCCTTCATTTTCTTTTATATTTCTGTATCAGAGAGAGGCCGGGTTCCTATCAGAAACCTTCAACCCCATTAGAGACGCGATGGTGAGCTAGCTCTCACAATTGCGCCATTGCGACATACCTTTTTTATTTTTTTCGCACCCCAATCAATTAAAAACAAGGACAGAGAGGGCAACGTACCTAGGCTATCCGATCAAATAATATCAAAAATGAACCTTTAATTCAATCTTGCACACTAGTCAAGTCAAGATCGAGCTCGTTCTCATTTTCTTTTCTGTTCAATCAATTGGGAACCAATTAAAGAACAAAAAAAAGCAAACAGTGTTTCTGGGCCAGGAGGACGGAAATAGACCATATTCATGTCCACTACCATTTTCTTCTCTATATGTGGACAGAGGATATAGCAGCTCCACTTGTTAATTACCAATAAGACTCTTCTCCCTATCTATATATATGTGGTCATTAAATACAGCAGTTTGATAGTTCAACATAATTTGCCTAGCTTGCATAATTCTCTCACCAGCTAGCTTCCTGCTGCTTCGATCTGCAAACTCAATGGGGCTTCATGTACCCAACTTGTGGTTTATATACCTTCATGTCATAACCCTTGTGCTTCCCATGAACCGTCTCCATCCTACCACTCTTGTAAAGGCACTTGGAAATGAAACAGATCGATTGGCTTTGCTCAAATTCAAAGAATCCATATTCACCGATCCACATGGGTACTTGAACTCATGGAATAGCTCCTTTCACTTGTGCAGCTGGCGTGGAATTACTTGCGGCAGAAGGCATCAAAGAGTAACAGCTTTGAACCTAGAAGGTTATGATTTGCAAGGAACCATATCACCTTGCATTGGCAACCTCTCTTTTCTAAGGTTCATCAACCTTCGAAATAACATCTTCTCTGGCAACATTCCACAACAAGTTGTTCATTTGTTTCGACTGCGCCATCTCAATCTAAATTACAACATGTTGGAGGGGGATATTCCAATCAACCTGACCTTCTGCCCGGAACTGAGCTTCATAAGTTTTTCAACAAACCGCCTTATTGGCAAAATTCCATCGGAGCTTGGTTCGTTGATGAAGCTTGTGCACCTTAATCTTGAGAAGAACAATCTAACAGGAGGCATCCCACCTTCCTTGGGAAATCTTTCATCAATCTCTGTACTTTCCTTAGCATATAACAATTTGGTGGGCAATGTTCCAGAGGAGATAGGACGATCACAAAGCTTATCTCTTTTCGCAATTGGTCCCAATCAACTGTCTGGTATGATCCCTCTCTCCATTTTTAACATATCATCTATGATCGAGTTCTCAATTTCGGGCAATGCGTTTAGGGGCAGTATTCCACCTGATATAGGCCTAAACATGCCTAACCTCAAAAAAATATTCATTGGTGGAAATGAATTCTCTGGGCCTATCCCAGCTTCTTTTTCAAATGCTTCTCAGCTTCAATTAATTCACATTGTGCAAAATAACTTTGTGGGCCAAATTCCCGCAAGTCTTGGATATCTTCGCGATCTCCAGTGGCTCGGCTTAGGTTCCAATAATCTAGGAAGTAATTCATCTAATGATTTGGGGTTTATAACATCCTTGACAAATTGCAGCAGATTGGAAAAACTTGGTTTGTCTGCGAACAATTTTGGAGGTGATTTACCCATATCTGTAGCCAATTTGTCAACCCAACTGACTAACCTCAACCTCGGCCGCAATCAAATATCAGGAACGATTCCTGCTTCATTAGCAAGTATCAACAATTTGATATTTTTAGGCCTGCAAGATAACCTATTCACAGGAGTCATTCCTACTTCTTTTGGAAAGTTACAACAACTGCAAGGATTGAGTTTACAGCGTAATAGATTATCAGGATGGATCCCATCTTCCATTGGGAACCTCACTCAATTGTTTGAACTTGACTTATCACTAAATGAATTACAAGGGAGCATTCCTCCAAGCATTGGAAACTGTCAAAATTTGCGGAAGATGGATATATCACAAAATTGGCTTAATGGAGATATACCACCAAAAGTTATAATTGGTCTTTCCTCACTTCTCTATCTCAACTTATCACAAAACTCACTAACTGGTAGCTTGCCTGTGGAAGTGAGTAAGCTAAAGAATTTCTACTCTCTAGACATATCTGAAAATAATCTGACTGGAGAAATTCCAGAAACCATTGGGGAATGTCTAAGCCTTGAAATTATTTACCTAGAAGGGAATCTCTTTCAAGGTACGATACCTTCTTCTTTGGCTTCTCTGAAAGATCTTCAGTATCTAGATTTTTCACGAAACAACTTGTCAGGAGAAATTCCAAAAGATCTACAGAGACTTCATTTTTTGCTATCTTTTAACATTTCTTTCAATAATCTGGAGGGTGAGGTACCAAAAGAAGGAGCCTTTCGCAACACAAGTGCAATATTGTTGGTTGGAAATATCAAACTTTGTGGTGGTGTTTCAAAATTGCAGCTACCAGCATGCCCCATCAAAATATCAAAGCAGAGAAAGATGCATGGTTCAAAACTGAAGTTGACAATTGCTTTAGTTATGGGAAGCGCTCTTCTGTTTGCAGTCTTGTTTGCTCTTTATTGGAGGAGAAAACAGAAAAAGAAACCATTATCTGCAGACTCATCAATCAATTTCCTTTCGAAGGTTTCCTATCACACACTTCACCAAGTTACCGGTGGATTCTCTTCCAACTCTCTAATTGGATCAGGCGGTTTTGGCTCTGTGTACAAAGCAATTCTTGATCAGGAAGAAAACAGCGCAGTTGCCATAAAGGTCCTCAACCTTCAACAGAAAGGAGCTTCCAAGAGTTTTCTAGCAGAATGCAATGCTTTAAGAAATATTCGGCACAGGAATCTTGTGAAGATCTTAACGTGTTGCTCCAGCATGGATCACAATGGTAATGATTTCAAAGCTCTAGTTTTTGAATATATGTCAAACGGAAGTTTAGAGGAGTGGTTGCATGGTGAAGACCAATCAAGGAGTTTGCATCTTGTTCAAAGACTGAATATTGCTATTGATGTGGCTTCTGCATTATGCTATCTTCATGACCATTGCGAACAAGTAATCATTCACCGCGACTTGAAGCCAAGCAATGTTCTTCTTGACGATGACATGGTTGCTCGTGTAGGTGATTTTGGGTTAGCCAGACTCATCTCAACCACCACGGAGTCCTCTCAAACTCAAAGTAGCACAATTGGAATAAAGGGAACGATCGGCTATGCTGCTCCAGGTGACAATCTTCCACTACTTTAAAATTTCTCAATTTTCTTACATGGTTATTGAAAATATATAAGTATGTTAATAGAAATTATAACTAGATAAAAAGTGGCAGGGTAGTTTATACTCTAACACAGTTACACAGACAATCAGTGAAAATTATAGCCCTTTCAGATCCTCTGGCACATACAGGCATATAAAATTATAAATCATATTTATGATTGCGAATAATTCAAATAGAAAATATGGTTTATCTGTTCCTAAACAGAATTATTCTTTATCTTTATAAAGTTTACTTTCGCCTGAATATGCATAGTTAAATGAGTTCTATAATTGTACAGTTCACAAATAACAGACTCACAGAGAGCTGACATACATACTTGATTGTTTCGTGAGTTTGCAGAGTATGCAAGTGGTGTTGAGCCATCAAGACAAGGAGATGTGTATAGTTATGGGATCCTTGTGTTGGAAATGATCGCAGGAAGAAGACCCACAGACGAAATGTTCAAAGACGGTTTGAATCTCCACAACTTTGTTAAGATGACAATATCAGCAGGAAGGCTTGTGGAGATTGTCGACCCTGCTCTTATCACCACTGTAGAAGCAGAGGCAGCTCCTGCAGTAACAGAAAATGAAGTGAAGTACATGGAAAGTGGCTATACCAAAGAAATTAAAGCAGAAGAGGATAATGAGAACCTAAGCAAGATGAACGCATATGTGTGCAAATGCATACTTCCAATCCTTAAGATCGGACTTGCATGCTCGGAAGAATTGCCAAAGAATAGAATGTGTATGAAGGATGTCATCAGGGACCTACACCATATACAAAATGCTTTCAATGCTACTGTTGAGATCCGCCGGGAGAGACCAAAAAGAAGCCAAACAATGAATTAATTAATAGGTTATGCGCATCTATAACAAGAACTTCTTTCTACCTGTAATTGAATAATACCCTCAGGGTTTGTTTATGATTGCACTTTAGTATTGCATTTGAGTAATCATTTTGCTATAGATTTATATGAGCACGTACTTGAGTTGACTCTATTTGGTAAACAAGCCTAGCTTTCGGCTTTCTCATTCCTGAGTAAATGCACAGGAAACTTGATTATTTTGTTAACAGAAGAAAACAATTTTCTTGCTATAAATTGCAGCAAACTGGGTAATCGAGTTTCAACAATTTTGGAGGCGTTTTACCCAACTCGATCTGTAGCCAATATGTCATGTCAACTCAAGTGATTAATGTATAATAAATTTGGTTTTGTGGGAGCACTGACTCATGGATTCAGTTCCTATTTATTTGAAGGCTTTGGTTAACCAAACTGTGTGCTACTGATAAAGCTTCGCTTCACTGTTTGACAATTGCAACTTCGAGATATATGTAAACTATCTCTGTCTACATATATGTTACTAATCAGAAGAGTGGTTTATGTATTTTTGTTAGATGGTCTGAATTTAACTTTTCAGTTTTTCATTTTCATTGGCCTTATTCTGTGGGTTGTTCAAAACTAAATTGTTTCTCAAATCTGTATTAATTAAATTTTCATGGAAGATAGTGGAGAGAGACTGGTAAAATTAGTGAGGTTATGAGGTAAAATCTTGTGACAAAATTTAATTTGTGAAAACTCTAAAAGTTCTGTTTCTGTAAATGTCCATAAGGAAATCTCTGGCCAGAATCAAATCAACTTCCCATTAGAAAAAAAAATTACATGCTTTCTGTTCCTGCTTTGCAACATAAAATAACAGCAACCAATAATAATTAATTTAAAAGGAAAAAAAATTATTAAAACTATAAGTCTCCTAATCTGCATGTCCTATTCAAAAGGAATTAGAGACGTGATGATGAACTCTCATAAATTTCTTGAGGCATGGGCAACCTGTATATTCAAGATCATCACAAGTTTACAACAACTACAACTACTCTTCTATATGCAAATCTAATTATCATAAATGAGATAATTACATAATTGTCCAAATGCTATCAAATAATTGAACCAGAACCAGAGACTGAACTTAAAAGAACAAATCCAAACAGTCAGCGGGTCCAATTTTAAATACGCAAACTTCATAGGGTGCAATACTAATTATCACATTCACATTTTTTTCCGGGAAAAATATTAATATAAAAATGAAAAATATGATAAAGTCGAGCTAAAACAGGTATTTTGATCTTCTTCTTCTACCTTCGTTCAAGAGATTCAACGCTCTCAAACAAAATCCGGCCAAAAAGCCAAAAACTCCGATGGCGAGTCTATGGCGGGCCGCGACGGGCCTGACGGAGAAGCCGAATGACTACGACGGCGTGGAGTTCTGGTCAAACCCGGAGCGCACCGGCTGGTTGACCAAGCAAGGCGAGTACATAAAGACGTGGCGTCGCCGGTGGTTCGTTCTCAAGCAAGGCAAGCTCTTCTGGTTCAAGGACTCCACCGTCACGCGCGCCTCCAGGACGCGTGGCGTGATCCCAGTGGCCTCCTGCCTCACCGTGAAGGGAGCCGAGGACGTGCTCAACAAACAGTACGCGTTCGAGCTCTCCACGCGCTCCGAGACCATGTACTTCATCGCCGACTCCGAGAAGGAGAAGGAGGACTGGATCAACTCGATCGGACGGTCGATCGTGCAGCACTCGAGGTCCGTCACCGACTCCGAAGTCGTCGATTACGATAGCAAGAAGGATTAGAAGAGCAGAGCTGATCGTAGTTTTGCACTGTTTGTTTATATAAATTCAGATCGTTTTGTGTTTCGTCTCTGTTTAGTAATGATCAGATCTCAATTCTCTTCCTTTTCTGGCTCTTGGGTTTGCTTTTGTATGTTAAATTCAGCTGCTTTATTGGCAATTTGGGATTCTTAAATTGGGAGTAAATTTGATTTGAATAGTATGAAAAGTATGAATTTTCAAGGAAAAAGATCACTGCTTTGATATGTATGATCCTATTGATTGAATGACCATTTATGGCAATGCTTTAAGGATTGGATTTGAGGGCTCATGGAATCTGTAATTGTTCAGATTTCAGAATGAATGTTCTACTCAGCATTCATCATCTCCCCCAGAAATTGATTCTGTCTACCAAGAGATTATGGGCTTGAGAAATATCTTGATCAAGAATTGACCAAACTGATGCTCAACAGCTAAAGTCCATATATTGAGTTCTCTAATTCTTAAACCCTTTTCTTAAATTGAAAGGTTAAGTCTTACACAAGGTGATTCACCCTTGGGGAAAGCTTTTGCCTACTGAAGCTTTCTCTTGGCATCACTCTGGAACTTGAGAAAACTGTGGTGACACATCTTAGAGGAAACTATATTACCTGTGGTTCTACTGAGCTAGTAATGCACTCCTCATTCCTGGAGAAATGCTGCCTCAGCCAAGTCGATGGCACGAGCAAGACCAGCAGCTTTGTTCTGGCACTCTTGGTGTTCATCATCAGGGTCACTGTCAGCCACTATACCAGCACCAGCTTGAAGATATGCAACCCATTCCCTGCGGCACTTGTCATCTTTGTAAGAGTACATTGTGTCGAAACGGGATGCTGTTGGAAACACCATGGTCCTTAGAGCTAGTGCAATGTCCATATCACCCGAAAACGAAACTCCACCAAATCCCCCGCTATAGGGTCCACGCCTGGTTACTTCCAACTGATCAATTAACTCCATGGCCTTCACCTGCATTACATCACAAAACCCATCATACTGATTGATGAGAAACCAAATATCATACTGATTGATGAGAAACCAAATATCATACTGATTGATGAGAAACCAAATATCAAAAGAATTAGGAAGGTAAAAAGAAAAAGCCAAAAAGGAAAGAAAATAAAAGTTAACTGATAACCTTTGGTGCACCACTAACAGTTCCAACAGGCAATGCAGCTCGCAGAGCATCCCAGCAATCAAGATTGTCTTGCAGCTCTCCGGTGACCTACATGATAAATTGTGAAGGCTTTTGTCACTGAATAGTCTCATTGCCTTAGCAACTTATTGCACTCTGGGTTTTATTGCAATAAACACATTGTGATCACAGAAAGAATAGAGGTCATAGACACCCCCTAAACTTGATCAATTCAGAGAAAGAGAAAGTTAATGGCAAAATGGGAGTCGCATAAAGTTGCATTAATTTGATTTCGTTGACAACGTACACACCTAAGCTGCGCAGCAAGTCATTTCTCAAATATCACGTAATGAGTGGCAATAAAGGCATAGATTCTCACCGTAGAGCTTATGTGCATGACATGGGAATATCGTTCAACATTCATTAGTCTTTCCACCTTTACGGAACCAAATTTGGAGACCTACATCAAACCACATCACCATGACCAGTTTATCAACTTACATCATTAAAAAAGAAAAAGAATATTATAAACAGCAAAATACAGAAGTACTTTATAATGAAAAATTTAATACGACTTTCATGACTGCAACCTCAGTGTCAAATATATCCTTTTTAACTTATGACACTAATGTTCTGTAACCAAGAAAAAGGACACAAATGTTCAGAATAGCAAAACTGATTACAGCAAAGAAACTGTTCTAACTTCTAAATAATCATAGATTATGCAGAAAATACATATATCTGATGACTACTCTTAATAATACCATGCTTAAAAACATAATAGTTAATAGCCACTGACCAAAATAGGTAAGATTTTACAAGTTCAAAATTGTGGAATTTTAGTTATCCAGAATCATCCCCTTGAAGAGGCAGCAATGAAGTATGCAAAATATGAAAAGAATACTTGGATTTAGAACTCGAGTTATAATGTCCTACAGTGACACACCACACAATTAGGTAATGGTTTAAAGAGAAACCTTTCCAACATCATTCCGACCCAAATCAGTGACACACCACACAATTAGGTAATGGTTTAAAGAGAAACCTTTCCAACATCATTGCGACCCAAATCAACCAGCATGATGTGTTCTGCACATTGCTTTTCATCATGAAGTAGCTGCACTTCTAACATTTGATCTTCTTCGGTTGTCTTCCCTCTTCTAACAGTTCCAGCTAATGGCCGATTCACAATCTTTTTCTGTTTATAACATCATATCAAAGTACATTCTCATTTGTAAATACTTACAGAATTTCACCCAAAAAAAAATAACCAAACATGATATTTATAAAAGCCAGGGATGATGATAATAGCTTAGCAAGGATCGGGAATTCGGGATGTAGTATTGAGCATCTAAAGTGAAAGTAGCTTATCTATCTATTAATCAAAACTTATGTACTCACTCATCTACAGAAATCAAAAGTAATAGAAGAGAAATGTAGATAAGTATAGAAGAATGATTTGTCATATTTACCTTCTTTGCACTCATAAGAATCTCTGGACTCGAAGCAACCAGTATACAGCCTCGAGCCTATTTGAATAGAAATAAAAGAAAGAAACTGCCAATTTTAATTTACATTATTGACCAAACCCAAAAAAGAAGAAAAATCACAATGACATACACCCAAACCTGCAAGTAAGTCAAATATGGGCTCGGATTTACAGTCCTCAGGGCTCTATAAACTTCAAATGGGTCGGCAAATGTTCGACGTTCAAATCGCTGACTTAATACTATTTGGAAAATATCCCCTGAGAGTATATGCTCCTTTGCATGCTTTACTATTTTCTTGTATGCCTCACTGGTCATGTTTGAATTCTTTAAAGAAGGACCAAAATGGTGAGTATACACATTCACAGAACCTGGAGATAGCCTTGGGCTGCTAATTGACAATCAAATCAATACGATCTGAACTAAAGTACAAAAAGATGCATGTAACTATAAATAAACAAGTACAATAGTCACTCACGAATCAATGTCATGTACTCGAGCCACTAATTCCTCCAACCGTTTTACTCCATCTGTATAGGCTTTCTCAACTGAGGAGTATCGATCTAACCTCACCCAATGAATCACATAAACTTTCTGAAATGAAGCAAGCAACAAAATCTCATCAGAACCTCAATCCATAACTAGTACTTAATTAAAGTAATTACTAATCAAATTGTGAGAAAGACAACTCATAAGTTGGCAGCTAAAAATTATGCAGAGTCCGGTTTTCGGTGGTTCTTAATGAGCAAAAATCTTGGGAAGAGTGTAAAAGTTTCCATGGAGGCGATAGTAATTTTAGTTCCTTTCCTTTTCTGTTAGACAAAAAGAATGTTTGAAACGTCTACGTAACGGTCATATGTGAAGAGAATTGCAGTGTAAGGCTAAAACAATTATAAACAGTTAATAATTTCACACAAGTGTGGTTTATCTAGGGGGGTAAAGTCCAAAAAGTTCCAAACTCGTACATTAAAAATTATTTGCAGTTTCACACAGAAACACTGAAACTTTGAATATGTACCTTCTCCACGTGATCAAACACTATCACGTCGTCATAGAGCCCTAAATGCATGTCTGGAAGATTTCTGTCATCCTTGGGAGCCTTTGAGAATGGCAGTCTTCTCTTTTCCACATAACGAACTGTATCATATGAAAAAAAGCCTACCCAGCCACCTGTTCATAAATAGATTATCTTTAAGTGTGGTTTTAGGCTACTCTTATTAGAATTGCAAAGGATACAACTATTACAGCACTCTAAAAGATGAGCTGAAAACGAATCCTAGTCGGTTTATTATGAGAATCGTAAAATATTTGCAATGAAGGCAAATAAGAAACCAATTTGGAAACTCTAGCAGCATACAGTCCAGCAAAAATGTATTAAAGGCACAACTATGATACTTAGCAATGAATTATCATAACTAATACATTCCAACCTGTCCCTTACCACAAAATGCATCTGGAAGTTCATGAATAAGTTGGGGACTCCAACCCTCTGAGATTCTTTTTGGAATAGCCAGTGGATCCTCAACAAACTCCTCTATCAAACTCCCTTCTTCATGATCCATTATCGTCACCTTATTTTCTTTCGCCACGATTTCCATTGTTGGTTGAGCTCCAACAACACTGAAACGCCCCTGACATAATCAATGCAACAATGAATTATAATGTGCCATTAAATATACCCATGAACTCAAAAGCAATAGGTATCAAAGCATATCTATCACAGTCGAAAACCTGGGTGCTCTGATCAACCGACTCAAATAGAAAACTGGGAGCCTCTCTATCATCTTCCTTAACCAAGCATCGATACGCAAGAACCGGAGTAAGCTGGTCCGAAAAAATGCATTTGTAAAGAGGAACCAAATTCCCATTCTTTGAAACTTCCTCAAATTTCCTTGCATCAGTAGCTGAAAAATGAAACAAAACAAAAAAAACATCATTTCCCCAAAAACAAAACAAAATCTCCACTAAATCTTGAAATTGCTATAACCAAATCCAAACATATATAACAAGGACGTAGCTAATTAATTGTTCATGTATCTTCCCTACATTTTCTAACAAACAAACATGAGTAAAAGAAACTAAGAAAGTAAGGCAAGAATTTCGAATCCAAGATTAATCTTTGCACAGTGAGTGAGCTTAATTCAACTGGTTTTGCTTAATTGAAGTCATAATAAGAAAACGAAAACAAGAACAAGAAGAAAAATTTCAGTTCTTTTTGTTTTCCCGCATTTTCTAAGCAACCAAACAATGGAAAAACAAAGCAGAGAAAGCTCAATTGACCTAAGGACTGGTTCTTGAGAGAGCAGCATTTTATTTTTGGGACACATGCAAGTGATGAGCTTGAGCCTCTGGTAGAAATGCCGATGACCGGAACCGGAGAGAGCCGGTGACTAAACAAGCGCTGAGAGATGGAGGCAGCGTGCATTGTCGGAGAACTGAAACGGAGAACGGCCGGCAACGGAAACTGAAGAGGTGCTAAGAAATGTGTGTTTGTTCGTTTCTGTGGGGGAGGGGTGGGATTTTATAGGATTTGGACAGTGGTGAGAAATGTGTGCATGTAAGAGAATCTATTTATACTAGTGCTTTTTAATGAGTTAGTCCTTATCAAGGATTTTTTTTTTTTTGATTTAGTACAATTTTTGCCAACAAATATGGGGATGGTCAAACTTCCTTTTTGGCTTGTCACCTACTACTAGTTACCCATTTAGTTCATCTTTTCTTTTTCTGTGGAATTTTGATTTTCCGGATGATATTTGAAGTGGCATTACCATAAAAAGTAAATCTAAATGAAATTCCTAATTACTCATGTTGTTTACAAAAAAAGAAATCGTTTTTCTTTCGAATACGTTATGGATACGCAAAAACGTATCTGTTGACTTTTTTATAGTTGACTAATTAGATGCGGGTACGATATGTAAGTCAACATTTTGGACAAATTTCGAGATCTAATATGGATGAAAGAAGAGGAAGGAGAAGGAAGGAAAGGGAAAAAGAGAAAGGAATGAGACAGCAGAAGACAATATCTCAAGTAAATATTTTAAAATTTGTCGTATTTACGTATCGTATTTCGCACCTGTGTCAATGCATCATAGCTGGCAAATATTATTTGGGAAAAATCCAAAAGGGGAATTTCTATCATGTAGATTTAGTCCAAGCAAATAGTCCTCCCCCCTCTTTTTTTTTTTTTTGAACAAAGTCCTCCCCCCTCTAATCATGTGCAAAACGATGATCATGCGCTAATACCATCATAATCATGTACGATAATCAAGTTGGTTTTTAGTAAAATGAGATTACAAAATGAGATTTTAGTAATATTATAGCTATTTTGCATAAAAAAGCAGCTCCAGCAGAGTACTTAAACTAAAGTTACATTTAACTTTTTGTTAAATTGATAGCTAAATATAACTAGAAAATCTGAATAGCTAAACCAATACCTATATTTTTATTTCCTCTTTTCTCTTCTCTTTCTCCACGTGTCAGTATATTATTTGATGAAAATTTTTATATGACTACTAAATAAGTAAATAGCTAGTGTTGTTGTTGGAGTGAGATTGTTAAATTGCTAGCTAAATCTCATTTTTCTATGTATTTTAACTTAAAAATGGGTATAATTGTTGGAGACCTGTTTTCAATTGATTTTAGTCGAGTTTAAGGAAAAGCAGAAATGTGCCAAAACCATAGTTTCCACCTTTGTTGGGATTGCGCTGCAAGGCGAGTGCAAGCCGCTTAATAAAATGATAGTTGAGGTAAAAAAAATTACTGTTATTAACAAAAGTAATAAACTCAAGTATTCATTTGGACATGATCGATGATGTATGTGTTGAACTAGTATCTGAGCCAATATGTATGTATCCATCATTTTCTCAGGTAAATCCTTAATCCTATGAGCAAAGGATGCTTAGAGTAGAGGCCCTGAGAAACTTGTCATGTCATCTGTGAAGGGAAAGGGGTATGGTAAGCATACCAGCAATCCCAAGAACAAAACTAACACGCCGACGGCAACATACTTGTCATCGGGATCTGTGATCTCCTCAGCAAGCGGAGCAATTGGCCCCCTCTGTAAGAAGAATATCAGAGCTACCCAATAAAATGCCACATCATTGATTAGTGAAGATAATCCGAGCAGCACGATTGAAGCACCAGTGAAACGGGCTGAAGCCTGTCATAAGAAAAGACCAAGCAGTGTTTCATATCAGACTTTGGCCTTCAAGCTTCCAGTTTAACTTGTAATGAACTTTGGAGGGTGCATACCTTTCTTCCCCAAATGGCAAAAGAAATTCGTCCCCCATCGAGTTCTCCGGCAGGAATGCTGTTAATGGCATTGATAAGGAGTCCAGCCCATGCCCATATCAAGAGAGGGTTAACAGATATTGGTGTGCCTTCCTTGAGTGCATCACCAAGAAGAAGCTTTGCTATAAGAGAAATATAATGTCGTAGTCAATGTCTCATCTCAACTTGAGCAAACAAAGATCTAGGTGAATTCCAAAAACTTGGTTGCTGAAGTATGTCATGCACTCGAAACTGTTGTGCACAAAGTATTATGCAGAGATTTGGTGATTGAAATGAAAAGTAACCAACATTTGAACATGCAAACACATTACTATACAAAGTCTCTGAATGCATTATATATCTCTGAAGTAAAGTGCTTACCAATACCCCCTGCAAGAAAGGACTCGTGAAACACAGAAGCATCAACAATAATACCAACACCATCACTAGGCGGTAAGATGAATCCTAAAAGCAAAAGAACAATTCCCAAGGAAAATCCAGCCAAAGGTCCTGCTGCTGCAACTTTCAGAAGATCTTCACGCTTGGGTACAATATTTACAATTCTTGTAATTGTACCAAAAGAGCCTATCTGCCAGCAAATAGCTCATTAGAATTTATATGTATATGAAATAAAAGAAACTCAACATAGACCAGTAGTAGATGCACCTACAAGCAACAATGACAGCCTCATGATAAGCAGGCATTTTTAAATTAAGAGTATCCTTTGTATATTACTCCTAGAATAGCTTTGAACTCATGACAAGTAGATGATCACAGATGACAATTTTATCATTATAGGATTTATAGCACTTAGTGTGGCAGCCAGTAGGAGTTGTTCTTCCTTTAGAGTTCCTTATAAATTCAGCAAAGTAAACGTACTGTTTCGCATGCACACATACACATACAGATATTCATCCCTTTAAACTCGTTTTAAAATAGAAAGAAGGTTGGGAGAACGTAAAATCACCTGCCAACTGGGGACAAAGTATGGCACTCCAAGCTTGACTCCAGTGCTGTTTGCAGCTAAAATGTGGCCGAGCTCATGCACCCCCAAAACAAGTGTAGTTACTAAGGCTCCAGGTAAACCTTTGTTTAACAGCTCAACATTATCAAAAGCCGACCTGGGACATTAAAAGAACCTATCAGCAATCAAATGACAGAAAACCAGTCAATGTTTCCTAGGTACTCTTCTCACAATTTCACTTGAATGATTAAAAATTCACATACTAGAAATCACAACTTCAATTTTAACAAGAAGAAATTTATCAACAATGACAAAAAAAAAAGATACAGGAGCATTCCGCTTGAGGAAGAGAGCACACTAAGGAAAAATGGTGGTATAACAGCTGAATTATTTTTCCTTCAACAAGAAATTTGGCACAAAGTAATCACATATATATATATGTGACGACAAAACACATCAAGCAATATCTGTTTCAAACAAATCAGCAAAAGAGAAGGTGTCCTAAGGAATTTCAGATCATGAGTGTGAGCTATATTCAAAAGCATATATAATGATGTACTATAAAAAAAATTGCATACAATAAATTGGCCTGCAATTCAGGAACATTCCGAAGAAGTAAGGTAAACAATGTGACCAATCCAAAAGCACCAGCTGCAACCCACTCTGGGACAGCTGCAACAGTTGACACCAAATCCATCATTGTAACAAACCATAAGTTCTAGACATTGATTGATGCCTACACTTTCTAGGAAAATTCAAATAATCACCAGTTGTCTCCGGCTGTAATGTCCTTTGTGGAACTACAACTGCCACTGGTTGATCATCCTCAGGATTGACTAGAAGGAAAAGCTTGTACTCATCCCCAAACTTATCCTGCAAACAGATTCTGCAGATGTTAACAAAGAAGCAATCGTAAAGTTTGAACAGTGAAATGAAGGAAGTATGAGAGAAAGAGAGAGAGAGACCTTCATTCTCTTTGATATCTTTTCATAACTTTTAGCAGCCTGCCCTCGCAGATTTCCTTTGAATAATACTCCAGCCTTGAAGAAGTTACACAACAATCGGATAAGTACAACCACATAGGCTAGAAAGCACATTTTGAGATTTCAATTTTGTTGGCTATCAGCATTTTCTCAATTCATTTCTAAATGAAAGTTTGAAGTCCAGAAATAGGCATGTAAAAAGTCCAACTCTCGCTTGGAAGTGTGAAAAGATTTGCACTCAACAACCATGGTTATATGACTTATATCCATATTGTCATTTCCCATGCTTTTTAACTCCTTCTCCAGTAGAGAAATGGATAGACATAAAAAGATTAAATGGAATGAAACCAGTCAACTCACCTCATATGGATCTTGGCCTGTTATGAAAAAAGTATCAAAGCCAAAAACTTGGTTCTTGAGAATTTCAATTGTTTCTTTTGGAATCCGGATTGATTCACCCTGCTGTGGCTGTTCAGGGAATTATTAAGAGGAAGATGTTAAAAAGAAGATATGAAAAGAAGATGCATCTTCTAATAAACGAACTAGAGAACTTCATACTCACCTTCACACCTGGCAGAGGTGATCCAGTAGCAACTTCTACATTATCAACTTCCTGTTTCAAACACAACCTTAGCACAATAAGAGTCAACAGAGCTCATTTCTAATACCCTGCTCATCAAAATAAATAAGTTATGTATTCTCACTTTCTAATGTAAAGACAAGTTGAAAAAAGAGACTGACTTTCAGGCCGATGAGCTCTCCTATTAAGAGACTAATGTCAAATAGACAACTCGCCTATAGATGAAGATTTGTGATGGGATTTCATGCTGAACCACTATTAAAAATTATATTTTAGATAAATCTCGGAGGAAATAATAACATATTTCGAAAATTCCAGTGACTAACTTCCTAAAGCCTAGGGTCATATATAACCAGTGCTTGGGAAACACTATGGACTTCCATCATGAGAAAAAGCAATGAATTAATTTGTCTAATTTCTCGAAGAAAGAAAAACACAATCAATTGCATAAAGTCTTTAATGGACAGGCACTACCTGGACACCATTTTCAGCCTTAGTTTCAGCATCATTGTTTATTTGGTTCGCAACAATTGGCTGAGAATCCAGATGGGCCTCAGTAGAATCTCCACCTTCATTTTCATGACCTTGTTTTTCCTACAACACCAACATGAATTAGAACCACACAAATGTTGAGAAACCAAAGTTGGGAAATTTCACAGTAAAAATCGCTGGTTTCCTAAAAAACCAAACTTGAATTTGCACCTCATCATTATCTGGTTCGGTTTCCGTCTCACTCACTCTACAACCAACCTCTCGCTTCCTCAAAAACCTAATTTCAGTACTATAGTGAGACACCAGAGAAGAATAAAAATTAAAAATTGGGTAATCTTTTAGAGAAATAACCTTACCTGGAAATGTGGTCGAGCTTCACACTGCTTCTACGACATCGTTTTTTCCAAGAACCAGTGGATGAAGAAGCCAAATAGGGCTGAAACCGAAGATCGCAGCAAGAGCTGCAATGCGATATGGGGACGAAATTCCCGCGAAAATTTGCCGATAAGTTCATTTCAATTAACGGCTGGCTAGTCAGCGAAAAGCTCTAATTTTGTTGAAACCCAATCGCCATTGAAGCTGAGATTGATCAGGGTTTAATGGTTTCAGAAGGTTGAGATTTTTGTCTGTAACTTTGAGAGTCTTATCTGTTTTCCGGTTCGTTGGTTAAATAGGCGCGTAATCATATCTTTTTCTATTTTTTGTTTTTTTCTAATTTATTGAAATGTGAAGCTTGGAATATTACGGGAATCAATCTTTCGACATTATTTAAATTTTTTTTCTTGAAAAAAAAAATATATGCGACTATGTGAGAACACTTTAGCCGACGAAACATTCGTCGGGAAAAGTATCCCTATAATTTTTTATTTTTTATGTTTTAAATAAAAAATAAATTGTATGAACACCTTTCCCGACGAAACATTCGTCGGCAAAAGTGTTCTTACATATATTATTTTTGCAACCATAAACAACATAAATGTTTTTGCAACAATATTAGGCATCAAAATTGGGTTTTCGCATGGTTTGGGTTAATCATTCCAAACTGAGATTAAATTCTTTACCATATCATATGATTTCCATAAAAAAAGATATATTCGAAATTCTTCAAGTCGGTTTTGACAAGTGCCATAAAGAACTTACGAGCACCTTAAATAATTCAACAAAATTGTAGCAATAAAAAAGACTTGCTACAATTTAACAAACCACATTGGGCTTTGATGATCGCATTTTTAATTTCTTGGTTTATTTATTAATTTAAGAAAGTCGAAGAATTGGAGAAAGAGAAAAACTTGCATTCCCTTCTCGACTGTTGAATTTTCTCTTTTTCATGTTTACGAAGAGCGTAATTCAGTTGCTAATATGATAACAAGTTTAGGCTATAGTTTTGATTATGGTTGCAGATTTTTTAACGCGTCTCTTTTAAAAGTTCTCAAACTCTTTGAAACTGATTTATTTAGCTTAACTAAGTCAATATTAGTTTTGAGTTAGTTTTCCTTATGTTGCCTTTGGGCGTCCATGTAACTCAAACAAAAAAAAACAAAAAAAACAATCCATATAATCATCAGCAAATAGTCAAAAGATGACACCTCATCTTGGGTATTTCTATTCTTCAGAGTTTTGGCACATTTTAGCAGAAGCAAACATTGACAATTATAATACCACGAAGCAAACAGAAACGGGCTTGCTGAGATCGGAATGATCTAGCGTCGACTGTTATCCCTGGCCTAATTTTTGTTTGTCACCAAAATCTGAGGTTTTTACATACAACGCTTGCATGACAGAGTGAAAGAGAAAATGAGAGAGGTTCACATATTTTCAGGCTTCACATCCCACATTCTCTTGCGCTTTCTCTTGCCAGATTTCACTGTCAAAATAAACATTTTCCGCAACACTTCCGGCAACGGAGCCTCTGTTTGTTCCACAAAATCATCATCATCATCGCAACCAACCCAACCATGGTATGGTCTACGCCTCCTGGTTGGAAGAGTATCCAATTGTTGTACGGAGTGGGTTACAGGAGTTTCTTGCCAGACTTTTCTTTCTCCTTCAGTTGGTAGGAGATAGTTATTAGCATCTGCAAAATAAGTAAACGTTCATAATCTAAAGGAACAGATGTTATAGGACTGTTGAAATTCTTCGAAGAACTGCATATTAGGGAGAATTCAAATTCTTCTCTGTTGCAAACAGAAAAACTTCCTATGACTAGAATGTGCCACTGTTAACTGGCCTCTAGCAAATTGTATCTCTCACCCTTTACGATGGGTGAGATAAGGGTTCAACCTAGGGGGTAGAATGGATTGGGATAGGAGAGAACTGTGCAGCCTACTGCCTTTATTGAGTTTAGTGCAACTCATTCCCCGTGTTAATAGGTTTAGCACTTTAGCTGAAAAACCAACTTAAGATTGTTTCAGTTTTGTCAATAATCCGCTAATCCCCCCATGTTCATGAGAAATCGAACCACTACACTAATTGACTATAGAGGGGAAGGAAATTAGGTCTAGTTATTCCGAAACATAAAGGCAAAAAGTAATAGCTATTCTCCTCATACAGTTTGCAACAAATTAAAATTTCTAGGAATAATTTTTAAAAAAATTACCAGGCATTTGAGTGAGTGATGCAGAGTTCAGAGGTCCGTTATCTGATGCAGAATCCAGAACATCCTCACTCTGCAATGTGCTGTTCACAGCCTCCAGGTTTGAGCAGGGTAGAAAAACCTTGCTTAAGGGTACTGCTGTTTCAGAATCACTTCCACCACTTGCATCATTTTCTACAGAAGCAACCTAGGAAAGTGAAAATTGATAAAGTAAGCTAAAATGTGGGCCATGTTGTCAACAGTAACGTACTGTTTACATTGAAGGTAGATTAACCTTGCTTGAGGAAGGTGCAGCATCATTTCCCCCTCTTGCATCATTGTTTGGAGACACATCCTTAAAGAGTGAAAGATAAAATAAATTAAGTAAGCTAAACGTATGTAATGCTATCAATGGGTTGTATATCATGTAACATTGAACATAGAATAACCTTGCTTGAGGACGGTCCAGCTTCGGAAGTTTCAGCTTGATTTCTGCAGCTTGATTTTTTTGGAGAATCATCCTGGGAAAGTGAAATAAAATAAATAAAGATAAATGTAGGAAATGCTATTTATGGTTTTATATTGTTTAGATTGAAGGTTGAATAACCTTGCTTGAGGAGGGTCCAGCTGCTGTGGTTTCAGCATATTTTCCACCTCTTGATTTCTCCAGAGAAGCATTCTTGGAAAGTGAAAATAAAATAACTGAAGTAAGTATGTAGGCAATGCTATCAATGGTAGTAACCAGCATTATAACTAGTTTTGAACAATTAAAGAGTTGCATATAAGCAATACAACAAATTAGAATACATCTAATGAGGAATTTCTATGCAGGATTAAAACCAAAATAATCACAAGGAATAGGTGACTAAATGAGGTAGAACATTATGAAAAAGCTAGCAGCACTGAGGAGGAGTGCTATTGTGTGCATGCAATGGAGTTTGATATCTATATAGTAACATGATGATTATATCTGTTTAAAAGCACATACAACAGCACATGCAACATGAGTATACAACACTGATAAAAGTTAAATGCGAAAATTTCTTCTGAAGGCAATTACCAATAGTGTAAAACTGCAAAGACAATACACAGAAACACAAAGAAAATATACACACAACCATGGCACCTCAGAGGCCCTACAGCACCACCATTATTCTTTTTTGCTTTTTTCTCTTTTTTTTCTGGCAAATAAAACATCACCTGTAAGAAATGAAAAAGGTGTTTTGTGTATATGTTCATAGCTTTTGCAATGGGATATTAAGGGAAGAGAAATATAATGATGGCTCAATTTATTTACAGAAGACAAAGGGCATGTTTTCCTACCAAACAAAAGCAATTGCTACTTTATAGTTTGTACTCTAAACCTCAACAGTTTTTACTATCTAATGATGGCTCAATGTATCCACTCACAGAAGCTAGTAAAAGTGCAGTAGAGGCATTCAAAGATGCAATGTCCTCATCAAACTTCCAATTCACAAGAATCCAACAGTTAAAATCCCACTAGAATCTTGCTGCTGGTGAAAGATTTGGTACTTTTTTTAGTAAAACAAACTTTCAATTCTACAGTAAGCACAGATAAATGTGCCTTCTTTTGAAGCATATCAACTCAATAGCTAGAGAAATCCATCAAATTTGCAGATATCTCAAATAAGAAAGATCCCACATTTAGAGTAATTCATTTCAGACAAGCATTAACTAACATACCCCATCGTCATCACCATTAGTTTGATCCTCAAGAAGGGCTTCAAGTAGGACACTGTAAGCACCATCTTCAATTAAACGCCAGCCATCTTTCGTATAAATCTGAGGCATAAATCAAAACCCTTTTCATATGTCAAACACAACCCAGAAGCAATTTGCTTTCAGAAACAAAATGAGAGAAAAAAAAAAAATTAAAGTACCCACCTTTAGTAGCTGGTTCACCTTCTGACGGACTATTTTCTTGGGAAAACCCATGTCCGCCATAGCCTCAATAGCAGCAGACATACGCGTATCCTTGAAACAAAGAAGAAGCAGAAAAGAAAGAGTGAGAAAATAGAGAGAGGAAATTAAGAAGGGGGAAAAAGGCAAAACCTTGCTTCCTCTTGGAGGCATTGTGAAGCTGAACAGCACAGAGTCGCTCCCAAACGTGAAGAACAGAGACCCAAGAATCAGGTGAGGCTAATTGGCTCTGGTTTCGCTTGAAATGGAAAAATAAGCAGAGAGAGAGAGCTGAAATGGGGGTGTGGAAGATTGGAAGTAGGAGAAGACACAAAATGGTATATATGCACCTACAAGCAATTTCTATTTTTCTCGATCGTAGTGTGATGTGCCAATAGGATGCTGACGCGTATTCACAAATGGTTTTTGGATTATGGTCGTGCCAAAAATAAATAAATCGTCTATGTTTGTATGGTTAATCTGAAAAATTAAAATTCCCAGTTCTGATTGCTTGTTTCAAGTTTCAAGCAATCATTATGTATTTTCGGTTTAATTAATTTTTTATTTTTTAGAGTTTGATTGAATTTTCATTTACGTTCGAAGTCTAAAACACAACATCAAATTCTTAAATTTATTAAATTTAATCAATATGACATAATCAAATGAATAAATCAACTTTTTTCCTTGTCCCAAAATGAAAAAGAGTGAATCAATCAAGGAACCACACAAAATTTGAAAAAAAAACAATCGCGAATGACCAACTCGAATCGTAAAATCGTGAGAAAAATTGAGTACTTGGATATGATGTTTGATTCTCGACTTACCCGAGTTTGCAATGGAAGTCAGCAAGGAGTCGTGGAGATTGGTGCCGCATGCAAGTTTGTCAATTAGGTTGAATAGTGTTTTAAATACGTGTGTGTTTTGCAACTTTGAGTGCTTTTATACTTTTCAAACGATGTCGTTTTGAATATGTTATTTTGTTGATAAAAGACGGCACATTGAACTCTTCAATCTTAACACAACGAATCGTCTCCTTTAGGTAGTTTTACACAATCGCTTTGCGGACATACCCTTGAGGAACACATGAAATTGCAAATCATGTTAATTGCTCAACATTTATGCCTTCACAATGACAATGAATAATTAACACTCGGATAATCCATTCACATTTGACCAAGTCAAACCCATAACGTTCACATTTACGCGGTAAAAGAAGTTGATTTATGTGACTGAGCTAGAACTAATTAATAAAAACAAAATTAATGAACCAATCAAAGGTAGCCCAAAACTGTAAAACTTTACTCGGCTGAGGAAGGTGGTCGAAGAAAGGCGGTCTTTATTCGGCTGAGGGCTGGTACATCAGTCATGAACTGGAACGTATTGTTGATCAATCATCATCGCAATCGTTTTCAAGTTAAATGTGGGGTAATTTAAATCTTACTGTAACCAAAAGCAAAAGAGACAGGATCTAACCCAAGGCACCCATCATATCGATATCTTCTTTATATTGAAACCCATAATAACCATTGATCCTTTAGCATTATTAACCAAGGTCAACACAAACAAGAACGAACAGCTTAACTGATCACTCTAAGAGAAACTTTACCACTCCCATTCACATTCACATTCACAATAAAGTAGTACTACTTATAATTGAAGAGGCTACACATGCAAAAGATGAGGCAAATGCATCACACCATGTACTAATTGATCGAGGATGAGAACTGAACTTAGTGATGTAGTGGATGCGGTGGTGGAGCGGCTGAGGCTCGCGGTGGACACTGGTAACACTTGGCAAACAGCCCAAAAGTGTCAACTTGCTTGATGAAGTTGGTCATGCTTGCCCATCCTCCGAATCCGAAGCCGACTATCAACACCCACACCACTATAAATGTGTTCACCACAAACATTCCTGTCCAGCTCGGGAGGAAGAACGGAAGCTTCTCTGCCGCATTCTGCGTTCATGGATCAAAGAAGCACGTACAATTAGGCTAGCTAGGGTTTATTGATAAACCATATATATATATAGTAACAAACTGGAGTACGTAGTACGTGGACTGGATCGGACTATACTAATTAATTTACCTTCCGAGCAGAGGCAGATCGGTAAGTGAGCATATACGCTAAAGCAGGTACGATGTAGACGGTGAAACTGACCAAAAGAGCCCCAACGGCAGAGTTGATGGGACCGAAGAAAGGAAATATGATGGCCAGGAACCATATGGGAATCACCACCGGCAACCTAGCAAGCGCCCTTAAACATATGCTCCTTGTGTCATGCATTCCTATTACTTTCTCCCACACGAAATACAACGGCGTACAAGCAAACCCGAAGGTGATAAACTGCATGCAACGTGAAGGATCCAAATACATCAGCATGCATACGAATTAATGGATCAGAAATTCTCTAATGCTAGCTAGACAGTTTGATGACATGTTATATAGGGATCGATGATGATCACCTGGTGAATGAGCATCAACATAACCCCGGCGTCACGCCAGGCATTTCGGGGAAGGAGCGCAAAGGCATTCGAGTGGGTGAGGAGTTGGTCGCCAAAGGCCCAGTAGACAGCAGTAGCAGATGGAAGGGTTAGAGTGAATACATATAGGGTGGCAAACAGATAAACGTACTTAAACTTCTGAGGCTTCCACATTGCATGCATAATTTCCCTGCAAAATCATACCATAGAAATATTCAGGGATGTAAAAGCCTTGAGTAGTAATTCAAATAATGAGAATATGTACGTCTCCTCTGTATTTCTTCAAAAGCTATTGAAAAGATTAAATTTTATGATTAAGATTAAGCTAGGTGTGTTGGTGACACAAAGTCAATATGATCCATATGACTAAAGAGAATATTTAGATACACACCACTAAGGTCCACAATGATCATATTATTCCAGCTATTATATTCTTTCCTTCACCTTATACGATATATCATTTTCATCATCTTCCTTTCATCATATTCTCTTCTTTCAGAAACCCATTAATGGCAAGCAAAAAGCTGTCCTAAAAGCCACTGTGCAAAAAACACCATTAATTTTGAAAAGAGAGACTACAAAACACAGATCGAGGGAACAACATGATTGTTATTTCAACAAAGAAAACTAAAATATAGAAAGTTAAGTTGAACACTCACACGGTGACGGCATGTCCGCCGAAAGTGTAGAGTATGTTGGTAGCGCCAGTGAAATACAAAACCATTTTATCTGGTCCCGAGTGTTTTACACCCTCAACCTGGAAACACGTTTGAGTCGATCAAATCAACCGAGGAAAAAGAATTAACCGAAAAACTCATCAGAATCAGGATCGTAAAATTAAATCACCTGGCCATGAATAATGGCTGCAATGGTCATGTACCAAGCAGTGTAAGTAGTCATTCCTAGACCAAGAAATGACCATATTCTGTAGTTGTGGAATGAGGGTATGAACACTGTGGTGGCACAACAAGCTCCAAATATATAAGTCCATGTCCTCTTGTCCAGATGGTCATTTATATAGTAGATATTACTGCATCATCACCCATGACACAAACACAAATTAGTACATTAAACAAAGGATTAAAATCTTTTTTGGTCCTTGGTGCTCTCACTGCTCTGGTCAATTTCCATGCATGTGTTACCAACTCGGCTTTTTTGGTCATTGTGTTTTCAAACTTTTTCAATCTTAACCCACCCCCATATTCCGTCAAATTGCTCACTAGACCAACAACCATGTTCAAGTTGAGAAAGCTGATGGGAATTTGACGGAATTTTGGCACATGGTGACCAAAAAAATCAAATTGAAAACAAAAGGACCAAAATTGAAATTAGACCAAAACACGGAGACCAAAAATGAATTTAATCCTTGAGCAAACCCCCAATAAAAAAAGAAAAACCCATCTTTCATTTTACCTCTAGATTGATACCCAAAATTGAACATAAGAACTGTGTTAAGATTACAGACCTTGCACAACCTATAAGCTGAATGACAGATCCACAGAGGAGAAAAGTACAGTTGAAGGCTAACCCAACTGCTTTCCAGTATGGACCCAATAAACCATCTAGCACTTCAAACCACTGCAAACAATTTTCAAAAAATCAAGGAGTGAATCAAAATTGGTTTTAGGCCTTTTGGCATTGTAAGAAATTGATATTTTCTTTTGACTAATATTGGAAGAATACTAACCTGAATGACATGGTTTTTGAAGTTGACATTTTCTTTCTCCTTTCGGCTTCGGTACTCAACGTAGAGAATACTGATGAGATAAGCAGTCCAGCTTCCCAAAATGCCATAAAAGACTTGGAATATGATACCTGAAAGCATACCCAGTTGAGAGAAAGAGTATGGCAATGTCAGAAGAACTTGAGCAACCTGCAAAAACAATCAAAACCCAATTCTCAGAATCAAAAATGGTATTCGAAAAACAAATTTTATGAGTTGGGTTTTTGGTAAAGTTGCTTACTTGATTTGATGCACAGCTGAACCAGGCATCATAGACAGAACCACCATGCCAGAGAAAGTTACTGAGGCTAAAACCAGTTTGATGGTGGTCTGGGATTTCTTCGTCTCTGTCGTCATGATCACTGCTCTGGTTGACTATGGCCTCCTCTGCTTGCTTCTGAGGTAACATTGTTAACAGAGAAAATCGATCTGAAAAACAAGCAGATAACCTGTTTCATTAAATACCCCAAAGAACTAAACCAAAACGCAAAAACAAGAAGAGTGAAAAGTCATAAACTTTTGTGTACCCAGAAGAGAATGAGGGGTTGTTTTACCTTGTAGAGAAAGTTGGTTGGGGATTTATAATGGGGAAAGCCTGAGAACTTTTCAAGCCAATTTGACAAATGTGAGACTCCTCCGCAAATTGGTTTACTCCCTGTAACTCCCAAATATCATTTGACAATAAAAAAAGAGAGAGAGTGGTTTATCTCGTTTAATCTTTGAAACGAAGAAAACAGAGCAAGCCGTTACTTTTCCTGCAGAGTATTGTTGAACTTTCAAGTTCCAAGATTTTGCAGTTACAGAGACTTAAATATAAACTTGAAGTTGAAAGACTTGTCTGAGTTGTCTCAGACGCAGCCAAATACCCTATTCAATGCTGGCTTTATGTGAAATGAATTCGCAAAATCTTGGGGAGAGTCAAAGAAGATACTCACAAGCAAAAAGGTGTATCTCCCTCTTAAACAATTTGAGGAGAAAAGGAAGGAAATAAAAGCTTCGAGGGGTTGTTTTTCTTTGGAGAGATTGATTCCTGGGCTTTGAGAGTAGAGATCTGACAGAAAAGGAGGAGGAAAGATTGAAAGAATAGAGCACTATATATAATACACTATCTCTTCTGTCTGTCTCTCTCTCTCTCCGTTTCTGTTAAACTGTTGCAGAGATTTTTGATAGCTTCTGTCAGTGTACTTGGTTCTCTCTCTCTCTTTCTCTCTCTGCTTCTTTCTGTGTGACATGAATGATGGAGCACTTTTTTATAATGGCTGAATGGGGTTTGCACAGATGAAGCCTCTCAGCAATAAACTCTCAAAGAATTCAATGTCACCAACCAGCAATTCCAATCTTTTCTGTCCAATTTTAACCAAAAGAATAAATCTTTTCTGTCGTGTTACTGTGGGTGTAAATGTATTCAAAAATGGAAGGAGGAAAAGTTTTATTAAAGGTAATTAGAAGAGGGGAAAGTCCGAAAGTATGAGAGGTGGTGTTCAATATTGTGTCTTAATACAATGTCGTGTAAAACATGATCTAGTGTGAATTGAACAAAAAAAGAAAAATATCTTGTGCATTTCACATTATTTTTTTTCCTTTTCTTTTAGCAATTTGTGCATTTTTTTTATAAGATTAGCAATTTGTGCATTTCATTATTACCTTTCATATTCATTGAGATTGAGTGGTTTTCTTTTCGACTTCTTCACCGACTGTTTTTTCCTTTTTTCTTTTTTGAAAATGAATTTTTAGCCCGGTCACTAGTTCATCATGAAAACATCTGAAAATGTTGATGAAAAAAGTTAAACTGAGAAATCATTAACATTCATCATCCATATACCCTTACAATAAAATAATAAAATACCAAAAATGAGTTTAATCTCAAGTGAAGTAAGAAATGTGTTCATGTTTATACAAGGTTCAAAATATATTCTAAGCAAACAAACAACATTAGTAAATCTCTAATTAACCTCAACTGCAAGGTGATTCTGATCATTGATCTTAAGCTCTTAACTCTTAAGAAAGCTCTAAATATTGCTTAGCAAGTCACTATCTCTTTGAATTAACCAATGGATAAAACCTAATGGATCCTATCTATCTATCTATCTATCTATCTATGTCAATTCTAGATTTCTAGGGCCCTTTGATGGCTAAGGACTGCCTGTTACTTGCTGAAAGAGTGAAGATAGACAAAATTACTTCTTTCTACCAAATCAATGTACACATACAAGTGAGTTGTTAGAACCTAGCTATAAGTTAATAAACACTCAACGTCCCATTTAAAGGAAACAAATCCAAAATTCTAAAAAAAAAAAAAAAAAATCTAATAAGTTTAGACAATTTCTGAATTTCCCAATAAGAACATTTTTTTTTTCTAATATGAATAAAAAAATGTTTATTTGGGATCAGTAAAATTTTATATTGGGGGTCAATAAAAATTTTATAGAATTTGATTGGGGGTCAGTGAATATTTTATTAAATTTTACTATGGTCAATAAAAAAAACAGAAAAATTCTCATTTATAAATGGATACTTTTATCACTAGACCAAATTTTCTTGAACCCATAAGCAAAGCTAAGTAAATAATTTGACCCCAAGAAGTTATACTTAGGCATTGAGATCCGTACATTTATATATATTTTTCAAACTAATTACACTTTGAATCGCATATTCAAAAACTTTAAGTTACGTAATTCTAAAGTAATGAAAATTAACGTTTTGATTAAATTGAGAAATTAAAAACATGGACGGTGGAGACTATTTCTGTTAACAATTTAATTTGTGTGACTCATTTAAATGCTTGAATTAGTAAATCTGTACTATATTTAAGAAAATTCACATTGTTAATCAAAACAGAAAAAAATGTACCAAAATATCATTTAAATATTAAAAAAATTATAAAACAGTTAGTAGTTAGGGTTAATAATGTAAAATAAATAATATAAAAATATAATTATCTACATTAACTATCTACTATACTACTCTCATATACATTTCAATTAACTGTTCATATCTACACAAATCAGGTATGTATTATTTCTTGTTATAAAAATGAAGGCAATTTGAGATTTTATAATTTAATTTCGCAAAAAATTAAAAGCACTCAAAGTATGGTAAAATGTAGTTTTCTTTACCACGAGGAATGAGGATAAAATCGACATTTTAATTAATAAGGTGCAAAGTGATTATAACTCTATAGTGGTGTATCTTAAGGATGTGAAATGTAATTAACACTTCATTTTACATAGATTTTTTATTTTTTTTAACTAACTTGAAGTCATCGTTGATTTAAATTTTGTGGAGGAAAAGTCTGGTTCATTCAGAATTTGGTGAACTACTACTATCTTTTGACATGCAGTCAAAAAGTTGGCCAGAGAATCCAACCTTTTAATGGAGACTTTAATCTCTGTCAATATCACCATTAAACGTCTATATTTCGAGCCTTATCATGAGATTACTTAACATAAACATAGCATGCTTAGTGGGTGGAGGGTCCTCCTTCTCACTTCACTGGGTTCCTCTCCATCTTTATCAAGCTTTTTTCCTTCATAATATGCTCTCTGTCTTCCTTTTTCTCATCTGACTCACACTAATAATTCATCTTAATCGAACTTTAATTGCATGGCTCACCTCCTAATTGGTCATTATCCTAAACCTAATTGCTAGTAATAGATTATGAAAGTAACCACGTCTACCCTTGTGAAATACTATAGTATATATTGTGTGTCACGCATGCCTAACAAATAAACAAAGTGTTAATTTAGGGATTGATGAGATAAGAAATGATTAGAAAGGACAGTTTGCAGTACACACCAACAGGTTAATTAAGCATAGAAAACTTTCAAAACAAGGCTAGAGGATCATACTTAGTGGGTATTGCATTCATAAATCAACATCTTTAATTCTCTAACCACACATAGAGAATATATGCAATTTCTGAGTTATCACAATTCACAAGCCGATTAAGTGAGTCTAGAATGTACTTATAGCGTGTTCTTTCTTCTCTCAAGAAGTCTCTCTCGAGAAGAGGATAAGCTTTGAGTTGGTGGATTTGTGTGAATTGTTCTCGCTTAATCTTATATCTTAATCAAATATGAATCTATCAATAGAGTCAAGTGCAATCTTGCAACAAGAAACTATTAAACAACACATTTGACCCCGATTGTATAAATGGTCGGAAATTAATCAATTGGATACATAAAAAAGGAGAACATAATCATAACATAAAATTGAAAATTTCATCGTATAACACAGTCTAGGAGTGATACTTTGTGTCAAACAAGTGGAATTCATTTTGATATTTTTCATGTAGTTTGTGACCCATGTCTCGACTTATATATACTTATATAGTGTACATCAACCAAAAACAATTATTATTATTATTATTATTATTATTGTTATTATTATTTTGTTACATTAGATTGAATTTTAACTTACTATTTATAACCTAATATCTCACTCTCACTCACCTAATTTTTTTTTTGTATTAATTTCTTAAACGTATTTATTCTATCAAAATCAATGCTCACTTTCAGTCAATTTTGAATCGTGTTAGAGATTGCTACTCTTCTATTTTTGTTTTTCTTATGACTTAAAAAGAAAAGTTAGGTATTGGTGATTATATAAGTGATCACTCCACCCATCACTACATTTTCTGCAGATTGCACCCACCACTTCATCACTAAATCACTAATCATATCGGCATGAAAATTTTGGATGGTGAAGAAGCTAGTTAGATTGTTTTCCAAATACCAAACGCATACGTAAGAAAAGGGTCCAACCATGGCATGATTGATTAGAAGGAATTTATATAATTATGGGTAACCCCACATTTGAAGAATATTTCCTTCAAAATACTGACTGAAAAGGAATAGATTGGAATTATTTGGCTTTTCGTTTTCCATATCTGCAAAAGCTTCTCTTGGGATTTATGTTCAGAATAGAAAACAGTGAGCTTCAAGCTTTCCTCTCTATAGCTTATTCTTAATATTTTCGATCAGTCACTTTCTTTTTCCACTCGGAATATTCCTTCTTGTTAATTAAGCATCCTAGGACAAAAAATGGACTTAGTAAAGGGTCTTATCTTTGATTAATTTTTCTAAAACATTTTTTAAAAATTAAGGGAATTTGATTATTAAGGTAGGTCGACCAAAAACTATTAATGCTGACTAGTGCTTTTGATCATTTCCATCCCATTCCAAAGTGCTTCACAGGGCCACACCAAAAGTACTCAATCTGTGATTAAGAGTGCAAGAGAGTGCAAGAGGCAACATTTTAATGCAAATAATCAATCATTAGAGTAATTGTGAAGGTTTATTTTAATTGCCTATTTGCCTGGATTCTTGAAGCTGTTGAGTACTCTATGCGATCTAAAATGCAGGTCTGTAATAATAATATATCCTCAAGGGAATTGTTATGTCGCATAGCCATGATCATTGTATATGAAGCAGCATGAAAATCTAGTAATCACTCTCTTACATTTAAATGATTTGTATGGTCTTCTTTTACTTGAATATTGAGGCAGATTAGGTCTTATAAATACAGAAATTTGGTGTTAATACAGCAAGAGTGAGACATGTGTTAAAGTGAGTGAAATTGGGTCCAACTTGAAGTGATGAAAATACTAGTAATTTAACATATATTTTGACGGAAAAGTCCTGAGTGAGGCCTTCGGACCACTAGCTAGGATTGTCCGATCATCTAATCATGTGTTGTCACGTGAAAAATCAACTAAAACTTATATCCAAAAATTCGTATGCATTTTCACCCGCAAAAACTATAAGTACCCTCTGTCTTCAAACTAGTACACGTGGCAACACATGATTGAGCACTGCCTAACTATAGGTAAGTTATTGAGAGTATTGAAACTTGATATGCAAGCTAAATACTTGGTTAAGTAACAATCGATCAAAGTGGCAGAGACTGCTAAACTATACATAAAGCACAAAACGAAATTAAAGAGATCCTTCCCATACGGAATCAAAAACAGTTTCAGTTTTTGCAAGTTGCTACAAAATGAAGGAAAGGTTACATCGAACTATGCACTCGGGATTTCAAATCCAAGCAGGCAAAGACCAACAACCCGATACAATCAAAAGTCATCATCATATATATAGCAGATCAGAGACCATCGATGGTCTTCTCCATGTACCCTTTGTCCACTACAAACAGATCGATCCTTTTCACCTCTGCAATATTTTCTTTTCTTTCTTGCACCACATAATCACTACCACATATGAAGGGCTCATTTCCATAAGACCCCCTATGCCTTAGCCATGTGTTAGTTTGCACGAGTCTTTTCAAGGGGGCAAGTGCACCTTAATTTCGAATAGCTAGCTTCAACTACCTAGCTAATGGCTACCATGAAATAAGTTAATCTATCATGGATTTGAAGACTTTGAATTTTTTGGTGTTATGTCTGCCATTAATGGCTTCCCCGTCGGTTTTGCATCTAAGGCTCTCATAGTCCACAGAAATGGAGCAGCAAAAACTCATTTTACATTGTCCTTTTCTAGTAGTTGAGTTCCAACGTACCTTGCGTTACTACTGTTTCCCACTTCGGCATAAAACGCAAGCAAAGTCCTTGTAATTAGGGGTTGGTTGCCGTCGTCTTCTTTATGTTTCATGTGCAAGAAAGAAACAAAAGAGGAAAGAACAATGTCATGCATTTGAACAATATTCAGAAGCCTTGGGGAAATTATGCTCCACTTAAGAAAGAGGAAGGTACTGCATGAGGCCTAATGAAATACAGAGATAACTCGGATTGGAACCATTCATTCTCTAAGTCTTTCTACAAGAACTTCTTGCAAAAAACATCATCTAAATCCGAAATTGTTTAGCAATATCTATGAGTACCATCATTGCACAGGCTATTGTTCATCCGTCAAGATTGTATTTGTTTGCAAAGTTTAGATGACTTCTGTGTTAAAAAGTATGTCGCTATCTATCGTCATTGTGATGGGTGCAAAATCAAATCCCAGAACACTTGACTTAAGCTGGGGCATTATTGAAGTTATTGCCTTGACTAGCACCCACTCATGACCCTTTGACTACATGGGAGTTAAGGGTTCACATCCAACACCAAATTCTCAAGGTTTTGGTATTAAGGGTCAGTATTCAGTACAGTTCATCAGTCTAATTGCTCTAAATTTGTTCAAGTCACATATACAGAATTATATATGCCTACTGTACTGCCCATTTAGTCTTGCTCACTTGAAGAGTTTGGCTTGTGGGTCCAAAAAATCTAACCCTATCTAATTAGGTCCATTTTTCTTCTTAACAAGGAGTAAACATCTATCATACAGCTCATACCCACTATAAGAAGAAAACATCATAACTCCAATCAATTTCTGGAATTTCTGAAGTCAAGAAATGCAAGTTGTATTACTTGATTCAAAAACATAGCATATATCTAAAAGTTGCTCTATGGTCTGTATATGATATAAAAAGTGATACTACTACACGCTATGCCTGAGAATTGAAAAAATGGGCAAAGCCCATTAAATATACAGAACAAAGAATCATTTTGTGCTTTCAACGATACACTTCGCAACATATAAGGCACACATAGAGACGGAGAAGCCTGAGTACATGGTGCAGCAAGAGTCTATTGCTGGTGTTTTCGGTGCCAAGATTTAAGCCACAAAGAAGATGAAGACAATCAGGAAAAATATCAAAATGGCAAATATCTTGATTATAAGCCACCTATTTGATGATATTCGGTTGAGATTCCTTAGTAAAGCACTGTGTGCACCTTCAACATTTGTCAATGACTCTTCCATGTTGTCATCGATCCTGCTCATATCAATGACACGGATTTAGAATAACATGATCCGGCCTAGTAAAAGTACATCATCCAATGATAGCTCCAAACACAACACCATTTCATGGTACAAATTACATCACGTATAAAAGGCTGGATGACAGAACTTCACATATTCAAAGCAAGAAGATCAAACCTGATAGCCAGTTCCCCTTGATGTGCAACCATAGTAGCCAAATGTGTAAAGATCCCACTGAGTTCGGAAATTGTAGATTCTACATTTTGAAGAGCTGTTACCCGGCTTTCTGTATAATTTTCTTGCCGTGGAACTACCTGCTGTAACATGGACATTTCCATCTGCTGCGATGGAGGATTATCTACAGCTAACCTTCGTCTGATTTGGCCGATTTTAAAGAAAACAGTTGGTTATAACTTATAAGAATCTCTATGAATATGTATTCAGCAAACAAAATTGTATAACACCTAATCACTGGTAATTCAGAAAATAATCAGCCATATGGAAACTCAGAATACAGAAAATCAACAGGTGCAGTTGAGGCATGACAAGATGAAATCAAACTACTTATATTGCAAAAGTACTATCAGTTTGAACCTGAATCTAATACCTGCACTCCAGTTAATCATGCCTTTGCTAATCGAGCAATCACCAAATTGATGAAGGCCCTCTACGTACTTCTGAGATGGTATCAGGAAGTGTTACACTCTAAGCAGAATGATAGCTGAAAGTCTAGATGATAGCCTATGAAGCAGACTTGGCAGCCAATATACTCTAACTAGTAACCATATGAGAAAGTTATACTTTTGCTTACTCTCTGATTCATATTCAATATGTCACATAAAATGTACAACTTTTAGCAGTCAAATTCTTCAGTTTTGCTTTTGATTTTTTCTGCTTCCCTTATTTTCTTTTCCCTTTCTTCTAGGGGTAATATATATTCCTGTCCTTCTCTTATTCACCCTTACCATTCCCAAAAAGCAATATAGTAAAATGCACATTAATGCAACAATGGAAAACTAAACACACACACCAAAAAAAAAAAAGGAGGAGCTAGATTATGTGGCTTGAACAAGCATTTCAGACATGCATAAAAGATAAATAAAAACGATTGTGCGGACATTTGTGTTTATCATAATTATGATTGGAAGTATGTACAATAATGCATCTAGCAGTGCTCTACTTGGTACTAGTAGGGGAATGATTAAAAGACATCAATAGAAAAATCACGTTTTTTTTATTGAGCCAACATACCTCAGTTGGCTTCCAACTTGAACTTCCGTTGATTGCGATCTGCAGAGAGAAAGAAATAAGACAATAAATAATTTACCAACAACTACAAAGTGGAAGGTATACCATAATGTGGCACACATAATGACTATAATATTAGTTGATCTTTTATAAGAAATGCTCACTGAGATGGTTGTAAACTGCCAGATGCACTTGATGAAGTTGACCAGGGAGGAGGTTCGGTCACAGTTTTTGCAGGACTCCTGAAAGGGTTCTCTCTTGCTGCATTGGTGGAAAACATCTGTTTCCTGTTCTCATGGGCCTTAATATTCTGCAGGCCAAACAAAACTGAGAAACTTGAAGGATACCATAATACCTATGGACAAAAGAAATGCTTAACAAAAAATGTACAAAATACAAATCAAGCTAGAACCAACCTCTGTTCTAGTGGTTAACACATCTTGAAGCTTTTTGGTAGCCCCCATAAGTTTGCTTTTCAAGTCATCATATACTGCTGTTGAATGAACAACTTTATCCTGAGAATAACTCCCATCAGCTATCCCCATGTTTTGAAGGGTCTGCAAATCTGTAAGAGCAACATCCAGAGATGTAATGTCATTCTTCACTAAAGCAGTTAATTCCTGAATTTCCACCGTCGGATCGTTGAACATGGATGACCTCTTCGCCACTGCAGATTAACAGATGCAAAGCACAAGCCTTAGATCGGCATAGCATCAACCAGCCAATAAAATCAGACGTGACTTCGATAGCACAACTGCTTTAACAACATTACAATATTAGGGTTTCTAAGCAAATTTTAAGCAAGGTTTTTCTTCACAGGCAATACAACTCGAAAAATCATAAGGTAATCCGCTTCAGGAATCATAATTAGATAAAGCAAAACATATGTGATACTTAAAATATGCATACGGCATCTAAATACAAATTTGTTTACATCTGACTGCAAAAATAAGTAAACCAATTCCCAAAAGTACTTCCAGACTCTAGAACAGCTCCCTAGCTAAAATCAAAAGCCAAGATTTTCATCTGCTTGAATCGAAACTTAGCTGAGTTTCTAACATTTCCCAGGTAAAAGTAAATAAACACGTTAAATTCAAACTTCAATATTGTAACTTTCCAACATTTTCTCAGCCACCAACCAGCTAGAAACAAACTCATAAATCCAAACACATATATAGAGAGAGCATGGAAATTTGATATCAGAAATGGAAAAAAAAATAGGGGTGAATTCCAATTACACTGGGCGAGCCTTGAGATCTTCTGAGTGGTTTCGTGGATCCCCAACCCGATTCGAGAGGCCTTCTTGTTGAATTCGGATCCGGAAGAGGCTGGCCCGGAAGGTCTGGACGGTGACTGGGCATTCTGTGACTGATTGATGGCTGTGATTCCTCCGATTTTCTGAAGGGTGTCGGAGAGTGATCGGAACTCCGAGGTCCGATCACGGTACGTGGAGGCCATTGGGAACGACAAGCCTGAGATGCAAAATGGCTGAGCGGAATATATATACGTATGGTCGTTTATGAAATTCTGCCATGTCAGCAAATACTAAAACTTTGGAGCTAATTACAGTTAATGTCATTGTATTTATTATTAGTTTTTTATAAAGCGGTGTCATGTCACTATTCTTATTCACCCACAAAGATTTATTTTTGACCAAGTTACCTACGAACTTACGAATGAACAAAATTTAGCCTTTCTTTTTTTTACTTGAAAAAGGAAAAAATCATTTTCTTAAAACAGTTGGCAACGATTGAGTGAAAAGCTATTGACAATCTTCGGACTAATTTGTGCTTGCATTTCAAATTGGCCAATTGAGCAAAAACGCTTTTAGACAACCCAATGTGTTTTAATAGCGTTTGTCGTTTAACAAAGATAGTGAAAAATGTTTTCTAAATTGTAGACGCACTTTGTTTTTCAAAAACATATTGGGTTTGTAGCATGTACTTAATTTATAAAATAAGCAATTTGAAATTTTTGAAATTTTTATAGTAAAACTTGTTTAAAGTACAAGCAGATAAGAAAACACTCTAACAAAAATAAATTCCACCATCCATGTTCATGATTCAATAAGTGAATCCTTATCAATTAGCATTTGTGTTGATACCATATTACCATCCAGTGGAATCTAATTTTATTGTTTACTTACTTATCGAATTTCAGTCATTCAATAAATTCAAAAGTTAAACAAAAAAGGCAAAACCTATTTTTTTTTTTCCAACAAAAAAATATATAAAGTGGATGAAAAAGAGAGTTAATTAAATTTCTTATAGTACCTGATTGTGCAATGGATCGATCATTTTAGCTTTGAAAACTATGGATAAAAGGTTAGGAATGCTACAAGCTTTTTCGTTTGTAAAATGTAAAATAAAATGAGAAATCTTAAAAACCTTACTTAAGACATGCAAGAAACAATTAATCGAGAAGCAAGTACGTAGGTCTCACTGTCCCATCATTCCTATACTTTCTCTTTTATAACTTTTGATTTTCAACCGCATATTGTGTGTATATTATTATTAACAGTATAACAAATAGGTGAACAAAGAGACGGCCTTAAAATTTGAAAAGTCTATAATTCTTTATATGATCAAACATGTACACACACATACTCGTTCAAAAAAAAAAACACACACACACACATATATATTATCTTATTTTTTTCCTTTGGTATAACATTTGCATCTTGAAAATAATTACTTAATTTCAAACGGTAAGAGTCCTCACTTTTTGGCAATTCCATTAATTATTAAATTTTCACAAACATAAGTTTTCCATAACCCCAAGGCCCGTAGCCCACTTTCATAAGAACCTCACTTAAACCCTAACCCTCTAGCCCATCAAAAACAAAATCGCCACAACCATCGGATCCCAAAACAAAAATAAACCACGACCGCTAGATCTAGGTCTTCACAAACCCCGCAACCCTACCACTATATAACCCTCACTCTCAGCAACTTCATCTTCTACGTGCCTACTTTAGGTTTTTTCAGATCTCTCAAAACCCTAGTCTGCTCCCTGAAAAGAGAGAGGTTAAAGAGACGGCGCCGTAGCTGTCCGCCTTGACCGAGCCCTAGCTTCGTCTTGGCCCTCGTTTTTCCTTCACTAATCCTCTCATCTTTTCACTAACCCCTTACACTCTCTCTCACTCCATTTTCAAAGATGGGCAAGCTCTCCAAAGCCGAGAAAAAGATCAACTATGACGCCAAGCTCTGCAAGCTGCTCGAGGACTATGGCCAGGTTCTCATCGTCGCCGCCGATAACGTCGGCTCTAATCAGCTACAGAACATCCGCAAGGGTCTGCGTGGTGACTCCATAGTTCTTATGGGGAAGAACACCATGATGAAGAGGTCTATTAAGATTCATGCTGCCAAGACCGGCAACGATGAGTACCTCAACCTCGTGCCCCTCCTTGTGGTGAGTTTCTTACTGCGTGTGTTTACTGGAATGGTTTTAACTTTTAACTTGGGTGTTAATTGATTTACTGGATTAATTTGTTGTTTTGGTGTTAGGGTAATGTTGGTTTGATTTTCACCAAGGGTGATTTAAAGGAAGTTAGTGAGGAAGTTGCCAAGTACAAGGTGAGGTTACTCATTTTTGGTTTTGTTTTCTTTAATTTGTTTGACGCTCTTATCGATGTGCATTGTGGTTGTATTTGTCTTGGATGGCTAGTATGTTTTGATTAATAGCTGTAGTTTACACTGATGTATATGGAAGGCAATTTGTTACTGTTGATAGTGTTAGAATATTGGTTCAGAGCAATTTTGGAATAAATGTGATGAGATTTTTAGTTAGTGATTTTCTAGTACATAATAAGAAACTGAAGCTGTGTGGTTGTGTGTATATTTAGTTTCTAGATGATTAATCTCTTGTTTGTTTAGGTGTGCCTTGAAATATATGTGATTTGACTATATCACTTTCACTCATTCTTGATTATGTGCTTAATTTATGATTCACATTTGGCTGATGGATCTCTTCTAAATGCTATTTTTTCGTAGATGTCTTTTAGGGGGTTATTTTTATCCTGGGTGATTAAAATTTTGTTTGCTTGATTTATCATTAAAATGCCACTTTGTCTGTGGAAGTATAAGACTCTGAGACCATAGTTTTTCATAAAAATGCTGGTTGTTTATGACAGTGCATTAATGAGTTTAATAGATATAGATTACTCTTCAAAATGCTTTGATAGATTGCTATTTAAGATGCTGTTTTGTTTGGGGAGGTGAAATACTTGTTTCTAAGCTCACCAAAGCTGTCTAATCTTATATCTCATTGTTATGATTGTATAGGTTGGAGCCCCTGCTCGTGTGGGTTTGGTTGCTCCAATAGATGTTGTTGTTCCTCCTGGCAACACTGGACTCGATCCATCCCAGACCTCTTTTTTCCAGGTTTGTAACATTCTTTCAGGATTACTGCATTTTACTTTATTTGTTGAGGACTTTGGAGTTTGACTTGCACTTTTCCCATGTCAGGTGCTTAACATTCCAACCAAGATTAACAAGGGTACTGTGGAAATCATTACCCCTGTGGAACTTATCAAGAAGGGTGACAAGGTTGGGTCTTCTGAGGCTGCTCTCCTTGCTAAGCTCGGAATCAGACCATTCTCTTATGGTCTTGTTGTCCAGATGGTGTATGACAATGGTTCTGTCTTCAGCCCAGAGGTGCTTGATCTTACCGAGGATGATCTCATGGTGAAGTTTGCTTCTGGTGTCTCCAATGTCACAGCATTGGCATTGGCCATTTCCTACCCAACAATTGCAGCTGCACCACATATGTTCCTCAATGCCTACAAAAATGTGTTGGCAATTGCTGTGGCTACTGAGTATTCCTTCCCTCAAGCAGACAAGGTCAAGGAGTATCTGGAGGTAATATGCCATATACTTGTATTCTTTTCTACTCCCTGTATCCATAGCTTTTTCTGTTGTTTTTCTAATCCGTTCTTTCCTATTGCATATTACTAATCGTGTCACATAAATGCAGGATCCTTCCAAGTTTGCTGTTGCTGTTGCTGCCCCTGCTGCTGCTAGTGGTGGTGCTGCTGCCCCTGCTGCGGCCGCTAAAGAGGAAGCGAAGAAGGAAGAGCCTGCTGAGGAGTCTGATGATGACATGGGTTTCAGTTTGTTCGATTAAGCAGTTATGATTATGTAGTTATCCAGACTTTTACAATGTAGTTTTTAGTTGTCCCTTCAGATTTTTTGTTTCCCAGATTATGCTATGATTTTGAGGTTTTTGCTTTGTTTTGATATTTCTGGATTTATTACAATTGTTCACTTTGTTAAATCTCTTTTTTGTGCCTGTTGGTTTATGATTTGTGTTGGTATTCAAAGGAAGAATTGAAATAACCGCAATTGAAATAAAATTTCTGAAGATAAATCGTGTTCAATTTTGCGTTCCCTATAACTCTACGCTGCCGATTGCTGCAAGTCCCCTAAGCCCTTCTCTCATATCAATGGTTGGCAGGTTCTTTGGTCTTTATATTGGTTCTTTTTCATGTGCATTTCAGTATCGTGACTGTGACATTGTTTTAAAGATCCAGATCCCTTCACATAACATCTACGACGCCAATCCTTTTAAAACTACTTGAAAATTCATGACAAAGCCCATTCTGCCATTCCCACCCAAGCCCACTTTGCACTTTGAACTTTAGCTCATACGTTGTCAATGATGATTCGATTAAGGGCCCAAAGGGAAGAAATAAAATGAAGAGGAAAATAACAGCACCAGGCCATCACTAGCCTAAACAGAAACGATAGAGGTTGGGGTTTGCATGTTGAAGCAGACGTCAGAAATCCATTCCCAGGAGACAGTCTGGATCGGTAGTCTTCTAACGGAATTCACCAAGGAAAGGGAGAATTCTCCGGTTCACTGCCGAGATTAACTCCTTGGAATCACTTTCAATGACTACATTCTCTCCAAAAGTGAAGTTGATAACCAATTTCATGCCCTCCACACTTTTGCAGTTGGAGAGTTGGCAGTGATAGATTTTGAAGACCCGGCTCACAAGTAACAGCTAATGTGAAATACCATGATTTATCAACTTGGTATCAGGCCCGTTGTCTCCTCTCGTCTCTCTTGTGATTGCGATTACATAGTTTGCACTGTTCCGAACAAACCCTGAACTGTTCTCTTTCAACATTGATGACTATTCCCTAGCTTCACTTGTTTTAATTCCGGTATGTATGGGTACGACATGCATGGGAAGATTTTGGTTGAGGCCGGCCTAGCTAAGAGTTTGTGGTGACTGAATGATATATATATGCAAGAGACACAATATTGACTCTCGATAAACGGACGTCCAGAGTGTGGAACGGGGTTTATACACCGCCGGTTTCGAATTAATGGTACAACTTAAAACGCAAATGTCTGCATCGCAGACGTCCGATCTTAATCCTCTAAATATATATGTCATAAAATGGTCGGATTTTGTTGCTCTTTTGTGCCTCAGCATTTCCCTTAATTCGGTCCCATTGGTCCCCTTTATCCCCGGCTAATTGCAATTTTAAACGTATTTTCATGACCCTTTTGACTATGAAAAGCTAGGCAAAACGGCGGCAACCCCTAAACCCTCCGAGCACGTAATGTCTCATATTCCCACTATAACATGCATGGTGTGGCAGCCTGGTTCTGGTCTTTATCTTGTTTCATTTATTTTCCTAATTGTTTAAACCCCTAAGAGCCCTTCACATCATGCAGCCACAACAACTATAAAGATATACTTTCTTTTGGAATCGGTGGTGGAGTAATTAGATATATATATTTTGAAGTTTGAAGCTATCTCTCGCACAACAACTAATGTGCATGCCATGATTTCTCAATCTTAATTAATTAAGGTTGACCGGTGCATGTAGTCATGACTCATGACGCAAGAATGGCCGCCGAAGTGTGAGCTAAGGCAAGAAGCTAAACCAAACCGGCCAACGTTGTTTATCTATATTCTAATCTTCTTTGGCGTTGGAAATAGACACTTCTGGAAAGGAATTAATGATCGAGTTTGAGTTCTACACGGTGTAACGTTGTAGCGTTGTTTTCTCTGGGATATTCTTTAGGGTTGCTTCTAGTACTACTTCACAGAGTAGGATGATTGACGGGGCAATTAACCAATAGGTAAGAGAAGCTTAATGTGGTGTTTAGTGAGAAAACTTTTGGATCTTTTTAGAATTAAGTAGAGGACACTCGCGTGCCAAAATATATCTTTTGACAACCCTAACTTCTTTTTTCTTGCATGTACTTCAACAATTGGAGCATAATTTTTCAATGTGTTATATAAAAATTTAGAGGATATATAATGGATACTGATTTAACTAATTTTTTAGAGGTATCATTATTCAAATTGTACTTAAAACATGAACGATTCTGACAATTAAATTAACAACAGAGAACTAGAGAACCTATTGGATCGGAATAATATGTATGTACTAGAGATTAATTATCCAAACACGGCATGCAAGAACAAATTCTTGTGTTTTCTAACGTGGTATTCGTTGCGTGAATATTTCATACATTTGATGCAAAGCTTCAACAATCAATTTCCTATGATCTCTTCATGCATGTATGGCATTTTGTCTTCCTCTTATAACCCATCACATCCAAATCAAAGAGCTGCATTCAATATAGCACAAAATGAATGAATGGCAGTCAATTTAAGTTGATCTATAACAGTATGTGGTGCTGGTATAATTGAAGTCGCTGAACGTGGACTTGGGCAAAGTTAACTGGATAGAAAAATTGGTCGAACTTGCAAGCTTAATCTCCATCTCTGACTTTTCTAATATACTTAAAAATCTCCAGTTGACTACGATCAACAATTGCCATCTGTACAATTATCTCATCCTCACACATCCTTTTCCATTATTTTTAATTTGTTTTGTTTTAGGTCAAGAAGTTGGAATATATACTATTCTTGCTTAGCGAGCTAGATGATGCTTCTGAAACACAGCCTCATTGTAGCAGCTAGAGATGAGATTCCGATTCATTCCTATCAAGAAAGAGAGACGAAAGCAATTGGATAAAATTGCGGAAGGGAATTAATAATTATTGCCCCCAATCTGTGCCTCAAAACATGCTTCCTTGCTAGGAAACCACTCCTAAGCCCACAATTGACTTCCCCCCAAAAAGTCAAATAATGCAGCACACGTTGTTTGTCCCCAGTCATCTTGCACACAAATTTTCAAAAATAAAAAAATATTAAAGGAGAGAAAAATCGTTGTTGAATGCAAGTAGAAAATACATAATAAAAACAATCATTTCGATTTAGAAGATATCCATTGAAAATTTGAAACGTTCTTATAAGCTGGAACATGTCTTCTAAGCATGAAAGGGCAAATACATTATCCATCAAAAAACAATTTTTAAAGAAATTAAAGTAAACGGAACTTCGGAAGAATGCATGCATAACATTGTATAACGATTAATTGGTAGATATATACTCCAAGTTACAAGTTTCCATTTTAGTTAGTAACTTGGTCATCTCGACAGATAAACCTAATTGAAACTAATTTTATTTGTTGAAAAATGAGATTACTTAAACGTTATTCGTTTTTTTTTTTGCCATAAAATGAAACGTTATTCGTTTTTAGACACGTACTGTTATGTAGATTAATAGTGGCCGACTTTTATTATTATTACTATCTTATTTGAGTCACAAAAAAGCTAAGAAATGATGAGTGCAAAATCTAAATCCACCAACAAAAAGATTGGATACTAGGAGCACCAGACATTTGTCATTCTAACTCTGTGTGTTTTTGCTTTTATGAGTCGGCATCTGATGCCATACCAAGACCATACACGAGTATTTATTTACGTGTAAGCCAACTAACTATTACCATCACAACTGCATATGAATATGAAATCCCTACGCGGCGGCATCCGATTGGCTTGTTAGGCACCGCCGGTACCCACGTGTGTATCCCGACATGTGAAGTGGATCAGAGTGGGTGGCGCACGTGATGCTCACGCCACGTGTCGGGTCTCCGGACCCTTGCTCACATGCGTCCCCGCGTGATTAGTTGGCTAAGATCGAGGTGCCGAGTTGGGACTTGGAAGTGGATTGAGTCCCGCTGGGGAAGCTACGGCCAATGAAAGGTCGACACGCGTGCCGGAGAAAAACGGTGGGGATTGGGCGAGTTTTGAAGCGGTAAACGCGGGAGAGAGTCCAATGGAGCCAAACTCAAGTGAAGGTTCGATGTTTGGCTTTGGGCAACGGCCAACCTTTGAAAAGGGGGGAATGGGAGAATTGGACAAAGACTGAAACTAGATCGACCTGAGCCTTATCCAAACACAACGGAAACCATAGCTGATTGATTACCTGTGCCTGCCACCATTAATGTTTCAATGGAATTTACCCACTAGCTTAGTCCACCCAATGTGCTTCTCTTAATTATTTCGTCTTTGCCTTTTCCATCCAGTTTTATCATTTGGTTTTGGTTTAGGGTATATCTAGAATACGAGAAATTAGAAATGCAGTGAAATTATGAAATTATTTATCATAACGAATCGGCCACTGTTCTTTTGAATTCTCTCAATTATCGAATTGTCAATTTACTAGCGGAGATATCTTACTAGGGTCGGTCTATGATAACAGAAGTTGGTATGTCATCTTGCATCTATGTTTAGGGTTGATTTTATTTCGCATTCTACGAATCTCGAACATCCACCGTACCGATCCCATTTTGTGTCTTGACCTTTTCTTGTGACTAACCCTAGCTAGAACAACTCATGTTGATTAGAATTTAACAATATGATTAAAAAACCTGACACCAAACCTAACAAATTAAGCTTAGTCAATAAGAGTCTAGAACAATAAGTTGACATATACTGTACATGCATGCAAGTAAAAGCACAATCGATTACTTTTCAAAATTAATTAGAACCTCGGAAAGAATAATCTCTCTGTCTTTTTTTTTTCCTCATCGTAGACTAGGAAAAAGAATCCAAACATTTTGGACTCTGGAATTCTGAAAGAAAACAAAACCCTAATCAAGTTGATGTATTTTATCATTTTAGTGCCAAAACGGATTTGCAATACCAATGAGACTGGCTAGACTCGAATAGATGATGAGTTAATGCCGGCCAAACGTGCATTAGCAATTTGTACAACCCTAATCCAACTTACGTACTCTATTTTTGTTATCCCCAGTTGGCATTTTTGTCTTCAATCAACTCCCAGGGGGCCTGAATTTAGGGTTTTATGGATAACCCTAGAAAAATGGTTTACATGCACCTTCCATGTTTACTGAGAGGCCATTATCTCGATCAGATTCTCAATTGAAAATTTGAATTGCAATGGCTTAGTGCGTAATTAAAAACACATACTACTCAGGTCACCTTCTTAAGATGTTGACCAGTTATGTTATAAAATAGACAACACTTTCTTCTTCGAAGATAAAATAGAACCAAACCCATTTCAGAATGGACAAAACGTGCAGACAAACCAGGAAGCATCCCGCCCAGGAACGCAGGAAGCCACAAGCATATTTTCCTTCGAGACGACCCGAAAATATCAGTTACAAGCCTACAACTATTGAATATTATAAATTAAAATATAAGATTTTTTTCGATAGAATATATGTACACTTATCCATCTTTAATGTTTGGTAAAATCCCAAAGCCCTATATAAAATTCTTTCCTCTATTGAGAAGCTGTGTATCTGCAGCTGTATTGCAACCAATATTCGTTAAATTTATCGTCATCCTTATCTGTAGAGCTCTTAAAAATATAATTATATAAATTTTTAACTGTTTGAATTAATCAAATTGAGGATCAATCCAAAATATTTTGTTTTCTAACGTACTTTCTTTTTGGTTTCACACTTTTCTATCTTCTAACTTTAGGTATAGATAGATTCTATGCAATCACTATGTAATGACATACCCAAGATCTGTGCCTCTGGGGGATAGGATCAGGTTTCTCAGGCATAGTAACAAAAGAAATATTGTTTAATTGTATATGCATATCCATAACATAATTTGACCGGCTAAATATTTTCTTTTGGATCAAGGAAAATGGGGAAAACTTGAGTATGCTACATTATTAAACTAAATACTCCTAAATGTATTCCTGAAAGAATTAGGAAACTTAGTTACTTTTTTATGTAAGATCAGCTTGCATTGTGATTCTCTTCGAAATTATGGTATGCAATTTTTTTCTCCTATTTTCATATCTCATCTTAGGTAAGTTATCATAAATAGCTCGATAAAAAGTATTAAATTGAGGATTAATTATCTGTTTAGGATTAGGAAACACACAACGATGTCTACATTTAATTTGAATTTGGTCTACAAATGATTTATTACTTTGACAGCTGAAAAGGGAAATAAAAAAGTAAAAGGGGGATGGTTAAAAATATAAAGAAATTTGTGGATAAGATTATGAACTGGATTTCATTAGTTGGAAATTGAAAAAAAATAAAAAGAAATGTGTTTGATACAAAAACAAATTTATAGTTGGTGACATATAAAAAAATCCAAAAAAGGCGGTGTATGGTAGGTGTGTTTCATGATCGAACCAGACCCAACAATGACCAAGGTCCAACGTAAACGGTTCAACCCGACGTATATTCCTTTTCTGAATTTCAAACAAAGCTACCTTACACAGTATAGGTCAGCTCCGTCGTTTGGTGATATGGATAAGCTTCATGTGCCCAAATATCATAATTTTATAATACATTTCATTTTTTTTTACTGTTTTTTTTTTTTTTACGAAACCGCGACTACTAAATTTCCTCGTTCTTCATGCCCATTCCACACGCCTTTCCCTTGCGGAAATTTCCGCTGCCCTATAAATACTCCTCCCTCATCCATTACTCTTTCCTCATCCATTACTCCTCAAACTCAAATTAACAAACTCAAACACTAATCAAATTCTTCTTTAATTTTCATATCTCGTTCTCTGCTTAAAATGGTTGATTTGGATTGGAAAGCAAAGATGGTCTCCTCAGATATACCCAGCAAATCCCCCAGACTCTCCAACAAGCTCCACCACCTCTTAATCCCCGGTTCGTTTCGCGCCGCACAAATCCAGTCTGATATTTCGGTGGCGTCCGAGTCGGCTTGCTCCACTTACGAGCACTACCTCCGACTCCCGGAGCTCCGGACGCTATGGAGCTCTACCGAATTCCCCGCCTGGAAAAACGAGTCGATTTTGAAGCCGGCGCTGCAAGCTCTCGAGATTTCGTTCCGGTTCGTGTCGACGGTTTTGTCCGACCCGAGACCCTACGCCAACCGCCGCGAGTGGACGCGCCGCCTCGAGTCGCTTATAACTCGTGAGATAGAGCTCATCGCTCTGCTGATAGAGGACGACGAGGAGGACAGCGAGACGCGCGGAGCTGCGCCGATAGTCGATCTGAGCACATCGGGCGGCGCGCTCGCTCGCGCTGGAAGCTTAGCCGAGGTGTGGAGGGTTTCCGGCGAGAATACGGTGGTGAGCCGCACCAGCGAGTCCAGCTTGCTCCCGCGGCTCGCCGCGTGGCAGAAGTCGGAATCCATGGCGCAGAAGATCCTGTACTCGATCGAGTGCGAGATGCGGAGCTGTCCGTATTCTCTAGGTTTGGGAGAGCCGAACCTCGCCGGAAAGCCGAACCTGGATTACGACGTCGTATGCAAACCGAGCGAGCTGCATTCGCTGAAGAAGAGCCCGTACGACAGCCACATCGACAACCACGAGAACCAGGCGGTGTACACCACGCACCAGGTCCTCGAGTCGTGGGTCTTCGCCTGCCAGGAGCTCCTCAAGCGCGTGAACCACCGAATCGAATCCAGAGACTTCGAAAAGGCCGCCAGCGACTGTTACCTGATCGAACGGGTGTGGAAGCTTCTGGCGGAGATCGAGGATCTCCACCTTCTAATGGACCCGGAAGATTTCCTGAGGCTCAAGAATCAGTTACGGATAAAGACAGTGGACGATACGGAGTCGTTTTGCTTCCGATCGAAGGGACTCGTGGAGGTGACGAAGCTCTGCCAGGAGCTCAAGCACAAGGTTCCGAACGTCCTCGGAGTCGAGGTGGACCCCTTGGGCGGTCCGAGGATTCAGGAGGCGGCGATGAGGCTCTACTCGGAGAAGACCGGGTCGGATAAGATCCATCTCCTTCAGGCGATGCAGGCGATCGAATCGGCGCTGAAACGTTTCTTCTACGCGTACAAGCAGGTGCTTGTGATTCTGATGGGGAGTTTGGAGGCCAAGGGGAACCGGTTCGTGGTGAGTCCGGACTCGTGCGACTCGCTGAGTCAGATATTCTTGGAGCCCACTTATTTTCCGAGTTTGGATGCGGCCAAGACGTTTCTAGGGGACAGTTTGAATCACGAAACCGTTGCGGACAGACGGACGCGGAGGAGGCAGTAGTTGACTGGGTTGGATTTGGATGTGGACCCGGTTTCTTAACTCGGGTTTGACCCGGACTTGTAGGATTATCATTAAACGAAAAAATTCTTTTTGCTCTTTTTTCAGTTTTCCCTCCTGGACTTTTTTTTCATGTATGATCAAACCTTGTAAAATATTACAATTCTTATAAAATATTTGATTTTTTCTAATCCAAGGGACTCTGCCACAATAAGAACGAAAACTACCTACTAGAAAATGTAATGGAAATTTTAGCCAAAAAAAAAAAAATGTAATGGAAATTAATGACATCCTATTTTCTTATTAGTATGGGCGGCTAAGCTGTTGAATAGAGCTGTTGCATCACCATGACTCATCATTCCACAAACATCATTCCGTGATTTCCTCCGCATTTCCCGCACTTAGACTCACTTTAGTTTACATTTGTTTATTGTATACAACTCTATTTATATAGAGTAAACCTTGTATTGAAAAAAGTGAATGAATTATAAGCTAAATTTAGCTTAATTGAAACCAGAATTCAACATGGTATCAGAGCTGTTCGATCCTAAACCATAGGACAACACTCTAGTTGAATCCTTGTATCCCGTATCCCGAATCGAAGTCGTATCCCGAATCCGAAACCGAATTCATATCCCGAATCCATAGCCAAAGTTCATATCAATCATCACCACCACCACCACCACCAAAATTTTCGAATCCGAATACCGTTGTTCATATTAATCACCACCACCACCACTTGTATCAAATCTGCTCCTCTCTTCTACAACCATTGCAAGGCTTTTACCATCATCACACAGAGAAATCCGTCAACACACGGATCAGAAACAGCGAAGGAGAACGAGTTCGAGGAGAGAGAAACATTAAACACCAAGAACAATTTTTTTTTGTTCATCAATTACTTACCCAGTCCAGAATCATCAAAATCTGTGGCTTAAGCCCACTGCTCAGCCACCTCTCCTCGGCCAAAAACTCCATCAGTTCATCATCTTTAAAAGCCCAACTTTCGCAGCCGGATTGAAGTAACAGCTTGTTTTTCAGTTTGCGAATCTGAACAAGACCAGACCCACTGAAGCTACAGCTCCCAGCCGCGAACCTCTTCGCCGCTCCGAACCTCACCGCCTGCGACGCCGCACCAGATCACCGGATCAGACGCAGCGCGCCTCCGCCGTTGCAGCCTAACCACTCCGGGCACCCCAAAATTGCACCCGCCGAGCTTCGCTCAGCGCAGCCGTGAGCCTCTGCCAAAGTCTCTAACGCCGCCGAATCCTCCATCGTCTCAGCCGCATCACCACAGTCCAAGCTGCCTGCTCTGACCTCAGCCCAGTTCCAGCTCTACTCCACCGTGCTTCTGCCTCCCATTACCTTTTTTTTCACTTGTCACAGGATCACAGCAGCCAAGGACGTGAAGAGAAGAACAAAAAAGGAAGAAAGCAAAAGAAGGAGATAGGGCCGCGCGAACGCAAAAGAAGAAAGCCAAAAGGAGGGGACCATATATTAGTGGGGGGAGAGAATCACATCAGCCGAAAGCACTAGAGGAAAAGAAGAAAAAAAAAAGAAGGAAGTGGGGCCTGACATAATAAAAAAAAAAAAAAAAAAACAACTTTAGAATTTCTAATCTCTGTTATGGATGTCACTCGCCGTCAACAACTTCGTACAACCGCACTGGCAATCGATGAATTTGACATTGCTCCTACTGCAAACGTAGCTCATCCAGGTACTATTGGTAAGGCTAATGTTTCCTCTGTATATTCTTCGAATAGTACATGGATAATTGACACAGGTGCATCTGATCACATGACCAATAACCCAAGTCTTGTCCATTCCATCACTAAATCCAATCAGTCTGTCATTTCCACTGCTAATGGCAGTGCCTCTCAAGTTACTGGAGAAGGTCCTATTGCTTTATCAGATAAACTTACCTTAGATACAGTCCTTATTGTTCCTTCTCTTGCTTACAATCTTTTATCTGTTAGCCAGATTACCTCAGCACTTACATGTATTGTGATTTTCTATCCGACATTTTGTGTATTTCAGGATATTCTGACAAAGCAAATTCTTGGTACTGGTGTCAAAAGGGGCAAACTGTACTACTTGGACTTGACTGACAGTGGTTCTCAATTGTTAAGTCAGGCGAATCAAACTGAGAGAGTTGAAGACGCCGAAGAAAAAGTCTGGTTATGGCATCGCCGATTGGGACATCTATCTTTTAGCTATTTGAGGAAGTTACAACCCCACTTGTTTTCTCGCTGCCGTAATTCTGAGTTCAAATGTGACATCTGTGAACTGGCTAAGAGCCATCGTATTTCGTATCCACCAAGTCCTACTAAAAGTTCTGAACCATTTATGGTTATACACAGTGATGTTTGGGGCCCCACTAAAACTCCTACTTTTGGTGGTGCTCGGTACTTTGTTACGTTTATTGATGAATGTACTCGAATGATTTGGATAACACTTCTCAAGAATAAGAGCGATGTCGGTGCAGTCTTCCAGGGCTTTCATGGCATGGTCGCCACACAGTACCAGAAACCCATCCGGGTACTTCAGTCTGACAATGGCGGGGAGTTTATCAACTCATCTCTTGCTGAATTTCTTCGTAGTCATGGAATTCGCCACCAAACCTCATGCTCTTACACTCCTCAACAGAATGGGTTGGCTGAGAGGAAGAACCGACAACTACTAGAAGTGGTACGTGCCTCTCTCTTTGGCATGAATATGCCTCGATCATATTGGGGTGAAGCAGTGCGCTCTGCTGCGTACCTCATCAACCGAACACCCTCCAGTGCCATTGATTTCGAAACTCCGCAACAGAAGCTTCGAAATCTTCTCTCAGCTCCATCATTACCGAATCTTGAACCTCGTGTATTTGGTTGCACGACGTATGTTCATATTCCGAAGCAAAAGCGCAGCAAACTTGATCCTTGTGCCCAGAAGTGTGTCTTCATTGGTTATTCGGATTTTCAGAAAGGCTACCGGTGTTATCATCCTCCCTCAGATACACTTCATGTCACATTAGATGTCTCGTTCCGCGAATCTGAACCTTACTATTCAGGGGGAGTTTCTGAGTCTCCTCTTCAGGGGGAGAGTCGAAGTGAAGAGAATACTCAGTGTGTTGGACAAGAATTCCTGGATTTGGAAGATTTAGAAGAACAACTATATCACAGTCATTTCAATGATCGGTTGCCAGTACATAATGACCAGTCACCAGAGGCAGATGAAATCCAGATGATTGACAATCGGTCATCAGAAATGAACGATTGGTCGCCAGAGATCAACAACCGATCGTTAGAAGCAGTAGAACTCCGAACCATCAATGAAGAGTCTCCAAGTAGTATTGAAGACACCTTGCCTCCTTTGCCCCTTTCTACACCAGAAACCGAAGAATCTGCACAGGATGTCCTTCCCCAGGTAATATCTGAACCTATTCTTGATAATCCAATTGTAAGTGAGTTACCTAACCCTAGTGTTGATAATCCTATAGTAAGAGTCGAACGAAGGTACCCATTAAGATCGAACCAAGGTATTCCAAAGAAACAGTATGATCCTGATCCTAAAGCTAAAACCAAGTACCCCATAAGTAACCATGTGTCTACCCATAGGCTGTCTAAATCATATGCACTTTCTGTTAATCAATTATCTGCTGTATATATTCCTAAGAATGTGCAGGATGCGTTGGTTGATCCAAAATGGACCAAGGCAATGAATGAAGAAATGGAGGCATTGCAAAAGAGTGCTACATGGGAGCTGGTAACTTTACCTAAAGGAAAGAAGACTGTTGGGTGCAAATGGGTGTTCACGGTAAAGCTTAAAGCAGATGGCAGCATCGATAGGTACAAAGCAAGACTGGTTGCTAAAGGGTACACACAGAAGTATGGAGTAGATTATCAGGAGATTTTTGCTCCAGTGGCTAAGATGAATACAGTTCGAATACTCATCTCATTAGCTGCAAATCGAGATTGGCCTCTAAAGCAGTTTGATGTGAAGAATGCATTTCTCAATGGCGAATTGGAAGAAGAAGTGTACATGGATCCACCACCTGGAACCAAGTGCAATCCCTCAAATGTTGGTAAGGTATGCAAATTGAAAAGATCGTTGTATGGGTTGAAACAGTCCCCGAGGGCTTGGTTTGGGAGATTTTCCAAATCAATGAAGGTGTTTGGTTACAAGCAGTGTAACTCAGATCACACCTTGTTTATCAAACATAAAGCAGGAAGAATGACAGCTTTAATTGTGTATGTTGATGATATGGTAGTAACAGGTGATGATCCAGAAGAAATGGAGGCTCTACAACAATATTTGTCGAAGGAGTTTGAAATGAAGGATTTGGGTGAACTTAGATATTTTTTGGGCATTGAAGTTGCAAGGTCCAAGCAGGGGATCTCTCTATCACAAAAGAAGTATGTATTGGATCTTCTGTCTGAAACTGGAATGCTTGCTTGCAAACCAGCAGAAACACCCATAGAGATGAATCACAGATTGGGAGAATATCTTGATCAAATTCCAACAGATAAAGGAAGATATCAACGTCTAGTTGGAAGATTGATTTACTTGGCACATACACGACCAGATATTGCTTATGCTGTCAGTGTGGTGAGTCAGTTCATGCATGCGCCAAGTGAGGAACATATGGATGCAGTGTATCGGATACTGAAGTACTTAAAGAATGCGCCTGGTAAAGGTTTGTTATTTTCCAAGAGTAGTGAACTGGAAGTAGTGGGCTACACTGATGCTGATTGGGCTGGAGACCAAACAAACAGAAGATCTACCTCGGGATATTTTACCTTTGTGGGAGGTAACTTGGTAACTTGGAGAAGCAAGAAGCAAAAGGTTGTTGCAAGGTCGAGTGCAGAAGCAGAATATAGAGGCATGGCTCATGGTGTTTGTGAATTACTCTGGATAAGAAATGTTCTGAAAGACCTGAGGATTAAGTACAGGGAACCAATGGATTTACATTGTGACAACAAGGCTGCTATTGAAATAGCACATAATCCGGTACAACATGATCGTACGAAACATGTGGAAGTTGATCGCCATTTCATTAAGGAAAATCTTGATCGAAAGATCATAAGGTTCCCGTTCGTTCAGTCAGAAGATCAGCTAGCAGATGTTCTTACCAAAGCTGTATCTGGACGAGTGTTTAACATCTCAATTAACAAGTTGGGCATGATTGACATCTATGCTCCAACTTGAGGGGGAGTGTTGAATAGAGCTGTTGCATCACCATGACTCATCATTCCACAAACATCATTCCGTGATTTCCTCCGCATTTCCCGCACTTAGACTCACTTTAGTTTACATTTGTTTATTGTATACAACTCTATTTATATAGAGTAAACCTTGTATTGAAAAAAGTGAATGAATTATAAGCTAAATTTAGCTTAATTGAAACCAGAATTCAACATAAGCAACTTGTACCCAAGGACTAATCTACTTAGGGACAGTGCCAAATTTTCTCTCCTCCTGGCCAGCCACAGAATGAATTGAGATTTAACTCCAATCCGTAGTCGGCAGGATTCAAACCCGGGTGGGGGTTTCCACACCTGGAGGCTCGACCAACTCGACCACTAGTAGTGGTTAAAAGGATAAACTTGTGAAAGGGTTAAGTGGAGTCATTTTGTAGGAAACTAGAGTGGAGACGGATGCATTGGCCGTAGATGAAGAGTTGAAATGGAGACCATTTGCAAGTATATAACAAGAAAAATTAAAAAAGTTAGTGGATTAAACTTGGGCCTAAAATTATGGACTGAAACTTGGGCCTAGCAATGAAACGGGCTTAACATTGTTGATTAAACTTGGGCCTAACGTTGTGGACTGAAACGGGCCTAACATTGTGTATTGAAACTTGTGGACCGGTTAAACTTGGGCCAGAATCCAAAATTTTAGCCCAATGTTTTTCTTTTTGGTCTTAAAAAAAATGAACCCAATTGTATACCAACACATGGCTACTTAATTACGGTGACATTTGTCAGCTTTATAATGAGCGACGTATGTTGGTGACTCCTGATAAAAAAAAGAAGACGTACGATAGTGACTCAAAACCACATCACGAAATATGATCAGAGACAAAGACGCGTCTGTAGTCTCGGCCATGTGACTCGGACATACTAGTCCAAATTTTCAGAAATTCAGCTCACCAATCTGTATACTCACCCATATTGCAAACAAATACATAATAATAAAAATCTGAAATTCCTCCTCGATTTACATATAAAAAGCAATCTTCCAAAAAAGCTGGTTCAAATTTATAGCTCTCCTTTCACTCGTTCCGCAAATTTCGACCTTTGTACGGTCATTAACTTCTTAACTTTCTTAGTTTGAAAGGAAGCCTCTAAAAAGTAGTTGTTATTTGTTTTTCCTCATTAGAATTTCTCAATTCATTCACACAGAGATTAACTGCTCCAATCTGCAACTGAAGTCTCCTCCTCCATGTTAGAGGAATTTGTCACGGAAAATGGTGGTGGGAAGCCATTCAGGCCAATCTGATCATCGGGGCCGGCATGTAATCATCTATGTAAGTATGTATGTATTCTCCAAATTCAACACTATTTTTTTTCAATTTTGGAAAAAAAGGTTTTCCTTTCCTTTTTCAATGGTTTTAGGATGTGGGTTTGTGGAAATAATTGCCATAGATAAACTTGGTGATTATGAATTTTTGACTAAATGGACTTTTATTCAATACAGGTTGGATTAAATGAAAGCAAAAGCGACCCCAACTTAAATATCAAGAAGAGAAAGCGACTTCTAGAACCAAGTTAGAGACTTTTTGGCGGTGGATCCAAATCCTGATTCCAAATTGAGAAGTCTTCCTCCTTATATGACACCCTTTTAGGCTTTTTAAGCACGGGCTTCATGGAAGTGTAACCCACTTTTTCTCCATTGCACACTTTCAATCTTTTCTTCAATTTTCAGTTAGTTTCTGCATCTGGGTAGGATTTATTTGTGCAAGTTCTCGATTTCTCTGTGTTGAATAATCATGGGATCGGGGATTGTTGCTTCTGGGATTTGGCAAAGCATGCAGATTCCAGTTTCTCGTTCACTTAATTGTGCTTCTTCTAGTTCAAAGCCATCGTTTTCGATTTCGCTTTCTTCATTGGCAAAGTCTAGTGGAAGCAATGGAGGTTTGGGGCATGGGTTAGTTCATAGTTTGGTCTTTTCCGGGTCGAGTAATTTAAAAGGTCGTAGCTTTAAGCAAACTTGTAGAGCCAATTTTGAGGATTTCTCCTTTGATGAATTGTCAGATCAGATTGAGGAACTGTCTCAGAAGTTGAATATTTCTGGCGATAATGACGAAAATGAAGAGGAGGATACATCTTGGGTTATGTCGAAAATTTCGAGTTCTAGGTACCCAGAAGGAGAAAAGAGCAGAGACAATGGTTTTTCAAGGCAATTTTCGAGCTTCAAGCTTAATGCTTTAGAGCCATCTCTGCTTGGGATATTTCCCGAGCCACCAGACTGGCCAGAGAGAAGTGAAATTGTTAGAGCAGGCATTGAACGAAAGGCGAACAGCCTCGAATTTCCTATGTCCCTTAGGTTGTTGAAGAAGAAGCATCAACAATGGGAAGAGAGTTCCAGAGAAGTAGGGGAGCTTATTGCTTTGAGCTCTTTGAACAAGGCCTTCTCTTCCATGGTGTTTATCATCCATGAGCTTCATAGCTATGCTCTAAGTATAGGGGGATGTCTGTACTGTGAAGACTTTAAGGAAATTATATCTAAGGTGCAGAGAGAAATGGACTTTTCATTTGTGTGGTTGTTTCAGCAGGTCTTCTCGAGGTCACCGAGTCTCATGGTGCATGTGATGGTCTTGTTGGCGAATTTCACAGTTTATTCAATGAATGGTAATAATGCTGTTATTCCAGCTACTAGTCCTATGCCTGATGTGGCTGAGATTTTGAATATGGTTGTGGTGACGCCGCTGGAAATTCCATCCTCTGTGCATTGGATTACGAAGACGACCTTGAAGAAAGCGATCCCCAATGAAAGGGAGAACGAGGATGGGGCTCGCCTTAGGTTGATCAAGTTGACTGAAAAGATGTTTGATGTTTCGTTGTTGAATAACGAGGACTTGAATTTGTGGAAATCGGTGCTGGAAGAAGCTTCGAAAATGCAGGCAGAGTTAACAACTGAAGATCTTGATCATGAAACTGTGCAACAATTTGTGTCACCTGTGACTGTTAATCTCGAAGCAGATGATTATGAGTGCTACTTTAAGACAGATATTTTGTACCAGATGGGCTTATCTCAGGAGCCCGATAATCCACTTCTACTGTCAAACTATGCACAATTCCTCTACCTCGTGGCTCATGATCACAATAGGTGAGTCCAAATTATCTGCTTCAACTTACTATTTGCTTTTATTTGTCTCTCTTGGTTGGTTGCTTGTCTGAATTTAATTTGATTCTGAGGGAAAACACCATTTTGGTGAAAGTGAACGAGTCTAGCAAACCATATATGTCTGTGCATACAAGTCCTTAATTTGTGAGGCTATGGAGGATGGTATTTTTTGTACTTTGCTGCATGTTGTCTTCTTAATTTGAAGATATGTATAACATGGTGGGGTATGACCGTATGAGATCCTTGTGGATCTTGCTTCTCCGATTTGCATGGGTCCAGGAAGTTCAAGTGCCCAACAAACTTATTTTTGTATTATCTATCATGCAGATGGTTTATCAATTTATGACCAACCAGGTGTTAATATCTCAAGTATTACATGAATTGGTGAAAGCATTGTTCCAAAAGAGAAGAACATGGTTTTGAATTTGAAGTTGAATTTTAGAACAGGACAAGGAAACTCTGTGGTGCATTTGCCCGAGTCATGACTGATGTAATTTGTATGATCTATGTTGGTGTATGCAGGGCGGAGGAGTGCTTCAGGCGCGCGGCACAGGCTGAGAAACCCGATGCCGAGGCTTTGAGCCGATATGCAGACTTCTTGTGGCATGTAAGGAACGACATTTGGGGTGCAGAAGAGAGATACCTACAAGCAGTGTCAGCTGAGCCCTCGAGCCCCTATTATGCCTCCAAGTATGCCAGTTTCCTTTGGAACACCGGGGGCACCGACACTTGCTACCCTCTCGAATCCTATGATAAAGTTTTGTAAATTAGCTAAATAAAGATACAGGGATGTATGTGTTCCTGGATGCTTTATTTCTTACTTAATCTACTAATGAGTTACTGCACTAATTAGATTAGTAATCTATACCGAAGGAACCTACCAAGGAAATAAAAATCTCTGTCCTCATTCGAGACCAGATTGATTGCAAAATTAGATTTACCCAGTTTTGTAACCCCAGTGATTGCAGAATTAGCTTATCCAGTTTTGTACTCCAGTTTGATCTTAATAAGAAATGAGTTTGACATTGAGTTTTGAGGAGGTCTTTCAGTTGAAGTTTGAACCCGCATTCGGAACAAAAGTCAACTCTGCTTTTTCACAAAGATTTGGCTTCAATGGTTTGTTTGTCAAAGTCATCTATGAATCCTTTCACGTGTACCTGAATTAGTTGGATGATGAAGAACATGCGATTAGCATCCATTGATTCAAACCATAAAGTTGTATTAATGTTGAAATTAAGCCAAGTAATGTTACAAAAGTCGTTTGTGCTTATCAGAGACTTATTCAGATGTCTACCATTGTTGATCTGCTGGACTTGTATTGCAGAAGGTAAACTTCAAGGACTGTTGTTAGAGTCACTGAACACCTATCTTAAAAAAAAAAAAATGAGTAACCGAACACCTTTGGTAAAACTACGCAGTCCCTTAACTGCCACCTCAACAACCAACAAATTTTTGTAACGGAATTTTTAACTCTAGGTATGAAAGTGACTATCACAACCTTCAATAATTTTATCACAAAACTCACCTACTGTGAGAACCTAATTAAGCAAGACGAACACCTTGGCTTCTGCAAACTCAATGGAGCTTCAGGTACCCAGCTTATGTACATTTTAGTCTATTCCTGCAGCACCTATTCTTCTTGGTCTCTCCCGACGGGTCTCAATTACACCAATGAAGGTAGTTTGTATATGGTGCTGTCTCAATTGTGGAGATATACCACCACAGTTTATTGGTCTTACCTCATTTGACTATCTCAACTTACCAGAATAGGGAGATATACCACCACCACTATACCACATGAATAAGGTCTTTTATTTTTTTTTCATTGGACACTGAAACCCATATATGAAAGCTAAGGATTGTTAACCAAATAAGAAAATTACGAATGATAACTGATAATATATTCTCTGCCCAAAAAAAAAAAATATATATATATATATATATGTACTAGAAGTGAACTTCATCAGACCATGAAAATGAGTTAATTTTTTTTTTTATATATAGCTTTTTGAGTCTAAAGAGCAATGAAAATGAGGAAAGTCAGAGAAAGGTTCAGATGGAGAGGGAAACTGAGGTTTTATTAATTAAAAAGGGTAACCTTGGGAGGGCCCAAAGACATAAAGAGCAACCAATAAGGTTGATTCATACCTATGAAAGAGAACGAATAAATAAAGCAATGCAATATTGAGGGAAGACTTGGCCAATGAAAGAGAAAGAATACACAATGTCTATGAACCAATCACAACGATGTGTGGTGCCCCTTCAAGTCTGCGGCCCTGTGCCGGAGCACCGTGAGATCATACTCAGGGCCGGCACTGCATGAATAGACCGTAATGCAAACGAGCCTTAGTGGACAGAGAACAATTAAAATTAAGGAGGTCCACTTGTTAATTAATTAACAGTAAGACTCTTCTCCCCTATCTATATGTGGTCATTAAATACAGCAGTTTGATAGTTCAACTTACCTAATTCTTGTTGCTGTTATCCTTTGTTTTTTCTTTCCAGCTTTTGTTTCCTCTGTTTGTATTTGCCTTCTTTGTATCCTTTCTGTTCCAAAAAAAAGATATATAGTTCAACTTACATAATTCTATCACCAGCTAGCTTCCTGCTGCTTCTGCAAACTGATCGAATGGGGCTTCATGTACCCAACTTCTCGGTATTTTGGTTTATATACCTTCATGTCATAACCCTTGTGCTTCTCATGAACCGTCTACATCCTACAAGTCTTGTAAAGGCACTTGGAAATGAAACTGATCGATTTGCTTTGCTCAAATTCAAGGAAGCCATAGTCACTGATCCACATGGGTTCTTAAACTCATGGAATGACTCCTTTCACTTTTGCAACTGGCATGGAATTACTTGCGGCACAAGGCATCAAAGAGTAGTAGCCTTGAACCTTCTTCGTTCTGATTTGCATGGAACCATTTCACCTCACATTGGCAACCTCTCTTTTCTAAGGTTCATCGACCTTCAAAATAACAGCGTCTCTGGCAACATTCCATCGGAGCTTGGTCGTCTGTTCCGACTGCGGTATCTAAATCTAAGTTATAACATGTTGGAGGGGGATATTCCAGTCAACCTGACATTCTGCAAGGAACTAAGCTTCATAAATTTTGGATCAAACCGCCTTATTGGCAAAATTCCATCGGAGCTTGGTTCGTTGATGAAGCTTTCGTATCTTATTCTTGAGATGAACAATCTGACAGGAGGCATCCCACCTTCCTTGGGAAATCTTTCATCAATCACAGCACTTAGCTTGGCAGAGAACAATTTGGTGGGCAACGTTTCAGAGGAGATAGGCCGACTGAGAAGCTTATCTCTTTTTTTCATTGGTGCCAATAAATTCTCTGGTACGATACCTCCCTCCCTCTTTAACATATCATCTATGAAGGAATTCTCAATTACGGCTAATGCGTTTAGGGGCAGTATTCCACATGGTATAGGCCTAAACATGCCTAATCTCCAAACAATAACCATTGGTATAAATGAATTCTCTGGGCCAATCCCATCTTCTTTTTCAAATGCTTCTCAGCTTCAATTAATTGACATTGGGCAAAATAACTTTGTGGGCCAAGTTCCCGCAAGTCTTGGATATCTTCGCAATCTCCAGTGGCTCAACGTAGGCTCCAATAACCTAGGAAGTAATTCATCGAATGATTTGGGGTTTATAACATCCTTGACAAATTGCAGCAGATTGGAAAAACTTAGTTTATCTGTGAACAATTTCAGAGGTGTTTTACCCATGTCTATAGCCAATTTGTCAACCCAACTGACTCACCTCTTCCTCGGGATCAATCAAATATCAGGAACGCTTCCTGATTCACTTGAGAATCTCAACAATTTGATAGTCTTAAGCCTGCCGGATAACCTGTTCACAGGAGTCATTCCTACTACTTTTGGGAAGTTCCAAAAGCTACAAGCATTGGTATTAGATGATAACAGATTATCTGGACATATCCCATCTTCCATTGGAAACCTCACTCGATTGTTTGGACTCGGCTTATCGAAAAATGAATTAGAAGGAAGCATTCCTCCAAGTATTGAAAACTGCCAAAATTTGCAGCAAATGGAGATATCACAGAATAGACTCAGTGGAGTTATACCACCACAACTTATTGGTCTATCTTCATTAATCTTTCTCTACTTATCACAAAACTCTCTAACTGGTAGCCTACCCTTGGAAGTGAGCAAGCTAAAGAATATCAATACACTGGACATCTCTGAAAACAATTTTACTGGAGAAATTCCAGAAACCATTGGGGAATGTGTAATCCTTGAATATCTTTACCTACAAGGGAATCTCTTTCAAGGTACGATACCTTCTTCTTTGGCTTCTTTGAAAGGTCTTCAGTATCTAGATCTTTCACGAAACAACTTGTCAGGACAAATTCCAAATGATCTACAGAGACTTCCATTCTTGTTGTATTTGAATATTTCTTTCAATAAGCTGGAGGGTGAGGTACCAAAAGAAGGAGCCTTTCGAAATACAAGCGCAATATCGTTGGTTGGAAATACCAAACTTTGTGGTGGTGTTTCCGAATTGCATCTACCAGCATGCTCCATCAAAGTATCAAATCAGAGAAAGATGCATGGTTTCAAACTAAAGTTGACAATTTCTTTAGTTTTGGGATGCTCTCTTCTGTTTGCAGTCTTGTTTGCTCTTTATTGGAGGAGAAAATCGAAAAAGAAACCATTATCTGCAGACTCATCAATCAACTTCCTTTCCAAGGTTTCCTACCACACACTTCATCAAGTTACCGGTGGATTCTCTTCCAGCACTCTAATTGGATCAGGCGGTTTTGGCTCTGTATTTAAAGGAATTCTTGATCAGGAAGAAAACAGTGTAGTTGCCATAAAGGTTCTCAACCTTCAACTGAAAGGAGCTACCAAGAGTTTTCTGGCAGAATGCAATGCTCTAAGAAATATTCGGCACAGGAATCTTGTGAAGATCTTAACCTGTTGCTCCAGCTTGGATCACAGTGGTAATGATTTCAAAGCTCTAGTTTTTGAATATATGTCAAATGGGAGTTTAGAGGAGTGGCTGCACAGAGAAAACCAATCAAAGCGTTTGAATCTTCTTCAAAGATTGAATATTGTTGTTGATGTGGCTTCTGCACTGTGTTATCTTCATGACCATTGTGAACCACAAATCATTCATTGCGACATGAAGCCAAGCAATGTTCTTCTTGACGATGACATGGTTGCTCGTGTAGGTGATTTTGGGTTAGCAAGACTCATCTCAACGACCACGGACTCCTCTCAAAATCAAAGTAGTACAGTTGGAATAAAGGGAACCATTGGCTATGCTGCTCCAGGTAATTAACAGTTAAACTTCCACTATATTATATAATTTCTTAAAGTTTTTATCAACACGTTTATTGTGTCCAAGGTAAGTATGAATATAAACAAATAGGATAGTTTTGACACCGTGACGCTGACAACCAACTGAAATTTTAACCCTAACAAATGATTAAGTTGTCAAGTTGGCACGCAATGGAAGATATGCATGACATCTCAAGGATTGTAATGATACAAGACATGAATGATCTATTTCTTTAAGATAAAAAATTTGATGATGAAATCGATCTATTTCTATCTCATCCTGATAGTGGAAATCATTTGTATAATATATTCATACATCACCAACCCTTGATGATGAAAAAGTTTGCATAGATCAATAACGAATACCTTTCATACTATAGAAGTTAGGATCCAAATTTTGTGTTTAGTACACAAAGAAGTAAAATACTTGATTGTTTTATGAGTTGCAGAGTATGCAGTTGGTGTTGAGCCATCGAGACTAGGGGATGTATATAGTTATGGAATCCTTGTGTTGCAAATGTTCACGGGAAGAAGACCCACTGATGAAATGTTCAAAGACGGTTTTAATCTCCATAACTTTGTTAAGATGGCTATACCAGGAAGACTTGTGCAGATTGTGGATCCTACTCTTCTTGCCACTTCAGAAGAGACAGCACCTGCGACAACAGAAAATGAAGCAAACTACATCAATAAAATTGAAGCAGATGAAGAAAACATGGACTACGAGCACTTAAGCAAGACGAACACTTATGTGTGGAAATGCATACTTCCAATCCTTAAGATCGGACTTGCATGCTCGGAAGAATCACCGAGGAACAGGATGTCTATGGAGGAGGTGCACAGGGACCTGCACCATATAAAAAATGCCTACATTGGTGTTGAGAACTGTCGAGAGAGACCAAGAAAAAGCTAAATTAACAACAGGTGCTGCTATTTTCTTCTTTATGATATATATGTGCCAGAAAATAATATTTCTGTTTTCAAAATTCCAGTGTATGACTGCATATGTTTTTCTTGTGCAAATATTCTGCCAGTTGTGCAGCTGTGGAATTGTGGTTGTACTGGAGAGTGAAGAAATAAGTTGTAGCTAAATTATGTAGTGCTTGGTTTCAATTTCTAGGTTATGAATTGTTTGTTCTGTGGATTTCCTCTAAGAGACTAGCTATGTTGTAGTTTGATTATGTGTAATAAGGGATGTAATACATTTGGTTATTGGGAGCACTAACTCCTGGATTCAGTCCCTATTTATTTGAAGGCTTTTGAAGGCTTTGGTTAACCAAACTGTGCTTCTGATGTAGCTTCACTTCACTGTTTGAAAATTGCAACTTCAAGATATTTGTGAATTATCGACCTTACTATCACCAACAAAAAAAGTGGTTTCTGTGTGTTTGGTAGATGGTCAGTTCTATTTTCCTATCTCAACATCTTTCAATTACCGAGTTGTTTTCTCTTATTCCTTTATAAGATAATTGCTCCTTTTCTTTCTCCCTAATGTGCGTTTGTTTTTTAGTTCAATCATCCATTTTTATATCAAGAAGAAAATGACTAAATGTTATGTATACGGGTCCGAAAGATGCAGTTGATCATGATATATAACTTGTGTTTAAGAAGTTTCTGACCATCCATTACTAGTGAAAATAAATGCAAGGGAGTGATCATGATTTCATTTCCGTTTGATGTTGGGACAGGGTTTGTTTATGAGTGCATCAGTAGCCATTTCGTTTGCAATTTGAGGTTTTTATTCAATCATGTATATAAAATAGTGACAAGGACATATAAAGAGATTCAAAATAGAATAATGTCTGGATGCGAAAAATTCCTCTAGGGCCATTTATGCAAGATACGTTCTACATTCTGGTGCAAATTAGACTTGGAAAAACCCTATCTAACTGCCTCGTGTTACATGGTAAGAATACAAGAAATCAATCTAATATGGGCGTGCAAAATTAGCTACTGTCACTATAACGCATTGTGGAATATGCAATATTATACAACTCGGGAACCAACAAGCATCGGCAGTTATAGACTGGAAAATCTTCCAGCAATTTAACCAGAGAGAACGTAAGCTCTGAAATCACCAAAACCAGATGTTGCGACTGTCAACAGCTTTCACAGACGTCGGTACCAGTGGCATTTGCCCAAACTCAGCAGCAAATCTGTCAACGCAGTGGGTTCTTTTTTCAGTATGGCCACCCATGCTACTGATTCCAGTTGAACCAATCTCAAATATCTTACCTGAATAATATAGCGAGGCATGATTAATTGAAGAAAGTACAAATGAGATAATTTATGCTAATGTCCTACTCTGTTGTAAAAGCATTGCTCCACTGCATTTGGATCTAAACATTACTTATGATATATTGATGTATCATTATGACTTGTGATCCAGTTCCAAGTTCATTTAAGAACAGAATCATGGGAGGATATACTTATCTTCAAGAAAATCAAAGTGTAGTTATAACCCACTTCCTAAAGACCTAATCATGGAGGACCAAGGACAAGTCTGAACAAGAAGGTGCTCCCTAGGAACCATTAGTAAGTATTGCCTCACAACACTAGAAAGTCCAAAAGTCTCACAAAGTTAGCATTCCAGCAAAATGTCATTCACAGCTATACCGCCAACTAATCCCGGACCAGGCCACCTCAATTGCCAAAATTCCTGCAGTCCTGCCTCAACCTAAAGTATGAAAGATGAACTTCATAACATGTACTAAAGAAATCATGGTTGCACTCAGGAGGAGGACAGTTGGTGCAAGCAGCTAAAAGTGTGAAAATTGAAAATTGTGGATCAAGCTGATGAGAAATGATCAACACAGCCCCACAAAGACCGGCACAAGTATAATCAGTTTCAACATTCCAAATTGTTAAGATTAGTCATATGTGGTTTTTGACAAAGGTAGCATACAAAGCTGCTCAAACAAGCAGATGCAAGGAACCAAACTTATAAACTAATGTGACTTAAAAGGATATATGATTTACCTTTCACCCATAATGGGGGAGCACCAGTCACATTTGCTACAAGAAAAGACATTGCAATGTCTTCACAGTTCCTGGTGAAATTCAATCCATGATTAAGTGGAATTTTTGTACAATGAAAGAAAGACATATATATGTGCACACACAACTCAGAATATGGATCCATGAAAACAAGTAAGCAGCAATGATCAAAAGCAAAAAAGAAACCTGTTCTTGGTTATATATTCTTTGATTGATGCTGGCATTTCATTTGTGTACAGTCGGAGGTACTTTTTGTGGAAGAAAGCTGCCTTAGAGAGTACCATACTGTATGTACCCGTCCACCAAACCGACCACCATCCACCATAAATGTAGTGATCCATATGACCATTCTGCACAGAGAGCATAGACTGATAAGACAGTTGACCACGTATTACATCAAGAGTTTTCAACATTATGAAAAGAAATGGCTTTCTTGAGTAAATGCTAATGGTCTTTCATGTGAAGGTTGTCTAGCCTATACAAGTAGAAAACAATAATTGTCCTGAATGAATAGACAATGAGTTGATACGTCTAATTGAAGTATAGAGAACAGAACAAGACTTCATAACTCTCTAAATGGGTGTACAAAATTTCAGAGTATGAATTGCAGCAAAAGGAAAAAAATATCTGATTGAGACAAACCGTTGGATCAACCCAGTGCATACGGGGAACAAAGCCAACCATTGTATCTGATGCACTCTGCCAAACATCGAAAGCAAATTCTACCGAAGAGCAAGGGAATATGACATCATCGTCAATCGAAAAAACAGCATCCGTTTTCAAATCTGGAATTTCTTTAAATCTGTTGTTCAAACTGTCTTCCTTATTGATATCGAATTTCAATTCAACTCGTCGCCCATCTCTGGTGTTCAACTCTATAATGTGGTATAGAGTATTTCTCAGAGAATCTGATGGAGGACTTGGCTCACTCCACACAATATGTATCGAATCAAGCCGAGGACATCTAGAATAGTGAGAAATAGACTGCTTCAAAAGATCGTATCTCTTCCATGTGTTCATTACAATAGCATATCCTTTCCTGTGTACAAATTGCACATTTCAGCATGAATTTCATAAGAACTAGTATCTCTAGTACTATATAAGATAAAATAAGTCAATCATCAGAAATTCCATTAATGTTGTTTAGCAATGAGATAATTCATCATATGATTTTCTTGAAAAAACATCCCAGGAGTCAATACTTTTTTTCTTTGGTGAAGTCTAACTCTGCTATGTTGAATCTTTTTCTTTATTTCTAAATTTGTTAAATCCAACTTTACTCCTTCAATTATCTAATATGGAAAATTTGAGCCAAAATCTTTTTTCTTTTTATCTAAATGGGAAGTATTCAACAATTCATATCCCTCCATTTGACCATATGACAACCAATTTTCATTTCTATATAAGGAATTAGAGAAAGTTACAGATTTTGATAATTTAAAAAAAAATCTAAAAATAGCTTTTCCAGATAGTAGAAAGTCGTGAATATAATTTGTTTCACTAACCATCAAAATTTATAAACAATTCCGCATTAAACACGGAGTTTGTTTACTAAAAATAGAATCCAAATTAACAGTGATCAAATTCATAAACAATTAACTTTAAACACCGAGCTTATTTACCAGAAATAGAATCCAATTAACAGTGATTTGTAATTCAATGGCTGCTGATCAGATACTAATTTATAATTAAGGAAAAAATGCCAAGCAACTACACGACAAAGTTTACGAACCTTGAATCGGAGAACCGTTCCAGAGGGGCACTGTGACTGGTCCATCCCATAAACTCCGAAGCGCGGCCGGCGAGCGCGATAAGGGTGAAGCCGATGCACAATCCGAGTACAAGCTTAATCTTCACTGATCCAATGGTCGAGATCAGCGCCTGCCGGAACCTCTGAACCGCTCGACGGTTCATCAAGCTCCCCCTCATCACCCCACGTGGCTTGGCGAACTCCGTTTTGACTCGCTGGCGCCAAGCCCAGGCCGATTCGGCCGAGTCGGAACGAGTTGCTTCAAGGAAGATTTGACGCGGATTGAGTCGTTCTAGAACTGTCCATCCAGTTCTGTCCTCGTCGGTAGAGACAGAGAGAGATAGTGCTGCGGTGTGGCGCGGGTTGGAGAAGCACGGGAAGTTAGAGAGTGATGGACGGCTGCGATGAGATTGGAGTTGGTGACGGGGAGCTAATAAGCGTCGATCTCACCGTCCACGCTCTCGTTCACGTCGGAACAAACGTTCACTGTCAGGCTTTTGTTCTCAGATCGGAGAGAAGCTCAGAGCCGGGTTAATGACGAGGGTTTGTTTGGAGTGTTTCAATGGTAGACGCAAATACTGGTGTTAATGGCGTGACGGTTTATGATGTGGTGAGGATGAAGATGATGAATGAAGAGAGAAAACTAGCCCACAATTTTTGACGCGAAAAAAATGATCTTTTTGCTGGTGGATGATTTTTTGTGACCATCGACAGATTTCTGATCGTTGAGGTGGACTAGAAGGAGGAGAAGAATTTTGTTTCACTTGAAATCCTCTTGACGACGTCGTTTTCTACTTACCATACAAGTCTGTGCCGACTCTATCGGATGTAATACGGTAACTATTTGATGCTTTTTCTTTAGTGGGTTAAAAAATATTTAATCTTTGGTAAAATCATAAAATTCATGTGGTTGACCATTCGATTCGGATGGGAAATGATTTTTTTTTTGTAAGATTATACTTAAATATATTTCAACTTTTTTATCCGAAATATATTTCAAAGATAGTATTAATAAGTGTCTTTCAAAAATAAAATCTGGAGGTGTGCCTATATTAAAATTAGATACGATTATAATCGTAACATAGGGGCATCCAGAATAAAATTCGGTGCGTGAGAAAACCATTCAGCATGAACATTTAAATCAAAGCTATAACTAGCTAACCTATGAGCTACCCGATTAGTATTCCGAGAAGCATGATAGATAAAAACTTGGGGTGACAACTGAAGAAGTTCCTTAACATCTTCAATAAGATTACCTAGAGGAGACAAATCCTCCTCATCATATTGGATTGCCTGGACTGCAAGAAGACAGCCGCTATGTACTATAGCTACGGAAATCTCCATTGCTTATAGAAATTCGATTCCATTTTTGATAGCCATAATTTCAACATGCAGATGTGAAACCATATGCTCCTTTCTATAAGCAAAACCAGCGATAAACTCTCCCAAGTTATTTCGTATAACCCCTCCAACTCCCCCAAGAGTTTGAGGATTGAGAAAGGCTCCATCAACGTTAAGCATCAGAGCACAAGGAGGAGGTGGGTTCCAAAACCTAATTAACTTTGATTACCAACGGCTTCAAAGTAGTACAATTGGCTTGTAAAAAATCTTCATACCAAGCCATAAAGTGTCTTTGCTATTAATTGAGACCTAATTTGTTTAATGATATTACTCTCTAGTTTCTACATCGAGTCATCGATAGATGGGGTTTCATAATCAAATATTTGATCCAAATAAAAGATATGTTTGTAATTAAATTTGCTCTAAATGCGAGCTTTTATTGTTATTTTTTTATTAAGGGAGAAAAGAAATTTGAACTTGAGACCTTTGTTAAAAAGAAATGTTTTATTCACCCGACCAGATGCTAATTTGCTTCAGACCACTTGTTATTGTGTTTGTCGTCTTGACTCTTGCCGACAAAGTTTTTTTCGTTATAAAGATTAAAATGGGGGTGAACAATTTTTTTTTCTATTTGATTTTATGTCAATTTCATCTCCGTCGGTTACAATGGACAAAGAATGTGACGCGATGGTACATAAATTAATTAAATTAGTATTTAGAAAGTTTACAATTTTAACAATGAAACCCAATATTTTAAACTCCTCACACCTTAACATTTGGCCGGATTTAAATCACTACTAGTTGCTTATAGCCTATAGGGACACATAGCACAAGCCGTGTAACTACCAACTACATTGAACTTTTCTCCATCAAAAAACTACATTGGACTTTCGCATGAAACTTGCTGTTGACCCGGCACCTTCGGTGATTGGATAGTTATCGTCCAAAGTCCACATAGTGATTGTCTGATTGATACAAATCCCAATTGACGTTGGTCCAAATTATTAATTGGGCCTTGTAGCAACTAGCCCATTAGAAATCTCCAAGAGTCCATGACTAATCTATGATAAACAAATTTCAAAATCTATATATCTCTGGTCGGCGTTACCTCTTCCTTAGCATGTTGAGATCGTTGCAATCTCGATAAGGATTTAGAACGGCACCGGAGATAGGTTTTTTTTTCTCACCGTTCCATTTCCACTCTTGGATAAGAGAACACTAGCTTAGTTCCTAACAAGCTGAGGCAAAGAGTTTTCTCGTATTTACTTCGGAATGTTTCTTGTCTAAATTATGTTATAATATAGCACTACTTTTTTCTTATTGGATGGAACAGCCGTCTATTTGCAAGATTTCAAACAACAATTTTTTTCAATGAATTGTTCTCAATGCAGTTCATCATTTTGGAAGGGAACAAAGTCATTGAAGGAGTACATATATAGTACAAATTTGAGTGCGATTTTCCTTTTTCAGGCCTGAGCAATTCCTCATCATCGTATAGATAGGCCACTGGGAACAGTAGTACAGCACTCACTTGTTGAATTTTAAAACCATGAACCATGCGCATCACAAGAGAGAGTGTATGACATGGGGGCGGTTAAAGTCGGTGTTACTTTATTATTTGCATTATTGTTTCTGGAAAAATTAATCAGTTTTCTTCTTCTTCTATGAACATCGATACAGACATCACAAAAATCCAAGGTGATAAAGTAAACCAATTACATCACAATGTTTAAATATGCTTTTGGAATTTGGACAGAAAATACCTAGTCGGCCGGTAACTATTTCATATAGACTTATCTGTATATATAGAGAGTTCTAGCTATAGGAAAATTCCAAGGTCAGTTGGTACATGAACAATATCGATCTGTTCTTGATTTTTTTTTACAAAGATCTGTTCTTGATTTGACCTCGCATGAACAATGTACACAGCTTGGCTTACACTTGTTTGGATCATGTTTCGCCACCTGTGCTCCTCGTCACTCGATCAAAATGATTTTCTTCATACTGTGGTCAAATTTCACACCGAAAATTCAAAGTCTAAAATGTATAATCTAACGTCGACGTATTTTAGATTTTTTACTGTTTGACTTGATCTTGTCAAGTAGTTCATTATTAGCAATGAGGAAGTTAATCTCAATTATATTAATTGGTCTTATACTGAGAGCATTCTTAATCATGATGTCTTCCACAAGGGATGATTTAATCACTTTGTGTTAATTTGTTGCTTGCACTCTAAGTTTTGATTAATTCGATCATCATAAAACTCTCAGAATATTATTACTTTTCGTTTTGCCTCCTATAACCCAAACCACAATATTCAAATCGCCTATGTTCGATCTATCCCACCGAATCATTTTTTTTTTCGCTCCCAGTAGATTTAGATTATTACTGCCTTTAGTTTTCTGTTTTTTGAAAGATGAGACCCTAGAGGTAAAAAAACTTATTTCTACTACTATAAATGGAGGTGTAAGGTTTTGTGTTAAAAGTTTTACCAAAATACAATTTTTCTGTAATGTCCATTCAAACACAATTTGTTAACTCATTAGAGTTTATTTTGTAAGGATGAAATTGTCAAATTAGACAATAAGGTTAAAAAAAAAAAAAGACATAGCAACTCCAAAGAAAACTACCCCATATATTTCACCCCTGCAATACTTCCTCTGTTCCTCAAACACTCAAAGCATAATTGCTCAAGACCTTATGTTCTAGAGGTTTTCCTTTGTAGTTGTTTTTCCTTTATTCATCAAAAAAAAAAATTGCTCAAGACCTTAGGTAGATCAGCAATTCCAATTACCTCACAATAATCAATTTTGAAGTATTAATTATCACACTCAACACACACCAAGTTTTGTTGTTCTTTTTTTCGTTTATCTATCTTCTAATGAGGGACAAAAATACAAGAAACGTAAAGTTACTGAACTATGTATGTGTTCATATAATTTTATTTGATTTTTTTACGATGCGCATAGCGCAGGCATAAGACTTGTTTGATATAATGTCTCGAAACAATCATCATTTTCAAGTTAAGAACAACAAAAGCGCACATCATTTATTCACCATATTTTTGAATAAGCAAATTTATAGGTCCGTCGCTAAGTCTAAACTAATAAATATATATTTCCGCTCCTTAATCCAAAACTGGTGATGATAATTAAGGGATTAGTATTTGCGATATTCCGACTGAGGAGTGGGTCATATACTAAATTATCCTTGCTCCTCCTTAATCCTTATCATCATTGGTTTTTATAATCAAAGGCTGATGGAATCAAATTACCTAATAAATCACCTACTCCTTCGTCTTAATTTTATGTGAATGTGACAGAACATCTCACTTTTTGGTTGCAGTTCTATAATTATTTTTTGTCTCCAGGGTTTAATCCATCTGTTTATTCCTATAATCCACAGACCATATTATTTTAAAATTTAAAATTTAATTATATGCAGTAAAAGGGTAGAACTATCTGGCTGGTCGAGATCACTCCAGAAACTTGCATGTGCTGCCAAATCAGCAAATAAGTAATGGCCCTAATCAAATGGGCGGCTGGTAGCAACCAAATTATTAGAATCAAATATTTTTCTATGCGATTTTTGTCACCATTTATTGAGCACTAAAAAAGTATGGTTTTCGTTGGAATATTTGTCTATTCTGTGAATGAATATCCACATGGTATATGTTCATTAATCATTTAAACATAAATAGACATATCAAAAATGAGGAGCTCTGAAAGAGTAAGGGCACATAAATAGATTAAAATAAGACATTCGATTTGGCCGTGGACATTCCAACATTGATAAATCGAATTATCTCCAAATTGCACTGTGAGTTTCGGTTCGATTCGGTCCGCAATTAAGCCTCCTGAAGACCCTAAACAACGATGGAAAATCGAATAACCAAGCATGTATAGTAACGCCGGATTTAGCCCATATCTAGTTAGATCTAGACAAAATTTATCCAAATTTGGCCATATCTACTCCAATTTTGGTCAGATTTATGGCATTTTGAGTCTATATGTATCAGTATCGATTAATCGAGACTATAAGTGTCACGGTGATTCCTAAAATGTTGAAATCGCAGTGGCCAGTTCCAGCCAAAACACCAAATCGTACGCACTAAATCCAACCCTAATAACCTAATTTGACCAATCATCTCGAATAAACTAATACTTATCAATTAGCTATCGGAGCAAATTAGTGTGCAGAATTATTCACCCCTTATAACTAAAAAAAAATAATGAATCCGTTTAACTAATTGTAACCCTAAACCTAAAGTAGCGAAGTACTAGGTAGCTTAGTTAGGCCAAATTAATCAAGCTTTGAAGAAAAAAGGTGTCACTATGGTGCACATGTGGTCCAGACGAGACACCACCCCCCCCCTAACCCATAGTTGGTCGTCAGGTCCATGATCGAAATTCCCTGCTGATATCTGGCTCACTTCAAATCCAGCCGTGTTTGAGTTTGAAACGTAATAATATATATTGGGGGGACAGATAGGACATTCAAATTCCGACCCATGTGATGCCTCTTCATGCTTCTAATTTCTATAAATATTGCCTTATAATTCTGCGCCACAACAAAGGTGTGATCTCTATTAAATCACATAATGATAAAAATAAATAAAAAATCATAAAGTATTAGGAAATGATTGCCAATGCAACAACGACGGGTACATTATTTATCCTTATCTGCAAATGTCATTGCATGGATTAAACTATATACCTCCTTAGCTAGCTTAGTCTGTCCATGTATATTACAAGTTTAATTAGTAGATAATATTCCATGATGATTCCCACATTTTCTTAATTGTTTTATTTTATTTTCCTCAATTATTAATTGTTGTCTAAACAAAGCAGCTCATACATAAATATTTTAGGTCTTTTTATAAAAAATTTAGGGCCCTTTGAAAATTGTTTCTGAAGCACTTTTACTCGGTAGCATTTTTGTTTAAAAAAGTAAAATTTTCATCCAAAACACAAGTGACTCTTTGTGTATGGGTACTTGGAGCTTAACATACCCACAACTCACCTTAACATACGATATAATCAATGTTGCATGTGATAAAAATTTGTTACACCTTAACATGCACGCTTCATCATTAAGAGCTTGTCACGTGTCATATATATACTGATGTACTCTAATTATGGAGACTAACTATGATTACGTTTAATAAGGAGACTAACTATGGTGTGTTTGTATAACAGGTGACAGGTCCTTTGAACAAAAAAAAAGTTGAATTGTAATAGGAAAATAAAGAGAGAAGAGAGTGAGAGACGTACGCCACCGTAAGATTATGCTTGCACCATCAATATAGATAATTGCTTATTTTTTTCAAAAATACATTTCTAAGAAATTTAAATAATTAGTCATTTACAAAAATTGTACTAGCTTCAAAATATGTAATGCAAGTTTTCCTCGTTCTTTGCAAGTTTGCATGAACTTAGTTGATTATTTAAAACGCGAGCTAAACATGATTGGGTGAAGGAGAGACTACGATTTGATCACGGTCCTTAGACGATCACTCCTCACTGGAACTGAAACTGAAAAAAATGAGAAAATGGACCTCAAAAATAGTTCTGTCTCAGTCTCATCATCAATTCTGGAGCTGTTGAACATGGACTGGCCGGTGCAGTAGTATCTACTGCAACGCACACAGCCGTGGATACAATTCCGCCACGTGTAAACCAATTTTTTCTTTTTTCCCGTTGAGACATTTACGTCCCTTTCCCAAAACACTTATGAAAACCCCGGAAAATGATTGGTCGGCCACATGATAAGAAAAGAAAACCAAATTAACTTCACCCGTTGGGTCCCGCCACTTCTCTCCCTTCACTTCAAACGCAGGCGCCACACTGCTATATATAATCCCATCATCAATACCAGTCTCCACTACCAAACCCACTACTCTCCCACAGTCTCCCACATCAATCAGATCAAACGCTGTCGTTTTAACCTCTTCTCCGTGATTAAACCAAATGGAGGCCAAGGAAGAAGATGTCCATGTGGGAGCCAACAAGTTCCCGGAGAGGCAGCCGATCGGGACGGCGGCTCAGACCCAAGACGAGGGAAAGGACTACAAGGAGCCCCCACCGGCGCCGCTGTTCGAGCCCGGTGAGCTGACGTCATGGTCTTTTTACAGGGCTGGGATCGCCGAGTTCGTGGCCACGTTTCTGTTCCTGTACATCACTATTTTGACGGTGATGGGAGTGCTCAAAGCTCCCAACAAGTGCGCATCCGTCGGGATTCAAGGGATCGCTTGGGCTTTTGGCGGCATGATCTTCGCCCTCGTCTACTGTACTGCCGGAATCTCAGGTTGCTTATCAATAGCACTTATTATGAAAGCGCTTTTGCCTTTTTGGTTTTTAATTAATTTTGGAAGATAATTGACGGTACAAGTAGACATGTTTTGAAATCTGGAAAGCACCTTCGATTGTCTGAAAGTGGTTTTGTCAGTTTTATAAACACTCCAAACAAGCTCTAATTAAGTTGTTTGATCTGATGGTATGCAGGGGGTCACATCAACCCGGCTGTGACATTCGGGCTGTTCTTGGCTAGGAAGCTGTCCTTGACAAGGGCAGTGTTCTACATGGTGATGCAGACCCTTGGGGCTATAGCCGGTGCGGCCGTGGTGAAAGGGTTCGAGAAGCACCATTTCTACGAGTTAAATGGTGGCGGCGCCAACACCGTGGCCCATGGCTACACCAAGGGTTCTGGACTCGGTGCTGAAATTGTTGGCACCTTTGTCCTTGTCTACACCGTCTTCTCTGCCACCGATGCCAAGCGTAGCGCCAGAGACTCCCATGTTCCGGTATGTATATATGTTGTCACATAACATGTTGTACATAACATAAGTTGTTCACTTGTTTGGTTCAAATCATGTCGCACTTGCTAATTTGTTGCTAATTTATCTAACGATCATCAGATTTTGGCACCGTTGCCAATTGGGTTCGCCGTGTTCTTGGTCCACTTGGCTACCATCCCCATCACCGGAACCGGTATCAACCCGGCTAGGAGTCTTGGTGCAGCCATCATCTACAACAAGGACGCAGCTTGGGATGACCATGTAAGCCTTAATTTCTGATTAACTGGTTCAATTCTCTCGGTAAATAATTTTCAGGACTATTTGGTATTGATGTTAACTGGCTTTTTCTTTAATTGTTGCAGTGGATTTTCTGGGTTGGACCATTCATTGGGGCAGCACTTGCAGCTTTGTACCACGTGGTTGTGATCAGAGCCATTCCCTTCAAAAACAAGTGAATGCTAAGTGAACCGTGAATGATGATGGTGCCAACAATCAACATGATGATGATGTTGTACAACTTGTGGCCTTTGAACAAGTCTAGCTCAAATGAAGCTCATGCCAGTCGAGCTTGTTTGTTTTTCTATCTGTATGGGTTTTTTTTTTTTTTTTCATGTTTATTAAGCAAGAATTGTAATATCTGCTGCTTCTTCAAGATCAAGGGCCCTCTTTTCTTTTCTTTTTTAGGCAAAGGGGCCTGTCTTTATGTGAGTGATCATTGTATGTACTGGCTGTGAATTTGTGTATTGTCAATTCAGAAATAACACCTACCATTTTCCAAATCTCATCACTCATGTGCAAACTTCACAAACACAGCTAAGAGTTGTTGAAGTTATGAAGTTAGGTGGCATCCTAGTCAAGGAGGGCCATGAGGTTAGTCGTCCTCTACTGCAAGTGTGCATATTTGGTGATAAGCATTACAAATTTTTAGTTTAATTAACTAGATGTTTGGTTTAGGAGTTGAACTTTTACAATTAAGGGCCACCTTAACCATAGGCCTTGCATCACTATATAAAGTCCGCACACAAGAAATTAATTGCTTTTAAAGTCATTTTCGAAGCATTAAATTTTAACCAACTCTCTGCGAAGTTGTGTAATATGTTACACTACCTTGTAATTTTATTCATTTTGACTTTTTGTTTAATGTGGTAGACGAAGTTCGATCTCAAAATTGACTAACTAGATTAATGATTTGTCACATAGAAATAAGGATCAAGACGGCCTCTTACATGATCAACCATATATTAAGCTATGGACGCGAGAAGAGAATATTGTAAATGAACGGAGAGTCTCATATGAGAAAGTGACATAATAAAAATATGTACTATTAAGGCATGTAGTAATTTATTACTAATAGCATCGAAACGGCCTTGATATAAAACACCCTGGATGTAAACTATGCTTATCCCTTGCTAAACAAGTAAAAAGTAATGAGCATAATGAACAAAAGTATGTTATATTATATATTTACAAAAACAAAAAATATAGTAGGAAGACAAAGAATACAAAATAGTAGAAATATGCTGGTTCAATTATTGCAGAATCTTCGACTATATTTTTTTTGCCTGAGAATCGACCTTCTCCGACTCACTTCAAGATAAAAAAAAGGTCTATCAAGTACATTAAATGAGCTTTTATCTTTACTTGCAAGTTTTAGAAGATTTGATGTTCTATTAGCCATGGATGGGATCACTTTTAATTATTAATTGGCTGCACTTCAAGTAGACCCTTTTGATCATAAGAAAACCGAGTAAATATTTCAAGCTGAAGTAAAATCTCAAGTTCTCTCAAGTTCCATTACTTAACAATCGAATATATGTACGACACTAAATACTTTATAAGATCGAGTTCTGATGGAAACAAGGTTAATTACTTTTAAGTTTGATTTCTTTGTTGTGTAGTTTTATTTTGATTGTTATCGGAGGAAAGTTACAGGTGTGTCCGTACTAAATAGTCATGTGATTCGTAAACATTGATCTTAAATCCAGTAATAAATTTTCGATGCTTGGGACATCTTTGAAATGTCCTACTTTAATAAGGGAAACCTCATTTTTTCAACCAAAACGAGTGTTTGCCCGAGCTTGGAATTTTTCTAGAATTGTGTCAAAATGCATTGCTATAACACTAGCATTCTCATGAAAAATCAAGTTTTCTTGAATTTTGTATGTGTGGGTGCTCACAGAGATCCTTTAAAATTATAAGAACCAATCTCATTCATTTTCTTAGCACCAATTATTTTTCTGGTCGTAAGTTTGTAACGTTTTACAATGTCCTAAATTTAAAGCGATGTGATTCCTAAACATCGACTGCAATAAATTGGGAATAGACTTTTGGCACTTGGGACATCTTCAAATGGGAAACCTTATTTTTCAACCCATACGAGTTTTTGCTCGGGCTTTTGAGCCGGTTTGTGTCAAAATGTCTTGCCATAAGTATGCTAAAACCAAGTTAGATCAAATAGCTTTTTCAACGAATTGGGTTTAAGTTTGAATTTTTCGATACATTTATTAATTGAGTCAGATTTGAGTTTTTATTTTTCGACAAGTTTAATATCTTAGCACACGAACTGGATACAACACGATACATTGATAGGTCCATACTTCAAGGCACTAAGATTGCAATTAGTATACACTATACAGTATAAACTATATGGGTTGTAAGTTTTTTTTTTTTTTTTTTGTCAATGATGGGTTTTAAGGCTTTAACAAGTTGTCTTGGATCGGCCCATTAGTTCAATATCTCCATCCTCCAAAACCCTAAGTGCTCGCGCCATCCTTGTGCTGTTAGTTTCTCACGCACTCTCTTACACCAGCGAGCCAGATCCATCAAGCTTAGAGAGAATGGCGGTGAGCGAGCGCACGGTGCTACAGTTCTCGTCGAGCTTGACGGCGAAGGTTCATCCTCTGGTCATCTTCAACATCTGCGATTGCTATGTGCGGCGTCCGGACCAAACCGAGCGCGTCATCGGCACGCTACTCGGTTCGGTCCTCCCCGATGGCACAGTGGACATCAGAAACTCTTACGCTGTTCCTCATAGCGAGAACTCGGAGCAGGTCCTCTCATCAACTTTGTGTGTTTGTTTTAATTATTTTTTTCTTAGTGATTATATGTTTTTTTGTTGGAGAGTTGTGGCCAATCCAATTCCATATTGGATGTTAGATTAGGTTTTTGAATTGTGATTTATCTTGGCTTTGTTTGAACGGCTTGGCTTGATTTCAATTTGCTTTGTTGGTTTTGGTTTTCTGTTTGGTTACTGAGAAGATGCTATTCGTATCCGAATCTCAGTTCTTAGTGATATCATTATCTAGTTGTCTACTAATGGAAAATAATTGTAAATATGGTGAAGTTTCTGCTGAAAATGTATTGGAGAGACAGAAATTGGGACTGCTGAGTTAAATTAAAGAGTGAAGATGAAGAACTTTTAGCTGGTTAGCTGAGCAATATTCTTATTTGCTCTTCAAGATTTGATGTAGGCTTTAAGATGAAGAAATTTTAAATAGAATGCTATACCATGTATTTTGACTCAGGTTAAAGTAGATGAAATCTGTTTGCATTAAAATACCATGGACATTTCAGCTATGTGTGTTATAATTGTTGTTAATTCTTCTAAACATTGGCATATTGAGATTCTCTAGAAGGTGTTTAAGACATTTTTGGTTTGGCCTGTTTTGCAGGTTGCTTTAGATATTGATTACCATCACAATATGCTGATATCTCAGCAAAAGGTGAATCCTAAGGAAGTCATTGTTGGATGGTAAATTTCATGATACTCTTCTCTTGTTATAGATACCTTTTGTTTATTGTCCTTCCTAGGATAAATGATATATGCTAGTTATTGCCCTGAAATTTTCAGGTAGTTACAATGATATTCATTTTAGATGCATGTTTCTTCCTCAGTGAAATTTATGTTGTAAAATCAGTGCGGTGCACATAACTTATTGACATTTGTGGAGAAAATTGTTTGGTGGATGTATGATGAGAGCACAAATTCTTTATCTTCTTGCATTTTTAATTATCATATGTTGATATGAAGATATGTTACAAGGATTTGTAGTCTTGACCATTTGATTAAATTGTTAATCTTTCATGAATGTTTGCAGGTACTCAACCGGTCTTGGAGTTACAGGCTGTAGTGTATTAATCCATGACTTCTATTCTGGAGAGGTTCCCAACCCAGTTCATTTGACAGTTGATACGGGATTCAGTAATGGAGAGGGTACAGTAAAAGCCTATGTTTCGTCAATCTTGTCTCTCAGAGAAAACCAACAAGCAGGAGGTCGACAAGCAGCAGATCGACAACTTCAACTAGCAGCACAGTTTCAAGAAATTCCTCTTGATCTTCGCATGGTTGAAGCCGAGAGAGTTGGATGTATGTATTCACATTGACCATCTCATTTTTCGTTCTTTCACTAGCAATGTTGATCCATTTTGTCTCTTATATGAACACAACACATCAACTTCAGTATTGGTGTACAACTTTTTTCACTGGATTTTCAGTAGTTAAATAAGGGATTTAAAAGTATATCGGTAGCTTTTAAAAAAATTGTGTCAATGGCTTTCATTTTTGTTTTTTCATTTACTTTGAGAAAGAGAATGATCCAATTTAAATAGTAACAGTTTTTTTTTCCTGGGCATCTGACTTGTATAAAGGACCAGAAACAAGTTTTGGGTTATGTTGAAGTTTATTTTGATGCATATAGTAACAACTTTTTCTGGGCATCTGACTTGTATAAAGGACCGGAAACAAGTGCATTTTTTCAGTTGAGTATTGTGCATTGCATTATGAAGAATTATTATATGTAAAAATACATATGCATATGGTTCTATACACGCACAGAAAATTTCTTTGCTTGTGATCTTAAATGAGGTCATATTTCTTATCCGTTAGATCAGATATGGATTGCTCAGATGTATCAAGATGCATAAGACCAGGTGCATCTAAGCTATCTATATTTGCTCTAACAGGTGATATACTGGCTGTACTTTCACAGAGAAGAAATTGTATATATATGTGTGAGTGTATGCATATATGGGCACACATTTGTGTGCATATATATTACATCACTTTATTCATGTAAAAAGGAGGGGTTAAAAATGGGTGCTGCTTCTTTCATTTAAGTTTACTATACGTCCATACTGTTATGTGTTCTTTTCTCATCAAATCAGAAATAGGGTTTTTATCATGCATCTACGCTCCCCATTCAGGGTTCAGTATATGGGTTGAACTCAAGTAATTCTTGCATATGACTGTTGGATTTTAAGCTTACTCCCAATCTAATGTGAAACTTTTTTTTTTTGGATGATGGCAGTTGATATACTGAAGACAACAATGACTGACAAACTTCCAACTGATTTGGAAGGAATGGAAGCCTCGATGGAGCGGCTACTAGCTTTAATTGATGATGTCTACAAATATGTTGACAACGTTGATGTAAGGATTAAAACATTCTTCAATCAGTCTTGCTTAGTTTTTCTCGAATGTAATAATGGATCTTGTTTTCAGGAAGGACACATTGCACCAGATAACAGTGTGGGGAGATTTCTATGGGATGCTGTAGAATCGCTTCCGAAATTGCCTCCTGCGGCTTTTGATAAGCTAGTGAATGACAGCTTGCAGGTACTATGAAGTCTTGTCTCTTCTGCCCAATTTGTCAAGAAGGATTAGTTTTTAGTATATTTATTGAATCTCTTTATCCTTGACCAGCTCAGTTCATAACCACAGCTACCTGTGTTACCTATAGGATAATATTGAAGTATTTCTTCAATTTTTTGCATGCTATTTTCTCTACATTAAACTTGTGTTTTTTTCATTTTTTGCAGGACAATATGCTCTTGCTATATTTGTCAAGCATCACCAGGACACAGCTTACCCTTGCTGAAAAGTTGAACACAGCTGCTCAGGTTCTGTGATGCCTATCCACTTGAGGAATCTATGTGCCGAGACAATTTTTTCTTAGGAAGTCATATTAGTGATATATGGCCGACTGTGGGAAATGTGGCCATTGTTTTCAGAGAAGGTTGTAATACTTTTGCTTCATTTTGAATATAGGTAGGGATTTCAATGTTATCGAGGTTGTTTTGTCTGGTTTAAGATTTGACTATGAAACATGATCAAATATTGGATTTGACGGGAACGATTATCTTTTATTGTTCAACTTTCCTACTGCCCAAGTCGTGTTGAGATGATTTGGGAGTGCATATTCAAATCAGAGTGAGACTGTATGTTCTCCGGTGTTCAATTAGCCCTAATCAACCTCTTAATAACTTTGCCCAAAAAAAAAAACCTCTTAATAACATAATTGACACACAGAATACAAATTTTATGATAGAATAATTTCTGTTGGCATGTGGAATTCAACCGAGAGTATCCCTCATAATATATTTGTGTCCGAATGGGATGTCATGCGACACTTGCTAGGAAGCCACCAAAGGGTGTTGGTGAAAATTCTGGTAATACCAAACGGAATACACTAAAACCTCCGATGACGACGGTGGTCAGACTATTTGCCGGTGCCAAAAGTTTATTGAACTGGCATGATTCAACACAAGACCAAAGATTTATGAACTACCATTGTTTTCCTATCTGAATGACCCAATATCATTTCTTTAAAAAGTTTTTATCACCAGCAAAATCTAAACTTTGGTGTACCGGACAGAAAGGTACCAAACTTTCAAAAATGAGCAATAAGATACTTGAACTTTCAAAAATACATCATCGGAATACCTCCATACTTTTTCCGTTACTTGACCGTTAATTATGAGGGCATATTAGTCATTTGACATATCTCAACTTTCAAAAGTGATCAATATGGTACTTGAAATTCTAAAAACACATAATCGGGATACATTCGTCAATTTTTCGTCATAACTCAGTTAAATTAGATCATGTGTGGCCCGTGTGAGATATTTTTCAAGGGTTTTAAGGTATTTTCTCACTTTTTTTTTGTTTTGCTTATATCCTCTTATTTTCTCTCTTTTTCTCTTCGACTCCCACCAAGGTGAGAGACTGAATCTAATGCCACCGATGTATTTTCTCATGTATGGATGATGCACATAAAGTGCGTTTGAAATATAATGTATGGATGATCTAACTTTTGAATTAGTCAGTACTTAAATTCATATTAATTAACTTAATCAAAGTAATACTCTCCAAAAAAATAGCACATACCCTAAAAAAAAATAATCCAAGTCTACTTAATAATTGATTATAGGAAGAGGATAAGAATGAAGTTTTGAAGAGAAAATCTGGAAGGAGAATAATTAATTGTATTGTTAATTTTGGAGGGAAAAGATAAGGTGAGAGGAGGGAAGAGACATGTACTAGAAAATTCGGAAAACTAGAAAATTCATAAAAAATAAACGATTCGAGATTTTCGAGTTTTGTCAATTGAAACACCTTTCTAAAAAATATGTTTTGCCAATAGTGAAGTAGTGAAGTTTTGAGAAATTTTTTTTTTTGCCGAAACCATAGTTTTTCACCCAAAATCGTGTGTTATACCCACGGTTTTTGGGCCAAAATCGCATGTTCTTATTTCCACACCAAATCTTCTCACTCTCAAATCATGATTTTTAAGGATTTCTCAAGTTGACAGAATGCAAAAATATCTACTCATTTATTTTTTACTATTTTTCAAAGTTGAAAAACTAAAAAATTCATAAAAAATAAACGATTCGAAATTTCCGAGCAAAGTCAGTTGGAACACCTTTTAAAAAGGACTAAATTGTTGTTATTACCATGTACTTTAGGAGTCTACTCAGTTCAGTCTCTGAACTTTTAATTTCATCAGTTCAATCCCTGCACTCTTAATTCTCATCAAATAGGTCAATTTCATAACACATAAAAATGACACGTGTCGACCCATAATAGGTGACACGTGTCGACCCATAATAGGCGACACGTGTCCTAAATGGACCTATTTGATGAGCATTAAGAGTGCAACACAGAACTGATGAAATTAAAAGTTAAGAGATTGAACTGATTAGACCCCTAAAGTATAGGGTAGTAACAAGAATTTAATCCCTTTAAAAATCATGTCTTACCAATGTTGAAGTTTTGGCACGAGCAAAGTTAAAGGAAAAAAGGAGTTTGCAAGGTTTGGCATGCCAGGGCAAGTCGTAGTACCTCCAAACATGCCAAACCATGCCAACCCCCTTTTCCCTTCAACTTTGCCAGTGACAAAACTTCACAAACGTTTAAAAATAATTTTTAAAGGTTTTCCAACTGACATTGCTCGAAAAGCTCAAGTCATTTGTGAGTTATGGTTTTTCAAAGTCAAAAAAACTTAAAAAAGCATAACTAAAAAAGGAGTCGGGTTTTTTGAGCAAAGTCAGTTGGCACGCCTTTTAAAAATCATGTTTTACCAATGGTGAAATTTTGACACCGGTAAAGTTGAAGGGAAAAGTGCAGTTCACAATGAGACATCCCGAGGAACCCTCGACACTTCCAACGATGACCATGCTAGCGAGGGTAACTGACGATGCATGCCCATACTAGCGAGGCTAACGATGCCTATGCCCATGCTAAAGATGCCCACGATTCCCATGCAATTTTTCAAAGTGGGAAAACTAGAAAATTCATAAAAATAAACGATCTGAGATTTTCGAGTTCTGTCAATTGGAACACCTTTTAAAAACATGTTTAACCAGTGGTAAAGTTTTGAAATTTTTTTATTTTTTTTGCCGAAACATTGATTTTTCACCAAAAACCGTGGGTATAACACATGATTTTTGGGCCAAAATTGCATGTTCTTATTTTCGCACCAAAATTTTTTCACAGTCACATCATGATTTTTAAGGACTTTTCTAGTTGACATAATGTAAAAATATCGACTCGTTTATTTTTTAAGATTTTTCAAATTCGGAAAACTAAAACATTCATAAAAAATAAACGATTCGAGATTTTCGATCAAAATCAGTTGGAACACCTTTTAAAAATCATGTCTTACCAATAGTGAAGTTTTGGTGCGGCAAAATTAAAGGGAAAAGGAGGTTGGCAAGGTTTCGCATACCAGGTCATGCCGTGACACCTCCAAACATGTCAAACCATGCCAAGCCCCTTTTCCCTTCAACTTTGTCAGTGACAAAACTTCACCAATATTAAACAATGCATTTTAAAGCTTTTCCAACGGACTTTGCAGGAAAAACTCGAGTCATTCGTGAGTTATGATTTTTGAAAATCAGAAATCTTAAAAAATCATAACTCACAATTGAGTCGGGATTGTCGAGCAAAGTCAGTTGACACACCTTTTAAAAATAATGTTTTACCAATGGTGAAGTTTTGACAAACGTAAAGTTGAAAGAAAAATTGAAAAAGTGCAATTCACAATGAGGCATCCCGAGGTGCCTCAAACACTTCAAACGATGCCCATACTAGCGAGGCTAACTAACGATGCATGCCCATGCTAAGGATGCCCACGATTCCCATGCAATTTTTCAAAGTCGGAAAACTAGAAAATTCATAAAAAATAAATGATCCGAGATTTTCGAGTTCTGTCAACTGGAACACCTTTTAAAAAATATATTTAACCAGTGGTAAAGTTTTGAGAAATTTTTATTTTTTTTGCCGAAACTTTGGTTTTTCATCCAAAACCGTGGGTTATAACACACGATTTTTGGGCCAAAATTGCATGTTCTTATTTTCGTACCAAAATCTTTTCACAGTCAAATCATGATTTTTAAGGTCTTTTCTAGTTGACATAATGTAAAAATATTGACTCGTTTATTTTTTAAGATTTTTCAAAGTCGGAAAACTAGAAAATTCATAAAAGATAAACGATTCGAGTTTTTCGAGCAAAGTCAGTTGGAACACCTTTGAAAAATCATGTCTTACCAATGGTGCAGTTTTGGTGCGGCAAAGTTAAAAGGAAAAAGAGGTTGGCAATGTTTCGCATACCATAGCATGCCGTAACACCTCCAAAAGTGCCAAACCATGCCAAGCCCCTTTTTCCTTCAATTTTGTCCGTGACAAAACTTCACCAATACTAAAAAATGCGTTTTAAAGTTTTTCCAACTGACTTTTGCAGGAAAAACTCGTGTCGTTTGTGAATTATGATTTTTCAAAGTCAGAAAACTTAAAAAATCATAACTCACAAACGAGTCGGGTTTTCCGAGCAAAGTCAGTTGACACACCTTTTAAAAATAATGTTTTACCAATGGTGAAGATTTGACAAAGGTAAAGTTGAAAGAAAAACTTAAAAAGTGCAATTCATAAGGAGGTATCCGGAGGTGCCCCAAACACTTCAAACGATGCTCATGCTAGCGAGGCTAACTAGCGATGCCCATGCTAGTGACGGTAACTAACGATGCATGCCCATGTTAGCGAGACTAACGACGCCTATGCCCACGATACCCATGCAATTTTTCAAAGTCGGTAAACTAGCAAATTCATAAAAAATAAACGATTCGAGATTTTCGAGTTCTGTTAACTGGAACACATTTTAAAAAACTCATTTAACCAGTGGTAAAGTTTTGAGAAATTTTTATTTTTTTTGCCGAAACCTTGGTTTTTCAACCAAAACCGTGGGTTATAACACACGATTTTTGGGCCAAAATTGCATGTTCTTATTTTCGCACCAAAATCTTTTCACAGTCAAATCATGATTTTTAAGGACTTTTCGAGTTGACATAATGTAAAAATATCGACTCGTTTATTTTTTAAGATTTTTCAAAGTCGGAAAACTAGAAAATTCATAAAAAATAAACGATTCGAGTTTTTCGAGCAAAGTCAGTTGGAACACCTTTTAAAACTCATGTCTTACCAATGGTGAAATTTTGGTGCGGCAAAGTTAAAGGGAAAAGGAGGTTGGTAAGGTTTCGCATACCATGGCATGCCGTGACACCTCCAAACGTGCCAAACCATGCCAAGCCCATTTTCCCTTCAATTTTGTTAGTGACAAAACTTCACGAAAACTAAAAAATGCGTTTTAAAGCTTTTTCAATTGATTTTGCAGGAAAAATTCGTGTCGTTTGTGAGTTATGATTTTTCAAAGTCAGAAAACTTAAAAAAATCATAACTCACAAACGAGTCGGGTTTTCCGAGCAAAGTCAGTCGACACACCTTTTAAAAATAATGTTTTACCAATGGTGAAGTTTTGACAAATGTAAAGTTGAAAGAAAAACTGAAAAAGTGCAATTCATAAGAAGACATCCCGAGGTGCCCCAAACACTTCAAACGATGCCCATGCTAGCGAGGCTAACTAAAGATGCATGCCCATGCTAGCGAGGCTAACTAGCGATGCCCATGCTAGCGAGGCTAACTAGCGATGCCCATGCTAGCGAGGCTAACTAACGATGCAATCTCATGCTAGCGAGGCAAACGATGACTATGCCCTTGTTAAGGATGCCCACGATTCCCACGGAATTTTTAAAAGTCGAAAAACTAGAAAATTCATAAAAAAATAAACGATCCGAGATTTTCGAGTTCTGTCAACTGGAACACCTTTTAAAAACCATGTTTAACCAGTGGTAAAGTTTTGAGAAATTTTTATTTTTTTTGCCGAAACGTTGGTTTTTCACCCCAAACCGTGGGTTATAACACACGATTTTTGGGCCAAAATTGCATGTTCTTCTTTTCGCACCAAAATTTTTTCACAGTCAAATCATAATTTTTAAGGACTTTTCGAGTTGACATAATGTAAAAATATCGACTTGTTTATTTTTTAAGATTTTTCAAAGTCGGAAAACTAAAAAATTCATAAAAGATAAACGATTCGAGTTTTTCGAGCAAAGTTAGTTGGAACACCTTTTAAAAATCATGTCTTACCAATGGTGAAGTTTTGGTGCGGCAAAGTTAAAGGGAAAAGGAGGTTGCCAAGGTTTCGCATACCATGGCATGCCGTGACACCTCCAAACGTGCCAAACCATGCCAAGCCCCTTTTCCCTTCAATTTTGTTAGTGACAAAACTTCACGAAAACTAAAAAATGCGTTTTAAAGCTTTTCCAATTGACTTTGCAGGAAAAATTCGTGTCGTTTGTGAGTTATGATTTTTCAAAGTCAGAAAACTTAAAAAATCATAACTCACAAACGAGTCGGGTTTTCCGAGCAAAGTCAGTTGACACACCTTTTAAAAATAATGTTTTACCAATGGTGAAGTTTTGACAAATGTAAAGTTGAAAGAAAAACTGAAAAAGTGCAATTCATAAGGAGGCATCCCGAGGTGCCCCTAACACTTCAAACGATGCCTATGCTAGCGAGGCTAACTAAAGATGCATGCCCATGCTAGCGAGGCTAACTAACGATGCCCATGCTAGTGAGGGTAACTAACGATGCAATCTCATGCTAGCGAGGCAAACGATGCCTATGCCCTTGCTAAGGATGCCCACGATTCCCATGCAATTTTTAAAAGTCGGAAAACTAGAAAATTCATAAAAAAATAATATAACACACGATTTTTGGGCCAAAATTGCATGTTCTTCTTTTCGCACCAAAATCTTTTCATAGTCAAATCATGATTTTTAAGGACTCTTCGAGTTGACATAATGTAAAAATATCGACTCGTTTATTTTTTAAGATTTTTCAAAGTCGGAAAACTAGCAAATTCATAAAAGATAAACGATTCGAGTTTTTCGAGCAAAGTCAGTTGGAACACCTTTTAAAAATCATGTCTTACCAATGATGAAGTTTTGGTGCGGCAAAGTTAAAGGGAAAAGGAGGTTGCCAAGGTTTCGCATACCATGGCATGCTGTGACACCTCCAAACGTGTCAAACCATGCCAAGCCCCTTTTCCTTTCAATTTTGACAGTGACAAAAGTTCACTGAAACTAAAAAATGTGTTTTAAAGCTTTTCCAACTGACTTTGCAGGAAAATCTCTTGTCGTTTGTGAGTTATGATTTTTCAAAGTCAGAAAACTTAAAAAATCATAACTCACAAACAAGTCGGGTTTTCCGAGCAAAGTCAGTTGGCACACCTTTTAAAAATAATGTTTTACCAATGGTGAAGTTTTGACAAAGGTAAAGTTGAAAGAAAAACTGAAAAAGTGCAATTCATAAGGAGGCATCCCGAGGTGCCCCAAACTCTTCAAACGATGCCCATGCTAGCGAGGGTAACTAACGATGCATGCCCATGCTAGCGAGGCTAACGATGCCTATACCGATGCTAAGGATGCCCACGATTTCCATGCAATTTTTCAAAGTCGAAAAACTAGAAAATTCATAAAAAATAAACGATTCGAGATTTTCGAGTTCTGTTAACTGGAACACCTTTTAAAAAACATATTTAAGCAGTGGTAAAGTTTTGAGAAATTTTTATTTTTTTTGCCGAAACCTTGGTTTTTCACCCAAAACCGTGGGTTATAACACACGATTTTTGGGCCAAAATTGCATGTTCTTATTTTCGCACCAAAATCTTTTCACAGTCAAATCATGATTTTTAAGGACTTTTCGAGTTGACATAATGTAAAAATATCGACTCGTTTATTTTTTAAGATTTTTCAAAGTCGGAAAACTAGAAAATTCATAAAAAATAAACGATTCGAGTTTTTCGAGCAAATTAGTTGGAACACCTTTTAAAAATCATGTCTTACCAATGGTGAAGTTTTGGTGCGGCAAAGTTAAAGGGAAAAGGAGGTTGCCAAGGTTTCGCATACCATGGCATGCCGTGACACCTCCAAACGTGCCAAACCATGCCAAGCCCTTTTTCCCTTCAATTTTGTCCGTGACAAAACTTCACCAACACTAAAAAATGCATTTTAAAGGTTTTCCAACTAACTTTGCAGGAAAAACTCGTGTCGTTTGTGAGTTATGATTTTTCAAAGTCAGAAAACTTAAAAAAATCATAACTCACAAACGAGTTGGGTTTTCCGAGTAAAGTCAGTTGAAACACCTTTTAAAAATAATGTTTTACCAATGGTGAAGTTTTGACAAATGTAAAGTTGAAAGAAAAATTGAAAAAGTGCAATTCATAAGGAGGCATCCCGAGGTGCCACAAACACTTCAAACGATGCCCATGCTAGCGAGGGTAACTAACGATGCATGCCCATGCTAGCGAGGCTAACTAGCGATCCCCATGCTAGCGAGGCTAACTAGCGATCCCCATGCTAGCGAGGGTAACTAACGATGCATGCCCATGCTAGCAAGGCTAACGATGCCTATGCCCATGCTAAGGATGCCCACAATTCCCATGCAATTTTTAAAAGTCGGAAAACTAGAAAATTCATAAAAAATAAACGATCCGAGATTTTCGAGTTCTGTCAACTGGAACACCTTTTAAAAAACATGTTTAACCATTGGTAAAGTTTTGAGAAATTTTTATTTTTTTTTGCCGAAAACTTGGTTTTTCACAAAAAACCGTGGGTTATAACACACGATTTTCTGGCCAAAATTGCATGTTCTTATTTTCGCACCAAAATCTTTTAACAGTCAAATCATGATTTTTAAGGACTTTTCGAGTTGACATAATGTAAAAATATCGACTAGTTTATTTTTTAAGATTTTTCAAAGTCGGAAAAGTAGAAAATTCATAAAAAATAAACGATTCGAGTTTTTCGAGCAAAGTTAGTTGGAACACCTTTTAAAAATCATGTTTTACCAATGGTGAAGTTTTGGTGCAGCAAACTTAAAGGGAAAAGGTGGTTGGCAAGGTTCCGCATACCATGGCATGCCGTGACACCGCCAAACGTGCCAAACCATGCCAAGCCCCTTTTTCCTTCAATTTTGTCAGTGACAAAACTTCACCAACATTAAAAAATGCGTTTTAAAGCTTTTTCAACTGACTTTGCAGGAAAAACTCGAGTTGTTTGTGAGTTATGTTTTTTCAAAGTCAGAAAACTTAAAAAATCATACCTCATAAACGAGTAGGGATTTTCGAGCAAAGTCAGTTGACACACCTTTTAAAAATAATGTTTTACCAATGGTGAAGTTTTGACAAAGGTAAAGTTGAAAGAAATGTAAGGTTGAAGTTTTGAAGGGAAAATCTGGAAGGAGAATAATTACTTGCATTGTTAATTTTGGAGGAAAAAGATAAAGTGAGAGGAGGGAAAAGACATGTGCTTCAACATATTTTATTTAACTGTGATATGATGAAAAATAGACGGAGGTATCCCGATGATATGTTTTTAAAAGTTTAGGTACTTTACTGATCACTTTTGAAAGTTGAGATAGGTCAAATGACTGTTATGCCCTCATAATTAACGGATAAGTAAGAGAAAAGGGACGGACGTATCCCGATGATGTGTTTTTGAAAGTTGGATACATTTTTGTCCGGTGCATGAAAGTTTAGACCCTGTTGGTTATAAAACTCCTTCCTTAAATGAAAGTGAGTTGCATAATAAGATGCTCCAACAGAAGAGGAGACTAATAAACACTTTGGCCTTTGCCATTAATGACAAACCAGCAGGCAGCAGCCACTGGCTTTCCCCTAAAACCATATTCTCTTGTTAATTATAAAAGAAAAATATGAATGATTGGTGGCTTTTGGCCTTTTTGTCTGGATGATGGCAGTGAAGCTTCCACTAATCCACTTCTGCAAGTGCTTAAATTATAAGCAGCAATGGAGACAAGAAAGTAGAAAAGAAGGGGAGAGTTTTTTTAGTGGGCGGCCTGGATTTCACGCGTGCCCGAATTCTAGCTAATGTAGACTTCTCGAAACTCGAATCTCTCACATCTTTCTCATGTCTCAAAGACTGAAACTCATCTAAACTCATCAAAAAGTTTGAGTGGGAATGGATGGACAAATAACAAAAGACACACAAACAGGACACCATGGCACTTTTACCAATCTTACCCTTCCTTCATCTTACTCTCTTTTATTAGGTTATTACTAGTACAACTGTTTAATTCAAATGTTTGATTTCAACTTGATCGAGATTGGTTTCAATCAATGTAGTTATATAGTACATATAGGATGCATTGATCGAGAGGCATGCGTTCCGTCAAATGGTGAGATTAAGGCCGTACGTATATGTGATTTTAGAGCCTAGGCAAATACAACACTATGTGATATAGGGGATGTGCTATGTGTAATCAAGCTTCAATCTTCAAAAGAAGGGCATTAATTAGAGCTGAATCAACAACGATTTCATAGCTCAAAATGGTCAATGTTTTTCTATAGTAGGATGAATGGATCGAGAAACGTGAGTTCCATCAAATGGTTAGATTAGGGGGCGAGGCGAAATATATCTCTCAACTCTCTATATACATTCATGTAATAGGTGGTCTTTTGGCTACCCTCACATACGACGCTATGTGATATAAAGCCTGCCCTAGATAATCAAGTTTCAAACTCAAAAAAGATGGGGATCGATCAGAATGGTCCTGTTGTTTTATGCTCTTCCAGTGAGAAACATGTTCAAGGTTTTGATGGCGATGATGGGCTGGCAGAGGCACTTACCCAGCAAAACCTAGTGCGCTAGTACCATAAATCTGGTAAATCATGGTATCATAGTCATCGATCACCTGCATAACATGTTCACTCTAGGTTTGTTTGTTTAATTTAGTACAAAAATGGCACTCTCCTAGGAGTTAGATCAGATTCATTCACAGACAGCAGTCAGCAAACTATTGTGTTCCAAGTGCAAACAGACAAATATTTTGCTCATCGTGAACACAACATCCTCGGGAATTGTACAAAGTGCCCAACACAACACAAGTTGCCACTACTACTGCTGCTCTTCGATCTTGACCGGTAATTATATACATTATTCCACATCTTCAGACCAAACCATGCATGTTCGAAGACTTTTCTTGGGATTTTGTCACTTTAAAATGGGTGATCAAAACCATTATCTTCGCAATATCAAAGGCATATACTTCACTTCAGTGTTTTTTTATGCACATTATTGGCTCAAATTCTTCTAAGTACACACAAATAGTTCTTAATTTACTTCTTAAACATTTGAAATTCTCGTTCTAGTTTGATTTTTTTTATTAATATTTATATCTTAAGGTAAATATAAGGTGTTTAGAGATAAGTTCTTCAAGTGTTCGACAAATTGCCTCAAAAAGTATAAAATACAAATACTAGACAAATAAACTAAGCTAGCATGGGAATTTTAAACATTTAAGAAAATCTCAAACTATTGCACCATTTCTTTTTTCCTTCTCTACAAATTCTAGCTTCCAAATCCAACATGGGTCTAAGAAAGAAAATTTCAAATCTCATGATATTCATTCCCTGTGTAGGGACAAGCCCCATAATACAAAGTTTTCACCTATTATTACTTTCCATCACTCCCAGAGTTTGTCACCTTCAATCAAATGATAAGCCTCTGTCCAAAACTTCTATAAGTTTGAAACCCAAATATGAACCAAACCAAGTGACTGGAAAAAGGGCACTGTAATTTGCTTACGACAAGGAGCCACATGACATAACAAAATCCAATTTGTCTCTCCCTTTTGGCTGGTCATGAGTTGTCTGTCTCTCTTCTCCCAAATTTCAATTTGGTGGCTTCACTGTCTCTTTCTTTATGTTCCCACCCTAAACCCTTTGCCCTTAAAAGGAGGTTTATCCCCACACTATTTGACTGAGAGAGCTGTTCATATATAGGGTCAACCAACTAAACCTAACTCAGTATCTTTGTCAGTCTGCTGCGATCACAACCCTCCAATCTGGATCAGACAATGTGTAATTTTGACTTTCACTTGCATCGATCTTTTTTCTTTTGGCTAATTAATTACCCCAATTAAGATAATACAGTGGGTTTGGCACTGTTCTATATGATCTTTAGCAGACACCATCTAAATTAAATATGGTCATGCTTGGCTTACTCACATGTCCTTGTAGTGTTGGCCTTATTACTAGATTAGTCTACTAAAGCATATATGCATGAGAATTATATATAAAACTAAACCCAAGATCAACAACATTTATAATAGAAGCATATGCATATTTTACTCAAAAGCACAAAACCTTAACAATGAACAATCTATATGTGCACAAATATAGTGGCCGGGGATCTAGGATTTGTTCATCCTAGAGGTCGAGATACAGAATTTTGCATGCTACATTACATTGTTTTTCAATTGCTATTGTCTCAACTTCTTTAAAAGAATTCATTGAAAATCTTAACTTCATCATCATTTAAAAAAATAACAAAATATATATAAAACTACGTACTATGAACACAAAAAAATGATTGCTTTCATTGACACCTTTGCAACAGTGCATTCATATGAACTTAAGGAAACAGGGTAGGTTTGGAACATAATTTTCCTATTGCCTATGCTCGCCGACCAATGTTGAATAGTGGCAGCTTTGGCGCATGTCCCTCTATATCTATCTCTAATGCACAAAAACCAGGGAATAATAGATATATATATCAGTACGAACAAATCCATATAATTCAATCTCAAATTCCCTAAAAACAAAGCAGACTGCAATAAACAACAAAGGGTAGCTGATTTCAATAAAACATTAAGACCAAAACCTACTCCATCCATAAACAATTAATACAAGGAATAATAATTATTAAATTGAACTAGTCACTAGCTTTGCTGCTTTAGGGTATTATATATGCACACGGGTTCACACTGTTTTGAGTTCAGAAGCTCAGAAAGAAAGTTGAGCAGAGACTTAGAGACTTCTTTCTAGGCATTAGAAGCTGGAAATGGAAGAAAGCATGTCAGGGTTTTGTATGAAAAGTATTCGCGGTGGTGGTGGTGGTGGTAATGGTGGTAATAACAAGTGCGGGAGATGGAATCCAACTACTGAACAGGTCAAAGTTCTGACGGACCTGTTTAGGTCTGGACTCCGAACGCCCAGCACTGATCAGATTCAGAAAATCTCCACCCAGCTAAGCTTTTATGGAAAGATTGAGAGCAAGAACGTCTTCTACTGGTTTCAGAATCACAAAGCCAGAGAGAGGCAGAAGCGCCGCAAAGTTTCCATTGATATAGACAAGGACTTCATTCGTCGAGATCATGACAAGATTTCCTCTCCAAAAGGTACGTAATAACAAGTTACTTTCTCTAATTCTCAAGTACTTGTTTCTGTTTCTCGAGTGTTATGTTCTATCCGCTAATGTTTTTTTGTGCTGATATTGTGCTTATGTTCCGTCCTCTTTGCAGAAGTACTAAATCAAGTTAGTTCGGAGCCTACGAGAGCGATTGAGACGCTTCAACTCTTCCCAATAAACTCGTTTGATGAATCGGGAGCTGAGAAGCTGAGATTTTATGCAAACGAGTATTGTTGCAAAGAGAGTGCTAGAGGTTTTACTTACGCTACTGTTGGGGCAGAAATGGATCATCATCCACCTTTGGATCTACGCTTAAGCTTCCTTTGAACTTAGATCAAGAAAAAAAGGAAGAAAGAAGAACTCTAGTCTCTGGCCAGTAGCCGTGGCTTTCGATAATTAATTTTAGTAGAATTAGGGTTAACTGGCATGAAAGGTGAACAGAAAAGGGTGGAGGGAGAGAGATAGCAGTTGATGAAAACTTGTAGCTGATGAATATCTTACGTAGTGAAATTAATTTGTCATGAAACTTTGTTGTTTGAATTAAATATTGGAAATCAGTCTTGGACATTCTCCTCTGCATGCTCAGAAAACTGTGGTAATTAATTTCTCTGTGATTTACTCTGTTGGATTCTTGTTTCTGTGAATGCTTGGAAATTGGATTCCGCTTCCTCACATGAGAAATGTCTCCTTGGAATGCATAATTGTACTGGTGGTATATTAATGTAATAGACTTACAATTGGCTTCGTCATACCTATCTAGGGTTTGCTTCCACCTTTGAATTTCATGTGCGAACCAACAAGTTTTCCGATCAATCAGTCTTATTTTGTAATATCAGTGCTGTTTGTATTTCGTTCTCATTTTAGAAGATTTCATTGCATGACAGATTACTATCTTTTATCATCAATAATAGAGAAAAAAAATAGTGTGGAACGGTGGTAGAAAATGTGCTCACATTTATCATCACATAGATCGAGCTAAAGTGATGAATGAAAAATTAGTACGGATAGTGATAAAAACTCGACTATTTCAAATGCAAAAAACGAACTCAACCAAGTGATAAATGTGTACTCATATTTATTATCTCATAGAGCTCAAGTGATGAACAAAAGATTAGTTCGGATTGTGATAATTAAAACTCGATTATTTCAAATGTCCAAAAAAAAAAAAGAACTCAATCAAGTGATAAATGTACTCGCTATTATCATCACATGTTGCCCATATAATAGAGCTTAGGTGATGAACGAAAATTAAAGACATTCTAATGCGATGAAGGAACTCAATCAAATGATTTTTTTTTTCATTTGATGATGATAGAGGTTCTAAGTTCGAATCTCCACTCTCCTTTAATTTAAAAAAAAAAAATTCAATCTCAATGTTAATAGCCCACACTGTGTGTTAAGTAGAACCAGGCCCAAAATAGCCCAAGCCTTATGTGGAAAACTTGGGCCGTGATGCCCAACTTACGCTTCAAAACAAGTCTTTTCGTTATAAAATAGAATTCAGGCTCGGTGGGAAGCAAGAGAAAGCGAGAAGAAGAACTGAGAAAGCAAAGAGAGCTTTACAAACTAGAACTGTAGAAGACGCTAGAGGGGTTTCCTGGAGAAGAAGCTACTGGAAATTCAGAATGGATGTGATTAAAACGCAGCAAATCTCAGCGAGACCGATCGAGAAGGTGATAGTTCACCCTCTGGTTTTACTCAGCATCGTCGATAACTACAACAGAGTCGCCAAAGACACTCGCAAGCGCGTCGTTGGGGTTCTGCTCGGTTCGTCCTTCAGGGGCACCGTTGACGTCAGCAACAGCTATGCCGGTTTGTATATTTTCTCTCTCCTAACCTATCTGCTTCTCCTTCGGCTCCTCGGTCCTGTTTGGATCTCATTCGTGACAGAATTTTCCCTATTTGGATCTAATTAGGGCGGGTTTTATCATGAAATTTGTTTCAATTGTGGGGAATATCTCTTTGCTTCCTTAGAAATTTGTATTTAGGTTATTACATTGAGTATGCTTCTGCTAGCTTCAACTTGGAATTGCTCTAATGCTCAGCTTGGAATGCGTTAAGAAAGTTAGGTTAAATTTTGTGTCCAGCTATATGAATTTGTGCAAGTACAATTTATTGAGATTTCGAAACTCCACAAGTACCGAATCGGTTGTAGCAAATTTGTGCTTCAATTGCTTTGAAGATGAATAGACGTTGTCAGTTTGAAAATTTTAGGTAGGCTTTGCACGGCACTATGTACCTTCTATGTTACTTGCCTGTTGCATTATAGATTGCTTAGCTTTTAGTGGCACTACCACTTTGCATTCTTGTACTATTTCAACTTTCTTGTTTACTGGTTTTCCACAAGAATGCTATCAAAGCATGTTATGCAGTACAGTTCTATCGCTTTTGTGTCTTTGTCATGTTGTACTTATGCTAGAAGGTCTTCTTATTTGACCTTTTCCATCTTCTTGATTTTGGAAACCTTCTATGGTTCCAGATCAAACACATTCTTTTGACTTGTGTAATATTTGAATCTTTGTTCACAGTTCCCTTTGAAGAAGATGACAAGGACCCAAGTATCTGGTTTCTTGATCACAACTACCATGAAGCCATGTATTCCATGTCGAAGAGAATTAATGGTACTAGTCATCATATCTGTCTTTTTCTGCCAGACTTGTGTATTATCTGCTACGATGGAAAATTGACAAATGAATTTTTTCAGCAAAGGAGCATGTTGTGGGATGGTACAGCACAGGCCCAAAGTTGCGAGAAAATGACTTGGACGTTCACAATTTATTTAATGAGTAAGATTACCAACCCTATGCAAAGCAGTTCTCCTTGGACTTGAAATTCTAATATCGTGATTGTTTCTAACATTTAGTCTGGTTAACTATTTTAGTTTGAGGGAAAGCATTGAATTAAATTTAGAAGTTTGAGGTTGACATTGTTAAAATTGAAGCTACAGAAACTGAATTAAATTTCAATGACTAGGAGTAAAAGTGTACTGCTTCTCCCTGTCCTGTAACAAAAAAAAAAGTGTACTTTCCCACCTTTTTCTTTCCCTCCAAGTGCATAGTGCTTAAATAAATTTCTCAGTGATAGACAAAAGAATTGTATAATTTGGCAACAACAATGACCGTCTCCTTTCTCGTTCTTAACTCCTCTCTTTATTTTTTCCCCTTCTTCATTTGATGGTATTTTGCTATACTTTTGATATTGTAGCTATGTTCCAAATCCTGTCTTGGTCATAATTGATGTGCAACCTAAGGAGCTGGGAATACCCACAAAAGCTTACTGTGCTGTTGAAGAGGTTAAAGAGGTAGAGTCACAATCTTTTTGATATACCTCCCTTTTGTATTTATCTTGTATTTCTAGGCTGTTAGAAATGGTACTCTTTGGTTAGATCTTCTATCTTGACTTAATATTTCTTTTAATGCTACAAATGTGAAATTCATTTCAATGTAATTACAGAATGCTACCCAGAAAAGCCAGAAGGTGTTCGTTCATGTGCCCTCTGAAATTGCTGCCCATGAAGTTGAGGAAATCGGTATGCCCATTGAATCAAAGGACTTCTATCATATTACTTCTTGCACAAATTACTTCATTGCTTTCCTTTGTGGTTGGGTGGGCATCAACTTGATTATGTATTTCTGGTTTTAATTAATTTGTTACCATCTGTAGGAGTGGAACACTTACTTAGAGATGTGAAGGATACAACCATCAGCACTCTCGCAACAGAGGTTTGTTTGATTAGATCTTCAGTTAGCTTTTTCACTTTTTTATTCGCACATGATGTGTGTGTGTACTGGAGTATGGAGTCTAAATTATTAGATTTTCCTATACTCAGAAGAGCCAATACACGATGCTTAATTTTCATGTTTTGTACAGGTTACTGGGAAACTCACAGCTTTGAAGGGATTGGATGCAAGGCTCCGAGAGATCCGGGGTTATCTTGACCTTGTTATTGATGAGAAGCTCCCATTGAACCACGAGATTTTGTACCACCTACAGGTAGACTTTGGGCTTATAAGCTTAGCCTTAATATTTCTCCATCTTTTGGTGAGGTTTTAAGTGCTAGCCTTGGTATATCCATCTTTTATTTCGCCTTAATGAATGGTGATACTTTACCATCACAGTTCTACGTTTTCTTATTTTGCTTTCAAATTCCTTGTAGGATGTGTTCAATCTACTCCCAAATCTTAATGTTTCCGAGTTGATCAAGGGCTTTGCAGGTAAAGGAACTTCACTATGATTATTGTGCCTGTCTAGATACTTAATTGTTTTTGATTGTTTGATTCCTTCCTAATTGCCTGTGTTGATTCATGTCGTTGTTGTCATTTGCAGTGAAAACAAATGATATGATGCTGGTTATTTATCTTTCTTCCCTGATCCGAAGTGTTATTGCTCTTCACAACTTGATCAACAACAAGGTGAGATGGATTTCCACCCAATTTTCATATTATGATTCCTCTGGTTAGTAGTTGTTGCTTCATACATGCATTCTGAGGAAACTTTTTGGTGTATTTCAGATGCAGAATAAGGAGCACGAAAAGGCAGAAGACTCCAAACAAGTTGCTGTACCAGCTGCAGCCAGCTAGAAGAGTTTAAGTGGCGCTTGGACTTTCGAGGGGCGCGATCAACCAATGCGTACTTTCAGTTCATTTCAAGTTTGAATTGGAGGGATGCTTTTAGAATTTGCCCGATAGTGCTCGGTTTCTTTTGAACAATGATGTCCGGGTTGTCAATTGATAATGGAAAAACCATCTTGTACTTTAATTTGCGTTGCTTTCCATCTTTGTTTATCCATGTTATGTCAACCTTATGAGACATTTGGTTTAGTCCAACGCAACTCAGTTTATTATACAATTGAAACTGCAATTTATGCCATGTTACATTCTGGGTTTCTAGAACTCTTATCTTGTTCAAAAATTACATACAAAGGTGTCAGTTTCACTGATCAATCTTCTTCACTGTCATACTGAACTGATTGCTGGAACTCAGCATCCATCAGAACCCCATCCATAACATGCACAACACTCCCCTTCTTCCTCAGATCCACTCTCTCCGATCGAACCCCATTTACAACCAGCATTCCATCTTCATCTTTCGAGATGTACAACACGAACCCAGATATCGAATCATACGATAACTCACTCTCAAACGGCACCGTTTTGGAAGCAAGACTCCGAGGCACGGCGGAGAAGCCCAGCACTCGAGAAACAACTGCGTATGTATCATTCATCTTCTCCCCCACGAAAGTGTCATTGGGGTTCAGCCTCAAGTCGCGCTCGAAAGCTTTCTCTGAGGGGAGGAAGACGGTGAAAGCGAGATCTTCCGGCAACATTTCGATCATCATCTCCCCATATTTTCCGATGAGTAACTTGTTGGAATGGTGAGTGGCTCTTGTAGTTGGATCTGGGAGACGCAGCATAGTGAGTGTCAGAATTACGAAGCAACAAACCAGCACGACGCCCGATACGAAAGCGATTGGATTCCTCAAAATCCGGCTTCTGCTCATCGTCCTTGACCAAGCTGATGGCGGGGATGATGAGGTCCAAGTGCATGGGCTTTCTTCCTTCTAATTCACTCTTCTCTCTTCGAACCAAATCCAGAGATGGAAATCATATAACTTGTATTATAGTATTATATACCACAATCTTCAAGCAATCACAAATTCTCAATATTTCTCACAAAATCCACAGTTTCCATACGAAACCCAGTTACCAATTTCGATCTGCTTCCTTTCCGGTTATCGACCTCTGCAAATTCTACTCTTCCACCATCAAGATGCTTCACCATCTAGATCAGAAAGACTCAAATTTTTATCTGGATCTAAACTTGACTTCACTCTAGTTTTTTGGGTCAAATTAAATCATTTTCCTCAAGAAGCGCAGTAAGCTTGAACAATGACAAGACTGGTATGTAATGACGAACTGAGGGCGCCCGATCCAAGTCCGCCCGGCCCGTACGACACGTCGGTTTTCTCGGTGGATTTGGGCTGGGCCACAAACAGACCAGGCCCAATTCAGTATTTTTTTTAAGTGAAAAAACGACACGTCGTTTTACTTTGACGATTTGGGCTGGGCCAATTAGGCCCAATTCACAATTTTTTAAAGGTGACAAAACGAGACGTCGTCTTTAATGTCACGATTTGGGCTGGGCCATGTAAAAGCACAGGCCCAATTCAACATTTTTTAATGTGAAAAAACGACACGTCGTTTTTCTTTGACAATGTGGGTTGCGCAAATTACAAGCCCAAGCCCAATTCAGTACTTTTTTTAATGTGACAAAACGACACGTCGTTTTATCGGTGACGATTTGGGCTGGGCCATGTAAAAGCCCAGGCCCAATTCATCTTTTATAATGTCACAAAACGACACGTCGTTTTTAATGTGACGATTTAGGCTGGGCCAAGTAAAAGCCCAGGCCCAATTCAACATTTTTTAATATAACAAACGACACGTCGTTTTTCCTTGAAAATTTGGGCTGGGCCAATTACAAGCCCAGGCCCAATTCATTTTTTTAATAAACGACACGTCGTTTTAATCTGGTGATTTGGGCTGGGCCATGTACAGACCAGGCCCAATTCAACTTTTTTATTAATATGACAAAACGACACGTCGTTTTTCAGGGACGCTTTGGGCTGGATGTACAGCCCAGGCCCAATTAACAATTTTATAAAGGTGAGAAAACGACACGTCGTTTTTAATGGGACGATTTGGACTGGGCCAAGTAAAAGCCCAGGCCCAATTCAATATTTTTTAATGTAACAAACAACACGTCGTTTTCCTTTGAAAATTGGGGCTGGGCCAATTACAAGCCCAGGCCCAATCCAGTATTTTTTTAATGTTACAAAACGACACGTCGTTTTTCGTTGAAGATTTGGGCTGGGCCATCTAAAAGCCCAGACCCAATTCAAAATTTGTTTTAATGTGCAAAAACGACGTGATGTGACCATTTGGGCTGGGCCATGTAAAAGCCTAGGCCCAATTCAATATTTTTTAATGTACTTAAACGACACGTCGTTTTTATTTAAAAATTTGGGTTGGGCCAATTCAAGCTCAGGCCCAATCCAGTATTTTTTTTATGTGACAAAACGACACGTTGTTTTAATGTGATTATTTGGGCTGGACCATGTATAGACCAGGCCCAATTCAGCATATTTAATATTACGATTTGGGCTGGGCCTTGTACAGCCCAGGCCCAATTCAGCCTTTTTAAGTAATAAAAATGACCTGTCGTTTTTGTACGATTATTTGGGCTGGGCCAAGTTCAGACCATGCCCAATTCAGCCTTTTAAATGTAATAATAACGACGTGTCGTTTGTTTTGTAACGAATTGGGCTGGGCCATCTCTTAAAGCCGAATTCCAATTTTCTTCTCATCCTCAACCTCGTCTGCAACTCCATCAAATCCCAATCCCAGAATTTTATATCCTTGTTCAAAGCTCCACAAAATAACATTGGCATGTCTCTTTCTGAAACTCTCATATGCTATAACTTGCAGACAACCGAAGAAAGCTTCAAATCACCACTGCTCCATAACCTCCATCTCTCCATGCTCGGTGTCGATGTTAAAGGTTCTGCCACTAGGAGCTCCATAACCGCCAGATTCTCTCGCCCGAGTCCGTTAATTGGAAGAACAAGACATTCCAGAATGGTTTATCAAAGGTTGGGGATTTAAACATTATATACTTTCAGTGCTACGGTTGTCCTTGCCAATCTTCAAAAGACAAAAGCTCAGTAATTCTCTTCTCATACGGAGCAAAACCAGCAACTTCACGGATCCCGTGCAACCTCATACGGAGCTAATTCTTTCGTGCGGTCGTGCCCTTTGTTCAATCCTAATCCAAATTAGCTCCGACCAAAGGGCACGGCCAAGTTTTAGATGAGGTTCTACTTTACTTGACTTCTCAGTTCTCACTACCCAAATCAAATAGAACTGGAAAAGTAACTTTAAATTTGTCAAGATACTTAATACATAATCTAATAGACCCGATAAGGCCAAAAAAGAAAATCTAATAGACACAAGAGAACATATTCAAGATCAGAAAAGGAAAGGAAAGGAAAACACTAAAAATAGTCACTAATAGACAAAACATCCATCCTCCCCTGTCCCAGTCCCAGACCAAATCAACGCCGTCAACCCAAAGTCAACAGAAGACTACATATAACACTTGGGTGCTGAACTGTACCCAATCCTCCCGCGCCTTAGCTGGACACGTATTGCATGAACTCCAAATCGGACTCTATCCCCGCCATCGTGTCAGGCGCCAATACCACCTCCAGATCAACGGTCCCAGCTCCGTCTCTTCCCGGAAACGCCGAAATCTTGCCGTCAAATTTATTCGCCCGCCCGCTGCGAACAGCTAATGGCCTGCCCCACCCGAAATCGTTGTCGTACATCGGAAATCTAGGCGAGCTACCCATCGTCATTGATGCACCGTCCAAGTTCCCGAGCGGGAACACCCTCGGGTTACTCTCCCAATCCTCTACGCACTGCCTCACCCTATCGCTATCGTACGCCTTTACGTTGTTGTTCAGCTGCTCCGCGCACCATCTCAGATCCCGAGACAACACGTCACCGGACGACGCGTACGTTGGGATACTTAGGATTGCGTTCCCGAAGTAGTACGGGTCCAGCTTGGGCTCCAGCCTGTGACGGCAGTTCACTGCCATCCTGAACGTCGTCGTTTTCGAGGCAGGTAGTTTCCTGGCTCGAGTCACCGACCGCCAAAGAAGCGCGCAGAGCGACTGAAACGACGAGATCTCCGCTGTCGTTTTGTCCTCCTTAATTTGCGCCATTGAATTCTTGAACCAGTTCTCGATGATTGCCGTTACGCTGGCGCCATTGTTATTTTCGTAGGGGTCGTTGCTCTGCTTCCCGAGAATCTCGACCGCCTTGGCAACTTGGTCGTCTTGAAGCGACTTGGTGGTGTTTGTTCTTCCTTTTAATTTCAAAATTGCTTCTCTGCTGAAGCTGAAAATTCGCTCTCTCAACGGCTCGTTCACGTTGAATGTGACCTCAGGACCACCTTCCGGCAATTGAAGCACGGCCGGAGAAATCAGAATTGATTCCCGGCTAAAGTCCGGCTTTGTCGAGAAACTCTTGCCTCCTCGGCAGACCTCGGCGAAGGTGTTGAAGAAGTTCCACAAAGAGGTGCCGTCGATGACGGCGTGGTTGACGGCGCAACCGATGAAAACGCCGTCGTTTAGCTCAGTAAGCTGGACGGCCAGGTTTGGGTTGTGATGGCCAGTGTAGCTCACAGTCCTGTCTAATGCGAAAAACTCCTTCACAGATTCCGGCACGTGAGTAGGAGAGAGAATGTCGCGGACGGAGAGATCAGTGGCCGTTGCGTGAATGAAGTGGACGCCGGCGTCGTTGCAGGTGATGTAGATGTAGCCATCGGAGTCGGTGGTCAACCGGCCGGCCAAGGGAGGAAAGCGAGATAGTGTTTGTGAGAGGCCGGTTTTGAGGAGAGAAACGAGGGATTGAATTGGAAATGAAGGTTTAGTGAAGAGGCCTCCTTTCTGGATGTAGTGGCAGGAGAGCATGGGGAGATCGGAAACCGAGAGCTTCAGGTCTCCGAGAGTGGAGGTCTGATCCGGGAACACCATGGATTCCGATACCACAGTCAGAGAGATTGGCGAAGAAGAAGGCATTTTGAAATTGATCGATGTTGATCTCTATCGATCGACGGGGACTGGGGAGAAGAGTGGATCGAGCAGTAGGCCGGTGTGTGTGTAAATGTGATGATTTGGGAGTGAGGAGTGATGGGAGCTTCAAGTGGTATTTATAGGGTGGAGGTTGGGGGTTGGGTTCATGAACATTACATGCTGACGTAAGCTGGGTTGATTACCTTTCCCTTAATTTAGTGATTTTGGTTGTCATGGATTTTTTTTTTCTGAGATTCCATGCATGGGTCTGGTGACTCTCAACTCTGAGACTAATATGTTTTCATTAATTTGCAGTGTTAACTAATCAAGGTTGATGATGATTGGAAACCACGTGTTAATTAGAGAAATGAAATACGGCCATTTGTATTGACTTCAACTTTGTAATTCACTGCAAGCCAAGAAAGTGATGAGCCCATGTCATCACCTGCGCGCAGAGATGGTTGGGATGATGATGATGTGTCGAGAGTCCTTGTTCATCAACTGATCGAATTACATAAACCTGCGTTTCCGAGCATCGTGGCAACTTCAACAGCAAGCAGCTGGAACCTCTAGAAACAACATTCTGTTGACCGTTGACCTCAAAATCGATCTCCGCTAGTAATTAATATTAATCTCAGTACGTACTAGCTAGATATGCAATTAATTGGCTGTTAATTATTTTGGAATGCCAGTGAGATTTTGTATGATCCGATCCCAAACAGATATCCACAGTGGATTGTGGTGATTAATTACTATAATTAAGAATCTGTATGAGATTTCTTAGCTGCTTTAAGAAATGTCTGTGAGATTTTTTCTACATAAAATCTCAGCTACAGCTCCAGCAATATCCATTGGAGTCCGCCTTGAATTACACAATTGCTATACATAAAGATACTCGTGCCTCCTCACGCATCCATAGCTAGTTAATCAGTATATTCTATCATAAAATGATCAATTTTTTTCTTTTGATGTTGAAATACAATTACAAAGAATATCAACACACAATTAATGAAGAACCTACGTACAATTTATTCTTAAAAAAAAAAATGAAGATCCTACAATCGATCATTTGAAAAAACCATATACGGCCTTAAACTATCTAGTTGATCGGCAATTATATTTGTCTTTAAAAATATGTGTCGACAATAGAGAACTAGATCGAATGACAACCAAGTTTTAACGTATATTATTTTTTAGTTATTTAATTTCATTCAGCTCTTAGATTGTCATTCAACTCTCTAAATTAACTTCTTCTTTTTTTATTCGAAACACCCATAAACTAGTAATAACGTACTGAGAGGAATAGTACTTCATATCCCAATTGTAAGTAAAATTTAAATCATTTATTTATCTCAAGTTGTCAACTAGTATGATCAATATTATTGTGTTGATTTAAGAGGTAAAATTTGTTTATTTATCTCGTATGCTAGCTAAGAGCTCCAACAGGGCAATATTAATATTAATATGACTACCATGTTGCTTAAATACTACTCACTTGCCAGTTAGCTAGTGTACCTAGTGTGAGTTCAACTTGGTATTAATCAAATTCATGCAAAATTAAGTATTAATAGAGCGCCGACTATTCACATTCTGTAGGTTGGCTGTCATTCTCGCAATCCCTATAAAGGTCGGCCCCCAAAGAATCTCAACTGTTTTAATTAATTAGCCATAAACCTTATTGAACTACGTACTGTCAATTTAATTAAATAATTAGGGTTTTTGCTAGCTTGCAAATCCCCTTATTAATTATAAGCTAGAGCATACATATGCTGTATTATTGAGCTTGTTCATGTTTGAGATTACCTGATGAAAATGGTCGGTTAAACTCTAATCTTCAAACTAATTAAAACCGTCATATATATTTCTGATATGTCGGCGTGTGCCAGGTTTTAATTAATTAATTGTGTATGTGGCTTAATTAATTGTTTGACTTGGAAGGTCCATTTGCTTCTCTATCCTGAAAAATATTAGTATTTTTGCAGTACCAAAACAAAAATTATAGTATAAATGACAGCCATGGTGTCCAAATACTAGGACTCTGCATATTGTCATTTAGGGTTTCATAGCTGCAGGGTACCTGGATGTGTGCCACGTGTATGACAGTTCAAAACCAGCCCACGCGCCAATTGGCATTCTGCATTTGGGTGCCTCCGGAACCCCATCATCGGGTGTTGCAGTCCTTTGAATCTAAGACATCAACCATCCATGAGGCTAAGATGCAAAGAATTTATACCAAAAACGAAAGTGATTCAAAGAATTTAATGAGTATGGATAGAGGTTTGAAGGTAATAATTTGCATTTTGGCTAACCGTTTTCTCTTGTACATCAAAAAGATTGAACGATTAAGATATTTTACTAAAGTTTTACTTATGTCCTTAATTATGTTCTTGTTCTACTAATCACAAGAACGACGTTTGTTTATAATGAATTTATCACTCTATTAGCAGCTGGGTTTAGGGTTGGTAGCCGGCCTATGGCACACCCATATACAGATAAAAAAAACTCATCTATGGCTTCCACTTACCAACAATAAAAAGGGATTTTCTTTTTCTTTAATGCCCCACTTTAAGTTTTCTAAGCGATTATATATGGTACACTATTACACACAATATTTACGCCCAATCTTCAGTTTTAGGGGACCTCTGTTTTCTAATCAAAAGCAATATTATATCAACAAATTAAAGCACTGATTGAGTAAAATAATATCTGATTATGCACATGTGAGCTTAATTAATTGGTATTCTAATAGTATAATTAACCACAAATTATAATTACTCTTGTACTATATATCATATGCCCACTTAATTGTGCACTAGGATGTACTTTCCTGTTCAGTACATACCCGAGTTCGAGTCTCACCCTCCTCACATTTCTCGGACTTTAGAGCCTCCACCCCTCCCTAAATAAAATAATAATAAAATTATATATATATATGCCCACTTAATTACTATTGAACCTTAATTAGTTAAATAGAAAACGTTTTGTACGTGCATTGGCAATATATTTAGCATGTGTTGATTTAAGGGCATTGATGATTGATCGAGTGTTCGATTGTAATTGATGGATGATGACAAAGTGCCCGGCCATATCCCTCTCTAAATTTTCTTGGCGGTTCCAATCATATTCATATAGACTATGCTAATCATTTTTTTTGTTTCATACGTACAATGCAAAGAACCATCACGATCAGCCAATTTATTTAGATCAAGAAATTATAAAGTAATGAAGCAATAGACCGAATAGAGTAAATTCAACATGAAGCCATAGCTTCTTGATAAAGTAATGGCCAGGAAAAAAAGAAATCTAGCTCCACTCGATCGGCTTGATTATTCAATATACAAATGAAGCTATATCTAGCTTGATAAATGTAATTAAAACATGTATGTTGTACTTTCCTGATCGATCTTCCTTCATATTTTGTGTTAACAGTATGTCAGTAAGCCTCTTCTTCCTCGCAAGTAATATTCTTTTATGTTCTCTACGTACAGTCGTTTTTGTTGCAACGTACCAAAAGATTCATTCTATGGTTGTAAATCAGCTCCAATAACGCTCGAATTTAGCTCGTTTGGCTTGGCTGTAAATGAAACAAGTCAAATTTGAATTTTGTCATGTACGTTCAGTATGTAAAGATTGTGAACATCTTGTATTTAATCTTTAATAGATAATTACCTAAGAATTGAGATCGTCAAAGTTTGACTCGTTTGCTTAAGTTTAACGCATATGCATATAGCTTTGAGTATGAAATATTTGACCAATGTAAAACGAAGGAGCCACTACAATTGCCACCGACCTATATACATTCCATGCACGTATTGCTACTTCTACTATTGCGGCTACGGCTATACCTATAAATAGAATCGATCACGTACATGCATGAACTGTAATGAAGCCATGAAGGTACATTTCGATCGTGAAGAGAATCGATCTACTTATGGCATGTAGTAGTTATATATATTTCGGCGTCTTCTTGGGTTTACATTATGCATGTGTCAACTTATTTTGCATGAGCATCATATCAAGGTCAAAATTAAAGTTGACAATACAAACTAAGTACGTAGTTTATTTTTAATATTTTATTCGTATATAGGTAGGTCTTGCATATCGTCATGTAGTGGCCAGTGAGCAGCGTCGTTCATGTACCTGCTGACTGCTGGGTTTGGTAACTTAATAATATATATGGAGTGATGCTCAGCTTGAGTGAGCGGACAAGTTCACTCATCCTCCTAGTTAACGTATTTGCACTTCATAATTTTATAATCTAACTGTTTATATTATAAATCATATTTGCAAAAAATCAATCGAATTGGAAATTGTTTAACCATCCAAATTAATGAAACAAATGAACGGTTCTGACAATAATAACTATTATTATGATGAACCGTCTATTTATTTTATATGAACCAGCTGTGACTAAAAGATCTCTAATTCGATTGATTTTTTTACAGAGGTGACCTATAAAAGATAATTTATAATATAAATAATTAGATTATGAAATCATAAAGTGTAAATACGTTACCTAGGATGTGGGTAAACCTCTCCGTTCGTTCACTGAAAATTTTCCACAATATATGGGTGGGATTCCCTTTGGCGTTCTAATATACTTTGAATTAGTGCATGTAATTGTTGTATAGGCCTGCAAAGAAAAAACAAACGCCCATTCTGAAAGGTTCACCCCACCAAACTCATGACCTTGCAGGGAAAGACGGTATTACTTTATTGATATTAGCTACAACTCTACAAGAAACACATTTTTTAGCATACAAAAGGTATAAAACTAGCTAGGGTCTACATTTCAACAGAAAGGTATAAAACTAGGGTCTAAATTTCAATGATGGCTACGGATCTAAAACATTTCCTTTCGAGAAAAAAATGAAAAAGCACGCATGCCAAGTTTTATTTGAAACAAATCTTCGAACACATTTTTTTAGCATTCTTAATTACATGTCTTTTTTTTTTGGCAAGATTCTTAATTACATGTCTATCGCTTGATGTATTTGTACCTATTAGTTTTTCTTGAACAATATTTGTACCTATTAGTTTGTAACTAATACTTGAGCCTCTTCTTAGTTTGTTAATTAGCATATATTACTTTGACGTATTTAAAGAAAACATAAATACATGTGGACCTAAACATCCTAATGGACTTTAAAAAAAAATCCTAATAATGGTGTCCTACGCACACATAATTTTAATGAGAGATGATCGTCTTCATTCGCACCTCCTCAATTTTTTATAATTTTTTTTATTTTATCTTAGGAGAGAGGGAATCGAACTTGGGACCTCATCCACTACTATAGAGGTAGTTTGTTAATTAGGAAAAATAAAAGATGAGTGAGTACTCTGCCAACCACGTACATTGATGTTCATAGTTCGGTTTAATTTGTATCATCCAGTAATTAATTAGTGATAGAAACAGTGTTATCTAGGTTGGTCGAAGTAGTTGATTTCAAAAGACTTTAAAAAGGTAGTTAGCTTAGGTAGTTTGGATTACGAATGACAAGTTTAATTAATTGCGGCCAATACTTAATTGAGATTCCATTATTCCAAAGCATAAATACGTGCCCACGCTTTGTAGGTCTTGATCGATGACTAGGAGTCTAAGAGAGGCCCCTCCACCCCCACCCCCCAAAACCTCGGTTGTTAAATAACTTAAATTCCAACTTAAATTATGAGATTTAATTTAAGTAAAATTATTGTTGCATGAAATGAAATGATGCTCGGGATGTGGTCGTTTTCTGTCAGCCCCAGAATGCAGACAATTACCAACTACAGCGCCTCAGCTAGTCTTAATTCTACGTATATATATAAATGTATGTTTTCTTATTCCCTGCTTATTGATATTTAATACCTATAGAAATTAATTGAAAGAGAATAATTGAAAGTTTACCATCTAAAATACAATATTTGTTGACATTTCATGGACTAGCACCAACTACAATAATGATATAAACTTTCGCCTAACGTACCCTGAGGGAAGCTTAACGAGAATGCTTAACCGGTTTTTATAGATTATGCTTAACCTGTGGGGTACGTAAACAGAGCATCGTGATCGAGTTAGAGATTACTCTCTTATTCGATCTATAGCGATGAATCCAATTTAATTATTAAGATAGTATATGATTGCATTATTCATGTGAAAGACTTAAAGTCCTTAATCTTTGTTTGTTGTCCGTAGTGATGATTTCTTCCACCACACACACACATGCGCGCGCGCGCACATACACACACACACATATATACATATTAAGTTAAAACTTGAAAGTCAGACGACACCCGAAAAAAGAAAGATCAAAGAGTGCACATCAGTACATACGTAAGAGTACGTTTTGCATTCTGAATCAATCCTGAACCTGGACTTGGAGCTTGAGATTTATATATGTTAAAAATTTCATCAGGAAAGTTAATTTCGTCTCCCTATATATGTTTGTATATCCAAATTAAATTGTATATATTTATATAATAAATGTATCAACTTGCATCATAGAAAAAATCTTTGCTGGCTTGCAACTTGCAGCAGGTTGCAGATCAGTTTGGGAAAGAAAAAAGAAAATTTATCTTCAAAATAGCCAATTTAGGGCATCTTCGAAGCAGACAAGAAATATAAACTTTAAAATCTTAAAACACATCTAACTAGCTAGCTAGGTTCATGCATTCAACGAATTTAATTTGTAGATGGATCTTTCTGTGTTCTGGTTATATATCACACAACGCAGTACTTACTTACGCTTGAAAATTTTGTATGGATCATCGTGTGCGGGTAGAGTCATAGTCATGGGCATGAAAGTCCTAGCTAGCTGGGGTAGGAGTAATTAATACAGCTAGCTTAGCTTAATTAGCTGATAAGGACTACGAACAATGCTAGTTCGATCAATCTGTACAAACGAAATTGATGATAACTATACATGATATAAAGCAGGCATAAATATAATTAGGGTTGTACAGGGACTACGACAAGGACTGGCTCATAAGTAATCGTCCAAATGCATGCATATATGTCATCAAGAACTTGTACGTAGCTAGCTGTTCCTCTTAATTTGATATATAATATTTACTTTGCTTGTTCTTGGTGAGTTGTGACTCGATCTGTACTGCTAATAGATAGAAACAGATCAAGGAAATGATGGTAAAAAGATTGTTCGAAACAGTTTGCTATCTTTTACAAAGTAATATTAATGCTTAATTTGAACCCGAACAAGGAATAGAATATGTATAACATGTAAATCATATACAGGTGATCGATGGAGAAAGGAAGAAATTAATTAAAACCTAAAATAGACTAAATAATTAAATGATTGAAATGGAATATGCAATGCATGAATGCAAGTATGCAACAGGTACATTTTGTTGGTGGGGAGCAGTACTGCTACGACAAGATGGATGAGTAGGGTAGATAAGATTATTATTATTATTGCTGCATGTCTTCAGAGGAATCAATCAATTGCAGCAAAGAATGTAATCACAACCATTCCCTAATTCAACATGCAGCTGGATATGATCATGATATGATATGCCCTTGTACGTACACTTAACTGGAACTCATTCGATCAGTCATCACTAAAACCTCCACCACGAAATATCTATGAAATTAATCTGCATGATACATATAACTTGTTTGGTGCGTTCTAGTCATGTCAAATAGCTAGCTAGCTAGTCACTTCAAGTCTTTTGTGATTCTCATGGCTTTGTTTCATTAACAGTAATTTTATCAGCATATGAATTAAGAGGAATACTAGCAACTAGCTTTTCAATTCATTTCAATTTTTCCATCCATCTCCTTCTATCAAACAATATAATCTTATAATCAGAATCACTCATTTTAAAGATCACCTTTTTATATATTTGTAATGAATTAAGATCACTTTTGTAAAAGAGTCGTGCAAATAGAGAATCGTAAGTTTAATATTTAACTACCATCAAATATATAGGCAGTACGTTTTGTTTGGTGAAAATGTTGCTAGCATTTCGATCGAGTACTGACTTAGTGCTTGAGTTATCACTGTACTGTTAAACAACGATAAACATGGTCCGTGACCGACTATTGTACCGATATTGTCCAAACTTAACCACCTACAGTAGAACCTCTTTAAATTAATAGCTTTGGGATCACCTAAATTCTATTAATTTAGCGAGATCAATTTATCGATAAATTATTAATTTACAAAGATATTTTTAGTTTTTAGCTTAACAGTAAACATATTATATTTATTCATTCAACAAGGTTCGATGAATTTGATTTATCACATCAAGTGACAAGTTAAGATTCAAAGTACTATAAAATTCAAAGTACTACAATCTTTATATTTAACCAATTAAGAGTTCATTGAATTATAATTAGCATAAAGATCCAATGTATTCAACTTATTTAAAACAAGTGCATACAATGTATATTGAATCAAAGAAAACACTATTTAACCCAACACAATCTAAAGTGCATTCTAAAGATGAAGTTGAAGTTGATGATGATACACAACGTTTGGGACCGGTACCTGTCACTCAAGGAAGCACTCAAAGCATCAATGACACTCAAAAACTTCTTGTTGCAATATGAGAAAGCAACTCCATGACTTTTGGGCGCATTGCGAACAATTAAAGATGAGATTCAGCTAGATTTGAAGTTAAAAAAATAGACAAGCTACCAGGGGCGGAGCCAATCAAGGACCAGGTGGGTCACAGGCCCCCCCTGATTTTTGTTTATTAATGGCTATTTAATGCTAATTTTATGGTTTATCTATTTTAATATATGTTTCTACAATAATTGTTTCTATAAACAGACTTAAACTACTTCAAATTGTTAACCAAAAATTAATTTTTTCTTTCTATTTACATTTCTATAATAATAAATAATAACAATAACTTACACATTATGAGCAATTCTCACTAATTATGGACTCCATTAGGTTAGTATTGATGGATCAATTAGTTTGACTAATTTTTTTTAGGGTAGTATGACTAATTATTGCAAGAAACTTATGATATCTTTTACGTTTATTCCTATAATTGAATTACTAGCTATGATTTGGAGAATTGATTACTATATACATATATATATATATATATATATGTGTGTGTGTGTGTGTATGTGTATGTGTGTGTATGATGTTTTGGTCTATTTCATGAATTAAAAAAACGTTATATTAAGGCCCCTCCTGAAATGAAATCCTGGCTCCGCCCCTGCAAGCTACTATGTATTCGTATTTTGAGAAAACTACATGATCAATTTATTATGTACTTTTTAGCTAATTATTCATTTATAAAATATTTGGGATCTATAATATACAAATAAAATATTTAAAATATATTATCTTATAATTTTATCGAGATTATTAATTTATCGAGTATTAATTTAAAGAGGTTCTACTGTATCAGTTGAGTTTTATCACAAAATGCATCGGTACAATTGAAATTAAGTCATCAACTTATAAATTATATTTTCTTTTGTCACTCTTCTGATGTGAGATCTCCACTCTCCAACATCTAAATCACCTCTCCAACACCTAAATCACCTCTCCAACACGTACGTACGTAATCTGTTTTGTCCGTTTTTGTTTCTAAAGCTGTCTTAATCTGATATTGTCACAATCAATTAATCTAAGTCAAGGAAGAAACCCAGCAATTGAAAATGTATCCTATATTTACATACATTGAAAGGGGGCCAGAATATGGTGCTGATGCCCCCGAGTGGATAAAGTCAGTGTTTTCTTATTTGCAATAATACCGTTAATCTATTGGGATCGATTTTGTCCAATTTAATGGTGTCTACTCAAACATCATCCCATATAAGATAGGTTCGATCTTCACATTAAAGTGGATTGAAATCCAATTCCAACTCCATTTGAGCATTCTTTCTAAAATAAAATCAATGTCTTTTGAGAGTACATTGAACACCATGATTGTGCTTCCAATATAATATTGCTACAAGAAAATTGGAAATGTATATTATTAATTATATGTTTTGCATGGTTGTGGAACAAGAACATAAAAACAAATCCAGACATGTAGAAAGGGGTCCCTCTTGTTATGTGCTCCACTCCTTTGGAATAGATTGTGTTGCAAATTGCAATTGTCAAATTGACTTGATTGAGGGCACCCATGTTTCATTCATATATTTCTTTCCAAAAGTTTGGAATTTAGCTCTCATTCGTTTTGTTTTGATATTTTCTCCTTGGAATACATGATTATCTACTTGTGAATAGTACAAGTAGATGACATTTTATTTGATAGTTTTTCATATTTCTAGCTAAAGATCATCTTGTAGTGATGATCTAAGAAATGAATGGTCTTGGTCTTGACAATTAAACATTTAAACCACGTTACCAGATCAAGAAAGAAGAAATAGGTTAGAAGAAGAGGGTAAAAGGGGAGAAATTTAAGTATCATATCCCAAAGCCTAAACCCTAAACCCTAAACCCTAAAATGCTCCCACGTAGGTGAGAATTGGACTCCCCTAAATAAGATTGACGTTTCCGCTAAAAAAAAAATTTGTTTTTTGGGGACTAAAATTGTTCTTTCGATTCTTCAGGTTTGGAAAATAGAAATTTCATATTCACATTGGATGTTCTGGCGTAAAATGGCGTTTGACATGGGTTTTCATCGATCGTTTCTACTAGAAACGTTCTAGTATCATGGCATGGCTTGATTCGCAATGCCCATGGCAAGAAAGTTTGCCGTGCCTTTAGCTAAAACTGATATATTGACTGCGCATAATTTGAGGCATAATCCGAGGCTTCATGTAAATCTAACTCTCATACCCAGTAGCACAAACACAACAAATTCCAAACTTATGTGCTAATTCTACACTTAAAAACGAAAGGAAGGAGTATACATAAAACAAGAATTGCCCCAAAGAAGACCACGCAAGCGAGACTAACCGTGACCAATTTTGGCGGTTTAACCATGAGGTTTCACTCAAAAATAATGTTCTAACACCATGGAAAATAACCCCAATTTTTTCTTCAAATTTTTTTTCTTTCCAAAATCATGATTTTTCACCAAAAACTGTGGACTATAGCACACAATTTTTGAATTGATTTACATCTAGACATTCACTTGTACATAAATTATAAAAATGCATGTGCCAAATCAAATGTGCATATTTCAGGAGAGAGCATTCAGAATGTACCAAAGCCCTGCCATGTTATACGTAACTAATGATGAGGACCATAGAATCAAACCGTTTCCTGATTTTAGTGATTTTTTAATCACCTTAGCAAATCAACCAGGTTTCAAGAGAAATAATACATGTCGTCAATCAAGTCTCATGATTTGTGAAGAGAAAAACGACTCAAAGCTAGCTCCGGTCACCATAAATTTCTCACTCCATCATTCTCCTTGTATGCATTCAAACACAAACCTGGCTTGCCATTACAAGCTTCAATGGCTCTCTATCACTTACCAAGAAGAAAAAAGGACATCTAAAGCTAACTTCCCATCAAAGAGGATCAAGAAGTTATATGCTGCTGTTCTTAAGGTTGATACAAAACTCTACGCCAGAAAAGAAACCTCAACCTTTTTATATGCTGCTTTCAATCAGATATCTATGCTTTCGTCTGCCAAGTTGAGAACTACCTATCTTTAACTACCCAAAACCACTAACCAAACTAACTAAACCTGTACTCTACCAAGTACTTTGGCTTCAATAGCTCAATCAATTCCTGGATATAAACACATTTCAAAAGCACCAGACACTGACTTAATAACAAAATAGGTAATAACAACCGACTATTTAACCCTTTGACAGAATGTTGACTTAATAAACCCTCCCGAACCCGTCTTACTTCATTCAGCAACCAACCACTCAAAAGCACCAAAAATTACATCAAGTTCAACCTATACACACATATAAACTCTAAACTGCAATGTGCATTTTGACTTGCAAGCCGAAATACAAATTGAAAATTGTTTTGCTTTATAATTAAAGGATTACCCAAGTACAGGAGGCTTGAAATCTTTTATTATCCATAAAAACCAGCACTGCATATCCGCAAGATAAATAATATTTATAGGAGAGAAACATAGAAGCATATGAAACCCTAGATGCACCATACAAATGCCAATTCACAGAGAACAGAGCTTCCAAACAATTGAAACAATTGAATCTACACCGGCTTAATATCAAAATCAAATGAAAACTAGAATTACACCCTTCTAACTTATTTTAGTCATTCCATCAGCTGAACAAATCAATCAAGACCATAGCAAAGATTGGAAGACACATTTAGCGGTGGTTCAAGTATTACCAGAATATAGATGGTCAACTTTTCTGTTTTTGTTATCAACATATGTGATGACAAAGTGATTCAAAAATCTTAAATCTTAAAACCCTCTCTGCCATTGAAATTTTCTTATATTTTACGATATTGGGGGTGGCGAATTTGAAATCGAGACCAGGAGTAGGGGAAGATGCTCTTCACCACTAGAGCTACAAGTCCCCACTATCGTCTATTAAAATAAAAATTAAGATCTAAAGTTAGAGAATGAGTGATCATCCCATGCAGGCATCTTCCCAAGTTATACAAAGGTTTACACAAAACCCTATCCTACATTCATTCTTATGCTGCACTCAACAGGATTCCTTCCTCTACTGTTAACTCACTCTTTTTTTTAACAATCCAAATAACCATCTCTTTGCTACATAACAATGCAAACAAGGATTTGGGATCGATCCTAGAGACATTCATTCATTCTATTTAATATCAAACACATTCCCAAATTAATATAAGTAACAAGATAAGTAATAGCAAACATTTATTGTTTTCAATAGAACATTGCCTCCATAAACCCTTTGTCTCACTTCAACAAACACTCGAAGCACCAAACACTACATCGAATTCCACATAAATATATATACACACACAGTGAAACTGCAAATTATCATTGAGCTTTAGCACTTAAAGCTTACCTAAACGCGATCCAATTATCAATAATCGGCACGATAATTGCTGTAATCGTCACGCAGCTGCTCACGCTCCAATTCACTCTCAACCCTCTCCGCAATCTTATCTTCTTCATACCTCAATCCTTCTTCCAATGCCAGTCCACCTAGAGCTCCGGCCACTGCGCCCACTGCCAATCCGGTTCCCAACCCCATCTTGTTACTCTTGGGCTTCTGATCATAATGTGAGTAGTCCAGAGGAGCCGAAGGCCCACCAGACGACCCGCCCGAAGGCCCACTTGGACCGCCGTAATTCACTGGCCGATCGAAGAACGGCCGTGGTGGCATCGGCGGCGGCGCGCTGTAGTACCCTGGATAGTAACTTGAGTACGGATCGGAATAAGAGCTGTAATGGTATGGCGGCGGCGGTGGCGAAGCCGATGGAGTTGGAGCAGAAGCTGGTAGAGAAGAGCTGTACGGCGACGGCGAGTACGCCCTGTAGTCGCGAGTAGGGGGTGGAGGCATAGGGGCACTGGAGTAAAAATAGCTCGGCGGAGGAGGGGTATTATGGTAATCTGGCGGGAGAGGGCGTTCTCGGAAGGCGAGCTTTATGCGGATCTTACCCTGAGGACGGCCGGAGGGGCGGTTGAGCTCGAAAGCGCGGATTCGGGTCGAGTTATCCGGGTCGGACAGATCCTTGAGCGGGACCCGAAGGGTACCAACTAAGGGTTTGGGAGTGTCTGAGGGTTTGGAGTGGAAGATTTCGAGGGTGAGGACAGATTCATGGAGGGAGAGGGTGATTGGGAGGGTGAACCGCTCGTTCCAGACCGGGCTGGGTGAGCCGGAGTCGTCAGATTTGGTAGCGAGGCGGCGGTCCGGGTCGACCCAGAAGACCGCGTAGGGCTTGAGGTCGCCGTTCTTCCAGTTGACGTTCTTGAGGTGCTTGGCGGATACGATCGTGAGGTCGAGATCGAGAGGCTTCAGCGGTGGAGGGCGAGAGGAAGCCATGGTGGATTTTCTGTGCTAACTTGCGCGGGTAAAGGTGCGTAGGATAACGAAAAGGTGAGGAAATGAGTGTGGTGTAGGGAGAAGGTATATTGTGGTGCCAAGTCCAAACAAGGAAACGTGTTGTGGGGAAGTTGTTGGATGTCAGATGACGAAATTACCCCCTATGTTTTACCTTCTTCTGCAAACCTTTATTACGGCTTTACCTACCAAGAGATTTAGATTTATGAAGAAAAAAAAAAAAAACCATATTTGTTCATCTTATCCCTAGTAGGCTAGTGCAAACTATCTTTTCAAGAGCCTCTAATTTACAACGACGACTAATTTATAAAACTAATTATAATCGATGCATGGAAATTCATTCACAAGTTTGCATTGGACTTCTAAAATATAAAGGTCAACGCTCTCGTTCTTATGTTAAGACTAAGATTATATCAATTTTGATCCTTATATTTTGACCAACTTATTAATAAGATGGGACAACCCTATTAATGAGCAAAACTACATGGTCCTAGTTTAAACTTTTGAATACAGACATGGGCATATCTCTATTTTACTTGATGGGACAATCTTTTAGTGAATGTATTTAACATGTACATACTTTTGTAGGGTTTTTGCACGTTTACTTATTTGGAATGAGAATGTGAATAAAGAAATTGATTTCAATTCTTAAGTTCTCCTGCATTTACTAACACATATATGAATCAAAATAGTTATGGGTCTCACGTAAAAATGAGAAATCAATTTATGAATATTCAGAGTTTGATTACCAAGGGAAATGTAAGTATTAGAAATAAATTCTGATTCATTATCATGTTCATTCCAAGTAAGTAAATAAGTTGTTGATGAGCCTCAATAGAGTTGTGAAGTAAGAAATTGAACAATGTATCATTATCAAAAGGATCTAATTATAAACAAAAACAAAAACTTCGATACAAGTTCGAAATTGAACATATAAATAAGCAGCTGTATGACATTATATGAGAAGCAATCTAATCGAAAAAAAAGTTTTAAAACGCCTTAAGACCCAATTCTATGAAAGCTGAATCCTATTCTAATTCCCAAACTTCACTTAAATAATTTAATGAGTTCCATTGAAACATATATATGGCCTTCGGCGACAAGCCCAGACCCATCACTCTTGACAAGCCCAAACCGCCCTGTTTTTTTCTCATTGAGGTTTGGCAGAGGAATCTTGACCCGGCTCACCGTCGCTATGCCGTGGGTTACCGTGGCAATGCCGCCGGCAGTTCCCGGCTCCACAACCGTCACTATATCACCATAGTCTCCCGGCTCCACCACCGCCTCTATACCACCGGAAGTTCCCGGCTCGGTGTCTTTCCTTCTCCTTATAACTTCCAAGTGGACGAAGCCGGGCCACACATGTGGGCCAAATCGTTGCTTCCAAATTCTGTTCCATGCAGGATTTGGTTTTCCAGGAACAGAGATTGGAGCCCAGTTTTCGATTCCGGGTTCAATCCACCACACCAAATCGTATATCCGCTCCGAAACGGGTATAGAGCTCCGGCTCGGGGGATCGATTCCCTCAGCACCGTGAACGGTAAAAGCCAAGCCAAGATCAAACTCTTCTTCCACATCCACATGTACCCTTTTCTTCTTTTTCTGGGCTCTCATCCAATAAGCAGCACTACTTGTCTTGTTATTATAGCCTCCTCCTCCTCCTCCTAACTTCCTTCTCTCCATCTTCCTCGCCATCGTAGCAAAGATTCCGGGAAAATCAATCTCTGTAAAACGATCAAGAATAAGTGATCAGGATTGTGAAGAGATTTTATGCACGCGTGCTTGCACGTTTTGTTGAGTTTATACAGGGAAGAAACTCCTATTAGCGGAACTAAACAATTTTTTTTTTCGCTGGATAAACCCAAACTTATTATTGGATAAATCTCATGTCATTTAAAACGCGTCGTTTTTGCCGTGACCGTAAAGAGTCTGAAAAGAGAGAAAATATTTACCCAAATACTCATATCTTCCGGAAGAAGATATTAGAAGAGAGAATATAGGGATCGATAGGAGAGAGAAAGTAAAGGCCGGCTATGTAATATTTCTGGATTTACCCCAGATGCTTCATGAATTATGGAACTTTTATAGTGAAATTGAATTTTACAATTAACCTTTACCAATACTCTGTTGAAAAAAATGTCTAGTGCTGGTTGTTTTAATATATTAGTATAGATAATTAATAAACATGAGAATAACAAGACAGCTCTATGAAGTCCATTAAATTTACTTTTCAATAGAGTGAAGTCGGAATCATTCTTAACTCCGCCCTGCCGGATAAACAATGACTCGTCGGGTATATAAAAACATGTAACATAATGCATAATAATGGTATATAAAAAATCTAAATAGACATAATTAACTCACATAACTGTAAATATAAAAAACAAACTAAAACTCAAAATTGAAATATACCCTATGATACAAAATGTATGCAATATTTACTAATATTTATAAACTCAAAACAGGTATATATATAGATAGGAGAGTGATATTCACGCTCCAAACGGCGTAGGACTCGTGAGGATGCTTAGGACCTGCTAGTGTACCTACGTACAGTTATGCAAAAAACAATATCTATAAGTGAAGGAACTTACCAAAGAGAATCACAGAGTGAGTTGTCAACTACAATGTATTCACGTTCCTCTACGTAAAAACCGAAGAGCTTTGTGAGTTGCATAACTGAGAAAAAAGATATTGGAAGAATGGTAAGATTGAGATTTGACTCAAGATTTAATAAGATAATACACGATTCGCAATAAATTACATTTCTTGAATTAGAGGGTATATTTCTCAATATCGATATTTTGTCAACCGTTGGATCATATGTGAACGGCTATGATATCCGGATAGTAAATCTCTACATATATCCAATTATAGTAGAAGTTGATATGAAAATCTCGAAAATATGATATGTATAGCATGCTATTTAGTGGTAGTAAATTTACATTTCTTCTAATATGAATTTGCAGTACGTGGTAGGTTTGTTCTTATTTATTTATTTGAATAAGTTTTCTTTTATATATACTTGTATTTGTATAAGAAGATTGAAATGCCGATTTTTCTCTGCCTACTGAAAAATAAGCACATTTTACAAGTTACAATATAAAAATATAAAATAGCTGATATAAAATAAATAAAAATATATATGTAATAGCGGATGCGGAAAATGGAACATAAACCCTGGATCCTATATTAATTAATGTCTAATTGTCTATGCATGGCCAACGTACTGACATATATTCATTCTTAAATTGCAGAAAAAAGAAGCTTTTCAGTCGTCACAATGGAGTTGCTCAGAAGTCAGAACAAACACATATATAGTCAACAAACAAACTCTAGTACTCCGATCTACTTGAAAAATCAGCAATTGTCCAAAAACAAAAAAAACAAAATTAATCAGCAGAAGTTTTACTGTACGTACATATATTCTATCCTATCCTATAAATTAATGAATCCTTATTATCGATCACTCCCAATTGGCCAATTCTATAAATTAAATCCGAGGCCTTGAAACATTTCCTGCAGGCTTAAAGCTAGGTAAAGAGATAGGTCTCCAGCGTCATTGACAAAATAATGTCCCCAGCAGGCCTAATGTTCCCAGCCCCATCATGCTTCACAAGTTCATACCGCCCTTTTACTGTCTCATCGAGCGTCTTAGGAAAAGGAATCCTAGCCCGAATCACATCCCCTATGCTGGGGTTGTCGGAGGTCCCGGGGTGGCAACGGTTTTTTCCGCTGTTATACCTCAAGACCTCCACGTTCACAAAGAGGGCTTCCACCGCAGGGTTGGCCCCTAAGTCAACGGTCCACTTGTTGTTCCATTCAGGGTTTGGTAACCCTTTAGCCTCAACAGACTTGTGCTCTTTGCCGCCGGCTTGAATCCACCACACGACTTGGTAGTGCCGTTCAGAAGGGGGTAGAGAGCAGAAACTTGGGGGGTCAAGTAGGACGACTCTGTCGAGCACAAGACGTAAATCAACACCATCTATTTTTTGTGGTCGTACAATCTTTTTCAATTTCTTCTGGGCCGGTGCTCTGCATGAGTTTTGACGGCTGGTGTGGTTGTTCAAGGTGCTGTCATGTTTTCTCTTCATAGTTGCGTAGCTGTGTGAGGAAGATGATGTGATCGAGATTTGGAGAAGAAGTACTGATAGTGAGTTGCAGAGAAATTAAGCTTAAAATCTGAAGTAGTCGATCGATCTGGGAGATTCTAAGGACTGGTACGGTGAAGAGTATTTTAAAAGCACACTAAGGTGTTATATATATACTCATATATGGATCACTAGGAAAGTTTTATTTGTGATGGAGTATGAAAGTTTATCGAGTTTCAATTGGAAACGAACTCCTTTTGATATTAGGAAAAGAAACCGGTAAATTCATAAAGAGAACCAACACAAGGAAAAATGGAAAACAATTAAGCAAAAATACTTACTTTTCTATTAATAATAAACAAGTACTTTTTTTTTTCAATTATTTTTTTGAGAAACAGATAATTCATATATTATCAAAGCCAGAAAGACACATACATCAAACTCTTAGGCCTGTAACCAGATCTGTCGGTCAGACAACTAAGGACTTTAACAAATATCTCTCATTTAGACCACTGAGCTCGTTGAAACAACGAGCCTACAAAGACAAAAATCATTAATCATCTAAAATTAAACAACTGGCGAATCTCCTACCGCCAATGCACGAAATTGTGGTATGGCGAAAAGATTCATCGATCAAATGATTATACGAAATTTTCGTATATGCAAGCTCAACAATCCGAAGAGTAATACCTGAAGGTGGAGATCGAAAACACCCTCACTAGGGTCCCAAATCATCATAGAAGCCAACAATGATAGAGAATTATTGGCAGCAAAAGCTACAAACTAAGAAAAAAACAATAAGAAACTAGTCAAAACACGAAAATAAAACTCAGGCCAGCAGAGGCCAATGACATGGCTCATGTTTAGATCCCCAACGTCAGCAAGGAAGCACACTAGTAGCATCGCTGCAACACCATCTATGACGTAGCCTTGTCGCACAAACCACTGATGCCACATAACCATGCCAACCCACAATGACCTATCGTTGATCGTCCTTGCTCCACTGTGAACCTAAATTAAACCAATGCGTAGTACGTGCGTTGCATGCAATGAATTTAATTCTCTCGAAAAATTTACTGTGCGACACTCACTACTACAAATTAAGTCTATGGGAACATACATTTGTCCCCTTTATGAAAGTTTCTATAACCCCTATTTGTCCCCAAAAGCTAGATGTGGGGACAAATAGATGTATTTGTCCCCAAATCTAGCTTTTGGGGATAAATAGGGGCTATAGAAACTTCCATAAATGGGACAAATGTATGTCCCTATAGACTTAATTTGTAGTAGTGACTGAAATAGTGAATACCCAAAAAAATTCTCTTAAAAGGAAGGCCAGTGAGTTGTTGGGAAAAGAAAAGTTGTTTCAATGGAATAAAATCTCATGAATGTCACTTAAAAGGAAAAGGCCTTTTTAATTTTAGTATGATATCCCCCTAGTTGTATGAAATGGAAAACATGAGTAAATTTCCGAATCCAGTATTTATATTTGTTCACAGAATTACAAGGATTTGGTTTGCTCATGCACGCTTTAAATAGTGTCATCGATCGGGAACCTAGCTCGTCCTGCTACTTCATCCAAAAGGAAATTAAACAAGCAAAATGACTAGTCATTTTCTGAGAAATGTTGTTCCTCTTGCGCTGATGCTTCTTGTTGTTCTTTCAGCAACCAGTACCGTGTCGGCGGGATGGGGATGGCCAAAGCATACGGTGGTTAAGATCCGAAACTTATTGAAAGACGATGCTGCGAGCTTGAAACTCCACTGTAAATCAAAAGATAACGACCTTGGTGAACACAGCCTTGCTTCAAGGGAAAGTTATTCATTTGAGTTCAGAACCAATATTGTGAAAAGCACACTCTTCTTTTGCAGATTTGAATTCGAGAATCAAGTCCATTATTTCGACATTTTCAGAAATAGCAGAGACGATTGCAAGAGCTGCTTTTGGGATATACTCGAAGACGGCCCTTGTTTGTGGGGTATTGATGGTGAGTGCTTTCAGTGGAACAAGGACTGAATAAAATCTAGCCTTCTCATGAATAATTAAGCAGATCGATGTTTTGAAATTATTTATATGTAACCTGCTTTATGTTTTATTTCACTGCGTATCTAATATAATGTAATCCTTAATTGATTACAATGAATTATTAAATCCAATATATATATTTTTGAAATCCTTAATCCTGTCAGACCCATTGCCAAAATTATTAGCGCTACTGTAACAACAAAAAAATAAAAATTATTAGCGCTACGTACGTACATTAATCATAGGTAAACCCTTTCAGACCCATGGCCAAAATTATATACCCTTCAGGCTTGAGGTCGCCAGCCCCATCACACTTCACAAGTTCATACCGCCCGTTTATTCTCTCATTGATCGTCGCCGGCAACGGAATCCTGACCCGACTCACAGCCCCTATGCTAGGGCAGTCGGAGGTTCCGGGGTCGGATAGGTTTTCCTTGCTGTTATATCTCAACACCTCCACGTTTAGAAAGCCCTCGCCCAACGGGTGGCCCTTCAAAGGAACTGTTTTATATTGAAACCATGAAGGATTTGGTAACCCTTTAACCACATCAAAGGCATAGATTTCTTTTTCTCCGGATCCATCAACCCGGCACAAGACTTGGTAGACCCGTTCCGACTCGGGTAGGGTGCTGCGACTTGGGGGGTCGATTCCCACCACTCTATCTAGCCAAAGAGTCAAGGATTCAACATGGACTTTCTTCTCTACAACTTTCCCTTTCCTCTTCTTCGGGGACGTCGGAGATCTCTGGAAACGGCTGGTGTTAGCAGAACAGTGGCTGCTCTTTGCGGACGATTTAGAGAAAAAATTAAGTTTTGATAATAAGGTCATTATAATCTGAAGTAATCGAGTTGGGAGATTCTGAGGACGGGTGAAGGTCCGGTATTTAAAGCACGCTAATAAGGTCATTATAATCATATACGTACTAGGAAATTAAGTTTTATTTTGATAAAGTACGTAGGAAATCGAGTTTCTATGGAAATGGATTCCTTTTGATGTTAGGAAACGGGATTCCTAATTCCTAATAACAAAACATACACTCGATTTTCTAATTTGACAATACTGCCTATTTGTTATAGGCTTAATAATGAAAATACCCCTTGATCCGCAAGAACCTCATAAGTGACTCCTGTACATAATGATATTCCATCAACCTCTTAAATTTTGCACCTCAACATAATAGCCAAACAACTTAAAGAAACAAACAAATATCACTCTTCAAGTTACAATCGATGTTTGTTTTAATCAATAGCGAGTCTACAAATTAACTATAAAAGCCATAAGAAATTGAGTATTTTACTTGTTGTTGGTTGGTTATGCATGCCAATCCAACTGGATTAAGCAAAACCGACCGGCTAAATATAGTATTTTAGGGAGATCAAACATTCAATCTTAATTACAATATATTTAACTTTTTTTTGATAGCATTAAAAATTTATTTATTTAATAAAAACTTATTGAAGCTTTTAGCTTTATATGGAAAACAAAGAACTACTTTATTACATACAAATGAAAATCACATGATTGAATCTAACTTAGAATCAGAAACTACTCACTCTTTTGTGAGAATCAATCATGTATTGTGTCGGTAATCTATAATTCTAATTAGTGTAGAACATGTTGTTGCATTGTTCATAGACCAATGAAACCCCCATAAATTAAAGCAGAAATAATGATGCTTCGTTGTATGATGATGAATTTTTATACAATGCTCTAACATTAAATATCATAATATTCATCGAATATTAAATGCATCATCTAATATTAGGGATTTATAGGTGAGTCCATATTTTTTTATTCTTGTTAGTTCCGCTGACCGCTACGCCACTAATCTTCTTTGCTCTTAAGAAAAATTATTTATTCATTTTTTATTCCATAACAATGAGTAGCGCCATAAAATTAACATGTTATCTTCATAATATGAAACTAATCATACTCTTAAGTCTTAACCTTCAGATTCATCTAATGACTATGATTAAATTATAATTAATATCTAAATTAATATACCATATCTGACTTAAAATTACAAAATGTTGAAAAACAAACCTACATAATACCAAAACGCTAAATCCTAAATCTCTAAACCCTAACCTCTATCCCAAACCCTAAACCCTATCCCCCAAACCCTAAACCCTAGCCCCCAAACCCCAAACCTAGGTGTTGGGTTTGGGATTAGGGTAGGTTTAGAATGTAGGGGTTAGGGTAGGTTAAGGGTTTAGGGGTTAGGGTTTGGGGTGTAGGATTTAGGGTTTAGGGGTTAGGGTTTAGGGGTTAGGGTTTAGGGGTTAGGGTTTAAGGTTTAAGATTTTGGTATAATATTTATATATATTTTTTAACAATTTAATGGATTTTGAATTTGATATAATTAATATTTTATAATAGATATTAATTATGATCTAATCTAAATCATTAGATGAATCTAAGAGTTTAGAGTATGATTAGGTTCATAATATGAAACTAACAAGTTAGTTTTGGAGCGCTACTCCCATAACAATTAATAAACGACTACAAAAATTGAACTAAAAACCTCCCACTTACATAGAGGAATTGCGGAAAGCTGAAGAATGTCACTTGACCTGATGGTCCAAGGAATTTTTTTTTTTGCTAATGGCAAAAAAACAAATTTTAATACGGAGAGAATGAAGGGGTAAATTCGTCATTAAGCAAAATCGCCTACCAACTTTCTTGAACGGAACAACAAAGGCAGGGATAATGAAACTTTCTGATAGCGAGTGCCATGAACATGATTGCATCAGTTAGTTAGGTTCGATAAGGCCAAAGTCAGAGATAGTCTTCTCTCCCAAAAGCTTAGATCTCTGATCCCTTGATGGCCAGAAAATAACAAACTTCAGCTCATTTTCTCCAGAAATTATGTCGGACGCCGTGATCAATGGACTCGCCGGAGCCGGCGGTGGGATCATCGCCCAGCTAATAACATATCCACTCCAGACTGTGAGAGCTTTTCTATTAATTGTAGTTGATTTTCCTCCAGCTTTCATTTATTGTTATTTTTGTTCAAATTTTGGGTCCGTGATCTGTAGGTGAATACTCGTCAACAAACAGAACGTGATCTGAAGAAGGAGAAGAGGAAGCTTGGAACTATTCAACAAATGTGCCAGGTTTGAATTTTTTAAAATTTCGGCGTGTTCTTCTAGTGATTTGTACTGCGTTTGGTTGCTGAGAAAATGGACGAGAAAAAGGGACACATCTTTTTCTGGTCTATTGAGGCGTATGTGCGTATTCTGTATGCGAGTTTGCAGTTTAAATTTGGTTGATGCTGCAGGTTATACAAAATGAAGGATGGGAACGGTTGTACGGAGGTTTGACGCCATCATTAGCGGGAACAGCAGCATCTCAGGTGAGCAAAGCTTAGCTCGTTACTGGATTGTTTTACTTCTACTGAAAGTAGTTTCATCCTTGTTACAATGATTAAAAATTAGGAGCGAATGAGGCGAAATCTATGCGTGCTTCAGTCTTGCCTAAAGTTCAAGTTTATATTTACTAGCTGATAACTTAATGGAGAAGAGCAGAAAGTTTAAATGCTACAACTTTCGGTGCACCGATGTTTGTTATACTACTGGGACAACTGTGTGACTTGGATTCCCTATAGGCCAAAACCTGAAAGGCAGTGATTACTAGGAATTTTCTGTTCCATATTATTGGCACCCTTTTGCATTGATAGAGTTACAATTTTGATTAGTTATGGCTAGTGACTGCGCTAGTGTTATCCCAGAATTATCTGGCCTTCAATGCTACGTTATGTCCATGAAAATGTGAATTCCTACGGAGGCCTAGCTGCTTTTTGTGCCTTGCGTATGTCACACTGCCTAATGTAAACTTTTCTGTGTATTGGCCCAGTTCTCCTGTGTTTGATTAGCTTTTACTAAATTGGTTCCTGTCCATTAATCATGTGTTTTAGTTCAGATTGTCTAAAAGATCAATATTAACAGATTATGTGCACATCTTTGCATTCTCTGTGTCACTGGTGGTAACAGTTTGTAATACAAACATAAGCTTAAGAAGATCTATTAGCTTCTAGCTTGGCTATGTTAAAATGCTGGGCTTTAGAAGTGTTCTTGTTGATGGTTGAAGCAGCAATTTATTTTACCTTAAGGCAGTTTTTAGTTTAGAAGAAAAAGGGGCAGGCTCTAATAACCATGGTATGAATTTTAGAATTCACTGGAGAGAGTATTTTTATATGAGTATGAGTAAATACTGTAAACCATACATTAGTTGCCTCCTTCAAAACATATCCAATCAGTGATTATCCCTGATGATTTTTTATTACCACAAATATATAGGGTTGCACTATTGTTCTGCACACGTTCAAAAAGGTCTTAAATACACTTGGATTTTCAACTTTGGATAAGCCTACCTTACCCATATCGCATAAGTTAGACATCTTGGAGTTTTGATTTTAAAAGAGCATCATCCCCTTGTAGCAATTCCTTATGTCACCCAGGAATTGTTCCCTGAGTGAAACTCTGCCTGTTCAGATGGCTAACTTATCCATGCCTAGGAGGCCTCTTTTTGGCCCTATATAAACAGGTTTAGCTCTGAAAGAAGCATGGCATTTATTCACGAGGTTTTCCTACTGCTCTGGGTACCTCATCATTTTGAGATATCTATTAGCTTGGCTGCTGATCCTAAAATTTAGAATACTTTATGCCCCTACCTACATTTGGTAGACTTATTTATATATGCTCATAAGTAGCTTGGTAAGAAAAAAAAAAAATCTCATCCTTATAATAGCCGTACACTTCATTAAAGATTGAAGTCTTTACGTACAAAGGAGACAACCTAAGGTGTTTTGTCTGGGCCCTCTGAATAACAATGTGAAACAGGGCTCTGTAACCTGCTTCATTAAAACTAGCTACTTATTACTTGATGCTCTTTTTGAGCGTCTTTGTCTCTGATAGAACCTCCCTAGTGTTACATAATAGCTCAAAAGTAGGTTATGTACAATCCTGCATTTGCATATATCTACATCATATATGGTTGATTTGGTTATCTGGTTTCTTATATATTTGCAATTCTTATTGGTACAGGGTGTTTACTATTATTTCTATCAAATATTCAGGAACAAGGCTGAAGTTGCTGCACTTGAACGTAGTAAGATGGGCATTGGTGATGGATCTGTTGGAATGCTCTCTTCTCTAGTGGTGGCTGCGTTATCTGGGTATTTTCTTTGTTCATATGACTCTGGGCCTCATGGCATTTATTCTTTCTTAATATACTCAAAACTACAAAGGCATCATTTCCTCAAATAGTTCTTTGGCTTTTCAGAAAAACTCTTTTTATTCAAAAAAGAACAAAAAAACACAAAGTGCAAATCAAGAGCAGAAAAAAAATATTAGCAGTTTGCTGGGCTTCTAATTTTGATTTGTATAATGTTATTAGTTTCTTTTTTATTCATGTGATTTTGTGCTGAAAATCTCATCAATGTTTTATTTTTGTAGGTGCGTGAATGTACTGTTGACAAATCCTATATGGGTAGTTGTTACACGCATGCAGGTAAAGATTAAAGGGCTAATTGATTAGCTTCAACTTTCATTGGATCTGCAGATGTGAAATTGATTCCAAAATTATCTTTGCATGCTTATTTGGATGGTTTCTTTTTCTCTCATCTATGGCTGATGCCAAATGTGTCCTTTGAAGAGCAATGCTGTCGTAATTTGTGAACTTAAATTCGTTTGACCATACGCCCTGACCCTGGGCTCTGTCATAGTTCCGGACTTCTAGTTCTTTAGGAGTGCAGAACACTGCATTCCTGAGTCTAAAACTTATTTCACAATTTTGAGATGCCTAATATGTTAGTACCAATTTCACAATAACTTTTTTTTTTCTCCTTCCATGACATAGGAACAGACTGAAAAGCTTAAGCGTCTCTCCCACTATGTATTCAAATTTGATGCAATTAATTTATTGCTTGCTCTCTTTTTGCACTGCAGACTCATAGAAAAACGTCAAAGAAGTCCCAGCCTGATCAGATTCTATCAACTGATCCAGATGAAGCAATTGTTGCTGCAGCTGAGCCTCCTCCCTTCGGGACTAGTTATGCGGTTGGTAAAATAAATGTTGTACTATGTTTTGGATAAATTACGTATACAATTTCTGACCAGTAAATACGGAACACATACAGGTGAAGGAAGTTTATGATGAAGGTGGATTTTGGGGTTTCTGGAGAGGTGTATTTCCGACATTGATCATGGTATGTATCAAGTACTGTTATACATGCTAAGGGAGTATGACTGATAGTTCCTGCTTTTGATCACAGGTGAGCAATCCTTCCATGCAGTTTATGCTGTATGAAACTATGTTGAATAAGCTGAAGAAAAGACGTGCCTTGAATAAGAAGAATAACAATGGGGTTACTGCTTTAGAGGTTTGGTTTCATCTAGATCTTAAACTTTTCAGCATTATTACCCTTCTGTAATATCACGCTCAACCTGCTTTCAATTTTCCCTTTGGAGCTAATATATTGGCTAATTTCCTTAGATATTTCTGCTTGGTGCTTTGGCGAAACTAGGGGCTACTGTTGTGACATATCCTCTTTTAGTCGTGAAGGTAAATTACCTGAGCTTATCTGCATCTGTATATGTGAAGCAATGCATAGTTGAATTATAATGTCAATTGCAAAATGTGGGTCAAGGCGTTTCTAGTTGTCTCAGTAACCTGGACTGAAATCTCTTGAACTCTTGAGCTCTTTTCATTTGAAAACTTTGGCATATAGTAATTCCTTTAAAGCACCATCCCTAGCGTTGGTTTTAGAATCTGGAAATCAGTAGATAAATGGGGAAAAAGAAGTTCAGCCAAGACGGGATTGATTAATGAAGTCTGAAGAATGGGAGAAGAGTGAGTAGGAGTCTGGGCCTGGGAAGAGTCAAGACAACCATGCTGCTATCTTGGATGTGGTTGCAATAACCTTATTGTATAGATAGAGATTTTCAAAGTATATTGTGATATCATTCATGCATCAACTGTTCTTTAGCTTAAAATTGTTTCCGTTTCTTATCGAGTCTCTTTTTGTTGCAGTCGAGGCTTCAAGCGAAACAGGTTACAACTGGGGACAAAAGGCATCATTATAAAGGTTTGAACTTTTACTGTCTTATACCTTGAATCATTGAATTATGAATCCCAAAATTGTGTGTTTTATCCTCTGATAGTATGTGCCGATCTGAATTATCAGTTGAGGTTGGTTGAGGAAATACATGACCTTTAAATAGGATAATTCACTGAGAAGCTAAAAACCTCAGAACTCCGGTTTTGTATATTTTTAGTTTTTTTTTGGTCTAGAAGTTTAATGTTTGTGAGTATTGATGCAAATCTGTTTTACTTTCAGGCACTCTGGATGCCATTTTAAAGATGATTCGCTACGAAGGATTCTATGGGTTTTACAAAGGGATGAGCACAAAAATAGTACAAAGTGTACTTGCTGCTGCTGTTCTGTTCATGGTTAAGGAAGAACTTGTTAGGGGTGTTCGGTTCTTGCTCACCAACAAAGTGAAATCAAAGCCTCCATAATTGGAAACCTTACTAAGAACTTAGGGGTGTTCTCATTCTCTGTCACCCCCTTTCCCCCAATACCCAATTGTTTGATTTTCATAATCTTTTCGAGCCATGCATGCTCAAATGTCTGTTTGAAAATGTATAGCCATTATTGGCAGACTCAGATACCTTACATACAACTACAAGGGATTTGTTGGGGGATCAATTTGGGGTAATGAGAATAGCGAATAACTATGCCTTTTTAAATCCGAAAAAACATTACTTGCGTTTTCAGACTTTGAATAGTAACGTGAATGTGAATAATTAGTTATTTCTCCCCCACAATGTTGGATGATTCCGGACTTTAAGTTTGAGTTTCTCCTCCCATAATGCTTTTGATCTATTGATCGAGTGTCATCTAACAATGTCAAGTTGAGAGGGACACATGGTAATTAAGATAAATAATGGGGAAGAATTTTATTTTATTTTTGTTAATATACCGGAAATGATAAGTCGATGAGGGTAAAAATGCAAATCAACGCTGTGCATACGTAAATGGTTATTGTGTGGCCAATAGTTTTCATACACGTAGGTTTCAATGACGGAAATTAAAATTAAGGTAGTATTAGACTACTATTAGTAAAAACCAGTGAAGCAGTGAGTGCCCTCTCTCGCTCGCTCTATTTTGAACCAGTTTCAGACAGACGGCGTCAAACCCAGTCCTCCAAATCCCCCAAACATGGAAGAAAAGAAATCACAGTCGGCCAGCAAAAACCCTAGGAAGGTCAATCTCGTAGACCACCACTCCATCAAGCACATCCTCGACGAGTCTGTCACTGAGGTCAGTACTTCGATCTGTTTGATTTCGAGATTTCTTCAATTTTTGTTGTGGTTGTTTATTTATTTCTGTAATTTGAATAGATCGTGACGAGCCGTGGATATGTGGAAGACGTGAGGATGAGCAATATAAGATTGGCTATGGGAGCCGTTATCATTGTAATTGCTCTCTTCGCTCAATTTTACAAGAAGAAGTTCCCGGAGAACCGAGATTTTCTCCTCCTTTGCATCGCCTTATATCCTTTTTGACCTAATTTGTGTTTGTTTATGTTCGATTGATGAGAAAAACGATTCAATTCTACGAAAAATTGATCTTTCTTTTGTTTTTGATTGGGTTTCATGGCATAAACATTCACACAGAGAGAGAAATATACTGGTTAGTGGTGTATTGATGTTAGGTTCAATTGTGTTTGATCTTTGACTCTGGCAAGTATGTAGTCTTGAATGGGATATTGCAGCTTGTCATATACGTAAAGGAGAAGAATGCCATCCTCTTTACCTATCCTCCAAAGGTATGTTTCTCTTTAGGATTGAAAATGTAGGTATATTTCGCGACTGCAGATTGAAGTTTTAGTTGCTGATACTGAGTTTTTATGTGTGTCTGTGTGTGCTCCAATAGCTTGCTTCTACTACGTGTTGATAATTTAATTCTAGATAGGGGTGTGATTTGATGGACTGTAATATCAGTTGATATACTAGGGCTGTGTTTTGGGATTCCGAATGTCTAGCTTCATTTGTTATACATATTATTGAATCCATTGGTACCTGAGTTTCAGAGATGCCACGACCAATTTGGAGTCACCTTAATGTAATTATTGTTTATCCTTGTCTGACAGCCCATCATCCCATTCAAGGTCTTTTCGTTTGAAATTTAAAATGTAGCTTCTACTACTGAGTGGCTTTAGCACCTAAAATTTAAGATGCAGTGTTTGCTTGGGATGTTTGATTGAAAGTTGATTGATTAGTTCAGGGTGTTCTGTGGGACATTCTAGCTTTATACATATAGTTATGCCGGTCTATTTCTAATAAATGCATGCTTTAAGCTATCAAATTCTAATTCATGAGTATCATAAAATACAGTTGTCTCAGTTACTCCAGTAGTCAAACTTAAAAGGCCCAAATATCTAATGATGAAAGTTTTTTTTATAACTACTTGTTAAATGGTCAGGACACAGATGTAGTTAGGTGAGGTGTGTATGCATTAAGCTCAAAATCTTGGCATTATTAGTAAAATCATCTCGCAGAAGTCTTTCAGAGGTAGCATTGGAATATGAAGATGCCTCTAGTCAAATGCCTATTAAGGATTTTAGTTTCCCTTTGGGGTGTGTTTGCCGAGCTGCCTATTAATATGGATTACTTAGTCTGTAGTTTGGTGGCTTTACATGTGTATTGTGCGTCCAAGATAGATGATTGCTTAATGATAGGGAGATTTTGGGTTTCTTTTCTCTGGTTGACACAACATGTATATTCCTGTTAGGAGCAAGATTTTGAAAAATACATTTTGAAGTAAAAGCCATTTTTGGTACCAGTCTTTTTTGTCATAGTAAATAGAGTAACAACTTTTTTCTTGTATTATGGGTTGCCCCCAATCTCTGTTTCCTACTTTCTTTTTTTCTCTATGCCAGGTTTTGTGAGCATATGGTTTCTTTGTCTTGTTAGTGTTGACTATTTAGAGTCTAAACCTAGACATGAGCCGTCTATGTTACTCTTTCATGAACTAGTTTTCTGTTTTTTTTTTTTTGGCTGATTGAAAATTCATTTCAAAACCGCAAGAAAACGGCAGGAAACGACACTGGAAGCAAAAGAGACAGCTTACATCAGGAAAAGAATCAAATCCCTAAACATTATGTTACTCTTTCATGAACTAGTTTTCTGTTAAACTGCATAGGCTCCACTCAAATTTAACATGTATGTAAACCATGATTGTTCCTACAGTTTTATAAGTTTGGAATACTGTTCAAGTATAATTGAAACTTTGTAATTCACATAACATAGCTCTATGAAATTTTAGGGGAACATTTGTAAATTGTATTCAGATGTGAGTTATTCATGCAGGATTCCTTCACAAGCACTGGATTGGTGGTCTCTTCCAAACTTCCAAGATTCTCTGATCTGTACACACTTGAGATAGCAAGCGCAGACCCCAAATCTATTTCTGCAAATCGACCAGTACAGTTTACCAAAAGTGTTACTCAGTGGTATATATCTCTCTCTCACTAATTCACTATCAAACACACAATGATCTTTTGTTCATGCACCCTCGTAGAGCATACTCGCACATGAGAGAGGAAAATATGAACATGCATGCTTAAACAGTTTTTTGTAACATTTCAGGTTCACTGAGGATGGAATTTTGGTGGAGGGCCTCTTCTGGAAAGACGTTGAAGCACTGATCAATGAATACCAGAAAGAACCAAAGAAGAGCAAGTGAGAGGAAACTACTTCCTACTCCATTTGATGGGACGCCGGTTGGAACAGGAATAGCTCTACTTATAGTTAGAACAGAACTGAATTGTCTATGACAATTTTGAACAGTTGGCATATTTTGTTTCCCAGCTTAAGGTCGAGTTAAGTATGAGATGCTTTTAAAAATTTACCTTTTGTTATCCATTCCCTCTGAGGTGAAAATTTACTTTTAAGTACATCTTTCCTCGGGCAAAAAGCTAGTGAAACTTTCTTTTGTTTAAATGCGCCGGAATATTCCCGCTTATCCCCCAATCAAGGGAAAGAAAAAGGTAAAAATAGAAGGGGAATAACAACACACACTGACACTGGCTTCAATAAAGACTATTAAAGCAGATAACAGACACGATATTTTTATGAATACATGGGACCTACAGAGAAGATAGCCAACTAGAAGTCGTCGGCGGTAAGTAAGTATCAATGTATGGACCAAAACCAAAGGTAAACCAATCCAATTAGTCTATGGCAACAATATTTCTTTAGTCTATGATAAAGAAATATACGTATGTAGCATTGTGAATCCCAACAATTTGTATAACAAGGCGTTACAAAATTTTGAGAAGAAAAAGGTAAAAGGTTGAAAATTGAGAATGGGAAGGTTTGCTAACCTAGTTGAGAAAAAAATTTATATGCTCCCGTCACGCCACGTGACATGTGTGACGGGCCACTATGATTGGTGGCTATGTAATAAAATAATTAGTGAGTAATAAAATATTGAATGGAGAAATCATAAATTATTAAGGTCACAAATCATAGTGGTCCGTCACATATGCCACGTAGCGTAACGAACCATGAAAAAATTATTCCCTAATTCATTAGGAGAAAAACTTGAAGAGGTGTGCCACGCGATATGTTTCACTCACCACTCAAACGACACTATCCACTATATTTCTTTGTTATGTAGCGAAGAATACAAATACCCAATCTACGCTCTTTATTATTATGTACTTAGTTAATCGAATGAGTCATATGAGTTAGGGTTTAGTTTTTTTGCGGTGCCATGGTTATGGTGTTTTTCCTAGGGACTAATTGTTTCAACTTCGGTATGCTTTTGTTGTCAATATGCTGACATACGATCCTTGCACGTGGTCTGGTACATTTTGGAGCGCAATGTAAAAGAGGGCGTTGTCATTATGGCTGTTGTCTATGAGATGTTATCGGGACTCTCGAGATTATTCTTCATCAGTAGCCTGCGTGAGCAATTCCTGTGGTTCGAGGTTGAGCCTTTTTGGCTCATTTGAATTGTTTTTAACAATTTCTATGTAACTAATGTTATTTCTATGGTTGTGCTTGTCACTTCCATATTCTGTAATATTTATATTATTAAATAAATGCTTTCTTTTTCTCAAAAAAAAAAAGAATATGACATTGCCGTTCAATTCAAGAGTTTTCCGTTGTATTATTACAAGTTACAACATTTTTAAGTTGTCACCGATCACCGTCATTTCCGAAACTTGTGGTCGGTTAAACGACTGACGTGGCACCTCTCCTAAGATTCCTTGATTTGAAGACATAGAGGGTCCCACAAAAGTTACTGACGTGGTGCCTATGCAATCCGGCCCCGGATGTGATGCTGACATATAGAATCGCATTGTATAGGCGGTCTTCAAGTCCGCCCGGTCCCCCTCTCAATCCCAGCACTATTATAAATACCAACTCCCATGTGCCATTTGTGTCCTTCAATTTTTGCAACAGAAGACTCAATTTATTTTCTGTGGGAGATATTTTTTCTCTCTCTAAAAGCCTCTTATCCCCCTCTCTCCTCATCCTCACGCGATTCAATCTTCGTTTTCCGAATCAATTTCATTCAGTTCCAAGGGCTTCCGATTGAGATTTGTAAATCGAACTAATAATATTTGCATTGAATTAGGGTTTCGAATCTTTCACGGCGATTTAACGGAAAATTTTACCGACTATCAGCTATGACTAGCCCAAGAAACGAAGACTTTCATGCAAATGACGAGATCGACGGCGTCGATCGCATTTCGGATCGATCAAACGCCGAGGAATTCGAGGAATCGTCGTCCACGAATGAAGTCGGCAGCTCCGGCGATGGACCGACGTCGAGGAGTGAGATTGGGCTCGAAGAGCGATTGACAGGGATACTTGTTGACGGTGGGGATGGAGATCTGTTGCTCCAGCAGAGCAATCGAGAGGACCGGGTTTTGCAGTGGCTACAAGCGCTTGATATGCAGGTTATGGGTGCCTGTCGTGCAGACGAGAGGCTGAAGCCCTTGTTGAAGATCAATGCCTCGAACGATGTCGCCGAAGGTCGGTTGCTAGCTCAGTTAACACAGGTATATTACAATCCAGGATCCAAGAGAATTGAATTATAGAATGAATGTATGCTTCTCTGGTATCCAAGTGTATTCAAAATTCTATGCAGCCATTAGGCGAAACATGCTTGGTGAATTGTTTGAGCTACGTTCTTCATCATTGATCAAAATATGAGAATAGTTTCTGAGATTATGTTTATTGTATTGGTATCTGCCTTTGTAAACTGATGGTCTCACACTCTCTGTTTGATGAATAGCATTTCGAGCCGGCGGAAGTTGGAATGCTAGCCAGGTGCTTCTGCATACCACTTGTTTCTGTTCGTGTTGGAAAGATCAACAAGCAAGGGATTCTCTTGTGCCCTACTAATTCAAAGTAAGTATCTTGACTATTTATTTCCCTTGGTGCTCCTGTTTGGTATCTTTGTTTGTTTAAAGTGCAGTTTGTAATTGATATTAGATCTAAAATGTCCATATTTAATTTCTTTTGCAAGTTTAGTCGAATAAGAAATGAACTTGGTCCTTCATTTTGAAGAATAGTTGTCTGTGTATTTTGATATATATTGTAGTGTGCTAGAATCATTGACATTCACTTTAGTGAGTGTGCGTCTTTTCCTTCTTGACCCCCTTCCTTTGTACTGGCTACTTTTATTTAGTGTATATATATATGTATATAATATATGCATATATATATTTAGGTTTTGAAGAAACATAATGTTATCCATTTTATGCTGCTATGTGGTTGATGTGGGATTTTGCTACAATTATAGTTGTAGTCATGCTTCTGACATTCCATGCAGGCAGCTGGTTTAAAATATAGTTCTGATGTTTTGCCGTTAATCAAACATATTAATATGTGCCTGTAAGTTCAGATTTGTACCATATTGAATTCCAGATCCTTTTGTTTAGACATATTAGTTTTATGTGAATGCGTTGTTTATTTTTAATTTGATCATTCCTGTAGAATTTGGAACGCGACTGTATTTTTCCTGTTGATTATAAACTTATGAGTTGATTTCTTAGATGCAATTTAAAAAGAATGTAGTTACCTAAAGCATCTAAAAGACAGATCTGTTATGTTTTGTTGAGCAGTATTCATTGTGAGAAGACAATCTTGGGTCATTTGTCTTCTTTTGAAGACATCATAATCAGAAGTTTTATTTTCATGTATCCGGAAAAATAGCAAACAAGAGAAACTAGAATATACTTTTAGATTGTGCCTAGCAAATTTTGGAATGCCTAATCCCTGATTGCGGATTGTTAGGGTAGTAACTGGACATATTAACCATGTTTGATTTGTAGATTCTATTGTTTGTTGTGAAAAGTAATGCATCTTGATGTCACTTTGCACTGCATGGTGCTTTTTGCAGTCGGACATGGGAAGACGTTTTGGAGGTTAGTTAAATGATGTACTTGTCATATCAGTTATGAAAAGGAAGGGACATTAACTTTAGAATATTTTAGCAGAAAGTCATTAGATGAAGCATATTTTTCCTTGAATGTTCTGTGGCCTGCATTTGAGTCTATTTATCTTTTACTTATCAACAGTTCGCGAATGAATCATAATATGGCCATCCTGACATTGTTTGTCATTATGTTGTAGTTAACTAGCACTAACATCATTAAAACTAGTGTTCTTAACTTTAACTTGTCGGTCAAACATGACTTCAGTGGGTATACAAAATAAAAGAAGGGTAGTGTAGGAAATTTCGATAGTACTGAGTTGGTGAACGAATGTAATGTTGTGGGGAGTGCATCTTAAGTCATAATGTTTTAGTGCTTATTGATAGTAACCATGTTCATTCTTCCAAGTAAATATATCTTTTGACTTGTAGGTAATGTGGGCGTGTTCTATTATGATCTCTGAATTAAGAGGAACTAAAGGTAGTTTCAAGCTCCTATGTTACATAGCCTGCTACTGCTTTTTCAATATATATGATTGGCATTTTGATGGAAATCAAGATGAGTTTGATGTGATCATTGTCTCCCTACTGTAATCTGGAAGTTTCTTTGATTCTGTAATCTTGTGTGTTCGATTCTCATTTAGCTATTCCCAATTAGACATTATTGTACTACTCTCTTCCCATAACACGGTTTATGGTCAGTCTGTTATTTGACCTGTTATTTTTGTGTCTGTTTCTTATCCACAGAAAAGAAACATATGTCTGAAATGGTTTTGCTTGATATACTTAGAAATGTCTCACAATCTATTTAGCAGTGAAACTTGTAAAGACGATTGATTGCATACCTTTCTCCACTAGAAGGAGCTCAATCATTGTAGATACTCTTTAGTTTTCATTTTGTGATTTTGGATTTGAGATTCAAAATTAACGATTTAACGTCGGTGGGATGCTTTAGTGAAATTTTTTTGGGGATAAGGAATGGATAAATAGAAATTAGGATTGTTATCACCTTTGTCTCTGAGACCTTTAACTTCATCTTTATCAAAATTTTAGTTGCGACTCGTGAATTTAGTTTTTTATTCACAAGAAAAATAAATAAATTAAAAAAAAAAACAAGAAAAGAAAGAAACTACAATGATTAGCTGAGTCTGAGGGGAAATAGAGCAAGTACCGAAGCAGTTCGTTGAATTACTGAAGATGCTTTTTTTATTGTACTCTGATTTCTTATGCTTATCTTCTTTCTTTTGGAAACTACTTGAAAAGCATAACTTTTGAATTGATATAGTTTGTGTTGTTTTGTGTTTTTTTTTTTTAATATTTACTATTGCTAAGTCTCTGTTATCTTTTCATGTTGTCTCAGGGGTCATTTGAATCTTACAGTCTTGCCAACATCTGATTTACGTCTTTCATTCGTCGGGGATGATGGCCATACAGATAGACTATTTACCTTAAACAGCAAATCCCAGTGCTCTGCTGTAGAAGTCAATGAGATTACAGCAGACAATTCTGGCCGGTCTTTCGTTATCAAAATTCCAGGTGGCCGGGTTTTTCACTTTTGGTGCTCTGAGATGTCAAAGCTTTTGGGAATTGAATTGATTGCAAAGGTATGTATGATTTACATAATGAGCTTGTGGGCATGCTCATGCATCGACCATTTATAAACTCTTATACTTGTGCTAAATGCGGAAAACTAGTATTGCAAAAAAGTGGAGATTGTGAAGTCTTACATTTCTTTCAAAGTTTAGTATTTATTCTTTGATTTTTATAAAGTGGAGAAGCTATAAAAGCAATGATGTGCAATATTCGTTTCTTTAGTTTTAATTTTTGTGTGGATATCTGTCGTCATCATAAGATTAATTTCTTTGTTTTAATTGGTATTTCTCAATACCATTTTTTTTTTGGATTGGTCTGGTAATTGATTTTTCACCTGTGTTACACAGATGAAGGATCTGCTCAAGAGGAAGCCCTCTATTGCCGAGTTAACTGGAATCAGTGAGTCACGTCTTGGTTGCTTTGCAACTCACCTTCGTGCCTATCTGGTGGGATCAACAGTGGTTGGCAGTGGATCAAGTTCTGCACCCTCAACTTCTGATCTGGATACCACCAATATGGAGCTATCTGATACAGCTCAAGATGGACAACTCTTGTCCGCATCATCAAAATCGCTGCGTTCTCGACATAGTGTGAATCAGGCAATGAAGGCAAATTCATCGTTTCAGGGTAGTCTGAGTCCAAGGTCAAGCTCTTTTAAAGAGGGTTTTCCCAGAACCTTGTCTTCCCTGAGGAATATAACCAGGGAAAAGTTGAGGAGACGAGGGGACATTTTTCTTTCTGTGGTCGATGACCCAACAATCGTCTCACCAGTGACAATTAATGCATCTTGTTCAAATCAATCTGAAATTGACAAGTGTCCAGAAGTTGTCGCAAGTTGCTCATTATCTTCATCAAGTTTTCTGGAGTCGCTTGGAAAATTGGCTGTCCAACCAACCCTGAACTCTGCATCTCAAGTTCCATGCATGGCTACTTTGTCTCCCTACTATTGTTGGTGCCCTCCTGGTTCATCAGGTTTGCAGTACTCACAAGAACCTCCTGCAATCTCCAGCTCATCCATTGAATCAGCTTTCCTTCCACCACTTTCTTCTTTATTACCTGTCAATATGCCCTCCAGTATGCTGACAGCAAAACCTCCTCTTAATTTGGTGGATTCTCCCTTGTTGGATTTCCCTGCCTTTCTTCCAGATCCACTCGTCCGGTTGCCAAGGCCAAGTTCTCAGCAAATCCCAACCTTCACACCTTTGATGTGTGAACCGATTGTTCACATTCCAGTTATTGATATTTGCTCTTCCGGTCCAGGCTACCTTGTCAGTGCTGGTCCTGCCATTTCAACTGGTATTCCTCCCTTGCACTCAAATCTTATGAATCCGTTGATTCCTCAAACTGATTCTATGTTGGAGAAGGGTGCTAGAGAGACTCTGCGTCGGCTGCTAATCAGTAGTTCAACCCAGAGTAACTCACCGTTGATGGATGTATTGCCTGCCATGCTATCAAATGCAAATGAGAATCAAAATATGCTGGTTGCTGGGAGCCGGGGTCTCTATACTGGAACCAGGGATGTTGGTGCAATTGCTAAGAGCATTGCAGCGATGAGTATGGTGTCACTGCCTGGAATATCTACTGGTGGAACTTTTTTGGAGAATTGTAGCAGCAACGGCAGTTTTGATATACAGGAAGAGGGATCAAGTGGATTGGGTGGATCTTGTTCGGAAGATCAGGGGTGAAAAGGACTGATGAATAATGTAATGCAATGGGGGTCTTTTTGTTGTTTCTTTTGTAGGCCTCCTTGTTCTTAGTTCTACAGATGTAGATATAGGTGGTGGCTGTAGTTTTGGCTTTTCCAATTGTAATTAGGGATAATCCCACCTTGTGGCTTTGTTCCATGTTGTGCCTCCATTGTTCTTGTTCATGATTACATATGAATGAAATGCCTGCTTCCAATCGCATCCTTAGACGTTGTTGTGCTTTTTATTGTATTTTTTGTTAATGTTCTTTCCTATCGACTTTCTTCACTCTCTCCCGGAATCTTGCGCCTTCTGTTTGTTTCGGAGCGTAAACCCACAGACTGGCCTGAATGCCCAGTCTTTCTCGGTGTAGTTCGATCTACGACCAAAACTGCTTGGCGACAGTTAAATGACTAAATACTTTTCGATATATGCGGAGTGATTGGGAAAATTAACAGTTTTTGATTTGCGAGATAAGAAGAAGAAAGAAGATTGATGGAGAAGGTTCAGAGTGTACTCCTTCCCGAATGAAAATAGTACCATATATGGCAGTTCATCTATAAATAAGTTTCAGTTTTCCATCAACATCGAAAAAGCAAACCGTACGGTCTAGGTTATCAAAGAATGTGGTACTGTCATTGTCTGCGATAATGGGGCATAATATATATAGGTTTAACCCCCAACAATATATAAGTACTGTCTTGTCTTGATCAAAAGGAACCCAGTAAGCATCAAGTATTAACCAACCACTGAGGCTGTAGTGATGAGGTTGGTTAATTAGCTGAGGCCTCAACGCAGAAGCCATTAATTTAACATCACCTTAATTAGTATATAGTTATATACATATATCAACTAGCCTCCTATCTATATATACACACACACACACACATATATATATATATATATGTATTTTGTTATGATTAAATGGGGAAAAAATCCATTCTTTATTGCTCTTATAATATTTCTAGGCTTATTTCTACTGCACGTCTTTAGTTTTACTGCAAGACCTTTTTTTGTCATAGTTTTACTGTAAGACCTTAGCAAACACCCTTCTGAAGCAACTACCACAAACAACAATAGGGGTTTAACCTGAGATTATGATTCATGAACCTCTGGATTTCGGGTTCCAGCTGCCCTAACCCAGTTGAAGCTTGACGACAACTTATCTGGGTTTGGATTGGTTCATTTGTACAATTGTACGTAAACGTACAAAGCTATAGGGAAGGTGGCAAAGAATTAGACTTTTGCTTTCAACAGAATAATTACATACATGGGAAGTTGGGAACCAAGAGAATTTTAATGGCCCTGCACTACTTGACTTTCTCTCGCACAATAATGCCAATATATTCTTCTACCAACAATAATGTCAAATATATACTTGATTGCTTTTTTTTTTTTATTTTATTTTATTATAACTTAGTCAAGGTACCTCAAATGCTTCCTAGACCAAAAAACTAATCCATGCTGCGCATGTAAAATGCTCCAACTGATTGCTTTTTAATACGACGCTAACTATTATGTGGGCTTTTACACAATGTTATTGCATAATTTAAAAATCGTTCCTTTTTTTTAGATCTCCTTCAAAGATTATTATTCTGGCAAAAGAATAAGCAAATTCGAAATAGTTTAATCACCTAATTGCAAGATCAAACAAATAAGTAGACGAACATACAATATTGGATAAAAATATTGAAATGCAAATATGATAATGAGAAAAGGATCTGAGAAAAAACGACGGGTCATCTTCTTTATTAGAGAATGAACTCCACGGAATTAGTAGAAAATTAAAGCACTTAATCAATTAATTCTTTTATGTACGTACGTAGGAATGCATGTCCCTCGTGAAGGAGAAATGTTAATCCTTATTATGATAGTAAGTGGATTATGGTGATCTTGTTTAGGTTAATTGTTTACTTCTTGTTCCCGTTGATCGAGGGTCCTGACTCGATTATACTAATTAAATGATTAGATTAGCCAGTTAATTTATATCAATGAATGCTTACGAATTCAAACTGTCATCCTTATGTGTACTCTGACTCTCTGCGAAAGTTCTAGACTGCTTGGAGCACTTAAACTCCCTAACTTCCCACCTTTGGATTAGAGGACTTCTCCTCAATCCCACAAACCCAAAAGCCCCCCTAAATGTGGAGCGTCGGATGGGGGGAGTTTTGGTACTCCCAAGTACCGTAGACACTCCCGACTCTCTGAGGGTACCTAAAAACAGATTCCATGCTGATTATTAGCAAAGTGAATGCTGCTGGAGATCAAATTGCGAGCTAAACCCCCCAAAAGTTTAAGCAATTAAGTTCTTAAGAAAATGAGCCAACAATATATAATATCGTTGTTAAACTCCAAAGCGCAATGACATATATTGATCGATCTTCCATTTTCTACATGCTATCTGACTAATATATTGAAAATATCTTTTTTTTTTTGGGACTAATATACTGAAAAGATCTTGGGTTGCACAGGTTCATGAGGTTTTTGGCAGACAAGATTTGAAAATGTCAATTTAGCACAACATAGTATAACCCCATTGGTTGATAAATTAACAATAATGTTAAGTATAGTGTCGGCCGGATTATTTTAGAACTTGCGTAAGTAGCATTCAAGAAAATTTACAAACAAATAGTAGCCCCCAACAAATAATAAGTACTAAAAAGCGACAGAATCCTAATATTATAGCACTAAAGTTGGGATTAGCCTCAAGTGATCATGACCGGATATGCACAACTGAAATAGAGAATAGCTACCGGACTGTTTTGAACTATATCTTCTAAAACAACTTCATTTTGAAAATTTACGTACATAACTATTTGTCGGTTCGATGAGCTTTCGATCGATCTAACTCACAATATCTTATTAAAAATAAATAAAATTTAGAATGAATTATTTCCGACCAAAGGGAAAACAAAGTATTCTATTACTTATTCAACGGCTACATCATCATAATAAGTTGCTGGGTAGGATGTAGGCCATCATATATGGTCGGTTTTGTTTTAGTGTTATATGGTTTTCTTATTTCTTAATGGAATTCCCTAGAGGATCCTAACATCTTCATGTCATTCCAACCCATATAAAAACAAACCCTTGTACATATTGACAATATTGTCTGGATTTTGCAGGGTGTCATACAATACGACATAATCAGCTTGACAATGAAACACCAAATTTTACACTTTTTTTTTTGGCAAATTACTTTTAGATTGGATGCTTGGATATTTATTTGAGACGTATACTTAATTGAAAGCTTTAATTATTAGGGGGAAAGGAACTAAGGAAGCACCCGTAAAAATACGTAAGCCAACTAAAATCTTGTTTATGTCATATGTGTGTCAACAAGTTTAATTTTGGGTCCAATTATATTTAACTTTTAGTTCAAATGATCTGGATTTTTGAATAATAGTAATGGCGATGTCTAGCTTATTTCATGGATCACATTAATTCCAAAGTACATAGCTAGAATATAAGAGTGACGTTTTTAGATCAAGCTAGTAAACTAGTGCATGCTTCTTCTCACCCTAAACCCTAAACCCTAATTTTTTTTTTTCGTAGCATAGAATAGAGGTAAGCAAATTCGTTAGCTCAAATTAATTAAGTTCATTAATTATTTACTAAGCTAGAGATAAGCAAGTTCGTTAGATCAAATTCATTAATTATTTACTAAGTTTTGATTTATACTTGGCATAATTGATCAAATTACAGTAAAGTGACTGATGTCAACAACAGGTTAATTTTGCTTGAAATAGGGACATAATCTTGTACGGTTTGAAAATAATGGAATAATTTCATGTCGACCACTAATTGATTAACGATATATTTTCTTAATCATCGTAAGTAGTCAACAGATTGCACTCTCTAAATAATATATTAATATTTTTTTATCTTAATTCAAATATGATTTATCATCATCTTATTATTTTGAGGGTGCATGGATCAGAATCGGAGATACATTACAATAATAAAAAATGAAAATAAAAAATAAAAAATAGGGTTTAGATTAACTTGTACACCACCATCATCTAAGTTCTTTATTATCTTTTCGATTACGGAGAATAATGTTATCACTGAAACTTTATATTTTTAAACAAATTAATTAATAATAAGACAAATAAATAGATAACTTAGTAACAATTTAATCTCATGATCAACAAATTGTCTTTGTCGATACAACTTGAATTACTTTTTTAAAGATATAATTAATAAATTATTGAGCAAATGAATGATTAGGATCATAATATAATATCAGTAGACCGAAAATTAAATTAAATGATTGAATTTGGTCTACTTCACTAAAAAATGTATAACGTGATTACTTGCACACCTAGCTAGAATGTATAACGTGATTACTTACACACCTAGCTAGAATGTCCATAGGAAAAAAAAAAGGATTATAGGCATAATTCATATTGCCTTGCCTTGCGTTATCCCTATCCGCAGAAAAAAGAAAAATAAAGAAATGCTGGCAATTTGGATAAACAATTTAGGAACAATTTATTTCAAATTTGGATGAGAATTACAATTGAAGAGAAATCTAGTGTTGCTCGGCAAAAGGAAGAGAAAGAAAAAAAAGAGAGAGAAAAGTTACTAAGTGACAAATTTTACCACATATAGGCCATACCAAAATAAAACTTACCTTTTGTAGAAAACTTTCCCATCCGAAAAGCTTACCACTTTAATTTAGTACATTTACCGTTCGTAAGAAACACTTTGACGCATAAGTACATTACTAAGGTCAAACTATTATCGGGTTTGTTATTAGAAACTCCTATGGAAAGGTTCTAGTTGCTTGTTCAATTATTATTCGGAGAATATCAACATAAGAGTATGAAGAGAGTCCTCAATAGAGCGGTCAAACTATCTAATTAGTCCGACTGTCTAATTTAGTTTTAATCAAGATAAATATGAAAACTTTGAGAATTTTCCAAAATACAAAAGTACATAAGTTGAAATTTTATTTATGCGTGGAATCACATAGACATAATGACATGGTTTAAGTTTAACCTTCTGGTAGAAAAAAATTCTCAAATAAATCACCTTTGTATTATCAGAAAAGTACATTTTATATTTATCTTTCAGTATGGTAGTTTACTTTAGGCAATAAATGACACTAAATGATTAAAGATAAAAATCTATTATTAAAATCTGTTGCATTAATATCGGTGATAAGTGATAACATAAAAAAAGATCTGTTATTGTAACCACAAAAAAAAAAGAATCTGTTATTCATTTAACCAAAAAATAAAAAAATAAAAATCTGTTGCCACTTACATCACAGTATAACAACTCCCAAGACAGCATCTACTTCCGCGACAGCGCAGTTGCCTCACTGACACCACCACCCACTCAGAACGCGACACGCGGCTCACTTTCCAAGTCCTCCACTTCAGCATTTCCCCTCACAACGGTGACGTTCTGGTTGGTCGCCTATATTTTTATTGTCGTTTCTCATTATCTTTTCCCTCTCTTCGCCCGCTTTACACAAACCCCTCCTCTCTCCTTTTCGCTGGTCTCTGATCCAATCCCCCTTCTCCACACAAACTGTTCCAACTGTCTCCGCCGCCGATTTCTCTCCGACGGCCGTCTGATCGGATCCTCCTGCTCTGACCATGTCTATCGTCACTCCTCGATTGATTGGACGGCTCTGCTGTCACCATCGATCGGATTGGTTCGTCTTAACGAGCCCCTAGTAGATCTTGCAAGACCAGCGTTTCTCAGTTCAATTTTACTCTGCTCGCCGCTCGGTTTCGGTAGTCGTTTCGCCTGAGATAAGATTTTTGTTACAGTCGTTGATTTTTGATAAGTTTTGGAGTCTGTAGTTTTCATTTTTGGTTATAAGCCGAGAGTTGGAGATTTGAGCTTCTTCGTGGATCTTCAATTAAGAGCTTGAAAGATAAGCTGAGAGTTGAAGATTTGAAGCTTCTTCGTGATCTTTGATTAAGAGTTCTGAATCTTTAAATCTTAAAGATTTAAAGAAAGAGCGATAATTCCTTCAACTTTGATTAAGAGCTCTGAATCTTTAAATCTTAATAGAGTATTTTCTTTTTATCGACGTTTCTTTTGGATATGGATGATCGAAACGTGAGAATGAATACTGGAATGTCCGATGTGGTAGCGGGCTGCGTGATGTCGTATATTCACGACTCTAAGGACCGCGACGCTGTGTCGTTGGTGTGCCGACGATGGTACGAGCTGGACGCGCTCACGCGCGAGCACGTGACCATCGCTCTCTGTTACACGACGAGCCCTGAGCGGCTGCGCAGGCGGTTTCCGCAGCTCAAGTCGCTCAAGTTGAAGGGGAAGCCGAGGGCGGCGATGTTCAACCTGATACCGGAGGATTGGGGTGGCTTTGTGACGCCTTGGGTGGAGGAGATTGCCGAGTCGTTTAAGAGATTGAAGTCTTTGCATTTCCGGCGAATGATTGTGAGGGATTCTGACCTAGAGCTCTTAGCTCGGTCACGCGGCCGTGATCTCGAATCGCTTAAGCTCGACAAGTGCTCCGGGTTTTCTACAGACGGCCTTGTGCACATCAGCCGCTCCTGCAGGTATTCAAGTTTGCAGCTTGCCTCAATTTTCATTTATGTTTAGTTGAATTGTGGTTGGGCTGCATTTCTTTTAGTTATTTCATATATTGCCTACTTTTGTTACTAAGGTAGTAAGGTTATTATTGCATGTTGATTAGTAGGGTAAAGTTGTATGCATGCTGTACGTGTTGCTTATGTTCATGTTTTTTATTATTGAAAGTAGCAGAATTTGAATGCTTCATATTTGGAACTTTTGGAGGAATGGTTTTAAACTCTACATATATGCATGCAAACACACTGACACAAATCCTTGATTTTGTAGACATGTTAATGCAGTCATTCTGAAATAAGCTGTTGTTCTGTGCCTGTGATCTGGATATATAATGTTTATTGATTATTATATCGTTTCCCAGGGAATTGAGGACCTTGTTTCTGGAGGAAAGCTCGATAATTGAGAAAAAAGATGAATGGGGTGAATGGCTACATGAGCTTGCGTCTAACAACACTGTACTCGAGACTTTAAACTTCTATATGACGGATCTTGGCAAAATCAGATTTGAAGATCTCGAACTCATAGCCAGGAATTGCCCCTCCTTAACCTCCGTGAAAATTAGTGATTGTGAAATTTTGGATCTTGTGGGTTTCTTCTGTCATGCAACTGCTCTAGAAGAATTTTGTGGAGGTTCCATCAATGATCAATTAAACTACTCAGGTGTATCATTGCCACGAAAGTTATGTCGTTTGGGTCTAACGATGATGGGGAAAAATGAAATGCCAATTATATTCCCATTAGCATCCGTCCTCAAAAAGTTGGATCTCCTCTATGCATTGCTCGACACAGAGGACCATTGTACTTTAATTCAAAAGTGCCCCAACTTGGAAGAACTTGAGGTAGAATTACAAAATCTTTACTTCTATATTAATCTGATCCTGTGTGTAGGCATCTGTGCATGCGTGATTTTGTGTGTATACAACATTTCCATGTGAGTAGTAGTATAGGTGCAGAAGGGTGGGTATTAATATGTAATTCCCTTTTTGTTGGGGGATCTATGCTATATGTTTAAATTGATCCACAGAAGTTTGGTATTTTATCTATCCGTTGATCCTGATCTTTAGACCTGGTTTAGTAAGCCTCTGCAATTACCTCGATTTGTACAAAGATCTAGTTCGAGAACTCGCTTTGTTGTTTGTAGCTAGAGCAAGTATTAAACCTGGCATATAACACTGTTTTCTTGTGCTACAGAGAATTGGTAAACTTTAAGTCCAAAATGCCAAAAGACACATTTTAAGATAAATACATCTTCTTGAGTGTGTCTGTGGTGCTTTATCTTGAAGTGGGAACTGTATTTGAAACTTGCATATGAGTTTTAATTTATTTCTATTATGGGCAGACAAGGAATGTCATTGGAGATAGAGGATTAGAAGTTCTTGCTCAGAGTTGCAAGGGACTGAAGAGGCTCCGAATTGAGCGAGGTGCTGATGAGCAAGGCATGGAGGACGAAGATGGTGTTGTTTCACAGAGGGGTCTGATGGCTTTGGCACAGGGCTGCCCAGAACTGGAGTACTTGGCTGTCTACGTATCAGATATCACAAATGCATCTCTGGAATTCATTGGGACCCACTCTAAAAATCTAAATGATTTTCGCCTTGTCCTGCTTGACCGTGAAGAGACGATAACAGATTTACCACTTGACAATGGCGTTCGAGCTCTATTGAGGGGCTGTCAAAAGCTTCGAAGGTTTGCTTTGTATCTCCGTACTGGGGGTTTGACTGATGTTGGGCTTAGATATGTGGGGCAATATAGTCAAAATATTAGATGGATGCTACTGGGTTATGTTGGTGCATCTGATGCAGGGCTTTTGGAGTTTTCGAGGGGTTGCCCTAGTCTGCAGAAACTAGAAATGAGGGGCTGTTGTTTCAGTGAGCATGCATTGGCTGTTGCAGTGACGCGACTGACTTCCCTTAGGTACTTGTGGGTGCAAGGGTACAGGGGATCTGCAACTGGTCGCGATCTTTTAGCAATGGCTCGCCCATACTGGAATGTTGAGTTGATTCCTCCGAGACGAGTTGATGTTATTGATGAGATTGGGGAGGTAGTAGTGGTCGAGCATCCAGCCCATATTCTTGCATACTACTCTCTTGCTGGACCGAGAACAGATTTTCCAGATACTGTTATTCCCTTCGATCTCCAGTCTTTGATTCACTCGTAGAGCTGTATATACAACGTTTTTTCAGAACTCATCCATCCTTTTCCTCCCACGCCTTGTTCATAAATTCATGCTACGTTTTTTTGTTTTTGGTTAGTTGAGGGTTTCAATTTCAAATTTCATTTTGTATTGTATTTCTAGACTTTAGTCTGGTAATAAGTTTGTTTTGCTCTGTGTAATCTGAAAGTACCTTGCACTGTTTAAAGAGGTACTGTATCAAATCTACATAACGGGCTGTTAGCTTAAATTGCAGTACTATGGTGGTTTGTATTAGTCTGATGAGTCAATCTTACTGGAATTTTTGGGTAGTTTTTGGAGCATAATCTGGAGATGTTTAAAGTCTTTGAATAAAATTGTAGCGTAATTTCGCTTGTTGCAATTTGATTCTGCAATAGCTGCTCGTCTTAATTTCCATAGTTGCGGATGAAACTACTGACTGAATTTATGCTTGAGCTTGAAGCTAGGGTTCAGAAGTTGCAGCTACTGACTGGATTTGTGCCGAGTATCAAGCGCAATGGCATCAGAAACTCCAATATCTGGTCTCGGTATGGATCAGTTGGGGCTTCGTTTGTTATGATCCTTACTTCCACTATCCTAGGGCTTTGACAATCTGAATCTGTAACTGTTGTTGTCTTAGACTACCATCATAGATTTCTTACCCAGTTTGATCCAACTATTATTCTCCAAAAGTAGAATTGTAATAAGAAACTGAGAACGAGTTTCTGCGATGTTGACATGCCTAGAGGGTAGGAATTAGAATAACATCCATTATATCAACTGCAAAAAAATAAGAGATATGAATGAGTACCCAAAATCATAATGGAAAAATGTCAACGTATCAATACTTGGTTCATCATCATATGACTTTATGCTTAAGAAAAAGAAAAAAGAAAAATTCAGAGGGTGACTTCCATTGAGAGATCAAGTCAATTCCCAATTAACAATGGAACAAGTACTTCCTCAATTCTCATATAACCTACTGCATTCTACTCAATTTATTCTTTCTAACAACAAAAAATCAATAATTTGCATAGTTTTGGGGTTTTTTTTTCTCGAGTTTTTCTTTGTCGTTCCCTCAAGACCAACCACCAAGTATGACAAAGTTGACTAGTTCTATCCCCTAATTTGATGTCCAATGTGAGAACAAAAATCTTTGCTGGAAGCTTATCCAAAAATGTTTGGAGCCTAGTACACTAGGCCAGAAGGATTTGATATGAAAATGGCCGGTGTATGGTTTCTTCTTTAAAAGGCTTTTAAAGAGAGGATAAATCAGAAACTTTTTGTTAAAAAATAATGATCTTCTTCCCCTTAGTAATTGAAAAAAAAAAAAAAAAAAAAAAGCAGAAAAATGTACGGCTTAACCCTGTGAAAGATCTGATCAAAAATTAGAATAAAGTGGGTGCAATGCTTTCTCATGCAAGTTGATGAAAGATATGACCCTCTCTTTAGAAATAAAAATGATATAAAGTGGAGGGGTTATGTCATGTAGCAAAAGGAAAGGAGAAAAAGTTAATGAGAAGGATAATCATATTGCTCATTTTTGTTGTTGCTTTGGAACTTTTTAATGCTTCCCTCAAGAGTGTGTGGTTTACAGAATGATATATGTGCAAAGTGACAAACAAAAGCGCACCAAGTTTTTTCACAAATAGTCTCAGGCTCTCAGACATTGGTTGGTAGAACCGACTCGGAAGAAAACAAACACAGTAAGACCATTTTACAGTGACATTCTTTCATTTGTCATTTGTGGAATTAGGAATGCCTACCTCGATCTGTGATAATGATCATCATCAAATCCATATGCATGAGGTCAACTAGTAAGAGGTTTGTTAACTACACCAGAGACTGAACTGATATCGTTGTACGGTTAACTACAAGACTTTCCGTTAGCCGTCCAACGGTTAGAAAAAAATGTTAACCCATTTTTTTAATCCAGTTTGGACGCCTCAGATTACATCGTGTATATGTACACATCGTGTACTGAAGAATTTTCCTTGATACAGATAGTTGGCTCATTTCTTAAGTAAATAGTTGTCTAACACGGTAGGAGATGGACGCTTAGATGCTTTGGGGTTCGAGTCTAAAAGGGAAAGTCTTTAAGGTCAAGATTTCATTCTGCATAAACTAAAAGCTACGCTATACAGTTACCATGAACAAGATTGCAGTCTGCAAATCCACTTTTAACTAAATTTCAATCACAGTAAAGCATGATGCTTTTTAAGACTTGAAAGAAAAGGCACCATGCTGATGCAAAAAAAAAGTATGGCCACCATCACAAATGGGATTGGAGGAAACAGCAAAATTATCAATTGGGAAGGCCAAGTTGGATTCAAATTTGTGAAATGCAATAGTATTTGTTACGTGGATCATCTTAAATCCTACGATGAAGGAAGTGGGGGATGCTTATTAAGTGGAAAGCAAACTCAGCATCTACTAGTGGGGGCAATCACTGGGTCAATTTGGCCATATTGGGGTGTGTAAAGCTAAATAAGACGGAAAGTTTTGAAGGGAAAAAAAGGTAAAGCATTTCAGTGATTCAGATACTACGGAATTTATTGCCAAAAAAAAAAAGATACTAAGGAATTTCACACAAGAGTGCATAGTGAGTCAGCTTGTTAGGCCACATCACCCAATGACATGGCTGCTTTTCCAAAGTGGCCACAGAACCATTCCACGTGTGAAACCATAGAGATCAACCAGAGCCATTCCAAGTGCAAATCGAGTGTGTGTAATAAGATTAAGCACTAGGAAACTGCAAAAAATTCTTAAATTCTCATCATCAGTATAAGTTCTGGATTCTGTTTCGAATCATAAGCGAGCAGAACCAAACGACAATTTGCATCAAAATGAAGACCACAAAGGGAAGACCAAATTTACCATTCATTTCAATTTTACAGTTCAGACATTACACTTTCGAGAGGCCTAATGGATTCTTAACCATTCTGTAATGCTCAAGAACTATGGAACAACTTCAATCCTTATTAAGCTAATCACACACTACAATGACAAAAGGGCCAACATTGAACTTATGCAAAAGATTATTTACTTGGATCTTCAATCCATGAAAGACAGCTTCATCCATGTATCTGATGTCTCGAGGTCTGCATTAGATACATTGAACTCGGGGATCTGGCATGAGCAGCATAACGAGTGGGACTGGCGTATAGTTTTTGCCATCGTAGCTTAAGGTCATCTGGAGCTCCAACATCATATGGAGATGAGAACTCAAAAAGATCGCCATGAGTTGCGCCAAAGATCATGGCTCCTCCTAATCCATCATCAGGCATAATATTCCAATCAAGTACGACTCTTGGTGATTCAATGCTGTTGTGCTCTGGCGGCGGGGAATGGTCTAAAGGAGGCCTATCATTGTTTTGTGATGGGCTACTAGTGGTAGTGCTTGTGAGGTTGACAGTTGTTATGTCATGGATGCTAGGTCTCCTTTTATCTTTTCCTCCTGAGTGTTGCCTCATATAGTATTTCTGAGCATGGCTTGCAACTTGTGTTGGAGTTTTAGACATTACAAAGTTCCTGGAGATATTTCTCCAATCCCCTTTCCCATATTTTAGAAGTCCCTTCAGAAACCGCCTACAAGTAAATACATAGACCATGAAAACAGATCAAATTAATGCTACATACTCGGAAAATTTGGGATGTGACTAACTAACATGCTAGTGAATTCATTGTGTTTTATGATTATTTACTCCACCAAGGAAACTTTAAGACCAAGTTGGCCGGTTTTGAAGATTTTCATATATTATCCCCGGTTTAGATTAAAAATCTAAGAGTTTATCAGTCATTTCTGAACTACATGTAAAACACCAATGCAGAAACTCCATTTGATTCATAAAAAACCAGTAGCAAATCCAATCAAATAACAGAAAAATAATAATTAAACAAGAATATTTCTAACATGTTCAATTAGGCCTTGATTTCCAATACTTTATACTAGGGTGCGGTGCAAATGAAGTCCATAAGTTGAATTAGGCCTTTCATGTTCATCATGACATCTCTTTCATATTCATCAAGACATCAAATATATTGAAGCTAGAACTCAATTTTAGACATGCTAACAAAAACAAAAAAGGGAAGACACAACTCACATATGCTCATCCTCTGTCCAAGGAATTCCCTTCTTCCTCTCCTGATCAGAACCTCTAGCAGCTGCAGACCTCTTTCGATTAGCATCGAAATTTCGATCTCCCACCAACTCCAATGTGAAAGCAGATGTAGGGTGGTACCCTGGAATTTCGATCAGCCCAGCTTCTATGTCACTAACATCATCCGCCAGCTCCTTGTATTGCTTGATCACATCGAAAACCGTCTTCCCCGGAATCATTTCCGCAATCTTTACCCACCGGTCCGGCGTTTTCTCATCAAATATAGCAAGAGCACTCTCAAACCTCTTGTTCTCTTCTTTGGTCCATTTTGAGCTCTGGCTCTCTTGGACAAACAGGTTAGTATCAGCCATATATGAAGCTGGGTACACAGTTTCCATGCTCACAAGTCCCAACATGCAATAAGGCTTTTACACACTCATGTCTAAGCTTCTTCAAGACCAGAGAGAGAGAGAGAGCGAGAGCGAAGGCACAGAGACTGAAGTCTCGCAATGGCTTAAAAGGGCATTGAATTCAGAATCTTTTACCGGGAATCAAGAATCTCCTTTTTCCCAATAGCATAAACTAAAGAATCCCAAAAAGACCCACTTTTGGGAATCGAAGAGAATCCAAGAAAACCCTGAGAAAATCTGATTTTGTTCTTCCTAAGCAAACCCAGAGAAATTTGAAAGAAAATAAGTTTAAAGGTGAGGTCTTTATAGCAACTCTCAGCTCAAAAAGTGAAATCTTAGGAAATTGCCTAAAGAAAAGAACCGAAATTTGAGCAAGAGGGTTGAGAAAGGTGGATAAAGCAGAGGCCCAGTTGAGAAAAGCCAGAGATTCTGACGAATCGAGGATTGGAAAAGCGGGAAATAGTTACTTAGCTTCGTTTCTTTGAAGAGAAGGAAGAGAGAAAAATGTATATATAGGTTTATTATATATACATTAGAAAAATTGAGAGGTCGGTCTGAGAATGAAAGATATGAATCAGAAGAGAACAATTCATGGTGTGCTGTGGACTAGTTCAGCAGAGAGAGAGAGAGAGAGAGAAATAATGGGCGAGTTATAGGTGGCCAGTTGGATTGGTTGGAGTGTGACTAGTCACAGGTTCCCTCTTATTCTAGAGAACTAAATAAAGTAAATCCAAATCTTTCATGTTTATACTTAAAAAAAAAAATAGTTTTTCTCTATGGGTAAAATACAAGTTGTAGATTTTCTTCTAAAGAAGAAAAAAGTTATCAAGTGAGGCAAATATCTCATGCTTCTCAAGTTCTAATGCAAAATATTGAAACTATTATTCTTTCTTTCTTTGAAGTTTTTGATTTTGCATATTTATTGTTCGGACAAATTTGATGGTTCGACCACCTAACTGAAGACTCTATCCTCCTAAAAGTCGGTCAAGTCTGCGACATCAGGCTAATTATGAATAAGGTTGAGAATCTTATGTAATGCAAGTGAGTATATGAAATAATTTAAGAGTATGCCATTTTTTTTTGTTCACATTCATGTGAGATTTATCAATAAATTTCATAAATATTAACCATATATACATAGAAATAGTTTGTGGTTATATTATCACCATTCATAGAAATATTTTTTTTTTTGAGAAGGTTAAACAAAGCTCAAAGATACATTAAGTTGCCAAAAGCTCAAAGTAGTACTCAAAACTTTTTTTTTTAAAAAGGTGCTTATAAATACATATGGATGTTTCCCAAATTTGGTAATACTTGATCCGGATTAAAAGGTGTTGGATGCAAACCAACCCACTCTATCGTCTCAAGCATTTGGTAAAGTATAAGTTAGAGAATATGGTTAGGGAGAATGAGATAAGAAAGAGGAGTTTAGTTTCCTTCAAGTGTGGTAGTTTTTGTTACTTTTATAGCTTGAAGCGGCAGTGAGTCGAAAATTATCTCTATATATTTATTCATCATGTGTTACGACTTACGAGACTTGTATCGTTTTATTACAAGTGTAATAGGAACATTTGTCGACAAAAAATCCAGTTGTCACGTATTAAAATTACCTTTGATAAAAAAAATTGATAGAAACACCACTACACCACTACACCCTAGAAATGAATAAAAAAAAGAGATCCACTTGTTTATACCAATAACTTTGTTTGAAACAATGAATATTAATAACTGGCGCCTGTAGCTCAGTGGATAGAGCGTCTGTTTCCTAAGCAGAAGGTCGTAGGTTCGACCCCTACCTGGCGCGTGTTGCAACCTCTTTTATTCTTTATCTGTTTTTTTGTGCTCTTCTTTAGTTCTTTCTCTCTTCTATGATTTTACAACCTCAAGCAGCCCTAGCAAGTTGGAAGACCAGAAGGAGGTGGTGGCAGAGACTCATTTGGGCCTTTCCCATTGTCCACCAAAAATGCCATCTTAAGCCCCCATGTTGTGTGCACTTCTAGATGACAATGAAAAAACCAAATTCCTACTTGCACCAAAAGACACAAATTTCTAATCAATTACAGTTTTTAAAATATAAAGAAAACAAAATATTTTTGTGTATCGTTTTCAAAAATAGAGAAAAAAATATGGAGATGCTAAACTTTAAAGGACGAACATAACTTTGATTAGAGTGGATTGCCTATAGAGCCTTTTTCTGGTTCAAGCTACATTTTATTAAAACTTAAAAGATGTTACTTGTTAATTTAGCCTTGGAATATTTTCAAACCATGAGTTTAATTAACACTACTAAACCACAAAATTGTTGTACCTGGGTTATCTGCTCTGAATCTGATTGCAGTCCATCCACCAGTTGGTACCGGCACTGTGTTCCTCTCCACCGGATTGACGAGATTAAACGATTTCGGGTCCTTGTTTGGATCAAAATTACCTAATCCTGTCCCAACCACAAAGAAATTAAACCCATGAAGATGGGTTGGATGACTCTCTGGTACTATGATAGCAATGTCTTGTAACACAATCTGAACCGTTGAATTGTACCCCAGCCTATACAGCCTTGTGCCATTTGTGGTCTGGATGTTAGCTGGAGGAGTACCAGTGTAATTAAAAGGGTTTGGTGGGTTTGGTGGAAAATCAAGCGTGTAGACTCCCTTTATGTTATAATAATAAGCTTGAAGAAGAGCTATGGTTGGCATCACAAAGCTAACATTATTAACAGAAGCTACTAGCTTGCTACCATTAACACATGTATCACATGGATTAATACCAACTCCTACGGTCAGAAAAAGAGAATGGTCTATTGTTAATGGGACATTAGCAGGGTATTGTTTCGAATTAAGGCTTCGAAGGGAGTCGATAAATGTCTTTGTTAACGGGGTTGCGTTATGAGGAGGAATGCTGGTCAAGAAGGTTGTGGGATTTCGAGGGGTGTATTTGTAGCGCAATGTAGCTATTGAAGTGAAGTTGTCAAAGCCAATTGGGGCATCCATGAAAGGAGAGACTGATATTAAGTACTTGCCAATTTCTTTGTCTGCTGTTAGAATTACAGTTGTGGTTTGGCCTGGACTGATGAATATAGTGTCGGTTTGGAAGGGTTTCGTGTAGGAGGCATCGACTTCAACAACGGTTAGATTGTGCCCGGCAATCTTGAAGAACAAGTCATCGTTCAGCGCTGCGTTTATGATGCGCAGCAAATAGGTCTTGCCACTTTCAACATGTAAAGTGAAAACTGCAAATGAGCAAGCACAAAACCATTACATCCCTCAAGTGGCTTCGCTTACACGCAACATAACATACTAGATTGCCCAACAAGAAAAAATGCCTCGTATTCGACAAAGAGAAGAAATAAACAAAAATTAAGTATACCCCATTTTAGTACCCTGAGAAGAGCAACCAGGACTTGGTCCTGGATGGCCATTAATAGTGTGAGCATCAGAGATATTTGGTGGCAAGCCAGACTGTGTAGACTCATCAACCACAGCTTCAACATCTGATTTCCACCATTCAGCTACAAATCCCACAGAATTATGAAAATGAAATTACCAAACTGTACAACACCACCTTATTGCAATGATTTAAGTTGGAAAAAAAAAACCAGTAGTAAATCTTACCCAATATGATAATCCTTTCCTTTTGAGGTGTGGGAAAAGGATAAGGAGTGCCTAGCTTAGGCAAGATGACAATGGCACCATGTAGGGTGGCCCTTAGCCAAGAGTCATGTGCATGCCAAAGAAGTGTGCCTCTTTGGCCTGTAATTGTGAACTTGTAGATGAAGTTTTGTCCAGGCTGTATTGGGCATTGTGTGATATATGCTGGTCCATCTGCCCAACATGTTCCAAGTTGCTTCACCCCATGCCTATTACCATTGTCCAAAGGATTACATTTGATAGAACATTCAATAGGCGAACGATGTATATCAAGCTAACATATGGTTCTCACCAGTGGATTGTCACATTGTAATTGACATGGTTGGTGACCCTCACTATTACAGTGTCATCTTCCCTTGCATATAGAGTTGGTCCGGGGAACTTTCCATTCACGGTGAGTATGGCCTTACTTGAACAGAGCTTTGTTGTGTTCTTCAACACCACCTGCATATCATAATTCAGCAATTTTCAGACTAAAATTTGTTCTTGATTTTTCAATATACAACTAGTTCATGGACGAATGTACTTACCCTGAAGTTATAGTGTCGAACCAAGGACTCGACCATTAATGCCGGGTAGAGGAAAGCAACCAACAAAATCGCTTGAAGCCTGGATGAGGACTCCATCTTTTCCAGCAGGCACCTCTCAGAGTCTCAGCTAATGTGTTAATACTAATGTTGTTTTTCTGAGCTATGTACTAGCTCTAGCTGTCTGGAGTGTAGTACATGCTTTAGACTGACAACCTTAATCTTATAATTAAAGAAGGTGCAAATGACATTCTTTAATATGTGATAGGTAGGGTGAATGAGAAATGTGAGCCATAGGTATTATTAATAATTCTACGTACTGGTTAAGCTTTCTGAAATGTTACACAATATGTTTGAAGTGGTAATATGTCCATGTACACAACTGAAGCAAAGCCATGCCAGTACTTGTTCAACTCAACTCTACAATAACATCTATATATATATATATATATCTGAAATTAATTTAAACATGCTTATTATGATCATGTTGATTCTGGTAATGTTTTCCTATTTAACATATATGCATGCATGTATGAGTAATACCTCCCACCTTAAGCAAAATATATATACAAGTAAAAAATAGCTGTTGATAAATGATTTTCATGGAATTAGTAGTATCCAAAAACTTCAAAACGAAAAAAAACAGATTACAGATGGGATTTGCAGCAACAGCTCAACTCTTTCATGAATTTCAAATGTCACGTTTATCTTTTTCAGCATAGATTTTCAAATCCATTATTAGTTATTCCCATAAAGAAAAGAAAAAGAAACAGAACAAGCACGGGTCTTGGTCAAACTTTCTTGGGTGCTGCTTCTATAGCAGCCTCAATCCTGTTAATACAAGATTTATAGAGAAATCCCAGATAGTCTATAATGCTATCCTCACATGTGCCTTGTAAGGGGTTTAGCTCAAATGACCAATCGACTAGTGTCGAATCATTCCCATAATCTACTAGCTTTACTGAATTCACAGACCCATCTAGACCTACATTGCTTGCTTCCAATTTGTACACATATTTATGTTGTGATGGATCTATGGACACCAGCTTCTCTTTGATCCATGATCTTTCTCCATCTTCTTGGGGGAACATGAATCCCGAGACTAGCCGAACATAGCCAGGAACACCTTCATCTCCAGCTAAACCAGTGCACCGCTCAACCATAGGCATCCATTCTGTTAGTCTTTTGGTTTGAGACACCATGGACCAGACTTTTTCTATGGGAGCTTCAACAATTCCACCAACTGATCCGCGCCATTTTTCACTTCTGGTCTCGGATGCCTGAAGAAAATGGGAAATTTTGGACACATGTAAAATTGCATTGTTTCTTATCATTTACTTATAACAAAAAAAGAATAAGATGTATAGAATTCATACCATGGTTTTATCTGAGTCTTGATCAATACTATAGTTCTATCTTAAAATGAGTGCAGAGGATGCACTAGGTTATCAAAAGGCTTCTCAAGACAGTATCCATAGTTTTTAGTGAAAAAAGGAATCCTAGGAAACAATCATATGGTTTGGCATGTTACCTTTGTAAGAAAAAGACAAAGGGGTTGGAGCTGATACTCCAAGGCTTATACTTCGGGATTTACAACATTTGGAACTCAATCTTGGAATCAATTTTTCATCTGATTTTTTTTTTGGCAATCATTTATTATCTGATTATTAATTCAGGTGTTCACTTCTTTGAACCATTAAAATCAACTTGATTGATCCATTCACAGATTTTTATCCTTGTAATTCTTGTCCACCATCTTAGAACATTTATGCACCATTACACAAACTTCTGTATGAATAGCTCTGATTGTTTTTTTTTTCCTCAGAGAAACAAAAAGAGAAAAGGAAAGTATGAAACGAAAGAGCTTAAGCAGCAGCTCCAACAGGCACTCCTCCCTTGAGCCTGGATGACCCATATAGAGTTTCTTCGAACCGGATAATCTCATTCTTGGATCCATAAGCAACTTGAGTTCTATCGTCGAGATTAACAATGACCTTGTCTAGCACAGACTGATGACCATCACTACTAAAACCTCCAGCATTCTCAACCAATAACCCCAATGGAGCTACCTCAAACAACAGCCTGAGCTTGGCTTTGGTAGTTGGAGATATCACATTTGTGAAAATCCCTTTCTCTTTTACAAGTATCTGCACACAAAAAATGACCATAATTTATTTCTTTTCTTGAAAGTGCTAATACACCAAAATTACGTAGAAACTGATTAAGGAAGAGTTGATAAGATACCTGGTTGACATCTGGCACCATTCCTCCTGTGTATCTCAATGTGTATTTCTCTTTTACATAGTAGTTGATCAACTGTTAAAACAGAAAAAGTTCACCAAAATTGATGGATCTACTGGTTAATTTACTGATAAGTACATTAAGGTAGAGGAAAGTAAACCTTGTCATAGTCTGGATTGTCAAATGTGGCTCTCAAATTTCCTGGAGAGAACAATTTCCCTTCAGAAATCTCTGTTGTCTCTTTGACATGTTGCCACTTTCCTGACCAAGACAGGAGTGAGATATTGACTTGAGATCAACAACTTTTACAGTGACGTATGAAGAATATTGGGGATGACTGTTAGTAATTGAAATTCAATTGTTGCATAAGGAAAACTTAGTGGTATTGTTACAATGTTCTCACCTTCATCGAGAAGAAGGAATTCGTGTGTTCCGGGGAAGCCCTTGATGGCAAGGACATAAGTAGTTCTAGGACCATAAATTCCCATGGCTGCAGCAACTTGGTCTGCCCCTGTTACACCAGTTAACTTATCTCCTGGCCACACCCCAAAGATGGTGCCCACAGTGAAGTTGGTGTCAACGATGCTGGAGCCGTCCAGTGGATCAAAAGCAACACTAAATCCACCTGTTCATGTTGTAAAAAGCTCGTAATTAGGAGACCCTTTCGATCATTTTGCGTAAGAAGAGAAAAAATAACTATAAAAATGTGATCTTGAATTGAGTGATGATAGGACTTGCATACCTTCAACCGGGCCTCCCATGTCTTGGAGCTCTGGAACCTCTTCAGAGCAAGCGTATTTGCAGAAATGCGAGTAAGTTAAGGCCTAAGCAGAAAATGTAATAGGCATTAATTTTAATTTTAACTCGTCTTCTCATTCAAATATTGGTCACAATTACTAGTATCAAAAAATACTAACGAGTTGCACTAAAAGTAGTAATGCGTTGCACTTAAAAGTGGGCCTCGAGAATATAAATGCGATCAAAATTTCACGATCGAAACTTATGTTTGGTTAATGATCTTACCTCGAACAAAAGCTTGTCAGCGAGCATATCCACAGCGAGCTGCTCATCCCCGAAAGAATTGACACAGGCTGTTCCTCCACAAGAAGCTGTTCTGACCTTGAAGGAAATGGTCCTCAAAGCTTCTCCCATACACATCATCAACCGGATCAGCCCCTTATCCGGGGTTGCCTTTGTAAGGAACTCCTCCTACACTCGCAACAAATGAACTCGAATCATTGCAGCATATCTAAGCAAAGTTTACACCTCAAATCAATCATTTACTAGACAATTTTTCGGGTACGTTTCTGAAATTACAACTCACCAGGCTATCACCAATTGCACATTTGGTGAGGAGAGAAGACTGTTTTGTCTTTGAAGCATTCAATGATGATCTAGGCACTTGTTTTAGTGATTCCCCAAAGAGGGAACTTGATTTTAGGCTCTGCCACAATTAGGAAGCTCCATTAATTCTAAAGACGGACAGCTACAAAACGGTCACATATTTTCTTACAAAAAACATGCATGTGACCATAAGAGGCATGAAACTATATATATATATTGCTAACTCTAACTTTGAGTCTTTGACACACAAACCTTGGAGCTGAAAGATGGAGAGATGGCTGGTGGAGCAGCTAGAGCAGTCGAATGCTGAGTCGAAACACCACTGGGCAGGAATGCCCTGGCTGAGCAGCAAGCTATGCTGGCCTCCATGCTTTTAAAAATTCCAAAGGAAGCAGGAAAGCTCAAAATACTTCCTTCAAGTTCAGGCTTGTGCCTTGTTTGTTGGGGTGGGATACTAGATAGATAAGCAGTTCATGGTGTTTCGCCACGTGGCGGCTGCTGAATAGATGATATGCTGACAAAGTGTTCTTTTTCATGAGGTGAATTAGGCATGGGTTGCCAATATGTGGCTCTGCTCTAGTTGATGTGTGTGAAGAAGAGATAATGCATGGTAGAGACTAAAGAGAGAGTCTAAGCTTTTTGTAAGTTTGTGCCCAACGGCCTCTGTTCTGCTTACGTTTTGCCATTTAGTTTCTTATCACTAACAAGCACAGTTTTCATGGAGTAGCGGATCTGATCATATTTTTTGTATTGCCAAGAATTATGTGAGAATCACAAAAAAAAAAAACTAACCTCACGATCATGTGACTGCTGAAATTTATTTATGTTAATTATATAAGTTTAAAAAATAAAAAAATAAAATATCAATGAAACACCTTTTACCGACGAATCATTCGTTGGCAAAAGTTGTCCATATTAATTTTTATTTCTATTTTTTATAATTGAGAAAATGTAAGATAATATTGATCAAGATATCTTTCAAGTACCGATAATGAACCTAGGGAGAGACATTTGGGAGTCTAGATAGTTTTTTTTCAGGATGCCAAATTGGGAGATGATTTGCTTGCTATATATAGCACACGCTTGATGAGAAATTTGACAATTAAAAATTTTTAGTGGAATTTTTAGGACCGTTGTCAAGAGTTTTGTGAAAATCCCAAAAAAATTAACCCCTCATTTGAGCACCTAAAATTATTTATGTCAATTACATTGGCAAAAAAAAAAAAATTCAGGTAACACCTTTAGCGACGAATAGTTCGTCGGGAAAAGTTGTTCTTATTTTTTATTTTTTATTTTATAATTGAGAAAATATAAAGTAACATCGATCGAGAGATATTCCAAGTACCTATAATGAACCTTGGGAGAGACATTTGAGAATCTGAATGGGATTATTTTTTATTAAGAATGTCAAAAGGAGAGATGATTTTCTTATAACACACGCTTTAAGATAAATTTGACAATTTCAAAATTGTAGTGAAATTTTTAGGAGGGTTGTCAAATTTATCTTAAAGCGTGATAGTCGGTGTTGAAGTTCAGTTATAAAAGTTGCTCCTCTCATTCGTGCGAACATTTTGGCATAGGTTTTGCACTATTTTTTTTCGGTCAGGGACGAAAGTGATAGTCGGTGTTGAAGTTCAGGGACGAAAGTGATATATTTCAAAGTTCAAGGACGAAAGTGTCGAACGAGTCAAAGTTGAGGGACGAAAGTGTCGAACGAGTCAAAGTTGAGGGACTAAAGATGATTTTTTCCCTATAAATTAAGGTAACATCTTTTAGCGACGAATAGTTCGTCGGGAAAAGTTATCCTTATTAGTTTTTTTTTGCTTTTGTTTTTTGTTTTGTTTTTTTATAATTGAGAGAATGTAAAGTAATATTGATCGATGAGATCTTCCAAGTACCCATAATGAACCCAAGGAAACACATTTTGGTGTCTAAATAGACTAAATGGGAGTTTTTTTTAAGGATGCCAAATTGGGAGATGATTTGCTTGCTATAGCACACGCTTGAAGAAAAATTTAATAATTTCAAAATTCTAGTTGAATTTTTAGGACGGTTGTCAAGAGTTACGTGAGAATCCCAAAAAGATTAACCCCACGATTCTATGAGCGCCTAAAATTATTTATGTCAATTACATAGGCAAAGCAAATAAAATAAAAATTCAAGGGAACACCTTTTACTGACGGATAATGCATCGGCACAAGTCGTCCTTATTAATTTTTTTTTTATAATTGAGAAAATATAAAGTAATATCGATCGAGCCCTCTTCCAAATACCGATAATGAACCTACGGAGAGACATTTGGAGTTTAAATGGTTTTTTTTTATTATAAGGATGCCAAAATGAGAGATAATTTGCTCTTGCTATAGCATAAGCTTGAGAGAAATTTGCTAATTTCAAAATTTAGTTGAGTTTTTAGGACGATTGTCAAGAGTTATGTGAGTATCCCAAAAAACTAACCCCACGATTGTTTGATCACCGTACGTCTGAAGTTTGTCCAAAAAAAAAACTCAAAAAATGACCCGACCCGACCTGGATGCCCGAGGTCGTTGCCGCTAGAATTAACGAATCCAAACAGTCTTAAAAAGACCGCGAATATGTGCTGGAAGCCCGGAGTTAAAAACTCGGTACATTTTTCGTTACCAAAGAATACTTTTTTTTTTGTTTCAGGTATTCCACTTGTAAAGCCCTCATTTTTCGTCTCCGAAACCTCTGGATCCGAGCTTCAATACCTTTCGATTCATGGACTTGGGTGCCTCTTCCTCTACAGTTCCGAACCAAACCAACTCTCCTGCTTCACTATGACGACGGAGAAGGTACTCGTTCTAATGTTCAGAGTTCCTCTCTGTATAAACAGAACTTTGTTATTTTTTATAATGCAAGATTTGACTTTTGAAGTTTGGGATTTTAGGTCGCTGAAATGGAGCTTTCACATTTGACGGTTCTGTCGCCGTTGGACGGCGATGATTATTGGGGTCAAATCAAGGATTTAGCTCCTTACTTTAGTGAATATGGTCTAATCTACCGCCAAATTCTAGTTGAGGTACGTACTTGTCTAATCTCAGTTGCATTTTTTTTATGGTTTTGTATTAGTGCAGTTAAATTTGTTATATCCACTAAAATATATATATAGACTCTCAGATTTTACAAGTTCATTTTCTTAGTGTTGTTTTTGTAGATTTTTTTTGTTTGTTTGTGAAGGTATGATTTATGTTTAGATATATACTATGTGTCAGATCAAATGGTTCGTGAAACTTTCACAAATCCCTGAAGTCAGAGAGGTGCCTGATTTGAGTGAAGATGCTCAGTCGTATTTGCAACGAATTATCGATGAGTTTAGCATTGGTGATGCATTAGAAATAAAGAGGATTCAGAAAACAGATCCTGATGACGCACTAGAGTACTTTTTGAGACAAAAATGCAGCTCACATCCGGAGATATCTAAGGTTGACACTAGTGTCATTAGGTTATTAGTTCTGAAGCAAGTCTTCTTTTCTATTTGATGACCTTACAATACTAACTTTGTGTTGATATTTGAAAATCGAATAACGAGTGCTTATTGTAGGTGCTTCGGTTTTTTCATTTTGCTTGTATATCTGAGGACATCAACAATCTTGCCCATGCATTGATGTTAAAAGAAGCCATGAACAATGTCATATTTCCTGCCATGGATAGTTTGATTCAGGCAATATGTAAGATGGCTAAGGATTATGCTTCCGCTCCCATGCTCTCTCGCACTCATGGACAGGTGAAAAACTTTTAAGTTTTTTCATGTACATGATCATTTAATTAAACACTGTATTTTGAGAAAGTTGTATTATTGCATATCTTGTAAACTGATTTAGTTTCAGTGTAGTGTGAGAAAATTTGATTTGGGAAAGTTGTTAACTTCACAATTTATATCTTCTTGTCGCGATTTTATAGGATATGGGATTCACTGATACCTACTAATGTGGTTAGTATACACTTGTCTTTTATTATCTTCTAGACAGCCTCACCCACAACTATGGGGAAGGAGATGGCAATTTTTGCCGTCAGATTGAGCAGACAAAGGCACAGAATCTCACGGGTGGAGATGATGGGAAAGTTTGCTGGTTCTGTAGGAAATTACATTGCTCTCTTTGCTGCATATCATACAGTCAACTGGCCCCAAATTGCTAAAGAGTTTGTAACATCTCTTGGAGTGTGTTTTAATCCTTATGTTACCGAGGTATGTTACTTGTGCTTATAAATTCTAGTTAGTGAAACATTTTATCAGATTTCTTTGGTTCTGATTTCATATTCCATATTAATTTTAAATTGTCAATTGGTCATGATTTCCAGTACTAATTGAAAGACGTATTTCATGTTTATGTTTCATGGTTAGATGTTGTCTTAAGAGGTGGTTTGGAATTGGATTCTTCTCTCAGGAATTTCTTTCTTAAACGAGTTTAATGGATTGGCTATACTTACAAATTGATTGCTTCTGAATAAATTTTATGCTTAATGCATGTAGGTGGACCTTCAAATGGACGTAAATATGGATAGACCCAAAAAAAGAGAAAAAAAAAAACCATAAGCTGTGCCATGCAAGCTTATTGTTGGTTGGATACTTTCTTACTGATTAAAAGTAGTTTACTTGTTTTGCAGATCGAGACTCATGACTATATGTCAAGACTTTTTAACGGGTTTAACCGATTCAATAACATATTGGTTGACTTCGATTGTGATATTCAGCGCTACATATCTTTGGGTTACTTTAAGTTGGTGAGTTTTCTGATATAAATGTTAATGTTAATGTACTTCCATTTTCTCTTATCCCAAAAAGTTAACAATTTTTTCTTCAATATATCAGATAGTTAAGCCTGGTGAAATCGGGGCATCAAGATACACAAGAAACCCACGCAAAATTAACCCTATTGATTTCGAAAACAGTGAAGGTAATCTTGGTGTAGCTAGTGGAAGTCTTTCCTACCTGAGTGATAAGTTGCCTAAATCACGTTTGCAGGTAAAAACAACTGTGTTGTACTTTCTTTTGTAAATAATTATATTCTTGTTTCTATTTTTACAAATTAAGAAAAAGAACACTGACGTCATATGAATCACATGGGAAACAACTTTGTCATTGGCTTGGATAAGTGTTGTTTTCCTTACCAAATCAAGAATTGCATTAAGCCCAAATTTATCCCCTTATAGAGAAACTTTAGCTGAGCTAGTTATTAAATTGTGCAAGTCCTGTCTAATTTTGTATAGGCAGTTAGGCAGTTGTGGTTTCATTGTAAGGCGCCTTAGACGTTGTTATAGTTTCTTGCTGTATTTGCAGCGTGACAGAACTGATATTACTGCTCTAAAGAACATGGGTGTTGGATTAGGACATTCCCTTCTTGCCTACAGAAGCACACTGCAGGGAATGGCAAAGATTCAGGTATGCAATGGCATGGAGGATTTATGTTTCTTGTGCACCTGAAAGATGTATTGCTATGTTATGTGGTAAGCATTTTGGAGTAACTAAGCCACAACTGAAGGTCATCCTTCTATACATATATACTTGTCACCTAGTGTTCATCTGATTACAACTTATATGATTGTACTAACTCACCATATTTCTGATTAAATTTGTTTCATACTTTAGATTTATGAATTTCCCATGACTGAGGAGTTGAATGGATCATGGGAGGTGCTTGCTGAAGCAATACAAATTGTATGTATCTTTACTCAGAGTTTATGTTTGTTGCATGACCTTTGTTTTTTATCGTACAGATGATCTGAAGTATATTTGGTGATTTGTTCCACTAGCTTTGATGCTTTTTAGTTGCTTTAATTCACCCAACTATCATTGGGATATGTATTCATCTTATTCTCATGAGGAGAATCAGTACTACCAGGGAATACAGTAAATTAAATGGTCTGTATAAGATGTTTTGGGCCCAACCTTCCTCTTTGTAAAGGAGATGCAAAATTCTACTTAGTTCCAATGGTTTTGAATTTTTTTTTTGCAATTTTTGTTTTGTTATTTTTGTTTGTTTTTGTTTGTTTTTGTTTGTTTTTGTTTTTTCTGAATTCGACTTCAACTATTATCCAACGCTATATGTATAGGTTATGCGAAGATATGGTGTTCCTGAACCATATGAGAAGCTGAAGGAACTGACAAGAGGAAAAGAAGTTACCAGAGAAAGTATAAAAGAGTTTCTTAAAGGCTTGGATTTACCTAAAGAACCAAAGATCAAGTTAATAGAGCTGACACCACTTAGCTATGTTGGAGCAGCAGTTAAACTAGCCAGGATGGTAGATGCCGCTGTCAAAGCCACCATAGAAAAAAAAAATGTTTCTAGTGAGAAGGTTTTTACATTCATCATCCCCTTGAGAGACATTACCAAATAGGTCAAAGATTTAAGTCATTTAATTTTTTTCTTTTATTTTGGGTTAATTTTTTCAGGTGAAGATGGTGCCATGCAAACTTTCTTGCGAATTTGAGGTTTTCAGTTTGATGGCTTTGTCACCGTTGGATGGGCAGTATTGGAGTAAAGTTGAGGACTTGGCTCCTTGCATGAGTGAATATGGTCTAACATACTTTCGTGTTCTAGTTGAGGTGCATACTACTCTAACGAACTCATTTATTTCTGCATTTTTTGAAGTTTCGTTAGGGGCTTTCTTATAATTTTAAGCAAGTAAAGCTTGTTGAATCTTCTAGAAATTCATTATAAAGATTATGAAAAAAGTAATATTGCATGGATCCATTATGGTATGTGTGTTATTGGTGATAATTTGGATTACTGATGCTGTACTTTTTTTCTGGTTTGAAAAACCATAGTTACTAATCACATATAGATAGATGAATAAATGTTTCAGGATTTTCAATAGCAGTGTGCACTTACTATTTGTGATCCATACTTTTAATCGATCTACTTGTTTTATGTGGATGTTATCATAAAGAATTCAGTATCTAGATACTCCCTTTCAGATCAAATGGCTGCTATGGCTTTCACAAATTCCTGAAGTCACAGAGATACCTAGCTTTAGTGAAAATGCTCGGTCATATATGCAAGAACTGATTGATGGATTTAGCATCAATGATGCATTAGAAATAAAGAAGATTGAGAAAGTGACCAACCATGATGTTAAAGCAGTGGAGTACTTCTTAAAACAGAGATGTGAGTCACATGAAGAAATAGCCAAGGTTGAAACTCGCTTTATTGGGTTCTTTAACCGCTGAAACAAGCTGATTTTTACTAACTTACATCGTTCATATCTATTGCATTGTGTTTTGAATGTTTGAGAATGATGTAACCTCTCTTTAATTTCTTTTTGAAGGTGCTTGAGTTTTTCCATTTTGCTTGCACATGTGAGGATATCAACAATCTTGCCCATGCATTAATGTTAAAAGGAGCCATGAACAATGTCATACTTCCTGTCATGGATGATTTAATTCAGGCATTATGTAACATGGCCAAGGACAATGCTCATATTTTTATGGTGTCTCGCACTCATGGCCAGGTGAAAAGTTGTTTCTTGCATGTACTGAATTTCTTTCATACTTTCTAGTTCAGGAAAACAGTTTTTAATTTCTATTGCTTGTACACTTCCTCTTCGAGCTTCTGGAAGATAGTCAACGATTCTAGTTTTCCTCAGTTATGATAGAGTTAGCTTTTGTAAATCAACCATGCATTGTTGTCAAAATTTTCTTCGACTTTCATTTTTATACCTCCTAATTAATGCAGTTATTTTAATCTTTATCATTTTGTAGCCTAATGCAGCCACAACTGTGGGGAAAGAAATGGCAACTTTTGCTGTGAGATTAAGCAGAGAAAGGAAAGAGATCTCTTCGGTGGAGATAATGGGGAAATTTTCTGGTGCTGTTGGAAATTACAATGCTCATCTTGTTGCATATCCTAATATTAATTGGCCCCAAGTTGCTGAAGAGTTTGTAGCATCTCTTGGATTGAGTTTTAATCCCTACGTTACTCAGGCATGATTCTTGCACTCGAAAATTTTACAGAGTGGAATTCTTTTATCTACCTACTATGTGCTTTGATCACGTCCATGTTTTCTGCAACACATACCTGAATTTTGTATGTGAAGTAAGATTGCTGACTTGGAGATAGTATCATTTTATTCTTAAAATGAAAACAGATTGGCTCGTGTTCTAGTCAATATAAGTCCATGTATTATTTTACAAATTTGAATTTGAAATATTTAACATCAGCCAACAACACATCTTAGGGACCTTGTGAATGCAAGCTTATTGATGTTCTTATTTATCTTCTGATTGTATCACTTTGCATGGTTTGCAGATCGAACCTCATGACTATATGGCAGAACTTTTTCATGCAATTAGCCAGTTCAATAATGTATTGATAGACTTTGATAGAGATATATGGGACTACGTATATTTGGGTTACCTTAAGCAGGTGAGAGTTTTGATAATGTGACATTAAAAACATTGTTTTCCTCTTAAACGAGAGATATGAACTATTTTGTGCTGAAAACTGCGCAGATAACCAAGGATGGTGAGGTTGGTTCATCAACAATGCCTCACCCTATAGATTTTGAAAACAGCGAAGGTAATCTTGGTGTGGCTAATGCTAATCTTTATCACCTGAGCATGAAGTTGCCTATTTCACGTTTGCAGGTAAAAAGAATTCCAGTTTCTTTTTGAACTTGTTTTTGTTCCATGCAAGTCCTTATAAGTTGCAAGAATAACCCTAAAGCCCAATTCTGGTTCTTCAAATGTCTTTGTATTTGCAGCGCGACTTGACCGACTCAACTGTTTTGAGGAACATTGGTTTAGGATTAGGGCATTCTCTTCTTGCGTACAAAAGCACACTTGAGGGTATATCAAAGCTTCAGGTATATAACTTTGTGATAAATAGCTGTAGGCTAAAAGGAGAAAACGTACACTTGTGCATGCACTAGATTAATATATTTCTGATTGGGTGTGTTTCTCACTTTAGGGGAATGAAGAACGCAACTTTGAAGAGAGGAACCTGTCTTGGCCATCTTTTTCTGAGCCAGTAAAGGCTGTATGCAACTTTCATCTGAGCTTCTATGTATCATGAAACCTTTCATTGTGGATTAAAAGTGTCTTTACTGCCAAATATTTATAGGCTGCCAATATTCATATGTAGGTTATGTTAAAAAATAATGTTCCTGTGGACGATTTGAAGCAGCTGATGAACAGAGGAATACCAGTTGGCCCGGAAAGTATGATAGATTTTATTTATGAGGTGGACTTAGAGCTCGAACCAAAGCAGGAACTACTAGCGTTATCACCGGCGATTATTAATGGAGCAGCTGAAGAATTGGCAAGGAGGGTAGACTCGGCCGTGAATGCAAATTTAAGGGAAAAGCAGTAGTAAAAGTGCTTTCAAAATGTATGTGAGTGCTGAAAAACAACCGGGTATTTATGACTGATGAAGAAGAGGGCCTCAATTTTCAGGGACCCTAAAGATTGACACAGGAGTTTGGGTGATCATCAAATCCCCATTTGTCTCTAAAGATCGTGACAAGTGACGACTCTCAGGAGTCAGGACAAGAATCGTTTTCATGTTGACCCGGATGAGATACGATCTCAAGCAAAACAAAAATGTAGCTTATTGAATATATATATATACAGACACATCATGCACAAGAGTAATACTGGACATATCACATACCAGACAGTTGTCATACAATAATGATCCTCACCAGTCCACCAGGACCACCACTTCATAAAAGTATCTCATTATTGCACTATCAAAGAGCAATGCATCTTCTTTAATGACAATTATGGAACCAAAACCAGTGACTAAAGATTGAATGAGTTGGAAGTAAATTCTACTCAGTGGACTAAATTATGAGTTCAAATTGCTCATAATATTTCTCAACCCTGTTGCTAATGAAAGGGAGAGTAAGCTAATACTTTCTCAAATTGCTAATAATATCTGAATATATATGCAGTTCTGAATTCCCATTATTAGTAAGCTAACTTTCTTTATCCACCAACCAAATTGATTCTGATTCTGAAAGGTTGGTGTTCCTCTAATCTTATATTGGCAAAATGAAGGAAAGGAATTGGATATTTAGTTGTCTGTTATATTCTAATCCATAAGGTTAAGGACTTCCTCACTTCCACAGTTACTGTTTTTAGGCAATTCTTTGGACAAAACTACCCTTCATGTTTTAGTGCAAAGACTAAAGGGGTCCCTGTACAAACATCATGATGGTGCCACTGCTTTGTAGAAAGGAAGCTTCCTGGGAAGAGAAAGAGAGCAGGATAGTCCTGTGCCTTGTTTCAGAGAGCTTCATCTTTCCCATGTATATCTCAGGTATTTCTCCATTTCTACTCTTCTTTCTCACACAAACTCTCACTCTCACTGGCTCTGTTGCCTAGTCATTAAAAGCCATCAGATTTGACTATAATTGTTGAATATATTTATTGTCAGGTTGTGTTATTGGTTTCAGGGAGGACTTTCTGGGCCACCATTTGATTTGTAGATTATGGACAAAAGTTAATCTTGAATTATTCTGTGAAATGATTGGATATCAATACTATAATCACATCTAGTTTAAGAGTATTAGATGTCTACGATCCAATCAGTAGAAACTATAATTGACCCAATTGATCATTTCATCAACTTGCATGAAATTGAATCGCAAGGTTTAAGCTAGATTTCCCATACCGATTGAGTGGTGCGTTTTAGATTGATGAAATCAACTGCATGAGCTACAGGCTCAATTGGGTACCTGTGAAATATTGTAATTTTGGATTCTCTACGGTAGAAAAGGGAGGATTTCTTTTGTAAAGGCAAAGAATTTGGAATCTGAGATGAACTTTGTAAATTGCAGGTGACCCTTCTATGAACTGGAATGGACCTGGACTTTTGTTTGCAGAGTAATTAATTGAGCCAGTGATTGCTGCTGCTTGGGGTTATAACCATGTCTGCTTATGGCCACCACATGGAGCGGGAGTACTCTGCCCAGAGTCTTTCGAGTCGAGAAGGTTCTGGTATGTGACACCATTCTACAAACTTAATTAGGCTATCATATACTACTTCTGATGATGGGTGATTCTTATTGCAAAACTGTTGCGTTTCGTTTAAAAAGAAAGGTAATGGTCCTTTTTATCTGTGATCAGAAAATGGAAAACTAGTATGAAAACTTGTGTGGCATCATTTGTTTTTTACTTCAAGTAAACCCTCTTACTATAAAATGCATGTTAAGCTTGAGTAATCAACTAGGGATCTTGTTCCATTTTCTTGGACACAGAGAGGGCAAGTAGTTTCGCAATGGAGTCAGGCTTCTTCATGTCGTCTTTTGCTACGACAATCCTCATCGCTGCACTCGTGACAATTGGGTTATTGTTGATCACTTTGCTGATTGCACTGACCATAATGCTGCAGTCATGTGAAAGCAAGAGCCATGGAGTCGTTGAGATTCTAAAACCGAGTTATGATTCCAATTATTGCCATATCTTCTCGCTGCATATGGAACTCAACAACTTTGAACCAGATCAGTTCCCTTCAATATGTAGGGTTGTTGCTCTTCAGTACATCAAACAAGGTCAATATGCAAGAGATTTAAATTCTACCATGTGGATGATTCAGGACTATTTTAGTACTATTACCCCGCAACACGATGGTCTGGATGTAGTGTTGATGGACATGGATGACATTCTTTCTTCAAATCCTCAGTATAGTAATGTTTTAGTGCACCGGTAATTCCTTCTAACATTTAGGCATTTGTTCTTATACAATCTCGGATTATTATTTAGAACTTGTAGTTTCATATTTGGTGTTGTTTGAATTAGAATGGCTATGGATTACTGAATTATAAAGAATTGTCTTTTCGCACAGATATGATCACGATGGTTGTAGTGATTGTGTGGAAGAGGCAAAGCATCTGAAGCACATGCTTATTCTGAGACTATACATGAAACTTCATGCTAGTGGTTGGCCTTTGATTTTGTTATCAAGAAAGCCAGAGACACATAGGAATACCTCCATAGAGTATCTTGTATCTGCAGGATATACAGCTTGGTCTTCATTGATCATGAGGTATTGTTTCATTCTTCAGCTTTGTTTGCCTTGTACCATTACTGATACAAATGTATTCGATATTTTGATGTCGAACCGTTGATTGATATGGTCAGCAGATCAGAAGATGAACTGCATTTGGATAGCTGTGACTACTTCTCTAAACAAAGGGCTGCAATGCAGAGAGAAGGGTTTCGCATAATCGGCACTATAAGCAGTCACATGGATGCTCTAAGAGGACCCTCTTTAGGAAAGCGTATTTTTAAGCTTCCAAACCCCATATATTACAATTTTGAACATCAAATTGAGGACACACATACAACAAAATAGATCATTGTCCAAATTCATGTTGTACTTATTACTTTATACACATTGCTTTCCATTCGGAAGCAGCCATGTAAATACCATTGTTTCTGCTTTGAGTATTTGTTGTAAAGAAATGTCAGATACAAGTATTGTAAATATCATTGTAAGCATTCTTCATGACTTGCATAAGTTTTGCCAAATAATAATATATGGTTTTCTTTTTAGTTTGTGTATCCATTTTTTCTGAGTTTATTACTACACTTCGTAACAAGTTGCATGAAAATTTACTTACAGATACAACCCAAATACCAAAAACTTATTTTCCTTTTCATTTAAGAAAATGTTAACTGCAAGACCTACCTAATAATTTGTAATTTGTACCAAAGAACAAGAGAAATCTGACATCCAAAATAAGAACGAGAAATCCGAAAGAAAACAGCATCCTACATGTTATACCAAAGGTGGACCAACTGATTGCAGCCGCTGTAACCATGCAATCCTTACATTAGGCTTTTTCAGTTGAAGAAATATTTCCCTGTATTCCTTTTTCAGGAATACATCTAATGCAAACAGATAGAGATCACTTCCTTGTACGACTTCCTCCATGGAATCGAGACAGTCGATGCAATCTCCAATGCTATAAGTTAACTTGGCTTGTCTAAAGGAAACTGGTACGGCATCAAAATGCTCAATGTTCCCCTCTCGGTTCCCCATGCCAAGTTCTTCTATATTCAAACCAGATGCACTTGAATTATCATTATACTTGCTCCGCTTAGCAGGAGGATCCGTCTCTCCGGAAACTGTTGTTCCGTCAAATATGATTTCCAGTTTGTCAGTGAACTGAAGTTCCTTATATCGGAAAGGTGCAGCTTCTGGGTTCGTCTGTAACAAAACAAAAGCAATATGCTTTACCGACCAAGAAGTCATTAAGAACCCTCCCTAGTTTTCAATCATACTGAAATAGTTATATATCATACCTCTAAGTAGTTGGCCCAAACTTCTTCAGTTGCCCCAAATCGTTTGGTGTTTGGATCCCAACCCATACTACTTGTTCCAATTAGCTTAGACCAGACTCTCCATTGTTCCTTTGTGATATCCCAATGATTCTTCAACTGTAACCTATTATAACCAAGGCCTGTTCTTTGTTGAAAGGATTCGACAATAGTCCTCCAAGCATCCCTGGTGAAATGTGTCCTAGGCTTATTCCCCTTTAATGTCTCTTCTACACATAGATCCAGAAATGCTCTGTGGAAAGCAGGTGTCCAAACGGCCTTTGCCTTTGTCTGGGATGAGCTAGACATACTTGGCTCACTTGCAATTGCTCTGCGGTGTCCAGACTGAACCATTTCAGCACTCCTTATTGGAATGACATGAAAACGATGCTCATCCTCAGCAACAAAAAGTTGTTCATCCCCAGTATCAAAAAGATGCTCATCCTCCCCCTCCACATTCGCTAACTCTTGTTCTTCTGAGTGCATAAAGGAACTGTCCGAGCTATCATTCTGCCTCTTACGAGAATAAGAAGTCTCCATATCTTCAGAATCTACAACTCCAGCAAAAATGATCTCCAATTTTTCAGGGAACGGGAGTTCTTTATACTGAAACTGTGCGGCTTCTGGATTTCCCTGTGACAAAGAACTTGCAATTACTAATCGCAATTCATGAACAAACTCCCTAGTATCTTTGTTTAACATTACAACATTAGCTACTGTGAATCAGTTAGCATACCTGTATATAGTTAGCCCATTCTTTAGCACTAGCACCAAACTTGTTGGTACTTGGATCCCATTTCATATTACTTTCAGCAACTAGCTTAATCCAGACTTTCCACTGTTTCTTAGTGAAATCCCAGTGATTCTTCATTTGTTTCTTCGTATACCTCACACCCGTCTCTTCGTAGAATGATTCAACAATATTCCTCCATCCCTCTTTGGTAAAGTGTGTCCCTGGCCTATTCCCTTTTGATACCTCTTTCAAACAAAGATCAAAAAATATTTTGCGGTGAGCAGGCGACCAAGTAGCTTTTGGGGTTGATGAGCTAAACATCCTTTATTCAACTCCAATTGTTCTGCCATTATGTATAAGCATGATTCAATGCAACATCAGTCAACTCTAGTAAAAAGATTACCAGAAAACAAATGTAAGAGCCTATGAATTTCTTTCAAGCTAATTTGCAATCCAACAAAAAAAAAAGAGAGCAACCTTGTCCAAATTGAGTAGTTGAAAAGATATAATCCCAATTCCAAATTGAGTAGTGTTGAAAATGCAATGAAGAAATAGCACTAAAAAAAAAGGGCAAACAATTATAATTAAGAACTATTAAGATTGGGGTTCTATTCGTACATTTTCCCAGCAACCAAACCGGAGCATAATGATGAACAGTTATGACCCCAAATTTTAAAATGTAATGAAATCGGACTCAAAATACAATCAAATCAAAAGAGGCTTTACAGGAAAGCAGAGAACTTTAGAAGAGACTTTAAGGGATCGACCTACGTCACATAATTTACACTAATTCTGGACCTTAGTTAAGAACGATCTCTGTGAATCTAAAATAGAATTCGGCAGCGATATCAATTGAATTAATAATGCAGAGAAAGTGAAACAGGGAGAGAGAAATCCCATACCTGCGATTAAAAGGGCGGCAATTGCACTTCGCAGTTGTACGCACTAATCTTTGGGAAGAAGAAGAGGGTGAAACTTGAAACGGCGCCGTACAACTCCGCCAGCCATCGGACTTTCTTTCATCTTTGAGTTTTCAGTTTTGCAACAGGCCCGAACCCAAGTAAATGGTCAAGCAATTTTTACAATAGGCCCATGCCCCATTTGGGTAGTTCATTTTCCTTTTTGTTTTTACTATTTTTATTTTTGGTATTAGCTTTCTGATCATTTTTCCTAATTTAATCTTTATATTTTCAATTTAGTCAATTGGGTCCAGATACTTATCGAGACCTAATTAATTCAAATGATAATTTTTTCTAAAATGGCGTATGAAAATGCAAGTTCAAATCTCTCATCCGCCAATATAAAAATTGTGATCAAATTTGGTATTAAATTGTGCACATAAGATCACTGATCACACATGAAGACAAATTTATCTTTTCACCCCACCACTTTAAATATGGTGTTAATTTATCTTGGGGAGTGAAATCCACACCCCCCTAATTGTAATCCACACCCCCACTATCATTGTTTAATATTATTTATCTTTCATACTTGTGAACTTCCCATTATACCCCCGACGTCGGAATTTTTTTTCATACCTCTCTTCCAGCAGAACCAACCCAAATTCAAAAAACTCCTCATTTTTGCATGAGGTGAGATTCGAACCTCTCACCCCATGTTTGCAAAATTACACCTCAACCACCAAAGCACAAGTCGCTACTACTAATACATGTACAAAACATAATACTTATAAGTTGCTAGTGGCAAACCAGACCCACTTGTTCACTTCTTTACTTTATTTATTAATTTATTTATTTTCTTATTTTATATTTAAACATCCATTTATATTTCATTTAAAAAAAAAATTCTTCTTCGTCTCTTTTTTCTCCTACAAATGTCATACGGGTGCGAAATGTTCGTATCATTTTTTATTTATATTAATTAATTACTATTTAATTCTGGGTACGTAATTTGATACTTTAACAAAATGAATTAATCAATTATTTTTAAAAAATCTATTATTTAAAAAAAATATTCTTCGTCTCCTTTTTTATTTATATTAATTAATTATGATTTGATTATGGGTATGTAATTCATTTTGATATTTTAACAAATGAATGTTTTTTAACAAATCCGAATGATGCGTGTAGGAGAAAAATGGAGACGAAGAAGAATTTTTTGAAAATTAAATAGAAATAAATGTTTAAATATAAAATAAATTAATCAATAAATAAAGTAAAGGAGTGGACAAGTGGGTCTGGTTTGCCACTAGTAACTTATAAATATTATGTTTTGCATATGTAATATTGCGGGAAGCTTGTGCTGGGTTGGTTAAGGTGTAAGCTTGCATACATGGGGTGAGAGGTTCGAATCTCATCTCATACAAAATGGAGGAGTTTTTTGAATTTCGGTTGGTTCTGCTGAAAGAGGTATGAAAAAAAAAATTCTGACGTAAGGGGGGTATATTGGGAAGTTCAGAAGAGTGTGAGATAGATAATATTAAAATAAGTGAGTGGGGGTGTGGATTACAATTTGGGGGGTGTAAATTTCACTCCCCTTTATCTTTGAGTAAAACCCTCAAATGATACCTGAACTATCGAGTAAAGTTTTTTTTAGTACCTAAGAATTTTAAGAACCTCAAATGGTACCTGAACTATTGCATACTTACCTAATATGGTACCTCCGTTACCTCAAATGGTACCTGAACTATTGCATAAAGCTTTTTTTAGTACCTACGAAATTTTTTTTACCAAATATGGTACCTGAACTATTATGCCGTTACCTAATATGGTACATCCATTAACGAGAAAAGTAATGGAGGTACCATATTAGGTAAGTATGCAATAGTTCAGGTACCATTTGAGGTTCCTAAAATTCTTAGGTACTAAAAAATACCTTACACAATAGTTCAGGTACCATTTGAGGTTTTTACCCTTTATCTTTTGCCAATTTCATTTTAATATTTACTCTCCCTTCTGGAATTAACCATTGCAAAGATTAAAAAGATAACTTACTTTTCCTTTTTAGTTGGAAGGAAAAGTAAGATGAAGACTAGTTTTACAGTGTTAAATGAGGTACATACCAACCAATTGCTAATACATACTAGTTCTGCAGATTATTCCTAGCAGAGAATTCAATACCCAGATTCTTCTGAGAAGAGTTATTTGAAATCACCCATATAGGCAAAATAGATAATCAAGCATACACTAGTGTAATTTCATGGTTTCCTTTTGTGCTTTCTCTGTTTTGGTTGTCTAAAGAACATGCCCAGCTACAATTGAAAGGGTAATTTAAAGTCAATCTCCAGAATTTAAGACGCCATAGGCAAAAATAGAAAATAAAGTCAAGACTGAGGGATGAAGTTCAATCACAACACCAGAAAGCAAGTAATTTGAGGTCAATTTCCAGAATTTAAGATACCCAAATAGGCAAAAATAGAAAAGCAAGCCAAAAACTGAGGGATGAACTTCAATCAAGCACCAGAAAGCAAGTATTTATCACATTAATGTCTCTGCAAATTCTACTGAAATCTCTTATCACACTACTGATGTACTTGAAACACAGTAAGGATCAGTGGATCCAGTGACTACATTACAAAGAATATTGATCTCTTCGTCAGAATAGCCCTACTTACAGAGACAAAGACTTATCAATCTATACAGAAAGCAATGTAAAGCAGCAACCTAGAGTGAAAATCAAAGCCCCAACAGTTCAATTCTCCATAAACCCATATGACAAAGGAGCCTCAAATTGCAGGTTACCACCTCCAAGAAGAACAAAAACTGAGCTAAGCGTCATAGCAATGAAAGCACTGAATCTAAATCACAGTACTTAGAGCAGAGAAATAGCAGCATTACCACGCAAGAGGAAAGCAAAGACCAAGAATTGACCAATTACCATCGTCAAGAAACCGAAACCCCCAAGAATGCTACCAGACCCAGAGCTGTAGTCAATCTTGTACTTCTTGGTCATATTTGGAAATAGAATTCCCCAATTGCGTCCCTGCCTCACTTGCTTATCAATCAGCTCATAGATGTAAACTACAGGCACCCCTTCCTTTCTCAACGGTGTGCCCCGACCCGACTTGAGATGGCCCAATAGCCCCTTGAAGTACAATTCGGCATAAACCGGGTTAGCGTCGACTTCGCTCGGGTCGGTACTGGAGCTGGGCCAACCAGTCTCCGTTACGATCAATGGAATGTTCTCATGTCCGGCGACGGCCATTGAACTGATGACCGCGTCGACCATCATGTCAAAAAGATTCCGGTAGCGCACGCCGGTGGTCATGTCGTCTCTGAAACTGAACGGGTGCTCCTGAAACAGAGGAAAGCCGATCGGAATTTCGCTCCGCAACCGGTACTGATTGTACGGGTAGATGTTGATGAAGAACGAGGAGTTCGTGTCGCGCAAGAACTGAAGCAGAGGCCTGATCACGGTCCCCAGAGGCGCGTCTTGGAACTGAGCGGCGGAGGGCGGAAACGGCGTCGTAACGACGTTGACGAACGAGAAAGTGGTGGAGACCGCGATCTTGCGGATCCCAAGGTCGAGGAGCGCCAGGTGGACATTCCGGATCGCCGGGATGAGGAACTGCGAGAACTCCGGAGTGGCTTCGAGGAGGTCGTTTCCGACGGAGATGGCGGAGATCTTGGTGCGCGGGAAGAAGGGGACGACGTGCGCGTAGAGCCACCGGAGCGCGTTGGAGCGGTTGGCGGCGAGCGGCGGGACCAGCGGGTTGGGGATGGTGAGGAGGAGCGTGGTGTTGGAGTAGAGGAAGGCGCGGACGAGCGCGGGATCGGAGGCGTCGAGGCGGAGCGAGGAGATGCCGAGGGAGGAGACCGTGGAGGCCACGCGCTCGGGGGTCGGCGGGGTGGGGTAGGTTGCAGCGGTCGAGGCGGAGTAGGTGGCGCCGATGACGGTCGACACGGTGTTCGGAAGCGAGGTGGTTACGGTGAGGAGAGAGAGGGTGAGGATCAGGCCAGCGACGGCGGAGAGGGCGAAGTGGGAAGCCATGGCTGGACTGAAAGTCTTGGAGAGTCTTGGAGAAGTTGGAGGGATTTTTCGCTTCGGGGTTTGAAATGTGGGGTAGGGAAAAGCGTGGTTGTTACTAATCGGTTAGTTAAGGTGTGTCATGTGAGGCTTTTTGGCGGGAAATAGAGGGGTGCGCAATGCGCACTGCGTGTTTGTTAGTCCATATGAGTCTGTTGTGTTGGTTGCAGAATGGTCATCGGGTCCGATCGTATGCGACGAGCTACATGGTTACTGTATCAGCATTTGTAAAATTAAAGGATACTGTTACAATACCAGTCATTGTTTCTAAAGAATGGAGATCTCATTCTCAACGCAGACATGAGCGAATCTTTTATGCAAGTTTTTTTGCTGCATTGGATTTGAAAGAAATGAGAGAGTGAGAAAATGAGAGCATAAGTTATGATGAAAAGAAAAAGAAAAATGATGAGAGGCAAATAGACAATTAATATCGATCTTCTTTTAGTGGGAAAAAACTCATCTACTTATTAACGAGAAGCAGCATGATGAGAGACTTTTAATATCGATCTTCTTTTGATGAAAGTTTAATTTTTCACCTAACCATCTTATTCTGTCCGTAACGGCAAAAGATTATTGATGTGCAAGTTGATATCAATATTTCGTTCAAGTTGATATAAATTGCAACCAAACTTTTTGATTCGATAAATAGTGAAAACCATTTTCGTGACCAAATATTATGTGATATGGACACCATTTAGAGGACGAAACCATCATGCAGCATTACCCTTTGTTGGTACCATTTTAGTGACCAAATATTATGTGATATGGACATCAAATCCTTGGATCCGCAACTTTCTAACTCCTCCTGCATGTTGGGATTACGCAAAATATTTTTAATAGACTCTGCTGGCTAGTTTCAATTCCTTCCCTTTGTTCATCTTTGTTACAACTTACAACGAACTTATTAACTTATTATATGTTGAACAAATTAATTTACTCTAAATATTTATGCCTTGCTACATGCATTTCCGTGGGCAATGCTCATCGGAGTTTCACAAAAGCAACATAAATAATCAGGCTGAAACTGGGTGTGAATTAAACCAGTGTGGATTGCCCTTTGTTCTACAAAATGCTTGCATATTCATCATGTTGAAATGCAGTGTCCATTTAATTCAGTCTCCGTCCTTAGAGTATATAGACAAAGTGTTAAGAGTTCTCTTATGTGAACAATGAAGATGACGATCCATTCTCCAGTATATGGACATAAAGGCAGAGGTGAACAAAGTGCATAAACTCTAAGGTAGAACAAGCCAAACTACAAAATCTAAACTTAGCCAAAACGTATATTCTCAAAACTAATGAATGTTATAAACTATCATCAGTAGATTCCGATATGGCGGTGCATCACATTTACATCTGCACATCATCACCATTCATCACTGGACGGCCTGCACCAGAACACCATCGATCATAAACATAAATTCTTTAACCAATACACCTGGAAAATAGCAAAAGGACAGGAAGCCACTAATACTCGTGAGCAGCCACACCCACAAACTGTTTTTCATTGTGTTATTGACTACCAGACACTTGGATCAACAAGCCAACAAGATATGCCTATCTTGTCGAGTTCTCCCATGGCTTTGAGCCTATATGCTACCGGTGCTGTGACATTATATGAAAAATGCTGCATTAAGATTAATTCTTACCATTGTTGATCTTCTTTCACTTAAAGAGGGAGCAATTGTTGCCAAGTTCGGATCATCCCTGTGCTTGCCCCAGGCTGCTTCGAACTGCAGACCTTTGCATCTAGGAATCAAAAGAAGTATTTAAAATACAAAAATGATAATCACGAAGGAGGTCCATACAAGTGCCGAGTGAATATGGGGGAAGGCGTAATCCTTACTGATGGAGCAGGATCAGTATACGAATAACAAGGTTTCTAATTTCTTCACGAGACCTTTTCAATGCTGCTTCCTTGTGCAAAGTTGCAAGTTCATCCACCAACCTGAAACCAAGCCATGAATTAAATAATACAAAAAATAAGGGAGACTTTATAACTTGGAAGTAGAAATGGCTGCAAATTGGAAGAGCAAATAATTTCAAGCTCACTTTCATTTACAGTACAACAATCAAGTTTTACGAGCAAGAAACTAGTGCTTCCAATGGGCAGTGAATAGAAAGTAGCCTAATTCATTTGCAGGTCAGTCTAAATAATTACACAACAACAACCTTCTAGAAAAGAACTAGTCTTACACTCTTACTTCACTTTTCCCCAATATGAGCCCTCAGTTTGGAAGAAAGGAGAAAAACTATGATTACGGACGGTGAGAGTCAAAGGATGTCCATCACCGCAGTCTGGTAATGAGAACATTTTTTCTGTAAGTAAATCAACAGTGTTGCGTAGGTATTCCGCGGAAATTAGATTAATGAGTGGATTCATGGAACTTTGCTGGCCTTCTCCTTCTCGGGGAGAATATGGTGATGGTTTGGGGTGGGGGGAAGAATATTTAATGGTATGTAGATGGATTGTAGATGGATTGTTTGTATCTAATCCCCTATCCTGGATCAGTTGAACTATGCTCCATCTAGCTTCCAAATGCCACCTTAATGTACAACATGCATATGTGAAGCTCAAATCATAATTGTGTTGTTTACCTCTCCACATAGGGTGTATTCCTAATCCATGTTAACTTTATAACTGTTTCAATCTGTTTGAGAACCTGAAAAAACATGGAAAAGGTAAATATTTATTAAAAATGCAAAATTTTAACACATAAACAGAAGGATATATGCTCACCAGTAAAACAGTCTCATCGTCATCAGCATGCATCCACTTAAAGAAAAGAGGAAAAATGTGACTTAAATGAGCTAGTAACACCAGACCAACACCATTAAAAAGTGGCTCTACATAACGAAGCCATGCAACACGGCGCTCCTTGTTCCTAGGCTGGCGCTCCAAGTGACTTAACATCTCATTTAGAATCCTATCAAACCTATATAAAATATTGAAAAGGCTATCAATTGATGGGATAAGAACATAAAGCTGAAGTCTCATGATTGAATAGTATTACAAGCAGCACACCAGCATTTAACTGTATGACTCGATTCAAAAGAAATGGTGCATGAAGTCATCAAATTTGACATAATGACCAAAGAAAGTATTCTGACTCTACTCCATTGTATCTGGTAAGGATGGTCAAAGTCAAATAACTGCAGTCTTTAGGAATAAGAAAATTATTAAAAACCAAGTGGAATCTCAAAAGCAAAAACTTAATCTAGCCATGATGATATGGAGATCATCTTCATTTTCTCCTACAAGATTTTCCTTCATGCTGTCAATTTTTCTATGAAGATGTCACCGTCCATTTGTATAACTATAAACCTAGCTTATGTTCCTTCAGTTCAGAAACAACACCCACAAAACTAAGAAATACATACGTCACAATGTATTTGGAATACAAGTATACCATGCACTACGAGGATTACTCTGCTGGGTACGAGTCACAACAAGTACTGACATCTCCACCACAAGATGCCATATCTCATCACTAGAAGCAATATTCTGGCAGCATGCATCAAGAATTACATCTTGACACCAAACAAGCTCAGCAGCATCTACATTTTTTGTGATATGTATAAAGCTTATCATGCCTTGCCCCTGAAAGAAAGAACACAAAAGGAGTATCATCCTTCTGCCTTTACACATGTATACTTGCTATGCATATCTTCCATCACTTTAATTCCTTTTTATTAGTTTTTCCACAACACATGAAGTCCAACCTCTATGAACTGCCTCAAGAAAGGAGCAACTGTAAGAATAAAAACTTGGCTGAAACTTGACCAGAGAATTCCTTGAGTAGTAAATAATGTTAGGTTTCAGCCAAAACAGTGAGAGTTTCTTGCTTCCAAACTCCCATTCTAAACATAAAATGTAAAAACAAAAACTTGAGCATGAATTTCTGAATCCTAAAGTTTCTGTTTTGAAAAAAAAAAAAAAGGCGGCAAAATACAGCTTTGGTAATTCTTCAAAGCAATGCTACATTACATTACATACCCTAAGTGATACAGAGCAGCTAAACCACAATGAAAACTTAAAGCTAAACAAATGTAAACGGCAAACACATACTTTGATCTCTGGCGACCAGTGATCTAGAGTCGTCAAAGCACAAGGAACAGCCAAAGCACACAACTTTCCCAAACGAGAATAATCAATCTACAAAACAGGAATCACATCATATACAAGTCACCACAAATTTCAAATCACCATCTCAAAAAAAAAAAATATTCACACCTGTGTAACAAACCACCTAAACTGATAAGCAGCCACAATGGCAAACCCAACCGGCACTCTCGCCGACGCCGCCGAGACCTCATCCCCATCCTCCGATTTATCGATCGAGCTCTCCTTGATCCTGTCCTTCAACAACGGCAGCACCTCACGCATCAATTCCACAACCAACCTCTTCTCCTCGGGAACCGAACCAAAATCGAACCCCAATTCAGCAAATTTATCGTCATTCTTTTCGCTGTAAACCGAATAAGCTTTCGAGAATTGGTGAAAGGCCAGGTCTGCAGCGGCCGGGAGGTGTTTGGGGATCCACGTGAGAAGCTCGTGGGTTGAGGATTGAGAGGAGGAGAGTAACGCACAGGCGAGAGTGAAGTCTCTGATTGAGGCGCGGAGGTGAGCTTCATCGATTTTAGGGTTTGAATGTTTGCGAGGAAGGAGAGGCTCCAGTACGGCTTTCAGAGAGACGTTGGTGCTCCGCGACGGAGTGTACTGCGTTTTGCTCAGAGATTCGGAGATCGGCTCCGATAACCTGAAAAGTTAAAGACGAATTAGAGGAAATGAGTGAGGGAAATTTTTGAGAGGGAGAGTTGAGAGCTTGACTGGGTGAGAAGCTCGTAGAGGGTCGAGGACGATTTCGACATTTCCGACTCGGTTTCGCGCCGTCTAAACTCAACTTCGCCACTCTCTGCTTTTGTGTTCATGAATTTGTTGGACTGTACTCATAACGGTGCGGTTGGACGTCGTTTTGTTGGGTACTTTTCTACAAAACGACATGACGTTGACGAGTCACTGCCATCAAAACGGAGTGACAAAATTATTGTGTTGGTGGTTTGAGGTAATAACTAATAAGAGGTCATCATGTTGGTCCATCATGCAATTCAAGCGCGTGCCCTGTCAATGTTACTATTGCCACTCCCACAACCACCTATTGATCACCTATTAAAAGGTTCCTAATTAATTTTATTTTTTTAGAAGTTCCTAATTCGAATGTTGAGTGCACGTAATTGGATATATTATCCTAACCTTTTTCTCTTTTTATGTATTTTTTTTAAATATAAATTTTGTCCTTTAGTAGTTCAAAATATTTTGGAGTCAAATTAGTAGTTATTACATATTTTGAGTTTGTCCGTAAATGACATGGCGCTTTAAACTATCTATTACACAATTAACTTTTTTCAGAGCTTAATTTCTTTTATATTTAGAATTATAAAAAACGTAACTTAAAAATCAAGAGTTGAATTATAAGCGATAAATGTTATAACATATAACATGTCAAATCATATTATTAGTATATTGTACAAATTTGATGTATATTTTAGAGTACATTCTCTCTTACCTCTGACTTAGGGCTCCCAATTACCAAATATTGAAACTAGAAAATTAGAAAGAAAGAAAAAAATTACATTCAGTACAATACGTTATTGCACCATTAAAATGGTCACAAATGAATTTCTTTAGTAAAAAGAAGAGGGGTGAACACGTAAATTTGTTCCGATAGAGGTCGAAAAAAAGCCGCGTAATGGAGTCGCGTTTTTTTTTTTTGGAAAGAAATGGAGTCGTTGAAGAGAGACAAAGTGGAGCCAAAGTGTCACCAGCGCGGATGTTTTTATTTTCATTTTTTTTTTCGGGCGTTATAAAAATTAAACGACTCGTAAAAATCTCTCTCATTGGATTTTGGGGGGTCTATAATTTCAGTCGTCTTCCTCCACTAAGCTGCATCCGCTCGCTGCAAAAAGCGCTCGGATCTCATTCCCTCACATTCCCATCACCCAGTACGCCACTATCCATTTACTTGATTCCTCCATTTCAATTTTCAAAAACCTTTCTCATGCCCATTTTTGATTAGTCAGCCTTAAAGATCCACCATTTTTTTTCCTCAACTTTCTTCAAAGCTTCAAAGGGTATGTATGCTTCTCTGACTCTTATTGACTTCATTTGCTACTGGATCTTCGTTAATCTGTTTTTGCATTATTGGGTGTGTTTGTTGATTGTTTGGATCAGAGAGTATATGCAATAGAAGTGATTTGAAATTCAGCTGTTTGTGTTGTGCAGCTTTTTGGATCAGTTTCTGGGAAAGCTGAGGAAAAGATTTGATTTTGGGTTTTGGGTTTTTTATCTTTGTGGTTAAAGTTGCCAAATTCTTTAACTTTGAGGCTTTACCTTATCCGAGTCAAAATAGCTGTTGCATCCACGACTTTAGCTATTTTCAAATTGTGTAACTTTCAAGCTTCTAGTATTCAATTTGATTATCAATTTGACCTCATCTGACTGACATTTTTCCTGGTTTAATTGGTCGTTGCAGCTAAGAGGAGAGAGGCTCTTTGGGTAATAGAAAAGAGCCAGATCTAAAAGCATAAGGAATTATGTCCTTCATTGGCACCCAGCAGAAATGCAAGGCTTGTGAAAAGACGGTCTACCCAGTAGAGGAGCTATCTGCAGATGGGATTTCCTACCACAAGTCTTGCTTCAAGTGCACTCACTGCAAAGGGACTTTGAAGGTACTCGACCATTAATTCTCGCTCATTTTCTTCTTTGTAGTTGGTGAATGTGTAACGTAGTACCTTGATTAGATTTAGATCAAAGTGATTTTACCGCTTTATGTAACATTTTTTTGGAAGATAATTGCTTTACTGTGACTCCCATCCTATTAAGTATATGCATTTTGTGAGGACTGTTAATTACCAAAGCCGCTATACACAAACATACATTTTTCTGTACTGTACTTACAACGTAATTGGAATACGTTTCTCGATTGCTAATACACAATGTGTAGGTAATATAAGGTTTCTAACCCCAACGCTTATATGAATCTAGATTTTAGTAAGAGGACTTACATAAAGTTATTTGCTTGAGCTGTAATCCAAATCCTGTTTATGGGGTTGTTGTTGACTTTAAGGTTTGTAATTTTTATGTTTTCAGCTGAGTAATTATTCCTCAATGGAAGGTGTTCTGTACTGTAAGCCTCACTTTGAGCAACTCTTCAAGGAGACCGGAAATTTCAACAAGAACTTCCAGTCACGTATGTGTTTACCTTTGCCTGATGAAGTCTATCCTTATTACTGCATGGTTTTTGTTTTACTAGATTAATTTTTTATAAATTTCATTTGAAACAGCTGCAAAGTCAGCTGAGAAGTTAACTCCAGAACTGGTAATTTCCCACAACAACACTGCCTCGTATTAAACTTGGCTTTGAACAATCAAACTTTATTTTTTGGTGCTGTAGATTGGGGGTTTCTGTTAACACCAGTTGTCATATGATTGCATTTATTGCAGACTAGGTCACCCAGCAAAGCTGCTAGTATGTTTTCTGGCACACAAGAAAAATGTGCTACTTGTGGTAAAACCGCTTATCCACTGGAGAAGGTACAATCCTATGATATATCTGTTTTGCTGATGGTTATCCTTTATTTTATTCATATTTTTCCCCTTTGTGTTCCCAAACCAAAAAAGAATTCGTCTTGTCAGAGCATATGTAGCTTCTGATATAGGAGTTGGAGCAGGAACACGAGTCATTGCCCTTTCAGTTGCTTTTATTTAAGTCGCACAGCCAAACATGTTCTATGTACATCAATTGCTAATTATAATCAAGATGTGGGAGCTAGCACAGATTTTACATGATCTCTGTGGTAGTGAATGAATTACTCTACATTAGATATTTGAAGGGAATTCTTTCTTATTTAGCTTTGATATGGTATGAATCAGGGTATTGCAGGCTTGTTCCTTATTCATATGTTTGGTCGTAGGATTTCATATCTAAAGTCAACCATGTGAAAACTTGGGCAGAGGTGTGCAATTGTAGTGGGAAAACAAAATATGCTCTTTATTCTAATGCTAGATTTGTGTCCACACGGACCACTATCAAAGTTATGTTGGAGGACTGAAGGATAAGGAGTTGATGACTTTTCCTTGTTAGGGACTAAGAATCAAATTATCTTCGTGGTTGGCACTCTTAAGGAGTGCAATACTACAGAAAATACTAGAAAGGAGCCACAGCTCAGCCAAGATCAATAATTCTAGCCCTGTTTATCCTGTTTTATGAAATGCTTGAATTCCTTGTGCAGTAATGCTTTTCCTATGTGATGATGTCTTGTCTGTATGTTTCCCCTCCATGGAACCCAAAATTGTGAAATAATTTGGGTTTTTACACTACTGCAGGTGACAGTGGAGAGCCAGGCCTATCACAAGTCGTGTTTTAAGTGTTCTCATGGCGGCTGTCCTATTACTCCATCAAATTATGCAGCCCTGGAGGGAATTTTATACTGCAAGCACCATTTCTCCCAGCTTTTCAAGGAAAAAGGGAGCTACAACCATCTTATTAAGTCTGCATCAATTAAGCGCGCATCAGCAGCAACAGCCGCAGCAGCAGCAGCGGCTGCCACCATTCCAGAAGCCTAAATGCCAAGTTTATAGTTTGTTTACATCTTCTTTCTTTTGCTTAAGAGTGTGTTATCTCCTCCACTGTACGCTTATCATGGCTGAGTGAGTAAACTTTGTTCGTCGTCTCTATTGTCTTTGGCTCAATGAACTTGGGCACATTCTTGTGTTTGCTTGATGTATGTGATGCAGAGTCTGACAGTTGTAAAACGACCCCTTTTTTTTTTTTTTCTTTTGCAGTAAGTTCATATTGTCACTATTTTGTTTGAACTTTTTACAAAGATATTCATCTTCCTGCTTCGCTCTCAACCTGAACATAGGTCACATGGGGATAGATAATAGGACCTGGGTAATATTGATTGACAATTTTTTGAGACTAAAGCATGCTGATATTTTGGAAAATTGTCATAACAATGTAATCAGGAAACGACGGACTCCTCATCCAGGTAGGAACCGGAGGACATTCCCTCTGTTTATCGACATACAAGCATGGGTAGCCAAAAGAAAAGATATATCTTTACACCCCAAAAAAAAAAAAAACAAGAACCTCAGATTGAAAAGCCGAATAGACTATCGATGAACCTGGACAGGGACAGTCCGATCTACCTGGATTTAAAAGAAAATGTGATTGCTTCTGCTATTGAGATTACACTCCTCAGTAGCACCTTTGGTTGGCTATGCAATTTCACGATGAGACTTTTCCATCAATAATTGATATGGACTTTTTTTTTTTTTAAACGTGGGAAAATGAGAAAATTGATCGAGAAGTTCTACTATGCAATGGAGCTTGTGTTGCATAGAATTATTAACAGTTAAATATACTTTTTCACCGGATCTAACTTTTGAAAAATTCGAAGTATGTGATGCTCCTGAGTATAGTAGAATTTTCGAAATTAATCACCACCTCCAAGAAAGTGTTGAGACTCAGAGAGCAACTTGTGAAAAAGAGTCGTTCTCACTCATTAGTTGAAGCAGTTAGCAAGCGGTCAGTTTGTTACAATTGGCGGGAAAGAACTATTCTGTTTGTATAAATACAGGACATTTGGGCATTGTTCTTGGTAAATTTGTTAATTTGTTTGTTAAAAATTCTTTGGTTTGTGCAAAGATTGCCTATTTCAAGATGAGACTTGCCGAGATAGTGAGCCAAAATCTTGGGATTGACCCAGAAGCAGAATACCAAGCCCTTGTTAGGATGCTAGTGGAAAAATCAGCTTCGATTTTCGAGGATGTTAGTTCACCAATGGCCATGCTGGTATGATCTCTTGTTTATAGATTCCGAAAAGGTCAAGAATTAATGCTGATCTTGATTAGAAACAAATTCTTGCTGCAGTTGGAATATCTAAGTGTGAGCTTCATCACAGAGGCAGAGGTGGTTTTGGCAGATGTGAAATCATTTGCTGGCAGAATACTAATGTGGACAATGTTACTTTTTCTCCAAGAAATTAATTCAAACATTTATTTGACACCAAAATGTTATATGCACAGCCCGAAGAAGCTACCATTATACAAATGGAGCAGAATGTGTGGTTGGCCTTGTGCTTTAGGTGTATGCATACATACATGAAGGTGATCACCGAGGAAATTCCGAAGCCGAGCCATGTGACAATTAGCATGTCGTCGGACCCGAATCTGCAAATTTAGTTTCAAAATACATATCTCATATTTTTAATTTTCTCCAAAATCTCACATGTCCAAAAAACATGTGCACCAACCGACCAACTTGCACACCTTCTATTCTCATTTTTTTTCTTCTTTGTGGCAAAGGTTAGACCTCTATAATTTATAGCAAGAAAAAGATAGGTTAATTATGTTATATACATATATCACAGAAAACTTTTATGGGATAGATTAGTGTGTAGAGGCAAAAATAGCATGAAAGCTTCTTGTCACAGTTAATAAGTTGAAATCGTTTGATTGCAATATTGCATACTGAAAAGGAAGCTCTACGCTGCGTAAATTATTTTTATTAATTTATTCATTTAAATTTTTGTTGATAATTACCCTGGAGTTAAGAAGTAGGCAAATAACTTTGTATTAAAAAGTTGGGCAGTAATATTAAGAACAAAATCAGAATTAAAAAAAAAATATTGGAGAATACAAAGTAATCCAATCCTCTCCACTGTTTCTATACAAACACCGAATCAAAAAATTCCTGACTATAGAAATTCACATCTAACCTAATCGGAGGACATTAATGATACAATATGTGTTTTAAGAAATCAACTGCAACTTCGTCAAATCAGTGTAGCTGTAGTCAACTAGCTTTTGTTTAAACTAGTATACATTCTATCTGGATGTGAATGTCATCATTGACATATGGGTTTGATTTACAGTATGAATTGATTTATGGTTCATGAAGAAATGATAAGAAAACAGACTAGCGGCTCTTTAGAAGCAAAACTTGTGAAATTATGAATGTTTTTTTTTCATTAATTAATCAATATATGAAATGTTAATAACAGACTGATTGTGTAAGGACCAATTCTACAACCCTGTGCTTAAAAGAATAAAAAGATAAAAATATATTCCTGCATAACCCCCAAGCTGGGACTAACAGAGACATATGAGTCACTTATTGAATTTCCTACTTTTGACTATTCCTGCGTTGTTGCTGATACAAATGAACCATGCACTTCAGGCTTCCAGGCAAAAAAATAGATGTTTTAGAGGCAAAATCCCGGCAACAACTGCTAGCATATGGCCCTAACTTGCCTCCAGATTCCAGGAAGGACCGCTGTGTCTCGTAGTATGAAGAACAAAATGTAGGAAATTTCACTTGATGCTTTCCCAGAATGACAATATCATTTACTTCGTTTCTTCGCTTCACTGTATAGGATTACTCCAAAGACTGTGAGGGAATAACCCATCATTCCAGTCACAGAAACAGGATTTTTAAAAATTAATATCGAAACAACCACAGCTACAGCTCCCTTTGCATTTCCTAGTACCTGGATAAACAACAAGTTTCATTTGTTATATAACTTATAAGAAAAACGTCCAAAATGCTGAAAAGATTTAGACCTTGACACCCAAATTACAGGCAACAAGTTAAAGCCTGATTATTTTGTCTTCAAATTATATCCCTAAAGCACATCCTTCTATGAATTCACAGTTTAACACAAGAACAGAGGAGTGAAAATCTAGAATAAATTAGGTGCTTTCATTAGTCAATATAAGCCAAGTGAGAAGCAGGGCTACTAAGTTAATAAGAACTGATCCAGCTACTTATATCAGCCTATGTACCAGTTTCTAACAGCTTCAATCAGCATACTATTGACCGTCATCTTGTCCTAACAGCGCCTTCCTAAAGCATATTAGTCCAGGAATATAAGACCAGCTGAGTATAAGGCTAACTGTGCCCTAAAAAATAGCTTCCTGTTTTCCAAAGGTTTCAGGCCTTGAGTAGGTACCATAATAAGCAGCACCTGTTCATTTCTTCAGCCCTATAAACTGACTGGTCCCTATATGATTAGCATGATCCATATACTATTTGTGAAAAATCTACCAACTTTTACTAATTTTGTCACGTCCTAAAGATGAACTCCCTGCAACTTCAGAACTCCCCCAACGAAGGGATTTATTATTTGCGAAATCTTCTAAAGATTAACATAAACAAGTGTTTAACAGCAATCCATAATGTTCTGCTGAGAAAATATAAATTTATGCCTAAATCAAGAAAGGAGACATACCTGAAGTGTCAGAGCACTGGTGTGTTTTGTAACCAAAAAGTTGGTCAGATTTACAAAATATGCCAATGCTGAATTGAATAGCAGATACCATATGATCTTGACATCATCTCTTGCAAGAGCTAGTGTTATCCCAACCACATTATCTTCCATGATAAGTGTTGCAGGGAGTAGGAACACAACGGCTATCGGAGCCATATATAAGAGGAGGTTCATCGAATTCAGCTTCTCCCTGGAATATGCATGTCATTCAGTAAACTTTCAGTTCAGAAAACAATTTGCAATAAAGAAGAGATGACTAATACCATCAACTTGAACCAAATGAAGAAAACCAAACAATTAAAGGTTCCTCACGACCAAAAACTTGAAAAAAAATTAAGGTTCCTTACCCTTCAGAAGAAAGCAAAATGCCTTGTAGCACTGACTTAAGCGCCCTAGCAGCAGTTGCTGCGATACAAATTAAGAACCCGAATAGATGGAAACTCGGTTCACCCTACAGCCATGTAAAAAGAACAACCAGTCAGATAAATTATAGTTTGCTCAAATCACCCACTTTCATGCACCCACCAAAAGTTTTTACATTTATCTTCCAGAGTCCAAAACAAAAGCCCCCCCAATTAAACCAATCTTTGGCACTAAGCTCAGCTAAACTAGAGTTTATCAGATCTCAAGACCTTCATATTAAAAGGTAGATAAGTTTTGGTACATCTTCTCACCAAAGAAACAAGGTAGATACGTCAACTGTTTCTCTCTCAAATATCAGATTTTAAAACCAATGCACTTACACATCCAGTTTCAAAACATATCCCAATTCAGACCAGCCTCAATAAACTCAATTATCATCCTAAGTAGCTCAAATCAAAGCAAACCCATCTCCAGAATTCACAGTAATCTATCCTCAATGAAATCATTGAACTTGCATTAACAAAAGGAAACATGAAGCAAAAAAGAAAGAGCTCATACCCCACTTGCAATGATGACCCCTGTAACAACAGGAACGAGAGTGAGATAAGTGAGCCAAGCCTCCCTTTTGAGCGTCATAAAGTAGGCAAACACAGCAGTGAAGAAAGGCGTGGTGGCCCCAATAGCCTGGTTAAACGACACCGGCAAATACCGCAGCGAAATGTTCCCGAACACCACGGAAACGCAGAACACGAGACTCAGCGCCGTGATCTTCATGAATTGGACCCGGGATCGAATGGTCTGCATCGGCACCATCTTCATCCACGCAATTGCGATGTAGCTGAGCAGAGAACAAGCGGTCATGTGACACATGGTGAGGAAGATCGGGTACTTGAAGCCATAGTTGCTGAGCAAGTACTTGTTCAGCAGCAGAACCCCAATGTTGGATGAGTACCAGGCCGTGACCAGCCCGATCGTGAACAAGCGGCTCTTGCCCTTCATTTTAACCGGCGGCGGATCGGACGGCTGAGAATTTTGGGCACAAAATAACAAAAAAAACTCACAGAGCGTTAGTGGGATCTGTTAGGGTTGAAGCATTGGCGAAACCCAGATGGGGAATGACGAAATCTGTTATGTAGAATTGTCGGCCGGCCCTCCATGGATCTGAGGATCGAGGTTCATTGGAAAAGACTCGAAATTTTTGTGAGAATAAAACGAAGAAAACAAAAAAAAGTATGAATTTTTAGGGAAAGTAACGGGGATAGAGAAATGGGTCTGTGTTGAAATTGAGCAAGGCAGCGTCGTTGGGTCAGAGTTTTGAGGATGACCGACGAGAATGTGCCTCTTCTGCAAATAAGGAACGAGACAGAGAGGAGAGAGAGAGATAGATAGATAGAGAGAGAAAGTGAGAGAGTTTTAAAGCAGAGAGAGAGTGCGCTGAACGCGTACGGCAAAATTCATTTATTTTTCTCTAGTTGTTAATTGTTTATTTACTTTCTGAATTGTAAGCGATAAGGAAAATGGGAATTTGACTAAATATTATTACAGGTTCTAAAATAAATGGTATGGATCTTGAAAAATATTTAATGCATTCATTTACCCTCCAAGGATTTTAAATCTTTGACTTGGGATTTGTTCATAAAAATTATTCTAAATTCATCAAATTAACTTTGACAATTTTGATAGTGTTGAAAGGCACCTTTCAGTTAGATCTAGTTTTAACCCTATTTTAATACGTATAGATTGAATAGTTACAATTCTGAGACGAAACGTACTCAAAAGACTTCACAATTTCTGCGATTTGCATTCGTACACATCACAAGTCATTTTGCACCTCAAGCTCAATATTTCAGTACACAATGACTCTCTGAATGCAAATAGCATCTTTTTGTTTTTTTTTTAATAATATATACCCAATTTGTTCATACAAAAACCATTGAAGTAATAATCACCAAATCCAAAACCCCAACTTACAAAATAGAAATCCCAACCTCTCAATTCTTTATTTGGTAAATGTACTAATGTACCCCCTATTTGACAAAGACGTGTATGGGAGTATGGGGGATTAAGAAACCCGACTTAGAAGACTAGGTGGGCCGTAAAAGCTGCTCCATATGTCAATGAGGGAAAGAATACTCCAACGCGCTTATTAGAAAATTAAACATCATGTTAGGCAAAATGCCGGTCCAAAATAAAATGCGAATCTGGCCAGCAAGTTCTGAAAATTTCCTACCTTCACTAAAAAATTGGACCATGCTTCATGCAAGGACTTAGGAGTATTATTGGTTGGGCCCCCCCGTATCGTCCTCAAGCACTTGATCAACAATCAAATGAGTGTCTTTTCTCGGGTTAATTTTTTGTTTTATCGGTTTAAGCGAGTTGAGAGAACAAAATTAATTCTCGAAACTTTTTACTATGCTTCGAATTTTTCAATCGTTATATTTATTTTTTCGTTGAATTTAATCGTAAAAGAGTTTGCAGCAGAATATGATAGAAATTTAGCTGATTGCATAATATCTCTTTGTAACAAAAAAAGAAAAATGAAAAATGTGACGTTAGTATAGGTTTAGGGTTAATCCAAGTGTCGAGTGAGGGAGAAAAGTTGAACGAGATTTAAGATAGGTTAAGATTTGAGTCATCTTAAGTGTTGATCTAAAACACAAACTAGTCTTATTTTATATGAAATGTGATTAATAAATGTAATACACGTAGCACCACCGATCACAATATTAACTGCATTTCTTATACCATAGTATTTAGAAATGTAATTGTTAATGTGATTAGTGGTCCAACTAGCATTGCTTGTAAGAGCTTCAAAATAAAAAAGAGTTTCTATGCAAATTGAGAATAAAGTCCAACCTTGTTATCTGGCCATGTATTTGGTTGACCCTCATCTACCTCCCCAAAACTTTCATTACTAGCTGCTGCTGCTGCAAAATCAAAGTTCCCAAGTCTCTTGCTTCTAAACCTTGTGGTTAACGATGGTGAAGCAGTAGTAGTAGTAGTTCTATATCTTCTCGAAGAACAAAGAAGCACTGACTTGCTCAATTGCTTTGCACCACCACCTGAAATTTCCCAGAAATGTCAAAAACTTTCCCAATTGACAATGTAGCAGAATCGGTGATCCTCTGCTTGGAATCTATGCAAAAATTGGAAGATAAAAGCAATTAATCCTAAAACCACCATTTGGGTTCACTCAGAAAACCAAATTAAACATGATATCCATGGATCTTAATCCATTTTCATGAAGTAGCCGAGAATCAATTTGTGTGAAAGTAAAGAAGGGTATTATTACTAATAGGTTTTGAGGGATAGAGAGCATACAATTGAAGGGTACAAGAGTTGCTGAAGCAGACAATATTGCAATCTGTGCCATAAAAGAGAAGAAAAATCTAATCTTGTGTTTGTGTGTATTTCTGTGTGTGTTTAGAACCAAACAGCCGAAAAGAAAAAGAAGGAGAGGACTCGAGGAGTGAGGTGCCGGGGGGGACTAAAGACTAAATTGGGTCTTTTTGAGGGACTAAACTGCAAAACTCCGGCAACTGAAAAAGGTTAATGTCTACCTGAGACCACCTCGACAGTGTGTTGAGCTGAGGAGTTGGAGTTGAGGTTGAAGCTCTGTGGTGCTGACGTGGCATTGATGAATTTTGACCTCCGAAGAAAGAGAAGGGAGTTGATGAGTATATTCCGTTTCTATTTTACTCGTTGGTCTGTGTGGGGAAGAGCATATCCAATCCCATCCTTCTCTGTAGCAATTGGTCCAAGTGCCCTAATTTGTTTTTTTTTTTTGGAAATTGAAGTGCCCTAATTTGTTAGTTTCTTAAGGATATAGGTTTTTGTCAGTCAGAGGAGCTTTCAAGGTTCAAAGCTTCAAACTTAAACTTCATAGGTCGTGATCACTCTCCACATTAAGCTCAAAATATCTTAAAATCAATTGTTCTGTTTTGCTAGAGTGGGAATCTCACATGAACAAGATAGTTGCTAGAATCCGTATACCAAATTCATAGATTATAACAAAATATTTAAAAATGTTTTATGAGTTACAAAAGTATTGATATAACTTTCCGAAATGAATTGCTAGTTGGATGGTCAATGCAATGTGGAGTCATTTTAGAACTTTAAATGCTTAAGAGGGTTAGGCAGCGATGAGAAGTCCATGGTCCAAATGCTGCCTAATACTTCCACTGGATTAATACCAAACTTGAAATATACCATTTGAAAATGCTAGAAAATTCGGTCATGTATGGACAAGTAGTAGTATATTTCCACTGTTATGGTTTTGATTCTCTTTCTTTTTTCTATTATATATCTTCTGCAATCCATGTGTAGTACGTCCAGCCGCACTGAGATAGAGAAAAACCTTCATATGGTACCTGAACTATCACCAAATGCAATTTTTGGTACTTGAACTTTCATAAGGAACCTAATGGTACCTGAACTATGCCTCCGTTAGCCATTATAGTACCTACCGTTAAATATTCCGTTAAGTGCTTATGTGGCATAGGTAAAAGTAAAACAGTAATTTTATTTATTTTCAATTTTCAAAATAAATATACAAAAAAAAATTAGAAAAGTTATCCCAAAATTCAAGACTAAAAATAAGAAAAATTATTTTTATTTTATAATATAATTTATTTCCAATTTTTATGTTTTTAATATAATTTATTACCATGTAGGTGGTTTTCTTATTAATTAAAAAATAAAAATAAACTATACTAAAAAAAGTAATTAAAATTTTTATTATATAAAAAAAATGATAATTTATTTTGATTTTAAAATTTAAATAAATTATACAAATTTTTTTTTTAGTAATTTATCCACAATTCAAGATTAAAAATGAGAAAAATTATTTTTATTTTTGTAATATAATTTATTGCCAATTTTTATGTTTTTAATATAATTTAGTACCATGTAGGTGGTTTTGTTATTAATTAAAAAATAAAAATAAACTATACTCAAAAAAATAATTTAAATTTTATTATATTAAAAAACAATGATAATTTATTTTGATTTTAAAATTTAAATAAATTATACAAAAAAAGATTTAGATAATTTATCCACAATTCAAGACTAAAATGAGAAAAATTATTTTTATTTTTATTACAAATTTTTATGTTTTTAATATAATTTATTACCATGTAGGTGATTTTATTATTAATTAAAAAATAAAAATAAACTATATTAAAATGTCACATAAGCACTTAACGGAATATTTAACGGTATGTACTATAATGGCTAACGGAGGCATAGTTCAGGTACCAAAAATTGCATTTGGTGATAGTTCAGATACCATATGGAGGTTTTTCTCCTTACATATATCTCTCATTCGCTCACGTCAAAGGTCGTAGGATTTTGGATTATGGGGATAAATTGGAGCACTAAGGAAAAGAAGCCCATCAAAGGCCTACACATTCTTACAAGTAATTAGGTAATGTCTGGAAGCACTGTTGCTGCTTCTCTATTCCATTAACGTATCAAACTTGCTTGACCGGTTGTGATCGACGTTACATTAGTTCTCGCCAATTGGTCTTTTTATGGGGAAGTAAGAAAGGGAAGGCAAAAGGAGTAAAGATAAAGAATCGGACATATTCTTGTGCATTCCCTTAAATCAGGATTGTCCAAAGCACATTGCAACATGCTTCAAGATCCAAAAAAGATGTGCATGAAAGATCAAAGACCTTGCGTGCATTACGGTGCTTAGTTTTGTGAAATCACGGTAATGTGGTTTATCAAAGCGGTAGACATGTGTATGCCTAACTTAGGGTTTAAACAACATTTACATCACATGACCTAACATGTCAGATGAAAGCAAAAGAGCTACACTTTAGAGTGTTGCTACTACTACAAGCATGCCTTTCACTTTAGCCCTGTATGGGGATATTATTCTATTTCCATAGCCAAGGAAAATTGAAGCATCACGAGCAAGCTCAATCTTACTAAGACAAACAATTGGCACCTACGATAGCTAAACATCATTTGGGAACCAACCAATTAAAAAGCTAAAGCCTTTTCAAACACATGTGGGCAACCATGGCTCTAAGCATTACCTCTTCCCTGGGGTAAAAATAAAAGCCAATCTTCCAATCTTAAAAAGAAAATCACATTTCAAGAAGAAACAAATGCCAACAGAGCAGTAACTTCATTCAAGACTAAACTTCATACTTTCATAGCAGGTAGCGATGAATATTCAAAACATAAGGTTGAAAAGGTCAGATAACACAAATTTAATCATAGTGAGGAGTCTAATACAATGTTCTCCCTTCCAACAAACAAAACTGACAGAGCCTTCTAAAAAACAATACATCTATCTTAGCTCATAACAACCTTGTAAAATTCAAAATACTTGAGGTGCTCCATCTCTATCGTCTAGGAAGTACTGAAGAACTGCAAGAAAGCAAAATGAGCATAGGATTAGAACCAGGGTAGAAGAGTCTATATGAACCATAGATTAGCAAGCGTTTATATATTCACAAATGCAATTTTCTTGGAAGGTTTGGAAAAAGGCAAGAGCAAATAATTGCAAAATGACATTTGAATAGAGATGCGCAATGAATCCAGGATAACAGACAAATGCAGAAAGAAACAAGTAAAACAAGATCTAAAAATTGATTATTGCACACTGGATTAGCCAACGAAACTCCAAAAGACGAGAAGGGTGATAAGATATTGGATCAAGTCACATGTTCAAGGCCAGATTAACAAGTGTAAGGTCTTGGGCTGTAGGGATTAGTTAAAAGGAATCTAACAAATCCAACTGACCATTGAAGTAAAATACAATAACTGTTTTCAGCTGATACTCTTGTAATAATACAATACTCATACTCTGCTAACCAATTCAGAATATGTTCAATTCTCTCTTGTAACAGTAAAAATAAACCTACATAACTAAATGTTTCCATTCAAGGGAACCAACAAAAGCTCAAAGATCCAATAACCAACAAGCAAAAGAAGAGGGAGTTTGAATTGGTTAAAAATAGTCCAAATATTTTTACTCTTGTAACAGTACAATGCTCTACTCTGATGATCAACTCGGAAGCATTTTAAGTTCTCTCTCTTTTCCCAGTATTTACCAACTTAACTAATATTTTCCATTGAAAGCAAACCAACAAAAGCTCAAAGACTCAATAACATTGAGCAACTTTGACTTTGGACTTATATAAGCTCAATAGTGCAAACTTAAGCTCAATAGCATTTTCATGCATCAAATAACAGTCAAGTCTTTGAATGAAATCCACATAGGAATTCAGAATCAAACTGAAACGGCAAGGATGATTTTACCATGGTATAAATATAGGCAATCAAAACAATGAAAAGTAGCCAAACACACAGTTGTTAAACAACATTGAATACATTGCATGCAGAAGTTGTATATCACTCCACATTGTAGGTGCATAGGAGGCAAAACATAATAAAAGTTACAATGCCAAGCACAAATTATCAATATAAACAGCTGCTCACAACACATACCTACATACATTTAAGTAAAAAAAATCAAACTCAACTAAGCAGTACCTTATATATTGCTGGGATACATGAATACCCTCACTCGAGCACCCTGCAAAGGCACCACAGAAGAAAACAATCAGAACCCGCTTTCGAACAAAAACCATTATACAGATATTAAACAGTATTTTCAGTATAAGACTATACCATGGATTTGGGGGGCAAATTGGAAGTGAACTTGGCACGAACAACGCCGGTGTTACCGTGTGGCCTGGAAACCTTTCCCCAAATGCAGCGGTAGTGGCTCCCGTTCTTCTTCACCTTAGCCTTGTAGATATAAGCCAAGCGCTTTCCGGCGTACCACCCAACTTCCTCCTTGGTGTTCACTCCCTCGATCTGAATCAGTGAGGTATTGGGGTACTGGTTCGACTTGGACCTGACCAAATCAATCAATCAACTCAAACTCTAGTCTCCATTTATTAACACAATAAAAATGCCCCTTTTTACAAATTTTAGGGTTTAACAGTAGCTAAACGATAACAAGAGCACGATAAAAAAAATCAATTACCTCTTGTAGCCGAGGACAGTTCCCCTGACGTAGAGTCTGGTACATGAAATTAAAGCGAGAAACAATTAGAAATCTGATACAATAATAATAGGATTAACATTTTCAAAATTAGGGTTTTGGGTGAGGGAAGAATTGGATCACGAACCTGACTCGCTCTCCTTGGCGTCCCTTCACCATTTCTGCGTTTTGGGGTATGCTGTGTCTACAGTGAGCTACCAGAGACGACTGCGCAGAAGGAGCACTAAAACCCTAGTTCGGTTAATAAGAATATTGAGCTATTTATATGAAAGGGCGTGGGTTTGTAGCTGGGAATTGTAAACCTACTATCAATTTTCAGACGGCCCAAATAAGTATACACAATTAATGGGCTTTAATGTTCCCAGTGTCCAGTAATAAGCAGCATGAGTCCAGTCCATGATTGGGGTTTAACTCTACTTTTCCTTCTTCTTTTTTTGTTAATTCCAAATCGGAACGGAGAGGTTTGCTTGAATAGTGCATGATTTTCTTTTGCACCATGTCATAGTGTTACAGTAACGTTAGTGGTTTAATATTTTTGTACCACATTAGAGGGTAGAATGCTAAATTCTAATCTTAATTATAGAGACTGTGTAACATCCTCTGCATCTCCGATCCTGAAAAGAGCTTCACTACCTATATCTAGTACAAAATGAATTTATGTACAGCCGGAGCCAAACGTTTTAACTTCTTCGATCTCGGCCCTGTTATTGCTGTTTGGCTACTGTTCCGAACTTTTCACAGATGCAACCTGGAAAAGGGTTTGCGTAAAAGCTCTCCTCAAGTTTAGGGACCTTTCTGGCAACTCTGGAGTATGGTGCTCCGATCCTATTTTCATGTAACCCCTTTACCTTGGATGAGAAATTTTCCCAAGATATCATTCCCTTGTCCAACCTGTCAATCAATGTCACAAATTTTTGTCTGCAAGGGAAACAATGTAAAACTTTCATTAGAGAGACTACATTAGTAACTTCAAAAAGTGTTTAGGGTCTATTTGGGACTTGGGAATGTTTTTGTATCAAATGCTTTTACTTAGAATTAAGTGCTTCTATAACCGCACAAGACTGTTTGATTTTTCTGTCAAACATTATAAAGACCAGTTTCTGGTTATTTTAATTTGAAGGTTTTTGTTAGAGGCAGTGCTAGAGAAGCTCTATATTTATACATACTTGTTAGGGTTGATAGTCTTCCGAAACCCTTCAAATCGTCGATGCCCTTTGACTGCTTTAGCCATATTTCCATCGTAAGTGTAAATGAACACATCACTCTCCATTGCCACAATGTAGTCCAAGGCAGCAAGCTGATTGTGCCAGTTCTTGAAAGGTTGTAACTCTTCTTCCGTTGCTAAATTTGAGTGGAAGAATATATTGGGGTACTTATCTTGCAGAGGACTAATCCCATCTCTCCCGTAAATATTTCCAGCGGCTAAGTAAATTTTTGTATCCGAAGGAAACCCGATTGCTTCAAGAAACACGGCAACCTCTCTCGGGGTCATGGGGCATAGCCCTTGGAGTCTATGTTCTGTGCCATTGATCTTCTTGTGCTTCCAGTGAGATGTTTTTTTCCTTATTTCTTCGAGTTCTCTATCTTCGTCTTTGGTCAGGTTGTGAGTGCAGCCTGTGAAAGAAAGCATGTCCTTTTCATATCTGCATTTATAATGTGCTGGTCACTAGTCAGAATAACTTACGTAGCAAGAAATCGTACGTTGGTTAAGATTTTTTGCATATTCAATTGTTACATACTGACAGTCTGCTTATCATGTCAGATATATAGGTATTAATTGGAAACGCGCACCTTAAATGGAGAGCAATGTATTTGTTACTATTGTTGTTCTTTAGTCTGTCTACCAACTTGGTTGCAAGCTGTTCGATTCCAGCTGAGAATCTCAGTGCTTCAAACATTGCTCGGCAGCGAAGTCTTTGAAATGAAGCACCAAGATTATTAGCAAGTCTGGAATCTGTGTGTGTGAATTTGAGCACCTTGTGCCGCTTCAATAACGGAACCATATATCCTCTGTAGTAACTGGCCTGGGCTGATTAGAAATTGTGATCCATTGTTAGATTCAAGTTATTCAATCTAATCTTCTTTAAGAAAGGTAAAAATTCTGACTATACCTTGGACCAGGAAACCGGAGTCTTAAGGCGAGGCTTCACGTCTGCAAGCTCCGGTGGGAGTGACTCTATAATCATGATGTCATCTTTTAAGACTCGCATGAAATTCTTCCAGTTGAAAATGTCCTTAAAATCACTGAACATGTCAAATTATAAGAGAATTAATGAATATTTCAATGCATGGTATTAGTCTAATCAAAAGGACGAGTACTATGATTGAGAATATGCGAAACCTTGGATCAGTCCAAAAGGATTTGTGATCTAAAGAAGGGAGAACAAGAGTGGCATTCATAAGTTTTGCTACTGCAACCATATCACTTATCTGCAAGTTACATTTTTTTTAGAACAATTTATTACATGGGGAATCAAATATTGAAGACATAATTGAGTTTAATTTCATACCCCAAGCTTCATTTGATTCAATCCACCATTAGATTTAACTAGGATATAGCCATTCGTGGCATTTCCTTTCCCTGTAACAAAAGAAACGTAAGCAAAATTTATTTGGGATTATATAGAATGAGAGAAGCAATTTGGTGTATCCGATTTTGGACATACGTACGTATATCCTTCTTTGATCGACTAATGCATTTATAGTAGTCATCACTGTCTGGTGGCGTCCAAATATCACGAGTCTGACTAGCAGAAATCAAATAAAAAATGGGATCACAATCTCAGGTAACTGAAAAAATGAGACCAATAAGAAGATCGAATACCATACCCTAATTAGTCCTAAATCATTTCATTACCAAAAACATAAAATGGTATCTATATATGAGTTTTCATCAAGAAGTGTATTTAATAAACTCAATGGATGCATATGAAAGTGATTGAGCATAGAATAACAATCTGACCGGGAACTTGTTTGTTTCGGAGTCGCATTATAACCCTCGTCACCTTCACTAACCATGTTTTGTTGCAAAGTTGCCGAAGGTCGTCGAATAAAACCTATCCTTTCCCTCATTCTCAATTCCTGAAACGCATTCAGCTGCAGGGCAAACTTGGCCATCATTGACAAGAAAGCTAACACCAACAAAACCACGAAAACCAATCTTCCTCTCCTCGAAAGCTTTGCCAACTTGAGCACTCTGCGGCTGAAGATTAACATGGTGTTACTGCTAGCATCTTGTTGATCTTCTGTGGCCTCAAACAACCGTCTCCTTGTCATGGAAGAGATGAAAAGAGGAGGCCGGAAATTAACGTACGTGGGGTGAAAATGAAGAAGATCGAGGAGCTTAGTACGTGGGAGGTAATGGCCTTGGAGTGTTACACATGTTTGTTGAAAATTTTTCTTGTTTTTTTTTTATATCAAGGAATTCGGGGTACAAGTGGGAGCGCAATATAAGGCGTAGGAGACTCTGTGTTTGTGATTTTATTTCGAATCAATGACAGCATTAGCAAGCACGTACCACGTATAAAATGAAGACCCGTATTTTTGTCTTCTTCATATATTGAAAAACCTTTGAAACCAAATTAATCAACCGAGTTCATCCAAAAAAAAAAATTGAAAAAGAACTAACTATCTCTTTGTAAAAGCTGCATGACTAGTTGACTACAGCCCTTGACCCTGGCCTTGTTCGAAGACAGTACGAGTTGAGAATATGTCACATAGTATATAGGGCGGGGATATTTTTTTTTTTTAAAGTTACTTATGTAAACATGATGAACCCTCTTTAGTCTTTACTGTCAATGACAAATCATGATAGGCAATTATATTCATGACAATTGGATTTCAGTTTCCATTACATTCTCGGGTTTGCCTGATGTCAACGAGTATGTTAACAAAAAAATTCACCTCAATTAAGTAGGATTGTAAATTGGCTCGATATAGTTCGAGTTTGGCTCTTTTTTGTCTTGTTAAAAATAAAATTAGTTGATTGTAATTATAAAAATCGCTAGATAAAGTCTGAACCATAGAGGATATAGATGGTTTCATTCAAATTGGAGCGGCACAAGTTGCTAAAATTCAGACACAAATTCCAGATTGATAACAATATTGGTGCATGGTTCATCCAATAACTTGACATGCATTATTGATTAGGATTCAGCAATCCAAAAGAGTAACTGAGACCAAATATAACAGAACCGCATCAAGCCGCTTTCTAAAAGTTCTTAGCACAACAACCAATTTGGTGACTCTTTGGATCAGGCGACTCTTGTTGATCTAACACCGCCGATCCCTGTTCCTTTCCCTCGTGCAGAAGATTCCCTATCAATATAAACAGTTAATAAACACAAATCAATATCAATTAGCACGGATCGACAAGTATGCATGGCATGAATGAATATCGAAGCTGATTCACATATTACATTGCGACAGTGCAACCAAGTAATCTGCTTGGGGGGATATCAATAGTGAGGACTCCATCTGAGAGTAGTCGAGCAACGAAGGAGGGTTGAAGAGAGCTACTGCTGCTGCAGGGAGTGTGGTCGAATGTGAATTTGTGGCAATGAAGCTCACAACGATCTGGTTCCTCCAAAGATTTATCCCAAACCAATGCAAACCTGTGCGTTCCGATTTGGAACAAGCACGGTAAAAAGCTTTCTAGGTACAGGTACTTGTCCTCCACGTCTGGGAGGACCGGAAGCGCCCCATCAAGGCCCTTGACTGGTTCATCGAGCCATTGACGCCGCCGAATATCAAAAACGTACACACCAATGTCGGTGTGGGAGCTCCGGTCAGTGGGATGATCTGTCCCAAAGCATAATAAGTAGGAGTCGCCGTAAAGCACCACTCCAGAGGCCCAGATACCCCAGAAACCGGTAAAGAGGCAGTCCCACTCGTTTTTCTCCAAATCATAACGAACCATGATACTGGAACCACCATGACCATGGGAGTAAGCGTAAATATTCTTGTCAGAAATACCAAGCAGCTGTGGTGTAGTCCCAAAATCGGTCGGGAATTTGGAGGGTAACTCCGTGCGGAGACCGCCGCCCCGAGGATCCATACGGTAACATTCTCCAGGTTCCAAGATATAGATGTGACCGTCTTTGCAGCAGGCCACTGAGTCAGTCTGACAATATGCGGCAAAGGAACCCTCTTGCTCCCAACGCCATTCCGTTTCTTCTTTTTCCAAGTCCAAGTAATCATATCCACAATAGGGCTCCACACCTCCCATTTTAGTTGTGCGTTTAGACCCACCAATCAGGTATAATCGGGAGTTCAACACCACAAGGCTATTTGGAAACCGGTCGTAATCAAATTGGGGGAGATTAAGTTCACGGAAGATTACCTTATCATCATCATCATCATTCTCTTCAGATCCACTACTTTTTGTACTCTCTTCTTCCCTTGGCCGACGTCCATCCTCAATTACGAACCATAAACACGATTTGTGCTCGCCCTTAACTTGTAGGTAGATGGGCTTGTCCCTCGCACCTGCCTGCTTCTTGTCTCTTGTTTTCTTTTCCATTCCCACTCCCATTCTCTCCATCGCTCTTGTTTTCGTTTCGATTCCCATCCTCTCTATCTTCCTATATAATATGCAAACCCTAGTTCGATCTACTTTTCTCTGTCTTTTCTTTTTTTTTGACTACGACTACACTGGTATGGGGATCCCTTGTATATATATAAATTAAAATCTCAATCACACGAATTACCGTCCTTTAATTATATTAATTATATTCCTTAATTCATACAGTTTACGATTTGATCCTAAAACCTTCCTTTTTTTCTTTTTTTCCTTCCAAAACTAGCTTATCTGTATATCATAATAAAATCTATCCCAAAATCTTCCCCGTTCTCATCATATCATAATCCATATATGATATATCTCAATAGTATTTAACATACACACCCATGACAACATTACAAAACACAAATAAACCAACTAAGATTAGAGTTATACAAATAAGGACATGCAGCCCAGGCCCACACACTACAATTTAAGTCTAGGCCCAAATTTTAAAGGTGCAATTACATAATCAGGTTTTTCTTTACTTTATTTACAAGTTTGCCATTATACCAACCCAAAAGTGTGGCCTACTAGATATTTGGGCAGTAGCAGTAGTGAATATTCATGCAATAGCAATAACGTATATCCGTGCAGTAGCAGTAGTGATTATACGTGCAGTAATATTAGCAAATATCTGTGCAGTAGCAATAACAGTAGCATATATCATCATGCAGTAGCATCTATCACGACAAATATGCAGTAGAAGCGATCATGACTATTATGCAGTAGCAACTATTATGACTACTATGCAGTAGCAGCTATTAAGGCTGCTATGCAGTAACAACTATATACCAAGATTAGTATGCAGTAACAGCTATCACGATAAGTTTGCAGTAGCAGCTATCACGATAAGTTTGCAGTAGCAGCTATCAAGATATATTGCACTGCTACTGCTACTACACGCATATATTGTACTAGTATTGCACGTTACTGCTACCGTTACTGCTACTACACTGCTACTACACACATATATACTACAGGTATTGCAAGTTATTGTTACTGAACTGATATTGCACTGATACTGCACTGCTACTGCACTGCTACTGCACTGCTACTGCACTGCTACTGCACTGCACTGCACTGCACTGATACTGCACTGCTACTGCACTGCTACTGTACTGATATTGCACTGCTACTGCACTGATACTGCATTTCTACTACACGCATATATGCTACTAGTATTGTACCCTACTGCTACCATTACTGCTACTGCACTAACAGTACTGCACGAATATCTATTTTTGTTACTAATCGAATATATGCTATTGTTACTGCTACTGTATAAATATATGTTAAATGATATCTGTTATTATACGGATATTTATTTCTGCTATTGCATTTACAAATGCTACTGCTACTGCACAAATATCTATTTATGTTATTACACAAATATATGCTACTGTTACTGCTACTGCACGGATATCTATTTCTGCTAATGTACGAATATCTCTTTCTACTATTGCATAAATATATGCTACAGTTACTGCTACTGCATATATATTTGTTGTTACTATTGTACGGATATCTGCTACTGCACGGATATATGGCGGCACACTTTGAGTTTTTTTTTTGTTGGTACACACATTGAGTTCCAAACCCAAAACTTAGAAGAGGACAAAAAAGTAATTTAACACTTGTCACATGTAAGCTTGTAAACAACTTGTCCTTATGTGTAAAAAAATTTACTTATATGCATGAATTAAAAGTTTGTGGACTTTGGAGAAAAATGAAGAGATGTCATGGGCTTTTTTGTAGTTTACTAATATCTCAATCACATCAGGAAGCAAAAACCCTAATCTTTAGCTTCCTTGATTAATATAAAAGTACGTTTAGCTACATAAATTAAAAATAAACGTTACCGCAATATTCCTTAATTCATACAGATTACCAAATGTCCTTATAGCCTTAATTGGCCTTGATCCTAAAACCTTCCTTCATTTTTTAATTTTTCAGGAAAGTTGTGACAACATTGTTTTTCTTTTGGAAAGTTTTCAGATTTTTTTGTATTTTCAAATTTCGGAAAAGTGTAATTTGGATTTCTTTCTTGCTAAAGCAAGTTTCGGAAAATAATCTTCCCACTAGGTTTCCCTCTTAGGCCTCGTTTGGTTCGCGGAATGGAAAGGAAAGGAAAGTGAATCCTTTTCACTTTCCCATGGGAAGGGAAATTAAATTTCCCACTACCTTTCATTTCCCGTGTTTGGAAACGTTGCCACGTTAGGAAAGCAAATAAAAATATATTTTTATTTCCATTATAGTGTTTGTTTTCATCACTCTCTAATCCAAGCCCACGCATTCTAACATGTTGAAAACAGAGTGGGCTGGGCTGCTTTGTTTTGGGCTGGGCTGTACTTTCCCGGGTAGCTTTGGGCCGAATATTCTCCAGACCAGAAACTTCTTCTCTTTGCCAGAACCAGAAAAAGTAAAAAAGAAAATAGCAAAAGGACTCTATACTTGTTCCTGGAGTCTTGATTCTTTGAAGCCTTTGCTCTTTCACATCTCTCTCTCTCTCTCTCTCAGTTCAGGTGCTACCAGCAGGTTAGTAATAAGGGATTTCATCTTCCTTAGCCCCTAATTCTTATCAAATTTCCTAAATCATTAACAATTTTCTCACTTTAATCTGCAATTTTCATGGGTTTTACGCTTTCACATCCTTAATTTTCTTGTTTCAACGGTTACGCATCTCTTTTGTATCCCATTTTGGGATTGTATAAACAAATACAATACAAATCGAGTAGAAATCTTTCGTTCCTGTGACGGAAGTTTTCAGTTTTCTGCAAAAGTTAGAGCTGTTGTAAAAGATGGTGTTGCTTTTTGGGTCATTGGAGCTAAACATAGTTCAATCTTATACACAAAGTTCAATTATGTAACTGATCGATCTAAGATCTAATTAATGATCAACCTTTGTATGGATTAATGATGATGACAACATTTTTATTTCCATACAGAGGCTAGAGTTCATTTTAGTTTAGTTTTAGCTACTTAGGTCCCAATCATCACCAAATTTTTCGTATATTTCTCGCATCAAGTTTAGGGAACTGAATGACCGCACAATGTGGTTCTTGGCGTAGATCTAGTTCGATTCGTAAAATGTCTGGATTTTCATATACAAATAGATGTATACTCTTGCATTGCTGCTACCAGTGAATTATACTTGTGAGTTGCATTGACATGGTAATGTCATGCGTGTTTTTGTTGAAGTTGCAGATGTGGGATTTCTATGTACCACATTTCCTAATAAGGTTGCGTCTCTTTGAGACTATGGCAACTTCATTATAAGCGTGAAGTCAACTTTTCCAGACTTGGCTTTCATCTTATGCTATCGTATCTTGAACTCTTGCGCAGAAAAAATTGTCCAAGTATTCTTCTTTTTGTCATTTGCATATTAGTTGAAGAGGGGATGGCTAAAGGGGGATTTAGTGGCTGAAACCTGAAGTGAGATGTAGCTTTGTATAAAATAACTTCTTCATTTTTCAGGTAAATGGGTTTGTGGACACTACTTGAAGGCTTCCTGCTTCTTGCAAATGCTCTAGCTATATTAAATGAGGACCGGTTCCTTGCGCCTAGGGGTTGGAGCTTCTCAGAATTCTCTGTGGGCAGGACAAAGTCATTGAAGGGACAGATTATTGGTCTCATTTATGCAACACAGTACCTGAGAGTTCCTCTCGTGCTACTCAATTCCATCTGCATTGTTGTAAAATTGATATCTGGATGATGCCAAATGAGGTAAGAATTAAGATATAGATTTCTATTTCTGAGGGATAATATCTTTCTCACTGGTTTGGATTTGTTTGTTGAATAATGTAGGATTTGTAGACACTTCCATAACTGGACATTAGGTTAAGAATTGAACCATCTAGGATTTTCTGGTATTTGGAAGAGTGGGGTTTCTCGACTAAAATTGTAAATAGGTGGTTGAGATTCAATGCCTTTCAAATTCAGCAGATTTTTCTTCTTCTTCTTCCTCTTCCTTTCGCCCCTTGCATCATATGTTCCGAACAAACTTACTCTTGAATATTGATTCTCGTTTTGACTCTGGTGATACATGTGGTTAAACACTTTTATCGGCACAGCACTGACTTTTGAGCTATTATCTCCTGGTTTGGAGTAGTATGCAGTTTGTGATTCCATAGTGTTTTTGACAATAAATCAAATGCCATACTACAGCTTCACTCTACAATAATAAAATGTAAAAGAGCAAGAAAGTATTTGGGTAGTTAAAAAGGTTTACATCTCATTTAAATTATCATATCAAGTAGCAACTACTTGTTAAATGTTGTTTGACCTCTGTCCACTCAGAAAATTGTTGAAACACATAGATGTCATGTTCATGATAGCAGCATATGTTAGCCATGATAGTAGGTAATGTCATGTTGTCTTTTACTGGGGGTGGTCTTCTCCTGAGATTGGCTTAGTTCTTTTCTGTGCTAGGTGAAAACTGCTAGTCATTGAAGCTTTCTGTTTCTTAATGCAGGTTTTGTGCAGATTCATCAAATCGCTATGAGGAGTCTGCCAAGTGCCACTTGCATCTTCTGTTTCATGGAAGGCTGAAGCATTAGGTTGATAGATAGTGTTTGCTTTTTGTGTTGTTGAAATAGGTCTTTCACCTCATTGTTCGAAACCTTTTTGACTTTAGATAGTAATTGTTTGGAACTCCTTGCTTGATTTTATGCGTCTATGCAATCCTTATTCTTTAAATGAAGAGTTGGGTACTTTGGCAGGATCCGGGCTTGGTGAAAATCAGCTCCACTGGCACTGATAAGAACTTGTGACCCCAGAAATCTAGTAAAAGTTTCCAATGTGTGCCATTATTCAGTATTCAATTGTTATTAAAGGAATTAAATTAAATTTGTTTATGAATCTTTAAGTCCGTAAAAGACGTTTTTATCACCCTGTGCTTTGGATTTGTTGACCTTTCCAAAGTCAACAGGATGGTCTTCTGCTACTCTTTTGTTCGTACTCTGATCATAACCTGAGGAACCAAAAGTGTAGAGAATCTATGCTATTATTTGTTTTTTTTTTTGGCCTCATGTTATTTGATGCTTAAGCTTTGAATGAAGCACACCCTAAATGCATACTAAAAACAATTGAGGGATAAATATTGAAAAGAAAAGAGAATAAAAGCAAATCATAGATCAGCAAATACATGGTAATGTTTGGAATCTACTGCTATGAGCCTCAAGGCTGATATTGCAGCTGAAACTGACAAGAAGCCAAAGACGCAAATATTTAGCCAATGCCAGAGCTTTTGTGGTGAAGTGAGCTTGTCCTTGTTCGCCACCAGGTACATGTGGTTTGCGAGAATGAATGTAAGAGGGAATGTGCTGATGGCGCCTGTGAGGCTCATGAAATCTCCAAGGAATGGTAGAAGAGCTGAAACCAACGTGTTAACAGCTAGGTAGCCGCCTCTAACCGTAATTCTGAATGTCAAGTTCTGGATTTTGAATGCACTTCCTGTAATCCCAAACCTTGTGTCCAGATACTCATACATTGGACTTGCAAATATCTACAAGCATCGGTGAAAGAATATTGGGTTGGTAAAGGTGCAGCAATATTCGCAACAAAAATGAGATTCTCAGAAAGTAAAAGTGGGAAGGAGAGAACAGATATACATGCAAAGCAATGACTGATTGCAGGAAGGCACAAATATTGGCAAATGCCTTCACCCAAACCGGTCCGTTGACGTTGTTGAGCAAATATGCTGATGTAGAGTTTCCATATGCCCAATACCCTACAAAAGTTACAGCATACATTGGCAAAACTCCAGCTGTGAACTGAAAGTACAGAGCTTTTAGCATGTTTTCAACCACTGGCTTCCTCACTGTAGCCTGTCACATAAACACAGCCAAAAACGGAGAGCGGATAAGATACACAAAATGTACATGGAGATGAAGGATACACAAAAACAACTGCTTAAATTTAAAGGTCCAGTGACTATTTCACTAAAATGCATAGCATCTATGTATTCAAATTTAAATTCCAGGTACCTGTATCTCTGGAAGCATTCCCGTATTGAATGCAAAAACAAGGTTAGCAGCTGCTCCAATTGTTGTAAATATTTTGCCTATATGTGTCCCTGGGACGCTATAATCCCTGGGTGGTGCTTTAATTCCTAGAACAACATAGTTACTGTTAATGCATATATGCTTAATTCAAACTAGCTAAATAAGAAAATGACACTTGAAAGAACTTCTAGCAAAGAAAATAGCATATTTTTCACTATCATGACCCGTAAAAGAGAAGTTGTATGATCCTTACCATCTTTTAGTGACAGGACCAGTGCTGCAATAATATATACCAAGCTCAAGACTGTTGAAACCCCCAGCCAAACCCTTAGAGCCGACAAGTGTGGTATTCCAATGGCAAATAATGCACACACAAAACCAGCTATGGCAATAAAGTATGGGAGCTTCATAACATGGTCATCCCTGAACAGAACATAGGCAGCCTGCATGATAATTGGAATGACTACCAAATTTTAGGAACATAATTCAAACTCCAAAATGATATTTGTAGAGAACGTTGAAGCTGATGAATGACGCTTAGGCTTGGATTTAACATATATCCATTTCCTCATTTAGTCTCACCTTGAGGGCCTGGCCAGCCAAAATGATATATCCTGTGTTAATCATGAAAAGATTGACATATTGCAATCCCCATGTAAGAGAATAAGCTTTCTTGCCTGCAATGCAGTAGCCCCATCAGAAGCAGGAATCGCGCAAAAGTAGATAAAAATGATGAGAAATGTATTCAATCAACTCTTAGGGTTTACTCGTACCATATATAAATCCTGCAAGATCTCTATATCTGATGTGCCTCTTCCCCCCTAATAAATGTAGCTTGGCAATAAGAGCATTTGCATAGAGTGATATTGCAGTGGCTAAAAGCAAACCGACTACACCGCCTACCCAACTCAGAGGAACCATGACAGTCCCAGAGTATCCCAGGACATATGCACTGTTGATACCGGTTGTGAGCACAAAGCCCGCTTGGAACCATGAATCTATGACCACCAACAAATGTAATGAGCTCAGAAAGAGAGCAATGTCAACAATTAGCCATTTGAAACATTGTAATAAAGATCACCCAAAAAGCCAAAGGAACCCATTTTTCTAAATTCTCCATTATCAAGGAACCCCATTTCCCAATTCAAAAGCATTGTCCTAATCTAAACTTCACACATTTTTGGGGGTTTTTTCAAAAACAAAAATAATCATCTCCATGATTGAATTTGCATAACAGAATACACAATCAAAACAACCACACCTAAGTAATTCTAAACAAGCCCAGATGAAAATCAAGCAGAGAAAAACGAAATGAATTAAGAAATTGAACCTGTGCTAATCTGATGAGCGGTTTCTGGCATTTCCACACCCAGTTTTTCTTCATCGTAGACTTTCCTACTGGGCCCAGAATCGACTTCACTACCACCACTTGTAGTCATCTCCTGACGATTTTGCAAGAGCCAAAGGGTCTGCTCCTCTCCTCCTTCCTCCTCCTCCTCTTCAGAAATCACAGCCAGCGTAGCCTAAGCGGTGCTCTGCTCTCTCTTTTATAGCAATCTCAGCTGAATTCCAGCAAAGAATTCATTACAGCCAGAAAAAGCAGAGCACCCAATTTAGGAAAAAAAAAAAAAAAGATCAAAACTTTGAAAAGTTTTAAGCTTTTTATTCACTGTCCCCGTCGCTTTTTCTCTACAACCACTCGTGTGAGTCGCTGCGTTGTTGGAAGCGCGTGGCGGTCACTCGTTGAGTCTTCTTCCTTGCGCCACCCGAGAAATAAAATCTTAAATTCCTGTCCCGTGGGGTTGGCTCGTTCGTTTTAGAATTGCTTTTTCTGGGAGTGCGTGCGTGACGTATGCAATCATTGCAGGTGACGGCTAACAAGGAGCCACGTTCGCAACACCCAATTAGATCGTTACTGATTACTCTTAATAATTGGCGTTTTTGACCGGTAGTAACAACTTTTAACAACATCTCGCGGCGATTTTTTTTATTTTATAAATCTTATAATATTTTCTTTTAAACTAAAAATTAAGATTTGATTAGGGGGAAAAAAAATTAAAAAACAGATCTTATCTTTGAATTGACGGGTCAACAGCCACTAATTCCAGTTTGTTTCCAAACTGATTCAATCGTTTTCACTGTGGTGCTGAGAATGCCGCAAAATGTTGTGCAGCATTAGGAAACAAAAGTTATGATTAAAAAAAAACCCATAATTCAAAGCACACATAGGACTTGTCTAAAGTGAGAAACTAGGAAAGTTGTGATCTTCGACTTTTCTGTTTGATGACTTGTCTAAGTGATCGAGTAACAAAAGTCGTCATAATTTTTCCTTTGAGTTTGTAAGAATTTTCATATCCACTTACATGACATTTATTAGGCACAACCTAACTAGTTTTACTAAGTCAATAAATAACGTCACAAAAAAGAAAACAACTGAATGTGGCGGCTTCGTGGATTTTATAGATAATACATAAGATCCGAGCCGATTCTCTATCTAAGATTTTCTCCCCTCGAGTTTGTCATAACTTCTTCCTCTTCACCCGCGACTAATTTTTCAAGAGACGACCTATTGACAAAATGGGATACTGTAAATAAGGAAGCAATTTAATGGGTGTGATGGAGTTGGAAACGGTAAAAATTAATCTGAATCAATCATAATAATTGAGGGGGTGTTCTTATGATCGATTGACTTATTAAAACCTTATACACTTGAGCGAATAAAAAAGAGTGCCGATCGAGCATAAGAGATCAAACAACTAAGAGGATCAATCAAGCTAGTTAAGTCCCCACACAAGCTATGATTGACTGGTAATAAAATGCATGTATGCCGTTAATTAATCAGAAAGCGAAAGTAATGTGGAGGAGATTCTAATTCTTTATCAAACTTTCTTTTCGACTGAAAACAAAAGCATATTAGCAAGTAGCATCTCTTAAAGAGAAGTGGCATACATGATAGTATTTTCACAACAAATCAACAAGCATGGATTCCCAGAACCTGATTAGGATTGGGCAGTGCAAAGAGCTCTCGCACTGAAAACCCACTAGGACTTTTGATTAGTGGAAAGAATCAAGGAGGCATCAATCTTTGATCTTTATTATGTGCTCGATCCCACAACAATTTGTTTGCATTGATCAGGCTCCTTTCATTTTCCATTTATTTAGGTTTCTATGATAGATTGATAAAGTAACGATTCCATTGTTTCAAGGCCCTGATATTTTTCAATTGCTCTTACAAAAGAAGCTGGGAAATTTTAGTCACAAAAAAAAAAGAGCTAGAAAAGATGTGTACGTACGCTATTCTACTTTGGTGTCTACTCCTGCAGTTTGCTAAAGCTTTCTAAAAGCTAGCAATGTCACTCATCAATCATCAAGCTAGTGCGCTGATGCTAATCCCATTAACAAGTTAACAACAACAGCAACATACGTACATTCACAGCGCAAAGGATTGAAACAAAGAGAATCAACATAGGAAGAGAAGCAAAACAGAAGAACCGATCGAAACTCAGTTTTAAGCATCAAACACAGAGAATCCTTATTAGGGTACTGTATAAGACTAGGACATCACGTCGAAGCAAGGTGGTGGAGACTAGGCCATCAATGTCTTCGAGAAAATACAGGCAACACTACCTTTTACCTTCAGCACTTCATTCAAAGAAAAATTGCTAGATTCTAGAGCAATCGTAGTCGATGTCCTCGATCATAATAACTTTATGCAGCACTAATAGGAATAAAAATGTGTCATACTTCATAGTTTTGGCCACTCAATTACAAACAAGCACAGAGATTAACTTAGGAAGAGAAACAGAGTACGTAAGTGTGGCCACAAGCATCACAAATAAGGAGGTCCTTCAATACTTTTCGAAGAGTTAGTGCTCATTGAGAAGAAATAAGCACAATTGTAATTAAACACATTCCCTCTGCAACTATGCATCTATGATGCACTTCATACAAGACATTCATGAACCTTAACGGATAGTGATAATGATACTCCAATTATAGCTTCATACACTCCAAGTGGAAAACTTTTCATACTTTGCTAAATTGCAGTAATAGAGCTGAATATAATGAATGAAAAAGACACAGCTATGTTCGGGACATATTTAATCATCAGAGCTAATTGCATTAAAGTTGCCTACTAGAATGCACAAAAAGAACAACAGAATTCATCAGATTTGTTTGTCACATCATCAGCAACATACATCCACAGAAAAAAGGTCACACCTTTTAGGTTCTACTTCTTATTTCTTAACACCATCTGCATCTTCCTCTACAACTACACTGATCTTCTCATACCTGAAATCCGTAGGCTTCAATGGAAACTCAGCAGGGAACACCGTGTGCCTATTCGCAATTATAGCCCACAAAAACAGCACAACAAATGAAACCAGAGCTCCACACCCAGTCATGAAAATAATCCCGGCAAGAATTGACAATGGACAAGCCGTCCGCTTATGCACACCCGGATTTTCACCATGCTCATCCAAATAACCCCTCGGATTCACCGGAAGGGAATGCATCTTCGGAACGTTTCTCAGCTTAAAAGTCCAAGAATACACACTACTAATCTGTGAGGAACTGCCATTCGAATTCGAGGAGCTTATACCTACATACACATTCTCATCTTTCCACATTCCCAACAAATCTATGTAATGTGCAATAATAGGATTATAAGGCCTTGGTTCACCCAACTTACTTAGCCTTATTTCCAATCTTTTCGAACTAGCATCATAATCAATCCAACATTTCAACTTTTCTCCACTATTAAGAACCAAATTCAATGAAGAAACGTTACCAACGGTGACAGAAACAAAGCTACCCACATCGAGCCCAATATGATTCGCATTAAAATCATTCACATTTTGATTCATTTCAGTGTCGAATTCAATGCCCAGAAATTTATTCTCACCATCAAGCCCAAAAGGGCCCTTACCCGAGAATGTCGAGCCAAAATCGCTGGGAACTAAAACGAGCACAAGGCCGTCGCCATTGCCGGGCGTGATCGAGAAGGTGAATTCGGAGGAAAACGACGCCGGATTGCTGAGATTCGCGTCCACAAGTTTGAAGGGCTTTCGGCGAAGGAGAAGACCGGAGCTTGAGAATGATGCCCGCGTGAGGTTCACGTAAGAGCCAGCGTCCACGGCCTCGGCGTCGCCGAACAGGGCAATTTCGGAATCGAAGTTGGGGTTGTTGTTCAGGGCTACGAGTGAAGAAGAGGAAATGGGTCTTGCAATTAGGGTTAGGGTTAGGGAATAAAACGGAAACAGGAGTAAAATCAAGGGGAAACTGCAGCTGGAAATGATGAACTTAGCCATTAGAGTTTCAGAAACCGAGTCTTCGTGCAGTATTACCCGAATCAAAGCGAATTCAACATTTCTATATTTATATGATAAAAAAAAAAAAAAAAAGGAAATGAATTTCTATATATGGTTTGCACTTTGCAAATTTTTACGGCCCACTGTTGGTGTCTTCCATGCCAAAAGAGAGAAGAAAGCCCGTAATATATGTGTATACTGAACGACGCCGCATTGCTTATACCATTGTGGGATAGTTGGACCTTTCATCGGGTGACTTAAAAAAAACCATTGCCAAATAATATATAGAATTTTCAGTCTTCAATTGTTATTGATTTCGAAATAAATGCTTTGATTTCTAACTTGTATCGTAGCTTGGTGAGGGTTATACAACACAATTTATGAGACAACCTTTGCCGACGAAATATTCGTCGGGAAAAGTTTGTATTCTCAATTTCTTTTTCTTTCTTTGAAGTTTAGTTAAAACAATTCAATTTCCGACCGTTAGATGGTTTGCCTGAAGTCCAAAATGAAATAAAGCACAAGTCGGGTGGAGGGAAGATGCATTTTGATGGATTAATTATGTGATTAATTTTGTCAGATATAAAAATAATAATAATTGAAAAACCTTTGTCCTAATTTTCTTATTTGAATATTTATTAAGATGATTCAATTCTTGACATAGTTTTAAGATGATTCAATTTCACAAAATAATGTGCTTGACATTATTTTACAAGTTTGGATGTGTCATAAGATGCCGAAACATGTCAACACCTTTTTTCTTGAAATTTTCATGTACCATAAGCTTACAATTCTTATTAGAGTATGATTTTTGGAATGTTTCCCAATTGACAGAACATCAAAATCTTAAACGGAATATTTTTTATGAATTTTCTTGTTTTCCGACTTTAGAAAATCGTAAAAAATAATCGGACAAAATTTTTGAGTTTTGTCAGTTCGAGAAGTACTTAAAAATCATGATTTAACGGTGAGAAAATTTTGGCTAAAAAATAAGAATATGCAATTTTTGCCAAAAATCGTGTGCTATAGTCCACAATTTTGGATGAGAAATCATGGTCTTGGACAAATTTTTTTTTGGAGTAAATTCTTGGATCAGTTCCCATTGTGTTGGGACATAATTTTGGAACTTCATAGACTCGCTCACTTATGTTTTGGCACCCTAATGTCTAATGCATGGGATAATTGTGATTGCTAAGCCTTTTTTTTTTCTTTTTTTCTAAAGAGGATCAAAGGATTTCACTCCTACCCCCATGGTGACTCGAACCCATGACCTGGATCTTAGGTAGTGGGTGCTCTAACCACTGAGCTAACACCACTTCGTCCTTCAACTAATAATAATTGCTCCAATATCCCCTTCTTGCGACACTTACTTGATGCATGATATTATTTTTTTACCCTCATGTTTCTATTTTTTTATGTGCCCTAATTTTTTTTTTTGAATATTTATTAAGATGATTCAATTCTTGACATGCTTTTAAGATGATTCAATTTCACAAATAAATGGGCTTGACATGATTTTAAATACAAGTTTGGAGGTGACATAGTATGCCGAAACATTTAAACTCCTTTTTTTTCTTGAAATTTGCATGCACCATAAGCTTACAATTCTTAGAGTATGATTTTTGGAAGGTGTCTCAGTTGACGGATCACCAAAATATTGAACGGAATATTTTTTAAGAAATTTTTTGTTATCCAATTTCAAAAAATCGTAAAAAAATTATCGAACTAAATTTTTGAGTTCCGTCGGTTCGAGAAATGCTTAAAAATCATGATTTCAAACTGAGAAAATTTTGGTTAAAAAATCAGAACTTGCAATTTTTGCAAAAAAAAAAAACGTGTGCTATAATCTATAGTTTTGGGTGAGAATTCATGGTATTGGACAATTTTTTTTTTGGAGTAAATTCCTGGATCGGTTTCCATTATCTTGCGACATAGTTTTGGACTTTCATAGACTCGCTCTCTTATATTTTAATGGCTAATGGTTGTGATAATTGTGCTTGCTAAGCCTCGATCACTTACTTGACGCATGATATTATTTTTTTACCCTTTTATTTCTATTTTTTTATGTGCCCTAATTTTTTTTCTTGAATATTTATTAAGATGATTCAATTCTTGACATGCTTTTAAGATGATTCAATTTCACAAAATAATAGGTTTGGCATGGCTTTACAAGTTTGGAGGTGACATAGTATGCCAAAACATGTTAACACCTTTTTACTTGAAATTCTCATGTACCATAAGCTTACAATTCTTAGAGTACGATTTTTAGAAGGTGTCACAATTGACAGAACAGCAAAATCTCGAACATAATATTTTTTTTATGAATTTGCTTGTTTTCCGACTTCATAAAATCGTAAAAAAATAATATGACTAGATTTTTTAGTTTCGTTAGTTCGAGAATTTTGGTTAAAAAATAAGAACATACAATTTTGCCAAAAAAAACGTATGCTATAGTCCACAGTTTTTTGTGAGAATTCATGGTCTTGGACAATTTTTGTTTTTTTGGAGTAAATTCCTAGATCGGTTCCCATTGTGTTGGGACATAGTTTTGGACCTTCATAGACTCGCTCTCTTATGTTTTGGCACCCTAATGGCTAATGGTTGGGATAATTGTGCTTGCTAATTAATCCTCTTTTACTTGACACTTGATATTATTTTTTTTACCCTTTTGTTTCTATTTTTTTATGTGGCCTAATTTTTTTTTCTTTGAATGTTTATTCAGATGATTCAATTCTTGACCCTTGGCCGGTCCAATTGAGCTCCAATATGATATGTAGAAACAAAATATGGGAGGGTAGAGGCATTGTGAATAAATTTGTTAAGTAGAAGAAAAAAAATATTAATAATGAGACAACCTTTGCCGACGAAATAGTTGTCGGAAAAGGTTTGTATTCCCAATTTCTTTTTCTTTCTTTGAAGCTTAGTTAGAACAATTTAATTTCGGACCGTTAGATGATTTGCTTGACTGCTTGACAGCTTGAGGTCCAAAATGAAATATAAGAACAAGATGGGATGAGGGAAGAGCCATTTTGATGGATTAATTATGTGAATAATTTCGTTACATCTAAAAATAATAATAATTGAACAACCTTTGTCCTAATTTTTTCTTTGAATATTAATTAAGACAATTCAATTCTTGACATGGTTTTAAGATGATTCAATTTCACAAAATAATGGGCTTCACATAGTTTTACAAGTTTGGACGTGTCATAGGATGACGAAACATATCAACACCGTTTTTCTTGAAATTCTCGTGTACTAATTCTTAGAGTATGATTTTTGGAAGGTGTTCAATAAGGGTAAGGGCCCAAGGACTAATCCGCAGTCGGAGATCTTGTCAGAACGCTTCCTCTCCCTAACCATCCACATAATGAATTGGGATTTAATTCCAATCCGCAGTCGGTAAGATTCAAACTCGGGTGGGGGGGGTACCACACCTGGAGGCTCTTACCAACTTGACCACTAGTGGTGGTTTAACAACACCTAAATTGAAAATCATATAATATAGTTGGTTCCGATGTTTGAATCGAAATCTTTAATCAACACGGTCCAATCCAAAATTGGTGTATGGAAGAGTTGCTTACAATGTTGAAATTAAGGCATATATATATGGTTCCATTCTTTTCCTAACAAAAGATAGCAACTTTAGGTCTTAATTAAGATGATTGTCAACTTTATGCACATCTCGATCTCAACCAAATCCCTCAATATAATTAATGAGGCAAAGAAAGAAAATCAAATCCTCCGAATCTCAAATACATGGCAGAAAATCGAGTCTCACAAAGTGCGAGTTTAAAGAGAAAAATAGACAAGAAATAGGAGTGGAGGGGTTTGAATTTGGAGACAAGTCAAGGGTTTAGGTCCCCCTAACTTGTAGGCAAGGAGCATCAAATTCCTTACGAGCTTGAAAAAATTTGATATATGGGTTTTCCTTTTGGCAGTTTGTGTGTCCTTTGCAAAGTTTGTGTAGTGCAAGAGGGAGACATTTGGGGTACATAATTTTACAACTGAAAGATAATTTGTACACTTTGGTGCCCAACAATTCTTCTTTAACTTGGACCCCATATACATATAATTCTATATATATATATATATTGATAATGCTAGCTGATGTACAATTTCAATTCTATTCGATTTACTAGATAATTAGACTCTTACTATTAGCTATGATGATGAACAAAACATGCAATAATAACAGGTTAGACCAAGCATATTCTACTAGAGAGTAGAAAATTTACTCATTTTGTTTGTTTCAAACTTTGCATAGATCTAGGAAGCTTCTGAAATCAAGGGTCGATTTCCTTTATGCTTTCTACTATATTGACAAATTCAACGTGAAATCGATCATATAGATTTAATAATGCACAACTAGCTTAGCCTCCACCACTACATTTAGTCAAAAAGTAACTATATTATGTTGTTATATATAGAGCTCATTCCTCTAGGACATGTACGTGAGTTGTCCACTAGCTAACTGTTGATTCGATCGATCATTAGCATTTATCTTGTTTCATGTGTGGAAGAGGTTTTGAGTTTGAAGTTTTAATTCTTCCTAATTTATCACATAATTAACGACTAAAACATGTGTATAATTATTTCTTTTAGTAAAGGGAGGGCTTTAAGACCGATCGAGATCGACCTAACCCTAAGGTGATCACTTAGAAATGATTAATGCATATTCAACGTACAAATGAATTACTACTACCTGAAAGTAATTAAGAAACTTAATGTGGTATTAAGGTTGAGGCCATGTGACAAAAGGGATCCTGTAAATGGGCGGTGAGAGACTGTTTTAGAATGCTGTGGTGTCATGTGCTAAGCTATAAGAGGTATAACACCCTTAAAATTAAAGAACCCTAATTTAGCAACGTTAAAAAGGGCCTTTTCTTTCTTTCATAATTCTAAGGTCCTCTCATATCACATGTCTATGATTATTCCTTTGCCTTTGGGACACTCAACGTGAGGCCCCAAAGTAGGGATGAAGAGAGCTAGGAAAAGAAAAGTCCTCGATCAAGTTCATGTATTGTATCATCGATCATCATCTTTCACTGCGCGCCTTGGATTCTAATTAAAGTCCTTAAAAGCATGTGATTTGGAGGAGCCCTTGACTTTGGGCCACCGCCAGGTGTGGCCATCTTCGTCTGCTCTAGTAGGTTCAACAGAGTCTGCAAATTAAACTTGGTTCAGGCTAATCAGAAAACCATGTGGGTTTTTAGCAATTTAATCTGAAACTATATATTTCTTCTTGCTAGGGTAAAGTTCACCTTTTTCGATCGAAAGGTACTGAAATATTCAAGTCATTGCAATGATCAAAAGCTACCTATCAGAAAATGGGGTAAATTTTGACCGAAGAAATGTAGAATTTATTGACTTATCGGTTAATCATGACTAATGAAACAGGGCATTATCAAAAATATAATCACTGCAAAATTTTGATCATTCCTACTTTATACAGGTGTATAACTGTTTGAGTAAAATAGCTGCAAATTAAGATCATAGCTTTTGGTTTAATCAAAGTTATATTTTTGTATGAATAAATATTTAAGAATTAGGTTTTAACCTATCGTTGTTGACAAGCATACGCACGCTGTAAATAATAAATAAAAGTAAAATCCATGACAACTGTATACAAGGAGATCAGCAAATAATCAAATTAATATTGGATTTGGAACGCTTCTCGATTAGAGATGATCGATTTCTGGGTTTTTGCGTTTTTCGAGCTGTATTCCCAGCAACGCAGGAAATCAGATCCAACGTGTTCGTGTATGGGGTTCTGGGTTTGCTTCTGGTTTATATATAGCTTCTATCCACATATATATATAATCAATCATGATGATGATGCTATATGAATATGCATAACTTAGTAAGAAAATAATCTCAAAGTATATGTATATATATGAATTACTAAGATAGATGAAAAGCTAGACTTGAATTGATGCAAAGCTAATTAATTAATGAAAGCTTTAATTAGAATGTTGGTTCTTCAAAATGAGTTTTGGGAATCTCCTACCACAAAGGAAAAACCATAAAAAGAACTTTGAATATATAGGAGTTTGGAAACAAAATAAAGCCGCAAGAAATGGACTTACTTGGATATCATAGAGTTGGCTGAACTCCTTGGATATATATGTTAGTTCTAGATTGATGCATGGACATCAAAGTTTGAAGCTTCCAAAGGAGAAATCCAAAGGGATAGCATGATCCAAAACCATATAGGGATCATCGATATGATCAAGAAGGCTTTGCTAGCTAGCTTAGGATCAATGCGATCCCTTTGGATGCCTCCTCTAGTACTTAATTGCAGTATATGAAACCAACCCAACTCTCTCTCTCTCTCTCTCTCTCTACTGTGAAGAGGGGTAAGTGGAATTTGAGGGAGCCTTCAATATAAAAGAGAGGGTGGGGTGGTGCTATAAACAATGACTGAATTCTCCTTTTTGTTTTTGTTTTATAACCTCTCCATCTTCCATGTTACTATTCATTTGTTATTTTCAATCAAAATCATGAGGAAATGTTTTCCAAAGATATTTATGTAAATTGTAGACCCCATTCTCAAACAAACAAGACACTTGGAAAAAAGGTAAACATTGTGTGTCATCTATTCCACATTAGAAGTCCCAACAAGTTGGTAGCAGTAATACCTGTTTATTTCATACATCTATAAATTTATTTCATATATCTCATATAGATGTATATATTCTCCTCATCTAAATCAAGCTGGTCTGTGGTCCAATCCATGTTTCCTCTCCTACACCAAACTCTTTTTCATGCTTTACTATTGCATTATTATTATTATTCCCATTTCTTATTATATATGATATCTATCTCAGATATAAGTCAATGATATGACCATATATATGATTGAATCGGAAATTAATGTTTTAGTGGGACGTGCGAAATAAATAAGAGGGTAAAATGTAGTCAAGCTCCTCTATCAGTATAATTTGGATTTAATGTTTAGAAGGAAATGAGCTCAATGAAAAAAGAAAATTTACCTACCAAAAGTTGAAGAAATTAGATTAAGAACCACAAAAAGAAGGGTGGCCGGCCTTATCATTTTTCATTAATTAAGTTCTTTTTCTTCGTACACCAGAGTGTGAGGACCATCACATACTATACCAAAGACCTATATATACATATGTATCAATGGTGCACATGGATAGGCATCTCTAAATAGTAAATAGGGCATCACTCTTACCAATAATGAGTTTATTCGTAGCAATATTGTACTATTCCGATGCATTTGTTCATATATATTAGCATTATCAATAGCTCTCTAGATGCCATTAATTGTTTTAATCTATGGGGATCAAATCATCTAGCTAGGAATTGTTCATTAGATTAAGTAGCGATCAAAGATTTTCCCACTTTCAAATGTATATATTTGTTTGAGAAATTATCATAGGTATCTCTCGTCATTAATTTGTCTTCCATCTGCTTGAATATCGATCATCACGTATTAAACAATAGATATTTGAAGTATAGGATTACTAATTCAAAATTTAGGGTTTATACACCACTTTGTCCATTCCTCTCACAAAAGAATATTTATTTTGTGAGATATAAGTAAAAGTTAGTTAGTATAATGGTCTTTCTCTTTAGAGTACTGGTGAATATATCTATATATATATATGGTTTAAAAGTTGAAATTCCCACTCCCATATATAAGAGTGAAAAAAAGAAAAAAGAAAAAAACCAATGAGATCAACTTTAAGCAACTTGATCTTGATCTACTAGAGTTCTTGAATGCATTGGCGTTTGAAAGCATGAGAACCCAAGCAGAAATTTGGTCCTCCAATGAAATTGAATGAGGGTTTCAAAAAATAACTCAGTAAATGAGTTCAAAATGTAGATCACAGCCTAAACTTTGGGAGCTAAATCTTAAACCCATAGAGATGAACGATAATGAGAACTCAAACACAAATTTTGTCCTCCAATGAAACAAAATAAAGGTACGTTTTCAAAAATAACTGATCACTGAATGAATTTGAAATTTAGATCTCGATCAGCCTAAATACTTGGGAGTAAAACTTTAAGTCCTAGCTAGAAAATGATACGTGAGGTCCTCTAACCATGAACTTGAATTTAACATGACTCATGACTATATATGCATGATATATAGTTTCAAAATTTCTCACTTGCTGTTAGTTCCTAATTAACCAGAAATAAGTAAAAAGAAACTCTGGTTCCATATATGGTCCATTTATATATAGTGACTATATCTGATCCAAAACCTGAAAGGGGAATTGAAAAACCTAATTAGTTCCTTGCTCTAGTGCTTGGCCAAACTGATTCTGTAGTCATCTCAGCCGTCCAATACGTGGGCCACCGCTAGATTTCTCGGTTGATCACTCAGGAGATCGTGATGGGTGGTGCTAGATCTTGTCCACACTAGTGAAGCATAGATGGGGACCACAGGAGCACACAGCAGGCTTATCAATATCTATGGTGCGCTAGCTCTATAGAGACTGTACCCAAGCAAACCCTACCACCATAAGAATAATATTTACTCACTCTCCCACACCACGCAAATCACTGATGAAGGCGTAGTGGGTAAGGTATTTCTTGTGGTTGTTGGCTCATACTGTCTGCGATGTGATCTGGAAATTTTGTAGGGTTTTTGGTTCACCTCTTAGGACATACATGGATGTCCCTTGTTTGTAGGACACAAAAGTTATTTACTCTCAGGCTTTGTAACCCAATTGTTGGAGCACCAGGACGTACGCACCAGCTTGAAATGAACCTGCAGCCAATTGGCGTTTAATTGCAGAAAAATTGGTGCCCTAGCTGGTGAGCTTTTTCTTTCATATTATGTTTCATCATTTCCCATGCACGAGATTCATTATTAATTGGTTCATTCGCTAAGTGCCAACGTACTCTTCCACTCACAGTACGTAGTTCTTTCTTGTTGGGACTACAGGAGATCGATTCGATCCGGGTTGGAAATCAGTTTTGCTCCTGATGATGATAATTACCCTAATACTTTCAGAAGAGGCTTAGTTCTATATATATGATAGGGTGAGTATTTCCTTTTCCCATTGATCTTGGGAGCTGCTAATCATCCTCTTGGTTGGTTTATATATATCATACACGTCTATTATTCATTATTTAAAAGCACTCACCCAAAGAGTAGATAATGACCGAACTGGAACTGAGTTCTACTTCTTTTTGTTTGATTTTCGATCCTTTTCTCTATCAACTTCCTTTCCTCAATTTCTATTAGACTTTAAGTTGAGTTATTCACAAGCATCTCTTGGAAGGAAGGTCCTACATAGAATACCCTCTATCTTCTACTATTCCTTTAGTTGTTGGGTGTTGGATGTTGGACCACAGTCATATATTGGCACCATTATGATCTGAATATACAAGTTGAGAAAGTTTTGTATTCTCTATCCATCCATTTGTATCATTGTTAATGGCAAGAAAGATATAAATAAAGAGTGTATATATATACATAAGAAATTATCTGGTTTTTAAGAAGAAATAAATTGTGGGACTATGTTATGTATGTGTTTGAAGCAGATGTAGAAACTAGTATATCCAAATTTTCTAGTTATATATTTTTTTTGCATCAAGCCACACAACCCGGTAATTAAAGTATGTGTTATGTGTGAGAAAAGTTGGTGCAACATGCAACATTCAACAATAGTTTTAGATGATTAAGTCCCTACCTAGCTAGCTATATATATATATACATATATACATCGTGCAAACACGAAATGACCCAAGATAAGGAATGGTACATACATTAAATTATGTTGAAGCTTGGCTTCTCTGGGACACTGTTAGCTAGCAAGGGTTCTATAGAAGGACTAGGGAAATTTGAATTTCAAAACATATACTATTTCCATTGTGATTCATATATATGTTACAGCTAGCTAGCTAGCTAGAAGCATTAAGATTGTGAAATTAATACCAACAACAACTATGTTTTGTTTTCAAAGGGTACACATGCGTATACCTGGTGTTTCTAGCGCGAGGTAGATAGCATAGTACCACATGAATGTCCCAACTTCACATGGACTCGATTAGGAGGGTTTTGGCCAAAGGACAAATCAATTAGTGCCTAGGACACCTTCCAACCCCACACCCTCCACACCCCTGACCCCCCAAGTTGTTTATTTTGCATCAAAGTCGATACCTTTCAATCTGGTTTTGGTGTAAGAAGTGACCCAATTTGTGGGACACATATATATAGGAGTTAAGACGTATATACACAGAAAAGTCTGGTAAGGAATTAGGGTTTCGGGGACCCTCACATGCAGGCAATTAAGGGTTCATGATATTCACGTTCTTTTCCTGACGAGATATATATTACAAACTAATTAATTTGATCCAAGGTAGTACGCACTCTACTTTTCGATCGTTGGCTGTCACTTTGAATCCCTTTCAATTTGGGTCATCTGATCTCTGTGTTTGGCATGCTGCTGGTTTTGGAATATATACGTGTTCTACTGCAAAAGTTTAACTTATATAATTGTTGAAGTTGTGTAGCTCGATACAAAAACATATACGTGTAAAATAAAAAATCTCACATCAAGAAGAAAAATACAAAAACGCACATGCATACGGAATATGTTTGACTAGGGTTAGAATTAAATTAGAGGTAGCAACTTAATAATTACACACAAAATTCTCTTACAATTTCCAGCCCTTGTAAATCCCATCACAAATCTGTTTGCAGAGCCTTTGTGTCTGTCTAGAAAAGGCTATCCACTCGGCTTTTGTTTGGTGCACACACTTTGATGGGTTGATTGATTATATTGATCCTTTTGACTCTTTGATTGAGATCGGGTTGCATACCTATATATGGCAGTGGTACCGTGGTACGTGTTCGATCATTCACTTTGGTGTTCGTCATTTGTCATCATCCAATAATATATATTATTGATCGATGCAAATTTCTAAAGTGATCAACTTTGCTTTTTGATCATCTCCGGATTTGAGAAAATATATGCTTTTTCCATGTGTAAAAGACAATTAAAAGGGTTATGAAAGGTAGATCAAACTTTGTTTTTATAGTGTAAAATCAATGTCATTTGGATGAACAATGGGGCCATGCGAGAGACATGCATCAAGGAGCTAGCATGGAATATATTGATGCATGCTTATGTTCTTTTCAAATGCTTCGCTATTCATTATTAGAGTTTTTACACCAAGGTCTCGTTTTGTTACAATTTTTTTTTTTAGAAGAGAAAATTTTACATTCTTATATTTGGTAAGTGCATGATTGGAATAAAAAAATTTCCTCATACAAAGAAAATTTTAAAAGAAGAGAAAAATTGAAACTTTCTATCTTCCTTATGATTTCTTTTTCATTCATATTTTCCCGGATTCCTTACATTGTTTCAGCATTAGTTACACGACTATTATGATCAAAAGTTTCTATTAGAAATTGTATATACCAATACTGTTCCAAGTAATATTAACTTCTTAATTATTTTATCAAGTGTTACTAAAATTCTGCGATTTATTGTCCGTGTCTATTTAGTTTACTCCCACCGAGCTTCAATTAATAGGTGGAGTTGTATTGCGTATAGTGATCGATGCCTATTAATTTATAACAGCATCACAAGGACGGGTCATTAATTGTGTAATATTGATTTTACTTATTGAATAAAATGACTACCTCATTCCTTTCAAAATTTTGATTTTTGTAAAGGCCTAATATTTCGTAAATTAGTCTTTCAACTTCTTTAAATTAGACGGAACTTGAAAAAAATAAAAATAAAGGAAAATATTTAAGTGGAACATGGTGAGACTATACCTAGCTAGTCCCTCTCGATCAACTTTAGAGTTTTATCGCATCAAAAAAACTTTAAATTGTTGAAGGAAAAACACATTTAGTGTGCCTTCGTCAAAGTAACTGACGATAGGTAATTAGGGGTTTATTTGTAATTTGATTACCTTGTAATTGTTACCCTATATAAAGGGAATTATCAATGAAATGAGTAGACCAATTCCATTTTACTACAACACGTTATCAGCACGCTCAGAGCTAATAGCAAACAAAAAGAAAAAAACCTTAAATTGTTTCTTCTTCTTGTTCCCGTCAACATCAGAAAAAAAAAAAACCCTAGTTCAAGCCAAGCCGCCGGCCTCGTTCAAGCCAAGCCGCCGACCTTGTTCTACCCAGATCCGGCCTCGGCCTCGCCTGCATCGCTTCGATCTCGACCTCGTCTGCATCGGACCCGATCGGCCTCTCCATTTCCGACGATCCCAAAGCACCGCACGATCCCAATACACCGATCTCGTCTATTTCCGACGTGCAGATCCAATCGGCCTCAGTCCCGATCGTCTTCGTCAAGGCAGATCCGGTCTTCTTCAGATCCGATTGACGTCGTCATCGTCCAAAGGAAACTCTGATCGGCCTCGTTAAACCAAGCACCGATCGTCTAGCCCAGCCTCGTCCTCCGTCTGTGACCGCCGCCCTTGACAACTCCGATCAGCGCCGTCTTCCCGATCGACCTCGTCTCCGACGCGCCGCAGATCTCGACCCAGATCTGACGCAGCAGCCCCGACCCAGAAGATTGGATCCGGCCCAGCAGCCCCAGGCCCAGACGAGCCCAGAAAAAAAAAGAAAAAAAAGAGTGGGATTTTTTTTTACCATTTCTGGTAAAACAGGTAAATTTTTAACTTATAATTACTATTTACTGTTTACTATTTACTATTTACTGTTTTACGAAATTTAAATAGTAAATATGTAATCTGATTTAATGGTTGATTTATTTACTTATTATTTTTTACTTTTAAGTAAATTTGCATGCCTATAATTTATGTTTTGCATTTATAAATTATGTAGGCAATTTTTAATTAAGCATGTTATTTAGGCAAATAATTTTACAATTATTGTGACATTATCAGTATATTTACCATAATATGTGTTATGTTTCATTCAAATAATTATCGCATATGCTATGGTATTTTTGCCTCTAAATTGCTTTATTTAACATTTTTTAAATATAAATTATGTATTTCCATGATAATGCAAATTCATGGACGTTACAAAATAAGTACAAACCAACCATGTGATAAAGTATTTTCACAAAGCATCGAAAAAAAAAAAAATGTGTGACCACTATGAATTTTGGTTTCGAAATCTAATTCACATTCTTGGACAATTAATTATCGTGGATGTCTTTATGACTGCGTGATTAATATATCTTCACTTTTGTTTAAAACAGATGATTGATCCAACTCGACCCGAGTTTGAAATACTGGACTCAGAAGGAATTGAGTACCACTTTTGGGTTTCTGACGTGGAAACTACTTTCATGTGAAGACTAATGTCTCATTTTAATTAGACTATTGTTTTGGTCTTAAAGTTATTTTGAATAATGGTTTGTGAAATTAGGTTTATCTGGACGAGACCTTAATTTGATTATCGTTGGCTTATTAATAAATTTCGGATTTTATTCTGAAGCATTGAATTTATTCGAGTTTATTTACTACACATAAACATACATGGTTCGAAAATAAGCACTATTAAGATGTCAAGCAATACATCTAGCAAATAAAAGAAAAAAAATATTAGAATGAAAAATATATCATTGAATTAATTCCTTATAATTCATCTGTGACTACGATGATTGGATCATCACATTTAATAAAAGGGCGAGGAACTGCCAAATTCTTGATGCTTAATGGCACAATGATTATAGTCACAGCCGCTCTGTATGCACCAAGAGCTAATCGAACCTTGTTAAGTTTTAAAGATATTCGTGTCAACGGTAATCATTTGGAAATTCACTGTGAGAATGGAACTGAATACATATATACTACCTCTAATGAATGTGGAAGGAAACGCATTTTAGAGGAACTAATGAGTCAATTTAGTGGATTATATCTCACTACTATTCGGATTATTGAATCCTATGTTGTCACCAACAATGAACTGTGGGACACTGACTCATACAGGCTTTGGCACGACCGCCTATGACACCCTGGTCGTGACATGATGATCCTTATTTTAAAGAACTCACACGGACATCCTTTCTTTTGAGTGAAAAACAAAATGGGACAAAAATCCGTCACACTGCAAAGTGTCGGTACTAGTACTGCTCTAATGCAGAGCATGCCTTCTGAAGCACCAGATGCGCTATCTCCATCTCATTCTGCCTTATTAAGAATTTCAAAGGCACATCACTCATTTTGCAAAGCCTGTTCTTTAGCAAAAACAGGATCGAGACCTTCCTATGCTAAAGATACAAAGCAAAACATTTCATTCTTACAAAGGAAACAAAGTGATATCTGTGGACCTATCCATCCAGAATGCGGACCATTCAAGTATTTTATGGTTCTGGTGGATGCTTCGACACGCTGGTCACATGTCGCAATATTGTCCACAAGAAATGCTGCATTTGCAAAACTCCTAGCACAGATTATACGTTTAAGGGCTCACCACCCTGATCATCCTATCAGGTCTATAAGGCTTGATAACGCTGGAGAGTTTACATCAAAAGTATTTGATGATTATTGCACGTCTATCGGATTGATGTAGAGCATCCTGTACCCCATGTGCATACACAAAATGGTCTCGCAGAAGCCACCATCAAAAGGCTACAGATGGTGGCTAGGGCACTGGTTATGCGCACCAACATGCCTATCTCTACATGGGGTTATGCAATATTGCACGCAGCTTTACTTATTCGTTTCAGACCCACTACTAGCCAACCATTCCCTGCGTACCAGTTGGTTACTGGATATAAGTGTCACGCCCCGATTTTCAAATCGATTAATAAGGCATTTTGCCCTTAATTACAAACCAATTCGGGAACGTGACTACATGGAATATCAAATACAAATATGCACTAGAATTTTTTTCCTTTTAATTCGAGTACAACAAATATACTCCATGCCCAATAAATGTAAATGCTGACCCGTTCTTTAGGGTTACATATTACAAGCCATAAATTAAATAATAAATTGTTATTACAAAATATTAAATAATTAATCCATCAGAGTTTATTACATAAACAGCGGAAGTCTTATAAACCAATAATATGTATGCAGCCTTGCTTACTCCTGGTTATCCTAACCTGCAGGTATAACCACTACACCGTGGAATAGTGTACCGGGTTATATCAACAAACCCGGTCAGCTTACGAAGCTGGTATGAGTGATCTATGTTTTATTCACACTGTAACATTTTCCCAATTGAATTCTTTTATTTTCAGAAATCAATTAAAACCCAAAAGTTCCATTTCAAATCCGGAAGATTTGTATTATCTAATATACTGAACCTACGTGCCCCATACCACGTATTTTAACCCCACACGCCCCATAAACATGTATGTTAATACCAGGGTAATCCAATATGTTAAATAATATAAACCCTCGATCTTTACTCACACAAAACCATTTATAACTTAGCCTGATTAAAAGTGAGATGCATCTCCTTTTAATACATCAAGTTATTTTTAACTTCGCCTGATTAAAAGTGAGAATACTATTTTTCTTCTCCTTTTAATACATCAAGTTAATCATACAATATGCAGTCTAGAGCTCTAACTGAATGGGCTACCATTTTTCACCCATTTAACATTGTCCCCGGTCAGGACAGTCCGTTTGGACAAAAACATTCAAATAGGCAAACACAATATCTTATTTAGAATTATTGTGTTCCCACAAAATTCACAAATCAAACAATAAAATGAATATTTTTCAAATATTGTTTTAACACCAAAATCACAAACAACACAATATGAATTAATATTCATATATAAAAACATCGTGAGATTCACTCACCTCTTAATCCTGCTGCGTCTTCAAATAGTAACTGGGAATCGACAATGCTAGTCAAAAGCTTCAAGATTCCAAAATACCTATGAACATGCAATTTTCCATTTAGCATATCATAGTTTCCCAAAACGTTACATTATTCCTCAAATGTCACTTAGACATCAATAACCATAATTCGGGACAGTTTGACCAAAAGTCAACCGTCGGTCAACGTGGGTCCCACGTCTACTATTCATCAACGGGTCCCACACAAAATCCGAAACTTCCAAAATCTACCAACATGCTTATTTCTAGCATCCTAACATCATATCCAAATATGGTGATGATCCAACGGTCGGATCATCACGGATCTAACGATCCATAAGCATTGCATAATTGATCGTTGATCAAACGATCTAATTTCAATAATCCAACGGTCCAACATGCTTATAATATCAATATTAACCCTACGATCAAATTTCATGATCATCCAACGGTCGGATATCTCGAATCGTAAATCGTACGATCCGATTAATCGGGTTAATTGACCATCATTCAAACGACCGAATTTGACAAAAGTCAAAACACGAAAGTTGTTCGTATCGACGAATACAAGATTTTGGACGTAAAACTTTTGCCATGCAAGCTGCCACGCGCCGCCATGCACCACCGCGAGTGGCGGCGGCGGCGGCGGCGGCGGCGGTCAACTTTCTCCGATGAACCTAAAATTTTACCAGAATGTAGAACTCAACAAGCCCAACAAGTTTAGTAACTACCTCAAAGTCTGGATCGGAGCGGAAGTGGCCGGAATCGGTGTCGGCAAGTTCTAGATCCAAAACTTCCCGAGCTCAATCTGCCGCCTACGGTGGTTTTCGGTGAAATCCAAGGGCACCATCGTGTTCATGGGGTTGAGGGCTTCAAAACCCAGTACCCGAAGTGGTCCGGGGTGGCCGGAAAGTGGCCGGATGACGAAGGAGAAATCGGTCCCCTTTTTGGGCGGTGCGTGCGGCGTCACCACCGAGCGGATGGCGGCCAACCCGGGTGGGTTAGGACCGTCGGTCCTTGCTGCTCCCACTGGTGGGGGAGGTGAGAGTAGGTGGTGGCCGGAACTGGGTCGCCGGAAAAACCAGTAGAGAGAGAGAGAGAGAGAGAGAGAAGCACGGGGAGAGAGAGAGGGGGAGGAGAGAGAAAGTTCCAGAAAAAAAATAAAATCTTTCTTTTATAGAAAAAAACGTGGAACTTCCGAGGTGCATAACTTCTTCATACGATGTCCGTTTCCGGTGAACCGAAATCCTACGAACTCGATTCGACGAGGTCTACAAATCTCGTGAAGAAAGTTTTCCCAAATTCTCAACGGATACTAAGTTACCTTAATTAACCTTGTGTAACTTATAATTACCACCGTAATTATCGTTTTACGACGAAAACCCCTAAAAATACGAAATCACACCCTTTCACTTCAAATTTCACGACCTATTTTATAAAAATAGTATCGAAATTTTCGGGGTATTACAATAAGCCTGATATTTCACACTTACGCATATTTGGTTGCGCAGTATATGTGCCTATTGCGCCCCCACAACGCACTAAAATGGGTCCTCAGAGACGATTAAGTATTTATGTTGGATATGAATCCCCAACAATTATCTGCTATTTGGAACCTTTAACAGGCGATCTCTTTACCGCTAGATTTGCGGATTGTCACTTTGATGAGACAGTCTTCCCGTCGTTAGGGGGAGATAAGAAAAAGGATTTTCTAAGGGAACGACAGGAATTGTCGTGGTTTGTCCCCACTATGTCTCATTATGATCCCCGCACTTCACAATGTGAAAGTGAAGTGAAAAGAATAATCGATATTCAGAACGTAGCAGATTCGATGCCTGATGCGTTTGCTGATATCGCTAAAGTGACAAGATCACATATACCAGCTGCAAATGTGCCTGCAAGGTTAGAAGTCCCCAATAAGGGGCACAGCGCCGCAGACAGAGGCGTTGCAACCACACTTAGTGGAGGTGTGGTTGAGGCCGTGGCTCCCCAAAGGAAGAGGGGGAGGCCACCTGGTTCGATTGACACCCGCCCAAGGAAGAAGAGGGCGGGTACGGCACAACCTGATACATTAATCATCAATGTAGAAAATCCCTCTCATGAGATTATCTCTGATTACAGTTATGTCCATGAATCATTACTGGAGGACGCTCCAATGTTTGATATGATTCCAGAGAACAAAGAAATCTCAATGGATTATGAGAGTGCATATGAGTTGATGGAAAGATCTTCCATACACATTGATGATGTATTTGCATATACTGTTGCTCAAGGAATCATAGAGCACGATGATATCGAACCACGCTCTGTTGCAGAATGTCAACAAAGAGCAGATTGGCCTAAATGGAAAGAAGCAATCCAGGCATAACTAGATTCTCTGACAAAGAGACAGGTATTTGGTCCGGTAGTGCTAGCCCCACCAAGTGTAAAGCCTGTAGGACATAAATGAGTTTTTGTCAGAAAGTGTAATGAGAAGAATGAAGTCCTGAGGTACAAGGCTCGCCTTGTGGCGCAAGGTTTCTCACAACGCCCTGGAATTGACTACGAGGAGACATACTCTCCTTCCGCTACTTAGTTAGCTTAGTAGTTTCCAAAGGATTGGAAATGCAGCTCATGGTTGTGGTTATAACATATCTCTATGGGGATCTTGATTAAGAGATATACATGAAAGTACCTGATGGTTTTCCATTGCCCAAGTTAAGTGACTACTTGATTGGGAAGGGATATAAGAACGATGAAATATGCCCCTGCGCGTTTATAAAGAAAACAAGTTCCGGATTTGCAATTGTAGATGTATATGTCGATGATATGAACATCATAGGTACTCTTGATGAAATAAGAGAAACCGCGAGCTAGTTGAAATCCGAATTTGAGATGAAGGATCTTGGGAAAACTCGGTTATGTCTAGGCCTTGAACTAGAACACCGAGCTTGTGGAATACTAATCCACCAGTCTGCATATGTCCAAAAGATGATCAGGCGATTTAACATGGACAAAGTGCATCCTGTTAGCACTCCCATGATTGGTCAAAGTTTGGATAAAGAAATATCCATTTCGTCCAAATGAAGTTGACGAAGAGCTGTTGGGAGCTGAAATTCCCTATCTTAGTGCAATAGGCGCATTACTGTACTTAGCTCAATGTACTCGACCAGATATTGCATTCTCAGTGAACTTGTTAGCTAGATTTAGCTCAGCACCAACGCAGCGTCACTGGAATGGTATCAAGAACATATTTCGATACCTAAAAGGAACCATTGACATGGGTCTGTTCTTTTCCTACAGAAAGACAAGAGGGACCACAGATGGTATTGTAATCCCTAAAGGAAATGTTGATAGAGAGAGTGCTACCCCCTACACCGAAACACCAAATAATGTTTTGGTTGGTTTTACTGATGCTGGGTACCTCTCTGACCCACATAAGGGTTATTCCCAAACTGGTTATGTAATTACCATTGGGAACACGTTGATATCTTGGAGATCAACCAAGCAAACCCACCCTTGTGGCTACCTCCTCGAACCACTCAGAGATCATTGCTCTACATGAGGCGGTTCGTGAGTGTATACGGTTAAAGTTTATCATTACACATATTCGAGGGACTAGTGGTTTGAGTTCTACCACTGAAGAGCCTACTTGTATTTATGAAGATAATGCAGCTTGCATCGAACAAATGAAGCTAGGATATATCAAGGGTGATAATACAAAGCACATATTGCCAAAGTTTTCTATAATTGGCAACAAGCAGCTTTCCTCAAAATTCAAGTGAATCAAGTAAGGTTTGAGGAGAATGTGGCAGATTTGTTTACCAAATCATTGCCTAAGGCCATCTTTGAAGAGCATGTGAAAAACATTAGAATGCGGAGACTTTCTAAGCTCTCTTGATTGATGTACGGATCAGGGGGAGGTGTAGACTTCAGGGGGAGTCTAAACACACACATGTTATCATCAAATGTAATAGGTGCGTTGTGCTCTTTTTCCCTTCGACCAAGCTTTATTTTTCCACTGGGTTTTGTTGCTTGGCAAGGTTTTTGACGAGGCAACAATTCATGCACTATTTCGCCTTTGACTTGGCACAAGGGAGAGTGTTGAAGGAAAAACACATTTAGTGTGCCTTCGTCAAAGTAACTGACGATAGGTAATTAGGGGTTTATTTGTAATTTGATTACCTTGTAATTGTTACCCTATATAAAGGGAATTATCAATGAAATGAGTAGACCAATTCCATTTTACTACAACACGTTATCAGCACGCTCAGAGCTAATAGCAAACAAAAAGAAAAAAACCTTAAATTGTTTCTTCTTCTTGTTCCCGTCAACATCAGAAAAAAAAAAGGGTTATGAAAGGTAGATCAAACTTTGTTTTTATAGTGTAAAATCAATGTCATTTGGATGAACAATGGGGCCATGCGAGAGACATGCATCAAGGAGCTAGCATGGAATATATTGATGCATGCTTATGTTCTTTTCAAATGCTTCGCTATTCATTATTAGAGTTTTTACACCAAGGTCTCGTTTTGTTACAATTTTTTTTTTTAGAAGAGAAAATTTTACATTCTTATATTTGGTAAGTGCATGATTGGAATAAAAAAATTTCCTCATACAAAGAAAATTTTAAAAGAAGAGAAAAATTGAAACTTTCTATCTTCCTTATGATTTCTTTTTCATTCATATTTTCCCGGATTCCTTACATTGTTTCAGCATTAGTTACACGACTATTATGATCAAAAGTTTCTATTAGAAATTGTATATACCAATACTGTTCCAAGTAATATTAACTTCTTAATTATTTTATCAAGTGTTACTAAAATTCTGCGATTTATTGTCCGTGTCTATTTAGTTTACTCCCACCGAGCTTCAATTAATAGGTGGAGTTGTATTGCGTATAGTGATCGATGCCTATTAATTTATAACAGCATCACAAGGACGGGTCATTAATTGTGTAATATTGATTTTACTTATTGAATAAAATGACTAACCTCATTCCTTTCAAAATTTTGATTTTTGTAAAGGCCTAATATTTCGTAAATTAGTCTTTCAACTTCTTTAAATTAGACGGAACTTGAAAAAAATAAAAATAAAGGAAAATATTTAAGTGGAACATGGTGAGACTATACCTAGCTAGTCCCTCTCGATCAACTTTAGAGTTTTATCGCATCAAAAAAACTTTAGATCGAGTTTTATCACATCAAAAAAACTTTAGAGTTTTATCCCTCATTTCCCCTAACATTACCACCAAGTACTAACAGACTCTATACTTCTACGGTTGACATAAATCCCGAACGAGATTAATTAGACTGAAGGGATCGAAGACCTTCATTATAACAAATTTATAGTACACGTCGAGATAATTGTTGAGTACGTCAATTTTTCTTTGGGCCTCTATTTTGTAATTGAATTATATATTGGTAAGAGACTAGATTACGTGTGTCCAACTATATATAGATGGATGTTTTCCTTTTAATATTGTAATTCAATTACATTTGATGAGAGACTACACCACATGTGACATGTTTTAATTAGTGGTGTGAGGTGAACATCACAAACTTGCAACATGAAGAAGATAAACGTGATTTTTGTTTTTATACGAAAATGACTGCAACAACTTAAAAATATAAGCCTTTAAGGCAATCATAGTTATGAATATCAAAATTATTAGCATAAGACGTTGCATTAGAAAAATTTCGTGTCTATGAATGACTTGAGAAGAGGAAATGATCCATTTCTGCCAAGCATTCAGCAATAAAATTTGCTTCTCTAAAGATGTGGCAAAAAAAAATCTTCAAAGGATCGGAAGAAGCCTAGTGCAGTTGATGAGAACTCCTTCGATCAACTTGAACTTTCTTGTAACCATGCTCCATTACCAAAAAATTTGACTGTGGAATCAAGGAGATTGGCTTTCTGCTTGGTTATATAAGTTATATTTAAGCTACTAAGATAATTAGCTAAGATCCGTTGTAGTCTAGTTGGTCAGGATACACGGCTCTCACCCGAGAGACCCGGGTTCAAGTCCCGGCAACGGAATTTTTTATTTTTTTTACTTCAACTACTTTAGAAGTTTAAATGATCGATCATCTGGAAAATTGGAAATTTGGTGTTAACATCCAATGATCCAATCCTTAAATTAATCAAGGTTTTCCTAATTAATTACATTCAGCTGATAATTTACAGTGAACAATGTCTAATCTATGCAATCTATCCAATCACATGTATCCGGTCCTCTAGGCTAAATCCATATAATTACTCATAATATGCATGTAATCTACATTTACAAACGAATCAAACAAATATTTGAATATCTAAGCTAAGCGCTTGAACCCAACCATCAAGAAGACACTAATCATCACCAACTTCTCTGCTGATGACCAGGATGCTGTTATTTTTTTGGAGAAGATAACAATCCCTGGTCGGCTCCCATCCTTTTGTCACTCAATCTTCTAACATAGTCTTTCTTCTTCGGTGTTCTTGATCTTGTACTACTTGTATTTGAGCTCTGATATTCTTTCAACATGGGAACTGCGTACCACCCAATAGAGGTACACAAAATCGCAATCGATCTCCCAAACACAGCCAACAAAACCAAAATGAAGATCACAGCCACCGGCAAATAAAAACTCGGCCTCATCCACATGTCCGACCACTTCACGTACTCGGTATACACCCTCTTCTTTCTTAACTTATCGGAATCCAACCGGGGTTTCTTGACTTCTTCAAACCCGGCTTTAACCTTAGCCGAGGCAGCTTCTGAAGTCCGCGTGGTCACAACATGCTTTTCATCTCGATCAGGACTACTACCACCACTCTTGGTCTTGTCTTCCTTTTTGTCCTTGAGAATAACCACAATCGGGACGGGAACGCTGTCGTCTGGTTTCATGTACACGAAGCGAACGAAGGTTTCTTCTTGGGAGCCTGTTTGTGCGTAAATCTGCTGCCTCTTCTCTTCCAGCTCCGCCATTACTGCGGAGAACTTCTCAAGGCCAACATTTGCATAGGGGTTCTTGTTGTCCCTGCTATGGCTTCTGTGTAACAGGCCAGTGCTTCTTTTTGATCTCGATTTCTTCGGGGTCGAATATGGACTAGCAGTAACGGGTTCATCATCATCTACATGGCTAAAATTGCCACAGCTAAAAGGGCTAAACATTTTATCCTAACTGAGTGGTTTTCAGGGTTTTTTGAGCTGTTTGGTTTGATTAATGGAAGAGAGAAAGAGAGGGTCATATATATCATTGAAAGGCCTGCGGATTCTGATCAAAAGTAACCAAGAATAGTCAAATTAGAGGTTTGAAAAAACAAAAATCTAGAGAAGCTTCAAAAGAATCACAAACCCACATGGATCTTGATGTGTGTTGACTTGTTGGGGAGGAGGCAAAACTATGGATATCTAGAAAGAGAATGTTAAGTAGAGGCCAAAAGACAAAGGGAAAATGAACAAGCAAACAAGGTTAAGCACATCTATCTAATTCTTTACGCTAATACGTTAATAGCAGTCATCTAATGTTTGAAATGGTCTAAACTTAATGTCAATCTATTTTATATACCCGACGGCTACGCGCTTATTACATTTATGAGAATTAATATGTTTTCTAGAAGGGGATATTGGAGCAATTATTATTAGTTGAAGAGAAGTCTCAAAGATTGTATATTTTTTAGGAAAGAACAAGTTTGGAGTGTACTATTTAGTGGAAAAAAAATAACATAAATTAGAGCTTTAAATTAGTGCTGCGTTGTATGTGCGTAAGGTATTACTGTATTAGCTTTTTTTAATGTGGTGAGATACAGAAGTCCTCACGTTAAATTGGTTTTATTTGTTTAATTATCTTTCTCAAACCCTATTTTAGGTTATTTGAGCACATATTAGCACAATTTTAGAAAAATTACAAAATAGAGGCTATGGTATGTTGATATTTCTCATACATCATGAAGAGAGAAAGTCCTTGTTAAGGTAAATAATGTTCTCATTAGAGTAAATTAGGTTCTCGTTTGAGTTACTAAATCCTAAAAGTGGTAATTATAATATTTTACGACTTGACTACACATATTACAACTTCGACAACTCATGTGGTAATTATAAAAAAACCCTCATTAAAGTAAATAATGTCCTCATTTGTGTAAATAGGTTCTCATTTGAGTAATTAAGTCCTAAAAGTTGTAATTGTACATATGAGATACGTTAACATACACTAGAATTTTCCTACAAGATATATGAACATAAACAATAATTCAATATTTAATCAAAAATTAAAGTGAGAACCATTGTCTTCGTTAACCGTGAATCCATCAATACTTTGAATTATTGATTGTTGACAGTGTAACAAATTATTTGAATGGCATGACCTATTAATTAGGTCCATTCTATCATTTCAATGCGACACATATATGAGAGTTTAGAAAGCCTTTGTGTCTTTTTCAAACTCCCAAAAGCCTAATCTGGATGACTACAACGTAAATAAACAAATCAATACAAGTTGTGAGATAGGCGTGTTAACTATTAATTTTATCTAATATGGTGTGTAATTTTATAATCAGATCTTTTTTTTTTCTTTTCTTTTTTTATGAATGTTGGCATCACCCATGAGATCTCTCAAAATGCAATGGATAATATTAATTTTTTTTGTTGGAATAAACAATGGATAATATTAATTAACTAATCTGGTTATGTTTTATGTATTTAATCTGGATAAGTCATTGGCCAAACAAAAAAAATATTGTGTTGGAGCCATCTAGTTATTCTATGTTCTTATTTTCATTTTGGGTTAGAAACGCGTCTAGTAAAGTTCAATAATTAGAAGAAGTTTCCATTCTATTTCTACTGCGTTCTCAGTTTCTCACTTCATGATCGAAGAATATAGAAAATGCCAAAAATTAAGTTTCTTCACACGATATCCATAGAATTTTAGACTGTAGAAAATACACCAAGATTCAAACACGTACAACAAGCTTCATTCAGAAGTAGAACTTTCCTTCCAATTTCTACTGTATTTAATGCTTCTGAGAAGAATATTAAGATTACGTACTGCTGCCGCAACTAATTATAACTCGCCTACTAGTTCACACTTTGAGTCTACACAGACATTTATAGATGCAACGAGAATATAACCTCTTCCACAAGTCTGTTGTAGCATCTAGAAATATATCCCACACATATACTAACCATATAAAATATATATGTGTGCGTGTGTGTATATATATATATGTATGTATATATATATATATATGTATGTATCATTAACAAAACTAGTTGACTCTGTGCATGTATATATGCAGACCAGTACTTAGACAGAGAAGATATATTAGATCATTAGGTTTTCTTTTTCTTTTGTTATTATAATATATACACACACATACGTGCCATTTTATTTAATCGACAAAGTTAAAAATACAACATTTTACTTCAATCACGAAATATTATGCGGCATGCGAGTTTTTTAGTTATTTCACATACCAACATACGTATCAATTTACCAAATAGGTGAGAAAGACACTTTTATAGATTACTAATGTTAAATCAAAATCTAACTTAGAGCATTGAAATAAGGTAGATTTGGGACTGAAGGCAATCTATAAAATGGCCATCAACTAGATGTCTAGATACAATTTCAAAATGCAGATGCTTCTATTTGCATCCACGCACTTTGTTAATCACTGTAATCGGTTCTATTTACCAAAGCAATCAACGATGGTAATGTCATTTTCATTACAATGGCAACCAAGATTTCAATGTAATCCTTTAGACTTGATACTAAGCCACAAGGGTTCATGAGTTTCACACCTGCATTTCATGAGCTTCCATTCTCGTGCAAAACCTACTTCATTTCTAAGCTTGAAAAAGAAAACTCCAAAGCCCAAGTCCAAAATGAATAACCAGAAGATGACGTTTCAGGGTCCAAGGACACGGGACACGTCGGTCATTTAAAAAAAACGGCCAGACAAAACCGGAATCCGAAACGTCAGCGAAAAACGCAGTCCCACATTAATCGCTTTCCCATTTGCAGTTAAAAAGGCATGTGCGGTTTGTTAGGTACTTAAAAGACAAACCGAAACACAAACCAACCAACAACAACCTCCTCCTCAATGACAGTCCCAAACGACGCCGCTTCCAAACCAGACCACCGCCCCGGCGAGCCGGACGACTTATCGGCACTCGGCGATGACGGGACCGACGCCGCTGCGGTCGCCAGTGGGAAAGTGAGGGGATCGTGGTCGCCGAGAGAGGACGAGGTGCTGACTCGGCTGGTCACCCAGTTTGGCGCGAGGAATTGGAGCGTCATCGCCAGAGGAATTCCCGGTCGGTCCGGCAAGTCGTGCCGCCTCCGGTGGTGTAATCAGCTCAACCCTGGCGTCAAGCGCAAACCTTTCACCGGTAACCGCCATTTGCTATTTAATTTCTTGGTTTCTGTGGATTTTGGGTGTGTTGGTGTGGATTAAGAGTAAAGGTTGTATCTTTTGTACATACTCTTTTTTGATATGCAATTGGGTTTCTTGTGCAGTCATAGCTGAAATTCTGAATTCTTTGTCCTGCTTACTGATTTTCAACTAGAGTGACAGTTACTTGTGTATTCACAAACTCTGTGAAGAAAGTTTGTAACTTTTCGATTTTCGGATGGTTTCGAACTATACAGTTTGTTGAGGAAGTTTCTAGCTTGTTACATTAGTTTGAATCATCTGGGCATAGAGAGAGTGTTGCTGATAACCAATTGGGATTGTTAATCAATTAGAACCATACCTGAATGGTCTTTCCTGCTTACTGATGTTCAACTAGAGTGACAGTTGATTCCGTATTCGCAATGTTTTTATCTTTCACTCCGTGAAGAAAGTTACAAACTTTTGATTTTGGAATGGTTTGGAGCTGCTTAGTTATGAAGAAAGTTTTCTAGATTGTTACTTATGTTGGAACTACTAGTGTTTAGTCGAACGCCAACCATATAGTTTGTAAAAACTTATTAGTTACCATGTTAGATTGTTATAAGTAGCACTGAAAGGGAGAAGTGGTAAATGTCATGTATAATTAGAGGAGTCCAAAACGTGATATTGATTTCAAGATTATTGCTGAAACCCAACAGTTAAGCCGTTAGTCTAGTGTAGCATGAGAATGGTTTAAGTTTTTGTAAAACTCGTGTTGAGTTTAAGATTTAAACCGTATAATGGTTCCAGTGTTTTTATTTATCTTTACTGCACAATAAGGAACATGAAAGCTCCTATTTGTGGTCTTTTTTAGTTAATATGGACTCTGTTGTTTCCAGAATCTTAGCTTGCCGGTTTTACAGTGCTATATCTATTAGATACCTAGAGTGCATGTGAGGATCTCTTGATTCTGGATTCTTTTTATTTAGGTAGAAATATATGGCATTTGGCTACTTGTTAAGGAATGGATGAGACAGAGTTTCTAGTTTCTAATAGATGTTGGAAGTTGCTAAGGACTTATTATGACATGATACTGCAGATGGAACAAGTAAAAGTAACATATGTTTTCATTTTTTAAGTTTTCATATCAGTTTGCTAAGATCTACTTTGGCTGTATCTTTATGGATTTGGTGCATACATTCATGATTATTCACCCCCAGGGAAAAAGACTTTAAAAGGTAAATGTATGTGGATTTATTTGCTGTTTGGGACTTTCATTAAGATTTAGTATTATGTTGGTTCTTGATGACTGTGGTTCTGGATGATTTCTTTCTTTTCACCATTTCCCTTGTTCCTTTTCTCTTTTTGCTCATATGTTGTGCTGGATTCAGGTTATAAAGATTTTCTTTTTTGCCATCATTAAGGGAAAGAAGCTATGAATTTTGATAGTGGCATACTTTTCCATCCAATGTTGCATATATATTAACTTTTTCTGACTTTTCAGTGGAACTTTAATTACTGCAGATGAAGAAGATCGTATTATAGTTGCAGCTCATGCCGCCCATGGGAACAAATGGGCGATCATTGCAAAGCTGCTTCCAGGTAGAACAGATAATGCAATTAAGAACCACTGGAATTCTACTTTAAAGCGTGGGAGGAAGTATATCCCACGAACTAGAAACTTGATGGAAGATAGCAGCCTTGACAGAACGAAGACATCCTCAGAAGAAACCCTTTCAGTTGGGAATATCAGTTCATTCAGGACTCCTGAAGGAAGAGAAGTCTTGATAGTAGACAACAGCTTTAACCAGTTAGATGGAAAAGGTCAAATAGAGGAGGGTTTTGGTGTTGCTGAATTGAAAGATCATTCTACTTTTGTTGCCGAATCAAAAGACCAGTCCACCCTATGTCGTCCAGTGGCCCGAATTAGTGCTTTTAGCGCTTACAACCCTTCAAGTGGTCCAGCAAATGCCTATGTAGTTCCAAGGCCTGTCCCAATTCATGGCCCTTTGGTTCAAACTTCCAAACTAGATTTTGACTTCTGCAACTCCCTTGAAGGTGACTGCAATGAGCCTACGGTTCCTCTGCATTGTGGCCACGGTTGCTGTGATCGAAGCCAGGGGCAACCTCAAAACTCATTGTTGGGGCCTGAGTTTATTGACTATGAGGAGCCTCCCTCCTTCTGCAGCCCTGAATTGATCTCTTGTGCTACAGATTTGAACAATATTGCATGGATTAAGAGTGGCCTTGAGAATCGTGAGACGAGAATAGCAGGGAATGTACCAAGCCAGAGATTCTCACAAGGGGCTGCTACTAGCTCGCAAATGGGATTTTCTGGAATGTATATGATGAATGGCCATATGTGCTTTGAGGAGGGACAGAACAGGCTAATGGGTATGATGACAGAAATGCTTTCAACCCAGATGCCTACTAGACAATCTTTTGCAATGCCAACTGAAGTTAAGGGATTGAGCTAGAACTCGTGGCTGGTTTTCTTTATTCTGGGAGGAGAAATATATAGGGACAGGTTATTTTCACAGAGTATCATGAATAGAAAGCCTTTTCGATTCCGAGAGGCTTTTCTTTTGGGCTACAACATGAGGTCTACCCTCTTTGCTTATCTATTTCTACCCAATGCTCATTTTCCTCTTGAATATTTTGGAACTTACCCTCAAATTGCAATATCATACATGCTCAGTCTCAGTTCAAAAACCGGAGATTGAGAATCTCCATCCCTATTCTCGGATTTGTTCGTAAATTTCTTCCCATTAGAGTCGAAAACCAAGTGAGGCTCAAAGTATTGGAGTATTACACATTTACATGAAATGAATTTCGTTACCCTGTTCTACTTCTACCCTCATTAACAATAACAGGGTCCCTTTCAAAAAAAAAAACAATGACATGGTCAAATGTTGTTTTACTCCTTCAGTGGCTATATTTTAACTTGTACTAAAAGCATGATGGCATGATGTAGGATTTAACCAACCTATATTTTAACTTGAATAATTGTGAATAATGATTCTCAGACCCAAAAAATATCATGAGCAATGATGGACCAGCTGTTGATGTGCTCAGTGCTCCCCACCTTTGTTCTTTAACCCCTTGGTGAAACACTGAAACTAATTAAACTCCCTCCAAGACACATAGTATATTTTGTAAGTCGAAAATACCCTTTAAATGACCATGTTTTAAATCAAAGTGTATGGGCACACCCGACTTTCCATTCTCCATAAGCTAAAATCGATTCGCCCCAGAAACAAAGAATGGGTTTCCCTGTACAAAAACTAAAAAACAAAGACTGGGTCGTCATGTCAGTTACGCAAGTGAAACAGATGTAGATAAAAAAAAGCAGCAGAGGAACAAGACAAAGGTACATCTGCTTTTGATGGCATGCATTTTCTGTGTGAGAAAAAGCACAGTGCTTTCAGGTCACCTCAATCACTTCCTTCCCGTCATTTCTTTCTTCAAATTAATTAATGGCCGGTAAAACCCAATTGCCGAAATGCTAATCGAGTAGGTAGTGTCACATGGTTTTTTACTGTTCTCAATGAATGTGGCAATGTCACCACTATATTTTTTCTGTTCTGATTACTAAAAAAGCAGCCGATGATAACAAAAAAAGCAACGTACGGGTCAAAAGTCGCTTGGATTGGGGCACACAAATAAAGCTTTACATGTTTCCTCTGCCCATTGCAAAAATTTTATTGTATTATTTTTAGTTATAAAGATCTTTCTTGATCTTTTTCCCTCCTCAAATTGCTGTTCAGAGACTGACACAGAAAATAAGTGAGGGGTTGGGATCACCTACCGCTCCAACAGTAACAGTACCCAGTTACTCGAAATCTAAGAAAAGCACCAAACCTGAGTTGAAAGAAGTCACCTTTGAGCTTCCTTGGGGCATTAATGATCTGGGCCTCAGAGAGCCATTACATGAAGATTCTGATTCTCTCTCTGGGTCTTGAAAATGGCATCCAAAACCCAAGTTGTTGATGTGGAGCAAGGGGGTCGCCGGAGCTCGGGTCGTGGGTACACCGATTCCGGGTCGGACGAGGAGGAGGAGGAGCACGGGAGCTCAAGTGTGTCTGGGAGTACTGAAGAGATTGTGGAGAGGGGATCCTCTGTGAGTGGGTCTTCAGTAGAGGAGGAGGTGGATCTGGAATGTGGGGGGCTGCCTGCTGAAGTGAAGGTCCACTTGGCAAAAGTGGAGAGGGATTGCAGGATTTGTCATCTGAGCTTGGATACAACTAATCATGAATCTGGGATTCCTATTGAGTTGGGGTGTTCTTGTAAGGAGGATTTGGCTGCTGCACATAAACAGTGTGCTGAGGCCTGGTTCAAAATCAAGGGTAACAAGTAAGTATCTCCTATTTACCACATACAGCCATAAAGGTGAAATCTTTTTGTGTTTTGGGGCTTACCCAGATTTTGATTTTCACATTTTTGAGTTCTTATGTTCATGGAATGTGACTCTTGTGTTATGTTTGTGTACCCATTTTGCTAATTGGTTGCAATTTGATGAGTAATGTGCTCATAGTTCATAATTCTGTAGTATTTTTCTGCTGGGAATCTTTGAAGTTGTTATATTCGGGGAACTTTGAGGTGATGCTGGCAAAGTAATCATGCTTAATACGAGGAACTTAATAATGCAAGCTTAAATTAGAATACAATGTGTAATACTTTAGTAGACTTAAGGAAAAGCATGTTACTGTAAATGAAGAGCATCAAAATTTAATAAAGGGAAAGATGAATCACTAGCAGTCCTGCATGGGTTTCCAACTATGCAAATTGATTCTTCCCCATTCTTTTGATGTTGGAACACCTACACGTTTGCATTTCTCTCGCTGCCTTTTCCAGCCTCTTTTTTCTTCTACTTTTCTGCTTAGACAAGCTGGTTGGTGATGTTTACTTTATTGAAGTCAAATAATTTGGCTCTTGCAGATACACTGCGGATATGATTTGTTGACCGAGTCACTGAAGTCATTTTTAATCTGGAGTCCATTCAGTAAACTTGTTAACTTGTTTTAATGAGCTTTGTTTGACATTTTTTACGCACATTTATCTTCATGTAGATGTTTTAGGCAAGTCAAGTGCTTTTACCCAATTTCCTTTTCTCATATGAGCATACTCTATGAGCTTAACTTGGCGGCTCTTAGAGTTGTAAGATGCTGTCCTATGATGACTGATCACCAAATGAACTGGTTTGCCTTGATACAGGCACCACAAATAAAGTGGAAACTTGTGGTGAATGACCTGGGTCTTAGGTAGCATGTAATTGCAGAATGCTCAGCATTTTCCTTATAATACATAACTGACTGGAAGAACTGTACCCTTTCATTTGTCTATATGCTATCCTATTAAATTTTTAGTTTATATGGTTTGGGTAGAATCCATTACAAGGTCAAGTATGTGGAAACAATTATCTCATCATCAATTCATGTTCACATATCTTTATGAATTTCAGGGGTCATCGTGTTGTAAAGCACGTAAATTTGTCAATTCTGGATTACCCATTTTTCCTTTTACTGTTTGATTTATTAATTGAATACGTCAGCGAAGCTACTTGGAATCAAATATCATTGCTGTTAAGTAGTGTATGCTTATATTCCCTTAGTCTCCTCAAGCTACTCCAGGTGTTATTGCAGACCTGTTCCAGAACCCTAAGTCTTAATAATAAGCATAAAAATTAATAGCATATCTTTCCCCCCTCACTTCATGCAAAAACCAATGTGAGTTAGGACCGCAACATCTAGTTGTTTCCTGAGATTCAACTTTGCTGGAAGCACAATTTGAATACTGACATTTTATAAAGTATTTCCTTTGCAGATCCCAAAATCAGTTTTGTTTCTCTCTTAGTGTTGTGGATGTGTTCATTGGAGCAGAGTAGAAACTAGAAAAATGTGTACAATAAGTTTTGGGACTCATTGACGGATATTTGGTTTTGAATGCTTACTAAACTGGATGACCACAAATAAAATAATGTGAAACTGTAGAGATATAAAAAAATAACGTTTGTTTATACTTGTTTATTTTTTAGCATGTGTTCCCCTCCCACTTCATGCAAAAACCAATGTGAGTTAGGACCGCACTAGATGTTTCCTGTGATCAACTTTGGTGGAAGCACAATTTGACTCTGCGATCCCAAAATCAGAGTAGAAAGTGGTGTACAATGAGTTTAGAGACTCATTGACGCCTTGACGGATATATGGTTTAAATGCATACTAAACTGAACTGGATAACCACAAATAAAATAATGTGAAACTGTTTTTTACAGGAAAAAAAATGTTTAAACTTGTTTTTCCTCTATTTCCTGCTTTTTACAGGGTCTCTGTGTCTCCTATAGCCTATAGGTAAACTTTTATGAATGAACAAATCACCTGGAGTTGAGGTTGAGTACCAGTTGGAATAAGGAAAAGTAACTGAATATAATTTAAACAGCTTACATACTGCTTTCTGGTTTCATTTTCTAGATTTCTGCTATAAGTTGATCTTTTATGTATTAATGCCAACTGCAAAGTGCATTGCATCTGATGACCTTGTAATTTACCATTCTTCGCTTGGTATGTTTGTAAAGGAAATATGGTAGAACCAATGTCAATCTGACCGAGCTGGTAAAAATAAGTATATACCAAAACGAGCAAGATTATACATATGCCTATTGAAGGAAACTTCTTAATTGCTCCAACATCCTAAACCTTTATTGAAAATGTTGTACGACTCTCTCTTACCTTGATTTGGTTCAAATTCTATGCACTGTAATTGGATTAGTCATTATACATGTGCACGTTAAAGGAAAATTTTCAATTGCTTCAACTTATCCGACTTCTCTGACATCCAATCTCAAAATTGGTAGGTTTATCTTTACTTTGATTTTGTTCAAATCTATGCAGTCATTGGAAAGTTTCATACTTTTACGCAACTATTGTTTTCTTATGGAAAGGACATATTTGTGGTTTAAAAGATATTGTATTGGAAAGAATTTCTATATATTTTGTGTGTCTAATTAATTAAGGCGTTTAAGGAAGATCCCAAAGCCTGAAGTGCGGGTTTGGTGATTCTAACCAAGCATTGAGCAACGGAGACCGTGTGGTTTCCGCCAGACCATAATCAGCGGTGGTTTCATTTTATACATTCATTGACTGTAATTATAGAAAATTGGATTGTGGCATGAGATATTTGATAACCTCTAATCTAGAACTTCCTACACAATAGGGGAAATGAATTTTTACAGTTAGAACTGTGTTCTAATATAAATGTCTTGGAAAGCACTGGTTGCTGATTGACTGGTGTACTCTTAACCCATTTGTTTCCTCTATCTTGTTTTCAGAATTAGAAACATGTTCTACCAAATATCAAATTGATGTTAGTTCAGATTGAATAACCTGTAGCACTTTGGCCAAAACAAAAGAGTTTCTTATCACTACTTCCTTGGGCTGACCCTTGCATCTTCTTGTTTATATCATTGCTGCTCAACTTCATACCAAATATGTAATTTGCAGAACCTGTGAGATATGTGGATCAACTGCACGTAATGTTGTAGGTGTGAATGATGCTGAGTTGGCAGAGCAGTGGAATGAAGCAAATGATACTGTGATGCCAACAGCAGTAGCTACCACTGCGCAGCCAGCAGAGAACCGAAACTTCTGGCAGGGTCATCGGTTCCTAAACTTCTTGCTAGCCTGTATGGTCTTTGCCTTTGTCATCTCTTGGCTCTTTCACTTCAATGTACCCTCGTAAGAAGCATTTTTCTACACTGATGGTAGAGAGGTTACAAACAAGCACCTTAGTAGCTTTGGAGTAAGCTGTTTCTGGGTCTCCATGTTGTTTGTATATTAGTAGCCTAGCTTCAGCAGGTTGTTGTGATTTATGTTTTCATTGTTAAATTCGATTTGCAACTCGATTAGCCCCAGTAGGTTGTTGTACTATTGTAACTTCGGATGCTTTATTGTGGCCAAAATGGATGAACAACCAACTTATATATAAGAATTGTGGCATGTCCCCTATGTGGTATTGCCATTGTTTCTCTCATTTTGGTATTTGTATTGGCTGCATAAGCAAAGTTAGGATGCAGAGTCAGGCTATTTAGTCAAATTCGAATTAGTGGAGTTTAAGAGAGCTAAAACTAGTTGGGTTTCGAACTTTCTATACGTCATACAAATAATGAAAGTGATCTTGGTTGGAAAGGAAATGGTGAAGGCTTCTATGCGCGAGTTACTGCAATAAACGGTGCCGTGATTAGCGATCACAATCTTAATATGCCACAGACATATCTCGTGGTGGGAACTCACTTAAAATCACTATCAAATTTTCCTATTTGTTTGTTTTCAGTGATATACCCATAATTCATTTTGCCATTATTAATCTTATTCTCTTTTCCAATGTGTATGATCACAAATAATTAAGAAGATGCAATAATTCAGAGATACCTTTTCGAAATCAAAGAGTGAAATTAATCTGGCTATTATTATGCCCTGCACGAGTTGTGGCGCCTGCTTTGGCGCTATGCTCATAATTTGTATCCCTGATAATTTATTCAATAGTAATAGTACTAACCATTTAGATTAATCCCTGACCCAAAAAAAAAAAGGCATTGAGATTGATTGTAACTTTGTTTAATTAGTGGTGTCAATATCTACTTGATCTAAATCACCGCAAGAACATATTCCTTAGTTCAAAGAAAAGCATATCATAGTTACAACAAGACATGAACAATACGCATGATGCACAACGCTAAAAGCTTAAAACGTGTTATTAATTGTAACTTGATATACATTGTTAAATCATTTTATAATTGTTTAAAGTTTTAGAGTCAGTTTTTTTCCTGTATCATTTTCTTTACTTTAAGACTATACATCGTGATAAACTACGAATGCCCTTTAATTTAATAAGGGTTAGTACTTGATCATTCATAAAACAATTAAGTTCTTGCTAGTCCTCAAGAGGGGTTATGGTATAACCGTATAAGAGTATAGGACCCTATATATATGATCGAAAAGCATTAAAAAGAAAAGGCAGATATGGGGTTGAGAAAATTTGTTATGGGGTGCAACAACAACAAAATGATCAATGTGGGTCAGATAGGAACACTCTTCTGGGGCCTTCTGGCCATACATAAGAGATGCCTTGTGCTTTTCTGTGTTGAACATTAAAAAGAAGAAGAAGAAGAAGACCAATGCCAAAGACAGCATGTCATATCTTTTATTTTTATAGACAAAATTTCTCATCCCTAGAATTAATGTCTTTAAGAAGATTGTTACCTCGTCTTCACTCTACTGGGTAAAAGATAGATAATCCAACAAACGAACAAAAAAAAATGATTCTTTTATAGATTTCATAAGATCGTGCATGCCATGATTGAGATCCAACATTAGGTATCCCAACGTCTCCCATTTAGATAATTTATAGCATATAATTCAGGAGAGCTTTGTACCTTTCAGTTTCTTGTTTTCTTAAAGACCACAAAGGCAATGATGCTTGTTCATTAGAAGAACCAAAACAAAAACAAGATTAATTTAGAAACTAAGCAAAGCAGAGAATGTAGAGAGGTTACAGCTAATTTAATGCAGCATGCAGCATGCAGCAATATGGTAATTGGGAGACAGTTAGATTGAGTGCCGTCTCAACTCAACCACCAAATAACAATATGGTTCAAATGCTCAACTAAAATGTCGGTTGCGTGCTCCTAATGATGATAATCAAAGCTGATTATGGGAGGTTTTCTCTTTTGTAACGGGAGTAATACCCTCTTTTGCTTTAATCTAGCTTTTGTGTATTGCAAATGCCTAAAACCCTAATGGCAATATATGCTTCCCTATGTAGTATTGGCAGTGTTTGTCTCTCTCCTATTGGAATGTATTGGATGTAGGGATGGCAGAAAGATTTCAATGTTAGTTAAGGATGGGGAGGTTGTGGGTTGTGGATGTACCCATTAAATTATTCTTGTCATCCCTAATTGGATGTTTAAGCAGAAAAGATGGATTAGTCACATAATTTACAAAGTCAATCCAAATTTCCAATTAGCTAGAATAAGAACAAATTGATGATTGGTCAAGTTAAGGTCTATGCACGAGTAGTGTTGCTGCGTGGCGGTGCCGTGATTAGCGATTGCAATCGTAATAGGCCAGAGACACAGCTTGTGCTGGGAAGTTTTTATTTTTATTTTTATTTCTTATGATCCATTTTTATGCCATTACTATATTTTCGTTCTCATTTGCCACCATCCTCATGATTCCCTGACCCCAAAATTTGGAAAATAACCAAAATTGAAATAATACACTAGTTCAGAGATACCCTTCTGAAATCAAGAAGTGACATTTGCCATTAATGGCCTGCATTTTCTTTTTCTTTCATCATGATTATAAATATTGGAAGAGGAAAATTAAAATTTGGGATCTGAGAGTGTAAAAATAAGTGTTTTTAACCACTAGTCCTATAAACCCTCACTCTACTCTAGCACATAATAATTATTTATTGGAAATGCAAATAAATGGTACAATGATCGAGTTTGGTTAAGATGATGCTTTGCTAATTTGATATACATATATTGTCATTAAAATCTAGAAAGAGTAATACTAGAGTCATAATTTCAAGAGATCGATGTTTATTTGTTATAGTTTGCTTCTTCGCTATGGAAATCTTCAAAGTCAAATTTAAGAATATTGGAAAGAATATCTGTTAATACATCAACCACGTACAATACTAGTAAACTTCTGATATTGATGTTTCGAACAAATAAAACGTGAGTGGCTCTAACCAAAACCGAAAAGGCGATTTGATCACTTTCTCTACTTCATTTACTAAGATTACATTGTTATAGACTAGTAATACGTTCCCATTAATATAACTAAAGGTATAGTTGATCAATCATAAACAATAAGTTTCCTGTTTCCACTACTGCAGGAGCTGGTCCTCAAGTGGTAGAGTTGAGAGTTTGAGATCCCATGATCTCAAAAGTATAAAATAAATAAGATATTTGAGGGAAAAAATAAGAAAAAAGAAAAAAGGGCAGATTTGGGTCAATAGAAAAATAATTGGTAATGATTATTAAAAAAAAACCAAAGTCAATTTCATTTAATATTCTCTTTAACTATAAATGACATAATTATTTCGCTTTATTCCTCTGAATTTTTTTTCTTGAGAATTTCAGTAATGAATTGAAATTAATCAATTATATATAATAATACACTCCTCAAAACGTGACATAAAAAAGTCATTATCTAAGAAATTCTACCCATTTGAAATTAGCGTACAAATATACGAAAGTCATGTCACTTTTTTTGTTATAAGACTTATGTGTCCACAAAAGCATGTCCAACAATCCAAAAGTTTATTCCCCTTATAGTGGTTCTCCATCTTTCTCGCAACAACTCGGGACACAAGTTCTTGCAGTCTCAAATAGTCTTAGTTTCGTTTCCTTTATGTAGTTCGTGAACATGTAAGAGAATTGGTTCATATGACAACTCAATTTTAGAGACCGAAAATACCCTATAGAAAGTACTCTAAGTTAAAATATATGTATGCTACAAACACAATATATGACGAAAAGTTGACAAGAATTTAAATTGTAACATGGAACAAATAAACTCTAAGCTTTTGTGATCGAAGTGGATGAAAATAAACTTCCTTTTTTGATTACATAAGAGTAAAATGTACTCAATTTAAGCTCCTCTCTCTTTCTGTTCATTTCTGATTTTCTCCAAACCCTTCTTGTATTGAGTAATGCATTTCACCAATTTACTGGTAATATAATCTAGTTCTCTGACCATATACAAAGTTCAAGATGCCTTACATTTTTTTATGTTGGAAGAAATATATAATTTAAAAAGTTCAAGGTAGGATTGGATACCTTATCTTCCATTTGTTTTATAGATCAAAATTCTCATCTCTAGATCAATATAATGTTACCTAGTCACCGCAACAATGGATAAAATCATACAAGGTATATTATCCAATTGCAAGCATCGAACAAAAATAATGATTCTCATAGATTTCATTAGAACGTGCATGACATGATCGAGTACATTAGGGCTTTGTTTCTGCAGCCATTGGCAACAGGTGTCACAATCCCCATAGCCTCCATCCAATTAATTCTAAGCGCATAATTCAGGCCAGTTTCTTGGTTTCTAAACGATAATTTGCTTCATTCACTAACCAAAGGAATAAAATTAAACAAAGGACTAAGAACCCTAAGCAGAGAGCATGTACCAGATACAGCTAATGCAGAATAATATGGGAAACAGTTAGATTGAGTGTCGTCTCAACCACCATGCTTGCACACTCAAAATGAAAGTGTCGGTTGCATGCTCCTGAATTCAATGATCATAATCGAATTCAAAGTGTGGTTATTGTTCTTATCCTTTAATGCGTAAAAGGGTATCATTGCCTCAGATATATGCTGCTGTCAAAGGCAGCAAAGTACTAGTCTTTGTAATGGGTTCTACCACAGCTTCTTTTGCTTTATCTTTTATCCTTTTTTTGTGTACTGAATAAGCTTTGTTTACTGCGTATAACACAGCCCAAGTGGAGCAGACAAATTAATTATTACCCAATTTGTCAATTTGGATAGTTTTAAGTTTAAGATTAAAGCCTCTTAAAGGACATCGTCAAAGGTATTCGATGAAATACCTCAATAAAATGTTTTCGGCTCACACAGTGGACTCTAGCTAGCTTTGTATATATATTGCTTTACAATTACTGCTACTACTAGTTGAACCCAAATTTTTTCATACCCTTGAGATATGGTTATTGGAATTCACTTCATCTAGATATCAATCCACATCAATTATAAAAAAAGGCCAAAGAAACCAAAGAGAGAGAGAGAGTGAGCGTGCAGACACGACATAGACAAAGAGAACCACGTTAGAATGAGGACCATTGGTCGGTTGGTAATGTTTAAACAACAGCTTCACACTACTTCAGAGTTCAGACCCCTCCCCTCCCTCTGCATCAAATACCAAAAACCTCTTAGTATATACTAGTAGTACTCCTACATAGCTCTCCAAGGAAAAACCCAATACGTCCTAAACTCCTCTCTTTGCTAGTTCTCTACTACTAAGGCTTACTACTCTTTCTCATCATCGATCATGAGGAAGCTTTGTCCCAATTTGGATCGTGAAGACGGCTTGGAAACAGTTCTGGAGGTACCAATCCCAGAAGAGATATTTTCTCCTACTAACAAAAGCCCCAAAATTTCATGGCAGAACATGAAATCATGGATGAAATCATCAAACTCCGAGCATTCAACTGTATTTGGAAGCAAAAACGCCGAGATCCAGCTCTTGCTCGGAGTTATTGGAGCTCCACTGATTCCCATTCCTATTCCGAACAACGATTACCAACCCATTAATCGCAACTTCAAGGATCAACCCATTGTAAGTATCTAACGGTCTGACAACGTACATAACATGTTAAATATAATTTCTCCATAGTTAAGTTTTCTCATGGTTGATTTTAATGATGTACGTGTAGGAGGCTTCAATGGCTAAATACATAGTGAAGCAATACATAGCGGCCGTGGGGGGAGAGACGGCTTTGAATTCCATTGACAGCATGTACGCTATGGGCAAGGTGAAGATGGCAGCTTCAGAGTTTTGTACTGGGGAAGGAAAGTCGAATAGTCCCAAGGGAAAGATGAAGAGCATGAAAGCACTTGGAAGTGGTGAAATGGGAGGGTTTGTGCTGTGGCAGAAGAGGCCAGAGCTATGGTGCTTGGAACTAGTGGTGTCTGGTTGCAAGATCAGCGCAGGGAGTGATGGCAAGGTGGCTTGGCGACAAACCCCCTGGCACCACTCTCACGCTTCCCGAGGCCCTCCTCGTCCCCTCAGGCGTCTTCTTCAGGTACCGGCCAATATCCATTTTTCTTTAGTAAAACTTCTTGCACACAATCAGCGTATTGAATTTCTTTATCACAAAACGATCACATGACATGTGAATATTGAATTGCACACTGTATACACATTTTTTTATCAAAGTTCCGTTTGGTGATGTTTCCATAGACATTGTTCAATCATTATCTCATTTTTCTTTAAAGCTATTTTTTCTTTCAAGGAAGCGCGTTCGAACTTAAAACCTTTTATACAAGTAAACAAATTAGCTGGTATTGTGTGATCAAGATAACATGGTAGTATTCAAGGTGGTTGATCTAATAGTTTGACACCAATGCTAGTCCAGGAGAGATTATGGGTTCCAGTCCCCTAGAATATGTGTGTGTTTTCTGACGTCCTGAATAAAAAAAAAAAGATAACATAGTAATGAAAGTGACATTAATTACATAATTAATTACAAAAAACTCTCCGAACTATATGGTCATTTTCAATTTCATACACACGTATCAATTATTTTTTTTTTTTTATAACTCACGTTTGATTTCGCTAACGAATTCATACCTTGGAGGTATGAAATCGTTACCGGAATAAATAACAAATTAATATCTCTCATGTATAAATTCGTTAGCAAAATCAAATATGAGGTATGAAAATGACAAAATTTGATACGTGAGTATAAAATTGAAAAATGACCCTATAGTTCGGGAGGGGGGTCTTTTGTAATTAATCCTTAATTACATGGTCCAGTCAAATTTAGCAAAACTTATTTGGGGGACTTTTTTCACTGATTTTGATGCCAATTCTACGCTTATGGGAGCTTACTTTGGAGTTTCTTTTGACTTGTCCTAGGGCAGCCCTGAATTGTTGGACCGTCCCTATCCAATTAGTCTGTACTATAATTCTGTGGGCACGTTGCTACAGTTTTTCTCCTAGTCAATGGATTATATTAGAATTATAATGATTCCTATTATTTGCACAAAAAACTCATCCTAGCTAGATTTAATTATTCTTAACAGGGTCTTGATCCAAGGTCAACTGCAAATTTATTCAGCAATTCTGTTTGCATTGGAGAGAAACCAATCAACGAGGAAGACTGCTTCATACTTAAACTCGAAGCCGAACCCTCAATGCTAAGAGCAAGAAGCAGCAGCAATGTAGAGATAATAAGACACACCATTTGGGGCTACTTCAGCCAAAGAACAGGCCTCCTGGTCCAACTAGAAGACTCCCACCTCCTGAGAATCAAAACCTCCGGAAACGACAGCATTTTCTGGGAAACCACGATGGAGTCGTACATCCAAGACTACAGAACCGTCGACGGCATTAACATTGCACATTCGGGCAGGACAAGCGTGTCGTTGTTTAGGTTCGGCGAGAGCAATGAAGCACATTCGAGGACTCGAATGGAAGAGGTTTGGGACATTGAGGAAGTTGATTTTAACATTAAGGGTTTGTCCATGGACTGCTTCCTGCCTCCTGGTGACTTAAAGAAAGAGGAAGAAGGAGGGTGTGGGATGGTGACTAATACCAAGGCAAAGTTACCATTCAGGATTTTATCTTCGAGAATTCGAGCTTCGAAAATAGCAGCCATTGATGTTTATGATGATGATTCAGAGAGCAGTGGAAGTAGTGACCAAGAACTGTAAATTCGTGTTTAATAAATTTTGTACATAGGCCATATATCCTGTTTTGAAGTATTTAGATAGAGATATTTTCTTTAGATCGGTAATTAATTTTCTCAGCTTAATTTCCCTGCAAATCCCAAACAATTATATTTGCCAAATCTCTAATTTCTTCAATGATTACTCCTTCATCACTTAGATTGACTTCAGGCTTGCAAATAGGTTCAACTACTATGCAGATCGAATTGCATAAACTTCACTTGTTTTATGAGAGATATTACCTGCATATAGAAAGTTCTCTCTTTTTGGATAAAAAAAAAAGTTTAGCTCAAATTTAAATTTTGCCCAAAAAAAATATTCAATAGGATTTTTTATTTAAATAGGAAAAGCACGCCAGCTTACCTATTACCTTTTTTTTTTTGGCAGAATTTTAATTATTCCCAGTTTAAATAGGATTTTTTTGGTAACAAGGAATCATGAGCCCCGGAACACGTACGCCTATATATGCAAGGCATATTTATAGCAGATCACTTTTCTCATTAATAAATATCAATTCTCCTATACTTTGTTTCGCTAATTTAATTCTCGTCTTCATAATCGATCGATCATGGAGAAGTTTAGTCCGAATTTGGACCGTGAAGGTGCGCTGGACACAGTTCTAGAGGTCCCAATCCCTCACAAGAACACAACTTTATGGAACAGAATGAAATCATTGATGAACACGGCGGCAACCGTCGAGATCCAGAGCTTGCTTAGAGTTATTGGAGCTCCACTGACTCCCGCTTTTCTTAGTCTTAAAAACGATGATGATCACCAACCCCTCAACCGCAACATCATCCTTGAGCAATGGGCTGCGAGGGCCAGATACATTGTGAAGCAGTACCTTGCGGCGGTGGGAGGGGGCGAGGCTTTGAACTCTATAGACAGCATGTGCATGACCGGCGAGGTGAAGATGGCAGCGTCCAATGGGAACAAATTAGGAATCTTGAAATCCTTTGGTGGTGGGTTTGTCATGTGGCAAAAGAGGCCAGAGCTATGGTGCTTGGAACTAATCTTGTCTGATTACAAAACTAGCGTGGGAAGTGATGGCAAGGCGCCTTTGCCTTGGCATCATTACTCGCACGCTTGTCAAGTCCCGTCTCCTCCCCTCGAACATCTCCTCTTGGTATATATCAATAATGTCCTTTCTCTATATAAATCCTTGCATATATATGACCGTTATTTTTCTACCACAAAATCGTTGACAACACTTTGTTTAAACCTCTAAACGTTTTTATTTTACATTAGTTTTTTGCCACATTATTAATTAGATTCTCAATATTTTTAAAATTTAGCAAAATATTCGATGAAATGTTAGAAAAATAAAATATTAAGGAACGTGTAACTGATTTTGATGCCAATCATGCTTACCTTAATTTTATGTTGCCCTGTCTCTATCTAATTAGTTTGTACCATCATTCTGTTTTCTACTTCAATGTAGGTCCTAGTGCACGTTGTTGTTCCTCAATTATACATAGCTAATATTATTTGCACGAAATACTAATAATATACCTAATTATTTTGAAAGTACAGGGCCTTGATCCTGATAAAGTAATCTGGGTGTCACAACCAAAACCAATTGGCAATGGTTGGATAGGCCCAAATCCTTATAAGCACATTTGCAAGGTCCATTTTCTCCAATGTGGGACAACACTCCACATTCTCACACGCCCCCGCACGTGTGGCGAATTTTCAAGCCAAACACGTGTACAACTTATATTGGGTGACGTGGAGCACGTGTGGCCACTTGGCTTCACACGCGGGCAAACCTGCAGCTCTGATACCATGATAAAGTAATCTGGGTGTCACAACCAAAACCAATTGGCAATGGTTGGATAGGCCCAAATCCTTATAAGCACATTTGCAAGGTCCATTTTCTCCAATGTGGGACAACACTCCACATTCTCACGGATCCTAGGTCAACAGCAAATTTATTCAGCAATTCCATTTGGATTGGGGACAAATCAATAAACAACGAGGACTGCTTCATACTAAAACTAGAGCTTGGACCTTTAACACTAACAGCAAGAAGCAGCAGCAACGTAGAGATAGTGCGACACACCGTTTTGGGCTACTTCAGCCAGAGAACAGGCCTCTTGGTGCAACTAGAAGACTCTCACCACCTAAGAATGACAGCTTGCGGAGAGAAGAGCGTACATTGGCAGACGACAATGGAGTCGTCCATCGAAGACTACAGAACCATAGACGGCGTCAACATTGCTCATGGGGGAAGGACTTGTGTGTTGTTGAGGAGGAAGAGATCGGAAGGCCGTACCGGGACACGAATATTGGAATTGGTTTGGACACTTGAAGAAGTGAATTGTAACTTTAAGGGGTTGTCCATGGAGTGCTTCTTGCCTCCTGGTGACTCAAGGAAAGAGGAAGAAAGCTGCGAGGTGGTGACTAATTCTAGTGCAAAATTAAAATCCGGAATGCTATCTCATTGTTCGAGATTTCAAGCTACGAAAATAGTACCCATTGATTATTCTGATGATGATCCAGAAAGCAGCGACAGTATTGACCAGGAGGGTGCGGGATTCGTCCTGATTTCGAGCTACGAAAATAGAAGCAATGCATGATATTCCGGCATGATGATGATTCCGAAAGCAGCCAGAGTAGTGACCATGTTTAATTAGGATTCCACCATTGCAAACTAATTAATAAATTTTTAGGCTGGCTTTAAGGTTTAGGGGTTATATTGGATTTATACCCGGCTCTAGCGAGTTTGAAATTTCGGATATTAATTCACCGGGTTGGATATGTTTGTCATCTCTAAAATTATTGTATGATACTTCACTAAAAATCTCTAACAAAAAAAATAAACAAATAAAGTCTGATAATTTGTCTAGTTAAAGCTGTGAAATAACCTTAAAAACTAGATAGCACGCCCAGTGGGACTCGAACCCACAATCGCCTGATTAGAAGTCAGACGCCTTATCCATTAGGCCATGGGCGCTTTTGTTGCCGTTTTACCAGTTTCTCGGTGTTTTAGTGGGAGTAACAGTTCACAATAAAACTAAAGCGAAAACGTGGCGGATCGAACTCTCCCCAAATGGCCAACGGAATTTTATAAGTGTCATTATGCTAAGTGTCTTCTAACTTCTAAGCGTCATTGTGGTAAATAATAATGTATTATATATGGAGCTTAGTGCTTGTGTGTGTTTTTAATAAGCTAGTCCTTTGGACTTGGCTGGGTGTTGTGTGATTAGTATTATGAACTTTAATCCCATATGTTATAATGGTGACCTTAGGTGTGTGTGAAAATGCCCAAGTGGCGGCTCTTCTGAGATTTCATGGTGTTCCCCGTGGCTTAATTAGGTGTTGGTAACTAATGCATGTTGCTTAGGTGCTTTGTGAAAAAGACTGGATTGGCAGGATTGCTATTGCTGCCTTGCTGGGCATTCACAGTGTTTCAATTTTCATGTTTATATACGATGATGAATTGGCACTTTCAATCCAAACATACAAATTAACGCTTATGAAAGTTTCTCATTATTATATTAGATGAACATACATGATAGGCCATCACTCAAAACTTACAGAAGAGACACATAACACACCAAGGCATTACAAGATACAAATTAAACACACCGCGTAGCTAGGCACGTACGCACACAATTAAGCTTATTTGATATTGAGCAAAATTAAAGATGTGAAGGCCGTGTTGAGAATTTAGGCTCCAGAAATGTCGATGGCCTTGACCTGAGGCTTCTGCTCCTCTGCTTTGGGCACAGTCACACTGAGGACACCATTCTCCATGGTAGCCTTGATCTGATCCACCTTAACATTATCCGGCAACCTGAACCTCCTCAAGAACTTGCCACTGCTCCTCTCAACCCTGTGCCACTTGTCGTTCTTCTCCTCATGTTCTCTGGTCCTCTCTCCGCTTATCTGTAGCACGTTCCCTTCCTCCAGCTCCACCTTCACTTCTTCCTTCTTCAGTCCCGGAAGATCCGCCTTGAAGATGTGGGCCTCCGGGGTTTCCTTCCAGTCGATTCGGGTCAGGGCCAAGGCGGAGGTGTCGCCGGCAGTGGGGGAGGCGTTGACGATAGAGCCAAGGCCCTGGAAGGGGTCCCAGATGTCGAGGGAAAATGGGTCGAAGACGTTGCTGCGTCGGCCAGTACCGAAGAGACTGAGAGCCATTGATGAATTAATTAGCTGGTGTAGTAGCTAGGTTTGGATGAGGATTACTTTGATTGCTTAATTTGCTTTGAACGATTGTTGTTGATGATGTTGAAAAGTTAGGGAGCCAAGTATATATAGAATGCCAAAGAAGGTTCAGGCGCTTTCATGATTCTTCAGAATGGTAGATTGATATGAGTGGGATTGTTCTATTGGATTCTATCAGCTTCCACAAGTGTCTGGTATACGTGTCTGTGCCACGCTGACCTAGTGTAGTTTGGTTCATTCCAGAAAAGACTCGAGTATCGAAAAATAAATTAGATTTATTTCGTACAGTAGTGGGGCCCCCTTCCCGCGTATGCGCCTTTATTTAGATTCTTTCTATTTTTTAATTTTTTATGCAATGGTCTAAAAAAATCTCTCTGGCAAAACAAAACTCCTTGGGCTGATAGTCATTTGAGGCCCAAACCCGATACGAGTTATTGTGAACCGATCCCTCAACCAAAAGAAGAAAAGAAAATACCCGATGAGTGAGGCCAAGTCATTCTTCGGCTCTCTGGTACTCATATTCATAATAATTCTCTTGACATCATAAATATTCATGGATCCGGCTCCTCCGAAGTTAGAGGGCAGTGAAGTTTCATAAATGTCTTAAAATTTGAATGTTTTATCTAATTTAAAGGTCAAGATTTATCAACATCATTTTAACTTCAAATTTAGAGAAAGAAATACTAAACTCATGTTAAACTGGATAACAGCCGTTAGCCTTCACGTTAAACTCACTTCCTCTCCTACGACTCTTCGTCTGTTTCTTTCTTGTTGCAAACGTCCAAAAATCATATGGCAGAGAAGATGAAGGAGAAGCTCTTATATATGCCATTAACTGGGAATTTGTAATTAAGTAGAGTAGGTGGATGGTCTCGCTGGTGTAGAGAAAAGAAAGGGGGGGCTGGTGATGGAGATGGTTTTGATTGATAAGGAGCTCATTGTCAAGTATACATCAAATCTGTTTAAAATAAAAGAAAAAAAATCACCTTTAGTCCTTCAACTTTGACTCGTTCGACACTTTCGTCCATGAACTTTGAAATATATCACTTTAGTCCATGAACTTTGAAAAAAACTATCACTTTCGTCCCTGACCGAAGTTTTCACCGAATAAACCTCCGATTCTGGCCAATTCGAAGGACACCACATACTGGGCTTTGAAACCCTCCTTGAGGCGAGTTCAACGCTACCAACCCCGCCTCAAACCGTCGCCGGACGGCGGAGAATTTACAATTAAAGTTTCGGCCACCACCGGCTTTCGGGCTAAATTCGAGTCATTTTAGGCCGAATTGAGCTTAGCCTCAGTTATAAAAGTTACTCCTCTCATCCGTGCGAACATTTTGGCATAGGTTTTGCACCATTTTTTTCCGGTCAGGGACGAAAGTGATAGTCGGTGTTGAAGTTCAGGAATGAAAGTGATATATTTCAAAGTTCAGGGACGAAAGTGTCGAACGAGTCAAAATTGAGAGACTAAAAGTGATTTTTTCCTTAAAATAAATGTACTTATAGTTACTGATTGAAGATAATGAGATCAACATGTTAAAATTAATGCGAAGCTTCCAGTTGCTCCTCCATCTGTCCTCTATTACCAGCTGCTCCTCCACCTGTCCTCTATTTCCAGCTGCTCCTCCACCTGTCCTTCCAGCTTCACCTCCACCTAGCTCTTCCATTTTCTGTTCTTTCCTTGCTGTACATCCAGCTTTTTATTATCTTTATTTACTATAATGATTTCCTGCTTTCCAACACTTGTGCTACAGCTAATTAATTAAGAGAAACATTGTGTAGCTAATATATATAAGCATGAACTAAGCCGTCAGTAAGTAGAACGAAATACCACAACATAAAGAGAGTTGGCTGGTTTATAAAGAGTGAGCTTTGTCTTTCAAAAAAACAAAGAGTCCAGTAGCTATTTTTTGCTTCTGTCCTCAAATACCAATACAACAAGTATACTTTCTTAAACCTCAATAATTTCTATAAGAAACAATTCACAACAATTGTTCTACAGTACAGAACCTCTATTCTTACATTTTGGAAAAAAAAAAACCATCATTCTTACATAAAAAACTCAATACTGAAATTATTTCCTCAAATCACAGCTCAACTAAATTCATGAAAATTCTTGATTTCTTCCGTCTATCTCTGAACATATCATATTGACGAAGAAACGTTGGTTTTACTATGTCGAGTACTACCCAACTAAACGACTAGACAACTGCCTTTTCCTCTTGCTTGGTTGTTGAGGTTCTTGATCCTATATCACAAGGAGAGAAAAAAAGGCATTACATCCTGCTACATATGATAAACACAAGTACATGCACACTCACAAATATTGATACTAAAAACCTTTATTACCTAAGATGATTGTGGTATTGAATGATCCTTACCAGAAGATTTTTTAGTTCTCTTTTTTGATGGTTGAACTTCTTGATCCTACATGTCACGACCCGAAAATTTACAACAATAATAAGGCATTTTAGCCTTTAATTACATAACAAATTCGGGACGTGTAGCATGGAATATCAATTACAATTATGCACTAGAATTTTTTTCTATTAATTCAAGTACAACACTCACCCATTCCATGCCCTCCAATGTAAATATTGACTCAATCTTTAGAGTCGAATATTACATTTCATAAATTTACATAATAAATTGATAATTCAATAAATTAAGTAAACTACTTCCTCAGAGTCTAATATACACCAACGGAAGACTATCACCAGCTCAAACGGTTGATACTAGAATTCTCAATCAGTTCTTCAAATGCTAAAACGCATACCTAACCTGCATGATTAACCCTACACCATTGAATAGTGTACCGGGTTATATTAACAAACCCGGTCAGCTTATGAAGCTGGTATGAGTAACCTCCATTTATACTAAATTAGCAAATGGTATTAACTATTTTCATAAAATCAAATATTGCATATTTAATTTATCATATGCTCAATTAACATAAATCAATATTAGAATATTGCAAATAAATATTGATTATCCCAAAATAATGTATGTTAAAAGTAATTATAACATACACACAAAATCACCTCAAAAATACAATATCCCACAATTAAACATGTATTTTATTTTCTTAGTGAATTATTTTATGATGACTGGTAATAACAATTTAAAATAAATCCCAAGCCAAGGTCCCCATGGGTAAAAAGTCCGCGTACTAGGCGTACGGGGAAAGCGACAGCATACCAAGGACAATACCAAAGCATGTATACTCAAGGTCGGCAATTTCCTTCCTATGAGTCTAATAGTGCACTATCTGTAGGGACTTAAGCCCTGCGCTTAATCACCACAAAAACTCCAATTACCAGTAAATCACTTTAGTACACAATCGTACTAATTTTTCAATTTCAATATTTCTCACGCACAATTCAATTCACAAACATGATCCTAAATTAAGTCAATTTAGAGATCATGATTTAATTTATTTACTCAATAGGTTGGTCTTCAACCACAAAATTTAATCTCAAAACAATGATATGATTTCTTTTGCATCATATGATTTTTCACCAATTTATAACACAATTTACTAAAATACATATATTTCACACAATTATATATGTATACAATAATTCAATCACGACTCAATATTTCACCAAGATATATATATATATATAAATTCCTTTCTTTTCAAAATCAATTTTCACTTACCGATGAACCGTTGTCGAACAAGTTCATTTGTTTCAAAACAAATATTTATTTTAATAAATATAATTTCTCAATCTAATAATTATTTTAATAAAACAATACATGAATTTCATGCACCAACAATTAAATATGAGGGTTACTCACATTTAAACAATTTATTTAATCACCAAATTAATATTGTAAACTTTGTTCACCACAAATATCAAGTGAGTTTACTCACCTCTAATTCCAGCTGCGTCTTTAAATAGTAACCGGAAATCGACCAAAGCAAGTACGCCTTACTTTTCGTAACCACCTATGATTATGCAATTTCAAATTAGCATAATACACTTTCAAAATATTATAAATATTCCGTAAATGTCACCTAGGACATCGGGACTATTTATCGGGACAAATTGACCAAAAGTCAACTGTCGGTCAACGTGGGGCCCACGTTAAATATTTATCGAACGGGTCCCACCGAAACTCCTCAACACCAAAGTTTAACAGAAAGCTTAATTCTAGCATCCTACTCAACATATCCAAAAATGGTGACGATCCGACGGTCGGATTATCACGGATCTAACGATCCTTAATCCTTGATTAATTGATCGTTAATCAGACGGTTGAAATTTAACGATCTCACCGTACAACGTGTTTATAACTACAAGATTAACCATACGATTAAATTTGATAACTACCTCAAAGTTCAGATTGGAACGGATTGGATACGTCGGGTGTCCATAGCAATTGGGCTTTGGGCCTTGGGCTTGGTCAATGGGTCAAAAGGCCCATTAACCTTTGTTTTTTTTTTTCTTTTTTCTTTCTTTCTTCTCTTTGCACCCACCTTTCTTCTCTTTGCACCCACACCCATCATCTCTCTCTTCCCGTGACTTTCTCTTCTTTCTTCTCCCTTCTTCTTCTTCTTCTTCCTTCTGGTTTCTTCTTTCTTTCTTTTCCGGCCACGGTTTCTTCTTTCTTTCTTTTCTCCGTTTCTTCTCTCTTTCTCCTTGCCGCCGGCATCTTTTAGTCATCACAGTTCCCACCACCGGCAGACCCATCTCACCACCAATTCAATCAGCAGCCGTCGGCGTCGTCGGTTTGGATCCGCCACCACCTCATGCTCTCTCTCTCTCATGTCAGCTCCTTCTCTTCTCTCTACACCCAAATTCTCTTATCCGCCTCTGCGAAATCCAAGGCCAGCTTCCGGCCGTTGGTTTTTGACACCGCCACCACCAATCGAAAGAGGGGAGGACGGCAAACTGAACCCGACCCATACCACCGCCATAAAGATCCGTCCCCAAACACCGCCCGCGCAAGCTCCAGAGATGTCGTCTCTACCATTCTTCGATCTGAAGCGTCCGGCCAAGATCGAGCTAGACCGCAATCAGAGGTAGGACCAGCGTCCAACAATCCACCATACCCCAAGGTTCCAATCACCACTTCCGGCGGAGGATGACGCACGCGCCACCTCTAGCGTGTGAACCACCTAGACGCCGCCGTCAAACATCGCCGACCTCCTTTTCTTGGCAGCCGTTGCAGGCTCTTGCACTTCTGCTGTTTCGGTTCAACATCTTCCGGTGTCCGCCGCTCCACACCACCACCAGAAATGGAAAGAGGGCTCGACGATTTGCCTAAATCCGAAGATTTTATGGTTTGCTAAGTTGATTGAGGTCTCGGGAATTCTGCTTGTGTAACTTATATTGAAAGGGTAAAGACCTAACGACTCTACTGGGTTCTTGGTGAGCTTCTGAGAAACACAGAGAGAGAGAGGGAGAGAGAGAGAGTGAGGTACTAGGGAAGGTGCGTACCGAGGGAGGGTGAGAGAGATACCGGGGGAGGTTGAGAGTGAGGGAGGAAAGAGAGAAATGGATTAATTAATCCCTTAATCATTGATTAGAAATGAACGGCTCAGATTGAATCTTTAAGATTCAACGGCCACGATCGTCCGAACAAAAGAAATATTATAAAATTATTTCTTTTCACTTCAATCTCCCGAAATTCATAACTCTATCATACGATGTTCATTTTTTGGTGAACCAAATTCGTACGAAATCGATTCGACGAGCTCTACAACTTTCGTGAAGGAAGTTTTGCCAAAATCTCGACGAATAAAAAGTCAACTCTTTTGACCTCCCAAAACTTATAATTTTTCCGAGTTAATATTTGTCCACCCACGATTCCACAAATATTATGAATAATCAATAATTAATTCCATAATTTTCCAAGAAATTAATATTGAAAATCTGGGGTATTACATTCTACCCTTCTTAAAGAAATTTCGTCCCGAAATTTAAGTATGCAACTCAACCGAAAATTAAGGGTTCCATTCCCCTAATTATGCACACCATTCAACACGACATCGCTACAACCACAACCTCAACCACAACCACAACCGAGGTCATCTTAACCTCAAAATCAACTCCCAGAATTTATTTACTAATAATCTGGGTTGTACACAACATACCACAAAGTACAAACTACATTACAGTTTGTACCACACTTATACTACAAATTCTAAAATGCCTCACAGGGCTACACTACCAAAAACCATCTTTAAACCTCCAATAGTGACATTGGGGATAAGAGGCCGGATGTCTAGGAATTCCATACATCATGAGTTGATAAAAATATGCTGCCTCAACAAAACACTTGCAAGTGTTGCAACATTCTCTAGCTGCATGCCTATCTCCATCCACGAACCACATGTTCTGGCCAAAAAGACGCCAAAAGCTCGACTCACCGCAAGTAAGACATTTATTGGCGGGCAGGAAAACAGTAGTCGACGAAAAATAAGATAATAGATGCTCATGACACCACTTGATCTGATGCATCATCCGCTCGACTTCTTCTCTGCAATAGTCAATGTTCCACCTGCTCTGCCACCAGTCGAGGACTTCACACAGTCGCTGCACCATTTTCTGCTGCTCGGCTCGTGATCCCAAAATCATCCTCATCATACATGCTGCATAAAACGCAACATGATGACCATCCACCAAACTGCGACCAGAACCATACAACGTTCCTGGTTTGCATGCCGCATCAAGGTACTCCAGGGCCAGAGTTATGTTCGCCGCCTGTACCAGTATTTGTATGCCCTTTCGGAATAGAGTCTCCGGGTTCCTCGCTTCCCAACAACGTTTTGCGAAGATACGCACCTGTCTATCCGTTTCTTCGCCACCAGTGGGTCTGGATCCACCATCGAACTCATCCATGTCGATGACAGTGAGTGTAGACCAGCTGTCAGCATACTCCTTGAAAGTCTTCGAGACACAGCGGAGTCCCATTGTGCTCTGCAGGGAAGCGGTAGCCACCAACTGGAATATGTACTTCCAGATCTCCACCGGAAGTTCACTCCATTCCGCACTTTTTGAACGCTTACTGCACTCTCCTTCACTCGCCATTTCGCAAAAGACAGTTGAGATGTTTGTTGGATAACTGATAAGAGTTAAGCAACACAACGCCTCGTCTCAAGAATTTAAAGACAAACTTTCCACTGTAAGGAAACCTTATCTCCAACAGGAAAATGACACACTCAGTCACCAAATAAATCATTCTTTATTGTGAGTGCGGTACACTCACCAACCAGATAAGGATAACTAATCCTCATAACTGTTTTCATTTCTCAAAAGTATCGTCCAAGATACAAGATCTCACAAGATCTGGGCAAAAGAAACATTTGTTATCCAATAACAGTGATCTCGACACCCTTTCGCTTTAACTTTTACGACTTTTAACGCGTCTAAATATTCGAGGTCTTAATCGCGTAGAGACTGTATTGGGAAAACCAAATATATAAGAAATTGATTCTCCACCATCCCCAAGAACATAAGTTGTAAGACAGCTACCCACTTTTGTTTTTGATAAATCAAGAGGTCCACTAAACAATGAATTTGCTCTCCTTTCATAACCACTAACCGATACTTCGCATTAGTGTCACCAACTCTCCAGTCTTTAATAAAGAACTTGTTCACTAAGATTTCTTAATAAATCATTTACCCTTACATAGTGAACTTCTTCACTAAAACTTCTCAGTAATTCACACCCTACTCAAACATGGCACGTCGAGTAAATTCGTTCAGTGAGTTATTCCAAACAAATTCATCCAACAACCAAATTAATGAGGGCTTAGATGAAATAATTCCACCAACACTAAACGATGTCACCGATTTAAGCGTGCTAGACATGCCTCAAACAGAATTCGAAATTGCAGATCCAGCTCCTAATCCACCAGTTTCACATTATAATGCCGAACCTGGTCCATCTCAAAGTATTCCACTAAGGAAATGTTTCAGCTAATATCAACTCCAAGCGCTGGAAGCATTCGTCGAAACTTTTCCTAAGCCAACTTTTAAGCAGCGACAAAAGTTGAGTGATCAAATAGGGTTAAAGCTTCCACAAGTCACTGCCTGGGTGATAAAGAATCGGCCCCAACTGATTGCCCGAAAAGCTGTCAAGAAAATCTCCTGCTCAGACAGAAAATTAATGAGCTTCAAACTCAACTGAGTCAATGTCAAGCTGCCTTCAGCAGAATCACTTGTCCACAATGTGGAAATCGATTTACTCCCAATAGTGAGCCACAAATTGAAATTGAAGAAGCTCCCCCTCAACCAGAGGTTCTTCAAATTTCCTCAGTCATCGGTCCCAAAGAGAAGTCTCTCATGAGGAGCGACGTTCAGAAGCTTATGTCGAAGACAACTCGCTCTTCTCCTACTCACCAACCTTCAGGCATCAACCTCCGTTCAGTTCCTGAACAAGTGTCTGTCGAGACGGACCTAGCTATGGTCTCCTAAATCATCGTGTCTGTCAAGGATGAGTTAATCATAATGGCAACTGCTACCGTTCATGATTGGAAGGTAGCAGAACGAACAAAATTCAAAAGTACAGGAGCAAAGGTATGCACCAATAAGATCTGGAATAACCTGGATAAACCTCAAGGTCTCACTCGAACTGCTGCTGCATCGTTCCAACATAACGTCTCTCACATCATCCTATTTGATTTCCTTGTATATGTACAAACTCGAAACCAGTGGAACTATCAATCATTGGGAAAAACAGTCCAAGAGATCGTACACATCACAACTGGTCACGATCCACGTAATTGTGTCTCCTTGATGCAAATCAACGACACATACGTACTCCAGGAAAGTTGCACGGATTCGACAGGGTCATACGTAATTTATGCCCCTATTAATCACATTACAGTGCAAAAATCGTTAGGTGGATGTGATCTAGAACCTGTGTATTCCTAACTTCAGGTTTTTCGATCCATCCTGATATGCCTTCTACTGAAAGGACAGAAAAAATCTCAGACAATCCAGTCATTGAATGTCTAGTAACGATAGCAACTCAGATCTCTACTGAGTTACTTCGAAAAAAGAGAGGATCTGTGGATCAAGTTTGTCATCTGATCCAAGATACAATTTGAACGAATTAGAAATGTAGTCACGTAAGACTAACATTTACAGAAGATGTAATTTGTACTTTATACACTTAACAACACAACAGCATTGAAGAGCACATGATGGGGAACCGCCGCGGACGGGCCATCACTCGATAAATACTGTGTGTAGTTAAACATATAACGTAACCATTACATAGATGAGTTTACTAACTCAACGCTTAACCCAACTACACGTCTTAGGATATAGTTCGAAGAACACAATCCTAACAACCAATAAACGAGGTCCAAGTGAGAGGTACACTTCCCCCATAACTTGAAACGCGTTATCAATCTTAAGCTTCAACTCTAACTTCATCTCACAATCCTACTTGTCTCAAACACTTCTCCAGAGCATTCCATAGCTCTTTCATGTCCGCAGAGCGTTCCATTGCTCTGATACCAACTGTCACGACCCGAAAATTTACAACAATAATAAGGCATTTTAGCCTTTAATTACATAACAAATTCGGGACGTGTAGCATGGAATATCAATTACAATTATGCACTAGAATTTTTTTCTATTAATTCAAGTACAACACTCACCCATTCCATGCCCTCCAATGTAAATATTGACTCAATCTTTAGAGTCGAATATTACATTTCATAAATTTACATAATAAATTGATAATTCAATAAATTAAGTAAACTACTTCCTCAGAGTCTAATATACACCAACGGAAGACTATCACCAGCTCAAACGGTTGATACTAGAATTCTCAATCAGTTCTTCAAATGCTAAAACGCATACCTAACCTGCATGATTAACCCTACACCATTGAATAGTGTACCGGGTTATATTAACAAACCCGGTCAGCTTATGAAGCTGGTATGAGTAACCTCCATTTATACTAAATTAGCAAATGGTATTAACTATTTTCATAAAATCAAATATTGCATATTTAATTTATCATATGCTCAATTAACATAAATCAATATTAGAATATTGCAAATAAATATTGATTATCCCAAAATAATGTATGTTAAAAGTAATTATAACATACACACAAAATCACCTCAAAAATACAATATCCCACAATTAAACATGTATTTTATTTTCTTAGTGAATTATTTTATGATGACTGGTAATAACAATTTAAAATAAATCCCAAGCCAAGGTCCCCATGGGTAAAAAGTCCGCGTACTAGGCGTACGGGGAAAGCGACAGCATACCAAGGACAATACCAAAGCATGTATACTCAAGGTCGGCAATTTCCTTCCTATGAGTCTAATAGTGCACTATCTGTAGGGACTTAAGCCCTGCGCTTAATCACCACAAAAACTCCAATTACCAGTAAATCACTTTAGTACACAATCGTACTAATTTTTCAATTTCAATATTTCTCACGCACAATTCAATTCACAAACATGATCCTAAATTAAGTCAATTTAGAGATCATGATTTAATTTATTTACTCAATAGGTTGGTCTTCAACCACAAAATTTAATCTCAAAACAATGATATGATTTCTTTTGCATCATATGATTTTTCACCAATTTATAACACAATTTACTAAAATACATATATTTCACACAATTATATATGTATACAATAATTCAATCACGACTCAATATTTCACCAAGATATATATATATATATAAATTCCTTTCTTTTCAAAATCAATTTTCACTTACCGATGAACCGTTGTCGAACAAGTTCATTTGTTTCAAAACAAATATTTATTTTAATAAATATAATTTCTCAATCTAATAATTATTTTAATAAAACAATACATGAATTTCATGCACCAACAATTAAATATGAGGGTTACTCACATTTAAACAATTTATTTAATCACCAAATTAATATTGTAAACTTTGTTCACCACAAATATCAAGTGAGTTTACTCACCTCTAATTCCAGCTGCGTCTTTAAATAGTAACCGGAAATCGACCAAAGCAAGTACGCCTTACTTTTCGTAACCACCTATGATTATGCAATTTCAAATTAGCATAATACACTTTCAAAATATTATAAATATTCCGTAAATGTCACCTAGGACATCGGGACTATTTATCGGGACAAATTGACCAAAAGTCAACTGTCGGTCAACGTGGGGCCCACGTTAAATATTTATCGAACGGGTCCCACCGAAACTCCTCAACACCAAAGTTTAACAGAAAGCTTAATTCTAGCATCCTACTCAACATATCCAAAAATGGTGACGATCCGACGGTCGGATTATCACGGATCTAACGATCCTTAATCCTTGATTAATTGATCGTTAATCAGACGGTTGAAATTTAACGATCTCACCGTACAACGTGTTTATAACTACAAGATTAACCATACGATTAAATTTGATAACTACCTCAAAGTTCAGATTGGAACGGATTGGATACGTCGGGTGTCCATAGCAATTGGGCTTTGGGCCTTGGGCTTGGTCAATGGGTCAAAAGGCCCATTAACCTTTGTTTTTTTTTTTCTTTTTTCTTTCTTTCTTCTCTTTGCACCCACCTTTCTTCTCTTTGCACCCACACCCATCATCTCTCTCTTCCCGTGACTTTCTCTTCTTTCTTCTCCCTTCTTCTTCTTCTTCTTCCTTCTGGTTTCTTCTTTCTTTCTTTTCCGGCCACGGTTTCTTCTTTCTTTCTTTTCTCCGTTTCTTCTCTCTTTCTCCTTGCCGCCGGCATCTTTTAGTCATCACAGTTCCCACCACCGGCAGACCCATCTCACCACCAATTCAATCAGCAGCCGTCGGCGTCGTCGGTTTGGATCCGCCACCACCTCATGCTCTCTCTCTCTCATGTCAGCTCCTTCTCTTCTCTCTACACCCAAATTCTCTTATCCGCCTCTGCGAAATCCAAGGCCAGCTTCCGGCCGTTGGTTTTTGACACCGCCACCACCAATCGAAAGAGGGGAGGACGGCAAACTGAACCCGACCCATACCACCGCCATAAAGATCCGTCCCCAAACACCGCCCGCGCAAGCTCCAGAGATGTCGTCTCTACCATTCTTCGATCTGAAGCGTCCGGCCAAGATCGAGCTAGACCGCAATCAGAGGTAGGACCAGCGTCCAACAATCCACCATACCCCAAGGTTCCAATCACCACTTCCGGCGGAGGATGACGCACGCGCCACCTCTAGCGTGTGAACCACCTAGACGCCGCCGTCAAACATCGCCGACCTCCTTTTCTTGGCAGCCGTTGCAGGCTCTTGCACTTCTGCTGTTTCGGTTCAACATCTTCCGGTGTCCGCCGCTCCACACCACCACCAGAAATGGAAAGAGGGCTCGACGATTTGCCTAAATCCGAAGATTTTATGGTTTGCTAAGTTGATTGAGGTCTCGGGAATTCTGCTTGTGTAACTTATATTGAAAGGGTAAAGACCTAACGACTCTACTGGGTTCTTGGTGAGCTTCTGAGAAACACAGAGAGAGAGAGGGAGAGAGAGAGAGTGAGGTACTAGGGAAGGTGCGTACCGAGGGAGGGTGAGAGAGATACCGGGGGAGGTTGAGAGTGAGGGAGGAAAGAGAGAAATGGATTAATTAATCCCTTAATCATTGATTAGAAATGAACGGCTCAGATTGAATCTTTAAGATTCAACGGCCACGATCGTCCGAACAAAAGAAATATTATAAAATTATTTCTTTTCACTTCAATCTCCCGAAATTCATAACTCTATCATACGATGTTCATTTTTTGGTGAACCAAATTCGTACGAAATCGATTCGACGAGCTCTACAACTTTCGTGAAGGAAGTTTTGCCAAAATCTCGACGAATAAAAAGTCAACTCTTTTGACCTCCCAAAACTTATAATTTTTCCGAGTTAATATTTGTCCACCCACGATTCCACAAATATTATGAATAATCAATAATTAATTCCATAATTTTCCAAGAAATTAATATTGAAAATCTGGGGTATTACACTACATTACAAGAGAAAAAATGAAAGAAAAGAAAGAACAAAAAAATACGTTCAGCTACATATGATAAATAAATGTGTACACAAACCTTAATACAATACTTTATTACCTGAGATGATTGTGATATTGAATGATCTTTACTAGACTATTTTTTAGTCTTTTTTTTTGGTAATTGAGGTTCTTCATTCTATTTCGAAAAAGAGAAAAGGAAAAATTAAATTTGTTCACACATGTAGACCTTAATACAATACTTTTATTGACAAAAACATATATAATACTTTTATTACCTGAGATGATTGTGGTACTGAAAGATCAGTTGTAGACGATCTCTTCTTCCTCTTTTTTGATTGTGGTTCTTCTTGATCCTATAACACAAAGAGAGGAAAAACAAAAGAATTACATTCTATTAATATGATAAATAAATGTGTGCACAACGCAAATCTTGATACAAAACCTGAGATGATTGTGGTATTGAGATGATACAAAACCTGAGATGATTATGCTCGTGTACAAAATCATGAACTTGAAACTTGTTAGTTTCTCTGTCAAACTGCAGCCCTAGTTGTGCAAGATAATTTGTTCTTGTTTTTGCTCTATGGGTTTTGGTTAGATGATCTCGTTTATCTTGTGGTCGACGACAGCCCTGTTTTGAGCAAACAAATTTGATTGTAGTAACTTGTCCATCAATTTTACTCACATTTCTTTAACTTCTTCGAACACCAAAACCAATGCGGCCTCCGTAGTCACTCTAGAACTTAAATGCATCATCTATTGTATCAAATTGCATCCCTATTCGAGGAATCCAGTCGAGAGAGTTATTGATGCTCTCATCCAAACCACATGCAATATTGTCATTTGTCTCACTTCATATGTAATAAAAGAAAAAAGAAACAAATTACTAATAGTTTTGACCTTTATGCATTTTGTACTCTAACTGTGTTTGGTTTGTAAGGTTTAGGTTTATGTATTCATGCAATATACAGCAACAAAAAAAAAAAAGATAATAGCATGTCGACTACCATATATCAAACAAACAAATAAAGAATAGGTAAACCATATAGATATCTATCAATCAAAATTTCAAGATTTCAGAAGAGACATACATTCACAAAGTATATTGATTTGTACATATTTTTATGTACAAAGAGCCCTTCAATTGCTTGAATTATGTTGTCTTGAAGTCTAATAATGTCACTTACCCTTATTTATTTCGTTTTATAGGTTCTTATGCGGGAAATGGAAATAAGGAGCAAAAGGATGCATTTCGGGACCAATTTGAGCATTTTCGAGAAGAGGACAAGAAGTCAACCGTGACTTTTGAGCACCAAGATCACAAGAATCAAGCCTCGGAAGTGAAGCATCTCGAAGATTCGGAGTTACGACCAAGAATCCTAAAAGTCAACTATCGGCCCCGAGAAGTCAACAAAAAGTCAACCGGGCCCACATAGTCAACCCCGAGGTCAAACCCGAAGGCATCACATTCTGATCATCCTAGCTATGAGTCTCCCAATCACACTAGGAGAGGCCCTTTTATTGGTCAAGGCATTTTGGTGGTGAGAAAATATTCAAATTCAAAATGGGGGGACAAAGCATTTAATGCTTAGACACATACATTGTCCCCTAGCCTTCCATCTCACACATTTTGTCTCCCTATGGTCCCAATTCAGATTTTGCATGCTTAGCACACATTACCACTTTGTCCTTAATGCCTTTGCACATTCCTACCTACCCCATGGCATTTAGGTATTTTCATGTGAGCTAGATCTATGTTTTTGACCTTAGGATCATCCCCTTTTCATCTTGGCCCTTTATCCCCTCATATATATACCTAAAATCTCCCATTTTCAGCATACAACAAACCCTAAACACTCCAAGTTCCCAAAATTCTCTCTACTTCCCATTTTTCCCTTTCCTTCATTTTGCCAAAATCACCAATTTCCGGACTTTGGCTACCGGTCGCCGAGGGTCTGTTTTGGTCTACTTCCTCCATTTTCCTTCACCTCCTCCACTAATCTCTCCTCACATCCTTCACCAAACCTACTCTATACACCCCCCCACTACATCCCCATACACTTTTTCTCTCCATTTTCACCCATCTACTCATCCTCACTATGGGATTCATCAAGGACCTAAAATCTAGAAGGCTTGGAGCTTGAGGAAGCAAGGAGGAGACTAAGGAGCACAAGGAGAGGATTGCAACCCCTTGGTGACAGCAGGGATCAGCTAGCCTCCACTCTTGAGCATCTCTTCACCTCTACTTACTCTTTATTTGTCTTTAGGCTATATAGATTTGGGAATATGATGTATTTTGTTATGAGTAGTGAGTAGTCTTTGAAGATTGGGGGCTAGGGTTGTGTGCCCTAGCCCAATGAAAATGGTTTGATTTATTAATGCATTGATGCTTGTGATTTTGATATGGATATATTCATTGCCCACTTTAAGAATGTTGAATGCATGCTTAGGGAATTTACTACTTCACAAGTGTGTGTGAGACCCATTTTGGTATGAATGCTTGAGCTTAGTAACCTTAGGCATCATAGACAATTGACAATGAATGTGATGAGCATGTCTTGTTTGAATCCCTAGGTCTTAGTGCCCTTAGCCTTAGTTTAATGATTTAAGAACCATTGCATGGCTTAGATTACTTAAACTAAGAGTCATTGTGAACCATTGCATGGCACAAAGATACAATAGAGAAGACCATGGCCCTAGAACCATTGCATGGCTAGGGTACGGAATTTGATCCACAATCAATCTCATTTGCATGTTTGTTGAATGAATCGACCATAGAATTTGGACTAGGGTAACCCAAAACCCCCTTTCACCTAATCAATCAAACTTTCATTACTTTGCATTTCACTTTAGTTTTTACTTGCTTGCTTACTTTATTGTCACAAGTCACTTTCAAAACAAACCAAATGTTTTCTCACTACATTTCACTTTGCACATATCCCACATAGCTATTGCATAGTCATCCATCCCTTGTCTCCCCATTAGTGTTAAGTAGCTAGTTACCTAGTTGCCTTGGGACTTTGGCCCGCCAATTCCCGAACGACAAAAACCCCCGGTCTTACTATTACTTTCCATACTTTTTGACGACACGTTTGCTTGCGTTGTAAACGCGTTTAGCGTTTAAGTCATATATAGCTGGGCAGAAAATTGTTTTATTGTTTTGTTTGTTAATCAAAGTCAAGTACGTGTTACTTGGTGTTGTTCATTCCTTCTAGCAACCATGGGCGACTATCCATTGGAGCATAGAGAGCGAATGAGTTTTGGACAATTGCAAAAAGAAAGAAATAGACAAAGAGTTGCAGGAGAGGAAAAGGGAGATTGAGTGACTGCGTGAGAGAGCGTCTTTTGATTTATTTATTTTTTGTCAAGAAGGCTAACGGCTGTTATCCAATTTAATGTGAGTTTAGTCATTTTCTCTCTCAATTTGAAATTAAACTGATGTGGATAAATCTTGACCTTTAGATTAGATAAAGTATCCAAATTTTAAAAACTTTACGAAACTTTACAACTCTCTAACTTCAGAGGAGCCGGGTCCAATATTCATAAGATTCAAGTTTACTTTCATATCTTCATATTTCTTTCTCCATTCCTGTCCTTCACTTCCCTCCCTTCACTTATTGCTTTGTCCATGTGCTCTCCGACTTAAAATCTCTATGAACCCATTTGATAATGGTCCAAGCCACTAAGAGCCACTGACTGAGTGACCGTCACAGGTACAATGCTATAATAATCTCAATCAACATGATTAAATGCCATTTAATTTACGCCTTGTGAAAAGCATTACTGTAATTGAAATCTGACAATACAAAAAAAATGGCAAACCCTTAATCCCACATGATCTCAAACCAAAATACTAGAGTGATAACATGTAACTAGTCAATCTCTCTACACACGAGCATGAAGAGCCCCCATGCCTCAGACTAGTATTCAGATTCTCCTTCAGGTCATTACTTCTCTGTCTCAATTCCTCTCCTTCACTTTCCACCATTAACTTTCTTATTGCCTTTGCTATCTCCCCTCTCTCAACCTTGTTCTCTAAATGCAATCCAACTCTCCAAATGTTACTCACATATCTAGCGTTAACCATTTGGTCAGCAAAGCGAGGCAAGCAAATCATTGGAACGCCTTCACATATACTCTCCAATGTCGAATTCCACCCATTATGAGTCCAAAACCCACCCACAGCAAAATGAGCCAGCACTTCATGTTGGGGAGCCCATTTAACAATGTGACCTCTCCCATTTACCATCTCCATGAACCCATTTGGCAAGTATTCGAGCCACCCAGAGCAGCCACGGACTAGCCCGGGTCGAACCACACACAAAAAAGGTTGCATGCTATTGACTAAACCCCAAGCAATCTCCAAAAATTCAGTTTCACTAAATTCAGCTAAGCTCCCAAAGCTCACAAAGAGTACTGATTTGGGTGATCGAGTGTTGAGCCAGGTGATTGAGCTTTGGTCTTGTTCTATCAAGCTACTTGATGAGGCTGAGGAATACTTGTGAAATGGGCATATTGGAAACATTGGGACATTAGGAAAGTCTTGGACAAATTTTGTCATTGCTTCATGTTCAAGTTCTTCAAATGTGTTCCAGATGAATCCTGCCGAGGCCTTGATTTCCTTAACAACTGAAGATATCATGCTGTACAAGTCCTCAAGGTTGTGAGTTTTGAACATCGGAAGTTCTTCGACTTTGAGGAGTGGATGCCCTTGTACTGGTTCTTCTAGTTTGGATTCCATGCATAAAACCAAATTCAAAGTAGGAATTTGAGTAACAATTGCAGTGTTTGGTTTTTTTACAGATTGAATTTATTTGTTGCATGCTAAACCAAAACAAGATCATTCGTACTTGCACCTTCAGCCAAAAGGAGAGCGACATTCATGCTAGGTTCACATGTCATGTCAACATTACTGCCAAAAGGACAGCTTTTCACTTTCGTCCCTTTAATTTTAGTTTTTTTTTAGCAATTTTCAGTGAATATCTAAATAAAAAGAAGGATTAATTACATTTTACCATTTGAACTATATGCGCGTTTTTAATTTCATACCCAAGTTTGGGCCAAGTATGAATTTTTTTTCATTCAAGTACCTCAGCTAACCTCCGTTAATCGTTTTCATACCGGCGTTAAAAACTTTTTTACAAAAATCTGTTAACTGTTGACATGGCAGTTAAATGGTGAGGTGTCAGTTAAATCCATGTCAGCACTTAACTGACACCTCACCATTTAATTGTCAGGTCAGCAGTTAACAGATTTTTGTAACATGCATTTTAATTAACGTCATTTTTTGTATATTAAAAAGTGATAAACAGATTTAGTGAATGTAGCCATGCATATATACTGGACGGAAGAAAAGGGATCGGAGGGGGTAATTAAGCTAGCGTACCTTGTATGGGAAGGTAACCAGAATCTCGGAAAAGAGGAAGGTTAACCATAAGATGAAAGGACCAGACAGAAGTGGTACCCTCAACACCAACCTTGGTATCTCAAAGCTGTCTGCAACAGATTGAGTGAAGTGCCATATAACATCAGTGATTAAGCAAGCAACATTGGCCTCCTCATCAGCCAACAACTTAGCCAAGCAATCCTTAAACGGCTCGACGCAGTTGACATTAAGGACTGTGTTTAGGGCAATGATATCTTTGGTTGAGGCCTGGTGTTCCAACAAGCCGTCAGGAATTGAGAGGAAGGTGAAGTCGGGATGGTTAGAAGGTTTCGGAGAGTTGAATCGGGTATGGATTATGGTAACGGAAAAGCCTTTGGAATAGAGTATGTTGGCCAGTTGAAGCATCGGGCTTATGTGGCCTTGATAGGGCAAAGGGAAAAGAACCAGTCTCCTCCTACCTTTGATTTGTTGCACACCACAAGTCTCAGTTGGGATCTCCATGGAGCTTTTGCTTCTACCGGTACTAGTGATCAATGTTCAAGATGGAATTAATTGCTTTTGCTAGTTTTACAAATTACAAGCATGCATGTACCACAAATTTTGCTTTTGCTTTTGCTTTTGCTTTTGCTTTTGCTTCTGCTTCTGCTTCTGCTTCTGCATTTGCTTTTGCTTTTGCTTTTGCTTCTGCATCTGCTTCTGATTAATTATTGGTGATATATCCACATCACCATCCCACATCTAGTAGGAGAAGAATATGCGTTATGTGGCATGCTTCTGTTGTATCCAAGTATCCAACAAATTATTGCATCATGGTCAATGTTAAGAATTTAACGATTGATTATTTTAAAGTAGAAAAAACCTCAAGCATGAGTTTAGATTTTATCAAAGGGAATTTTTTTTTCTTATTCTTATCCTTATAAAATTATGAAAATTAGTGACTTAATTATTACAAAAAACAAAGTACAAAAGAGGGGATCAAGCCAAAATCTCCAAAACTGACATATCATGCATGATCTATCAATTAGAGGGTTTGAGCCTCTTATTGCTAAATACATACCGTTTTCTTTAAATTAACTGTTACGTTTCATTTTTCTAATTGTTTGGTTCAAGTGCATTTTTCTAACAAGTCCAAATTTATTAAGAAATCACTTGATCGAAGGTACAACAAGATCGAATATCAACAGGTCTAAATCCCAAACCTGCCAAACAAATTACAACAATGCATGAAAACCAAAAGATAAATTACAACATACACCAGTCTTATTCAAAAGCGACAGACATAGAGCTTGTTTGGCAAGTAAGTAACTTTCTGTCACTTGGCAAGTTTTCAGACATGAAGACCATTTGAGGGATTCACAGCTGCTTCAATCTGAGTTTGGAGAACAATTGATTCCAAAGAACAAATGTGTTTAACCAATCCCTCCAGGCATTCATACGAGGAGCCACCTGGTTTGAAGCAAAGATCTGCCTTTTTTGTTAAGTCTGACATGTTCTTTCTGATTTCTTCCCCTTCTTTCTCCACCATTAGTTTTCTAATTGTTTTTACAATCCCACCTCTTTCCTTTCCATGATCTAACTGCAACCCAACTTTCCAAACATCACTGATATATCTAGCATTCATCATTTGGTCAGCAGAACATGGCATACAAATCATAGGAACCCCTTCACAGATACACTCGAGTGTAGAATTCCACCCACAGTGAGTCCAAAAGGCTCCGACTGCTGGATGTGCCAGCACGGCTTTTTGGGGGGCCCACTTCACGATGTGGCCCCGCCCATTCAAAGCCTCGAGAAACCCGTTTGGCAATGCTTCAAGCCATTCCGAACCCTGGACAAATCCGGGTCGGACCACCCACAAAAAGGGTTGGTTGGAGTTGGCTAGACCCCAAGCCAACTCCAAAAATTGCTCTTCACTAATAGCAGCAAGGCTCCCAAACCCGGCATAGATAACAGACTTGGGTGCTTGGGTGTTGAGCCATGAAATGCAACTCTGGTCTTGTGGTAAGCTCACTGAGCTACCTGGTCCTGAAGAAGTGGTTGTAGGGAAAGGCTTGTGAAATGGGCCTACTCCGAAAATTGGAACAGGGAACTCATCGCGAATTCTGATAAGCGCCTTTCCTTCAATATCTTCGAAAGTGTTGATAATGAGCCCATGTGAGGCCTCAGTCTCATCTCTCAGGCGACCGGCTACCATTTGAAAATATTGTTCTGGATCCTTGGTGTGGATATTTGGAAGATCTCTGACTTTGAGAGGTGGAAACCCCTTAACCGGCTCTTCTAGTCGAGAATCTAATGGCAAAAAAAAAGAGATAAGTATAACTTCTCAAAGGGTAATGATGCGTACATGTATATATGTTAGTACACAGGACGGATCTAGTGTACACATCAATTTCTTGAGAAAAAGATAGATGTACACATCCTCTTCACAATTGTTCATCCATTAGACCTCTCTTCAAGGATTATCCCGCAAATTTCGAGCCTCATCGAAACAATTTAATCCAATTATATGTGTAGTTTGACATATATGAACCGGAGATAATGATAGGAACATAGCTAAATTTTTTTTGTCATATTATATTTTAAAAATGACCTAAAATTTAGAAAAATCAAGTGGTAAGTAGAAGTAGAAATGTGCACTTTTTGATCAACATCCACCTTGAACCTTCCTGTATAAACTAATCATCAAGTAGACTTTAAATATAAGTATATATAGACAGAAACCATGTTAGGTACGTGCCAGTTGATTAAAGATTCTCATGTAGCCATGCTGTAAGTACCAACACCCAAGATCTAAGGACAGAATCTCAACTATGGCCAGCAAATATGTTCAACGTACCCAAATTTAATTAGTCGAGAATCAATAAAGAGAGTCAGAACCTTATGGCATGGACTAATTAAAAGTTCCATATACAGTACCTTGTTTAGGGAGGTAACCCTTTTCATGCAGATGCGGGAATGCAATATAAACAACCAAGGAAGAAGCACCCCCAGTCCTTAGCAGAAGCCTTGGGAGGTTGAAACTCTTAGCAAGAGGTTGAGTGAAGTGAAAGCGAAGATCGGTGATCAAGCAAGCAACAGGCTCTTTCGAAACATCGGACAACAAGCTAACCAAGCATTCCTTGAAAGGTTGAGCACATTTCTCATTTAGCACAGAAATAAGATGGACAAGGTCCTTTGTGGAGGCCTCGCTTTCGGTCAAGCCTTCATCGATAAAGTGGAAGGTTAAGTGTGGATAGCTCGAAGGGTTGAGTTTGTTGAACTGGGTGGAGACCACGGTTATGGAGAAGCCTTTGAAGTGGAGAAGGTTGGCTAGCTCCCAGATGAGGGAACCCTAGAGCAATGGGGGGGGGGGGGGGCCCAGCGGAGAGAACAGTAAGGAGAACGAGCGCTCCGCCGGGCGGCAGGAGCAGCATAGGAACTATATGGCCTTGAAGAGGTAATGCGAAGAGTATCAATCTCTTACCCTTGCTTTGCTCCATTGCAACTTAATTTAGAGAGCTAGCTAGGGAGAGATAGCAGCTTTGCTAGCTTTAGCTTAATTGCTCTGCAATGGAGCAGGTGTGACTCTGATCAACTGCATAGAGGTATATATATACTACTGGCCACTTGAGCTCTATGAGCTAGCCATATGTTAGACGTACGTAAATATTGTCAAGGATCCCAAATTGGTGGGTTAAATTATGAATAAAACTTAATGATTCATGCACTGTTGCATTAGAAAAAGGCATTGATTAGAGGGAAAACAAAACCCCTATTAGAAACACATGATTTATTATTGTTATTATATTATGTTAGTGCTAATATTATATATAGTTATGGCTTAGATTCATTTACTGATTTCGTGATTTATATGGAGAGATTTTTCAGTGTGACCGTCACATTGTCACATAACGTGACATTCTATTGTGATTGGTTGCTTAGAAAACAAAATACCAATAGTTGATACACTGGAGAAAAAAGAAAACAAAAAAAGATGAGGTCCAATCACAATAGAATGTTACACCATATGAAAATGTGACGGTCACGTCTAAAAATTTCTTATTCACATATGATGCATGCATTGAGTAAGATGATTATATGATGGACAGGTGGCTCTATATGCCATGTGGGAGTTGCTGCAGGAGTGATCGATGGCACCTTTTATTTTGCAGAGATCTAGTGATACTGTCACTGGTTTGAATTTTCAAAAGTCATTTCATGTTTGTTTAAAAAAGGAAACTTTTTTTTTTTGGAAATATTTCAGGACCACCGCCTGAGGACGGCAAATTGTGGAACACACAAAATACCAAGAGGTGTAGAATGTTTATAAGAGATATTTTGATGCATGCATGTAATTCGATGATCAGAAAATCATTTTTCACTTTTTTTTTTTCTTACTTGCATCATTCCTGCAAAAAAATGTAATAGCTTATCAAATGATTCACAATTTAATTAATTTTGTGCGAGTGATTCTTGTATAAAAATTAAAGAGTGAACTTTTCGAGTAATAGATTATTATTTTTTTTTTCGTTTTTAAATGAGGGAGGAGAATTAAAACTCAGAGCCAGATCAACAAATTGAGGGTTGAGCTAGCAAGTAACCTTCATAAATACAACTCACTAAAATCACTCTAAGTTGGTTTCTTTGTCAAGTCTACAATTCAAGACAACAATATACTACAACGCAGTAGAAATTCAGCCAATTAGTATGTCAGAAAATGAAGCATGAGAGAACTAGAGAAGTGCTATAGATAATAAAATGATAAAGTTGTCTATAAAAGAATAAAAATCCTAAACGTATATTGTAAAGTATTATTTGTAAACGGCCAGATTTAAGGATTCATGTTTAATTATATTGTGAGCTAGCTATGATCATAGTGCTGGGAGAAAAGATCAAAACTTGTGATTGTATCAGGGACACTTTAACGTGGATCTGCTCGCTTCAATTATTAGATCCTTTTTTAGTTTTCTTTTTGTTTCATTATCAAACTCAATCAATTATTAGATCTGAATCATCTGATACGGATCGTCGGATTGATAAATTATTATCAAACTCAAATATCACATGACACATAATAACATATATATATATATATATATATATATTACATACAATTATATATATATAAGGACCAACTCTCTCTTTATATAAAAACAAATGACATGCGATGCATACATTGATTAATTTTGGAGAAATTGTATTCACACACCTCTATATACTAGATACACATCCCTTTTTTTCTACAATTTATATAAAACTTTATGGGTACATAAAATTATCAAAAAAGACATTTGTATATTAAAACTAAAGAAACATAGTTGAAATAAACAATCCCGCGTTAGAATTTTCTTCTCCTCTACGAGAACGACGTGGGTGAAGATTGAAAGCCCTAATCAGAAACAGTTGGCCACACTCATGGATGAACTTCCAAAGTTCTAGACAATATCAGAAAACAACGTAATGGATTCTACTAGTGTTTCTCAACCCTTAAGCGAGGTATGACTTCTCCATCTTTGATTGAATTTGATCTACTACAAAATTTAGATTTTAGGGTTTGTTGTTTGATACGAGGAGCAATGACAAGAAGAGGATAGGGCAGTAGCATAGCCATGATCATGAATTCATTAGCTATCAATAATGTTGAGTCTTCTTCGGGCATACTCGAGCAGATGCGATTGTGCTATTCTCAATGTTGTTTGCATTTTTTTTTTGAAGCAGACGTTGTCTGTGACTCTGTGTATTTAGAAAAAGGATATGGAATGTGTATTTAGTAAATATGTTGTGTATTTAAAATTAGGGTAGTTTAGGAAGTTTGGGGTTGTGTATCTAATAAATTGTGTTTCAATAAAGTTAATAGATGATGTATTAATAATGGAGTGTGTATCTAGTATTTAATCATGTGTGAATAAAATTTCTCTTAATTTAGTGTGGAGTTATTAGTAAAAAAAAAATAGCGTGAAATTCTCATTAGAATGGTATCAGTATGAATGCATTTGTTTGGAATCTCTTCTCTACCAAATATAGGATGACCCCATGATCGATCATGGAAGATCATAACGACAAATTTGTGAGGACCTGCAATACATATATTGTTATTTTTTTTATATGAGAATACAATATATAAGACCAAAAAAAATGTTTGAGACGCAATATTAAAAGACAACACCTATATAGTGTTATTCATTATTGTGAAGGCCCTCACAATGATAAATAAATAATATTATTTATTATTGTTGGCTCTCACAATAATAAATATATAGTATTATTTATTATTGCGAGGGCCCTCACAATAATAAATAAATAATATTATTTATTATTGTTGGCCCTCACAATAACGAATAAATAGTGTTATTTATTATTGTACAACCAACAATACTGTCACTGACTTTGACACACACAAAAAATACAATATGAGAATAACACTATATTCTCATATAGTGTTATTTTTTTATATGAGAATACAATATATAAGACCAAAAATAATGTCTGAGACACAATATTAAAAGATAACACCTATATAATGTTATTCATTATTGTGAGGGCCCCCACAATGATAAATAAATAATATTATTTATTATTGTCACAATAACGAATAAATAATATTATTTATTATTATACAGCCAACAATACTGTCAGTCCTTTGAAGCAAAACAATACTGTCAGTCCTGTCACTGACTTTGACACAACAAAAAAAAACTCTCACAGAGGAAATTTTTTGGAATGCACTGATCAGTAATAAACACCGAAGCGTGGCTATATCTATCACTGGACGCGTGGCTTTTTTGAATGAATGCAAATGTGGTTGCTGGGAGAAAATTCCATTTTTGCCCTCCCACTACCCGTGATTCCGTGAACTTGGAAATCTCCCAGTACGTTTTTGGATACCCCTTTTGTTATGATTCATTGTTTCGTTTTGGTTGGTGAGAAAATGTAGTGAAAATTTAAGTGATTCTGGGTTTTTTTGTTATGTCCAATTGCTCTAGTTCTGGTTAAGCACTAGATAGGCAAATAGGGAATGAAGTTTGTTGTCTGTGTCTTGATTGTTATTTTGTTTGTATAATTGAGAATAGAAAGGTTCTATTAGTTAATTGGGGATATGATTGTGTGCTTCCTGAAAAAGGCTGTAATGAGAATGAAGCCAAACTTCATGGATGGTTAGCTGGGTATAACCTGCAAGAATAACGGGGAAGAACAGAAGAGAGAAAAAACTAGGAGATTTCCAAGTTGACGGGGTGGTGGGAGGGCAAAAACGGAATTTTCTCCCAGCCGCCACATTTGTATTCATTCAAAAAAGCCACGCGTCCAGTAATGGATATAGCCACGCGTCCGGTGTTTATTACTGATCGGTGCATTCCAGCCGCTTCCTTCTCATGCATTTAGATGTGACATTATTTGGCGTACATGAGAAATTGAGAATTAACACGACAACCAATTATTCGTTATGGATGGATTATTATTTGATAAGAAGACCATCACTCGATTTAAACACAAATGTAATAAACATGCCAGATTACTATTAAGTATGAGTAATCCGATAACTAAGACACTAGATTAATACATTTAACAATATGAAGGTAATTGTTACGGTAGCTTTGGGGAGTTTTCTACATTTTTTTTTAATAAATAAAATAGAGAATTATGCAATATCAGTCTCTCGTTAATGATATTTATGCCAGGCGTCTATCATAACTTCTTCGAAAGTGAGAGAATCACTACATCCAAAAACTCACCGCGCGCCGGTCCCTCTATTTTTTAATTTTATTGACTGTTAGATAGAAAGAGGAAATACAGGCGTTAGTAATTGCTAAGATTGCTTGTGTTCCTTACATGCATGGGCAGCATGGCGTTTGTAATTGTGTTTGCAACTTGAACTGCAACTTGCAAGGAGTTCAAGTTGACTGAACATCTTCATTGCGAGTGCAAACTAATGATCAAAACCGTCTATATTTTAGATTATCATTCAATGATCATTTTGATAAAAAAAAGGTTTCAAATTGGAAATTATTTAGCTATTTGATTACTACATTCATCGTTTCAACCTTATCTGACGGACTGTATTTGTCTATAAACTATACAACGAACAGATGACCAAACAATTTCCAATTCGTTTTTTGCAAGGATAACTCTTGAAAATAAATCTAAATGATGAACTGTTTCGATGATTGAGTTATGTTGTCAATTGGTCGGGATGTAGATGTTCGCATTTTAATCTACGTGCGGACGTCCGCATGTGAAGGGGACTGTGTGTATATATATATATATCTTGTGAAACGTACGGTTGCAAAGAGTGGCTTTATACAGAGTTACAGACAAAGGGATCGATGTGGGCATGTGATTCAATCGCTCAGGATTTGAATTAATTGTTAGTGCATTCTAAATCTCTAATTTGTTGCGTGATATCTTGAAGATATTATATCTTCAATACTTTTCAATAGTTTTTTTTGGTCAATAATATCTTCAATAGTTTAGTTCGATAAAAAAACATGCATGTGCTTTCATCATCTCTATGTTCCTCCATCTCACCTCCACTTTCTGATCGATAAAATAACTTTTATTAAAAATAAAATAAAATGATATTACAATTCAACAACACTCTCATTATGTTCCCCACCTAGCTAGCGTCTTAGTAAGGCTAAAAAAACGCGTAGCCTCAAGGCATCACCTAAATCAAAACATGTACAAAACGTACAAGTGCTTACTGACGAGTAAGTATATATGATACACTACTAACATGAGATGAAAACAGCATAACAACCAACATGAGATGAAAACAGCATCAATCGTAGCAGTGCAATATATTTTACGAAATTCGGCAACACGAAGAAAATTTATTAATTAATTGAAAGAATGTTACAATGAGAATATGACACCGATCACTGGTTTAGATTGAGTTAGTTGATGAGCCTTGTAGATTTAGTTTTCTTCTTCTCAAAAAAGAAAAAAAGAACCTTGTAGATTGAGAAGGTAGTGAAACCAACGTTCATCTCTCCACAGTACGTGCCTAATATGCGAGGGGGGGACAAAATATATTTTTACAGAATCCATAATATGCGAGCGGGCAAAGACTGCCATCACCAAAGTTGAAGACTCCAATATCACCAAATACTCCACTTGTAGAATAGTACCTACAAAATTGAGTTAAGCGAGGATCATAAAAATAAATGCAATTCCCTTTGCATCCAGGAAAATCTTTAGCAGAAACCGAGAAGCAGGAGTCAATACCCACAAACAATATTCGATCATCCAAGCTCTCCATCTCAACCCATTGCTCCTCATCATCGACTGTTTTACTCAACTTGAAAACCTTGAATGTGACTTCAATAACTTTAGTAAGAAGAGTACAAGAGATAGGAGCATACGGATATTTATAAACTAAAAGTAGCTCTCCGAGTGATTCCACCAAATACTTTTTGTGACCCCTATAAGAGACATGGTTAGGGAACTCAGGGCAACTTATCACTGTGATCTGGATTAAACAAGAATCAAACACTACCGTTTCCCCTCCAACAAGGTAAAACTTTTCCTTGTAAAAAATAACATCGTCATAATCGGCCGGCCAACAACCGACTGCGACTGGGTTGCACTTGACAATGTGATCATCATCACGGTCGTTTAATTTGCAGTGGTACAATTCTCCCATAGCAACGATCATAAGTACTGCCGTCAACGACGAGATGGCCACTCTACAACCAAGAATAATAGCTGATTCACTGCCCGACTTGTCAGTACTATATACTCTATAAGCTTTCGCCAATTCAAATACTTGAAAGTCCCCCAAGTATAATTCCTTTTGGAATCCCAAAGGCTTGGGAATCTGCTGTATATGCAATGGAGTTGCAGAGAGTGGATGTAACATCATCATATGATTGCTATGTTTGTTTCCTTTTTCGACCTTAACCACCCAGCCCCTATCATCATCGCGATCATGACGAGGAGGAGGAGCGAGATGGTAGACTAGACTCTCACGCACCCGGAGGGTCTTGGAGGTGATTGATTGGGTGATGCGAACTCTGATTGGAAAAAGGGCTTGATTCTTAAAGGCTGGACGTGGAATAGAGGACCGCCATGACTTGCAGACTGCACGGAATTGCGAGACGTCGGTTTCAGTGTTGAGCCGCATTCCGATGTTCTCTAATAATTCCACCGGAATGTCGCTCCAATATCGGATTCCAGTGGATGCCATCGATGCCGTTGTACGTGTGTTGCCTTCAACTTCTTCTCGTTGAATTATCTTCAACAAGATGAGGGGTTTCAGGGGAGATAGAGTTCTGTCTGCGTTGGACTCTACGTAGACGTACGATTCTGTTTTAGATTATAGAGTAGTTTATGGGACTCAAATATGCACCTTTTCTTTTCTTGAGGATCCTCGAATTAATATGCATTTAAAAGTCGTATAGGAGTAGGAGTGGGGAGTTTTTCTCCTTCAAATTTATATAGTTTCCACGATTTATATAGTTTTTCTGCTTCAATTTTGATTAGTGGCGGTCTTACAAAATACATGGCTAAATATAAGCATTTAGTAGCCATTGAATGAAATTCACATAGAAAACCAATATGATAAAATAGTCTGCGAAAGTATTCTTTTGTGACTTATCACTTTATCAGTCTAAATGCAGTGACCTAATTGCATTCATTCGCTGACAAGAGGTAGAAATTAATTGGGTATTCGTCTATTACTCATTCCAATGCATATTCACCAAAAGCAACACATTTGTTGACGAAAGAGGAAGATGATAACCAAATCAATCGCAATGAAAAGAAATTTAGTTTATTGAATGAATAAGAAAGTGATGAGCTAAATTGGAGGCACGGAGGCCAAATTTGGCCTAATCACGACTTTTACTCATTCTTTTCTCCTTTTCGTAGAAAAAAAAAAGTAAGAGATGAAGACAAGATACTTTTCGACATTACCTAAAGTGGCTTTGGCAAACAAAATGGTGCGAAAAACCATCCTTAAGGACATTTCGCATGCGTTGCATCGTCTTGTAGTTGTGTTGAAATCGTCTATGCGCTCAACCACAAGAAATACAATTTTTTTCAACTTTGGGGTCCTAACGTCGGTTCATATCCCTCGAAATACATGGCTTCAAACAACAAGATGAATGTAGATCACTACTATCCCATGAACTAAGGGTACTTTTGTTCAAAAAACGTAGTTGTGGCCTCAAAAATGCAAATAAAGTTTTTATTTTTAAAAAGTTAATGACTAAAGTGTCGAACAGTGCAAAGTTCATTGAGATTATTTTGCCTTTTAGGAATGAATAATTTTTCATAAAACTATTAGTGGTTTTGTAAGACTAAAATTCGGAAAACCGATCGACCCCTTTTGTCAAATTACAAACCAGAAAAAGCAGTTTTAGTTTAGAACTATGATCCGTAAGGGGTAAGAAAGTGTTTTATCGATGAAGGTCTACTTGGACTCGGCGGCGAAGGCGTGGCCTTGCAGCCCTTGATAATTTGGCGGAACATGGAATGCGTGAGAGGACTTGGTGGATCTCCATGAACGCACCTTTCCAGGTAGGCGACTTCGTTTGAAGAACTTCATTTCGATTTTCTGTTCTTGCTCAAAATTATTAAATTCTTATATTCTTCCAGTATAACTAATTAGTAATCTAGAAAGTAGAAACGAAGAACTGAATCGTCTTATATAGTTGGCGTAGTTTGATTCTTTGCTGTGGCCTGTCGGTTACTTTTTATTGTTTGTTGTTTTGAGCTTCAGTGATCATTCTGCTTTGCACCTGTCTATTATAAAATTTCTTTTAAAGCTTCGCACTGATCAATGTTAAAGGATGCAATTGCTTTGCTAGTTTTAAATTAAAAGATTGATAAACTTCAAGAGTTCAAGTACATGTAGCACTACTTCTTATGAGTTTGTAGCCTCTTTAGATAACCTAAATGAATTGCCCAAGATCATGTTGGGGATTCACTTAGTTTGAAAAACAAATGATTCTAATGATAGAATATGTTTAACCAAGCCATCCAAGGATTGGTATGAAGAGCCATCTTGTTTGAAGCAAAGATTTGCCTTCTCCATTAGCTTTAGGCTTCTGTCTCTGATCTCTTCCCCTTCTTTCTCCACCATTAGTTTTCTAATCGTTCTTTCGATTTCACCTCTCTCTGCCCCCTGCTCTAACTGCAAGCCAATCTTCCAAACATCGCTTACGTATTTTGCGTTCACCATCTGATCAGTGAAGCATGACATGCAAATCATAGGAACTCCCTCGCAAATACTTTCCAATGTAGAGTTCCAGCCGCTGTGAGTCCAAAAGACTCCAACGGCTGAATGTGTCAACACTTGTTTTTGGGGAGCCCATTTCACAATGTGCCCCCTCCCGTTTAAGTTCTCTAGAAAGTCACTAGGTAATAGTTCAAGCCATTCCGAACCTCCATGGATTGATTCGGGTCGAACCACCCATAAGAAAGCCTGCTTGCTGTTGGCTAGTCCCCAAGCTATCTCCAAAAATTCAGCTTCCTTTATTGCAGCCAATGTCCCAAAGCTAACATAGACAACGGACTTTGGTGCTTGACTGTTTAGCCATGAAATGCAACTTTGGTGTTGTGTTGACAAGGGACTTGAAGAAGAGGCTGCAGGGAAACATTTGTGAAATGGTCCTATTGGGAAAATTGGAATGGGGAAATCTTGGCGAATTGTGGCCAGTGCGGGTTCTTCAAGGTCCTCAAACGTATTAAAAATGAGTCCCCTTGAGGTCTTGGTTCCATTTGACATGCTGTCTACTAGTTGATAATATTCGTCTGTGTCACGCCTGTCGAACACAGGAAGGTCTTTGATTTTGAGAGGTGGGAACTCTATCACTGGCTCTTCTACTCGAGAATCTATAGCCAAAATAGGATGGCAATTGTATAAGTACTGTTGTCGAGTGTGATGGTAACTGGTAAATAGCCATTAGATGAGCTTAAGCAATGGGTTATAACACATAGTCATGTAGGTTTTGTACAAAGAGATACTAATTAGAACCTTGCATTGACTTGTAGGTTATAGTATTCTAAATCTTTAAGCATCAGGTAATGGTACCAAATCAAGCAAGAGAGGAAGTAGCTAAGAAACCAAACCTTGTATTGGGAGGTAGCCCTTTTCCCGCAGAAGTGGAAATGCAGCAAAAACAGCAAACGAAGAAGCACCCCCAGTCCTTAACACTACCATCGGGAGCTTAAGGCTGTCAGCAACAGATTGAGTGAAGTTAAAGATGGCGTCAGAGATCAAGCAAGCAACAGGCTCCTCTGAAACATCAGATATCAAGCTAGCCAAGCATTTCCGAAAAGGTTCAACACATCTGACATTTAGGAGAGAACAGAGGAGGATGACATCCTTTGTGGAGGCCTCAGTTTCAGATAAGCCATCAGGGATTGAGTGAAAGGTGAAGTGTGGATGGGTTGAAGGGTTGAGAGAGTTGAAGTTGGTGTGAGTGATGGTTATGGAGAAGCCTTTCAGGTGTAGAATGTTGGCCAGCTCTAGCATGGGGTTTATATGACCCTGCAATGGAAGTGGGAAGAGTATCAATCTCCGCCCCTTCCTTTGCTCCATTAGATTTAGTGCGACTCTGTTTGTTTGGCTTCTGAGTTTCTGCGTTTCTCTTGACCAAGTCGTCCTCTTCTAGTCTCATTTTTAATTTGCAGCATTTGTTGGTAGCTTCACCACATTCACGCAACACAACCACGTTTTGACAAGAGACTGACAAACTGTTATGGTCTTCACATAACCCAATAAATCATGCAGCCTTGCAGGTTGCCACGTTGCAAGAGGTATCTTTTCCTAGGCCCAAGGGTTTACAAGTCTCAAGTCTGAACAAGTTATAAATAAGGGAGAATTCTGGATTGTACCGTATATTTAGTGTACCAGAGATGAAAGTTAAAGTCAACAATTTGATCGATTCAACTTGTGATATTTTGGACTTTGTGAATTTTTCAGCTTTGTGGGGCTCTTTCAGTCTTTGCACTCGTAACATCATTCATTCATCAATCATCTTCTCCTCCTCCTCTCAGCTACGGAGCCCAGAACGGATGCAGAAAACCCTTTCCTTCTTTCACGCTGCAAAGGAATTGATGCAAACAAATCAAATACCACCCATGTCCGATTCAAAGCCTTTCTCTGTCTCCGTTTGGTTCATATTCTGGGTACTCCTTGAGCGAACTCATTCATCCCAGTTCAGAATGGGTACTCCAAGTAGCTGCAATTGCTCATTCACCAGTCATAAAAACCATAAATTAGATCTAATTTCATCCCAGCTCCAATCCAGATCTAAACCCTAAACCCTAAACTCCAATCCAGAAATTTGGGAAATTAAGCTCCTGTTCAGAATTGAAGATTGAACTAGTTTTAATTGAAGATGGTTCAGAAATCTGCTTACATCAGCAATTGCTGAAATTAGATCTAATAATGTCCAATTAGATGTGTTTGACAGTTTGACTAGATGAGATCAGCGGATGAGATTGTGACACATCATCTGGTACACTAAATATCCGGTACAATCTAGCCGCTCCCTTTATTTTTGTAAAAAATGTCCTACATGCAAATTTTAAATAAGAAGACTAAAAAGAGATAGGACTTTGTTTCCAGCTCATTCTTAATAAGACGACTAGATTATATTTTATTTTATTTTTGTAAAAAATGTCCTACATGCAAATTTTAATCAATGACCGATTCTGAGTTTGGAAAAACAAACTATCTAAAAGATAAAATGCATCTAAGGATTGGTATGAGGAGCCACCTTGTTTGAGGCAAAAATTAGCCTTGTGCATTAGCTTTAACACGTACACTGTCTTTGATCTCCTTCCCTTGTTTCTTCACCATTAGTTTTCTAATGGTTTTTTGACTTTTTCAATGTCGCCTCTCTCAACCCCATGCTGTAACTGCAACCCGACCTTCCAAACATCGCTTACATTTCTCGCATTCATCATTTGATCAGAAGAACACGGCATACAAATCATAGGGACCCCCTCACAAATACTCTCCAACGTAGAATTCCAGCCATTGTGGGTCCAAAACACACCAACGGCTTGATGGGCGAGCACCTCTGTTTGAGGTACCCATTTAACAATGTGCCCCTTACCGTTCAAGGTCTCAACAAACCCACTAGGTAATGGTTCAACCCAATCTGACCCGGGGACTAATCCGAGTCGAACCACCCACAAGAAGGGCTGCTTGCTGTTGGCTAGTCCCCAGGCTATCTCCAAAAACTGAGCTTTGTTTATTGCCGCAATGCTCCCAAAACTAACATATATAACAGATTTTGGTGCTTGTGTGTTTAGCCATGACATGCAACTCTGGTCTTGTGCTAATAAGCTACTTGAAGTTGAACAAGAGTTTGCAGGGTACGTAGCACTTGTGAAATGGTCCTAGTGAGAAAATTGGAATACGATAATCCCGGCGAATGGTGGCCAGTGCATGTTCTTCAAGGTCTTCAAAAGTATTAAAAATCAATCCATGTGAGGCCTTGGTTTGTGTTTCCAGGTCAGCTATTAGTTTAAAAAATCTCTCTGGACCGTCACTGTTGATATATATATGGAAGGTCTTTAACCTTGAGTCCTTGAGAGGTGAAAGCTCTGTCACTTCCTCTGCTAGTCGAGAATCTAATGCCAAAAATGGAAAGGGAAATATTACTTGTCAAGTGTGTGGTAATAACATGTAAATGTAATTATGTGTAGATTTTGTTGGCCGCTATATAAGAGAAATCTAGCTAATTCCTCTAGTAACTCACCTTGTTTTGGGAGGTAACCTTTCTCTCGAAGAAGTGGAAATGCAGCATATATAAATAGCAAACGAAGAGGCACTCCCAGTTCTTAACAGAATCATTGGTAGCCAGAGTCGGTGATTAAGCAAGCAACAGGCTCCTTCGAAACATCAGACAACAGCATAGCCAAACATTCCCGGAAAGGTTCACGAGACTTTGCATTTAGACGAGAAAGAAGAAGGAGAGGATCCTTTGTGGAGGTTCCGCTTTTAGATAAGCCAATATGGATTGAGTGGAAGGTGAAGTGTGGGTGGTTTGAAGGGTTGAGAGAGTTGTAGTTGGTTTGGATTATGGTTATGGAGAAGCCATTCAAGTGTAAAATGTTGGCCAACTTTCGATGTTATGGTTTTCATAGAGATGTTATGGGGCTTCCCAACTTTCGATTTCGTTGATCGGTAGTTTTCCTAGTTTTTTGTATTGATGGTGTTCTTGTTTGAGAGGTTTTGGTTTATGTCCCCCTCTCTCATTTTTCTTTTTCTTTTTTATTGAATTGGCCTCGGTTTTGCGAGATTTTATCAAAAAAACAAAAAAGTGTAAAATGTTGGCCAGCTCAAGCATGGGATTTATATGGCCTTGAAAGGGTAGTGGGAAGAGTATCAATCTCCGACCCTTCCTAAATTGCTCCATTTCTCTTTGTGGTTTTTCACAGTTTGGTTTGCTCGAGAGGTTGGATTGTGTGCTCTTCTTATACAGTTATAGAGCTGTTGTTTCTTTTCTGTTTGTATATAAGTTGTGTTCGTTGACCTCGCTGCTCTTCCTTGACCTCGCTGCTCTTCCTTGACCTCGCTGCTCTTTCTCGATCTATTTCTACACTTGCCTATAAACAAAGAGCAAACAACTGGCTATCTACTATCGTCATTCATTATTTTGGCAAATTTTCATAGAAAACATTATAGCTCTGTCATATTTAATTTGCACCATGTGTTAGGTTTGATGTACAACTTCATATATATAGTCCAGCCAACTACTATCTGTTAGTAATCACCAACCTTTCGGTGTTTACCAGTTATGAATTAGGACTTCTCTACCTGTTTAGAACTATTTAAATATGTCAATGTGTTCTGTATAGTACAGTAAACTAAGACCTGAATTAGTACAGTAAACGAAGACCTGAACAAGCACATGAATTTGTTTCCACTCAAAATTACATATACATACTTAAGTAGATCTTCCGACCAAAAAAAAAAAAAAAAACTTGGATCACCTACATAGACTAAAACCTTAGTTTGGCCTATTATTTTTTTCTGTTTTATTAGTATGCTACAGACGCATTTTAATCAATCAGTGGCTTTATAATGATAAAATATGGTTAACCAAGCCATCTAAAGATTGGTATGAAGAGCCACCTTGTCTCAGGCAAAGATTTGCCTTATCCTTCAGCTTTGACAGTCTCTCTCTCATCTCTTCCCCTTGTTTCTCCATCATTAGTCTTCTAATTGCTATTTCAATTTCGCCTCTCTTGATACCAAGCTCTAGCTGCAATCCTATTTTCCAAACGTCACTTACATATCTTGCATTCACCATTTGATCAGCAGAAAATGGAAAACAAATCATAGGCACCCCCTCACAAATACTCTCCAATGTAGAATTCCAGCCATTGTGAGTCCAAAACACTCCTACGGCTTGATGGGCAAGCACCTCTTTTTGCGGTGCCCATTTCACAATGTGTCCCATCCCATTCAAACTCTCAAGAAACCCACTAGGTAATGGTTCAAGCCACTTTGAGCCTTGGACTAATCCGGGTCGAACCACCCACAAGAAGCGTTGCTTGGTGTTGGCTAGTGCCCAAGCTATCTCTAAAAACTGAGCTTCGTTTATTGCGGCAATGCTCCCAAAGCTGACATAGATAACAGATTTTGGTGGTTGAGTGTTTAGCCATGAAATGCAACTCTGGTCTTGTGATAATAAGCTACTTGTAGAAGTGGTTACTGGGACACACTTGTGAAATGGACCTATTACGAAAATTGGAATGTGAAATTCCTTGCGAATTTTGGCCAGTGCATGTTGTTCAAGGTCTTCAAAAGTATTAAAAATAAGCCCATATGAGGCCTTGGTTTCATATGTCAGGTCGTGCACTAGTTTTAAAAATCTCTTTGGGTCAGAACTGTTGATCATCGGAAGATCTTTAACTCTGAGAGGTGAAAACTCTGTCACCGGCTCTTCCAGTCGAGAATCTAATGCCCAAATAGAAATTAGGCAAATATAAGTGCTGTCAAGTGTGATGCATATATATATATATATATATATATATATATATATATATTGTAAGTATAAGTAGCTAATAGACAAGCTCAAGCTGCAAGTAGGTCATGATATGTAGCTCATGTCATGGAGAAGACTCAGACAGCCAAAATAGTGTAGATTTTTAATCTGCATTTTTCCTTTCAGAAAGAAACGTAAACTGTACCTTGTTTTGGAAAGTAACCCTTTTCCTGCAGGATTGGAAATGCAGATAAAATAGCAGTGAAAGAGGCACCGCCGGTCCTTAACAGAATCCTGGGGATCTTGAGGCTTTCTGCAACAGATTGAGTGAAGTCAAAGACAGGGTCACAGATCAAGCAAGCAACAGGCTCGTCCTCTGTGACATTAGACAACAAGGTGGCCAAGCATTTCCGGAAAGGTTGGCAACACTTTGCGTTGAGATGAGAAAGAAGAAGGAGAAGATCCTTTTCGGCAGCCTCGCTTTCAGATAAGTTATCGGAGATTGAGTGGAAGGTGAAGTGCGGATGGGTTGAAGGGTTGAGAGAGTTGAAGTTGGTGTGAATGATGGTTATGGAGAAGCCTTTGAAGTATAGAATGTTGGCCAGCTCAAGCATGGGGTTTATATGGCCTTGCAAGGGCAGTGGGAAGAGTATCAATCTCCGGCCTTTCCTCTGCTCCATGAGAATTTCAGAGGAAGCTAGGTATGGACTTTGGTTGCTCAAGACTTTAGGTCTCTTTGGTTTTTTTAAGCTCGCTGTTCCCTTAGCCAATATATGATGATATTGTATTGCTTCGTGTTTAATTTGCTTGCAGCAGTGTTATGTTAGGCAGGTGTGTACTCTTTTAATTGGCGCTTTACAGGAAACCCTAGTTACCCAACCACCTTTGTGATGAAACCTTACTGTTGGTTATGTTGGAATATGATTTTTTCTCTTTCGGTGAAGTGACATATCAAATGCATGCGGCAATAAAATATTAATGCATGCAGCTAGCCATGCAGGGAGACATGCGGCATGTGCATGTTATGAAATGCAAAATGTGATGGCATAATATATATGGTGGAAGGCAGGAAGACTAAAGTTTGTGGGTTATGTGATTCAATTCATATATTTTGTACTTGTATTTCTTTCAATAATGAAGATGATAAAAACTATTCCGTGGACGTAGATAGTGAATTTGACGAACCACTTAAATAACTGTGCACTACTATTTCATATTTATTCTGTTTTATGTACGGTAAAAATCTCGGTCAATTCCGTAATTGAGAGTAAAATCCTTACAGGTTGCATGCAGTTTTGAACTTGCGATGAAGACCCGAAGAATTCTGACGATATGAAGTAAAAGATGGACCAGCATTTATTATGCATATAATGCAAAGCAACCATATATGGTCCATACAAAGACATCAGTTTTGCAGTACAGGCTAGGCATGTAACAAAGAGAGAAGAAGGAATGTAATATTAATTGTTTCTTGTCGTTTTTGACCAGGTGGACACTTGCCATCCACATCTCCCAGCTGTCTCAAAAGTTTCAGCTTTACTAACAAAGACAAATTTTGGTGCTTGCAATTGAATGCTTTTAGCCACGAAATGCAACTTTGACCGTACCTCTGATAATACTACTTGAATAATTAAGAGTTTGGAGACCATTTGTGAAATGGGCCTACAGGGAAAATTGGGATGGGAATTTATTGTAGGATTCTGGCCAGTGCTTGTTCTTCGAGGTCGTCAAAAGTGTTGATCCATCTGAGGTTTAGGGTTTAGGGTCAGTGATTAAGCAAGCAATAGGCTCCTCTGAAAATCATCGATCATTTAACAAGCTAGCCTAGCATTTTCGGAAAGGATCACAACACTGCATTTCCACGAGAAAGAAGAAGGAAGGGATCGTTTGTGGAGATCTCAGTTTCGGATAGGCCACCAGGGATTGAATCGAAGATGAAGTGGGGATGGGTTGAAGGGTTGAGAGAGTTGAATTAAGCTGGTGTGGATGATGGTTATGGAGAAGCCTGTGAGAACGTTGGCTAGCTCGATCAAGGGGTAATGGGAAGAGTATCAACTTCTCTGCTTTTCCTAATTTGCTCCATTAAAATTTAAAGGTGATGTATCATGTTATTAATGTATGTGCTTGGCTTCTGGTTTGAGTCTCCTTTGCTGCTGAGTCCTGAAGTCTAAATTGTTTCAGCGTTGTTTCTTTTTTACATGTTATAAAGAAAGACCAAACTATAGCACTATGGCCTATAGATAAATTTGTATTACTATATGTACGTTTACTATTTAAATATGTTACAGTGAAGCAGTTCTATCATAATTTTAATTTTATTTGCAACTTGTTCTAGGCTTTGCAGCATGAATATATAGTTCCACAAAACATACACATTTTATTTCGTAGATGATGCCCTACATGCACATTTTAATCAATCACTGACTTAAGGTTTCGTAAGCAAGAATTCTAGTGATAAAATATGATTAACCAAGCCATCCAAAGACTGGTATGAAGAGCCACCTTGTTTCAGGCAAAGATTTGCCATATCCTTTAGCTTTGATAGTCTATCTCTTATCGCTTCTCCATCTTTCTCTATCATTAGTCTTCTAATTGCTCTTTCAATTTCACCTCTCTTGATACCAAGCTCTAGCCGCAATCCTATTTTCCATACATCGCTTACATATCTTGCATTCACCATTTGATCAGCAGAAAATGGAATACAAATCATAGGGACCCCCTCACAGATGCTCTCCAATGTAGAATTCCAACCATTGTGAGTCCAAAATACTCCAACAGCTTGATGGGCAAGCACCTCTTTTTGGGGTGCCCATTTCACAATGTGTCCCATTCCATTCAAGCTCTCAAGAAAACCACTAGGCAGTGGTTCTAGCCATTCCGAGCCCTGGACTAACCCGGGTCGAACCACCCACAAAAAGGGTTGCTTGCTGTTGGCTAGTGCCCAAGCTATCTCCAAAAACTGAGCTTCGTTTACTGCAGCAATGCTCCCAAAGCTAACATAGATAACAGATTTTGGTGGTTTAGTGTTTAGCCATGAAATGCAGCTCTGGTCTTGTGATAATAAGCTAGTACTTGAAGATGAGGCTGCTGGGAAATACTTGTGAAATGGGCCTATGGGGAAAATTGGAATGTGAAATTCCTTGCGAATTGTGGCCAGTGCATGTTTTTCAAGGTCTTCAAAAGTGTTAAAAATGAACCCATACGAGTCCTTGGTGTCATATGTAATGGCGCGTACTAGTTTAAAATATCTCTCTGGTTCGGAACTGTTGATCATCGGAAGATCCTTAACTCTGAGAGGTGAAAGCTCTGTCACCGGCTCTTCCAGTCGAGAGTCTAGTGTCAAAATAGAAAAATTAAACTGTCAAGTTTAATGATCCTATATAAGTAAGCTATATATAGAGGTCAAGCAGTAAGTAATAACAGGTACGTAGTCATGTAGCTTGATCATGTGATGAAGAAGCTAGCGAGCTAAGGGATATATGCGCGCAACAACATATTAAATGCAATTGTACGTGTGATTATGTTCCTACATATATATTAGAAACTGTACCTTGCTTTGGAAAGTAACCCTTTTCTCGCAGGAGTGGAAATGCAAAATAAACAGCAGTGGAAGAGGCACCGCCGGTCCTTAGCAGAATCCTTGGGAGCTTGAGGCTGTCAGCAACAGATTGAGTGAATTCAAAGACTGGGTCACAGATCAAGCAAGCAACAGGCTCCTCTGTGACATTAGACAACAAGGTGGCCAAGCATTCCCGGAAAGGTTCACAGCACTTTGCGTTGAGATGAGAAAGAAGAAGGGGAAGATCCTTGTCGGCAGCCTCGCTTTCAGATAAGTTATCGGAGATTGAGTGGAAGGTGAAGTGCGGATGGGTTGAAGGGTTGAGAGAGTTGAAGTTGGTGTGAATGATGGTTATGGAGAAGCCTTTGAAGTATAGAATATTGGCCAGCTCTAGCATGGGGTTTATATGACCCTGAAATGGAAGTGGGAAGAGTATCAATCTCCGCCCCTTCCTCTGCTCCATTAGAATTTTGGAGGAAGCTAGCTAGGTATGGACGTACTGTGTTTGCTTGAGACTCTTAATTGGTCTATTTGGTTTCTTCGAGCTCATTGTTCCCATAGCCTATATATATATATATATATGCTGATCGATATTGTATTTATTTTGTTACATTGTTAGGTTAGGCACGCAGCTGTACAGTACTAGAGTGTAGAGTGTTATTCAATTGCAGGCAACCCTAGCCAACAACCTTTTCTGAAGATATGAAGTCGAAGATGGACCATCATTAATGCAAGGCAACCATAACAGTACTTTTTTATCAAAATATTCCATTGGAAAAGTACAGTCAGGTTGTTTACAGCCAAACGAGCTGAGCAACCACTATTTGTAATCAGTCATCAATCCATCCTTCCCGGCCTGTCGAGGTTTACCAGTCGGGCTGGGCCAGTCGATTTCATCCGGTCCATCTGTGAAATATATGCGATATATATTCCAAGTCAGTCGTTGAAGCGCGCGGCAACTCTATTGAATTCGAAAGGTAAATGTTGGGTCATAGTGCAATTGTGTGTTGTTCATGCTCTTACATGTTTTGCATGCGCGCGCTTATATATATATATATATATATATATTCAGTGAGTGCTACTGCTGATCGATCGAGTTGTTGTAGGGCCTGTATGGCTTGTGCATTATTTATGCAATGCATTATTATTATTGATCAAATTTGCAGATCGTAATTGACGGTTGTAGTTTGTGGGTGCATGGCTGCATCTTTGAGCTCTTGGTTGGCTGCGTTTCTTTTGCTTTCAAAGCTGGAGAGAGCAATCCCATTTTCACTTTTGACAAGGGATACGATCTCATACTATTCTACTTGAGTTTTTCATTTTTTACGAGTGTGTCAATATCGTATAAACAAGGGCTGAACGGAATTTTTTTTCAATGACTTTCCTTTTTCTTTTTTAAATCGTAAAAAAAGTCGAAATATTTTAGTTCTATCGGTTCAAGAAGTGATTAAAAAACCATGTTGTGGCTCATTCACTTGCCAAAGCAATGGTGTGGCTTTTAGTTTTTATGGAGGAAAATTCCAAGAAGGTGCAATGGTGATGTATCTAGTTGATGAAGGGGTGTGGCAATTTCTTACTTAAATAAGCCACATTGCCCCATGGTTGTTTCTTGACCAAATTTTATCAATGAATTGTTACTTTTGATAATAAAAAAAAAAACCATGTTTTAGAAATGAGAAGATTTTGATAAGAAAATAAGAATGTTTAATTTTGAACTAAAAACGCGTGTGTTATAGCCTACAATTTTGAATGAGAAAGAGCCAAATGTCTTGGAAAAAAAAAATTATCTTTGCTAGGAGAAAAGGTAAATCCGCAGAGTTGGGACTTGGGACATCTTTTTTGACGCTCATGCTCTGACGAAAATAAGCAAATACTATTTTGGCCAAAACTTCGTGTACTATCAAGGCTCGGCTTGAAGGCATTTTTGTAGTTATTATGTAATCCCGATCTATAAGTCATTGTCTCGGCTGGGCTTCTTTTTCCTCTGGGCTTGGGCCTTGTTCCTAAAAAAGGCCACAGTAGCCCCTCGAGTAACGCTGGCCTACTTCATATTCTCGACTTGTCCAGAACCATCTCTCTGGAAACCTCCTTGGCCAGAAATACCAGACACTTCAGGAAGAGAGACGAAGAATCGCTAACTTATTACGAAATTGCCCTCCTCTCCTCACTATATATACCTCCTCTCCTCACTCCCCAAAACCAGAATCAAATTTTTTCGAAAGCAATCACAAGTGCTCACAACTTACACAGCTAGCTAGCTAACGGTATATACACAATGTCTCTGATTCCGGGAAGCTTTTTCGGTAACGGTCGACGGAGCAGCGTCTTCGACCCGTTCTCGCTCGACATCTGGGACCCGTTCCAGGACTTCCCCTTGATCAACGCGCGGTCGGCTCCACGCTCCGAATTGGGCGGCGAGACGGCGGCGGTGGCGAACACGCGCATCGACTGGAAGGAGACGCCGGAGGCGCACGTGTTCAAGGCGGACCTGCCGGGGCTGAAGAAAGAGGAGGTGAAGGTGGAGGTGGAGGAAGGGAAGGTGCTGCAGATCAGCGGGGAGAGGCGCGTGGAGAAGGAGGACAAGAGCGACAAGTGGCACAGGGTGGAGAGGAGCAGCGGCAAGTTCTTGAGGAGGTTCCGGCTGCCGGAGAACGCGAAGACGGAGGAGGTGAAGGCGGCGATGGAGAATGGGGTGCTCACTGTCACTGTGCCAAAACAGGAGGTCAAGAAGCCTGATGTTAAGGCCATTCAGATCTCTGACTAGACCACTCACTATGATCACTGCCTTCTTCTTCTTCTTCAGTCACTGCTTCAATGTTGTAATGGTTATCAGGTTATGGAATAAAGGTTGAGGTGTGTGACTGTGTGTGTGGTGTCTCTAAAATGTAATGGCTATGTAATGGAATTTGCTAATTAATGCATAATGTTATGCTTAATTAGGGATTTGGAGGTGTATTTTTATATTTTAGTTAGTTTCAGCATTATGGGTACTAATTTTTATTTAGAGAAAACTTAATCTCATTATGGTAGCAACACTAACAAGATTAATTGGTCATGCCAAAAAAAAAAAAACAAGATTAATTGGTACGTTCTAGTGTTCTACTTGCTCATTTAGAGGGTGTAATAATTCAAAAACCAAACGCAAAAGTAAAGAAGGGAGTACCCTAAATTAAATGATAGGGTGTGCAAAAGTAAAACAAAGAGAACAAACTATATGAAAGGGTGAAAGGGTGTTATTGTAGATTACCTAATCCTAACTATCTAATTATCTAAAGACCAAGTAATAAAAGGGTGGCAAGAAACTCTTTACCTTGCCGAAATCATTCTAGAAACCGCTCGAACTCAAAACCAAAGGGCTGCACGGAGCAATCTAGGCACACAAGTGCCTCAAACGTTGGTCGAAAGCACCTGTGATGACCGGAGCAACCACCACTACTCGAGTCAATCTCATTGCTAAACTCCACGAGAATAAATCTCACCGAATTGAGCAATGAGAACGACTTGTTCTTTCGAAATATCAAATCAATACTAATTCTTTCAATTTAACAGGTTTTAAATTATTAGATTGAATCATCAAATCCATCTCGAATCTGTCCCCAAGTCACAAGTCATTAAGCATTGGTGATTCAATACAAATAGAAAATAGAAAGCCAGCAAAACAGAAATGGACCGCGTCCAATAAATACAAAGCCAAAATAATATCCTACCCGCGTTTCTACCGCGTTTCAACCAAAAAATAAAAAAAACGATTCGATTTGATGAATTCTTAACGGGTAAGGCACAGAAGCGCGTTTTGTCACCCATACCCTTAAAAAACTATATAAACGGGAACATATCTCCTATTTCATTTCATTACTCATCTCTTCTGTTTCCATCAATTTTCTCTGCTCTACTTTTCAACTGATCAACAAACAAACATGGGTGGTGGTAAGGATAAGCATGATCAAGGTGGTGGTGGTGAAGAAGCTGACAAAGGCCTTTTCGGTAGTCTTCTTCATGGCTATGCCGGAGGACAACACGGCGGTTACCCACCTCAACAACATGGCGGTTACCCACCGCAACAATACGGCGGTTACCCACCGCAACAACACGGCGGTTACCCACCGCAACAGGGGTATCCACCGCAACAGGGCTACCCTCCACAAGGTTATCCACCGCAGCAGGGATACCCTCCACAAGGGTACCCACCCGCTCACGGCGGCGGTCATTCTGGAGGTAAATTTCCCATCTTTCTTTCATCGCTAGTTTTCTATGTTCTTGGAGTTGATTAACATGTGTAAAGATTTTAGCTTTCAATCTTTTCCTACCCATCTCACTATGTATTGAGTCAATTGACAATCTAACATTTGGGGTTGTCTACTGAAATTATGCTTAAATTTGTGTCCTAGATCTGATTTACTTACTCTCAACAAAATAGACTCGTGAATTTTATTAGTACCCAATATTTGTTGTCATGATGTTACTGAATACATATGTTCATGGACATTGATCCTTCATTTCAAAGAAGCTTGCTTCTATTAATGTCTGAATGGTTCTTGATCAATTTCTATCTGGTCATAAGAATATGATCGTTAACTGATTTTGGCTTCTACTTGCAATTGGATCCTGTTTTGCTTCAACTGGAGTTATACATTTTATTAGTTCTTGTCTTGATAATGTGAAAAAAATATAAGGCTATGTCCTTCATTATAAGTGTTTATGACTAAATGATTATTGATCAATTTGTATGTGGTCATATGAAGTCATCTCGTAGTAGTCTCGTCTCATGACTCTTTTGGGCCATGTGAATATGATCGTCAACTGATTTTGGCTACCTGTTTCGCTTCAACTCAACTTATGCGATTGTCTTGATAATGTGATGAAAAGATTTAGGCATGTCTTCATTACAAGTATGAAATTAATGTTGAGTGATTGTTTTATGTATTTTCAGGAGGTATGGGGGGACTACTAGCTGGGGGAGCAGCAGCTGCTGCAGCCGCATACGGCGCTCACCAATTGACAGGCCATCACGGTCAAGGCTCTCACCAAGTCTCCCATGGCGGTTACTATCCATCCCAGGGCATGCCAGGGTTCGGTGGCCACCACGGCAAGGTTAAGCACGGCAAGTTCGGGAAGCATGGGGGCAAGCACGGCAAGTTTGGGAAGCATGGACACGGTGGAGGCAAGTTCAAGAAGTGGAAGTGATGACCTTGATCCCGACTGGAATCGCTGATTTACAACTCTATAGACCATAGATAAATAAACGAAAACTATGAACTACATAATGTTGGTCTACAGAGGATGATGATGTTGGCTGTTAATTTCAGAATCTTTCACTTTTGCATTATTAGCAAATATCTCATTCCCCTTTAGACTTTAAATCTATGGTGCTCCTTGGCTGAGTATATATCTCTATCAGGGCACGTTGTTATCATTTTCGCTTGTAGTTGTAATGCATTATGCTTCTATGCCTTGCAGATTCTATTTTGCGGGATATGGAGCCTTTCTAACTTTTTTTTATGTTGTGATTCTGGTGTGACCTTGACACTGGGTGCTACTTCTTTTTGTTTGGTACCTATCGATCGGTTCATTACTAATTTCATTTATTTGAATAAAAACCATTATGAAATGAATCTTGGGTTTTCTTTTCTGGCTGATTGCTTTAAATCTTTTCCTGCACATAATCTCACATGGCTTTAACATTATAGAACTGGCTTAAGCTCAGATGTTGACAATCAGGGATTCAATATTCTCAAAGGATATTTAATTGATTTTTTCCACATGATCACATTCCATAATTTTGTTGATAACCAGGGAGTTCATATTCTGCACTCAAGGGATATTGCCACATGATCACATCCCATAATTTTTTTTCTTTATTAAATGACTGACTTTCAGTAATGGATAAGCGTCACTGAGAGTAGCCTCGTTAAAACCTTGTGCGGTGAAAAACCGAGTAGGAACAAAAAAAACCTGCTAGAGCAAGAGGCCATGGTGGTTCTGCACCAATGTCAAAGCAGTAGTTGCAGCAACATTGTGAGATAGTCTATATCAGCTTCACTTAAGTCCAAACCTGATCAATACACAAAATAAGCCCAATCTCAACAATCAAAGGTCTGCTCTGGAAATAAGATTGGAGAGCTGGGTCAATACAAACTTCTTAGAAGCCCATATGACCCATTTATTTTGTAAGATAACCTTTTTGAGGATTAGCACCAGCACGCTAATAATGATGAATGAACGAGTATTACTATAAAAACCTCTTCCCCTATCTCCCAATATAAATGAAAATCAAAGTAATAAGTACAATATATAGCATGCTCATTCCTCATGATGTATTGAAGACCGTTTATGAACACCGTTTAGCGGTTTAGGTCTTCCTTCGCTTCTGTTAACTTGTTTGTTGCTTATTTTAGGGAGTTTCGTCGTACATGATACGATTTTTACCTAAATAGGGGGTAAACAAGGAGAGATCAATAGTGGATGAGCGAAACATGATTGAAAATAATTAGACGACTAAGATTTTCCATGATGCATTTCAATGATTGTGACAACTGACAAGCATGCGTATGCTTCAAGCAAAGTGAATGAATGTCACTTGGATATAAAAAGAAATCCCGGAGCTGATCCGGCCCAAGTTGGACCCAACAGAACGTGATTGACGGCTAGAGATGGGCCAGAGATGGGCCACTGATTTGTTTTTTTTTTTTGCTTGCAGATTGGAACCTTCTTTTTTTCCAGGAGATCTTCTTCTCAACTCAACCCACCATGTGCTGACAGCCCCCTCTAAAATCCCATGTTCCTTGATTGGCATAATTGGTTTGATTAGTTGCTGGCCAAAATCAAATGCACTTTGATAATTCAATTTGTTCTTTTCTTCTTAGAGACTGACATAAGCTTTCCCAGGAAAGGAATCAAATTAAAGAATCGTGAACTCCCTGATTTATAAACTCCAATACATATTCTAGGGCTCTATTTTATGTATGAAGAGGTATTAATTTGTCAATGTGGTGTTTGTTTAGATGTCTAGTTAACTAGAAATCAGGACAATTAAGTCTCATCTTGACTTAAGGACAGGGCATGGTCAAATAAGTACTTTAAGGAATTGACATCACACTTCAATAGTGGTCTTTGAGGTAAGTGAATGAGTCAATTTAGTTTCTAAATTATTTGTTTAGACTCGAGAATTAATTCTAATCCTATATTACATAGCCAAATATTGCAAATCTATTGGACGCCCCTATAGGTTATGGGTTGGCATTCAAAGTTATACTTATGTGTCGACCAAGATTTTTCAAAGACTTTTCAACACACTAACGTATTTTATACGAATTTTTATAAGCGGTTGATTTTTCTTATATTCCCATTACTTTTCCCCCAATCTCCATTTGTTTACAAACCTGTTTTGCAAGTATTAGTCTTGTATTAACTGTTATTGATCTGACTCAACATCCACTTCATTTGCTCACATACACTATTTCTGTAATGTATCTAATCTACAAAGTTAAAGCAAGATGTGGTACAAGTTGTTTTTCCTTTTGAGTAATCATAATTGGTCAAGCTAAAGCAAAAACAGCTTAGCCCTTTCACTGTGATAATCAACCATTTTCAGAAGGAAAAAAGTGCCTTGGATCTTGTAAAACAAGCATGGTTTCTTTACAATTTGAAGAGGCAGGCTTTGTCTAACGCAAACTGTGCAGCCACGAGGGTGTTTAGCAAGTAGTTAAGACTGGTTCCACTTATATTATTCTACTCATCTTAGTTTAACCAACTGGAGGGGTAGGCCTTACCGCTCTGGTTTTCTAAGGTTAGTTATGGATTATCTTTCACCTTTTACTAAAGTCATGGCATTCGGTTCAATTTTAAGTAGACAAAGTGCAACAACTTCACCCAAATCTGTTTTTGACGTTGGAATCGAGAGAGTTCTTCTTTTCCTTTACGTTGATTTCATCCGAGATTACATTTACAAATCGGGTTTTAACTTTCAAAATTGATAGGGCTTCTTTTTCTCCATTTTGGTTGATTGGTTTCTCAGTTAGATTTAGTTCGAAGAAAGAGACATTGCAATAGTGCGTCGATCAAAATCAAATATATGGATAGAAACGCACAAAAAATTTCAAAGGAAGTTCCATATCCTTATGTCTCAGTCCCCACTACCTACACCAGACGCAGAAGCAAAAACTACTACACGTACTGTGCCGTTAAATTAGACTTTAGTGTTTAAAATTGAGATATTATGGCAGGCACCTATCTCTCATATTTCTCATTATTCATTCAATGATTTCATGGGATATGGATTTCTTTCTTTCTCAGATCTGTGCATATCAAATATTGAACGCAGTGGGCTTCTAGTTTCTAGTTTCTAGTTTCTAGTGCTTAAATAATGTGCTACAACTGTAACCAGCTCTACACAGAATACAGCTTTTCCATGAGGGCCCCCAATCATGTTCTGCTTAGCGTGTAAACCTGCTTTTTTCGGAAGCAGTTAAAAAGCACAAGTCTTTGGCTTTGACTGATTTACATAAAAGCACTAGACTAAACTAACATTAACAGATTAACAGAATTTGACAACTGCCAGTAGTAAAACTTTCTTATTAATTAGTAACAGAATCTTACAAGAGGGTTTGTGAAATTTCACTTGCAACAAATTGATTACCCTTTTATAAAAAACACCTTAACCTCAACAATAATTAATTAGCCCATTTATTACAACACATATTCTTCTTCTTCCTTGATCTAAAAGCTATAGAGAGAGCCCCCCACAGAAGCTGCTGCAACATCCTCCATTAAAAAACCTGGATATTATCATCATCTTATTGCTCCTAAACTAACATCACATACTTGAATTTCCTTCCATCTATAATAATACAAAACCCAAATAATACAAACTCTACTACTACTACTACTAGTACTACTTTTTATAACACTTCATTTTAGCTTTTGCTTTTGCCCAACAAACCAAAGTAACAAAACCCCTTTGGAATGGAATGAGACTATTAACCAGAAGAGAAGGGCAAGGTCAGATCAATAGGTCCATTCCTGAGGTAAGCGCACTTCATAATTTAGGGGTCCCTCTTGCCTTGGCCCCCTTCTTTGCTGGGTCAATAGGGCATTTCTTCTTGCCAACAGTGCCTCTGCAAAAATCAAATAACTCCCAAATTTAGAACCCAACAAAAACTAGAATAAGAATAGATCTGCTGCTGCAACACAAAACACTTCCATTAATGGAAAGCTATGCATTACCATGGTTTGGAGCCAAAGCTGTGTTGAAACGCTGCTGAACATGATGACCATTCATGTCCTCAAAGCTCAGGTTCAGAGCTTGAACCACCTTGGCTGGGAGCAAAACAGTTGGACAACCTATTCATCAAAAATTTCAAACATGTTAAACAAATTGAATGAGCCCCAAAATGGAACAATAACCCGAACCAACCAAATCAATAATAGTCACCTGCTCTTTTGCGAGGCGGCTCAGGAGCAGGAGTGGGATTTGAGTATCTGCGAGGCAAGAAAACGCCGGTGCCGGTGGACTCCCTCTTGACATTGGACCCATTAGGCAAAACGGGTCGGGTATTGCGATGCGGGTGTTGTTGAGCTTGAAGAGGTGGCCATGCATTTTGAGATTGAGGCAGATGCCCACCACACCCAACAATGTTTCTTCCTCTGTTTTGGATCTGTTGCTGCTGAGCTGACCAGTTAAGCTTCACTGGTTTTCCCCAGGGAGAAGGGCACTGTGGCTGTAGTACTTGGTCCTGTCTCACTTGCTGAAACTGCAAATCAAAAAACCCCAAATTGGATTCACCTTCAAATACTAAAAATCCCTTCTTTTTTTTCAAAGATGAAATCTTTCAAATGGTTCTTACCTGGGTGAAGGGGCTTTGGTTTTGGACACAAGGAAAGGAGGGGCTTGGGCTCCGAGGTGGGCCCAGAAGCCCTCTGCCGTTGTTGCTGTTACTGAACTTGGCCGCTCCGTCAACACTGTTCATCTTCAACCTCGCAACTTGTCCTGCAGCGGCGTAAATCAGATCCCAGGTGTCGTTTTGAGCTCCAAACGGCGTCGAGGGAGGAGACGGCACCTGGGAAGAAGGACCCGTCGGGCTTCCGTTGTTCGACCAGCTGCCGATTCCGCTCAGCGTCGACTGAGGCGACCCGGACATGACCCACTGAGTCAACACAGTACCCAAAAATCAGAACTCGGTCTTCCAAATAATCAAAGTAGCAAAAAAATTCTGTTTTTCTTTTGTATTAAAGCTTCAAGCTTACCTCGGGCTGCTTTTCTTTAGGGAAGCTGGGGACGGAGAGCTTCAGAGTCTGGTTGAGCGAGGACTGAGCCAGGCGGCGAGTCAATCCAGCGAGGAAGTCCTCCTCGTCACTGCTCTCCGTCTCGGTGGAGCCAACATCGGACTCAACCGGCGAGCTCAGAGCCGAGTTAGAACCGGACGAGTCGAACTCGTACGGAAACTCGGTGGGGAAGACGGCGGCGAAGTTGGGCCCTTTGTGGTCCATGAGCTGAACGTCATCGTTTGCAAGGAAGTCGGAGGGAAGCCAGAAATTGGGATCGTCCTGTGATTTAGCCATATGAGCTAGAGATAGAGAAGCTTGAGTATAAATGGAAGAGTGTGTGAGAAAGAAAGAGAGAGATTTAGTGCCCAGAAGGTGTTTGTGGAAATGACTGAGAGAGTGTTGCTGGTTGGGGAAGATTTAATAATGAGTGGGAGGGAGGGAGGGAGGGAGTTTGGGTTTGCTGGGTTTGCAGCTGGAGGGACCAGGACCCAACAAAACAGAGAGAGAGATACTTGAGGAGGGACTTTGTTGAGGGAAGACAAGCTGCCTTTATTAAGGTTACAGGGTCTATCCCAACCTGAGACACTTCAAAATTTATACACAAAAAAAAAAAAAAAAGAGGAATTTGAAATAGGCTGGGATTGTGCAAACAACTGGAGGACTGGCCCAGTGGTTGGAAACATTTGTCCTTCTACCCAAACCAACTTGCCTTTTGTTTAATCAATAAATTGCCCCATTAATGTGGATTTTGCAAGCTTCTTTTGAGGAGAGATTAGTGGGTGTTTTTTACTGCTTAGATTTTGGAAGGTTTCATTTTCTTTTTTCCACTGGTTTTGAGATTCTTATTCTTTGTAATCAACCCACTGGGTTTTCAAATTGGGTACCATTGGCCTTGTCTTGTTGCTTCACCTCACTTTTGTCACTTTGCCTACTTGAAGAATAGTATTTTACCCATTTTAAATTTGGTCTTGAATTTTGTTTTGGATTTGTGCCTTGTTTCAATAGGGTTTATTAATATAAGGCAGTGACAGGAAGAAAAACAAAATAGAACACCATAAGGCAAAGAGTTGGAGCCTTGGAGGAGTCATCATCCTTCTTGATGCTACTTATTGAATGCTACTAATCCTGCACATGCAAATTTATAATATATGTTGTGATCATTGCTCCTAACCACCCTTGTAAAGTAGCCATTTTGAGATAACATGAGAAATCTAACGTAGGAGTGAGATCTAATTTAGCTATTTTGTAAATCTATAGAGTTTTTACTCCATACATTTTCCCTACCTAATTTTTACCTAAAATTACCCATTATATTTTTATATAGTTCGAAGTTCGAACACCTCATAGTTATTGTACACCTTGTATAGTATTCGATGGTTGTAGTTTCGTACTGTTTATTTAATTGTCTATTTAAATTTTTTCATTTCATAGAATAAAAATTATTAGATATTTATATGGTAGAACATTATACCATACATTTCATATCTTGATCGTATTGGAAACCAGTGTGAACGTGGATTGCGAAGAAGTCAATCCAACTCACTTTGCTCCCCTTGTGTTGATTTTGGATCGATGAACGAGGTCCATTCATGTCAAGCTCATGGTCTCACTTAGAAATGGCAATACAGTCAAACCCATAGCTTAAACTATAAGCAATAGGTCGTGCAATGTCTTCTACTCATCTCTACATCAGCTCTACAATACTGATATATCATTTGCACACAAATGAGGTCAATGATGTGACCGAAGCAAGCAATTTCCAATCTAACATTCATTCAATCGGAGAACTTTAGAAGCCTCGAGTTTCCCTTTCGATTTTTTAAAATTTGTATAATTGTACGGCTCGCTTCGTGTTTCATAGGATAATGGTGGACTACCTTATGCTATGCCATACGATATAGAATATAATAAGAACAATTTGGTCATTAACTCGTCGCTCGCTTCCAAAGACATCGCCGCAATCACCAATTGCACCAACGCAAACGCACAGCAATGGTCAATACGATATAGAATAGTATGTTAATATGATTTAAATTTCGCACTACAAAATGTGGCTGTTGTGATCCAAAGGCTCAACCTTAAACAATTTACCTTTTGCTTCTTTATTTCCTTTCTGTTGATTACAATGATTCAGAATTGGAACCCACACTCAGAGCACGACAATATGTCCTTAATACTGCTTTAATTACCCCACTTTGTTGTCATTAATTAAAGTTGCAGACATAATCATTAGATAGCCTTCTATTTAGAAGGCTTTTTTTATTGTTAGCCTAGTAATTTCTGTTCAAGAAAAACAATAAATAAAAAAGGGCCCAACCGGGTTCGAACCGGTGACCTCTTGATCTGCAGTCAAATGCTCTACCACTGAGCTATGGACCCAACTGATAATAGTAAAATAATTTAATATATTTATAGCATGTTTACTTATTTGGAATGAAAATGTGAATGAATCGGAATTCATTCTTAATACTTATCTCCCCTTGGTCTGGATATTCAGGAATAGATTCCTCTTTTTTAGTTATTTTTAAGTGGGACTCACAACCATTCCGATTCATGTACATGTTAATAAACGCAAGAAAACTCAAGAATTAGAATTAATTCATTTATTTCTATACCCATTTCAAGTAAGTAAACATGTTATTAATGAAAACATGTAATTCGCTTAGTAAAACCAAACCAAATAACCAAATAGTATTCGAGTTGTGGAACAGAAAGGATTTGGATCCGAACAGAAAACCCGTGATTTGTCCAGTCAGAGAAGCACACCCCCAATTGGGCCACACCCAAAAACACAATTTAGATTCTGAATCTGGTGACGTGGCACCCCACTGAGGGGCCAGCTTAACTATCAACCTATCCTTTTCCTGCATGTAAGTACACAGTAACAAAACCCACCGTCTCCGTCTCATCGTACGGCTTTTCCCACATAATCGTTGCCGCCACGGCCCCCCGTTTGGATTTTGGATAATTAAAGTCTTAAAGAGGTAACGCAGTTATCACGGCGTTTGCTTCCCCAAAAGGACAAAGAATAAAGCACCCGGACCCAAAGCCAACCTCTCAATTGAATTTGATAAAATTTCCCGCGCCATTATTTATTTTTTTAATTTGGGAAAAAAAAATTATGGGAGAATTACACGGTGGGGCCAGAGTCGCCATATGCTTTACCTGCCAATTAAAGGCACAGCAGCACCGTTGGTCAAAAGGGCGGGAAGCCTTTTTGAAAATTAAAACTCCAGCTTTTATGCCAGAAAATATTATTCGCTTTTCCACGTGGATGACATCCCAGATTTTTCGTCATCTGCCAAAGAGATGAAATTTCTCGCTCAGTGGGCATTATTGTCTTTTTGCACTAGGTCTGCGTCAGTGAGCTGCCGTAGTCGTAGTGGCGGGAACCCAAGGCTGTCGATTCGAAACGTGACGTGATGATAAGACCGCCAGCGGGTCATAAATGCAAAAAACTCTAGATATGGAAAAATTCAATAAAATGGAGAAATCGAGCCACCACTACTAATCGGTTTTCCCGCCAAAAATCTCGAATTTCCCGCCTCGGGTGGTCGGAGACACCGAACTGTGGCGTCGCTTTCAAACGTGGACGACTGAGGGCATTTATGAGTTTCTCATCGTTCGAAATTTGAACTCATCAACGGTCGGATTTGGTTTGTTTGGTATCTACTCCCATTTTCCTCACTGGGATCCAAAAACCCTAGTGTGCTTCGTTGCATCTTTTCGTTGCTCCTGTCGTTGTCGTTTTTATCTTCGTCACTTTTTGTTTGAGTAAGTGACAAGTGAGTCATAGGCTATGTTGGATTAGATGAAAATAGGTCAACTTCGGTTTGGCAAGTAGGCAACCAACTCCCACAACTAATTGACCTTTGGTCTACATCGTAAGACAATAAGTAGTCATAATCCACAAACTAATTACATAAATTCTTCCTTATTCCGATTGATTTCGTCATACTAAATTTTGATTGGCATTACTAAATCGACAGGATTGATTCGTTAGTCGTCTTTTGCGGTTACATTTGCCATTTATAATTCAAGTAACGCTAAATCTGTAGACAATTTGACATGCGATCGTTGAAACAACGCTTTAAATAACATAAATTTTATTAAATTTAAATTATCCTTGGAGTATGATGGGATTGAAATACGGTCAAATACAATATGTAAGAAAACAATAAAAGGAGTAAAGGACAGAAAGAATGGTATATTACCACTTCTAGCTAGGAGGTATGATGGGCTTAAACTCCTTAAAGGAAGAAGGTGAGGGTTGGTGGGTGTATATAATTAAGGGCACCTACCTTACAAGTTTGAGTAAAAATCAAGCTTCCAGCCTCCTTCAATTGCGTTCTCCCATCTCTCTCATTCCCCTCACTCACCCCCACGTGTACACTCCACTACCTCTTCTGTGCTGGCAATCTCATATAGGGTAGGGTTACCTTAACAGCTAGACCCTACAGCGAAGAGTTTTCAGTACACGGCGTGTAGTTACACGGTCTTTCGTCAGCCATCCAAATGTTTAAAAAAAAAATTAATATATTTTTCTGACCCAATTTGAACGGCTCATATTATATCGTAAATGTACACGCCGTGTATTGAAGAATTTTCCGACCCTACAGATACCAAATGTAAAAATAGCAAAAGTGCTCTATCCCAATAATTATTTATTTTATACAGGTTTTTTATTTTTATTTTTCCTTTTTGTAAATTAATTCGTAGGTTTCGTTTTTGGCGAAAGAGAGAGACCCAGGTTGGAGGAAAATCAAACAAGAACCCCAGGATTTTTGTGATGGTGACAAGAGACCACTATTGGCCATAATTGATGCTGTCTCTTTTTATTAGATTTTGTTACCTAAAAAATTCAAAAATTCCAACCTTTTTTTTGAATTAGCTAGCTTACCCCACCACTCCTCAGTCCTCACATGCAAGCTTATGCTTATGCCATTCGATCTACTTCTGTGATTCTTTCCTTTTTTTGGCAGAAAAAATTGTTTTAGAAATCAAAATTATGACGCAGAAAGGGAGCATCACATGGCGTGGTCAACGGTCAAACTCGCAGGAAGGGCCGACGGTGCACCATGTATATGGGTCGGGTCTCTATATTACGGGGAGATCTTTTCGATCATTCACTCACCCAGTTACGTAATCTTAATAATTTTGGGAGGAATTTTTTCATTACGTCACGTTGCATATGTGACGGGTCACTATGATTTGTGGCTTCAATAATTTATGATTTCTCCACTTAATATTTTATTACTCACTAATTATTTTATTATACAGCCACCAATCATAGTGACCTGTCACACATGTCACGTGGCGTGACGGGACCATAGATTTTTTTTTTCTTCTAGTTTTGGTATGTATGGCCTATATAATAGTTTAACCTAGTCTATATTGGTGCCGTTGCACATGCTCTAAATCCAAACAATGAAAACTCCAAACTCTTTTTTGTCATCCATTAAACAGTTTTATGTATTTTGTTATTTTTTATGCGTGTAGAAGTATGACTATTTTATGATTTTTATCAAATAATATCATACAGGTGTGGGCGAGAACAATATGGTGCGGAGGACAGACCTGTTGATGAATACAATTTTGATTTGAATCTCGACAATAATATATAGGAGGTGGAATAAGTTTTCTAATTTGATAACCAATTATTAATTCGAGTTGATCGATGGTGATTCTTTAGTGATATGATTTGATCAAATATTTGGGTATCATAACGGATCTAATTTAAGATAATTTACTTCATAACGCATAAATTGATTGTGATAAAATGTTAGACGAATTGCAACTTAACTGAAGACCAAGATAAAGATTAACTAATGAAACATACCAAGTTATATGATATTATAGATTCACCACTAAATCAAATCTACCATCAAATCTACCATGTTTAATCAAAAGCATGAGAAAAATTCATTGAACCTTGTTAGAGAAGGAAGCTCACATGGCAAGAGGTCTAACATTATTTCCTATCCACCATGAAATGAGTGGTGTCAACCTAAATTAAGATATCATGTCCGACCACATGCTCGTAGCTCGTTCTTAAGATATAAAGCATTACATTATTGTGCACGATCAAACCTTACAAACCAAGATTCTGACATACTTTTCGGGTCATATAGTTGCATATATTAATAATATTGTGTATGTTTCCAACCGCATGAAAATTAAAAACCTAAACGATCGTTAGTGACAAAATATATGTGAATCACATCTCGACCCTCTTTTATTAGTTCGTAGTGGATTTTGTTATTATTATTTTATTTTTTTTATACGAGATGAAGGTAAAATGTTTGAACAAATTGTTTCAAAAATAGTTTAGAACAAAAACAATAAGACGAGCAACTAAACTCGAGTGATGTTGTATGTGGTGTGAACGTTTTCATCTCGTTTGAAAATAAATTTATTGAACCTGTCACTGAGAGTGTGTAAAAGAATATCTAAACAATTGGTAATAGATAGAGAGACTCAAAATCTTACATACTTTGCGATGCTTAGATCTTTCTTTCAATGTGAAATTCTATTCTCTAACACATCCGTGAGTGCGCTCGCATAAAATACCACACGTGCTGACGTGCAAGCAGATCTCTCATTGGGAATAAACCAGGTTATGCACAGGTCGTACCCACATAACTAGGCTTTGATACCAGGTAGAAATTTAAACATCCAACACATAACCAATTGACAATAAATGAAGAGGCTCAAGATAATTCGTGTCCTTTTACAACATCTTAAATTTTTCGATATTAGATTTTATCCTCTCACGTATATTAAGCCGTATTTATTGATTTACATGTCACGTTTTGTGCTATGTGATTCCCTATTCCAAATCAAAGTGAGTAATTTACTCGGCCGATCCACTATGTGTTCTTTTCGACATTGAATTTGGACCTCATTTAGAAGCCAATTTCTTTGATTCTGCCTAAATATGAACCAAATTAACCAGAGAGAAATGCAGTGCATAAATAATACATATCAGAGTCGACAGAGCCTAGAGGTGTCGGTGTCTCAAGCTTTTTGTAACAAATGGGCATATATACTTGCTTCCAATTCTTCTGGTGCAATGGTCGCAGAGTCTCAATCAATTGGGACAAGTAGAGGATGCACATGCTTCCTTCTTCTTTTTCTCTGTACCTTTCTAAACCATTCTTTGGGGCCAAAACTGGATGTACTCGGCTGTCAGTTGGGATTCTGATCCAGATATGGAAGGAAAAAAGAAAAAGAAAACACAGACAGGATAAGAGTTCTAGACCTAGAATCTATCTGACCCATGATTCGTATAATCTATAGGCAGCTAAATCAAACAATATTGTGAAGTTTCGCACAAAACAGCTAGATAAATGAATTGACAATGGGCATCTTGACTAGTTAAGTTGTTCATGTATTTGACTTAAGCGCTTGATCCGCAACAACGCGTAAGAGGGTGTGTCAAGAGCATGGAAGAACCTACTTGAGACTAAGTAAGGGCTGCCAACACTAGTAGACAAGTGTACCTATTCTCAAGTACTAATTAATCCTCTTATTGATTACAAAAAAGTACTAATCCTCTTAGCTCTTATTACCTACTTATACTTTTCTTACGGACGCATTGTGTGCGCTCTCGTATCAGGTTTCGAATTTCTTCTCGTACTATAGACAACTAGTGTTGTGTTGGGTTTGAACCTCTATGCTATGCATCTTCATTGCCAACTAGCTATTAGATAATTGGGATTCTGACTTAAGCGGTTAACTAGTACAGAAATCATAGATTAGAATAGTTTAAAGCCACCCTGGTTTGTCCGAGGCTTAAAATGGAAGGTGAACACAGCTGGAAAACAAAAAGAATGGACTAATCTTCTCGATATTAACAGAGATTTTGTAACCGTAGTGATCGAATTAGTGATAGAATCATATATAAAATAACCAGTTACGAGTATGGGTTACCATTCTTGCTTTTGGAAAAAGAAATAAAAGAGAGCTAGGCATGCATACAACATAGACTCTTGTCCCGGCCTGTTATGGGTTGTGTATGGAGAAACATGTTTCATTGTTCTCCGGGAAAGAAAGAGTTGTCTGTCGGAATCTTTGTTCTGGGAGATTCTTGTATAACTAAAAACCAAAAACCCCCCTTTGAGGCTTTGACCTAACTCAATCTTCCATGCCTCTGCAACTATATATATATATATATATATATAATATATTCCATTTCCACTATCAACCAAATAATATTACACTAATGCACATTGTTTATACTTTTATAGGGTAGTGTTTGTTGTAGATTAGGGTTTTTAATCTTTTATGGTTTTATTAAGACAAAGATATGGAAGTGGTGCCTCAAATGTGGAGAAAGACTACCCCCAAAACAAGGACTAAAACCCACATTAGAAATTCAGTTTGTACCTCTACGTGCGCACACGTGCATGTGTGTGTCTTCCATTGGTGACACTTAACATATTTATCTAGAAATTAGCCAAAAAAAACATATTTATCTAGAAGAGTAGAGCATTCATGCACCTAGTTAATTAGGTCCAGAACCACACATGGTAGCACGAAGTTCCCATGAAAATGGACCAAAATCGTTTAAAGGGGTAGTTTACAATTCTGACGAGGAGAGCATGAACGAAGATGAAGTTAACATGGAACAAAACGATGGCTACAAGACTTGCATGCATGTATTTAAGCAAGTGATTCACAAATAGCCTCAAATTTTGAAAATTATCGGTTGGATTAAGACAATCGCCTCGAAAATTCTAACTTCTTTCAAACTAATTTATGTTTTTTTTTTTTTGGCAAAAGAAAACTTCAATGTAAATATTACTTCACGTGAATGTACATGAAAGATTGAGGACCCAATTTTTGTGGTTCACAGATACGACAACTTAGATAAAAAGTATGTCTGAAAATGTAGTTGCTTTTTCTCAATTAAATCAATAACATAAAAGAAAAAGATGGCGATTAACCACAATTACAATATGAAAAATGGTCGAGTATATTCACTGAAGATTAAATACAAATGAACTTGAGGAATGACAGCAAACCAGGAAAGATCATGTGATCTTAATTTACTGAGCATTAAGAATCTGTTGCTGGAGATGGTATAAAATTGATACAAGTTACATGGTATACAATTAATTGGTATGTATAAGTCCTGTGCAAACGTCAACCAAATCAGCTGGTCCATACTGGGATATTAATCAACAGAGACAATTTTTGCTTTGTAAGACATGCTGTACATGAAGAACCTGTCATATATGCTTTTCTTCTTTGAACCAAATAATACATGTCAGGAATTAATTTCATCATTCGGAGAAAGTTGTATTGAGGGGCTATCTTGCTTTCCACTCTTCTTCAAAGAGATCTGCATGGAAGCCAAACAAAATTAATTATTTGGGATGAGATTTATGTCGAGCATAGATAAGTTCTTATCTCTTTTATTCTTGCTATCACTGGATTGTGTCAGATATGGACTTAAAAACTTCACAAGATATGAATGCATGGATATTCATGTAGTCATGCCAACAACCACCAAGCAATTAACTAATAACGAGCAAGTGAAAGATGGTGAAGGCTCAATTTGGATTACCAAGAGAAGATCTTCATCAGTACCAAAGGATTTACGGGCTTCTTCCAAGCACGTTGACGATACCCTCTCATGTTTCCTGCACAATTTATCCGAATGCTATAAGGTAAATGAACTTGGGTACCAATAAAAAATGATATGTGAATAGTGATAGAACAATTCAAATGTTCACCCAAGAAAATGCCTAAAAGAATACAAGTGTTAATGCCCTTGTTTGTAAATTTTATCGATAGACATCAGAAATCAAAGCAAGTTGATTAACAATATCCGGCCATCTGGTTTGACTTCTTCAGCAGTATCAGCTATATTCCAGCATAATGCAGCCTCTAAGTTACATTTGCAGATTATTCATAGCGCATTGTGATATTCTTGTGTTAGTACTACTCCTCATAGTTGTTTGATGTTAAAACCCAGTCGCAGGAATGTCATGTGACAAACTCAGGATAAATTAATTACATGAACTAACAATCTAACATGGTCCCTTGTAGCTAGACAGTAAACATCATGGATCGTCATAGGGATCCCTTCTCAGAGTTTGAGAAACATAAACTTGTCATGTGATGGGTATCACAACTCATCATTCAAAAATTCCTGCCTGGGATGTTGCTATTACAAGCATACTCCACATATTTCAAGAAATGTGTGGAATCAGGTAATCACCGAATTGATAAGTCTGCCATCAAGCTTTTATAGTAGATGGGAAAGTTAAACATGAACGCAGATGACCCGAAAGGATTTATACATGATAACAAACAACGTGTCTTTTTTCTTACCAACACAAATTGTGTTGCAATGAAGATAATACCTTGAACAGGCCGGATCTCTAATCTCAAACTCATCAGTAGCAGTGTCATACCCACATATGATGACATAATGACCTATAAAAGACAACAAATTTATCAGTAATCAATTCATCTAGGCAGAAGAAAATGGTTAAACTTTAATTATGATACTACAAAGTGTATATCAGAAGGCTGAAAAATCATGTTAAAGATATACCTTACGAGGAATTGACAAAACTAAGTTCTGCTAACCCCTCTACTACCTTTTTAGGAAACGCAAAGCCATTAACATGAACTATAGGCCCATAAGCTGAGCTAACATGGTTGTGAACGGATTAGATCTACAACCTGTCTCAATAAGTTTAACAATGTGTACATTGATCTTATATCTCCAGGGCAATATATGTGCTAAAACAAATTTCACTAGAAGTTAAGCTAGTAAACATGATCTTATCCTTCTACCAATACTTATCTATACACATTTTCTATCTTCTTAGTTGCTTCCTTTCATACACTAATATATGTACAGCATATTCACAAGCTCTCTTTCTCCTCCTCAAGAAAGAAAAAAAAAGAAAAGATGAAGAAATAATAATCCTAAAGCAGCTTACTTGTCACAAAAACTTAATTTAAATTCTTACTGCACTAGTGTATCCAAAAGCAACAGTCCTACCTGTGTAATCAGAGTTGCTTCCACAAAAGTCTGGGATAAAAACATCGTCCTGACAAGATGGGCTGTGACAACAAATTTTCCAGAAATATTTGACATTAGCTTACTGTTAAATGCTCTAATTAAACCTCCACCAAAAACAAGGACAATTTGGAGGAAAGATACAAATGAAGAAGTATAAAGGAGTAAATATGGCCGCATGAAATGCTAATAAACTTGTCATAATTATTTAGAGGAAGGAGACATAAATGTTATAAGTTACTGCAATGAATAAAAGAGGAGGTTTCCAATCAAGGGGAAAAAGAGAGGAGAGTATAGAAAGTTGTACCTCAATTTATACTGATCAACCAATACAATGGCAATGTATTTCCCACACAGAATCAAGAAACAAATTTCTTCTTGACTGACTGACCTGCACTGTAAAAATTAAGGTTTATTTGCCTTGCTCCAAAAAAATAAAAATGATTTGAAAAAAAAATAATAATAAACAAGAGCTCTAATTTTCATCTATGCGCAGAAAATCAACTACCTTATTACCTGCAATAGAATATATCAACTTCAAGTCTTCATGTCATACAAATTTAAAAGAGAACACCACCATTATGCAAGCCTTAGATGTGACACTTATGATATAACCAATCCCCAGGAATACACCTTTTTTGCAAATCGTCTTTTCTTTTTAGGGAGGCAAATGTACTACAATGAAGTTAACAGAAGGGGACAATTTTTTTAACTAATTATTCCCAAAACAATTATACCTTTATCCTAATTCCAGCTTGCAGTGCTTTTTGAAATAGTGTATCTACTCGCACCAAATCATTAGGTAATTGCTCCTGCAGAATAAATAACCCAAAACTTTATATTTATCAGAATGATAACAAGATAAGCAAAGTTCATGTGAAACGACATTTATATATCCAAAACCATTTTATAATAAAAAGAAGTAAGATGTTTTAAGTTTCATTTCATTTCCAGATACCAAATACAATAAGTGGCATTTGCATTCATGCATTCAGCTAGTGCCTGGAAAGCGCAACAGACAATGATCTTTATATGCAGTTTGCTTCTCATGTCATATGATATATTCAATCTATAATTAATAGACAATTAGAGTAGGAAATTGCAAACAGCCATTTTGGCCTATTTCACACTTTACACTCACCAGCAAGAAATACTGTCTTTCAAATTATTATCTATCTGAATAAGAGGTAATCACCTTGTAAAATGTCTCGCCAGAATAGTTTGGGTTTGCTCCAAATGTTACCGTGTAGTAGGAAAAACTAATAGAGAACTTCTGTAACAAATATGCTAGATCAACAGTCCAAATGCTGCAATGAGATATCAGGATTCAGTTGTATCAGAAACTTTTCATATAAGCTTACATCAAGTATAAATCTAAGCGCAAACAATTGAATATGTGACTGTCTGACTGATGTATAAAGTATAATCCTAAGTGCAATTTAGCAACAAAAAGAAAAGAAGATAAAATCACAGCAAATGTTCATTTATATGAACAATACAAGATAAAATCATCTGTGATTGAATGAGAAAAGAAGACAAGTATTGCACGTTACTCATTTCTGTAACAGAATCCATAAGATACAGTGCGTCCTGCTGTAACAAAAGACCTTTTAGGAAAGAATAATTTAATCTAGCACTAGAAATACAACTCCAGTATCTTCACAATAGATCAATGCAGGGCTTTCAGAGTTCTACACTTTCTATCGTCACTAATCTCCAAACTCATTATCCTATGAAACATCGAACAATTTGTAAAGAACAATGTTCGTAGAGGAAAGTTTATAACAGAAGGAATTGAAGTTCTGACTTTGTAAATAAGGGAACACCTATTTGTGCAACATAGCTCTGCCAATGTCTGAATATCGCAGCTGTCAATGCCAACGGTCCTAAAAACCATCAGAACGCAGGCGAGGCCACAATCCCAAGAATATAGCTGGTTTATGTGTGGAACCTATAAGCACCAAGACACCTAAAAATATTTAAACTAACTTCAAATTTAACGTCTTCTTTTGAATTTGAATCCATATATTGGTATCAGAGTATAGAAATGAAAAGAATTAAATATAGAGCATCAATAAGACAGGTATCGACAGAATCACAAGCACTCACTTCAACAAAGTGCGAGCATGGCAAGGCAGAAACACGGCATTTGCCATCTCTTGGTGACTGTTCACATGGGTATGATTCCACCAAATTTGAATCTTCGCCATCCGACGCTTCTTCATCTTCCATCTTGTTAAACATCAGATATGAAGGCCACATAACTAACCAAATTCACTATGGTTTTCCACCAAAACACTCAAACATCGAAATAGTCTAAGTGGTTTCACTCAGTTAGCCCTGTAATATAGTTCTCCCAAATTGTTTGAAGGGTATATGATTCTGTACAACCTGTTGCAGTTTGAACATATGAAAATATCAGGTTTCGGAACTAGACAATTAGAAGGACAATTTGTCCTATTGTGAAAAACACGCCTTAATCAAGAAAATGACATTACTACCGTTTCCAGGGCATGAAGCATGAATCAACTTCAGAGGTTCAGTTAGGCCCGTTTAGTTCCAATCAAAATTGATATTGGTTGAAGCTGAATTTGGACAGATTTGTACATTCAATTATGCAATTCATTTGCCAAGATACATATAATTCAACACGGAACTCATGGTTTACAATATAATTAGTCAATTTGCATCCATTAGATTGAATTTCGACATTAGAAACGGTCAACGGATTGAACTACGAGCTCAACTTTGCATCTAAATCAACCGATTTCAAAGAATGAAGCAAAATAGCATAAACAATAATAAAGCTGAACAATTCCTCCAAAAAAGAAATTAAAGACCAATATTTTTTAATCCAAGACATCAAAAGAAAGCAAGGTGATGATCGTAGGTATCTTTTCAGATCATTTCACATAGTAATTTGTATAGCGATTCTGGGAATCATAGAAAAGACGAACCTTTACTGAAAAATAGAAATGGCTCGCAGATTCTTGTCGGTGCTTATTGAATCCTCGGTGACAAAATACTCAGATTCTAATTCCCGTGTTCTATTCTTCTGTTTTTGTTTTTGGTCCGAGCCTTCTCTATATTGGTTTTGGATATGTTCCAACAAAATGAGAAAATGAGTGTTGAGGGTATTTTTGTCTCTCTGATTACTGGGTTTGTGATTTAGTGATGGTTGCACCTACTAGTTTTACAACTATATAATTGGAGTTTATGACACAACTCCAGATCGAGTTATGTCGAGCCAAAATTAGGTTGCTGAAAAACCAACAACCCAAATCAAAATTTTATATTCTTTCAGAATCTAATTATCTAACTGGAGCTCAAAGAAATATCATTGAGTTTAATATGCTGGTTTGAAATGAAGTATATGTACGTGTGGACTCTTACAATGTCAATACTCATCAAAGCTAAACAAAAAAGGAGGGAAAGGAATGAAGAAAATGTAACAGATCTGTAACAGGAATTTCCACAAGTACCTTCTAACTTCTAAGCATACTGTTTTACACAAATGAAAATGATTAAAATCCATTTCAACAAATAAGCTGCAGCCACAAAGCTAGAAAGACAAAATAAGAGAGTAAAATAATTAACTTCTTCCCACAAATAGTACAGTTGAGTACTCATTTGCTAACCAAGCTTCTCCTTTTGAATCCATGTACAGCTAGCCCTTAGATGATATAAGGGGGGTACGTAAATTAACGATAATCTGGAGTGATCACCATAACAAAAATATATTAGACATCGATCTTGGCAACATTAATGTTGTACGTTGGATAACGTACACTAGAATAAGCAATATATATTATGGCATGTAGTAATTACCCCATGAATTATAAGAGTTTCAATAAGAGCAGGAGATGGATCGAGTAGTTTTCATCACTGCATTAAAATTGAGTAACAACATATATACTGTTTCCAATAGTGTTAGGTGGCTTGAACATGCATGGGAATATATATCATCTAAGATGTTTTCTTCACCTCTTGGAACCTACAAAGGTTTATGTCTTACAACTTAGTATAGACACTTCCAAAACTAATTACATACGGAACTCTAGGGGAACAATGGGGAAGGATATATCAAAAGCCAAAACCAAAACACTAAGAATTAATTGGATCGGATGTGCATGCATGATAGATTGCACTAGCTAAATCATGTTATAGTCTGAAGTCTGAACTCTAATCAACACGGCTGCGTTTTGGAGGATTCATTATTAACATTGAGGCCTCTTTAATTTGTTGAGGCTGCTCTTCGTTTATATCATCATGCATCCTGCTGCTAATTGCTGCATACTAGCTAGGCTACGTGAACCCCGCCGATGATGTCTGGCCAACACTAGTACTCATCCACCTTTCCGACACGTACGAAGCGTTGTACAAATGGCCGGCCTGTACCATCACCTCTAAAACTCATAAATACATGGTATATATGTGTGTGAATGGATGAAACAAGAAGAGGAAGAAGCTAGCTGCTGTACTATTTCTTTTGATCAAGTACTGGCCAGGCCCTCTTGATCAATTTGGAAATGGGTGTGGTGAGCAAATAGATTGCACACTTGTGCCACCCAAATTCTAAATGTCATTAAGTTTGATTAAAGGTGCTTGTGACAAAGACGCGCATGCACATCACTCACATGTACTGTGTTATTACTCCATATATACGTACTATTTCTTCATACTTCATACCAATCAATCCTATGCATTTTAATGGGATAGGCTCCTAAGTTTCCTTGTCTACAAAGTCTTAAATTCGGCCACATGTAGAGTTGAACAAGGTGTGTTTCAGATCCATATGCCAGTAGAGAACGTCAGCCCATTATTGTGATACAAAATAAAGAAAAGAGGTACGTACGCACCTCCTACAACACAAAACTGTATTACTATGTTAAATTCACAAGTAAAAATTTCTCCTTGCAAATCGGTTTCGGATGTACCATTTGCAAAAACAGATGAACTTATTCGAATTTAAATTCGTTAAAAAAGAGAAACATAAACCATGCTATGAAGCATCCTCATCCACAGTTCCACACTTATTTGAACTGTAGTATATCTGTGGAGTCCATTGCTACATGTTAATTCAATAGTTTTAGTGACCATCAAAGTTGAATTAAAAAGGGGGGAACAAGTGAATGATTTCAAGTGTAAACTTTGGAAAAGCAACTGCACATACCAAAGTCAAGGATTAATTATTTTGCATGCTTTTAAAAGTCATTGCTTTCGCCGTCACAAACGGCTATATACAAGTCAAGCTTTATGCTTTTGTTCTTGGTTTATTTATCAATTTAGTTGGGACTTGGGATCTTTGAAATTTTAGACATCTAATTGTTGCTGCTCCACCATGCATGATAAAATTAATCACCCAAATCATACACTTGTGGGGCTTTTGCCTCTAGGCCACTTACCCTTTGGAAGTTAGGAACACTTGGGGAGTTGGAATTCAACGTAAAATAAAGAGGAATTTTATGAACATGCCTCCTAATCTTTTATAAACCCTAGCTTAGAGGAGTTGAGTGAAACAATAGGTTCGAGCCCCCAAATCTTAATAGTTCACAATTTTACTTATTCACATGTCTTAAGACAACTAAATTACGATAATTTAGAAGCAAACTTGAAGAAAATATCAAATTATTAACTATTCTCAAAAGTCTACAATTTTCAACTCGTTCTATGATAAATATTTTCAAAATATCCGAAATGCATAACATGATAACGGTATCTATTCCTAGGGCAGGTGGTCATTCCATTCTTTCTCCAAGTACCTGTACCCAAACTTGAAAATTTCTTGGGTCACACACAACTACTCAAAAGAAACACTAAAATTCAGTAAATTTTCTGGCACTTTTTAATGTGTGGGTTTTCACTTTTCACTAAAATTCAAGCAAAAAGTCCAAAAGGAAATTTAGAAGGTGAATAGAATAAGGTAAATAGTCATTCTACGAGGTGCTTTCTGTAGATGATGATGGACCATTCGTCCTACATGAACAGAACCTACCCCTCCTTTAAACGGCTACCGAATCTGGAATCCATTCAAATTTCAATGGAAGACAAATGACCAAAATAGCCCTCCATCTGCTTTCCTCACCTAATTACATAATATTTGTCCATATCATTCATAAAACTTATTAACTACGAGCATCACTGTTTCTAGCCATTGAAAGAAATCCAGAAACTTAAATAGCAATTATATTTGCGTTCTGGGTTACTCTATGGTTGCTCTATAATTCAACATATATAGTCCTCTATAGCAAATTATTACTATGAAAATGAAAGCAAAAACCCAGAGATTAAATACCTTTTAGGGAAAAAATGGCAGGCTACCTCCACTGTGTAACACCCCACAAGTTTATTTCCTAAGCATTTAAGATCATCATCAAATTTCAACCTAAACCTAACCCTAACCCACCTGTCCCTTTCAATTTAGTAGAAAGAGGGTAGTCTTGTAATTACAAATTGACAAATCCGTACTCTCTCTTCTACAATGGTCCAATAGTTTATTAATTTTTTGAACGTATTCTCTACTCAGAGAGTGAGAGAGAGAGAGAGAGAGAGAGAGAGAGAGAGAGAGAGAAGAGATAAAAAGAAAAGAGACGTTGGGCATGGCATGTGGCACTTGACAGTTACCTTCATCATCTTCAAACTCAAAAATCAAATTCTCAAGAAAGAGTGAGAGAATAATAGTGTCCTAGCACCACACATCGATCAGTACAAATTTGAAAGCCCATCTGACAATTCCTTGTGAATTTCAAATGTACAGCTCCAAATTCTGAGTCCTTAATTTCTGTAACACTGAGCTGAACACTGGCTCAACTCTTCTGCCTTCCTTGTGCGGTTCAAGCTTTTTCCGAGGTTGAAAAGATGGAAGCTTTAGTGAAGAAAAGGGAGAATTTTGAGAAAAAAAGAGCTGGGTTGTTTCAGTCTTCAGCTGAAAATGGGGCTGGGACTGAGTCACTCACCGATTCCAGTGCCGAGTCGAGAGAGAGCAGCTCCACTAGATCGAGCTCCGAGACTTCAAGTGGGGAAGTGAAAAGAAAAGGGCCCAAGTCACCGGCTCTGTTGGGCTGGCCTATAAGGAAAGCTGAATTGTGCAAAGGCTCAACTGCTGTAGCTGATTCGGGTGAAGCTGAACATAAAGATGCTGATGATTCAAAGTATAAGGATTTGACTGCCAAAATTGCAGGTTAGATTTGGTTTTCCCTGATTTGTGCTTAATTGGGTTGCTAAAGAATTGTAAAAGTTTGAAACTTTAGCATGTATTTCCTTTATATGTCTGTTATCTGCTTCTGGATTTGGAAACTATGCCAATTTGTGCTTTTTGTAATTGTTTTTGGGTTTTTGAAAATTCAAACAGAGATGGAAATGATGAGAGAGAGATTCTCAAAATTGTTGCTTGGAGAAGACATGTCAGGGTCTGGTAAAGGGGTTTGCACAGCCATGGCTATTTCAAATGCCATTACCAATCTTTGTGGTATGTTCATCCTCCCTTGTGAATTTTTAATGCAGTGTAATCCATTTATACTTCACTAAGCTCAATTACTTCAAATTGCATTTTATTTTTAGATTTTATTGTCAATTTATTTTTATTTCAATTGATTCAAATTTTATACAATATGAAGTTACCATTTTCGGGCAACTGTGGAGATTGGAACCCTTGCCTTCTGAAAAGAAATCAATGTGGAGAAGAGAGATGGAATGGCTAATTTGCGTTAGTGATCATATTGTCGAATTGATACCCTCTTGGCAAACGTTTCCTGATGGAAAAAAGCTAGAGGTAAATCCTTGTTGCAGTCTTAATTCTGCTCTAATTCTGTCACTAGTTTTCTTTCAAACTCAACTTTAGGATGTTGGTCATTTTAAAAATCTGGTAATAGTCTTGATAAGTTTAGGGTTTTGGCAAACTGTGGTGTTATACCAATTATATAGCTCATTCTGACATGGTAAACCAATGTGCAAAATCCAAATTGGAAAACCGGAGGCAAATATAATGTCAACATAATGTTTCTTGATTCTTATTGCTGGTGTATTGTGTAGGTCATGACTTGCAGGCCCAGATCAGATATCTTTATGAATCTGCCAGCACTGCGTAAGCTAGACAATATGCTTCTTGTGAGTCCCAAGTCCTAACCTTGATTATTTCATAATTTACGTTTCAATTTTTAGAAGTCAAAATGAGCTTATCTGTCCTTTTTTTCTTTTGTAGGAAATATTAGATAGTTTCAACAATACAGAGTTCTGGTATGTTGATCAAGGAGTTATAGCCCCAGAAGCAGATGGCTCAGCCTCTTTTCGCAAAACAGTTCGGCGGCAAGAGGAGAAGTGGTGGCTACCTGTACCTCGTGTGGCGTCTGATGGTCTCAGTGAAAGTTCAAGAAAGCAGTTGCATCACACACGGGAATGCACAAATCAGATACTAAAAGCTGCAATGGCTATCAACAGCCTTGCTTTAGCAGACATGGAAGTTCCAGAGTCATACTTGGAAACTCTTCCTAAGGTTTGAAAGACAACTACACTGCTTGAAATTTCCTAAGCCTTTTATTTCTTAGTTATGCTCTATCTTTCATTGAAGTGGATGCAACAAATGACCTTATTGCAATTACTAATGGTCTTTCTGAACTTATGTCGAAGTTACCATATTAGTCTAGGAGTCAATTTGGGTTGCTTTTCACTTCTCTTAAGGCTAAAATATGATAGACAATTTCATGATGTTTTTGTTTTAAGATCGATGGAAAGGATTATCTGACATTGAATCTACATGATATGTAACCAGAATGGGAGGGCCTGCCTTGGGGACATAATCTATCGATACATTACTTCAGATAAATTCTCGCCAGAGTTTCTGCTTGATTGCCTTGACCTGTCTAGTGAACATGTTGCTCTTGAGATTGCAAACCGTGTTGAAGCCTCAATATTTGTTTGGCGTAGGAGAGGTCACTCAAAGCCCCAAACTAATCCAAACCGCTCCACTACAAAGTCTTCATGGGAGATGGTCAAGGACCTAGTGATTGATGTGGATAAGAGAGAATTGCTGGCAGATAGAGCTCAAAGCCTCCTGCTTTCGTTGAAGCAGCGTTTTCCTTGTCTTACACAAACTATCTTGGACACCAGCAAGATTCAGTATAACAAGGTTAAATTTTATTTCTAACAAAATCTTCTTCTTGTTTCTAGTTTCATGTTTTCCTTGTATGTAACAATAGCACTTCTTGTTTTCAAACCTTTCAGGATGTCGGAAAGTCCATTCTTGAAAGCTATTCAAGAGTTCTGGAGAGCCTGGCATTTAACATTGTGGCACGTATTGATGATTTACTACATGTAGATGACTTGGCTACACAAACTGATAGAGTTTCATCAGTTACTGCAGTCAGTGTGATTTCTCGGAAGAAGGTTCCAGTCACATATTCGGTGCCTCACTCAAGCACTCCTTTCAAAAGAGCTTCTGCCAATCCCAACTTTTCACCTGCACCTTTAATTAGCCCTGCAAGGGGAGAGAGGACTCCTTTTCTCCGCAGCAGCAACAACAACAATGGTGACAAGCCACCTCGTCGCGGGTTTGGAGTTAGAAGAGTCTTGACAAATTATCTTGGTGTCGAGACAAAACCAAGGATCTGTAGCAATACAGTTGAAGGGTCTGTTTCGATACCAAACTTACATGGCACAGAAACTTTGGATCGTCAGAAGGACTCTTCCCACCAAAATGGGACCAAATCACGCCAAATTGATCGCTGAGGTTTTGCCTCCTAAATTGGTCTCTTGAAGTTTCAGAGGCAAAAAGTTGGAAAGAAATGATAGAACTAGAGAAGCAAGGAAGTTTAAGATAGAATACCTCTACCTCTTGGTGTAACTAAGTATTTATGATTCTGAGTTGGGGGAATTTAATCTATTTGTTAAGTCCCTGGTTTTTACATGTTTGCATTTGAATGTAGCTAAAAGGAGATAGACTAGAGACAACAGATCAGAATGTTTTTTAAAATTTCTGCAGAAAGAATATAGACAAGAGATTGCTTGTTCAAATGTTGTATTTATTCTCTTTGTAATGCAATGGCTGATAAAAGAACTGAAAACCTGAGGCATGTGAACATTAATTTGTGCTATATATATACATTAATTTGTATGGATTAATGGATATATATATATTTTGCAATAGAAATGTTGTAACAATTTAAATATAATCACTAGACCCCTTATAACAACCAGGTCGTTGTAGTATAGTGGTAAGTATTCCCGCCTGTCACGCGGGTGACCCGGGTTCGATCCCCGGCAACGGCGTTTTTATTTTCAACTTTTCCTTCTAAACGACGTCGTTTTGCGCAATTTCTAGCTGAAATCATTCATTCATTCTTCGTGCAAGTCACGCGCCTCCTTTATTGGCTTTAACCAATTTCAACAGTGGCTCTCTCAGACAAGAATCAAAGCAGAGTCGGTCTCTGCATCGCATTGCAAAGGTTGCAACTTTACCAATTCCCAGCAGCTATACTCCCCCGAAATCCCGAAAATGCCCTCCGCCGGAACCGCCATCCACATGACTGCCCTGGACGGCATCATCAACGTCAACTCCCTCTTCACCTTGGCCGTCTTCATCGGCCTGACGTGGAACCCCACCGACCCCTCCAACACCCTCATCGAGAATCCAGAATCCAACCCCTGCTCTCCCGACCCCTCCGTGGCCAAGGACCTCGTGGCCTTCCACGTGTACTCCTTCAGCTCCTTCCTCTTCTCCAGCCTCGTCGCTTTGGGCCTCAAGCAGGGGATCCGCCTCACCCGGATCCCCTCCTACCACCCCGCCGAGATTCTCGCCCGGATCAACAGCACGCTCCTCCGCGCCGGGATGCTCGTCTCGGGTTTCGGCTCTGTTTCCGGCTGCGTGTTTCTAATGCTGGCGTTGGTCGATGTGGTCCAGATCAAGCTCGGCACTTTGGCCTGTGGAAGCTACAACACTTTGGCGGCGGTGATTCCTCTCGTCATCCTCGTCCCCGTCGCGCTTCTCATCTATGTTGTTACTGTTGTCTACGCTTTCATTCGCTAGAGGCCTAGAGCTTGTATGTATGTATGTATGTATTCTAATTTGCAGAAATTTTAACATGAAATTGATTATTACTGTTTGAGTTCAATGCTTCTAGTTTCAATTTCTGTGTCTATATTTCTGTACTAGCTAGAATGTGAATGGTGGAATAGGAAATATTTGGTTTTGATCCAAAATATTGCTAGAATGGAATGCATGGATGAATGGTACTACTAGTGGAGGAAGTGCTGATATTTTACTGGAAATTTTCTGATAGCAATCATTTCTTTTGCTCAGTTTTGATACTGGTGTTTTGCATCAGGATCTGGAATGGCCCACCAGCACTCTTATGTCTTATGGCTGAGTGGGATTGCTGTCATTATAGATCAGATATTAATTCCTTGATGCTTTCTGTTAAGCTGTTCATAAGATTTAAAGATTGGACAGTTCAGTACTTCCAGTGCATAAGATTTGCTCATTAGAGGAATTGAAGCTAAAACTATATGTTTAGACTCTAGATAAGTAATATTGAGGTAGGAGGTAACTGGGTAAGTGTCACTTGAGCTGAAGCTTAAAATGGGTTGGTTTGATGTTTGAAATGGGTTTCTGCTATGTTGTCTCCTGCTCATGAAATGCCCTAGCTTCTTTTCTCAGAAATGACAAAAGTAATGGAAGCGTGCGGCAAACACTCGAGCAATAGATAATCTTCATTGGCCTAAAGTCGCCATGTAATCACAATCCATTTCTGAAGGAGTAGGTGCTGCCGTGCTGCAATAAACAACATGCCTCCTTCCTAGTGCTATCTCCACTTATGTCTGGTGGGTTTATAGTGTAACTACCTTTTTGTGCTACTTGCTGCAGTATAAAACATGAAGTTGAGCAACTGTTTCTGCATTGCATTGAAGAAATGGAAGCTCCAATAAAGCACATTTGCCTTGTAGCATTTCTTGTGATTCTGGGTATCGCTCAGTTCGACGGGGCTAATGGGGCCGGTGAATGTGGAAAATCCAACCCTGACAGAGAGGCTTGGAAGCTCATTCCATGCGCATCAGCAGCGCAAAATGAGAATGCCGCAGTTTCCGACAAGTGCTGCACTCAGGTAAAGAGGATAGGGCAGAACCCAAGCTGCCTCTGCGCTGTGATGCTTTCTAATACTGCTAAGATGTCAGGAGTCAAACCAGAAATTGCTGTTACTATTCCAAAACGTTGCAATATTCCTGATCGTCCTGTGGGCTACCAGTGTGGAGGTTTGTTCACATAATGTTAACAATTTGCTTATCAAGTCAACCAGTTTTTCTTGATGCTTTTTAAATTTGAATTTGCAATTTAGTAACACTACTCTGCTCTCTTTTTTCAGCTTATACATTACCATGAAGACTCTACAATGAGTGCTGGAGATTGTATCTCACTACTCTGTAGCCAGTTCATCTAGCTTTTCACTGTAATATCCAGACACCTGAATAATAAATAAAAGTGTTTGTGTTTAACCCTCTTTGCATAATGTTTAATTACTTCATTTTATCATCATCATGTGTCTTAATTTCTTGGCTAATCAGAAACAGAGTATAGATTGATGCTATTAGAGTAATCAAATGATCAAGAACGACTTGCTAATCAATCACATGACTTAAAATAGTTTGCAAGTGTCGAAGTCCATATATAAAATAGTTTGGAAGTGAATATTTATTATGATGATTCAATTCTTGACATGGTTTTAAGACGGTTCAATTTCACAAAATAATGGGTTTGACATTGTTTTACAAGTTTGGAGGTATGGTATGCCGAAACATGTAAAGACTTTTTTTAAAAAAAAATTCTCATGTGCCATAAGCTTGCAATTCTTAGAGTTTGATTTTTGGAAGGTGTTTCAATTGACGGAACACCAAAATCTCAAACAGAATTTTTTTAATGAATTTTCTTGTTTTCCGACTTCGAAAAATCGTAAAAAAATAATTGAGTTAGATTTTTGAGTTCTGTCAGTTCGAGAAGTGTTTAAAAATCATGATTTAATGGTGAAAAAATTTTGGTTAAAAAATAAAAACATTCAATTTTTGCCAAAAAAACGTGTGCTATGTCAACAGTTTTGGGTGAAAAAAAAAGATTTTTGACAAATTTTTTTTTTTTTTTTTTTTTTTTTCGGATAAATTCCTCGATTAGTTCTCATTGTGTTGGGACATAGTGTTGGACCTTCATAGACTCTCTCACAAATATTTTGGCACCTTAATGGCTAATTATTGGGATAATTGTGCTTACTAAGCCTCACTTATTTGACGCATGATATTATTGGGATAATTAAATAGATTGGTTACAACGTTTAGAGAGGGTGACATCAACTTCTGGCTTGAGTCCCCGCTTCTTAGCATCTTTAGAAAGTACGGCGTCACAAAGGCAGCTTGTGTTCACCTCCTTCACCATAACACCACACTTTTTAAGAACCTTGAGGTCTGCCTTCTCTCTGTGTACTGCTGCTGTACATTGACCTAGTTCATCTACATTCAGTTTCGGACACTTATTACGACCAAACGGTCCAAACCCATCAACTAACCCACAAATCATGCCTCCAAATACAAATAATGCCAAGGTGTTGAAGAGGTTCTTAACTGTTGCACCTTCCATTTTTATGATCGATTTGTCCAAATGCAAATATTGGACTACTTCTACTCCATTTTGTGCCTAATATTTATAGAACATTTACAACAGTTGGTTGAAGTTAAAGGTTCCAATTAATTATATCTATGATTAATATTTAATTGATAATTAAGAATAACAGTATACCACCAATCCGAATGAACGATAGGATAAAATTAGCGCCGTATAATATTAATAAAATAAAATAGAAAAAGCACCGTAATACTGTATGCCTTAATTAATTTAAAATTTTGAACTCAATCTATAATTCTATATAGGCATTAAAATTTATAAAACTATTTTATTCACAATACCTCTACCCTCCCATATCTTGTTTCTATATTTCATATTGGAACTCAATTAGACCGGCCAAGGTCAAGAATTGAATCATCATAATAAATATTCAAAGAACAAAAAAACATTAGGCCACATAAAAAATAGAAACAAAAGGGTAAAAATATAATATATATCATGTGTCGAGTAAGTGAGGCTTAGCAAACACAATTATCCCAAGCATTAGCCATTAGGGTGCCAAAACATTAGTGACCGAGTCTATGAAGGTTAAACACTGTCTCAACTGATCCAGGAATTTACTCAAAAAAAAAATTGTCCAAAACCTTGATTTCTCACCCAAGAATTGAATTATCTTAATAAATATAGAAACAATACACACCCGATGAGTGTGGGTACGAGCAGTTAATTGAAATGAATTTTTTTTAGAATAATTATATTTTTTATAATTAGTGGGTAGTGGGTAGTGTAGTGAGTAGTTAATGTAAATAATTTTTTTTATATTATTAATTTTACATTATTAACCCTAACTACTAACTGTTTTATAAAGTTTTTTTAATATTTAAAGGGTATTTTAGTACTTTTTTTATTAACAATGTCAGTTCGCTTAAATTAGTATAGATTCAAAGAAAAAAAAATTAGGATAAAGGTTGTTCCATTATTATTATTTTTTTATCTTACAAAACTAATCAAATATTTAATCCATCAAAATGCCACTTCCCTCCACCCGTCTTGTTCTTATATTTCATTTTGGACCTCAACCAAACCATCTAGCAGTCGGGAATTGAATTGTTTTAACTAATCTTCAAAGAAAGAAAAAGAAATTGAGAATACAAACCATTCCCGACGAATGTTTCGTCGGCAAAAGTTGTTTCATCACTATTTTTTTCTTCTATTTTAAACAATATATGCTTCACCGGTTAGCAATGCATTCCCGATTCCAATTATTCATTTAATGACCTTTTCAGCTTTGCGACTTAAAAATAAATAAATAAAATTATTTCTAGTGCTTATATGGTTATCGGTTCGGTTACCAACTTACCATGAGTACGTTGATATTTGATAACAATAGCAACCATGTGAAGAATTTCCAAAAAAAAAAGTGTGATTTTCGTAATGGTTTTTTTAAGTAAACAAAAAAGGCCAAAATTCAAAAGCAATAAAAAAAATACATTAAAATGTCACAAGGTCTAACAAGAACATAACCTAATATAACAAGCTCCCCACGAGGTGCATAGTTATCTCACATCAATATCTTCTCTACTCTTGCAAACTATTCGATAGAGCCAAGTGGCCGGTAGCAAACTTCTGGAAATTCACTTTAGACTTAGAGCCGGATCTGATCGAGAGGAGCCAGGTGAGGCAACCATCTCATGTCCATGATTTTCGAAGCTGATCAAATATGGGTCCAATATACGAGGCAAAGTATGATATAAATATTGCTGAACTGAAACTCAGCTTCTTCCTCATCATCAATGTTTTTAGAGTTTTATAGTTACTCAAATGAAATTAATTATTAAATACTCATCTTTAATTAGAGGAAGATGCTTGATCGCACTAAATGCATGTGCTATCATCATTATCGATATGTTATTCTTTGAGGCTCTTCCGTCATGTATCTATTTTTTTAGACTAACTAAGAACTCATCCCCTTGTATTCTGCAGTTTTATTATTGGATGGCTTTTGAGGGCGGCCGGTGCCCCTCCTACTCAAAAAAAAAAAAAGAACTCATATCACATATACTTATCTGAAATAAGAAAATTCATGAATAAGAAACAAATTAATTTGAGAAAGAAAAAATTGACACGAGACAACATCATTCTCATTAAGCTGTTGACTACTATATAAAATTAAAATGAGAATAATGATCATAAATCAAAATTAAAACTAATTCCGCCAAAACACCAACCGAACCACATCATGTCTAGCCCTACACATAATAATATTGTGTAGCCCAATGGTAAGATGTATCTTAATTTTTATTTATTAGGGCTTAAGTCCGAAACTCTTCTATTACAACTTTCTAATAATTTGCTTAGTTTTCTTTACATGCATGAGTAATTTTTGTAGTTTTGCTTTCAGCCTCAATATTTTAAGTCCCCATCAGGTCCAATTAAAGGTTCCAAATAGAGACTTCTGAGCATTTGAATCATTTTGTCTTCCATTGAATGGAACATTTAAGAAAGAATAAAACCTTTTGGAGTGCACTCAATCAGCCTTCAGACCCATCTTTTAAAATAGCATGCATTCATGGCCCTTCCCAAACACAAACAATGGCGTAATTTATCAATGCCAATTACTAGCCTTTCATGGCCTAATAGAATGAAATGTTTCAACTACGGTAAGGAATACGGTGCCTTTTTCTTTTATTTTATTTAATCAGTTAAAAATACGGTGCTAATTTTACCCTATCGTTCATGCTGATTGATATTAAACTTTTTTTCTTTCTAAAATTAATTTATTTACTCTGCTAGAATTATTCAATCTGCTTCAAACTGTTTCTATAAATATCAAGCACGGAGTAGAAATAGTCCAATATTTGCATTTGAAGAAATTAATCAATCATTGTCCAAAAAAAAAAAATCAATCATAAAAATGGAAGGTGCAACAACTAAGAACCTCTTCAACATCTTGGCATTAATTGATAGTAATTGTAGGCATGATTTGTGGGTTAGTTGATAGGGTTGATGGTTTTGGTAGTGACTAGTGAGTGTGGGAAAGTGAACCCGAAGGTTTTGGTAGAGAAAATGGCTCCGTGTGCAGCAGCAGTACAAAGTGAGAAGGTGGAGGTTCCTAAGAAGTGTTGTGCTCTGGTGAAGAAGCTAGGTACACACACGGTGCCTCTGTGCCATTGTACTCTCTAAAGAAGCTCAGAGCCATGGACTCGAGCCAGAAATTGCCGTCACCGTCCCTAAACGCCGTAAACAATCTACACCAGAGGGTTACAAGTGCGGAGGTAATCCATCAATTGTTCGTTAATTTCTTTTTTGTTTAATTTTGCTCCATTTTTAATTCCATAAATTAATTAAGCTAGCATAAACTGATCGAACAAAATGATTTAAGTATTCATAACACTGTTGATTGTGTATGGCTGGGGAACAAAATGTGAAAGCTTAAATTATATTGAACTTTTCGTTTCGTACGTACTTTTGCAGATTATACGGTGCCTAGTTTCAAAAAGGCAGAAGAGTAAGAAGATGGATCAAAATTAGTCATATAGTATGGTGCATGCATGCCTAGCTAGCCACGGTAATATGGTTCTCGATCAATCTAGTACCGAAATATCGGTGATACTAATGTCTACATTCCCATATGTAATGCATTGAACCTTAATTTAAATTTTGGTCTATAGTTCCTGTACTTTACAAGTTTATATATATGGCTACTGAAAAATAAGTTAAATGTAATTTGCGTGTTACAACTTCTATTTCGATTCACAATATATCGATCTATATGTGTATGTTAACTACTACCGTAATGAATCTAACAAATATTTTATGAATACTAGGTTCTCATGTCGGACAATTTCAATTTTTTTTTTCTTTTTTAACTTTGGAGTCTATCTAGCTGCTAAGAACTTCTCCGCTAGTTTTTGTTTGGTTGTTGATGAAGTTTTATAAAACTCATCCAAAAATTAGATTAATATTAATTTGTACTTTAAATTCCAAAGCACATGGTCCAAAAGTAAGTGCATGGAAATAAATATTTATATTTAAAATGGAGTACATGGAGGATTAAGCAGGTTAGTTACATAATTAATTAGCCGATCATACATAGCTTGCCCAACTTGATCGCTAACTGGGGATAAAAAGAACCCAACAAGCTAGTTTAGGGAAGTCGTGGTTCATCTGCTAGCTAGATCGCTCTTGCTACATGTACATACTATAACACACCATCTAATTTTCCGTACTCTTAATTAAGGTAGACGGATCATAGTCTCATAGAGTGATACACACCTGCAAAATCAGAAGCATATTTTCAGTAGAAAATCAAATACTGTAAGTAATTTAATTAATTAGTGCAACAAATCTCCATATATCCTAGAAGGCGCAAGATGGGCCAATTAAGAACTTCTGTTACCTCTGCCAAAGGGTGGTGAATTCACATAATACGTGCAGCAAAGTTAGTAATAGAGTGAACCTGCATAAATGTGAATTATACTAATGATTAGGTACAGAAATAATTAGTTAGTAGAATACACTAATAATCTTAATTAATCAATAGCGAACATAAAAATATCATACCCTTCCACCAGTTTCCTCGTGAAGCACTGTTTGAATGATTTCCATTTGGATCATCATCACCACCATCCTTTTTAGTCGACTGATCATAGTTAAGAAACATCAGTATTAGTTTACTTCATATTAATCAGTTAAAGGAGGAAAAAAAAACCATTTATTCTCATGAGGTCTTAATGGAGATAATATTACATGTGAATGATCATAAAACCCTATTAGTACTAATCGAACACTAGTAGTCCCATATAACAATATACTTGTAGCTAAAGCTTTGCACTTACGATGTGCTGGTGGTGGTGGTGGGACTCGGCAGTACTCCCGGCTTTTGGAATATTATAGTTTTCTTGGCCGCCATAATAGATTGACGAGTTAAAGTAGCAAGGCGGATCCCCACCTTCATTATTTTGATAGATGGAACCCTTGCTACTGCCTCGAGCAGTATTACTCTTATTATCTGAAAATCCTGAATTTCTTTCTCTCCCCGGTCCCTAATAAAAATAATAATCAAAAAGCCTCGGTCTAATTAATCACTCTCAGACTCCACAAAAAAGGGATGTAAGCTAATATAAATAGATAAGATATAGTACCGTGGATGGTGGTGGTGGGAAAATAGAACCAAACAAAGATGATGAAGAAGTTGAAGAGGATGAGTCCTTAGGACCAAAGAGATGGTCAAGATTCGTTGTAGATGATGAAGAAGAAGAGCCATGGCTATGGCTGCTTGTAGCGCCTACGTGCTTCTTGTTCTGATCCATAGCAAGTTAGGTCGTTACTCTACTCTGCTCGTTTCTTTGTCAGGAAACGAACGACTTTAACGACTCTCTCCTTTGATGGTTGATAGTTATCTCTTTAACGACCCGGCCAGAAAGACAGAAATCGGATAAGGTTTGCAGATGAGAACAGAACAGAGAGAGAGAGTACAGAAAGCACGTGAAGAGTTGCAGATGAGGAAGAGGCTGTCGTCTGTACGTATTTATAAGCCCCAAAAAGCAAAAATACGGTTTTTGCTTTGCATAAACCCCATCCCCTGCCTCCTCATCGATAGATCAGTCCCCCCATCTGCCTACATCAGCGCCCTCTCCTCGACACGTTTGTACATCCACCAGTCCCAACTGGACATGTGGCCAACTCTAAGCCCCTTCTGCCACGTGTCCTCATCCTCCCCTAATATTGTTTGGTTGTTTGACCTTTGTTATGTCCTCTTCTCCATTTGCTTGAGTGACTAGTCCCATTCTGATTTGCTTTTTGAATTTTGATCACAGGGAGTAGTATAGCTAAGCTTTTGTTAAGGACTTTCTTGCATGTTCTTCAAGTCACATAGGTATGAGTGGATAATGGGATAAGGTAGGTGTGTTTTTTTGGCTCAATTTGGGGGGGGTTTTGGCGCATATATGCCCCCTTTACATCAAACAGTTGACTCCTAATTGGTGTTGTTTGCTATTCCTCATCCTACTCTCTCCTATCCTAACAAACAACAAGATATTCTATATTGCTATCTTCCCTGCAATCTTTCAAGAATATTATAAAATAGAGTCATATCTTGAGATCGATATTATGTCGAAAGACTTATATTAATGTAGCAGAAAAGCGCGTAACGGATCTCTTAATCCAATCGTCGATGTTATTCCAAAGATTTTCATGGAAAGAAGAAGAAGAAGAAGAAGAAGAAGAAGAAGAAGGGGTAAGCATATCCGAAGGGAATAATAATCCTTCATTGGAGATTTGAAAGTAAATGAAGTAACATGCACGTTGGGTCAGAGTCACAAAAAATAGACCAAGAGAAAAGTAATAAGTAAGCATGCAAATTGAAGAAGAAAAATATATAGTACGTTCTAGGTAGTATCAATATATGAATCATGTACGTACTATCAACATGGCCACAGGGGAAAGATGCTTCATGGTCAAAATGGTGTGGCATGCTACAAAATTAATATCAATCTAAGATACCTCGGGCTTTCTTCTCATACATCCTAGAACATATTCTAATTTATTATTTAACTAATCGATAGTGTCAAATTAATTAGTTCCATTTTAACTTGTTTTCTATGTCGATCAGCTAGCCAAGATTACAAGTAATGTTTGAATAACTTACATATTAAAGCATATTATCTTGAAGATACGGTCGTTAAAGAATTTACAATATACTTCGACAAAAAAAAAAAAGAATTTACAATATATAATATGAAGGAATTTTCATTATAGATAATTTTTTTTTGGAGCAATTTTCATTATAGATAATTAGATATCATTCCTTAGGGTTCCTTTTGGATAGCTTAGGATAATTACTTTCCTGAAAGGTGACATTTCTTCTAGTTCTAAATCATTAGCAAATTAAATTAAGTTTACCATTGCCGGATGTGATGATGTTGATTCATTTTTCAACTTCATTTTATGGCGTATAAAGATATCTAATAGATGCATTGTATCTGTTTTACTTCACTTTCTTGGGAAAGTTGATTCTAGGATAAAACAGAATTCCTTATCCTCATGGCTATTGGCTCTTGTTAGGAAAGAAAAAGCTCCATCCCATCAAATTTTATGAAAAAAAATTGGATGTTTTTCTTTTGGATTTATTTTTATTTGGGTGAGGATTTGAAATTTCTATCAAAATTCTTATGTATATATATATATATATATATATATATATTTTTTTTTTTTTTTTCAAAAAAAAACAAAACCGTGGAACACCATAAAAATAACACCGTAAAAATATTGTCTGAAATTTTATTATATACTTCATCTTGATAAACTGTTAGATTAAATAAATTACGATTAATTTTATTCGTAAATTAATTAATAAATCAAATATAAAGTTTAAATTGTGGATTGGCATCAGAATTGTCTTTCATCGTTGGATTGATAGACTGAAGGTACGTAATTAATTGCCAATTTTGGATGTATAGTAGATTAACAATTGACCTTAGCACATTGGTGCATTTTCTCTAAGTAAAGCATACCAAGCCTAACATTAACTGGGAGGTTATAGTCATCATTTGGACCCAATTTTGACCTATGACAGTAATTCTGATCCTATTGGGTTAAGGCCCAGTCCATTTTGATATATTTTTTTAAAACCCGAAATCCTAAAAAAAAAAAAATATGTGTTGTCGACCCACCTTGGTACGTACTTGAAGGCTGCACATACATGCCTGTGGAACAACTAGAATGACAGCCAGTAGCCAATTTGCAAAAAGTTGAAAGAACCATTTATTTATTCTTTCTCGTTTTAGGAATATACGTATATCATATTGTGTGATATATATTCAAGCATTTTACATCGTTATCACCTTATGATTGTTTTAAAATTAATTATACTAACAGCTAGCTAGCTGATCTCAGTCTTAAATCTTAATTGGCCCTTGGGAGACTGAAAGTATCAGCCAGACTTATTTGGTCGCATGTTTTCCACGATCGACATGAATATATATATCCACTAACATTGAATAGTTTGGATGTGTAGACCGACCTATGTATGGTCCTGTTATATATAAGTGATAACGAAAAAGACATCTGCATGTCTAAGTATTATAAGCTAGTTGTCAACAAAAAAAAAAGTATTATAAGCTAGCTAGCATGCGGCATAATTTGGATGATAAAATATATTCTAAGTGATGGATCACTTTCTCCACTTGCTATAGAGCTAGCTAGCATAAAGTGCAACTTAATTTGAAGATATATGGATCATTGTCCTGAGTCCTGACCCCATTGTATGTATTACTTGAATGTATATGTATGTTTTTTTTTTTTTATCAAATGAAAATGAAATTTCATTCATAAGGAAGAAATCGTTACAAGTAGTATGAACGATACAAATCGGAACCACAAACAAGACTACTTATAACAAAAAGTCAAACCAACAGGCATGAACATAACTTCTAGTCTAAAGGGACACAATAGGAGCAACAAGATCTCCGGTACACGATGAGGCAAGAAAAACAGTCATTACGACTATGAAGACTCCAATCCAACAAAGGGTCAACAAAGGGTCAACAAGTGGTAGAAATATCGGCAACCAAACGAATGTATATGTATGTTCTGTCAATACAATTTTATTCAGGTATTTAATTGATTTCTACAATATGTGCGAACATCTGGCATTGCCCTCATTAATATAGTTGCCATTGCCTTGACATTTGCCTTTCCTTTTCTGGGTGGTGGACCAAAACCAGCATCACTAAAGCTGTCCGACTATGGCCAAATTCCAGTGTCAATCACCCCTACGATGATATCCCTTTCAAGGGTGCTTCTCGATCTTCACTGTTTCCGGAAACCCAAGGAAGTTTCATGCTTGACTTTGTTGTTTGGATCGTACTCTGTTTACTTGGGAAGACAAACACTAGACCATCCATTGCTGTACGTACGTATATATATACATTACTTAATTATATACGATTATCACTAGTAATATTAATTTATGCAAAGAAAAAGTAGCTAGGGTTTCAGCATGCAGTACCAGCCATTGTTTGTGCTTCTTGCTCTGTGAGCGCGCATTGCAGCAAATTAAATCCGTTGAAACTTAACTTCTCTTGTAGCTGTGAAGCAGCAGAGCTTCATGTTCAATAATATCATTGATATATATCATATATATATGTATATATATTGGTGCTGTCAATTAACTACGTCCTGTAGCATATATATTCACATGGAGAGTTACCATTTTCAGAAGAGCTTTCATCCTTGTAGCCAAAAGTTTTCAAAAGAGAACAGCTCATACTATTAATTAATTAAGATAGAGAAAAATTTGAGGTTTGTTAATGTTAATCCATTTAAAACCACCACTGATGATCGAGTTGGTAAGAGCCTTCAAGTGTGGTACCTCCCCCCCTCAGCCGGGTTCGAATCCTGCCGATTGCGGATTGGAGTTAAATCCCAATTTGTTATGTGACTTGTCAGAGGGAGGAAACGTTCTGACAAAATTCCCAACTACGGATTAGTTCTTGGGCCTAGGAAGCCTTTGGAATACCGCATGAGTTCTCTAAAAGAAAAATTGATCCATTTAATGATAGCTTTATAGAACTAACCTAAAATCGTTCTCAGAGTTCACACATATGATTTACTCAATTAAAGAAAGAAGAAAAAATTGGCCACAAATTAATAAAAGAGAAAAAAAAAAAAAAAACTCATACATGATGTGAGTATTGTGGCCGGGCATGTCGATCGAGCCAACAAGTAAAGGGTTAAAGACTACTATGATGTTGGATGTAATCATTTCAGACCAAAAATAAACGGTACCGACTTTAGTCAGATACTAAAGATTGCAATTGCCAAACCGGTTCTTAAATCCAACCCAATTTTGGGATAGTACGTTGACCATTAATTGTTCATCTCTATTTATAGCTAAAATTGAGTTTTCAAAAGAGAAAAGCGCGCTCATATAAGGGAGAGAAATTTTACTTGGGTGAACAGTTATGAAGATAGAACATATTTTAGAACATGTGATGCTTCGAGCTATTCAATCGTTAGATGAAAAAAGAAAATAGATATAGTGATGGAAGATCTGAGACATCCTATACTAGCTCTAAAGAATAGTAAAAGTTCTTGAAACATGGTGAGAGAGAGTACAAAATTGAGTTACACTAGATCATGGAGTCAATTTCCTCCAATGTAATAAAAAGTAATTAAAATTATTTACCACGTAGACAATCATTTCTACAACGAGTTTTATTGAAATTCTAATTTTATTGGTTCTTATCCAACTTCGTGATTGTCTATACGTCACAGTTGCATCAGTTTGGCTTCTTTATTTATTTTTCTTTTTAATTTTTCTAGAAGAACAGTTTGGCTAATTGTTTTCACAGCAATATGCAAATTATATGGCTGAAATTTAAAGGAAATGTTCAATTATTGTTTTGTTCTTGTTTGTTTCCTATTGTTTTGGTCAATTGCCACGCATAATGATTAAGTTCTTCCACTGTTTCTTCTCTTTTTACTTTTTAGAATCCGGTTGTTTTCAACTACGTATTGTAAAGCAGAAGCATTTCGATTGGATAATATACTCTCATATATAGTCCCATATATATATATATATATGTATCTTTTATGTACTATGTAGAAGCGAGAACATATTTGGTCGATCTTGGAAACTTCATGTTGAATGGTGATCGAATTGAGTAATTGTTTGCATCGTTTATCTCAAATGCAATTTCATTCTACCCATATATTTTGTGAAGGGAATCAAACCGCAGATGTATTAGCCTAAGAAATCAATTAAGTTTTGTCCAAAAAAAATTAAATCAATTAAGTATATCTCTCAAATGTATATATATGTATGTATTAAATCAAATCAGACTTACTTTGTTCGCATGTTTTTCACGATTGACAGGAACATATATATCCACACTGAGATAACGAAAAAGATATCTTCCTGTCTAAGTATTACAAAGCATGAGGCACATATAATTTCAAATTTTCAATGATAAAGTTCAAAGTGATCACTTTCTCCACTGGCTATAGCATAAAGTGTAACTTTGAATTTCCCATGCACCACTCTCCAGTCATTGTCCTGGCCATCGTCGTTTAAGAAGAAATGCCTTGCAATGAATTTTTTTTTACCTAATTTCAATTTATGGTTAATCTATGTCAACCGGTGTGGATAAAAAGTAACGTCTTAATAAGGTAACGATTTTTTATAGGATACATAAACACATTAACATGATACAAATTTGACACAAAATACTGAATTGTCGATTACTCGTTGTCTGACACAAACATGATCTTCTCTATATACTACTTGTTCAACATCCTTATTGACACGACATGAGTACAATCGGCTTGCCAACATATATCGTCATCCAAATTTTTCATGATAAACTGAAACAAACAAGCAAATATAATATAGACTTGATTAACACACACCAAATTCCTATTAATTGGCATGGGGACATTTTATTCTTGTACGTTGTGCCCATATACTTGGGCACTTAATTTAGCTTACAACTAAATACATATTAAACTGCCACATAGACAACAATGGGGCTCCTGACTTGGAAATTACCTTCATCCCACACCAAAGAAGCAGAGGCTAAACTTGATTTCTCTATTGGCCCTTTTATTGTGAGAACAAATGATTTCTTCTGCCCAAGAGCTGTGAATGATAGCACACTTGGATTCACACTGATTTTAAGTCCTAGTGAAGTCGCTACTTTAGCTCTATACGTGGAATTCGATGATCCAACATTAGTGACCGTCCTATGAAAAACCCCATTGATGAATTTCGGATCCTTGATGGAAAGAGCAAAAGAAGGAAAGTTTAGGTCATTGACTTTTCCATTATTAGGTTTTGGGCAGCTAGTCTTGTCCCCAGTTATGGTTTGCAATAGCTTGCCACTGTATCCCTGTGAACACAACAAATTTACATAGTCTTGTCCATCAAGATCATATACCAAACCAGGATATGGAGCCCTAGAAGGGTTTATTAGGCCAGCTCCATATGCAAATTCAGCTTCAGGGTTAACTCTGGCACTCATAGGTTTAGCTGCAAAAGAATAGAAATACGTGACATGGTTAGGTCTTTTTTTATTAATCTGATAGCTAATCTAATACTCTAAGATGTTATGTTGTTAATTTGTAATTTTTTACAGGCATGCTCTTCACATAATTATTGTCATATATAATCAACAATATTAATTGATTCACAATATATACGCTGGCAACATATATAACACCTGAGACTATCGATCCCACAAGAGAAAACCATCTTTGTATATTTATACAAACATACCGGTAGTGATGAGAGCCGATTGAATAGCAGCCGGTGACCATTTAGGGTGAAATGATTTGACGTATGCTGCTACGGCCGTAGCATGTGGGCATGCCATTGATGTCCCAGTTTCAAAATTGTATCCACCTAATCTGCCACCATCAGTTGGAGGAACTGCTGCTAGAATGTAACTTCCTGGAGCTGCTAAATCTGGCTGCAAGACCATAACGTACTTTTAATTAAGCATATATTCTACTTCACTGTAATCGAAAATAAATTTGCTCAGCACCCAAGTGTGGATGGTGATAAAACTACTCTTTTATGTTGCCACATAACAGCTAAATAAAATGGTAGTTGTATCAGCACTCACATTTATGTAGTGAGCAAATTCGTTTCCCCTGCAATCTCATTCCTCTTGCTAGAGCCTAAATATGCAATTAATATTATCATTACGAATTAAGTCACCTTGAGAATGTTGGGAATGGCCGGATTTGGACCCCTGGATGAGTAGGAGGGCACATATGGAGCCAATACATCATTAATCTCTTCACTCTTCCAAATAGTTGCAGTTGGGTTCCTATAAAAATCAAGATTAATTAGCATGCATATCCCATAAGTATAACGATCAAGCTTCTTAATTAGGTACTTAATTAATGCATTATTGTGAGTTGGATATTCATATATATTAATTACCTTGTTGATTTTATGTATTTGTAAATGTTGCTATTCTCTTCCAATCCAACGTGAGATGCAGGCACAGGAAGAGGGGCAAACGCTTTGTCGGCGACTTTTTGGCCGGTCAAAATAACTCCAGCTACACCACCCAAAAGGGCCCCATCCCCAGCCCCATCTTGGGGGCCATCACAAAGAACAATTTTACCTTTGACCAAATTTGCATCTATGCTGTCTTGGATACAAAACCTGTAATTCATTTAGTAACACCAAATTAATATCAAACAAAAATATAGCATACGAAAGAAAATTTAATTTTGTTTTTATGAACTGGTAATAAATCTAAATGTTTAATTACATAATGAATTTTCAACAAATGGCCAAAAAAATCTTTGACAATTAATTTTTTTTGAGGACGAATAGTCCCTCCATAGTGTTTTTTTTGTGATTTCTGCTATTTTTTTGTTAAGTGGCTGGGGGAAGATATTTTTATAAGCTAGGTCATCCAATGCCGTCATTTTAGTTTTGAACAAATGTCATTTCTTTTTTATGAATGACAAAATAAAGGATCCTCTTATACAAAAGGAAAGATTAAACTAGAAAATTATTACACCATATGCAGTTTTTCGAAAATTCTTGTCCAATACTAGCACAATAGTAAAACTATCACATTTGATTTCATAAAAATATGAGTAAAAGCCATGGATACTAATGCTAACATCACATTTTAATGAGATAAAATCTAACACATGATGTGTGGATAATAATTAGGGTTACCTTCAACATAATGAACAAAAATAATTAATGAACTCAGAAACAATAGTTACCTTAGCTTAAGATCATCTCCAATTGCCTCCCTATTTGAGCTCCTTAGATAAAAATTGAGAGAGAAGCTTCTAACATAGAAAAATCACTAGGAGCTCCTAAATCTGAGGGGAGGGAAATTGACTTCTAGTGCACTAATTAAATTAATTATTTATATAAAATTATAATTTTTTTATTTTATGATATATTTTAAAAGAGAATAATAAATTGTGGCTCCTTATAAATTTGAGCATGGTTAGAGGCAAGATTTTTGTGACTCCCTAAAAATAGCTCCTAATTTAACTTTTAGTTATTTTTTTCAATAAATTTGATGAAAAAATAAAGAACACCATTAGAGATCGATGCTATAATAAATTTTTTTTATTGAGTCCTAATCCGAAGATCAATACCTCGAGACAGATGCATCAGCACCTTTTTTTGTATTGGGTGCATCTCCACCATAAATTAAAGGATAGAATTTACCCTTGAGGTCATGTATGTTTGGTAAAAGTCCCTAGCAATTTGTATACAAACAAATATTTATTAGTTAGAGACGTAGGGAACTAATAATTGTGAGCAGAAATTGGTAGCTAGATTTAATTAATTACCTCATAGATTTTACCGTTACCCAATTGAACCTTGGTGATGAACTGGCGGTTTATGGTGGTAGCAGCCACAGAAAGCTGCCATGGTGCATGGTTTGACACAGATTTTGGTCCCGGACCTTCGTTACCAGCGGCCATGGAAACCAATATCCCTTTTCTGACAGCGTGAAATGATCCAATGGCGTGAACGTCTTTGAAATAATCATCTGGAAACGACCCTCCCACAGAAACAGAGATGATATCAACGCCGTCAGCAATCGCATCATCATATGCCGCCAGAATATCAGCATTGTCGCAAGTACCGTCGCTGCCCCAGCATACTTTGTACACCGCAATATGTGCTGATGACACCCCTCCTCTTGCTGTTCCCGACCCTAAACCATAGAGGCTTACCTTGCTAACTAAGTTCCCAGCTGACGTTGACGCGGTGTGGGTTCCATGACCGTTTGAGTCTCGTGGAGACTCAACATCATTTTCAAAGGATCGAGAAGCACGGTAATATCGTGCTCCAATGAGTTTACTGTTGAGACCGATCAAGGGTAACATCTTAATAAACGATAACAGAGATATTAGTATAAAGAGAATTCTCTTACTCCTATATATATATATATATATATATATTTATATGTTAGGTTGTCCATACTGTAAATAAATTTATATCAGAGCACTAATGACGGGAAATTAATGTTGCTAAATATTTTGATCCATATTGATGAAAATCTAACCTTGTATGCCATCACGACATGCATATATATATATATATATATATATGATAACAGAACGTTATGACAGTTATCTTATATCAACCAATTAGTTAGCATACTTGTTGCAAGTAAGGTTGCCATTGCCTTGACATTTGCCTTTCCATTTCTTGGGTGGTGGACCAAAACCAGCATCACTAAAACTGTACGACTCTGGCCAAATTCCGGTGTCAATCACCCCAACGATGATATCCCTTTCAAGTTTGCTTCTCTTCACTGTTTCCGGAAACCCAAGGAAGTTCCATGACTTTGTTGTTTTTATCTTACTCTGTTTACTTGGGAAGACAGACACTACACCATCCATTCCTGTACGTACATATGTACATTACTTATACATGATTAATTGATTATCAGTAGTAATAGTTATGCAAAGAAAAAGTAGGATTTCAGCAGTACCAGCCATTTTTTGTGCTTCTTGCTCTGTGAGCATTGCAGCAAATCCGTTGAAACTTCTCTTGTAGCTGTGAAGCAGCAGAGCTTCATGTTCAATATCATCGATACTGCTGCTGTCAACTACGTCCTGTAGCATGTTCAAATGAAGAGGTGATACGGGAACCTCGTTCTTTGGCTTGTCGCCCATATACGCAATATAAGCCTGCATCGGATCGATTGCAAGAATATCAAAGTCAAGTCATCATGATCTGGTGGTATTATATACATATATATATATATATAGAAATATGAAAGCCAATTAAACTTTCATGTACTTAATTATTTGGCCAATTTGACTTGGGAAATTTACCTTTCGGACATCCTGAGCAGCCGAGTGAGTAACATCAACAAGCAGCAGAGTACTGCAAATGAGGCTGAGAAGGAGAAGCCATTGAAGAGCCATACTAATGTTAGTATATATGGCGCTACAAGAGCCTACAAAGTGTGTTCATGCTCTCATCCAAGAACTTCATCGCGTATTTATAGTAGGAATTGATCGATCGAGCAAAGATAAGGTAAAAAAGTAAAGATTCAAAGTTCATATATTCTTGTAAATTAAAGCTTTTACAGTGTTGGATGGATGTAATCATTTCAGAACAATGGTCAATAGTGGATATTATTTGAACCAGTACTCACTTTAGCCAAATGCGTACTTAAAGTGAATTAAGTGCTCCTCTCGTTAAAAAAAGGGGAGTGATTTTCGCTAATCACTCCCCTTTTCTCTCTCCTCCGATTTTCGCACTCCCCTTTTATTATTTTATTACTTACTCTTCTCTTAATGCTCAATTGTTCCCAGATTGGCCCCCAACGCAATTCTCTTCTCTGCTTCTGGTCTCTCTCTATCCCTCTGATCTGGTCTCCTCTAGTCCTCTTCTCTCTCTCTCTCTCTCTCCGATCGGGTATCCTCTTCTCTCTTTCTCCGATCGAGTCTCCTCTTCTCTCTCTCTCCGATCGAGTCTCCTCTTCTCTCTCTCTCTGATCTGGTCTCCTCATCTCTCTCTCTCCGATCAGCTTGGTCTTCAGTGAAGACTTCACAACCAAAGGAGCCTCACCGGTTCCTTTCACGGCCTTGTCCTTCAATTCCAGAGCTTCTCGAGGTTGACGATGGCGCAGATGAGAGATGAGAGATGAGAAGGACTGAAGGAGGAGGATAAAGAGACGAGAAGAAAGATAAGTGAGATGATGAGAGATGCGAAGGTGTGAATGAGATGATGAGAGATGCAAAGGAGGGGGAGTCGGCGAGCATAGAGAAAGAGATGTTGAGGCCAATTTGGGAACAATTGAGCATTAAGAGAAGAATAAGTAATAAAATAATAAAAGGGGAGTGCGAAAATCGGAGGAGAGAGAAAAGGGGAGTGCGAAAATCACTCCCCTAAAAAAAATATATATTCTTTTTACTACTTCTAGCTACGTCACCAGTTACATCAATTCGGCTGATTATTTCAAATTGTATTGGCGAAATTGAAGGAAATAAATTATTGTACGTTGTTTTGTATTTTTATTTCTTACTCTTCTATTATTATCCGACATGATGGTTTTTTTTTTGGCCAAATATCCGACATGACGATTCATCCACTAATGCTTTGTTTCTTTCTTTTCATGATCTGGATGTACTAGGCATGGCCTCACTAGGTTCACATGAACCACATGTCCACATGTAGTATCAAAGTAGAGGCATTTTTTTTGGTAAAAGAAGTAGAGGCATTTTTTTTGGTAAAAAAAATAGAGGCATTTTTTTTGGTAAAAAAAGTAGAGGCATTTGAGTTGGAGAAATATGCTTTCCAATGTTTTTTTTTCGTTCCATGAACTTTATAGTCTTCATGCAACATACTATTTGGTTAAGTAGGTGATTAATTTGAGGGGGAGAGACCAGTGTTTCCGAGTCAATTAACATCACTTTTCCCCTTGGCGAAACAACAAAAAGATCGAAAAATAAAATTTATATTTTTCTTCTTATTTATTTTGGATAAACTAATGGATTCAAACTTAGAATTTCATCTAACATTATCGATTAGGAGAGTAATTACTAGACTACTGGCTAATTGATAAACTCCCCTTGCATAATGATTTTAAGTTGATGTCATTAGTGGAAACACTAAACCATATAGAATGACTTTCATTGCTTACTAAGTCACTAGCTATACCGTTGATGCGGTATGGATTCCATGACCATGTTTCGTCTCCTAGAAGAGACTTCTTCAAAAAATCCGTAAGTGTGGTAATACGTAATAGTGATCCAGTAATTTTATTATTAATTCAAATCAAGCGTACGTACCACCAAAATATATTTTTATAATGATCACATCGATAATATATATGCATGTTGTATACTTGTATTGCCTTGTTTCCATTTCCTATAATTGCTTTGTTTCATTTTTTTTCTTCTTTTTTTCGTTACGCTTTATACCGGCCATTTTGGGGATTTGGTTCCTCTCTCTCTCTCTCTCTCACTCATAAATTGTTAATTACTTATGCAAAAGTCAGAAGCCAATAGATTAGTCACCTGAACAAATTGATCTAACGACTCTTTATTTTGGAGTTTCAATATTCATAATACTATATAATACCCCACTACTTATGGGTAGAGGTGGCAAATGGGCCGCTAGGCCCGAGCCCAGCCCGTTAAGAAGCGGCCCGGCCCGGCCCGAGCCCGTTTTAGGCCCGGCACGGCCCGAGCCCGTTTTAGGCCCGGCACGGCCCGAGCCCGATACATTACGGGCCGCGGCCCGGCCCGTTCATGAGGCGTGGATATATATATATATATATATAGTTTTATATATGTATATATGTATATATATTATATATGTATATATAATATATGTATATATGTATATATATTATATATAATTATATATGTATATATTATATATAATTATATATGTATATATGTATATATTATATATAATTATATATGTATATATTATATATACATAAATATATATATATATATATATATATATATATATAATTATGAACAACAAGCATTGTTTGTATGAATTTTGTGTAGTATTTATTTTTATTGTATTAATTTTATTTCAAAATAGAACCACTTTTCGTTTTTATCGAAAAAAAAAATAGTTTTCATTTTCTTACGGCCCAAGCCCGGCCCGGCCCGAGCCCGTTATTGGCCCGGCACGAGCACGGCCCGGCACGCTATGGACATGGGCCGTGGGCCGGGCCGGGCCTAATGTTTGAGTATATGGGCCGGCCCGAGCCCGGGTCCGATAAGAAATGGGCCGACACGGGCCGGCCCGAGCACGGCCCGTAGCCCGATTAAATGGGCCGGGCCGGGCCGGCCCGTTTGCCACCTCTACTTATGGGTATGCGTAGACAAACTCTAGATTGGTTTTTTTTTTTATCAAGAAGATGGTGGTTCAAAGTGGGATACAACTCATAGGTTTAGCTGCAAAAGAATAGAAATACATGATGTGGTTAGGTCTTTTTTTTCTTAGTCTGATAGCTAATCTATTACCCTAAGATGTTATGTTGTTAGTCTATAATTTTTTACAGATACTTTACAAAATTACTGTCATACATAATCAACAATGTTAATTGATTCACAATACACAGGCAACATAACACCCGAGACTATCCTCCAAGAGAAAACTATTCTTTGTATATTTATACAACCATACCGGTAGTCATGAGAGCCGATTGAATAGCAGCCGGTGACCATTTAGGGTGAAATGATTTGACGTATGCAGCTACGGCCGTAGCGTGTGGGCACGCCATTGATGTCCCAGTTTCAAATTTGTATCCACCATCAATTGGAGGAACTGCTGCTAGAATGTAAGTTCCTGGAGCTGCTAAATCTGGCTGCAAGGACATAACGTACGTATTTATAAACATATGTTCTACTTCAACTGCAATCTCGTTAATTCCTCTAGCTAGAGCCTAAATATATATGCAATTAAGACTATCATTACGAATTAAGTCACCTTGAGAATGTTGGGAATGATCGGATTTGGACCTCTGGATGAGTAGGAGGGCACATATGGAGCCAATACATCATTAATCTCTTCAGCTTTCCAAATAGTTGCAGTTGGGTTCCTAGATATAAAAATCAAGATTAATTAGCATGCATATCCTATAAATATAACGATCAAGCTTCTTAATTAGTTACTTAATTAATGAATTATTGTGAGTTGGATATTCATATATATATCAATTACCTTGTTGATTTTATGTATTTGTAAATGTTGCTATTCTCTTCCAATCCAACGTAAGATGCAGGCACAGAAAGAGGTTCAAGCACTTCGTCGGCGACTTTTTGGCCAGTCAAAACAACTCCAGCTGCACCCCCCATAATGGCCCCAGCCCCGGCCCCATCTTGGGGGCCATCACAAAGAACAATTTTACCTTTGATCAAATTTGGATCTATGCTGCCTTGCAAACAAAACCTGTAATTCATTTAGTAACATCAAATATCAAACAGGAATACAGGATATATGCGAATGAATATTTAATTTCGTTTTCATGAACTGATAATAAATCTAAATGTTTAACACATTACAAGGTGGATCCTCTTATACAAAACATATCAAATACATGGCAAATGTTAAACGGGAGGGGGGAAATTATTACCCCAATTCCCTGTCTTCTACTAGCAAAATAGTTAGCTACTATATTTGCTTTCATAAAAATATGAGTAAAAGCGATGGATATTAATGTTAACATCACACTTTGAGATGAGATAAAATCTTAAGATTATGGTCTCTCAAAAAAAAAAAAAATCTTAAGATTATGGATAATAACTAGGGTTCCCTTCAACATATTGAACACAAACAATTATTAATTAAGTTAGAAATGATATTTTCCCAAGCTTAATAAATCTTTTATTGAGTCCTAATCGGAAGATCAATACCTGCTATAATCCGCGATAACACTTGTCGTATTGGGTGCGTCTCCACCATAAATTAAAGGATAGAATTTACCCTCGAGGTCATGTATGTTTGGTAAAAGTCCCTAGCAATTAATATACAAACAAATATTTATTAGTTAGAGATCAATGTAGAGAACTTAATAATTGTGAGTAGAAATTGGTAGCTAGATTTAATTAATTAATTACCTCATAGATTTTACCGTTACCCAATTGAACTTTGGTGATGAACTGGCGGTTTATGGTGGTAGCAGCCACAGAAAGCTGCCATGGTGCATGGTTTGACACTGATTTTGGTCCCGGACCTTCGTTACCAGCGGCCATGGAAACCAATATCCCTTTTCTGACAGCGTGAAATGATCCAATGGCATGAACGTCTTTGAAATAATCATCTGGAATTAACCCTCCTAAAGAAGTAGAGATGATATCAACACCGTCAGCAATCGCATCATCAAATGCCGCTAGAATATCAGCATCGTCACAATTAGGTTCCCCGACCCAGCATGGTTTGTACACTGCAATATGTGCTGATGGCACCCCTCCTCTTGCTGTTCCCGACCCTAAACCAAGTAGACTTACCTTGCTCACTAAGTTCCCAGCTGCCGTTGATGCGCAGTGGGTTCCATGACCGTTTGAGTCTCTTGGAGACTCAACATCATCTTCGAAGGATCGAGAAGCACGGTAATACCGTGCTCCAATGATTTTACTGTTGAGACCGATCAAGGGTAACATCTTAATAAATGATGACAGAAATATTAGTATAAAGAGAATTCTCTTAATTATATATTTTCATATTATATTGTCATACTGTAAATAAATTAATACCAGAGCACTAATGACGAGAAATGTTGCTAAATCTTTTGATCCATATTGATGAAAATCTAGCCTTATATGCAATTATAACATGCACATGTATTTGATAAGAGAACATTACGATAATTATCTTATATCGATCAATTAGTTAGCATACTTGTTACAAGTAAAGTTGCCATTGCCTTGACATTTGCCTTTCCATTTCTTGGGTGGTGGGCCAAAACCAGCATCACTAAAGCTGTCCGACTCTGGCCAAATTCCGCTGTCAATCACCCCTACGATGATATCCCTTTCAAGTTTGCTTCTCTTCACCGTTTCCGGAAACCCAAGGAAGTTCCATGACTTTGTTGTTTTGATCTTACTCTGTTTACTTGGAAAGACAGACACTACACCATCCATTCCTGTACGTACATATATACATTACTAGCTTATACATGATTAATTGATTATCACTAGTAATAGTTATGCAAAGAAAAAGTAAGGTTTCAGCAGTACCAGCCATTTTTTGTGCTTCTTGCTCTGTGAGCATTGCAGCAAATCCGTTGAAACTTCTCTTGTAGCTGTGAAGCAGCAGAGCTTCATGTTCAATATCATCGATATTGCTGCTGTCAACTACGTCCTGTAGCATGTTCAAATGAAGACGTGATACGGGAACCTCGTTCTTTGGCTTGTCGCCCATGTACACAATATAAGCCTGCATCCGATCGATTGCAAGAATATCAAAGTCAAGGAATCATGATCTGGTGTTATTATATACATATATATATATAGAAATATGAAAGCCAATTAAACTTTCATGTACTTAATTATTTGGCCAATTTGACTTGGGAGATTTACCTTTCGGACATCCTGAGCAGCCGAGTGAGTAACATCAACAAGCAGCAGAGTACTGCAAATGAGGTTGAGAAGGAGAAGCCATTGAAGAGCCATACTACGTACTGTTACTATATATGGCGATACAAGAGCCTACAAAGTGTATTCATGCTCTCATCCAAGAACTTCATCGTGTATTTATAGTAGGAATTGATCGATCGAGCAAAGATAAGGTGAAAAAGTAAAGATTCAAAGTTCAAATTTTCATGTAACGTACCGACAGTAAATTAAGGCTTTTACAGTGTTGGATGCATGTAATCATTTCATAACAATAGTAGTAAATGGTGGATGTCAATATGTCATTTGAACCAGTACTCACTTTAGCCAAATGCGTACTAAAGATTGCATTGGGAGTATGATTTGATAAACCAAAAAGCGGTTCTTAAAGTGAAGGTGCTCCTCTCGTCCAAAAAAAAAGTGCTCCAACATAATTTTGGGAGAGTACGTAGTTCACCATTTTTCAGAAGTAGTTTCATCCCCATTTAATTATATTAGCTAGCCAACAATTGAGTTTTCTTAAGAGAAAGCTTAATTATACAAGGTAGGGAGGGAATTAATTAATCGGTTTAATGATAGCTTCTAGAACTAACCTAAAATCCTTCTCAAATTCACACATATGATGTACTCAAGAAGAAAGAAGAAAAAAGCTCATACATGCATGACCATTTACACATTGTTTTTACTACTTCTAGCTACGTCACCAGTTACATTAGTTCGGCTGATTATTTCAGATTGTATGGACGAAATTGAAGGAAAATATTTTTGTTTCTTACTCTTCTATTATTATCCGACATGATTTTTTTTGGCCAAATATTCGACATGATGATTCAGCTAGGGCATCCACTAATGCTTCTGTTTCTTTCTTTTCATGGTCTGGACGTACTTTGGCCTCACTAGGTTCACATGAACCACATGTAGTATCAAAGTAGAGGCATTTGAGTTGGAGAAATATGCTTTCCAATGTTTTTTTTTTGGTTCCATGAACTTTTATAGTCTTCATGCAACATACTTAATATTTGGTTAAGTAGGTGATTTGAGGGGTAGAGGCCAGTGTTTCCGAGTCAATTAACATCACTTTTCTCCTTGGCGAAACAACAAAAAGATCGAAAAATAGAATCTCCGATCCATTTTTTTTTTCTTCATTATTTTGGATAAACTACTGGATTCAAACTTAGAGTTTCATCTAACATTATCGATCAGGAGAGTAATTACTCAGTTACTAGACTACTGGCTAATAGATAAACTCCCCTTGCTTGCATAATGATTTTAAGTTGATGTCATTTGTGGAAACACTAAACCATATAGATCGACTTTCTTGCTTACTAAGCCCCTAGCTATACCGTTGATGCGGTATGGATTCCATGACGTACCATATATATTTCGTCTCCTAGAACCTTAATATCGACTTCTTCAAAAAATCCATTAAGTGTGGTAATACTGTGTTCCAGTGACTTTACTATTAATTCAAATCAAACGTACGTACCACCAATATTTTTATAATGATCGATCTCATCTATAATATTACTAATATATAGAGCCAATTAGACATAAGGTCATTTTGGGTGACCTTATTTTTCAAAAGGCCACCTAATATTTTTTACTGAAATAAGGCCACAGTAACTTTAGTGTTCTTGGACAGTAACTTTATTGTGCTTGGATAGTAGCTTTATTGTTCGTGGACAGTAGCTTTATTGTTCTTGGACAGTAGCTTTATTGATCTTTGACAATAACTTTATTGGTTTTTTCGTATCCAGTATTGGACAGTAGCTTTATTGTTCGTGGACAGTAGCTTTATTGTTCTTGGACAGTAGCTTTAGTGTTCTTTAACAGTAGCTTTAGTGTTCTTTGTTTTATTGTGATGCAAAAGTGTTCTTTGTTCTTTGACAGTACCTTTAGTGGTCTTCGACAATAGCTTTAGTGGTCTTCGACAATAGCTTTATTGGTCTTTGACAGTAGCTTTATTGATTTTTTCGTATCCAATGGCATTTTTGTAAATAATAGCAAAAAAAATGCGGTGGCATTTTTGTAAATATTGCGGTGGCATTTTTGTAAATATTAGTGGCCTTATTTCAGAAAAAAAATGTTTGGTGGCTTTTTGAATAATAAGGTCACCCAAAGTGGCCTTATGGCTAATTTTTTATAATATATATGCATGTTGAATAGCCTTGCTGCCATTTCCTATGAATTGCTTCGTTGCATTTTTCTTTTTCTTTTTTTCGTTTGGCTTTATACTATTTTGTTTTGTTGAAGGGTTTTGGTTCATGTCTTCTCTCTTCTTATAGTTTGTTAATTACTTATGCAAAAGTCGGGAGCCAATAAATTAGTCCCTGTTTACAATTTATCTTACACAATGAACAAATCGATCTAACGATTCTTGGCTCTAGAGTTTCAATATTCATAATACCTATAAAATACCCCATTACTTATGGATACGCGTAGGCCAAACTCTAGATTGGCTTTCAATAAAACTATACGTACATTGTGATAAAATTAGGCGTACGTACCATCGATTGCCAAAAGTATTCCCAATTCCCACCATCGATTGCTTTATACCATTTTGTTTTACTTATGCAAAAGTCGGGAGCCAATAGATTAGTCATCGGTTACGGTTTATCCTACACAATGAATAAATCGATCTAACGGCTCTTGGCTCCAGAGTTTCAATGTTCATCCCTATGAACACCCCATTACTTATTGGTACACGTAGGCCAGACTCTAGACCGACTTTCAATAAAACTGTACGTAAATAATTGTGATAAAATTAGTCCAAAATATTCCCAATTCCCATGCCACCATCGATTATTGTCCTTGTCATAATTTGCATGGGAGGTCATGCACTAATGCATTATCTGTACTACGTAGTGTATAAAGAGAGCGAAGGTGATCGATCGAGTGTATAAAGATAGGAGGGCCGAGATCCATCTGTTATGTATGCATGTTAAGAAACATATCTATACTATTATTTAAGAGAACTCAAGTTGTCAATCATAACTGAAAAATTTGACGAAAATATCCCTTAACTATTAAAACACTTTAGACTACAGTTTATTCATAGGGACAAAAACGGCAAACAACAAAAAGAAGAAAAAACATAGAAAAGAAAATAAAATGGAGACAAAAGTGGAAGAGTGGAAGTAGGATCATTTGTGTCTTCCAGATTAATTGCAAGTTTTAACGTGTTTATCAACACAACTGCTCAACCTCCCATTTCTTTCAATAACTACCCACTTTCACACCCATAAAGTGTGGGTATTTTTTAGTACGTATAATGGAGACTAAGTATGGCCAACACAGTTAAAATTTTGTTCAACTTTTCATAATGGAGACTGATGTCAGTTTCCACTATTAGTGAATACAATATTTATGCAAAGTGTGTTTCTATTAGGACTGAACCCAAATCAGTCCCCAATGTAATAATCACTAAAGACACTTTGTGCATCTGTACTTAAAGCACTTTTTTTGTTCTTGTTGGTGATGCCAGTCGATCCTTGGACCGGATGATCTTTACGAATAGAGCTTAGGCCACCAGGCCAAGAAGGGACCGGCTACTACAGAATCACTTGATCTCTAGAATTAGCTAACTAGTCTCTGTAAAGATTTTCACACTACAACACTTGATCTATTACTCTCGGATTCACACACACCTAGTTTGAAAATGCTTATCCTCTTGTTATTAATTTTGTATTTCCGTCACTAGCTTTGATCTTCAGTCCAACCCTTGACATAACATACTACCTCTCTGCAAATCTAATCATACAACTAGAACTATGAAGTTAATTTGTACTGATGTGTTGGTGTGATTAGAGAAGTCAGCTCTCTAGACAACTGTAAACTCTGACAAATGATTAATTTTATGAGTGCTGAAATTAATTTAAGTATTTCAATATCGTGATCTCTTCGATACCATGCATGATATGAGGTTATAATCAAATTGTCCATCAAAATGAAAAAATATATAGGAAAATTTTAGTTATATATCACTTTTAGCCAATTTAGCTATAGTAAAAATAGATATTATATATTGTTGGAGATGCTCTTACAACTTTGAAACAATGGACTATAATATGTTAAAATTAAAACACTGAATTAATTAATTAGAACCTTTCGATTGAAAATAAAAAACCCAAAAAATGACCTATCAATCAATCATCTTATCATCATTTGATAGGAAATGGGGGGCTCAGTGCTAGACTGCTTTCAGTTTATGGTCTATAGCAACTCATAAGGAGATAACATCGATGCCTTTCCGACCACCACTGGTGGTCGAGTTGGTAAGAGCCTCCAGGTGTGGTACTCCCTCACCCGGGTTCGAATTCTGCTGACTGCGGATTGGAGTTAAATCCCAATTCATTTTGAGGCTGGCCAGGGGGAGGAAGTGTTCTGACAAGATCCCCGACTGCAGATTAGTCCTTGGGCCTAAGAAGATTTTGGGATACCGCGAGAGTTCTCTAAAAAAAAAAAAACATCGATGCCTTTCACAGCAAAACTATAATAATCGAGCAAACTAGTCAAAATAGACCTTGATTATAGAGACGAAAATCCTTTATGGATACATCAATTTTATCCATTCAAGCAAAGGGCTTGTCATACATATAAGTTAAATTACTTAATGAGTGCATCAGTGCATAAGTATATACTTGGGCACATCTATACCATATTACCCTAGCTACGTACCTCTTAAAATGCAACATATATAGACAACAATGGGGATCCTGACTTGGAAAACATCATCATCGATCCCACACCAGTGAAGTAGAGAGACTAACCCTGATTTATCTATTGACCCGTCTATTGCGCAAACGAAGGATATATAGTATGTTTAGCTAGCTAGGTAAATGGCTGAGGTTCTATGGTTACACAGCTACTGATTTTGTTGATCCCGGTCGGTTACAGTTTGCATTATTTTGGTATTAATTGTATCCCTGTGCACACACAAAACTTATGTAAACTTGTCAACCAACATCATAAACCAAACCAGGATAATGAATCCTAGAAGGGTTTTTTTTTTGGTCTGAAATCCTAGAAGGGTTTATTAACCCAACTTCATACGAATTCAGCTTCTGAACTAAGTTAGTTTAGCTAATTGTTTCACAGTATTGTGCAAATTATATGGATGAAATTTAAAGGAAATTGATGGGCCATATATTGTTTTTTGGTTTGTTTCTTTATATTGTTCTGTTAAATTGTCCCACATAATGAATATGTTCATTCACAAATGCTTCTCTTTTTACTTTTTATGGCTCTCGACCCCAATACCAAAGTGAAGCATTTGTGTCGGAGAATATGCTCTGCTATGTATCTTTTTACTTTTACGTACTAGGTAGAAGTATAGAAGCTGATTGAGAAGCATCTACTTTTTCCTATATATCAACAACGTATTTCTGAAACGATTATGGCAGCACACCATGCGCTCATTATTGCTTAATTTATGCGCATGATGAACCAATCAAAACCAAACGTGCAACACAGTAATAATTATTGAGCGATTGAATTCATATAATGAGGCCATGAGGGTGGTGAACCGATCGGTTTTGATAATCATATACATGGTTCATATATATTATAATGTATGAGTTGACATAGTTTAGTTTGGATTGGTTCACCAACCTCAATTGAATTCAAAACCGATCTTCTAACAAGTTCGATTCAGTTCAGTGTTACACATCAACAATTTTGTAGCTGTTTCCAAACTGAACCCAATAACAATTAATTGAATGAATCAGAGTTATTATGATTGATAATCAGAGTTAAAGTTTCAACGTTCGGTAAATAAAATGCGAGTAAATGAACAAAAACGGAGACCAAGATATCACTATGAGAATCATGAGATTCTTGATTGATTATCATATGAGAAAATAAATTCGTTCATGATCTTTTCGGAGGTTATTACAACTAATTCAAAAACTCAAATTGTCAATAATCAGCTTATACTAACCGTCTTTCCCGGTTCGTTTGGTGCTGAGGTTGCATAGGGGATCAGTAACGACGTGTTGTTTTATGTGAGAGCTACACTACGCCTTGTCGTTCTATTGGTCGTTTACGCAAACACTCCGAATTGCGCTCGTCATTTCCCACGTGAAAGGCCGTTTTAAGTGCATTTTCATCCGTTTTCTGTTTCTTCTCATTGGCTTCGAAAAATGCCTCCTTTTTTTTCTTCTTCATCTTCATCTTCTTCTCCGTTTCCTCAAATTTCTTCAATGCAAAAACACCGCCAACAAAACACAACATTCAAATCCCAATAATCATTCTTTATCACCATTCTGCACACCATTGTTTTATGGTTAGTCTCCCTTCGATTCTTCTTTTATTACTCTCCGTTTGTTAAACATTGGTAAAGGAAAATGCTTTTCGATCAAATATTGCTATTATGATTGTTGATGCATTTTTTGTTTGTTTTCTTGGTACTTTTGGGTGAATTGGATCTGGCAGGTCTGGGGTGGTGTAAGGAGTAGAACATATGGCGTACAAGGTGGATCACGAATATGATTACCTCTTCAAAATTGTGTTGATTGGAGATTCGGGTGTTGGAAAATCGAACATTCTTTCCAGATTTACGAGGAATGAGTTTTGTTTGGAGTCCAAGTCCACCATTGGAGTTGAATTTGCAACTAGGACATTGCAGGTCGGTTTGTTTGGATATCGATCATTTCAAGTTTGGTGCTTTTAGATACTATTCTGTATTTTAAAAGTTTGGTTTTGTTCCTATTGTGAAAGAATGATAATGCGAGAGTGATTCCTTGTGTAAAATGAATGTAGTTTAGAATTCTATATTTTTTGTGTTAGTTTTTAGGATTTGCTGGCCTTGGTTCAAAACAACTCGATCGAGGTCCATGCAATAGTCTGAGTTTCTAACAGAATTTATGGTGGCTTCAAGAGAATGTCAGGACTATAAAGAGAAGGTGGTTGTTTTAAAGAGAATGATGTATGATATGCAACTCTTAATGCATTAACTGCATAATGATTTATGATATGTCTATCTTAAGTTCCCATCTTCGTACAACAGGTCCTTGACTAAATCAAGAACAGTACGTTGAAACCAAAGCAATAGCCAATGGATTTTGCCTCTTTAATCGATTACATTTCCATGAATAGTGGCATGCCTCTTCTCATCAGTGGTCTTGTGTACATTTTACTTCTTAACATATCATAGTATTTACTGCAAATTTATCATGTTATTCTAATGTAGGTAGAGGGGAAGACAGTGAAAGCACAAATATGGGACACGGCAGGGCAAGAGAGGTACCGAGCAATAACCAGTGCTTACTACAGAGGTGCTGTTGGTGCTCTATTGGTGTATGACATCACCAAAAGGCAAACATTTGACAATGTGACGAGGTGGCTCCGCGAACTGAGAGATCATGCGGACTCAAATATTGTCATAATGATGGCCGGTAACAAATCTGACCTGAATCACCTGAGAGCCGTCCCAGCAGAAGATGCTCAACTCTTGGCTGAGAAGGAAGGTCTCTCGTTTTTAGAAACTTCAGCGTTGGAGGCCTTTAATGTTGAGAATGCATTTCAGACTATTTTGTTGGATATTTACCACATAATAAGCAAGAAGGCACTAGCAGCACAGGAGGCAGTTTCCACCACCGGACTTCCTCAAGGAACTACCATCAACGTTGCAAATCTATCGGGTGACGTGAATAAGAAAACTTGTTGCTCTAACTAAGAACATGTCACTATAAAAGGAAAAGGAAAAGGAGAAGTAGGCGTATACAATTTTGGTTTTTGTTTACAGAAATGGGGGCTACATTCTAGCTTCTTGTCATGTATTTACTTCTAGAGGCTAAAGCGAAAGAGCAGGCAGGTTTTAGTTGATCATAGTAGAAGATGAACACGACAGCCTTCGCTGTCTCTGATGTTTTGCACTGGTACCTGGAAGTATGGGAGCCTAATCAGGGTTTCTCTCAGTATAGGCAAAGATTAGATGAAACAAGCATTGTAAGTGTAGTTTCATATTGTTGTTACTTTTATTCTATTTGATATTGTGAATGTTTGTACTTAATTGATACTGCAATAAATCTTTCCATGTATTTTTTTTATGTTTGTACTTTCTTCCGCCAAGAAAAATAAAAGTATAAAACTAAAAGATAGAGAATTAAGCTTATTCATCTCAATCATGTAGCGCACAACTGAAGATAGGCTGCGGATTTGATGCCTAATAGAAATGGTTATATAATGAAGGGGCCTAATTTGAGTCAAAATAGTTGATGAAATTGCCTCAAAGCTTTTTCCAGTTAATCCTGATTACGTTAATTTAATGATACTGAACCTTTATTATAAGCCCAAGGCAACATTCTATTATTATTATCCCAAACTTTGTTGTTTGGTTCTTGCTCACGATCTGCCCAAACACTTTGAATATATACCTTCAAATCCTAGCTAGACTTCAATCATTAATATGCTCCAACAGAGAAATCCACCACAATATTTGAGTTGACCAAAACAAATCAAGGCTTGTAGAAATCCTCTTTTCTTTTGCAGCTGTTCTCTTTATCTTAAATTTGATGGAAAAGAAGAAGAAACAGAGGAGGCAAACTTCATCTATGTAAACCAGTATAATAACAATGTACTTGGCCTTAAAAAATTAGGCCAGCTATGTTTAACATAAACACAAGAAGCTTCTTAAGAATCTACAAAAAAGGAAACGGATTAGTGGTCACAACTTCTACACTGAGTGGCTGTGGAATCTAAGAATATGAAGCTCCTCTGTGGTAGGAGATCAGTTTAACACCATAGTTATACTATTTGATATGTTAGATTACTGGTTAAACCTTGATTAACAAAATTAATAATACATGGGAATCGTATATTCGTATCCTATAACCTATAAATGGTCTCAGCATTTTGAGATTTGTTTTCTTTCCAGAGCATGGAAAAATCTGGCATACCCCTAAGGGGATATATCCCCAATTTACTGTTAGCGCGTGTTGGTGACCCCTTTTTTGAACTCCCTAAAATACCCTCTCTCTCTCTCTCTCTCTCTGTCCCGATCCCTCTCTCTCTCTCTACCTCCGACCCCTCTCTCCTACTTCTTCTTCCTCCATTTCTCTTCACCTCTGCACTTCACCGCTGCCATCAATCACGGCACTTCACCGCTGCCTTCAATCCGACGCCCTCTCTCTCTATTTCTCTTCACCTCTGCACTTCACCGTCAAGCTCATACCAACAACGCTGCCGCTGCCAATTGCACCTCCAGTCCATCACCGCACCTGGAATTGTTCACGGCACCCAATCTGGGCACCCATCACCAAGTCACACCACATAAGCTTCAACCTCACCACCGCCACTTTCAATTGCCCAATTCTCAATCCTCACGCCTCAAACAAATCGACGCCGGACTCAAACTTGTTTAGTTAAATGGAAGCTATAAATAGCCAACCAAGTTTGACTCTCAAACTATCTCTCGCCCCCTTCCCTCGACCTCTTGTCCGCCATTGCCTTCCCTTTGCGCACCGCAATCGCCGCTTTCTCAGCCGTCGCTATATTTTGACTTAACTCGGAAACTGTTTATATTGACGGCTGCGTGTATCTCACGCACTCAATTGAGTTAGGGGTATATACCCCTAGGGGCACACAAGACTCTTCGTCCAAAGCATATCAGGCTGGACAAACCAGGTCCTCGTTCAAACAGCATCTTCTTAAACTAAACTATCATATGGTTTCGAGCTTTTTCAAACATTCACTACTAGCTATAGTAGCCTAGCACTGTCCAAAAAAGAGAAAATAGATTAATTCTATTAGTAGCTACTAGCTAAGTAGCTAGCAGTCAAAATTAATAAGTTGGACCAGTTCACCTATTGCTCATAGTTTTATGGTACAGTGTTATTGGTCATCAGTTCTTTATATTTGCATATACTAGTTTTTCTTGGATTCTTGAAAGTGGGAATGTTGCTTAGGAATTTGAAGAAAGAAGGTAATCAAAAAAAGTGGAGTAGGCAGAAATGCGAGTGTGATTCTTTTTAAAACGTTTAGATATATGAGTTACTGGCATCAGTAACTAAATGTAGAGTGTAACAAAGTTGCTTTCATATGAAACTAATGAACTGAGCACGTATCTACCCCAGTATAGTATACCCCCAAGGCCGGCCCTGAGAATTTGGAGGCTCAAGGCGAAGGAAATTTTCTGGGCTCTACTGCTGGATGAAAAAAAATCAATATCTCAAACAAATATGTAATTGAGCCAACGTATTACAACGTATCATTGAATCCTTAAAAAATTTATTCAATAATCCAATGATCAGACATATAATAATAGAACTAATTTAATATTGTTTAAGTTGAAATCAATATTCAACAACTAATTTAATATTGTTTAAGTTGAAATCAATATTTAACAATTATACATATATATCAATCACATATAACAAATTAGCAATATAAATATATGATAGAGTTTGAAATCCAAATCCAAGTATCCAACAACCAAATATAAAATAAACCAGAATACAATTATATAGCAATAAAAATATAAAATTACCTAGAAAGAATTTGCGGGCTACTGCATTGGGTCGTAAAAAGGAAGAAGAAGATTAGAAGAGATTGCAGTTATTTCTTTTGGAAATTGGGGCTGCATAGCCACAAAAAAAATTTCTAAAAAAATAATAATAATGAACGAGAGGTAGAGAGACAAAATGTCAAGACTGACATGAACTTTCAATTATTATTAGCCTATTACTCTATTAGAGTATTAGGAAATATGGACGTAGACACGCAGTAACTCAAGGAGTCAGAAAGTCTGATTAAAAAAATAGTAATGCAATTTTTCTTTCGTACTAGATAATATATAAAAAAAAATTGGGGCCTATTGGATTGATCCCCAGCTATAAAAGCAGTGAAAAGAAAGCACAACTTGACCCCAAAACTTCTAAGTTCTGAACAGACTGTGAATCCTTCCTTCTTTGATTGGAATTACCAAAGATGGAGCTCCAAGAAGTCGAAAATAGATCAAAAATATCAGGTGGAGAAACAAATAGGGAGGAAGAGAATTTGGTTCATGATTCATCTATAGATTACAAAGGAAGAGTTCCTCTACGTGCTTCAACCGGCGTTTGGAAAGCTTCTCTCTTTATCATCAGTAAGTCTATCCATGCTCATACCTTAGCCAACTCTTAACATTTCATTACACTTCTTTCAAGTTCGGATTATGGCATTATGCTCAGTGTTTATCTTCTTACAATTATTCTTAGTTATAATAATTTCCATACGAAACCCTCTTGTTGTGGTTTGAAACTCAATCACTAGGCAACTTACTTCACAACCAGTTTGGTGCCATCTTTTTGTTTCGTAAACTAGGCATGGAAACAAAGCAAACACATACGAACACAAAAGGAATATGATGTCTAAAGTTAGACGTGATGAGGCTAAATAGTTTATTGGCTTTTAGCAATAGACCAGCTAGTTTAATTTTGTCGGCAACTGATTGGAAAATTAAAGGTTGGCTACACAATTCAGTTGTGTCATTTTCTATCCCTGATTTGAGGAATCGTTTGCCTCCATGCATAAAGACTTTCATTAATATCAATGGAATTATTAGCAAAAGTAGGTAAATATCTACTTTGGAAGTTACAGATTTACCTGGAGATGATAGTTTCAACTTTGTATGTGATTGTGACTCGTATCTAATTTTGTAACTGAATCAGCTATTGAATTTAGTGAGAGGCTGAGTTACTTTGGAATAGCAACAAATCTCATCACATACCTCACCCAAGTGATTCATCAAGACATCAAAACCGCAGCGAAAAATGTGAACTATTGGACAGGAGTGACAACAATCATGCCTTTAATCGGAGGGTTCTTAGCAGACGCCTACACTGGTCGATTCAACATGGTTCTGTTTTCATCCCTCATATATCTAATGGTAAATATATATACTCCAGATTCTAAATCTCAAATTGATATGATGATCATTAGTCGTCAGACTAACACCTTTCGAAAAATGTGTTAATCATCAGGGCCTAAGTCTCTTGACAATGTCACAGTTCATCCCAAGTCTAAAGCCTTGCAACACAAAGATGTGTCGACAGCCTAGAAAAGTTCATGAAGTGTTACTTTTTGTTGCCTTGTACTTCATCTCTGTTGGAACTGGAGGTCACAAGCCATGTCTTCAGAGCTTTGGAGCTGATCAGTTCGACGATGATCACTTGGAAGAAAGAAAGAAGAAAATGTCTTTCTTCAATTGGTGGAACTTTGCACTTTGTTGTGGGCTGTTTCTTGGTGTAACTGTGATTGTTTATGTTCAGGACTTTGTGAGCTGGGGTGTAGCAGATCTTATTCTCACAATCACCTTGGCTATTACGATTGTGACGTTTTATATGGGGAAGTATTGTTACCGTTATAGAGTAGTAGAAGGAAGCCCTTTGATGCCCATGTTGCAGGTGTTGGTTGCAGCCATTAGAAAAAGAAATTTGCCTAATCCTCCAAACCCTGATCTGTTATTTGAAGTTCACAAGTACTCCCAAGGAAGGCATCTACTTCATACAAATAGGCTTAGGTAAGGATGCACGTCTTTAATTTATTCTATACATGAAACTATTTTCCGGCCACCACAATTACTTTACTGATCGCATCTCTAATATCCACGTATAGAAAGTGATTCCATAGCTTATAGAGATGTAAACAACAAGGTCCAATATATATCTTATCTAGTACTGTTAGTTTGATATGAATTGTTGGCTCATTTTCTGACAACTTAAGTTTTTGGGGCAAAAAATTGTTGTCTAATATAGTATTAGAGATTTGTTTGCATGGTGTTGCATGTGAAAGACGATATTAGCTTATAAGCAAAAATCACTTTGATCCCTTATCAGGAAAAAAAAAAATTAAAATTTCCCAATTGCACTGTTCTTATTTTATAATTACAATTCATTTGTGTTTATATAATGAAACTTGTAACTATACTAATTGGGCTTTGGTTACATAGGTTTCTAGACAAGGCTGCAATAATTGAAGGGCATGAGATCACATCTTGTGCGCAGAAACACAATCCTTGGAGATTGGCAACATTGACAAGGGTGGAGGAGTTGAAACTCCTCTTTAACATGGTTCCCATTTGGCTAACCTCATTAACAAATGGAGTATGTTTGGCACAAGCCTCAACCTTCTTTGTGAAGCAAGCTGCTACAATGAACCTAAACATTACCAACAACTTCAAGATCCCACCCGCCAGCATTTTTTCTCTTGGAGCCATTGCAATGCTAATCTCTGTCACAGTCTATGACAAAATTCTTGTCCCAATTCTACGCAAAGCCACCGGAAATGAAAGGGGTATGAACATCCTCCATAGAATTGGATTTGGGATGGTACTATCGGTTATAGCAATGTCCGTGGCGGCATTAGTTGAAAGAAAAAGGCTAAGATATGCTGATCCAAAAGCTATGAGTGTGTTCTGGTTAGCTCCCCAGTACATGATTCTTGGTATAGGAGATGCATTTACTCTGGTTGGTTTGCAAGAATATTTCTATGACCAAGTTCCTGACTCAATGAGGAGTTTAGGGATTGCTTTCTATCTAAGTGTGATTGGGGTTGGGAGCTTCTTGAGCAGCTTTTTGATTATTGCTGTGGATCATGTGACAGAGAAGGATGGGAGAAGTTGGTTTGGGAAGGACTTGAGTGTAAGCCGCTTGGACAATTTCTTCTGGCTTTTGGCAGCCATGAATGGCTTGAATTTGTTTGTGTATTGGTATTTGGCTAGGGGTTATACTTTCAAAAATGTGGAGAGAAGGCTAGTTGTGGGTGATGATACTGTTTCCAATGGAAATGATCAATCCATGGCTTGATTTGTATATGATGGAGGGAATTGAGCAGTGATTGCTTGCACCATATTTCACCTTTACAAGTGTTGAATGTTGAACTTTTTTACGCACAGAAGAAGATTATTATTCAAAAAGTTAAAAGAATTGCTAAAAATAAAATTGTATTTACAAAAGCTTTTATTGACGAATGTTTCGTCGGCAAAGATGTATATTTTTCTATTTTATTTTCCTATGAGAGTTTTTACTGACGAATTATTCGTCGGCAAAAATATTTATTTAATTTTTTACAGAAACTTTTACCGACGAATATTTCGTCGGCAAAGATGTATCTCTTTTTTATTTAATTTTTATGTAAACTTTTACCAACGAATTATTGGTCGACAAAAGTGTGTCCCTCTTTATTTTATTTAGGGTTTTCAGACCTTAAATTATTTGCATTATAAACTTAGGGTCATGTTAATATATGTTAACAGTGTATTGATCTAAGTAATTTAACCACAAACCCTAAACATCGAACATTTCTTCTACCTAAAAGTGTAAAACCATCAATTATTATTTTTATCACATCCTTTACTCTTCCACTGCTATTGTTATCCTTATTTTTCACCATTTGCAGTTACTAAACAAACCGAATAATAATTAGTAACTAAAGCAAAAAAAAATAAAAAATTTCCTTGTGAAAAACGAATTGAATGATATGGAGTGGAAGGGGAGATTAGACTTCCAAGTATTCAAACTGTTTAGTCTACATGGAAGCAAGACAACCCCAGTTAATAAATGATACACATAGATGTATTTACAAAGTCCAACCCAGCTTAGAGCTGAGCTCCCAATGAAACCATTCAACATTCAAGTTACAACTTACTAGTTACAGTCACAACACCAACCAACTGCATCCTCAAAGAAGGCCCAAAGTACATGCAGATGGGTGAATTGACCTTAAAAATAGAGAGGATCGCTTATGGAACTGACCAAATCCCATCATCGCTTATTAGACCCGAAGCAACTGCCCCTGCAAAATCCTCTGAATCCTTTCACTCGCTCCCATATATACAATAACACTGTCCCGACAAACATGTCGATGGCAAATTAGGCTCCGATGTAAGATGGAACTGCCATAGCCATTGGAATAGGACTATATTGTGATACCTTCTTAGGAGTCACGTCCCTAGCTCAGGTGGTTTATCACCAACGCCGCCACAAAGAAACCACAACACATAGCCAAGCAGTGCTTCAGCAGCTCAGAGAAGCCTTCAATACCTAGAGTTGCCATTTCCCTCGCAGCATATGGTGCTTTGTGGGGACCATCAGGTGACCCAATATCAAAAGCAGTCCAAAACAACCAAAATGTTAATGCCATTACACAACCCATGGCTGTTCCCACCAACCGGCCAACAAACATAGTACATGACCAAAGATATAGTGAGGTAACCTGTCTTGAAGTCTTGCATGAGATCGGCTGTGCACAGTAGACACCATTACCCCACGAGCTGCTAACCCAGCTCTAACACCATCATCACTTCCGACTAATGAAGCAATGATGAAAAGACCTATTTTCCAGTATGTCGAAGCTAAACTCCAGTCTGTGAGGTCAGTGCCATAGGAGTTGCAAAAGGCAAGAGCAGGAACAAGGATGTATGAGCACAGAACCAAATACCATTTGAGAGGTGGAAAGATGATTGGCATTGTTGCTGTCGACATTGCAACCAGGCCACATATCCAGAACCAGCAACCCATTTTGGTATTCTATCCTTAAGAAATACCTCATCCCTCTTTCGTTCCAGGGTTACTTCAGAACTCTCACCATCTGCTAAGCACATAACAAGTATTAATCTTCAGCTGAAAGCATATCCCTTTTCACAAAGAATAACAAGATAATAAATATAGTTGTACAGAAGATACTAATAATAATAGTGTCGCAAATCATACTGATCAGATTTTTAACCAATGAAAGCTGCCTTGAACAATTAATTTGATTCAGGACCTAAAATAAAAATAAGTTTTGGCTCCTATATCAGAACTCCTTTTAAGTTCTCTTCATCCATATACATATATAGTGCTACTCATTTTTTTTTTTTTTGAGAAGAATATATAGTGCTACTCTTAAGTCAAATAATTTACTTCGGCATTCCTAATGACAATACCAACAGATAAAAATGACAAGAAGATCTCAGCAAGTTCTATTCTTATGTCACAACTCAAACAAGATTACTAAATACACACTACTACAAAGCTGAGAAAAATAAAATACAGTTCAACCATCAGTGGACTGGAATAATGCCTTCTGTATATGACTTCAATTTAAAGGACTGAAGGGTAGCAAATAATTTATCCATATACTCACCTAACTTGTCTTTAACCAAAGGAAGGTTGTTCTGTTTGCTACTCTTATTGCATATTTCGTTCAGCATAATGGAAATAATCTTGATCAAATTGTAGAGACCATCCCCCAAAATAAGGGCAATAGCTATGAAGACCTGCAAATAAACATAATGGATAATGTAAGATCTGTTTTGAGCCAAATCTCAATTATGATCAAGATTATTGCTACAAATGAAGGCAGTGTGCCTCCAACAGAAATGATTCCATAATACCTTATATCCATAAAGACCTTTGAACCAAGGTCAGCTGGATACCAGTGCCCGGCATGTTGGGATATGAGGTGCCAAAGGAAACCCCATGATATGATATCCCCAAGAAGAACTGAGCAGCTGACTATGTGAGGGCATATAATAAGACCACATCCAACATAAGTTGGACTGAAGTCAAGATAAAACCTGCATGTAGCGAGTCATGTAAATATGGGCAGCGTTACTACCATAAATATATTGTAGATATAGACACAAAAAACCCCTTTATGCCACTTCCATAGAACATGAAAAATAAAATCCAGGTCAAACCCCAAAATATATTGCTGACTGAACTATTGCACTGAGGCCAGGTTTTGTAGGTAGAATAAGAGAACTGGAACATATTACACATCCCCCTGCCATTGATTTTACATTTCTGTGGACTATCAAACAAACCAAGAAAACGCAAATTAAACAACCATGTCTCCCCTTCTTTTTTCTGGTACTAAAAAAGATGCAACCTTTTCATCATTTATGTCCAATATTGTCCATATTAAACAACTAATACACAGATATTTAATTATAAACAAACCTTTGGCACACTGATTGATAAACTATTAATGATGAACACGATGAGTTTTGAGAGCTTACCGCTAAAGGCGAGGCTGGATGACAGTGTTCTCTTGCCTGGTAAAGCGCTTAATTTGGACAAGAAGTCAGTCCAGGACTTGACGAAGAAGAAGCCCAGGAGACCCCCGGCGACTTTCAAGGACAGGATTTTGTGGGTATCTTATTCAAATTTCTTGAAAAAAATAAGGTTACATTTAAGAATGAAAAATTGCACATTACAAAAAAGCCTTAAAAGCACAAAAAATATCAAATGAAAAGCAGAAGAAAACGATGGCACATATAGATAGAGAGGACTGCAAGCTATGTGAGGGATAAGGATAATGTTAGAGATTCTGGCTTTATTGGAGCTCAGCAATTGGAGAGGAGAGTATAATGGATGGTGTATATAGGAGGGAGTTGTTGGTGTGTGTGTGTGTGCGTGTGAGTCCTATTTACTAATGTGATGGAACTTGTTCCTCTATAGCTTTTACATTTCTGATTCTTCCAAATACTGTGAAAATATCATATCCATGTGCAAGGCAGAACCCAGAAGAATCTTCTCTAGTGTTCCTCGAAATTAATTAATATATATATATATATATATATGAAAATATATAGCTGCAACAAAACAATCAATCACCTAAACTAGTGCTTGTAGCAAAATCTAAAATATATTCACCACCAAATTTGGTTCCTACTGTCCTCCTGAGCCTTGAGAATCATCCTTAGAAGATGGAGCTTCTTGGTGGTGTTGCTGGTGCTGGTGATGCACTCTAGCATGGCCCATCTGCTGGTAAATGTGGCTCAAGGCTTGAGAGCTCAAAACCCCAATAGGGCCATCCTGGGACAAGCCAAGTTCTAACCCAGGCAGCTGCTGAGTAGTAGTACCCCCACCACCACCCAAAATTGAGGTGAAACTCATGTTGGTGACTGGCAAGTCAAACCCAGGAAAGCTAATCTTTTGCAAGTAATTTGAGCTGCCCAGATTTGTTGTAGTAGATGGACCAGATGACTGAGAAAAACCAAACCCAGTTGGGGGCCATAACCCAGTTTGGGGGGGTCTCCCCAAATTCCCTCCTACCATTCCCCAACTGGTCCTACTGGCTGATGACCCAACATTACTGGGCCCTAAATCATCAATCTTTTGGTGCAAACCAGCCGGTAGAGAAGTCCCCTGCTGCGAAACAGAGCCCCCGGCCGATGCTAGAGCCGAAGCCGGTATGGTCCCGGTGCCGGTGGCCGCAATTATGGACGGCTCCGCCTGCTGCAACAGCCACTGAATGGTCTCCCCATCGGATTTGTGGCCCAATTCCCGAGTCAATTGGAAGATTCTGGCGGCGCACAAAGCTGGCATCCGTATCCTCCTTCCTCTGCCTTCAACCTTTGTGTGCCTGTCTTTGTTTGAGCTTCTTTTGGGTGCCAACTGCTTCTTGGTCTCTTCTTTGTCCGCAACCACAATCTGGAAGTCTTTGATTTCAGCCGGTTTGTTGTTGTTGTTGTTCTCACTCATGTTGTTGTTGTTGGGTTGCTGATGTTGATGTTGTTGTTGAGGTTGTGGGATGCTCAAGAAGCTGGGTATCTCCTGTGGCTGCTGCTGCTTTGAGCCCTTGGGATCCATGAACAGGGCTGAGACTACCGAATTAGACAACCTACCAACCACTACTAATTGGTTGAAAAACCAGAAGACTATAAGCAGTACACAATCTACTTATATTTCAAGTATAAGTAATTTTGTTTGAGGCAGCTGTATGCTATAGCAGTATAGCATAAGCAAAGAAGCAGGCAGCTTTTAATAATGTAATATATACCCGTCCCGTTAGTCAATGGGTCTCAAGACATTAGTTTACCATCGTTGTTGGAGGTCAGGACAGCAATTAACAGGCCGTAAAAAGTAAAAACAAATTTACCATGTCCTCCATCCTTTCAGTAGAAACAAAACAAAACAAAACAGTGTCAGTCAATAAGACATAAAATCATAGTCTATCTTAAGAACTTTTATTTTCGATCATTTAATGAGAAAGGATCACCAGTTTTCACCAAGGTAAAGAATGGATGTCTCGTGTCACTGGTGTTGGTAAAAACTAAAAAGTAAAACCAATTTTTGTACAAAACTTTTGAGTAAGAACTTCTCATTTTCTCTAGTACAAAGACCTGTTTCTTTCTCGGAACCATATCTTTGCCAACCACACTGCACCACTCTGTACCTGTGTGACTCTGTCCAGGTCAGGAGATTTTCCTTTCCTTCATCAAACCACTATCAGTTCATACAAATCTTTCTCTACCTTCAAACCTTCACAACTCATCCATGGCGGACGACGGTTTTGAAGCCATCCACATCCCCCACCAAAGCCGAAGAGACGAGCTCCGAGTCATCAACCTCCAAAACAACCCACCACAACCACAACTGTCACTGTTCACACCCACCATGGCAACCCACCAAGCACCATTTTCCCTACATTTCTTGGATTCCCAACAACACGACCACCGTGTTTCATTTCATGGTGATGAATTCAGAAGCTCTGTTCCGCTTGGCCCTTTCACAGGCTACGCTTCCATACTGAAGCGGTCCAGGTTTCTGAAGCCTGCGCAGCAGCTCCTCGAAGACTTCTGCGGATCCGGTCGATCCGATTTGGATCCTCATACGCTTAACTACTTGAGCGGCCGAGCTAAAGATCCGATTACTGCACTGAGTGATCGGGTCGAGGTTCAGTTCAAGAACTCTAGGCTCACCATCATGTTGGACGAGGTACACGTACACTCTACACCTTAATTAATTGCATACTTCTTAATTCAATATACTACTTACATTACATTTTTAATCTAGTCTTCTTGATTTTTAGTTGACTACTAATTTAACGACTCGATTCTCGCTTCGAAAATCATGATAAAAGATTTCTGTTAAACATGTTAAAATTGAATTTATTTCAGGATTAGACGCTGGCTAATTTCTAATTAAGGATCAAGATATATGAATATGATGATGTTATTTAGTAGAGTATAAGAGTATAGTATGGAATAAAATAGTAGTACTGTATAAGGTTATCACTTTCTTTTGGATTGAAAGAAAATTTGATTGAGACTGGCAAGGGGTCACAATCACATCAATGATTGATTTGTTCAGTAGTCATGGCCAAAAAAGATGTATTGTCTTGTCACACCAGTCGCAAATTAATTTCCAATGTTTATCTGTTTCTATTCGTTGGGCCCTTTGGACTCATATACCCTTAAATGAATGGGAGGTATAGCCTCGGACCAAAAAATAGAGGCATCCCCTAAGCCCATCTCTGACCCAGATGAAGGCAGGCTCGAGCCCAAGTCCCTAATTCAACACCAAAGGGTGCCTGTCTTGTGATATATTTCGTGTTGGGTTCGAGTTGTATCACGGTGTTGTATCAAAATTGTTAACCCTCACCCACTAATTGCTTCTCTTGTGTCTTAGGTCTACAAGAGATATAAGTTGTACTGCCAACAGATGGAGTCTGTTGTTGCATCATTTGAAAGCATTGATGGGCTTGGAAATGCAGCCCCTTACATATCCTTTGCCATCAAAGCGATATTGAAGCACTTTGGTTGCTTGAAGAATGCTATTTTGGACAAACTTCAATCCAAAGGCAAGAGCACTCTTGGTGATTTTAGCCTTGTTAAAGATGAAATCAGGGAGGGTTTTAAAAGAGGCCTTCATCATAGCCATAACCCAAATCATCACAACTTGACCAACAACCTTCATCTATCCGAATTTCGATCCCAAAGAGGACTACCGGAAAATGCAGTAGCTGTGATGAGGACATGGCTCTTTGAACACTTCCTTCACCCGTGAGTGACTTCTCTATCGATACAATTAATATAACTGATTAGCAAGAATAGCAATTTGTTACATTGATGATTTTTGATCTCATAGAACTTGGGTTTGTTCATTTTCAGTTATCCTAGTGATTCTGAAAAGCAAATGTTAGCTCAACAGACAGGCCTAACAAGAACTCAGGTGAAGCTAGCTAGCTATACCACACAATTGGGTTCATTTCTATATGACTTGTGACGCAATTAACCATATTAGTATCAATCTTTGGCTACATGCAGGTTTCTAACTGGTTTATCAATTCAAGAGTAAGACTTTGGAAGCCAATGGTGGAAGAAATACACGGTCTCGAAACACAACAAGCTCAAACACCTTCAGTTTCAGACTCGATGAGCAAAAATGTGAGAATGGCGTCTCTTCGACCTTCTTCTCTAGAGAACCCTCTCCATTCGGGGACTCTGCCCCGAACTAAACGCTCTAGAACCAACAAACATTGTGACATGTCTAAGCAGAGTGAGACACAAAGGAATGCAGGAGATTATGAGTGTTTAACAAGGAATTATCTTCGTATGAGTAGTGGAAGCCACGAAGGTGATGAAGTTTCTTTAGCATTAAGCCTTCAAGCAAAAAAATGAGCATGTTTCTGCTAGTGCTAGCTGGGATATGCTTTTGCTTTATGCTTCTTGGATAAGTATAAGTATAATGCAAGTTAAAGCTACAGAGGATTAATGCTTTGATTAAGTGCTAGTTTCACAAAGTGGAGAACCATGATGTTTTAATCATATTCTTATTGTGCTAAATTCCAAATACTACTTCTTTAATATTTTGGCATTAGAGATCGTCACAACCCATGATTTGGGTTAGGAAGCATCCATCTTTTTCCGATGGGCACAAGAAGATAAAAAGTAATATTCTATTAACCGAAAGAGTACGGTAAAGAAAAATAATAAAATATCTTGAGTTGTCTAAAGCTTATTGGAGCACATCATCAAGTAAGGTTTATTCCATTGAGTATTAAGCAAGGTATAAATTCATTGGTTTCTTGCCTTCTATATTTGACAACCAAAACTCACCTTGATTATTCCAAAATCATGAAGATACTAATTCGAGTATATTGCTTTCTAGCTTAAGCTCATAAAAAGGACATTCTTGTTGAATGTAACTATCAACTTACCAAAAAAAAAAACTCCAATTGTTTCACTATATGTATGTTAATATGTTATTGTGAAAGCTATGTTATGACATTATAGTGATAATGATTGTATAGAGGTTGTTGTTGGAAAGTGGAAGATCCCACATCAGAAAAGTGACAAAGAAAATATAACTTATAAGTGGGTGACTTACTCTCAATTGTACCGAGGCATTTTAAGAAAAAACTCAACACCTAATGTGTGGTAAAATTGGGACAATATCGGTACAATAGTGGACCACATGTCACATTTGTCGCTGTTTAACATGGTATCAGAAAATTGTACGTGCAAACCTAGAATTATGTCACGTTTGTCGTTGTTTATCAGTTGCCAAATGAGGTGATCCGCACGGCTTCATTTGTTTGTCTAGTTATTCAATTTTACTTTTTCTTAGATATTTCAACAAACATCTTGATCATTGCCTCATATAGTAAATACATATTTAAACGTTTTGATGTGTAAATAAACTCTTGAGATGGAGGTTGCCTTCACTCATCTTCATCCAAATTCACTACCTCAGTACAATGTAAGTCAGTAGAAAGAAAGTTTTAATGGTGGAAAGAAGTAAAAAAGTATTACCGTGGCTTGGTCGGTGGTTAAAAATGAGGGAACAAAAGGTTAAACTTTGATTCCCGAGAATGCTACCTGTCAATTTTGTAGTGGGAAATACAATAAACCGACTTTGTTTTACCTTGGCAGCTGTCATCACCAAATTGCAGGCGCAATTCAAGCTGCAAGAATATGCGAAACCGAACGAAACAGATATTCCGCCTAAGGATATTATTTGCTGCACCCAGTTCTATTGTAAAATCATAAGACCGCATAAATTCAATCCACATAGTCACATACATTGTATTTAACTATTTAAATATCAGCGACCAAACGTGTATGGTCTCGTATCACAACGGATCTGACTTCCCTGTCCACTCACCGCATGCCACGTTTCTAGTTTGACAATAGAACTGAACGTAGAGCAGTGGTGCTTCTAAACACCGTAAGTTGACGATGACGCAAAACCCTACTTTTGAGTTTGAAGCGCCGAACGGTGTCGTTTGTACTTTCTTCTCCCCCTTCCTGCGTTCAAATCAAGCAAAGGCAGAAAAGTACAAACGAAACGAAGCTTCAGAGCAGAACAAGAGAGCTGCTTGGGGGTTTGTGCTAGTACTAATCCACTAGGGTTTTACAGAAATTAATTGTTTTTGGGATTTGATTACTGAGGTTGAGGTTGCTTCGTGGTGAAGTTTGGGGTTTCTAGAGCACAGTGGGAATGCAGACGGAGGCGAGAGTTGGGGTAGTAGTGGAAGGAGGAGGGCAGAGAGCTCTACATACGGGCCATGGAGGCGTCGCCGTCGCACAGTCACTGCCTCAGCCACAGCGGAAGTCGCTGCAGCAACAACACCAGTCTCAGATCGGAACGGCGTCGCAGCTTCTCGCCGGAGGTGTAGCCGGAGCTCTCGCTAAGACTTGTACTGCGCCTCTTGCTCGCCTCACTATTCTCTTTCAGGTTAGCCCTTTTTTCTTAACATTTGCTTCTGCAAGCTGAAGTTTTTATTTATTTATTTTTTGTTCTGAAAGTAAATTTATTTTTGGGCAATAGTGTCTTGTAAATTTTCTTATGGACGTATTTGTATGAATTTGGAGTCTCGTCTCTTTGTTTAATGGAAATTTGGGTAAAAATGTGGTCTTCAATTATGTTGTAGTGTTTTTGTAGACTCATTGGTTTAGCAAGTGTGAAGTTAACTTTTTTAAGGTATCGGTAGAGCAAAATGGCAGTGTTCGAGAGCATAAAGTATTGGGCTGTGCTTAATGTTGAATGCTAAACTTTGCTTCTTTGAAGCTCATAGTTATAGTGGTTGCAGATGTGTATATGATATTCTCTCGCTTTTCTTGTGTTTTTCTTTTCTATGTTGTTATGGTGTCTCACTAGTGTAATTATTCTAGCTACTGACCCTTAATCTAGTTTTGTTATGGTTACTGAAAATTGGGTGTGTCTGATTTTACTAAGAGCTGCTTTATTGAAAATTGTCTTATCATTTCAGATACAAGGCATGCACTCGGATGTTGCAACCATGAGAAAAGCTAGCATATGGCGTGAGGCCTCAAGAATTGCTGGTGAAGAAGGATTTAGAGCTTTCTGGAAAGGAAATTTGGTTACGATTGCTCATCGTCTTCCTTATTCTTCTGTCAATTTCTATTCATATGAGCAGTATAAAAAGGTTTGTACAACACTCATGGTTAAAGTAAGTTATTGATTATTATATCGTCGCATTTAGTTCATTGGATTTTATGTGTTACAGATTCTACAGACAGTTCCAGGACTGAAAAAATCCAGGGATAGCATGAGTACAGATATTTGTGTACATTTTGTGGGTGGAGGTTTGGCAGGAATAACAGCTGCAACAGCTACGTATCCTTTGGATCTTGTAAGGACACGCCTTGCAGCTCAAGTAAGATCAGATTGTTGGGAGGCAATCTTTGTTTTTTTTTTTTACTTGATTCTACTTGATTTGACATTCTTGGGAATGCTATGCAGCTGCCTTTGGTTATTGGGCATTGCTGCATGTCTTCTCAATTTGTCCTTGGCATGTCTTTGTAAGTTAATCCATGAGTTATCCTTTTCTTTGTTAAAACCTACCCAAAAATTTGCTGTCCAGAGTTAGATTTGGATCAATACACATGCATATACTCGATTCAATTTCAACCATTTGAACCTTTGGGAATTATTGTATTGTAGTCTCGATCGCTTAAACCTCTTCATATCTACTGCATATATTGCATGTCTTCTCAATTTGTCCTTGGCACATCTTTGCAAGTTAATCCATGAGTTATCCTTTTCTTTGTTACAACGTACCCGAAAATTTGCTGTCTGGAGGTATATTTGGATCAATAGTTCAATACACATGCATATATTCAATTCAGTTTCAACCATTTCAACCTTGGGGATTATTGTATTGTACTCTTGGTTGCCTTCATAGTGACTGATTATTTTTGCATGTATATTTTGTTTCCCTATTAATTAGTTTGTGCTTTGCAGACAAACGTATTGTACTACAGAGGCATTTGGCATGCTTTGCGAACTATTAGCAGGGATGAGGGTATCTTTGGCCTCTATAAAGGACTTGGAGCAACCCTCTTGGTATGCTTCTAGTATTATTTTTAACTTCAGTTATGCTTAAAATTCCTTCTTGGTTTGCTGCTGACAGCTGGACTGTAATAATGCAGGGTGTTGGGCCCAGTATAGCTATCAGTTTTACAGTATATGAGACATTGAGATCTTATTGGCAGTCACAAAGGTGATTACTTTATTTATGGACTCCGCAATTATATGGTCTTCATGTCCTACAATTACCATTCCATGCATCCTATTTTAGGCCTAACATGATAATGTTAATTTCATATCTTTACATCAGGCCTGATGATTCTACTGTGCTGGTTAGTCTTGCTTGTGGGAGCCTTTCAGGAATTGCATCATCAACAGGTGAGTGATCCTAGACTTTCTGTTTGGAATCTCCTGAGAAGTCTTTAATAGAGCCTATGTTTCTTTTAATATGTACAGAGGGTGGTGGTTTTACTTGATGGAAGTCAAAATTTTTAAAATTGTCAGTATCAGTCTTGATACATGGTCAGTTAGCTGTAATGGTGTTATTTATGTTTTTTTTTATTCATGTCGCAGTTAGATAAGTTTTTCTTTCACTATTTTCTGTTTCAGTAATGTTTTCTGTTGGATCTACTTTTTGTGTTAATTGCTGAAAAACCCCCAACCTGAATTATCGCATTCAATTGATTAAAACGATGCTATTTTATTTTGTTTAATTAGAAACACCAACATTATAAAAGGCGTTGATGTATATAGCTGTTTTCTATGCTTTTGATGCAGAGAAGGTGCAGGCTCTGCACCAAGTCTCTAACCAGACTGAACCCTAGAGCCAGTGACAAGAATGGAGTGGTTTTAAATCTGGCATTTGGGAATTGTTGTAAGGAAGCTGACAAGAAATTGTTTCTCCTTCGTCATTCATCAAACTTAATTTTTTTAATAATAGAGATCTTATCTTGACTAACTTCATCCAGCATTTCTTCGGTGACTTGTCTCCCAAAGATTTGCAGTCAATTCTATTATAGGGTGGCACTACAGGTGAACCTATGTTCCTCATTATCAAATGTGAGAGGTGTCCTCTTTGAGGTATGCTTCTCACTTAGGGTTCCTTTTCCAATGTCTTCATGGGTATTGGAATCCTTCAAGCCTCACCGGTACATATGGGAGTTCTTTGTTTATCAATCTGCATCAACTATGGATTAAGAACAATTTCTTTTCCTTTTCAAGTATTGAAAATGACTTTAATGGGCTGTTGGATAACATTTTTATTCCATTAGAGACTGGACAACCTAGGTACTCGCCCTTTAGTAGAAGCTGCCTATGAGTGCTCTTTTTTCTCGTTGGGTGATATGTTTTATAGATAAATTACAATATGGTCAAGGAGCAGTCATGGGACCTCATTTGTGGTTTTCATGTCAGTGTACCACTTTTTACAAAGCTGGGTTGCAGTGGCGTTTATTCAATAACAATAATGTTTGAGTTGGATGTGATCATATGTTTGCAATTGTATTTTTTTATGTGATCATATGTTACAATTGTATTTTTTCGTCTTTTTGGTTGGAAGTTTTTTGTCTTGACTTGACGTGTTTAAGTTGTTTGCTTTGTTATGGTCTGCATTTTCACAATGGCTTTGTTCTGTTTGTGGTTGAAGAGGTTTATGACCTTGTAGAATCTTAATTAGCATCAGATAGTAGTAAGAGTATGTCGTTATGCAAGAGCTGTGTTCCCTCCTTTTAATTTCATTCTCACTGTATAATGCAGCAACATTTCCATTGGATCTCGTGAGGCGGCGGAAACAGTTGGAAGGGGTCGGTGGCCGAGCGCGTGTCTACACAACAGGGCTTTTCGGTACATTTAAGCACATATTCAGGACAGAAGGCTTGCGCGGCTTATATAGAGGGATTCTACCGGAATACTACAAAGTGGTACCTGGGGTGGGTATTTGTTTTATGACATACGAGACGCTGAAGACGCTTCTTGCAGATGTTAGTGCTACTATATAGTATGTGCACATCTTTGGAAAGGTGATACTAAAAAGGAGGGGGTGATTTGAAACTGTTATAACCACTCTCATGGTAGTCTTTACAATTTTGTGATGCTGCTGTGAGACACTCAGACTTACATTTTTCCATGTATAGATTTAGGATCCTATATTACATTTAGAAATGTATGCAACACAGTTGTCTCTCACAGTTCTAAAAAGAATATTAAATCGTCCTTTTGCTGGGCAGCAATTCATGCATCAGTAATGAGTAATGACTATTTTGTTGTAGTTTTTATGTATTCTTGTATTTATTACGATTATTTCGTCGGCATAGGTTGTTCTTAGTGTTTTTTTATTCCTTCTTGTTTATGTTGTTAAAGTAAATGCTACTTCCGCCACCCGAAATGGTGCTTTTAGTTCTTAAAGTTCGTTGTCCTTGTTTGGAATATCAACTGACCCCAAGAGCTCCCGATAAATCAAAATAAGAAAGAAAAAATAAAGGATGACTTTTGCCGAAGACTAGATCGTAGGCAAAGGTTGTTCTTAATTTTTCTTTTTCTTTCTTGCTCATGTGTTAAACTTGAGACTTCTTCTGCTTAAAAGGTCTTGCCCCTTCTTGTTCTTAAAGTTCGTTGTCCTTAATTTGAATATGGATGAGTTATTGACTCCAAGAACCGCGGATAAAAGGTTTGTTTTTTCTAATGTGGGATCCAAATTTTAAAATATCCCACACTTGCTATTTAAATTCTGATTTCCAAAAAGTCATAAACATTAGTTCCTTTTTCCAAAATAGGAAAAAAGAAAAAATATTATCAAAACAAAATTACTCATCTCTAAAGAGAAAGAAACAAAGATATGCATTATTATTGGTAAGAGTTGCATTGGATATGTTATCCTCAAAGGACTAGAGCTTCCTTGATGAGCTCAATCCTTTGGGGTTGGCAAAATAATTCTTCAATAAAAGAGACAGAGAAATTGGGATCATATTGTTTACTTATTACAACGGGAAATTTCCAGTCATACCAATGTGATCCAGAGTACGACGTAAACCATACTTATTGACAGCTGCATTAGCTGCTCTAAACCCTCCTCCATATGCTGGGGAAGAATCGTTGGCAATTTGATGCATGAAAAATTCACCGAGTTTATGTTCAAGATTCGACTTTCCACCTTTTTTCGATGAGGATGAAGAAGTGGAAGAAGAAGCTGCAGATGTAGACGTGGATGGCATGTTTTTGAATCCTGGCATTACTTCTGTTTCAAGCCACATGTATGAAAGCACTTGACAGATACCTTCCTCTACTTCAGGATTAAGATTACGGTAGCCTGCACAGATGGTTTATTCAAAAAATGAATTCCTAAATGAGAAAAGGGAGGGTTCATGTGAGAGAGCTTGAGAAATACAAACTCACCTTTGAGACGTAACCAGCCATGCATCAACTCATGAGCAAGAATAGCACCTGTTAGTAATCTGCATTTTCACAAGGACACTGGAATGGTGAGATGAATTTTGCAGAGAATTCAGTTTTATATAGAGGAGATATTTCAGAACCTTCCCATTACCTTGGGAGACCAAAGAGAACAAGAATGGCAGTAACTTCACATCTTCTAGTCAACTTTTGAGGTTGGGTTCTCATTCCGATAAGATGATGCCCCCCAATTCTCGGCCTTTTGAGTATCTGATCAGTAAAAAATAGAGAAGAAGATGCAAAAAAAAAAAAAAAAAACGTTGGTAAAACTCTGCTCATGAATGATTCAATATTAATGAGGAAAAAGAAAACAGTTATCAAATTGGTATGTTCATACACTGGTGACTGTCTGCTCTTCAGAAAGGCATAAACCCCTTGTCTCAGGCATGTGATGGAGGCCCTGCAAAGAGACAATTTTAGATTAGAGGAATTCCAAAATAACCCAAAACTTAAACAATAGAGCAGGATACCAGTATTACATTCTTCTCCCCTACAATAGCCTCATTAAGTGCTTGTCTTTCAACCAGAAGCATGGGAATTTGCTGATCTAACTTCATGTTCATTCCTTCATAATAATCTCTGATGGCATGATACAATGGCTGACAGTCACCAGTATCCATGATAGCAGATTCCATACATTCAAAGCATAGACTCCGTCCATCTCCCAATGAAATATATCTTGCATCCCAAGACTTCAAGAAAGGGAAAAGAAGAAGAAAGCAGACAATCTGATTAGTTTAGTGCTTTCCATTTTCAAATATATTTTGTGGAGGGCACTAGTTTTGTAAAAAAAGTTATCACACTGCAGACTTAGATTAGTACCTCTAAGCGTTCACAACTACAGCAACGAGCTGTGTTATCATGTTCATGTGATGGACAGTATTTTTGTGACCAAAATGGATGGCATCTATACTCAATCAAACCAGCTCGATTGGTTGGAATCTGAAAATTATTGAAATAAAAGTTTATCAATGTCAATATATATCACCCATCGTTATGACTTATGAGTAATATACACAACGTGGGTGTCTGATTAAAAGTATCTACATCAAATTTTGAAAAACTGACGTTTGTCTGTTTAATAAAGAACAAATCACAGCAAAGAATAAGGTTTAGATGAGCTATAAGCCAGTAATAGTCTTTTCTTACAAATTGATGGCAAACTTCACATTTTGGATGGGCCAACTCCTTAAAGCAGGACTTGTGATATGGATCCCTCCCTGACAAAGAAAACTTGAATCAAGAGAAAACACCCGTAAGAACTAGATGAAAGCAAAGACTAGAGGTAGGATACAGATGATAAGAGTCCAAGAAGAAAAACTTATACCTCATTCTCAACAATTGGGTGACCACAAGAACGACAACAGAAGCACTGAGGATGAAAAAATGTCCCCATGCAGCCCAGATAATTACCATAACGTATATCTTGTTTACAACCACCGCATATTCTGCAAATTACGAACAGGCAAAAAGTACATGGTCGATCAGTAACATTCAAGATTCTAACTAAACTTGAAGTTGATTTTTCCTTCTCTGTTTGCTCATCAAATTCTGTAATCAGTTGCAGCAACTTTCAAGCTTCGATCATTAACACAATATGTGAATCAAATTATTGACCCTAAGCTACACAAAATTACAAGTACAACCAAAAAAATCTACCTAGTTCCAGACGGATAATACTGAGGAACTGGAGGGGCATATGGAGGATATGAAGGTGGATTCACACTATCCTGAAGTGACCTAGCAAGCTCGTCATCTTTCCCCTGCCATCTATATCCTGGGAATAAAAAATAAAAATCGAATCTGCAACTATTACATTGTGAAACACACACATATGCAGAGTAGTATTAAGAGTTTAATTAGATCTTGAAGAACAAAAAACCTACCACTGGGTCTCTTCGAATCTTCAGCTAGAGAGAGTGCAATTGCATGGTCTAATTCCTCTTTCTCTTTCTGGGTTCTAGAGCGCTCATCCTGATAACAAGAAGAGAAACTAAGTCAAAAAAGCTCAAATATCCAGTCCTAATTGAAGGAATATTTTGGCGAAACCCACTAAATAGAGGATACCACTGTGCTGGGAGATATATTAGGAAAGGGTTGTTCCATTGGTATATCCGTATATGAGAAATGATAGTTTCATGCAGTTGTTGCAAAATGTTTATTTTTAACAATATACACCCAAAGAATAAAAGGGCATCCAGCATTGGTATGTGAACAACAATTTCCAGGTTCCATTGATCTACTAGTCGGGTCTTAACTTAGATTTCTGTCTGATGCCAAAATTACATAATGAGCAAATTTTCATATGAACACTTCTGAGAAGTTGAGTAGCACCAATATACTGCAAGCTAATTCTGATCTATTTATGGCAATGATTATAACCCTACATCACAGTAAATTTCATAATGAAGATGCAGAGGAAATCCTATCACACCCCATTTGTTTGCAACCTCAAAAGAATCCTTACTTGAGTAAAACATTTCAGATTGAATCTGTTGTATTATAACTAATATCCATTAACAATAGCAAGAAAAGACATATCTTGGTCATATGTAATCAAGACTGCAAGTAATTTGAAGCAACATTACTTGTAAATCTAATAGTTGTAGACTTGTAGCCAAGTCTAAACAAAATTTTTCCATAACTTTCTAATTTTTGATTATGAGATACATGTTGTATGTCCATCTATGATGACCATGAAAACAACAACCAGAGTCAGAAATAAGAGAAAGGTGATAGAACTAACCACGGATCTAAAAGGCACACGCCAAACCATTTGTTCGTCACCAATAAGCTGCGGATTGCGATTACCAGCAGTTCCTCCTCGATTGTTCCCGCTCCTGAAAAGTTTACTGAGCCATTTCATAAAGCGTGACTTCCTCTCTGCGTACGAAGAAACAAACTCCCCTGCTTACCAAAAACATTTCAACCACATCTCCCAACTAATCACAATTCTTTTCATAAGCAGTGTTTGAAATTTACAAAAAAAAATCGGTGATTGAGCTGAATTGCTCGAGTCTTGATCAGGAATATATAGATTATACCATAAATACAAGGGTGAGAGAGCTGGTTGACACCTGAGGGAGCCATGAAAGACCGAAACGACGCTCCTATGTATAGGTCTAGGCTTCCTCGCCGGAATCACCACGGAGCCTTGAAAAGGACGGACACCGCAGAGAGAGAGAGAGAGAGAGAGAGAGAGAGAGAGAGAGAGAGAGGGGAATTATTTGACGGACGGCTCGAAAGAAAAGAGGAAGAAGAACAAGGCACTAGGCATCGTCCAAATTAAAAAGGGGAGAGAGAAAGATGGAAAGAGGAGAATCTCTGAGAGAGAAAGAAAGCGATTTTAGATAGATTCTTCGCTTCGACACTAAAGCAATGAAATTCTGAATTCTGATCGCCTAAAAAATAAAGTGGATCGAGCCGATCGAACACAAAATCTGCACAGAGGCATTTATACAAACAAGTGGTGTGCGGCCACGGGGAGGGAGGGAATCTGGTGAAGCGGAGAACATTAAAGCAACGGTGGAGAACAGCGCGAGGAATCGAGAAGAAGAAGAAAGGTACAGTGCTGTGTGGACACATCGTCATGGATTGGAGTTGGAGATGGACGAAAGAATGTTCTCTTTGCTTTTCCCTTTCTTTTGTGCTTGCTTTCTGGTTTTGAATTTTGTAACCAATTTCTGATTTTCCCGCGGCTTAAAAATTAAAAGTTCGTTTTGGAGTTGATTCAAAAGCGGTCTGGATATTCGCTTAATTTACGGAAATACCACGCCCTTTTGAGGTTTGTTGACGTCAACTGGCTTCGGGGTGTGTTTGGGTATCTGGAAAGTGCGGCCGTTATCCAATGAACGACGTCTTCCCTTTATACCCGCCAAAAGCGCCCAGTTAATTACACCCAAACAAACCTTTAGATTAGCATCAGACCAAAAAGACTAACATGTTTTTAAATTTTAATGGTGGTCCACTAAAACTAACATGTTTTTATTCTTTTTCTTTTTTTGGTTCTTTCATCTTTTCTTTGGGTTGTCAATAATTCAATATGATAGTTCTCTTTGCTTCCTTTGGAGAAGGATACTTTTTTTTTTAAGAAAGGTAGAATCATTCATTAAAGTCAGAGAGAAGCATACGTCAATTCCTAGAACCCAGCTATTATACCCTGCTAGTACTAAAAAAAAGATAAGCAAAGCTCATTAAGTCTAGAAAGCTCAATTCAAATATCGAGCGTACAAAAATAAAAACTTCTACGCATCTAGAAGGGGAAACACAACTACAAAAGTCGCCTAATCACTCAATTGTGGTACAACTTCGCAATTGTTTTCTAAATGATTCAAAGCTTCTAACATTGTAGGCATGCCACCAACGCAGAAGACCATTATGTTCTGAAAATTTGCCCAGGTCCCAAACCCGAAACGCAAAGATGAAAAGGCCGAGCAACGAGGACCGAGTTTGTACCCAAAAGCAACCAGCACCAAAATGACAAAAGAGCCAAGGTGTTTTAGACACCCCAAGTGCTAAGGCCACCCAATTACCGCCGAGAACAAACTGACCATCGCCACAAACCGAGAGCGAGAGAGAGAGACGCCTCCATTATGTTTGATTAGAATAATCTGTCTTGGAGGAGGATACTTATTTAACTAGTAATTCAGTTTAATTTCATTGATTTTTCAAATGCAAATACCTTTTTTTTTTAAGAGTAACAATTGTATTCGTATCATTTCATGTTTGATGTCAATTACTAGTGAGCTATGACCAACTCAATTATGTTGAATGACTCAACACTAATTTAATTATTTGTATTCATATTTAATGAGCAGGTCGTATGATATTTGCTTGTATGTCAAGTTAATGGTCAGCCTAAGCCCTAGATCAATTACGAGTAGTGTTATTCCATGCACAGCGCAAGAACTCTCACCATTTCATATTTAGGTCATAAGTGTTGAGCCTTCATATATAGTGTTCAATTGCCTCTTTTTTTGTTTTTTGTTTTTGTTTTTTGCATTCATGAAACCCACAAATGGGTACGTAGAACTTATATTAAGTTTAGAGATAAGTACAAAAGAACTAAAGAATGATTAACCCAAAATTTAGGGTGAAAGTCAGAACATTATAGTCTCTTTGGTTATGTATAACTTGATTCTCATGCCAAAAAGAACAAGCAATCATCTATGTTTCAAACTGTTCTGTATGATTTCTTAAAGTTTTATATATATATATATATAGTCAACCCACTTTACAGCTTAGTGCCTTAGAATGTAGATGCCAAAAGATGGCTTTGGTAGTTCGAACAACATTCTTAAGTGGGCTATGGTAACTAAGATGCATGTTAAGATTATTCACAATATGCTATTACTTTCAAAATTGATAAAGTTCCTTGAGTGGCCAATACAATTTTCTAAAACCCAAGATATTCTTCTGCCTAGAAAACTTCTATTCGTACCTGTTTTGATAAGGCAACAGAGTGACGGATGCTTTTATGTAGTTGGCTGCAACAGGCAACTGAGGCAAAGTTGGTTTCTGTATATAGGCTACAATATTCCTAAGATTTAAAGGATATTATATATCAATTAAAGACTAATTGCAGGATAAAAAAGGGGGCCTTTGTAAGCCACCCATATGTTTTTTTCACTTATTTTATGATTTTTATCCATGATATTAGCTAAGAGTAGGCTTGAACCTTTTTTTTTTGGCTAATGGAACTTTTTTCTTTTAAGTGAAAAAAGCTTTCATGTGTCCTGTTTAAGCACATGCTTAGCCAGCTTATTAGGTGCCTCCCTTTCCTGTATAGATTATTGTATGCCAACCCCTTCTTTCTACATATTATTGTAGATCGAGTACAGATAATTCTTTACACATTGCGGAGTTTAGATATTGTTTGAGTCATTTTGTCGAATATATAGTTTTAACCTCCTTACATTTTTCTATGCCTAAACTTCTTTTGGGTATTTTAACAAACATTTTTTCCCTACTTTAAGGTTGAAGAAGCTGAAAAACACGTTGAGTTACTCGGTTCTTTATGAATTCATACATATTCGCTCATGGGAAATTGCCTATAATGGCATACTGTACCCTTGGTTTCGCCTGTGCCAATGTGCCGCTAGTTTCTTACATGCATGGTTATAACTTTGATGTTTTATTTTATGATGGATCAAGGCATAATATATGCTCGATGAACTGTCTCAAAAAAGATTAGATGAGTAATATATATAATACAAATTCACCTTGTACGTGGTCAAGAAGAACAATTCGATCATGACCTCCATGATTACCTTGGTGATTTCAATACCATTTTGAAATGACAGCATCATAGATTGTGGATCCCCAGAAAGTGGAAAGTTAATTACCATAAGTAAAGGCTGTAAAGCGAACAGGAACAGCGGCTTAGCCACAAATTAACAATTGATCAATGTCTCACTCTGACGACTAAATCTACTTAAGAATATATAATCTACAAGCCTATAGGTGTGACGTGATCGATCGAGCTATATCGACAGTTGTCTTGGAAGCCTAACTAGCTATATAGGAATCACTTTCTTCTTTAGCAGCCATACATTTGCTGCATTCTGATCAGCTTGAGATCTTTCATTATTCCAACATTTCTTTTGTGTTTGTTTAGAGGAGTTGTGTATAAGAAGCATCCTGATCTAGTGATCTGCTGATGGTGTAGAGATGCCAAGATTCTGGAAAAGGGCTATACCTCTGAGGCTCTGACTCAACCCACATGACATCGATCGATCTCTATACAAAACCTACCTTGAAGCAGATCGATCAAGATAGATGCCTTTCTTTTAAGTAAGATAATTTAGACTATATATATGCATGGTACATCGATCAGCTTGGAAAAAGGAATTAGCCCTTTAGAAACATGATGAAATAAAATCATCCATTTTCTTCTGCACATTTGAGACTTCTTGTGAGTTGTGACTATCATATCAGTCGATCATACGAATTCGACAGAGGTTAATTCTTAGTACGTGTTCTTATATTGAAGGGTTGATGATGACGTACTTGGTGTTGATTATAGTTATCCATTGGAGAAGTTGCTTTCATGAAAATGTGTTTGAATTCAATACACTCCTCGTGTTAAATAAGAAAAATGTTGGAATCTCACGAAGAATCTTTAATTTCCATAGAGTCGTCCAAGGACGTTTTCATTGTTGGGCTAAGTAACCTGTTTTACATATGAAACTAAGGGTCTCTTTACTGTCTTCTTCTACGTTTAAGATTATTGTACGTAGGTCCCTTTTTTGTATAGATTATTGTATGCCAACCCCTTCGATCTTTGTACATATTCTTGTAGAGTTATGATATTCTTTACACATTGTACAATTTGAGTTTTCTATGAATCATTTCATCGAACACATAGTTTTAACATGCACGTTTGTCATCGGAGAGAAAAATTCATAGACCCGTCGCCTGAATAGACCTGCATAATTAATCGGTGATTTCAGTACCATTATGAAGTGGTCTCATAAATTGATATATAAATGCAAATTAAATCTGCACCATCTATGGTGGATTCCCAACAGTGGAAAGTTAAATACCACATGTAAGCAAGCAACAAAGCTACAAATTAACAATCTTCACTCCCATTGTACAAAAAAAAAAATTCTTCACTCCCAAGACTAAATCAACTTAGGGGGTATATGATCTTTAATTAGCCTATAGGGTGTGATATGAAATATATATATATATATATATGGTTGTCCAGCCTGTCTTGCAAGCCTAGCTGAGGAACTTTCTTCGTTAGAAGAACACGACACAAGAAAGAGTTTATTATGCATGATTACTTACCTTAGATTCAATATTAAGAGTTGAAACTAAAACAATAAAACTATCTTCACCTAACCTCAACTCTTTATATTAAAATTAAGGGTGAGTGACCATTTTGTTTTTCGTATTTATTATAATTATTTTCTCATCGGAAGAACATTAATTTTTGTTAAAAAAGACAACGCGCTAAAATGTATCATTTGTCGAAGGCTGACTTGTTGCCGCAGTACGTGTCTTTCTCGTGTCCTCCTTTCTGGGTAAGCTTCCGAATGACCGTACGTCGCAAACTGGGATGTTTCATGTTTGATTTGTTAATTTAAACCTACTTGCTTGATTTTTCATATATAGCACCTCGATCGATCATCTTTCATTTAAAGTTTTCTAATTGCTGAACTCGATCGCTGTTTACTTTATTAAATTAACAGCTTGCTTACCGATTATCCATACTTGAAGGACGGACGGACTGGAGCTTAAATTGTCAGAAACGGTAACTTGGCAATTTTGTTTCTTGAATATATGGCTGAACGTCTTATAAGTATAGTCTTGATCGGGCCTCGATCATAGTCTTTATTGCAAGCTTCTTCTTCTGATACAATCACTTGAGCTTAATTCTGATGGGTTGGTTTCAGGTGTTAACTACTCTTAGGGACCGAGACTATGAGTGGTGGAATTCGCACAAGCGTGAAGGGGCACCTAATTAGGCAGCGAGTCACTTTCGTTTTGGATACAGTGCATGAGCATGAGCATGAGAATGAGAATTTCACTGCGCGGCCCAAAGATCCACCTTCGCTTCCAGAGACCACCACGGCTTCAACTTCATATGGGTACAGTAAAATTCCTTGCTTGCCAATGATGAACTCTGCTGCAAAGGTACTTTAATATATGGTTAGTACTGTTAGGAAGAAAGAAGTATTGTTCTGCTGCATTTCTTATCGTTAGGTTATTACTCATATGCGTGTGTAAATTTTGCTGGATTGCACTTAATTTTAATCTTTTCCCCACTCAAAAAGCATTTGCAACGCCCACTCACACTGTTGGAATTTTTGTTTTGATTTCGTTATGTGCGTCAATCTGATTTAGAGGATTATGTGCAGGAGAAATCTCAGCACTTGAAGAATGATCCAGAGAGGGATGCAACAATGGGCGGAATGGACCCTGCCGTGCTCGATGACATAATCAGACGGCTCACAGACGTCAGATTGGCGAGGCCGGGGATGCAGGTCAAGCTCTCTGAGTCTGAGATCAAACAGCTCTGTGTTGCTTCCAGGGAAATCTTTCTCCAGCAGCCCAATTTGCTCGAGCTTGAAGCCCCAATCAAAATTTGCGGTACGTCAGTTTACAGACTCAGATACATTGATATAGCTGTGCAAGTATTTATCTTTTCCCTTGGTTTTTGATTGCTGCAAAATTGGGTTGATTGTTTACTCTTCTATGGCTTTGATGGGTGCTCTTTAGTTACACGTCTGGTATGGAATTGCTGATGGAGCTCTTTGTGGTTGATATCATAGTTAAATAAGCACCGATATGTATATGCTTTATTTCTTTCAAAGTTTTGATTTTGTACCAATAACAGAAAAAGTGGTGTTTGAGTAGCTTAGCGAAGCAATTATTTGTGTTAAGCTGCATTACTAAATGATATATGGTCATTTGGTTATTCACTTTGTTCTTTGGTTATAGATGTTTTGATAAAAAATTCTCCTTTTTCATTTGTCTTTGATGTTAGTTGTACGTGTGGTATGTTATGTAGCTTTGAATTGATTGTGGCTTGTTGATGGTGCTGTTGTTACTTTGAGGTGATGAACACTATCCTTGTTCTGTTGGTAGTGCTAGTTTGCTCTCATTTCTTGCAAACAACAGGACGACCTATTCATACTCAATGTTTTGTTGGTAGTGCTGGAGAAAGAAAATTCCTGCATCAGATTTTGATTCCTTAGTTTTGAGGGAGTAAATCATCTGAGGCTTTGAGAATTGCTGATATTTGAAAAAAGGATTTCCTGATACTCGCGCGCGTGCGCGCACACACACACACACAGAATATGTATTTTATCGCCTCTGCAGCTGATATGGCAGTGATTACTTCTACTATTCTGTTAAATTCATTGTTCTAGTCATCATATTTCTCTGGACTAAATGTTTCTGACAGGAATTTTCCTCTTTATTTCAGGCAACATCCATGGACAATATAGTGACCTATTAAGGCTCTTTGAATACGGGGGTTTTCCTCCTAGTGCAAATTATCTGTTCTTAGGTGGCTATGTGGATTATGGAAAGCAGAGTTTGGAAACAATATGCCTCTTGCTTGCGTATAAAATCAAATTTCCAGAGAACTTTTTTCTTCTTAGAGGGAGTCACGAATGTGCTTCTATTAATCGTATATATGGATTTTATGATGAGTGTAAGCGGCGGTTTAACGTCAGACTTTGGAAAATCTTCATCGATAACTTTAACTGCCTTCCTGTGGCAGCTCTTATAGATGACAAATTATTCTGTATGCATGGTGGTCTTTCCCCTGATTTGACAAATTTGGATCAGATCAGGAACTTACAGCGTCCAACTGATATTCCTGATACCGGCTTGCTTTGCGATTTGCTCTGGTCAGATCCTGATACAAATCTTAAGGGATGGGGAATGAATGATAGAGGAGTCTCCTATACATTTGGCCCTGATAAGGTGGCAGAATTCCTAATGAAGCATGATTTGGACCTTGTCTGTCGAACGCAACAGGTTAGTGATCGACTTTCCTTTTCTCCATTTGCAGCTAGCTTTTCACCAATGCAATCCATGTTGGACACTGAAACAATTCTTTTGGTCTAGCTAGGTTGTGGAGGACGGGTATGAATTCTTTGCCGACAGACAGCTTGTTACAATTTTTTCAGCCCCCAACTACTGTGGTGAATTTGACAATGCTGGTGCAATGATGAGTGTGGATGAGAACTTAATGTGCTCTTTCCAGATTCTTAAGCCTGCAGAGAAAAAAACAAGGTTCATGATGTCAACAAAAATGTGGTGATTGCAATATCACTGCTCCGGTCTTGATCCAGGTATATTGTTGCAATTTTGTTCCCTTTGGCATTCATCATGTTGAGGTGTTTGTCACTTTGTCGTGTATGATGGGTTCACCAGAGCAGTGATATTGCAACCCATATGTCAAAGCTGACATGGCAGTACACAGCAATAGCAGATTGAAATTTCATGTCAAATTTGACAGCCGACTCTTGCAATTTCTCTAGTTAATTTCATGTTATATCCTTCTTTTTTATTACCTTTAAGGCTGTAACTTTTTAAATATGTTAATAAAATATCATCAAATGAAACATTTGAATGGCATTCGGGATGGAGCAAAGCATAGCCAAATGTTCAATGACCAAGTCAGCCTTCAAAATTAATTTTGACATATTTCTTTTGATATCTTCATTGGAGATGCTTTAATCGTTTCAAAATTTGTGTTGAACTGACATAACCTTTTCTGCTTGTAAGTTATGGACCTCTGAGAATAGGCAAATGCCATTGACTGCCAAGGAAATAAGCGGGGTCTGTACTTTTTTACACCAGACCCGATGATATCATGATGATTCATTTTTTGAGTCTAGGAACCTATTTGATCACTTTTAAGTTCGGGTACCATCGAGTCTGATGCAAAAGAGTTCATACCCTGACCATGATAAAAACTCTATATCATTACACCAAACACCCAAATTTGAATTCACCCACCAAAGTTATTATTATTTGGTATAAAAAGGGTTCAAAAACACCAATATTTTGCACAAGTTTTTAACCGTTAGATTTATAACTCTCGACGGTCTAGATGACGTCCTCGGCCTAACCATCTCTCGTAGCAATACAACCTCAGCCTAGACATCTCTCCCGGCGACATGATCAGCCTAACCATCTCTCCCTGTGACGCGAGCTTATCCTAGGCTCCTAGGCCCTAGCCATCTCTCTCAGTGATGTGACCTCAGCCCAGCCATAGAAAAGAGAAGGAACAACAAAAAATGGTGGTGGACCATTTGAGAGCACCTATATTTGGGGTATGGGGAGGATTATTCTCTTTTAAGCCCATTTATTTCCAACCTAAAGTCCTAAACGATACCATAAAATCCACTCCACGACGTCGTTTCTCCAACCCATTATAGGCACCTCCGTCACATAGGAGTTGCAGCCATCTCCATCTTCTATGTTTTGACGCTTTCCTAAAAAAAATTTCCTTTCCCTTTCGGATTCCCACTCTTTTTTTCCAAGAAAAATAAAATAGGCTATAATATAGTCACCAAGAGAAAAATAGACCCACCAAACACCAAAAGCCGAAGCCCAAACAAAGGCGCAATTACAAGAAAGGGAGCCTCCACAAAACAGCTCAGGTAGTAAAAAAGAAAAGGCATCGATTTCCGTCAGAGCCCTTGTTTTCTCGTTCGGGTTTTCTAGGGTTTCTTCCTTCTGCTGCCGCCGAGGAGAAATCGGAGCCGTTCGGAGAGGGATCTGAGAATCGAATCGAATGGCCTCGCAAGGGCAGGGGGGGATGGACCCTGCCGTGCTCGATGACATAATCAGACGGCTCACGGAGGTCCGATTGGCGAGGCCGGGGAAGCAGGTCCAGCTCTCTGAGTCTGAGATCAAACAGCTCTGTGTTGCTTCCAGGGAAATCTTTCTCCAGCAGCCCAATTTGCTCGAGCTTGAAGCCCCCATCAAAATTTGCGGTACGTCAGTTTACAGACTCAGATACATTCATATGGTTATGCAAGTATTTATCTTTTCCCTTGGTTTTTGATTGCTGCAAAATTGGGTTGATTGTTTACTCTTCTATGGCTTTTGTTGGGTGCTCTTTAGTTGCATGTCTGTTATGGAATTGCCGTTTGTGGTTGATATCATAGTTAAATGAGCACTCATATGTATATAAAATTCTTTCAAAGTTTTGATTTTGTATCAATAACAGAAAAAGTGGTGTTTGAGTAGCTTAGCGAAGCAATAATTTGTGGTAAGCTGCATTACTAAATGATATATGGTAATTTGGCTATTTACTTTGTTCTTTAGTTATAGATGCTTTGATAAAAATTTCTCCTTTTTCATTCGTCTTCGATGCTATGTTAGTTGTGTGGTATGTTATGTAGCTTTGAATTGATTGTGGATTGTTGATGGTGCTGTTGTTACTTTGAGGTGATGTGCACAATTTTTGTTGTATTGGTAGTGCTAGTTTGCTCTCATTTCTTGCAAACAACAGGATGTCCTATTCATACTCAATGGTCTGTTTAATTGCTAAAATTGTGCGCACTGAAGTAACCAGCTTGAAATTTGAAGATGTTGTGTGTGTTCCCTATTTATTTATGACTGTTTGTCATATTCATTAAAATCCCTGATGTGCCTGGTTGTATGTCATGTTGCTTGAAATAATGGTGGTTTCCACCTTCTATTGCCATTGGTGGAAAATCAAGATTAATTTTTTAATCGAACACCATTGAGAATGAAATAGTGGAACTTGGATGTTAAGTATGGGGAAGTACATATGTTTTTCTCTTTTTGTTTTGTGGGGGAAGGGCGGAGGGCCAGATGAATGGATTTATGGGTTTTTCACTACATGGTTAAACATTAACAAGGTGATTAGGTGCATGCAATTTAAACCAGAAGGTCTTGTCATTTATTGTTTGACAGCATCAAAGACTGGAAAAAGAAAATTCCTGCATCAGATTTTGATTCCTTAGTTTTGAGGGAGTAAATCATTTGAGGCTTTGAGTATTGTTGATATTTGGAAAAATGATTTCTAGACACACACACAAAATATGTATTATATCTTCTCTGCTGCTGATATGGCAGTGATTATTGCGACTATTCCGTCAAATTCATTGTTCTAGTCATCTTATTTTTCTGGACTATATGTTTCTGACAGGAATTTTCCTCTTTATTTCAGGTGACATCCATGGGCAATATAGTGACCTATTAAGGCTCTTTGAATATGGGGGCTTTCCTCCTAGTGCAAATTATCTTTTTTTAGGTGATTATGTGGATCGTGGCAAGCAGAGTTTAGAAACAATATGCCTATTGCTTGCGTATAAAATCAAATTTCCAGAGAACTTTTTTCTTCTTAGAGGGAATCACGAATGTGCTTCTATTAATCGTATATATGGATTTTATGATGAGTGTAAGCGGCGGTTTAACGTCAGACTTTGGAAATCCTTCACCGACAGCTTTAATTGCCTTCCTGTGGCAGCTCTTATAGATGACAAAATATTATGTATGCATGGTGGTCTTTCCCCTGATTTGACAAATTTGGATCAGATCAGGAACTTACCTCGTCCAACTGCTATTCCTGATACCGGCTTGCTTTGCGATTTGCTCTGGTCAGATCCTGGTAGAGATGTTAAGGGATGGGGAATGAATGATAGAGGAGTCTCCTATACATTTGGCCCTGATAAGGTGGCAGAATTCTTAATGAAGCATGATTTGGACCTTGTTTGTCGTGCCCATCAGGTTATTGACTTTCCTTTTCTCCATTTGCAGCTTTTCAATGTATTCACTCATGCTACCCATGTTAAACACTAAAACAAATTTTTTGGTCTAGGTTGTGGAGGATGGTTATGAATTCTTTGCCGACAGACAACTTGTCACAATTTTTTCAGCCCCCAACTACTGTGGTGAATTTGACAATGCTGGTGCAATGATGAGTGTGGATGAGAACTTAATGTGCTCTTTCCAGATTCTTAAGCCAGCAGAGAAAAAAACAAAGTTCATGATGTCAACAAAAATGTGATGATTGCAATTTCACTGCTCCGGTCTTGATCCAGGTATATTGTTGCAATTTGCTCGCTTTGGCATTCATTATGTTGATGAGTTTGTCGTGTGCATGCCCATGGGTTCAGTAGCCATGCATGCTTGTATAACTGTTGTGAGTGTGTGTGATGCTGTATATGTTATTGCGTAGTTCTTTTCATTTTGTACATTTATGAAGGTGCACGTGTATGCATAACTGCGTATGTCAATGTTATTGCAGAACACTTTTCTTCTGTGATTCTTCATATCCTTTAAGGAAGGTTGTGGAGAACTCTTTATCCAAAGTTCCATTGATTTCCTATACTGTCTTCTACTGTTAATTTTTCTTTTTCCTTTTTCGTGGCTGTATTAAAAGCATTTTAGATAACTTTTGTTGAAAAATAAGATAACTCTGAACTTTGATATATGTTTTTATTTTATAAATGAACTTGTTTGAAATCTACTTTAAAAATTTCATGTACCTCATCAGCTCAAATGCCACAATATTGAGAGCTAATTCTGAACCTTTTCAGCTGGTTTATTTGAGACATTGCTGCTTGAATTGTTTTGTGTGGACTGGATTCTACATTTGCCTTTTGAAGAAAGGGGAATCACTGTCTTTTCAATGGTTTTAAGACGTGTAGAGGCTGCGAAAGGAAAATAACAAGATACATGTGATAAGGATGTCTCTGCTGGTATATGGAACTCTTTAGTTGAGGCATTCTTTGTTTTTGTAGAACTCATGTGAATATGTCATCATAGCTGGTCGGTTAGTGCTAAACTGTTACATAACGTTACAGTTGCTAGTTATTTTTGGCTTGAAGGCATTGCCTCTGTGCTACTTTTAAATAAAAGTAACTAATGATTTAATTTTCTGGTCTTACTAGCTACATTTTTTAACTCATAAAATTTGGTAAAAGATATCCTTAACCAGTTCAAGGTCATCTTATTCGTTAGGCTCAAAGTCTCTTCATGCTACTTTCAACTCAACTATAGGCTTTAGCTTTTTGTCATTTCCCTCTTTATTTATCTATTTTTCCTTCTGCAGGCTATTTTTTTTTCCATTTTATCTTGGGCAAATATTCTGAAAGTCAAGGCTGCCAACTTTAGAAGTTTCCTCCATTTCAAGGAGATCCCAGCGCAGTGCATTACGATGGGGAGGGGCCATAGAAGTTGGATGTTGGAGCAAATACTGTGGAGCAGTGAGAGGCAGAAGAATTTTAATGTTTCCTCGTTCACTTTTTCTCTGTAATGCTTATTCCGCAACGTTTGTGTACATATATTTGGTCTGGCAACTGCATTGTTGTGCTTTCCATTGAGGCCAACGTAAACGGCATCGTTTCACTCCCTCAAGGATTCTTCCGTTTTCTCAGACTATTAGTTTTTAACTTATTGATTGAATTTTAACTCTTTGTATTTGTGCCTTAGGCTTATTTTGATTATAAGAGATGGTCAACTGGTATTGCCTTATTGGTGGCTCTATGCTGCTGCATCTTATTATGGGGTTCAAAGCATATCAATGAGTGCTTCTTCCCTGTTTTTGTGTCGAAATTTTGATTTTGATTAATGTGTTATCAATTATCTTTTTCGGTCACTATTGTTAAACAATTTCTGTTTCTTGTACTTGCAATTCACTTTTAATGTTTTAACGGAAATTTAACAGAATTGGTCACCATAAACAAAGATCGAAAACAATTGCAAACAGAGCCAAAAATAGTACCTCTACTAAAATACTTCATCACACTTGAATATCTTTGTCAAATACACCATTAAAGAATTGACCATCTTTGATTACATGTATTAAATACGACCAAAAAAAGATTACGCATTAATGAAACTTTGTAATATAATTACATAATAATTAGAAGAAATTACCTTTTTTATTTTATTTTTTTGAAAATGAGAAGTTGTTACCTTTTTTATTTTATTTTTATGATTCAGAAAAATTTTAAAAAATCTTTATTTGCTCTGCTTTCTCGTTTTACAGCGTATTTAAATTTTTCGCCCTCTTTTTTTGGTTTTAGACTTGTAGTAGGGTTTGGTTTTCTAATACAACCCAAAATTCAAATATAAAGTTAGAAACCAACCTATTTCATTTCGTTATTCAATTCTCCTCGACCTCACTCTCAAAATTCCCGAGAATTGTAATCACTGAATTTTCCGGCTAATCGGAGTCGATAGCTTCCCATTAAAAGAAGGAGAAACCGAATCGGAAAACCTGAGAATGAATATAGTGGATCCATCAGTGGCTTTACTGGCAGCAAGCGGAGGTGACACTGTGAAGCTCTTCGACGTATCGGTCAAGTCCGGCGATCCATGCGTCTCGAGCTACATTCCTTCTCCTGGTTGCCATGTCAATTCCGTCAAGTGGAACCACACCAGTTAGTCACTCACTCTCTCACTTTCATTTCTTCTTTCTCTGCTTCATTTGGTTGTTGATCAATTCGAAGACGGTTATAGATTTCATTCTGTGGGTTCGGCTTTTGCAACATTATTAGGAAAGAACAATTTTTTAGGTGAAATTATTGTGATTTTTCAGGGCTACCAAACAGTGTTTTTTGTTGCTCAATGTGGGTTATGATTTTTGCAGATTTGGTTGTGGTCAGTGCTGGAGATGATAAGAAGATATCGTTGTGGCATAAGAATGGGCAGAGCTTGGGAACTATTCCGGTGGCCGGAACTGACAGTGGAGACAACATTGAGGTAATGTAATTGTATAATTGAAGTAGATATGGTGTGGTGTGGTGTGACACTAAATGCTTGAAAGAATGAGTTGACACTAAATAGTCTAAAGTATTTGATCTTTTGCTGGTTGAACCATTTATACAGGAGTCTATATCGGCTCTCAGTTTCAGTAACAAGGTGTCTAGATATATATGTTCTGGTGGAAGCGGTCAGGTTGTGAGGATATGGGATTTGCAGAGAAAGAGATGTATTAAATGGTTGAGGGGCCACTCCAGTACAATAACCGGTGCAGCATACAATTGCAAAGATGAGCACTTGGCTTCTATCAGTCTTAATGGGGATCTCATAATCCACAACTTGGCATCTGGTACAAGAACAACTGAATTCAAGGACCCTAATGAACAGGTTGTTTTCTCGTTGCATCTCGTGGCTGTTTTTTTTACTTCCTTGGTGTTTGTGGTTTTGAGTCTCTGGCTTCCAAGCTAATTGTTTGTTTGCTGGCTTTTAAGACCAGGTACTAAGAGTGCTTGATTATTCCCGGATTAGCCGACACCTTTTGGTGACAGCAGGTGATGATGGGTCTGTGCATTTGTGGGACACAACTGGCCGTAGCCCAAAGGTTTGCAGTAGGTTAATGAATCTCTCTACGTGTTAACGAATTTTTTGCTGGGTTGTACTGATATTTTGTGTTTGCAAATTCCCATTGGGTCAATGGAAACTATAATCTGTTTCCAGTACACATATGTGAAACAGGCTTTTTAAAGTAAAGAGAAATTGCATGTCTTTATTGTTTCCAATTGTTTTGATATTGTCCTTTGAGAATAGTAGTTGTAAATTATTATTCTTTCATTGACTTTTCTGTTTATCATTTCTGCCTTACTAAATCTAGGGACAGTAATTGTTGAAAAATACTGCTTTACATTCCCACTAATTTTCCTGACTGTAGTTTTGTGTTTCAAAATATAACTGGGTTCTCTTCTCCTTTTTCTTTTTTTAAACTCGCAGATTTCTTGGTTGAAACAGCATTCTGCACCAACTGCTGGTATCAGTTTCTCACCATCTAATGACAAGGTGGCATAAGTAAATATTTACACATTTTGATTCATTATGTTAAAAGACTAGAAGGCTATTTTATAACGTTATTTGAATAGTCAGAATATCTGGAAAGATATTAGTTTTGCATTTTGATATTCTTTTTCTCTTGACAGATGATTGCTAGTGTTGGGCTTGATAAAAAGTTGTATACTTACGACTCAGGGTCTAGAAGACATTCATCTTGCATTTCCTATGAGGCACCTTTCTCTGCATTGGCATTTAGAGATGATGGCTGGGAACTGGCAGCTGGAACAAGTAGTGGTCGTGTTGTGTTTTATGATGTCCGTGGTAAACCAGAGCCTTTCACTGTTCTTCGTGCTTATAATAGTTCAGAGGTAGATCTCTCTCTCTCTCTCTCTCTCTCTCTCTCTCTCTCTCTCTCCCCCTTAAAATAGTATCATCATCTGATGCTATTGCTGGTTTACACAAACACACACACATGTACATATGCTTGTTTACCTGCATCAACTTAATGAACTATAGTGTTTTTTCTCTCTGAAACATATGAAATTTGGAGAAACTTGTGTTATGTCTAATATTTAATTGTTTGAGAGTTTGTTTTCTAGCATCTCTACATTCCAAATCATTTAGGTGTTGTTATTTTGTCATAACTAAGGATCAAAATGCTGGCTAGATTCTGAAGGTCGTGTGCAGATTGAGTAGTGCTTACTTTTCTGTGCAAAGGGGAAAGTCCTGTCACCATAGTGATTAAGGGCATACAAGGTCATTTATATTGTCCCTGTGGCCTGGCTTAAACTTTCAACCAACCCTGGGTAGTTAGGAGGGTTTATCACCACAATGTTCATTTAATTTTTAACAAACAGTCTGCACAAATAACTTATTTTTTTTCAGCCAAAGATTTGAATTTTTATATTGACCAAAATGTTTCTCAAATTTGTTGTACTAATCAGTTACACTTTTCATCAGGCCGTTACAAGTCTATGCTGGCAACGGTCTAAACCTGTCATTGTAAATGAAAGCAATTGTTCTCTCGAAACTGCGCTTTTAGGAGATGCTGTTGAGGATTCAATCCTTATGCCTGACCCACTTCCTTCTGTGACTTCATCAAACCTTTCTCTATCTATGGCAGTATCTAGTTCTCGGAATCCAGGCCGCTCAGGGTTATCTGCCGATACATGTTCAGTTACAGCAACTGGCAGTGGATTAGCGTCAAGCACACTTCATGCATCTACTGCAGAGGATACACCACATCGCGGCCATTTGTGGCCAGGTGGAACATTGTCAAGATTGCATGCTCCTCGATCTACTTTTAACTTCAAGGATGATATGGAGGTGTTTTCCCCTCTTGTGGATGTTCATCCTATCACACCTACACTTGACAACCTGTGGGATGATCATGACAGATCAAAGAAGGATAATTTACTTGTAGATAAGAAGCCTTCATCACTTTTGTTTCCTTCGTCCAATAGGAGGTACCCTTTGGCAGAGGAAGTGACAAATGATCATCCAATATTTGATTGGAAGCCCAGCTCAGCTTCTAAACAGGTGCACTTCTTTATATCTCTACTTTAGATGAATGCCTAATGTGAAATATTCATCTTTTGAATTTCATTATGGCAAGCGTTGCACATAACCTGTTTACGTGATGGTTTTGCTTTATTCCTTGGTGCAGGATGACTCCAAATCTTCGTTTGCTCGATTAGAATCAACTCCTGCTCCGTATTCCAAGAGTGAAGACTCATCCATCACCCCTCCAGAAGCTTGGGGTGGTGAGCGATTATCTGATAAGTATACCAATCTGCTTCAGACAAACACTATGCCATCTCGCTTTGGGATATCAGCTCAGACATCTGGATCAATTTTATCTGGAATACCAGATACATCCTTGTCAACAAGTCAGACAAGTATTAGCTCTACAAATTCAAGCTTAAACTATGCAAATATGCGCATCAAAGATGTGTCTTTCAATCAGGAGACTTCTTTAGGATTTCTGGAACACGTTAACTCTAGTGCCATGCCTATGTCCCCTGGTAGCAAAGGAATCACGGGACAGTCTAACCTTGATTCGCCAACATCATCTTTGACCCTCCATCGGAGATTCTCTACTTATGCAGAGAGGATAGGCACTACATCTTCCTTTAGTGACCGAACATCACTTGCAGTGGGTTCACCAAAAACAAAGAAAACAGGAGCTGAAATGAGAGAATTGTTATCTAGCTTGGTGTCAAAGTCAGAAACATCAACTGCCACAGAATCAGGGATTCTTCCAGCAATGAACGTAAGATATCTTTGATTTATTAGATAAGTTATAGCCTAATTTTGCATATAAATAGGCTCCTAAAAGAATAATAGAAAAAACAGTGATGGAACTCATCAGGAGAAGCCATTACGGAAGTTTATCATGCTGGCTTTGTTTTGCTGTACTTGATTATTATATTTCACTCGATGACAATACTTTTACAGGGAGGAATCTCACAACTCCAGAAGGCCCCTCAACAAGATGCGCAGCAGGGAAATTCCTTTACATTTCAGATTTTTCAACGTACTTTAGAAGAGACTCTGGATTCCTTTCAGAAATCGGTACACGAAGATATGAGGAACCTTCATATAGAAATCTTAAGACAATTCCACATGCAAGAGGTAGATTTCTGCTATTGCTCCCTGTAAAATGTACAAGTTTCCATTTGGTATAGCAGATTTCTGAAACAAGAGCAATAGCAGATTTACAGGGAGGAATCTCACGACTCCAGAAATCTACTTCATCTGTTATTGCTCTTGTTGTTCCCTTTTTGTTTCATTTTCCTCATTCATCATTCATTTTCTGGGAACCATTACACAGATGGAAATGTCAACGGTGATGAGTAAAATACTGGCAAACCAAGCTGAGCTGATGGAAGAAGTTAAATCTCTCCGGAAAGAAAACCAGCAGCTGCGGCAATTGCTTTGAGCACCGGTGAAGATTGTATTTAGTGTTAATGATTTTTTGTGGGTTGTTTGTGTTTTACAATTTGCTCTTCGTTAATGGGCCTTTGTTCAATAGGTAGATTAGAATTGCTGAAATCATATTCTGGGGCTTTTATCCAGCAATAACACGTTTGGCAGGTTGTACAACATAATGGAACATCATGTGGTTTTATGTTCACCGGCCTAACGTGCCATTGCTGAACTCGTTTTCACTCACCACCTTTTCAGCTTCCTCGTTATGTTGTGTAGAAAATGGCACTTAGATACATTTAATTTGCAGCTCAAATTGAAGATCCAAGCATTTAGAATGGAATTGGAATTCACTTTAAACGCGTACTGTGGCACATAGCTCTGTGAGACTTGTAACTAGGATTGAGTTGAGCATCGCAGATTTTTGGTCATGCCTTGGTTGCAGCTGAGGCACCAATTAATTAATCCAATATTTGCTACAATTGACAATTAAGCTGTGGGATGAATATGATCGATGATGACAGATGAAAGAATAATTCACATTTGTTTCAGAGGGTGGGGCAAAATGATCATCCAATATTTGATTAATTCCAAACAGGCCTTCTGCCAGGAAAGGAATCATGATTCAAAGTCAATGATGATAAATTTGTTTCATTGCTAAAAGTTAGCTAGTAGTCCAATATTCTACGACCCAGTATATTTGTATGCAGTGTTTTTAATTTTCAAGAACCATATTTCCAACACATACATATACACAGATAGTTCGTGATCGAGAATGTCAAATTATTATCGGAGCCATGCGTTGAACACAAAAAAAATATCAAATTACATTAATTAATTTCTTGTTTGATCGGATTGAGTTCAGTCTGATCATATCCATTTCAGGGGTGCATCTGTGGTGCTCGGGGTAGCAACACCAGGGTGAGGCTTGCCTGCAACTGGCAGGGGCAAGATGGAGAATAGCCAAATTCTGTGGTTTATGTCACTCGGAAAAAGTATTGAACATGACACTCCAATAATTCAAATCTAGTCAGTAGAGTCCAAAACGCAGCAAGATATAAAGTGGAGTGGGTACAACTGTAGAACAGAGACGAGAGCACACCCATTGTTCGATCTACATTTCTCCCTTTTCAATTTTCCATTCTCGATCGATCATCACTTTCAAACGTACCATAGCAGCTACTTGAACCACATGGCCGAAGCACTAGTTAACGTTCTCCTTGAGCATTTGGCTACCTTGGCGCTTGACAAGGTCCAAGAAGAGTTCAAACTGGTCATTGGGGTTGAGGAAGAAGTCAAAACTCTCACCCGCAATCTCAAAGCTATTCAAGGTCTGCTCGAGGATGCAGAGCGAAGACAAGTGACGGAGGCCAGCGTGAGACTTTGGCTGGATGAACTGAATCAAGTTTCCTACGAGATGGATGATGTGTTGGATGAGTGGTGCACTGAAGTTCTAAAGCAACAAATGGAGAAACAAGAAAACCAAGGTGAAAATGCTCTTGTTACTACTACTAAGAAGAAGAAGGTATGCTTCCCCTTTCCATCCAATCACACCTACATTCGACTAGCCCAGCTCAACTTCTAAACGGGTCTCACTTCCAAAAACAAAGAAAGCAAGAGCTGAAATGAGACAACAGTTGACTTGTTGTCAAAGTCAGATACAGCAACTGCCACAGAATCAGAGATTCTTCCAGCGATGATGAGCGTAAGATTTTGTCATTTATTAGATAAGTCATCGTCTAATTTTGCATGCTTTCACTTTTTTGTGCTGTCATTAAAGATGTTTGTTATGATGGCTTTGTTCTGCCATACCAGATTATTATACTTTCACTCAATGAAATTAATACTCTTACAGGAGGAACCTCACAACTCCAAAAGGCCCCTAGCCTCAACAAGATGCACAGCAGGGAAATTCTTTTGCATTTCAGATTTTTCAACATCGTTTAGACGAAACTCTTGATTCCTTCCAGAAATCGGTACACTGAGAAATGAAGAACCTCAGTATAGAAATTTCAAGACAATTCCTCATGCAGCAAGAGACTAGAGGTATGCATATTCCATTGCTCTAGTTGTTCCCTCATCTTTTTCATTATTGTTTAGTTCCTTATTCTTTTTCTGGAACCATTACACAGATGAAAATGTCAAATGTGATCATTACAATTCTGGAAAACCAAGATGAGTTGATGATACAAGTTAAATCTCTCCGGAAAGAAAACCAGCAGCTCCAGCAATTGCTTTGAGTACTGATCAAGATTGCATTAGTGTTAATGATATTTGTGGATTGGGATGTGAGTGTTGTTCTGTTTTACAATTTGCTCTTCATCAATGGGCTTTTGTTCTATAGGTAGAATAGAATTTGCTCCTCTCACCTAATGAATGAGGGCTATCAAGCGCTTCTTAGATGGAGTTTTTCGGTCATGATGTTCAAGTTGCCTTCTTTCCCAGCTCCCATTCTTTTTTTAGTTAATTCAACTTGCATTTAGGTGCCAAAAATATCATTATAGTATCTTCAAGGCAGCCCTGATTGTATTCAGGAGGTTATTAGTCATCAGATTTTTGGTCAAGATGAGCAAAAACATCATAGTTAACTAGTTAAGAGAGAGGTGTGTGTGTGTGTGTGTGTGGCTAAAATAATTGATGGTTGAATCTGTTATTTTATCATTGTATATTGTAGGGATGCATGTCTCAAATAACACAAGCATGTGAGTTTCTTTCTCAATGAATCTTCAAGACTGTCCCATAGATGAATATGTGTAAAGAATGGAAGTCAGTATTAGAAGGCAGAAGGTAGCAGCATCATTAATTCTGCATCAGGCATTATCTTTGTATCCTAATTGAGGCAGAGTCCTGGTTTCACAGCATTGACCAACGTATGAGGCTACATCATAAATTAATTTCCAATAGCTAGATATTTTGATATATAGATTGTAATTAATTAATTATGTGTTTTTTTTTGATATTGGTTATAGATAAGTACTATTACTCCTCTGATTAATATTGCCAAGTGTGAACCAAAACTGCCTTGGAAGACAAATATGCATTAAATCTACTGACTTAGTCATGCAAGACAATTAGAAGTTAATTAGTTAGGTTCCTTTCTCTGGTCAACTATATGCTAAACAACGTCAATGGTTGAAGCTTAGACATCAATCCAGCTAGGCATGAATCTTTAAAAGCAAATTGGCTCATACAAGACAGAAGGGAAATTTATATAAAACAGAGTCAGAGTCTTTCTTTAATCGGTGGTTTTAGTTACCAAGTCGCTGGATCTTGAAGGCAATAATTCGTTCACACTTGCCACTAGCGAGGCCACTTGTAGGGAATACATTTTGGGCTGAGAATTAATTCACAATATAAAGTTGGTGGCACAAACATGATAGCACGCCAATTCTAAATTTTTACTTCATATTTCTCTGTTTTCAATTTCCAGTCTCGATCAGTTTCTTACGTACTTGAAGAACATGGCGGAAACACTAGTTAACGTTCTCCTAGAGCGTTTGGCTACCTTGGCGCTTCACAAGGTCCAAGAAGAGTTCAAACTGGTGATTGGGGTGGAGGAAGAAGTCCAAACTGTCACCCGCAATCTCAAAGCTATTCAAGCTGTGCTCGAGGATGCAGAGCAAAGACAAGTGATGGAGGCAAGCGTGAGACTTTGGCTGGATGAACTGAATGAAGTTTCCTACGAGATGGATGATGTGTTGGACGAGTGGTGCACTGAAGTTCTAAAGCAACAAATGGAGACACAAGAAAATGCTCTTGTGACTACTACTAATAAGAAGGTATGCTTCCCCTTTCCAGCTTCCTCTTGCTTTTGTTTTGGCCAAGTCAATCAGTTAATTCATCGTCGTGACATTGCTGTGAGGATTAAAGACCTCAATGAAAGATTAGCTTTGATTGATAAGGAAAAACAAAGTTTTAACTTTCAAAACACCACAAGAGGCCCCGAACTACCTGAACGACAAAAAACTACTTCTCTTCCAGGTGATAAAACATTTGGTCGATATAAGGAAACGAACATTATACTTAGTAAGTTGCTAAGTGAGAGTAGTCAAGAAAAAGGGGTTCCTCTTGTCATCCCTATCATAGGAATGGGGGGAATGGGGAAGACAACTCTTGCCCAACTAGTCTATAATGATGAAAAGGTTAAGACCTATTTTGATCATAGAATATGGGTCTGTGTCTCAGATCCTTTTGAAGAGATCAAGATTGCTAAAGCTATTGTTGAAGGTCTAGATAAAAAAAGTCCCTCAATAAATTCAAATGAGTTGGAAACTTTATTGAAATGCATATATGAATTGATTGAGGGGAAAAAATTCCTCCTTGTCTTAGATGATGTCTGGAGTCCAAAGCTTGCTCAGTGGGAAGAATTGATCAAACCTTTACGTAAGGGTGCAGTAGGCAGTAGAGTATTGGTGACCACGCGAAAGGATGAGGTTGCTACTTTGATGAAAGCAACCACTCACGTAATTCATTTGACCAAGTTGAGTGAAGAGTTATGTTTGTCATTGTTCTATTACAATGCAGACATGGATGAAACTGACTCTGAAGTGTTTCAAACTATTAGCAAAGAGATTGTAAAAAAGTGCAATGGCTTACCTCTTGCTGCAAAGACATTAGGTAGCCACATGCGCGACAAGAAAACAATTAATGAATGGCAAGATGTTTTAAGTAGTAAGATATGGGAATTGGAAGAGATAGAAACACATGTCTTTCGACCATTATTACTAAGTTATCATGATTTGGCCTCAGCTATCAAACGTTGTCTTTTGTATTGTGTTACGTTCCCAAAAGATTACGTGTTTGATAAGGAAAGTTTGATTGAGTTGTGGATGGCGCAAGATTATCTAAATGCAAAAGGAAGCAAAGAAAATAATAGAATTGGTCAAAAATATTTTGATAGCTTAGTAATGCGGTCTTTCTTTCAAGATTTTGAGGTAGATGAATATGGAAAAACAAGGTGCAAAATGCATGATATTGTACATGACTTTCTTCAGTATTTGACTAAGAATGAGTATTACACTATGGATTATCACCTAGGCACTAGTGTGAGAATGAAGGAAGCAAATCATAAGGTTCATCATTTGACCTTGTTGAATTTATTTGGGAGTGTATCTTTGTATTATTTTCGCAATTGTAAAAATTTGCGTACCCTAGCAGCTTATTCAACCCTTATTTTATTCATTGGCCAAGAGTTAATTGAGAAGCTGAAATGTCTTAGGACATTAAACTTGGGTGACAGTGGGATTGAGGTAATTCCCAAAGAGATAGATAGATTGATACATTTGAGGTATATTGATCTATCTTTTAACAAAAGTATGAAGGAATTACCCGACACCATGAGTAGTTTATACAATCTTCAAACCTTGCGACTTGTTGGTTGCAGGAATCTAACAATATTAGATTTGGGTAGGCTAATAAACTTGAGGCATCTTTATGTTGATGGCTGTGAGAATCTAAAGCTACTGAGGATTGAGAGGTTAAAAAGTCTGCAAAAGCTAGACACGTTTTATGTCCAAGCTTGGTATGCCGATAATAATGAAGGAAACAAGTTGGAAGATCTGAAAAACTTGAACCAGCTTCAAGGACTTCTTACTATTCATATCATGGGATATACAAAGTTGGCGGAGAAAGCAAATTTGGCCGAGAAAGCAAATATGGTGAATAAGGCGCACCTCCTTCATTTGGACCTATTCTTTCAATGTGATTCCCCGGAAGAGTTGTTGGAAATGGAGAGAGAAATACTGAATGGCTTAGAACCAAATCCAGGTTTGGAATCTTTAAGGATCAGTAACTACAGTGGCCCCACCTTGTGGACCGATTGGTGGTCATCTCTACACAGCTTGAGACTGCTTACCCTTGAACATTGCGAATGGTGTAGGGAGGTTTTGCCTCCTTTGGGGCAATTGTCGTCCCTTGAATCATTGCATATGACGTCACTTCGTCGCCTGGAAAAGGTAGGAGTTGAATTTTTGGGAATCGATCGATCAGATCCAACGCAAACGACGTGGACATTTAAATCTTCATTCCCCAAGTTGAAACAACTCACCATCCACGGCATGTGGAGGTTGGAAGAGTGGGAAGGAGTGGATGATCCTAAGAATAATAATATTACGATAATGCCATGCCTTTCTTCCTTGATCATTTCTGAGTGCGAAAGCCTAAAAGCACTGCCGGGCTTCCTGTGGAAGACACCACTGCAGACATTGGACATCAGCCAGTCTGAAATGCTCGAAGACGTTTACAATGAAGGAAGAGGTGAGGAGTGGGCTACGATTTCTCACATCCCCAACATCAAGTTAGGCAATTATTGGATCCAGCTTGCAGCAACAATAGAAAACCAAGAGCATGCATACAATTTCTGATCCCCTCTGATGATGATTGAAATTGAAAAGGTATGTTTCCTTCAATATTTCCGCTTCATTTTTTTTTTCCTGGATATATATATACTATATTTGGTTGTGCATTAATTTTAATTTCCATCTTCTTTTGGCAATTGGCATCGCCTCTTGTAATTCAGACTTCAACTTCTCCGGGAACAAGCGCATTTTCAAAAAGGCAAGGCCTCTTAGGTGTAATGTCGATCATATTAATTAGCATGGTGAGCTGAATGTATATATATATACCTGATATTATTTTTATCACATGTACGTCAGTGATCTTATGCATTTTTGGATTTATGATTGAATCTGTAATTTTATCATTAATTCTATATTAATTGTGTAGGGATGCATGTCTCATAATAACACAAGCATATGCGTTTCTTTCTCAATGAACAAGACTGTACGTCCCATAGATGAATGTGTTTAAAGAATGGAATTCAGTCAATATTGGAAGGCATCAGGCATATATTGTCTTTGTATCCTAAGAAACTCATTCAGCATGATCGAGGCTGAGTCCTGGTTTCACAGCATTGAGGGTACATCATAAATTAATTTCCAATAGCTAGATATTTTGATATATAGATTGTAATTAATTATCTTTTTTAAATTCAGGTTATACATAAGTACTCCTCCCATTAATATCTCTTGTAGATGATCGACAATCGCACAAGGCTAGCTACTGTACTTCTCATATCAAAGCTTGAAGCATTTAGAATGGCATTAGAGCTGTCAAGCTGATCGGATGCTGATTTGGTAAGCTACATTGACCTAACCGATGAGGATACTGAAGAGGTCAAAGATAATTAAGATCTTATGCTTCCTCGGATACTGAACTGAACTCCCCATCAGTTTTACTTGTCTTCACTTCTTCGGCTTGATTTCTTTAACATACAGGTAATTGCAGAGCAGTGTGATTACAACTATAAGATGAAATCAGAGTTATTGTTTGTCTGCAATGTCTGATTTTTCTTTCAAGTCTCTCTGGACCTATGCAGGGCAGCAAATTTAAGTTGCTTATATACAGGAAAGGAAATGAAGATTCTTGGTCGTGTAAATAGCTAAAAGGATTTCTGGACTTCCAAAGACAAGATGATCATCACACATCGGGTTTGTCTTTCTGTTGCACTGACATTCCAGATACGAAATTTTCAATAATGATAGTTTATAATTGATTATCCTCTTCTAGTTCAGCTCAAATTTAAGTTGCTACTACATTGAAGCTTGAAGCATTTAGAATGACATCGGAGTTTTCAAGCTGATGGGATGCTAATTTGGTAAGCTGCATATACCTACTTATAGGTTGTGACAATGAGCTTTCATGACCATTTTATTTTTTCTTCGTATAGGTGTATTTGGAGGAGCTTGACTGATGGTGCATGTCTTGATTTGGTGAGTCTTGGTTTAGAGGGTATGGACCGTATGGGGGTTCTGTTTTCTGCTGACTTCAACAAACAGTCTACATGAATGACATGGTTTTTTTAGCCACATATTAATTTGGATTTTTACTGCTACAAAATTCATGTTAACTTTGTTGCACTAATCATTTAAAGTATTGATCAGCCTGTTACAAGTCTATGCTGGCAAAGGTCAAAACCTGATCCACTTCCTTCTGTGACTTCCTCAGACCTTTCTCCACCTATGGCAGCAGTATCTTCAGTTACAGAGAACTGAGGATAGGCCTCATCAAGGGCATTTGCGGCTTTGATCTGGTGATAACTTCAAGGATGATATATATGGGGGTGTTCTCCCCTATTGTGGAGGTTCATCCAATCACATCTACACTTGAAAAAGTCCAGCTCAACTTCTAAACAGGTCTCACTTCCAAAACCAAAGAAAGCAAGAGCTGAAATGAGACAACAGTTGACTTGTTGTCAAAGTCAGATACATCAACTGCCACAGAATCAGAGATTCTTCCAGCGATGATGAACGTAAGATTTTGTCATTTATTAGATAAGTCATCGTCTAATTTTGCATGCTTTCACTTTTTTGTGCTGTCATTACGGATGTTTGTTATGATGGCTTTGTTCTGCCATACCAGATTATTATACTTCACTCAATGAAATTAATACTTTTACAGGAGGAACCTCACAACTCCAAAAGGCCCCTAGCTGGCCTCAGCAAGATTGATGCACAGCAGGGAAATTCCTTTGCATCTGATTTTTCAACATCATTTAGACGAAACTCTTGATTCCTTCCAGAAATCGGTTGGGTGACTTTCTAGATTAATCAATATGGTTCTAGTTTGCTGGTTGCTATATGAATAGCAAAAGATGAAGCGGCAGTTACTGAAAGAGAGAAACAAAGTCATGCATTAGGTATGGCAGGTATTGACTTTTGAGGAAAGCATGTTTCTGCTTTGTGCCATGATTTATGGAAAGCAAGATCAAGCAGTAAATGTGTGCTGCTATATATGTGTGTTGCATGCATGCAGAATGCAAAAAAAAAAGAGTCGGACCGTGTGAGGGAGAGAGAGCAGCAAAGGAAGACTCCTTTGTGTATAAAAGGTGTGTGCTGCTGCAACTCTAAAGGCCTTCATGTATAGAAGCAAAGTGAGTTGTGTTCAAGAGTGTATAGCTTTTGGGGTAGGGTGATTTTCTAGGTTGAGAGAGGATGTACAAGGGGTATCCTTCTGGATACAAGGGTTCGGGTTGGGTATAAACTTGAGCGGTGTATTCTTGTATTTGTAATTCTCTCATAGTGAAGGTGAAAACTCTCCGAGGACGTAGGCAAGAATTTTGGCCGAACCTCATTAAATCTTGTTGTCCTTTTGGCTTGTTTATTTTTCTTTCCAGTTACTACTATTACTTGCGTGGCAAGGGGATTCATTTCCCAACAGTTCTATAGGTAGAATAGAATTTGCTTCTCTCACCTAATGAATGAAGGCTTTGATTCCGGAACATTTAAGGATTATTACCTTCAAGCTCTTGTTGGATGGAATTTTTCGGTCATGATGTTCAAGTTGCCTTCTTTCCCAGCTCCCATTCTTTCTTTTTTAGTTAATTCAACTCACATTTAGGTGCCAAAAATATCTTTATAGTATCTTCAAGGAAGCCCTGATGGTATTCAGGAGTTTATTAGTCATCAGATTTTTGGTCAAGATGAGCAAAAACATCATAGTTAACTAGTTAAGAGAGAGGTGTGTGTGTGCGTGTGGCTAAAATAATTTATTCTCAAGGACAACATTTAAACTGCAAAGACAATCGTCTCTTTTTCATTTAATATCACAAAGAATCAGAAAAGTCAATAACCTGAATAAGGTCATGTGGTTATAGCAATACAGGGGTGTAGAAATAGTACACACTCAAACAAAATGCTGCATTGTAAGCCACCATTAAGATCAAATTGTACACGCTCGGAAATGCTAACTCGAGATCTGCAGCTGTTTCAAGAGTTGACCTGAGAGACTCAATAGGAAGTTCGAATGGTTCGACGCATTTGCCATGCCTTCATGAATGCCAGAACATGTTGCAGCGAGATGGAGATGCAAAAAGGAGATTTCACTTTTACTTCGTACTATGCCTCACTTCTTGACTAATCTCAATACATCGCCAACAAGATGTAGCGAACCAGTTACAAGGACCTGATCAATAAACCAGAAATTTGAAACTCAGAAAGAAGCAGGAGAAAAATATAAATTTCAATGTCACCAACAATCTTAAATAACCATAATGTATGGACCTCATGGATTCTTCATGGTATCCTACCAAGGTCAAATGGTTAAAGATGTACCCTACAGTTCTAGTTCACTTTCTTCAACAGTTTTTACAAGGTGTTCATTTCCTCACGGCATGTCCTGCAACTTCATCTAAGTTGGTCCCGTGAAAATTGAAAATAAAAATAAATGAAGTACCAATTACCTGAAAACGAACAGATTGATTATGTCGGACACTGTCCCTGAGCCACTTTATAGCTGATGGGAGTGAGGAAAAAACTGCACTATTTTCACAACTTTTGACAGCCGTTTCCACATCATCTCTTAATTCTTCAGAAACAGTATCTGGGATCTTGTCATCACCTCCTATTAAAGTCAAAACAAAAAGAAAAACAATCCCAACTGAGAAATACAGAGTTGTTTAAAGACCAACAAAATAAAAGGTGATTGCCTCACACGACTGAGGAAATTGATGAACTCCCAACTAAGGAAATTCAATGATGATAAATTTGTTTCATTACTAAAAGTTAGTAAACTAAAAATTTGAAATGATATATTAATTAGTTTAATACAAATTTGACAAGAATATGTGTTAGAACAGAACAGTTTATATTATAAATTATAATTTTTACATACCTTTATTTCCCATTAGATTTTCCCATACTCTCTGAAGAGAGAATTGCCATGACAAATCAACTTGAGGATCAGTGGGAGGTAAGGAATGCGAACCAACCTTGTGATACACTGATGTGTTTGGTACAAATAGAGCCTTCTTAAAGTAGACACCTAAATATTGTACCAATTTGTCATAAGTCCCTTTGAAAATCAAAAGTGATTTTGTGTTTAGAGAAATTTTATTTTGATAAATCTGATCAACTTTTAAGTTTCTGATACCAGTCAAGAGTTTGAAAATATCAGCTTACTTGAAGGTCACCACCAATAAACTTTTAAGTTTCTGATACCAGTCAAGAGTTTGTAAATAATACTGATTCTTAATCTATAAATTCAACATGGATTCAAAAGTCTACTACTTGGTAATATTGCTCTATGAAAATTTAGGACATTAAATCATATAATGCTACTCACCATGACTAGCACATGTTTTCATCAGGTTCGGAAGAAGCAATTGAGGATCCCTCACTGACATACAATTAAACAGCAGTATCTGCAAGTATCTCTCAACAAGTTTTGTTCAGTGACAGCCAGAGGAAAATGAAGCATCTCAAAGGGCTAAAAGCATAATTTAATACTGACACATTTGATTATTTTATATAAAAAAACATTGACTTGATCCGCCCATGGAAATGCTTGTGTAAGTAAATTGAAAATTAGGGTACATAATGAAGGCTACTGTTCGAGTAAGAGTATGCAGCCCAAGTTCCGTTTTCAGCAGTCATAAAAAAACAGTGCACCAAGGAAAATACTTGTGACAACTTACAAGGCACAAAATTACACAAGAAAGTGGATACAACTGCCTAGCAAAGACAGATATAAACGCACATAGATTTAAGCGAGGATCAAGAGTATAGTGACCTGTGAGTTCTTCTTGGCTTTCACATCAGGGTGCCTTTGTACGAAATCATGTGATGTAGAGGAATCCGGCGTCTTTTCCTGAGAGTCCTCTTTAGTGGAATGAGAAAACCATCTTGCACATATTTCCATGCTTTCGGGGCTATGGGCACCATCTAAATAGAATGTAAGATCTCCAGGGCTTTCATTGTTAATATAGTGATCTGGAACAATTTGAGCCCGGCCTTGTAAACTGACAGTAGCTGTTAGTCCTTTTATGAACTGCTCCGGAAGAGAGGTCTAGTCCATACAGAAGTATATAAATCAATCAACATAAAAATTAAAATCAAGTTAAAAGAATAACTTTTTAGAGCTTACAGTATTTTCTGGGCATGTGACATCAAGATGACCAGTCCTTTGAAGCCATGTAGAGCACAGTGCAACAGCAAGGCCAGCATTAACATATTGGTGCTCACCTTCAAGCCCAAGTTTTAAGCCACTCAGCAAATTAGCATCCAATGGTGGTACTGTTTGAAGAGGTACCTGGAACCAGAAAGGTTGCCTCAGCTCATTGAAGCATATATACTGTTGTGTCCTATTCAGCCGGAAAGAAAGTTACTGCTTCAACAGTGAATTTAAAACAGCTAAATTTGACTTTTCCTAGCCTAATGAAGCACTGTTCTATCATTTGACTTATGCCTTGGACAAAAAAAAAGAAAAAAAAATTATGAAGGGAAAGCTCTTGCAACCTACATCCAACTGAGAAGCCTTCTCTTCAAGTACCCGCATTGCTTCATCAGGTTGAGGCACAGTCAATGCAGGAACCCCATGCTGAATTGGAAGAAAAAGAAAGATGGACACAGAAATAGAAGTGACTGTAAGTTCTGTTAGACATATTTCCCACCATCATATGCTTTGAGGAAATGTAGTTTTAATGAAAACCTTGAAGATTCCAGCCTTCTCCCCAGCAATTGCTCCCAGAGTATATCCTATTTATAGAATCCAGAAAAAAAAAAAAAAACAAGGACATCCAGCATAAGGGTACATATACATAAAACGCATACACACATATACATGTGGAAGGTAATATTTGTTTTGCCATAACTGATATGTTACGATGTCAGACTGGCAATCTTGACCATACATTCAAACAAGAATCCACTAAATCAGTTGTTCAAATTGACAGCTTGGCAGTATAACATACCAGACTGTTTGGCAATAGAACATATATGTATATATATCATAGTTATAGCATCAAAATAAATAATTGTATCACATTGAAAATACGATATACAGTTATATATGTTCTTATACGCTTGAATTTTTAATTCAATGAATCAAATGATCACATGTGTTTGTCCAAAAAAAAAATGATCACATGTGATTAGGTGGGTTTGAGAAGAGAAAAACTAACCAAGAATCTCCATGTGATCATATCCAAGGGATGATATACCACAGACAACAGGTGCCTGAACCTGAAATGTTATGACATCTATACTTAGTTATTCCAAAAGTAACTGGATTATGGAGTTAGCACTAAGAATTTCACATACCACATTTGTAGCATCAAACTTTCCGCCTAACCCAACCTCTAAAATAGCAACATCTACCTGAATGGAAGATTAAAATAAAAGCAATATTTGAGCATTGATGTTAATAACATTTCTGGAAAGGGAGGATGTCAGATGGAAGCAAATAAAAAGATACACATCAAACCTTCTCTCCTGCAAATATCTTGAAGGCAAGTAAGGCAAGGAAGCGAAAGTAGGTCGGCATTGGTACATCATCACTAGCTTTTTCCTACATTTGAAATACACACATGTGTTTGAGATAATCATCATGATTAAAAAAAATTAGGCCAAATTGTTGAACAGAGGATGTTTAGGATAAAAAGATAAGACAACATTTTCATTAGCACAAAAAGGTGTTGATTCAAAAATATGAATACAGGCCAAGAAAGATAAAAAAAATCAAGCTTAGATTACCTTTAGTCTATCAAAACACCACCAGAAATGTTCTAAAAATTTCTCTTCGCCGATGTCCACTCTGTAGCAACCAACCAGACCAATAAAAATTTAATCAAGGGACCTAAAGTCAGTTCAGAAGGAGGACAAATGAAACTTCACTATAATTTGTACTTCAGAGACAAAAGGCACTAACTACTAGATACTTGTAATAAGCATGAAATCATGAAATGTAAACCCAAGGCCCTTGTTCAGTAATAATTTACTCTGCCTATGCTTATATGAAACTCAACTCACCCATCCAATCGAAATCTCTCTCGAACATCAATGAGATGAGGAGATGTGAAAAGTCCAGTGCGGAAGCCACAGTTGCGTAAGATTGATTCAGAGAATGTGCATGTGGATCCCTTTCCAAACCCCAAAGAGAACAAAACAACAATTAGTGCCATAGCATCCAGAAACCAATTAACTGAGCTAGTGTAAGTACAGAACCAAATTACAAAGCGAAGCTGTGTAGAAGATAAAGATTTGTAAATTCAATCGAACAAAGATAAACAGTGAAAATGAGTACCTTCCCTTTGGTACCAGCCACATGAATGATCTTCATCTGTGAGATTGGCTCCTCCAATTCCAGAATCTGCAATATTATTCAATACTCCATTAATTCACACACAATAACGGAATCAGTTAATCAAGTAGTGTATTCCAGAAAGTGAGGAAGATTACTTTGAGATAGTCAAAGAGGAGGTCGAAGCGGTCGCCTTTGTTGCTCTTATCGGCACGACTGCGTTTTGTGATCAAGGAGGACAAAGCCTCCAGTGCCGCTTCGTACGGAGTTTGTGAGGGATTCGAAGACCCATCGCCATCTTCAAAAGGTTTGAGGAAATGCAAAATATTACTACTCGGACATGAAACACGTAAATAGAAAAAGAAGAAGAAGAAGAAGATGGAGAGAGGTTGTGGCTTGTAGAGTGATGTACCTTGTGCCATGGCGACTTGGATGAGATCTGAATCCGAATTTGGGAAATTACAGATGATGGGTTTATATTTTATGCATTAAAAGGATTGATGGATTGGGTATGAAAGGTGGAAAGCTAAGAAACAAACAAGGTCGATGAGCAACCAACCGCCCTCTTTCAAGTTCGTTGGATTCTTTCGAGTATCTTATTTCGTATGTTTTTTCTTGGAATATGCTACGTATTCCATTTTTTTTTTCCTGTTTTTATTTTTTTATATCTCTGAAGCAAATTTCACTCATTGAGAGCTTAGATAAGAAATGAATCAATCAATTTGGTGAATTCTTCACTCTTTGAGTTGCCACATTGTTATAAGTTTTAGGCGTGTCATCTTAAGTTTGCACGAAATTATGTTTAGTATAGAAAGTCCTAACTAGGTGAATGATTTTTACTATTACAAATCATCTTTTTCGTTTTCAATAATAGCACTAACACCTCCAATTTCCCCTTTACACAAGAATTCACCATATTGGATGGGTCGGGTTTTGGTGCTTGGTTGGGCGCCTTTTCATTGATGGAGATTGCTTTCTATTGTTGTAATTTGTAAGGGATCCTCTTTGTAATGTTTACATTTGAGCACCACAATTGATTGTTTAGGGAGAGAGTTGTCTTCTGTTAGTTTGTAGCATTTTAGTGCTTCATATCATTACTTTGTCAAAAGAGTTTGGTGCATGTTATTATAACATCTTGTTATTATCAATGAGTGATATCTTTTCTAAAAAAAAAAAAATCCCAAAATAGAAAATAATCAAAATATAAACACAAAAACTTCAGTCCCTACATTCCAAGGGTATAGCCCATACTATCGGCACTGAGCCTATGGTAAGCCCATCACTGTTTAAAAGGAGCAAAGCCCAATAATATTACAAAGAGCCTACGCCGAATCTCTCCGCACGTATCTGATGGTGTGCCGTCGCAACCAAAGCTGATAGATCAACGTGTGAAACGCATCGAACGACTGCGGTGGAGCGTTCCACGCTAAATGGTGACCCGCAGCCATACCCAATCCCCTCATCTGGTCGTGCCTCTCCCAACACGCGCGAACCAACAGTCGCTTCAGTTTCTTCGCCCCTCCACTTTTTCCCACGAACAACGCCATCTCCTGCCACCTCAGCACGTCCATGAACGGCAGGTCCTGGATCGGACGGTCGGTAATCACCACAGGGACACACCCGAAATGCAGAGCCTCCCCTATGCCTGAAATGTCGCCTCCACCGTACTCGAACAGACAGAACTTACTACTGGAGAGTCTCTCCGCATAGATCTGCGGAGTTGACGGCTCAGATTCGATCAGAAACTCGGGGTTAGTTCGCAATTCGTTTACCAGAGTTGACTCTTTCACCCAATTTGACCTGGCATAGCCCAAAAACCTCGTGGTGTTGCCCGTCGGCGCGTGGGAGCTCGCGAGTGGGGGAAGGGAAATGTCCTTGTGAGGGATGAACTTACCCTCCGGCGTCGGAAAGCACGAGATCTGGATCGAGTTCTTCTTAAGCTCAACGAGATTCCGGTCCGACTCGTACCCGATTCCGGCGCAGGAGAGGTAGAAATGGTCGGCGCCGAGCGTGCGGTTCCAGTACGGGAGCTCCGATCGGATGGTTCTGATTAGACGCGCGATGGAGCGCGTGGTGAGATCCGGGGGGAAGGGGACGAAGAAGAGGTGAGCCTCGTCGGTGTTGTTGGTGGCGACGTCGCTGTCGAGGAGAGTGGTGTAGAAGAGCGATTGGACCGGAGAGTCGAAAGTGAAGGGAGGATTTGGCTTGTAGATGAAGATTTTAAAGTTCTTGACCATGGCGTCGTAGTTGGCGGAGATTGTGGCGGGGGAGAGGTAGGGGGAGGTGATGTGGGGGATGGATTTGGAGTGAGTGGTGAGGAAGATGAAGAGGGAGTAGAAGAGGAAGAGAAAAATGGACGTGGTGGACATTTTTGGACAGACTGACTGGACTGAGCTTCAGTTGAGCTCTCCTCCCTGCTAGCTTTCTAGTTGAACCCAACTGCCAAATACAGGTTGTAGCTAATGATTAATTCGATGTGATATAATCATTTTTGGGTCAACCGTCAACGTGTGGTAAAATATATTTAGCTTCCTTAAAGAACAACTGTCTGGGTGGTGTAGTTGGTTATCACGTTAGTCTCACACACTAAAGGTCCCCGGTTCGAACCCGGGCTCAGACATTTTTTTTGCATACAATCTGTCCATTCCCCACTACCATAGAACTACAAAAAGACAATACATGTTTGATTCTCCCTTTGTGTTAGAAGATCCTAACGGTAATGAACTTCGGATACAATTCTTAGTTAACTTAGGATACACACATGGAGTCCAAATTGGGTATTGGAGTTCTTATTTATTTTTTTGTGAAGGTTGTCTATTGACGGAACTCGAAAAACTCAAAATGCTCGAGCGGATTTTTTTATATGAATTTTTTAGTTTTTCGAATTTGCAAAATCATAACAAAAAATTGGGTAGAGATTTTTGCGTTCTGTCAGTTTGAGAAATGCTTAAAAATCATGATTTAATGGTGTGAAGATTTTGGCGAGAAAATAAGAACTTGCGATTTTGACCAAAAAACTGTGTGCTATAGTTCACAATTTTGGGTGAGAAATCAAAGTTTCAGAATTTTTTTTTTTTAAATTTTGGGGTTGGTCTGTACGGTGTTAGAACATCGTTTTTGGATGACAACTTGTGGTTGGACCGTCAAAATTGGACACAATTTGCCTCGCTTCCATGGACATAGTTATGGGCACAACATGAACATGATAAAGAGTACAAGCATGAAAATGACACATATTAGGACACGAAGTACTTTTTCTTAACCCTGAACTGATGGAAGAGAGCATTGGAAAGGGCACATGCATTTGCATTAACTTGGCCACAAGAATGGGCGAGGGCAAAGGCTTGGTCACTAGAATGAGCGAGGGCCAAGACTTAACTACTAGAATATGCTGGGCCATAAATAATCATGATAAGGTAAAAACTTATGTTTTTTGTACGAACACTAAGAACAATTTATTCTATGACCACAAAAATTTTCAGAATTTGTTAGGCACGGAAAGTATTAATTTTATTTTTCAAAGTCGAAAAACGGAGAAAATGGTAAAAAAAAATAAACAGATCGAGATTTTTCAGTTCTGTCACTTGGAGCAGCTTCTAAAAACATGTTTTTTTAATAGTGAGATTATGACATGGGAAAATTTGAATAAAATTGGGTCTTGGCATTGTTTGGCACATTTGGATGTGTTGTGGGACACCTTGGTATGCCTCCTTGTGAACTGCAGTTTTTTTTTGAAATTTTCTTTGCCATAATCTCACCATCAGTAGAACATGATTTTTAGAAGGTGTTCTAATTGACAGAACTCAAAATGCTCGAGCGAATTTTTTTATATGAATTTTCTATTTTTTCGAATTTGAAAAATTGTAAAAAAAATTTGGGTAGAGATTTTTGCGTTCTGTCAGTTTGAGAAATGCTTAAAAATCATGATTTAATGGTGTAAAGATTTTGGCGAGAAAATAAAAAAATACGATTTTGGCCAAAAAAACCGTGTGTTATAGTCCATAATTTTGGGTGAGAAACCAAAGTTTCGGATTTTTTTTTTTTTGAAAATTTTGGGGTTGGTCTATACAATGTTAGAACTTCTTTCTTGGGTTACACCGTATGGTTGGATCGTCAAAATTGGACACAATTAGCCTCGCTTGCACGGACATTGTTATGGGCACAACATGAACATGGTTAAGGGTACGAGTATGGAAATGACACAGATTAAAACACAAAGTATTTGCCCTTAACCCTAAACTGATGGACAAAAGCATTGGAATGGGCACATGCATTTGCATTAGATTGACCACAAGAATAGGCGAGGGCAAAGACTTGAACACTAAAATGAGCGAGGGCAAGAGCTCAGCCACTAGAATGGGTCGGGCCATAAAATACAAAATGGTAAGTGAGTAGGCTTCCATTTTCATAATACAGTTCCAAGTGCAGCAATAACTCTTAAGTGCAGTTGATGTAGTTTTGTTTTAAGTGGTGGTGAGTACGGGTGATACGGTTGAAATTAAAGTTTTGAAGAATCAAGTTGCATAACGCTGATTCTAATGGTTCTCCTTCATGTTTGATTCTTATAAATGAACTTAGGATACACACGTAGAGCCCAAATTTGGTATTGAAGTTCTTATTTTTTGGTGAAGGTAGTCAATTGGAACATAAATCCCTTATTATAGCACATGAAATTAGAACAAATTTTTTGTTTTTTTTTTCCTAATTTTAGAAGATCATAATGGTGCTTAAGAATTATGTATATTTCTTCGAAAGTCTAGGTCTTCTTATATGTAATTTCGAGACGGTGACTCATTGAAGTCGTTGATTATATGAATATTCATTCCCTATATAAATTATAAAATAAAAAAGAAAAAGAAAAAAAGGTTTACTTATGACTTATCCACTCACATGAGGCTGTCACGTGCAAAAGGGGGAAGGCGCAGAAGGAACGCGCGCGCACAAAAGGCGCGTGGAGGGAGACCTCAGGAACTTAATACCGGTCAGTGCCTCCCTCGTCCTCTGTGTTCCTTCCAAACTACGAAAAGCAACGTCTTAGGGCTCGAATTTCACTCAGTTTCAGCTCGATTCTCAAATTACCAGTCGACGACTCTCAGAGCTTCTTCAATCAAAGCTTTCTCGATTCAATCCCAATGGACGAGTCATACTCCGGCCTCCCTACCAGCCATTTACTCGGCTCAGTTCCGGTAACTACTGATCGATTCATTTACTTTTTACAATTCAAACTCACCAATCCTCAAATCCACCTTGTAATTGTCTCTATCTTGATTCTCATATTTCTGCAATTTGTAAGCTCACTGATCTTGTTGGATTGTTTCTTTTCTGGGAAAATGAGGGAAAAGAAAGCAAATTAAAGATATTTGAGGACCAAATAATCAATGGCTCAAGACATTGTTGGTTTGATTTTTCTCCGTTTTGATTTCTTCCCATTTTTGGAGTAGCCTAGTGTAGCTTAGAATTATATTGTGAGACCTGAAATTTACAACTTTCGCTCACAGAGATTATAGGCACAAATAATCGGGTATCTTAGATTAATCTATATACAATCCTTGTTTGATTCTGATATTCAATCATTGCTGGAGTCTGGGCTAACTTAATACACCACCATAAAGTTCCTACTTTGAGTACTTTCTAACTTTGCCGGAGGTAATTCCTAGAGATTCATCACAAGGCTCATTTGCGCACCCTTTGTTTAACCACTTGATTTTGAGAACTTTTGTAATAAGTGTTTGTTATTTTAGAATGCATTACCATTTCTCTTTCTGAAATTCCTTATGAACCGACTTCTGTAATAAGGCATTGATTAGCTTCTTTTACAAACTTGCTTCCTTTGTGTTTATGCTAGGCTAGTTTAAGCATGGTAGTCCTTCTTTATGTTTTTCGTCGGAATGTCCAATAAATTGTATATCTTTTCTTTACTCCTTTTTTTGGTTGGTCAGGCTGTCATAAATGAAGATAAAGAGAAGAATACCACAAGCTATGAAGGTATGAGGCTTGCTCACTAACTTTTTCTCAAGTATTTTATATTTTAGTTTTTCTCCATACAGAATCGCAGTTAAAGGTTCACCTGAATCATAATTTGTTTCCTTACTCTGAACTTATGCAGCACCTGAAGCTAATTTGCAAATCTTCCCCCCAAATAATGGAGGAGACAGAGGGCGTGGTTATCAAACTGTAGGAGGTCCAAGTGGTATGGTTTTCAAATTTATGATTTATATATATTTTAAATTTACAAACAAAAAAGAGCTAAATTTAGTCTCCAACACTCCTGCAGGAGTCACACTCCCTTTTGTGAAAATATTTAAATCATGGTTCTTTTGCATTGCAAATTGAAGTTATTGGAGTATCTTGGGATTGAATGAGTTTTTCTGTACCACGATTAATGTTCTTGCTCTTATTCTCTGTCACCTAGTTGATCATCAATGTATACATTGAGTAGACTGAAGTTTATCTAGTTCTGTGACATATTATGTGGATGAATTGAGAGAATGCCTGTAATGGGTTTCACATATGTCTGGATAAGGATTGGAAGCTTAAGTTCCACATGTAGGGCTTAATGCGAGTTGAGGAAACTTGGTAGAACATAATGTACTTGACTTGACTTCCTGGGGAAACATATTGGTTGGTTGGTGCAAGATGTAATGATATATCTGTTTATTACTTGAGGATTCTGTATTTTCTTATTTTGCAATAAAAGAAATACTAGCAATATCATGATAGGAAATCATTGTCAAGGTGAAATTTTTAAAGTTTGTAATTTGTTATATGTGTTGGTGCATATGTTTGAAGGGCACTGTGATTTTTCATTAGAGGGTAATATGTTTCACTTTTGTTTTGGATAGAATGGCTGTAGCCTGTAGGAATGTCGTATACTGATGTGTTAAGGGATTAATAAATGGTTTTGACCTTATTAGTTTGCTTGGGCCATCAAATCAAATTTGAAATGAATTCTGGTGGATTTTGTTCTTCTTACTGTGGTTATTCAACCTTTTGATTTGATTGGCAACACATTCATTTGCGATGCCTGCTACTTTGTTTACTTACATATTTAATGATCTCTCTTTCTGTCCATCCATGCAGAAACATTTGAAGAACAACCGGCAAACAACTGGAGGGGAGCATTTAATGTCGCATCATACACACAATACTTCAATGTGGATACAGACGTTGTCTTGAACAGATTGCTTAGTTCCTTGTATCCCCACACTGGAGATTTTTTCAGCAAAATTGATGCCAACCCTGATCTGTGAGTTCTGATGTTTGTTTCCCTTTTCTTCATCTTTTTTTTTCCCTACATTTTTCTTCTACTAAATAAAAACAGATAGAAGTATTTGCTTTTAGTAAAAAAAACATATGATCTGAAATTAAATTAATCTGTCAAATATATTCTTAGTATATGTATGTCCTATCAAAACTAGAAAAGAAAATGAGTATAACCAGGATGAAAATTTTAACTGAAATCTACACAACCTGCCTTTCTTTAGGGCCATGACATGTTTCTCATTTCATATAGGAAGATTAGAGGATTTTGAGTTTTAAGCTTACATTCTCAGCCACAACCATTGTGTTAATTTCAATGAGACAGTATGTTCTCTTAATGGCACAGCAATGAGTGAACATGAGCATCTAACATTTGGCTTTCTTGGTATTGTTTTTTGTATTGCGTTAGATATGGGCTAATATGGATCTCCACTACATTAGTGTTTGTGCTGGCTTCACTTGGAAACTGTGCCACCTACCTAATGGACAAGCACACTGATACCACTACTTCTTGGGGCTTTAATGTCAGTTATATGAGTTTGGCAGCCTGTTCAGTCTATGGTTATGCAATTTTGGTCCCCTTGGCATTTTATTTTTCGCTACAGTATCTGGGCGCAACTACGAGCCTTGTTCGACTTTGGTGTATGTGGGGATACTCTCTCTTCATTTTTGTTGTAGCATCTGTAAGTACCCACCTCCCTGCTCTGCTGTCAGTCTTTTGTGTTTTTGTTCTTTCCCCTTTTTTGGCTCTCCATTTGAATATTAACAGATCATTTATTGAAAGGCCAGAAGCCGAAATAAGTAAAATCTTCATATGGATGAGTTGCATAGACCATCTTTTGAATATTCAAATCTTGATCTGCTTAATTGGACTAGTCCAAGTTTTGTCTCTGATTGTCATTTGAGCTAAAATATTATGGCATCCTGGTTCTTAGCCAAAAGAATGTAAAAGGAACCCCTACCTGAAAATTATTAATTAGTAACTGTCAATCTATTCCTAATCATTTCATATGTTTTCCGTGGAATATTTTCAGTTTCTGTTACTTATCCCAATTGAGGCTCTTCGATGGATCATTATAGTTCTCGTCGGTGCTGCATCTGCTTGCTTTGTTGCTTTGAATCTCAAGTCTCATATGGAGGGGAGTGACTTTACAATAGTGGTGGTCGCGGCATTTCTCTTGCAATTGGCACTGGCAATCTTCTTTAAGGTTTACTTCTTCCCATGAGCGCTACTAGACAGTAGGCACAGTCAGTCTCTGAAATCCTGAATTTGAAACATCTGTGGTTTCTGGGTGTTGATTTAGAAGCGACTGGAATGGCACTTAGGAGATCGGTTTTGCAGTGTGTTGGAATTACTCGCTTGTTTGTATTGGATTTCAGTAAAGAGTAGGAGGGATGGCATTTTGTAATCCATGCTTTTTCTCAGTCTTGGAATTTTTCCCCCTTAAACCGGATTTTGTAAATAATGTATTCAGAGATGTTATAGTTGTTATGGTACTTGTTACATCAAGTTGATTTCTTATGTGAACTTGGCATATGTTGACATTTTTTTTATATAAAAGAAAACCGGATGAAATACTCTCCTCTCGACTCTCTCATTTTACAACTTATTTTTACAAAAAAAAAAATCTCAGTGCCCATCACAACTATATATACAGTGTAGCCTTGGGTGCATAATGTGTCCACCAGCAAATTGACACAAAATAAGAAAATTTCTCAATGCAGAGACCCAGGTTAACCTACGTCCATAATTCATTTGACTAGCCTGCCCCTCCCTCTCACTGAGAGGGTATGTGTATTTAGTACAAGTATTGTCCTCCAAGCAACAACGCCTGGCTAAAACCCTATTCCGTTAAACAACCACAGCGCTCTCCCTCCGACTCGCAGCCACTCACACATGGAACAAGACAATAATATTGATCGAGCTTTTCTCAAACAAAGAGACGTAATTAAGCGCCTCGTTATCAAGGTCCTAATTCACATTCATGCAATTCTCTAAATATATATATATATATATATATTTCGTTTTCTCAATTCATTTTCTCATGTACGAATAAAATGACTAATTTCATTCATACTGACCTTACGATGAGCTCATATAAAAACCAAAGTTAAAGTGTTTCACTTTTTTCGAGCTCATTTTCTGTAGATATATATATATATCTACAGAAAATATATATATATATATATATATTTTCTGTATATCTCATTTTATGTAGAAAATATATCTCATTTTCTGTAGATATATATATATATATATATATACAATGATTCTCGGGTAAAGAGGTCCTTACTTGTTTAAAGTGCGGAGTTTTGATCTCAGCCGTCAGATCCGTTTTAAATGATCTGATCTCAGCCGTCAGATCCGTTTTAAATGATATGATCTGACGATTGAGATCAAAACTCCGCACATTAAAAAGTAAGAATCTCCTTAGCCCTTGATCAATTACTCTTCTTTTCTGGACTGCAATGGTAACTACATTTTCCTCTGCATTTTGTGTCCCCTTTGTAAGACTTGATATAGACATATCAATATTCACTAAAGATTACGACAACTAAGTTGTCTTACTTACAGAATAAGCAATAAGACGTTCCTAGTGTTCATTGATATCATGACCTATTCCTAATAAAATCAGTTTTGATTATTGTGTGGTTACTTACTATTTAAACTAACCTTTTTGTATATGAAAAAGAAAGAATTATGCCTAAGTATAATAGGATTAGGAAACTTTTATGGGAGGTACTTAATTCTTCGTTGTCTATAAATAGACCTTGATCCCTGCTCTAGTAATCATAACAAGCATTACAAGTTCTCTGCCCCATTATAGAGATTGCCTACAGAAGATTGCTCAAAGGAGAAGATCAAGATGTCTTATCGTTATGTTTTTGTATTAAGTACAATAGCTATATATGTTATAGTTACAGTTTTAATCTTACAATTGGTATCAGAGTCTTTTGTGCTTGATTAAGAATCTTTTTTTTTCTCTCCATAAAGGAGGGAAAAATAAATTCTTGTTTTGATTAAAAAAAAAATTCAGCAAACTTGTGGGCTTTAGGATGCCCATGGTAACGAGGCTAAGGGTGCCCACGCAATCTTTAGGATGCCAAAAATACTAAATTTTATGCAAGCGAGGCTAAGGATGCCCATGATAACCAGGCTAAGGGTGCCCATGGTAACCAGGCTAAGGGTGCCCATGGTAGCCAGGCTAACGATGTCCATGCTAGCGAGGCTAACCATGCCTATGCTAGCGAGGCTAACCATGCCCATGCTAGCGAGGCTAATCTTGCTCATGCTAGCGAGGCTAACATGTCCATGCTAACGATGGTTTTTCACTCAAAATCGTGGATATAGCACACGACTTTTTGGCCAAAATCGCATGTTTTTTTTTTCGTTCTAAAATCTTTCCACACTCAAATCATGATTTTTAAGGACTTCTTGAATTGACGGAACTCGAAAATATCGACTCGTTTATTTTTTACGGTTTTTCAAAGTCGGAAAACTATAAAATTCATAAAAAATAAACAATTCGATATTTTCAAGTTTTGTCAATTGGAACATCTTTTAAATAACATATTTTACCAATGGTGAAGTTTTGAGGAATTTTTTTTTCTGAAACCATGGTTTTTCACACAAAATCGTGTGCTGCCCACGATTTTTGGCCAAAATCGCATGTTTTTATTTTTACACCAAAATATTCTCATACTCAAATCATAATTTTTAAGGACTTCTACAATTGACGGAACAAAAAAGTATCAAGTCGTTTATTTTTTACGATTTTTCAAAGTGAGAAAACTAGAAAAATTCATAAAAAATAAACGATTCGAGATTTTCGAGTTCTGTCGATTGAAACACCTTTTAAAAAAACATGTTTTACCATTAGTGAAGTTTTCAATTTGTTTTTTCGAAACCATGGTTTTTAGCGAAAATCGCATGTTCTTATTTTCTTTCCAAAATTTTTCCACACTCAAATCATGATTTTTAAGGACTTATCGAATTGACGGAATGGAGAAATATCGACTTGTTTATTTTTTACTATTTTTTAAAGTCGGAAAACTAGAAAATTCATAAAAAATAAACGATTCGAGATTTCCGAGTTTTGTCAAATGGAACACCTTTTAAAAAACTTGTTTTACAATTTGTGAAATTTTTTTATTTTTTTTTTCAAAACCATGGTTTTTCACCCAAAACCGTGGGTTATATATAACACACGATTTTTTGCCTAAAATTGCATTATCTGATTTTCTTTCCAAAATCTTTCCACACTCAAATCATGATTTTTAAGGACTTCTCGAATTGACGGAATGGAGAAATATCGAGTCGTTTATTTTTTACGATTTTTCAAAGTCGGCAAACTAGAAAATTCATAAAAAAAATAATTAATTCAAGATTTTCGAGTTCTGTTAATTGGAACACCTTTTAAAAAACATTTTTTACCATTTGTGAAGTTTTGAAATTTTTTTTTATTCAAAACAAGAGTTTTTCACCCAAAACCGTTCGCATGTTCTTTTATTTTTTCCAAAATCTTCTCACACTAAAATCATGATTTTTAAGGACTTCTCGATTTGACGAATTGGAGAAATATTGACTTGTTTATTATTAACAATTTTCAAAGTCAGAAAACTAAAAAATTCATAAAAAATAAACGATTAGAGATTTTCGAGTTCTATCAATTAGAACACATTTTTAAAAACATGTTTTACCTTTGGTGAAGTTTTGAAATTTTTTTTTTCAAAATCATGGTTTTTCACCCAAAACCGTGGGTTATAGTCAATGTTCTAAAACTCAGCCTAGGCGGCCACCTAGGCGCTAGAAGGTGGCTGACCGCCCGATATAATGGCAAATCGGCAAGAAAATCGGTAAGAGCATAGGCGGTCTGATTAGGCTGTCTTAGGCAGTCCTTGGCGGCTTGGGCGGGTCTGGGCGCACAGATTCAGAAAAGAAAAAAAAACTCTTCCCGATCGAACCTCTCTCCCTCTCCTCCCCCTACTTCCAAATCTCGAAAGTTCATTTGGGTTTCCTCCCATTCAAGTGAGCTTGATGAGATCATGAGATAGCTTCATAGCTAGCCTCTGAATAGATCGGGAAAAGGGTAACACGACAACACTTGAAGCTTAATTGTTTTCAATTGAGCAACTGAGAATTGATGAGAGAGAGAGAAGTAGAGAAACTAAGAATTGAGAGAGACTGGGTCTGATGCGTTATTGACCCAAAAATTAAAAAAAAATTATTTTAACTTATCACAACTGGATACCAAAGGATCAAATAGTAAGTCACATGATAGAAGTACCACCAAAAGATAAAATAATGTATAATCCTATATATTAAGCATGTTGCAGGCTCGAAAACTTCCCAAATGATTAAATAATAAAATAAAAAATAATTATTACATGAGATTATATACATTATAATAATGTACATTAAAATAGTTAACATTAAAAAAAACCGCCTAGGCGGCCGTTTAATCCCCGCCTAGCCATCTAGACGCTAGAAGGTAGCCCGCCGCCCGACTAGCGCCTAGCGAGTTTTAGAACATTGGTTATAGCACACGATTTTTTGGCGAAAATCGCATGTTCTTATTTTCTTTCCAAAATCTTTCCACACTCAAATCATGTCTCGAATTGACGGAATGGAGAAATATCGACTCGTTTATTTTTTACAATTTTTCAAAGTCGGAAAACTAGAAAATTCAAAAAAAAAAATTAATTCGAGATTTTCGAGTTCTATCCGTTGGAACACTTTTTAAAATACATGTTTTACCATTAGTGAAGTTTTGAAATTTTTTTATTGTTTTTTTTCAAAACCATGGTTTTTCACCCAAAATCGTGGGTTATATAACACATGATTTTTTGGGTAAAATCGCATGTTCTTATTTTCTTTCTAAAATCTTTCCACACTCAAATCATGATTTTTAAGGACTTCTCGAATTGACGGAACGAAAAAATATCGACTCGTTTATTTTTTACGATTTTTCAAAGTCAGAAAACTAGAAAATTCATAAAAAATAAACAATTCGAGATTTCCGAATTCTGTCAATTGAAACACCTTTTAAAAAACATGTTTTACCATTTGTGAAGTTTTGAATTTTTTTTTTTCAAAACCATGGTTTTTCACCCAAAACCGTGGGTTATAGCACACGATTTTTTGGCTAAAATCGCATGTTCTTATTTTCTTTCCAAAATTTTTCCACACTCAAATCATGATTTTTAAGGACTTCTTGAATTGACGGAATGGAGAAATATCGACTCCTTTATTTTTTACGATTTTTCAAAATCGGTAAACTAGAAAATTCATAAAAAATAAACGATTCGAGATTTTCGAGTTCTGTTGATTGGAACACGTTTTAAAAAACATGTTTTACCATTTGTGAAGTTTTGAAATTTTTTTTTATTCAAAACCATAGTTTTTCACCCAAAACCGTTCGCATGTTCTTCTTTTCTTTCCAAAATCTTCTCACACTCAAATCTTGATTTTTAATGACTTCTAGATTTGACGGAATGGAGAAATATTGACTCGTTTATTTTTAACGATTTTCAAAGTCGGAAAACTAGAAAATTCATAAAAAAATTAACGATTCGAGATTTTCGAGTTCTATCAATTAGAACACATTTTAAAAAACATGTTTTACCTTTCGTGAAGTTTTGAAATATTTTTTTTCAAAACTGTGGTTTTTCACCCAAAATCGTTGGTTATAGTCAATGTTCTAAAACTCAGCCTAGGCGCTAGAAAGTAGCCGACCGCCCGGCATAATGGGAAATCGGCAAGAAAATCGGTAAGAGCATAGGCGGTCCGATTAGGCTGTCTTAGGCAGTCCTTGGTGGCTTGGGCGGGTCTGGGCGCACAGATTCAGAAAAGAAAAAAAAAACTCTTCCCGATCGAACCTCTCTCCCTCTCCTCTCCCTACTTCCAGATCTCGAAAGTTCATCTGGGTTTCCTCCCATTCAAGTGAGCTTGATGAGATCATGAGATAGCTTCATAGCTAGCCTCTGAATAGATCGAGAAAAGGGTAACACGACAACACTTGAAGCTTAATTGTTTTTTATCACAAATGGTACCTGAACTTTACCTCAATTATATACATAGTACCTGAACTTCATTTTTGATCACAACCAGTACCCGAACTCTTCGAGTTCATCCTAAATGGTACCTGAACTTCAATTTTTGTGACAAGTAGTACCCAAAATTTTCAAATTTTGTCACAACTAGTACCCAAAGTTTTCAATTTTAATTTGTCACAAGTAGTACCCAAAGTTTTGCATTTTAGCTTCTTTTTTTTAACACGTGCATATAATATTACAAAAATCGGTATTAGGTACCAAAAGAGATGAAATCAAAAACTTTGGGTACTATTTGTGACAAAAATTGAAACTTTGGGTACTACTTGTGACAAAAATTAAAGTTCAGGTACCAAGTATATAATTGAAAAATAGTTCAGGTACTATATGTGATAAAAACCTTTGTTTTCAATTGAGCAACTAAGAATTGAGAGAGACTCGGTCTGATGCGTTATTGACCCAAAAATAAAATAAAAAATCATTTTAACTTATCACAATTGGATACTAAGGGACCAAATAGTAAGTCACATGATAGAAGTACCACCAAAAGATAAAATAATGTATAATCCTATATATTAAGCATGTTGCAAACTCGAAAACTTCCCAAATGATTCAATAATAAAATAAAAAATAATTATTACATGAGATTATAGACATTATAATAATGTATATTAAAATAGTTAACATTAAAAAAAAACCGCGTAGGCGGCCGATTAATTCCCGCCTAGCCGTCTAAGCGCTAGAAGGTAGCCCGCCATCCAACAAGCGTCTAGCGAGTTTTAGAACATTGGTTATAACACACGATTTTTTAGCGAAAATCGCATGTTCTTATTTTCTTTCCAAAATTTTTTCACACTCAAATCATGATTTTTAAGGACTTATCGAATTGACGGAATGGAGAAATATCGACTTGTTTATGTTTTACGAATTTTTAAAGTCGGAAAACTAGAAAATTCATAAACAATAAACGATTCGAGATTTCCGAGTTCTGTCAATTTGAACACCTTTTAAAAAAACTTTTTTTACAATTTGTGAAATTTTGAAATTTTGAAATTTTTTTTTTCAAAAACATGGTTTTTCACCCAAAACCGTGGGTTATAGCACACGATTTTTTGCCTAAAATCGCATGTTCTGATTTTCTTTCCAAAATCTTTCCACACTCAAATCATGATTTTTAAGGACTTCTCGAATTGACAGAATGGAGAAATATCGAGTCGTTTATTTTTTACGATTTTTCAAAGTCGGCAAACTAGAAAATTCATAAAAAAATAATTAATTCAAAATTTTCGAGTTCTGTTGATTGGAATAGGTTTTAAAAAACATGTTTTACCGTTAGTGAAGTTTTGAAATTTTTTTATTATTTTTTTCAAAACCATGGTTTTTCACCCAAAACTGTGGGTTATATAGCATACGATTTTTTGGCTGAAATCGCATGTTCTTATTTTCTTTCTAAAATCTTTTCACACTCAAATCATGATTTTTAAAGACTTCTCAAATTGACGGAATGAAAAAATATTGACTTGTTTATTTTTTTTACGATTTTTCAAAGTCGGAAAACTAGAAAATTCATAAAAAATAAACGATTCGAGATTTCCGAGTTCTGTCAATTGGAACACCTTTTAAAAAACATGTTTTACCATTTGTGAAATTTTGAATTTTTTTTTTTCAAAAACATGGTTTTTCACCCAAAATCATGGGTGCACACGATTTTTTGGCTAAAATCGCATGTTCTGATTTTCTTTCCAAAATCTTTCCAGACTCAAATCATGATTTTTAAGGACTTCTCGAATTGACAGAATAGAGAAATATCGAGTCGTTTATTTTTTACGATTTTTCAAAGTCGGCAAACTAGAAAATTCATAAAAAAATAATTAATTCAAGATTTTCGAGTTCTGTTGATTGGAACACTTTTTAAAAAACATGTTTTACCATTAGTGAAGTTTTGAAAATTTTTTATTATTTTTTTCAAAACCATGATTTTTCACCCAAAACTGTGGGTTATAGCATACGATTTTTTGGCTGAAATTGCATGTTCTTATTTTCTTTCTAAAATCTTTTCACACTCAAATCATGATTTTTAAGGACTTCTCAAATTGACGGAACGGACAAATATTGACTTGTTTATTTTTTACGATTTTTCAAAGTCGGAAAACTAGAAAATTCATAAAAAATAAACATTTCGAGATTTCCGAGTTCTGTCAATTGGAACACCTTTTAAAAAACATGTTTTACCATTTGTGAAATTTTGAAATTTTTTTATTTTTTTTTTCAAAAACATGATTTTTCACCCAAAACCGTGGGTTATAGCACACGATTTTTTGGCTAAAATCGCATGTTCTGATTTTCTTTCCAAAATCTTTCCACACTCAAATCATGATTTTTAAGGACTTCTCGAATTGACAGAATGGAGAAATATCGAGTCGTTTATGTTTTACGATTTTTCAAAGTCGGCAAACTAGAAAATTCATAAAAAATAATTAATTCAAGATTTTCGAGTTCTGTTGATTGGAACTGGTTTTAAAAAACATGTTTTACCATTAGTGAAGTTTTGAAATTTTTTTATTATTTTTTTCAAAACCGTGGGTTTTCACCCAAAACTGTGGGTTATAGCATACGATTTTTTGGCTGAAATCGCATGTTCTTATTTTCTTTCTAAAATCTTTCCACACTCAAATCATGATTTTTAAGGACTTCTCAAATTGACGGAACGAAAAAATATTGACTTGTTTATTTTTTTTACGATTTTTCAAAGTCGGAAAACTAGAAAATTCATAAAAAATAAACGATTCGAGATTTCCGAGTTCTGTCAATTGGAACACCTTTTAAAAAACATGTTTTACCATTTGTGAAATTTTGAAATTTTTTTTTTTTTTTTTCAAAAACATGGTTTTTCACCCAAAACCGTGGGTTATATAAGCACACGATTTTTTGGCTAAAATCGCATGTTCTGATTTTCTTTCCAAAATCTTTCCACACTCAAATCATGATTTTTAAGGACTTCTCGAATTGACAGAATGGAGAAATATTGAGTCGTTTATTTTTTACGATTTTTCAAAGTCGGCAAACTAGAAAATTAATAAAAAAATAATTAATTCAAGATTTTCGAGTTCTGTTGATTGGAACAGGTTTTAAAAAACATGTTTTACCATTAATGAAGTTTTGAAATTTTTTTATTATGTTCTTCAAAACCATGGTTTTTCACCCAAAACTGTGGGTTATATATGCATACGATTTTTTGGCTGAAATCGCATGTTCTTATTTTCTTTCTAAAATCTTTCCACACTCAAATCATGATTTTTAAGGACTTCTCAAATTGACGGAACGAAAAAATATTGACTTGTTTATTTTTTACGATTTTTCAAAGTCGGAAAACTAGAAAATTCATAAAATATAAACGATTCGAGATTTCCGAGTTCTGTTAATTGGAACACCTTTTAAAAAACATGTTTTACCATTTGTGAAGTTTTGAATTTTTTTTTTTCAAAACTATGGTTTTTCACCCAAAACTGTGGGTTATAACACATGTTTTTTTAGCCAAAATCGCATGTTCTTATATATATATATATATATATATATATATATATTATGTATTTCCCTGTTAATCTTTGTGTTTGAATTACGTACTCAAGGTTGGAACTGCGGTTGTGGCTGAAAAGGATGGAGGAATTTCGTTTGAAAGATTACAAGCGCTTTGTGCAAAGGTCGACGTACATTATGTATATTTATATATATAAGCTTGTTTTGCCTAGCTTTTCATTGATGATACTTCATCGTTAAATCTCTAAATGCATGCAATTAATTCATGCAGCTTAAGGAGTTGAAATCTCAAGAATATGAGGTGATATTGTTGACATCAGGAGCTGTGGCCCTCGGTCGTCAAGCCCTTCGAGACAGGATATCAGTTCGCAGGTAAATCAATTGTACGTGTCTCCCAGTTTTTGGCATATATATATCGCTACAACAAATTTTGCAATGTTCTTCAACTAATTATGAAATTTATATCATATTTTCCTCTTTATATATGTCAAAACATTCATTTGCAAATTGACTGTTACCGAATCACTGCAGTTCTGGTGATCTCCAAAAGCCAGCTGAACTGGATGGGAAGGCATGTGCGGCTGTTGGACAACCCGATCTGATGGCTCTCTTTAAGACCTTGTTTAGTAAGGTGACTACGTACAATCATCTCCTCCTAAATTTGTTGTATTCTTATGCTCAGTTTAATTTTCAGCGTGCAAGTTTATTCTTCTTTCTTGCAGGATGTGACACAAGCTCAGTGTCTTGTCACAGACAATGACTTTAGGGGTAAAGATTTTAGAAGGCAGCTGAAGGAAACTGTCGAGCACTTGCTATCTTTGAAGACTATTCCTATATTTAATGAAAATGATGCAGTTAGTACCAGAACAGATCCATATGAGGTATACCACTCTTTTATACATGAATCAGATGTCTACTCTCGTGATTCCATCATAACAAAATAAATATTGGGACTAATTTGGAACACAACATGTTACACTTTCCCATACCTATTTTCGTTTCTAAACTAAGAAATGCAATACGCATTCGCTTAACACGTACATACTCCACTGATCGATTCCACAATAATGACCACCTGTGCAGGATTCTTCTGGTATATGTTGGGACAATGACAGTTTGGCGGCTCTACTAGCTAAGAAGCTAAAGGCTGATCTTCTTATTCTATTGAGTGATGTGGAGGGTCTGTACAATGGGCCTCCAAGTGACACAAATTCGGAGCTAATCCATACATACATAAAGGAGAGGCATCAAGGCGAAATCACTTTTGGAGAAAAATTTAGAGTGGGACGAGGGGGCATGGCAGCAAAAGTAAAAGCTGCTGTCGACGCAGCTTCTGCTGGCATCCCTGTTGTTATCACCAGGTGTGCTTCATGACTTAAATGGTGGCATCAACTTACGAGATTTCACTATAAAACTTGCACACCATAATGGGATAGGAGTAGGCTTAATTGAAGGTAAGAAACATGTGGACTGCAATCTGAATCACCTTTCACCAATGTGCTTCCCCTGATTGTGTACTAATTCTCTTTGCTGTTCCATTTTCAAGTGGATTCGAAGCTCAAAACATCACCAAAGTCCTGCAAGGAGAACGAGTTGGTACTCTATTTCCTCAAGATGCAAATACAGGGAGATCTTCAATTGAAGATGCAAGAGAGATGGCTGTTGCGGCCAAGGAAAGTTCTAGACGGCTTCAGGTAGCTTTGTTTGCTTCATGTACAGCGCTGGAAATGTTGACTTTGATTCATAAATAGTGTTCTTCTGCAGCTGTAGGCCTTCCTTTAGCAGTAAAGCTAACTTGGTAACACTTTCTCTACAGGCCATGACTTCAGATGAAAGGAAAAGACTTCTACTGGATATAGCTGATGCACTTGAAGCAAATTCACATATTATCCATGTAGAAAATCAAGCTGATGTGTGTGAAGCAGAACATGCTGGATATGAAAAATCCTTGATATCTCGGCTGGCTCTAAACCCTGGGAAGGCATGTGAAATAAGTTCGGTTATGTTAGATAGAGCTGACTGTGTGCAATGTCCTCACTGGACCATGTGTCTTTGTTTCTCAAATTGTTTCTGAATTTTGCTTATTATACTTGGCAGATCACACGTCTTGCAAAAAATATTCGCATGCTTGCAAATATGGAAGATCCAATTGGCCGCCTTTCAAGAAAAACTCAGGTGAGGAGACTATAAGGATCACATTTTCTGGCCTATGATATTCTGAAACAACAATATCCTAGAGTGTGAACAAAGATTAAAACAATAAAACTATGAATTCAAGTGTTAGCTCCTATATGAACCTCTAACTAGAGATCGTTGCAGTCAGAGACATGGAGAATCTGTGATACAGTCTAGAACCTTTACCGAGTATCTTTTGCCAATTGGCCAGATCGGAGCACCATAATTTGTTGTTCTGCTGATACTTAAATTGCAATGATTCTGTTGACAGCTTGCAGATGGCCTCATCTTAGAGAAAACATCATGTCCACTGGGTGTTCTCTTGGTTATATTTGAGTCTCGTCCTGATGCATTAGTACAGGTATAACAAAACTTTGGAATATCAAACTGCAAGTTATCTTACATCACACAACAATTTTTGTATGAAACTAAAGACTTGCATTTGTAGAGAGGAGATTCCAGATCTGCTAAAGGTGAGTAGAGATGAGAATGATGACCAAATCCTAGATGCACTTTTAATTAGATGATAGTTGGTAATAAAATCAAACATGTTTTCCGGCCAGCTTGATGACAACCTGATCAATCTTGTGATCCCAAGAGGTAGCAACAAGCTGGTTTCTCAAATCAAGAATTTGACCGAGATTTCAGTTCTGGGGCTGGTTAGATAAATCTAATTTTTTTTTTCTGTTTCTATATAATCTGCACTATGTGCTTCGTTTGTTCTAATAGGAATTGTTTAGTAAAAGGAAATGCATTAATTGTTTGCTGTGCAGATGGAGTATGCCATGTGTATATTGACAAGTCTGCGAAAATGGATATGGCAAAGCAAATTGTTTTGGATGCAAAAATAGATTATCCGGCAGCCTGCAATGCCATGGTAATCTTTATGCAATTTTTCAGTTTCTGGATCGATAGCATCCTAAGATCTGTCCAGAGCAAGTTTTGAACATACATTTGCAATTGCGTGTTTATCATTCAGAACAGTTATTATTGTTTTCTTTTCTCTTCTCAGGAAACACTTCTTGTCCATAAGGATTTAATGAACACAACTCAGTTCAATGACTTAATCGCTGAGCTTCGCATTAAGGGTACAATTTATTATGCAAGTAACTTTTTCTTGCTATAAACTGTGGATTGGATCTAAAGAAATTGAACTCATGGTATCATTAATTTGCAGGTGTTACTTTATATGGTGGACCAAGGGCAAGCTCCTTGCTCAATATTCCAAAGGCAGACTCATTCCATATTGAGTACAGTTCCATGGCTTGCACTGTTGAGTTTGTGGAGGACGTGCATGCAGCCATTGAACATATAAATCAAAATGGAAGGCACGTTACAGTTTTTCCTTTTAACTGAGATGCATATCAGCAGTCGAACCCCCCAACCCTCCTTCCCCGAATTTACTTCCGTGATCGATTTTGACGTATATGAAGCAAACCATCTCGTTTGTTTGTTGTTTCCTTCATTTGGCAGTGCACATACCGATTGCATAGTTGCACAAGACCAACAAGTTGTGGAAGCTTTTTAGGTCAAGTTGACAGGTAACAATGCTTCAACTGTCTAATTTGTGCAATCTTAATATAGTCCTATCATACTGGTTTTGTTCTCTATGTCATTGAAAATGTTCTGTAATATATAGAAAGCAAGTACACACAGTCGTTAGTCCCACAAAAATAGGAACTTCAAGCATTTTTATACGAGGTTTTTTTTTCGTAATTAAGAATAATTAAACCAAGCTATATATTGCACTTAACAACCAAGATATTGATTGTTATACACATTGGCAGTGCTGCTGTTTCTCACAATGCAAGCACAAGATTTAGTGATGGTGCTCGATTTGGACTTGGGGCAGAGGCAAAACATCATTTTAATTAGCAGTAATTGATTAATTAAGTTACTGATATATATGCCAATTAGGCTTTAGCGTAGAATTAATTCACTACTTCTTCTATTAATTGTCCAACAGATCGGAATAAGCACAAGTCGAATTCATGCTCGGGGTCCAATAGGAGTAGAAGGATTGTTGACAACGAAATGGCATGAATCATTGAATTGAAGTGACTAGTGAGAGTGATTGATTTCATTTCCATTTGGAATTTTCATAAGCTGGCCGGTTTCGTGTTTTATATTCTTGGACGTAATTTCAGGATTAATTATGAGAGGCAGAGGACAAGTTGTTGATGGTGATAAGGGGGTTACTTACACCCACAAGGACCTCCCAGTTATTGAAAGAGATTAAGGAGAGAAGAAAAGAGAAAGGGAGAGAGTTTGAGTAAATATTTTATCATCTATCCATTTATATTTAGCCTTGGCTTCTTCTTATATCCATGTATATATCGACGACCTTAGCAGCCATGCATGCACCTTCTTCATTTTCTCATATACATTATGGCATTCTGACAAAACAAGAATGCACACAACCGTTTTCTAGCTTACATTCAGAACTGTCACCAATTTAATTTCGAGAAATAAGACGTAGGTTTTACGTAAGAATTAATTAATTGCTTGAAACATTTCTCAATCTAAGACTCTATCATATGTGATTTATGCACAAAACACATGGTTTCTCAATCTAAGTTGCTACGATTTACGGTTCGAATGAGTTGCGTTGAGATCTAGAACTCCATCTTTGGAGTGGGTTGATCGAGTGTGATTAGGTGACCGCCTACCTAATTTTCAAATAATCATGACATGTTGACAACAAAATATAAAAGTTATGCAACTTTCTTACATTCGATCCGTTGTCCCGTTTGCACAAATATAAGATTTGTGTGAAAGAAGCCACACTACATAATTATACGGCAAAATTACTTGAACTTTTTCTTAATTTGAGAATGTAACATGTATTTCAAAACAAAATAAAGCATTTACCGTACTTCGGAACATATAATGTTTCGAGTTATTTTTAAACAGGATTCAACCCTCACGTGAACCTTCCATCTTAGAAACTCTTTTTGATTAAGATCCGAGAGTTAAAAAGCTCATAACACGATATACTTCGAAACATAATAGAATTTTCGCAGAGGTTACGAAGCTCATGTGAAGGTCCAATCTTAAGATCGAAGCTCTTCTCGATCAGTACTCCACATGGTTTGTTTGAATGAGTTACGTTGAGCTCTCGAACTCTACCATAGTCCAAGACAAGAGTTAAACATGTTCCAATAAGTGAGTGACCTCAAGGAGCAAATGACACTACGTACTACTGTTTAACTTTAGATTCCGGACAAATAATTATATCGTACATGGCAGTAATCACATGGAGAAATATACTACATAATTGGTCCGAAAATGAAATTGATTGATGCAGCGTCGGTTTGCTTCAATTTGACACTTGTAAGATGTAACAAAATTGAGATTGATTGATGCAGCGTCGGTTTGCTTCAATCTTGACACTTGTAAGATGTAACAAAATTGAGAGTGACATGTCTGGAATAGAATATCTGAATCTGCGAATTATTCAATATCAAAACTCTGTTTAGGACCCGTAGTGAAATTATGTCCGGACATTATTTACTTTTATGAGGATTTTGGTCTCTTGTAGATGGACTTATCTATGCAATAATGCAAGTCTTGATGAGCATATATGGGATATTACTAAGATGCCGTTTAGCTTAAACAAAATTCTGTTTATTGTTAAACATTATTAGATGTGTTTCTCACATGCTGAAAACTGAGTTGTAGAAGTCTCTAAGACCCAAAGAAGACGAGTACTCCGAAGAGGATTGAACTCTTTGAACGACGACGAGAGAATCCGTCTTGATAAGCAACAACGCAAAGCTCAATTCCGATGCTAACTAGCGAAGCACCATATATGACTGCAAAGATCAAAAACTACCTACAAAAACCCCTACAAGTCTCGAAACACGTTACGTATAAAACATTGGCAATATCAACAAAACACAATGACAATAATTTTAGTCAAGTATAATTTTTTTGTCATCTAATAAGTTTTTAGATTTTTAAAATTGAAAATATGATTCAATATGAAAGCATATTCATTCAGTATACTCTGCATTTATCTCTAACTAATTAGAAGTAGTAGTCTCATACTTAGCAGAGAGTGCTGAATTAGTCTCCATCATTAAGATAATCACTCTGGGGTTAGCTGTCTGACATTCTGATCAAAACCCACATGACACAGATTCATAAGCATCTTTTTGTAATTTCCTCTTGTCCACGTTACAGCGGCGCCGCCTATTTAACTATAATTTACACCCACTAAACTAATCCCCACCTCCACTTCCTCCACCCGATCCCAGTTACCGCACGACACGTCACTTTTGCATCAGCCAACTTCCCAGAATGCCCTTACCTTCCATCCCACGCCGTCGTCTCATTGGTCCGTGACCGCAGAGAACTGACTATTTGTACCTCTCTCTCTCCCGCATTCTTAGCAGAACAACGGCTGCTTTCCATTCCATTTCATTTCTTCCGAAAACCCTATCAAAGATAGAAAACAAGGAGCAGACAGACACCGAGTCGACTCGTTGATTGGACCGAGTTTGACTCCAAAATGGCCGACGTGGATAGTTCCCGGGCTTTCCTCAATAACGTCAAGCGCATCGTTCTTAAGGTGGCTCGCATTCACTCACTTTCTCCTACGTTTCTCAATTCAATCTGTCATTTTTCGAAAGAATTCATCTTTTTCAGTTGCGAGCTTGAATTGAGCTCACATTTTAGCTCACATTTCATTTTTTTTTTGGGTACAACTCTTTATTTGGTTGTAGATTGCATGTTAGTGGATTGTTTAACTGAGCAATAATGTTTCCATTTCCCAAAAAGAAAAAGAGCAATAAATTTTGACACTTTTAGAGTTTTGTTGATGTTGTTCTTGAAGGTTGGGACTTTATTTGGTTGTAGATTGCATGTTAGTGGATTGTTTAACTGAGCAATAATGTTTCCATTTCCCAAAAAGAAAAGGAGCAATAAATTTTGACACTTTTAGAGTTTTGTTGATCGAAGGTTGGGACTGCGGTTGTGACTCGAAACGATGGAAGAATTGCGCTTGGGAGATTAGGCGCGCTTTGTGAGCAGGTATGACAGTTTAGTGTTATGTATGCGAAAGCAATAGACTTGTTTTACTGTTTTTTGTTGATTATTGATGTAATTGAGCATGTGTTGGGTCTGAAAATGTGGATCTTGGATTGCAATGCAGCTTAAGGAGTTGAACACTCAAGGATATGAGGTTATATTGGTGTCCTCAGGAGCTGTTGGCCTCGGCCGTCAGAGGCTCAGATACAGGAAATTAGTTAACAGCAGGTATCTATTGCTGCCATTTTCGGGGAAGAAGTTTTGCAGATTCTTCAACTTATGAAATTTGAAATTATTTTCGAAACATGTTTTTATGTCGAAAAATTTTAAGTATATATTCATAGTTATTGAATTGTTGCAGTTTTGCTGATCTCCAAAAACCACAAGTTGAAATCGATGGGAAGGCATGTGCAGCTGTTGGACAGAACAGTCTGATGGCTCTCTATGATACGTTGTTTAGTCAGGTGAATTCCATGATCTTCTGTTATATCTGTTCTCAAGCTGTATCAGAGCCGTGAGATGGGTTTGATGTTTGACAATTTAAGTTCTTATGAGTAAAATATTCTCCTCCATTTTTAAGATACACATCTTTCCCTGTTAATGCCCTATTCGTTTCTTTAACTTGTATGTTCTTCCTTGCAGTTGGATGTGTCATCAGCTCAGCTTCTTGTAACAGATAGTGATTTTAGGGATAAAGATTTTAGAAGGCAACTTAGCGATACAGTGAAATCATTGTTATCTCTGAAGGTTATTCCTATATTTAATGAAAATGATGCAGTCAGTACGAGGAGAGCTCCATATGAGGTATAGTACTCTTTTATGGATCCTGGTTTATTCATAGTGGGAAAGATAATCTTGAGCGTGCTTTTCTTCATCTGTATGTCAACTGAGGAAATAGGAGGGGTATATTATTAGCTATTTATTTTGGCTCAGTAAGGCCTTTCAATAATTTAAACCATATACAAGAACATCAAAACTTACCCTTCCTAATATGAATATGGATAAAAGAGAATCATTGAATCAGAAATTGATTATGAAGCTTTGGCTATCATAATTCAATCGTAAGAAAATAAATTATGAGACTACTTAGGAACAAAATATGCTGTCTTGCACTATCTCATGCCTATAATCCTTTTTAAACACCAAGGAATACAATATATTCAATATGTAGTCTGCTCATTCCACAGTTTGACCACTTTTGCAGGATTCTTCTGGTATATTTTGGGATAATGACAGTTTGGCAGCTCTACTGGCTTTGGAGCTAAAGGCTGATCTTCTTGTTCTTTTGAGTGACGTCGAGGGTCTGTATAGTGGGCCTCCAAGTGATCCACGTTCGAAGCTTATCCACACCTACATAAAGGAGAAGCATCAGACTGAAATTACTTTTGGTGACAAATCAAGAGTGGGAAGAGGGGGTATGACCGCTAAAGTAAAAGCTGCTGTCAATGCAGCTTATGCTGGTATCCCTGTTGTTATCACCAGGTGTGATTTAATACTGGTTGTGTCATTTGCATAAATTAAACTAGATAGTATAATTTGATGTTTGGAAGCTTTCAGGCTAGTTTTGAAAGAAAAAAAAAAAGAAAAAAAAGGCATAGTAACTTGTATACAATATGGGGTAAGAAAGAGTTCATAAAGACAGTATTTGTTAATAAAATTTTCTGGTCAGTAATTGTTAATTGAGGGGTAAGAAAGATGTGGACGTCCTGTAAAAGGTTAGTGTCCCAGATAAATTGATGAATAAAATCAAATTATACTGCTATTTTTTGGTAGTCGTTGCAATCACAATCCAATATGCTTCCTCCATTTGTGTACTAATATCTTTTTTTTCCATTTTAAAGTGGATATGCTCCTGAAAACCTCACTAAAGTCCTTCAAGGACAACGTATTGGTACGCTCTTTCATCAAGATGCACATTTATGGACTTCCGTTAAAGAGGTTGATGCAAGAGGGATGGCAATTGCAGCCAGGGAAAGTTCCAGACGTCTACAGGTAGCTTTGTTTGCTTCATCTAAAATGTTGAATATGTTGGTTGATTCATAAAGTGTTTCTTCTGAAGTTTCAGGCACTCTTTGCCCCCATAATATAGTAGGAAATGATATCTACTAAGTCTAGCAGCATAACTAACTTGGACAGACTTTCTCTATAGGCCATTACTTCAGAGCAAAGGAAAAAAATTCTGCTGGCTATAGCTGATGCCATTGAAGCAAATGCAAAAAGGATCAATGTTGAAAATGAAGCTGATGTTTCCGCCGCACAACAAGCGGGATATGAAAAATCCTTGATATCTCGCCTGGCTCTAAAGCCTGGCAAGGCAAGCAAATTAAGTCCAGCTATTTTTGATAAATTTTTTACTTTTATTTTTTTTCATTATTGTTACTTCTCACCAACTTTTGGTTTCTGTTTGATGCCAATTGTGTGTAATGTTCTTGCTCGACCATATGTCTTTGTTCTCAAAACTGGTTTCGACTCCAACTCCTGTTTCTGAATTGTGCTTTTTATACCTGGCAGATTACAAGTCTTGCAAACTCTGTTCGCGTACTTGCAAATATGGAAGATCCAATTGGTCGTGTTTTGAAAAAGACTGAGGTAAGGGAGGGATATAAGGATCATCAATTCTGGCTTATGGAAATCTGACAAACAATGCTCAAGAGCGTGGACAAAGTTTTTATTTATTTATTTATTTTTAATGAAAGAAAGGAAGAGAGTATCAATTCAAACCATTAGCTCCACTATAAATTTCTAACATAGAGATAGTGACAGTTATTGATATGGAGAATCTGTGATAAATAGTCCACAATCTGTCTGTAACTGAGTATCCTTTGCCAAGTGGTGCACCATAACTTGTTGTTCTGCTGATAATGAAATGCTCATGATTCTGTTGACTGCTCTTGTTTCCAGCTTGCAGATGGTCTCGTCTTAGAGAAAACATCAAGTCCATTGGGTGTTCTACTGATTGTATTTGAATCCCGTCCTGAAGCACTAGTACAGGTAAATAACGAAATTTTGGAATATCAAACTGCATGTTGTTAGTTCAAATATTGATGGCTGAGATGCAAAAATGGGTGAAATCCATCTCAGTACATAGAATCTAATGACTGGGAAGTAACATCTCATTCAAGAACCTTACTTCAGACCGTAAGAGATAATTTATGCTGTTGTTTACATTGAAAATTGTAAGGAAGCTAATATCGAGTCTTTCTGATTTATTGTATGATTTGCCAAACACTTGCATTTGCTCCTCATTCTAAAAATAGTTCTGTTTTTTCTTTTCTTTGGCATGATTTGAATAGATAGCTTCATTAGCCATCCGAAGTGGGAATGGGCTTCTCTTGAAGGGGGGAAAGGAGGCTAAGAGATCAAACGCAATTTTACATAAGGTCTGTTTTATTCAAATCTTTTTACAGAATATAGAGAAAATTGATATTTCCTATTTCTTTCTCAACCAATGAAATCATTCGTTGTATTTTTCATGAAAATTTATAGATTATTACAGAAGCCATCCCAGAGAGTGTTGGTGGGAAGCTAATTGGACTTGTTACTTCAAGAGAGGAGATTCCAGATCTGCTTAAGGTCAGTAGAAGTTAGAGTTACAACCGAATCCTAGGTTGACTTTGAGATGATAGTTGATACTAAATTCAGTCATATTTTCCAGCTCGACGATGTGATTGATCTTGTGATCCCAAGAGGAAGCAATAAACTGGTTTCTCAAATCAAGAATTCGACCAAGATTCCAGTTTTGGGTCATGCTGGTTAGAAAAATTAATTTTGTTCTTCAGTTCATTTATAATCTGCACTATTTACTCCACTTTTCCTATAGTACTTGATTTTTTAGAAGAGGATGAAAGTGGTCATTTTAGTGAACCAAGCCGTATTGTTTGGTATGCAGATGGAATATGCCATCTTTATGTTGACAAGTCTGCTAATATGGATATGGCGAAGAAAATTGTTTTGGATGCAAAACTAGATTATCCAGCAGCCTGTAATGCAATGGTAATTATATGTACTTTTCAATTCCTGGATTATAATTTCAGATAGCATCTTAAAATCTTTCCGGTGCAAGTTTTGAACTTGCATCTATGATTTCGTGTTTATCACGCAGAACATTTCTTTATTTCTTTCTTTGCTATTCTCAGGAAACACTTCTTGTACATAAGGATTTAATGCATACAACTCAGTTCAATGATCTTATTGTTGACCTTCGTTCTGAAGGTACGCTTTTCATGTGATTAACTTTAATTGTTGTAAAATTTGAACTCTCAGACGTTTTGCTACCAGTCTACCACCCCCACCTATGTATCCCATCCCCCAAGTTGTGGGGTTGCATTATCATCTCTATACTTGTGTGGTATTTCAAGTTCAGTTTCTTTTAAGCAGTTGGATTTTTCACCTTTCTTTAGAGGCTTAAGAGATGACATCAACATGGAAATTCCTTTTAACCCTCTTTGCGTTTGTTTGGAACAAGTAGAGTTTCTTGATGATACTTGATACTACCCATATGCCCTGACAATATTATTTCCAGTTTAATCTTCCTTCATTGGTTGACAAAATTCCTGTTTTATGAAAGCACCGGAGAGTTGAGGATGAGAATAACTAAATTTTCCAATCGCAGCCTCCGAGTCATGCAACAGAGAATGCGCCACTAGAAGAATCTAAAGAACTAAATGCTTTGTATCATATGCAGGTGTTATTTTATATGGTGGACCAAGGGCAAGCTCGTTGCTCAATATTCCAGAGGCACATTCATTCCATCTCGAGTACAGTTCACTGGCTTGCACTATTGAGGTAGTGGATGACGTGCATGCAGCCATTGATCATATTCATCAACATGGAAGGCACGTTAAAGTTTCCTTTTAAATCAGATGCATTTCAACATCTGAACTCTCTCTTTCTCGTCTCCCCAATGCATTTCTGTCATTTATATAAGGTCAATTCATTTCTGTTGGAATGAACTCTCTCTTTCTCGTCTCCCCAATGCATTTCTGTCATTTATATAAGGTCAATTCATTTCTGTTGGAATGAACTCTCTCTTTCTCGTCTCCCCAATGCATTTCTGTCATTTATATAAAGTCAATTCATTTCTGTTGTTTCCTCCATTTGGCAGTGCACATACTGATTGCATCATTGCAGAAGACCAAGAAGTTGTGGATGCTTTCTTAGGTCAAGTGGACAGGTTGGAATGCTTCCCTCTCTTATAATCTTAAGAAGTAAACCAGGCTATTTCATTTAACTCTTGTTTTTCCCATTGCACCAAAAAGTAGCCCCTAGTTACTCATACTTAAGTTAGAAACGGTAGCTAGGCAAAGTAATATCAATTTTTTAAACATTTGCAGTGCTGCTGTTTTTCACAATGCAAGCACAAGGTTTTGTGATGGTGCTCGATTCGGACTTGGTGCAGAGGTATAATATCACTTTAGCAATAATTATTGAAGCTAATGATATGTCAAGGCCTTAGCCTTTATTCAATTCTTTTCTATTGCCCAACAGGTTGGGATAAGCACAAGTCGCATTCATGCTCGGGGTCCTGTGGGAGTTGAAGGATTACTAACCACAAGATGGTATGAAACCTTAATCTATGTCTCGACTTAAAAATGAATGATACTTTGACTTGGAACATACATATTACATCAGATTTTTGGAAAAGAACTCTTGTAATTCAAATTTTATAGTGGCACTGGCTCTGTTTCTATATGGCATTCATACGTTGACAGTTTACTTATTAATTTCATCATATTGAGTTCAGTATTGCTACCTTATTGGACGTGCAGGATTCTCAGAGGAAGTGGACAAGTTGTGAATGGTGATAAGGGGGTCACTTACACCCACAAGGACCTCCCAATTGAGCTCTAAATTTTCCAAAATAACAGCCACCTATTTCCAGGTGGTCACTTCTAGAGAGATAAAGAGAGAATAAATAGTCTAGGCTATTGGCCTGTTGCTTCTTATGTTATCTATGTATCATTAATCGTGTATCCCACTCACATTAGTTTAGCAAACTAATAGCCTATTTCAATGAATCTCCTAGTCTTAGCGGGAAAGTCTTGCCTGCCCAATATGCACTCTTTTAGTGACACACCTGCGCCTATTTTTGGTAACATTTCTCCTAATTATCAAAAGCTGGTTTTTGAATTTATGAATTTGCCTACATGATGTCGGAAGTCATGGAGAAAAATGAGCTTATATGTCATGAATGGATATAGGTGCCCAGGAAAACAAAACCCAACAATGGGCGCATCACTTTTGAGTGAGACTCTATCTTCGGTACCTTATCAGTTCCAGTTCTTCTGGACTTCTGATGTAGAACGTTTGTTTTAATTTCATGACAAAATCAGAAACTTGAAAAATACCACAACAAAGAAATTAATTAAACAATAAAAACAAAAAAGAATGCTCAAATGATCACTTTCATATCAAAAGCAATCCTATTAGATAAAACAGTGCCAACATAAACCACATCCTCAAAGTTTCAATGAACTACATAATTGTCTTCTTCCTAAATTATAAGATGTGATGCGTAAAGCCATGGAAGTTCCATAAAGATAGACTCAAATATAACTCCGGATCTCGTCTGGGCAAAACCGATATCCTAGGCAATTCTTAAACTTGAACAAACTGCTTAAGTTTCTTCAACCAGTTCTTGTATTCCCTGCTGTCTTTGTTGATCATGTACTCGTGCAAGAAATTGGTTGTGCTGGGCTTGATTCCCCTAATCTCCAAGTACTTGTGGAAGGACTTCTGGAGATTCTCATCCAAATCACTGCAAGTAAACATTCATGTAGTTTAGCAAAGATTATATAAACTATACTCTTAAATCAATGCTACACAACTAACAGTTATAGAGGCTTACTGGAAGTCGGGACCCTCGTAGGCAATTTGATCCTCAGAAGTCTCGGGATTTTTAACAACTAAGCTTTCAATTGCAATCTCATCAGGGAAAGCATTGCAGCTGAACTCTAGAATAGGCCCCCCACTACCCTTGGAGACGCTCACAATCAATGGGATGCTTGATTGATTGGCATGTTCATCATCATCATCATCATCATTATCCTCCTCATCTTCGCCAGTAACTAGATCAGGCATGTGAACTTCTACTTCTATCTCTTCATCTTGATACGTTCTTGTCAGTTTCACAGTTTGAAATCCAGGCTCATCTTCAATTTTGAAAGGGAAACCACTTGGAATCTCTTCAACCTACAAAACAAGCATTCGACAGTGATCGTTACCACGATCCTCTATCATTCAGAATCACATCTTCATATACATAAACACAAAGAGGCTCTCCCATTCTTGGTCTTCTCTCAACTTCCAACATATCAATAAACTACCAAAATGATACACACAAACTAACATCTTTTAATAGCAACTGAGATCATTTTGTCTTATACAGCTCCGAAAATCCAATTAATACATGGAATTACAAACATATAATCAGCCTTACTAGGAACTTAAATTTGAACAAAAATAAACTAACTCTAACTGAATCTGTGACCTTGTACAATCCCACTCACAATTATCTGACTAAAATAATAAGGTTTTTTCATATTTAGGAATCCAAAACCTGTTAGAGCCTTAAAAAAATCTCATCTTTTACCCATTTTCACTAAAATCTCTCAGAAACCAAACAATCTACACAATTAGAGATTTTAACAAAATCTCACCTGATCCTGATCATCGGTCTCCTCAGCGCACTGAATCTCGGCGTCAATGACTCGGAGAAGACTCTCGTCGGACTTCGAATAGTAGCGAGGGTTCGGAACCAGAGGGCTCAGAGAGGGCTTCTGGGTGGAGAAGTTGGAGTGATTTATGGCGGTGATAACGGCGGCGTGGTAGTTTCGTTGGCCGCGAACGAGTCGGGTGGCTAATGGAGCCAAAGATGAGGCCGATCGGCGAATGATGGAAGTGAAAGCCATTTTCTTTGAGCGCGGAGTGAGGGTTTAGGGTTTTAGGGACGAGCGCGAAGGTTTGGGGATTTTATCGAAGGGTTTTAGGGTTGAGCCTGTGGCTTTATACATGGAGGAGAAATGTTTCTCTACGGTTTCGTCTCCTGCAGTGTGCTTTTGTGACCAATCTTATGTGTACACGTCTTCATTGGATGGGCTGATGAGAATTTCTGAACTCTAATATTGAATATTGTTTTCAACAAATGGTACTTTTACACAATCAAAAAATAAAATAAAAACAAATGGGTACTTGTATAAAATTAATAAAAAATTAGCCATAAGGCCACTTTGGGTGGCCTTATTATTCAAAAAGCCACCAAACATTTTTTTTTGAAATAAAGCCACTAATATTTACAAAAATGCCACCGCATTTTTTTTGCTATTATTTACAAAAATGCCACTGGATACGAAAAAATCAATAAAGCTACTGTCAAAGACCAATAAAGCTATTGTCGAAGACTACTAAAGCTACTGTCAAAGCACAATAAAGCTACTGTAACATCACAATAAAGCAAAGAACACTAAAGCTACTGTTAAAGAACACTAAAGCTACTGTCCACGAACAATAAAGCTATTGTCCACGAACAATAAAGCTACTGTCCAATACTGGATACGAAAAAACCAATAAAGCTACTGTCAAAGACCAATAAAGCTACTGTCCAATACCAATAAAGCTACTGTCTACGAACAATAAAGCTACTGTCCACGAACAATAAAGCTACTGTCCACGAACAATAAAGCTACTGTCCAAGCACAATAAAGTTACTGTCCAAGAACACTAAAGCTACTGTGGCCTTATTTCAGTAAAAAATATTAGGTGGCCTTTTGAAAAATAAGGCCACCCAAAATGACCTTATGTCTAATTGGCCCTAAAATTAATTAGATGTTGTTATTAACACACCTCAAATTGTTATTGAGTATTAACGTATTTTTTTGTATTTTTTAATTTATTTTTATCATATAAATAATTCATTAAGTCCTTACATTATTTAGAAAAATTGTTTTTAAAAACACAAAGATGTGTTAATAACAATTCCCAATTAATTATACTTGAAGAAATTATTTACATTATGGATATCATATATGTAAGTTAATGCAAAATTGATTTTCAAAACAAAAAAGAAAAACTTTGGCTTTATGTATAGGGTTTTTTTCACCAACAGTGTCTGAACTCTTCTGCTCCGGCCAAAATGATACCCAACAATTAAAAAGAGTCAATGTGGTACCTGGACTCTAAATTTCTTATCAACTTCATACCTCCGTTAAATTTTCTGTTAGTTAAGTTAAAAAAAGCACGTGATAGTCACATGGGGTATTAATTAGTCCGGTCTTTCTTTACCTTTTTGACTTCTTCTCCTTTTTTATTTTCTTTTTTTGTTCCTTTTCTCTTCCACGTTTTTCTCTGTGATTTCCTCTTCTCCTTTTTTTTTTTTTTTTTTTTCCTTCTCCCTTCCTCAGTTCCTCCTTTATCTTTCTTTTCTTTTCTTTCTCCTCCCCTGCGTGAACTCTCATCTCTTTTTTTCTTTTGGACTGAATTTCTCCACTGGCAGTTGGGGTTTTGGATGGGGTTTTGAATCTAGATTCGTGATTGGAGGTTTTGCAATTAAAGATGTAATTGAAGGTTTTGTAATTGGAGTTTCAATCGATCTCCTTCAATCTGTAATTGGATGCTTTGAATATGTTGAAGTTGATGTAGAAAAAGGCTACGGATTTACTTGAGGAAGATGAAACCGGTGTCAGTAGCTCAAATTCTGGGATTTGGGATTGAATTCTGGAGTGGGTAATGAAAATATTTTGACTGTGGATTCAAAAATTGATGGTGGCATCGAGGGTTCTAATGTTGAAGGCGGTGTTGTGTGATGGTGGCCGGAGTTGGGAGTTGCAGGTGAGAGGTGAGAGCTGAGGGAATGTTAGAGAGAGCTCAAGAGAGGTGGGAGCTGCAGGTGAAGTGCGAGCTCGAGCTCGAGCTCGAGGCAAGAGAGCACGGCGATGGCTGAGAGAAGAGTGGAGGAGCGGTGCAATGATGCACGGCTGGCAATCGGAGGGCTTGTCAGAAGAGAGAAGCAAAGGCATGAGAGAGAGATGAGAGGAGCGGGAGCTGACGGCGGTGGTGCAAGGGTGAGCACGGCGGCGTGAAGATGGGTGCCCTTTTTGGGTGTCCAGAACAAACAAAAAAGAGATGGAAAGAAAAACAAAGGAGGAGGAGAAGATGACCGGGAGAGGGAGAGACCGGACTAATTAATACCCCACGTGGCTATCATGTGCTTTTTTTAACTTAACTAACAAAAAATTTAACGGAGGTATGAGGTTGATAAGAAATTTAGAGTCCAGGTACCACATTGACTCTTTTTAATTGTTGGGTATCATTTTGGCCGGGGCAGAAGAGTTCAGACACTGTTGGTGAAAAAAACCCTTATGTATATATAGTTACTATAGTATATCATCTTGAAAGTGGATCAAATTTCAAGCTCGGTCAAAAATTTATTACCATTAATAAAAAAAAATGTAAGGTCAAATGGAAGATGTCTCTACTTTGAAGAATCTATTCTCGACTTTAAATTTTATGGGAAATTTGATTTATACGTGTTGGAGAAAGTGGGAAACCATTCATACTTTTGACTTTTAGGAGTAGACATTGCAGCTTTTAGGCTTTGCTAGTTGCTACATCGGCAAAACACTCAATTACTTTAGTCATTTGTTTTTCTTTTCTAATTTAAAAGGATTAAAAAAAAAAAAAAAAACCTAAATGATCTTAGAAGTTTTGTAGAGTTTTGCTTTCCTATTGGATATATAAAGAAAAGGCCGAAAGGGGTCCGTTTTCATTGTCATATTCAACCCAAAAGTAGACAACCATTTGTCTTGAGAGATGAGAACATTTCCATTTCCATTTCCATCTTCAACTCTATCTGAACAATAAGCTGTGAGGATCCCACATTTCAATCCTCTTGGGAAAGTTTGTTTCTTTAGCAAGTGCTGATTCATGGTGGAGTATTATGAAAGCTAGGCATCTCAGAAAGGACCCTTTGAATTTGAACTAGAGAGAGAGAGAGAGAGAAAGAAGGGATGAAGGACATGTTTGGGAGCCCAGGAAAGATGAGTGGGCTGGTACTCAGAATTGGACAATGCTCTTTTGCTGCTGCTTCTATTGGGGTCATGGCCTCTGCTCAAGGCTTCTTCAACTCTACTGCATTTTGGTATATAAAAGCTCTCTACATTTTACATTTTACATTTTCGCCTCAGTTATCAATTTATCATCCATTTTCTTCTGGGTTGTATATTTTATGCTCTTTTGGGGTGGGGTGGGTTTTGTGCTTGTTTCTTGTTGCCTTGGTTTCGTTCTCAATGAGGAACTTTATCCAGCGTCAATAGTGCATAGAATTTCACTGACCATAGTAAAGCAACATGCTTTATTAGCTGGGTTTTGTTTCACTCGGTATTTTAAATGTTATAAGTTGTTCTTGGGCGATTTCAGATTAGTGAAACAGTAGTGAGGAAAAACCAAAATAGAAGATTGCGAGTGCCCAATTTATGGGCATTCCCTGCTTTGTTTCACCTACCAAGTACTAAGTCATCCAAATTATCATTGCCCAAATAAGTCATTCCTTTCATTCTGGAAATTCCCTACCATTTTGCTTTCTGGGTAGGGATGATTTGCTTCTTTTTCTCCATTAACATGTCCATATATGAACATAGATCCTTTGAAACTTCCATAGAGGTTTGAATAAGTTTCTTGAGATTCTGTGACCAGGGAAATTCTCTTGTAGTTTTTATGTAATTATATCTGTATTTACATGATTGTTACCTGGTTTTCTGTTCATAAAATCTTTGTATTACTTGGATTATCTTCGTGTTTTGAGAGAGAGTAGCAACTGTTGCATTTTCCTAACTTCATTTCTTGATGTATTTGTGTGTAAAATTTTGAGTGTTATCTATGAGCTTTACTAAGTTACATATCCTTGCTTATGTAGTCAACTAAGTCTGCAATGGTGCAGACTTGTGTTAGAACTTATACTCTGCTAATTTCTTGGTCCTGCTGCTCCTATAATGCATAAGATTGTTTTCTTTTTTTTTTTGAAAGGACATAAGATTGTTTTCTTAATTTCTATGATTTTGCTGTAAATGTTTTGACAAGTCTATGTGCTTTATAATTTTGACCTACATTTGTTGGATCCAGCTATTTAATTGCATCAATGGGGCTTGAATTCCTTTGGAGTTTTGGACTTGCTTGCCTAGATTTTCATGCTTTGAGGTCAAAGAGAAGCTTGCAAAATCCTGTTTTAGTGAGCCTATTTGTTGTTGGAGATTGGGTAAGTTTCTGCACTCATGAAGTCTATGCTTATATGCATGTACTTATTGGAAACGAGGCATATTTAGCATCCTTAGTTTCATTGGTTATGCATTATTGCTGGTGGAATGGAGCTGTTGGATGGATGATTAGGAGAAGTTTTTGGAGACAAGTTTTGAGTTGGAAATTACTTATTTGGCCTCACTTGAATCTTTTCCTGATATGCAGAAAAAATGCAAAACAAAATGTTATATCAGTTGATCAAATGCATAGATGCTTGACTGGAACGGTTGGATAATTGGGAACAACTAAGAGGATTTGCTACTTAAAATGTTTGAGAAAAAACATGGTCTGTCTAAAGTTGAATCTGACTGTTAATCTTGATACTGATTAAATTAGAAAAAAGAGCAATGGAATTTTCTGAGGATCCTTTGCTACTCTTGAAACTTGGAGATTGCGTAATGTTTACTAAACCATTTGGAAGAAGTATAATGTCGTAAGGAGGCTTTCTTGATATAGGCAAATCGGTTTTTATTTCCCATTACTTGGGCACTGGTGCTTGAATGGCAGTTTTTCCATTCAACCAATGTTGAGTCATTATCAAGGATTGTTTGTGCTTTAAGTGTGTCTTATTATATCCTAAGTTTCAAGTAGACTAAATACAAGCAAAGCCATCAGGTTTCAGACTTGGTCCCTTTCTGTAGTTGTGTGTGCGTCCTTTAAATGCAAATTTGCTCGATGCAAAATTCAACAGTTTAATGATAATTCTTCAATTAAGATATGAAGTAGTATCTATATCGCTTAATGTGTATTTAGTTAACTAATCCGCGTGTTTAACAAAAATGAAAATGCAGGTGACAGCTATTCTATCACTGGCAGGTGCATGCTCATCGGCCGGGGTGGCAGTTCTGTATTCAAGAGACTTGAATTACTGCAGCAAGACATTACCTATCTCTCTTCCATGCACCAGGTTCCAAATCGCGGTGGCTTTCGCTTTTATCTCATGGTTCCTCCTCGCCGTTTCCTCACTTGTCATGTTTTGGCTGCTAGGTGCTGTGTGAAAGACAACAACTCAACTCACGCCAAACTTCACAAACTACATATTCTTCAATTTCCCCCTGTAAATATAATGCGACGCAACAAAACAAATCAGTTTTGCTGGTAGAGAGCACCCCATTCTTTTCCTTTTTTTTTTTAATTTTCTTCTTGCTTTAATTGTCACTTGAGGACAAGATATTGAAAGTATGGAGTATTTGATAGTGGCTTGTTGTTTTCATTAATAAGGCCTTGATGGGATTGTCTGTCAAATTTAGCTGGATTAAGATAGCTGAAATTTCTTTGAGAGCAGAGTGATAGCCAACACTCCCCTGTAAACAAATCAGTTTTGTTAGAGTGTATCTGAGAACTAGTTTTGCTACAGATTTCAGGGTCCATAGAGTTATTGAGTCTGTAATGGGATCCATAATCTAAGAATCAGCACTTGTTTTATTTTACTAATGGAAGTAGGCCTGGAAATTTTATAAACATTCTTTTCCTCTGTTATTGCCTTTCTCTGTAAGTAAGGTGGCATTTCACATGGTAGACCACCCATTCTTCCTTTTCTAAATATCCTTTTGTTTTAATTGTCACTTGAGGACAAAATATACAAATTAAAGTATGGAGTATTTGATAGTGACCTGTTCTTTTCACCAAAGGTCTAACACTCATTATTATTCATAGATAATCAAAGCCTTGATGGGGTTGTCAGTCATATTTAGCTGGATTAAGATAGCTGAATTGCTCCTGCCACATATAAATGTACGATAATAATCAGAACACCGAGAGCTGTTTATTTGGTTCCCAAATGGCCAAATTTGCTCCCTTAGGTCACAATCTCATAGGGTTGTGGAATATGCTACTTTAGTCGAGCAGAAAAGATATAATGTTTACTAACAGCGAAAATTCTTGCACACACCAAAGTGCATATGCACTTAGGTGATTTTAACCGTTGGATTGGCCAACTCTTCATCCAACCACACATACCCTATGCATGCACACCGTTGGATCGCCCACCCCTGCATGACAACCGTTGGATCGCTCCAGTGCATATGCACTTCGGTGTGTGCAAGACTCTCTCCCCAACACTAAAAACACAGTACCCACCACCAGCAATTTAAAATGCAAAAATGATGTATTCATAAAAGAATTCAACCTTGACAAGTTACAAAGCCAGAGAAACAAACCCTGATAATTTATTCCTATGTACATACACTAAAGCATACATATTGCACAACAATCAAGTCAAAGAAGACGATGACCCTTTAACCTCACAAACATCACAAGGAGCACAGAACCTTTACACTTTGAACAAAAGAAAGGGGAAAAATGGGAAGAAAAAAAAATGCATTTAGGACAAACTACGTTACTAACTCCCTAGACACATTCTGTGATTCCTTAAACATAAACAAGAGCACATACCCTCACATTACAATTTCTGGCTTCAAAATGCTTGACTTGATTTCTTTGTGAGGCAAAACCACACCTCCATTGCTGTATATTTCATCACTTACATGAACATCTTCACCAAGGATAGTCATGTTCTCCACACGAGCCCATTGCCCAACAGTGGAGTGCCATCCGATGATACTGCTGGAAATGCAAGCATGCTTCTTGATCCTAACACCGCGCATTACTGTACAGCGAGAAAGCCTGACTCCCGACTCAACCACGCAACCAGGACCAATTGCAACATCTGGTCCAATCAGGCACCCCTCACCAATTTTAGCAGTCTCATCTACCAGAACATTTCCCACAATGTGGGTGCCCTTGGCCAACTTAGAAGAAGACTTTTTCCTCAACGAGTCTAAGTAGAGTCTCAGGCCTGTGATATAATCCTTTGGTTGTCCAATGTCCATCCAAAACCCTGGAAGGACCATTGCAAAGAGCTTATTCTCTGATGCAATCTTTGGGAATACCTCTTTCTCAATTGAGGTTGGTCTTAGTTGAATACGATCAAGAACTGCAGGATTCAACAGGTATATTCCAGCATTGATTTTGTTACCAACAAACAATTTTGGTTTCTCCACAAATTTCTCCACTTTCCCTGTAGACTCTTCCATAACCACCACTCCATATTTCGATGGCTCATCCACCTACATGATAAGAAGACATTACTTTCAAGGACGTTTATCTTAAAGCTTAAAAAAATGCTTCCAAGGAAGATAAATGCAAATCATCAAATAAAACTATAATTTTGGATTACCTTGGTCACCATTATGGAAGCCTCTCCTCCATGGGATTTGTGGAATTCAATCATTTCTTTAAGTGGGTACTCACTGATAACATCACTGTTAAGGACAAAGAAGGGTTCACCAGAATCGTCTATCAGTTTGTCCCTAGCGAGAGCCAGAGGACCAGCAGTGCCAAGGGGTTCAGTCTCTTGTGAACATGTGATCTTGATACCAACCTTTGTCTCAAACTCCTTCAGGAAATTCAGCATCACCTGCAAAAATGAGAATGAGCATAAGCAATCAATGAAATCCAAGTAGCATCAAAAGATTCACTCCCAAAAAAAAAAATGATGAGCATCATTTACCTCAGGTTGGTAATTGATAGCCAGAACCACTTCGGTCACACCAATTGCCTTAAGAGCCTCAATCTGGAAAAGAAAGATGTATCAATTCATTAGATAATACCCAACTAACCTCCCATTAATCAACAATATACAGGAAAGAAAACCAGGATGGACAAAGGGCATACGTAACCAATCATAAGTTTTGAACTTGTCCTAGCAACTATGCTAGTAAAAATCTGACAGAAACTAGTTCCTCAATTGAAAATCTCATACTTGGAGAAAATACAGATACTTTTTATAATAAGAGAAATCATGTAGAAGCAACTCAGAGAAAGAAAACAGACAAAAAGTTTCTAGAAGAAAAAGGGAAGGATCACGAAATTGTACCTGATGCAGGATCATGGGTTTGTTGGCAAAGTCAACAAGTGGCTTAGGAAAACTAAGTGTCAATGGCCTCAAACGTGTTCCAAAACCACCAACGAGAATAAGTGCCTTCATCTTGATATGCCCTCTGCTTTCCCTGATATTAATAGAGTCAGAATACCCTCTACTAAATCTAAAGTGGGAGAAAAAGAAAGATGGTATTAGGAAACAAGCTGGATGTTTTAATAAGAACAACAAAATGGCTTTAGCAGCTACTCCTTTAAACACATGGAACCAAAATAAGAATCCAGTAGAAAGATGATGATTGCTTCAAGTAAGAGCACACGGTTTAAACCACTTTATCTTTCTTTTGTTCACTTGCCACTTTGCCAGCTTAATCATCACAAAAAATAAAAACAATTCTTGGTTCCCCCAGATCTCGAAAATGAAATAGCTCCAAATTCCAGCCACCGAAAAAAAAACCAAAAGAAAAGAAACTTCATAGGCAACATGATTTCACAGTACAGTCCTAAAAAAAATGCGGATACAAACAAAGCCACATCCAAACATCCAGGGTGTCTAAGTCGTGCTCCGTCATACTGCCTTATCTTCTTCAAATCAAGTGAAATATAAAAACCAAGTTCAAAACTTTGATGGCTTGTAATATTTTGATGTAGAGGAGAAAAGTTTTGAATAAACCTAACTTGAGTAGCATTCAGCAGCTCTGAATAATATCATGAACAAATTAACTTGCACATCCAAAATTAAGCCCTGTTAATTTCAACGTCCACATAGATCGTAATAGACGCCCAAACTAAACACAATAGAATTCGAACAAATCATAGAAACACCACCGGATCTGACAAATACATGAAAATTCATCTATGAAAACGAATTAAAACCTGAAAATCCCCAAACATTTAGACATTGAAGAATGCGAATTGAAACAAACAAACAAAAAAAAAAGCCAATGAGATACACATCAATCCCCTACGCATTGTCAAATCCAGCTCAACGCAGAAAACAGACGAACAAAATCTGAAATATTTGACGGAAATCCAAGAGTGAATTACCTCGGATCTCAGCAGATCAAAACCCGAACAGAGTCCGAAACCGGAGAGCGAGCTCGGACTCGGGGCGAGACGGAACTGAATCGACCCTAACGGTTTATTATATCCGTCAGGGTATGAGGAAGAGGAGGAGGAGCTAAGGCGTTGGTTTGTTGGTTAAAGAAAAGCTGGTTCCCATTGACATTTATATACGCGCCCAGATTAACCAACGGGGTTTTTTTCTCGCGGATTTCAATTAAAAAATTAATCCCAGTTTGAGTGAATTTCCATTTCCGCGTGGCGCTAAGGCTTTGTTTGGGACTTTGGCACGCGCAATTTCGGGCCTGTTTCGTAATTTCGTCTCCTTCGTTAGAGGATAAATTAGTACCATGATTTTTTGTTTATGGCGAAAATTATTGGATGGATTCTAGAAAATGAGATAGGGTCCATGCTCTTTTTCTTTTTTCTGGGCTTTTAGTATAATAATAATAATGGATTAAACTTTTGGCCAATCAGCGTCAAGGAATGACGATGAAATGTGATAGTAGAGTAGTAGAGTTGTACTCACAATGACACACTAAAATTCAATATGTTTACTATTATGTAAGAGATACTCTTGTATTTATCTTAGGAAAATATTTAATTTTAATTGTTATTTAACTGATATTTTTCTTTTTTTGGGGTTTGTTGGTTTCGGACTAAATGGTGTGCGGAAGAACATTTCCAATGAGTTTCTGAATGAGTTTTTTTAAGTTCAATCATGCCCCCAAAACACTAAAATTATTAAAATTTATTGATGTTTTACCATAAATATGAGATTTGCTTTAAAGTTTTTGAGTGACATTGAGTTGAAAGTGGGTTTGTTTGGAAAAGAAGTATCTTCTAGTAATTTTTATAGTATAGAAGAACACAAACAAGGGAAGAATAAACTAATTAAACTTTGGAAGAGGAGCTACTATCTAAAATATTAGCATTGACTTGTATTAATTTTTCATAGGAAGCTGTAATTCAATGGGTTAAATTGTAGTTTATACTTCATAGTTAAATTGTAAAATATAAATGGGTAAACGATTTATGAAATAATTGGAAAAAAAATCCAATTGTTCAAAAAAAAATTGAAGAAAATCCAACTAATAATAATCGGTTTCTACATCAAGTAGCAACTTGCGGCCAGAATTGCCAACGGGGCAGAGCATATTCCACATAAGATGCAACCCACACCGACCCAGATTGGATTTTGCTTTTAATACAAGATCCACATAATTGGAACAGAAATGTGACCCCAAATCAAGGCTACGTACCAAAATAATTCCAGCTAATATCAACCTCCTCCACTTTTGCTTGACTTCTCAAAAAAAAAAAATAGTGATTGTTAATGTGCATCATAACAAACTTTGATACCTGTAGGAACAGAATTGAGTGATTGAAGAGCCATAAAGCAAGTTTCTTTTTTCTTTTTCTTTTTGTCACACATTAGAGCAAGGGATTTTACCGGAAACATAACGGAAAACGAGTTTCCAGTGATATGATGAATAAAGAGGGAAACTAAATCAGTTGGTAATTCCCTAATTAGAGTTTATTTATGTTGGTTAACATGATGAGCATAGATTCACGGATTTAAAGAGTGTCAGTGAAGACAATCGCTCTTTACTCCAATTTATGTGAATCGGTTAAATAGCTTACCAATTACATATGCTCGGCTTTTTTTCGTTAGAAGAGCACGGAAAACAGAAAAAAGGTGAATTCCTTTCAACTTGCTAAGGGTTTAGGGCAACTTGCTACATGAGAGAAAAATTAATGAATTCCTTTACTCAAAAGGAAATGAAAAACGAGTTTCCTATGATTTAATGAACAAAAGGTCATTAAAACCGGTGGAAATAATTCCCAAATTAGGGCTTATTTATGTTGGTTAATGTGATGAGTACATATCTATGGATTTATGGAGTGCCAACGAAGACAATGACCTAACTGTTAGTCTTAAAAAGAAAATGATGAATCTGTCACTAATAACATTCTCAATGTTCTTTTTTCCTCTTCGAAGAATGAATGATCTGTGTTTTGCAGTGTTCATGCAAATGACCTAACTGTAGGCGTTGACCTTTTGGTGTTGGATCCCAGCTTTGACCAAAGAGCAAGTCATATATATTTGGCTATGCTCCATTGCTCTTCCCCAAAGCATTGGCCGCCCTAAACTCTGCACTTTTTCCTTTTAGTGTCATCAAACCAACCAAAAATGGGTATGTGAATGTGATCTCAAGCCTCCAGTCCAAGTCACACTTTCCCCTTTGCAAAGATTGTCAAAAAGGCATGCATATATTCCTTTAATGAGTAAACATTGAGAATCAAAAAGCAAGAGGATGAATCTGCAATCTAATATATAATTTGTAGTAATTCTTATCTTCAAGTGCAATTAATATTGGTAGCTTAGCTAGGTGAAACAGTTGGGACAACTCAGGCCAACACATTTTGTATTCTGTGGGCGCCTCTTCTACTTTGCTGCATAATCTAGCAAAAGAAGAAACAATGCATGTGTCAATTTGGTCTAGAAATTTTTTTTTTTTTTAAGTTAATTTAATCTACAATTTGAGCAAAGTTGTATACTTGTATAAGTCAAGAATTATGGGCCTTACTTCATATGGTCATTAACTTCCTCAACATTCAAATATAGAGATGGGAATAATTAAGAGAACTGCAGGATATTAGATGAGATAGGAACCAGGCAACCAATTCATACAGTAGACTTATCACATTAAGGTAGTGTTTGGTTGCTAAAATGAAATCAAAATAATCAATATTAGTCATAGGTTTTTTTTTTTTCCTGGTCAACCAAATAATGTACTGGGAAACAATGCTGGTGTTTTTAGATGAATTTAGTTGTGCCAGAGCTTTCTGGGCATATATGTATGCTAATTTCAGTTGGACCCAAGTTTATGTTTTGGTAAAAGTTGTGTCAAAATTGAGGATAAGTGAAATATGTGTCAAAGCAATTTAGGCATCACTTTGTGTCATTACCTACTTCAAAAGAATCAGAACTTAGACCATCTACCTCTCTGACCAGAAACCACAAATCTGTAATCATTTGAAAGATTTCATTGCAACCAATTTACTGGTTCACAGAATGAGCTGCATCAATCGCTGTTTAAGACCTGATATTATTAAAAACTCAAATTGTCACCATCCCATTTATTTCAAACAAAAATGCCTCTTTATTTGGGTTTGCAAACCCTTCATTCCATGCTGTACTGATTACTACAACAAAACCAGGCATACAACATTGCCTCTTTATATACATATGTCCTAAGCAAAAATATCCATACAAGATAGACATGTACCTATAACAACTGCTAGTCCCTACTGCAACACAAGCAATATAAACTAGTCGTCTACGACCTTTGCTGTGGCAATGCTTGTAATGTACTCAATCTCCTCCACAACTTCTTTCATTGAAGGCCGGTTCTGTCTGCGTTCCTCCAAGCAACCCAATGCCAAGAACCCCAATGCCTTCATGGTGTCGAGCTCCAAAGTTGTAGCTCCTTCTTTCAGCATTGGATCAATCACGTCCATTAACTTCTCTTCGGCCATCAACCTCTGCACATAAACTGCGAGGTTCACATCATCGGGATCCCTGTTGAAGTCTATAGCTTTATGAGAAGACATCAGCTCCAACAGGACAACACCGAAGCTATAAACATCGCTCTTGTCAGTCAACTGATAGTTCCTATAGTATTCAGGATCAAGGTATCCAAGAGTTCCCTGAGCACATGTTGATACATGACTCATATCAGTATGAGCCAATCTTGATAGCCCGAAATCAGCAACCTTGGCATTCAATTTGTAATCAAGTAGAATGTTACTAGACTTGACGTCACGGTGATAAATTGGAGGGACTGCTGAGAAGTGGAGATAGGCAAGACCCTCAGCAGTGTCATGAGCAATTTGGAGACGTTGAGTCCACGAAAGAAGTTTCTGACCAACACCTTTTCGAGCTTGTAAATGTTCAAGTAGATTTCCATTCTCAATGTACTCGTACACCAAAATAGGCTGCTCTAACTCAACACAACAACCTAGCAAGTGAACAAGGCTCCTGTGGTTAACTTGGCACAGAATCCGGACCTCATTGAGGACTTGGTCAGTGCCTTTGGTGTTTCCAATCTTGGCGATCTTCACAGCCACGACAGTGCCATCTTCGAGAGTTCCTTTGTAGACTTCACCATAGCCACCAGCACCTAAGAGGAGGTCTCTGGAGAAGTTATTTGTTGCCCTTTTAATATCTTTTCCGGTGAAGACTTTCGCAGCTCTGCCTCCATTAGCATTTAGGATGGCTTCGCGCTCTTTGGTCAGGCGGTCTTGAGCTTCTTTGATGCGCCTGTGGCGCTTGTAAAGTACAATGGCAATGGTGGCTGCAAGTAGTGATGCGCCAATGCCAGAAGTCAAACCTGCACAAGTTGCCCTCCTTGTTAGTCACTAGTCAATCTGGCCTAGAAATGAGAGACTAAAACTGAAACAGTAGGTGTTGCATTAAAATTCAATTCACTTCTGGATGTGATTTCTCATAACTTTTCTTCAAAGTTATCACCTTAACAGTAAAACATATTAGACTAGCTAGATGCAAATATATGATTCAGCAGTTCGAAGAACCTCTCCCATTAATCTAATACCCCTGTTTAATATGCAAAATTAGATCATTATACTAATTACTCATGCTGAGTTTCATAATCACAGGTCAAAATCATCCAAAGGTAGCATCAGGAATCAACAAAATGGAAGCGAACAATAATTTAGTACTCAACTGATTTCACTACTTTCATTCTATGTAAACTAGTACATGGATTCTTCTAATTAAATCATGGTCTACTTTAGTGATCAACCAGAAAAGTTTCTAAAGCATAAAAGTTTCTGCAACACATTTAGTGCTCATGATCACGATTTCTTAATACAAACAATAGCTTCAATGTCATCACTGGAATTTAACCAAAGAAATTAGATAACCATTACCTGCTATAAGTCCAGTCTTATCCTTTGAACCAATACTATCTGCCAAAAAGAAAAGTCAAACATTAGTATCCCTCTTAGCCAATCAAAATCATCCCAAAAGTCAACATTGAACCCAACTCACCATCAACGCATGACCCTGAAACCGGGTCCCACACAAGCCCAGAGTTACAGAAGCACCTCCGGACCCCATTGACAACCGGGTCGGACCCGCATACGGACTTCCCGTCACAGTCCGACTGCGTCCCGCACACCGGTTCCCGCGGCGCCACCCACTGCATCTCCAAGCCCGGTTCGGGCCACCGGTTCACGGGCAAAACCTGATCCAAATTCACGAAGCTCGTGTAGGCGCTGCAACCGGAGTCCCTGACCCGAATCATGTAGGAAGTGGACGACCCGCCCGCCCGAAACGTACAGCAGATCGGAGCGCTCTGGCACGAACCCATGGCATTCGTGTTATTGACATACGTATGACAGAGACTGGAGGAGGTGCAATTCAACGGCGACCGGAGCAGAGTGACCGTACAATTGAGGTACAAGATGGTGTTGCTGCTGGTGACGTTGAAAGGGAGAGACTCGTTGAGCTGGATTCCCTGGTGGATTTTATCCGACGTGACGCAGGTGTTGGACACGAAGCTGGAGGGCCGTACGACGAGTCGTTGCGCGGAGGGGGAGATGGAGGTGATCGGGTAGGAGTTGTTGAGCGTGTCGAAGAGGAGGGAGCCCGCGTCGCAGCGGATCTTGTACGACTGGTCGCCGCACGTGGGGCTCGTGCTGAACGGGTAGGGGACGGTGGTGTTGCCGCAGTTCGGGCAGAGCTGGATGGAAAGTGCGCTCCAGGCGCACGTTAGCAGCAGCAGCAGCGCCGCGAAGAGGCGGAGGTTAGGCGTAACGGCCATTTTGGAGAGAGAGCGAAAGAGAGAGGTTGAGGAGTAAAGGACTGAACGTGTAGTATTTTAAAATACCGTTGAGGGGTAGTTTTGGTAGGAAATGAAAAAGATTCTGCGACTTTGAATTTTGGTGGGTAAATTCCCATTTCTTTAACGCTTTCTGACATTTTTGAACGAATTTCGGGTTTTAGGTTTTGACTCTTTTCTTGTTTTGCTTGCTAAAACAAGGTGCCAGGAAATCAGGAATGGATTTTTCTTGCTTCCCCAGCTGGTTGACTGGTTGAGTCAATGAGAGAATAGAGGAAAATTGCAGCCAGTTGTTTTCATACTGAAGAGAAAGAAGATAGTTTAATACCAGATAATGTTGAGAAAGTGATATATCCAGATATGACAACGTGCTGGGGTTAAGCATTCATCTAGAAGATGAGCAAGCCTTGACTTGCATTAAACATTCAACTGTTACCAAACACAATAATTCATTGATTGAAAAGAAGAGAACCCATCCCTTACGTGCTTGGAGATTTCCTAAAACACCATCATACAAATGTAATTACATCACAGTAGGAATACACAATGGACTGGATATGTTGTAAGTCTTCGAACTGATACAATTGGTACACAGATCGTGATGGTGAACCTCTGCCACGAAAGAATGAGCAATACATGGGTATACACATACGTACATAGTAGGTACATACATACATACATACATACATATGATATACAAACTGTTGTATGTACATGTAACTCGATCACTACTAGTTCAATGAACTACTGACACCTAACAAAACTGTACCATGGCCTCTTTGGCCTGTGAATTAGAAGAACTCAAGTGGGTAGTTCCGCCAGAAGCAAGGTATGCCACCAGCCACATGCCACATTTTTTGGGACACATCCATCGATTATCACTTGCGCTGGAATGTTGCGGTCAATCACATCACCCAAGCCAAGCTTCAACGTTTGCGAAAAATAACCAGTGTTAGATTTGCAAGGGCATATACTTGAAATGGGAGCATTACACTGCATAATATGAAATGAAACATTCATGACAGCTGCTTTATACCTGCCCATACTTGTTCCATCCCCAGCTGAAAACTTTTGCATCCTCTTCATAGAACAAGAGTATCAGGAAGATGAAATAAAAATAAGTAAGAATCACTTTAGATGACAATTCACGAGTTAAATATCAAACACCTTCTAAACTAATATTATGATATCCACAGTATACCGTTTCCTATCATGATATGTCAACAACTACCAATATTTGCACAATATTTCATATATCCAATACTTTCATGATACCATTTGTAATTTAGCTTCAAGAAATCTGAAGTCAACTATCATGAAAGATTATGGGAGCCTGTAAAAGTGGAAGAAGACATACCAGTGATAATGGCACTATGACGCGCCCCACAGGAAACAATTCTTGCATTCGTATTTTCCAGAATAGGAGCATCCAAAAGCCTTGGAATAGTCTGGATTACAATTTAAGAAAAGTCAATTGCACAATTTCTGGGATATTCAGACAATTGTCAACATGAAAGCTGTGATGCAGCCCATAAAATGATTTGAAAATAATACAAAGTAGTTCTTCTAAAAAAAATACAAAGTAGCAACGTCAACATGATTCATTAATCTAATAATTGTTGCCCAACCAACAGTCTAAAATTTATTATGAAGTGTAAGATTAAGTGCTATCTAGATATCAAAACAATCATAGTAACTTTACGACTTCTCAGTTAATGAAGTTGTCATTGCTTATAGTCTAATACAGGAAGCTGTTTTCAAACTTCAGATTTTACCTCAGCTTGATCAGCTCCAGTTCCTAATTGTCCAAATTGATTCCCGCCAAATGCATAAACATCACCATCAGCTGAAATGCAGACAGTATGCCACAGCCCTGCAGCAACAGTCTCTATCCGGATACCAAGTAATGAAGATACACAAATTGGGCTTAGCTCATCATCTGTACTTCCTTGTCCACACTTAACCAGAAAAAGAAATTGCAAGGCAATAAGTTTTACTCCTTCATTATCACAAGCAAAAATGTGCAGCAGCAAAAGAAGTGTGAGATAGGTAATAATGAGAAGGAACACAATAATTTTTATCCCTCTTTGAGTGAACCTCATCTTGAGCACATGTAGAACTTTTGTCTCCACCTTTCTACATTACCTACATGTTTGAGGAAGACAAGGTAGTAGACTAGTACACTGAAGAACAATTAAATTTTGGAAAACTCCAGCCAGTGTTGCATGGACAAAGGATAAAAAACTTGAACATTCCAGCTGAAGTAGTAGAGTAGGTATGTTAAGTTTAGGCAGTATAGTCAATGCGTTCCTCTAACTTTTTTTTCTTTTTTCTTTTGCTAGTTCCTAACTTTCTACAACAGAGACGTAATTATCAGTTTTACAATCAAGAAACCAAATATACAGAACTTTGTAATGGGGAAATTTGAGGTGGAATATAATCACTATCCAGCAATTAGTTGTGCAGTATAATGGAACGAATTTAACCCAGATCAGCACCCTTCCCCACAAAGAAGAAAATATTTCCACAATAATAGTTTCGAGAAGAGAAATCATGAGGCAGTCTGAGAAAAGAGTTTAATACCCCAGAAAACTTACCTGTCCATAAAGCCCCCAACCAAAAGTAAGTAGTGCTCCAGCATCTGGAATATACGACTCCAAAACAAACGTGTAAATAACCCAAATAGTTAATAGCTAAAAGGCAACAATTTAGGAACACAAAACATCAGTCATACCAAATGTCAAACTAAGCATAAGTAATCCTTGAATACAGAAGGCTTGCCCAGTGATAAATCATGTAGTTTGGAAGACGGATCCTATAGTTCCAATGACTGAACATCCTCCCACGCTATAATTACCACCAAGCATTGTCAATTTAGTTTAGCATCCGTTTAGATTAACTTCCATGTTTAGTCTGATATTTGTTACATCTAGCATACAGTTCATCATGATCAAATATGTAAAACTGCCATTTCCCTACAAAATAAGTTTCGTATCTGCAAACAGAGCTCCAGTTAAATGTGAGCTTTACCATGGTGGCTGTCTCTTTTTAAAGATAAGGATTGTTGAACCTATGTTCACCTGATTGAATTTTCAAATTGATTTCGTCCAAATCATTCATCACTCTTATAAGTTTTTTTTTTTTAATAAATCAAGAAGCATTTCATGATTTTTACTCTATCTAACTGATAATGATAGTCGACAGATATGTAAAAGGTACAAAACCAGTTGAATATTTAGGATTAACTATAGACCTTAAAGTGACACAAGATATATCATCCAGCTTGGATGCGCGTGTTTCAAACTTATCTGGAGAAGGAGCTTAAAATCTGTACCTGTTATTACTGCACTATGTCGACCTCCACATGCAATCCCTTTTACATAACTTCCAGGAACCCTAAAACTGTGTTCCTCAGAATTCATGATTCCATAAGAAGAGGACTTAATGCAAGGTACAGGATGAGGAGAGGACACCATACGTATCCGTGAGCCAAGACCAAGCTGCCCTTCGCCTCCATATCCCCATCCCCACACCTGTCCCATATCTGACCTTTGGAAATCAGAATACATCATATGTCTTGCTTTACATTCCATAGCTTCTAACTTGATACTGCATTCGTTACTTTATGCCATGAACATGCAAAGAGACTACGGATCATGTTCATGGCAGGACAATTATAAATCAGAACATGGTAAATTACCTGACAATGCTAGAGTATGGCGTCCTCCAGCAGCAACATAGGCTATTCTAACTCCAGGGTTCAATGTCACAAGACATGGCAACGCTGAGAGAATTTCATCACCAGATGATGAACTTTCAGCTGCTTGC